>CAWUFW010001575.1:0-2535000 GCA_963921515.1 Calotriton arnoldi
GTCTCCTCCATTGGTGCAGCCGTCCCCGGCACTAGTGGTCTGTGCGGTTAGAAAAAAAATTACAGTTTTAATTTTAGATGACAGATACGCCTTCCCTGTTTTTTTTTAAGGAAAATATAACCACAAAATAAAACATCACTACAGTTCGGCCACAGTTTCTTAATCTTCTGTTAAAATGCAAACCATCACTTTGGGCATTTTGTTGGTTGGCAATCATTGAAAGCCAAACAAAACCGTTTGGCAATTAAGGAGGGGCAGAGCTATAATGGGCCATACCGTACCACCAGTTTACAAGGAGAAAGGAAAAACTTACTGACAAAGCAGAAGAAAAAGGAAGCTACAGACTAGTGCAGATAGTTTTGAAGTCAAGTTAAGTACATAAACTTGAAATATAGAGAAAGTAAAGTAGGTAATAAATAGGATAATGTAGGGATAAGAAGGATTTAGAAAACAGATCAAAGTGGAGTTGGAAAAAAATTAGAAGACAGGCACAGTAAAAAGGAAAAAAATAATTATAAATGTGGAATGTTAAAAGAAGGATCAAGAAAAGATAGGGAAATAAATAATATTAACAGGAGGACTTACTGTGCCCAGCAGAGCCATTTGTGCTCATGGGAGCACCTCCATCCCCTCTCCCGCCTGCACCTTGGTGGTACTCGCTGCCGTTTCCCTCCTGCACCAGGATGTTAATGTAAGAATTAAACAAAATTAAATTAAAAGAAGATTAGTGGTATGGTTAATCTCCCCAAACATTTTTTTGACTGGGAGAGGCAAACGCAGTAACACTTGATTTAACGTTTCTAAATCAGATCTCCTCTCCTATTACTATCGTGCACCTATTCCTTAATTTCCTAACACTACTCTATTGCAAATTTTCTAAACTTTGTTGGAACTACTAAAAAATTGCAACAATTCATCTTTGTTTCTCATCTCATTCTGAATCTCAGTCTAAACTTTTGACAGGTCACCTCAGTGTGCATTGTTTTTCAATGCATACATGCTGATGCATGCATATTAGTTACTAGTTACTAATACTTATTACACATCACTGGGAAATCACTTGGGGTTGGGAGTTGGGACTGTACGAGCTACAAAAAATAAAGGCATGGAGAAGTGAAAGAAGAAAATGCTAGCTCCCTGTCTAAGACACTAATATCACAGTGACAGGACAAAGGAGTCTCTTCATGACTTAAATAAATGCTCCAAGCGAGCGCCAACGACAGGAGTAGGATTAGGTAGCGCCACAGAGTACCTGTATACTCTAGGATGATCTGATCAAATAATATTTGTAACATAAACTTAACTTATCTGAGTGTGAGCAGCATGCTTGCTAATTGGGCAAAAAAATATTAGCATAGATAGAACACAATAAATAAATAATTATTACTCACCAAGCACCGCAACCTCCATGCCCAGCAGGTCGAGCAGGTCCTGATCCTGGTCCAAGATGTCCGCCCACCGGTGCGTCAGCTGCTGTTGGGTGCGCTTGATGCCTGAACAGCAGCGAGCCACCCAGCGCACACTCTCTCAGCGTTGCTTCGGCTCCCGGACGGCGGAGCCACTGCCAGGCCTGTCGCCTGCTACCAGGGTGGAGGGTAGGTGCTGCTGCACGTAAAAAAGACAGTGCTGCCACCTCCACCTCAGTGAACAGTGCACGGGGTTGCACACCTTGTTTGCACGGCCTACCACACGGTAAACAGCTGGTGGTTCGGGGGGCCTGGCATTGCCGCTCCCCTTCTCTGCCATGGTGCTGGGTGCGGGTCGGAGAAGAGAAGAAAGTAGAAGAATGAAAAAGAAGGAAGGAAGGAAACAGAAAGTAAAACGAAAAATAAAGTACAAAAAGTCAAGCAAAATTTTTTTTTGAAATAAACCTAAAATACAAAAACTCAAAGACACAGGGCAAGGATATAATAAAAAATGAGGGTAGATAACTTTTAGAGGGTAGGATTAAGAAGATTAGGAGGAGATTGAAAAATAGGCCCAGCACCATAAACAGAGCAAAACCCAAGATGGTCGAACCTCGTGGTGCCATTCACATGCGATTTCCAATGCTAGAACGCATGCCGGGTTACATTTGATGCAAAACTTAATGCAAACGGGCGCGCCAAGCAACTCCGCCCACTTGCTGAGTTTTTAACCACTTACCTATACCTCATGCAGTGTCTGGGGGCATGGCACACTGGAATGGTGCCATGTGAACGCACAGGTTTTCTCTGCATCAAGACACACAGCCTGCACTGGCAGCTTGCATGAACTTGCCCTAGGTACCAGGGGTACCATTTACTAGGTACTTATAGGTGTTTCTGAAGTGGTGCCCATCGTGGTTCAGTTTTGGGAAAGATATCTGGCACTGGGAACCCGGTTAGCAGGGATATAGTGCACTTTCATTCAAAATCACATTATGTTCCAGCCAAAAGTGGGGGCTAACCATGTTAAAATAGGCACTTTCTTACAGGAATCCCTTCTCGAAAAAGGACACAAATAAGCAAGAGAAGTTTCCTCCCGAAGGTACCCCAGTAGGAATTTGGCTACAAAAAAGGGGCTACACATGTGCATGTGGCTTAACCAATGGCACAAATATACATACAGAGATGGAGAGCTTCGATTCCCATTGAAAATTTGAGGAGAAGAATCTATGATTTAAAACCACAACCTAGGCCTGCACAATTTAAAGCATTAATTTGTTGGGAACATATGGCAAGCAAACAGAAAAGAAAGAAGTTTGAATTTAAGATTCGTAGTAGGGTCCACTCATGGAGAAGTTAGCAGGATGAGGTTTTTCTTACACACAATTTTGTAATAAGTATAGAATGTTAGTGATCTAGTTTTCTTTAGAACACTGAGGGGAGGCAGAGGTCAGGGGCATGGACTCAGAAAAATGAGGGCAGGGAGGAAGAGGCAGCAAGTTGACCACACTGGGCAGATGGGAGGGGCAGAGATAGGACACACTACCATGGAGGACAGGGAAAAGGAGAACAGGGGTAACAAACCAACAATGCAGGACAGGCAAGGGATGCTGTGATAATACAACAGACTATTGAGGGCAGAATGGAGACGCAGTGGCAGTACAACCATACATGCCAACAGACCAGATTCAGGCGAAAGACTCCCAATGTTTTTAAGCCCAAAATGATTTTTTTAGTAATTTCCCACCCAAAGTCTGCTATTTTCAATGTAAAACTATGGGGGAAATTAATTCCACAGATTTATATTTTCAAAATCTCCCTCTTACTAAGTTCAAAATGTTGGCATGTATGATACATTGGACCACAGAAGGCAGGAGGAATGGGGTAGGGACATAGACTCAGACAATGGAGGGCAGGAGGGAGGTGGGCAGGGGCACCAAACCAACTTTGCAGGGCAGACAACAGGGGTTACAGCAGCACAATACACCACACAGGCCAAGCGGGAGGGAAGTGCAGCATATCGGACCATGGACAGCAATAGGGAGGGGACAGGGCCATGCACATGGACAACAGAGGGCATGGGGGAAAGAGGCAAGGGCACAAAGCTGACCATACTGGAAAGACAGGAGGAGCAGTTGCAGCACAGCGGTCCATGAAAGGCAGGAGGGAGGGGGCAGACACACGCCAACAGACCATGGAAGGCAGGATTGAGGGGGTAGGGACCCGCATATTGAAAACGGAGACAAGGGGGCAGGGCTAACGCAGCAAGCTGACCATGCAGGGCAGGGGGATGGACACTGGAAGCACAACTCACCAAGAACGGCAATGGGGAGACTATAATGGCATACACAATGACAATGGAGAGAAGGAGGGAAGGGTTGGGGCAGAAAGCTGAACACATAGGGCAGGTGGGAGGGCAGTGGTAGTACAACAACCATGGTGGGCAAGAGAGAGGGGGCAGAGGTATGCACAAAAAAACATGGAGGGCAGAAGGGAGGGGTAGGGGCTGGACACAGAGAAGAAAGGACAAGGGAAGGGGGCAAGGGCTTCACAACAAACCATGCAGAGTGGGCAGAAGGAACACTTGCAGCACAACAGAGCATAGAGGGCTATATTTATATATATTCACTGAAAAAATCAAAGGTTACAGGGACATCATAGTTAGGCTTAAATTTCACTTGTGCGAAACCAGTGAAATTCAACAGTTATAGTTACCGGAGCTAATGACCACTGCTTATGACCTCACATATTACATCACTCATGACATGGTCAGTGGCATTACTGATGACATCTCAAATGACATCACTGAAGGTATCATTGATGACATCATCCGTGATTGTGATTGTATTCTAATTCTAAACATTTTTGTGTGTTAAATGTATATACTAACCTGCCCCAAAAGTTAAATTAGTATACTTTGTGTACTATTAATGAGTGATTCCTTTATTTAACATAGCTTTTGTGAATCGCTGAGTGACTGTTTGCATCCGTGTGTGAGTAGTGCCTGAAAGACTGTGCAGGTGTTTGAGTGGCTGTATGGGTGTATGACTGGCCGTGTGGGTGACTTAGTGGCTGTGTGAGTGGCTGCATTGGTGAGGGAGTGGGTGTGTCAGTGGATGTATGGGTGGGTGAGTGAGTGGCTGTGTGAGTGGCTATATGGGTGGGTGAGTAGCTGTTTGAGTAAGTGAGTGGTTAAGTGCGTTGGTGTGTTAGTGGGTATATGGAAGATATGGTGTCTGTGGGATTGACTGTATGGGTGAGTGAGCGGCTGTGTGAGTGGTTGTAGGGATGTGTGAATGGGTATATAAGTGGTTATGTGGGTGTGTGTGTGAGTGTATGAGTGAGTAGCTATGTTGAAAGGCTGTATGGGTGAGTAAGTGGGAATGTGAGTGGCTGTATAGGTGAATAACTGGGTATGTCAGTAGATGTATGGGTGAGTGTGTGGTTGTGTGAGTCATTGGCTGTATGATCAGGCCCTATGAATGAGTGAGTGGGTGTGTAAGTGGCTCTATGGATAAGTGAGTGGTTGTTTAACTACTTCTATGGGTATGTGATTGGTTGTGTGGGGTGTGAGTGGGCATATGAGAGGTTGTATGGGGTGTGAGTTGTTCTGTGGATGATATCATCAATGATGTCAGTCAACCTCTCCCTAGCCATCGTCCCACACTTCTACAGGACCAGATCGGGTGGAAGGTTATTCTCCTACCCCGCAGCATGATCTCCCTTTCCACCTCTGGCGAAGCCTGACATTGTACCAAGTCAGGGAAGACCTCAAGACCTGGCTCTTCGAATGACACCAACGGAGCTGCTCTTACCCTCCCCTCAGCGCCTTGAGACCCTAACAAGTGAGTAGTGCGCTTTACAAAACCCTGATTTATTGATTGATTGAACGTGTCATCAGTCATGTCACTGCCCATGTCAAGAGTGATGTAACATGTGAGGTCATAAACAGTGCATTGCAGGGGCATAAGTTATAGTTAGCTCAGGTAAATTTAACTGCTGAATTTCACTGGGGTTTGTAAGAGTGAAATCTGAGCCTAACTATGACGTCCTTTTAATCTTTGTTTTTTTAAGTGAATTTTTAAGGTTTTTTCATTTTATTTCCTAATTGTAACCTGTAACCTCTGGGCTTGAATGTGTGAGTGAGTGCATGAGAGTCTCAGTGGGTGTGTGAGTGTCTTAATAGGTATGTGAGTGGGTATATGAGTCTCTGAGTGGGTCTGTGAGTGAGTGTATGAGTCTCTGAGTAGGCCTGGGAGTGGCTGCATAAGTGTCCCACTGGGTCTGTGAGTGGATGCATGAAACACTGAGTGGGTCTGTGAATGGGTGCATTAAACACTGAGTGGGTCTGTGAATGGGTGCATGAGTCTCTGAGTGAGTGTGTGAGTGGAAGCATGAGTCTCTAAATGAGCGTGTGAGTGGAAGCATGAGTGTCTGAGTGGGGCTGTGTGTGGTGCCTGAGTGTCTGAGTGGGTCTCTGAGTGGGTGTGTGAGTTTCTGAGTAGGTCTGTGTGTGGGAGTGTCTAAGAGTGTCTTTGAGTAGATGCATGAGTCTCTAAGTGGGTCGCTGAATGAGTGCATAAGTGTCTGAGTGGGGCTGTGAGTGGGTGCATGAGTGTCTGGGAGTGGGTGCATGAGAGTCCAAGTGGGTCTGTGAGTGGGTGCATGCATGTTTGAGTGGGTCTGTGAGTGGATGCATTTGTGATCTCTATTTTGCCTCTTTCTACTTGTTTCTGAGCTTTATTTTGTCTCTTTCTGTTAGTTTCTGATCTCTATTTTGCATCTGTCTGCTCGTTTCTGAGCTATATTTTGCCTTATGATAGAAAGGAGGGAGGCCGCGTGACCCCCTTCAGGGAGCCATAGATGTCCCTGGGGACCGCCAACCCCCAGGGCCAGCTCCTGCAATGTCCGGGGGTGCCCACCCCAGGTACATTGCTGGTTGCTATGGCTTGGTGGGACCACTGCACCAGCCAAACCATAGCAAATACTGGGCCGCCTTTAGTAAGTGAAAGCAGAAAATACTCTTGCTTACTAGAAGCGGAGCAGAATTGCTTTTACACACAGAGTGCTGCATGTTTTATGTGTAAAAGCAATGTCGGCTCCCACAGGTGGCGGGGAGCCAGCAGGGACCACAGGGGCTTTCAGGCTCCCCCAGAGGTCCCCAATGTTTAAAAAGTGGATTCCCTGTGTGGGACCAGTGCACCTGCACTACAGGCTGGGCCCCGGGGATGGGGTCCTCGGAGCAAAAATCGGGCCCCCTCACCCATTGATAAAAAGCCTGGCTCCCAAGGGATGGGTTCCCGGGTTCCAAAAATGGCCCAAGGATGGCCCAAAAAAAGATAGAAAAAACCTTTGGCAATTTGCCAGAGGCCACGCCCCCTTCAATACCACTCTGCAAAGCGCTTCATGGTGCAGTGGTGGTTGGGGGATGAAGTCCCCTTAGATGCTGAGGGTCCTTGGGGTCCAGGAACCCCTTCTGTTACCTCCAGTAAGTCCCAGACATTGGGATTGCTGAGAGGACTTTAAGGCCACACTCCCTTCCTCAACCACTCTGCAAATGTGCCTCCGGGCGTGCTGCTGGTTGGGGAATGAATTCCACTTTACTCCTGAGGGCCTCAGGACTAAAGTGGACTTCTTCTCCCAACCAGTAGTGCGCCAGGAGGCGTGTTTGGAGAATGGTGGAACAAGGGGGCGTGGCCACTGAAAACCTCTCTGCAAACCCACTGTGTGGGACTTACCGGAGGTAACAGGAGGGGTAGTTGTCCCCCAAGGACCCTCAATACCCTACTAGTAGTGCACCAGGAGACGCGTTTGCAGAGAGTTGGAGAAAGGGGGCATGGCCTCTGATAACCTGCTGTGTGGGACTTACTGGAAGTAACAGGAGGGGTAGTTGGTCCCCAATGATAGAGCACCACAAAACTTTCCATGCACAGCAAACCTCAATATGACACTTTTAGTCAAAGTTTTGTTTATTAATTTCCAATAGTACATTACCAAAAAAAAACATATGTAATTTGTACAATGCCCATACTCCTTGCTACAAACTGAAAGCTATTACCATGGTTACAGTGGTCTTGCATTGAGGAGTAGGGAAACATAGCTCAAGAAATTTCACCACAAAATAAAACCCTCCCAGGCGCGAAGCACCTCCCCCCTCCCTCCACCCTCCCAATACATGAACAGTGAATAGTGAATAAAGTGTAGTACCCTAAAAGATATGTGTAGTGCAGAGACTGGGTGACGTATCTTATCTGTGTCTAGGGCGCTCCGGAACCCTCATGTCTTCCCCCGGGGACGACACCCTTAAAATTGAAATAGATGCAGCGCCCTCGTTCTGGCAGGGCTGGCGCACAGAGGGAGGACCTCCGAGAGGTATGACACCAGAGGACCCCAGACAAATTCAAAGTTTTTATAGGAATCTGTCAAGATATCAGCCAAATGTTCCATTGTTAATGCCTTCCACAGGCGAGCATGCCATTGAGTCATCGAGGGAGCCTCCGTCTTCTTCCACTCCCCCGCCACAGCCAGTTTGGCTGCCCCAAGACATAACCACATGATGGATTTATCGCTGTGCGTCTGATGTCGCAGAGATTCATTACACAGCCCCAACAGCACGAAGTCCGGGCCCTCTGGCAAGGGGTAGCCCAGGATTCCCTTAAGTTGTGCCAGTATTTCTGCCCAGAAAGGTCTAATTTTAGGACAGTCCCACCAAATGTGGTGGAAATCCCCCAATAGCCCACATCCCCTCCAACAGCGGTCTGACATTTTGGGGAATATCCGTTTAAGTTTGGCTGGGTGGAGATACCAATCAAATAGCACCTTATAGTTCGCCTCCCATAGCCACATTGAGTGGTTAAATTTTGTAATGTCCCTCGCCACCCCTGACCATTGAGCCTCCGTGATGTCGCTGTTCAGGACATTCTCCCAGTGTGCTTTATATCCGGGCTGGGGTGTGTGTAGTGTGTCTAGTAACAGGTTGTATAGAAAGGTAATGTTGCCCCTTGTCCCACTTCTATACATCGCAAACTTCTCAATGGGGGTGAGATCCTGCGTGGCTGCCTCCTGCACAGTGCGTTGTGAAACCCAGTGGACCAGCTGGTTATAGTGGAAGCGCTCAGTGAGGGGAGCTGATAGTCCTGGGCACAGTTCTCAAAGGTACATACCTCCCCATTATGGAATAAATGTGAGATCGTCAAACACCCTCCCTTCCTCCAGGCCTCAAAGGGGCCGAGCTGCCGGACCGGGGGGAATGCCGGGTTGAAGTGTATTGATGTAAATGGGGTCGGAAAGGATGTCCAGAGCCCATTTCCCGTGACCGTATCCCAGACCCTGAGGGTGGTGCGTGTAGGTGTGCTCAAATAAGCATTCGGCGGTCGATCCTTTCGGGGTTTCCACAACACATCCCAGATATATGTTCCCATGAGCGATCTCTCCATGTGGAGCCAGTGCTTGTCTGATTCCCGGGCGGACCATTCCGGGATGACCCCCAATTGCGTGGCCTTGTAATATAAAGTGAAATCCGGGAGAGCCAGGCCTCCCTTAGCTTTGGGCAGTCTGAGTAACTTATACGGTAGTCTCGCCCTTCCCCATGCCAAATGAAGTGTGTCACTAGGGAGCATAGGCTACAGAAAATACTGCGATCCACGTCTATCGGGAGCTTTTGAAATAGGTAGAGGAGACGAGGCATGGATCCTCCCCAGCCAAGATAGGTATAGTGGGGCCCATCTCTTTAAGTCCTCCTTTAATTGCCGAAGAAGAGGCAGATAGTTGGCACGGAACAGGTCTTGGAGCGTAGGAGTGATGTGAATGCCTAGATAGGTGATCTCGCAAGACGCCCAACGAAAAGGTGTCGAGCCAGTGATGTCGTCCACTATCGCTTGGGAGGCAGTCAGGTTGAGCATGTGTGATTTAGAGTGATTTATACGGAATCCCGCTACCGCTTCGAACTTCTGCAAGGCCTCCAATGTAGCCGAAAGGGAGGCTGCGGGCTCAGTCAGGTAAAGTAGAATATCGTCTGCAAAGAGAGAAACTTTGTGATCGTCTCCTGCAAATCGAACTCCACAAATTTTTGGGTCCTGTCGAATAGAAGCTGCTAGCGGTTCGATACTGAGCGCAAACAGTAGAGGGGAAAGGGGACACCCCTCCTGTGTTCTCCTTCCCAACTGGAACACTTCTTAGCTCACCCCATTCACCAACACACTAGCTACTGGAGAGGAGAGGTTCGCCTTAATCATTGTTAAAAACTCATCACAGAAACCGAATTTCTTCAGGGTGGAAAAGAGAAACCCCCAGTCCACCCAGTCAAACGCCTTTTCAGTATCCAGCGCCAGGAGCACAGCGGGTATCTGTTTTTTGGAGGCCTTCTCAATAATATAGAGCGTCCGACGGATATTATCATGGGTTTGTCTCCCTTTAATAAACCCCGATTGATCCGGGTGGATCGAGTCCGGGAGTAAGTCCTCCATTCGAGTCGCTAAAATTTTCGAATACAGTTTGGCGTCTAGGTTAAAAAATGCTATAGGGTGGTAGGAGCCACAGTGCTTCAAGTCCTTGCCTGGCTTGGGGATGAGAGGCACCAGAACTTCACCCATAGAATTCGTCATCTTGCCCTCGCCCGCCATTAAAATTGAACAGCTGTACTAGATGTGGAGTTAATTCCGCCATATAGGCTTTGTAGAATTGGGCCGTTAGCCCATCAGACCCCGGAGACTTGTGACACTTGAGACTTTTTATGGCCGTACGGACTTCCTCGTCTGTGATAGGGCTGCTCAATAGAGCATTTTGGGCCTCCGTTACTTGGGGGAGGATGACAGATTGCAAGTATTCAAACTGTGCGGCTTCTGGCGCAGGGTCTGCTGTATACAAGTCTCGATAGAATTTCCCAAAGACCTGGGCTTTCCTAGTATCTTGCCCCACAATCACCTTATGTTCGTCATAGATATCTCCTATGTATTCTTTCTCAGTTTTTACTCTCAACTGCCTTGCTAAGTGGGAACCTATCTTGCAGAAAGAGGCTACAAAAGTATAGAAAGTAGCAACAGAAAAGTAGAAAGAGACAAGAGAAGTGCAGAAAGAAGCATCAGAAATGTAAAAAGAGGCAAGAAAAGTGTAGAAAAAAGCAACAGAGGTGAAGAAAGAGGAAAGCGAAGTGCAGAAAGAGGCAACAGAGCTGTACAAAGAGGTAAGAGAGGTGCAGAAAGAGTGAAAAAGGGTGCAGAAAGAGGCAAGAGGGGTGAAGAAAGAGGCAAGAGGGGTTGAGAAAGAAGCAACAGAGGTGCAGAAAGAGGCAAGAGAGGTACAGAAACAAACAAGAGAAGTTCAGAAAGAGGAACAAGAAGTGTAGAAAGAAGCAACAGAGGTACAGAAAGAAGCAAGAAAAGTGATGAAAGAGACAAGCGATTTGGAGAAAGAAACAAGAGAGGTGCAGAAAAAAACAAGAGAAGTGCAGAAAGAAGCAACAGAGGTGCAGAAAGAGGCTAGAAAGGTGCAGAAAGAGGCAAGAGAGGTACAAAAACAGGAAAGAGGGGTGCAGAAAGTAGCATGAGAGGTGCAGAAATAGGCAAGAGAGGTGCATAAAAAGGGAGCAGGGGTGCAGAAAGAGGGAAGAGAGGTGCAGAAAGAGAAAAAAGGGTGCAGAAAGAGGCAAGAGGGGTGCAGAAAGAGGGAAGAGGGGTTTAGATAGAGGCAACAGAGGTGCAGAAAGAAGCAACAGAAATGCAAAAAGAGCCAAAAGAAGTGCAGAAAGAAGCAACAGAGGTGCAGAAAGAGGCAAGAGGGGTGCAGAAAGAGGCAAGAGAGGTGCAGAAATAGGCAAGAGAGGTGCATAAAGAGGGAGCAGGGGTGCAGAAAGAGGCAAGAGAGGTGCAGAAAGAGGCAAGAGAGGTGCAGAAATAGGCAAGAGAGGTGCATAAAGAGGGAGCAGGGGTGCAGAAAGAGGCAAGAGGGGTGCAGAAAGAGGGAAGAGGGGTTTAGATAGAGGCAACAGAGGTGCAGAAAGAGGCAACAGAGGTACAGAAACACACAAGAAAGAAGCAAGAAAAGTGATGAAAGAGACAAGAGATTTGCGGAAAGAAACAAGAGAGGTGCAGAAAAAAAACAAGAGAAGTGCAGAAAGAGGCAAATGAGGTACAGAAAGAGGCAAGAGAGATGCAGAAAGAGGCAAGAGAGGTGCAGAAAGAGGCAAGTGAGGTGCAGAAAAAAAAGAGAAGTGCAGAAAGAAGCAACAGAAATGCAAAACGAGGTAAGAGAAGTGCACAAAGAAGCAACAGATGTGCAGCAAGAGGCAAGCAAAGTGCAGAAAGATGCAAGAGAGGTGCATAAATAGACAAGAGAGGTGCAGAAAGAGGGAACAGGGGTGCACAAAGAGGCAAGAGAGGTGCAGAAAGAGAGAAGAAGGATGCAGAAAATGGCAAGAGGGCTGCAGAAATAGGCAAGAGGGGTGCAAAAAGAGGCAAGAGAGGTGCAGAAAGAGGCAAGTGAGGTGCGCAAAGAGGCAAGAGAGGTGCAGAAAGAAGCAAGAGAGGTGCAGAAAGAGGGAAGAGAAGTGCATAAACAGGCACGAGGGGTGCAGAAAGAGGCAAGAGAAGTACAGAAAGAAGCAACAGAGGTGAAGAAAGAGGCAAGCGAAGTACATAAAGATGCAAGAGAGGTGCAGAAATAGGCAAAAGAGGTAGAGAAAGAGGGAACAGGGGTACACAAAGAGGCAAGAGAGGTGCAGAAATAGAGAAGAAGGGTGCAGAACGAGGCAAGAGGGTTGCAGAAAGAGGCAAGAGGGGTGCAGAAAGAGGCAAGAGAAGTGCAGAAAGAGGCAAGTGAGGTGCGCAAAGAGGCAAGAGAGGTACAGAAAGAAGCAAGAGAGGTGCAGAAAGAGGGAAGAGAAGTGCAGAAACAGGCACGAGGGGTGCAGAAAGAGGCAAGAGAAGTGCAGAAAGAAGCAACAGAGGTGAAGAAAGAGGCAAGCGAAGTACATAAAGATGCAAGAGAGGTACAGAAATAGGCAAGAGAGGTGCAGAAAGAGGGAACAGGGATGCACAAAGAGGCAAGAGAGGTGCAGAAATAGAGAAGAAGGGTGCAGAACGAGGCAAGAGGGGTGCAGAAAGAGGCAAAACAGGTGCAGAAACAAACAAGAGAAGTGCAGAAAGAAGCAAGAGAAGTGATAAAAAAAGACAAGAGATTTGCAGAAAGAAACAAGAGAGGTGCAGAAAAAACAAGATCAGTGCAGAAAGAGGCAAGTGAGGTACAGAAGGAGGCAAGAGAGGTGCAGAAAGAGGCAAAAGAGGTGCAGAAAGAGGCAAGTGAGGAGCAGAAAAAAGCAAGAGAAGTGCAGAAAGAGGCACGTGAGGTGCAGAAAGAAGCAAGAGAAGTGCTGAAAGAAGCAACAGAGGTGCAGAACGAAGCAAGAAAGAGATAAAAAAGACAAAAGATTTGCAGAAAGAAACAAGAGAGGTGCAGAAAAAACAAGAGGAGTGCAGAAAGAGGCAAGTGAGGTACAGAAGGAGGCAAGAGAGGTGCAGAAAGAGGCAAGAGAGGTGCAGAAAGAGGCAAGTGAGGAGCAGAAAAAAACAAGAGAAGTGCAGAAAGAGGCAAGTGAGGTACAGAAAGAGTCAAGAGAGGTGCAGAAAGAGGCAAGAGAGGTGCAGAAAGAGGAGAGAGAAGTGCAGAAAGAAGCAAAAGAGGTGCAGAAGGAGGCAAGAGAGCTGCAGAAAGAGGCAAGAAAGTTGCAGAAACTGGCAAGAGAGGTGCAGAAAGTGTAACAGGGGTACAAAAAGAGGCAAGAGAGCGACAGAAAGAAGCAAGAGAAGTGCAAAAATAAGCAAGTGAAGTGCAGAAAGAAGCAACAGATGTGTAGAAAGGCAAGAGAACTGCAGAAAGAGGCAGGAGAGGTACAGAAGGAGGGAAGAGGGGTGCAGAAAGAAGGAAGAGAGGTGCAGAAAGAGGCAAGAGAGGTGCAGAAAGAGGCAAGAAAGCTGCAGAAAGAGGAAAGAGAGGTACAAAAATAGGGAAGAGGGGTGCAGAAAGAAGCAAGAGAGGTGCATAAAGAAGCAAGAGAAGTGCAGAAAGAAGCAACATAGGTGCAGAAAGAGGCAAGAGAGGTGCAGAAAGAAGAAAGAGAAGTACAGAATGAAGGAACAGAGGTGCAGAAAGAGGCAAGAGAGGTACAGAAAGAGGCAAGAGAGGTACAAAAAGAGGGAAGAGGGGTGCAGAAAGAAGCAAGAGAGGTGCAGAAAGAAGCAAGAAAAGTACAGAAAGAAGCAACAGAAATGCAAAAAGACACACGAGAAGTGCAGAAAGAAGCAACAGGTGCAGAAAGAGGCAAGCAAAGTGCAGAAAGATGCAAGAGAGGTGCATAAATAGGCAAGAGAGGTGCAGAAAGAGGTAACAGGGGTGCACAAAGAGGCAAGAGAGGTGCAGAAAGAGAGAAAAAGGGTGCAGAAAGAGGCAGGATGGGTATAGAAATAGGCAAGAGGGGTGGCAGAAAGAGGAAAGAGAGGTGCAGAAACACACAAGAGAAGTGCAGAAAGAGGCAAGTGAGGTGCAGAAAGAGGCAAGAGAGGTGCAGAAGAAAGTAAGAGAGGTGCAGAAAGAGGCAAATGCGGTGCACAAACAGGCAAGAGGGGTGCATAAAGATGCGAAAGAAGTGCAGAAAGAAGAAACAGAGGTGCAGAAAGAGGCAAGCGAAGTAGTTAAAGATGCAAGAGAGTTTCAAAAATAGGCAGGAGAGGTGCAGAAAGTGGGAACAGGGGTGCACAAAGAGGCAAGAGAGGTGCAAAAAGAGAGAAGAAGGGTGCAGAAAGAAGCAACAGAGGTGCAGAAAGAGGCAAGACAGGTGCAGAAACCTGCAAGAGAAGTGCAGAAAGAAGCAAGATAAGTGCTGAAAGAAGCAAGAAAAGTGATAAAAAAAGACAAGAGATTTGCAGAAAGAAACAAGAGAGGTGCAGAAAAAAACAAGAGAAGTGCAGAACGAGGTAAGTGAGGTACAGAAAGAGGCAAGAGAGTTGCAGAAAGAGGCAAGAGAGGTGCAGAAGAGGCAATTGAGGTGCAGAAACAGGCAAGAGGGGTGCAGAAAGAGGCAAGAGAGGTGCAGAAAGAGTGAAGAGGGGTACAGAAAGAGGCAAGAGGAATACAGAAAGAAGCAAAATAGGCGCAGAAAGAAGCAAGAGAAGTGCAGAAAAAAGCAACAGAGGTGCAGAAAGAAGCAAGAAAAGTGATAAAAAAAGACGAGAGATTTGCAGAAGGAAACAAGAGAGGTACAGAAAAAAACAAGAGAAGTGCAGAAAGAGGTAAGTGCAGTACAGAAAGAGGCAAGAGAGTTGCAGAAAGAGGCCAGAGAGTTGCAGAAAGAGGCAAGAGAGGTGCAGAAGAGGCAAGTGAGGTGCAGAAACAGGCAAGAGGGGTGCAGAAAGAGGCAAGAGAAGTGCAGAAAGAGGCAAGAGAAGTGCAGAAAGGAGCAACAGAGGTGTGGAAGGAGACAAGAGAAATGCAGAAAGAGACAAGAAAGTTGCAGAAACAGGCAAGAGAGGTGCAGAAAGAGGGACCAGGACTACAGAAAGATGCAAGAGAGATACAGAAAGAAGCAAGAGAAGTGCAGAAATAAGCAAGTAAAGTACAGAAAGAAACAACAGATGTGTATAAATGCAAGAGAACTGCAGAAAGAGGCAAGAGAGGTGCAGAAAGAGGGAAGAGGGGTGCAGAAAGAAGCAGGAGATGTGCATAAAGCGGCAAGAGAGCTGCAGAAAGAGGGAAGAGGGCTGCAGAAAGAGGCAAGAGGGGAGCAGAAAGAAGCAAGAAAGGTACAGAAAGAAGCAAGAGAGGTGCAGAATGAAGGAACAGAGGTGCAGAAAGAGGCAAGGGAGATGCAGAAAGAGGCAATATAGGTGCAAAAAGATGGAAGAGGGATGCAGAAAGAAGCAAAAGAGGTGCAGAAAGAGGCAAGAGAAGTGCAGAAAGAAGCAACAGAAATGTAGAAAGAGGCAAGAGAAGTGCAGGAAGAAGTAAGTGAAATCCAAAAAGAGGCAAGAGAAGTGCAGAAAGAAGCAACAGAGGTGCAGAAATAGGCAAGCGAAGTACAGGAAGATGAAAGAGAGGTGCAAAAATAAGCAAGAATGGTGCAGAAAAAGGGAACAGGGTTGCAGAAAGAGGTAAGAGTGGTGCAGAAAGAGAGAAGAAAGGTATAGAAAGAGGCAATAGGGGTGCAGAAAGAGGCAAGAGGGCTGCAGAAAGAAGCAACAGAGGTGCAGAAGGAGGCAAGAGAGGTGCAGAAACACACAAGAGAAGTGCAGAAAGAGGCAACAGAAGTGCTGAAAGAAGCAAAAAAAGTGATGAAAGAGACAAGAGATTTGAGAAAAAACAAGAGAGGTGCAGAAATAAACAAGAGAAGTGCAGAAAGAGGCAAGTGAGGTGCAGAAAGAGGCAAGAAAGGTGCAGAAAGAGGCAAGTGAGTGCAGAAGCAGGCAAGAGGGGTGCAGAAAGAGGTAAGAGAAGTGCTGAAAGAAGCAACGGAGGTGCAGAAAGAAGCAAAAAAAGTGATGAAAGAGACAAGAGATTTGAGAAAAAACAAGAGAGGTGCAGAAAAAAACAAGAAAAGTGCAGAAAGAGGCAAGTGAGGTGCAGAAAGAGGCAAGAAAGGTGCAGAAAGAGGCAAGTGAGTGCAGAAGCAGGCAAGAGGGGTGCAGGAAGAGGCAAGAGAACTGCAGAAAGAGGCAAGAAAGTTTCAGAAACAAGCAATAGAAGTGCTGAAAGGCGCAACAGTGGTGCAGAAAGAGGGAACAGAAGTACAGAAAGAGGCAAGAGAAGTGCACAAAGAGACAAAAGAGGTGCAAAAAGAGATAAGAGAGGTGCAGAAAGAGGGAAGACGAGTACAGAAACAGGCAACAGGGGTGCAGAAAGAGTAAGAGAGGTGCAAAATAAAGCAAGAGAAGTGCAGAAAGAAGCAATAGAGTTGTAGAAAGAAGCAAGAGAAATGCAGAAAGAAGAAACAGAGGTGTAGAAAGAGGCAAGAGAAGTACAGAAATAGGCATGAGAGGTGTAGAAAGAGGCAAGAGAGGTGCAGAAAGTTGGAAGAGGGACACAGAAAGAGGCAAGAAGGGTACAGAGAGAAGCAAGAAAGATACAGAAAAAGAAAGAAAAGAGCAGAAAGAAGCAACAAGGGTGCAGAAAGAGGCAAGAGGGGTGCAGAAAGATGCAAGGGAAGTGCGGAAATAAGCTACAGAGATATAGAAGGAGGCAAGAGAACTGCAGAAAGAGGCAAGAGAGTTGCAGAAACAGTCAATGAGGTGTAGAAAGAGGGAACAGGGGTACAGACAGAGGCAAGAGAGTAGCAGAAAGAGGGAAGATGGGTGCAGAAAGAGACTAGAGGGGTGCACAAATTTGCAAGATAGGTGTAAAAACAAGCAAGAGAAGTGCAGAAAGAAGCAACAGAGGTGGAGAAAGAATCAGGAGAACTGCAGGAAGAGGCACGAGAGCTGCATGAAGAGGCAAGAGAGGTGTAGAAAGAGGCAAGAGAGGTGCAGAAAGAGTGAAGAGGGGTACAGAAAGAGGCAAGAGGTATACAGAAAGAAGCAAAATAGGTGCAGAAAGAAGCAAGAGAAGTGCAGAAAAAAGCAACAGAGGTGCAGAAAGAAGCAAGAAAAGTGATAAAAAAGACGAGAGATTTGCAGAAGGAAACAAGAGAGGTACAGAAAAAAACAAGAGAAGTGCAGAAAGAGGTAAGTGAGGTACAGAAAGAGGCAAGAGAGTTGCAGAAAGAGGCAAGAGAGTTGCAGAAAGAGGCAAGAGAGGTGCAGAAGAGGCAAGTGAGGTGCAGAAACAGGCAAGAGGGGTGCAGAAAGAGGCAAGAGAAGTGCAGAAAGAGGCAAGAGAAGTGCAGAAAGAAGCAACAGAGGTGTGGAAGTAGACAAGAGAAATGCATAAAGAGGCAAGAAAGTTGCAGAAACAGGCAAGAGAGGTGCAGAAAGAGAGACCAGGACTACAGAAAGATGCAAGAGAGATGCAGAAAGAAGCAAGAGAAGTGCAGAAATAAGCAAGTAAAGTACAGAAAGAAACAACAGATGTGTAGAAATGCAAGAGAACTGCAGAAAGAGGCAAGAGAGGTGCAGAAAGAGGGAAGAGGGGTGAAGAAAGAAGCAAGAGATTTGCAGAAAGCGGCAAGAAAGCTGCAGAAAGAGGGAAGAGGACAGCAGAAAGAAGTAAGAAAGGTGCAGAAAGAAGCAAGAGAAGTGCAGAATGAAGGAACAGAGGTGCAGAAAGAGGCAAGGGAGGTGCAGAAAGAGGCAATATAAGTACAAAAAGATGGAAGAGGGATGCAGAAAGAAGCAAAAGAGGTGCAGAAAGAGGCAAGAGAAGTCAAGAAAGAAGCAACAGAAATGTAGAAAGAGGCAAGAGAAGTGCAGGAAGAAGTAAGTAAAATGCAAAAAGAGGCAAGAGAAGTGCAGAGAGAAGCAACAGAGGTGCAGAAATAGGCAAGCGAAGTACAGGAAGATGCAAGAGAGGTGCAGAAATAAGCAAGAATGGTGCAGAAAAAGGGAACGGGGTTGCAGAAAGAGGTAAGAGTGGTGCAGAAAGAGAGAAGAAAGGTACAGAGAGAGGCAATAGGGGTGCAGAAAGAGGCAAGAGGGCTGCAGAAAGAAGCAACAGAGGTGCAGAAGGAGGCAAGAGAGGTGCAGAAACACACAAGAGAAGTGCAGAAAGAGGCAACAGAAGTGCTGAAAGAAGCAACATAGGTGCAGAAAGAAGCAAAAAAAGTGATTAAAGAGACAAGAGATTTGAGGAAAAAAACAAGAGAGGTGCAGAAAAAAACAAGCAAAGTGCAGAAAGACGCAAGTGAGGTGCAGAAAGAGGGAAGAGAGGTACAGAATGAGGCAAGAAAGGTGCAGAAAGAGGCAAGTGAGTGCAGAAACAGGCAAGAGGGGTGCAGAAAGAGGCAAGAGAAGTGCAGAAAGAAGCAACAGAGCTGCAGAAGGAGGCAAGAGAACTGCAGAAAGAGGCAAGAAAGTTGCAGAAACAAGCAATAGAAGTGCTGAAAGACGCAACAGAGGTGCAGAAAGAGGGAACAGAAGTACAGAAAGAGGCAAGAGAGGTGCACAAAGAGAAAAGAGAGGTGCAAAAAGAGACAAGAGAGGTGCAGAAAGAGGGAAGACGAGTACAGAAACAGGCAACAGGGGTGCAGAAAGAAGTAAGAGAGGTCCAAAAAAAGCAAGAGAAGTGCAGAAAGAAGCAACAGAGTTGTAGAAAGAAGCATGAGAAGTGCAGAAAGAAGCAACAGAGTTGTAGAAAGAAGCAAGAGAAGTGCAGAAATAGGCAAGAGAGGTGTAGAAAGAGGCAAGAGAGGTGCAGAAAGAGGGAAGAGGGACGCAGAAAGAGGCAAGAGGGGTACAGAGAGAAGCAAGAAAGGTACGGAAAAAAGAAAGAAAAGAGCTGAAAGAAGCAACGAGGGTGCAAAAAGAGGCAAGAGGGGTGCAGAAAGATGCAAGGGAAGTGCAGAAAGAAGCTACAGAGGTATAGAAGGAGGCAAGAGAACTGCAGAAAGAGGCAAGAGAGTTTCAGAAACAGTCAATGAGGTGTAGAGAGAGGGAACAGGTGTGCAGACAGAGGCAAGAGAGTAGCAGAAAGAGGGAAGATGGGTGCAGAAAGAGACTAGAGGGGTGCACAAATTTGCAAGATAGGTGTAAAACAAGCAAGAGAAGTACAGAAAGAAGCTACAGAGGTGGAGAAAGAATCAGGAGAACTGCAGGAAGAGGTAAGAGAGCTGCAGGAAGAGGCAAGAGAGATGTAGAAAGAGGCAAGAGAGGTGCAGAAAGAGTGAAGAGGGGAGCAGAAAGAGGCAAGAGGAATGCAGAAAGAAGCAAAATAGGTGCAGAAAGAAGCAAGAGAAGTGCAGAAAAAAAGCAACAGAGGTTCAAAAAGGAGCAAGAGAAGTGCAGAAAGAAGAATAGAGGTGTAGAAAGAGGCAAGAGAGGTGCAGAAAGAGAGAAGAGTGATGCAGAAAGAGGCAAGAGGGGTACAGGGAGAAGCAAGAAAGGTACAAAAAAGCAAGAAAAGTGCAGAAAGCAGCAACAGAGGTGTAGAAAGAGGCAAGAGAAGTGCAGAAATAGGCAAGAAAGGTGCAGAAAGAGGCAAGCAGGGTGCAGAAAGAGGGAAGAGGGATGCTTAAAGAGGCAAGAGGGGTTCAGAGAGAAGCAAGAACGGTACAGAAAAATCAAGAAAAGTGCAGAAAGAAGCAACAGGGGTGCAGAAAGAGGCAAGAGGGGTGCAGAAAGATGCAAGGGAAGCACAGAAAGAAGCAACAGAGGTATAGAAGGAGGCAAGAGAACTGCAGAAAGGGGCAAGAGAGTTGCAGAAACAGGCTCTGAGGTGTAGAAGGAGGGAACAGGGGTGCAGACAGAGGCAAGAGAGTAGCAGAAAGAGGGAAGAGGGGTGCAGAAAGAGGCAAGAGTGGTGTAGAAAGCAGCAAGTGAGGTGCAGAAAGAGCAGGGAGAGGTGCAGAAAGAGGCAAGAGAGGTGCAGAAAAAACAATAGAAGTGCAGAAAAAGGCAAGTGAGGTGCAGAAAGAGGCAAGAGAGGTGCAGAATAAGGCAAGAGAAGTGAAGAAAGAAGCAACAGAGGTGCAGAAGGAGGCAAGAGACTGCAGAAAGAGGTAATATTGGTACAGAAAGAGGCATGAGTGGTGCAGAAAGAAGCAAGAAAGGTACAGAAAAAGCAAGAGAAGAGCAGAATGAACGAACGGAGGTGCTATAAGAGGCAAGAGGGGTGCAGAAAGAGGCAAGAAAGGTGCAGAAGAAGGGAAGAGGGGTACAGAAAGAGGCAATGGGGTACAGAAAGAAGCAACAGAGGTGTAGAAAGAGGCAAGAGGGGTGCAGAAAGAGGCAAGAGAAGTACAGAAAGAAGCAACAGTAATACAGAAAGAGGCAAGAGAAGTGCAGAAAGAGGCAGGAGAAGTGAAGAAAGAGGCAAGGGAGGTACAGAAAGAGGAAAGACGAGTCCAGAAAGAGGCAACAGGGGTGCAGAAAGAAGAAAGAGAGGTACAGAAAGAAGCAAGAGAAGTGCAGGAAGAAGCAATAGAGGTGTAGAAAGAGGCAAGAGAAGTGCAGAAATAGGCAATAAAGGTGCAGAAAAATGCATGAGAGGTGCAGAAAGAGGGAAGAGAGAGGCAGAAAGAAGCAAGAGTGGTAGAGAGAGAAGCAAGAAAAGTGCAGAAAGAAGCATCAGAGGTGTAGAAAGAGGCAAGAGGGGTGCTGAAAGAGACAAGAGAAGTGTGGAAAAAAGCAACAGAAATGCAGAAAGAGTCAAGAGAAGTGCAGAAAGAGGCATGGGAGGTGCAGAAAGAGATAAGACGAGTACAGAAAGAGGAAACAGGGGTGCAGAAAGACGTAAGAGAGGTGCAGAAAGAAGCAAGAGAAGTGCAGAAAGAAGCAACAGAGGTGTAGAAAGAGGCAAGAGAAGTGCAGAAAAAGGCAAGAAAGGTGCAGAAAAAGGCAAGAGAGGTACAGAAAGAGGGAAGAGTGACGTAGAAAGAAGCAAGAAAGGTACAGAAAAAAGCAAGAAAAGTGCAAAAAGAAGCAACAGGGGTGCAGAAAGAGGCAAGAGGGGTGCAGAAAGATGCAAGGGAAACGCAGAAAGAAGCAACAGAGGTATAGAAGGAGGCAAGAGAACTGCAGAAAGAGGCAAGAGAGTTGAAGAAACAGGCAATGAGGTGTAGAAAGAGGGAACAGGGGTGCAGACAGAGGCAGGAGAGTAGCAGAAAGAGGGAAGAGGGGTGCAGAAAGAGGCAAGAGGGCTGCACAAATTTGCAAGAGAGGTGTAGAAACAAGCAAGAGAAGTGCAGAAAGAACCAACAGAGGTGAAGAAAGACAAGAGAGGTGCAGAAAGATGCAAGAGAAGTGCAGAAAGAAGCAACAGAGATGCAGAAAGAATCAAGAGAACTGCAGGAAGAGGCAAGAGAGGTGTAGAAAGAGGCAAGAGAGGTGCAGAAAGAGGGAAGCGGGTGCAGATAGAGGCAAGAGGGATGCAGAAAGAAGCAAGATAGGTATAGAAAGAAGCAAGAAAAGTGCAGAAAAAAAGCAATAGAGGTGCAGAATTTGGCAAGAGAGGTACAGAAAGCGGCTAGAGATGTACAGAAACAGGCAAAAGAGGTACAGAAAGAGGGAACAGGGTTGCAGAAAGAGGCAAGAGAGGTGCAGAAAGAGGGAAGAGGGGTGCAGAAAGAAGCAAGTGAGGTGCAGAAAGAGCCAAGAGAGGTGCAGAAATAGGCAAGAGAGGTGCAGAAACAGGCAAGAGAAGTGCAGAAAGAGGCAAGAGAAGTGCAGAAAGAGACAACAGAGGTGCAGAAAGAAGCAAGAGAAGTGACGAAAGAGACAAGAGAGTTGCAGAAAGAAACATGAGAGGTGCAGAAAAATGCAAGAGAAGTGCAGAAAGAGGCAAGAGAGGTGCAGAAAGAGGCAAGAGAGGTGCTGAAAGAGGCAAAGAAGTGCAGAAAGAAGCAACAGAGGTGCAGAAGGAGGCAAGAGACTGCAGAAAGAGGCAAGAGAGGTGCAGAAAGAGGTAAGATCGGTACAGAAAGAGGCAAGAGGGGTGCAGAAAGAAGCAAGAGAGGTGCAGAAAAAAGGAAGAGAAGAGCAGAAAGAACCAACGGAGGTGCAATAAGAGGCATGAGGGGTGCAGAAAGAGGCAAGAAAGGTGCAGAAAGAGGGAAGCGGGATACAGAAAGAGACAAGGGGGTGCAGAAAGAAGCAATAGAGGTGCAGAAAGAAGCAAGAGAAGTGCAGAAAGAAGCAACAGAGGTGTAGAAAGAAGCAAGAGGGGTGCAGAAAGAGGCAAGAGAAGTGCTGAAAGAGGGAAGAGGGGTGCAGGAAGAGGCAAGGGGGTGCAGAAAGAAGCAGGAGAGGTACAGAAAGAAGCAAGAGAAGTGTAGAAAAAAGCAACAGAGGTGCAGAAAGAGGCTGAAAGGGTACAGAGAGAGGCAAGAGAAGTGCTGAAAGAAGCAACGGAGGTGCAGAAAGAGGGAACAGAAGTACAGAATGAAGCAATAGAGGTGCAAAAAGAGAGAAGAGAAGTGCACAAAGAGACAAGAGCGGTGCAGAAAGAGGGAAGACAAGTACAGAAAGAGGCAACAGGGGTGCAGAAATAAGTAAGAGAAGTGCAGAAAGAAGCAACAGAGGTGTATAAAGCGGCAAGAGAAGTGCAGAAATAGGCAAGAGAGGTGCGGAAAGAGGCAAGAGAGGTGCAGAAAGAGGGACGCAGAAAGAGGCAAGAGGGATACAGAGAGAAGCAAGAAAGGTACAGAAAAAAGCAAGAAAAGTGCAGTGAGAAGCAACAGGGGTGCAGAAAGAGGCTAAAGGGTCACACTAACATGCAAGGGAAGTGCAGAAAGAAGCAGCAGAGGTATAGAAGGATGTTACATCAAACAAATGATGGACGGAATGCTGACAATGCAAACATTCTCCCCAAGTCAAAAGATCTGGGTTAAATCCATCGTTCTTTTGCCCACTACGCCACCCCAGTTTGGACCCAGCCATATGCAAATCAGTCTTGACCCTGTGCCTCATGGGAACAGTCCAGACCGAACTGCCAAGCCAGGTCCTCCCTGGACCGGAAACAAGCATCCTGGGACCGGTTTCAGGGTATGTCACCCTTCTTCAGCCAGGCTAGCTTGAATTCAGTGGCACAGTGAGCAAGGGACCCACGTATAGAAGGAGGCAAGAGAACTTCAGAAAGAGGCAAGAGAGTTGCAGAAACAGGCAATGAGGTGTAGAAAGAGGGAACAGGGGTGCAGACAGAGGCAAGAGAGTAGCAGAAAGAGGGAAGAGGGGTGCAGAGAGAGGCAAGAGGGGTGCAAAATCTGCAAGTGAGGTGTAGAAACAAGCAAGAGAAGTGCAGAAAGAACCAAAAGAGGTGAAGAAAGAGACAAGAGAGGTGCAGAAAGATGAAATAGAAGTGCAGAAAGAAGCAACAGAGGTGCAGAAAGAAGCAAGAGAACTGCAGGAAGAGGCAGGAGAACTGCAGAAAGAGATAAGAGAGGTGTAGAAAGAGTCAAGAGAGGTGCAGAAAGAGGGAAGAGGGGTTTAGAAAGAGGCAAGAGGGATGGATAAAGAAGCAAGATAGGTGCAGAAAGAAGCAAGAGAAGTGCAGAAAAAAGCAACAGAGGTGCAGAATGTGGCAAGAGGGGTATTGAAAGCAGCTAGAGAGGTATAGAAACAGGCAAGAGAGGTACAGAAAGAGGGAACAAGGGTGCGAACAGGGGTGCAGATAGAGGCAAGAGAAGTGCAGAATGATGGAAGAGGGGTACAGAAAGAGGCAAGAGGGGTGTTGAAAGAAGCAAGTGAGGTGCAGAAAGAGCCAAGAGAGGTGCAGAAAGAGGCAAGAGAGGTGCAGAAACAGGCAAGAGAAGTGCAGAAAGAGGCAAGAGAAGTGCAGAAAGAAGCAACAGAGGCACAGAAGCAAGAGAAGTGAAGAAAGAGACAAGAGAGTTGGAGAAAGAAACAAGAGAGGTGCATAAAAATGCAAGAGAAGTGCAGATAGAGGCAAGTGAGGTGCAGAAAGAGGCAAGAGAGGTGCTTAAAGAGGCAAGAGAAGTGCAGAATGATGCAACAGAGGTGCAGAAGGAGGCAAGAGACTGCAGAAAGAGGCAAGAGGGGTGCAGAAAGAAACAATAGAGGTACAGAAAGAAGCAAGAGAAGTGCAGAAAGAAGCAACAGAGGTGTAGAAAGAGGCAAGAGGTGTGCAGAAAGAGGCAAGAGAAGTGTGGAGAGAGGGAAGAGGGGTGCAAAAAGAAGCAAGGGGTGCAGAAAGAAGCAGGAGAGGTATAGAAAGAAGCAAGAGAAGTGCAGAAAAAAGCAACAGAGTTGCAGAAAGAGGCTGGAAGGGTGCAGAGAGAGGCAAGACAAGTGCTGAAAGAAGCAACAGAGGTGCAGAAAGAGGGAACAGAAGTACAGAAAGAGGCAAGAGAGGTGCAAAAAGAGACAAGAGAAGTGCACAAAAAGACAAGAGAGGTGCAGAAAGAGGGAAGACGAGTACAGAAAGAGTCAACAGGGGTGCAGAAAGAAGTAAGAGAGGTGCAGAAAGAAGCAAGAGAAGTGCAGAAAGAAGCAACAGAGGTGTAGAAAGCAGCAAGAGAAGTGCAGAAATAGGCAAGAGAGGTGCAGAAAGAGGCAAGAGAGGTGCAGAAAGAGGGAAGAGGTACACAGAAAGAGGCAATAGGGGTACAGAGAGAAGCAAGAAAGGTACAGAAAATAGCAAGAAAAGTGCAGAGAGAAGCAACAGGGGTGCAGAAAGAGGCAAGAGGGTTGTAGAAATATGCAAGGGAAGTGCAGAAAGAAGCAGCAGAGGTATAGAAGGAGGCAAGAGAACTGCAGAAAGAGGCAAGAGAGTTGCAGAAACAGGCAATGAGTTGTAGAAAGAGGGAACAGTGGTGCAGACAGAGGCAAGAGAGTAGCAGAAAGAGGGAAGAGGGGTGCAGAAAGAGGCATAAGAGGTGCATAAATTTACAAGAGAGGTGTAGAAACAAGCAAGAGAAGTGCAGAAAGAACCAAAAGAGATGAAGAAAGAGACAAGAGAGGTGCAGAAAGATGAAAGAGAAGTGCAGAAAGAAGCAACAGAGGTGCAGAAAGAAGCAAGAGAACTGCAGAAAGAGGTAAGAGAGGTGTAGAAAGAGGCAAGAGAGGTGCAGAAAGAGGGAAGAGGGGTGCAGAAAGAGGCAAGAGGGATGCAGAAAGAAGCAAGATAGATGCTAAATGAGGCAAGAGAAGTGCAGAAAAAAAGCAACAGAGGTGCAGAATGTGGCAAGAGGGGTACAAAAAGTGGCTAGAGAGGTACAGAAACAGGCAAGAGAGCTACAAAAAGAGGGAACAAGGGTATAGAAAGAGGGAAGAGAAGTGCAGAAAGATGGAAGAGGGGTACAGAAGTGCAGAAAGAAGCAACAGAGGTGTAGAAAGCAGCAAGAGAAGTGTAGAAATAGGCAAGAGAGGAGCAGAAAGAGGCAAGAGAGGTGCAGAAAGAGGGAAGAGGTACACAGAAAGAGGCAAGAGGGGTACAGAGAGAAACAATAAAGGTACAGAAAAAAGCAAGAAAAGTGCAGAGAGAAGCAACAGGGGTGGAGAAAAAGGCAAGAGGGTTGTAGAAAGATGCAAGGGAATTGCAGACAGAAGCAGCAGAGGTATAGAAGGAGGCAAGAGAACTGCAGAAAGAGGCAAGAGAGTTGCAGAAACAGGCAATGAGTTGTAGAAAGAGGGAACACGGGTGCAGACAGAGGCAAGAGAGTAGCAGAAAGAGGGAAGAGGGGTGCAGAAAGAGGCAAAAGGGGTGCACAAATTTCCAAGAGAGGTGTAGAAACAAGCAAGAGAAGTGCAGAAAGAACCAAAAGAGGTGAAGAAAGAGACAAGAGAGGTGCAGAAAGATGGAAGAGAAGTGCAGAAGGAAGCAACAGAGGTGCAGAAAGAAGCAAGAGAACTGCAGAAAGAGGTAAGAGAGGTGTAGAAGGAGGCAAGAGTGGTGCAGAAAGAGGGAAGAGGGGTGCAGAAAGAGGCAAGAGGGATGCAGAAAGAAGCAAGATAGATGTAAAAAGAAGCAAGAGAAGTGCAGAAAAAAGCAACAGAGGTACAGAATGTGGCAAGAGGGGTACAAAAAGTGGGTAGAGAGGTACAGAAACAGGCAAGAGGGAACAGGGGTGCAGATAGAGGCAAGAGAAGTGCAGAATGATGGAAGAGGGGTACAGAAAGAGGCAAGAGGGGTGTTGAAAGAAGCAAGTGAGGTGCAGAAAGAGACAAGAGAGGTACAGAAAATGGCAAGAGAGGTGCAGAAACAGGCAAGAGAAGTGCAGAAAGTTGCAGAGAAGTGCAAAAAGAAGCAACAGAGGTGTAGGAAGAGGCAAGAGAAGTGACGAAAGAGACAAGAGAGTTGCAGAAAGAAACAAGAGAGGTGCATAAAAATGCAAGAGAAGTGCAGATAGAGGCAAGTGAGGTGCAGAAAGAGGCAAGAGAGGTGCTTAAAGAGGCAAGAGAAGTGCAGAATGATGCAACAGAGGTGCAGAAGGAGGCAAGAGACTGCAGAAAGAGGCAAGAGAGGTCAGAAAGAGGTAAGATTGGTGCAGAAAGAGGCAAGAGGGGTGCAGACAGAAGCAAGAGAGGTACAGAAAAAAGCAAGAGAAGAGCAGAAAGAACCAACGGAGGCGCAATTAGAGGCAAGAGGGGTGCAGAAAGAGGCAAGTAAGGTGCAAAAAGCGGGAAGAGGGTTATAGAAAGAGGCAATGGGGTACAGAAAGAGGCAAGAGAAGTGCGGAAAGAAGAAACAGAAATGCAGAAAGAGGCAAGAGAAGTGCAGAAAGAGGCAGGAGAAGTGCAGAAAGAGGCAAGGGAGGTGCAGAAAGAGATAAGACGAGTACAGAAAGAGGAAACGGGTGCAGAAAGAAGTAAGAGAGGTGCAGAAAGAAGCAAGAGAAGTGCAGAAAGAAGTAAGAGAGGTGCAGAAAGAAACAAGAGAGGTGCAGAAAAAAGCAAGAGAAGTGCAGAAAGAGGCAAGTGAGGTACAGAAAGAGGCAAGAGAGGTGCAGAAAGAGGCAAGAGAAGTATAGAAAAAGGCAAAGAGGGGTACAGCAAGAGGCAAGAGAGGTGCAGAAAGAGGGAAGAATAGTGCAGAAAGAAGCAACAGAGGTGCAGAAGGAGGCAAGAGGGTGCAAAAAGAAGCAAGAGAGGTGCATAAAAAAGGAAGAGAAGAGCAGAAAGAACCAACGGGGGTGCAATAAGATGCAAGAGGGGTGCAGAAAGAGGCAAGAAAGGTGCAGAAAGAGGGAAGCGGGATACAGAAAGAGGCAAGGGGGGTGCAGAAAGAAGCAATAGAGGTGCCGAAAGAAGCAAGAGAAGTGCAGAAAGAAGCAACAGAGGTGTAGAAAGAAGCAAGGGGGGTGCAGAAAGAGGCAAGATAAGTGCGGGAAGAGGGGTGCAGGAAGAGGCAAGGGTATGCAGAAAGAAGCAGGAGAGGTATAGAAAGAAGGAAGAGAAGTGCAGAAAAAAGCAACAGAGGTGCAGAAAGAGGCTGGAAGGGTGCAGAGAGAGGCAAGAGAAGTGCTGAAAGAAGCAACAGAGGTGCAGAAAGATGGAACAGAAGTACAGAAAGAGGCAAGAGAGGTGCAAAAAGAGACAAGAGAGGTGCACAAAGAGACACAAGCAGTGCAGAAAGATGGAAGGCAAGTACAGAAAGAGGCAACAGGGCTGCAGAAAGAAGTAAGAGAGGTGCAGAAAGAAGCAAGAGAAGTGCAGAAATAGGCAAGAGAGGTGCAGAAAGAGGCAAGAGAGGTGCAGAAAGAGGCAAGAGGGTACAGAGAGAAGCAAGAAAGGTACAGAAAAAAGCAAGAAAAGTGCAGAGAGAAGCAACAGCGGTGCAGAAAGAGGCTAAAGGGTTGCACAAAGATGCAAGGGAAGTGCAGAAAGAAGCAGCAGAGGTATAGAAGGAGGCAAGAGAACTGCAGAAAGAGGCAAGAGAGTTGCAGAAACAGGCAATGAGGTGTAGAAAGAGGGAACATGGGTGCAGACAGAGGAGATACGGTATCAAGGTCGGAAACCGAGAGTTTTTAAATCACTCTCCCAACTTAGGACTATG
Source organism: Calotriton arnoldi (assembly GCA_963921515.1). Taxonomy (NCBI): domain Eukaryota; kingdom Metazoa; phylum Chordata; class Amphibia; order Caudata; family Salamandridae; genus Calotriton; species Calotriton arnoldi. The sequence goes on from CAWUFW010001575.1 coordinate 27,990, forward strand.
CATGGTCTGGTAGACGTCTGGGCAGATCAAAAGGGTAATGATCCCGGCTATACGTATTTTTCCACACCACACCAAGTCCATGCCAGATTGGATTACTTTTTTATGTCACCAGAGCTTCTGCAGGGTTGTAAAATAAGTAAATACCCGAAGGTTATGTCGGATCACAGCCCCTTGGTGTTGGAGATCAACATCAGTTTAGATTCTTCAAGGACAAGATGGACATTTAATAGAGCTTTACTAAGTGAGGAGGATTATATCCAGCATTTTGAGGAGTGGATCCCTAGGTTTATCGGGGAGAATTTGGGGAGTACTAATGTAGGTATAGTATGGGATACATTAAAAGCAGGAATTAGAGGAGAAACATCTAAATATGGGTGGGAGGCACAGAGAAAGGAAAAAATGGTGCTGCAAACTTTGTATGAGGATCTAGGTAAAGCAGAAACTGATCTAATAAAAGTACTGTCGGAAGGGGCTGATTCCAAGATAGCCCAATTAAAGATTACTGTTGCCAAATCTGCCATTACTGAAATATCTTTAAATAAATCATTAGGGAAATGCATTGCATGGCGGAGTAAGGTTTACGAGAACAGTGAAAGGGTTGGACATCAGCTTGCTGTACGTACTAGAGAGAAAGTAGCTAAAACTCGGATCAGCAAAATTAGAGACCCTGGTTTAGGTTTGGTAGATCAACCAGATACAATACTCTCTGCTTTTCAAAAATTTTATCAAAAGCTTTATACTGAGGATATTCAAGATAAAGAGCAGGATGTCGAGGGGTATTTAAATGGGCAAAATCCTGAGCAGGTATCTTCGGAAGAGAGAGAAAGTTTAAGTGCTCCATTTACAATGGAGGAATTGACAGCAGCAATAGATTCTATTCCGCTAGGCAAAGCGGTGGGAAGTGATTTTATCCCAGGGGGAATTTTATAAAAAATTTAAAATGCAAATTAGGATACTCATGTTATGTTATGTTATATGGGTTTGTAAAGCGCACTGTTACCCAAGGGTGTCCTGGCGCTGAGCATTGCATGCCTAAGGTAATAGGTACATGAAAAAAACCTCCCTCCCAGAGCCAGGCTGAGACTAAGCTGAAAACAACCAGGTTTTCAAACCCTTCCTAAATGAAAGGAAATCAGTGCCGGTCCTTAGATATAGCAGCAGACCGTTCCAGGCATTGGTGGCTCTAAGGACAAAGCTCTTCCCACCCCAGTTAGCCTTTCTCATTCTAGGAACAACTGCCAACTTTGCTTCCATTGAGCGCAATGTTCTCCCTGGAACATACCATTGGATGCGCTTGTAAGTCTTCCGGGCCCGAACCCGTCAGGGACTTAAAGACCGTGCAAAGAGCCTTGAATTGGACTCGCTGTAAAATCGGTAGCCAGTGAAGCTGGCGTAGGTCATTTCTGACTGACATAAACCTAGGAGTCCCTGTCAGCAACCTAGCTGCCGCGTTCTGCACCATCTGCAATCTATTAAGATGTTTTTTATTAATGGTCAGGTATAGGCCATTACAGTAGTCTAGTCGGGACAGAATGAGGGCAGAGACGACTGTTCTAAAACTATCTTCTGTGAGGAAAGGTTTTATTTTCCTTAAGGTCCTCAGGATAAAAAAGCTTGTCGACACCACCCCGCTAACCTGGTCCCCAAATGTGAGGGTGTTGTCCATAATCACCCCCAAGTTCTTGACTTTCTGAGAGGGGGTTGGGGGGAGGCCCATAGTACTAGGCCACCATGCTGGAGTCCAGGGGTTAGGGTTGTTCCCAAAGATAATCACCTCCGTTTTGCCTGCATTCAACTTCAGGCAATTAGCAGACATCCAGCCAGTTATTGCTAGCATACAGTCATGGCAGCTAGGGGCCTTTTCTGCTTCCTTCCCTCTCTGCAGAGACACTACGATTTGGGTGTCATCTGCGTACGAGGTTAGGAGTAGCCCGAAAGATCTTATAAGGGCAGCCAGCGGTCTCACGTAAATGTTAAAAAGCGTCGGACTAAGGGACGACCCCTGTGGGACTCCACAGGGTATGGAGAAAGGTTTCGATCTATCCCCACCTAGTTCTACCGTTTGTGTTCTGTCGGCCAAAAATGATTTTAGTAGGTTCCAGGCCGTACCCTGGACCACAGCCTCCGATAGACGGCCCATCAGTAATTCATGATGGACCGTATCGAAGGCTGCCGACAGATCCAACATGATCAAAATGGCGGAGCCTCCTTGGTCCACAACCTCACGCACCTCCTCCGTGGCCTTGATCAGTGCTGATTCCGTGCTGTGTCCTGCGCGGAAACCGTATTGAGAGGGATCCAGCAAGTTGTTTTCCTCAATGAACAGACTCAATTGCATGTTGGAGGTATTCCACAGAGCTCAATTAGACCTGCTGCCCCCTGATTCCTGGAAAAATGCTAATATTGTAGTATTCCCAAAAAAAGGCAAGTCTGTAAAAGAATTAGGTTCATATAGACCAATCACGTTGGTTAATAGCGACGTTAACATTTTTTCTAAAATCTTGGCAAATAGGCTGGCTACAGTTATTAAAAAGTTAGTATCCCCTGTACAGCACGGCTTTGTTCCAGGAAGGGGTATGACCGAGCATATAAGGCGTATAATAGTGCTTTTTGATTATACAAAAGTATCAGGAGACCCTATGGCTGCAATACTATTGGATGCTGAAAAGCGTTTGATAGGGTCTCCTGGTCCTTTTTATGGGCAGTTATGGAAAGGAGAGGCCTGGGTAAAGATTTTATAGGAGCTATTAAATGTATGTATCAAGAACCTGTGGCAAGGATCACGATGATGGGTCATATATCCGATCCAATTAAAATCACTCGGGTACGCGGCAAGGGTGTCCTTGCTCTCCGCTACTATTCGCATTGTATATAGATCCTTTTATTAGGAAAATAGCGGAGAACAATAAGATACAGGCCATCCATTCTTTTGGGGGGATACAAAAATGTTAGCATATGCGGATGACCTAGCTATAACGACAGCCAACCCAATAGAGGCAATCAAGTTGGTAGAGAAGGAAGCAAAAGAATTTGGCAAAATTTCGGGTATTATTTAAATGAGAATAAAACGATGATTGTTAAGAACTCAAGAATAGAGCTGGACGATCTAAGGGTGGTTGAAAGTGCCAGATATTTGGGGGTTGAGATATGTGATAATACTGACAAAATTGTGCAACTTAATTTGGACCCTTTGTTACTAAAGACAAAAAATGATTTTAGTAGAATGAATGGCTTGTATCTTACACTTTTGGGGAGATGCAATGTTATCAAGATGCTATTTTTGCCCAAAATGTTATATTTTTTTAGGACCATCCCATTGGAAATCAATAAGGCCTGGTTCGTTGCATTTGATCAAATAATCTCGAAGTTTTTGTGGGCCGGGAAAAGACCCCGTAGAGTATTAAGATATATGACGTTACCCAGAGATCGGGGGATGGTCTGTTCCGAACATACAGGTTTATTACTGGGCAGCAGCTCTACAACAGATGGCGGAGTTACTGGGGAAGGAAGTGGCTTTAATAGATGAAACACCAACTATATCTATTTACAGGCTAATTCTAGGGGCAGAGGCTAAGGGGTGTTTAATGCGACATATAGACTTTGCCTACTTTAAAAGAGTAAAATTCAAAACATTGATGGGTGCATTTAAGGTCTGGACTGCAGTTAGGAAAAAACTTAGAATGGGCAGGATTCATAGATACACCCCTCTGTACACTGTTGGCTGGGGAAACTGCTAGCAACTTATCACTGGGAGATAGCGGTTTATAATCGAAAGGGGATAAGGGCTAAAAGAAGAGGGCTAGAAATCTGGCGACCGGTAACAACCTGGACTAATGAGGCTATGATAAGATTTGATTGGATGTGATTAGAGATGTACCTACATGTTTTTGAAGAGGTGTTTAAGGGGAAGTGTATGTTAGGCCAGATTTATTATGTAATTAGGATTAAGGTATAGGGAATAGTAAGGGCAATTTTGAAATTTGAATTGATTTAGGTAACTTCCTTTGGCTCCTTGCGAGGGTGGGAGCAGGGTGGGTTAGGGGTGAGGGGTGTGTAGAGGGTGTAAAGATAAATACCTGTCATCCTTCACATAAGCATTGAAATGTATTTTGTATAGCTGTAATTTTCTGCAATTTAATATATGTGTTGGATGTCAAATAAAACATTATAAAAAAAAAAAAAAGAAGAAGCAGCAGAGGTATAGAAGGAGGCAAGAAAACTGCAGAAAGAGGCAAGAGAGTTGCAGAAACAGGCAATGAGGTGTAGAAAGAGGGAACAGGGGTGCAGACAGAGGCAAGAGAGTAGCAGAAAGAGGGAAGAGGGGTGCAGAAAGAGGCAAGAGGGGTGCAAAATCTGCAAGAGAGGTGTAGAAACAAGCAAGAGAAGTGCAGAAAGAACCAAAAGAGGTGAAGAAAGAGACAAGAGAGGTGCAGAAAGATGAAATAGAACTGCAGAAAGAAGCAACAGAGGTGCAGATAGAAGCAAGAGAACTACAGGAAGAGGCAGGAGAACTGCAGAAAGAGGTAAGAGAGGTGTAGAAAGAGTCAAGAGAGGTGCAGAAAGAGGGAAGAGGGGAGTAGAAAGAGGCAAGAGGGATGCAGAAAGAAACAAGATAGGTGCAGAAAGAAGCAAGAGAAGTGCAGAAAAAAGCAACAGAGGTTCAGAATGTGTGTAGGAGAGTAGGATCTGCTTCACATGGGTACCCCCACTTTTTGCTGATGCTTCACTGTTTTTCGACTTTAGTCTGGCTGGGGCCCTGCTAATCAGAACCCCAGCCTAGCTGCTTCCTCTCTAAAATGGTTTCCATGTGCCTTAGGCACATCTCTGATTGGAATCTGGAGTGCCCTTGTAAGTCCCTAGTATATGGTATACTATGTACCCAGGGCATAGGTACCTCAGAGGCCTACCAGGGGCTGAAGCATGTATTGTGCCACCCCTGGAAGGCCAACCAAAAGGACACCTCAGGTCTGCTACTGCAGCCTGGGTAAGGTGGTGCATGCACCCCTTACAGTGATATAGGTTACCTATATCACTACATACATACATACATATAAACCTATAAGTCACTCCTATGGGAGGCCTTGTCACTCCTGAAGGCAGAGTGCTTGGTTCCTATGTGAGAGGGTGCCCCTGCATGAGCAGAGCCCCTCTGCAGTGTTCGGAGACCCTTCTCTGATGCTGTTTGTAGTGCAGCCTGACCATATACTCTTAAGCGCATTATAACCTCGCGTTAAATGCTAACTTTGGGATGGCTGCACGGAAACATGTCGTGTTTGGTGTCAAACATCTTGGAATACTACCCCCCACCAGTTCTGGGGGCGGGGGTAGCATTACACCCTTCTAGAGGGAGAGACATGTACACACCGGCCTGCCCGGTAACTTCTTTCCAAGCCCTGGCATCACAAAATGGATGCCGCTGCCACAGACACGAGTCTGGCCTCCTGCTGCTGACCGAAACTCCGGCAGGGGAGGCCTGGACAATAGGTTTCAAGTGCAGAAAGAAGCAGCAGAGGTATAGAAGGAGGCAAGAGAACTGCAGAAAGAGGCAAGAGAGTTGCAGACACAGGCAATGAGTTGTAGAAAGTGGGAACAGGGGTGCAGACGGAGGCAAGAGAGTAGCAGAAAGAGGGAAGAGGGGTGCAGAAAGAGGCAAAAGGGGTGCACAAATTTGCAAGAGAGGTGTAGAAACAAGCAACAGTAGTGCAGAAAGAACCAAAAGAGGTGAAGAAAGAGACAAGAGAGGTACAGAAAGATGAAAGAGAAGTGCAGAAAGAAGCAACAAAGGTGCAGAAAGAAGCAAGAGAACTGCAGAAAGAGGTAAGAGAGGTGTAGAAGGAGGCAAGAGAGGTGCAGAAAAAGGGAAGAGGGGTGCAGAAAGAGGCAAGAGGGATGCAGAAAGAAGCAAGATAGATACAAAAAGAAGCGAGAAGTGCAGAAAAAAGCAACAGAGGTGCAGAATGTGGCAAGAGGGGTACAAAAAGTGGCAAGAAAGGTACAGAAACAGGCAAGAGAGGTACAAAAAGAGGGAACAGGGGTGCAGAAAGAGGCAAGAGAAGTGCAGAAAGATGGAAGAGGGGTACAGAAAGAGGCAAGAGGGGTGCAGAAAGAAGCAAGTGAGGTGCAGAAAGAGCCAAGAGAGGTGCAGAAAGAGGCAAGAGAGGTGCAGAAACAGGCAAGAGAAGTGCAGAAAGAGGCAAGAGAAGTGCAGAAAGAAGCAACAGAGGTGCAGAAGGAAGCAAGAGAAGTGACGAAAGAGACAAGAGAGTTGCAGAAAGAAACAAGAGGTGCATAAAAATGCAAGAGAAGTGCAGATAGAGGCAAGTGAGGTGCAGAAAGAGGCAAGAGAGGTGCTGAAAGAGGCAAGAGAAGTGCAGAATGATGCAACAGAGGTGCAGAAGTAGGCAAGAGACTGCAGAAAGAGTCAAGAGAGGTGCAGAAAGAGGTAAGATCGGTGCAGAAAGATGCAACAGGGGTTCAGACAGAAGCAAGAGAGGTGCAGAAAAAAGCAAGAGAAGAGCAAAAAGAACCAACGGAGGTGCAATAAGAGGCAAGAGGGGATCAGAAAAAGGTTGAAAGGTGTAAAAAGAGGGAAGAGGGGTACAGAAAGAGGCAAGAGGGGTGCAGAAAGAAGCAATAGAGGTGCAGAAAGAAGCAAGAGAAGTGCAGAAATAAGCAACAGAGGTGTAGAAAGATGCAAGAGGGGTGCAGAAAGAGGCAAGAGAAGTGCGGAATGAAGAAACAGAAAAGCAGAAAGAGGCAAGAGAAGTGCAGAAAGAGGCAGGAGAAGTGCAGAAAGAAGCAAGGGAGGTGCAGAAAGAGGAAAGACAAGTACAGAAAGAGGCAACAGGGGTGAAGAAAGAAGCAAGAGAGGTGCAGAAAGAAACAAGAGAGGTGCAGAAAGAAGCAAGAAAAGTGCAGAAAGAAGCAACTTAGGTGTAGAAAGAAGCAACAGAAGTGCAGAAAGACGCAAGAAAACTGCAGAAAGAAGCAAAAGAGGTGCAGAAAGAGGGAAGAGGGACACAGAAAGAGGCAAGAGGGGTACAGAGAGAAGCAAGAAAGGTACAGAAAGAAGCAAGAAAAGTGAAGAAAAAAGCAACAGGGATGCAGAAAGAGGCAAGTGGGGTGCAGAAAGATGCAAGGGAAGTGCAAAAAGAAGTAACAGAGCTATAGAAGGAGGCAGGACAACTGCAGAAAAAGGCACAAGAGTTGCAGAAACAGGCAATGAGGTGTAGAAAGAGGGAACAGGGGTGCAGACAGAGGCAAGAGCGTGGCAGAAATAGGGAAGAGGGGTGCCGAAAGAGGCAAGAGGGCTGCAGACATTTTCAAGAGAGGTGTAGAAACAAGCAAGAGAAGTGCAGAAAGAACCAACAGAGGTGAAGAAAGAGACAATAGAGGTGCAGAAAGATGCAAGAGAAGTGCAGAAAGAAGCAACAGAGGTGCAGAAAGAAGCAAGAAAACTGCAGGAAGAGGCAAGAGAGGTGTAGAAAGAGGCAAGAGAGGTGCAGAAAGAGGGATGCGGGGTGCAGAAAGAGGCAAGAGGGATGCAGAATGAAGCAAGATAGGTGCAGAAAGAAGCAAGAGAAGTGCAGAAAAAAGCAACAGAGGTGAAGAATCTGGCAAGAGGGGTACAGAAAGCGGCTAGAGAGGAACAGAAACAGGCAAGAGAGGTACAGAAAGAGGAAGAGGGTGCAGAAATAGGCAAGAGTGGTGCAGAAAGAAGCAAGTGATGTGCAGAAAGAGCCAAGAGATGTGCAGAAAGAGGCAAGAGAAGTGCAGAAACAGGCAAGAGAAGTGCAGAAGGAGGCAAGAGCCTGCAGAAAGATGCAAGAGAGGTGCAGAAAGAGGTAAGATCGGTGCAGAAAGAGGCAAGAAGGGTGCAGAAAGAAGCAAGCGAGGTGCAGGAAAAAGCAAGAGAAGAGCAGAAAGAACCAACAGAGGTGCAACAAGAGGCAAGAGGGGTAGAGAAAGAGGCAAGAAAGGTGCAGAAAGAGGGAAGAGGGGTGCAGAAAGAGGCAAGAGAGGTGCAGAAAGAGGGAAGAGGGGTGCAGAAATAGGCAAGAGGGGTGCAGAAAGAAGTAAGTGAGGTGCGGAAAGAGCCAAGAGATGTGCAGAAAGAGGCAAGAGAAGTGCTGAAACAGGCAAGAGAAGTGCAGAAAGAAGCAATAGAGGTGCAGAAAGAAGCAGTGACAAAAGAGACAAGAGAGTTGCAGAAAGAAACAAGAGAAGTGCAGAAATAAGCAAAAAAAGTGCAGAAAGAGGCAAGGGAGGTGCAGAAAGAGGCAAGAGAGGTGCAGAAAGAGGCTAGAGAAGTGCAGAAAGAAGCAACAGAGGTGCAGAATGAAGCAAGATAGGTGCAGAAAGAAGCAAGAGAAGTGCAGAAAAAAGCAACAGAGGTGAAGAATCTGGCAAGAGGGGTACAGAAAGCGGCTAGAGAGGAACAGAAACAGGCAAGAGAGGTACAGAAAGAGGGAAGAGGGGTGCAGAAATAGGCAAGAGTGGTGCAGAAAGAAGCAAGTGATGTGCAGAAAGAGCCAAGAGATGTGCAGAAAGAGGCAAGAGAAGTGCAGAAACAGGCAAGAGAAGTGCAGAAGGAGGCAAGAGCCTGCAGAAAGATGCAAGAGAGGTGCAGAAAGAGGTAAGATCGGTGCAGAAAGAGGCAAGAAGGGTGCAGAAAGAAGCAAGCGAGGTGCAGGAAAAAGCAAGAGAAGAGCAGAAAGAACCAACAGAGGTGCAACAAGAGGCAAGAGGGGTAGAGAAAGAGGCAAGAAAGGTGCAGAAAGAGGGAAGAGGGGTGCAGAAAGAGGCAAGAGAGGTGCAGAAAGAGGGAAGAGGGGTGCAGAAATAGGCAAGAGGGGTGCAGAAAGAAGTAAGTGAGGTGCGGAAAGAGCCAAGAGATGTGCAGAAAGAGGCAAGAGAAGTGCTGAAACAGGCAAGAGAAGTGCAGAAAGAAGCAATAGAGGTGCAGAAAGAAGCAGTGACAAAAGAGACAAGAGAGTTGCAGAAAGAAACAAGAGAAGTGCAGAAATAAGCAAAAAAAGTGCAGAAAGAGGCAAGGGAGGTGCAGAAAGAGGCAAGAGAGGTGCAGAAAGAGGCTAGAGAAGTGCAGAAAGAAGCAACAGAGGTGCAGAAGGAGGCAAGAGACTGCAGAAAGATGCAAGAGAGGTGCAGAAAGAGGTAAGATCGGTGCAGAAAGAGGCAAGAAGGGTGCAGAAAGAAGCAAGCGAGGTGCAGAAAAAAGCAAGAGACGAGCAGAAAGAACCAACGGCGGTGCAATAAGAGGCAAGAGGGGTAGAGAAAGAGGCAAGAAAGGTGCAGAAAGAGGGAAGAGGGATACAGAAAGAGGCAAGGGGGGTGCAGAAAGAAGCAATAGAGGTGCAGAAAGAAGCAAGAGAAGTGAAGAAAGAAGCAACAGAGGTGTAGAAAGGGGCAAGAGGGGTGCAGAAAGAGGCAAGAGAAGTGCTGAAAGAAGCAACAGAAATGCAGATAGGCAAGAGAAGTGCAGAAAGAGGCAGGAGAAGTGCAGATAGAGGCAAGCGAGGTACAGAAAAAGGGAAGAGGGTACATAAAGAGGCAAGAGGGGTACAGAAAGAAGTAACAGAGGTTCAGAAAGAGGCAAGAAAGGTGCAGGAGAAATAAGCAAGAGACGTGCAGAAAGAAGCAATAGAGTTGCAGAAAGAAGGGAGATGCAGGAAGCGGAAGAAATGTGCAGAAAGAGGCAAGAGAAGTGCAGAAAAAGGAGGAAAGGTGCAGAAAAAAGCAAGAGAAATGCAGAAAGAGGCAAAAGAGGCGCAGAAATAAGCAAGAGTGGTTTGTGCACCATTAGTACCAATTTAACACACACATTTAGCAATAAGTAACAGGTGACCATTTTGCTTTGCACAGGGCCTTCCACCACGCTGTAACACTTGTCACTGCATTTTTCTAACTCAAACATTAGAAAAATGCAGTGACAAGTTGTGAGAAGTTGGCCTGGTATATGCTGTTCACTAATTAAAGTGGACACCTTGCACCAGGGCAAATCGACTCTTATGGTAGATAGGTTTAAGACAACCTTTTAAAGAAAGCTATCCTAGTGGTAGCTGTGGAGAGCAGCCTTCAGGCTAAGTCTCGGAGGAATGTTAAGCAGCTTGTTTTACCATATAATCTCTTGAATCACCAAATGAAAAGACACCACACAGGTATATATATCAAATATATATGTATTTATTTCTAAATAACTCTCTACTAATCTCTTTATGAGATTAGAAGACAAACATATGCACAAATCAACGTTTCACAATAAGTTAAGCACAAAATATGGCTGGGGCCCTAGGGGCGTACTCAGACCATATACTAAGTAAGAGACTTAGAAACAACGACTTGCAAGGAGACAAGGCCTAGGGCCTTCAGAAGTGCTGGGGCCTCACGAAACCACCCAAGGCAGGTAAGTAAAGGACCCACGGGGACGCGTGCAGTGTGGATACACAGGCGCGAATCGCCGTTAACTTCAATGGGGCAAGTCGCAGTTGGAAATAAAGAGTTTTAGGATACTTCGGGAGAACCTACAAGCAAGTCACTTACAGGGTAAGTAGTTCTAGGGCCCACACCCACAGGAGCACCGTAGTGCTGGAGTTACCTCACCCAGGGAAGCCGGGTGCACAGGTGTCCTTTGGTGTCGGGTCGCGGCGTCGTTTTCAATGGCGAACAAAGAAGACTTGCTGCTTGCGGGAGCTGAAGAAGTGTCCGGTGGAATCCAAGCCTGGATTCTGAAGAAGGATGACCTGAAAGCAGAGGGGACAGTGTTCAAAGTCACTTGGCAGTGACCCGGGGCAAGGAAGATGGATGCCCACCGTCGTCGGTCGCTTCAGGTCGGTTGCGGGTGCCTTGACTCTTCAGCCACGTGGTCCAGGAGGCGTCGACGACAACCAGGAGCTGGATTCGGTGTGTCCCTCGACGTCTGCAGCTGACTGCGGTGTCGGCAACTCGATCGGAGCCAACAAGCCTTGGCAGCCGCAAGTCTCGGGGAGATGAAGAAAAGTCGATGGCGCAGACCAGCAAGGTCTGTGGAACTCACCCAGCGAGGGTAAGTCAGGGCAGGCCTGGAGCAACCAGAGGAGCCCTTTGGTTTCTTTCAGAAGTCTTCTGGGGACCCACAAGCCAGCGGGCAAGGGATCGCGAAGACACCTCGGGCGGAATCACTCAACAGGGGCCCACGGTCACTCGGGACGGTGTAGGCCTCTGATCTTCGGAGGGATTCCTGCTGGAGGTCGGGACCACACGTGGTCCAAAGCACAAGTTCGTAGAACGTTGTGAAGGGGTTGCACTCGACAATAGTGCACGGTACCCAGGGGTCGCGGTTCCTCGTTACTCGTGGGGTCCACTTGCCTCAGCTTCGCTGGGGACTCACGATGGCCTGGGAGAGGTCAGGAAATCCACTTCTTGGGCTGCAGGGACTTCGGACTCCGGCGGGAGCGGCGTAGTTTGCGACCGTCGTTGTCGTTTTTGGTGCCTGCCAAGCAGGGGAGTCACTCCTTGACTCCAAGGGAGATTCTTCTGTCTTCCAAAGGTAGTGGAACGTCGAAGGGCCAGGATTCTTCTGTAGAGCATCGTCCAGGGGTTATCTGCTTTGCAATGGCAAGGTTCCCCTCTTAAACTAAAAAGAGGGGATGGACTAGCTCTATGACCCCACCTATGGGAGGGTCAAGGGAGGGGGTGGCTACACCCACTTCCCTTTGTCCAGTTTCGTGCCAGAGCAGGGGCAGGTAGCCCCTGAGCTGGTTTGAACTGGCATATGCACAGAGGAGCCTTCTGCTCCCCCAGTGCAGGACTTCAAAGCACTCTAAGAGTGCACCCACCCAGCCCCAATACACTAAACCCTGTCTGGAAGGTGGTTACACCTCCCTGTGACAGGATGCCTATTGTTGGGCTTCCTCCACTGCGAGTTTCGGTCATCAGCAGGAGGGCAGCCCAGTGTCTGTGACTGGTGGCATCCATTTTGTGATGCCAGGGCTCTTTAGGATTCTACCGCGTTTCCACAGCAGGTACATGTCTTATCCCTCTAGAAGGGTGGAATGCTACCCCCGCCGCCAAGATTGGCGGGGGGTAGTATTCCAAGATGTTTGACACCAAACACGACATGTTTTGATGCAGCCATTCCAAAGTTAGCATTTACCGCGAGGATATAATGCACTTAAATAGTATATGGTTTAACCGCATCCACAAACAGCACCAGAGAATAGACTCTGAGAGCTGCAGAGGGGCCCTGCTCAGGCAGAGGCACCCCCTCACATAGAAGCCAAGCACCCTGCCCTCAGGATTGATAGGGGCTGCCTTAGGGGTGACTGATAGGTTTATATGTGTGTGCAGGAGAGATATAGGAAACCTATATCTCAGTGAGGGGTGCTAGCACCACCTCACCCAGGCTGCAGTAGCAGGCCTGTGGTGTCATATTTAGACTGCTTCCCAGGGGTGGCATAACACATGCTGCAGCCCCTGGTAGGCCTGTGAAGTACCTATGCCCTTGGCACCTAAGGTACCATATACTAGGGACTCATAAGGCACCACAGTATCCAATCACTAGTGCACCTAGAGTGCACTCCATGTCGTTTAGAGAGAGCAGATAGACTGGGGCCCTGAATAGCAGGGTCCCAGTCCAACTAAGTCATAAACCAGCAAAACACCATAAAAAAAGTGGGGGCAACCATATAGTCAGATTCCACCTTCCTACATAACCCCCCCAAACGAAAGGAGATAAGGCTAACCTTGGCCAGTTGAGCCTTTATTGACTAAGTGGCCATATAAGGAAGCACCTGCACTAGCATGGTTGCCCCCTGTCTTATGGTCCACTAAGCAATCCCTCACCCTAAGGGTATGAGAGGGTCTCCACCATGGGGAATCACTACCTGTGGTGTGCTTTGGTAAAGTACCAGGCTGGTGAGGTGTCTGAGTAGGGAAGTGTGGCCCTAGGAATGTTGGCCTCAGCTTTCTCAGCTCACTGGTCACCATGTATGCCTGTCTTTCCATGACTGAGTGGTACTCTGCTCTAAGGGTCAACCTTGACTGCCTACAGCCGGGGGTTGGGTCCCTTTGGGTGGAACACTGGAGGGACATGGCATGTTTGGAACCTTTTGGTCCCAGGTTTGCCCTTGCCTAACAGAGTCCTTCTGGGGGAGGTCCCTACATAAAGGTATGGGGGATCCCTCAGTGGGTTGAGGAATTTCTACCTGGCTAGGGCTACTAGCCTGGGTGCCCCTTATCTGCTGATGGGGGTTCCTCTGGACAGGGGGCCCTGGGGGTCCACTGACCTCCCTGACCTCTGCAGCCCTGGGCTGACTGAGGCAGGGTAGAGAGGTGCAGGTTACCTGCTCCAGACTGGGTACCACCTTGTAAGGGTCCTCTGCCATCAGGGGTGGCCAGGCCAGGCCTGACTACCTCTGTGGCAGTTCCTTCACTAGGGGTAGGGTCAGTTCCCTGAGGAGGCTGACCCTTACCTACTGTCTGGAGGGAAGAAGACTTTTCTTCAACCCTTGTGCTCTCTTCTGGGGAGAGTGGGCCATTCTTCCAGGCTCCATCTCTCCAAAATCTTGGGCTGGGGCTGTGGCCATCACAGCCCCACTAACCTTTACAGGGACACCCAACATCTTCAGATGGGTTTGGTGTTCAATTTCAGCCCAGGCTGAAATTTCCAGATCATTGCCCATCAGGCAATCTACAGGTAAGGTTGGGGACACTGCCACTCTCTTTGGGCCTGTGACCCCCTCCCAGCTGAGATTGACTATGGCCATGGGGTGATCTGTTCTGACACCATCAATGTTGGTCACCTGGTATTTAAACTCAGGTAAAAGCTGGTGAGGGGGACTAGTTTCCCTGCCACCATGGTGACACTAGCCCCTGTGTCCCTAAATGCCACAGCTTTCTGACCATTAATTATTGGCTCCAATCTGTACCTGCCCAATGCTATGGGACCCATGGTAAAGGTGGCATATCCTACACCACCATCAGAATCTGAGGAGTCTGTTGAGGGGGTCCTGTCTAAACTAGGGCCCACCTCTGTTCCTCTTGCAAAAGCACCTAACTTTTTGGGTGCACTACTCCCAACTGGAGGATTACTACTGGTAGTACCAGGAGGGGTGGTAGTAGTTGTTGGAGGAACATTTTCTTTATTGCCATTCCTGGGACAACTGGGATCAGATTTCCAGTGCCCAGGCTTTTTACAGACATGGCAATAGGGTTTCTTTTCAGGAGAGGAAGGAGTTTGGGACCCACCCCAGAAGAGGAATTTTGGGGCCCTGTAGTGGACTTATCCTTGGATTTATCCCCACCTTTCTCTTGGGACTTGGTAGAATCTTTCTTGTGGTCACCACCCTGATTCTTAGGCCTTACCCTGGTTCTGACCCATTTGTCTGCCTTCTTTCCCAATTCTTGGGGAGAGGTCAGATCAGAGTCCACCAGGTACTGGTGTAAAAGCTGGTTTTGACAATTATTAAGGATCTGTTCTCTCATCATTAGATTATAAAATCCTTTGAAATCAGTAACCCTACTGCCAACCAGCCAACCCTCCAGAGCCTTGGATGCACAATCTACAAAGTCTGTCCAGTCCTGAGTCTGTGCCTTCTGGGTATCTCTGAACTTCAACCTGTACTCTTCAGTGGTTAAGCCAAACCCATCTATCAGTGCACTCTTCAGGACCTCATAATCATCAGCATCCTCCTCTCTAACAGTGAGGAGCTTGTCTCTACCTTTATCTGAAAAGGAGAGCCACAAGATTGCTGCCCACTGCTTTTGGGGGACCTGCTGTACTCTACAGGCCCTCTCCATAGCAGTTATCCACTTGTGGATATCATCCCCACTCTGGTAGGGAGGAACAACCTTGCTCAGGTTCCTATGGTCAGGGACATATTCTCTGCCTCTAGGGACACTGTTGCTGCCACCAGGGGGTTCTAACCCTCTTTTCTAGAAGCTCTCTGGATCTCCAGGGCTTCCTATCCAGTGCCAACTGCTTGGTTCTGAGGGCCACTCTGGCTTCCTCATACTGGAGCAGTTTGCACCTTCTCTCAGAGGAGGTCTCTCTTAAGTTAAAGTATGAGCTCCTCTCTTGGACAAATTATCTGCCAGAGTGATAAGAGTGCTCAGATTCCCTGGAAGGGGATCTGTGCCTCTCATCCACTCTGCCAGTTCTCTTAGGGAGAATTCCTCTGTCCTGTTCAGGCCCCTTGAAGCCTGGCCCTTCAATCGCAGAGTCTTGGTCATTCTGATTTTCATCATCTGACCCAGATACTATGACTGACCCACCCACTGATTCAAACCCTTTAGCTCCTAGAGCCAATCTCAGGTCATCTGCTGTCAGCAGATCTATCAGGTGCAGGGTTGAGGGACTCTGTCCTATCCTCAGGTGTCTGTCGACACACATGGCTCTCAAGTCAGAGAAAGCCATGTCCTTATACTGAGGCTGAGTGGATCCACTGGGTCCACCTTTAAGGACATTCTAGTGTTGTGCAGTGTTGTACTACCTACACTAGTTTGTGGCCTACTGATCCTAGCTTGAGCTGTGGAAAGGGTGTGCTATCCCTTTGCACACAGCTCTAAGTTCAGTAGAACTTATTGATACTAAGCTTGACTTTATATGTACCTTGAGTACCTATAATGGTTTTCAGTTAGTAATTCAAATAGAGATTTTCTGGTAAAACAATGGCAAGCTGGAATCCCACACGCTGCCCACCAATGTGAGAAGTTGGCCTGGTATATGCTGTTCACTAATTAAAGTGGACACCTTGCACCAGGGCAAATCGACTCTTATGGTAGATAGGTTTAAGACAACCTTTTAAAGAAAGCTATCCTAGTGGTAGCTGTGGAGAGCAGCCTTCAGGCTAAGTCTCGGAGGAATGTTAAGCAGCTTGTTTTACCATATAATCTCTTGAATCACCAAATGAAAAGACACCACACAGGTATATATATCAAATATATATGTATTTATTTCTAAATAACTCTCTACTAATCTCTTTATGAGATTAGAAGACAAACATATGCACAAATCAACGTTTCACAATAAGTTAAGCACAAAATATGGCTGGGGCCCTAGGGGCGTACTCAGACCATATACTAAGTAAGAGACTTAGAAACAACGACTTGCAAGGAGACAAGGCCTAGGGCCTTCAGAAGTGCTGGGGCCTCACGAAACCACCCAAGGCAGGTAAGTAAAGGACCCACGGGGACGCGTGCAGTGTGGATACACAGGCGCGAATCGCCGTTAACTTCAATGGGGCAAGTCGCAGTTGGAAATAAAGAGTTTTAGGATACTTCGGGAGAACCTACAAGCAAGTCACTTACAGGGTAAGTAGTTCTAGGGCCCACACCCACAGGAGCACCGTAGTGCTGGAGTTACCTCACCCAGGGAAGCCGGGTGCACAGGTGTCCTTTGGTGTCGGGTCGCGGCGTCGTTTTCAATGGCGAACAAAGAAGACTTGCTGCTTGCGGGAGCTGAAGAAGTGTCCGGTGGAATCCAAGCCTGGATTCTGAAGAAGGATGACCTGAAAGCAGAGGGGACAGTGTTCAAAGTCACTTGGCAGTGACCCGGGGCAAGGAAGATGGATGCCCACCGTCGTCGGTCGCTTCAGGTCGGTTGCGGGTGCCTTGACTCTTCATCCACGTGGTCCAGGAGGCGTCGACGACAACCAGGAGCTGGATTCGGTGTGTCCCTCGACGTCTGCAGCTGACTGCGGTGTCGGCAACTCGATTGGAGCCAACAAGCCTTGGCAGCCGCAAGTCTCGGGGAGATGAAGAAAAGTCGATGGCGCAGATCAGCAAGGTCTGTGGAACTCACCCAGCGAGGGTAAGTCAGGGCAGGCCTGGAGCAACCAGGGGAGCCCTTTGGTTTCTTTCAGAAGTCTTCTGGGGACCCACAAGCCAGCGGGCAAGGGATCGCGAAGACACCTCAGGCGGAATCACTCAACAGGGGCCCACGGTCACTCGGGACGGTGTAGGCCTCTGATCTTCGGAGGGATTCCTGCTGGAGGTCGGGACCACACGTGGTCCAAAGCACAAGTTCGTAGAACGTTGTGAAGGGGTTGCACTCGACAATAGTGCACGGTACCCAGGGGTCGCGGTTCCTCGTTACTCGTGGGGTCCACTTGCCTCAGCTTCGCTGGGGACTCACGATGGCCTGGGAGAGGTCAGGAAATCCACTTCTTGGGCTGCAGGGACTTCGGACTCCGGCGGGAGCGGCGTAGTTTGCGACCGTCGTTGTCGTTTTTGGTGCCTGCCAAGCAGGGAGTCACTCCTTGACTCCAAGGGAGATTCTTCTGTCTTCCAAAGGTAGTGGAACGTCGAAGGGCCAGGATTCTTCTGTAGAGCATCGTCCAGGGGTTATCTGCTTTGCAATGGCAAGGTTCCCCCTCTTAAACTAAAAAGAGGGGATGGACTAGCTCTATGACCCCACCTATGGGAGGGTCAAGGGAGGGGTGGCTACACCCACTTCCCTTTGTCCAGTTTCGCGCCAGAGCAGGGGCAGGTAGCCCCTGAGCTGGTTTGAACTGGCATATGCACAGAGGAGCCTTCTGCTCCCCCAGTGCAGGACTTCAAAGCACTCTAAGAGTGCACCCACCCAGCCCCAATACACTAAACCCTGTCTGGAAGGTGGTTACACCTCCCTGTGACAGGATGCCTATTGTTGGGCTTCCTCCACTGCGAGTTTCGGTCATCAGCAGGAGGGCAGCCCAGTGTCTGTGACTGGTGGCATCCATTTTGTGATGCCAGGGCTCTTTAGGATTCTACCGCGTTTCCACAGCAGGTACATGTCTTATCCTCTAGAAGGGTGGAATGCTACCCCCGCCGCCAAGATTGGCGGGGGGTAGTATTCCAAGATGTTTGACACCAAACACGACATGTTTTGATGCAGCCATTCCAAAGTTAGCATTTACCGCGAGGATATAATGCACTTAAATAGTATATGGTTTAACCGCATCCACAAACAGCACCAGAGAATAGACTCTGAGAGCTGCAGAGGGGCCCTGCTCAGGCAGAGGCACCCCCTCACATAGAAGCCAAGCACCCTGCCCTCAGGATTGATAGGGCCTGCCTTAGGGGTGACTGATAGGTTTATATGTGTGTGCAGGAGAGATATAGGAAACCTATATCTCAGTGAGGGGTGCTAGCACCACCTCACCCAGGCTGCAGTAGCAGGCCTGTGGTGTCAGATTTAGACTGCTTCCCAGGGGTGGCATAACACATGCTGCAGCCCCTGGTAGGCCTGTGAAGTACCTATGCCCTTGGCACCTAAGGTACCATATACTAGGGACTCATAAGGCACCACAGTATCCAATCACTAGTGCACCTAGAGTGCACTCCATGTCGTTTAGAGAGAGCAGATAGACTGGGGCCCTGAATAGCAGGGTCCCAGTCCAACTAAGTCATAAACCAGCAAAACACCATAAAAAAGTGGGGGCAACCATATAGTCAGATTCCACCTTCCTACACAAGTGATACAGCCATTTGAGCTAGAAACAAGGTTTTTTTGTTCAAATCTGCAGATTATGCAGCAGATGATGGATTATGTGGCAAATGCAGAAAATTTATAATGATGCAAAATTCGGTGCAGCCGAACAGTCGCATAAGACCAGTGGCCCTGCTCATACCTCTGACTAGGTCCAGAAGTGCTCCTCAATGGTTCCCTCTTTTTTGTCTCATTGAGTTTATAGTTTAGCTTCTGTGGAAACAAGGAAGACTAAACCTGAGGTTACCACTCCACAACATAGACTACCATACCACATAATTACTCTCCATAACACATAATCCCACTCTACATAATTCCTATACACTAAATACAACATACTTTCTATCACATCATTTCACTGCACCACATACCATATAATTCCACTACACACAACATACATCCACTCCACGGAACATTAGTAAAAACTTTTACATTTACAATGCCAATAGCTCTAACTCTCACAAATGTGAGACCTATTACATTGCAAATGCTTCTTCAACTAGTACTTGCGTTTGCAGAGTTTGCAGAGTTTCCACTCCATGGAACATTAGTAAAAACTTTTACATTTACAATGCCAATAGCTCTAACTCTCACAAATGTGAGACCTATTACATTGCAAATGCTTCTTCAACTAGTACTTGCGTTTGCAGAGTGGTGGAGAAAGGGGGCTGGGCCTCCGACCAGCGCTCAGGAATTCTGCTGCTTAGGACTTACAGGAGGTACCAGGAAGGCTTCTTGGCCCCCAAAGTCCCTCAGGAGTAAAGTGGACTTCATCCTCCAACCAGTAGTGTGCCAGGAGTCGTGTTTGCAGAGTGGTGAGGAAAGAGGGGCATGGCCTCCGAAGACCTCTTAGCAATCTCACTGTGTGGGACTTATTGGAGGAAACAGGAGGGGTAGTTGGCCCTGAAGGAAATCCTGGGGGCCAACAACCCCTCCTTTTATCACCAGTATGTCCCACACAGCAGGATTGCTAAGTTCTCATAGCAGGCCACGCCCCCTTTGTCCACCACTCTGCAAACAAGCTCCCTGGCATGCTCTTGGATAGGGATTGATGTGCCCTTCGCTGCTGGGGGCCCTTAGGGGCCAACTAGCCTACCTGTTACCTCCAGTAAGCCCCACACAGTGGGACTGCAGAGAGGTGGCCACAGGCCACGCCCTCCCTTTCTCCACCACTCTGCAAACGCGCCTTCTGGCACACTCTTGGTTGGGGGATGAAGTCACCTTGCCTCCTGAGGGTCTCTGGGGTCCAACTAGCCCTCCTGTTACCTCTAGTAAGCCCCACACAGCTGGATTGCTGAGAGTGGTCAGAGGCCATACCCCCTTTTTACACCGCTCTTCAAACACGCCTCCTGGCGAATTGCTGCTTGGGGGATAAAGTCCACTTTAGTCCTGAAGTCCTGCATGAAACACAGTGAACTCCAGTTAGCCCTCATTAATGCAAGATCGCTAATAAAACACAAATACGAAATAGCAGATTTTATTCTTGATAACAAACTTGATGCATTGTTTGTGACGGAAACATGGGGTGGAGATGCAACTGACCCTGATTTCAACATTGCGGTTCCGCAAGGTTATGAAGTTTTTAGATTTGATAGACAACTAAAAAGAGGCGGGGGTCTTGCGTTAATTTACCAGAGTGAATTAAATACACACTGTCCAATAATTCCTTCCTCAGAATGTGAAGCTTGCCTTTTCAAAATTACACCTCTTAAACAAGAGACGTTTAGAGGGTTATAGATCTATCGTCCACCAGGCCCCAAAAATAATTTTCTGTCTAACTTCCACTCGTTACTAGAACTAGGTCTCCAATCCAATTTCTTTACCATTCTAGGAGATGTGAATTTTCACCTAGAAGTAACAACAGATAAAGACACATGGGATCTCCTTGAAATGATATCAGAACTAGGACTTAAACAACTTATACAAGACCCCACACACTTAGCCGGGCACACTCTAGATGGTCTTTTCACTAACAATCCTGCCATCTCCAATCCCTCCACTCTTCCTTTAGGTTGGTCTGATCATTGTGCAATATTATTTAGATATAAGTTGCCTCTATCTAACACTGCTATCACACCGAACACTAAGATACTCAGTAGACCCTGGCATAAAATTGATCCGGTATCACTGGCACACCAGCTAGTTCAAAGCCAACCGAACCTTGAAACAGAAGTAGATTCTTCAGCTATAAAGTACTCTTCATGGCTTGAGTCTAACTTTGCAAAGCTAGCACCAATTACCATGGTCAATAAATATAGAAAGACACCATCAGCTCCTTGATTTTCTGAGGCTCTGAGAGTAGAAAAACAAGCCTGTAGGAGGCAAGAAAGGAACTGGCGCAAAAATTATGAAGCACCCGAAAAATATCGGTATAAAACCATACTTTCAGAGTATAAGAAAAAGCTTATTGCTGAGAAGAGTCAATACTATACACTACAAATAGAAAATGCTGGCAATTCTAGTAAAGAACTGTTTCAGACCATAAAGAACCTGACTACGGTCACAAAAGATGACTCTTCTAACCACAACCAAGATTTTGGTAATGCGCTTGCCCAGACATTCAAAAGTAAGGTTGATCACATTTACGATCTATTTGACAATTTGAAGGTCAAAACTAATTCTAAAGAGCAGGAATCATTCAACAAGTCGTCATTTTTAGAATTTACTTCAACATCTCGGATCCAAATAGCCACGTTTCTTTCTGCAGCTAAATCGCGATCCCCAGAAGATCCCTGCCCCCCTAGGAATCTACAAAATATAAGCCAACACATCAGCCCTTATTTTACCAGAATTTTTAATCAGATGCTCTCACAAGGACTATTTCCTAGCTTTTGGAAACAGGCCTGTATCTTGCCGCTTCTTAAAAAGCCTAACCTGAACATAAATGATGCTGCTAATTATCGTCCTATCGCGAGACTCCCACTCCCAGCTAAAATTATAAAGAAAATATTAAATGTTGAACTTTCTACTTTCATTTTAGAAAATCAACTTTTAGACCATAGTCAGTTCGGTTTCAGAGCAAATCATAGCACAGAGACCGCCTTGATAAAAACTACAGAAGAAATACACACTACATTGGATGGCGGAGGGTTGGCAGCTCTTATTCTGCTGGACCTCCCCGCAGCGTTTGACATGGTGGACCATGTTCTTTTGGTCCAACGTTTGAAAACCATAGGGATAGGAGGAAAGGCCCTCTCTCTTTTAGCATCGTTCTTATTAGGCAGATCCCAAATGGTACATCTAGGTAAGTTAAAGTCAACGCCGTTTGTCTTGCCTTGTGGGGTTCCTCAGGGCTCCTCGTTGAGCCCGACGCTTTTTAACACATATGTCTCTGAAATTGCTCCGCTGATCGGACGTTTTAACTTGATTCCCACCTCTTATGCTGACAATACCCAGCTGGTAATTTTGACAGTGGATAAGGATGTTAATCACTCCTTTAAATTACATGATTGTATGATTGCATTGAGCAGCTGGATGCGTAGGCATTGCTTGAAGCTGAATTCAAGCAAAACTGAAGTGGTATTGTTTGGTAACCTCTTCCCACCTTGGTGGCCAGACAACATGGGTACTCTTCCCACACCAGTAGTTAAAGCCAAGAATCCTGGAGTTATTATTGATGAAAAACTTAACTTTGAGACCCAGGTTTCCAAGGTCGTGTCCTCCTCCTATTTTGCCATCAAAACCTTAAGAAAAATGCTTCCCTTTATTCCAAAAAACACCAGAAAGAGGGTTGTGATCTCGCTAGTTTTGTCCAAATTAAACTATTGCAATGGTCTATATATGAACCTCCAAGCCAGATTACTTAGGAAGCTGCAGGCGGTACAAAATGCCGCCGCTAGATTAGTCCTGGACATTCCTAAATATCAGTCTGTTAGGACAGGGATCCAGGGCCTGCATTGGCTTCCTGTCTGCCAGCGTGCTAAATTTAAGGCACTCTGCATTGCCCACAAGGCACTGCATAGAGAAGGTCCGATATTTCTCTGGAATATTTTCAGCTGGTACTCTCCCAATAGACCTCTGCGATGGGCAAACGCCAGTTTGATGACCACTGCTAGAATAAAAAAGACGAACTGGGGTGATAGGAGTTTCAGCTATAATACCATCAAGCAGTGGAACTCCCTCCCATTGTACCTCAGAACGATACCCACCCTCCTTGATTTTAGAAAACAACTTAAGACATGGCTTTTTAGAAACTAGCTTCTTGGCATAGTATGTTGAACCTCAAAGCGCCCAGCCACCCATGGGTATAAGTGTGCTATATAGGTTTAATAACATAACATAACAAGTCCTCAGGACACAAGGGGACCTCATCGCCCCACCAGCAGTATATATATATATATATATATATTATCTACTGGCGGTCGCCAGTAGATAGTTATAGTTAGGACCTATTTTCCATAGGAAATCCGCGACATTCTATTTGAAATAACTCTTGCGTCGGTTGACGAATCTTCACGAAATTTTCAAACTTTATGGCCCGCTCCGGTCCGCTCCTACCCTGAAAGTCTCAGGGTGATTCGTCAAGCGGGGGCCAAGAAAAAGGGGGTCCCAAAACGTGTTTTCCCCATTCATTTTCCCATAGGAAACTTTAGACACGGCTACAGCCCGAACTGCTGAACGGAATTACACCAAATTTGGCAAAGAGGTAGTTCTTGGTTCAAAAGAACACTTTTTGTTAAATGGTGTAAATCCGTTCAGTAGTTGCTGAGAAAATCAAAAGTAAAAACACATATATATCTGGGCGGAGCCTAACCACACATGTCATCGGGAGATCTGATTGGCTGTCAGCACTTCATCCTGGAATTGCTGGCAGCCATCTTGGGACCAATATAAATGATAGTACCCCATTGAAATGCATTGTAGTGAATCAAAGATTTTGAGGGTTACCAAAAGGAGAACTATAAAGGGTGATAACAGACTTTAGTTACATTAGAATTCATTTGTTGATGGTACCATACTAATTTCAGGAATTGTGGTGTGTTCTAAGGTGATTTTACCCTGTGAAAAACCTTCTGCTGGGATATCATGAATCATGTTTGAGAGAAAACTATTTTCACATGCTTGTCCCATACAGTTTTGGAAGGTGCCCCAGAAGCTAAAATGAGAGCATATTTTCTGTAAATTCACATTATCTTTCTCAGTCATGTGAGAATGAAGTCTGACATTCTCAGTAAAACATGTACATCCAACAAGGGCAGAGACTGTCAGTTGATTCCTTTGTGTTCTACTGCAGCTTCCCAGAGTGTTCTAAAGAACAACTAGAGTGCTAACAGCCTTACTTATGACAAAAGTATGGCACACCTGAAGCCATCTTGATTGGAATAAACTGCTAACACTTAAAACATTTAATTTAAAAAGGAACAAAATGATGGGGTTCATCTTGTCATAGAAATTATGGTTAGTGCTCTGGAAAGAAAAATTAGGACATGTTTCAAGTGTGATCTCAAATATCTTCCTGTTATATTTCAACAGGAGCAGCCTGTCAGTTGATGCCTTTGTGTTCTACTGCAGCTTCCCAGAGTGTTCTAAAGAACAACTAGAGCGCTAACAGTCTTACTTATGACAAAAGTATGGCACACCTGAAGCCATCTTGATTGGAATAAACTGGTAACACTTAAAACATTTAATTTAAAAAGGAACAAAATGATGGGGTTCATTTTGTCATAGAAATTATGGTTAGTGCTGTAGAAAGAAAAATTAGGACATGTTTCAAGTGTGATCTCAAATATCTTCCTGTTATATTTCAACAGGAGCAGCCTGTCAGTTGATGCCTTTGTGTTCTACTGCAGCTTCCCAGAGTGTTCTAAAGAACAACTAGAGCGCTAACAGTCTTACTTATGACAAAAGTATGGCACACCTGAAGCCATCTTGATTGGAATAAACTGGTAACACTTAAAACATTTAATTTAAAAGGAACAAAATGAGGGGTTCATTTTGCCATAGAAATTATGGTTAGTGCTGTAGAAAGAAAAATTACGACATGTTTTAAGTGAGATCTCAAATATCTTCCTGTTATATTTCAACAGGAGCAGCCTGTCAGTTGATGCCTTTGTGTTCTACTGCAGCTTCCCAGAGTGTTCTAAAGAACAACTAGAGTGCTAACAGCCTTACTTATGACAAAAGTATGGCACACCTGAAGCCATCTTGATTGGAATAAACTGGTAACACTTAAAACATTTAATTTAAAAAGGAACAAAATGAGGGGTTCATTTTGCCATAGAAATTATGGTTAGTGCTGCAAAAAGAAAATTTAGTGCATGTTTTAAGTGAGATCTCAAATCCTCTTCTATTTCATTAGAAAATTCTGACATGCAGACTGAAACAATCACTTTCAATACCAGCAGTAGACTTCCAGTTAACTCCTTGGTGAGCAGTAGCTTTACTACAGTGATCTAATGAACAACTAGAGTAATAACATTCTGAATTTATGGCAAATGTGTGACACATCTGAATGCCTTCTTGATGGAATCAAAGTAAAAAACTGAAAGCATTTCCTACTGAGGAGACTGCAGTAAATGAGGAAATTCGGAAACTTCATAACAAAGAAGTCTTCCAAGATGGCCACCAGTGAAAAAAGAGCCCAAATGTAGCACAAATATTACCCAGATGTAGCCCACATATAGCCCAATGACAAAAGTGTGCAAAACACTTTTTATTTTTAGTTTTTTGCAGTTTTATGTAGTGCAGACTGGTCAGGTATTGGAGCGTTGCATCTTAAAACATGACCCCCTACACTATAAAAACACCACTGCACTACCCTAAAATAAAACACTACCCCAGCACGACCCCCTACACTACACAAGCACCACTGCACTATCCTAAACCCTAAAACACTACCCCCAGCATGACCCCTACACTACACAAACACAACTGCACTACCCTAAACCCTAAAACACTACCCCAACACCACTGCACTAACCTAAATCCTAAAACACTACCCCCAGCACGACCCCTACACTACCCAAACACCACTGCACTACCCTAAAACATGACCCCTACACTACACAAACACCACTGCAATACCCTAAACCTAAAACACTACCCCCAGCACGAACCCCTACACTACACAAGCACAACTGCACTACCCTAAACCCTAAAACACTACCCCCAGCACGACCCCCTACACTACACAAACACCACTGCACTACCTTAAACCCTAAAACATTACCCCCAGCACGACCCCTACACTACCCAAACACCACTGCACTAACCTAAATCCTAAAACACTACCCCCAGCACAACCCCTACACTACCCAAACACCACTGCACTACCCTAAAACATGACCCCCTACACTACACAAACACCACTGCACTACCCTAAACCCTAAAACACTACCCCCAGCACGACCCCCTACACTGCCCAAACACCACTGCACTGCCCTAAACCCTGAAACACCAGCCCCTGCACGACCCCCTACACTGCCCGAACACCACTGCACTGCCCTAAACCCTGAAACACATACCCTAGCACGACCCTGCACTGCACTGCCCTAAACCCTGAAACACCACCCCCTTCACGACCCCCTACACTGCCCGAACACCACTGCACTGCCCTAAACCCTGAAACACCACCCCCAGCATGACCCCTACACTGCCCGAACACCACTGCACTGCCCTAAACCCTGAAACACTACCCCCAGCAAGACCTCCTACACTGCCCAAACACCACTGCACTGCCCTAAACCCTGAAACATCACCCCCAGCAAGACCCCCTACACTGCCCGAACACCACTGCCCTAAACCCTGAAACACCACCCCCAGCACGACCCCCTACACTGCCCGAACACCACTGCACTGCCCTAAACCCTGAAACACCACCCCCAGCACGACCCCCTACACTGCCCGAACACCACTGCACTGCCCTAAACCCTGAAACACCACCCCCTGCATGACCCCCTACACTGCCCGAACACTACTGCACTGCCCTAAACCCTGAAACACCATCCCCAGCACGACCCCCTACACTGCACGAACACCACTGCACTGCCCTAAACCCTGAAACACTACTCCCAGCAAGACCCCCTACACTGCCCGAACACCACTGCACTGCCCTAAACCCTGAAACACCACCCCCAGCAAAACCCCTACACTGCCCAAACACCACTGCCCTAAACCCTGAAACACCACCCCCAGCAAGACCCCCTACACTGCCCGAACACCACTGCACTGCCCTAAACCCTGAAACACCAGCCCCAGCACGACCCCTACACTGCCCGAACACCACTGCACTGCCCTAAACCCTGAAACACCACCCCCTGCACGACCCCCTACCCTGCCCGAACACCACTGCACTGCCCTAAACCCTGAAACACCAGCCCCAGCACGACCCCCTACACTGCCCGAACACCACTGCACTGCCCTAAACCCTGAAACACCACCCCCTGCATGATCCCCTACACTGCCCGAACACTACTGCACTGCCCTAAACCCTGAAACACCACCCCCAGCACGACCCCCTACACTGCACGAACACCACTGCACTGCCCTAAACCTCGAAACACTACCCCCAGCAAGACCCCATACACTGGCCGAACACCACTGCCCTAAACCCTGAAACACCACCCCCAGCAAGACCCCCTACACTGCCCGTACACCACTGCACTGCCCTAAACCCTGAAACACCACCCCCAGCAGGACCCCCTACACTGCCCGAACACCACTGCACTGCCCTAAACCCTGAAACACCACCCCCAGCACGACCCCCTACACTGCCCGAACACCACTGCACTGCCCTAAACCCCGAAACACTACCCCCAGCAAGACCCCATACACTGCCCGAACACCACTGCCCTAAACCCTGAAACACCACCCCCAGCACGACCCCTACACTGCCCGAACACCACTGCACTGCCCTAAACCCTGAAACACCAGCCCCAGCACGACCCCTACACTGCTCGAACACCACTGCACTGCCCTAAACCCTGAAACACCAGCCCCAGCACGACCGCCTACACTGCCCGAAAACTACTGCACTGCCCTAAACCCTGAAACACCAGCCCCAGCACGACCCCCTACACTGCCCGAACACCACTGCACTACCCTAAACCCTCAAACACCAGCCCCAGCACGACCCCCTACACTGCCCGAACACCACTGCACTGCCCTAAACCCTGAAACACCAGCCCCAGCAAGACCCCTACACTGCCCGAACACCACTGCACTGCCCTTAACCCTGAAACACCACCCCCAGCAAGACCCCCTACACTGCCCGAACACCACTGCACTAAAGCCTGAAACACCACCCCAGCAAGACCACCTACACTGGCCGAACACCACTGCACTGCCCTAAACCCTGAAACACCACCCCCTGCACGACCCCCTACACTGCCCAAATACCACTGCACTGCCCTAAACCCTGAAACACCACCCCCTGCAAGACCCCCTACACTGCCCGAACACCACTGCACTGCCCTAAACTCTGAAACACCACCCCTCAGCACGACACCCTACACTGCCCGAACACCAGTGCACTGCCCTAAACCCTGAAATACCACCCCCAGCACGACCCCCTACACTGCCCGAACACCACTGCACTGCCCTAAACCCTGAAACACCACCCCCTGCACGACCTCCTACACTGCCGGAACACCACTGCACTGCCCTAAACCCTGAAACACCACCCCCAGCACGACCCCCTACACTGCCCTAACACCACTGCACTGCCCTAAACCCTGAAACATCAACCCCAGCAAGACCCCCTACACTGCCTGAACACCACTGCCCTAAACCCTGAAACACCACCCCCTATACTGCACGAACACCACTGCACTGCCCTAAACCCTGAAACACCACCTCCAGCAAAACCCCTACACTGCCTGAACACCATTGCTCTGCCCTAAATCCTGAAACACTAGCCCCAGCATGACCCCTACACTGCCCAAACACCACTGCACTGCCCTAAACCCTGAAACACCACCCCCAGCACGACCCCCTACACTGCCCGAACACCACTGCACTACCCTAAACCCTGAAACACCAGCCCCAGCAAGACCCCCTACACTGCCCGAACACCACTGCACTGCCCTAGACTCTGAAACACCAGCCCCAGCAAGACCCCCTACACTGCCCGAACACCACTGCACTGCCCTAAACCCTGAAACACCAGCCCCAGCATGACCCCCTACACTGCCCGAACACCACTGCACTGCCCTAAACCCTGAAACACCAGCCCCAGCACGACCACCTACACTGCCCGAACACCACTGTACTGCCCTAAACCCTGAAACACCAGCCCCAGCATGACCCCCTACACTGCCCGAACACCACTGCACTGCCCTAAACCCTGAAACACCAGCCCCAGCACGACCCCCTACACTTCCCGAACACCACTGCACTGCCCTACACCCTGAAACACCACCCCCTGCATGACCCCTTACACTGCCTGAACACCACTGCACTGCCCTAAACCCTGAAACACCACCCCCTGCAGCACCCCCTACACTGCCCGAACACCTCTGCACTGCCCTAAACCCTGAAACACCACCCCCTGCACCGCCTGAACACCACTGCACTGCCCTAAACCCTGAAACACCACCCCCAGCACGACCCCCTTTACTGCTCGAACACCACTGCACTGCCCCAAACCCTGAAACACCACCCCCAGCACGACCCCCTACACTGCCCGAACACCACTGCCCTAAACCCTGAAACACCACCCCTGCACGACCCCTACACTGCCCGAACACCACTGCACTGCCCTAAACCCTGAAACACCACCCCCTACACTGCCCGAACACCACTGCACTGCCCTAAACCCTGAAACACCACCCCCAGCACGACCCTTTACACTGCCCGAACACCACTGCACTGCCCTAAACCCTAAAACACCACCCCCAGCATTACCCCCTACACTGCCCAAACACCACTGCACTGCCCTAAACCCTAGAACACTACCCCCAGCACGACCCCCTACACTACCCGAACACCACTGCACTACCTAAACCCTAAAATACTACCCCCAGCACAACCCCCTACACTACCCGAACACGACTGCACTGCCCTAAACCCTCAAACACTCCCCCAGCACGACCCCTACACTACCCAAACACCACTGCACTGCCCTAAACCCTAAAACACTCCCCCAGCACGACCCCCTACACTACCCGAACACCACTGCACTGCCCTAAACCCTAAAACACTACCCCCGCATGACCCCTACACTACCCAAACACCAATGCACTACCCTAATCCCTAAAACACTACCCCGCATGACCCCCTACACTACCTAAACCCTAAAACACTACCCCCGCATGACTCCCTACACTACCCAAAGACCACTGCACTACCCTAAACCCTAAAACACGACCTCCTACACTACACAAACACCACTGCACTACCTAAACCCTAAAACACTACCCCCTACACTACACAAACACCCCTGCACTACCCTAAACCCTAAAACACTACCCCCAGCAGTACCCCTACACTACCCAAACACCACTGCACTAACCTAAACCCTAAAACACTACCCCCAGCAGTACCCCTACACTACCCAAACACCACTGCACTACCCTAAATCACTACCCTCAGCACGACCCCTACACTACCCAAACACCACTGCACTACCCTAAACCCTAAAACACTCCCCCAGCATGACTCCCTACACTACCCAAACACCACTGCACTACCCTAAACCCTAAATCTACCCCCAGCATGACCCCTACACTACACAAACACCACTACACTACCCTAAACCCTAAAACACTACCCCCAGCACGATCCTCTTCACTACCTAAACACAACTGCACAATTTGTTACAGGCGTTGCAACGCAGGCCTGTGGTGCTTACTGGAAGTACCTAGTGGGCTAGTTGGGCCCCAGGGACCCTCAGGATTCAAGGTGACCTAATCCCCCAACTTAAAACGCACCACGGGGCGCGTTTGCACAGTGGTGAAGGGAGGGCGGGGCCTCAGGTGACATATGCGCAAACACGCCCTGTGGTGCGTTTTAAGTTGGGGAATTAATTCCCTTTGAATCCTGAGGGACCCTGGGGGCCAACTAGCCCACCAGGTACCTTCAGTAAGCACAACAGAGTTGCGTTGCAGAGAGGTGAAAAAGGTGCGTGGCCTCGGAACGCCTCTCTGCAACTCAGCTCTGTGGTCCTAACTGTAGGTACCTGGGGGGCTAGTTGGGCCCCAGGGACCTTCAGAATTCAAGGGGACTTAATTCCGCAACTTAAAATGCGCCACGGAGGTGCGTTTGCACACATGTCACCTCAGGCCCCCTCCCTTCACCACTGTGCAAACGCGCCCTGTAGCGCGTTTTAAGAGGTAGTTTTAATCCCCCTGCCCTATTATGTACTTGGGACTTGCAGAGGAGGTCATGCTAATCACTGGGATACCCCAACGCATAGTGTTCCCTAGTGTATGTAGGTGTTTTCACTGTATTCTAAGTGTCTTTTAGCATAGCACTGGCTCTGGTTAGTCAGAGTCAGTTACCACCAGTACCCGTCTGAAAAAGTTGTGGGCACAGGATGATTTTGCAACAAGGCCTCTTTCTGCTCCTCTGTTGGTTATTTCTGCATATCTTTTGCTTCTTTCTGTGCGTTTTTTCTTCTTTCTTCACATGTCCTACCTCTGTAGGCATAGTTAGAAACTAGCATTTAAAAAACCTTTGAAATTCACTTAAAAAATCATAGGTTTCAGGCACGTTATAGTTAGAAATTAGCATTTAAAAAACCTTTGAAATTCACTGAAAAAACCATAGGTTTCAGACACGTTATAGTTAGAAATTAGCATTTAAAAAACCTTTGAAATTCACTGAAAAAACCATAGGTTTTAGGGACAGTTATAGTTAGTTGGACATTTCACTCGTACAAAACCATTGAAATTCCCCCGTTATAGTTAGTTCAGCTAACTATAACTCGCGCCCCCGCAATGCACTGCTGATGACGTCACATATTACATCACTCATGACATGGTCAGTGACATCACTGATGACATCACTGATGACATCTCAAATGATGTTCATTGGCTGTGAAGCATTAAAAGTAGAAGTGATGGCAGCCATTCCCTCCCCTTCTGCGGAACACCATGGACATTTTATTGACTAAAGTGCTCCGAGTACAAGTTTGCTCCTTATTGGGTGGGAACGGTTCACTGTTGTCAGCCATTTTGTGACGCACTTCAAAGGAGTACGGGTAAACAAAGTAGTAGAAGGGAGGGTAGGAACACTATTAACTCTGTACAGTGGTCACAAGGTGGTGGACAGGGACTGTGAAGGTAAAAATAGTTTTTTATATATTTTAAGGGACATTTATATAATTTGCGTGGGGCCTACAAATCACGTCGGGAAAATAACAGTGTGTTGCGGTCTTCTTTTTATTAAGTCAGCGGGTGGGATACTTCACAGGAGCAGTATTTACTTATAATGTGGTGTTTACTTTTCTGACGGGGAGTGCTACATCTTTGGAGCAAATATTATAATATGGAGGAGGGGTTGAAAAAGAAAGCGCGCTGTTGCGGTCTTTATTTAAATAAGGTTCTGAGTAAGCTACTTCTCGGGAGCAATGTTTACTTATAATGTATAGTTATAGTGTGGTGCTTACTTCTGTCGCGGGTAGTGCTATTTCCTTGCAGCAAAATAGTAGGTGTGGTTGCGCTGCAAAAAATTAAGTCTAGGTTTGAAACAGTTTTTATTAAGCAATCACAAATATACTTTCTTAGGAAAGTGTAGCTGTATATATCAGAGGGGTGACAAATAAAAACGCAATTCATAAAATATCCCTTAAGCCTGGCCACACCCTCCTTTTTTTTGTCGCCTATAGTTTGTAAAAGTGTTGCCCTATATTCTTGTTAATATAAGAGGGCATCAGTTACTTTTAGATAAAGTAGAAAAGAAGTGCTACAAGAAACACTCCCGCACTACATCATCTCAGGTCACAACAACAATAACAAGTAAAAAACAGTTAAACACAAATGACGTCATATTACCTAGAAATGTACGCTTCATCAAAACATTCAATAAAGCACTATGTATACAATTTTTTTTAGGGACTACTATTTTATAAAATATTAGCAGTGTTACAAACTGTGAGGTAGTAAGTTATCAACGGAAATAACTGTAGTAAATGTTGTTAATTTCTCGCAGAGATAGATCTCCAACCCCTCTGAAGTACTATAAGTTCACAGTATTAAAATGTACAGGGTGAGTTTATAGTATTCCACAGGAGAAGAAGAATAAGGAGCACAACAAAAAAAACAACATTTTTACAATCTCTATTCTCTAGAAGTCGGGAAAGTTTTGTCGTAGTGCTTAGAGGTCGCTCACTGCTCTGCTAACAGATCACGTACTCCTTTAAGAATATATAGGAAAGTAGTAATATATAAAATACTATTCCTATATATTCTATAGGGAGAACGAGAATAGGAACCGCAACACAGAAAATATCAATTAAGAAATGTAGGGTTTATCAAAGGCATTCAGTAAAAAAGTATCTATGTAAACAATCTTTTTTAAACTGCAATTTCGAAAAATATTCTCACTGTAAAAATATCTGATCAAGTAAGTTATAAAGGTCAGTAAGCTGTATTTCAGATGGTTTACTCCTGGCAGTGACAAATTTCCAATTCCTCTTGTGTGAAAATATGACACTCTACTACAATATAGAGAGTTTCACTGATGCCACACAAAAAGGAAAAGGAAAATAAAGTCATAAACACAAAACAAGATCAATAACGAAATATTTTTCAGCGCTGAATATGTTCAAAGCTTTTTTTACGGAACTTCGAAATCTTTCGTCTTCACGCCGACGGCTCATAAACTCCTCTCAGATCATAATGACTGTGAATCTTATAATATACATATTCACAGTATATGATCAAAGGGGAAACAGAGTAAGAAGGAGAAGCTGTTCACGTTACATATGAATCTTTAGTCTTCGCGTCGACGGGTCCCCAACACCTCTGAAGTTTGCTATACTCTGATTATTACAATGTACATAGTCACAGTATATAACCTCAAAGGAGCCACAAAAGAAACAGTGTTTCCTCTATTCTGGGTGTTTCTCAATACAAGCTGCTGACTTTACATATAAATGGCAAAAACAACCAATAACACTTTTTCGTAATACAAATCTTTAAATATTCACAAATAGCTACGTATTATAAATATCTACTATGCCATAATCAAACAACTTACAACTCCGTAATATGTTTTGATGTCGCAAAAGAAGAATCCTACGCTAGAAAAGGGAACCTGCATCACAGAATGGACACGCGTAAATAACTCGCAAAAACAAAACTAATCGAACAACGGGTGTGGTTTATATACTTTTTGGTTATTGAGTAGTCTATGGAAGGAAGATGCGGCTCCGCCCATTTAGATGTCACGTTTTACAGTTGACACGTGCTCCCGTTTTCACTGTTTCACTTGTGCGCGTGTTGGGAAAAGTTACAAAATGTGAAGAGGTAAAGGTTTCGCTTTCGATCCTCATAAGTATAAGTTGCTTAATATGTACATACGTTGGAGAGCTTAAAAACTGTTACCCGGCAAACCGTGTCATTTCCTTTCTCATGACTAAAAACATCTATTAATTGCCGTAATTCTAAATAGAAGATATAAAAAAATATTGTTCAGAATAGAAGAAAAAAAAAGTACGTGCTAATATTTCTCATCAGTATGGTTTTAAATTTAAAAATACCAGCATTTGTAAAGCGTACAGGTACCCCCGGAAAGGTGTGCCGGCGCTCGGGGGCATCGGTAAGATTAAGCAAGGTGTTGCCCACAGTGACATAGTGGTGGGCTAACGTGCCGCTGGAGCCGGGAATCGAACTGTGAACGCTGTTGTTCGAAGTCAGGTATCATAGCTGCTGCGTCACACTTTTTCCACACATATGTTAATTACTGCTAATTAAGTTTTAAACATTGTTAAATTATAACTTATAACAGACTGTTACAGTTAGTTTTTCACTACAAAAAGTATGCACGTCTTTTTAAATTTTACTTAAAACAATATAGGTTTCAGGGACATTGTAGTTAGAAATTAGCATTTATAAAACCTTTGAAATTCACTGAAAAAAACATAGGTTTTACAGACGTTATAGTTAGAAATTAGCATTTAAAAAACCTTAGAAATTCACTGAAAAAACCATAGGTTTCAGGGACGTTATAGTTAGCTGTACATTTCACTCATACAAAACCAAAGAAATTCCACTGTTATAGTTAGTTCAGCTAACTATAACTCGCGCTTCATAATGCACTGCTCATGACGTCACATATTACATCATTCATGGCATGGTCAGTGACATCACTGATGACATCACTGATGACATCTTAAATGACATCACTGATGACATCACTGATGACATCATCCACGTGAAAATCTGATGCACCTCCTCACAGTCTAATATAACCTTTGATACACCCACTGTAAAATACAGACTACCATTTTCGAAACCATCAATACACCAATACAGTTAATACATATGCACTCACTGATTCCTAGGTCTACACACACATCCACACATCCACTCATTCACCCATACAATCACTTATACATGCAGTCACTCATCAATACAGCACTATCATATGCACTCAAACACCTATTCAGACACTCACACACTGCCACTCATCCATGGAGTTACTCACACACCTAGTCAGTCATGTAAAGAATCAATCACACTCCCATTTACTCACCTATACAGTTATACACACACCACCTCACTAATTCATACAGATAGTAATGCATACTTACTCTCTTATATAATCACTGATACAAGTACACACTCCTCCATACAGCCACTCTCACAATCACTCACTCTCACATATAGTTATTTATATACACCATCACTCACATATACTGCCTTTTACATATGTAGTTACTCACATATACCACTGAGACATCCATTCACTCACCAACACAGCCATACACACACTCACCCACTCATAGAGCTGTTTCCACATGCACTCTTGAACCCATACACCCAGTGAATCAACTACTCACACATCTATGCACAGTCACACACCTCCAACCCACCCACACGCACACTCAGGCACCCATACAAATACTCAGGCAAACAATCAATAACCCATCTGGATGGGGGATTTTACAGGTGTGTGACTGATTGTATAAGTGAGTCATTAAACGTGTCTTACTGAATGCATGGGTTAGTGACTAAACTGTGTGAATGTGTGTATCAGTCTGTCTGTTGTTGTGTAAGCTGCTACATGGGTTGGTCAGTAGCTACATGAGTGTTTATATGGGTCACAAAATGGTTCACAACAGTGAACCGTTCCCAGCCAATAATGAGCAAACCTGTACTAGGAACAGTTTAGCAAATAAAATGTCCATGGTGTTCCGCAGAGGGGGAGGGAATAGCTGGCAACACTTGTACTTTCAATGGTTCGCAGCCAATGAACATTAAGCTTGGGAAGGTCCTGCTTGGAACATGTCAGCCAATCAGATGTCACTGCTACTCCGCGGACTGGGAGGAAATGGCTGGCAACACTTCTACTTTCAATGGTTCGCAGCCAATAAACATTAAGCTTGGGAAGGTCCTGCTTGGAACACGTCAGCCAATCAGATGTCCCTGCTACTCCGCGGACGGGGAGGAAATGGCTGGCAACACTTAAACTTTCAATGGTTCGCAGCCAATGAACATTAAGCTTGGGAAGGTCCTGCTTGGAACACATCAGCCAATCAGATGTCCCTGCTACTCCGCGGACGGGGAGGAGATGGCTGGCAACACTTATACTTTCAATGGTTGGCAGCCGATGAACATTAAGCTTGGGAAGGTCCTGCTTGGAACACGTCAGCCAATCAGATGTCCCTGCTACTCCATGGACGGGGAGGAAATGGCTGGCAACACTGCTACTTTCAATGGTTCGCAGCCAATGAACATTGAGCTCGTTGTTGGAACACCTCAGCCAATTAAACGTTAATTTTGTTCCAGACACACGAACAGAACACGCCCTCCCACATAATATTAATTTTCGTGTAAGAAAGTGACACTGTCCATGATAAAAGTGAACACCGCATTATAAATAAACATTACTGCGCATTATATTAAAGGAAGGCTGCAATACGGTGCATTGTTATTTTCCTGATGGGATTTCCAGAGCCTACGCAACCTTGCCTCAATACCGCGCACCGTTGTTTTGCGGATGTGATTTCCACGTCGGCGGACGTGATTTCCATGGCCTACACAACATTCAAACTCCCTGCCTCTGCACCGTACAGACTGCTTAAACAAAGACTGCTTAAACTAAGACCACAGTGTTCCTACTATACCCTCTTATACAATTTTTCTCTTTTGTTTCGCCCTACGCCTTTCAAGTCAGTCACAAAATGGCTGCCAACACTTCCTAGTTTCAACAGTCCACAATCAATGAGCCGCACGCTCGTGCTCGTAACGCCTCAGCCAATCAGATGTTAGAATTCTCAAATATCGATATCTGTAAATTTTTATATTTCTCTAAAACTACTGAATGGACTTACCCCATTTAAACAAAAGCGTGCTTTCTGGACCAAGACCTTTCTCCCTGCCAAATTTGGCGTAATTCCGTTCAGCAGTTTTACCTGTAGCCTTGTCTAAAGTTTCCTATGGAAATTGCATGGAGAAAATACGTTTTGGGACCCCCCTTTCAGGATAGGTGCTCACCTGAAAAGAGGAACTTTTTGGAAAATTTCGTAAAGATTCGGCAAACGACGCCAAAGTTATAAGCACATCAAAAAATGCTTTTCCTATGGAAACTAGGTTCTAACTATAACTACCTACTGGCGACCGCCAGTAGGTAATATATATATAAATATATGATCAAGGCCCGAGGTGGGGCTGAAACGCGTCATGGCTGTAGAGGTGTTGGAGGAGCAATAAACTTACATCTGTCTGCTACAACTTGGGTCCGTGCTCCGTTTCTTTGGGATAAGGTATACCCCAGAGGGCTAACGGAGTTGCCAAGAATATATATATATATATATATATTTATATATATATATATATTCACTGAAAAAACCATAGGTTTTAGGGACAGTTATAGTTAGTTGGACATTGCACTCGTACAAAACCCGTGAAATTCCCCGTTATAGTTAGTTCAGCTAACTATAACTCGCGCCCATAATGCACTGCTGATGACGTCACATATTACATCACTCATGACATGGTCAGTGACATCACTGATGACATCACTGATGACATCTCAAATGACATCACTGATGACATCATCCAGTGACTGTGTGTTTCTGTAAAGTTTAAATATTTTTAATATATATAGGGAAAGGCGTATTGAAGAATGAGTGGGTGTATAAGTGTCTGTATGGATGATTTAGTAGGTGCGTGACTAACTCTATAAGTGAGTGATTAAACGTATCTTACTGAATGCATGGGTTAGTGACTAAACTGGGTGAATGTCTGTATCCGTCTGTCTATTGCTGTGTAAGTGGCTGCATGGGTTTGTGAATAGCTACATGAGTGTCTATATGAGTTATTGATTGGTTGTCTGAGTATCTGTATGGGTGCCTGAGTGTTTGTGTGGGTGGGGTGTGTGCAACTCTGTGCATAGATGTGTGAGTGGGTGATTCACTGGGTGGATGGTTTCAAGAGTGCATCTGTGATAGACTGTATGGGTGGGTAAGTGTGTGTAAGAGTGTGTTAGTGAGTGAATGTATGTCCCAGTGGTACATGTGTGAGTAACTACATATGTGAAAGGCAGTATATACGTGTGTTGGAGTATATAAATAGCTATAAGCGAGAGTGTGATTGTGAGAGTGACTGTATGGATGAGTGTGTGCTTGTATCAGTGATTGTATAAGAGCGTAAGAATGTGCTAGTATTTGTATGAGTAAGTGAGCTGGTGTCTGTATAACTTTATAGGTGAGTAAATGGCAGTGTATTTAATTATTTGCATGACTGACTAGGTGTGTGAGTACCTCTATGGATGAGTGGCGGTGTTTGAGTGTCTATATAGGAGTATGAGTGCATATGATAGTCCTGTACTGAGTGACCGTAAGTATGAGTGACTGTACGGGTGAGTGAGTGGATGTGTGTGTAGACCTAAGAATCAGTGAGTGGGTATGTAGTTATTGGTGTTGGAGTGTCTATGGTTTTGCGAATGGCAGTCTGTAATTTAGAGTGAGTGTATCAAAGGTTATATTAGGGTGTGAGGAGGTGCATCAGATTATCACGTGGATGATGTCATCAGTGATGTCATCAGTGATGTCATTTGAGATGTCATCAGTGATGTCATCAGTGATGTCACTGACAATGTCATGAGTGATGTAATATGTGACGTCATCAGCAGTGCATTGCGGAGGCGCGAGTTATAGTTAGCTGAACTAACTATAACGGGGAATTTCACGGGTTTTGTACGAGTGAAATGTCCAACTAACTATAACGGTCCCTAAAACCTATGGTTTTTTCAGTGAATTTGTAAGGTTTTTTAAATGCTAATTTCTAACTATAACGTGCCTGAAACCTATGGTTTTTTCAGTGAATTTCAAAGGTTTTTTAAATGCTAATTCCTAACTATAACATGTCTGAAACCTATGGTTTTTTTCAGTGAATTTCAAAGGTTTTGTAAATGACAATTTCTAAATGTATTAATTGTTATATTTATTTTTTTGATACTGATTTACTACATTTTTTTAAACTATTTATTTTTACATATTTTATTTTTTAAATTACATTGTAATTACATTATACATTACATTACAAAATATACTTTCTCAGAATGAATTACTTTAGTTTAAATACTTTGCAAATAGGCAATAGACTTTTAAGTACAGTAGTTACAGTTGTTGCAATGGGCAACACAATTTCAAACACAATGCAACATTGAGCTCAATGTGAATTTCTAGTTAAATGCAATTAGTTACTTTATGGATTACTTTTCTAACCACAGGACTGGATCCTAGATTCAGTCCTAGGACATCTCCTGTAAACAGTTGAGTAAAAGCGTTTTGGTTACAGTAGTGATTTTTAAGGAATATTATTGTATTTTAAAAGTTGACACTTAGAAACTTTTTCACATAGAATCACCAATGTTATCCTATGGGAGGAAATTCACTTAGCAGGTAAGTAGTGTTATCGTTACTTTTTCTTACTCAGTGGTGGATCCTGGATCCATCACTGGTGCATCCCCTGTAAACAGTTGAAAGAATGCGTTTAAGTCATACAGGCGATTTTTAAGGAATATTTGTAGTTTGTGAAAATCGACACTTTGAAACTTTTCTGCTGAAAACCAGACAATGGATTCCAATGGAAGGAAATACAAGTTACTGGTAAGTACGGTTAGAATTACTTTTCAGGGTCAGTGCTGGGCTAAAAGATGCAGCACTGGGTTCTCTCCTGATAACAGGGGAGTAAATCGGAATTCGTAGTTCGGCTGATTTTAGAGGAATATTATAAAGTTCCAAAACTCCACACACAGAAGAATTTCCAAGTGAAACCAGTCAATGTTAGCCTATGGAAGGAAATTCAAGTTACTGGTAAGTACGGTTAAAATTACTTTTCAGGATCAGTACTGGGCTCAAAGATGCAGCACTGAGGTCTCTCCTGATAACCGGTGAGTAAATCGGAATTCGTAGTTCGGCTGATTTTAGAGGAATATTTGTATGTTTCAAAAATTGACACAGAAACTTTTTCAGCAAAAAGCAGGCAATGATATCCTATGGAAGGAAATTCAAGTTACTGGTAAGTACGGTTAAAATTACTTTTCAGGATCAGTACTGGGCTCAAAGATGCAGCACTGATGTCTCTCTTGATAACAGGTGAGTAAATCGGAATTCGTAGTTCGGCTGATTTTAGAGGAATATTATAAAGTTCCAAAACTCCACACTTAGAAGAATTTCCAAGTGAAACCAGTCAATGTTAGCCTATGGAAGGAAATTCAAGTTACTGGTAAGTACGGTTAAAATTACTTTTCAGGATCAGTACTGGGCTCAAAGATGCAGCACTGATGTCTCTCTTGATAACAGGTGAGTAAATCGGAATTC
This sequence comes from Calotriton arnoldi, assembly GCA_963921515.1. Taxonomy (NCBI): domain Eukaryota; kingdom Metazoa; phylum Chordata; class Amphibia; order Caudata; family Salamandridae; genus Calotriton; species Calotriton arnoldi. The sequence continues at coordinate 68,387 of CAWUFW010001575.1, forward strand.
GTAGTTCGGCTGATTTTAGAGGAATATTTGTATGTTTCAAAAATCGACACTTAGAAACTTTTTCAGCAAAAAGCAGGAAATGATATCCTATGGAAGGAAATTCAAGTTACTGGTAAGTACGGTTAAAATTACTTTTCAGGATCAGTATTGGGCTCAAAGATGCAGCACTGAGGTCTCTCCTGATAACAGGTGAGTAAATCGGAATTCGTAGTTCGGCTGATTTTAGAGGAATATTATAAAGTTCCAAAACTCCACACACAGAAGAATTTCCAAGTGAAACCAGTCAATGTTAGCCTATGGAAGGAAATTCAAGTTACTGGTAAGTACGGTTAAAATTACTTTTCAGGATCAGTACTGGGCTCAAAGATGCAGCACTGAGGTCTCTCCTGATAACAGGTGAGTAAATCGGAATTCGTAGTTCGGCTGATTTTAGAGGAATATTTGCACAATGGTGAAGGAAGGGGGTGGGGCCTGAAGTGACATGTCTGCAAACACGCCCTGTGGCGTGTTTTAAGTTGGAGAATTAATTCCTCCGAGGGTCCCTAGGGGCCAACTGGCCCACCAGATACCTCCAGTATGCGCCAGAGAGCTGCGTTGCAGAGAGGTGTTCAGAGGCCACGCCCCTTTTACAACACTCTGCAACGCAGCTCCGTGGAGCTTACTGGAGGTACCTGGTGGGCTAGTTGGCCCCAGGGACCCTCAGGATTGAAGAGGATTTAATTCCCCATCTTAAAACGCGCCACGGGGCCTGTTTGCACACATGTCACCTGAAGCCACGCCCCCTCCCTTCACCACTGTGCAAACGCGCCCGGGCGCGTTTTAAGTTGAGGGATTAAGTCCCCTTGAATACTGAGGGTCCCTGGAGTCCAACTAGCCCACCATGTACCTCCAAAAGCGCCACAGAGCTGCGTTGCAGAGAGGTGTAAAGGGGCTTGGCCTCTGTACACCTCTCTGCAATGCAGCCCCTGGCGCATACCGGAGGTTCCTGGTGGGCTAGTTGGCCCCAGGGACCCCCAGTATTCAAGGGGAATTACTTCCCCTTCTTAAACGCACCAGGGGCCGCATTTGCAGACTGCTGCAGGGAGGGGCAGGGCCTCCGGCACGATGCCGGTCTTTTTTTTTTTCTTTTGCTTTTTTCTGCCCAGGGGTCCTTGTGGGACCCCTGAGCAGACCTAGGGGTCAGGGTGTTTCTACCCTGCCCCCTTTGTGCGTTTTGTGCACTTGTTTCTTGTGTTTTTTTGTTTAATCAGCGGGATCCGCACACCCTAAGCCCATCCCGCCGATTTAAAAAAAAAAAAATGCTTTTTCTGCCCCTGAGCAGACCTAGGAAGTCAGTGTGTTTCTACCCTGCCCCCTTTTGCGTTTTGCGCACTTGTTTTACTGCTTTCTTGTTCCTCGGTTCTACCGAGGAACAAGATGACTGCCAATACTTCCTGGTTTGGAGTGTTGACAGCCAATTAGCATGCAGCTCGTGGTCGGGAGGGTGCGCGGATCCACCGCGGCCATAGATATCGAAACTTTTATTTTGGATTTTCTCAGCAACTACTCAATGGATTTACACCATTTTTAAAAAGGGTGCTTTCTGAACCAAGCACTACCGTTTTGCCAAATTTGGTGTAATTCCGTTCAGAAGTTTTTGCTGTAGCCTTGCATAAAGTTTCCTATGGGAAATTGATTTTTTCACTCTTATTTTTCAATTTCTCCGCAACTACTGAACGGATTTACAACATTTAAAAAAAGGTCACTTTCCGAACCAAGCGCTACCTTTTTGCCAAATTTGGTGTAATTCCGTTCAGCAGTTCGAGCTGTAGCCGTGGCTAAAATGTCCTATGGGAATTAACATGGAGAAAACACGTTTTGGGACCCCCTTTTTCTCGGCCCCGCTTGATGAATCACCCGAAACTTTCAAGACAGGAGCGGACTGGAGCGCCCCACTAGTTTTGAAAATTTCGCGATGATTCGTCAAACGGCGCCATAGTTATTGGGAATAGAATGTTACGGATTTCCTATGGATAATAGGTCCTAACTATAACTATCTACTGGCGACCGCCAGTAGATATATATATATATATATATATATATATATATATATATATATATATATATATATATATATATATATATATATATATATATATATATATCACTGCTCCATGGTTGTCCACCTGTAAGTAGCACTCGAGCAACAGCTTGATTCATGTGTAGGTAAGGACGGGGTAAGGACGGGGAAACGCGTCAGGCAATACCACTAAGGCGTGGCTCCTACGGGCGGTTCCCCGCCATTACCTACACATGAATCAAGCTGTTGCTCGAGTGCTACTTACAGGTGGACTACCTTGGAGCAGTGATTTTAACGCGGCAGTCCAGCCGCGGAGTGTGCACCACCCCGTAAGATTGGGGGCCACGAAAGTGGAACAGCAGCTGTATACAGGATTGTGGACGGGCCCACCTGTGGGGTCCATACAGGACTTGATTATGTGCTACCCGCACTACACTTCCCAGAAGGCACAGTTTCATTCGAGCCTCCCATTGGGGGTGTGTCAGAAGTGGGTCAGCGGTTGCGCACACCGTTCCATTTAAGCCTCTGAAGAGAATCATATGGTGATTCGAAACGCGTCAGGCAATACCACTATGGAGCGGCTCCTACGGGCGGTTCCCCGCCCTTACCTACACATGAATCAAGCTGTTGCTCGAGTGCTACTTACAGGTGGACAACCTTGGAGCAGTGATTTTAACGCGGCAGTCCAGCCGCGGAGTGTGCACCACCCCGTAAGATTGGGGGCCACGAAAGTGGAACAGCAGATGTATACAGGATCGTGGACGGGCCCACCTGTGGGGTCCATACAGGACTTGATTATGTGCTACCCGCACTACACTTCCCAGAAGGCACAGTTTTATTCGAGCCTCCCATTGGGGGGGTGTGTCAGAAGTGGGTCAGCGGTTGCGCACACCATTCCATTTAAGCCTCTGAAGAGAATCATATGGTGATTCGAAACGCGTCAGGCAATACCACTATGGAGCGGCTCCTACGGGCGGTTCCCCGCCCTTACCTACACATGAATCAAGCTGTTGCTCGAGTGCTACTTACAGGTGGACAACCTTGGAGCAGTGATTTTAACGCGGCAGTCCAGCCGCGGAGTGTGCACCACCCCGTAAGATTGGGGGCCACGAAAGTGGAACAGCAGCTGTATACAGGATCATGGATGGGCCCACCTGTGGGGTCCATACAGGACTTGATTATGTGCTACCCGCACTACACTTCCCAGAAGGCACAGTTTCATTCGAGCCTCCCATTGGGGGTGTGTGTCAGAAGTGGGTCAGCGGTTGCGCACACCGTTCCATTTAAGCCTCTGAAGAGAATCATATGGTGATTCGAAACGCGTCAGGCAATACCACTATGGAGCGGCTCCTACGGGCGGTTCCCCGCCCTTACCTACACATGAATCAAGCTGTTGCTCGAGTGCTACTTACAGGTGGACAACCTTGGAGCAGTGATTTTAACGCGGCAGTCCAGCCGTGGAGTGTGCACCACCCCGTAAGATTGGGGGCCACGAAAGTGGAACAGCAGCTGTATACAGGATCGTGGACGGGCCCACCTGTGGGGTCCATACAGGACTTGATTATGTGCTACCCGCACTACACTTCCCAGAAGGCACAGTTTCATTCGAGCCTCCCATTGGGGGGGGTGTGTCAGAAGTGGGTCAGCGGTTGCGCACACCGTTCCATTTAAGCCTCTGAAGAGAATCATATGGTGATTCGAAACGCGTCAGGCAATACCACTATGGAGCGGCTCCTACGGGCGGTTCCCCGCCCTTACCTACACATGAATCAAGCTGTTGCTCGAGTGCTACTTACAGGTGGACAACCTTGGAGCAGTGATTTTAACGCGGCAGTCCAGCCGCGGAGTGTGCACCACCCGTAAGATTGGGGGCCACGAAAGTGGAACAGCAGCTGTATACAGGATCGTGGACGGGCCCACCTGTGGGGTCCATACAGGACTTGATTATGTGCTACCCGCACTACACTTCCCAGAAGGCACAGTTTCATTCGAGTCTCCCATTGGGTGGGTGTGTCAGAAGTGGATCAGCGGTTGCGCACACCGTTCCATTTAAGCCTCTGAAGAGAATCATATGGTGATTCGAAACGCGTCAGGCAATACCACTATGGAGCGGCTCCTACGGGCGGTTCCCCGCCCTTACCTACACATGAATCAAGCTGTTGCTCGAGTGCTACTTACAGGTGGACAACCTTGGAGCAGTGATTTTAACACGGCAGTCCAGCTGCGGAGTGTGCACCACCCCGTAAGATTGGGGGCCACGAAAGTGGAACAGCAGCTGTATACAGGATCGTGGACGGGCCCACCTGTGGGGTCCATACAGGACTTGATTATGTGCTACCCGCACTACACTTCCCAGAAGGCACAGTTTCATTCGAGCCTCCCATTGGGGGGGTGTGTCAGAAGTGGGTCAGCGGTTGCGCACACCGTTCCATTTAAGCCTCTGAAGAGAATCATATGGTGATTCGAAACGCGTCAGGCAATACCACTATGGAGCGGCTCTTACGGTCGGTTCCCCGCCCTTACCTACACATGAATCAAGCTGTTGCTCGAGTGCTACTTACAGGTGGACAACCTTGGAGCAGTGATATATATATATATGTATATATATATATATATATATATATATATATATATATATATATATATATATATATATATATATAATTATTTTTTTACCTACTGGTGGTCGCCAGTAGCTATTTATAGTTAGGACCTAGTTTCCAAAGGAAAAGCATCTTTTGACTTGCATATAACTTTGACATCATTCAACTAATCTTTATTAAATTTTCCCTAAAAAGTGTCAAAGTAGGTTCTGTGTGTCATGGGAAGTTTGGGGGTGATCCGTGCAGTGGGGATCGAGAAATAGGGATGTGAAATAAGGGTGCATTTGTAATGTTAATTCCCATAGGACCTTGTTGTCAAACCTACATCCCGAACCGCTGTATGGAATTACACCAAATTTGGCAGAACGGTAGATGTTGTTACATAGATTGTGCTTTTCATTATTTGGTGCAAATCCATTCAGTAACTTTTGTCAAATTAAAGCCAGATAAAATAGTGATATCTCTGGCCGTGGATATTTTGTGATGGTTTCACTGTGGTCGTGGTTAATTTGCAACAATTCCGCGTTTAATCGCAATTTTGTGTGCCAACGGGAAAAGTCTGATTGGCTTGATGCAACCTGAACAGAAAGTTGCGGCTCCCATTTTATTGATCAGGAATGATTACAGGGGCTGGAAATTTGTGTCAAAGCTAACTTCAGGGGTCAGGGTGGAGATACTCTGACGCCATGTTTGAGAAATGGGGGTGTTAGTGACAGAAGTTATGTGTCCAAAGTTGATTTTTTTAATCACATGCAATATTTGCTGCAGCATCGCGACCGCCAGCATGACCCCCCATGTACCATTGCGGGAACGTTGTGAATATCGCGACGTCATCGCGAATATTGGTGAAAATGTTTAAAAATATGTATATTTGTACACACTTGCTGGTCACTGTCATAGACTCATATATGCACTCACTTAGACACTTATACATCCATTCACATACATACTTACACACTTATACATCCAGTCACATACCCACTCAGATACTCATGCACCCACTCTCATACCCATTAAGGTACTCATGCACCCACTTACAGACTCACTTGGTGAGTGACTCACCCATGTACAGACCCATTCAGAGACTAATGCACCTACTTAGAGACCCACTCAGAGACTCATGCGTACAGTCTCATATCCAATTAGAGACTTTTATGCCCACTCACAGACCCACCTGGGCACTCATGCACCCACTCACTGACCCACTCAGATACTCATGCACCCACTAACAGACTCACTCAGAGAGTCACACACCCACTCACTCACCCACTCACCCACTCAGAAACTTACTTAGACACTCATGCATCCACTCACAAATCCAGACAGATAATCAGACAGTTATATACTTACTTATAAATAAACAAAGGCACTCATGCACCTACTCACAGATCGACTGAGAGACTCATGCAACCAATCACAGACCCATTGAGACACTGATGCACTCACTCATAGATGCACCTACAGTCACGCAGTTCGTTACAGAACCATTGATAGACCGATGCACTGTCTCACAGATCCACTCAAATACTTATACAATTAATGAGAGACTTACAGATACAGTGATGTATGCAGTCACAGATTCCAATGAAAGAGTTATACACTGTGTTATAGAGATATTAAGGAAGTTATACGTGCTATTATAGAGTCATTTATATAGTATTGTGTTTAGTGTGTTGGTTATAATCCATTTTGCAGTTATAAGTTTTGAGTGTGGTGGTGGCTGAAATTCACCTAATTAACCAAAAGTTACAGGGGCATTATAGTTAGGAATTAGAATTTTGAAAACCTTAGAAAGTCACGGAAAAAAACAGAGGTTACAGGGACGTTAAAGTAAGAAAATAGAATTAATAAACCTTAGAAATTCACTGAAAAAACTGTTATAGTTAGGCTGACATTTCACTTGTACAAAACCAGAGAAATTCAGCAGTTATAGTTACTCATTATAGTGTTAGAGTGAGCTTACTATAACTCACGCCCCTGCCATGCACTGCTTTTGACCTCACATATTATTTCACCCATGACATGGTAAGTGACATCACTGATGACATCTGAAATGACATCATTGATGACATCACTGATGACATCTGAAATTATGTCACTGATGACATTGTGAGTTATAGTTAGCTCAGGTAACTATAACTGCTGAATTTCTCTGGTTTTGTAAGAGTGAAATGTCAGCCTAACTATAACGTCCCTGTAACCTTTGTTTTTTTCAGTGTGTGTGTATATACTTATATATATATATATATATATATATATATATATATATATATATATCTCACACTAAAAAAACGTTGACTACCTTTGCCCTGGGGACCACCACCTGCTGGGGGCCTTATTTATTTGTTATAGGAGGAGCCACACAGACCCCACCCTGGGCCCTGGGAACCACCCCCTCCCTGGGGCAGGCCATACTGAATCAAAGGAGGGGGTGTGGCTCCCCTTTAGGACAAATAGATGGCCCCGGGGACCGCCACCCACCAGGGCCAACTCCTGCTATGTCCTGGGGTTCCCTACTTTGGGACATAGCTGTTTGCTGTGGCTTGGCGGGAGCTATAACCTCTCCCACCAAGCCACAGCAAATACTCTGCTTCCAGCAAGCGAGAGTAGTGAAAATGCTCTCACTTGCTGGAAGTGGAGCATTTGTCTGTTTTCCTACCTGCTGTCAAGTGAGCAGGGAAACACACAAATTGCTTTCAGACACAGTGAGCTGCATGATTTGCAGCTCCCTGTGTCTGAAAGCATTGCCGGCTCCCACAAGAGGAGGGGACCCAGCAGGGACAGCGGAGGCCTTGAGGCTCCCTCCCACAGTCCCAATGCAGACTAAGTGCCCTGGGGGTACCCAAGACAATTGGCTGGGCCTCATGGGATGGGGTCTGAGGGGCCAAAATCGGTGCGGGAGGTTTACCACGCATCCCCCACCCCATTTCTAAATGGCCGGGCCCCATTGAATGTGGTCCCCAGGGTCAAAATCGGCCTGGGGAGGGGTGTGTGGACCCCTCCCCAATTTCTAAATGGACAGATCCCAGGGGATGGGGTCCCCAGGGCTGAAATTGGCCTGGGAAAGGAGGCCGCATTGCCTCCTCCCCTATTATGAATAGAATTTAAATAAAAGGTCAGGCCCTGGGGCGATGGGGTCCTGGGGGGCCAAAATCGTCACCGTGAGGGGGAGTTGCATAGCCCCTCCCCCATTTCTAAATGGCTGGGCCCCAAGGGGTGGGGTCCCTCGGGCCGAAATGGGCCTGGAGAGGGGATTGCTGAGAGCCCATGGGAGGCCCTGCCACCTTTATCCAGCACTCTGCAAACACACCTCCTGGTGCACAACTGGCTGGGGGATAAAGTCCCCTTGGCTGCTGAGGGTCCTTGGGGGCCAACAACCCCTCCTGTTACCTTTACTAAGTCCCACACAGCAGAATTGCTGAAAGACCATCAGAGGCCCCACCCCCTTTCTCCACCATTGTGAAAACGCACCTCCTGACACACTACTTGTTGAGTGAAGATGCCCCTTTGGATGTTGAGGGTCCTTTGGGGCCAAGAAGCCCTCCTGTACCAGAAGTAATCCCCACACAGTGGGATTGCGGAGAGCTGGTCGGAGGCCCCGTCCTCTTTTACTACCACTCTACAAACGTGCATAGTAGTCACTTAAAAAACCAAAGGTTGCAGGGACATTTTAGTAAGGCTCAGATTTCACTCGTACAAAACCAGAGAAATTCAGCAGTTATATTTACCTGAGCTAACTATATCTTACACCCCTGCAATGCACTGCTTATGATCTCACATATTACATCACTCATGACATGGTCAGCGACATCACTGATGATATCACTGATGATACCTCAAATGACATCACTGATGACATCTTCCACAGAACCACTCACATACCCATTCATACATCCAAACAACCACTCACACACCCACTCACTCATCCATACAGACACTCACTCATCAATACAGCCACTCGCACTCCAACTAAGTTAACCAAACAACCACTCACACATCCACTCACTCACCCATACAACCACTTACACACCTATTCACTCACTCATACAGCCATTGAGACACCCACTCACTCACTCACCCATACAGTCACTCATATACCTTCTCACCCACCCATACAGCCACTCACACAGCCACTCACTGATGCACCACTGACTCACCCACTTATTCACCAATACAGCAACTTACACAGCCACTCACTCACCCACACAGCTACTCACACACCCACTTATACACCCATAGAGCCTCTGAAACACCCACTCACACATGCATACAGCCACTCACACACAGATAATACAGTCACACAGCCACTCACATAATAAATGTTAGAAATAGTATCACACATTAGTAGTACACACATTATACTAATTTATCCTTTGTAGTACTTTAGTATAAATGTTTAATACTCATAAATGCTTAGAAGACACAATCACTGGATGATGTCATCAGTGATGTCATTAAAGATGTCCTCAGTAATGCAATCAGTGATGTTACTGACCATGTCATCATGAGTGATGTAATATGTGGGGTCATAAGCACTGCATTGTAGGACTTAAGTTATTATTAGCTCAGATAACTATAACTGCTGAATTGCTCCTGTCAAGGAGGTGCACCTGAAGGCTAAATAGCTGTTAGAATATAGCAAAAGAGGTGTGAGCACTACATCTGTGTCCATGCAGAAGAAAGAGTTCATATATTCAGAGACTTGGTGCCTGACTTAAAGGAGGGGTTTGATAAAGACAGGTTATTTCTGACATAAGAAGTAGTTGTAGAGATAAAGAGGATCTCTTAGGAGGATTGTAGAGGTACCTTTGGAGTCAAATGTGTGGAGATGGGAGGGACAACATACTGGCTCTAGAGAAAGGGAAGAGGTTGAGGTATCCCTCATTAAAGGAAGTCCTTGTCAGTAAGTATGAATAAACACCAGAGTACAGGTTGAAATTCAGTGTTAGTCAGAAGCAGTGCCACTACTGCTATGAGGATTTTTTGGGGTAGTTTTGAAATATTTTTTAAAAGTACTGTTGCTTTTTTATGAAGGTGCTCCTGGGGCGCTAGAGAGCTGGCAAACAAGATGACCACACCCTAGTGAGGCTCTGTTAGCCCGGGAACAGTATCCTGCAGGATCCTCCACTCCAAGGCGGCTAAAGTACCACAAAACAACAGTATGCCCTAAGCGAACTACAGGGGTGCTAGGGAGGCGAGCACAACCTCACTGACAGCCGACTAGGTCACTCATCGCCGCACTACCCTGGTTGCGGCCTGTGATTGGCGGAGGCGGTCTAGCCTGACCTCCAAAAACAGACGCTGCAATCCGGGCAGGACAAGGGATGACACTCGCTGCTGCCGCTGCTGGGTACAAGGAACTGCCTATAAAGAATCAAGAATAAACAATGTCCCACAGAAATATGATTTGCTTCATTTATTATCAAAAATATAATTTTTTTCCTTCTTTTTTGTAAATACTCTCATCACATAAATATATACAATAAAAATTACATTCAATAGTTCTGTATGAAATTCATACAATGCATGGGAGCCCTAGTCTAGTAAGGAGAGAACCATACACATTTAGTACCTGTCTCCACAAAATGACAAAAGAAAAACAGGAAAAAAACATATAATGTGAAAAAAACACAGGTAACAGTATCACAATAGACTCCAATCAGGAACACAATTACAAATTACACACAATATACAAAAACAACGAAGATGTGCCGACGCGCGTTTCGGGGGTACCATGTACTTTACACCATCCTCCATCAGGGCGCAAAGTTCTGAATTTCATTCAGTGCTGATGAGTCATCTGTCATCATGGATATATTAAAAACGGGCTATACACAGTGTAATATGTTATATTCTGTGGGAGCAAACAAGATCAATATATACATAATTTCTAATTTTTTGCATTTCAAAGTTTTTAATTAATTAGAAGGAGCAAGGTGACTAAAGGTACACCACAACCACCTGTGTATAGTAGTACAGGGATATCCATATCACCCAACGTGTCATATAGCTAGAAACAGATGGTGACAATGTAACGATAATTAGAGAAAGACACACAAATCCGAGATAAACCCAATACAGAAAAGAAAGTAAGTAGATATAATGGAAACTAATACACGGAAAAAATTAGAGAATAAAATTGAAACTAACCCACTATTAAAAGAAGGGCTAACCCATATGATTACATCCAGATGTGAACTTGGAGTAAATGACTCTGACCAGACTGTTTCCTGAGAATAGAATGGTTATAAAAGATAAAACCGCTAATTAGAAGATCTGTGACTCTTGAATAACTACAAGAAAAAAATAAATAAAAGGATGATACATACTGTCTCTATAACGATATGCCAAGGCCCTGGATACGTCTAATCAGGTGCGTGACGTAGAGAAGTTAAAAGATGAGGGCTATGGAACAAAAATAAACCAGATGAGCTACAAATTGCAATTTCTACTAGATTTATGTAGACGGAAAAACCAAAATCAGTAACCTTACATATGGTTCAGTTGTCAGAGCCTCAGGACTCATAAGTAGTCGTTCATCACGAGAACGGTTCCCAGCTGATGGCCCAATGCGTGGCAACTAAGGGACATAAAGACTAGTTTAGATAAGTACCCCAATGTACTGAATACTCCAAATAGCTGTAACTAACACAATAAGTGTAGAACCACACTTACAGGAAATGGGCTTGCCAATCCCAGGAGAGGGGAAGATATAATGCTTTAATAGATATCCTTCGTAGTTGATGTCCACTCTAAACGTCAAATATATATGAAGCCGAATAGAGGAGGCTATCGGGAATAAGCACACCCACAGTCAGTTCCGCAACAGACTAACCACATAGGAGGAGTTACATAAAAAGGCATCCCCTTCAGCCTCTCCCGGTCGAAAGATTAACCATTTACTTACATAGAGGGGAATCCGCTGTAATTCAGTACATCTCCGTCCGGGTTGTGCATCCTCCAAAGGATACAGTCGAACTGCCGGGTGAAACTCTAGTTTATATATAGTCACCCGTGGAGTCACTGAGTGTAATTAGGTTCTAATTGCAAGAACCTGCACCAGGGGTTGCTTTGGTAGCTGCTACATAATATATGTGTCTCTAGTCGTCGCCATATTGAAGTAGTGAATGCCCAGAACAAGTTTCTATATATAAACACTTATGCTCCTTAATTGGAAAGGTCAAAATAGACATACATAAGTAAAACCGCAAAGGAATTCTACCAATATATGCGGAAATGAGCAAGAATAAGAATATAAACAGATTCGAAAATCCGAATCTCGGACTAGTATAGCCACCCATTCGAGGTCCTATATTTCAGAACCGGGTGTAAGATGAGTCCTGTAATCATAATTTCAAAAGTTTAAGAAATCTAAGGACACCTAACTCACTATAAGGGTAGACCACACAGCCAGAGAAAAAAAAAGTATTGATCTTAGAGGGGCGGCCATATTGGGACCAGGCAGGGAACAATAATCCGAAAGATGTCGCAATTTTCAAAACGAAAAGGGATTGGAGAATCCTAAAAATACAATGACCAGTTTATTTACTTATAAAATAGTATTCAGAATTACAGATCTGATCCAACAATTTATGGACCTCTGGAACCTACAAAAAGAATAGAAAGATGTAGAAAGTTAGGGGATCATGTAATGGCATTCTCCCAAGGGAGGGATTTGTTAAGGCCTGTCTCTGCCGTCTGTAGCGTGTAAATCCAGAACACCTCCCTTTTTTTGTCTCAGGGCGTCAATATTGCCATCTTTAGGATGTAGGACTCGTTCCAAGATAAGCCATTGTAGATCTTTTATAGAGTGTTGATAATCAAGCCAATGCGTGACCAGCTGCGCTCCAATGCGTTTGTTATTAATGGCAGATTTGTGTTCACTAAATCTGACCCACATTTCTCTGCTGGTTTCTGCAACATAGCACTTTTTACAGGGACACAGGATGAGGTACACCACATTGGTGGTTCTACAATTAGTCATCTCTTTAAGTAAGAATTTCTTCTTTCCCCATTCCAGAGTGGTGGTAACTCTGGCAAAGTCACAAGCATGGCAATTGCCACATTTGTGTGTGCCAAGGATGGGATTGGTTCCAATATTGGAACGTTGAACTGCTTCTTTCTGGTCTGGCAGTATAGACTTGACCAAAGAATTCCTTAGGCTTTTGTTCCTGCGGAATGCAAAAATAGGTTTCGGAAGGGCGCTGGTATGATTGCCTGAATTAAGGATGTGCCACGAGGAATTAATAACCTGGCATAACTTATTGTTGAAGTTAGAGTGTCTAGTGACAAAAACCAGATTATTCTCATTCTTCTTAGTTTTATTCTGGAGGAGGGTATCTCTGTTGTAATATTTAGCCCTCTTGTAGGACTCCTTGATAAGTCTCTGTGGGTATCCTCTATTGAGGAGTTTCCTTTTCAATTATTCCGCATGGAAATCAAAGTTCTGAATGGAAGTGCAATTTCTGCGAAGACGCAGGAATTGGCTGAAGGGTATACTGTCCTTCTGACTACGTGGAGGGTACCTCTCGTATCGAAGGAGGGTATTTCGTGCCGTGGGTTTAGTATACAATGAAACCTCAATTACCTGATCAATCACTTGGATCCAGACATCTAAGAATTCAATCTTGTCCTTGCTACACTTAGGACTGAATTGGAGGTGGGAGTCGCATAGGTTGACCCATAAGATGAATTCAGTCAGCTGTTCTTCTGGACCACTCCAAATAAAAAAGATATCATCGATAAATCGATGCCAATGTAAGATGTTTTGAAAAAAGGGGGCAATCTCATTAAAGATGAATCTATTTTCAAAGGCACCCATATATATATTAGCTACATTCGGGGCGCAGGCTGCACCCATGCTTATGCCCTGGATTTGTTTATAGATGGATTTGTCAAATTCAAAGTAATTTTCTTGCAACACTATGGCAAGGCACTCTAAGATGAACAAATGGTCAGGTTGACTGCTGCTAGTTTCAAGGGCACCTTTCACAGTTTCCAGAGCTCCTGTTTGGGGAATATTAGTGTATAGCGCCTCGACATCCATCGAGACCAATACATCAGTGTCTAGATTGAAGGTAATACCTTCAATCTTACCTATAAGAAGGCCAGTGTCCTTAACGTAAGCTGGTAAGTTGGAGACCAAAGGTTTGAGGAACACATCCACGTATTTAGACAAAGGCTCCGTGAGTGAACCAATGGTAGATACAATGGGTCTAAAGGGGGGTTCTGAAGTATTTTTGTGAGTTTTAGGTACCCCATATAGAACCGGAATTTGGTGGAAAGGTCTGTTGAGGTACTCAAATTCCTGGGTACAAATAGAGTCTCTATCCAGGGCTCTTTAAGTGATGTCAAGTATGGTGGTCTTAATCCTCTGTTCTGGGTATCTCATGACTTTGGAGTAGTGTTCGGGGATTTCTAACATCCTCTGAATTTGTTCTTTATATATGTTGCTATCCAAAATCACAATGCCACCCCCTTTGTCACTCGGTTTAATGGTGACATCCTTGGTGGAAGATAATTTCTGAACGGCTTGATATTCCTCATAATTGAGGTTGTAGGGTGGTTTAGGAACACATTTCATCAGCAGAATATAACATTTTGCTCCCACAGAATATAACATATTACACTTTGTAGAGCCCGTTTTTAATATATCCATGATGACAGATGACTCATCTGCACTGAATGAAATTTAGAACTTTGCGCCCTGATGAAGGATGGTGTAAAGTACATGGTACCCCCGAAACACGCGTCGGCGCATCTTCGTTGTTTTTGTATATTGTGTGTAATTTGTAATTGTGTTCCTGATTGGAGTCTATTGTGATACTGTTACCTGTGTTTTTTTCACATTATATGTTATTTTCATGTTTTTCTTTTGTCATTTTGTGGAGACATGTACTGAATTTTTATGGTTCTCTCCTTACTAGACTAGGGCTCCCATGCATTGTATGAATTTCATACAGAACTATTGAATGTCATTTTTATTGTATATATTATGTGATGAGAGTATTTACAAAAAAGGAGAAAAAAAATTATATTTTTGATAATAAATTAAGCAAATCATATTTCTGTGGGACATTGTTTATTCTTGATTCTTTATAGAACTGTATAAATAACTAGATAAGGGGTAGATTAGCGTTTATTGTTGTTTCTTTCCCTGGTTCTCCCCTTATTCATTATTCTGTCAGGGACCCTCTTTTGTGTATTTTGCAAGGAACTGCCTTGCATGGAGTTCAGCTGGTGGGGACGGCCCGCTCTGTGAGGCCGGGAGCTGCGGATCGAGGTTGGAATAGGCCGAGATGAGTCCAGACTGATGCCGCGACGGAGTCGGGTGACGCCCACGCTGGTTCCCCGATAATCTGCCAGAGCCCGCTGGGGTTCGGGTGGCCCCAACACTACACAAGGGAGCTGCTGACTGCCTTGACCTGCATGCACACCCACCAGAGGCCTACGAGTGTCGTTAGGGGGTCCCGGCTGGAACGCGCTGGGTGGCGGGCACGGCGGGCTCCGTGCAGTCTGAGAAGGTAAAGTTGAGAGGAGGCGGGCTGCGCAGGAATGCCGCGATCCTGTGTCCTGTGGCTGCCACGTCAGGGGCTTACTGAGGCACCACTGAGCTGCAACAACCAAGAGGCCGCGCAGACACTGATCCTGCCTGGGGCTCTGAATTAGGGTTGTACTGCTGCGGCCAGACACTGACCCAGATGTCCAGGAGGAGCACCAGAGTGGAGCTGAAGGCAGAGGCCCACGCCGGAGAAAGCCCGGGGCTTGCCTCAGTGGCCATGTGGTGATACAGGCGGGCACTGGAATACAGGGGTGAAACCTACACACCCTGAATGACAGATAGAATCACAAACTTCATCCCAGTCATCCCATGAGGCAAACAACGATCGCCTGTAACACGCAGCGGAACGCATCATGGGCCGCACAGAAGGCAAGCAGGCCAAACTACAATTCTCAGTATGGAAGAGCACTTCCACTGCTGCTGAAGGCACTGATCCACAAAGGGAGGAGGAAAATCCAGCCTCAACTGCCCCACTGGACGCAGATATAAAACACTACTTCTCACGATGCGCCAAAGCCTCACATCCATTGAGTCCAAAATGGACGCCATGGATATGCGCATGGACTTCATCACACAAAAGCTGGAAAAACACGATGGCCGCATAACCGAAGCGTAGCAGTGCATATCCACTCTTGAAGACAACTCCTCCACATGCTGTGAAAGACTACAAGGTATGGAAATGAAATTATTGCTTCCAAGAATGAGTACTTGGAAGCGTGCTTGCACAGAAACAATGTGCCCATAGTAGGGGTCCCCGAATCTACCATCACGGGCCGCATGGAAGACTACGTGGAACAAATGCTGCTGGGGCTCTTTGGGGCAGAGGCCTTCTCCAAAGTTCTGGTGGTGGAGAGGGCCCATCGGTCACTTGCGGCCTGGCCAGCACCGGGTGCACTGCCTCGCACTATCTTGGCATGTTTACTCAACTATAAAGATCGATACACAGTGCTGAGGTTAGCCAGAGAAAAAGAAGAATTGATACACGAAGGAAACAGACTCCCGATGTACCCGGATTTCACCATGGCGGTACAGGAAGCACACAAAAAGTTCCTGCTGGTCAAGCGGAAACTCCAGCAAGCCAACATACAGTATTCTATGCTCTACCCTGCAAGGCTGGGAGCCCTCTACCGTGGGAAGACACACATCTTCAACAACCCGCAACAAACCCAGGACTTCCTAAAAACTACTGGAAGGTGGTCGCCCACAACACGAGATGGGGACCCTGACTCCAGGTGACCCTCACTGGCTCCTGGAGAGGACTGAAGATAGAAAGCTTAAGGTTACATGCTGCCTGCATAATTGGTAAGACTATGCACCTAGTTATACTACATGTCAGCAGAGAGCATGTGCCGGCCTACACGGATGTGGCCATGTACAAACCCTGATTGAACCCGCACAGGCGACACTGCTGGATCTAGTGAGCCTGCCATTTAATAATGACTTCCTGGGCCCCCTCGCATATGTGAGGTGCGCTGACGGTCTCTCTAGTGCACTTCCCCAGCGGGAATCCCCTGAACAATGCACTGTATTGCTCAAATGTCATTTTCTGTAGTTTTATTTCTGTTAGTGTTCTCGCAAACCGTAGTTATCTGTAAGATGCACCCTTTTCATATCTCTCTATTATCACTGTTGATATTTATATTTGAAATGTATTTTGAATTTGACAAATAGTGGGACGTTTGGGTGGGACACTATCCACCTGCTGGTTTGGGCCTTAGGTATGGGTGGGGGGTGGGATGGGGTTGTTTTAGTTGTACACAGCGGCATTGCATGGAACAACCCCAAATTTCTACATCTGCGAATGCACATAAAACACTCTATACAGGCTCCACATGACAGATCTCATGAACACCTTCTTCTCCAGGGACAACAAAGAGGTCATGGCTAAGCCAGGTCCAGTTAAAGTCCCCATTGCTACCTTATTGACATGGAACGTGCAAGGGCTTCGAGATCCCCGCAGGCGCAGGCATGTCCTAGGCTATCTGGATAGGCACCAAGTTCAGGTGGCTATGTTACAAGAGACGCACCTAGATCCCAAAGCACCACCCATCTTTGGGAAGAAAAGGGCGGCACACAGCTGCTTCTCCTCCTACTCCACGTATGCTAGGGGCACAGAAATCCTTGTTAATGCCTGCTTGGGATACTGTCCGATAGGGGCCTTGCAAGACTCACAGGGCAGATTCAGCATGATGTGGGGCAGATTGGCAGGACACAAGGTTACACTGGTAAGCTGCTACGCATCCAGCATATCCCGATCCGCGCTGCTGGAAAAACCACAGCCGACATCTAGGGCTAGGGAGGCATGGGATCATGACCTGGAGATGCCACTGACAGACAAGCAATGGACATACTGCTGCACACAGACAGAAGCCATCACTGCGAGCAGCCGCTTGCGAATCATACATTTTAAGTTCTTGCATAGAACCTATTATACACCTATGCTCTATGCAAGTATAAATTGAGACATGGCAACCGTTGCGAGAGGTGCCTGCAAGAGGGAGCGGGGATCCTACATCTCACGTGGAAATGCTGCGAAGTTCATGAGTACTGGCAGGAGGTAATTGATGCACTGTCCAAAATGATTGGCGCTCCTCTCCCTGTGTCCCCTTTGCTTGCGCTCCTGGGCTACACAGCTGAAATACAGAAACCGCATAGAAAGCTTGCAGCAATGGGACTGTTATTGGCCAAGCGCAAGGTGGCGTGCAGGTGGGGCAGAGGGTGGGCCCCCAAGTTCAAGGACTGGCTAACAGACTTCATATATTGTAAGAACCAGTTATCGACCTATGTGGAACTCTTGCCTGCCTCATCCCGTCCCAGGAAAATCTGGGAGCCTCTGGTAGAATACCTGCAGGAACATTCGGACTGAAACTGTGCAGGTTTGCTGGGCTGTTTGGGCTTGACTTTTGGGCCACGGACCTTGGGGGCGGAGTGGAGACCAAAATATATGTAAGTACCCTGTAAACAAAAGTCGCCTCATGAACAAGGACGGGGGTATTGATACATGCACCATGTTGTACCTGCATGAGAATGTGTGTTCAAGATATGTTGTAGATATTACAAGGTGTAGCATGACATCTAGATGTATATTTGCCCAATATTTGTGCAGTACATTTGTGAGACATATTGTGCTATGCATTGCCTGTACGTAAATCGGAAAATTTAATATAAACATCTGTAAAAAAAGAAGGTGCTCCTAACAGTTTCATACCTTTTTTTCTCAAAGAAAACCGAGAAGAAGCAACTTGACAAACCTTTTCTCCAGACACTCACTGGAGTTCTTTTAGCTTTTTTCATCTGATACAGTTCAATGGCATCCCCATAATCTTGTTTGAATGTAGTGGATGGATACTGTAATAGTCATATATTTGTTCAGTTCTACTTCTATCCTCTTTTTCAAACTGTCCACTTCAAGGCAACATTTCTTCCTCCATGTAACTTCCATGTTAGAGAACATCTACATCTTTATAGTACACATTATTGTGTTTAACATTTAGGGCCTGAATATGAGTTTGGCAATCTGACCGCCCAAACACCGCGGCCACTAGAAGACTGCAGTGCTAGTGGTTTTCCGATTGCCGTATTAAGAGTTGACCGCTGGGCCCATGGTTAGGCTGCGGTGGTCTTGCGGTGGTGGGCAATGTTTTTCCATATTTATTGATGCCTGTGTGTACATTTAAACTGCACATGTGCCAAATGCACACATACGCATGATACATGTGGAAAAATACCACCTACCCATTGCCAAAGTCTGACCTTTATGTGGCCAGTCCAGGCAATGGATAAATGGTACGAAATGCACTTACCTGTATTTTACTGCAAACAGGGTCGTATTCTTCGGGGTGAAGATGTTGCTGGGAAGGGGGGACCTAGAGAAAGGGATTCACATTGAACTTTGATGGGTAAAACAGGAGAGGGGTTAGTATGCACTCCAAATCCTATGTTTCCACCAACTCAATTGGGCCTGATTCACAGAACTAACTTACGTCAAAACGTAAACGTAAACGTAAACGTAAAGTTAGTACTTTTTAGGTATTCACAGAATACACTTACTCATTTTGGTATTCACAGAATGAACTTACTCATTTCGGTATTCACAGAAGTTAGTAGTCCTAACTTTAGGACTCCTAACTTCTGTGAATACCGAAATGAGTAAGTTCATTCTGTGAATACCAAAATGAGTAAGTGTATTCTGTGAATACCTAAAACGTACTAACTTTACGTTTACGTTTACGACGTAAGTTAGTTCTGTGAATCAGGCCCAATGTCTGCAGTCCCACTGCTGGGTTTGTCTCATTGGAAAGTCAACTTGGAATACTAACAGTGGCAAAACTCCTCTGTACCGCCCTATGGCAGCTCCTTTTCCCCGACCATGACCCTAGCAGTCTGCAGTGTGCTGGCGGTGTCGGCGGTTCAGTCGTGGTCTTTGGAATAGCAATCTCGTAATACAGCAGACGGACCACCGAGCTCGTAATAAGGCCCATAATATAGCTTTCTTAAACTTATTTGCATCCACTAGCTCCTGGCAGATTTTGTTGTTTTTCCTGGGCACACCATTCACTAGAATAACATGTGGTTCTTCCAAATCACTCTCTACACCCACAGTTTCAATATTGTGTTTGGCCTCTGAAGGAAAATACACAACTGTACCTTTAAGTCCTTTCTAAAGCTCAATGTCAGTCAGCTGCTGGGCAAAAGATTCAGCATGCAGGGACCCCTCAAAGTCAGCTGAAGTGCCTCCTCTCATAATACTCGGAAACAAAAGATTATATATAGAAACAGCATCCTTGCCTTGGGCTGAGATTGTGATCAGACTACCATTGTTTGTATTCCACAGATAGCTGTGTCGCCATATGGACATAAATAACAAACACATTTCCACAACGCACGTCAGGGCCTTGTACACAATGCCGAGGCAATGTGATGCTGTTCTCGCAAAGTTTATTTGTGTTTGCAAGGCCGGTGTTTCTAAGAAACTAACCCAAGTGTCACAAATGCAAAAGTGTGTCAAAAGTCAATGTGGCAAAGTGAAGGCAACTTTAGGAAAAAGCTGTGTACTTGTAAAATGGCAATGATCCTACTGCCCCAGCTGACACCATCTTGTACTCGGGTGACAGTGCTGTGCCGGATGGCGGCCCTGTGCCTTACCCGCAGGATGTACCACCTCACAGATATGATGCCCCTATGGTGGGGCACCTGGTTATGCCAGGTGGCCGGCCTTGCAGGGTTCTTATACTGGGACCACATTGGCATCACCCACTTGGGCAATATTCTTAGGCGGGGGCTCCTGATGTCTTTTTGAGAGCTACAGGAACAGTGTAGCCTATCACAAACACAGTTCTTTCGGTACCTCCAGCTTCGTCATGCTCTCTTAACTCATATTCCAGCAGATATGGAGATACCTGAATACAGCCCTCTAGAAGAAAAGTAATTAATGGGTCGTCTGGGCAAAGGAGTGATCTCTACGATATATCAGTCTCTGATATTCAATGCCCCAGATCGCTCTGCTCAGTTATGGTGTAGATGGGAGGGCTGGGTGCAGGAACTTGTTGATGAGGACTGGAGTGGTGCTTGTCTTGCCCAGCAGAAGTTGCCTATTTCTTCTAGGTTGCGGATGGTGCAAATCAACTATCTACATGCTACTTATCTAACTCCTCGCTGCTTCCAGCGGATGGGTGGGGGTAACAGGCATGGTATGCACGCTGTTGGGCCCCCAATGCTGATTTTCTTCGCATGACATGTTCCTGTCCACGCCTAGTGCCCTTCTGGGAAGGAGTGACAAAGGAAATTTCAGTGGTCCCGGAACACAATATTACTCTGGGCCCTCCGGAGGCATTATTGGGATTATTGGAGGGCGCTGGGGAATCTCGTTATGAGAGGTGTTATATTGGGGTGGTATCCCTTGTGACAAAATGGGACATTGCCCACTGCTGGAGGTGCCTGGATTCCCCCTCCCTAGAGGTGTGGCAGAAGGGTGTCGACTGGTGTGCGAACCAGGAATGACCAGTATATGAAGCCTGGGGTTGCCGTCAAAAGCATGAAAGATATGGGGAAAGCGGTGTGCTCACCATGGACTACCTTTATAAATGTATGGTGTGGCTGGGAGGTGGCCAGTGCCATGTGATCAGATCAAGTGGGATGTTATTTCAAATGTGTACTCTTAAGTGGATGCAGCTGTGTATTACTATAAAAATTTAAAAAAAGTTAAAAAAATAAACACTTAAAATCAGGCATTCATGCTATTTGGAGGCCTAAAGCATAAAGAAAGCCAAACGTATTTAAAAAATATAAAAGCAATACAATGGAAACTTGGAATTTAAAAATAGGCTGAATAAAAGTTCTCACCACACGGAAGAGCCAAATGTTTACATGTTCCGAGTAGTAGACAAAACATTGCTGTTCTCAGCGGCCACAGACGATGATCCCAGAAGCACGTCTTGGAGCAAATTGATAGAGCAAGTATGTTCCCATCCATCCCCCACAGCAGCCGCTGAGGGAGCGAAAACAATCACTTCATGTTCAGTTTAGACAGAGCCTGGATCCAAACCACTAGGCGCGGAGGAAACCCAGGGAGGCTCATTGAACGCGGCCAGGAGCAATGGAATTCTCAAAGGTCAGCCGCACAAATGGGCCTTCATCGGGCCCACCGTACGTGTATGTCTGAAGGTTCAATCAGTTGTGACCCCCAAGCACAAATCAAGGGCACACTTGTAAGTGCACAGGAGGCAGTGGAACACAGGCTGTATGCAATTGAATAATACAGGACAGAACGACAGGAACCAAGGCTCATCCAGTTCTCGAAGCAAAGGTATGCCAAAGCAAAGCACCATGCATTCCTGGCACTGCAGGATGTGAGGCAGTGCCAGCTCCATTTTATCTCCAACTGGGACATCCATAGTAGAGAAAAAATGTTAAGAGCAATATCCCAGCAATTAGGAGCAGGACCTAAGGAAGACCTCCAAAGTTTCTTCTGAGGACGGAGTGGATAAAGGATGGAATTACACCAAACACTATCTGAAAGGTGCTAACCAACCCAGAGCCAATGCTCCTGAAAAACCCTGCTATTCCAACCGTACTTGACATGTTCAATATTAGGCCTGGGCATGAAATTCTGCTCTGCTCGTGGAGCTTGCAGAGTTTTTCCCACTCCCCGCTCCCCATGGTGCACGGAGTTTAGAAAACTACACTCTGCATAGTGGAGCAGAGTTTTTTCCTCACTCATGCTCACCAACATTAAGTTGGCAAGCACGAACAAGATAAATATGACTCGAGACCACCTTCTGGTGAGATTTCTCAATGCGGGCGGTCGTGGTTGGCTGCTACTGCTCACATTGAGAAACCTTACATTCACACTGAGGAAGCTGCCGCTGGAGTAGAACATCTTCATGAGCGGCAGAAAGAAGCAGTGCCCTCTTGTGCTCTGCATGGTGCTGTTCGCACTGATTTCCCAGAGCAGGACATACTACCCGGCACTAAAAATCAGCACTTATGGGTCAACCTAATGCACTCCACCGCTTGTTGAATTCAGCGTAGCGTGGTAGAGTTGTTTGGTCACTTTGCGGAGTTCTATGTAGTGGAACTCTGTGAACTCTGCCCAGGTCTATCAAATATATGATGGACCAACTCCCCAAAATGTTGTGGGACGTTGGTACGGAGAAGCGCCTGTATCTTTGAAGAGGAACGCGTCCCCTGAAGATCAAACGCCTACTTGGTCGCAGTTAAGGCCACATCTTTTTGAAAGAATAAGGCTTTCAGTATGCTCTGGGTATCAAAACGCACAATGGTAAGATTAATTGAAGGCCATAGCGTTTCCTCCCTAACTACACGGGCAGACGGAAACAGAACTTGTGTACAGCAAACGGAGAAGCGCCTGTATCTCCGAAGAGGAACGCGTCACCTGAAGATCAAACGCCTACTTGGTCGCAGTTAAGGCCACATCCTTTTGAAAGAATAAGGCTTTCAGTATGCTCTGGGTATCAAAACGCACAATGGTAAGATTAATTGAAGGCCATGGCTTTTCCTCCCTAACTACACGGGCAGACGGAAACAGAACTTGTGTACAGCAAGTAACAATGGAAGATACAGCCTCCACATAGGCAACCCCTTGTTTATCCCACAGCAAGCTTGACTGTTCAACATCAGGTAACTCTGATTCGAGAGCAATCTGAAAGTATCATGGCCACTGGAGACCGTTTTAAATAGCAAGATAAGTTTGCCACAGACACATTACATGCTCCGTGCAACGAAACATACTTGCATACTGGGAACCAATTAAATTATTCTTGCAGCCAGGCCATCCTGAGAAAAACTTCAGCATCATTATTCCAACAACAGAATATGAGAGGAAGCTCCCACTGTTCATGTGTGTACCCTTCACCCAATGCTTTATACCTGCCCACTTAATCGTGTTGTAGACACTACTGAAAGTGAAAAGGCGAGATTGGTAGAGTAATATATCCGTGAATTATCCAGGATGCTATCTCAGCATAGGTAAAAGGTAATTTTTCCAGTCTTTAAATATGCAACATTGTGTATTTTGCATCCCTTTGCGCCATAGCTATCTGTTGTTATGGGAGGTGGTATGGTGAAAACAGATTTGTGATGTTAATGTGTCGCCACTGCACATGGCCAGAATGTAGTGTCCAGCTCAACATTAGATTAGACCTAAGCTGGGACTGTCCATGCTGTAATGCAGATATGTCTTGCTGTATAACGTCAATTGTGGAAGAGACACTGTTACCTAAAGAATAAATTCAAGATTATAAGGTAGTAATACCATTGTCCACTACTGCAAGAGCCTGTTCTAAGCTGGCCCTATCAATCTCACGAAGCCTTTCAGCAGCTGCCTGTTGAGATGTTTTCCATATCTCATTATAGACAGCATAAAGGAAGCATTTTTGACTTGGTTTCCGAGGACCCATTAAGAAGTCCTGTAAATCCAGGTCATCAGATAATAGGGACAAGTGCTGTTGTACCTGTGACAGTGTTGAGGTTTTTAGCCAATCAAGGAAAAACTTCCCAACACTGTAAGGGGTATATTCACAAGAACGTGTGATAACTACCGCAAGAATAGCGTAACGCAACTTTCAATAACGCAGCCTATCACAGGAAAATAACCCAGTGTCAACGTGGAATTCACAACAAGGCGGTAGCATGCGATAGTCTCCAGATAACGCGTCAAATGACAGCGTGTAAATCAACACCACGCCCGAAAAATGCAAAACGCGAACGCAAGAAACCATGCGATGAGGCCAATCGCGGTACAAAAAGCTGCGAAAAGCAGCCTCAGGCCTACAACTCCCACGCTCTGGCGGGCAATTGCACCATAAAAACCACAGGCACAACACACCAGAAACAAGCCAAAGCACGTAGCAACATCCATGCACCCTGACCCAGCGCAGAGGGCAACGCGAACCCCACAACCCCCACAGACTACCAGCAAGGAGCAAGTGGGTCGGGGAAGGCCAAGGAGAAAATGGAGAGGAAGACGGGGTGCAGACCGCAGGAAAACAAGACCAAGGCCATGGAGGCGACAGAACACTACTAGCAAATGACCCACAAGCAGACCGCCTGGAATGCAGTCGCAGAGCCCAGGAGGCCAATCCATGAGGCCAAGAGGCTCCGCCAGGACATGACAACCTAAACCAGGAACAAACCCGCTGCCAACAGGAAGGCAGCAACGGCGACAGGAGGTGGCAGTCCAGCGACACAGGAGGAGCAGGAGGAAAGCCAGGCCACAGTCATCAGTGTGGAGAGGGTGCAAGGAGTAGGGAGTACGGACACAGCTCGACAGGACGTTACACAACAACAACAGGGTGAGGATCCAACAGGGACTGGGGGGACGGGGGTGATGGGCACAATGCCACACATGCACAATGAGGTGTAACACACTGCACACCCACATTTACCCAGGGACATGTCCCCCATCCCCGTGGCACACTGCAGCACACACACATAGCAATCACAGCACATACCATGACAATGTGGCACAAAGTGCAACACCCACACTGCAGAACAGGGGACACAACTGGGTTCGCCCAGGCGCAGAAACAGAACAATCACATTGGACAGAGCAGGGAACTGTAAGATGCACATCTACCCCTACAACCCCACATCAGCCATGTAGGCCAAATGTACACTGTCCCAACTCAAATAGCCACCACCGCCCAAACAGTCACAATGTACATTGTCACACAGTCTGCATGTCTACAAGAACAAGGCGCCAACACAATGCCAACATGCACCTCCCCTTCACAATGCAGAGGGACAAACAACACCTCCAGCAGGTCAGAACAGACAACCCATCAGTGATGCCCGAGACGAACACCACAGCCCAGACACTGACACCCTACAACAGCCCATGGACATCCCACACAACCCACCACCAGGACCAGGGAAGACAAGCTACTCAGAGGAGAACCCAGACCCTGCAACAGACCACACAGCATGAAGCCCCCGCAATCACGGCTGCCTCACAACACTTCACCCACCCACACATTGTGAGAAGTTGGCCTGGTATATGCTGTCCACTAATTATAGTGGGCACCTTGCACCAGTCCAAACAACCCCTTATTGGAGATAGGTTAAAGACAACCTTTATTGAAAGCTATCCTAGTGGTAGCTATGGAGAGCAGCCTTCAGGCTAAGTCTTGAAGGAATGTAAAGCAGCTTGTTTTACCAGTCTATAATCTCTTGAGTGACCAAATGAAAGAGGACCACACCAGGTATATATTCAAAATATATGTATTTATTGCTAAACACACCCCTCTAGTCTCTTTATGAGGCTAGAGTTCGAAGTACATAAGTTATAAGTTAGTTATCAACAGTAATAGCACAAATACACGTTTGAGCCCTAGGGGCGTACCAAACCATATACCAATAAAGTGGTATAAGAACCACGACTGAGCTAGACACAAGGCCTAGAGCCTGTAGAAGTGCTTGGCCCTCAAGGAACCACCCCAGGTAGTGACACAGGGGACCCACGGGGACGCGTGCAGTGTGAGAACACAGCCGCGAGCCGCCGTTGACTTCTATGGGGAATGTCGCGGTTGGAGTTTTAAAGAAAAGGGACACTTAGAGGAGGACTTGGAGCAAACCCTTTTAGAACTAGGCTGTTCTAGTGTCAATACCCACGGGAGCACCGGAGTACTCGAGTTACCTCACCCAGGGGAGCCGGGTGCATAGGTGTCTTTCGGGGTCGGGTTTCGTCGTCGTTTTCAATGGCGATCTGCTGCAAAGTGCTGCTGGCGGCCAAGTCGAAAGGGTTCGGGTGGATCCAAAGGTGGATCGGAGATCTGAAGAACCTGAAAGCAGAGGGGACAGAGTCTGGGTCACTAGCCAGTGACCAAAGAGGGGGATGAGCGGATGCCCACCGATGTCGAGAGCTTCAGGTAGGTTGACGGTCGTCTTGACTCTTCAGCCACGAGGTCCAGGAGGCGTCGACGATGACCAGGAGCTGGATTCGAGCTGTCCCATGACGTCTGTCGATTGTAGGGGTGTCAACGACCGGATTGGACCCAACAAGCCTTAGCAACGGCAAGTCTTGTGGAAATAGAAGAAGGACGGTGGTGCAGACCAGCAAGGTCTGAAAGACTCACCCAGCAAGGGTAAGTCAGGGCACGCCTGGAGCAACCAGGGAAACCCAAGCAGAAGAACATTGGTCTTTGGGAGGGCCTACTAGCCAACGGACTAGCGACCGCGAAGGAGCCTCAAGTGGACGCACTTAGAGCTGGCTCACGGGACACTCGTGGAGTAGAGGCCAGTGATCTTCGGTGCAGTTAGTGCTGGAGGCGAGGGCTACTCGGAGCCCAAAGCACAACTTCGTGGAAGACCAGGAAGAGGATGCACTTGCAAATGTGCTCGGTGTCCAGGGGTCACGGTTCCACGTTACCCACGACAGCTACGGGCCTCAGCTTTGCTGGGGACTCAGGGCAGCCTTGGGGAAGTATGGAAAACTACCTCTGGTGATGCAAAGACTTCGGTGTCCAGCGGGAGCTTCAGCGATGCAGATCAGACAATTGCTTTGTTGGTGCCTGCCAAGCAGGGGAGACACTCCTTGACCCCAAGGGAGATTCTTCAGTCCTCTAATCTTAAAGTAGAGCGTCGAAGGCCCAGGATTCTGTGTCAGAGTTTCATCCAGGTAAATCTAAAGTCCTAAGGACTGGGGTCCCATACTTATACCAAGTTAGGGGGTTGGACATACTCTGGGGACCCACCTATGGGAGGGTCAGGGCAGAGGGGTGGTTACACCCCTTTCCCTTTGTCCAGTTTCGCGCCAGATCAGGGGCTGGAAGCCCCTGAGCCGGTTTGAACTGGGGTATGCACAGGGACACCAAATGTGCCCCCAGTGCAGGACTTCAAAGCACCAGAGAGTGCTCCCGCCCAGCCCCAATACACACTATCCTGTCTGGGGAGGTGGTTACACCTCCCTGGGACAGGAAACCTATTTTCCAGGCCTCCCCTGCCAGAGTTTCGGTCAGCAGCAGGAGGCCAGACTCGTGTCTGTGGCAGCGGCATCCATTTTGTGATGCCAGGGCTCTGGAAAGAAGTTACCGGGCATGCCGGTGGGTACATGTCTCTCCCTCTAGAAGGGTGGAATGCCACCCCCGCCGCCAGAACTGGTGCGGGGGTAGTATTCCAAGATGTTTGACACCAAACTCGACATGTTTTGGTGCAGCCAGTCCAAAGTTAGCATTCTACCGCGAGGATATAATGCACTTAAGAGTATATGGTCAGGCTACACTGCACACAGCATCAGAGGAGGTACTCCGAATGCTGCAGAGGGGCTCTGCTCATGCAGGGGTACCCTCTCACATAAAAACCAAGCACTCTGCCTTCAGCATTGTCAAGGCCTGCCATAGGAGTGACTTATAGGTTTATAGGTGTGTGCAATGGTAGTGATATAGGTAGCCTATACCACTGTAAGGGGTGCATTCACCACCTTACTCAGGCTGCAGTAGCAGGCCTGTGGTGTCATTTTGGCTGGCCTTCCAGGGGTGGTATAATACATGCTTCAGCCCCTGGCAGGCCTCTGAGGTACCTATGCCCTGGGTACATAGTATACCATATACTAGGGACTTATAAGGGCACTCCAGATTCCAATCAGAGATGTGCCTAAGGCACATGGAAACCATTTTAGAGAGGAAGCAGCTAGGCTGGGGTTCTGATTAGCAGGGCCCCAGCCAGACTAAAGTCGAAAAACAGTGAAGCATCAGCAAAAAGTGGGGGTACCCATGTGAAGCAGATCCTACTCTCCTACACAACCCCCCAAACGTAGGGACATTAAACTAACCTTGACCAGTTGAGTCTTCATGTTCTAAGTGGAAGTACCTAGAGAGTCCATCTGCATTGGCATGGTTACTCCCAGGTCTATGTTCCACTGTAAAGTCCATCCCCTGTAGGGAAATGGACCACCTAAGCAGTTTGGGGTTCTCACCCTTCATTTGTTTTAGCCATAGGAGGGGCTTGTGGTCTGTTTGAACAAGGAAGTGAGTACCAAACAAGTATGGCCTCAACTTCTTCAGAGCCCAAACCACAGCAAAGGCCTCCTTCTCTATGGCTGACCAACGTTTCTCTCTAGGGGTCAGCCTTCTGCTAATAAAAGCTTCTGGCTGATCCTGACCTTCATCATTTAATTGTGACAGTACAGCCCCTACCCCCAATTCAGATGCATCTGTTTGGACAATGAACTTCTTGGAGTAATCAGGACTCTGTAGAATGGGAGCAGTGCACATGGCCTGCTTCAGGTCATCAAATGCCTTTTGACAGCTAACTGTCCACTGAACCTTTTTGGGCATTTTCTTGGAAGTTAAGTCATTCAGGGGTGTCACTATTGATCCATACCCCTTGACAAATCTCCTATAGTACCCAGTCAGGCCTAAAAAGGCTCTCACCTGAGTCTGGGTAGTTGGAGCAGTCCAGTCCATGATGGTCTGGATTTAGCTCTGCAAGGGTTGAACCTGGCCTCCACCCACAAGGTGGCCCAGGTACACAACCTGACTCTGCCCTATCTGGCACTTTGTAGCCTTGATAGTGAGGCCTGCTTTCTGCAGGGCCTGCAAAACATTTCTGAGGTGGACCAGGTGATCCTCCCAGGTGGAGCTAAAGACAGCAATATCATCTAGATATGCTGCACTATAGGCTTCCAGACCTGTAAGGACTGTATTCACCAACCTCTGAAAAGTGGCAGGTGCATTCTTCAAACCAAAGGGCATTACCACAAATTGATAATGCCCACTAGGGGTTGAAAATGCTGTTTTTGGCTTTGCATCATCAGCTAGCCTGATCTGCCAGTAGCCAGCTGTTAGGTCAAATGTGCTAAGATACTTGGCTGAGGCCAAAGTGTCTATTAGCTCATCTGCCCTGGGTATGGGATGGGCATCAGTCCTAGTGACTGCATTGAGACCCCTGTAGTCCACACAAAACCTCATCTCTCTTTTCCCACCACTGGTGTGAGGTTTTGGCACAAGGACCACTGGACTAGCCCAAGGGCTATCTGAGGGTTCAACAACTCCCAAATCCAACATCTTCTGGACCTCTGTCCTGATACAGTCCCTGGCATGGTCAGGTTGCCTATAAATCTTATTTTTAATAGGCAGACTGTCCCCAGTGTCCACTTCATGAGTGCACCAGGTGGTCTGACTGGGTGTCAGAGAGAATGTGTGCCTGAACTGATTGAGCACCTGTCTGCAATCAGTTTGCTGCTGGGCAGTGAGGCTGCCTGCCAAGGCTACACCATCCACTGACCCATCATCAGGGTTCTGTGAGAGCAGGTCAGGGAGTGGGTCACTCTCTTCCTCCTGTCCCTCATCAGTAGCCATGAGCAAGCCCATGTCTGCCCTGTCCACATATGGTTTTAACCTGTTGACATGGAGAACCCTGTGGGGACTCCTGGGTGTTCCTAGGTCTACTAAATAGGTAACCTCACCCTTCTGTTCAACAATGGTATGGGGTCCACTCCATTTGTCCTGGAGAGCTGCTGGGGCCACTGGCTCCAACACCCACACCTTCTGTCCTGGCTGGTAAACAGTCAGTACAGCCTTTTGGTCATGCCAGGCTTTTTGAAGTTCCTGGCTAGCCTCAAGGTTTTTAGTTGCTTTTTTCATGTACTCAGCCATCCTGGAGCGGAGACCAAGTACATAGTCCACTATGTCTTGCTTTGGGGGCTTGAGAGGTAACTCCCATCCTTCCTTTACCAAGCACAATGGACCCCTGACAGGGTGACCAAACAAAAGTTCAAAAGGGCTGTAGCCAACCCCTTTTGAGGCACCTCCCTGTATGCAAATAAAAGGCAGGGCAAGAGTATGTCCCATCTTCGCCTAAGCTTTTCTGGGAGCCCTTTAATCACGCCCTTCAAGGTTTTGTTGAATCTCTCAACTAAACCATTGCATTGTGGGTGATAGGGTGTGGTGAACTTGTAAGTCACTCCACACTCCTTCCACATTGCCTTCAAGTATCCAGACATAAAGTTTGCACCCCTGTCTGATACAACCTCCTTAGGAAGCCCACTCTTGAGAAAATTCCCAGGAGGGCCCTTGCCACCACAGGTGCTGTAGTGGTCCTAAGGGGAATAGCCTCTGGGTACCTGGTGGCATGATCCACTACCACCAGGATAAACCTGTGCCCAGATGCTGTTTTGGGATCCATGGGACCAACAATGTCAATCCCCACCCTTTCAAAGGGAACCCCCACCACAGGTAATGGTAACAGGGGGGCCTTTGTAGTGCCACCTGCCTTGCCACTGGCCTGGCAGGTTACACAGGAGCGACAAAACTCCTTGGTGTCTTCAGACATGTGGGGCCAGTGAAAGTGAGGGACAATTCTGTCCCAAGTCTTGTTCTGGCCCAGGTGACCTGCTAAGGGAATGTCATGGGCTAGGGTCAATAGGAAGCCCCTGAACTTCAGAGGTATAACCAACCTCCTGGTGGCACCAGGCTTGGGGTCTCTACACTCTGAGTACAAGAGTCCATCATCCCAATACACTGTATGGGGACCACTAGCTTTCCCAGCAGCCTCAGCAGCAGCTTGCTGTCTGAGGGGTTCAAGAGAGGGGCCGCTCTGCTGCTCCTGGCTCAGATCTGCCCTGGAAGGGCCCCATGTCCCCAAGAACTCAACCTGGTCAGGTTCAAGCTCCTCTGGGACAGTTCCTTCCTTAGGACTGAGATCATCCCCCTCAAGAGGCTGATCTTCCTTCTGAGCCAAGGGGGAAGGCACTGCCTTTACCCTACTACTCCTCTTCTTGGAGGGCACTTGGTCCATTATTCCAGAATCCAAGGCCTGTTCAGTGTTAGACATTTTGGCTTGTGACCTGGTCACAGCAAACACATCTGCAGGGATGCCCAGCATTTCTGCATGGGTCCTGAGCTCCACTTCTGCCCAAGCTGAAGTTTCTAGATCATTGCCAAGCAAGCATTCAACTGGTAGGTCTGCACTTACCACAACCTTCTTAAGGCCAGTTACCCCTCCCCAGGAGAAGTTAACAACTGCCAGAGTATGGTCTGTTCTGACATTGCTAGCATTGGTCACTTGGTACATTTCACCAAGTATAATCTGCCCAGGATCCACAAGGTCTTGTGTCACCATGGTGACACTTGCCCCTGTGTCCCTAAATGCCAAAGCCTCTTTTCCATTGATTCAGGGCTGTTGCCTGTACTTGCCCAGATTACTGGGACTCACAGAGGAGGTCACATCCATGCCTCCATCACAGACTAGGACGGCCTGAGTGAGTTCTCTGACTAGGTCAGAGCTCATCTCTTTATCCAGGGTCAACCCTACTAAACCCTTGGCTTGTGTAGTCCCACCACCAACTGTAACTGCACTAGGGGGAGCAGGTGCCTTAGGGGCATTGGTGGGGGCTGGAGTAGAGTCTTTGGACTTGGTGCAATCACTGGTCCAGTGGGTCTTTTGCTTACAGACCTTGCACCATGGTTTCTTTTGGCCTTTTCCCTTGTTAGACTGTGACTCCCCACCTGAAGAAGATTTTGGGGGCCTTGTGAAGACTTCTGGTCTTTACCCTTCTCCCCACCCTTATCAGAGTTTTTAGAATCTTGCTTCTTAGGGTCACCACCTTGGTTCTGTACCTTCTGCCTCACCCTGGTTCTGACCCATTTGTCTGCCTTCTTTCCCAATTCTTGGGGAGAGGTCAGATCAGAGTCCACCAGGTGCTGATGCAACAGCTGATTTTGACAATTATTAAGGATCTGCTCCCTCATGATAAGATTGTACAATCCTGTGAAGTCACATACCTTACTGCCCAATAACCAACCTTCCAGAGCCTTGGCAGAACAATCAACAAAGTCCACCCAGTCTTGAGTCTGTGCTTTTGGGTATCTCTGAACTTTAACCTGTATTGTGCAGTGGTTAGGCCAAACCCATCAATCAGAGCACTCTTCAAGACTGTATAATTATCAGCATCCTCCTCTCTAACAGTGAGGAGCTTATCTCTACCTTTGTCTGCAAAGGAGAGCCACAAGATTGCTGCCCACTGCTCCTGAGGGACCCTCTGTACTTTACAGGCCCTCTCCAGTGCAGTTATCCATTTGTGGATGTCATCCCCACTCTGGTAGGGAGGGACAATCTTGCTCAGGTTTCTATGGTCATAAGACCTTTCCCTATCTCTGGGGAAATTGCTGCCACCATGGGACTCTAGTCCCATCTTTTTCTCTCTTTGTAGAGATCTAGGGACTCCCTGTCTATAGCCAACTGCTGTTTTCTGAGCTCAAGCTGGGCTTGCTCATACTGAATCAGTCTCTTTCTCCTCTCATGAGAGGATTCTCTCCTATGAGAAGAGACAGAGGTCCCTATTGAGGTGTCAGAGTGGTTAGACTCCTGAGAAGGAGATCTAGCCCTTCTTGGCACACTCTCAACTCTTCCTGGGGGGACAAAGGTGAGGTCATCCTGATCCTCCTCTTCACCCACAGGAATAGCTGGGTTTTCCAGGGCAAGGTCATTGTCACCTTCCTGGCCAGTTGCAGAGGGGGGGGCCTGGGTTTCGTCACCCCTGACCCCTTCCTCATCTTCTGCCCCACCCTCTCTGCCTACCCCATCAGACCCTAGGGGCCTGCTGAGATCATCAGCCAGTAGCACCTCTCTGAGGTGTTGGGTGCTGGCACTTTTGCCTGCCTTCAGCTTCCTAGTATTGCACAATGCTCTCAATTCCAAGAATGGGAGATTATCATACTTGGAGGGAAGAAGCCCACTGGCTTCTGGCAAGGACTCACTGGGTCCTGGCTTTGAAGACATTACTAGTGAGGTGTGGTGTATGCACTATCTACTCTAGTGTGGCCTACTAAACTCTCTTGAGTTGTAGAAAGGGTGTGCTATCCCTTAACACACAACTCTAAGTTCAGTAGAACTTACTGTATACTAAGCTTGATTTATATGTACCTAAGGTACCCTTAGTGGTTTTCAGTTGATCAATTCAATTGAGATTATCTGGTAAAACAATAGCAAGCTGGAATCCCACACGCTGCACACCAATGTAAGAAGTTGGCCTGGTATATGCTGTCCACTAATTATAGTGGGCACCTTGCACCAGTCCAAACAACCCCTTATTGGAGATAGGTTAAAGACAACCTTTATTGAAAGCTATCCTAGTGGTAGCTATGGAGAGCAGCCTTCAGGCTAAGTCTTGAAGGAATGTAAAGCAGCTTGTTTTACCAGTCTATAATCTCTTGAGTGACCAAATGAAAGAGGACCACACCAGGTATATATTCAAAATATATGTATTTATTGCTAAACACACCCCTCTAGTCTCTTTATGAGGCTAGAGTTCGAAATACATAAGTTATAAGTTAGTTATCAACAGTAATAGCACCAATACACGTTTGAGCCCAAGGGGCGTACCAAACCATATACCAATAAAGTGGTATAAGAACCACGACTGAGCTAGACACAAGGCCTAGAGCCTGTAGATGTGCTTGGCCCTCAAGGAACCACCCGAGGTAGTGACACAGGGGACCCACGGGGGACGCGTGCAGTGTGAGAACACAGCCGCGAGCCGCCGTTGACTTCTATGAGGAATGTCGCGGTTGGAGTTTTAAAGAAAAGGGACACTTAGAAGAGGACTTGGAGCAAACCCTTTTAGAACTAGGCTGTTCTAGTGTCAATACCCACAGGAGCACCTGAGTACTCGAGATACCTCACCCAGGGGAGCCGGGTGCATAGGTGTCTTTCGGGGTCGGGTTTCGTCGTCGTTTTCAATGGCGATCTGCTGCAAAGTGCTGCTGGCGGCCAAGTCGAAAGTGTTCGGGTGGATCCAAAGGTGGATCGGAGATCTGAAGAACCTGAAAGCAGAGGGGACAAAGTCTGGGTCACTAGCCAGTGACCAGGAAGGCGATGAGCGGATGCCCACCGATGTCGAGTGCTTCAGGTAGGTTGACGGTCATCTTGACTCCTCAGCCACGAAGTCCAGGAGGCGTCGACGATGACCAGGAGCTGGATTCCAGCTGTCCCACGACGTTTGTCGATTGCAGGGGTGTCGGCGACCGTATTGGACCCAACAAGCCTTGGCAACGGCAAGCCTTGTGGAAATAGAAGAAGGATGGTGGTGCAGACCAGCAAGGTCTGAGGGACTTACCCAGCGACGGTAAGTCAGGGCATGCCTGGAGCAACCAGGGAAGCCAAAGCAGAAGAAGATTGGCCTTCGGGAGGGCCTACTAGCCAATGGACTAGCGACTGCAAAGGAGCCTCGAGTGGACGCACTTAGAACTGGCTCATGGGACATTCGTGGCGTGGAGGCCAGTGATCTTCGGTGCAGTCGGTGCTGGAGGCGAGGGCTACTCGGAGCCCAAAGCACAACTTCGTGGAAGACCAGGAAGAGGATGCACTTGCAAATGTGCTCGGTGTCCAGGGGTCATGGTTCCACGTTACCCACGACAGCTACGGGTCTCAGCTTTGCTGGGGACTCAGGGCAGCCTCGGGGAAGTCTGTAAATTCATCTCTGGTGATGCAAAGACTTTGGCATCCGGTGGGAGCTTCAGCGATGCAGACTGGGCAATTGCTAAGTTGGTGCCTGCCAAGCAGGGGAGTCACTCCTTGACCCCAAGGGAGATTCTTCAGTCCTCTAATCTTAAAGTAGAGCGTCGAAGGTCCAGGATTCTGTGTCAGAGTTTCGTCCAGGTAAATCTAAAGTCCTAAGGACTGGGGTCCCATACTTATACCAAGTTAGAGGGTTGGACATACTCTGGGGACCCAACTATGGGAGGGTCAGGGCAGAGGGGTGGTTACACCCCTTTCCCTTTGTCCAGTTTCGTGCCAGAGCAGGGGCTGGAAGCCCCTGAGCCGGTTTGAACTGGGGTATGCACAGGGACACCAAATGTGCCCCCAGTGCAGGACTTCAAAGCACCAGAGAGTGCTCCCGCCCAGCCCCAATACACACTATCCTGTCTGGGGAGGTGGTTACACCTCCCTGGGACAGGAAACCTAATGTCCAGGCCTCCCCTGCCGGAGTTTCGGTAAGCAGCAGGAGGCCAGACTCGTGTCTGTGGCAGCGGCATCCATTTTGTGATGCCAGGGCTCTGGAAAGAAGTTACCGGGTATGCCGGTGGGTACATGTCTCTCCCTCTAGAAGGGTGGAATGCTACCCCCGCCGCCAGAACTGGCGTTGGGGGTAGTATTCCAAGATGTTTGACACCAAACTCGACATGTTTTGGTGCAGCCAGTCCAAAGTTAGCATTCTACCGTGAGGATATAATGCACTTAAGAGTATATGGTCAGGCTGCACTGCAAACAGCATCAGAGGAGGTACTCCAAAAGCTGCAGAGGGGCTCTGCTCATGCTCACATAAAAACCAAGCACTCTGCCTTCAGGATTGTCAAGTCCTGCCATAGGAGTGACTTATACGTTTATAGGTGTGTGCAATGGTAGTGATATAGGTAGCCTATACCACTGTAAGGGGTGTATGCACCACCTTACTCAGGCTGCAGTAGCAGGCCTGTGGTGTCATTTTGGCTGGCCTTCCAGGGGTGGTATAATACATGCTTCAGCCCCTGGCAGGCCTCTGAGGTGCCTATGCCCTGGGTACATAGTATACCATATACTAGGGACTTATAAGGGCACTCCAGATTCCAATCAGAGATGTGCCTAAGGCACATGGAAACCATTTTAGAGAGGAAGCAGCTAGGCTGGGGTTCTGATTAGCAGGGCCCCAGCCAGACTAAAATCGAAAAACAGTGAAGCATCAGCAAAAAGTGGGGGTACCCATGTGAAGCAGATCCTACTCTCCTATACACGTCACCCCAATGCCAGGTGGCAGAACGCCAAAAGGAGGTGGCCCAACAGGTGAGGGTGTTGCCTAACCCATGGAATGCGAACTAGAACACATACGTGGGTGTCCAATACCCTTCAGAGACCACCTACACCCCACAAAGGAGACCCACACCTCCACAGAGACACATGCACATATCATGTTGAACTGGCTATGGGCACGTGCCCCCGGCCCCTTTATTGGCAGGGCCACATGTACAGTGACGCCTGTGCTGGATGTGTGTGGGGTGAGTATAAGCCAGCCCGCATGGAGTGCCTGGTGCTGGCAACAACCTGAAAAGTGGACACCAGTGTAATGGAAACACAAAACACCAGCATAACAGAGTCAATTGCAGAGCAACATGGAGGGATCCGGAGTAAGGACAGAGGTCACCCAATATTCAGTCTGGACGTTCCGTGAGTTGCATTGCACTGAGGTAGGGGCACTATAGAAGAGCACGCTCATGTGAAGGAATTGCTAGGATTGTGTCCCTTCGGGTTAGTCCTGATGCAGATGTAGTGGGGTGTGGTACACCTGTATCAACTTCCTCATCAACGTCCCAGGTCTCCCACACTGCCTGAGGTGACAGTTGCGTCCACAGTCCACAGCGCAATACCCAGTATCAGATCCGGGTGTGTAGCTTGACTACCACCACCAGTCTGCATTACTGCCTTGGGGCTGCTGCCACCTGCCCTCCCAATGTCTGTGCCTTCTCCCGTCCGCACACTTGACACATCCTCCTCCTCATGGTCCCAGGTCTTCCCCACTGCATGAGGTGACATGGTGGCGTCCACTGTCCACTACACTCCATACGCAAGCGGTGTATGTCGCCATGGATATGGGTGTGTTCTGCATACTGCGAGGTGTCCAGCACATCTCCGGCACTGTTGGCATTGTGTACTTTCCCAATCATGGTTCTACTGCATCCTTCACACATGTCTGGTTGCCACCTCTCCCCACATTCAGCTAGTATGTGGCTGAGGTTCCAGGCTGTTGCTGGCTCATTTTCAGGGCTTGCCCATGTGGACATTGTAAGTTGTTCTGTCGTGTCTGGTGGGTGGGCATATTGTTTTGCCTGTTGTATGAGATTTTGTGACGTGTGCATTGCCAGAGTTGTGAGTTGCATGGTTGTGGTGTTGAGGTGTGTGGGGTGTTCATTTGTATATTGCCAAGGGGCTGTACATTTCCCTTGTTGCCATCCTGGGAACGCTGGTTGATGATGCACTGTCGGAGGATGAAGGTATCATGCACACTGGCTGTGTATTTGAAGGCGACATTGTTGGGTGTTCCACGGTGTTCTGTTGTTGCCTGCACATTGGTGTGAGACGTGTGCTTCCTGTTGTGGTGATTGTGTGCTGTGTCACCAGGGGGCACAGGTAGTACATGTGTGCTGTGTGTTGCCCCCAACACGTGCGTGCATCCTGCTATGGCGTATGGTCCTTGCTTGGTCTCTAGCGGATCCTGCGTATTGTGTTGTACGTATGGGGACTGGGGTACCAGGGTGAGGGTGATGTCCAGGACAGGTGTGGGGGACTTGGATGTGGCTGGCTGTGGGACTCCTCCGACTCTGGCGGGTGTTGGATGGGGGGTCTCAGGGGCCAACAGGTGCAGCCACGCCATCAGCTTTCTGTGGGGTGGGATGTTGGTTGTCCGCTGTGTTGTTGCCGTAGGCCTGTTAGGCGATGATGGTCAGGATGCGTAGGTTGGTTGTCCCTTTCAGCCTGGAGTGGAAGGTGACATTGTCAGATGTTGGGTCTGTGCGGCTGGTACGTTTCCTGGGGTTCCGCTGTTTTTGTCTGCGCTGCGTCTGTGTTGGTCCGGGGGGGGTGTTCCGGGTGTGGGATGGGGTCCTGGGGTGGTGGGGGTGGGTGTTGTGGACCTCTTGGGTGTCCGGGCTGCATGATGTGTGGCTCCATGGCATCTGTTGCCCTTTGGTTGTGGCCCTGGGCTGTTCTCCCTTTTGTGGTGCTGGCTGCCGTCCGACTTTACACCAGGCCAGAGCAGGTGTAGATTTCCTGGTGCTAACGCGCCTTATCACCTGTTTTGTGTTTTTATCGCGGATGTGGCTGGTCATTGTGAATGTTGAGGTGTGCTGTTGTCTCGGCTTTTGTCACGGGAACGCCTACTCTGCATCTCATTAGCGATATTTGCAAGGGTCCTCTGTGGCGTTTTGCGGCTGCTATCGCGGGTAAACTGGTGCTGTGGGCTGTTAACACCGGCTTGTGAATGGGGGGGTAAATTTATCACGACTTTGGCTGCGATAAAGTGCGGTTAATTCGGCGATAGCTCCTTGTGAATATCCCCTAAGTTTTTACCAGCCGCGAATGTTCAGTCTGCACATATCACATGTCAAGCTTGTTTGCTGTAAATCCCTTGATGTTACCTAGGAATCTAATCTGACTTCTGTTGGTGTCTAATGGCCAGACTACTCATCCCTTCCTATTGGGATCTGATGAGTTATGCTTATTCTTACGCAGCATATTATCAATAGTGTTTTCATCGTATGGTGTTAGCTGCTGCCAGTTTTCAAACTGTGTAAGAATGGGAACCTGTGGTGTGTTCAAATCTTTTATCTTGGCTAAGTCAAGACACGTTATCTGTTGCAAAGTTTCGGTCAGGAAAATCCTTTGTTGTGGTATTAAACAGGCTGTAAACCAAACTGCAGTTCCATGAACCTGCCAGACTTTTGATCCTTAGATACACTTCATATCTATTGTGTCCCTTCAAAGTCAAAACCTTGAGACAATGTATGTATGCAAGCATATGTAACAGTATAACAATCTAGTGTTCTCCTACTATGCAAACCCTAACCTACATGTCTAGGGTGTAAATGAATGTTCTGCCAAGACACCCCCAACTGGATGATCCAACCCCGTTATCTGGTGGGGAAGAATGCAAGAAACTGTCTTGGTCATGAACTGGACACCGCTCACGGAGATGTCAGTCAGCTGCTGGGTGAAAGCTTCAGCATGCTGGGACCCCTCGAAGTCAGCTGAAGTGTCGCCTCTGATTATCGGAAACAAAAGATTATATAGAAAATGGCATCCTTGCCTTGGACTGAGATTGTGATAAAGCTGCCATTGTTTGTATTCCACAGATAGTTCTGTCGCCATATGGACGTAAATAGCAAACACATTTGCACAAAGCATGTGAGGGCCTTGTATACAATGCCAAGGCAATGTGTTAGTGTTCTCGCAAAGTTTATTCATGTTTGCAAGGTCGGTGTTTCCAAGAAACTAACCCAAGTGTCACGAATGCAAAAGTGTGTCAGAGTCGATGTGGCAAAGTGAAGGCAACTTTAAGAAAAGGCCATGTACACGTAAAATGGCAACTGTCCTACTGGGCCTAACTGGGACACATGGCAATATATAGTACCACTATTTTTTTTACCAGTCTGATAAAGCTGCTTATAGTTCCACAACCACTGCCACCAAGAATGTGCATGTTAAAGAGTTTTTATGGCGTTATCATGTATTCGTAGAGTTAATACAAAAAGGTGTATCCCTATGATGACGCAATCTGTGTCATTTTTTAATTACATGTATGCTGTTGCTCTGATTTTTCTTGAACATGTTAAATGGATGTGTATTCATTTCAATTGACAATAGCCATACCCGTTTTTTCAATATTTTTTTATATCATAATGCAACAAAATTAAAAGTGATTAACTTGGTGTGATGTGCAGGTCTCCAGCATAGATTTCTGCTTTCTTTTACAGCATAATATTTTACATTGTGCACGTTGAACATTTTTTGTGAGCTTTAAACATTGTTATTATTTTGTACATTATCCTATTCCCTATCAACAAACTGATTGATGTGTTAACGAGCATGCAAATTCCAGAAGGGT
Organism: Calotriton arnoldi; assembly: GCA_963921515.1. Taxonomy (NCBI): domain Eukaryota; kingdom Metazoa; phylum Chordata; class Amphibia; order Caudata; family Salamandridae; genus Calotriton; species Calotriton arnoldi. Next base: position 108,700 of record CAWUFW010001575.1, read on the forward strand.
TGTCCTGGCACTAACGATGACTGGATCAGTAACAAAAGACCAGTAAACAAGAACTCATTGTTCAAAAATGTAAAAGAAAAGCAAATGATTTCCCTGAAGGCATAACTTGGAAGGCAAAGCATTCTATTACTTAGGCACAAAACAAGAGAAAGAACATACAGATTCATACTTTTTGAATACAGTGGATATTAGAAATGGGGGTCTCTAGTTGGCAGAGGTCAGTACATTTGTCCAAATAGGGACCCTTGCTTCTAGTCAGGTTAAGGGGGATACACACTTTAGATAACCCCTGCTCCCTCCCTGGGTAGCTTGGCAGTAATACAGTGATAACACCACAAATGGACACCACACCAGTTTAGAAAAATAAAGTATCTTTATCTAAACTCAACAAGACCAAAACGACAAACATCCAACATACATGTAATAAGAATATGACTTTATAAAGGTTTCAAACAACTTGGCCCATAGAAAACTGTGGATGCAACAAAATTCACAAGGCCAAACAGCTGTAGAGATGGGAAGCATCGAAAAACAAAGAGATGCGTCAGTTCCTGAGACCATGGGGAGGCGATGCGACAGTTCTGCTGCACGCAGGAGAAGTGATGCGTTGAATCCAGTCTGTAAGGGGAAGCGTTGCATCAATTCCTAGATGGCTCTGGTCCGCGGGTGATGCGTCGGGAAAACTTGCCACACATGTACGATGCGTGGAAATCTGGGATGCATCGGCGATCTTTGCAGCGGAGTCGAGCAGCGCTGCGTCGGTTTCTTCAGCCGTGATCCCTCGATGCGTCAATTCTTGCAGTGGCGATAGGCGCTGTGTTGGTTTCAGCAGCAGTGCGGCGATGCGAAGAGATTCTTCTCGCACAGCAGTGCTGTGTCGGAAAAACAGCCGCAAGAAGAGCGATGCATCAATTTTCTGGTAGTTGCGTTGATTTTCCAACTCCCAACAGCAGGAACAACCTCCAGAAGCTCAACACAGTCACAAACACCTCTTGGCAGGTCAGAACTCCCAGCCAGGAAGTTCAGGGGAGCTGAAGATTAAGTCTTTGTGTCCCTGAGACTTCAGAACAGGAGGCAAGCTCTACTCCAGCCCTTGGAGATCTTCCTCAAGCAGGGGAACACAGCACACAGCAAAGTCCTTGTCCTTTCATTGGCAGAAACAGCTAACTGCAGGCGAACCCCAGACAGCACACAGCAAAGGGTTAGTACTCCTGCTCCAGTTTCTCCAGCTCTTCTCCTTAGCAAAGGTTCCTCTTGATTCCAGAAATAGTCTACAGTTCAGGGGTTTTAGGTCTAATACTTATACCTCAAAATGTCTTTGTTCTCTTTGTGCAAGGGTCTCTTAGCCCAGTACAAACCAGTTCTGTCCTCTCTGCAGTATGACCACAGGGGGTGGAGGCAGCATTGTGCAAGGGAGACAGACCCTATTCAGGTGCAAGGAAATCTCCTCCTACTACTCTAAATTCAGCCAAGGTCTATTCAGCCCAGCTCTGAGTCATCCAAGAAGGGCCAGGCTCACCTCAACCCCCCCGTGGCTGTCTACAGTGAATGCACGTCCCCAGCCCTTGTAACTCCAAAACCATACAGTCAATACACAACCAGGCAGAGGCACACAGATGGTTAAACAAGAAAATGCCTGCTTTCTAAAAGTGGCATTTTCAAACACACAATTTAAAAACCATCTTTACTAAAAGATGTGTTATTAAATTCTGAGTTTAGAGAGCCTAAACTTTAATTCTCTTTCTTGTCCCAATGGGAAATTATACTTGTAAGATGTTACAAAGCATTTCCCATTCTATCCTATGGAGCAAGATAGCCTTTCAATAGTGAAAAACGAAATTGGCAGTACTTCACTATCAGGACATGTCACACATACCAGTACATGTCCTACCTTTCACATACACTGCACCCTGCACAGAGGGGTACCTTGGGCCTACCATAGGGGTGACTGATATGTAAGAAAAGGGAAGGTTAGGGCCTGGCAAGTGGGTGCACTTGCCAAGTCGACATGGCAGTTAACAACTGCACACAGACACTGCAGTGGCAGATCTGAGATACATTTTCAGGGTTACTCATGTGGGTGGCGCAATCAGTGCTGCAGGCCCACTAGTAGCATTTGATTTACAGCCCCTGGCACACTTCAGTGCACTTACCAGTAAATCAAATATGCCAATCAGGGAGAACCAATTGTAACAACAATTTACACAGGGAGCACTTGCACTTTGACACTGATCAGCAGTGGCAAAGTGCCCAAAACATCTAAGCTACCAAACGAAATCCAGCACAGAACCAAAAATATAGGAGGTAGAGCCAAAAAGTCAGGGGAAACCACACCAAAGATGTCAAGTCTAACAGTGGATGATAATAAAGCAGGCAGAGGAAGAATTAAGACAGTTAGACAGCTACAAGGAAGATAGCAATCAGATTTATTTTACAAAATGCATGATGATAGGTGTTGGATGTTTTAATAATAGGGAGCCATTGAAGAGGTAAGATATGAGTGGTGTTGTGGGTGTGGCCATAAAGGCTGCCTATGAAGCGAGCAGCTGCATTCTGTACAAATAAGAGCTCAGCAGAAAGATAAAGTGGAAAGCTGAGGCAAAGGAAATGTCCATAGCCATGGTATTAAAGAACATTAATCTGAACTAGGGTCATGCAGGCCTTAATGATCGGTATGAATGAAGGCCTCTTCTCGAGGCTGCAGGTGTTGCAAAACTCAGCAGCTCGCCTTGCCCTCAACCTCCCTCCACGATCACTATCTGAACCTCTATTGTGCAGGCTCCAATGGCTGTCCATAAAAAACGTGCCCTATTCAAGCTCTTATGTCTGGTCTTTAATACCTTGCTGGGAAGGGGTCCAGACTATCTGAAAAATAAACTTCAGCCATACACTCCCACCCAGCTACTTAGATCTAGCGACCAGTTACTTCTGTGTACCAAACGTATTAATAAAATCAGACTGGGTGGTCGCTCCTTTTCCTTTCTGGCACCCCACCACTGGAATAAGCTGCCACTTTTCATTTGCTACTGCTCTAACCAAGCTCAATTTAGAAAACTTCTTAAAACTTGGCTGTTCAACCTTTAACCGGACTGTGCTTGGCTAATTATTGACTGTTTCTGCGGCCCGAGAGATCCCCCTGGGGATGATACGTCGCGCTTAATAAATGGTAATAATAATAATAAATAATGCATGCAACAGTTTGAAGAGAAGTGACATTTCCTAACGTTTCTGTAAAGAAGCTGGAAAAGGCTAATCTCAGGTGGAAAGGCAAAATGAATCCATTATTGCAGAATAATAGAATCTTCTATGGAGGATGGCCAAGATACCTTGGCTACCAATTGGCAGAAGAGGGAGAAGATGAGATGCAGGTGTGTCTGGTATTAAGGGGTGCAGTGGGCATGGCCTCACCAACAGTTAACAGAAAGAAAAACCCACAAAGCTGCATTAACAAAAGGCTTTGTGGTGCTCAGTTCCAAAAAGGAACCTGAAACTCATTTTTCATAGCGGGAAAATCACATGCAACTGTACATATGTCTGACCGTACGAGAGTTTACTCGTCGAGGAGGCACAAGGCAGTGCTGTGCCATCTGGGTGGTGGGTGCAGCATTTTTCAATGCCAGTGTATTTGCTTGGTTTTGAGCGTTAAGTCCTGTGGCCCGGGAAGAGTCCACACAGCACCAGGAACATGAGCTGCAGCACTGATCAGGTATTAAGAAAAGTTTGAGCCCCATCTCCATCTGATGCTGCTCTTACTTTGTTTGGAAGAGGACAGGCTGGTCACATTGCAACTTTAACTCTACATGGAGGCTTTGCTCCTGGCTTCATACTTGGCCTCGGAGCAGCAGGGAAGTCCTCTTTCGATGATTATGGGTTCTTGAGACAAAAATAACAATCACACATGGCGGGGGCTTAATACGCCATAACACCTCTGTTCACCTCATGTCAATCCCGAGGGTAAGTTCTGTATTACCACAAATACAATTTTGTTTCCAAATGGATAATGATCCATTTAATACAAAGAAGATTTAACAGGCGAGTGCTTTTTGAAAGGAAAGATTAGCAGCTCTGCCAAGTACCACGCATCAGGCGTTAGACTAACGCATTTCAGTGTGGTGGTGCGCATCACCGCACTGAAATAGAAAGTCATGCATTATAGTGCCTCCTCATCTATCAAAGCAGGAGCACTGTTAATGTACCCTTGCTATATGAATTTCAACTGGAATGGAAGCACATGGTCAGGGTGCAGCTGCTAAGGTCTCCTGGCAGGCTTGGGGACTGGTTAAGCTCCTCTCAGCTCTAGCTGCTGCTACAGTGTAATACATTCACCCACACCGCTCGCTGCCGCATTACTGATGCAACTCAAGACACATTTTGCAGGCACATTCTGCTGCCCACGGCGCGGGTGGCACCGCCAGTTCAGGAGAAAGTTTGTGCTGCTGGCGGCAATGTATGGAATTGAGTGAAGCTCGCACCCCGGCGGTGGAAAAAAATCGGAATTAATTTTGGAACCGGACTCACCTGAGTCGATGACCCCACACCTGAGCAGCTTAGAGTGAAGCTGGCTGCCGAGTCAGCCTGTCCAGAGTACACCAACAGCCCTCAGAATCAATCAAGCCCGGAGGGTTGCGGGTGATGCTGCTGAGAGCGTCCGAGTGAGTCAGTACTTGTGGACTGCAGCAACCAGCAGGCGCTATATCGGAATCGCCATTCACTGCAAAGAAGTTGAGTGAGGTTTGTTACCCTAATGCTTATGCTGCTAATAATGTTTTGGTCACAGTCCAGCAGGGCACTAACTCATTTTTAGGTTAGTGAGCCACTGTCCACTGTGGTGCCCACTGCCGGTCCAACAATTAAACTTCACTTTCTTGCAGCTCCGACCCGAACGCCTGCCTCACTTCAGCAGAGCCGCCCTGTACTAGCTGTGTGACAGGTTGGCTGCGCTGTATGGCTGGGGTGATCGCCGGTAAGGGCACATCTTGTTAAAATTGAATTAATTTAGGATTAGTTAAAAAGTTGAAAGTAAAGCTCAAACTAGTCTAGTGTTTTTGAAATAATACAGGCAGGCCTGGCTGTAACCTATGTGTGCCTCAGTCTCCTGAGGAGTGCCCTGAAAATAAATGCCCGGTGATGTAGTCGACTGTGGCGGGTCGAGTCAGCGAGTCATACTGTTGTGTTGACTCTCTATTTAATTTAATATATGCAGATGAGAAGAGATCCATGTTTGGGGCCTATCACATTCTGTTTTGGTAGGCTTGAGTCGGCCAGGCCTGGGTCCCACGTGGGGCAGAGAGCGGGCTGGAGTCCTAACAATAGTTAATTGCCAGAGCCAGGGTAGTGGGGTGGCGGGGAGTCGGCGGAGGGTGGCTGGGGCGGGATTATTTTTTAATTGTTTAGCTTCCGGCCGCCCGCAACCCAGGTGTTTTTCCTTCCTCAGCCTGTGCCCCAGCCCCGGCCCCTGGAATTGTTGCTTTCTCCTGGCAACACTGGAACGAAGTTCTTCACCACACAAGCATAATTACTCTTTCCCCATCCACAAGTCTTGTTTGCATTATATTCTGATCTATGATCACAATGTGTCATACATCAAAACATTCTTTCTTTACATGTGTGCGAAACCATTATAATATAATGTCCAACTGTTTTTAGGACTTCGCTTTACACCTTTGTGATAGTGCAATTTGTATTTATTCATTTATTTGCACAATCGCATGTTTAGAGCAAAACACCTCCGGGTTTTGCGATGGCACTTCCCAGCATTCTTTTTTACCTTATTGCATTAGCAACCAATAATGCCTGAGACTGAGTGATGGTATAATCTCCTAGTTCCACTTGCTATGCTATAAACTTTGCTTTTTTTAGGCTAGCGCAGGTCCTGAATGAGCAGATCAATGAGATCATCTTCTGAGCAGCTGCTGTGCCTGCCTGCCCTCTGATACTGAGAACTGCAGTCACGGTTAGTGCCCTTCCATTTCTGGTGCTTTACAGAAGTTTTAAGATCTTCTTAGGGTTTCTCGTTGTTCAAATGGGGGTAATTTCTGATATTTAAATGTTTTTCTTGTCTTCATTGCTTGATTTTGCTCTCGAGAAGTGTCACTCATGGTCGTTGTAATGTCACTCATAATTACTCTGAAATTATGAGAATGTTATACATATCAATCTGAAACCTTGGCAGCTATGGATTAGCGCATTTCATACACTGGCGCAATTTCTTTGGGTGGCGTATTGGCAGCGACAGTGTAGATTATCGACTTTGAGAGGGAGTCAATTAACAGCTCAGAATTTAAATAGAGCTCGTATTTAAACAGATATTGTATCTAAGAGAGCTGTTGAGAGGGTATTGAAACGGGCTACGTATGGTCATTACAGGGTGTGGATACATGGACAGCAATGAACAATGACTTGGATATCCTATCTGATGTATACTTTGGAGGAATTCATTTATTGTTTACATCATTAGGACAGTGACATGGAGTACATGAATGATTAGGAAATGTTAATGAGTAATCACAGTGAAAGTGCTTTCTCTCATTCCTTTTGTTTATTTTATTCATTTTTTCCAGAGAAATAAACCCCCTGATGAAGGACCAATAAAGGTCCAAAATGCTTTGGGGACTTAAGTAATGATTACAATGAAAGAAATATTGCATAAATGCATCATGAATTAGTTTTTCAGCAAACAAATAGATACTGACATTTTCTGAAATATCTTGAAGAAATGTGTAAATTTGTAGACGTCACATATGTCAGACAACAATATAATATATTTTTTAGGGGCAGTCATATTTCTGACAAGAAACTCAATTGAAACAGAACAAACATAAGGAGCAACCCTTTTTGGACTGTAAGTGGTGCAGGGAGGAGACACTGCCTTAGGAAAGGAACAGTGCGGACCTAGCAATGTTAAATACACCTAGGATCAGAAGGTGATACCCCACTCGCACACTGACCATCATGTGTAACGGATAACTGTTGGGATAACTTGCTGTTGGCTAGCTGCGTGCAAGAAAAAATTTAACTACGCACCAGTTGGAGAAATGTGGCTGGAACTCTGCATTACAAACTTAAACGCAGAGCAGTCAAAACACTGCCAAGTCTGCCTGTGGAGTCAAATATACCACTATAAGAAATGGGATTCCTGGTTGGCTGAAGTATGCAAACAGCCCAGGCAGAAACCACCACTCTAATCAGGGTAAGCTAGATACATGCTAAAATATAACCTGTGCTAATCCTCTGGTAGTCTGGCACAGTGCAGCCAGGCTCATCTAAAGAGGCAATGTGTAAAGTATTTGTGCAAAACACACAGTAACACAATGAATACACCACAAAAAGACTTGCACAGGTTTAGAAGAAAGATTATTATATTCTGAAGAAAACAAGACCAAAACGACAAAAATCCAATTTATAGAAGTTGAGATATTGAATTTTAAAGGAATAAACAATAAAGCACTTAGAAGCAAGTAGCGCTAAAAAGGTCGTTTTAGGTTGTGCTGGACTGGGGCAAAGATTAAGATCAGGCCGATCAATGAGAGGAGCGCAAGCTAGTTATAGGACACATGCAGGCCCTGGTGCACAAAGTACATTTCCTGGTCGCAAACAGCGAGATGCGTCGATGTTGAGGCCCACAGGTTCAGGATGTGTTGATCTTCTCCACGCAGTGAAAGCGATGTGTCAGTTCCAAAGACGAGTGCCAGAGTCGAGAGGTGCCGAGCCATGCGCCGGATCTGTCACGCAATTGAGGGGATGCATTGATCTCACCAAGCGGCAGCAGTGATGATATGCTGTCCGATGCATCAGTCTCTGGTGGCAAAGAGCAGGTTCCAATGCAATGAGGTGGTTTTACTTCCGCAACCGGGTCAATGCGCCGGTTCTGCTACACGCAGACAGGAGTTGGAAGTATCTTGGAACTGCCAGTGAGCCAGGCACAGGAGCAGGGGTAGAGACTTTGGTATCCCTGAGTCTCAAGCAACAGAATGCATGCTAACAATCCCTTGGAGATCACTTAGGGAGAAGGCAGAGTCCAGCTCTCCTTCAGTAGAGTCAGAAGCTGCAGGCAGCAGGCCAATAAACAGCAAAGATCAGAAGTCCAGTTGAGGCTTTTAAACAGCACAACAGTTCTTCTGGCAGCGCTTCAGTTACAAGTCCATTAGGGTCTGATTTGATGGGGTCAGAGACCCAGTACTTATACCTAAAAGTGCCTTTGTTGTGGGGATGACTTCAAAGCAGCTCTCTGAAAAGCCGAAATATCCCTTTCAACCCAGTCCTATCTGCCAGGCTATCTGTGGGAGGTAATCAGTCCTTTGTGTGGAGACAGGACACTGCCTATTCAAGTGAAGCGTTAGCCCCTCTCTTCCTTCCTGCCCAGGCAAGGCCATCAGAATGCAGATGTATGAAGTTGGGTACTCAGACATAATTATTCTGCCTGTGTTGTGGCTGTCTAGGAGGAATGCACAAAGTGTAGCTGTCACCCAGACCAGACATGTACTGGAGACAGACTGCAAAGCACACAGAGATATAAGCACAAAGAAATATCAACTTTCTAAAAGTAGCATTTCGAAAACAGTAATGTTAAATTCAACTTCACCAGTAAGGAGGATTTGTCATTATCATTCCAAACATATAAAACATGAAAAAGCTACTCTTATCTGATCAGAAATTACAGCTTAAAAGTATTAGCGAATTCCCAATGCTAAACTATAAGAGGAGTAGGCCTCACAGTAGTGAAAAATGAATTAGGTTATTTATCACTACCAGGACATGAAAAACACAACCGTACATGTCCTGCCTTTCATTTACACAGCATCCTCCCCTTAGGGCTACCTAAGGCCTACCTTAGGGGTAACTATTGTGTAATAAAAGGGGAGTTTTAAGCTTGGCAAGTAGTTTTAAATGCCAAGTCAAAGTGGAAATAAACTGCACACACAGGCCCTGCAGTGGCAAGCCTGAGACTGGTTTGAAAGCTACTTCTGTGGGTAGCACAATAAGCGCTACAGGCCTGCTAGTAGCATTTAATTTACAGGCCCTGGGTATATGGTATACCAGTTTACAAGGGATTTACAAGTAAATCAAATATGCCAAACAGGTGTAAACCAATTATACCACGTTTAGAGGCGAGAGCACATGCACCTTAGCACTTATCTGCAGTGTTAATGGGCCCAGAGTCCTAAAGCCAACAAAAAGAAGCCCAGAAAAAGAGGACGAGGATGGCAAAATGTTTGGGGTGACACTTCAGAAAGGGACATTTTCAAACACAACCCTTCTAGCCGATGCCAGGGTAGCCTAATCAATACCTTAAAGGCTTTCCTTCCTTTGAGCAATAGAACCTGGACAATGGCCCACTACTGCAGGACTACTTGCTACTTCTACGCCTCTCTGAACTCAGTTGGATCCCTCTCTCTATGCTCTCAGGGGCAACTGAGCTAACCCATGGGGAATCCTTCTTCTTACCTGTGGACTTTATCTGTGTAGCATCTAACTTTAACTTGATCACTAACGCATCCCAGTAGGCAGATAGACCCACCATGGCCAACAAAGTGATGTAAACCATTAGACCCCTTGGGTCTGACTTCTGTTCCCAACTCAAGGAAAACTCTGTCCAGAAGGACAGCAACCAACAGAGGCCATTGACAGCTGTCAGTGTCAAGAGCCAGGCCCTAGGCCATTCATGGGTCTCTGCCCTCTGTCGTTCCTCAGAGTGGGGGCAGTAGCCGCAGGTGCTTTGCATCCTTTTCCACTGCACCTCCCACCAGTTAAGGGGTGATATCCTCCAACTGGTCCTCCAACTCAGGGTCTGTTCCCTTGGGCTGGACAAGAGTCAGGGGTGAGTCCTTCCTCCCCCTCCCCTCCATCTGGGGATCTGTGCCCTCCTTAGGGGTGACTTATATGTAATAAAAGGGGAGTTTCAAGCTTGGCAAGTAGCTTTAAATGTAAGATGGAGGTGGCAGTAAACTGCAATCACAGGCCCTGCAGTGGCAGGGCTGAGAGAGGTTTGAAAGGCTACTTCTGTGGGTTGCACTAACAGTGCTGCAGGGCCACTAGTAGCATTTAAATTACAGGCCCTGGGTATATAGTATACAACTTTACAATGGACTTACAGGTAAATCAAATATGTCAAACAGTTGTAAACCAAATATACCATGTTTAGAAGAGAAAGTACATGCGCTTTAGCACTGGTCAGCAGTGGTACAGTGCCCAGAGTCATAAAGCCAACAAAAAGAAGAGATCCAGCAAACAATGATGGCCAGGGGAACGTACTATCGCACAGACTCGTGTAGTATAAATCTTCAAAAGGCCTCAGCTAGTTTGAAGTTGCCCACCTCAGAATATGGTTTGCCACCAATCAACCACAAATATTTAAACATCAAACAAAAACTCTGAGAGGCAACACAAACAAACAAACAAATATATACAGCACAAATGCTAGACACATGCACATAAGGCGAGAGGATAACTTTGAATTTTCTGATCCTTTATTCCAAAAATGTTTTAAATAAAAAGCAAATACAGCCAACGCATTTCACCCGTGGCGGGCTTCTTCAGGGCATCAAAAGAGGAGAAGAAAACTCCTCTGAAAATACAAGTACCGAGACAACAGTGGCCGTCGTGGAAGGTAAATCGCCCACTGTACGTACCAAGGGAGATATTAAGTGTAGTCCAATCCCAACAAATGATTTTACAAAAGTGATGTTTTTCCAATGTGGCTCATCAAAATGGTGCAGCAGATAAAACCGGTTATTCAAATGGAGAGCCTGTTTCGGCTAGAGTAAGGCCCAAACAACATCAAAAATGTGGAAACGTCCTCCACATCTTAAAGCACACCCGTATCGTTCTCGGGCATCACGACGCAGCAAAGTCCATTTCAAAAGTGTCAGCCAGAGGAGTTTTCTTCTCCTCTTTTGATGCCCTGAAGAAGCCCGCCACGGGTGAAATGCGTTGGCGGTATTGGCTTTTTATCTCAAACATTTTTGGAATAAAGGATCAGAAAATTCAAAGTTATCCTCTTGTCTTATGTGCATGTGTCTAGCATTTGTGCTGTATATATTTGTTTGTTTGTTTGTGTTGCCTCTCAGAGTTTTTGTTTGACCAACAAAAAGAAGGTCAGAAAAAGAGGAGAAGGAAGGCAAAATGTTTGGGGTGACCCTTCAGAGAGGGACATTTTCTAACAATTGCAAACCCTAATATTTATGTATTGTTACCGTAATTTAAAGTTTCATTGTAAAACTAATTTACTTTTTTTATATTACTTGTAAAAGGTATAATTTCTAAATTATTTTTAAAGTTGTTTCACACAATTTAAAATCAGTATTTAAATTTTCTTTTTACAAAAGGTTAAGAAGTGTTTTATTTTTCATTTTTATTATAAATATTAACCTTTATAATGTTTGGGTTTGCTTTTTTATTTTATTTTGTAAATCGAGTTTGGTATGTTTTTTTATACAGTGTTTATCTAAATTCTAAATATTTATTAAATATTTATTTAAATTAAAATGTATGGTGTTTGTTTTTAAGTATAAGAGTTTTTGTATAATGAATATAGAGTTTTGAAATAGTAAATCCCACCCCTTTAGTCTCCAAGAGCTTAGTCAAAATGAATTAGATTGGATTGGGAGTACTAAATCTGACCCCTTAAGTGTCCAACACCTTGCTCAAAATGCTTTACATTGGAGAGGGTATAACAAATCTGACCCCTTTAGTGCCCAATGCTCCCTCAATGTGGTTTAGAGTGGAGTGAGATTAGTAAATGTAACCCCTTAGATTAGATTGGGACTAGTAAATGTTTCCCCTTTTGTGTACAACATGGTCCACAACAATATTTAGGTTACAGTAGAAATAGTGAATGTGACCCTTGAGTTTCCAACACTTTACTTCAAAATGGTTTAGTTTGGAGTGGGAATAGCATATCTAACTCCTATACTGCCTAACATCGTCCCCAAAATGCTTTGGATTGGAGTTGGAATAGTACATTTGACTCAATTAGTGTCAAAAAACTTCCCCAAAATGGTTTTGATTGGAGTGGAAATAATACTTTTTATGTGTTTCGTGTCCAACTCCTTCCCCAAAGCAGTTTACAGTTCATGCTTATGTGTAGTGTGTGTGTTTTTTTCAATATCTTCCAATGTTTAAACCTGTTTTTATTCATATGTGCGATTTATTTCACTTAATGCACATTTCCATTTTTTTATTTCTACCTTTTTAAGCAAGAACAAAAATTGACATCATTTTCACATTTGCCCTGATAGCAAATTTCTATACACTTTCTTGTAAAGTATCACTTGTATTTTTTTAACATGGTTGTAAGTCGTGCATATAAAAAAAAAAATCAGAAACAGTACATACTTATTTGTTCATACATGTATTTTTATGTATTGTGTATTGATATATTTAACATACTTCATACTAATTTGTACTCTAGTATAGTATTATTTAAGTTAGACTTTACATATACATTTCTGTTTGTCTAATACATTGTTCAGCATTTCATTTTTTTTTACAAGGATATTATCTTTTTCTACTTACATTTAATGTCCATTTTTTTACCACTTCCTAGATTTTGTACAATATTAACACCATTATGAGGCAGATTTTGTTCCTGTCAGTCGCAATTCCATATTGATGTTCAACAGATAAGGTAAGACCCTTTCTAAGTTATTATTTGGGTTTTTTGGGCTAGGGTGTGTGGGTAGGAATACTTACTTTGTATTGTGGTGTTAGTTTGTTCTGGTATGGTCGTTTAGTGGTAGTTTGTGTTTTGATATAGTGCACTGTAGCCCAGTAGGCCTAGCTATGGATTGTTTGTAGTACTTTGTTATCATAGTTGTGATATTTTCTATGATGTTTGTAAAATTATATTGTTGTGTTTCTGTTGTATTTGGGATTTATGTTATGTGAAGGTGGGTATATTATGTTTTTTATAGGTCTGGAAATTGGAGTGCAACATTTGGAACTAATTGTAATGCATTCTTTTACAAAATGAGATTAATTCAGTTTTATTTAAGCCAACATTATTTTTTAATTTCCTTTTATGTTTTTAGATTCCCTGGAGTGCTTTTTACTCTGAATTTTCCAACTCACATGGATTAATTCAGGGGTTTATTTTGCTGATTGCATTTTATTTTGGGTTTCTTTAGTTTTCTTTTTCACTTTTTTGTGGATTGTTTTTTTTTATAAATTGAAGGTAGATCAAGAACATCAGCTGGGCAACTGTGAGTTGAATATCTTTTATTTCTTTTGGGGTGGGAAATGTTACATTTTATTACATATGTATTTTGCTTTCAGCTTGACTAAAATGTTTTATTTAATATGTCAGAGTTTTAATGTGTGTGCTGCATTGTAATTGTTTCATATATAACCTTTTTATTTTTGTGCCAATTATTTTAAATTAAATATTATAATACATTATTTATAAATACCAGTCTTGTTCTGTAGTCTTTGAATGTGTATTAGTATTGACTGATTCAGAAAAATAAATGTTGTAATATTTATTTAAAATTGGTTATAATATGTTGGTTTTGCTTTTGTTTCATTTTATTTGCACGTATATTGCTAGGTGGGTTATAAGAGTGATTCAGCTGTTATTTCAAGGAAGTCTCCTCTTGTATTTCCAAAGAGCCTAACCTTGAATTGTAGCATTTTGTAAATTTTTATGATTTGTTTAGTTACTTTAAGCGTGATTTGGTTTATTGACAGTACCATTGTTAGTTGTTGGCAGTTTTGTTCTTTTTGAACAGCTTCCATCGATCTGTACAGTGTGGATTGGGTTTGACATAATGTGGTTTGGAAGGTATTGTGTCATCAATCCACTGCATTGTTGGTTCTGGTTTGTTGAGCCATGGTGCCTTTATAGATGTTCCACTATAGTATATGGGTTGGTTTCTTTGGGCAGAATTATGCAGTCTGCCAACCCAAGTGTCTTCAAAATAGTCCATTAGCAGACTTAGTTTTTGCTAATTTCTTTGGTAACATGGGGATTAGTATCAGTTTTTTTAGTGTTTATATATATTTGTGACACAGACATGTGCTAGGGTCATTAACTGTTTAATTTTGAAAGCAAACTTGTTGTTTGTTGCATGTACTACATTTAGTATACATTTTTGCAGATATCTCCAAATGCTTTGTTTGAAATGGTAATAGCAGTCTTGTAGGACTGTGTGTGGTTATAGTTTCAATATTCTTTGTATCATTGCCTGCTCAAAGTCTATTCTATTTTTATGTATAGAGTAATAGTTAGTGTTAGATATGGGGGTCTCTAGTTGGCAGAGGTAGGTACCTTTGTCCAAATAGGGACCCTTGCTTCTAGTCAGGGAAAAGGGGATACACACTCTAGATAACCCCTGCTCACCCCCTTGGTAGCTTGGCAGAGCAGACAGGCTTATCCCAAAGGCAATGTGTAAAGTATTTGTACCAACCCTCACAGTAACACAGTGATAACACCACAAATGGACACCACACCGGTTTAGAAAAATAAAGTATCTTTATCTAAATTTAACAAGACCAAAGTGACAAAACTCCAACATACAAGTATTAAGAAAAAATGACTTTCAAAAAGGTTTTAGCAACTGAGTCCATAGAAAACTATGATTTCTTGCAATGTACCTGTCGTTGCGACAAAATTCACCAAGCCAAACAGCCGCAGCAATGAGAAGCATTGAAAACAAAGAGATGCGTCGATTCCTGAGACCTTCGTGGATGCGATGCGACAGTTCCGCTGCACACAGGGGAGCGGTGTGTCGGGTCCCGTCTGTAGGGGGAAAGCAAGCGTTGATTCTGGGATGACTCTGATCTGCAGGTGATGCGTCGGGGAAAACTTGCCGCACAGGGACGATGCGTGGAAATCCGGGATGCGGCGGCGAACGATGCGGCGGCGTCGAGCGGCGCTGTTGGTTTCTTCAGCCGCGATCCCTCGAAGCGTCGATTCTTGCAATGGCGACATGTGCTGCGTTGATTTCAGCAGTGGAGCGACGGTGCAGGGAGATTCCTCTCGCACCATAGTGTTGCATCGGAAAAACTGTTGCAAGAAGAGCGATGCATCGATTTTCTTGTTGTTGCATTGCTTTCCAGCTCCCAGCAGCAGAAACAACCTCCAGAGGCCCCACACAGTCACAGGCACTCCTGGCAGGTCAGAACTCCCAACAAGGACATTCAGGGGAGCTGGGGGTGAAGTCTTTGTGTTCCTGAGACTTCAAAACAGGAAGCAAGCTCTACTCAAGCCCTTGGAGACTTTCCTCAAGCAGGGGACACAGCACACAGCAAAGTTCTTCTCCTTTTCTTGGCAGAAACAGCGACTGCAGGCCAACCCCAGACACAAAGCAAGGGCAATACTTCTCCTAAGTTTCTCCAGTTAATCTCCTTGGCAAAGGTTCCTCTTGATTCCAGAAGTAGTCTAAAGTTCAGGGATTTTAGGTCTAATACTTATGCCCCAAAATGTCTTTGTTATCTTTGTGCCGAGAAGCCCTGTGCCCAGTCAAAACCAGTTCTGTCCTCTCTGGTGCAGCTTTCTGACAGGAGGTGGAGACAGCATTGTGGAAAGCAGAGCAGGCCCAATCAGGTGAAAGGAAATCTTCTCCCCCTACTCTAAATGCAGCCCAGGTCTATTCAGCCCAGCCCTGACTCATCAGGCTCTCTGGAGCCACTGCTCCTCCCCAACCCCTGACTCTCCATACCCAGACAGTCAATTCACATCCTACCAGAGGCACACTAGATGACTAAACAAGAAAATACCTACTTTCTAAAAGTGGTATTTTCAAACACAGAATGTAAAAATCACCCTCACTAAAAGATGCATTTTAACATTCTGAGTTCAGGCATACTAAACTTTATTTTCCTATCTTGTTCCCAGGGGCAGTCATGTTTATACAATGTTATGAACAAACTACCCATTCCGTCCTATGGGAACAGGTAGCCTTGCAATAGTGAAAAACGAAATTGGCAGTAATTCACTATCAGGACATGCCACACACATCAGGGCATGTCCGACCTTTCATATACACTGCACCCTGCCCACAGGGGTACCTTGGGCCTACCTTAGGGGTGAATGACATGTAAGAAAAGGGAAGGTTAGGGCCTGGCAAGTGGGAGCACTTGCCAAGTCGACATTGCAGTTAACAACTGCACACAGACACTGCAGTGGCAGGTCTGAGTTACTGTTTCAGAACTACTCATGTGGGCGGCACAATTAGTGCTGCAGGTCCACTAGTAGTATTTGATTTACCAGCCCCTGTTATATTCCATATAGGTAACATAATATAGGCCCTGGTACCTTCATTACCCTTCACCTATATTCTTCCCTACATTACACTTATAACGGTTTACAGGGACTGACCTTTTACCTAGATACGACACTGCATTCAGAACACGGGTTTTCCCTAGTTCGAAAGATCATACATTATGCATTAGGATTCTTGGAAGCACAACAGGACGACCATCTCCTGTATAATATCTATGTACAAAGTTCATGCCCGACGTCATCCTTAGGCCAACACAGTAATACAGCAAGGTAGGACCCCTGGGGAGACCTATGGGTATATATACATGACATCTTGCTAAGATAGGAAGAGGAGACCGAGACTTCCCGGCAGACACACTGACCAGAGACGCTGAGGTTCCTGCATGCAGACACTCCAGCTTGCAGTGGTCTAACATCCCTTGCGGGGTGTCCACCTCGAGACCAGGACGGGGTCCCACAGTCTCTCAATTCAGGTAATGGGGTTGACTTTATCCTAGAGGGATTCTTGGCTTAACACCTACACACATGCTAGGTACATTTAGGTACATCTAGTTAGGGTAGCATTGTAGGAGTACGCATCTTTTTATCATGAGTTTTATATACTCATATGTATTCATGATTATTGTAAGATGGTAAAGCTATACCATCCATTTACCTTTATAGTACTATTAATCATTTATATCTTATACTGTCTAACAGTTGTTGCAGCTCATCTACTCTACACCAGAATAACAACTGTTTAATAAATACTTATTGAAAACGCCCAGCCTGTTTATTTTGTGTATCTCTCTGAGACAGACTAAGTAAGCATAAGTGACTGAGCGAAAAATAGTATATTGTTTCTACGGTCCTGAGGGATCAGGGTTGTCATGTTCGATGGTTGCCAGGAACTATTCTCTCCTTGGTAAGATGAGACTATAGTGGCACTGTGAGCTAGTTGGTGCAAAAGGCCAACATACTCGTGGGGGTGTTCAGAAACAGTCTGACACCAATCCTACAGTGTATGCTGTCCAAACGCGCAGATCCTGTATAAATATTATAGGAGCTACACGACATGGTGCCACCAACGTTGATTGGGTACTTATTTAACAGTAGAATCTGAGTAGTTCAGTCATGCTAGTCTCAGAGACCCCTACTCACAACTCCCCAGAGATGTCTGGAGTGGGTGGGCACAAACTCCGCCACAGATGAGTAGGCAAAATCCTATTTATTGGCTGTTTGTTAATCAGGTTTGAAGGACACTTTGTTCCTAAAGCTGTGCAAAACACCTTATCTTAGTTCCCTTGAAAAGCTCTTCTTCTCTACAACAATGACTGAAGAAATAGGAAACCTGCATAGAGTTACACAAGAACTAAATCTCTCAGCAGACGAAGAAGACGCAGATGCAATTTCCATTGAAGAAAATGTCAGAAATGCTGTTACCATAAAACTAGGTGCACACGGTCTAACATCCAGGGGTGGACCAGTAGCTTTCGTGATTGAGGCACACAAATCCTTTAAAACAGAGGTATTCTATTCATGGGTTACATTCCCAGTTGCAAATGCAAGAACAGAGACATTTCACTTCTACACAGAAAGTGGAATACCGGACGAATATTGGCCCTATGAGGACATTGAAATTCCACTAACTTACCAGGAACACGTATACTGGTTTAAAGGCGCCCTCCCCCATAAAAGAAATAGATTAAGACTCGGTCAGCTCGGAAGAGAAGGAGCGACATGGCCAATATTAGCGGCCTACACACCATACCCTGACATTGAAACAATGCCAGGAGGAGACTTAATTATACTTCACAAAGAATTAATAAAAATTTACAGAAAAATGACGCAGTTTGTCATGAGGACACTTACAGTCCAGCCGGCAACGGTTACAACAAATACAACACCAGTTCAAAATACAGCAACTAAAATAATACCACAAACGTTACATGCAGTAATGGGTAAAATGCCCGCAAAATGTGAACAAATGCTATTATGGGTAGCTCAAAAAATAACACAGCTAGAAGCAGTATTCCTGACTACTAGCCCGTATGAAAAACACAGAATGCTGACAATCTGCTTGCCCATGGGGATAACACCACAGATAGAGGATTGTACCTCTTGGGGTTCAGTTTTTGCTGCCATATATACCAGAACACATGGTATCCCGTCATTAGCAGTAATACCAGATGTATTAAGACAAATTCAAAATGAGTACGGAGCAGAGACTGCTCTGAACTTAGGGATGAAATTACTAGGTAATTATGCCTAGGTATCAGCCCTAATATCAGCAAATATTACAGGGGAGGCAGCATCAGTGGCTATCCGCCAACGCCTAAGGGAGTTCAGTCCTTCACAACAGGTGCATGAACTACCTAAAATAATTGAAACTGCGCATGCAGAATTAGGCAGGGACAGTTTGGGTGGAAAAGCATTGAAACCACAACTGATGGGTAGTCCCGAAAAGGACACCTACAAGCAGACACCTGCTTCATCAAAAAAGAAGTGGGACGATAACGAAAAACAAGTTAAAGAATACAGATCTCAATCCAGAGGTAGATCTCCTACACAGGAGCCCTCCGAAAGGAGGTATAACCTTAGGAATAGGGACAATATTAGAAGCCTGACAGGTATCAGGATACTGATACACGTTCCTCTCGTTCCTTTCAGGGTTCAACGAAAAACTCCGAGAGGGAAGGACAGTCAGACAGACAAGAAGAGCCTACAAAGTCCAGAGACAAGCAGCACGCTCAAATCTATACTTCCAAAAAAGAAGATAAACCAAAACAAAAGCCACAGTTCAAAAAGAAGAAGGTTGCAGGTCTAAAGATCAGACATGCCCAGAATTCTGAGGACTCGACTGCTGAACGGGGAATGGGCTCTGACGATGCTAGACAGTGCGGCAGCAGTAACAATAGCTCGCCAGAACCTGATGGAATTTCTGGTGACAGCGGACTTGAATGATTACATCACGGTGAAAACACCTGATACTAGGGTAAGTGTCCCGCATACGTTATATGAAATTACACTCCAAATGGAGGGAGACAAGCCCAGGAAAGTTAGAGGTCTCTTTTGGGAGAACCTGACGTTTGGCTATGACATTTTGTTAGCTGAACAAGATTGGACGCCAGCATTCGTCATGGACTGTCCTAGAGGAGAAACAGTAATTTTACAAGCATTTTCCAACCCCGTTCCCAAATATCTAAAATATATATATGCACGGGAGTAGGCGGTAGCCCTGGCCCTGGCATTATACAAAAACCATGTTGGATGGGATGAGGATTCAACCCATCACATTATTCCATTAAAAATTACACCGACTGCACAGAGGCAGTATCCAATAAAGCAAGAAGCAAAAAAACAGGTCATGGAGATCCTAGATCAACTTGAGCACCAAGGGGTGATTGAAACTTGCACCTCTCAAATGAATAACCCTTTGTTTCCTGTATCAAAACCGGACAATTCATATAGTTTAGTTTTAGATTACAGACATTTAAACACTCGCACTAAGACATTAGCAGTTCAAAATGCACACAGTGCCGCATTAATGAATAACATTGTGCGGAAAAAATACAAAACAACACTAGATATCTCAAATGGATTTTTTTGCCAAAATATAGTGCCTGAAAACAGGTATTTAACCGCATTCTCCGCGTTAGGCTCCCAGCGCCAATTTTGTAGACTCCCCCAGGGGTATAAGAACAGCCCGGGGGTGTTTTCAGCTAGAGTAACTGAATTACTTCAAAATTTGGATGAAGAGGCATTGTCCTATGTGGATGTTATTTATCTAACGGATGATGACCTGGAGGAACACTTACACAGATATCCTTCACTCCCTACAAGCTGATATGATAGCTTCAAAACACTTACAGACACGCGTAAATGTACGCAACTTAGTGATCCGCATAGTTGCGGGGCAATCAGGGTACACATACCTTACATATAATGAAGGTGAAACGGTACCAATAGCATACAAATCACATTTGTACACGAATGCTGAGATGCGCTTTGCATCAACAGAAAAAATTCTAACCGCAGGACAGACTGCTGTAGTGAGAGAAAGAGCACTAGCTCAAGGGAAGCGTATAATTGTCATTACCCCAGTTCCAGCCTTAGAGGCTGCGACAAAGGCAAGCGTTCCCAATGCTAAAGCTTTACATCCAAGATGGATACAATGGGCTAATTCTCTCACTGCAATAGATGTAGAATACAGGTATGAGGAAAGTCTAAAAACACAAGCATTTCTGCAATACGAACAAGAATATCCTCTACCAAATGAAATAATGCCTCTGGATCAGTATGAATATAATTTACACTGACGGTGTCTGCTCAGCCGGCCATAGGGAGTAAACAGCAATACAGCGCCGCATGTGCTATCGTTAAAGGATGCATGTAGGATGGAAAATTTCATCCAAGTTGTACAAAAACCCAGTCTCTAGAAGACTGCATGGCACAGCTGGCAGAATTAAAAGCCCTGTTACTGGCACTGGTAAATACGGGTCGAGAATTCCCATACTAATTGTGTGTGATTCCTTTTACTGTGTACAGGCATACAATGAATACTTACACCACTGGGGACAAAATGGATTCAAGGACGCAAAAGGTGGCACAATTAAGCATAAAACGCTATGGGAACAGGTAGTGGAGTTGAAAAACGAACTACCAAGGGCTCATGTGATACACACACTGAGTTATCAACGTGATGGCATTCATGTTGAAGGGAACTCATTGGCTGACGAAGCCGCAAAAGGGGCTCTATGGACGGCTTCCGTAGCTGCAATTACTCGTTCAAAAACGAGAATAGACGGTGAGATTATGGTTGCAATTATTGCTACATGCAATAAGACGGCAGTACCGAAAAGATTTCCACTCAAGTACTCCTAAAAGTTAGATGCAAACAACATTCCATTTGCTCAGATTCCTGGAGTGGGGGATAGAGTAATACCAAATATGGATCACAGGTTAGGGTTAATTCTAACAGCACACGAGGGTATAGGTTCTGCACACGCAGGAGTTACATCAACTGTTTCTCTACTGAAACTGCGCTCCTGGTGGCCAGGATTAACAAAGCAAACTAAGGACTATGTCTTGAAATGCGAAATCTGTCAGCAGATGTAAGGCTCCACCGTAACACGTCCAGTGCAGACACCATTGCTAATATCAGACAAACCACTCACGTGTGTTTATTTGGACCACTGCGGCCCCTTACAAATGGATGGGACTTACATGTATATCATGGCTGCAGTGGATTCCTGCTCTAGATTCCTATGGGTGTGGCCCCAGCGCTCGGCTGACGCTCGAACTGTTATAAAAGATTTGCGTGTCTTTATAGGGACTTACGCAATTGGCACATTACATTCTGACCGTGGCCCCATGTTTAGCTCTAGGGCTTACAAGGAAGCCATGGGAGGTTTGGGTGTAGCATTGCGGTACTCCTCTCCATACCATCCAGAGGGAAATTCGGTTGTGAAGATGAAAAACCGGCACTTAAAGCAGTCTTTAACAGCTAGAGTATTAGGCTCGGGTGTGAGTTGGGTAAAACATCTGTATGGAGTTCAAAGATCATTGAAAAACATGCCAAGAAGCTCTCTAGGGGTGTCACTCTTTATGAGGTCCTATTTGGGATGAGAATGTGGGTAACTGATCTTGATTGTGAAGGCACAGTGGCGGATGAAAAACCTTTTGACATCCATAAATGTTTGGCTGTTTTACAGGAGCTAAATTAATCCAGGGCACTACAAAGCAATATCCAGGTGAAACGGACTGCCACTGAGGAAGTCAAGTCTGTCACGGCAAGGCCTGTCTGGATCCCTAAAGTCGGGGACCTGGTCAGAGAAAAAATAGTGGACAAAAAAGAATTTGGGCCATCATACAGAAAGCCTGTACCTGTCCTGGCAGTTGAAGGAACAAGAACTGTACTTCTGCCACCTCTTGCCGGTAAAAAAGAGAAAAGATTTGTCTCAATTGACCTAATCAAACCACACTATGTGGCCGATACCGAGTAGTAGGCCGCGTGGACTCCTGAGTAACAGACACCCTCCTCTCGCTACTACACAAGCAGTTCAAACAGAAAGACTCATCACGTTTGAAGAGTCACCTGCACGGAATGATGGACTATGCAACAATGCCATGGAACTCGTTCCTCTTGAAAATGAAATTCAAAACAAGAATGAAAGACAAATTTCAATTCGACCAAACACAGATATCTACATCAACATGCCTCAACAAGAGCAAGCTACAGTTTCCACAAGACCTGCGGAAATACCGAAAATTGATCCAACTGCATCTGGCTATTTCATTGACTTTGATACTTTTTCATTGAATCCAAATGAACCTGAAACAAAGCCAGCCCAAAAAACTCGCCAGCAGCAAATTAAAGATTTTCTGAACTTTCTTAAAAAGACTTACCTGGTATCACCTTAGGTGGAACTCTGGGTAATCTCGGGATACTTTTCTTTCTTTTCTGGATAGGCTTAGTGACTGTCTTTAGTATGCTTATAAATGGAACTTATCTTCGAGAAAGCTGTGCAGCACAAAAAGTGAATGTGATTCTGAAACCGCATCTATCATCACAACGTGAAAAAGAGACCTATCATCAGTGAACATTTCAGCAGTTCCTATACCTGATGGTATAGTGTGGGACAATGTTGATTACGATATATTTGGTCCGACCGAACTTTTAAAAATACCACATTTATTTAAAATTTCATTAAGTGATATCATTACCTCCAGTACATTTTCCGATGATTGGGATTATGAAACTGTAAATAATATGTTGTCTGATTTAGAAAAATCTGCTGTCTTTTCTAATAATGAAATGTTGGAAGACACAAGAGACTTTGAAACAATGTATTGCTATCAACATTATGGTCAACACTTTCTGCATAAATCTGCTAATCCCAGAAATGTTTTCACATACCACCAATGGGAACATTGCCCAACACCGCTGAAAAGCAGTTCAAAAACATTTGCACAAAAGTTTCCATATTTTTCAGAGTTTAACACGTCAGACCCAGCCTCATATTATTATGAGGTTGCACCAACATCAGCACAGAAAAATATGTTGACAAACACCAAACAGATTTATTCTGCTTCCTTTATTGCCCAGTTGTCTGAACAAGGTTTCGACTTATGGAAAGACACCATAGACTTAAAATCTGTCTGGGGTACTAGAGACTGGCAGGTCCAGGGAACAGAGGCACTATTAAGAGCATGCCTTATTCCTCAACAAATCATGTTTTTGAATAAAACGGAGCAACAAATGTCCTGTCTTGGACTAGCCAAGAACAAAGGGCCTGATTCACAGAACTAACTTACGTCAAAACGTAAACGTAAACGCAAAGTTAGTACGTTTTAGGTATTCACAGAATACATTTACTCATTTTGTATTCACAGAATGAACTTGCTCATTTCGGTATTCACAGAAGTTAGGAGTCCTAAAGTTAGGACTACTAACTTCTGTGAATACCGAAATGAGTAAGTTCATTCTGTGAATACCAAATGAGTAAGTGTATTCTGTGAATACCTAAAAAGTACTAACTTTACGTTTACGTTTACGTTTTTGACGTAAGTTAGTTCTGTGAATCAGGCCCATAGATTTGAATAAACCTCGGATGCCCACACATCACACACCGAGGGTAACATAACATCACAAGAAGGGATTACACTAGATAATATCATGCAATACTATAGATCAGACCCTGATTGGAAGGGATGGTTGATTTGGCCCACAGACACCAATAGCTGTCAGGAAAGATTCATGGATAAAACCAAAGGGTTTAGTATCAACAGGCCAGATCCACACTATGTACAGCGAGAACACCCAGGGGTAGTGACATCAAACAGTGTTGGGAAGTTATGCCTCGATTGGCTAAAGACCTCAACACTTACACATGTGAAACAACACTTATCCTTACTTACAGAGGATGTGGACCTCCGGGATTTTTTATTAGGTCCTAGGAAGCCATATCACAAACGTTTCTGTTATGCTGTCTATAATGAGATTTGGAAAATATCACAACAAGAAGCCGCAGAGAGATTACGAGAAATAAATCGTATAAACCTAGAGAAAGCTCTAGCAGTGGTTGACATTGACAATGGGTTAACTACACTAACCTACAGGATATATTCACTGGGCAACATTGTATCTTCTGCTGTTGATGTACAAGAACAGGATTTGTCCATATTACAGCACGGGCAATCATAATTGCGTTCTATTACGTTATTAAGCTGGACGCTACAATCTTTGCGCGCAGGCTATGTGCCTTGGCGTTTCATAAACAGCACGTCTCTTTTTTCTTCATACAATCTAATGGAAAAACAGATAGAGATGGCACAAAGGGGAGCAAAGTATACAATGCTGCGTAATGAAAAACTGGACAGATTAGCCTTTACAGTGGCAGAGTCACCGTCCACAGAATGGTTAATCCATGGCCACATAACTCTTCTGATCACTACTTTTCAATTCCAATATTGCCTTGAACAAAAGCAGGCAGGCAGATATGAAGAAATGGGTAGGGAATTCATCAAGGAATCTTGGGAATTACAGTACAGGTTTCGATGCCGGAGTGGGGAAAGAGAAGTGTTTTTGACCAGTAGAAACTGCGAGAATACTTTAAGTTGATCACTCATATGCCAGGATATAATGCTTCATGGGGCCTGTAACAGTTCGGTAGCAAACTTATCATGTCACTTAAGGGGTGCCCCAGCTGCTGTGATCACTCCAGTGTTCAGGCTACTTTCAAATGGGAGTTACTTGATGCTGAACGATCAAGGTTGCTGTAAGATGCATCCGGGCATCGCATATCTGGTAACTCTAAGCTTCAGGGTTACTTGCTGTATGCAAGTATTGTTTCCACCAACACATACAGTCAGGGAGGTGCCGTTATGGCCTTCGCTAAATGTTTCATTAATATGGTTTGCTGATTTGAGCAGAATGAAAGCCATGCTTTTACAAAAATCCGTGCCCTTAACCTCCACTCGAGAGACTTTTGATCTCCAGATCGCAAGGTCTTCGGCAGAGATACAGGCACTCACACATACAAACTGCCCCTTCCATTTAGCAGAAATGGTCAATCGTATCTTTAACATGTCTGATACGACAGGCATCGTCCAACTATTTAAGACCATAGGTTCTGGACTATTAAGAACCTTTCAGACGGTCCTCGGAGTTATACCGAACTTTATACACTACCTATTTGGAAGCATTTTTGAAGGACAGCTGCTGATCCTGTTTCTAATAGCAGGTATCCTGATCGTAATTTTTCTGCTACGCAATGGATGTCCCAGACACCAAGGAGATGGAAACAGTACTCCTGGAGAGAAAATACTGTGATCGCATGGTACAACATCTAGGCACACCTCGCCTAAGAGAACCAAGTGCAAAGTCATTTAGACCAGTCTGGATGAACTGCATCTTACCTGTCCTTGGATGCTTGTTTTGCGGAGAAGAATGCGTGTTGGATCTCTGTCTAACACTCCCATCATGTGCGCAACCGGACGTTGATGCTTTACTGGACCCGATAACGGCCCATGTTCTGCAGTGTCCCCAGCGTATTCCGATGTTGATGGCGGCATTCCTAGAGCCACCACAGGTAGTATCGGCTCCTGTTGGTATGGACAATGGCTCCTCCTCTAACACCCAGGCCTTGGCTGGCGACAGGCTGTCCCAGCATCTGTTGTGGACAATACAAAAGATCATCTGTGCTCAATTGACATAATCTGTGAGGTGTTACAGGGACCGTCGTCTGCGGAGCCAGGCAACAAGAATGTTGCGTCTACCAGCCAGGACACATAAACATTTGACTCAGTTGGCCCGTCGTGTGGTGGGAAAAATTTGACTTTTTGAAAAACGAAATGAAAATTGGAACTCCATAACAAAACTGACATTCTTTTGAGCATGCATGGCTTTCAAATGCTTATAGTAGTCAAACTATACCTACGGACACGTTAGAGCTATGGCTTGCGTGACAATTTCCTTTTTAAACTTTTTAAAGATTTTTTAGAACCTTTTAACATTGTTTTTAGCAAAACAAGAAACTAATGATTTTTAAACTATTTTGCGTACCAGTATCTAGTCAGCCTAGTAGTACGTTTAGAATTTAACTATGTCGTCCATTCGGAAGAGGAGTGGGTGTTATATTCCATATAGGTACCATAATATAGGCCCGGCAACTTCATTACCCTTCACCTATATTCTTCCCTACATTACACTTATAATGGTTTACATGGACTGACCTTTTACCTAGATACAACACTGCATTCAGAACACGGGTTTTCCCTAGTTCGAAAGCTCATACATTATGCATGAGGATTCTTGGAAGCACAACAGGATGACCATCTCCTGTATAATATCTATGTACAAAGTTCATGCCCGACGTCATCCATAGGCCGACACAGTAATACAGCGAGGTAGGACCCCTGGGGAGACCTATGGGTATATATACATGACATCTTGCTAAGATAGGAAGAGGAGATCAAGACTTCCCGGCAGACACACTGACCAGAGACGCTGAGGTTCCTGCATGCAGACACTCCAGCTTGCAGTGGTCTAACATCCCTTGCGGGGTGTCCACCTCGAGACCAGGACGGGGTCCCACAGTCTCTCAATTCAGGTAATGGGGTTGACTTTATCCTAGAGGGATTCTTGGCTTAACACCTACACACATGCTAGATACATTTAGGTACATCTAGTTATGGAAGTATCGTAGGAGTACGCATCTTTTTATCATGTGTTTTATGTACTCATATGTATTCATGATTATTGTAAGATGGCAGAGCTATACCATCCATTAACCTTTATAGAACTATTAATCAGTTATATCTAATACTGTCTAACAGTTGTACTCTACACCAGAATAACAACTGTTTAATAAATACTTATTGAAAACGCCTGCCTGTTTATTCGGTGTTTCTCTCTGAGACAGACTAAGTAAGCATGAGTGACTTAGCGAAAAATAGTATATTGTTTCCACGGTCCTGAGGGATCAGGGTTGTCATGTTCGATGGTTGCAAGGAACTATTCTCTCCTTGCTAAGACTATAGTGGCACTGTGAGCTAGTTGGTACAAAAGGCCAATATATTCGGTGGGGGTGTTCAGAAACAGTCTGACACCAATCCTACAGTGTATGCTGCACAAACGCGCAGATCCTGTATAATTATTAAAGGAGCTACACGACACCCCCGCACACTCAGTGCACTTTACTAGGGACTGACCAGTAAATCAAATATGCCAATCAGGGAGAACCAATCATAATAACAATTTACACAGAGAGCACTTTCACTTTGACACTGATCAGCAGTGGCAAAGTGCCCAAAGCATCTAAGCCAGCAAGAACGAAATCCAGCACAGCATCAAAAATACAGGAGTTAGAGGCAAAAAGTCAGGGGAAACCACGCCAAAGATGCCAAATCTAACAGTTAGTTTTTATTTTAATGTAATTTAACAGTTCAAAATGTGTAGCACTTTCCATTTTTGGCAGGAATGCTTAAGTTAGGGCTATGTTCTTATTATGATATTCACTATAATGATGTATATCTGTGGGAATGGTGGGGGGCATACTTTAAAAGTTCTGTCCATCCTCCATGGTTCACTTTGGATTAGGCTTAGTAGGTTATTCTCAGTTGGGAATATGATTATTCATCTGCCATCATTGTGATTGTCATGTAGCAGGAATGGTTCATTCTTATGTGTAGTGGTTAGGTATTTTGCAATTTGTATATCCTGGTATAATCTAAGAGTAGCATGGGTTTGACTTGTACCTTTTTTTAGTGCATGACATTAGCCATTTTAAAGTAGGACTTTCTGGTAGCTGACCTATAATGTTCTCAGGCACTTTAGGGAGTTTGTCTTTTAAAGCTTTTTTAGAGGGTTCTTGGAAACTGGTGCTTGCTTCCTTTAACTAATGAAGTACATGCCTGATTTCTATCTTCGTTATATTTTGGGGGTGGTTTTGTTCTCCGATGTTAACAAAATAGTTTTTCATTGCAGCCAATCCATAACAAGCGTTAGCATAATACTAAGGGCCTGATTACGACTATGGTGTTCCATTGAACCACTGTAGTAGCGGTGGTGATCCATGGACCATCAGACTAGGGGTCCATCCATCGTATTATGACTTGGGTGGTTTGACCTCCACAGGACTGCTGCAACCGCTGGGGATCCTTGATCCTGTGGCGGTTGCGCAATGGTCAGAGGCAGCAATATGCTGGCGGTGCCACAGCCTATTATGAGTTGCCTCACTGCCATGATTTCCATGGTGGTGAGGCCGCCATGGAAAGTATGGTGGTGAGGCCCTTAAAGGGCCCCCTGTTGCGCCTGGGCCTGAGAATGCATGCAGGGGGGCACATGTTGTGCACAACTGTATGTTTGCACCCCCAAATTCCTGCACGGCATGGACTGCACGACATGGTGCATTCCATACCGTGCAGGAAAGTGCTGCAGCAGTACAATGGCAGTGCCTTTTAATGCTCTCCCATGAGCCTTTGAAAGGCACTGCCGTGGGACCACCGCAGCACCGCCTGCCAGACCAAGATTAAACTCCAAATCTGGCAGGCGGTGTATGAACGGGTTTGGCAATTCTCTAACAGAGCGCTTGCGTTGCGCTCTGGGGAGAACCGTCAAAGTCATCATCAGGCCCTAAGTACATTTTGGGATCACATTCTAGGTGCTTGTGATTTCGTGGCTGAACATGTATCCCATGTGCAATAGCCTGTCTTTCTGTGATGCGATATATGTTGCTCTTTCTGCCATTTCATCTTAAAGTAGTATCATATTACTATTAATACTTTAGTTAAGATCTCCTATTGTAATTAATAATACAATGGAAACATCCATTAAAATGTTTTACATTTTATACTTACATAAGAGCTGTTGCTTTAAGATGACCTTGATTTTCTTCCTTGTGTGTTATATGGCATTGAGATTTGTGCAGGTGGGTCTTACTTCTCTGTTGATGAGAAAATGTTTATTTAGTGTTGTGTTGAAAATTGAGGTTTGGTTAGTTTTGGGGGGCGCTGGAATTTTAGGATTAAGTTTAGCATTGAGGGGTTGTTGTATTTTTATATATGTGTTTTTTGTACTTAGATACAAAGGGGTCGATTCCGATTCGGGCCGCAAATCTCTCCGACCGAGCCGGACCCGGAGAGATTTCCGACCGAATCGGACCCGTGCAGTCCGACCGAACGAGTACGATGCGTCCGTATGTTATCGGACACGAGTCGGTCGGACTCCCATTGAACTCAATGGGAGCCGGTCGTACAACGCGTACGCGGGCTCCCATTGACTCAATGGGTGCGAGGCGGTCAAGGGCGCCCTACAGCGAGTACGCCGCGAGCGCGCCGCGCGTACACGCACAGGTAGGGGACCCATGGGTCCCCCTGTGTGCGCTCGCACGGGTACGCGAGACAGGGGTCCGACACGGACTCCCAAAGTACGGCTCCGACAGCGAGTTCGAGTCGGACGGCGCGAGTCGGTCGGAGCGGTCGAGGTGCGCATCGTACTTACCCGGCAGGAAAACGTCTCCATTGCGCGGTGCGACCGGGTCCGAGCGAGTCGGTCGGAGCGGTACGATCCGGGTACGAGTCGGTCGGAGCGGTCGGGTCGCCCGGACGAGTCGGTCGGCGACTCCGCATCGTACTCGCTCGGCCGGACTCACAGACGGTTCGGTCGGGAAACAGGCTTTCGCATGGCTTTTTCCCGACCGAATGGTATTGGGTGCGCCTCCGACCGAGATCGGAATCGGCCCCAAAGTGTTCTTGTCCTGATTTACGAGTGTTGAGTTAGCATTCTGGTGAGCACAAATTCATTGTTTTAGTGAAGTATTTCTAGATTATCTGAGGATTGGCCTAGATAGTAAAAAAGAGAGTTTAGGGATTTATTCATAAATGTGTGTTTTCAAAATATGTTAGGATACATTGCAGTTTAGTTAATTTTTAAACTTAGTTGTGAAGGTGGCATTTTATTATTTTCATATCTTCTTTCTGGCTTTACTGAGTGCAGCCCTTCAAAGTGTCCTTTTTTGTAGTTGTTTCATTTTTAATGTGAAACATTATGTGATTTGTGATCATTTTATACTGTTCTTTTAATTAGGTGTATAGTTTTATTGGTTAGTTTGTTTTACAGCAGATTTTATTGGCCAATTTGCATTTAGTTTGAGG
The DNA here is from genome assembly GCA_963921515.1 of Calotriton arnoldi. Classification (NCBI taxonomy): domain Eukaryota; kingdom Metazoa; phylum Chordata; class Amphibia; order Caudata; family Salamandridae; genus Calotriton; species Calotriton arnoldi. Next base: position 139,055 of record CAWUFW010001575.1, read on the forward strand.
TTTTTTCCAGTTATCTCCTTTTTGGTGAACGTAACTTAATGTTTATGTTTTCATTTGAAATATGTGTATATGCTGGATTATTGCATTATTATTTTATTGTAAATGTAAAATTTAAAGTTATTAGCTTTTTATGTGTGGTGCAATATTTATTTTAATGTAGTAATGTTTGATTTATGTTAATGTGTTTCTTTTTAACCCTATGCGTGCGTCGGATGGCCCCCGGCTGTCCGACATCACAGTGGGCATGTGCGGAGGACGGCCGGGGGCCGTCCAAACCACGCCCACTCATAAATCACCCGCACCGCGGCGGAATTCGCGCCGCGGTCAAGGGGTTAACAGTAGATTTAGAGAGAATAGATATGTTTTTATTTGTGAATGATTTTATGTTTGTGGTTTCAATGTATTATTATCATTTTATTTAGTGTACGGTGTTTCTTTATTTTTTTGCATTTATATTTAAAAAAATGTTTGTTTAAGATAACATTTTTTATGATGACTTTTAACTTTTCTTGTCTCGGGTGCAATTTCTACATTATGTACTATGGCTTACAAGTTAAATATGTCATTCTGGGATTAGCCAATTTTTACATATTTTAGGGGTCAATGGACAGCTGTATCCCAGCGTGCAGAGTCTAAAAACCAGCAATCCATTTCAACAAACATTTGGAGAACAACACAAAAGGGGCATTTTCTCACAGGAAGAATCACCCGAACCTGAAACAATCTGGTGTATTCAGTGCAGGCCATAAGAATGATTTTTAGAGCATATTGAAAATGGGCAAATTAGCTGATCAATGATCATGTTCTGTCATTCTGTTAGGATGGTGGGTGACTGGCTAGTCAGTGAAATGTAGTTTTTTCTTGCTTTTTTTCTTGCTTTTAAATGTGTCCACACTGCCAGGCAGCCTCTTCAGAATACTTGTGAAGAGTAGTGTTGTGGGGCACAGAAAGGCAAAATGGAACAGTAATACAGACGATCATCAATAGCTTATGAGAGGAGCCTGTGTTTCTACAAAATAATCTGGTATAAGAAAACATTTTTACCCACCCCAACATTTGACATCACTTTCCAATCTAAAAATGCCATATGAGATACTACCCCATTCTTCTTATTATTTTTGATGCCTCAACTCAGTCTATAAAATTAATCTATTCAACAAAAGCTTTACTCTTTGCCTCTTCTGAGCACTACATGATTTCCTAAAACCTTAGGGGCATATGTACAAGATTTGGCGATAACTATCATTAACGCAAGTTGGCGCTAGTTTTTTTATCGCTGTGTACCACGGCTAACTATCGCCATGTTAGCAGCGTATTTCCAACACACCGCTAAATGGCAATAGTTTATCTTACCGTGTGAACATTCCCGCGTAAAGAACAGCGGCACGGCGATAAAAATCCTGACGCTAACGTGAAAAAAGTGTCGAAAGGCCAATTAACAGCCAGAAACTGCACGCTAATCAGCGCAACGCCACTTTTTTACACGTTTGGGCCGCAAAACCACTATAAAACGCCCGCTATAGAGCCCAAACACCCAAAAAAAAAAAAGAAGATTTGAAGAACCATGGAGGAAGCTGGACCCAGTACCGAAGCAAACAACAACCCCCCAAACACCCAGGAGGATCAGGCAGAGGCCGAGGGGAAGGGCAAGGAGAAGAGGAAGAGGAAGACCCAGTTCAGTCAGCAGGAAAACCAGGTCCTGATTGTGGAGGTGACAGAAAAACAACAACAGCTTTTTGTCAGCTCCACAGTGTCATTGGGAACAAAAAATGCAATATGGCAGTCTATCGCAGCCAAGGTGAATGCTGTCGGAGAGGTGAGGAGGACAGTGGATGACTGCAAGAAGCGCTGGCATGATGCTAAGCGCAAGACCAAGGCGAAAATTGCAGCCAATCTCAAAGCAGCAATGCAGACTGGAGCTGGGAGTCCAGCACCACAGGAGGAGCTGGATGCGTTGGAGGAGCAGGTGTCCACTGTCATCAGCGAGGAGACGATGGTTGGAGTTCCGGGACAGGATACTGCTGAACAGGACCAGACACATCAGCAACAGGGTGAGTAGCAACCAGGGACTGGGGGGACGGGGTGGATGGTCCCAATGGCACTCATGCCCAATTAAACATCTCTCAGTGCACACCCACAATGACTGCGGATCATGTCACGGATACCCTTCTCCCTGGTGGCATAGACACATATCACCCTACTCAACCAATACATTGCAAGACACATATTGGTGGGCTCACAGACCTGGAAATGTGCACAGAAAAGTACACAAAAAATAGAGTCCAAGATTAACATCAGACCACAAAATTAGTGCAACATCAAATAGCAAAGGGACACATTGACTGGAGATGTGGCAGGGTTTCAAAATGGCCCCCTTGCCTCAACAGCACACATATGCATGCGCCCGTGTGTCTGAGTCGTGTGCAAGAATGTGCATGTGCATCAAGGGGGACCTTACTGCACCAACACAATGTTGCACACATCTCAGACACACAGGCACATGCATATGCGTGGTGTTGGGGCAAGGGGGCCATTTTGACATCCTGCCACATCTCCAGTCAATGTGCCCCCTTGCTTGTTCATGAGATGCAGTCCTGTGTACACCAAGTGAGTAAGCATCTAGTGAGTCTGCATACCATAAACACATGCATTGTCACAACAAAGTGATCATGTAGCCATCTGTCCAAAAGGTGCATATCCCACAATGCACACATTCACCAGACTTGAGTCCAAATGTGATGTCATACTATGAGCAGGGGGGATATGCCTACAACACTACAGTGCATGGACTATGCATATCAGGAATGTGTCACCCAAATATGTACTACATGACTTGTCTGTGTGCCATACTCACAGAACCACAATGTCCCTGTAAAGAAGGATGACATCCTAAGTATGACAAAAAGCAAGAATAGCAAAGTTGCACCAAATAATGACAAGTAGCCAAATGGCACCATCACCCCTTAGGTCAAAATCCATTCCTCCAATCACAAGTGTACACATGTGCCATACAGAAAACAGCATTCCACATCAGTCCTGGTGTGAGTTGCCCATTACACCATGATGTGCATGTCAACCTGTCTGTTTGTTAAGTCTACAGTTTCAGTGAACAAATATGCAGTCATGTCTGTCATCATCCACACAAAATCCCCGGCATTCAATAATCTGAACCAGGACAGCATGTATCATCCATGTGACCATGTGCTTGGCAAAAACACAAACACACATCAGCCGGCCATTTGCATCTCATGGGAGGGGTAGGGGGGTGATAGGGCCTGAGCACCACCAATACGCCTTTGGGAAATCCACATCCATCAAATCTAGGCCCACGTACACACCACACGTGGGCCCAACATTGAGGCTAATGGTTGTTGTCACTGTCTGTTCAGCCTGCAACAACAATGGAAACTCACGCTGCACCACACTCACAACGGGTAAGCCAACAGGAGGGCAGCAAGCAATGCATGCAAGGAAAAACATGACTGACGACATGCACACAAGAGAAATCACAAGAGCTTAAGCTACCTGGATGTACATGTGTACTGCATTGTGCAGCACACATAGAAACAACAATTATCGCATCATTGCTAATCTGCCTAAAGGGGTCCCTCCTCACACATAACCATTCACGCACCAAACCCATGCACATGTGCACTACCCAGCGAAGCTGACTGTCTGTGAGCCACACTGACAAGGCAAGTGACAGTGCATGATGAATTGCATGCCTGCACCCTAAACACTTTAACATGGTGCACGCCATGGTCACTGAAGTGGCTGAGTGTGGAGTTCATCCTTTATTTTGTAAAATTTGTATTAATATATGCTTACAACATTGCTGATAACATACTACATTTGTAAATCTCCTGGTATACATTGTACAAGGTAGCTCATCGGATGAAACAGGGTACAGGTGCGCTTCGCCCTCCAACGTCCCAGACACATGCTTCTTAATTGCTGATCCTAGGCTGTTCATATGGCTCTGTGACAGTTCGTGTGAGTTAGTCACTTAGATCCGGGTCGGATTCCTCAGGTGGGGGGGCGCATATATTGCCTCGGAATGAGTTCCATTTACCCCACACCCGCACCTACTTTCGGGGACAACCTCTGTGGATGAATACTGCCTTATCTGCCACCATTGCCCTGTCTAAGTCATGACACCAGTGCTGATGCAGGGGGGCGGTCGGTGCTCCCCAATGCTGTGCGATATTTCGTTTAGCCAGTGCGATCCCCAGGGTCGCCCAGGCCTGTGCTGCATGGTTGAGGTCGGTTGGCTCCCAAATGTGGAGACGGCACCTCCGTGGTTCTGGAGGGACCTCGAAGCCGCAGACCCGGGTGATCGTGGCCATGATTGCCTCCCAGTATTGTGCTATGTTGGGACAGACCCACAACGTGTGGTAAAAAGTGCCTGCCAGCCCACACCCCCGTAAACATAAAGGTGTTTCAGTCCGTCCGATCTTGTGAAGTGTTGTCCTAGTGTAGTATGTTCTGTACAGTATTTTCAATTGCACTAATTGTAGTCGGGATGGAATTGCCACCTCCCACGGGGACGCCAATGCCTCCTGCCAGTCCTGGTCGTCCATGTCTCCAAGCTCTGCCTGCCATTTCTCTCTCAGGGTGTGTGTGGGATCTTTCTGATTATGTATCAGTTTGCGGTATGTAAGAGAGATTGCTTTTTGTAGAGGTAGTCCGTCAGGAGACGGTCTTCGAGTGGTGATGACTCGGGAGGTCGGTACCCGGGGTATGGCTTTGGTAAGTGCATGTTTGATTTGCAAGTATCGGAATTGCTCCGAGTCAGCCATCTGGTATGTTGCTCGTAACTGGGCAAATGTCACAATCTCCCCCTTCTTCCACAGGTCCCCAACCCTAGAGATGCCAATAAGATCCCATTGAGTAAAACCTTTACTGTTGCGAAGTATACCCAATCTTGGGGTGTCCCAAAGCGGTGTATGTTGGGTGAGTACTCCCTCCCAGCCGAGCGCTCGCTGCGCTGTGAACCAAGTGTGTACTGTATGTGCAGTGGGGCCGATCAGCGTGCGTTGTCGGGCCTTGTTGTATAGTGAGCCCAGGAGTCCATCTGTACCAAAGGTGTGCCTATCGAGTCGCAGGGCCGGTTCCCCCTGTGGGGCGTGGAGCCATTGGTTAACCACTATAAGTTGAGAGGCCCAATAGTATAGTTGCACATTGGGCAGGGTAATTCCGCCATCGTACCAGCTCCTTGTGAGTTTGGACATTGCTATGCGGAGGGGCTTTGCGTCCTAGAGGAGGAGGCCCACCTCTGCCTCAATGGATTTGAAATAGGAGTTGGGGACTGGGGTTGGCGTGTTTTGTAAAGCGTATAGAAACCTGGGAAGAGCCATCATTTTGAATAGGGCCGCTCAGCCCAAAAGTGTCAGGGGCAGCGAATGCCAATGTTTCACATCATTTTTGAGTCTTCGGAGAGGGGGCATAAGGTTACGCTCATAGAATTGAGTACAATCTGATGTGATGTGAATGCCCAGGTATTTGAACCCATCCTTCCCGAGTTGTATCGTTACACCCCTGGGCAAGCGAGGGGGGGGACCATGAAGAACGAATAAGACCGACTTCGCCCAGTTAATCGTGCACCCAGAAAACCTGCCGTAGTACGCACAGATGTCTAATAAGCGATTGATTGATTGTCTAGGGGAAGTCATGTATAACAAGATGTCATCAGCATAGAGGGAAATGCGGTCCTCCCACCCCTCCATCCATCGCAGTCCCTGTATCACTGGGTCCCCTCTTATCCATGCCGCGAGCCGCTCAAGTACCAGAGCAAACAAGAGTGGGGACAGGGGACAGTCCTGTCCGGTCCCGCGCCCCAGGGGGAAGTCATCGGACACTAGCCCATTAACCACTACGTGTGCCATGGGATGTGTATATAGGAGCTGAACCCAGGCACAAAATTTGGGGCCAAAACCAAAATGTTGTAGCTATGCAAATAAAAAGGGCCATTCCACCTGATCAAAGGCCATACTGGCGTCCAATGATAGAATGACTGCCTCTTCTTGGATAGTCGACATGCGGGCCATTACGCCGTGAAGCCATCTCAGGTTCATCGCCGTGTTTCGGCCTGGCATGAAACCGGATTGGTCGGGGTGTATCAGGGACGTGAGATGTGGTTGGAGCCTGGTCGCCAGTGCTTTCGTTAATATTTTCGCTTCTACATTGAGGAGCGAAATTGGACGGTAGGAGGTGCATTCCTGTGGGGGTTTACCCGGTTTTGGGATTGTCACAAGAGTCACTATCCTCTGGTCTCTAGGGAGTATTCCCTTTTCTAGGCTGGCCTCGTACATCTTCAACAAATATGGCACCAGCGTATCTGCTTCCTTTTTGTAGAGCTCCACGGGAATACCATTTGGACCCAATGCTTTCCCGGTTGGAGCCCTCTAATCGCAGCCGTAATTTCATCAGCTGTGAGAGGTGCTTCCAATGTTTGCACCTCTTGGGTTGCTAGCGTGGGTAGACGTATGTCTTTATGAAAGGCCAGATTCTCTTCTACGGTTGCTTGTGTGGTGGGTGTGTAAATTGTCTCGTAATATTGTGCAAAGGCTGCGACTATGTCCTGCGGGTCTGTTATGTCCTCCCCAGTAGCCAAGTGTAATCGTGCCACCCAGCGACTGACACGCTCTTTTTTATCTAGCCAGGCAAGGAGCTTGCCGGCTTAGTCTCCCACTTCATAAATAGTGTGTTGCGTTTTCGTAGCTCTGGCCATAGCGTCTTCCCACGTGTGATCCCTGTAGGCTTGTTTAGCGAGGGCTAGTTTGTGAGTTGTTTCGTCAGTTGGGCCCCTGAGTGTTCGTCTTCTGCCATGCTCACCGCCCTTTCGAGCTCCTGTACCTGATGGGCATTGTCCCGTTTGTGGGAGGTGAGTAATGAAATGGCCTGTCCGCGCAGGACTGCCTTATACGCCTCCCATAGAGTAACGGGAGAGGTTGCGGAGTGTGTGTTTTCTTGAAAGTAATGCCTCGAGGTTTTGTGTAGGCCTTTCCCTATGGTTGGGACCTTCAGGTATCCTGGGTATATAGGGTATGTGCGCCTCCTCCCAGTGTGGTGTGATGTTGCTGATATAGGGGAATGATCGGATATTCCTCTGGGGAGGTGTGTGATCTCCAGGTCTTTCTCTAGGCTCGTTGGGGAGGTGAAGATGTAGTCAATCCTGGACATGCTGTTGTGGGCTCCTGAGTGATATGTGTACTGTCGCATCGCGGGGTGGCGTGTGCGGCAAACATCCACCAGCCCCAGCGCGTCCGTGAATTCTCGTAGGTGTGTGGAAGAAGTCCCTTGGTTTCTCGGTGGAAGTCTATCCCATGCAGCGTCTAGTGCGCCATTAAAGTCGCCCCCCATGATCAGTTCCCCTTGGGGAGTGAAAGCAGGAATTTGCCAAGGGCTGGGAAGGCTAGATTGTGAAGTGCAGGGGGAATATAGACTGAGACTAGGTTGTAAGCTCGCCCTTCCCACTGACAGGAAAGCGCTGCAAAGCGTCCTTGATCATCTGTCTGAGTTCCCTGTACTACCAGCGGGCAACTCTTTCAAACCTGTATTCCCACCCCTCTGGATCCCGATGTGAATTCGGAGTGTGCCATCATCTTGAAACCCCATCTATCCAGAGCTTTGGTGGCCGTCCCCACCAGATGTGTTTCCTGTAAGAAGACCACTGAGGGAGCATGCCTCTTGAGATGTTGCAATATCAGCCCTCTCTTTATCCTGTCACATAAGCCATTTACATTCCAGGATATAAAGGTAAGAGGGGGGCTCGGCTCGTGTGTGCACTCTGGCCGCGAGTGCACAGGGTCAGGAACTACGTCCCCTGGGACATTGGTGCGATTGTTGGGCATTGGAGCTGTGTGTACGAGTTATTGGGATCCTTGCGTGCTAACCTTGAAATGTATTGCATCAGCATTTGATGGTTAAACATAAATGAAATAAAAATTGCAAACTTGAACATTAACATAAACAAACCCCCCCCTTCAGCCCCCTCCCTGCCTCCCTGCTAGACGGATTTCCAACTACCCGCCACCCCAACTGTGCAGAGTGCTTTAGTCCCATAAGGAGTACTTGCGTGTGGGGGGAGAAGACATCCGGAGCACTTTGAACATCCCCTTGCTCAAAGACTTTGGAAAGTTCAGTACGTTACAGTAAATATGGCATCGGGAAGCAAGTGTAAAGTTCATTAGTCGTGACCCAGGTGGGCCAGTGCCGACCGGTCAAGCCATTTGGGGCGATCCTTGCTTTAGTTCTGCATCTCAGTGGTAGGCTTTTTGGGCGTTCTTTGTGTCGTTTTTGCAAAGTAGGTGCCTGTCAACCTCTGCTTTCATTTCTCTGTGGCTGTCTGTGGTTGGTCTTCGTCACCACCTACTTGTCTCTGGCTGTGCGATGTTTCATCGGGCGGGCGATGCTGTTGTTGTCTACCATCTCTCCTCGACCCATTTACCTGGCGCCAGCCTTCCAGCCAGTCGTGGGCGTCTTTGGGCGTGTCGAAAAACCAGGTCTTCCCATCCGCCACTACTCGGAGCCTCGCTGGAAACAGCATTGAGTAGGTGAGTTCCCTGCGTCTAAGTTCCTTTTTGACCTTGAGGAAGCTTCTTCTCTGTTTGGTGACCGCCGCCGTGTAATCCGGGAAGAATGAGATCACTGAGTTTTCTATGCGTAATGGCGGAGCCACTCTTGCTGTTTGGAGGATGGCGTCGCAATCCCTGAAGTTAAAGATCCGAGCCAGTATTGGTCTGGGGGGGGCTCCAGGTTTAGGTTTACCGCCAGGCACTCTGTGGGCCCTTTCCACCGAGAAAAAACTGGAAAGCCCTCTCGGTTGAAGCTGGGTCTTGATGAGCTCCTCTATGTATAGGTCCATAGCTGGCACTCCTTTGGATTCCGGAACTCCTGTAATACGCACATTGTTGCATCTAGACCTGCCTTCTTGGTCGTCCAGCTTGGATGCCATTAGCCGGTTTTGAGCTTCTAATTGTTGGACCTTCCGTTGTAAGGTGGCGGTGTCTTTCGTGAGGGACGCCGTTGTATTTTCGACGCGGGTTACTCTGGAAGCCATTTTTTGAAAGTCTGCGCGGAGGAACGAAACGTCCGCAGAGATCGATCCCACTGTTGTTTGGACGTTTGTTAGGGCGGACATTATGTCATGTAGTGTGACTTCATGTTGGCCCTCAGGCGTTGAGTTGGATTCTGTGGGGGCCTGATGGGCGGCTGTGTCCGAGGTGTCTTTGGAGTACGCGTATTTGTCCAACTTGACTTGTTGGGTCGTGCGTTGGCCCCGGCCCCCCATTGGGTCCATTCTCCGGGATGGCCCCGTCAATTGGTCAGGTGCTGGGCAGTACTCGCCGCCGCCTGCCTTGTGGCTAAATGCCACTTGCGGCCTGTCGGTTTTCCTGCCTCGCAGTGAGGGAGATTGTGGTGGCCACTAGTCCTGGTTACGGCATGACGTTGTCGAGGTGGCCTTCGGCCGTTGGTTGGGGCCAAAGCGAGTCTGCTCGGGACCCCGAGCGGGCACCGCAGGATATGGTTGGTTGCAGAGCGTCTCTAGTGTCGCACACTATCGTTGAAGTCAGTGGTGGGCCCGTGATTATGCGGACCTTGGAGTGTCTGGGCCGCACAGCGCCTATGTGCGCGTCAGGCCCTCTCACTCGGGCCTTGGCTTACTGGAGCTGTATGTTGGGTGGAAGTCTGGGCTCTTTGGCAGGGATAATGCCTCCCCCTATGCGTCTTTAATGCCTCTTGCAGAATGTTGTGTCTGCTCACGTGTTGATGATGCTGGAGTGTTGAGCGGCCCGCTCTCTTGTTGGCAGCCTTGGGTCTTCTTGGGGGTGCCACACGGTCCCCTCAGTGCCCCGTAGGGCAGGCAGGGCTGAGGTGCTAGGCTGCATCCCCGCAGGCTGAAGGGTGCAGTTCGCCCCGTGCTGTCACGCGCGGTCCCTCAGGTGCAGGCGCTATTTTGCTGGGGTGGTGTCTCACGCGAGGCCCCTGCTGTGTTTGCCGCTGCAGGCCGCTCCGCGTTTGTGGCGCCTGGAGGCTTCAGGGGCCAGATCGCGGGCCCCGGCGGAGCGTGGGGTGTTGCTGGCACTCACCCCCAGGTGCTACCGGTGCCTTCCATCGGGGGTTGTTGGGGCCTGTAGGTCGACGACCCTTGGGCGCAGAGAGGCCTCTCCGCCCTGTCGGGAGCCTCTATACTTCATTTAGGTCCTGTGTGGTCATCCCTGTTGCCAAGCGGGCGTGTGTGTCGAGGGCGCTGGGGTATATTCACGGAGGTTCGTCCAGCGCTGCCTACCCAAGGGCCGCGCCGAGTCAGGCGCGCTCGCGGACCGCTGGCGCACGCGAGGCCCCTGTTTCAATCGTGGCTGCAGGCCGCTCCGCGTCGCCTCCTCGCAGTATGCTGAAACGTTGCCGCGCCGGCTCCAACCGCGGTCAGAGGGGGCCCCGGGTGCTCCGATGCTTGAATAGCGTCTTTGGGGTCTAATTTCATCCAGATTTGTGAGCGGATTTCATGGGGATTTCTCTGTGCTTCCCGGAGCTCTGCTATGTTGCGGCCATCACGCTTGGCTGCAAGCCACGCCCGAATTCATCCTTAAAGGAGCAGGTCACACTCTGACACTTCCTCGTGTACATACAACCCCTGATGTAAAGATGACATCTGCTGCCAAACAATGCACAAGTGTCCCAACTCTGTCCAAGACCCATATTTACTCCAGCTTGCAACATCTCATCATTGCAAATGCACATAAGGGAAAAGCTCACTGGCTGAAAGGGATAATGGGCAGTACAACCAACGCTGATGGGGTGACTCTCCCACAGTGCAGTGCACAGACACATAAATCAGAGCTAATCAACATTGACTACAATTTGGTACACATTTCTTCACTTTCACTACTGAACAGAGGACACAACTGGTGCCGCTTGTGCATACCAATTGGACATTCACATTTGGCATAGCTGTAAACTCTGAGATGATAATGTACAACTACAACGTCACATCCGTGATGTTGTACAAATATTCACTATCCGGCATCTCTTCCTAAACAGTCAGAATGGAAATTGTCATGCAGCCTACTTGTAAACTCATCCAATGCATGATCATACTTGAAACACACATTTAACTGCGTCTCCCCTTTACATTGCAGAGGGAGAAACATCACCTCCTGTACAGCAGCCTGTCCCAATCTTCAATGAGGAAGATGAGGAATTCACCACCATCAACCAGGACACCCTCCAACAGCTGCTAGACTCATTTAGCACCCCATCCCCAGAAGCAGGGCCAGCCAGCTGCGTCGTGGAAACTCCACCCCCTGCACAAACCACCCACCAGCAAGCACCTACCACCACAGCTGTCTCCCAGGACCTTGAGAACCCACTTCTGGCATTTCAACGCCGTGCGGTAGAGGTCCAGAAGGAGATGGCTGATCAGGTGCGGGTGGGGTTTGACAGCCTGGCGGCCAAACTCGATGCCGTATGTGGGTGTCTGACTGCCATTTGGGACCACCTACAGAACATCACAGACACCCACAGTCCGCTCCATGCTCTCCGACATTCCATGGCTGACATCGCTGGAGTCATGACTCAGAGACAAGAACAACTGTCCAGTTAGAGTGGCTCCAGCGATGCCAGCCAGGAGTTGGCTTGCATGCGATTGATAATGGAGAACATGGAGCAGATGCAAGCGGAACAAATGGCTGCCACGGCTGCACACTAACGAGACAAGGCTGGAATCTTCCATGCCCTGCAGCTGATCATCACTGCATTGCTGCATCAAGGTTTGACACAGATGAATGCTGCTGCTGCTTCTACATCCACATCTCCGCCCCCTGATGTGTCAGTGCCTCACAGTGCTGCAGCCAATCTACCACCATGCACATGTGAGGCACATGACACATCAGAGGATGAAGATGTGGATGAATCTGCACTATTGCGAAGAAGAAAGCGGTAGCATCCATCTGTGCCAAAAGGACTGTTTTGCCTTGGATCAGTGCTTAGCATCATGCCCCGGAACATCTGCTTCCACTGTCCCCAGATCTACTCTTCGACACTCACCTTGGACCTCAATATGGACTGCCATGATTTGTGTGGTTCCCAAAGACACTGCAATCAGCCTGCTGACTGAACTCAACCTCTTCCTCGGGACATGTCACCCCTGAAGTACTCTGTCAGGCCCTCCACTGGGCATCTCTGGAATGTGGGGCTTGTTAGAGCCAAGTACTGGGCCAGTCTCCAACAGAGACAATGCGCATTTAGAAAAAATAAATATTTCAGTTACACATGTGTGTGTTGTCTATGACCATTCAAGCATAGAAGTCTGTATAAATGGTGGGCCAGTGATTCCTTCAAAACGTACACCAAGGGACACATGAGAAATGTCCATGTTTAACTGTGTCTCAGATAGGCAGTGAGATGACCGGGTATGTGTGTACTAGCCGTGCCGTCATTGCTCAAATACAACATTCTAGCAAGATTCCAACTTAGCCCTACGTACAGGTTGGAAATAGGCATGTGTGCAAATATGTCCAAGTCAGTCGCATGCCACAAGTAGTGTCTCCCTTTACCATTGCTACAAAGTCTCACTTTGCCGATCTACTCACACTCTACGGGGTGGACAAAGCTTGTTGTGATGGGGCTCATTGCATGGCACATTTCAAGATGGAGCACACCATATTTACATAGATGAAGAATCGTTAGGGCATATGCCTACCAGCCGCTATTGGAACCACAATGTCTGCTTCAGTGAAGTGGTGTTGGCAATAGGGACTTATCCCAAAATGCAAGTCCTCAGTCAGCCCCTTCCTGTGGCCTAACAGTGCCTTATTGTCAATAAGGAACCCTCTCATGCTGTGACCACGGTGAGCGGATAGGGCAATGTGTCTAGGAATGTGTAGTGCACTGCAATTAGCATATAGTCAGACGCTGTACCACCATTTCAAGGGTGGCATCACTATGAGCCAATGCCAAAAGTAGCAGCTGGGAGAAGTGGCTATGACACTGGCACTACAGGGAGCAACGCTACATTCCCCCTCCTGTGTGCAGCAGAACTGTGGGCCCAATTCAGAAAAGTAATCTGAGATAAAATCCTAACTTGACGACTTTCAGTATTCACAAAAGGCATTTAGGAGTAGTAGAGTTAGGAATCCTAACTTTACTACTCCTAAATGCCTTTTGTGAATACCGAAAGTCATCAAGTTAGGATTTTGTCTCAGATTACTTTTCTGAATCGGGCCCATTGTACTGCCATGTGCTGTGCACATCCGATCTGCTAAATGAAAACATTCTGCATGGGCAGGAGGTTGAGCCTCCATGCACAGGATCATCCAATTCAAATGATGCTGCCACACTTACACTACACAGCAAGTGTGCCGATGTCTGTGCATGGTAGATGGACTCTGCGCCAGGCTCATGTGATATGCAGGGGGTGGACGGAATCTGTGGTACCCGGCGCATACATCCATCTTCATGATGTTAAGAGCTGCAATGTCAATATCTGCTCAAGCCCATGTCCCTACGTTGTGTTGTAAATGGGCAACAATGTGCTGACCAACTCTGTGAGTCACACTTAAGATGTCAAACTTCACAAAAGAGTGTCCCTAGACTAGGCCATAACTCCTACTTGCCACCATGTTACCCATGCAAGTTTTCTGTGCTCATAATTGAAGTATCCTGACACTATCCATACAGCTAAGTAACATGTCATGACCACATGTACACATTCAAATGATTGTCGTGTGATAGAATAAGTTGCATACAAGGTAAAAAGCAACACTCCACCAAATCACCCCTGACATAAGTGCAACCAGAATTCTAAAGTAGTAACCATTTATTACAAAAGTACAAAAAACCTACCCTAAACTAACGCTAATCACTAATACAACTAACCTATTCTAAACTAACTGGGACAAAGTGAATGATAACCTAAACTATCTACCATAACTATTCCTAAACACGCAACAACATATCTAAGACATCAACCCCCCTCCCACCTTTAAAGCACATCATGAGACTGGACAAATACATCTAAGCTATACATACACTAACTACACAGTTAACCTACACAAATATATATATTTTTGGATTTTCTTTTTTTTATATAACAACAAAGACATCAACCCCCCACCCAAAGGAAAAGGAAACTTATCCCCAAATACTATAGAAGAATAAATATCTAAAACTAGCTTAAAATCTAACACTAACTACACCTACACTACAACTACACTACCTAACACTTAAAATACTTACCTAACACTAACTAAGAACAATAAATAACATTGGGGGAAGGAAGAAGAGGGAGATGGGGCTCAAAATGTCCGCTCAATATGGGAAACCCAGGGCTGCCTTTATGTCCTGCAGGTGCCTGGCAAGCTCTGCCATTTCCCGATGTATTTCAGCCAGGATAACATTGTTGTCCATGACTATGCGCCGGTCCAGCACAGTGAACGGCACCACCTGATCTGCAGGTGGCATTGTCCCTTGTGTGTGTGTTGTTGAAGGGGGATGTGTTGCTGCCTGTCCATGCCAGGAGCCACGCCTGTCACCAGAGGGGCCAGGGATGGCCTGTGTGACACTCGGCCTACCGTGGGTCATTGCCTCGGGCACCGACTTCCAACTACCAGCTGCCCGGTCCTCTTGGTACCTCTGTGCCATGTTGCGATACCCCTTTGAGACCTTTCTGATATGGAGGTACCGGTCCTTCCTCACCTGGAAGGCGTGGTACTCCTCTGGCGACTTGTTGTCTGTCAAATAAGAGCAATGACAAGATGTGAGTCCTGATGACTATGTCAATGTTCTCCATTTAAATCAGAAACACAAGGTCAGTGAAACATGGGAGCCTACACTGTAACGTAACATTGTGAAGTTAGAAAGTGACCTGGACAATGCAATGTGGAATCCAGTATCAGTAACAACATGCTGGGGAGACTGACATGACAGTGCATGGCATGTGACATGTAGTGTCACAACCAAATGAGACTGTCAGTGTCAAATGATGGTGCTATTAAATACCCTGACTGCGGGTGACATGTACAAGGAATTGGATGAGGGAGGCATTAGCCCTCCGAGTATAGCGCCTCGCTCATCCTCTACTGTAACACAGTGCTGCTTTATATGTACAATAATCATGTGCAGCCCTGCATGTCCCCCAGTGACGGTGTGAAGTTCCTCAACTCTGCGCCAACACAGGCACCCTTGCACAAGCATGCAAGGATGTCTGTGTGCAGGGGAGGCTTGTTTATGTGTAGGAAGGTTACCCTTCCTGCACATGAGCAATCCTGGAACAGCCCTACTTACAGTTACATTTGTGCTGCATCAAGCAGCACACATGGAAACACGTTAGGTGGCTGAACACTGACTTGTACATGAGGCGCAGGTCCTCTCTCCACCACAACTTCACAATAGGTGACGCAGTGCTTGCGAGAGGGGGAAACATAGTTTACTCAATTTTTAGAAATCTGCATGTCTTTGATCCGCAATTCTTACTCCACTGACAATTTTACAACGCAGGGCTTTACAACGCAAACTGTTACAATGCATTCCCCAAAGTAACGGCCCCCTGGAGTCATAATGGTAATAGTGTTATAATGGGAAATGTGTTTTAACAAATAGCTTTGTAGAGGCCTGCCTTGTAAAATATATTGTGCAGAAATAATTGCAGAGCAAAAGCATTCGGTGTAACTGCAAGTGGAGTAATGTCACTAATTTGGCGAGAGGGGCTTGTACATTTGCCCCGGAGTCTACCAAGGGAATGACCCCAAGGAGACAGCTTGGCAACACCATTGCAGTGGCAAAACATGCCAATGAGATACTGTTAGAATTGGGGGTCTCTAGTTGGCACAGGTAGGTACTTGTGACAAATAGGGACCCTCGCCTCTAGTCAGGGTAAAGGGGTACACTCCTAAAATAACCCCTGCTCACCCCCTTGGTAGCTTGGCACGAGCAGACAGGCTTATCTCAGAGGCAGTGTGTAAAGCATTTGTGAACACATACAGTAATCTAGGGACACACTACAGATGGACACCACACAAGGTTTATATCAAAAATAAGTATTCTTTATATAGTTTTAACACAAGACCATAACGACAAAAATCCACAATACTGTACTTAAAAATGGTAGTTTTAGCTTAGTTCAGTTCAGTTCTTACGATGCGACACTTTAAGTCAATGTACCTTACGATGCGGGACGCTTCCACAACAAGCAATGTTGCAGCGATGGAAATGCGACAAAGTTCTGGTGCAAAGAAATAAAGACGTCAAGTTCTTCCTGATGCGGCACGCTTCTCCGAGGTTGCGAGAAGTCTCGACTCGATGCGTCAGCTACAGCGGCGACACCCTTGTTCAGCGATGCGACGACAGCGGCTTTGGCGGCGACCCTCTTCTCCGACGTGGCGAGACGCTTCCGCTCGATGCGACAACTGCAGCGGCGACACCCTTGTTTCGTGATGCGACGGCAGCAGCTCCGACGGCGGCACGCTTCTCCGTGGATGCGAGGCGCTTCTCTTGATGCGGTGCAATGCGACAGCTACAGCGGCGACACCCTCCTTCGGAGTTGCGACGGCAGCAGCAGCGACGGCGACACGCTTCCTCTTCGTTGCGGACGCTTCTCTCGATGCGGTGCAATACGACAGCTACAGCGGCGACACCCTCCTTCGGAGTTGCGACGGCAGCAGCAGCGACGGCGACACGCTTCTTCCTCTTGAGTCGCGCTTCCAGCTCCTTGCGACACGCAGTCCCTTCAGAAGGCCCAAAACAGCAGCAGGCACTTCCAAAGGATTCTTGGGAGCTGGTGGTTGAAGTCTGTTGTCCCTGAGACTTCAGCAGGAGGCAAGCTCTTTTCTCAAGCCCTTGGAGATACTTTACAAGTTGAATAAAAGTGCACACAAAGTCCTTTCTCCTCCCTTTGGCAGTCAGGCAACCACTGCAGGCAGATCCCTCTAGCTTAGGGATAGTCTTCTCCTCAGTTCCTTCTTGGTTCCGCTCCTCAGCAAAGGTTTCTTCTTGTTTTCCCAAAGTGATCTAATTTCCTAGGGGTCTGGGTCCCCTTTTTATACACAGTTTTCCTTTGTTCTCTGAAGGCAGAGAGGCCTCTGCCCAGCCCAAAACCAGTTCTGGTCAGTCCTGGAGCACTTTGTTTTTCTGTCTCCTTCTTTCCTTTCAGAATGTGGGGCAGGGTGCTCAGCCGCCCGGCAGGAGGTGGAGCCAGCATTGTGGAAGGCAGGCACAGCCCTATTCAGACCCAGGTGCAACTCCTCCCTCCACTCTGGATGCAGATCTTTCTATTCAGCCCTGTGCTGACTCACCCTGTCTCCTGTAGCCACCCCCAGCCCCTGTCACTCAATCTCCAGACAAGGAATACACAACCTAGCAGAGGCAGGCTTGGAAGTTTAGGCAAGAAAATACCCACTTTCTAAAAGTGGTATTTTCAAACACAGAATGTTAAAACCAACTTCACTAAAAGATGTATTTTATCATTCTGAGTTCAGGCATACTAAATTCGTTTTTCTACCATGTTCCCTGGGTCAGTTCTGACTATAAGGTGTAATAGTCAGTCTGCCCATTCTGGCCTATGGGGAGCAGGTAGCCTTGCAATAGTGAAAAACGAAAATGGCTGTAATTCACTATTAGGACATGCCACACACACCAGGGCATGTCCTACCTTGTACTTACAATGCACCCTGCCCTAGGGCCTACTTTAGGGGTGACCAACATGCAGTAAAGGGAAGGTTTAGGGACTGGTAAGTGGGTGTACTCACCAAGTCGACATGGCAGCCCTAGGCTGCACACAGGCTCTGAGATGGCAGGCCTGAGACACATTTTACAAGCCGCTTCTGTGGGTGGCACAACCAGTGCTGCAAGCCCACCAGCGGCATTGGATTTACAAGCCCTGGGCACACTCAGTGCACTGTACTAGGGACTGACAAGTAAACCAATCATCCAATCATAGAGTCACTAATCCATAACACAATTTACAATAGGGAGAGCATATGCACTTTAGCACTGATCAGCAGTGGTAAAGTGCCCAGAGTCATAAAACAGCCAACAACAGGTCAGAAAAAATATAGGAGGAAGGCAAAAGTTTAGGGATGACCCTGCAAAAAAAGGGCCAAGTCCAACACAACCCCTTCCAGCCAAAAACGCAGGGGAGACCAATCACTACCCTGATGGGCTTCCCTGCTTTGGGCGATAGAACCTGGACCCTGGCCCACAACAGCAGGGGCATATTCCAGTTCTACGCCAATCTGAACCTATTGGAATCACTCTGTCCATACTCTCAGGGCCCACCAAGCTAACCCATGGGGAACCCTTCTCCTCAACTGTGGACACCACCTGTGCAGCACCTAACCTTAGCTTGCTCACAGGTGTGTCCCAACAGACAGACAGTACCCACATGGCCAACACAGAGGTGTGGCCTAGTCCACCCCCGGGGTGTGACTTCTGTCCCCTCCCAGGGGCAACTCTGTCCACCAGGACAGCAAGCCACAGTGGCCACTGACAGCCGTCAGTGATGAGAGCCAGGCCCCAGGCCTTTCATGGCTCTCCAACCTCTGTGGTGTCAGAGAGCGGGGGCAGTAGCCCCAGGTGCCTGGCACCCTTTGTCCACTCTCCCAACCGTCAGGTCAGGTATGACATCCTGACACTGACCCACCAGCCCCGGGCCTGTAACCGGCGGCTGGACAGGAGACTGGGGTGGGCTCTCCCACACCCGGTCCTCCTCCTTGGGGCTCTGTACCCTCCCACCTGGAGCGGTACCCCCTTCTAGAATTGTCAGGGCACCTGTGGTAGGGGTCCTGCACAATCCGCCCACCAGTTCAGGGGTTCTATCCTGCAACTGGGAACCCAGCTTAGGGTCTGTACCCTTAGACTGGGCAGAGGTCAGGGGTGAGGCTGTCCTCTCCCTGCCTCCCTCAGTGGGGCCCTGCACCCTCCCACCTGGAGTGGTGCCCCCAGAAGACAAACTGGTAGGGGCACTGTTAGCAGCTGCCCCTTCCTCCAGGTCAGGGGGACACCCTGAACCTGGCCCTCCAACCCAGGGTCTGAACCCTTAGGCTGGACCTGTGCCTGGCAACCCAGGACTTCCGGGAGGGTACACCAACCCCCCAAGGGAAACACACTCCTCTAGAGTTGTGTAATAATCTGCCTGGCGCACCAGGACTTCCTGGGGAGCACGCATGCCCCCCAGAGGGTAACACATCTCTCATGTGTTGTGTGACAGTCCGCCTGGCGCAGATCTCCCGACCCCTGTCCATCTGACAGCGCGGGAAGATCCCCCAGGACAGAAGTGGTGTTACCATGGTCATTCACTGGTGACTCAGCCCTTCTGGCTGGTCCCTGACCCACTGGTTCTTCCACTGGGGACTCTCTCCCCCTCTCACCCCTCACTCTGGACTTCTGCACCCTCCCAACTGGAGCGGCACTGCCAGACACCAGAAACACTGGAGCTCCATTTACAGACGCTCCAGGTTCTCTAGACACTAGGAGATCCTCCTCAACAGGCGGCCCATCAGGACAGCCTAGGCTCCCTACCTGGTGTTCCCTTGAAGAACCATCCAGGCTCTGAGACTGGGTTTCGGGCACCTTGGGACACGCAGCCCCACACTCACTCCTTCTCCACTGAGACAGGACGTGAGTCCCTACACCCCTCCCATTACCACGGGACCTAGCTGGGCTACACTGAACCTCTCCCACCACTCTGGGTTGGAAGACACCTGAGCCACTCCTCTTAGGGTCACTCCCCAATGCCTCTTCAGACCCTCTGGAATCCACCAAAAGGTCTGCCTCCAATGTGAGCTCCCTGAGGTCAGAGAACTCACACTCCAACAGGTGTTGGCATAGCTCTGGAAAACAGGGACTTACAATATGCTCTCCCCAAATTGGATCACACAGTCCACCACAGGGGTTAACCAAACTATCCTTCACCTCACCATCCAGTGCCTCACACACGTACTCCACACCACTCTCCTGAGACTGGCAAGACAGTATCTGACTGTCTCTGTCACTCAACCCACACTCTTCTGGGCGGTCTTCACACTCACATACCAGGACTTCAACCATGGGGGAACCCCTCTCCCTGCCCCTCTCATCTAGAGTCAGTAGAGTGTCCCTCCCACCACTAGGACCATGAATCCCTGTGTCAGTTTCCCTATTCCTCTCAGGGACACTGCGCACTACTGGAGCTACCTCATGTCCTTGAACCTCCTGGTGTATGTTAACCCCTCCAAGTCAGGCGCCACATCTCTGGGTGTGTGCACTACTCTCTCAGCACTGAATAACTTAATTTTGCTGCCACCATCTGAGCTGGACTCCACCTCCAACTCAGCAAAGCTCACTTCCTGAGCTGCCCAAATTTCTTCTTCTTGGGCTAAGGCCCTCTGAGCCTCATCAATCTCTCTCAGTTCTTCATCAATCTCTTTCAGCTTCTGCTCATGAGCCAGAAGCCAGCTATCTTTTTCTGTTTCTCCCTCACTTTTAGAGAATTCCTCCTCCTCAGACTCAACTGGTAGTGTTGCCTTCCAGCGGGGTAACTCATACTGAAATAGGGATGCCTCTAGATCCTCCCTGGACCTTCTCTTCACAGGCAGCCCTCTTTCCTTGCAAAACACACGTAGCTCCTTCATTGTGTAGATAAACATGTGCCAGAAGTTGAGTTCCATTTTGCAACAACTAACCAGAGTCATGGTATCAAAAATACCTCCAGGAGGACACCATAAAACAGAAAAACAGTATGTGGTCGCGTTTGGTCTGCACTCACTAGTAGTGTTCACCAATCACTGTACATGAGTCACAAATGCAAGTCCAGAATCCTCACCGCTGACCACCAATGTTAGAATTGGGGGTCTCTAGTTGGCACAGGTAGGTACTTGTGACAAATAGGGACCCTCGCCTCTAGTCAGGGTAAAGGGGTACACTCCTAAAATAACCCCTGCTCACCCCCTTGGTAGCTTGGCACGAGCAGACAGGCTTATCTCAGAGGCAGTGTGTAAAGCATTTGTGAACACATACAGTAATCTAGGGACACACTACAGATGGACACCACACAAGGTTTATATCAAAAATAAGTATTCTTTATATAGTTTTAACACAAGACCATAACGACAAAAATCCACAATACTGTACTTAAAAATGGTAGTTTTAGCTTAGTTCAGTTCAGTTCTTACGATGCGACACTTTAAGTCAATGTACCTTACGATGCGGGACGCTTCCACAACAAGCAATGTTGCAGCGATGGAAATGCGACAAAGTTCTGGTGCAAAGAAATAAAGACGTCAAGTTCTTCCTGATGCGGCACGCTTCTCCGAGGTTGCGAGAAGTCTCGACTCGATGCGTCAGCTACAGCGGCGACACCCTTGTTCAGCGATGCGACGACAGCGGCTTTGGCGGCGACCCTCTTCTCCGACGTGGCGAGACGCTTCCGCTCGATGCGACAACTGCAGCGGCGACACCCTTGTTTCGTGATGCGACGGCAGCAGCTCCGACGGCGGCACGCTTCTCCGTGGATGCGAGGCGCTTCTCTTGATGCGGTGCAATGC
This sequence comes from Calotriton arnoldi, assembly GCA_963921515.1. Lineage (NCBI taxonomy): Eukaryota > Metazoa > Chordata > Amphibia > Caudata > Salamandridae > Calotriton > Calotriton arnoldi. The sequence goes on from CAWUFW010001575.1 coordinate 160,573, forward strand.
GACAGCTACAGCGGCGACACCCTCCTTCGGAGTTGCGACGGCAGCAGCAGCGACGGCGACACGCTTCCTCTTCGTTGCGGGACGCTTCTCTCGATGCGGTGCAATACGACAGCTACAGCGGCGACACCCTCCTTCGGAGTTGCGACGGCAGCAGCAGCGACGGCGACACGCTTCTTCCTCTTGAGTCGCGCTTCCAGCTCCTTGCGACACGCAGTCCCTTCAGAAGGCCCAAAACAGCAGCAGGCACTTCCAAAGGATTCTTGGGGAGCTGGTGGTTGAAGTCTGTTGTCCCTGAGACTTCAGCAGGAGGCAAGCTCTTTTCTCAAGCCCTTGGAGATACTTTACAAGTTGAATAAAAGTGCACACAAAGTCCTTTCTCCTCCCTTTGGCAGTCAGGCAACCACTGCAGGCAGATCCCTCTAGCTTAGGGATAGTCTTCTCCTCAGTTCCTTCTTGGTTCCGCTCCTCAGCAAAGGTTTCTTCTTGTTTTCCCAAAGTGATCTAATTTCCTAGGGGTCTGGGTCCCCTTTTATACACAGTTTTCCTTTGTTCTCTGAAGGCAGAGAGGCCTCTGCCCAGCCCAAAACCAGTTCTGGTCAGTCCTGGAGCACTTTGTTTTTCTGTCTCCTTCTTTCCTTTCAGAATGTGGGGCAGGGTGCTCAGCCGCCCGGCAGGAGGTGGAGCCAGCATTGTGGAAGGCAGGCACAGCCCTATTCAGACCCAGGTGCAACTCCTCCCTCCACTCTGGATGCAGATCTTTCTATTCAGCCCTGTGCTGACTCACCCTGTCTCCTGTAGCCACCCCCAGCCCCTGTCACTCAATCTCCAGACAAGGAATACACAACCTAGCAGAGGCAGGCTTGGAAGTTTAGGCAAGAAAATACCCACTTTCTAAAAGTGGTATTTTCAAACACAGAATGTTAAAACCAACTTCACTAAAAGATGTATTTTATCATTCTGAGTTCAGGCATACTAAATTCGTTTTTCTACCATGTTCCCTGGGTCAGTTCTGACTATAAGGTGTAATAGTCAGTCTGCCCATTCTGGCCTATGGGGAGCAGGTAGCCTTGCAATAGTGAAAAACGAAAATGGCTGTAATTCACTATTAGGACATGCCACACACACCAGGGCATGTCCTACCTTGTACTTACAATGCACCCTGCCCTAGGGCCTACTTTAGGGGTGACCAACATGCAGTAAAGGGAAGGTTTAGGGACTGGTAAGTGGGTGTACTCACCAAGTCGACATGGCAGCCCTAGGCTGCACACAGGCTCTGAGATGGCAGGCCTGAGACACATTTTACAAGCCGCTTCTGTGGGTGGCACAACCAGTGCTGCAAGCCCACCAGCGGCATTGGATTTACAAGCCCTGGGCACACTCAGTGCACTGTACTAGGGACTGACAAGTAAACCAATCATCCAATCATAGAGTCACTAATCCATAACACAATTTACAATAGGAGAGCATATGCACTTTAGCACTGATCAGCAGTGGTAAAGTGCCCAGAGTCATAAAACAGCCAACAACAGGTCAGAAAAAATATAGGAGGAAGGCAAAAAGTTTAGGGATGACCCTGCAAAAAAGGGCCAAGTCCAACAGATACATAGGGCCATCTTTGCTAGGTGGTTGGGGAACGTTACATTTATGTCCTTAGCTTAAAGCTACGCCCTGCTACTTCTGTGAAGCTGGTATGCAGCATACCTACAATTAGACTGTGCAGACTGAAGGAAGTGGCCCTCTAGGGCCACTCGGGTTTTCTTACAACCACCTGCTATGCCTTCCCAAGAATGAAGAGTTGGTCAGACAGTAGAGAATGCAAACTTACATTTTATTAGTAATGCTCTGCAGAGGAGTCCATCATGACCTGCACCATAAGTTTTCTGCAGAGGGACTGACCCCCCAACAGTCTACAGTAAATAATAATTCCTCCCAAGGAGCCTCCAACCACGCCCCCAATGGAAAACTACCGGCCTGGGCCGAACATGAATAAAGAGGCACAGTAGGATTAGCTAACACCTGCCAGATGGGCACATTTTATCAGGAATCCAAGGCCACGGTGCTGGGTCTCAGCATCTCCTAACGTGGGAGCAGAAACTACACATTCTGATAAGTAAGCGAGGGCAGAATGCCCTATTCATTAGTCAGTTGAGAAACAGCCTTGAACAGAAAGAGAAATAATAATGAAATACAGTGTTCCGTAGAGGCAAGCAATATGAGTGATGAGGCCTAACTCAGGAACAGTCTAAGCAGCCTAATAAGGATTACAAAATGCAAAATGGAGTTACACTCGCTAACTGAAGCCTGCACATTACGGGGATAACTCAGTGGGTTGCATAACGTGAATACAAATGGCATCTATTTAGCCTCACATTGCTAAACTAATATAACGTGAGATGTGTATGTTGCAGGGATGTGTCTGACCACACACGGCCTGAAAACCACTGCCTCCTTGGGCATGATCGGGCCCACTTGCACAGTCATCTCAGTCAAGGATATACATGCATTTCATGTCTGCTCATAGTCATCAGCAACACCACTCACATGTCTCCTCTCCTATCTGTACGCTCTGTAATCCACATGCATGTGCTGTAGTGACAGAACCCATGGATGTCACTTGCATGGGTATCACTGACTGGGGATGTGCAAAGTTACATCTGGAAGACATATGCATTGCTCCATCTTCACTTACTGATTTGTACACACTTCACACTTCCACAAAACATCATCACACTGGAGGCAAGGTACATGTGATGCACACCGATACTGCATGCTACAACGTCAATGATTTCACCCAGACATCCATCACATCTCACAATGCCAATATTAAATGACTGAACTAACCAGTGGCGTGTGGGTCCTTGAAGGTGTCGATGTCCCCCTGTGTGATGAGTTGTTTTCCAGCTGTGAGACATGAAAAGAAAAGTGTGTTGGTATCAGACGTCAAATCACAAGTGTCATATTCAACATACAATTCATCACCATCACTGACAATGCTCTGTGACTGTACTGTTGCAGTCCATGTTGCCTACATGATTGTGTCTACTTTGCCTGTCATACCCACAAGACCTGAGAATGCTGAGTTACTCCAACAAGACAATGATACTGACAAATTTGCACATACTACTTGTGTGACACATTCCCAAGGCCCCATTTCTCCAGCTAACATGATGTTATACATGCTCTGTGTACGATAGCATCGCTGCAGATCGCACAAGGCTGTGTCACAACTGTTTGTGGTGTATGACACTCTGGAGATGTCCTATTTCACTAGAACAATTGTTCCTATCTCACCCATTGTAACACGAAGCCTATGTACAAGGGCAGCGTACCTAACTTTGCTAAACAAGGAGGAATGCATTATTACTCTTCCTTTTGTGCAGCACACATGTCGAAAAAAGACTACCTTGGATATTTTATGTACAGTCACCCTTCCTGTACATAAACAATCTTTGCCCTGCACGCACTATGGTGCAAGGGTGCCAGCGTTGGCACTACAGTGCTGAGTGTTGCGCCAGCGCAGGGGGAAACGCAAGCCTGCAAACTATGCTTGCAGTGGCGGCTCACCGAGGGAGTGCTGCGGGCGGTGGTGCGGGAGGGGCAGGGTGGGGGGCTAGTGGAGTCCGACATACGACGGACAGGAGTAAGGTAAGTAATTAAATTAACAAAACTATTTTCCTTGCGCATGCTGAATCGCCGAGTTGGCAAGGCAGCGTGCGCAAGGTAAATTGTTTTATGTATTTAATTACTTACCTTAATCCTGTCCGTGCTGATGTGGCAACGTTAGGTGTGAAGGCACGGCATCTAACACCTCACTCCGCCACTTTTATGCACATATACACCATTGTGTCACACACCGCATTTTTTGCTTTCAGTATGAGTGTTCATATATCAATTTTGAGGTTGAGCTTACCACACTGTAGGCCAATGATGACTCCCAGGTGGTCCAACAGGTCACCCTCACGGCCCACGCAATCCTGCCATCGGTGTTTCCATTGGCGGACAGTCCTGTCCACACCGAAGACACACAGCATCTTTGCTCTCACGCGCTCCCACCTGACCTTCTGCACATGGACGGGATATCCAGAAAGGATACGACCCCCACTCTCCACCATCAAGGGCAGGTAAAATTTCACCAGCCAGAGGGAGCCCCCCAATGCCCCCTCTGACATCCTGCCCTCCCTGCCCACACCCACCATCTCCCAGCACACACCTAAACCCAGTGCTAAGGAAAAAAATGCCCAATATATGCCCCTACAACTAGTAATTATTTAAACTACCCCTTAGACAAACACCCGACAAGATTGAGGACAAGACGCAAAAAACACGTAAAAACAAGTACACAAAACTTCACAGAGACACTATCAACAGTTCACAGGACACAGCATCACTCTCTCAATCAAAAATCTGCAGCCCACAACACCATACACTTCCAACACTCTCCACAATCACCAGCAATGTGCTCAAAAGAGAAAGTGAAAGTGCACAGCACTCCTCCAGGAAGCAGGAAGCATGCAGACATCACTTCCTGTGTGTTTGCGGGCCGTTTTTTGACTTTGCGGTGAGAATGTGCACGCAAATTGGCTTAGGGGTGATATTTTGTGTTGTTCAATGTGTGTAGCGATAGATTTTCCATAGCGATACTGAAAAAAACATTGCGTTAACGTTAATGCGGCAAGATTATGCACGCTACGTGCAAGTTTTTACACAGATGAACAATATTAGATGTAATTTCATCTCAGACCCCAAATGACACCCTAAAAAGCATATCTGACCACAAATGACACACTAAAAAGCATATCAGACCCCAACTGACACCCTAAATAGCATATTTTAGCCCAAATGACACCCTTAAAAGCATATTTTACCCCAAATGACACCCTAAAAGCATATCTGACCCCAAATGATACCATAAAAAGCATATTTTACCCCAAATGACACCCTAAAAGGCCTATCTGATCCCAAATGACACCCTAAAAAGCATATCTGACCCCAAATGGCACCCTAAAAAGCATATTTTAGCCCAAATGACACCCTTAAATGCATATTTTACCCCAAATGACACCCTAAAAAGCATATCTGACCCCAAATGACACCCTTAAAAGCACCTCAAACCACAAAAGACATTCCCACCCTCAAAATTACAATTGTACAATACTTACCGCAAAACGTTTGACTTTCACTTGTCAGGGAGATGTACTTATGCAGAGGATAAACATGCACACAATGTATGTGTGTCGTGTTGTTTTATTGCACAAATTGTGCTTAGGTGCATTTTGAACATGAATTTCGCAAAGGACTGTCACATTGTGACGTGCTCAGGTGAAGAAATTGTTTATGATTCGGTTCCTTCAGGCAGTTCCTACAGCAGAAACTGTGGGTTGTGCAGCACCAGCCTCATCTTCTTCATCATCCTCAGCATCGTCCGGAGCATCTGGCACTTGGATCCATGGGGCATTGATGCGTACACATATATTGTGTAACACACAAAATGCTATGATTATCTTGCACACTATTTCCAGGCTGTACAACAGTCTGCCACCTGTGATGTCAAGGAACTGGAAACGTGACTTTAGCACACCAAAAGTGCGCTCCACAATGGCCCTGGTGCGTCCAAGGGCCAAATTATACTGCATCTGGGCCTGGGTGCTAGTGGCTCGGAGGGGTGTCATCAGCCATGGGGAGAGTGCATATCCTTCGTCACCTGAAACATGTAATGGAGAGATGTGTCCAGAAGTTGTTGTGCATGCTGTGTTTGCAGTGTTTATATTTTGTCATGTGTGATTTGTGCTACTTTGGGATTCAGGTTAGCCACATGTAGCTTCAGAAAATTGACCAGCATCAATGGAAATTACATTGCCTCACAGCTGCCCGTCCCTACCCCCTAGCCTATTTTATTGTGTGCGCTGCGCAGTTGCATCACTGGTACTCCAACGGCGCGCCAAAGGCAATACCGTCTGCGCCCGTCCGCAAGCAAAACGCAAACAGCAGCAGTGACTCTGGTTCTCCTACCGTCTAGCACTACAACACACCCGCCCTCCTCAAAGTCAACGCAAGGAGAAAGTTCAGCTGCCAATAGGCCACACCAGACACAACTCACGTCCTGTTCTCCTGCTGCCGCCAGACCTTCACCACCGCCAAAACCTGCACTTCCAGATCCAGACCAGCCACAAAGCAACACTCCGTGGCACCCTCGCCTGCAGAGCCCCCAGAGGCCGGGCCCGCTTTGGCCACACCATCAACATCATCACACACCACGCCATCTACTCCATGGACTACGTACTCATTTCCGACCTGAGCTTCCACCTCACAAACCACAACAACTCAAACTCCAGTACCCTCTGGCCAAAGCTCGCAAACATCGGACTGACCCAAATCTTCACCACACTGACCCACAAGTCAGGACACACCCTCAACCCCATCTTCGCATGTGGTAACTGCGTCCACTTCATTCACACCACTCAAGCCCCGTGGAGTGACCACCACAGCGTACACTTCCTTGTTGAGAAACCCAAGCCACTCAATCCCACAGCCCATGCCACACAAAGGAACTGGAGCTGAGTCACTGAGGAGCTGCTCCACTCCACCATCAATGGCAACACCCACACCGCTGCAGCCAACACCAATGGCGCTGGCAGGGATTTCCACACATGGATCTCCAACTGCGCATACAAACTTTCCCTGCTATGCAACTCCAACATACAGCGTGCAAGAATAGCCGCCTCGGTCACCAACGACCTCCAAGATGCCAGATGCATCTGCAGATGCTTGGAGAAGAACTGGAGCAACATCAAGACACCCAGAAGACTTCACCACCTACAAGGACACCCAGCTCATACTCTCCTTCATCAAGGCACCCACACCCACCAGACTGGGCTTCCAGGAAGGATTGCAGGAAGTTGCAACATGGATGATCAACAGCTGCCTGGTACTCAACACAGAGGGGACATAAGTCCTCATCCTCTTAAACACCCCATCAGCATGTGACAACACCTGGTGGGCCACCACCTTCGGCAGGACCCCCCACCAACAACCCCAGGTACCTAGGCATCGTACTCAACTCCTCCCTCTCCATGAACCAACAGGTTTACGCTGTGGCCTCCAGCTGCTTCGACACCCTCTGCATCCTCCATGAGACCTTCAAATGGATCCCCCCCAAGTCAAGAAAGACAGTCACCCATGCAGTCATTACCATCAGACTGGACTACGGAAACGCCCTATATGCCCGCATAGACAAGTCTGTGCTCTGCAAGCTCAAGACTATACAAGACTATACAGGACACCGCCACCAGACTCGGCCTTGTGTTAATACTTTCCTCATAGGTTCAGACCCTCCATTGCAACTACTTGGTTCCCACCTCTCCCAGCATTTGCTAATGTGTGGCAGAGAGGCTGTGCCTGTGGGGATAGTTTGTCTACAAGGCTAGCCCCAGAAACCGCAGTCACTTGTGTTGTTGTGTATGATAGGTGGACATGTTACTAGGCATGTTGTATGGAATTTGCTACATGTGCATTCTCACATCAAGGTTCCTTCCATGATTGTGGACTTGAGGTGTGTGGTGTGTTCAGTTAGTACTTACCAACAAGCAGTGCATTTCCATATGTGCCATCCTGAAACCGCTGGTTATGATGGACTGGCGGAAGATGTAGGAATCATGCACATTTCCTGGGAACTTGGCTACGACATTGGTGAACAAGCCCCGGTGGTCCACAATTGCCTGCACATTGATGGAATGTGTGTGCTTCCTGTTGCGGTATATGTGTGCGGTGTCCGCAGGGGGCACAAGTAGGATATGTGTGCAGTCAATTGCCCCCAACACCTGCGGGAAGCCAGCAATGGCATAAAAGCCTTGCTTGGTCTCAAGCTGTTCCTGCGCAGTGTTGGGGAAGCGTAGGTGCTGGGGTGTCAGGCTGATGATGCCATCCAAGACAATTGGAAGGAACCTTGATAGGGCTGACTGTGAGACTCCCCCAACTCTGGCAGTTGTTGGTTTGGATGTACCAGAGGCCAACATGTGCAGCACTGCCAGCAGCTTTGTCTGTGGAGGGATGTTGGTTCTCTGCTCTGTTGGTGCCTGCAGCCTGGGGGCTATCTGGGTCAGGATGCGGAGGATGGATGATCTTTTGAGCCTGTAGTGGGCGATCACATCCTCTGGCGTTAAGTCTGTGAGGGTGAGGCGTGTGCGATGGACCCGCTGTCTTCTTCGGCGCTGCCTCCGTGGTGGTCCTGGGGGCGGTGGCAGTGGCAGTGGTTGTTGTGGCCTTCTTGGTGCTCCAAGCTGCATGAGTAGTACCTCCATGGCATCAGTGGGTCTTCAAATGAGGCTCTGGGCTAGTCTCTCTTCTGTACTGTTCTTTCTCACCATTTTTAAGACCACCTTTTTTCCGGTCTTAAGTCCCAGCCACTAACGGGCTCTAGCGGCTGTTTTCTGAACGTATCGCGGGCCCGGGCGATCATTGTAAATATTGTGAAGTGTGGTTAGCGTGTGTTTTTGCACGGGAAGGCCTACATTGCATCTCATTAGCGATAGCTATCGCTAACGTGAGTGGCGATGGTGGAAACGGACGGTTTTGCCTGAATTCTGTCGCGACAGCTTGGGAATATGGCGAAAAAAAAATCGCTGCATTAGCTGCGGAAAAGTGCCGCAAACACAGCTTTAACTCCTTGTACATATACCCCTTAGTTTGGCTTAAATTCTCTGTTTGCCTGACAAAATCACCCATGCACCAAAAGTCTAACTTTCTCTCAATATAAGAACCAAACTCCTGGATGTTACTTTAGAAATGAATGCTTTATGCAGCCGTTGCATGTCAAACATGGCACACCAGTACCTGGAATAAAAGCAATGCACATATATTACAGTGCATGGTACTCCTGAGCCATAATTATTTATTGCAGTCCCCCGGTCTTCTTCCACGTTTCTCTCTCCTGCTGTTGTGGCTGATTCACAAATTCATTTATGACTTCAGGCAGCAGTACCACTTGAGTATCCTCTTACATACTCTTAAACAGATTTGTAAGTCTGCCCCAAAATGTCAAAGTGCAAAAAGTGAACTGCTGTTTCTATTTGTCCTAATTGTATATGGAAGTTACCTAAATATTCTCATTTATTCCCATTTATATGATTTAGGGCCAATTCACAAAAGCAAGTAAGAGTATGGAAAAGAATACTACAGGGTACTACTCTAGATACTTCAACATACCTTTGTAATTAGTCTCCCTCTTCTGCAAAACGTATCTCCTCACTTACCAGTAAATATACGAGGAACGTCTCTCTCATCCACTAACCTCGCCTTACAGGAAAATAAAACCGAGTACTAACAACGAATATAAAGGGGTGTAAAAGTAAATTCTTGACATTTCAAGCTTGAATTCCCGCAATAGTATTGAAGATGTCACACTCACTACTTGAAAGTCATGAGGTGATGAATGTGCATTTGACATTTGAAATGTCACTTGGAGCACTGAACTAATAAGAGCCAAGCTCGACTTTTAAAGCCAGAAATGAGATACAATGATTTATGGGTTTGATTCATGCAAGACGATCCAATCTTTCCAGCAAAGCGAGATAATGTTTGAGGAGTTTCATCCACGTGCAGTTTAAACACCCACGGCTGCATCTTAAAGCAGACCACTGGTGTACCATTAAGGCCATTAAGATGAACTCAGTGGGTGTCTCGAGGTTCATCTTCACACTCTTATCCAGCTTCATCCCTGTTCTCCTATCAGTTTCCCTTGAATAGAAACCCAGTGTTGAATGCCGTTCATTTTGTCGTGAATGTGGCCCTGCTCAGTTTTCTTCACCTAGCCTGCAGTTTCCTATTTCTTGAAGGAAGCCAGAATATAAATATCACATGTCCCTGTATAAGCCTTGGAAGTTTAACAATGAAAGATGAGTGCAGTAATTTATGGAGTCGAGTCATTATCCTTCTGTGCCTCAGTTCAACAGACCTCTGCTTGATCATAATGCTGCTAACAGATGCATTATGATAACTTTCACCTTGCAGCTACTGATACTAAACTCCCTACATGCCTTGTATTGAAATTGTGCTGCTCAGCATTTAAAAGTGCTGTAATGCGGCACCACGAGAAAAGCTGTGTCCTGACTAGAGTTAATAATACATGTTATCCGCAAGAAAGCGAGGAAAGATCCGACAAAGCAAAGCTGACAGCTAATTTCTCTTACTATTTTAAATGGCAAATATCTCCACACCTGCCTAAAAAGTAGAACTATTCTTTTCATGTTTCACTCCTTTACAAACGTCAATGTATGTTTTGTGTGTGTGCGCATGCGTGTGTGTGTACATAAGTCTACTTGCCTGATGATACCTCCCCATTTCACTAACACTCCTGCAGAACATTTCCACATGTGAAATGGGTGTGTCCAGTGACGAGGAATCCATCAGGGGGCAGGAGGGGTTCCATTGGACTTCGCCTACAATCTGTTGCTTTATTTAGCCCCTCTCTGCCCTGGAATTTGCACCCGGTTGCTTTGAAATAGCGGCCTGAATTCCCTTTTACTTTGACCAACATATGACATATGTGATTTATGGGTTGTGTATCATGCTAGCTTTCACAAACGCTGAGTTGCTCTTCTAAATACTCGAGGCAGGCTATACAATGTGAAAACTGCGGGCGAATATCTCATGTATCAAGAGGAGTGCACATCTCATGAGAGTAGCCAGAGAATGTTTGGCACCGGATTTGGTTCACTGGGTTAATGTTTCAAGCATCTTTACTTTCAGAGTTTCTCTAGTGTAACTAAACGTATTGCCAAATGGCTACTGTTACACAATTTAATTCCACTATATTCATCCCCTGGGACTTAAAAATATATGCTGGAGCCTGCACAGAATTCAGTATTTGCACCGTTAGAGGTGATTGTAGAGCATATCTGTTTTGGACATTCATTCTGTAGCAGTTTCAAAGCAACAAAATTGTCCATCGGAATAGTGACAGTTTTTACAGAGAGGACTGTGGGCTTCAACTAAGGCCTTTTGTCCTCTTGTTGAGGGACTTGCTTAGGGGTGCGCATAATACTCCACTATTTCACATGTTCCTTAATAAAGGAGTAGACACTTATCTGAGGGATAGTACTTCCTGTAAGTCGGCGTATGAAAAATAGAAAAAAAGAACTGTTAAAAACTATGATGTCGCTTACTCTCTCAGAAGCACCCTCATTAAGCAAAACCACAGCCAGTCATGCCGCACAAGCATTTGTTGCCTTAACATTGGTACTGATTATTAATTTTACTTATGGGATGATTGTGACTGATCTGTTGGAATTAATCTTCTATGCCTCCAGAGGGTGGTTTACTTTGCCTTTATAAAGTGGGACATTGCCTATGAAACACGTCAGCTGTGGTTCTGCTAAATGATAAGAATACCAGAAAAATGAATTCTAGTCTGAAAGTATCCTCTATCACTTCCTTCTCATGTGCTACAGTATGAATGTATACATTGAATATGTAATGTGAAGTAAAACATTTTTAACTGTGTGGCATATACATTTTTTTACATATTACATTGAGTTCTAGTAAATATATTAGACTTTTCAAGTGTAATATGTTGCTAATATCTGTGTTTAATTACTCAGATTTGTCAATGTGGGTGCTTTTAAGATTTTGGAGAATTTGTTAAAATATGATAACAGTGGGTACCTGATGGCATCAGTTGTGCACCCTTTTTCTGAGTCAAATCACCTTCCTGCCCTGTTTGTGATAGTATTATGATGTAGCTCACATTGATTTATGAGCCAAGAGATAACACATACAGTATACAATGTTATTTTTTAGATAAAAGGGCTCAATACATAGTTTGAAAAACATGTGGTACAGAACAATGACCACTTTGATCTTCTGCAAACTCAAGACTCCTTCCAAACCGTGGGGGAATCTGAACGGGAGTCAATCTTTTAAATAAGTGGATGGACAACTGATTTATGTATGCACAAATTGGTAATTGACTGAGTGCATGAATGGATGAGTGAGTGAGTGAATTGGTGGAAGGAAAATTATTAGATAAGTGCATGAATAGAGGACTGATCATCAGGGTCAAGAGATGAGAATATTCTCCAACAGGATGGCACCATACCAGGACCTTGTCCTTGGCCATCCATGTGTATATTGATCATCTTACCAGTGAATCCATCCATGCAGTCACACATGCATCCTGGCACTCTTTCATTTATCCAGGCATTTCTCCATGTACTCATGCACTTATTCATCATAGGTGTACAAACGTCTGCATCGAATCCTTCCATACAATTAACCAGGTACTCATTCAAGTCCTCACCCATTCATCCATGTGTATACCCAATTACTCACCCATAAAACATGTAATTGCATTAGTCTCTCATCCATGCATTTATCCACACACAATTATCTCTTAGTTCATCCACCATTTGACTCAATCCCACATTCACCCACTCACCAATCCACACAACCACAATGTTATTGTTAAACTGGTTCAACCCATCTCATCATCCTCATACGATTTCTCATTTTTCTGTAAGCCCTACATTGCTTGCATAGTCTCATTGTCCATCTACTGTATACTCATAGATACTGTGGACTGAGGTTTAGTGGCAGTCTCTGATAAACAAACTATTTTGGGCACCTACCACATTTCCATCTGATTTTCTTTATTTAAAGTCTCGTGTTTATCTTCAGCAACTTGTAGATGAACCCTTCCCTTTTTGACAGTTCATACATCACTTTTAGATTATCAGAAAAAAGAATCCCTTTTGCCAAATTTATACATAACAGTGAACACCTGATAAATCCATTAATTCTAAAGTAACTTCCTTTCATTATGTTTCATATACAGATTTCACCATAATTATTTTCGTTCTTGTACCCAGATGACACCCCTAGATTGACTCACTAAACAATGTTTGGTCATAAATCTACATTGACACCAAATATTGCTCCATTGACACATGGCAGGTATTGGATACAGTTCATCACAAAGAGCATCCTGCAACCTTTCTGACTCCGTTCAGACCCTTTTCTCCAAAGGGGTTGTTTAAAGACCCTCACACACCCTATTGGTGTCATGCTTCATCAATGGGTCTCACCCTGGTCCCTATAATCCAGGGTGGGCTCAACCATCTTCCAGGGAGCTGTTTGAATATTATTCATAGTGGGGTCTAAAAGATTAAAAACAGCTAAAGGGCATCCAGGTTTCCCTTTAGCCTTTGATGCCTGTGAATGGTTAAGAGAATATAAATAAGAGTGTGTCTTTAGGGCGTTTACTACCCTACCACCCTAACCTTTCATCAACATGTTTCAGCCCTCTGAATGGCCTATCACCCTGGTTTTTAGGGACCAGGTTGAGACCTGATGATAAAGCATGAAACCAATAGGGTGTGTGAGGGCCCATAAACAACCCCTTTGGGTTGTCCTATCATCTGGAGAAATAGCTCAGAACGGAGTCAAGAAAGTGGTAGGATACTCTTTGTGATGAACTAGTGCAATAGGGCGGTAGTATTTAATGTTCTCTGATATAAACATATATAGAGAATATCTCTCCCTCCCTATACATAAAATGTGTGATAAAGGTATAGAGGCATAGGATACATTCATTACTACCAGCATAGCTACAAAAAGAGCCACATTCACCATTAATATTGTGAAAAGCAGGAGATTTTAACAGTTGCTACTGAGAGTTATTTTAGCATTTGACACCTCAGCCATAACAACTGAAGCAAAAGTTCCAGATCCTTTTAAGTGCTTCTTCAACTTAAAAGAGTAAGAAGAAGTAATTTGCTCAGTGAAGTCATAACTACCAGAAAAGACCACAAAAATCCTTAGATGGACATTATCTCACATCCTCCAAGAAAGAAAAACTCAGACTGTGAAGGTAATCTGCAAACTCTATGACTTAATTTGAGAAAGAGACCCCTTTGGAACTTCACCAACTAAAACGGGGTCCTTGAACGTGAAGCTAAAAAAATTATTTTGAAAAACTCCAGTGCCAAAAGAAAATGCACACTATAGTAATACCTGCTTGCCGGAACACTTAAGAGCCAGTAAATGTTCCTCGAGAGATACTGCAGGGGTTTGAACAGGAGCACAATTCTCAAACGCTATCTCAGCATCTTCAGATTCTACTCTATGAATTAACAAAAACTACTACAGAAAACACCATATGAAAATAAAACAAAAAAACCAACACATTGTTTAAAATTTTAAAGTGGTAGTTTGTCACTATGCTGTATTCACAGTGTATTAAAACACAAGTCTAAATTAAACCAAACACAAGAAAACCAGACAAAAATCAGAAAACCATGACAACTTGCACAGCAGATAAAATTCTCATGAATTCACCATTCTTGAAACAATTGCAAAAGCAAATGTTATAAATGGTTTTTCAGGTCTGGTTACAAGTCACTATGCCATTAACATGACCAATGAGACAACTATGAATATAGTACCATTTATTGATTTGACAATATGTTGTTATTCGATGACATTGTGCTTGTCAGGGTGAAGCACAAACAGTCACTAAATTAACCTGTGCTTAACCCACTGGTAGCTTGGCACAAGGGCAGTCAGGCTTAACTTAGAGGCAATGTGTAAAGTATTTATGCAGCACTTAAACAGTAATAAAGTGAAAACACAATAAAAATCCCACACCCATTTAGAAAGATAGAGTAAAATTTGATAAATTATTTGACATTCAAATGCATAAATCCAATTTGTAGAACTGGAGAAATGCAGTTTCAAATATTTCAGGTAAGTATAGCGCCTAAGAGCACAAAGCGCCACTCGTGGTTATCTGGTTGTGCAAGACGGGGTGAAAGACACAAGTTCAGGCTGACAACAATAGAGTGTGGGCCGGATACAGGGACCAGGTTGTCCCACTGCAAATGTTACCTCCTAAAGTTCAGAATGAAGTGTTCCATTTGCGGTGGAGGAGGCCACAAGGAGCAGGGGGAGCATCGCCGATGGCCGCCGCTAGACACAAATAGCAGGACAGGCATCAAGGACTTGGGCTAAGTCTCCTGTCCTCCAAAAAGAATAATCAAACATATATGCCCACCTAGGCCTAGTGGGGGGAGGGATGCCAGAGACCTCCTTAGGAAAGAAAAGTCTTTTTTTAACAGTTCTGTGGACCTACAGAGGGGACACGGGTCAGCAGTGGTGTAAAAAACAAAAAAATAGTCAGGCTCAGATTTTACTCATACAAAACCAGTGAAATTCAGCAGTTATAGTTAGCTGAGCTAACTATAACGTACGCCCCCACAATGCACTTTTTATGACCTCACATCCTCACATATTTCTTCACTCATGACATGGTTAGTGACATAATTGAGAAAGGGAGTGTGGCCTCCTAAGTCCCCTCAGCAACAGGATGTGTGGGACTTACTAGACGTAACAGGAGGGCTTGTTGGCCCCACAAGGACCCTCAGCATCCAAGGTGAATTTATCCCCCAACCAGCCATGCGCCAGCAGGAGCGTTTTCAGAGTGGTGGAGAAAGGGGGAATGGCCCTGAAAGTCCTGACGGCACTCGAGCTGTGTGGGAATTAATGGAGGTAACAGGATGGCTTGTTGGTCCCCAAGGACCCTCAGCATCCAAGTTGACTTTATCCCCAACCAGCAGTGCACCAGGAGGAGTTTTTGTGGAGTAGTGGAGAAAGGGGGCAAGCCCCCCAAAGATCTCTCAGCAATACTGCAGTGTGGGACTTACTGGCAGTATCAGGAGGGCTTGTTGGTCCCCAAGGTCTCTCTGGACCCAAGGGGACGTAATCTCCCAAATGGCAGTGTATCAGGAGGCACGTAAAAAAATTTAAGGGAGGGGCTGCGTGGCCCCCCTTCCCTGGGCCATTTTTGGCCCTGGGGACCCCTCCCCAGGGGCCAGTCATTTTTTCAATGGGGAGAGGTTCATGCGGCCTCCCTCCCCAGGCTGATTTTGGCCCCAGGGAGCCCATCCCCCAGGGCCTGCCCTCTTCTTTTTATTATTTGTGTCATTTAAATAGAGGAGGCCCCCCTCTTGGTGCCCTGGTCCCACCCATGGTGGCCAGACACTTTGTTGGGGTCCACATGGGAGCCTGAAGGCCCCCTCAGTCCCTGCTGGCTCCCCTCGCCCTGCTAATAATTGAAAGTTAAAGCCCCAGGGATGTGGTGGGCCCCAGGGCTGCGGGGGAGCCATGCAGCCCCCCCAACATTTATTTTGAATAAAGCACCATGGAGGTGCTGGTCTCAAGGGCTGGGGGCGTCTGTGCAGCACCACATTATTAAAAGTTAAATCCCAGGGGAGGTGGTGTTCCCGGGGCTGTGTGGTGGGCCACATAGCCCCCTGTATTTATTTTGAATAAAGCCCCATGGAAGTGGTGGTCCTTGGGGCTGCATAGGGGTCCGCACAGCAACCCCGCATTATTTAAGTTTCAAACCCCTGGGAGGTGGCGGTCCCCGGGGCTGCAGCGGAGGCTATAGGAGCCTCCCCCGCATCAGTTTACTTGTTTGCCCCAGGGAGGTGGAAGTCCCTAGAGCACGGTAGTGCCACATGGACACTCTCTACATTATTATAAAACATGTCCTTGAGATTTTGCCCACCCGGGGGCTTAATGAAAAAGATGCACGAGAGCCATCACGTCCTTTTAAAAAATGTTTTTGCAGCAGATCCACCCATGAATTTGCTACAACATTTTTGAAATAAAAATGCTTTTAAACAGCAGGGGGGCCCCTGTCACATATTCCCACCATATCTGGGCCGTTAGAGTATTCCTACCCTGCCCACCCTGCCCCCTTTTCTTTCTTTTTTCTTTTTTCTGTGAGACTCAGCTTCAAGCGGAGTCCCACGATGGCTGCCAACTCTTTCTGGCAGCCAAATTTTAATAGGATCCGTGAGTCCACTGGATGGACTCGCGTCCCCAGATATCAACATTATTTTAAGTTAAATATCTCGAAAACTACTGAACAGGTTTACACCAAATAAAAAGCACATTTTCTGAACCAACATCTAGCTTTCTGCCAAATTTTGTGTAATTTCGTTTAGCAGTTCGGGCTGTAGTCGTGTTCCAAAAAAAAAAAATCCCCCGTAGTCATAACATGGGGAAAACGCATTTTGGGACCCCCCTTTTTCTCACCCCCCACTTGATGGATCACCCCGAGACTTTAAACACAGCAGCTAAAACAAAAAGGGGACGTTTTTTGACAATTTTGTGAAGATTCATCAAGCGTCACCAAATTTATTGGCAAAACAAAAAACACTTTTCCTATGTAAATTTTGCTCCTAACTATAATTACCTACTGGCAGCTGCCATATTACCTACTGGCGGTCATCAGTGGGTAGTTATCGTTAGGACCATGTTTCCATAGGAAATGCATTTTTTGACTTGCCTATATCTTTGGGGCCAATTGACAAATCTTCACAAAATTTTCAAAAAAAAGTGTCATTTTGAGACTGGTGCATGGTTTCGGGGTGATACATCAAGTGGGGGTTGAGAAAAAGAGGGGGTGAAAAAAATATGATTTTCTGTGCTTATTCCCATAGGAGCGTCGAACGCGACTACAGGCTGAACCGCTAGACTAAAGTACACCAAATTTAGCAGGAAGGGAGATTTTGGCTGTCAGATCACACTTTCAGTTATCCAGTGTATATCCATTAAGCAGTGGTTGAGAAATTTAAAAGAAAGCAAATAAGGATATCTGGGCGGAGCATAAGCACAGATCTCTTGGTGAGATCTGACTGGCTGTCAGCACTTCAACCAGAAAGTGCTTGCAGCCATCCTGGAATAAATATACATGATAGCACCCCTTTGAAATGCATTGTAGTGAATGGCAGGTTTTGAGGGTCACAAAAAGGAGAACGTATAAAGGTTGATAACAGATTTTAGTTCCAATATAAATCATTTGTGTCTAAGGTGATTACAACAGGAGCAGCCTGTCAGTTGATTCCCTTGTGTTCTACTGCAGCCTCCCAGAGTGTTCTGAAGAACAACTAAAGCACTAAGGGGCATATTTACGAGGAAGTGACAGAGCGTGATGTTAGCCTCCTTGGCTTGACGCCGTGCCTTGCCACTTCTGAAATGCAGGGCTGCACCGTATTTACAAGGATACGGTGCAGCTCTGCATTTTCCCCTGTGCTGGCGCTAATTTAGCCGCCTATCCCCAACGCAGACACCCTGTTACCATAGTGCAAGGGTGCCTGGAGTGAAGGGAATGATTGTTTATGTGCAGGAAGGTGGCCCTTCCTGCACATAAACAATCTGATTTATTGTTTTGTAACCTCTATGTGTGCTGCTTAATGCAGCACACATAGAAGTTGCAAAATATAATTTTTTTAATGATTATTTATGTGCAGAAAGGGACACCTTCCTGAACATTAACAAGCAATGGCATTTTGCAGTTTCTATGTGTGCTGCACAACGCAGCACATATAGGAACAGCAAAAAATGAGGAGAAATGAAAAACTTCTTCTCATTGCGCCAGGTTAAGACCAGGTTTTCCCTGGTCTTAATTGTGGCGCTGCCCAATATTTACGCCACCCTTGTAAATATGAGACAGCGCCAAAATCAATGGGTGTTGCAGTGGAATGCCCACCACAACACCCATTGCCCGCCCCTTTCAAGCTAAGTATACCGTAAAAGGGTGCCTTATTTACAAGACAGCGTTACGCCACGGTAAATGGCTTATTGCTGCCTTGTAAATAAGGCAAAGCCCCTATCGCCACCATAACGTCAGAAGAATTGACGCTGTGGTGGCGATAGGGGCTTGTAAATATGCCCCTAACAGTCTTACTTATGGCACAAGTATGGCATACCTTAAGCCATCCTGATTGAATCAAATCTGTAAAACTTAAAACATTCAATTTAGAAAGGAACAAAAAGAGAGGTTTCATTTTGTCATAGAAAGTATGGTTTGTGCTGTAGAAAAAACATTAGGACACATTTTCAGTGAGGTCTCAACTATCTTCCTCTTCTATTTCATTAAACATTCTGACATTTAGACTGAAACATGCGCTTTAACACCAGCAGCAGACTGCCAGATAACTCCCTGGTGATCAGCAGTTTATTACAGTGTTCTTATGAGCAACTAGAGTGCTAACATTCTGACTTTATGCCAAAGGTGTGGCACATCTGACTTCCATCTTGATGGAATCGACATGGAAAACTGACAGCTTTTCTACTGAGGAAACTGCAGTAAATGAGGAGATTAGGGTGCTTCATAACAGATAAGTCTCCCAAAATGGCCATCAGAGAGAAAAGAGCCCAAATGTAGCACAACAATCACCCAAATGTAGCCCAAGTATATCCTAATGTCAGAAGTGTGCAAAACACCCACACATATTGAGCTTCTTTATAAAAGTGCATGAGGTACAAAGGGTTAACATATACTAATCATTCAGGAATGGAGTGACAAAATACAAAAATTAATTATATGTTTTTATTTGCTGCCTTCCACACTATCAGAGAGTGTGCAATTGAAAATGCTGCCATTAATGGTTGCTTTGTGTGAGAGTGGTGTGCCATTCTTTTGCTTAGTTTTTACATTTCCTGACAGTATTGTGTCTATCTGATAAAACCCAAAAATTATATTTGATCAACAAACTCAGTTTTCAGGTATGTGAATTAAATTTTATTTCGAGAAAAAAAATATTGAAAAGGTATATGTGTATATGAGAATGTTATAAGAGAGTATCAAATGTTTTTGAGAAAATATTGAAACCATATGAAGTCATGTGTCAGTGGTTTTTTGTGAGTGACTGTATATGTTTAATAACACGCGAGAAAGATGCTTTATGAGTGTGTGAGAATGAGGGAGTTTGTCTGATTTGCAGACTAGGTGAGTGAAACGTTGGTTAACAATCTGTTGTTTTGCATTAGTATGTTGTGCATTTGGTGTAATTGGTGGTAAGCAAAACTGTATATTAAGAGTTAAATTTTTAGTTAGCAAGGCATTAGAAGATGTGGAAACATTTACCTGTGTATATATGATGTGCTGTTCTCAAAGAGTGTTTTTCTTTGAATTCTGGGTGTTGCAGTTCTGTTACACTGCTTGGTCAACCAGCTACAGAAGCACATATATGTTCAATTGCTTACCCAGAAACTAGTTGTGTATGCAGCAGATTCAATCTTAGTTGTAGTCACATCTGTATTGCTCTCTATTCCGTAACACAGACAGTGATGTGTTTGTTTATAGCCACTTACATAGGTATTTAGAGAGTCATAGACATACTAAAATAGACAATTACATACTGACACATTTACTTAAACATCTCACGCCACTGCTATGGGTGTACTCCTACAATTTCTCAAATATGTTGGCAAGTACTGACAGAACCTTCTCATTCATGTAGAGAAATGCTCTTTCAAACATGGATGATGCTTGGTAGTACAGGTCCTGTGTGTGCACTTTCATGTGTGGCTTGATTTGCAATGTAAAAGCTGTTTGTCAAGTCTTAAATCCAGGTGTCAGTATGCCCAAGTCACATGTGAGAGATAAAGTAGGTGTGCTTTAAAGCATGCTGGTTTGTACTTAAAATATGAGAGATTTTCTTTTCAGTTCACTAAGTTACTTGTGCGCTTATATGTCCCAATGCCAAGTACCACATAGAGTATGCCATGCCTAATGCAACTGACATACATGTTAAGAAAAACATAAAGCCCCTGTTTCAGCTATTGGGACAGCTACAGAAGCACATATAGATACAGCCACTCACCAGAAACTATTAATACATGCAGCAGACTCAGGTAGTTGCAGTGACACCTAAGTAGCTCTGTATTGCCTAACATAGACACTGAAGTATTTCTGCAGCCACTTACATACACATTTCTTTCCCCGGCGGAGTCCCACAAGGCTCGGCCTTATCTCCTACGCTCTTCAATATATATATAGCCCCTCTGGCTAGACTAATAAAAAGTTACGGCTTTACACTGGTGTCATACGCTAATGACACGCAGCTTATAGTGTCGGTAACACAGTCAGTGGATGCTATGGCAGCCCAATTCTGCAAATGTATCTCCGTCCTGATGACCTGGATGAACGCCAATTTCTTAAAGCTGAACGTAGATAAAACCGAGGTGATAGAGTTTGGCCAGAAAATCTCGGTCTGGAACCAATTATGGTGGCCAACTGCAGCCGGTACCTGTCCGGCTCCGGTCAATAAAGCCAGGAACCTCGGTCTTATGGTAGACAAAGACCTCTCCTGGGCTCCCCAGATCAACCAAGTCTCATCAGCTTGCTTCTTTATGCTCAAAGGCCTGAGGAAGATTCTCCCATTTATTCCGCTTTCCTTGAGGAAAACAGTGGTAGTAGCCACGATTCTATCCAGAATTGACTATTGTAATGCTCTCTATCTAGGAGCAGGTGCTGCTCAATTCTCCAAACTACAGTCAATTCAGAACGCGGCAGCTAGAGTACTGCTCAAACTACCCAAACATCACCCCTCCTCGACCAGTATAAAACAACTTCACTGGCTCCCAGTGCGGCGACGTGTTGATTTTAAGACTCTGTGCCTGGTGCACAAAGCCCTGTTTGGTGGTGGGGCCAAGTGTAGGAAGGTGGAATCTGACTATATGGTTGCCCCCACTTTTTTCCTGGTGTTTTGCTGGTTTATGACTTAGTTGGACTGGGATCCTGCTATTCAGGGCCCCAGTCTATCTGCTTCCTCTCTAAAATGGTTTCCATGTACCTTAGGTACATCGTTGATTGGATTCTGGAGTGCCCTTATAAGTCCCTAGTATATGGTATACTATGTACCCAGGGCATAGGTACCCCAGAGGCCTACCAGGGGCTGAAGCATGTATTATGCCACCCCTGGGAAGCCCTCCAAAATGACACCACAGGTCTGCTACTGCAGCCTGGGTAAGGTGGTGCATGCACCCCTTACTGTGGTATAGGCTACCTATATCACTACCATTGCACACACATATAAACCTATAAGTCACTCCTATGGCAGGCCTTACCAATCCTGAAGGCAGAGTGCTTGGTTTTTATGTGAGAGGGTGCCCCTGCATGAGCAGAGCCCCTCTGCAGCGTTCAGAGTCAATCCTCTGGTGCTGTTTGTGTTACAGCCTGACCATATACTCTTAAGTGCATTATATCCTCGCGGTAGAATGCTAACTTTGGACTGGCTGCACCAAAACATGTCGTGTTTGGTGTCAAACATCTTGGAATACTACCCCCCGCCAGTCCTTGTGGCGGGGGTAGCATTCCACCCTTCTAGAGGGAGAAACATGTACACACCGGCCTACCCGGTATTAACTTTTCAGAGCCCTGGCATCACAAAATGGATGCCGCTGCCACAGACACGGGTCTGGCCTCCTGCTGCTGACCGAAACTCCGGCAGGGGAGGCCTGGACAATAGGTTTCCTGTCACAGTGAGGTGTAACCGCCTCCCCAGACAGGATAGTGTGTATTGGGGCTGGGCGAGACCACTCTCTGGTGCTTTGAAGTCCTGCACTGGGGGCACATTTGGTGTCCCTGTGCATAGTCCAGTTCAAACCGGTTGCAGGGGCTACCTGCCCCTGCTCTGGTGCAAAACTGGACAAAGGGAATGGGTGTAACCACCCCTCTTCCCTGACCCTCCCATAGGTGGGTCCCCAGAGTATGTCCAACCCCCTAACTTAGTATAAGTATGGGACCCCAGTCCTTAGGACCTTAGATTACCCTGGACGAAACTCTGAAGCCGAATCCTGGCCCTTCGACGCTCTACTTGAAGATTAGAGGACTAAAGAATCTCCCTTGGGGTCAAGGAGTGACTCCCCTGCTTGGCAGGCACCTAAGAAGCAATTGTCCGGCCTGCATCGCTGAAGCTCCCGCCGGACGCCGAAGTCTTTGCAACACCAGAGGTAGATTTCAGGACTTTCCCGAGGCTGCCCTGAGACCCCAGCGAAGCTGAGGCACGTAGCTGTCGTGGGTAACGTGGAACCGTGACCCCTGGACACCAAGAACTCTTGCAAGTGCATCCCCTTCCTGGTCTCCCGCGAAGTTATGCTTTGGGCTCCGAATAGCCCCTTCCTCCAGCACCGACTGCACCGAAGATCACTGGCCTCCACTCCACGAGTGTCCTGTGAGCCAGCTCCAAGTGCGTCCACTCGAGGCTCCTTCGCGGTCGCTAGTCCGTTGGCTAGTGGGCCCTCCCGAAGGCAACTCTTCTTTTGCTTAGGCTTTCCTGGTTGCTCCAGACGTGCCCTGACTTACCCTTGCTGGGTGAGTCCCTCAGATTTTGCTGGTTTTCATCAACGTCCTTTCTTTGTTTCCACGTGACTTGCCGTTGCCAAGGCTTGTTGGGTCCAATCTGGTCGCCGATACCGCAGCAATTGACAGACATTGTGGGACAGCTCGAATCCAGCTCCTGGTTGTCGTCGACGCCTCCTGGACCTCGTGGCTGAAGAGTCAAGACAACCGTTAACCTACCTGAAGCACCCGACATCGGTGGGCATCTGCTCATCGCCCTCCTGGTCACTGGCTAGTGACCCAGACTCGGTCCCCTCTGCTTTCAGGTTCTTCAGATCTTCGATCCACCCTTGGATCCACCCGGACACTTTCGACTTGGCCGCCAGCAGCACTTTGCAGCAGATCGCACTTCCAGGATATGCTGTAGGTATGCCAAAAGGGATGCTGTTTTGTGCTTCATAGATTGAGAGATGTCGTTTTGAGTTGAATAAGTTACTTGCACACTTGCAGGCCCCTATGTCAAGTACTACATAGAGTATGCCACCCCTAAAGCAACTGATATACTTGTTCACAAAAGCATAGCACCTCTCTCGCTCATCTAATGAGATAGCTACAGAAGCACATATAAATTCAGTAACTTATCGGAAACTACTTATGCATGCAGCAGACTTAAAGATAGTAGCAGTCACCTACATAGGTTTATAATAGCTAGCACAGACACTGAAGTATTTCTGTAGCCACTTATTTAGACACCCCATACAGGTACAAAAACAGACAATCATATACCAGCACATTTACTAAATATTTTATGGCACTACTACATGTGTAGTCCTACACTCACTCAGATATGTAGGAACTACTGACACTACCTTCCCATCCATCTAAAGAAATAGTAATTCAAACATGGGTGATTCCTATTAATGCAGACTGTCTGTGAACTCTCACTGCAAGGTTCCGTTGGTATTCAATAGCTCTTTCTCAAGTGTGGAACCCATGTTTTAGTACATGTAGGAGACCTCTGAGATATGTTACAGGTATGCAATAATGCACAGTGATTTGTGTTTAGAAAAGTGAGAGATGTCCTTTTGAGTATTAGTAACTGACTGATACAGTTCCACATCCCTATGCCAACTAGTGGATAAAGCATACCACCCATAAACGAACTGTCATACAAGTTCACAAATCATAGAGCCTCTGTCTCGCCTACTCTCTAAACAAAAGATACACTTCTGCATTCACTCACATAGTCAGAAACCATTTATATATCCAGCAGTATGAAGGGTACCTGGGTAGACAGCTACATACTCCTGTAACCCGTAACACAGGCACTGAGGTATTCGTTCACCCACTTCTATATACAGTTAGACAGCTATAGAACTACTAGAACAGAGAGTCGGATAGTGGCACATTTCTGTATACATCTCATGGCACTGTTATAGCTTGTCTGATAGAGACACTATGATATGTACCAAAGTATTGACACTCTAGTCATGTATGTAGATAAGTATTTATTTAAAGATGGGTGCATACACTAGATATGATAAAATACACAGTAAAAGACTAATACACACATTGATACAGAGAAAGACAGGCAGATCATCACATCAAAAATTAATAGAGTAATGTTAGTGATATTATATATAACTGTTTATATTGGTACTTCATTATTTTATATTATATAATAAAAAGCTAAAATTATTTTTTTTTCTTTTCAGATATCAATTTCTGGTTAACTACAAACAATTGCAATGCCATCCAAAAGTGTGATAAGAAAGAAACTGAGACAAGGCTATTATATCCATACAACTGAGATGCAAAAGGGCAAAATGTGGAAGAAGTGGTGAAAGAGAAAAGAGCTGCTGGTAAGAGGACAAAGACATTTCTCAACACTGAATCTGCAGAACTAGATAGAGAGCAAAGTCAAGTCAACTAAAACCAAACTTTAAGAGGAACTAAAAAAGGAAAAAAAGTAAATGATATGAAGAGAAAAAATCGTACAAAAAACATTGGGTTTAGGCTAACGGAGTTTATGGAAATCAGAGTTAGAATATTCCATAGTAGAGTAATTAACAATCTAATAACAAGTATAAAAAAGTATAGAAGAAGAAAATCACTCAGACAAAAGAAACATGTTGAGATGGTAGTGGATAAGGCCTTTGCTCTAAAAAGATACTTTTTATTTTGATTATAAGCAAAATAAAGACACTGGAGAAAATAGTGTTGTGGATAAGGAAAAAGAAGCCAAAAGAAAAGAGATGTTAATAAAACTAACTTTTGCAAAGTTTTCAGTGGTGGATGGAGACATACTTCTTGCACTGAGCCTTTCTTTAATTAAGAAAGCTGCCTCTAAGTGAATACATTAATGCATGCAGTTGATGATTCTGGATGATGTTATGAGATGAAGGATGGTAGTAGGAATTTACTGATATGTTGAGAAATCTCCAACATATGTTTTCCTGCAGAAGTCTGAAGCAAAAATTGCTAAATTGCAAGGATTAGATCCATATAAAGTAAGGAAGTACACTAATTTACACGGACACTCACTAGCTTGTCTGTCAGGGAAGGTGTGCCAAAGCACCTTTCATCATTTCAGAATGTTAGCTGTACACCATTCAGAAATGGGAACATTAGTAAGGAGTCTTTACTATGTCAAAACTCCTGACTTAGGTTTAGCAGAAATGAGTAGAGTTATTTTGCATGGTATAGTGGGAGAGCTAGAAAAGGTTTGTGATGATATCCAGTTTAGTTTCCTTGGTCCCGAAGAGGAGTGTAGGGAAAATGAGGACTTGGTATCTGAAGGTGTACTTGAACAGGAGACAGGTATTACTGTCTAACTAAGAGATTAGAAAGTTTAACACAGTCTGTTCCGAGAAACCAAACAGTGTTTGTAAATGTTGTAGATGCACTCACTACAAGAATAAAACTTGTTATGTTGTTGTTTTTTCAAAATCTGATGAAGATAACAAAGCTAAATGGCAAGAATTTCCTTCTTAATTAGTTGTAGAGGAGGAATGCTTTCATTGTTCCACACAACAAGTTATTTCTAGGTACTCTTATGAAAAGTTGGAGGATAATAAAATGCCAGTTAGAGCAGTCCTCAACAAGTTAGAATTAGTTGCACTCCCTGCAGAACTTCAAAATGTAAATGTTTAAGAATCAATTTGTTGCTTGCATATGAATTTACCTTAAATAAGTGAAAAGACAAGAAGCATTTGGCAAATCAGGAACAAGTTGGTTTAATTAAACGCTGCCACCGGGAGAGCCTGAACAGAATGCGTCTGCTCCAAATCTCTTGATGTATAAAGTTTTGACTGTCAATTTATACAGTTCATTAGGTACTATTAAATGTTCTCTACATTCTAAAAGAGTATCTAAGCCATAAATCAATCACATGTGCACATCTGATAATGACACAGATGTCTCTCGACCTCGGGGAGAGCTAATGCGGGCTAGTGTGTACGTGTCCAGTTGTCCGGTGTGAGGAGCATGTGATTGCTTCATGTGGTGTGCATATTGTGTCCTGATTTCTTGAGTGTACCTATGTACATGTGGTATCTAGCTTTGTGGTATTTCTTGGGAACACAAGCCTTTGGCCAAACAGGTTTTATTGGGGCCAATTACCTCTGACTTGTTTGTGGTGTAACTGTCTATCTGTAAGATTGATCAAGGTTTTTCCTGAGTGCATGTTTGCCTGTAATTTATGTTTGTGACTTGTTACTCGCTAAGCATGGGCATGGGTCGCAGGACCTGAATGAGCATGTATCTCTGACTCTGGGTTGATGGAGAAGGCACCTTGGGTAAATACGACAGCAATGATGTAAGTTCATTGGAACTCCTAAGAATAATATGGCAGCCACTGGTATAATTTTTATTAACATTACCAATATTGTGCATACATCTGTCATCTTGCACATTGACATTGTTCTTACTGGTGTTGTCAAAGGTATGTTTGCTTTGGTCTGAAGGTACTTTGACATTGTTCTTATTGGCAACAATACATGGATTATGACATACATTGATATCATTATTGCTGATGTCGGTGCTGCTGTGCTGGTACAAGTTACAGAATAGATTAACATTGCATTGATGTGCATTGTCGAGGTTATGTGGGCACAGGCTGTGGCATACATTCACATTGCATTTACTGATATTGCCGTTGTCGGGCCTGCACATATTATGACACTTATTGACATCGTATTCACCCATTCCAACAAATTCTAATACAGGGTATACATTCATTTCAAACTGCATTCTGTATGGAGCTAAAGACAGGGAAGTTGCCTCCAACTAAGCACAAGAAAGGTCTTAAAGGTAGAGTTCTACACTTGCTGTTAGATGCAAAGAGGATACACGACTGTGTATTCAATAATACTCAGGGTACATTGCGGTTGCAGTCTTGAAGAGGAAAGACCCTTCCCAGTGGAACCGGAAGAGACCTCATGTAAGACAGAAGGTTGAGGAGCCACCCCACCCATGGAAACCCTTGTAATCAGGATACCTACAACCACTGTCGAGCACAATTGAGGACTTCGGGACTAGACCGCTGTTGCAGAAGGATGAAAGAGTCTGTTGGAACCTGGGTGTGGGTTCGTGTCGAAAAGTACCTAAAAGCAGAGGGTACAGAGTCTATGCCACACCAGGACATCCAGGAGGCATGGAAGACGAAGGCCACTCGAGTTCAATGAAACAGGTCAGTTGATGAAGATGCTTCAAGTACGGCTACACCGAATCGGTAGCTCTGCCCAAGCCACCCTGATGCTGAAGATGACAGAGTCTGTCTATCCAACCAACCGCTTTGGCACGGGTCAGTTATAGCGGGGACAGACTCGTCGACAGAACCTTTCGATGCGTCCGACTCCGTTGACACGAGTCATTCATGGTAACCGATGCGGTTACCGTGTGATGAAGCGATGCAGCAACGCGGTGCACAGGGGTTCAGTTGCAGGGCGTTCAAAGAGGGATGCTGGCCTCAACTCGTTGAGAGGACAACTCAGGCCTTGAGGGAATACAGAACCATCGCCTGTGTTGCTGAGCCTTTTGGAGTCCGTGGGAGCCCAGGTTTGGCAGACCGGTTGATCGTGTTGCGGTGCCTGCGGATGCAGGGGAGTGACTTCTTCACTCCAAGGGAGATTCCTTTGGATGTCTTTAGATTTTCACAGGCCCTGGACGGAACCTGTATGGAGCACTGACACTGATGGTTTAACGGGTTTGCAGGATGATGAGGCTAGGAGCTGACAGAGTCTTCTCAATTGCAGTCTCAGTCCCAAAGCAAAGGGTTATGCAATCAGTCCGGCATGTTCAGCACGACTCGGCCAGGATGTACAGATGGTCAGAGATGAAGTAGAGTTGGAGCTGAATCGAATACCACAACAAATCTAGGGTCCCACCCACAGGTAAGCCCTTAAGTACCCTCAGGAGAGGGTTGGGATGATTCAGGAATCCCTCCCAGATGAGGGGCTGGACAGAGGGGAGGATACTCCCATGTCCTTTGTCTAGTTCCGTACCAGAACGAGAGCCAATGGTTCCCTGAGCTGGTTTGAGCTGGAGTATGCAAGGAGGTCACCAAATGTGCCCTTCTAGCAAACTATGTGGCACTGGCAAACACCCCCACCACAGCCTAATACACTAAATCCTGTTTGAGAGGTGGTCACATCTCCCTGTGACAGGAAACCTATTGTCCTGCCTTCCCCTGCTCGGGCTTGGCCCAGCAGCAGGAGGGCAGAACCATGCCTGTAGTTCGCAGAAGCCCTAGGTTGCTGTCAGGCTCTGTAAGATCGGATGGAATCATACCTCCAACACTGGATACGGTGTTGGGGTATAATTCCAACATGTTTGACACCAAACATGCCCAGGTTCGTTCCATCCAGTTTAGAGATGGTCATCGCGTAATGACGTATGGCCTCTCTATATCGTAATGGCTGATTCACTTACAAAGTTTGGAGAATGGAATCCGGGGTTTGTCTGGGGTGGTCTGCTCATGCAGTGCCACCATCACACTCGGAACTGAGCACCCTGCCTTTGGTACTGAAAGGCCTGCTAGAGGGGTGACTTATCGGTTTCAAGTGTAGTGATGTAAGATATAAGGATACGTACATCTTTCGTGAGGGGTGCATGCACCAACTCACACAGGCTGCAATGGCAGGCCTGTAGTTGAAGTTTGGAGGGTCTCTCATGGGTGGCATAATACATGCTACAGCCCATAGGGGATTCCTGGAGTACCCATGCCCTAGGTACTTTAGTACCATATATTAGGGACTTACAAGGCTGCCTCAGTAGCCAAATAGGAATGTACCAAGGTACTCACCATAACCAATTTAGGGAGGAAGCACAGTGACAAGGGTCCCGATTAGCAGGATCCCAGTCAGACTAGTCAGAAAACAGTAGAACACCAGCAACAAGTGGGGGTAACCATGAAAGCAGATCCTACTTTCCTACACTGCAGTTATTTTGATTTAAAATAAACTGAAGTGTTACCCCCTAATATACGCCTTCAAATAATCCCATACAATTGCGACTGAAGAGGTACCCTAATTAATACGTATAAATTCTGCCGATACACTTTTTAATTATCAGCGATATTCCAAGTTGGCAAGAAGATATCAAGGAAATGAGAATGGCCGTCGGGCTCCCAACCCTTCTTGTGAGATCTGCATCATAAGTATTATAGCATTGTGATCAGATGTGATCTTAGGACATATCTCAATATTCGCCCCTTCTAACATCTGCATTTTTGCCGGTATCATATCGATTCTCGAATATTGCCTATGGGGAGATGGTAAGTGTAGCCTGCCAATCGAGGAAACAGAGTTCTCTATGCATCCTCTAGCCCATGTAGCCTCTTCAGTTCCAAGATTGTGGCCTGAGTTCAAGTCATCCGAATATTGGCTTGACAATTAGTAGAATCAATATTGTACTCCATAACGCAGTGAAAATCAGCCATTATGATCAAATTCCCGGCCCAATCCAACAATTCCATACTTAAAAATTCAAACACACCTCTATCATCCAGATTGGGGCCAGAAACAAAACAGATAGTGTATTTCTGGGTGTTAATCAGCAGCTGAGCGATGGCCCACCTTCCCCTACTATGTGTGGAGGTTTTAATAGTTCTGACTGCTAAGCCCTTAGACTTCATTATAGCCACACCACTTATGGACACTGTCTGGAATGAATAATTGATTTAGAGCCTGTCGTCTTTATACGGCAAGTGAGCTTCAGTTATGCCCAAAATATACGGTTTATGAACTACAAATTCCTCTCGCATTAACTGCCATTTGCGAGCTTGGTTTACCATAGCGACATTCCAACACATACATTTCAAACTGGACATTATGTCATTCTAAAATCCGCAAGTCCTTCCCTGGCTTTAGTATCAGACTGTCCCCCTAACATTATATTTTATTCTACCAGCAGTTTCTGCTCTATCTGACTTTTAAAACCAGCCCCCACCCCACAAGTGTGCAGTAGTATTAACAGAAAAAAACCTCCATGCCTCCAATGACTCCCCTAGACCTCCCCTCGAGGGCGGTCCTACCAACCTGTGCCTGAAAAGGAATCACTCACCCTCTTCGCTTCCATCTGGATTAACAGCCAACTGTGTGCACCTCCCCCCCGGAATCCCATCAACACCCATAGCCACCTCAGTAAAAGATACTACACAGTCTCACTGGAGCTATCATTTTCGACCCGGAAAGCTATCGTCCTTGACACTTCCTATTGAATAATTGGTTTGAGGTCCTATGAACAAGACTGTAATGCTAATGCTACTGACTCAGAGCTTTGGATGCCTCCAGCTCCGAGTGGAATATTTGCTGGTGTCCATTTTTAATGACTTTAACTTTAAGAGAAGTGCTGGCTCCTGCAGAAACACCTGTGCCCCGACTGCCTTGCGGGTATATTAACTGACGCATCTTCCAGCGCCAGTCCATTGTAGCCTTACATAAGTATGACCGGACAAAAATGGACATTGAGTCAATTGATAGAGGTGCTGCAGGGCGTGCTTTGAAATAGATAGCTTGTCTCAGCAGAAAGTTGCCAACAAAAATAAGAATTAGGCGGGGGTGCGGTGATTGTGCCTGAGCAGTTTGCTTTGTGACTAGTGTAATCCATGAGCCCTCTGAATCTGAGAGCCCATATCCCAGTCTGATAGCTCCAGAAATGCCTTCTGTAATAAGTTGACCACAAAAGTTCTGGGATCGCTGCCTTCTCTCCCCTCAGGTTTGCCAAAAAGCGTTAAGTTATTGCTGCGATGTCTATTTTCCAGATCTTCAATTTTACTCTGGAAAAGTGCCATGCGACTCTCCTGCTCCTGGATTGTTTTAACAGTCACAGACCCAACTTCTTCCACCACTGCCACTCGTTGTTGAAGTTCCACCATGTCAGACGAAAGTGAAGCTACCCTATTGGTGAATTCCGAAAGAGCCTGATGCATCGCTGCAGTCTCTGCAATAACCTGCGCATAGTGGTCCAATGTCTCAGTGCGTTGCATTGAAGAAATTGAAAAATTGTTGACAGAGTGGGTTCTTTAGCACCTGATGTACCAGCATAGTTAACTTGGTCCATAGCATTAGCACCAGATACAGCCGCACAAATCAATGGGCCACCAAAGGGGTCTGTATCATCGCCTGATCTTAGAAAGATTTTTTCACCAGAGCTAGGGATGCTTCCATTTGACATCTGATCGTCCTCCCTGGGCAGTGCCGATTGAGATAGTAGAGCAAGGCCGATGTTTGACAGCCACAAGATCAAAGCCCTGCCCTCGCCTTTGCAAGTGACCCATTTACACATAGAGCTGTCCTTAAATCCAGCTTTTGAGTGAGTTGAAACCATATGATCCGATTGAGCATCAGTATGTTGACTATATATAAGGAAGAAGGCAGGCTGATCCCGCCACGGTGAGCACTCTCTGGGACCACTCCCACTATACTGCCTCGCTCATCTGTTTCAGGGTTGGTTTCAGCCCCGTCTGCAATCCCGGGTGAAGCTCGGCTGGACCCGATGTTTGTCAGTGGAGTTGGCTGCCTGGTATTGATGGCACAGTGTTGGTGTTGATGCGGTGGCAGCTTTGTGCGATCCTGCAGTGTTGTCTGCTGCAGGTGCGAGCGGCTTGCTGGCAGAGCTGTTCTCTTCCTGGGCGTTGAGACCAAAAACCAGACATTGCTCCACAGCGCTGAACCAAACAACGAGGAGGACGCAGGGCCATGCTGCTGCAACTACGGGCAGTGAACCGGCCCAGGTGGCAACACCTGCTGCATCTGATTCCCAGGTCAGCCAGCCCATACTTAAACTACTACATTCTGGCAGCACGGTTGGTTTGCTGCAGGCTTGCAGTAATGACAAAGTAGACGCAACGGGTTCAATGATGGTGGAATTGCTGTTGAACGCGGTTCAAAGCATTAAGGGAACTATGGATAGAGAGTCTCTTGTGGATTTGACAACGGGTGCCAGCCTGGAACTGCTGACAATGGTGCTTCAGTGTTCCCCGGGGGGGGGGGTCACTATCTTCAGCTAAATCTAGACTGCATCTATTTCTGGGCCCATCGATGATAGCGCAGGGTCTGGCTTTATGGAACAAGACGACTATGATGGATCGCAATGCTTTGTGGGAGCTGAGTCAGCTGAGCAAGCTGAAGCAGGTAGTGATAGCATGGGAGCTGCTACTTCATGTACCTCTGTGTATATCAGCAGCAATAACGGGACCGTGGGCCAAACGCAGAGATATGGGGTTCTGGAGGCCTCAACTGACCACATAGCTGAGTCAGGTAAAAAGAAAGATAAAGAAGGCTACATGAGACCCAAAAGGAAGGGTAAATAATAAATTATCCCTGGCCATTGAGCACCAGGATAGCATATACTATTGGTGCAGGGGAGATTCCAGGAAAGAAGCAAGCCAGAGCTAAAGCTACAAAGGGACTGAAGAACAGAAATCTATAGTTTGTTTAATGCCAACACTTGAGGATTGCTCCAAGTTTAATGAGCATTTACTACAACTAGAGAAAGAAGACATTTTAGAAATTACAGCTATCGATAAAATGGAACACCAGGGAGTCACAATACTACACAGGAAAGCATAATTGGATGCTTTGGAGAAGTTTGTATCCAAAACCGCAAGATTAGAAAAGATTTTATGAGTCAGCAAAAACTGTAGAGTAATTTTGCACCACAATTTAAATGTAGAGGAAGGTTTAGTAAATGGTGCAATAGGTAAAGTAATTAATTTCAGATAGATGGCGTGCAGCAGATTGGCCACTGTGTTGTACGTTTTTAGCTAGTGAAAGATTTATATGTGCAGCACTAACAGTTCCCCCTCTCTCTAGCATATGCTGTTACTGCCCATAAATCACAAGGTTTAAGTCTAGATGCAGCTTTTGTTAATATCGGAAATACTGTATTTAATGAAGGAATGTCATATAAAGCATTGTTGCAAGTGAGAACATTGCTTTGTTTTGATTGATGTTGATGAAAAGAAGGTTAGTGCTGATGCAAGCTGTGTAAGAGAGCACAATCGGTTAAGAAGTGTATACGCTCCTCATTTAGGCCAATACCCAGTTTATGAGAAACTAATAATCTGTCCAAAACTGAAGCTTACAAAAGAGTGTACAGATGCTGAAATAAAGAAAAGACAGAAGGACAAAGTAGAAGCTGGTAAGAAGAGAAAACTGGAAAATGATGGAGATATTGTAGGTTACCAGTTGGAAAACAGTTCAGGTCTTAACTGCTATGCAAATGTTGTTCTCAATGTAGTGTTTCACTTACCACATCTAGTGAACTAAGTCATCAAAAAACAGATAAGAGATTGTGTTCTGCACTGTATCACTTACTCCAATGTTTAATGAGTGATAGAACTATGACACCTTCTGCTTCAGGCATTCAAGACCTTTTAGATATATTTCTACTCTCACAGTGAACAAGACGCACAAGAATTTATTGCGGTTATGTTTGAAGTTTTAGAAGAAAAAGGTGTAAATATTGATGTTTTATTCGGACTGAGTTTCACATGGAAGCATTACTCTGAAGATTGTGATTATTCATCAACCACTGAAATAGCTTCTGAACGTTTACTTTATTTAACATTAGCAGATTCAAAAAGTGTACCTTTTGACAAATTGTTGAAGAATGCTAACCAAAATATGATCCGCCCAAGCTGCAGATCAGATATTATTTCTACAATAATTCTAACAAGAAGTGGAAAACACCTTATAGTAGTGCTACAATGATGCAGAGCAGAATTGGAAACTCAAATTACAAACTTCAGAGCTGTACACATTTCTTTTTCATGAAGAACCTTTACTACTTCAGCTATAATCTTTCACAAAGGAATTAATCCAAAGTCTGGAGACTGTCTTTTTAAAGAGTGAAACTGGATGGACAGATTCAAACCGAGACTTCCAAATGACCAAACTCTTATCTTCTCTCTCTTCAACCAAAGTTCTAATAAGGAATTCTGAAAATAAAAGTGGTGTGCGTATTTATTCTAGTGGTTCATCAGTCTTTTAGGCATTATACTGCCTTTTGGGAGTATTGTCCTTATAGTGTTCTTCAAAATTCAACAGTTTTTTTTATCTTCCACAAAGGAGTTAATATCAAATTTAAATACTACACTGAATAAACTTAATCCAATTACAGCAGCTTTAAGTTGAAAGCAAAAACTGTCTTTGTAATAAAAAAATTACCCCTTTTGTTTCATCAACCAAACTTATACGAACTATTTGCAAAATTAAAACTATACAATGGCATGTTCTGTATATGGATCACCATTACTTAAACATCATTCGGCCTACCAGGAGTTATGTTTTCACAAGGATCTCTAAAAGGCAACAGTACTTTGTATCTATGTGTAATACGGTACCAGATTTAATAATTTTAGAAATATTTTTAATGTAGTTATGATTATATTACTGACGTAACTGTAGAAAAAACAATTGATTAAAGAATTGCAGTGAGTGCAATGCACAACTTCACTTAATCATAGTATTGCAGTGTACATGTATGTTTTTTTTTACAATACATTTATTGTTTTTTCCCCATTGTTCGAAGATGAAGCTCCATACAGACCACTGTTTATGTTGAAGAAGTTTGAAAGCTGACAACAGCAAAGAGGAAAATTATATTTTCACTACGTTGTAATACAATGTTACAGTATACGTAATATATGTTGGTGTGATTCTATAATAACGAAGATCAATTACTAACATATCTTTATGTTCTTTTTCTTTTTCCATACCAGGTGCTGTTGAATGTAATTAGATATCTCACATCCCGGGAGGAGCCTGTTAGAGCCCCCAGGGTATTTCATGCAGTCCGTAGCGTGTATGTGCTTGTCTTTCATTTGCCTGCTGATGCAAATTGCGTTCTTTCACTTTATACTACCACTTCTTCTGCATGTTTTAAAAAAAAGTATTTCTAGCCATTTTAGCCTTTTTCTGTGCACTCTAAGGGGGGTTTGCTGCAATGCTGCCTCACCTGTTTTCAGTTTCTGTTCAGACAGTACTACTGCTCTCTGATTGGTCTAGGGCAATTTAATCAGAGGCAAGCCCGGGAGAAGCCTGCTATAGCCCCCTGGCTATTTCATACAATCCATAGCGTGAACGCACCGCAGGCGCACCGATGGCACGCCTAAGGCAAGCTTGTCTGTGCCCCTCTGCGTTTGGACATCGTCAGGAGCCAGACACTCTGCCTCTCATGAGCCCCACAGGTTGGTTGATTCTCTGATGAAACTCCATGCACTTACACCCTTTCCTGTTCCTTGTAATGAGGATGGTTAGATCCAAGATGGGCAACCTTTTTACTGTACGATGTAATTTTAAAACTCTCTCTGTGGGCTTCTCGACTAAGCTGTCTATCCTGGTGACAGAATATATATGTTTTAATCTCAAATGCCACTCTTTGGTTAAACACCATGCAGAGGTCTGTGACTGTATTCAAGATTACTTTCCAGATATTCTGTTCCTCAAGAAGACTTGGCTGACCCAGGACTCTGTGGCAGACCCAGCCCTCGCACTTCCACGTGGCTACCACTTGAAGAACTTTAATAGAGCCAACGGCAGAGGCGGTGGCATTGCACTGCTTTATAGAGAGAACTACACATATAGCATGAGTGGCACCATTCCAGACTGTGAAAGCCCCCTTTTTAAAATTGCCTTGAATAGCAATGTTATGCTATCAGGGGTCTTAATCTACCACACTCCTGGCCATTCCAAAGCCTTTATGGAGGCACTGATCAATCTGTCTGCCTCATTTACCATTAGGTCAGCTAATTTCCATATCCAGGGTGATCTTAATCTCCATTTGAAAACTAACCCGGATGGTGATATCACCAATTTTCTAAATGACCTCACTGCATGTCAGCTGACACAGCTAGTTGGTGGTCCTACGCACTCAGCTGGCCACCTCCTTGACCCAGTTTTTTTAAATCTCCATTTTATGAAGGTATTCACACCCCTCCCTATGTCATGAACAGATGACTTTTTTATCCCTATGTCCATTTGCCTGGAAGGCCACAAACTCACCCTTGGTCGGGATTTTACTCTCAAACGCCCTTGGCATAAATTTGATCTTCAAAAATGTGAAGATCTGCTTCCGAAATGCCACCCTGAGCTGGCTGTGGATGCAGAGGATGCGAACAGTACCCTAAATCCTAGGCTAATTTCTGCCTTAGATACTCGTATCCCTGTTAGGCTGGTTTGCAGTAGAAAGAGCATGCTGCCCTATGGTTTAATGAAACGTTGATCTCGGTAAGAAAGCATTGTAAGGTTCTTGAACACTCTTGGAGGAAGGCCTACGATTCTCCCCCAAAAAACTCAGTATGGAGCTGCAATCAAGTCCTACCACAAGTTGATCTGGAAATCTAGGGATGGGTACTCTGTGAATAAAATAAAGTACAGCAATAGCCCAGCAAAAGTTATCTTTTCCCTCCTAAATAGCCTTACCAACCCTGTACTCACAGTACATTTCACTGATGCATCTAATGTCCACTGCGAGAAGCTGGTGAAGTACTCTACAGGCAAAATAGAAGCCATTTATTCTAAATTTGCCTCTAATACTACTGATTTCAGACTGGCAACCACTCATGTACTACCCTGCCCCTGCTCCACCTTTTGCCCCAGGTACATCTCAACGAGCTATGCACCTTGTGCAACAAAGTCAATTCAGGCTCACCCGCGGATTCTCATATACCAGACATATTATTACTCCAAGATTGTCTCATTCTACCTTGCTAGGAACTGGTTAATCTCTCCTTGTCATTGACATTTGTTCTGGGTCCCTGGAAGCATGCCAAGGTTATCTACGTTTTGAGAAAACCTTCCCTGAACGCTTCCAAACCTGAGAATTTTGACCCTATCTCTCTTCTGCAGTTCTTTTCCTAGGTCACTGAGACACATGTCAATGCTATTTTAACAAAGATTTTAGAAGATAATCAGATTTTGGACATTTTTCATAATGGTTTTAGGACATTACACAGTACAAAGTCAACACTCTTTGTGGTTACTGAGCAACTCCGTGGCATTTTAGATGAGGGCAAGTCTTTGGCCTTGATCTTGCTTGACCTAAGTGCCGCTTTCAACACTGTGTCCCACAAAATTTGCTCTACCCTTTCAGGACATTGGCATGGGCGGTCCTGCCTTAGCCTGGTTCTCCTCCTATCTCTCTGACATCTCTTTTCAGGTTGTTTCCCCCTTATAGCTCTCACTTGCACACTGCAACATGGTGTTCCCCAGGGTTCCTCTCTGAGCCCCACTTTGTCTAATATCTGTTGTCAACCTTTGGCTCAGGTTGTGAAAACCCTAGCGCTCTCGCTGGTGGCCTATGTGGATGACACCCAGCTCGTGCTTTCCTGCATTAACAACCCCTATTCAGATATGGCTAATTTCCATTCAGGTATGTTGCTTTTGCAGAGTGGTTCGAGGCTAACTGTTTGCAACTGAATACTATCAAAACTGAGATTCTCCTTCTGGGGAAAGACACCCACTCCTGAAGCTACCACTGATGCCCTTCCCTCTCCTGGTCCCCTTCCTTGTTCTAAGTCTGTGGTAAAAAACCTAGGTTTGGGTGGACAATGCATTAAGTTTTGAAGCACTGGCGAAATCAGTGGTTGGCACGTGCTCCTGATTTTTTTACCCAACAAGTAATCATTCACGCAGCTATCCTTTCCCGGCTAAACTATTGCAACATCATCTACCTGGGAACCAACAAGGCTGTGATCCGCAGACGCCAGCTGGCTCAAAATGCCACGGACAGGCTACTGTTCTCGCTTACAAAGCACTGTCCTGTCTCTGGTATTATTCACACATTGCATTGGCTCCCTGTTGATAAGTTTGTGCATTTTAAAATCTTGTGCACCACCCATAAGATCTTTTTTCCAAGGGTCCCCGCATCCTCTCTAACCTAGTGTCCCTGTACAATCTTTCTCGGGCACTGTGTTCAGCCGATCACAATTTCTCCTCTGTTTCTTGAGTTAGGAGAGTCTGAGCGGGAGCCCGTTCTTTTTGCGACAAGGCCTAGCTGTTTGGAATGCGCGCCCTTTGTCCATCAGGAGTGTCCAGAACCACTGCACTTTCAGGAAAATTGTGAAGACCTTGTTATTTTTTTTATAGCTGCTTCCGGTGGCTCTTAGTGATAGGTGTCTTCTGGTAGTGCCCTCTTTTAGGACTAACACTGGGATGCCCCGTTGTTGGGGCAGCTACTTGCTGTACAAATCTTTTAGCATAACATAACATTTTTCCTACCACTGACAATCTGCTTATACATAACCAGTGAAATTGCTTTTAAACAGAAACTGCTCTTGCGTTGATTTCCTATTTGTTTGTTTCCCTTATTTAATAATAAAACATACTCTGACAGAGTCTCACTCACCCATAGCGTTGCTAACACAGACACTCACTCACCCGTGCAAGTAGTCATACACTGACCTATTTACTCATACAGCCAATCACACACCCATTCAGTTACCCATACAACTACTAACACAGCCACTCAGTTACCCATGTAGGTACTCACACACCCTGTCACTAACTCATACAGCCACCCTCACTAGCATTCACTGACCTATACACCCACTCACAGTAGTGGTCAGTCACACATAGGGCCACGCACACAGATACTCACTGATCCATATACCCACTGATAATGCCACACACTCATCCATACAGTCACTTATAATTGCACTCACTCATATTGCCACTCACAAACTCATTCACTCCCTCTTATAGCCAGTGCTACTAGCAGTCACTCACCCATACAACAACTCAAATAAACACTCTTGCATTCAGCCAGTCACACAGCCACTCACACACCCACACAGCTAATTACACACCTGTTCACTTACCCACACAACCACTAACATAACCACTCACTCACCTGTACAGCAAGTCACAGTCACTCACTGACCCATACAGTTACTGACACACATATTCCCTCAGCCATACAACCAATCACTCACCCACTCACTCAGTTATACAGCAAATCACACACTCATTCACTCACCCATACAGATGCTGATATAGGCAATAAATCATCCATACAGTCACTTATACAACCATTCACTCACCTATACATCCACTACCACAAACGCTCACTCTCCCATACGGCCACTCACACAGCAACTCACTAACCTATACAGCCATTGACCCACCCACTTACTCACACATGCAGGTACTAAACACACAGTTACCCATACAGCTACTCATACAGCCACTCACTCACCAATACAGCCACTCATGCACTCAGTCACCCACTCATATACTACTCATACACTCTGTCAATCACCTATATATCACTCATGCACTCACTCATGCACTAACTTACTGATCCAAACACACTCACTCATCCATGCACCATGCATGCACTTAGTCAATCACCCATACATGCACTGATGCACTCACTCACTCACCCATGCATGCATTCCTGCAAAAAATCAATCACCCTTACACCACTGACCCACTCATTGTCTCACCCATAAACACAGTCATGCACTCACTCACCTATATACATACTCATGCACTCACTCACTCATATACACACTCATGTATTCACTCACTTACCTATACACCACTCATGCACTCAATCACCCATACACACAGTCATACACTCACTCACCCATGCACGTACTAATGCACTCAATCAATCACTCATACACATCTCATTCACTCATCCACTCACACATACACCACTCATGCACTCAGCCACTGACACATACACCACTCATGCACTCTCTGACTCACCCATACACACAGTGATGTACTTGTTTTCCAACCCATATATCCAGTCTTTCGTACATATATTCACACATACAATTTATCTTCTTTTAACCATGAAAGGCGGTTCTGAAAAGAACCTTTTTGTACTCTTTTTTGAATTATTTAGGGGTTTTCTAACATTTTGTATTTTTTTCAGAAATAAAATGGCAGTCAGGGTAAAAAAAGTCTAACTTGAAATAGAAGAACAATGCAAAGATGAGAGAACTTTACAACAAAAATTAACAGGTGTGTTTGCTGGCTATGTCCAAAATAATATCCACATACTGTTCTTCGACTGTAGGTCTGAAATTACAGTCTAGACAGTACATTCCCACATGCCTCAACAGTGGGGAGATTTCTGGCTGCCACCTCTCCACTTCTACCGGTGCTCTCTCTGCTGAAGGAGGTTCTGGAGTCGTAGAGGTTGATGGCTGCTCACCTTCCCTCTACTTTTTGTGCAGTTTTATGTTATGATCTGTGGTAAGTTTTTTATGAGCATGGATGTTGTACCACATGAGTGCTGTTTTACTGTGCCTTGTGACAAGGTTTTGTTGCACATGGTGCAGTTCACAAATTTAGCGACAGTTTGGCTTTCCCCAGATGGAATGGTAAAAAACTGCCATGCCACACTCTGTCTTTTTGCATAGAGCTCATCTTCTCCAGACTCTTCAACTGCAGCTAGCACCTCCTGCTCCTCAGCTTCATCAGGAAGTCGTCCTGAATCTTCTCCTCTCCCTGATGCCATTTTACTTTGAAGAAAAATGGCAAACAAACTTCCAAATGCACTCCTTCTCTGTATGTCACATCAGTGCTCCAAAAGTGTTCCACATAATAAAAGAAACATTCAAAAAGGAAGAAGCAGGTGGGAACTTCCTTTGAAGTTTAATGAAAAGTGTCTCCTCCAATAACATCTCTTTGTTTCCTGGTCGCAAGATTTTTGCAATTACCAACATCATCGCGACTACCAGCATTGTTGCAAAAATACAATTTAAAACACTAAGGGGCCTATCATGATGGCGAGTGGATCGCCACCACCGGGCCGGCAGTGGCGATCCACCCGCCATCTGTACCTCATTTACCCCCCGCCATATTAGTATGGCGGGGGGTACCGCGGCGGACGGAAAGACCGTCCGCTGCTTTTCTGCCAGCAGGCAATCGTTACGATTGCCTGCCGTGCGGATCTGGGGCATAATAAGGTGGCGGTTCCGAGCAGGCACTGCCATCCATATTATGATGTGCAAATTTAAAGGCCTTTCCATGGCGGCATCGCGGAAAGGCTGGCGGAAATTGCTTTGGGGGCCCGTTACGGGCCCCCGGTGGCTGCACTTGGGGGGTACCTATGGTACCCCCCTACATTGCCATGCACAAGGTGGCAGGCACCGCGCAGTGCCTGTCACGTGCATGGCAATGCAAACCATGCACTTTTAACATTGCGGACGGAGCTGCTTACAGCAGCACCGTCCGCAATGTTAAAGGCCAGAATGCGCCCGCCAGTGTGGCGGGCGCATCCTAATTTGCCTCATGGGACCGCCGCACCTCTCGCGGTCGGTCCCATTTTCCGTTACGGTGGTGGTGTAATGGGGCCCTATGTTAGTAAACAGCTATTATCAAACATTGCTTAAAATATGTGCACATATGTGTTTTACACTTTTTTTAAAACACGTAGTCTTTGTGAATTTCCCACGAAACGGAACATACGTATTGTGATCATTCACAATGAATTCACGACAAATTTGCGGTGAATTCATGACAACTAAAAAAATTATTTAAAAAGCACAGTTAATAATACATTAAAGAAATGACAAGTAATGACACACAGAAATCTTAAAATTACATGGCCTATAATGCTACTGTGTAGGAAAGTGCCTCTTTTGACATGGTTAATGCCCAGTTTTTGCTTGATGCCTGATGTGATTTCAAACTGTAAGTGCACAGGGTCCCTGCCAACATCTTTCCTTAATAAATCCTTAATGGTGCAAGTGTTCGATTTATTAAGAATTACACACAGGAGACCCTTTACAGGGTTGCCTGAAAACCTACCAAGCACTGATGTGGTTCCTGACTAATCAGCCTGCCACCACCAGACATAATTCTGACCTCATGTGGTGAGAGCCTGTGCTCTCGGAGGCCTGAAACAAAGCCTGCTATGGGCAGAGGTGCCTCACAATTCTCCCGGACTGCAATGGTCTTCCAGAGCAGGAAGCTTCAAATGCGGTGTAGCCTTTGAAGTGCAACCCAGGCTTCCACAGATAGTGGGGACTGCCAACCCCCCTTCTGCTCCACATTTGGTGGGAGGACAGGTGGGAAAATGAGTTCACTTTCAGCCAGCAACACCCCTTAGGTGTGGCAGGCGATGTAGACCCCACTTTTGAGAATCCACCATCTTGAAAAGGAGGGAAAATAACCAGGGCTAGAGTAGGTAGCCCATTGGCTATTACCTGTCTCCCCCATTAACACCCCTACATTTAGTATTTAGGTGACATCCCTGGACCTTGAACATGATATTCAACAGACACAATGAAGAAATGGACCAAGAAGAGATGCTGCCCTGCTGCTGAGAAATTGGCACCAAACACTGCCTGCTGCTTGAAAGACTCAACAATCATGGTGTGCTGCCTTGCCTTTCCACTGTGAGGACTACAAGAATTTCAGAGCACTTCAGGTCTTTCACAAATTGCCAAAGAACCTCCCTTTGAGCAGAAGCTCTGCTCACCTATGACAGCAGGCACTGAACCACAGACTCCGGACTACCGACTTGCTTCTCTCCGGGGACTCCAATGCAGCATCCAGATCAAAAGTGGTACTCCAGCTTTGAAGGGTCAGATCTGTCCCTCAACCAATTTTGGGGCCACTAGGACCTACTGGAGCCGTGATGCACCACTACCCAGGGTACCAGACTTTCTGCAACTTGCACCAAGACAAAGAGTCCTCTCCAGACTACAGCTGCCCAGGAAGCAAGCACATGTTGAGGGACATTGAGACCCCTGTGACCCACATCGTGAATGGCCCAGCTGTACCAAAATCACCTCTCCAAGTTGCCTACTTTTGAGTGCAAGGACATCTTGACAAACGCTGCCCTGCTGACATATATGCTCTGCACCCAGCCTGACTGGCCCTGGTAATGACAATCCAGTTGTGCTCCCATGGTCCTGAGCCCCTTGGGACCTGCTCTCTCAAGTTGGCCCTCCCGGACTTACCTGTAAGTCCCCTTGTGCATTGTGTTTTCAAGTGGCCCCCTCTCCTGTAACGCACCAGCTACCAATGATCTCAGCACCCTGCTCCCGGCTGAATCCTGAATTGTCCAGAGAATCTGCTGGTGAAACATTGGACTTTAAAAGTACTTACTGCTGATCTAATTTCTTGGTCTGAAATATTATACAAAAATGTATATTATTTTTGTAAATTGGTCTCAGATTTATTCTTGTGTGTGTGTCTCATCTAATTGCCTCTGTGAGTATTACAAATGCTTAGCACTACCCTCTGATAACCTAACTTTTGCCCACACTACCACAGATACAGCGCTTGCATTATTTATTCACAAGCACTGCGTCACTAATCTGCACTGGAACTCATAAATCTACTCACAGACACTCATGCACCCTCTGTCAGACCCATTCAAAGACTGACACACTCACTCACACCCACTGAGAGACATGCAGCCACTCACAGACCCACCCAGACATTCATGCACACACTCACAGAATCAAAGATGGATGCACCCTGTTACAGACCCACTCAGATTCATGCACCGACTCAAAGATCCACTGAGATAGTGATACACCCATTTACAAATCAATTCAAAAACTCATGAATCCACTTAGACATCTACTCAAACAGTCAGAGAACCACTCAGATAGTGATACACTCACTCATACACCCAGTGAGATACTTACGCAGGTGGTCCCAGATACATTCAGACATACACACACCCAGTAACACACCCATTGAGAAACTCACGCACTCAGTCACAATCACACTGAGGCACTCTTACACTCC
Organism: Calotriton arnoldi; assembly: GCA_963921515.1. Taxonomy (NCBI): domain Eukaryota; kingdom Metazoa; phylum Chordata; class Amphibia; order Caudata; family Salamandridae; genus Calotriton; species Calotriton arnoldi. Next base: position 204,928 of record CAWUFW010001575.1, read on the forward strand.
CATCACACACACAGTTTCAAAGGTTACAGGTAGGGAATAGAATTTAAAAAACCTCAAAAATTCACTGGAAAAAAAAGATTACAGGGACGTTGTAGTTAGGAAATAGAATGTAAAAAACCTTAGCAATTCACTGAAAGCTTTAGGGCATGGCTTGACGCCATGAGTGATGGTCACCTTCTGCTGAGGCTCTGGTGTGGTCACGGAGAAGGTACTAGTGGTTCTGTGCACACAGCTCCTTTCTCTTGTAGACAGGCGCTCCCATCTCATGGAGCATTTCCTGATTATGAAGGTGCATTTCAGCATTTTTTCCTTCTCAAATTGATTATTTTTATATGCAGAATCAGCGGGTGTATTGAAGAGAGGATCGTGCCCGCCATTTTGTTTTGTTCTGTGAACACCGATGGAGCTATTGTTTCCTCCTTGTTTCTCCTCAGTCCCTCTATAGATGGTTGTTCTTTCTCCTTATTGATTCTACATTACTTAGAGAAATTGAGGGACTGGACACATCATTTCCTCAATATACTTCCATGGAACTTTCATAACTGTGAGAGATACGCTGACAGGAAACATGCGCCCCCATTTTCTTTCTAAATGCTAATGTTGAAACTGTTATCCTTACTACTCATTATGACATCACCCTTCTATATTGGACATGGGTCCAGATACAATATCCTCTTTAATGGTGTAGCTGACGTATTTTCATTAGCTGTTTTGTTTGTTTGCACAAGGTATCCTGCTATAGCTCTGTTATAACCTACTGACTGTTCATCTTTCTATAAACTGTTGCTATTGTGCAGAGCTCCGCTGTGGTGACCTCTTTATTTACACAGGCTGATAACCTTATGTATGGGAAAGACCAGGACTCTCAAACGACATATTCCTACTCCATCGGTTACCAAGTTTCATGCTAAAGTAGATACAGTTAATACCTTTTCTGTACTTGTGAATATGGAAGAGACTGTAGAAACCAGTCATGATCTTTCAGCGTCTTCCTCTAATATGCCTTGAGCATCCACATCTACCACTAAGGTATCTTCTAAGCTTCCTTCAGTGTCTACTTTCTCCGCTACTAAAAGAGTCAAAAAAGATCCTCCCTCCCCCATTAAAGCCACCGCAGCAATATCAATGGAACTGCATCTTGGGGAGATGAGGGTACTTAAACCCTACATGGAGGACACTAATAAACAGCTTCAATTTTTAAATGAGAAACGGTCTCTTGACGAGAACAGAGTTAGTCAGATGGAGCGAAGGGTTGAAACTCTTGATGATTCAGTGCAGACTGTTAAAATATTGCAGGAGGAAGTGATGTCCTTGAAAAAGCATGCTGAGGATTTGAAGAACCATGGTAGAAGAAGCAATTTATGTATTTATGGTCTGGTTGAAAGAGTGGAGGGTTCGGATCCTATTTCTTTCTTTAAAACATTTCTTCCCCAGATCCTGGCTCTTCCTCCTTCGCTTCTTTTAAACATGCAGCATGCACATAGACTTGGCCATCCATCTCACATTTCATCAACTTCACACAAACCTAGATAAGTCATCATCTATTTCCTGGAATTCTTGATCTTCTTAAAGTGATCAAAACAGTCAAAACTAAAGGTTGCATTTTGTGGTATGGCTCTAATTTGCTTCTTTGTGCAAGATTTTGCCAAAAGTACAGCAGACAGAAGGAATACATTTCTGGATATGCATCCAGCTCTTCACTCGCTAAATACCAGACTTGGGGGGTGATTATGATGGCAGGCGGATCGCCACCACCGGGCCGGCGGTTGCGATCCACCCGCCATCTCAACCTGATTTACCCCAGCCATATTATCATGGCAGGGGGTAGAACGGCAGACGCAAAGTGCGTCTGCCGCTTTTCCGCCGGTCGGCAATCGTTCCAATTGCCAGCCGGGTGGAATTGGGCCTCAATATGGTGGCGGTGCCTAGCAGGCACCGCCATCCATATTAGGATGGGTGTGAATCAAGCCCTTTCCATGGCGGCATCGAAGGCTGGTGGGGATTTACTTTGGGGGCCCGTTGTGGGCCCCTGGGAGGGTGAGGAGGTGGGGGGCTGCACTTGGGGGGTACCTATGGTACCCCCCTACATTGCCATGCACAAGGTGGCAGGCACCGCGCGGTGCCTGCCACGTTGTGCATGGCAATGCACAACAAGCCTTTTCACCATTGCGGCGGGTGCTGCTGTAAGCAGCACCCGCCGCAATGTTGGATATGCGGAATGCGACCGCCAGGGTGGCGGTTGCATCCTAATTAGCGGTGCGGGACTGCCGCACGTCTGGCGGCCGGTCCCAGCACTGCGAGGATGGCGGGCGGACTAAAGTCCGCCCGCCATCCTATAGGGCCCCTTGGTCTTTTTCCCCCATGTTTTTTCAAAGTAACTTTTAACAATAAAACTGCCACGTATGACGATCCCTCTCTTCTCCAGAAATGTAATGACAGCTGCAGAGGAGTGACAATGGAAACTTCCAATGAACAATATCACCATATGTTTCTTTGTTCACATATTCTCCATATAGTCTATTACTGACATCTCAAATTGTAAATATCCCAGTTACTGATGGTTATGTACTTTACTAATTGTTTGTTTTAAGTATATGTTTTCTAATTTGTTAATATGTTTTTTCTCCCCTTTTCCTAGATATGTTTTGTGTGTCCAGAAGAATTTTATTGAAGTCCTTTATGTGGACCGGTCCCATTCCTTGTGTCGGCTGCTTCTGGTTTCGGTCGTGTCATCCCCATTACGTGGCTTCACCACCCTCGATTTTTTGTTTGTTCTATAATTATGTTATTTTTGTGGTCTATTGAATTCTATTTGTTATTTTCTCTCCGCTTTCTTTTTTTCTCTTTTTCTTCCTTTCTTCTCTTTTTCATCTTCTTTGTTCTTCTAGAAGTTCACATTTTCTATTACTTATCTTTCCTTTTTGCTTTTCTTTTAAATGCTCACAACTTATTCTCAAGCATCCTTTCATATTCTTTATTCATTACTTATCTTTTCAAATCTTCTATGAAAACTTACCGGTTATTAATTTTTAAAAGGGCATGTATGTGTGCCACATGGCACTGCGAAACATGCATAAAATTGCATTTTTAACCCCTTCGGTGCTCATGACGAGCTCAGCTCGTCATGCTGCGCAGTGCTCGTGTGCGCATGACGAGCTGAGCTCGTCATGAACCCGCCCACTCAATGAAACGCCCCGCACAGGGCGAAAATCGGCCGCGCACCGAAGGGGCTAAAGGAAATCGCAATTTACCACCAACCTGAAGTTGGTGGTAATTTGCGATTCCTTACAGCAAAATCGCAATTTGCGAGGTCTCCCAGAATAGCATTTATGGAATCGCAAATTGCGATTCTCTAAATGCTTGCGCAAAATAGGGAATCGCAAATTTTGCGATTCCTTTTTTTGCGAGTGGGTTTCTACTTACCTGCACTGCACACAGCTGAATTGTGATCGCAAACGCTGAAAATTCTGCGAATTTCAGCGTTTGCGACCGCAATTTTGCTTGCTACATCTGGCCCAAAACCTTTTGGTCTGATATTTTATGTAAATTGATGACCCTCACTGACAATTATTTACTTTTTGGGGGTGACTGTAACATGGTTCTGGATCCTTTTATTGACAGACATTCCAATTCCAAATTTGTTCCATCATACATGCACTGACATTTCATGGTTACAATAAAACAAAGGGCATTCATTGGTGTCTAGAGAATATGTAACCCTACAGAAATATACATTTTTCTCTCTGGTTCATGTGTCTCAATCTAAGATTGATTATTTGTTTATTTCACAGCCTTTAGTACAACACATTACACAATCTGAAATTGGCTCTATAGAAATTTCTGACCATGATCCAGCAGATACGTTGGATTTTGACCTTCTTCCACAAACATCTAGAAACAAAGGATGGAGGTTCAATAATTCCCTACTTCTTGATACTAATTTCACTCAGCCTTTTGAACAGTTTGCAACTAACTTTTTCATTGATGATGAAGCACCCGATATGTCTTTCCAAACAGTTTGGGACACTTTTAAAGTTGCATCTAGGGATTTCATTGTTTCTTTTGTGACCTGGAATAGGAAATCATCCTCTAAACAATTACTCCAACTTGCGACTCATATAAAACAATTTGAACATAAGTATTATACTTCTAAGTCAAAGGCGTACTTAGATTAATTAATCCAAGCCAAATTTACTTTTCATTGGAATTCATATCTCCTCAAATCCAGTGCTTACTATTATGGAGGACAAAATAAATCAGGTAAATTACTTGCTAACAACTTTCAAATTAAAAATTAATGTATTAAAATAGATTCTATTTTATCATCAACGTATACCCTTCTTCATAAGAATGGGGACATTTTAATTCAATTTACTAAATATTTTAGTAATCTATGAACTCTTAAATCCAAAACTTCCCAAAAAGATATTCTACAATATTTAGCTTCTTTCAACCCACCTCATACTAATGATACTTACGTCTCTTTGTTAGATAATAATATTTCAATCAAGTATATTTTTTTTGCCATGCGGTCACTTAAAAAAGGGAATGCTCCGGTGGATTTACTATTGAATTTTATTTGCATTGTTCTAAATTTTAAATACCCAAATGACATTTTCTTTTTACTCATTTTTTGATGTCCAAACCTGCTGAAGGCTCGTTTCAGGATGTCCTAATCTGCCTTATTCCAAAAGATAATAAAGATCTTACAATGTACAAAAACTATAGGCCCATATCCTTTGTGAATTTAGATTATAATATTTCTGCTAAAATACTTGCCCTACGTCTTGAACCCTTACTTCTCCAATTAATTGGTAGGGAACAATCTGGTTTTATTAAAGGCAGAATCTAAATTATATAAACAGTCTTTAGCAACTATTGCATTAGATGCAGAAAAAGCTATTGATTGAGTTACATGGCCCTTTATTTTCTACACTCATTCTTAGTTTGGATTTCGTTCTAAATATATAAATTGCATCTCTCTGTTATAATCTTCTCCTAATGCTTCTGTCATGCTTAATGGTATTGTATCCTCACAATTCTCTCTTAGAGATATTGGCAAGGTTGTTGCCCTGGAGCCTTTTCTAACGAAAAAGTGTCAAAATCTGCATATTCATGGTTTTCAATATGGAGAACATCAATTAAAATGTTCTGCTTATGCTGATGATATTCTTCTTTTACGTCAAATCCTCAAAGTTTCTTGCCACACTTTTTAGCAGAGTTTACATATTTTGCTTCTATTTCAGGATATAAATTAAGTAGTGATAAATGTGAAATTCTTACTTTAAATAAATTTTGTTTTCATGCTGATTTCATTGATTCTAATTTTCATTGGAACCAAGACAAAATCAAATATATTGGTCTTTGGTTTCATTCCACCATTAAAGAAACAGTCTCTACTAACAGGAAACAAGTTTTCTCGCCTATCACTTTTCTTATGTCTCGATAGAACCCTCTGTTTTTGTCCTGGTGGGGCAGATTAGACTCCTTAAAGATGATTTAGTTCCAGTTATACTTTTTACCTTATCTAATATTCCTACAAATATTTTGTGTTTTACATTTTTTATTATTCATTATTATCTAGTTTCTTGTGGAATAATAAAAAGGTTTGTATGTCAACTTTTTGAGAGTGACTCTTGTCTTCCATTTACTATAGCTCAATAGCATTTTTCCCTTTCCTCTTCATTTTCAATTAAATACGCTTCCCTAATATCATCCATTTACTCTGTGAATATTTGTCTCCAGATGACACTTTTCCCACCATTCACTTTCCTCCTTTAACTTCCTCGTTGTTATCCTTCCCATCCGCATCACAAACTTATAATAAAATTCTTGCTTCTCCAGAACATAGGGATAAGACAGATGTGGAGTTACAGTGGGACCACTACTTAGGCACTTCTTTTACAATTCCCTTATGGAATACAATTTGGCTCAAAATATGAAAATCCTCAAGAGCAGCTAATACAATTCAAACCTTATTTTTTATTTATAATTGTCTAATGATTACACCTACCACATTACATATGATATGTCATACTTACCCTCTTTCTTGTTGGTCTTGCAACATATCACCTTCTGATCTTAAACATATGCATTTTGAATATCCCTCTACATATCAATTTCGGCTGAGGATTTGGAAACAAATAAATACTATTTGTAATACAAATGTCTCTCTTAATTTTAAAAATATTTTTTGGGTAGCCTTTCAGGAAGATTGGTCTTTATAGAGTGATAGATGTACCATAATAGATTTACTTCTTGCAGTAACATTTCAACAAATAAGCAAATCTTGGAAAGATTCCTCGATTTTATCTTTTCAAGTATGCTGGTATATGATTTGTTATAATCATAGAATGGCTAGAGCATATCCTAATCCCATATCACTTGGCATCAACAGAGAAATTCTGTGGCTTCCTGTGACCCCTTTCTGGATTCCTCAGCATAATCAACCATCATCCATGATTCTTGAATGGAAGAAGTTCCCAAATCCCCAATGAGATATTTATTATCTATATTAATAACTCTTTTCTCAAAATGTTATTGTATTTTTCTCATCTATGTTTATGGGAATGATATTATGTATAAATATTTCTTTATAGGATATTTTCAGATTATCTCATTTTTCCCCTTTTTTACTATACCATGTAGTAAGAAATCTTCTTTTATTTATATTCCTTTGCTTAATGCACTTCATTGTTTGTACTATATTAAATGCTAATTAGCTTTCCTTTTAAACTTGACAAAAGAAATTCAATGAAAAAAAACAAAGGTTACAGGAACTTTATACTTAGGCTCACATTTCACTCGTATTACTCTTTAGTAGTACACAGACTTACTTATTTACGTTTTGTAGTATCTTAGTATAAGTCTCTAACACTAAAAAAGTTTCTGAAAAACTTACACTCACTGGATGATGTCATCAGTGATGTCATTTGAGATGGCATCAGCGTTGTCACTGACCATGTCATAAGTGAGTAAAATGTGAGGTCATAAGCAGTGCAGTGCGACAGAGTAACTTATAGTTAGCTCAGGTAACTGTAACAGCTTAATTTCACTTGTTTTGAATGCGTTCTCCCAGCAGAAGTCTTTTTTACAGAGTAAAATCACCTTGGAACACACCACAATTCCTAAACATATTATGGCCTTGACTGGTAGGTCGCTCCCCCACCACACAGCTCCATCTGTGTGCCCTGCTGCTGCCCCTGATTGTGCTCGTTTTTCCTTTCTGTGCCCCCTTGCTGCCCCTGATTGTGCTCGTTTTTCCTTTCTGTGCCCCCTTGCTGCCCCTGATTGTGCTCTGTTTTTCCTTTCTGTGCCCCCTTGCTGCCCCTGATTGTGCTCGTTTTCCTTTCTGTGCCCCCTTGCTGCCCCTCATTGTGCTAGTTTTTTCCTTTCTGTGCCCCCTTGCTGCCCCTGATTGTGCTCGTTTTTTCCTTTCTGTGCCCCCCTTGCTGCCCCTGATTGTGCTCGTTTTTCCTTTCTGTGCCCCCTTGCTGCCCCTCATTGTGCTAGCTTTTTCCTTTCTGTGCCCCCTTGCTGCCCCTCATTGTGCTAGTTTTTTCCTTTCTGTGCCCCCTTGCTGCCCCTGATTGTGCTCGCTTTTTTTCCTTTCTGTGCCCCCTTGATGCCCTGATTGTGCTCGTTTTCCCTTCTGTGCCTGTTTCCCGCCGCTGCGCCTGCGGCCCCGCCCCTCACTGCCCATTCGCTGCCCCATTCCCTGCTCCTCCCTCCCACCTCCCCATTTATGGCGGCCGCCTGTGCGCGCCGCAGCGGACGTGCGCAGCGGGCGCGCCGCTGGCGCGCCGAAGGCGTGCCTAAGGAAAGCCCGTCTGCGCCCATCCGCGCCGTGATCGCGCCCAGCGCCAGACCCCCTGGTCCGGGCATCCCCCGCGCCCGCCACATCAACAGACGCCGATACGACGCCAGCACCCTCCACGCACTCAACCCCGGAAAAGATCACGCCTGCTACCAGGCCACCCCAAAGCGCACCCAAGGGCCCTTCACCTGCCGGAACTGCAGCTTCGCCAGCACCCGCCCCGCCAAACCACCGCCCAGGAAAGAACCCAACTACCTCAGATGCATCCTCCTCAACACCCGCTCCGCCCGCAAACACGCCATCGAACTCTGGGACCTTCTCGACTCAACCTCCCCAGACGTCGCATTCCTGACGGAGACCTGGCTGAATCCCGCTTCAGCCCCCGACATCGCCATTGCCATCCCGGACGGATACAAGATCACCCGCAGGGACCGCACCAACGGAGTCGGAGGAGGCATCGCCATCGTCCACAGGAACACCCTCAGAGTCTCAACCAACACCGACACACCCTCAGCACCGCCGAACACATGCACTTCCAGATCCACACCGATCCCAACACCACCCTCAGAGGAACCCTCATCTACAGACCCCCGGACCCCGACCACAGTTCAGCGATTCCATCGCTGACTTCGTCAGCACACACGCCATCGCCTCCACGGACTACATCCTCCTCGGGGACCTGAACTTCCACCTCGAGAACAACAAGGACACCAACTCCACCACCCTGATCGACAACCTCGCCACCCTCGGACTCAGACAGCTCGTGACTACACCCACCCACGCCGCCGGCCACACGCTCGACTCCATCTTTTCCGCAAGCCCACACGTCTCCTTCAACCACACCTCCAAACCCCACTGGACTGACCACCACTGCATCCACTTCACCTACAGGAAGCCCACCACGCACCACCGCACCGAACAAATGCCTCGCCGCTGCTGGAGCAGAGTCACGGAAGACCAGCTAACCACAACCCTCGCCCTGAGCCCACCCGCCGAACCCTCCGACCCCGACACCGCCGCCCGCAACCTCAGACAGTGGATCGACGACTGCGCCAACACCCTCGCCCCGCTCAAGAATCCGCCCAACAGCCACACCAGCAAGAAAGCCACCTGGTTCACCGAAGACCTCCAGGCCTCCAAACGAACATGCCGAAAACTGGAGAAGATCTGGCTCCACGAACGGACAGCGGACAGCTACGCCGCCCACAAGAGCGCCACCCGCAGTCACCATCACCTCATCAGATCCGCCAAAAGGGCCTCACTCAAAGACCACCTAGACAACAACGCACACAACAGCAAAGAGCTCTTCAACATTGTGAAGGAACTCTCCAACCCCAGCTCCAACACCAACGACATCCAGCCGTTGCGAGACCTGTGCGACTCACTGGCCACCTTCTTCCACCGCAAAATCGCCGACATCCACGACAGCTTCAACACCACGACCGCCCCGGCAACCACCGAGACCACTGCCCCCACAACCACCAACCGCCTGCTCTCCTGGACCAACATCAACGACGAGGACACCAGCGAGATCATGAACACCATCCACTCCGGTTCACCGCTAGACCCGTGCCCTCACCACATCTTCAACAAAGCCAGTACAGCCATCGCGCCCCATCTCCGGAAAATAATCAACATCTCCTTCGAGACAGCAACCTTCCCGGAAAGCTGGAAGCACGCCGAGATCACCGCCTTACTCAAAAACCCAAGGCAGACCCCAAGGACCTCAAGAACTTCCGACCCATCTCTCTGCTCCCGTTCCCCGCGAAGGTCACCGAGAAAATCGTCAACAAACAACTGACCCGCTACCTCGAGGAGAACAACATCCTGGACCCTTCCCAGTCCGGCTTCCGCAGCAACCACAGCACCGAAACCGCCCTCAACGCCGCCACCGATGACATCAGGACCCTGCTAGACAACGGAGAAACAGCAGCCCTCATCCTCCTGGACCTATCAGCCGCCTTCGACACGGTCTGCCACCACACACTACGAACACGCCTTCACGACGCCGGGATCCAAGAGAAGGCCCTGGACTGGACCACATCCTTCCTTTCCGGCAGAACACAAAGCGTCCGCCTCGCCCCCTTCCGATCCAAGGCCACCAAGATGATCTGCGGCGTACCCCAAGGCTCCTCCCTCAGCCCAACGCTGTTCAACATCTACATGGCACCCTCGCCCACGTCGCCCGACAGCACAACCTCAACATCATCTCCTACGCCGACGACACCCAGCTGATCCTCTCCCTCACCAAAGACCCTCACACCACCAAAGCCCACCTCCACGAAGGAATGAAAGCCGTCGCCGAATGGATGAGGACCAGCCGCCTGAAGCTGAACTCGGACAAGACGGAGGTCCTCATCCTTGGTTCCAACCCTTCAGCCTGGGACGACTCCTGGTGGCCAACATCACTGGGAACAGCCCCGCCACCCACCGACCACGTACGCAACCTAGGGGTCATCCTCGACCCCACCCTCTCCATGACTAAGCAGGTCAACGCCGTTTCCTCATCCTGCTTCAACATCCTCCGAATGCTCCGCAGGATCTTCAAGTGGATCCCCACCGAAACAAGGAAAACAGTCACCCAGGCCCTCGTCACCAGCAGGCTGGACTACGGAAACGCCCTCTACGCAGGAACAACGGCTAAGCTCCTGAGACGGCTGCAACGCATCCAGAACGCCTCTGCACGTCTTATCCTCGACATCCCCCGACGCAGCCACATCACACCCCACCTGAGAGACCTGCACTGGCTCCCTGTCAACAAGAGGATAACCTTCAAGCTCCTCACCCACGCACACAAAGCACTCCACAACTCCGGACCAGCCTACCTCAACAGACGACTCAGCTTCTACACCCACACCCGCCAGCTCCGCTCGACCAGCCTCGCCCTCGCCACAGTCCCCCGCATCCGGAAAACGACCGCCGGCGGCAGATCCTTCTCCCACCTCGCCGCCAAGACCTGGAACACCCTCCCCACCAACCTCCGACAGACCCAAGACCTACTGGCCTTCAGAAGACTCCTCAAGACCTGGCTCTTCGATCAGTAGCAGCACCACCCCCTCTTCCCCCAGCGCCTTCAGACCCTCGCGGGTATGTAGTGCGCTTTATAAGTGACATGATTGATTGATTGATTGATGGTACCATCAACTCCTTTTTGTGACCCTCAAACCATAACAATCACCAAAATGCATTTCAATGGGGTGCTATCATGTATATTGGTCCCAAGATGGCTGCCAGCACCTTTCTGGTTAAAGTGATGCCAGCCAATCAGTTCTCACCATGAGATCTGTGCTTAGGGTCCGCCCAGATATCCTTATTTGCTTTCCCTTAAATTTCTCAACAACTACCAAACGGATTTACACCAAATAACTGAAAGCATGATCTGTGAACCAAAAATATATATCCCTGCCAAATTTAGTGTAATTCCGTCCAGCAGTTCGGAATGTAGTCGTGTTCATAGCTCCCAAGGGAATTAACATGGGAAATAGTCAACCCCCTTTTTCTCTGCCCCCACTTGACGGTTCACCCCGAAACTTTCAATGCACAACAAGACTCAGTATTACACTTTTTGTAGGAAAATTTCATGAAGATTCGTCAAGCGATGCTGAAGACAGAGACAAGTCAAAAAATGCTTTTTCTATGGATACAAGGTCCTTGGTCCGGTAGTTATAGTTAGGACCTAGTTTCCATAGGAAAAACATTTTTTGACTTGCCTATAACTTTGACATTTGAGGAATCTTCATGACATTTTAAAACAAAAGTGTCAAGGTAGGCTCTGGTTGTCATGGAAGATTTGGGGGTGATCCATGAAGTGGGGACTGAGAATTTTGTGCACAAAATAAGGCTGAATTTGTAATGTTGATTCCCATAAGAACCTTTAGCCACAGCTACAGCCCAAACCACTGAACCTACATGAAGGGTCTGTAATATGTAATTTGTTCCAGAGCTGTATTGTATCAGTTTGAATCTCGAACTGATCTCGACATATGTAATTTAAAAAGCATTGTCCATATGTTTCATTTACAATTTACTTTGTTGTATAATGTGCAATAATTTTTGCCTCGATGGAATTTCCATTTGTAAATTACATTAGAATTTTTACTTTTTTACTTTACCACTATGTGATGGCCGCTATTTCTGGCTATTTCACTTTTGTACTTTACCACTATGTGATGGCCGCCACTTCTGGCTTCCAATTTGTTTTGTCCTCTTTTCATTTTCATGACCGCCATTCTGATGTTATTTAACACTTTTTTATTTTGTTGCACTTTATTCACGTGAGCAAGGCTGCGGATGCAGTCGAAACGCGTCGTGATTAAAACTTGGTTATTACACCGTATCGGATTCTGTGGTTGTATTTCCAGAGAGCGCATCTACTTTGGATTTACTTTTGATATATATATATATATATATATATAAAATAAAATAATATATATTACATATTAATATTAATTTTAACAAAATACATTACATTTAATATACATTTTAACAAAATATAACAAATAAACTTAATAAAAAAATGATAAACACACAAAACATAACAATTTATACATATATATATATTTACTTAAAAAAATTAATAAACAATTATCTTTAATTTATTTTAAAACTTTAAAATTCTATAAAAATTATATATATATATATATATATATATAAATTTAAAATACTTTCTATAATAAATTCAAACATTAAACTATTAAAAAATATTTAAACTTAAATTTCCCAATACAATCAGTGCAATAGTAGGGAAAGTGTTGGATAGAAAAATAATTACATTTACTATTCCAACTCCAGTGAGTGCAACAGTAGGGAAAGCGTTGGATAGCGGAGGGGTAAAAATTACTATTCCCACTCCAGTGAAAGCAGCAGTAGGGAAAGTGTTGGATAGCGGAGGGGAAAAAATTACTATTTCCACTCCAAAGAATGCAACTGTAGGGAAAGTGTTGGATAGCAGAGGAGTAAAAATTACTATTCCCACTCCAAAGAGTGCAACAGTAGGGAAAGTGTTTGATGGCGGAGGGGTAAAAATTACTATTCCCACTCCAAAGAGTGCAAAAGTAGGGAAAGTGTTGAATAGCGGAGGGGTAAAAATAACTATTCCCACTCCAGTGAGAGCAACAGTGGGGAAAGTGTTGGATAGCAGAGGGGAAAAAATTACTATTCCCACTCCAAAGAGTGCAACAGTAGGGAAAGTGTTGGATAGCAAAGGGGTAAAAATTACTATTCCCACTCCACTGAATGCAACAGTAGAATAACTGTTGGATAGCGGAGGAGTTCAATTTTGTATTCCCACTCCAGCAAGTGCAACAGTAGAGAAAGTGTTGGATAGTGGAGGTATAAAAATTACTATTGCAACTCCAGTGAGTGCAACAGTAGGGAAAGTGTTGGATAGCGGAGGGGTAAAAATTACTATTCCAACTCCAGTGAGTGCAACAGTAAGGACAGTGTTGGATAGCGGAGGGGTAAAAATTACAACTCCCACTCCAGTGAGTGCAACAATAGGTAAAGTGCTGGATAGCGGAGAGGTCAAAATAACTATTCCCACTCCAGTGAGTGCAACATTAGGGAAAGTGTTGGATAGCGAAGAGACAAAAATTACTATTCACACTCAAACAGTTAAAACAAAAATAAAAAACATTAAATATAAAAAATCATAGAAATAAATAAACAATATTTAGAAATGAAAAATCAAATATATTGAATATATATATATATAAAAATTATAATATTAATTACATATAAAAAAAACTACAAATAATATATAATATAAAATAATAAATAAATGTATATAAAAAGATTCTTTTAAACTAGAACATATTAACAAATAAATTAATTAATACATAAATGTATTTATTATATTTCCTACCCTATAACACCACACCAATAACAAAACACTTCAACATTTTTTTATAATTTTTTCCCCCAAAATTGACATAATTAATAATCAATTTAAATAATATTATTAATAAAAAAACTAATGTTTCTCGCGCTGCATTGCTAAATGTGATGCAACGCGAGAAACGAAAATCGTTTTATTTATTTATATGTGTACTTACCTGTAATCGCCCGTAATCCATAGTTTACTACCCCCCACCCTGTCCCTCCCCCGCCCCACGTCAGCGCCCGGCAGCACTCCCAACACCGACCGCTACTGGCCACAACACACACCTAAATTAAACTCTAAAATAATAAAACACAATTAAAACTTATTTATAAATTAAAAACTATTACTATTAACAACTAATAATAAAGTAATTAAAATGTATTTAATACCTTCCCTTCACCCCTTTAAAAGCAAAAACAACAGACAAAACAAAAACAATTACCCAAAATACATATCGAATAATTAATATTAATTAACAACTATATATTAATTAAGGGTGGGCGAAGTTGGAATTCTGCGGAGTCGCTCCGTAACTCCGTTCCATCTCATCCCAATTAATAAAACAGAAACCTCACATACCTTTGATAAAACAAGTAACTTTATCTCTACATGCTAAAATGCATATAGTTATCTCACAAAAGAGAAAATGAAAATATAGCAAGCAGTGAGAGAGGTGATGATTTTGGGGTCCTCCCTAACCTAGGGAGAGAACCAAGCAGATGCCTTGAACACAAAGAGCACATCATTCTGAACGATTCAGTGGTGGTCCCATCCTCCTAGGACCACCCCAAGCACAGTTATTGGCAAAAATACAATCCCAACCAAAGACCCTGCAAAGCATTATGGGACGAGATTCTAGAGTGCAGTGAATATTATAGTATCCAATATCAAAACATTCCTCAAGCGGCAGCGGCTCTCCCGGCTCAGCTGAGGGCTAATACTATAATATTCACTGCTGTAGCACCGGATAGAGCTACTGACTTCAAGTAACTGCATTTTTAATGTTATTCAGAGTACAGATTTTGATTATTGTATGTTGGACTTTTTTATCATTTTGGTCTTGTTTGCGCATATAAATATTGGTTATTTTCTAAAACTGGGCTGGTGTCCTTTTGTAGTGTTTTCACTGTATTACTGTGTGTTATGTGCAAATGCTTTACACATTGCCTCTGAGATAAGCCGGACTGCTCTTGCCAAGCTACTAAGGGTGTGAGCAGGAGTTATTTTAGAAGGGTATCTTACTTATCCTGACTAGAAGAAAGGGTCCTTATTTGGTCAAAGGTGCAAACCATTGCCAACTAGAGACCCCCATTTCTAACATTCTAATAATCACTCACCTATACTGTTATTTGACACAAGCACACACTCACCCATACAGCCACTCTCACAATCACTCACTCACACATACAGTCATTCATATACTCCAACACTCATCTACACTGCCTTCCACATATGCAGTTGCTCACCCATATACCATTGACACATCCATTCCCTCACCAACATAGCCATACACACACTCAGTCACCCATACAGCCCCTCACAGATGCACTAACAAACCCATATGGTCACTGACTCACCCACTCACTCATCCATGCTGGCAGTCACACACTCCCTCACCCACCCAAACAGACATTCATACACCCATAGAGATACTCAGACAACAAACAATAACCCAAACAGCCATTCACGTACCCACTCACCAAACTATACTCCCACTTAGACACCAACTGACAGACTGATACAGACATTCACACAACCTAGTCACTCACTCATACATTCACTGAGATGGTATTCAGACAGAATATCGATTTGGAAATGTCGACTTACACAAATATCGAGTTGGAAATATCGTGACACAGAAATATCGACAGCAAGAATATCGTGGTCAAGAATATCGAATTTAAGGTAAGAAATATTGTTTTAAAAAATATCGAATTCATTAATATTGTTTGCAAAAATATAGTTGTTTAAAATATCGATTTTTTTAATTAGTGTTACGTATTTGAGTTTATATTTTAAATGTACGTGATGTATGTTTTTTTGTATAAGTATTGTTTATGTTTTTTAATATATGTTACATTTTTAGTACTTATCAATTTTATTTTCATTACATTTTGCATTTTTTAGTTCCGCAGCGGATAGTGGATTTATAGGGAATTAGGGTGGGAAGTAATTTAATTATAATAAATAATGATTCCTTTTTATTTAT
The DNA here is from genome assembly GCA_963921515.1 of Calotriton arnoldi. NCBI lineage: Eukaryota > Metazoa > Chordata > Amphibia > Caudata > Salamandridae > Calotriton > Calotriton arnoldi. Next base: position 220,834 of record CAWUFW010001575.1, read on the forward strand.
TAATATTTATTTAATTGAGATTTCATGGTGTTAATTGTGGTAAGTAATTTGTTTGTAATTAATTATTAATTGGTTGTTAATTAATATAAATTAAATAATTGGTAATAAACGATGGTAATTGTGTAAAAAAATTTAGGTGCGGGTTGTAGGGTTTATAGGGGTAAAGGGTGGGAAGTCATTTATTTTTTATTAATTAACAATTAGTTGTTAATTTATATTAATTAATTGATTGTAATTAATTTTAGGTGCGGGTTGTGAGGTGTATAGGTGTAAAGGGTGGGAAGTAATTTATGTTTAATTAATTAATAATTAGTTGATCATTAATATTAATTAATTAATTTATATTTAATTAGGGTAATTGTATAATTATTTTAGGTGTGGGTTGGGGGTTTATAGGGGTAAAGGGTGGGAAGTAATTTATGTTTAATTAATTAATAATTAGTTGATCATTAATATTAATTAATTAATTTATATTTAATTAGGGTAATTGTTTAGATTTTTTTGTGGGTGGGTTTTACTTTTATAGGGCTAAAGGCTGGGAAGTAAATACATTTTGCTTACTTTATAATTAGTTGTTAAATATTATTAGTTTTTTAATTGAAAATGAGTTTTAATTGTGTAATTAATGTTTTTACAGTTTAATTTTAGCTGTGGGTTGTGGGGATTATAGGGGTAAAGTGTGGGAAGTTAATTAATGTTATGAGTTTTAATTTGTTTTCTAATTAATAATATTTCTTGATTGGTAATTAATTATGTTAATTATAGAAGTAAATTTTTTTTTAAATGTAGATGTGGGTTGTGAATTGTGTGGTGTATAGGATAGGAAATAAAAAAAGTAATTTTATGTAATAATCAATGTTTTTGTTTGTATAATTTCTAATTAAAAAATATATTAAATGTATTTGTATTTTAATGTTTTACATATTTATATATATTTTTTATTTATTTTGTTTGTTAAATATTTTTGTTGTTGTTAATGTTTTGTTTGTTTTTAATTTTGAACTGACTGGAGTGAGAATATTATTTGTTACCCCTCCGCAATCCAACACTTTCCCTACTCTTGCACTCATTGGCGTGGGAATAGTAATTTTTGCCCCTCTGCTATCCAACACTTTCCCTACTGTTACAATTATTGGAGTGGGAATAGTAATTTTTACCCCTCTGCAATCCAACAATTTCTCTACTGTTGCACTGACTGGAGGGGGAAAAGTCATTTTTAACCCTCCGCTATCCAACACTTTCCCTACTGTTGCACTCATTGGAGTGGGAATAGTAATTTTTAATTCTCCGCTATCCAACACTTTCCCTATTGTTGCACTCACTGGAGTAGGAATAGTAATTTTTACCCCTCCGCTATCTAACACTTTCCCTACTGTTGCACTGACTGGAGTGGGAATAGTACATTTTCTCTCTCCATTATCCAACACTTTCCCTACTGTTGCACTCACTGGAGTTGAATTGTAATTTTTACCACTCCGCTATCTAACACTTCCCCTACTGTTGCACTCATTGGAGTGGGAATAGTAATTTTTACCCGTCCACTATCCAACACTTTCCCTACTGTTACACTCACTGGAGTGGGAATAGTAATTTCTGCCTCTCCACTAGCCAACACCTTCCCTATTGTTGCACTTACTGGAGTGGGAATAGTAATTGTTACCCCTCCGCTATCCAACACTTTCCCTACTGTTGCATTCATTGGAGTGGGAATAGTAATTTTTACACGTCTGCTATCCAACACTTTCCCTACTGTTCCACTCACTGGAGTGGGAATAGTAATTTTTACCCCTCCACTATCCAACGCTTTTCCTATTGTTGCAATCACTGGAGTGGGAATAGTAATTTTTAGCCCTCGGCTATATAACACTTTCCCTACTGTTGCACTGACTGAAGTGGGAAATTTAAGTTTAAAGATTTTTAAATAGTTTAATGTTTAAATTTATAATAGAATGTTTTTTTAATTAGATTCTTTTATTGATATATATATATATGTAAATCTAAATTTTATATATATTTTAAAATTATAAAATAAATTAAAATTAATAGTTTATTAATTGTTTTAAAGTATATATATATATATCCAAGAAAGAAGTGACTCAAACAGATAGATTCACCAAAGAACAAAAATATATTTCCACTACAACGTTTCAGCTTCCGCCTTCCTCAGGTAGTACAAGATGGTTTGCTCACTGGCTGCACAGATGACACAGCTGAATTTTCAAAAAGCATCATGAGTGAAGATTCCATTTGGAATGTGGAATCAATGCAGTCCTGAGAGCTCTTGAGATATGCAGTAATCAGGTTGTATTATCAGTAATGTTCAGTCCATCTGGATGCAGTGATTTTAAACGGTACATCCAGAAGTTTTCTCTTGAGTCCAGTAGTTCTTCCTTTGAGACATGTTTCACGGGGAAAATCTTCAAATCTGATAGTAAATGATCCACAAGGTTAAAATGATTGGCTACAGGCTGGTCAATTTTCTTATTAATTATTGCCGATTTGTGGTTCCTGAATCGTGTACGGAGGTCATTCACTGTTTGGCCTACATATTGTTTTTTACAGCTTTGCCGTTGGCACTGAATCACATAAATAATGCATGTTGAGCGACATGTAAGATGCTGTCTTATTCCATAGGTCCTTCTCGTAACAGAACTAGTTACTGATGATGTTTGTAAAAGGTATTCACACGTGATGCACCTTTTAGAGTCACAGCAATGAACCCCTGCATTTGTTACAACTTGCTTGAGTTCAGCTCTCACAATAAGAGATCGTAAATTTGGAGCTCTGCGGTAAGCAATGACTGGCGGTTTTGGAAAAACCTTTTGCAATTTTTCACAAGTAGACAGTAAGGGAAATGTTTTTTGCATTATATTTCTGTAGTTGGGAGCTGATGGATGATAGTCAACCACAAATGGAATTCTGTCACTTTTGTTTCTGCCGTTGGTATTCCAAATAAGTGCTTCTCTGGGTAACTGCAAAGACTTGTCAATTTGTTGCTGTATGATATGCAGAGGATAGCCTCGCCTTTTAAATAATGTAGCAAGCTCCTGTAGATGGTCTTTACAGGTTTCCTCATTGCTGCAGATGCGTCTTATTCGGAGTGCTTGGCTGTAGATGATGCTCAGTTTAGTGTGGTGTGGGTGACATGAAGTCCAGTTTAGATACAAATGAGCATCTGTAGGCTTGTGGTACAGATCAGTTGTAATTTTTTGTTCATGAATGGTGAGTAGCACATCCAGAAAAGGGAGATGATGCTTCTGTTTAGTATTGCTGCTGGTAAATTTGATGGTAGGATGGATATTGTTGATATAAGCTGTACATTGTTCCAATGCTCTACTTCCTGCATTCCATATTATAAATATGTCATCAATGTATCTTAGCCATACCAGTGGTTTGATGCTATAAGTAGCAAGTATACAGTTCTCTAGTTTGCCCATGAAGATATTTGCATAGGATGGAGCCATCCGAGTGTCCATGGAAGTCCCTTGTATCTGCAGATAGTGTTTACCATTGAATGTAAAATTGTTGGATTTAAGGATAACTCTTGCAAAGTTGGTAAGCACATTTGTTGATGGCTTTTTCACAGTTCTTTTATTAAGAGCTTCAGATAATGCCATAAGCCCATCCTCATGTGGTATATTGGTGTATAATGATGTAACATCAAATGTAGCCAGAAGAGTATCATCATCAAAAATGTAGGTTTGGTTTAATTTTTCAATAATCTGAAGGAAGTGACTGGTATCTTTAACAAATGATGGAAGTTCCTGTACAATGGGCTGGAGGTGCAGGTTGACAAATAAAGATAGTCTCTCAGTGGCTGTGTCATTGCCAGAGATGATGGGACGACCAGGATTGTTCATTTTGTGAATTTTGGGAAGCATATAAAATCTCCCAGGTCTTGGTTTGGGATGAACAAGTATATCTGCTGTTGTTTCATCAATGAGGTTTAAGCTCCTGTACCTTACAACCATGTTCTTAATTTCTTTGTTTAAGTCTTCTGCAGGCGCGGTTGGTGGTAGGAGTGGTAGGAGTGCCGGTCGGGCGGTGACGTGGGGCGGGGGAGGGGCAGGGTGGTGGGTAGTAAACTATGGATTGTGGCCTAATACAGGTAAGTAAACATTTAAATAAATAAAACGAATTTCGTTGTGAGCGCTGCATCGCCAAATGCGATATATATATATATTAACTGAAAAAACCATAGGTTTCAGGAACGTTATAGTTAGTTGGACATTTCACTCATACAAAACCATAGAAATCCCAGCGTTATAGTTAGTTCAGCTAACTATAACTCGCGCCCCCGCAATGCACTGCTGATGACGTCACATATTACATCATTCATGACATGGTCAGTGACATCACTGATGACATCACTGATGACATCTCAAATGACATCACTGATGACATCATCCAGTGACTGTGTGTTTCTGTAAAGTTTAATTTTGTTTTATATATATGCCAAGCTGTATTGAGGAATGAGTGGGTGTATAAGTGTCTGTATGGCGGATTTAGTAGGTACGTGACTGACTGTATAAGTGAGTGATTAAATGTGTCTTACTGAATGCATGGGTTAGTGACTAAACTGTGTGAAAGTCTGTATCAGTCTGTCTGTTGTTGTGTAAGCTGCTGCATGGGTTGGTGAGTAGCTGCATGAGTGTCTATATGGGTTATTGATTGCTTGCCTGAGTATTTGTATGGCTGCCTGAGTGTGTGTGTGGGTGGGTGGGAGGTGTGTGACTCTGTGCATAGATGTGTGAGTGGTTGATTCACTGGGTGTATGGGTTCAAGAGTGCATGTGGAGACAGCTGTATGGGTGGGTGAGTGTGTGTATGGGTGTGTTGGTGAGTGAATGGATGTCTCAGTGGTACATGTGCAAGTAACTACATATGTAAAAGGCAGTATATGTAAGTGATGGTGTATATAAATAACTATATGTGAGAGTCAGTAATTGTGAGAGTGGCTGCATGGATGAGTGTGTATTTGTATCAGTTATTCTATAAGAGAGTAATTATGTGTTAGTATCTGTATGAATAAGTGAGGTTGTGTCTGTATAACTGTATAGGTGAGTAAATGGAAGTATGATTGATTCTTTGCATGACTGACTAAGTGTGTGAGTAACTCTGGATATGTGGCAGTGTGTGAGTGCCTGTATAGGTGTATGAGTGCATATGATAGTGTTGTATTGATGAGTGACTGCATGTATGAGTGACTCTATGGGTGAATGAGTGGATGTGTGTGTAGACCTAGGAATCAGTCAGTGCGTATTTAGTAACTGGTATTGATGTGTCTATTTTTTCAAAAATGGTAGTCTGTATTTTAGAGTGGGTGTATCAAAGGTTATATTCAGGTGTGAGGAGGTGCATCAGATTTTCATGTGGATGATGTCATCAGTGATGTCATCAGTGATGTCACTGACCATGTCATGAATGATGTAATATGTGACGTCATCAGCAGTGCATTGCGGGGGCGCGAGTTATAGTTAGCTGAACTAACTATAACGCCGGAATTTCAATGGTTTTGTATGAGTGAAATGTCCAACTAACTATAACGTTCCTGAAACCTACGGTTTTTTCAGTTAATTTCTATGGTTTTTTAAATGCTAATTTCTAACTATAAAGTGCCTGAAACCTATGGTTTTTTCAGTGAATTTCTATGGTTTTTTAAATGCTAATTTCAAACTATAACGTGCCTGAAACCTATGGTTTTTCCAGTGAATTTCAAAGGTTTTTTAAATGAAAATGTGTAAGTCTAATGTATCTCAATCCTATGGTTTTTTTGTTATATATATATATATATATATATATATATATATATATATATATATATATATATATATATATATATATATATATTTAAAAAATTATGAATAATTTTTAGTTAGGAAAACTATATTCATTCTTTTTTTTTTTTATATTATACAGAAGTCGCGCACCCTTCGCGCACCCTACACGATGGCTGCGCGCATTCCGATAGCCATTTTGAAAAGTTGCGCTGGGGTCGCGAATTCGTCGTCATTTGTAAAGTATGAAATATCTTTAAATTAATTATAAATAAAAGTTTTCCTTTAAGTGTTTGTCTAAATTTATTAATAAAAGTATTTTTAAAGTATTATTTTCAATATAATTTTGACTAAAAATTATTCGATTATTATTGGATTCGGAGGTTAGGAGGGATGGCCATTTTGCTCGATCTGTTTTGCAAGATTTTTTGGTCTAGTCAGGTGGACACCCTCCTCCGGGTGAGGTACGGCTTGAGGATTCTGTTCAAAAGGTGAGGAATCAACAGGCAGAAGTATCCATCAGAAGAGCAAGTTACTTACCTTCGGGAACGCTTTTTCTGGTGGATACAGTATCTGCCTGTGGATTCCTCACTGTCCCACCCGCCTCCCCATTGTCCACCTGTTTCTACCAAAAAGATGCTTTTACTGTTTGGCATGAATGTTTTTAATATGTCTTAATCATGCTTATGTTTTAATAGTGAGAAATGCTTGATCTGTTGCTATTTCTTTATGCCTTTATTGGTTATGCATTTGTATATATATATATATATATATATATATATATATATATATATATTTAGTATACTATGTATACATGTGAAAATGTGTCGGTCCACCTGTTTACCTCAGTGGCACGAAAAAAATGGGTGGAACTGACGTCAGCACGCCGACGAGGTCCTCTTATGGCTCCTATGACGTCATACGGTGTCGCGAGCGGAGCCGTGCTATTATGATATCGTCGTCGACGTGGGAGAGCTAGGAAAGAATTTCCACAGAATGCTGGCACAGGGGATATTCACCTAAGTGTTCAGGCTAGTCCTTTGGGAGTAACAGTTTATGTTGCCACTCCAGAAACCGAAACCAGTGATCCGAGGGCAGAGGCCCTGCAGATGGCACACGAGGTGGGGAGCCCAGTCGTGTGCACCGGCGGGGCAGCGAAGTGACAAGCACCACTACCCACAGAAAAGGTAACGAGGGCACTGAATAACACAGGATCTTCTGTTTGTATCTGGCAGGAACAACAAGGTTAAAATGCCCTAGTTCCAAAATGTAGAATTAGTGCTACAACGGTCTTCAAGAGGACCTGCGATGGATGCCGCTTCTGCCTTCCGTACACTGGAGGCAGCACATGGGTCACGCGGTACGGTCATACTGCGGTGGGACGCACACTCGTTGACCTCTCATTGCACTGCTCCACACTTCGGGGACAACGCTTTCCATTAGCTGTGTTTTCTGATGACATGTCGCGCCGGCCCCGTCCAACAGCAGAACCCCTTTAGATCCAAACAGACTCTTCCACTCTCCCACCGGAAGTGAAACCAGGCCACGCGGACACTTTCACAATACAACAGCCGGGAATGCACTTTTAGGTAAAAAAAACACATGCCTTCCTCCTAATTTATCAAATAAACAACTCACTGAAGAACAGGGGCCAGCTTCGATCGGTAAACAGCCGTTACAACAACTTTTTTACTTTGCGATACCATTACAACGCATGCATTACCACGCATGCGTTGTGCATCGCGAAGTCATTACTACGCATTTTTTTAGAACGCATGGTCATTTACCACGCATGCCTTTACAACAAATTTTGTTGTAAAGGTATGTATGGTGAGTTCTAAAAAAATGTAGACAATCCACGTCGTTGTAAGGAAACAGAGGCTGTTCCGTTTCCTCACAACGACGTGCACCGCCCCTCAGAGACGACATGAAGCAGGAACCACGAGGAGAGAGGAACCACGAGGAGTGAGAGGTAAGGGGTCATTGGGCATGGGGTGGTGGTTACTTTTCTAGGGTTTAGGGTAGTGCAGTGGTGTTTGGGTAGTGTAGGGGTCGTGCTGAGGGTAGTGTTTTAGGTTTAGGGTAGTGCAGTGGTGTTTGTGTAGTATAGGGGCCGTGCTGGGGGTAGTGTTTTAGGGTTTAGGGTAGTGCAGTGGTGTTTGTGTAGTGTAGGGGGTCGTGCTGGGGCTTGTGTTTCAGGGTTTAGGGCAGTGCAGTAGTGTTCAGGCAGTGTAGGGGGTCGTGCTGGGGCTGGTGTTTCAGGGTTTAGGGCAGTGCAGTGGTGTTCGGGCAGTGTAGGGGGTCGTGCTGGGGTTGGTGTTTCAGGGTTTAGGGCAGTGCAGCGGTGTTCGGACAGTGTAGGGGGTCGTGCTGGGGCTCGTGTTTCAGGGTTTAGGGAAGTGCAGTGGTGTTCGGGCAGTGTAGGGGGTCGTGCTGGGGCTAGTGTTTCAGGGTTTTGGGCAGAGCAGTGGTGTTAGGGCAGTGTAGGGGGTCGTGCTGGGGGTGGTATTTCAGGGTTTAGGGCAGTGCAGTGGTGTTCGGGCAGTGTAGGGGGTCTTGCTGGGGGTGGTGTTTCAGGGTTTAGGGCAGTGGTGTTCAGGCAGTGTAGGGGGTCATTCTGGGGGTGGTGTTTCAGGGTTTAGGGCAGTGCAGTGGTGTCCGGGCAGTGTAGGGGGTCGTGCTGGGGCTGGTGTTTCAGGGTTTAGAGCAGTGCAGTGGTGTTCGGGCAGTGTAGGGGGTCATGCTGGGGCTGGTGTTTCAGGGTTTAGGGCAGTGCAGTGGTGTTCGGGAAGTGTAGGGGGTCGTGCTGGGGCTGGTGTTTCAGGGTTTAGGGCAGTGCAGTGGTGTTCGGGCAGTGTAGGGGGTCGTGCTGGGGCTGGTGTTTCAGGGTTTAGGGCAGTGCAGTGGTGTTCGGGCAGTGTAGGGGGTCGTGCTGGGGCTGGTGTTTCAGGGTTTAGGGCAGTGCAGTGGTGTTCGGGCAGTGTAGGGGTCGTGCTGGGGGTAGTGTTTCAGGGTTTAGGGCAGTGCAGTGGTGTTCGGGCAGTGTAGGGGGTCATGCTGGGGGTAGTGTTTCAGGGTTTAGGGCAGTGCAGTGGTGTTCGGGCAGTGTAGGGGTCATGCTGGGGGTGGTGTTTCAGGGTTTAGGGCAGTGCAGTGGTGTTCGGGCAGTGTAGGGGATCGTGCTGGGTGTGGTGTTTCAGGGTTTAGGGCAGTGCAGTGGTGTTCGGGCAGTGTAGGGGGTGGTGCTGGGGGTGGTGTTTCAGGGTTTAGCGCAGTGCAGTGGTGTTCGGGCAGTGTAGTAGGTTGTGCTGGGGGTAGTGTTTTAGGGTTTAGGGCAGTGCAGTGGTGTTCGGGCAGTGTAGGGGGTAGTGCTGGGATAGTGTTTTAGGGTTTAGGGCAGTGCAGTGGTGTTTGTGCAGTGTAGGGGGTCATGCTGGGGTAGTGTTTTAGGGTTTAGGGCAGTGCAGTGGTGTTTGTGTAGTGAGCAGCGCATGTGCTGCGTCGCTAGGTGAGACCTAAAATGCATTGCACCAAGATGGCTGCCAACACTTCCTGGATTGAAGTGTTGGCAGCCAATTAGAGCCAAGCTTGTGCTTGTGTAGTTAGGTCCCGCCCAGATATATAAAAAATGTTTTCCTTTAATATCTCAAAAACTACTGAACGGATTTACACCATTTAAAAAAAAGGGCGCTTTCTGAACCAAGCACTACCTTTTTGCCAAATTTGGTGTAATTCCGTTCAGCAGTTTTGGCTGTAACCGTGTCTAAAGTTTCCTATGGGAAATTTATTTTTTGACCTCTATTTTTTGACTTTCTCAGAAACTACTGAACAGATTTACACCATTTAAAAAAAGGGCGCTTTCTGAACCAAGGGCTACGTTTTTGCCAAATTTGGTGTAATTCCGTTCAGCAGTTCGGGCTGTAGCCGTGTCTAAAGTTTCCTAGGGGATATAACATGGGGAAAACGCGTTTTGGGACCCCCCTTTTTTCTCAGCCCCCGCTTGATGAACCACCCCAAAACTTTCAGGATAGGAGCTGACCGGAGCGCCCCACTAGTTTTGAAAATTTCGCGAAGATTCGTCATCCAGCGCCAAAGTTATTGGGAAAAGAAAAAACGCTTTTCCTATGGAAACTAGGTCCTAACTATAACTATCTACTGGCGACCGCCAGTAGATAATATATTTATATATTTGGAAAAAAACAAAGGTTACAGAGGCGTTATAGTTAGGACATAGGATTGAAAGAAACACCACCTCCCTGGGACAAAACATTTACTATTAATGTGGGGTGGTCCATATGGCCTCCCCCACAGCCCCAGGGGCTGCCACCTCCCAGGGTCTAAACATAAAATGAATGTGCGGTCCCGCGCGGCTCCCCCGGGGACCGCCACCTCCCAGTGACAATTCATTCAAATTAAGGGTGGCCGCACCCCCCCCCTCAGCCCCGGGACCACTGTATCAACTGCAGGGACAGACGGGTCCTGTCGCTCACTATTATTGATGCATTTGCTTACAGGCTAAAACAATCTTTTTACTTTTTCCCACTGATCTTTGTTCCTCCTTTGTTGTTTTAGATGTAAGCAACAAAATACATTTTCAAACTTTGGAACATTGGTTCTGAAAGAGATAATGGAACAAAAGGCTCCCACATTCCTTTGTTTCGAATTTTCTGATGCAAGGAGGATCATTGAATGCTAAATGGCACACATATACAACGTGTTAACTTTAAAACCCACTTTGCACCTTTTAAAACCCCTATACCTCAAAAACTGCTGAAGGGATTTACAGCAAGCCATTAAAAGCACACTGAGTAAAGTTCTAGTTTCAGGCCATCTATAAATCCGTTCATCAGTTTCGGCTGTATGTTCAATCAATATTTTCTATGGGGCTAAAAGAGAAAACTCACTTTTTTTCTGCCTTGCTCCCTATGGATAGATCTGCATGATAATTGTCTTACCAAACTGTAGCTGACTACGTCAACCAATTGCCAAATGTCATGAAAATCGAACCCTGGGGTCAAAATTTATAGACAGTCAAACAAACATTGAAAAAGCCAATAGGTCTCACCTTTTATGACTTGTTGGTTTGCAAATGCTTTTAAGACCCTGCAAAAGAAATGCAATGCATGCATGAACCTATAAGCATCAGGGGGGTCATTACAATGGCGGACAGACTTCAGTCCGCCCGCCATCGTATCGGTTTTGGGACCGGCCGCCTATTAGGCGGCGGACATGCACATGACATTGCAATGCTACCGCCACTGTGGCGGTCTCATTGTGCATGTTTACTATTGCGGCGGGTGCTGCTGGCTGCAATGGTAAAAATGGATGTTGTGCATTTCCCTGCACTACGTGGCAGGCACCATGCGGTGCACAAACAATCAGCCCCTGCACAAGGGGGGCCCGCAACGAGCCCCCAAAATCAATCCCCGCCAACCTTTCCATGGCGGGGGAACTGCCATGGAAAGGCTGGCGGGATGCAGCATCCTAATGTTGCAGACGTTGCCTGCTAGGCACCACCACCATTCAAGGGATGCGAGGTGGGTTCGACAGGCAATCATAACGATTGCCTCAGTCGGACCCTTGGAGGACGGGCTTTCTGCCCGCCAGCACACCGCTCGCCATCCTTATATGGCGAGCGGGGAATGGCCTTACGATGGTGGTTAACCCCCCACCGGCCACCTTATCTGGCGGGCGGGGAATGGCCTTACGATGGCGGTGAACCCACCACTGGCAGCCTGCCGGTGAGGGGTTCACCACCATCATAATCAGTCCGTTGGGTTATGTGGCTGCTTCATTCAATAGGTATGTGGATGTATCATCATTATATTTTATTTACGATTCAAGATAGTAGATACTACTTAGACTGATAAATAAAACATGATTTTTCACTTGTGGAGTAGAACTTTTTTAAGGTGGAGCAGCCCAGCAACAATTAGGAGCTTTCAGACCCTTTAAGAAATGTAAAAAATAAATGCTTTAATACCCTGACTGGCGCAACAGTGGAGCAGTTGAGCAGTAGCAATGGGGAATGGGTGTGTGGGAGCAGCAAATGTGTGTGGGAATTAAGTTAAATAAAAGCTAGTGGAAGAAAGGAGCAACATCTGATGGGGAGGGTATATTACTGTAAAAGCAGTACATGAGTAGGAAAAACATATATTACTTTTGAGTGAGGGAAGGGGCCAGGACACTCTGTTTGTGTCTAGATGCGTGTGTGTTTTGCCATCGTGCAAATTGTGCATTAGTTATATAGAAACGTTTTCAAGTAGATCCAGAAATCAATCTGAATTCTATAAGCAATTAGCCTGAAAACTCACTGCTTAGCACTGTACTGTAGTGCCATGTTGCCTCTAATATGTTGATGCAAAACACACAAGATGATGGACGGAATGTTGCACATTGGCAAACATTCACCCCCAGTCACAGATCTGGGTTTAATCCATCGTTATTTTGCTTCACCACGCCACCCCAGTTCAGACATAGCCATATGCAAATCAGTCTTGACCCTGTGCCTCATGGGAACAGTCCAGACCGAACTGCCAAGCAATGTCTTCCCTGGACCGGAATCAAGCATCCTAGGACCGGTTTCAGGCTTTCAGCCCTCATAAGCCAGGATAGCTTGACTCCAGTGGCGTAGTGAGCACGGGACCCACGTCTGGGCATACCCTTCCCACTTAGGGTGAAATGCAAAACACACAAGATGATGGACCGAATGTTGCACATCACAAACATTCACCCCCAGTCACAGATCTGGGTTTAATCCATCGTTATTTTGCTTCACCACGCCACCCCAGTTCAGACATAGCCATATGCAAATCAGTCTTGACCCTGTGCCTCATGGGAACAGTGCAGACCGAACTGCCAAGCCATGTCTTCCCTGGACCGGAATCAAGCATCCTAGGACCGGTTTTGGGCTTTCAGTCCTCATCAGCCAGGATAGCTTGACTCCAGTGGCGCAGTGAGCACGGGACCCACGTCTGGGCATACCCTTCCCACTTAGGGCGAAATGCAAAACACACAAGATGATGGACGGAATGTTGCACTTGTTTCAGGATTGTCAGCAATACACTTTCAATGTCTGGGAAACCAAAGCCACCTTCATCTTGTGCACAGGAACGAGCCGGGGGCTTTCAAAATGGAACCCACAGGCCTCCATTACTCTGCTTCCCTTATTCATACGCTACACTGGCCATATGCACACACACATGAACAACATACACTTCGGATGTTAGTTGTAAGTACCTTTGATATCAACAGTTACTGTGCTGAACGGTAGAAACAACCTAGAATGGGAGTAGCCAACAAAACAAGTGTAATATCTGAGTGCTCATTGATGAGATGCTCTCAGCCAATGTCAAATAACTAATTTTACTCAGTGAGTAAGTAAGTAAGCAAGTAATCGTTTATTTTGGGCACAGCCCATAAAATACATCAGATCAATACAACGAGATACATTTCAGATACTTTAAAAGTTATACAATATAAAAACATAAGACATCAAGGTACAGATGGGTTACTATGAAAGCGAATAAAAACATTGCATCAAAATAAAAGTGCTAAAGATGGGACATCAGTCCTGAGAACTGATTGTGGACCTAACATGATAACCAATTGTGCATTTTGGTGGTAAGTAGTCCAACCGATCGTGAAATGTTCAAATAGTCATAACGGGGAGAATGTGCAAAGTAGCAATCATGGGGACTGTATAAAAGGAAAGGGTTGGCAGAATAAATATGTGCAACAATTCATAAACACTTGATGATAGGAAGGGGAGATAAGGCAGATCTCTATCGGGGTTCAAAATTGCAGATAGCCTTCTTTCTTAATGCACAAGCGATGTACAAGTACTTAGAGACCGCAAAGGCTAAGGGTTCACTTGTATCACTTTTAAAGAGTCTCTCCACTTCCCAGTAGTGTCTCACACCCATGTGGTTACATACAGCCACCAACCATATTTTCCGCACCTTCCTGTATAAGGGGCAGAATTGCATGAAGCGGGACTCCGTTTCCACTAAACTCGGACAATTTAGGCAACAATCGGCCTGGCAAGTAGCATTAGCCCATTTGAAGGTGTGCAATCTCAAGGGCAGAATCCTGCACCTATATTGTACATACAGACATTTTAGCAGGTATGGGTGCATTCTGTTCAAACAAGTTCAAGCCTGGGCGCACTTTTGTGATTCAGGAATTTTCCAGTGAGAGAGTTGGTCTGGTGCATTTCTTATGTTTGGAGTAGGACTGCCTCCCAGTAAGACTGTTTTATTTTTAAAGCATCTCCTTTTACTATTGTCTCCGGGGAGGTCCATAGCTCACTCATTCCTATTCTGTGCGTTAATTTTTAATGTGTTTCAACCATGGTGTTCTCAGGTTTCTATCAAGAACCAAAAGATCTTTCACGCACTCTCTATAGGCTGCCAGTTCATTCGTGGTCCATAATCTGGCCCAGTATAAGAGGGGTTTTAAAACCACTGTTAAGTGTATTGGATTGAGAGCCAGGTCTAAGCATAGTGATGTATTAGGGGAGCTTAAGGGAAGCTTAAAAAGTGTTTTAATGAACCTGTTTCTATTTTTGTTAGACTCTCAGCATCGGCGTAGCCCCAGATCTCGGCACCCTATATTGCTGACGCTACTGCTGAGGATTTATATACGGTGATGACCGGAGAGACAGCTCCGCTAGATGCTACTTTATACTGTCTGGCTATGGCTCAGTGAGTAAAAAAACAAATGTATTCAGAATAGTGAGGGAAGATCATTAAATGAGACCTTTTTCTGCGACAACTCTTCTTGGGTACCATACAGACCATGTGCCAAGGTTTGCATTCTCCAGAATATGTTTAAAAGGACTGACCTAGGGTTGGCACACTGCAGGCTAGACCCTTCGGGCCTGATTCACAAAGGTAAACTTACACTTTTGTGTAAGCTTATGATTGTTTTCTTTTCATAAAGGGACTTATGAGTAGTATCTTTCTACGTGCGGAGTCTCTGCACATAAAAAGATAGATCTTTTTATCTGTGAAGACTCCACACACTTAAAACTACTACTCATGAATGCCTTTGTAAACAGCAAACAATTGTAAATTTACACAAAAGTGTAAGTTTACCTTAGTGAATCAGGCCCTTAATGTTTGAGTGATGTATACACTTGAACTAACATGTACTGAGCTGTCTCTTGATTTCTTTCAGCTTGATTCCTCTTCGTTCTTTCTTCAGAGTGACCCTCTTCTTACCTTCCATTCTCTGCATGCCTTTTATTTCTGAGTATAGTCTCCTCTTAGTCTCATGCCTGTCTGCATTAATCTCTTTTATTGTATTTCTGCAAAAGGCTGTCACCTCATTTCACAGATCATGATCTATCCTGCTTTAATACCCTATCCCTGCATCCTAACACATAACTTCCAAGTTTTCAGTGTTTATGAGTGACATTTCAATGCCTTATGAGCGCCACATTAAGTGACACGTAATCACAAGCACAACAAATATTTATCTATGATTAATAATAATGCTTATAGAAATTACTCCTTTCTGTAAAATATTGGTCTTGGAATTGCCATTACCTACCTTTTGTGTGGTGGTGGTTTGCAAACTGCCTTTAAAAGGCTCACAACCTGAAGTATGAATGACTGAAAAGCTAAGATGGAAGGAGAGACATGTCTCAAGAATAGACAAGGCTAATTCACAGCTATTTCAGGGGCTTGTCAAATGTCCTTGCCCTCCACTGCTCCCCAGCTCCAAACAAAACATCTGCTTCTCATTACCAGATTTTGAACCTGATGCCTCCAGTTTATGAGCTACACTCCACAGCATGAGATCAAACTACTGTACTACCTTCTTATAAATAGGTATTATGACAGCACACCTCTCAATGAGTATACAATCACCCCAAACATCAATCAAGTGGCTAGAATTACAAGCATTCCGTAACCAGACTTTTATTTACTGAGAAGGAACACATGCAAGGTTGAACTACGATGTAAATTGCATGCCATCCATGTGTAAATCTCCTTTCAAATTTGCTCAGTCTGCTTAAAAAGTAATGTAAAAAAAATCTTCTTTTCCTGATCTGCTGCTCACATGTCATGTGCAACACCCACCTGTCTTGACTTTTTTGGCAGTGGCGCTATAACACTATGGGGCAGGTAGTTTTACTTGTCAGGTAACAAACAGTATGTTGTATCTGTCCCAGCATGGAAATTATTATTGGACGAAAAGGCCACTTTAACAGTGGGTGTCACACTTTCAAACATGGAAATGGTCTTATTGAGAAACATCTCTTTGAAAAAAACAAAAAACGAGACATCAGAAACAACAAGTTACAGGAAACACTGAACATCTGAAATTGCACACAAACGCATATATGCATTTTATTGAGGTGATGCCGATACCAGCACTAAAATGCAATAGTCTAACGTCTGATGCATGGTACTTGGCAAGGCTGCTAACATTAACCAATCTCCACCAGTCCCCCTATCTCACCAACCATTCACTTGAAACCACATAGCCCCCACTAATGATCAAAATTAACTGGTAGCAATATCATCTATAACAAAGGAACTAGAGAAAATGCATGCAATTTTTTCTTCTTGGGAACACATGACTAATCACAATAACCAACATTTAACCACTGGATTAACTACTACCCTTGGGTTCCGGAGTAGCGTGCTACTCGCCATAAAGTGACTCAGTGCCTCATCAGTGGTAGTAAGTGCTATATAAATACAATTTCAATTTAAATAAATGATACAAAAAGTGCACATTCTTTTCTCGAGGTCCAATACTCATCTTGGATACTCCTAATTTAAAATTGCGTAGTCGGACCACTCGCAGGCTAAATATTTCCTGAAGCCAAGATTTAAAGATTAATTACTTCCACAACGCATTAAATACATTTTAATCATACTTGTAAAAACCACATTTTTAACAGAAACCACCCAAAAAATGTTTTCACCATGTTCCAATAAACCGGCAACAATATTTATTAGTTGTGTACATTTAATGGCCCTTTCTCTCGTTCTAATCTACAATTGCACTGTGAGCCTCAACGCTGTATATTTTACTATTAATCAATTACATCTAAATTTGATGTTTTAATTGCTGATACTTTTATGCCCCCTTGTCAGTAACTGACAGCATTTCAGGGATTTCAGGGATTTTTCTTTGGCTCTATGATTCGGAAGCACAGTTCATGGACTCGAGACTTTCGGTTGTATAGTGCTTTCCAAGGTACTTGAAGGTTTAGGTTGAATTGAAAGGAAATGAACATCTGCATCTCTTATCACCAGGTGTTTCTTTTTTCTCTGAGTCTTTAAGAGAGTTTGAGATGTAATTGGGAGGGTTTTTCCAATGAATCTTTGTGTCTTTTTACCCATTGTGCACCACAATTTTCTGAAATAGTACTATTGCCTGAGAGAACATGGCTGCTCCCCTACATACTCATCTGTGCCTCTAGGACTCAAGTGTATTCCTTCTGAATATCTCGCCTAAACATCCTCGTATCCATTTGTTAGTGTCAATTTATACCCGATTACTCTTTGGTAACACATTGAGGTTGTAAAATGGACTGAGAAACTAGGACGAAACCGCAGTATAGATCAAAACTACGGGATACAGTCAGCAATCGCAAGTGGTCTAGGAACATCAGAAAGTCATTACTCACCAGAATATTTAACAAGAGAAAAATAAAGGGGAGATTCACAGACAAATGATACAGAAAGCTTTGAAAGCGACACTTGCCATAATGTTGCACTAGCCTCATTTAAGGCTCACCACACAACACTGCCATCACTTTCCTGCTGTCCAGGGGAATACTCTCTGAAGTCAAGATCCTCGGCCAAGATGGCTTTTCCAAGTCACACATGTGGTCCTCTGCATTTCTATGTGTCCATGTATAAAACAAACCTGTGTACATAGATTTGTCACACTGTACATTAGATGGTGTTTATAGAAGCAGTGCAGCACCCCGAGAGACAGAGGAGACTCAAAAGTGTTGGTCTTCTTCAGCGGGAGTTTGTTGTCCTGTGCAGATGCACAGGGATGAGATGATCCTTCAAGGTCTCTTCCTGCAGTAGCAATCCCGCACGAGGGTGTACAGGCAGTATGAACATATTAGCCTATGCCTGTGCACCCTCTTCTTACTGCTGCTTCCCCACTCTCAATCGTCCTTTGTGTATTTTTTGCATGCCTGTCTGGTTAAATGCAGATATTCTATTGATTGTTCAATTTGTTTGTATGTCTGTATATGGTATTTATAAAGTGTGAACCTAGCCAAAGGCAATGGAGGACTATACATGGTCAAACAAAAGCATAAAGTCAACAAGGAAGAAGAGGTGGAGCTGGGTTGACGTTGGGTAATCCATTGCAATATAGTGTTCTTTAGAGCGGCAAATCTTCAACTCTTTCCAAAATTGGAGCAGCGCTGGGGCAGTCTTGATGGACGCAGGGATGTTTTCCCAGATGACTGGTGCATAGATGGAAAAGACACCTTTTTGTGCTTTCTTTTTACACTTGTTAGTCGGCAGTCAGATGGTGTTCTGGCTGCGGCTGTGCTAAGGTCTAACAGAGATTGAGAGCTTTGCTTAAATAAAAAGAATAAAGCCAGCGGCGGACTATATAGACTGCACCTCAATCACCAGTCAAAACAAGTATAATATCCTGTGCACAATTCTTCCAGCACCTGCTGCTGTTTGGTGCCACTTTCCAGCAGATCCAAGATTACAAGATATGAGGAGGTGCACCAGAAAAAAATCAAATTCCAGTATGAATTTCAAAGTATCTCCTTTGTTATTTTGCTTCAATATAAAAGGGTTAAAATCCAGCCAAAGCGTTTCATTCCATATACTCCTGGAACTTCATTAAGGGCTCTAAACCGTGAACAGCAATTATTTTTATTAACTATATAACTTGATAATCCATCCATATAACATAAAATGAAAAGTCCTCCACATTAGATCTTCAATCTGTTTGGTGGCCTGCGGTTAATACCGAGAAAATTCATCAAGCCCCATATTTATTACCGTGATACATATCCATGTTTCGAGTGTTATGCGGCCAGACCACTTTTCATTTTATATTATATTGTGAGCGTTGCTACAAGTTGTTTGTGATAGCTCTGTAAATGACGCAGCTGATTTTGAAGATGGTGCGGGCCAGCAAGGGAAGCTAATGTAGTCCCATTTAGGATGAGGGCGATGGGATCATATGATGGGATCATATTTTTCAATGCCCTGGATAAGATGTGCATTTAGGATGCCCTTAAGGGATGTCAGTGAGGTGGGGAGGCCATGGGCTAGGGAATTACCAGCATCTATATGCAACAGTATGAAGGCTTGAACAGCAGTTGTAAAAAAGAGAGAGCTGGTACCAGGGCTTTGATTTCTGGGCAATGTGTTCTTTAAGGGTGAGGTTGGTGTCCTGGTTGAATCCAAGTGATTTGGCATTTATTGAAAGGAAAGTCCAGGAAAGGGGCTAAATTACAATCAGATGTGCCTGTGTGATGTCAAACAGAAACACTTCCATCTTAAACACTGCCTTTTGCGTATCAAGTGGTGTTATTTTGACTTGAAGGAAATATTTAGACTGTACCTTTCACTATGTCAAACTACAGGTCTGTGACTTCTGAACCACAAACAAATGTGAATTGTAATATCACTGCCACATTCACAACTATAAAATTGGAAGAGGTTGGAGGACATATTTCATGCACCATCGGTGGTGGTTGCCCTAGTTCAGGGTTCTCCAAAGTCGGTCCTGAAGGGCTGGATCCATGCCAGAGTTTTAGCATATCTCCATTTAGATATATGTAGTTCTCTTAAAAATCTGGCATTTTGGAGAACCCTGGCCTAGATCATTGCACCCAGCAGGCCCCCTCAGAATTGATCTGACCCTCTACTAAGATAAATGTGGAGCATCTTGCATTGTCTTTTGCTGTTGTTCAGCGCTCCATTAAAGTTAGATTCCTTCTCTAGTGATAAAATAGAGATATGCATTTATTTCAAAATATATATATAGTTGTCTAGTATAAAATTCACTGTTATTTGCTTCCTAATCTCAGGATTCCTGCTGATTGTTATGTGCTGCTTTGCATTATCTTACCCGTGTCACCTATCTGAACATTTAGTTTCTATAATGGAACATTGTTTTTTCAATTACCCTGTCTCTACTAATGTTCTTTTAGTTAAAAGGAACAATCACCACAAATATTTTAATGGCATGAAACTAATTCAACCAGATGACTTTGCCATCATCATCCTATAGAGGAGAGCATCAGGGAATTGTTTTTAAATGCTATAAAAGCAAAGCAATGAAACGTTCTGCACGATAAAGAAATAACTAGTCTACCTTCCTTTCCTGAGTATTGTTAAAATATTTAGTGAGAAACATTTTCTGAATCCTGTGGGAGAAAGTTTAGAACCCAAAAATAAACTAAAAAAGCAGTATGTTTGCCAATTCTGAAAAAATAGCTCCTACTTGAATGAACACACTAATCCTCTCACACATAGGCAAACCCTAAAGTCATTTATAAGAAGCCTTGGCTACTATGTTTTCGACACGTGACATAGCCAGTAATTGAAAAAGTAGGAAAATGACAAGGGAAACATTGTATCACATGGTAGAGGTGTCTGAAGCATAGGGATGACTCTACCATGTAGCAAGTTAAAGCAAAGGCAACAGGCCAGTGGAGATACATAAACCCTCATTCCAACCGGCACAGAGTAATTCCTGTTATTTCCTCATCCACTGCATTAACGTTACTGGGGATCCCGGTATTTCTAGGGCTAGGGAAATAATGAGAATTACATGTTTCTGGGAAATAACATATGGAATCCAGTATGTCTGCCCTGATCTCTGCTTGTTTTTTCATTGTTTCACATTCAGATTTTATCTGCTGAGTTCTGATGGGTCTGGTAACTTTTATTATCAGGTCAATTGGATTTAATGGCCACTTGTAATGAAATTTATAGTGGAGGAGTTACATTATGGCTTAAGACCCAAACATTAGCTTCTTGCAGTACATGTGTCTGAGAAAGGGCTTCTTTTTGCCAGTCACTCCCATTTTTGTGCACTGATGTGGCTCGTATTTGAACTCTGCACATCTTGGTACTGCGGTCCTGTCCCCAGTGTATGTACACTGACCCCTAAAATGGGGCAAAAGTAGCTAATCCCCAAGAGTCCTAATTAACTTTCCAGTAAGGCCATAGGATGTGCCACAGGAGCATACACCAATGTAAATGTCACCTGCTGTGTATTTTTGCTACTTTTTGTGCTTTCAACCTCCTTCCAGTTAGTGGTAGAAATGGGTGTGAAAGCAATAATGGATCCTGGAAAGCTATACATTAATGCAAAGTAGACAACATTCTGAATTCAGCAAGGGGTCATTTGTGTAGATCCTTCAAGGTTTTTTTTATAGAAACTAACAGCTGAAAATAGGAAAAATTGAAAATTAGTTGAAAAAAACAGCCATTTGTGCCAACGTTTTTACCTGTAACTTCTTCTAAGTATGACAGATTTTTGAGAGCAATATACCGTTACATCCGCTGGACTCTTCTGTTTGTGGGGATATATAGGACTTGTAGGTTCACCAAGGAACCCGAGGAACCCAGAGACAATAACTGAGCAGCGTCTTGCAATGGTTTTTTATTGTGTACCGAGTATATAGCGATTCATTTGGAAAAATAAAAACAGTGAAAAATCGGTATGAAAGTCACCTGTGTATTTCCGAAATGGGAACAAAATATAGGGGCATATTAGCAAGACCGGCGATAAAATTATCGCCGTTGTAGCGGCAGGAAACTGCCGCTAAAACGGCGATAATGGGCTTGCTAATATGCGTTATAGAATTCAATAGAAGCCCAGGTTAGATGTGCAGGACATCTAACCTGGGCTTCTATTGGAATTCTATAACGCATATTAGCAAGCCCATTATCGCCGTTTTAGCAGCAGTTTTCTGCCGCTAAAACGGCGATAATTTTATCGCCGGTCTTGCTAATATGCCCCATTGAGTTTAGAAACAGTAGCTATTTGCACATCTCCGAAATTGTAGGTACCCATACTAGCATGTGAATTATAGGACATTTTTCAAAGTGACTTCTTTTTTACACATTGTCTTCCATCTGGAAGGCAGAAACGCATCGAAAGTCAATAGGTAATAACAGTTGCTCTACAATTCTGTGTTCCCCTAAGTCTTCCAATAAAAATGGTACCTCACTTGTGTGGGTAGGCCTAGTACCCGTGACAGGAAACGGCCCAAAACGCAACGTGGACACTCCACAGTTTTACAGTGAAAACAGACCCTTTTTTTGCAAAGTGCCTAGCTGTGGATTTGGAACCCTATCTCAGCCGGCACCTAGGGAACCCTAGCAAAACTATACATTTTTTAAACCTATACACCCAGAGGAATCTAGGAAGGGGTGACTTGAGTGGCTCTCACCAGGTTCTGTTACACAGAATCCCTTGCAAACCTCAAACTTTGTAAAAAAAAAACACATTTTCGTCACATTTCTGTGATGGAAAGTTCTGGAATCTGTGTGGATCCACAAAATTTCTCTCACTCCGCATTCCCCAAAGTCTTTTGAGAAAAATGGTACCTCACTTGTGTGGGTAGGCCTAGTGCCTGCAACAGGAAACGGCCCAAAACGCAACGTGGACACACCACATTTTTACAGTGAAAACTGACCCTTTTTTTCAAAGTGCCTAGCTGTGGATTTTGAACTTTAACTCTGCCAGCACCTAGGGAAACCTAGCAAACCCATACATTTTTTAAAACTAGACACCCAGGGGAATCCAGGATGGGGTGACTTGTCTGCCTCCCACCAGGTTCTGTTACCCAAAAACCCTTGCAAACCTCAAACTTTGTAAAAAAAAAACACATTTTCCTCACATTTCAGTGACGGAAAGTTCTGGAATCTGTGTGGATCCACAAAATTCCACCCACCCAGCATTCTCCAAAGTCTCCCGATAAAAATGGTACCTCACTCGTGTGGGTGGGCCAAGTGCCTGCGGCAGGGACAGGCCCAAAACATATTGTGGAGACATCACAATTACCTATCACAAAACAACCTGGTTTTGCAAGGGGGGTTACCTGGGTTTTTGGCCCTGGGCTCGGCGGCCATCTGGGGAAACCTACCAAAGCCACAAATTTCTGAAAACTAGAAACCCGGGGGAGTCCAGGGAGGTATGGCTTGCAAGGACCCCCCCAACATTTTCCTACCTAGAATCCCCTGCAAACCTCACATTTAGCTGGAAAAAAATCACTTTTATCTCAAATTTCTGTGTGGGAAAGTTGTGGGATCACGGGCTGACACAAATTTCCTACCACCCAGCGTTCCCCCAGATCTCCTAATAAAAATGATACCTCACTCGTGGTTTGGCAAGGGGGGTCACCATGGTTTTTGGCACTGGGCTCGGCGGCCATCTAGGGAAACCTACCAAACCCACCCATTTTTTAAAACTAGACACCGGGGGAGGGCAGGGAGGTATGGCTTGCATGGACCCCCCAACGTTTCCCTACCCAGAATCCCCTGCAAGCCTCAAATTTAGCTGGAAAAATCACTTTCTGCTCAAATTTCTGTGTAGGAAAGTTGTGGGATAACCGGGCTGACAAAAATTTCCTGACTGTTTGGGGCAAAATTGAATGGGGGGAGCAAAGGCTCTTGCCCAAGGGTCTGCTCCCCCCTCCCTGGTGGTTAGTGGGTGGATCCCTGCTTGGGGATCGCCCTCCTGGGGCGATCCCCAAGCAGGGATCCACTAGTGAGTGGTACCATTGGAAAGTGGAGATTTTCCCCTTTTCAACGATACTACTCCCATGTATTTCAGTGCTCAGGGGGCTGAGATAGCCCCACGAGCACCAAAACTGTGAAACTGAAATTGTTTTCACTGTAATGATGACAGCGCGCCATGTGCGCGATCGTCATTGCAAGGACAACTAAAAATATGCCTTGGGCGGTTGGGGAAGCTTTTCCCCACCTCCCAAGGCAAAAAAGAAAACTAGGAAATCCCTCTGCTGTTTACAGCAGAGGGATTTTTTGCAAGTGTTCTCATGACAGAATGGTTCCGTCATGAGCACACTTGCACTTGTGCTCATGACGGAACCATTCCGTCATGAGCACAGAAGGAGTTAAACCTGCAGGTGAACCTGAAAACATAAACCCTTTTTGATGGGAATGGACCTTCTTTTTAATATTAAAGTCACTCTTTAGGAGGCATTGCAGACCATAAGGTAGGATGCCTAGCATTTACAAGTAAAAACTGTAAACATATTTTGTTGGCATGTTCCTACAGTGGCTTCCACCTCAAAGCTATTTTTACTGTAAGGCCTGTAGCCAATCGTATGAGAAAAACTAGAGAGCAATACAAATATTATTTTTGTCACCTTTGCTTAAAAATATGCTAGAGAAATGATTCAACCACTGTCTGTTGTAATATTCACTTTTAGTTCAATTAAGTGCTAATTTAATACATATGCAGGAAAATTAACTTTTAAAAACTTAGATGTGTCTACCTGAAGAGCCAGCAAGCTAATTAGCATTAGCCTGCCTGCAGCAGGCCTGGTAGTGCTGCCTTTGTTGTGTGTGAAATATTGCTCTGTGAGCAGAGACAATGGCTTGGGCCGGCAGAATGACAATGATGAGGAATGTGACACAACTTAATCCAAGAAGGACAGTTAATCCAGGTCCAGGAATTTCAATAACCTGAAAGGGACAAGGAGGAGACTTGCACATTTATAGCTTAATGAACAGGGAGGCCTGCGGAAGCAAGGTCTTTTGATCCCCGGATACACTTTAGCCCTCCTGTCTTCAGTCTCAGTAGAAGAGGGAGCTGACCCAGATCCAGTTTGGAATGGTTGAACAGAAGGGAAATGCTAATTTCCTTAGACACATCCCTGGGTGTGACACAAGCTCCCTCCAGAAGCAGAAGGGTTCTGGTATCTCAGATTGTACTGAAAATGGTGCACTGTTTGCAGTGAAGGCCAACAGGATGTATTGTAAAAGTATGAAGGTTTGTCCTTTAGAACTTTTTGCTTTTGCATATCGGTCACGAAGTGTACAGTAGTCATCCAAACCCACTGGCTAGTAAATTGAACAAACATAGCTCCTCACTCCCCAGCTCCACACAGCACTTTTTGGACTTGTATAAGGACAGGAGAGGACTGGGCCTGCTGTCCGTGACCTGTGTGGAGACCTAAGTGGCTGGACCTACTTCCACTAAAAAAGGCTAAGAAAGTGGACTCCAAGAGTCATTTGACTGACCTCCTGTGTGACTGCAGGTATACCAGAAGCTTTAAGATACTTTTTCCCAGGTGACCAGTGGCCAGTTGGTACTGGACTGGACCTTGCAGGTGGCCTTTACCCATGTCTTGAGCTGACATAGTTGTCAACAAATTTTCGGAGTGCACATGGAAGGCATTATATTTGTATGTGTTTCCATTATTCCAAAGATATTGTTATGGGGTAGGGTATTTCATAGTTTAAAGGCCTATTAAGAGAGACAACTTCTTGTGTGACTAGGAATGTTGTTGTGAGTGTGTTGGTAGAGCCTCTGGGTTTATTGTGCTTGGCAATCTAGTAGGTGCTTTTGAAATGTCATTTGCAGATCATAATGTGCACGACAAAGACGCAGGTCATCAAAGGAGAGAACAAGGCTGACTAGGAAGGGGTAGGAGGGAGTCTGCATTTGATAAAGCGGTGAGAAGGGGTCTTCCGTGACTTTTTACCCAATTAATGTTCACAGTGACAATGGGAAAGATAATTTGATAGTATCAAACCTAAGCACAATTTTCAAAGCCACCCTAGCTGACAGAGCTCAACTTAAAACCAACGGGCATATGTACAAGCCCCTATCGCCACCACAACGTCACTTTTACGGACGTTATGGTGGCGATAGGGGCTGCGCCTTATGTACAAGGCAGCGTTAAGCCACTTAATGTGTAATCATGTAATAATTAATTATTACATTACTAATTAATATTAATTGAAAAAACATTTATTAATTGCATAAAATTCATTTACTTCCCACCCCATACCCTTACAAAACCCACAACCCACATCTTAAATCTAAATAAAATAAATGTATTTGCACAATTAACATAAATAATTAATGATTAAACAAATATTATTAATTAGAAACCAAATTATAACCATTAATCTTAATTAACTTCCCACCCTTTACCCCTATAACCACACAACCTGCACTTAAAATGAACCTTTAAAAAAATTAATTACACAACTAAAATTAATTTTCAATTAAATAACTAATAGTATTTAACAACTAATTGTAAAGTAATTAAAATTAGTTTACTCCCCACCCGTTACCCCTATAAACCCAAACCTGCACCTAAAAAAATGTAATTATACAATTAATATACTTAATTGTCAATTAATTAATTCATATTAAATAACAACTAATTATTAATTACTAAAAAATAAATTACGCCATTACATTGGTCGAAATACCTATGTTTTTCATTGCGGCAGGTGCTGCAGTCAGTAGCACCCTCCGTAATCGAAATAGGGACACCTGACATATCCCTGCACTACATGCCTGCCACATGGTGCAGGGATATGTAGGGGGGCACCATAGGCCAACAGCTTAGGGCCAGGGGAGAAAGGAGGCCCACTATGGGCCCCCAAAGTCCATTTCTGCCTGCCTGTTCATGGTGGGTTAACCACCATGAACAGGCGGGCAGAAAGGGACATCATAATCCCTACGGCGGTGCCTAGTAGGCACCGCCACCATTGTAGGGATATGATTCCCCTCCGATGGTTCAGTCGGAACCGTGGCGGACGGTCTTTCCGACCAACAACAAAACGCCCGCCATTGTATTATGGCGGGCGGGAAACCTGCTTACGATGTCGATCTCACCACCATCGTAATCAGGCCCTTAGTGCCTACCTCATGTCTATCTCTGACTCTCCTCTGTTATTTAACCACCCAAGTGTAGCTATCATTGCCACTTCCTGTGCTGTACCAATTTTCTAGTAACACAGCCTGCACTACTAATTCCCATGCTATGTCTTTTGTGTGAGGAAGTATGCATAGTTGCTTTCCATGCTCTACCTGTTTGTGACATCAGTTCACACTACTACTACCCGTGCTGTACCTGTTATGAATGAGGAAAGCCTACATGTTTGCTTTTGTTACTGTACCTGTTTTTTGATGAGCACTTGTACTTTTTCTTTCTGTAGTGTATCTCTAGGCTGTGAAGTTGGCTTTTATAGTTGGTGTCCCTTCTGTGGCTTCGCTTTGTGTGTCAAGAATTCACTTCTGTTGCACCTGTTGTGCTTGTTTCGTATTAAAGAAACATGTACAGCTGTTCTATATGTTCACTCTGTTGAATGATGGGAAACTTCACTGTTGATGCTGAACCTATCTTGTTTGAGGGTATCTTACAATTTTGTCTTTTCTGTATCTCATTTGTGTGTGCATAAAGTTCCCAGTACTACTACCCATGCAGTACCATTTGTATGTGTCAACAAACGTGTGCTGCTGTTGCCTGTGCTCTACCTATTCCTTAGAGGAGAAACCTCTTGGGGTGCATCCTGGAGGAGTTACCTCTATGGCCCTGCCCCCGTCCTCAACACTTTGAACTCAGCCATTTCTAATGGCTTACTTTCTGTCCAGGACCATCATGCAAAATATGGGCAGAAAAGCTCTTGAAAGTTTCCTCACTTCCCCACATAATGTGCTCCATGCACATTAGGGACATTAGTTACTGGAGCACTCTCTTCTTGGTCATAGAGACCTTCGAACTAGAACAACCAGTGGGTCCCACTTTTTACAGTAAAGCAGGCAGGTGATGTGGATCCATTATCTGTGCTTTAATGCTTTACGAACTGGTGTGGGGTGGTTTTTCCTTTCAAGTGACCTTTCCAGGCTGCTCTCTAAACACAGCCTTTGTGTAGAGTGATGTCCTCTTAGCAGAGTAGTCTCCAGCCTAGAGGTGTAAAGAGATGTGATCTTTCTGACACAGCCACAATCAGGGGAAAAATAAAAAAGCTAGCTTCACCTACAGCGTCCCTTTTAATTAGAAAAATAGAGACTGTAGTTCCACCCTTCACCCCCACCATCTTCCAAATGACAGTGCTACAGGAAGACTAATCAGCAGCAGAAAAGGTCTAATTCAATTTCTAAAGGAGACTCTTATCCCTGCACTTCAGTGTCTAGGTCTCCTTCCTTCAACTTCAGGAGTGCCAGCATTACACTCCAACTCTCTAAGAAAAGAAAATATGTTTGCCTTCACCTTGTGTACATGTCCAGGCCACGGGCATCCAGAATGGACTCCACAGGCCTTGCTTTACTCTGGCACACTCATATAAACAATGTATGTGCCATACTGGCCATATACGGAAAAATGAAAGTATACTTTGGATATTAGTGTTAGGATATAGGTTAGTGTGTAGAAGGATAACTCTACAAGAGTGGGTTAGTAAGTCTGTAATCAGGTGACCCAGATAAAAAAGTCTAGCCACAGCTATGGTTGCATGGTATGCTGCCTAACCCTGGGCGGTAAAATCCGCTCCGCTTGCGGAGTTCACGGATTTTTGGCGTTCCGCTTAGAATGCGGAGTTACCGAAAACTCCGCGATCCGCGGCGGAGCAGAGTTTTTTTCTTGTTCGCGCTTTCAAAATGCGTTTTTGCACGTACGGTAGCGACTTACCGGGATCCCTGCATTCGCCGACGAGATTTCCTATCCGTTCAAGTGCGCCATGAGATTTGGTAGCCGGCCGCACGGTCCCGCGAGAGTGTGCGATCGCGAACACGTCATTCGGACGCGCCATCTGACTTCCGGCGGAAGTTCAGTGAAGCTCTCGATGCCGAACACGCAAAATTTGCAATCTGGAGAACAATATCTCTCGAGCAGCATAAAACCTTCTCGAAAATGATGATTTGGATGAAAAAAACTCCTCAGATTGACATTTGGCTGTACTTTTTTGTGCAAGGAGTCCTTTTTCTTTTTTTACTTTTCTTTTTCAGAGGAAGGAAGTGCCCCAGAGTCTCCAACTTCCTGTTCCTGTCCAGCAGGCTCCTCCCAGTGCTTTGTCCATGTCCTGTTCACTTTTCATTTGGATTTGGAGCTGGAAGGATCACTCTTTGTGTCTGCTGCATCATATATCATTGGATTTGAGGACTTTTGGATTTGAGATTTTACAAGTAAGTTGGAGAATTGGTGTTGTTTGTTTGATTGAGGCATTGCAAGTTGCAACTACATTTTTGTACTTTTCATCATTTAAAAAAAAATTATTGTGGGAAGCCAGTAGGCCCAGAGCTACTCATCGGTACATGAAACAACTGTTTCTGTGGTGTCTGTTGAATTTAAACATCATTTAGGGCATGGTTGGCATTGGGTTGAATTGCAAAATGTGTTCTTTTGGGGGTATTTCACTTTTTTGATGTGTGTTAAATAAATGCCTTTGTTGGATGTGTGTGTGTGGTGTGGTTGTTGTGTAACTTGCAAACCTTGTTTAGCCCTGTGGATTTTCTTTTTTGCATTTTTGCATTAAAGCTGTGTTGTTTAGCATGCCTCCTTTGCCTGGCCATTATAGGCCTGCTTGAGTTCATTGTTTTCCAGGCCTTCTGCGTGTTGTGACTGTGTTGTGACTGTGAGTGACCATGTGGCTGGTGGCCATTTTGTGGTGGTAGTTTAGTAGTGTGCTGCTTTTGCCATATAGGCCTGCATGTCTTTCCTTTGTTCCTCTTGGCCTAGGCTTCTGGTTGTGAGTGGGCTGGCCATGTGGCTGGCGGCCATTTTGTGGAGCCAGCCAGTGTGCTTTTGCCATAGGAGTGCATTGTATGTCTTCCCTTTCTTGTTGTTCTGGGTGGCCTGGCCATGTGGCTGGCGGCCATTTTGTGGAGCCAGCCAGTGTGCTTTTGCCATAGGCCAGCAAGCTTGTGGCCTAGTCTGCCAATAGGCCTTTCAGCCAGTAGGCCCAGAGCTACTCATGGGTGCATGAAACAACTGTTTCTGTGGTGTCTGGTGAATTTAAACATAATTTAGGGCATGGATGGCATTGGATTGAATTGCAAAATGTTTTTTTTGGGGGGTATTTCACTTTTTTGGTGTGTGTTAAATAAATGCCTTTGTTGGATGTGTGTGTGTGGTGTGGTTGTTGTGTAACTTGCAAACCTTGTTTAGCCCTGTGGATTTTTATTTTTGCATTAAAGCTGTGTTGTTTAGCATGCCTCCTTTGCCTGGCCATTATAGGCCTGCTTGAGTTCATTGTTTTCCAGGCCTCCTGTTTGTTGTGACTGTGAGTGACCATGTGGCTGGTGGCCATTTTGTGGTGGTAGTTTAGTTGTGTGCTGCTTTTGCCATATAGGCCTGCATGTCTTTCCTTTGTTCCTCTTGGCCTAGGCTTCTTGTTGTGGGTGGCCTGGCCATGTGGCTGGTGGCCATTTTGTGGAGCCAGCCAGTGTGCTTTTGCCATAGGCCTGTATTGTCTGTCTTCCCTTTCTTGTTGTTGTGGGTGGCCTGGCCATGTGGCTGGCGGCCATTTTGTGGAGCCAGCCAGTGTGCTTTTGCCATAGGCCTGCAAGCTTGTGGCCTAGTCTGCCAATAGGCCTTTCAGCCAGTAGGCCCAGAGCTACCCATGGGTGCATGAAACAACTGTTTCTGTGGTGTCTGGTGAATTTAAACATCATTTAGGGCATGGATGGCATTGGATTGAATTGCAAAATGGTTTTTTTGGGGGGTATTTCACTTTTTTGGTGTGTGTTAAATAAATGCCTTTGTTGGATGTGTGTGTGTGGTGTGGTGTGGTTGTTGCGTAACTTGCAAACCTTGTTTAGCCCTGTGGATTTTCATTTTTGCATTTTTGCATTAAAGCTGTGTTGTTTAGTATGCCTCCTTTGCCTGGCCACTACTATAGGCCTGCTTGAGTTCATTGTTTTCCAGGCCTCCTGCTTGTTGTGACTGTGAGTGACTATGTGGCTGGTGGCCATTTTGTGGTGGTAGTTTAGTAGTGTGCTGCTTATGCCATATAGGCCTGCATGTCCTTCCTTTGTTCCTCTTGGCCTAGGCTTCTTGTTGTGGGTGGCCTGGCCATGTGGCTGGAGGCCATTTTGTGGAGCCAGACAGTGTGCTTTTGCCATAGGCCTGCATTGTCTGTATTCCCTTTCTTGTTGTTGTGGGTGGCCTGGCCATGTGGCTGGCGGCCATTTTGTGGAGCCAGCCAGTGTGCTTTTGCCATAGGCCTGCAAGCTTGTGGCCTAGTCTGCCAATAGACCTTTCAGCCAGTAGGCCCAGAGCTACTCATGGGTGCATGAAACAACTGTTTCTGTTGAATTTAAACATCATTTAGGGCATGGGTGGCATTGGATTGAATTGCAAAATGTGTTTTTTGGGGGGTATTTCACTTTTTTGGTGTGTGTTAAATAAATGCCTTTGTTGGATGTGCGTGTGTGGTGTGGTTTTTGTGCAACTTGCAAACCTTGTTTAGCCCTGTGGATTTGTGTTTTTGCATTTTTGCATTAAAGCTGTGTTGTTTAGCATGCCTCCTTTGCCTGGCCACTATAGGCCTGCTTGAGTTCATTGTTTTCCAGGCCTCCTGCTTGTTGTGACTTTGAGTGACCATGTGGCTGGTGGCCATTTTGTAGTGGTAGTTTAGTAGTGTGCTGCTATTGCCATATAGGTCTGCATGTCTTTCCTTTGTTCCTCTTGGCTTACTGCTTCCATCCCCTTTGCCAGCTGCAGCTCCCTGAATGACGTGATGCACAAATTAATGCCAAACAGGTTCCACTTCCATTACATTTGTATTTTTGTTTTTGTTCTTCTTCTTTCCTATCCTTCCTGAGTGTACACAGTATGCCATGAAAGCCCTTGTTGTCAAAGTCTCACAAATGGCTACACTGCTATGTTTTTTTGTTTTTTTTTAACACACTTTATTAGTCACCAAGCCAACATTGCAGCAAAATCATTTCAGTACATACGGCTTTTTTTCTTTTCTTTTATCTGGCGTCTCACGCATTAGCTGTCCAACATTACATCTTATTGACCAAGCATCCTGATTACAGTGAGTCATCTGATAAACCTCGCCCTCAGGGGATATAAAGCCGGGGTTTTCCCAGTCCCAGAGGACAGTAGTACGCCCAGAGTAGCCACACGTAGCTGGTTTCCAATATTATCCAAACATTATAACAATTAAAACTACCCCCTACCCACCCCCTCCCTCCCTTCTGGTATGTCATTACTGTTGCGGTTTGTGGCCCGGTGTGGTGCTCTGCGTGGGAATTGTTGCACTAAATTGCTTATGTCCGGTAGGCTCTTATCTATGGTGTGAGGCTAGGAAGGTCGGACACGGTATCCAATTGTTTAAAACTTTCTAGCAAGATATCCCAGTCCATCGAAATAGGACGTTTTCGTAACCCCCTGTCCTCTTCTCTGAGAAGTGACGCGCTCTCAGCTCCCCCCCACTGTACCATGTCTTTCTGCCATGAGGTTAGCAGGGGACTTCTAGGGGATTTCCACCTCATAGTGATTGCTCTTATAGCCAGTACTAAAGCAAGATCTAGGAACCGCAGCTGTACCTTCTGTGCTGTAGTGCGCTTATGTAGACCCATGAGGCACTCCAAGATATTGTTCTGGACCGGTAGATGTGTCACCTCCTGGAGCGTCTGTCGTACTCCCTCCCAGTAATCTCCCAATCTTGGGCACCCCCACAACATATGGAGGAAGTTTGCCTCATCTCCCTGACATCGGGGGCAGTTGTGCTGCGCCTCTGGATACATCCGATGGATTTTCTGTGGGGTTAGATAAGACCTATGCAGTATCATTGTTTGGATGAATTTGAGTTTGGCATTACGGGATACTCGTTTGGGATGTTCGAGCATGGTTGCCCAGGCTTTATCAGTAATTTCAGTGCCTGCATCAGTCTCCCATTGCATTCTAAGCTCCGTAAGAGCTATAGCTGTATGTGCCCTAATACCTGTGTATAGCCATTTGACCAGGTGGCCGCCCTCCCCCATAAGATAGAGTAAATGAACTAATTTGTGTTGTGGAGGTTCCCTACGCTGCGGTGCCCATACCCTCTTAATATAGTATGTTACCGTTGCATGTGTTAGATATAGCCGATCGGATGCCCCGGTGTTCTGGACAAATGTTGCATGATCAAGAAGGCTGCCATCCCCAAAGAACTGTCCCACTTCCTCCACTCCCGTTTCCATCCAGACTTGGAGTTTGGTCTTGGTTAGCACTCCCCCAGATGTGGGAATACCCAGTACCGGAATGTTAGGTGCATATGGTGTCGCTCCCGAGGTATATGATAGAGCCCTTTTCCAGCAGTGTAACGCAGTCGTGAGTAAGGGGGTCCCCCTGCCGGCAGTTTGGTTTTTGGCAATAATAAGGTGTGTAATTTCCCTCGAGCTATGTCCCGAGGTGTATAACCTATTTCTTGTAAATTCCTGCTCGCTGTCCAGCGGGAGAGCCACTGAAGTTGGCAAGCGTAGTAATAGGCCCTAAAGTCAGGGACTCCAAGTCCTCCCTTAGTAGACTCCAATTGGAGTTTCCGGAGGCTCAGTCTCCGGCGACCCTTTCCCCATATAAGGTCTAGAAGGATCGTGTTCAAGGTGCTGAAAATGGAGTGTGGGATCACCAGTGGCAAATTGACGAAGTAGTACAATAGACGGGGCAACACCACCATCTTGGATATTGCAATGCGTCCCATCACCGAGAGCGGTAGCGAGTTCCAGAATATCACAATGGAGCGGAGTGCCGCGATGGCCTTCATCAGGTTACCCTCCAACTGGTCTGCCTGCGTTCTATATACTTGTATCCCCAAGTATTTGAAGGTAGTGTGTGCTACTGGAAGGGAATAGGGGCCGAAATGTATCAAATCCGGGTGAGTGCCATCCTGGAAATAATAGGCATTGGACTTCTGCGGGTTAATCGCCAGGCCTGAAATGTGTTCAAATTTAGAAAATATAGTGGGAAGAGGTGCCGCAGCAGCGTTTAAGTCCCTCAGGAACAGCAGGATGTCGTCCGCATAGATAGAAATTAAGTGCGCATTGCCATCTATTGGTATTCCTAGGTGATCTGTTGTTTGTCTCAAGGCTATCGCTAGGGGTTCTAGCGCTAGTACAAACAGCAAGGGGGATAGCGGGCACCCTTGCCTGGTACCCCTGTGTATCATATATTCCCCAGAGATGTGATGTCCTGTACGCGCTCTAGCAGTTGGGGAGGTATATAGCAGACGTATCCAGTTTAGATACTCACTAGGAAAACCGAAACGATGTAACGCAGCAAACATATAATCCCACGTTATGGAATCGAAGGCCTGCTTTAAGTCCAACGCCAGACATCCTGCATCGGGGTATGCCGCCGAAGTAGATGACATGATATAATGCAATCGCCTAGTGTTGAGGGATGTGCTCTGATTCGGTAGAAAGCCGCATTGATCCCTATTTATGAGGGTAGGTAAATGAGGTTGTATGCGGTTAGCTAAGGCCTTGCTCAGAATTTTGTATTCAGTGGCCAGTAAGGATAGGGGCCTATAGTTAGCAAGATCTGTACTATCGCGTCCCGGTTTAAGCAGCGAAACAACCAACGCCTGCATGGTGGATTGTGGTAGGTGTCCAATCTCCAATGCTGCCCTATAGACTTCCTCCAATTTAGGAACCAGGGTTTCCGAATAAGTTGCATAGAATTCTATAGGCAGGCCATCGAGGCCGGGTGCTTTATTGCGGTTAAGGCCTTTGATCGCCGCCCTAATCTCCTGTTGTGTTATAGGGCCTATGAGTTCCTTTTGTATGCCCTCTGGCAAGGAGGGGACCGGAAATGTTTGAAAGAAGTCAGCTATCTGTTGATCATTCACGTCTGGAGGGACCGCATATAATTTACTAAGGTACTCGCAGAACGCTTTGTTTATTTCGAATTGTGTATGTACTGAGCTCTGCTCAGGAGTTATGATGTGAGTAATGACTGGTGGTTCCGGTCTGTCGCGCACTATACGAGCTAGTAATGTCCCAGGCTTATCTGCATCAACATGCTTCCGCTGTGTATAAGCCCTATAATCGATAACCCGTAGAGTTTCCAGAACATCGGCATGGTCAATACGGGCATCTTGTAGGGCTTCAAGTTTTGCCGGGTCCGTTACCGCTTCTGGCTCTAACGAGGTCATCAGATTTTCTACCTTAATCAGGCGCTGATGTACCTCTTGCCTAGCCCCCACCACCTGTCCTATAGTGGCTCCCCTTGTCACTACTTTGAACGCATCCCATTCTATGAGGCGGGTAGAGGCAGTATTCCAATTGTCCGAGAAGTAATTATTGATGGTAGTGGAGAGCGCGGCCCTGAACAGGCCGTCTTCCAGCAGTTGGGGTCTCAGTGTCCATGTCGGCACCGGGGTCGTCACTCGTCCCCAGTTGAGGGTAAGTTCTAGTGGATTATGGTCCGAGAATGTCTTGGCTAGATAAGTGGACTGACTATTGCAAGTGGCAATGGAGTGTGAGCACATGAATCTGTCAATCCTGGTGTGGAGTTGGTGGGCGGGCGAGTAAAAGGAATATTCCCTGTGGGAGGGATGCAACTGTTGCCACACGTCCGTTAGACCCCAGCCATTCAACCAGGTTTTGAGAAGCTCTGCTTGCCTGCTGGTGCCAGCTCCGTGTAGTGGGGGGTGGGACCTGTCCAATGCTATGTCCAATATTGTGTTGCAGTCGCCCCCCAGAATCCAGGGTATTGTATCCCACCCCACTAGGGCTGTACCCAGTCGTTGGAAAAATTTGTCCTGCTCAAAATTGGGGGCGTATATGCTTCCCAGAATTACAGCAATGCCATCCAGTGTTCCCTTCAATAGAACATATCTGCCCTGATCATCTATACGACGTTCAAGTGCTGTAAATGGGACCCCATGCCGGATCCATATTGCTGCGCCTCTGGCGAATGCAGAATAATTAGTGGAGTGGATAGTGCCTCTCCATTTTTGCGAGTCTTCGAAGCCTCTGACTCAGTAAGGTGTGATTCCTGGATAAAGACAATATGGGCCTTACGCCTGAGCAGATGAGCATGTACCCGATGTCTCTTTTGGACTGCCCCAGTCCCCGCACGTTCCAAGTGAGCAAATTATAAGAGCCTACCGTAGTGTGACCCCTAGACATAAAATAGTATAGTAAATAAGGCCCCTACTATTAGGAAGCCCGTGAGCTGTTGCAGACCAGAAGTACCCCTCCCCTACATAACCACTATTTAAACAGAGAATACACGGCGCAGCCCTTAAACTATGCTGTGCCAAACCAAAATTTGCAACATTCCAAACCCGTACTATGGTGCATTCGCTTTGAGGGGGAGCGGAGCCGCCATTCATAGTGTTGGGTATGAGATAACTGAGCCTCAGTGGCTCAACAGGACCCGGGGGGGGAGCGTCTCTTTACAAGACAAATATTAATATGCACTAAAGAAGATCGCCATAAATGCAGGTATAGGGGACCAAGCAAAGAGCTGAAAGCTCGTGGGGTGTCATCCAGAGCATCATTGTCGTCTGTAGGGGCGC
Source organism: Calotriton arnoldi (assembly GCA_963921515.1). Taxonomy (NCBI): domain Eukaryota; kingdom Metazoa; phylum Chordata; class Amphibia; order Caudata; family Salamandridae; genus Calotriton; species Calotriton arnoldi. Next base: position 257,080 of record CAWUFW010001575.1, read on the forward strand.
CAGACGGCGATAGACCGCAAGCCACCCAGGAGCCATGCACAACTCATACACTCTGCTATAGAATATTAGTATAGGGACATACATATGTTTGCAAAGGGCCTAAAGGTGGCCAGCAGCCCAGTGACAGGGTGCAAGCACCCTCCTCAGTGGGAGAAAGATGTGCGACCTGTCCCACCCCCTCAATTATCCACCAAGTGATCCACAGTCTGAGGTGTCACTAAAGGGAAAAGAGTAATACTTTCAGAGTCCGAATGAATGGTGCTGTCCTCCGAATCCGTTGCGCTCTTTGAGTGGTCCTCACGAAAGGATCCTACCATGGCCAATGCCTCCGCCCTGCCCGACATCTGCTGGTCATGTGTGGGGCCTACGATGTTGGAGTCCTGCGTGCTCTTCGTGCGCCGATGGGCACTGGGTGTCTTTGGCTTAGTAGTGCCCCGGCGGGACGAGCCCGATAGTTGTTCCTGACTCGATGTTAGCCCCATCACCTCCAGCCATTCTTCTGCATCATTCGGGCTGTCAAAGAAATAGGATTTCCATTCGTGCAGTACTTTTAGACGGGCAGGGAACAAGAGAGCGTATTTTTAGTGTGCCGCTTGGAGCTTTTTCTTGACGGCCTGGAAGGAGGACCGCTGGCGCTGTACCATGATGGTATAGTAGGGATAGAGCGAGACCCGTTGGTTTTCAAATTGAATTGGTGCTTGTTCTCTCGCTTTTTGTAAGAGCACATCTCGGTCCCTGTAATTTAAGATTTTAACAATCAGGGGTCGTGGGGTCGCTCCTGCCCTCGGTGCCCCAGTAGGAATTCTGTGCGCCCTCTCCACACAGAAATAGGGGGAGAGACCATCCCGGGCCACATAGTCTCTAAACCAGGTTTCCATAAAGTCCGCCGGCTTGGGTCCCTCGCTGCGTTCCGGAAGTCCAATCACGCGGATATTGTTCCGGCGATTTCTTCCTCTGCGTCTTCGACTCTGTCTTGAAGGCCGTTGACCTGCTGTTGCAGTTGTTTAAGTTGAATAGTATGATCCGTTATTATTGGATCCATTGTGGATAGGGCCCTGTCGTGCTCACGAACTGTATCTGCCAGTTTCCCATGGTCTGCCCGAAGTAGGGTAAGACCACTGGTAAGGGATCCAATTTGCAGCTCGATCGCCTCTACGGGATTCCCTGACCTCCTTTAGGATTAGGTCCAGCTTGTCCAGGGGGTCTCGGCGGACTCAGAGGAGGTGGCGTCAGGTGATCTGGGTCTGGTGGCATTTTCACCCTCACCCGAGGGGCCCCCGCACCCGGAGCCGCTGTCCACAGGTTTTCCCTTGGGTCTCCCCATATTTGACCCCCACGGTAGTCTGGCAAGTTCAGTATAGGCCGGGGGAGGGCCCCTATCGGTGCGCTCCCGGGTTAGAGCGGACACAGCAGGGCAGTCCCTCCTGCAGATCCGAGGCCTGGTGGGCACCGCCCCTGCCTCCGTACCCCTCTCCGATGTTGTGCAGCGGCTCCGGGGGCCCCCCAAAGGCACAGCAAGTCGAGGGCGACTCCCTCCTCCTGCCAGAGATGGCCCGGTATCGTATTGTATGGCCGCCCTCACTCGCCCACCAGAGTCTCGTCCAGTCACGACGCTGCTGTGTCTCCCTCTTGAAGAAGGGTGTCCCAGGTCAGTATCGTAGCGGCGGTCCAGCTACTTCATGCTAGTACTGGGGGACTCAGAGCCGGGGAGGGAGAGGGACGCCGACTGTTTTCCCGGCTAATCAATGCTACCGTTTACCCGGCTAATCAATGCTGGGTCCAGCCACTCTGTGCCACACCGCACTCTATTCTTCTGATGGCGCACTCTCCGGCCGCGCAGGGAGGCATCAGGACATCGGGGGTCTGCCTGTAGCTCCGCGCAGCGCCGCCCGCCAGTTCTGTATCAATAGTCCAGCCCAGTGGGGAGGAGATGGAAGGCCCCCCCTCACCTGGAGCCCGTCTCTTTCAGGCCCGGACCAGGCCCTTCGGCCGGCAGGCGGCAGGTGCGGTAGGAAGGGAGAGAGGGAGAGAGGGGAAGGGCACCCGCCCCAGGCCCAGCTCCGCCGGGAGGCGTCCACTCTCACCTCTGCCCGCTCCGCCGGTCCGTGGGCCGAGCAGTCCCACCGATGTCGGCCGAGCTCTGTATCCTCAGCACAGCCTGTGAGTGCGCACCTCGTTGGCGCTGCACCCCCAGGCAACAGGAATCTCCGTCAGTAGCTCGAGGGGGCCGCCAGGCACACCAGGTCCGATGAGGGCCGCAGCTCCCCTGCAGTAACGGAGCGCCGCGAGTAAGCCTCACACTTCGTAAACGCTGCTGGGCGCCGCCGCTCGTCTCGTCGCCCCAGCTCCGCTAGGTAAGTCCCTCCGGGTCAGTAGTAGCAGAGCCCGGGACTCCAGAAGCTGCGTTGTTTGTGTAACAGACGGCGATTCACAGGATAAGTTCCCCCAGGGTCCGGAGCCTCATCAGCTTGCGTCCGCCATCTTAAGCGGCTAGCCACGCCCCCTCCACTGCTATGTTTTTTTAAATAACTGAGTTAATTAAATGTAATAATATAACACTAACACGTGTGACCACCACACACTAAGTTATATATTATATTTGTTTGTTTGTACTAGTAGTAATTGAACCACAACAACAAATGCAACATTTCACTGATGTTCTTCTGGCTTCTTTGCTTTTAGGTGCACAAAAGACTGAGGAGGAGGTGTCATCATCACCCGTTGTACTGCCAGGCAGAAGTCATGCTGCGCACGACGCCACGTGACGTGTGACCACGGCCATCTCTGCAACTTGTGCAACTGCGTCCTGCTGACATCGGAAGAAGAAGATTGCCCCAAAGAAAGGTACCAGGTCCTCCAGTACCAAGAAAGTTGCCAGTGAGAAGAAGGAACAGAAGAAGGAAGTGGCACTTACCAAGACTGGTGTGCCTCCCAAGATGTTTTTGGGGAAACAAAAAATTACACCTGCATCAGCAGTGTCTGGGGACCAAGCTGGGAGCAGCAGCTCCGCATCAGCGGGCCCACTCCACCAACCTAGACCCAAGCCCATGAGTGTCGCAGAGGTAGCCAGTCTACTTGCACAAACGCCAACGAGCAGTGATGTTGAAATTGACTTATCGTTATCGCAAAGTAGTACCCAATCAACGCAGGTGGAAACTCAGCAGATAAGTGGGCAACAACAGCCGGAACAACAGCCGCAACAACAGCCGCAACCACCGCCCACAATAGTAGTTGTTCCTCCCGAAATAGGGGCAGTTCAGGAAATCAAGCTTCCTGCAGAGGAAGAAGAAGAGCAAGCCACTCTTTCAGAAGATCTATTGTCTTCCAGATGCCCAGCAAGGAAAAGGAGGGTTAGTTCATCAACTTCTTCTTCAAGCCCACCTTCTGATGATCTAGATGCCATTTGGAAGCCACCAGCTCAGTCTGAGAGTGAGGCACGCCACAAGACAAGGCTAGGGAAAAGGAAGGTTCCAGAAAGCCTTAGAGTTATGGAGGTAGATGTAGAAGAGGAGGATGATGCTGAGCCAGTCATCATGAACATCACTCCCACCCCAGTGGAGATGGAGACTGACATTATTATTACCCCATCCCAAATTGCTATGAGGGATATGGCACGGATACCACCAACACAGGTAACACCAACACCACCTCCAGCTTCCATATTTGCATTTGCAAAGGCCCGGCAGGGACCTACAACCAGCACAACCACCACCTCAGTAGGTAGTGGTACTGTAACTGCACAGAGTCAAATTCTAGGCACAACCTCCAGTTCATCCGGCATTGCAAGTTGCACCTCCAGCAGCGCAAGAAAGTTCACCTCCCCAGTTTGGGACTTCTTTTCGGTCAGCAGTAAGGAGGAGAACGTTGCTATATGCTCAATTTGTCGACAAGGTGTTAGTCGGGGTAAGCTTGGTACAAACTATGGTAATGGAGGACAAACAACCCATCTGAAAAAACACCACATGATCCAGTGGGAGGCGCACCTTAGCGCCCAAAAAAGTAAAACTGCACCCATTGCTGTTGGTGGATGAGGAAGTAGAAGAAGATATGATCGCGGTGGAAGGTGTACAAGAGGGAGATATTTTCTCTGGTACACAAAGTAGCCCTGTCACCAGCAGTGCAGTGGTACCGCCCACATCCTCAGCAACATCTTAGTGGCACCGTAGTAAGAGTCAGGCTGAGACACCAAGGCAACAGAGTACCGCAATGAAAAAAAGTGCGTAGTTGAGCCTAACAACATCTGGGTTCAAGAAGTCACCTGCATCAGCGGCACCAGAAAGGAAAAAACTCCAGCCTACCATTGTCAGCATGCTTAGGTCAGAGGGGCAGTACGAGCGCAACCACCCAGCGGCACGTTTGTACAATGCGAAGCTGGCGAAAATGTTAGCGCTGGACCTTCTCCCTTTTTTTTTTGTGGAAGGGGTGGGTTTTCTGGAATTTGTGACAGCCATCTGCCCAAAATGGAAGGTTCCCAGCCGGTCCTATTTCGCCAGAGTTGCTGTTCCAGCACTACATCACGACTTGCTGGAATTGCTTGGACAAGCTTTGCAGCAGAGTGCTGTTCACAATATCCACCTGACAACAGACATGTGGACCAGTTGCCAAGCCACTGATTACATTTTCATTACTGCACACTGGATCTCTTTTGTGGGGGTTAGAGACAAGATATCTGCAGCAGGTGTTGTTGACACTGCTGAGATTTTTAATGCTACTCGTAAACATGCAACTGTAGCCTTGTTCGCCATGGAGAAATCTCATACTGCTGCAAACATTTTGGAAGAGTTTAACAGCAAGGTCTTTGAATGGCTGCACCCAAGAGGGCTTAACATTGGTTTTGTTGCCACGGACAATGGCAGTAATATAGTTAAGGCCATGCGCACTGGTGGCTATTTCAGGGTCCTGTGTTTGGCGCACTGCATTAACATCATTGTTCAAGACTTTCTGAAAAAGGAAGACAGAGTCAGCAACCTACTGAACACCTGCAGAAGAATATGCACACATTTCAGCCATTCTTTTAAAGCCCGGAAGCAGCTGAGGATCATTCAATGTCAGCATAGAATGCCAGTCAAAGCATTCATCCAGGAGGTGCCAACATGTTGGAACTCAACTTATTACATGCTTGATCGTCTGTTTGATCAGTACACATCAATCAATGAATATGTCATGCAAAGACTAGGGGATGCTACTGTGAAAGGCATGACCGTAGAGATGGACCAATGGGGCCTAGTTGAATGCCTGACAGAGATGCTACTTCCTTTTGAGCTCTTCACTCGTGAAGTCAGTAAGGAGGACTGTACTATGGGCCAAGCTATCCCATTGTTGCACATGCTAGAGCATGGGTACTCACAAACTTTCTCTCGGGGGCCAAATTTACAGTGTGGTTTGTGGCCGAGGGCCGCACCGGTGGGGGCAGGGTCAGTGGGGGAGGGGGACGGGGCTAGATCAACAAAAAAAACTATGACCATGAGGTTGAACACAGGCCCCTGCAGCGGATGCCTTTGTCCACTGAGCCACCAGACCCGGCATACACACATCTCTCTCTATCTACCTCTCTCTCTGGCTCTGTCTCCCTCCCTCTCTCTCCCTCCCTCTCTCTCTCTCTCCGTCTCCCTCCCTCTATCTCTCCCTCCCTCTCTCTCTCTCTCCCTCTCTCTCTCCCTCTCTCTCTCTCTCTCCCTCCCTCTCTCGCTCTCTCTCCCTCCCTCTCTCCCTCTCTCCCTCTCTCTCTCTGTCTCCCTCTGTCTCACTCACTCTGTCTCACTCTCTCTCTCTCTGTCTCCCTCTCTCTCTCTGTCTCCCTCCCTCTCTCTCTCTGTCTCCCTCCGTCTCCCTCCGTCTGTCTCCCTCTGTCTGTCTCCCTCTGTCTGTTTCCCTCTGTCTGTTTCCCTCTGTCTGTTTCCCTCTGTCTGTTTCACTCTGTCTGTTTCCCTCCGTCTGTTTCCCTCTGTCTGTTTCCCTCCGTCTGTTTCCCTCCCTCTGTCTGTCGCCCTCCTCCCTCTGTCTGTCGCCCTCCTCCCTCTATCTGTCTCCCTCCCTCTGTCTGTCGCCCTCCTCCCTCTGTCTGTCTCCCTCTGTCTGTCGCCCTCCTCCCTCTGTCTGTCTCCCTCTGTCTGTCGCCCTCCTCCCTCTGTCTGTCTCCCTCTGTCTGTCGCCCTCCTCGCTCTATCTGTCTCCCTCCCTCTGTCTGTCGCCCTCCTCCCTCTGTCTGTCTCCCTCTGTCTGTCGCCCTCCTCCCTCTGTCTGTCTCCCTCTGTCTGTCGCCCTCCTCCCTCCCTCTGTCTCCCTCTCTCTCTGTCTCCCTCCCTCTCTCTCTGTCTCCCTCTCTCTCTGTCTCCCTCTCTCTGTCTCCCTCCCTCTGTCTCCCTCTGTCTGTCTCCCTCTCTCTGTCTCCCTCCCTCTCTCTCTGTCTCCCTCTGTCTGTCTCCCTCTGTCTCCCTCCTTCTATCTCCCTCTGTCTGTCTCCCTCTATCTGTCTCCATCTCCCTCCCTCTGTCTCCCCCTGACTCCCTCCCTCTGCCTCCCTGTCTCCCTCCCTCTGTCTCCCTCTCCCTCTCCCTCTGCCTCCCTCTGTCTCCCTCCCTCTGTCTCCCTCTCTCTCTGTCTCCCTATGTCTGTCTCCCTATGTCTGTCTCCCTCTGTCTGTCTCCCTCTGTCTGTTGCCCTCTGTCTGTTGCCCTCTGTCTCCCTCTCTCTCCCTCTGTTTCCCTCTCTGTCTCCCTCCCTCTGTCTCCCTCTCTCTCTCTCTCTCCCTCTCTCTCTCTCCCTCTGTCTGTCTCCCTCTGTCTGTCTCCCTCTGTCTGACTCCCTCCCTGTCTCCATCTCTCTCTGTCTCCCTCTCTCTGTCTCCCTCTCTCTGTCTCCCTCTCTCTGTCTCCCTCCCTCTGTCTCCCTCTCTCTCCCTCTCTCAGTCTCCCTCTCTCTGTCTCCCTCTCTCTGTCTCCCTCTGTCTGTCTCCCTCTGTCTGTCTCCCTCCCTCTGTCTCCCTCTCTCTCCCTCTGTTTCCCTCTCTGTCTCCCTCTCTCTCTCCCTCCCTCTGTCTCCCTCCCTCTGTCTCCCTCCCCTCCCTCTGTCTCCCTCCCTCACTGTCTCCCTCCCTCTGTCTCCCTCCCTCTGTCTCCCTCCCTCTGTCTTCCTTCCTCTGTCTCTCTCCCTCTCTGTCTCCCTCCCTCTCTGTCTCCCTCCCTCTGTCTCCCTCCCTCTGTCTCCCTCCCTCTGTCTGTCTCCTCTCTCTGTCTCTCTCTCTCTGTCTCCCTCTGTCTGTCTCCCTCTGTCTGTCTCCCTCTCTCTGTCTCCCTCTGTCTGTCTCCCTGTGTCTGTCTCCCTCTCTCTGTCTCCCTCTCTCTGTCTCCCTCCCTCTGTCTGTCTCCCTCTCTCTGTCACCCTCTGTCTCCCCCTCTCTGTCTCCCTCCCTCTCTCTGTCACCCTCTGTCACCTCACCCCGCGTGTGTGTCAGCCCGGGCTGAGACAGCTTCCCGGGCACACACACAGCCGCACCCGAGTACTTCACAGGTCTTTAAAAGACCATTCACTTGTTAATGAGGCTTTGTTGTATTTCACCACTTCTTAGCGCCCCTGCATCTCCACTCAGAGTGGAGATGCAGGGGCGCTAAGAAGAGGTGAAATACAACAAAGCCTCTCATTAACAAGTGAATGGTCTTTTAAAGAATCGCCCGGCCCCCATAGAGCGCTGCTGCAACCGGTGGTGTTTGCTGACACTTAAAAAAAAAAAGAAAAAACACAGGTAGGATATCTGCAAGGTCCGCGGGCCGCCAAGGAAGGCTTGCCGGGCCGCTGGCGGCCCGCGGGCCGTACTATGAGTACCCATGTGCTAGAGCAACAGCTGAAGGTGGTGTCTGAAACGTACACAGATGTGGAGGGAAAAAAAGAAGCATATGAGTTGGTGGAGAGCTTATAATTTCACTTTGCTGAAAATACAAGGGTGCAAACTAGCATTGTGTCAGACAAACATTGCATTTGTGCCACAATTCTGGATCCACGGAACAAATCGGCACTGAACACTAAGACATTAATTCCTTTTTCAGAAGTGGATGTTGCCCAGTACAAAACTTGGATAGCTGAGGCAGCCAGTAAATTGGAAAAGGAACGGCTGGTAATTAAAGGCCCGCTACTCCAACCCACAACAAGTACTGCAGCAGGGCATCCGGCGTCAAGTTCAACTTCAGAGCCTGAGGGCAGTGCGTTTGGCTCACAGCAGTCACCAACACTATCTACAACAGCAAGAACCGGATCATCAGCCCCAGTAAAATCGGCACAGGATTGGTATCTACAACAAGGGCTTGTTAGGTCCAGTGCTGATGCAAAGGCAAAGAGGCCCAGCAAAGTGGAGCACCCCTGAGCATTGAGCAGATGGTCCAGGCCTATCTGGATGACCCAAAAGAGGTCTACATTGATCAAAACCCATTGCTGTATTGGTATGGGAAAAGGGGCCAATGGCCAGTGCTCAGCAGGCTGGCGATAAACTATCTGGCTTGCCCTGTCACAAGTGTCTCTTCTGAGCGTTTTTTCAGGCTGCTGGTGCCATTGTAACAGTGAAAAGGACCAGTCTCTTGGTCAAAAACGTGGAGAGGTTTACCATGATCAAAATGAATCAGCACTTTATACCACCAAATTACAAAATACGTGACTCACAGCAGGAAGATGAGGACAGCAACTTAGGTGATGGAAGAAGTGTGTTAGATGATTACCTACTTCTGGTTGAACCACCAGAGTTTGAGGACGAGCTATACTTCCCTGACAACTAGGCTTTGAAGTTGTTACTTTCTTTCTTCCTTATTTACTTTATTGTTTGTGTGTGTCTCTGTCTTTCTGGTTCGAATCACAACAAATCCATCACCACCATCTTCTCTTTTTATTGCCATATTGGAGTTGCAGCTGTGTGCATTTAAGTCCACTCCTCCGAGTCCTGCTCCATCCTCCTCCTGACTCGCCCTAAATCCATTTCCCTCAAGCCAGATGATTGGATGGAGACTAGTACAAGAAATGTTGCCTCGTCGAGTCCCTCCAAAAGAAGTGAAACATGATGACTAAGCTATCCTCCTTTCCGAGCCGAGAGAGACTGCCCCTTAACTTAAGATGAGAAGGAACAGGTAATAAATGGCATGCATTGGACGCTGACTCTGAGTGATTGGTGTTTGTGTTGTTGTTGTTTGTTGTGCATGAAGTGAAGTCAAAGTGTACTAGTATTTAATCTACACACTAAAAGTGACTCAAGTCAATGTTTCCCTTCTTGTTGTTTAATAACAAAATTGTACTTCTACTGCAGGCCGATCCATTGCATTTTTGAATCTGGAATCTGGACTCACTCGGTACACTGCAGACTGAGTTGGACAACACCATGATGATGACCACAGTGACATAGTATCTTCACAGTCAGTCAATAGGATCGGAGATGATTGATGGAATAACTCAGGGCGTTTTTCATGAGTGGCATAAAAGGTAAGCAAGTCAAGAACAACCACAGCAGACCTACATGTCTGTGTAGTGGTGGAGTCGAGTCACGAGTCTCACAAGTGTAGTAGTGGTATGACTGACAGCTGTGCATTGATTTAGTTACTTACTTTGGAAAATGCTATGTTGCTGTGTATGTGTGCTCTGTCTGGCTCACTCAAAATCTAAGCTAAGTGGAGGTTGGGTGGGCACCGTGGGCCTGCTCTGTCCTGTTGCTGTTGTAGGTTAATGCTGGAAACAGACAACAGAGTAGACATGATTTAGCCATGCCGCCTCTGAAAGTGTTTGCACTCCGATGTAATTTATGCTTTTTTTTCCTCCTTGATTTTTCAATATCCCTTTTGTTTTTCCATCTACACTTACAGGCCGGCCTTAACCCTGTGCTAAACAGAGAAAAACAACTCACACTCACCTACCAATCCGCATCCGCCAGGCAGGCAGTGGCACCCAAGATTGATGGACGCAGCGTCCATGGAAGGGAGGACCAAGAGGAATGCCGAGATGCAACTCCCCAATTTGACCAGGATCATACAGTAACTTTAGTATCATCATCTTTTAAATAATTTGATTCATTTTTTCTCTTCAATCATTACGACTGTGTGTTGTTGTTATTGTTGCTCTTTGCTTATAATTGATCCCTACAGCTATTTTTTAATTTTCTTTGCTAGCTTTAAAAGGAAGCCCGGTACAACAGTACATAAAATGTATGTAATTTGGGTCTCTATGAGGGCAGACAGTCAAAGCAAATAGCATAATAATAATTAATAATATACTGCTGCCCAGTACTGTCTACTAGTCTAGTTAGTAAGTACTACTTATCATTAACCATCAAGTCATCATCATGCATGCATTTCCTTTTTCTCCCTTAACAGATTTATGAATATGATGGTCGTCTGCCAAGATTGTGTGTGTGTGTTGCTGTTGTCCATGTGTACTGTTTGTCTTTGTCAAACCTTTCCCTCAAATACCCCTTCCCAACCATTCATCAAACCCTAACCCTCTTCCCCCGGGCTGTGTGATTTATATTGAGGTGTGACTAAATTAAATTTACACCAATAATTGATCACACACTTGCTGGGGTGGATGTGGTGAAAGCAACACTAATGCAATTTGAAGGCAGGGCGCGGATCTTCTTCTTCTTCTACTTGCCCACCCATGCTCAGTATATTTGCAAGTCATTTTTTTTTCCAAAGGAACATAATCCATCATAATTAATTGCAGGCATCGATTGGATTCGTCATCCACCTTTTACAGCACTAAAGGCTACGCTTGTGTCGAGTGACTCGACACAACTGCAGTTTGTAACTTGTTGTTGTACTAGGCTATCCCTGCCACCATTATGTTTTATTTTACTTTAGCATTGCTAATCAGTATTATTATGGTTTATTGTTTGGCAGTATTCTTGTGCACTGTGCTGTACTTCGTTCTACTACTCCTTCCAGAGACTCTTTCAGGCAACTGACTGTCTCATTTTCTTTTTTTGCAAATGCTACTGCCAGTGTCTACTACTACCACCACAACCATGGCATCTTGGGAAACCAAACCATCATCACCATGCAGCCATCGCTGTGCCTAAGTTTAAACATCAATCACAGGTAAGAGAAGATGCTTGGGGGAGGCATAATTAATAATGGAATGGAATTCATTAATTCACACACCCACACCCTTGAGTCCAGTTGCAGAATGCATAGACTAGGAGATACTGACAGTACTAGTAGGACAAGTCACTCAGTGAGGGTACCCCAACTATCTGTTCGTGTGTTACAAAAAATCGGCAGATTATTTAAATCAAACACTGGCTGTGGCCCTGCAGCAGCAAAGGAAACCATGTGACTTAAAAGAGTAACCCCCCCCGACAAAACATTTACATCATATGTAAAGTTTAAGTATAAATATTATTTAATTCCCTAACAAAAAACACTATGTAAAAAATCCCACAACACCTGACCCACCCCTCTCCCTAACCCCAACCAATGTCCAAAAAGAATAGTCCACCCAATGTCCGTTCAAAAATAAAATTGTCCATATAACCCCAACTTTTCCCCAACGTGCGCCCAATGCACATCTACCAAAAAAAGGAATAAAAAAGGGGCAATCCAATGGGATCTCTCTATCGGCAGGCTCGCAGTGGCCGGTTAACCACCAGGACCTCCTGCTTTAGTTCCTTTACCTGCTCCTCTAGGCGCGCCATTTGGAGGCGCATGCGGCGCTTAAAAGATCGACAATTGCATCCACAGGGGGGGGCAGCAGTTTTCGATGAAGTGCGGCGGGCGGCTGCCAGACCGCGGCGCCGTACCACTGGAGGGGCCTGGCTGGGGCCCAGAGCATTGGAGGAGGCTGCAGCTGCTGCCACCTCCTCCTCCTCCAGAACCACCAGCCGCCGGTATTCTGTACAGATAGCCTCCAGCTTCCGGCGCCGGGCCATGGCTGCCAACTCCTTCCTGTCCGGTTTAGATGATTTTGGTTCGGAAGGAGTAGCTATATCAAGAAGAAAAAAGAATATTGTAACCAATATACTCTTAGCAAACAGTAAGACAAATTAATTCTAAACATAGTGGCACAGTAGCACTAGCAAGCACAGTACATAACATTTGTGGTATCTATCCTCCCACTTCCTTGCCCTCTAACATTTGTGGGAGTTTCAGGCATTATACTAGCACTATGGACTCACTCGAGTACACCAGTCTTCTTCTTCTCTCTTGTTTAGCTAAATTAAGTAACCTTGTTGTAGCCGGCATGCCAGCTCAGTCAGCTTGCGCCCAAGACACATACTCGTGACGCAGACTCACGTTAGTTTTATTTACTACTGTCTGCATGTGGGGAAGCTGACTACTACACAATCATCTTATTTTTCTATAATGGCAGGCTGACACAGTCAAAAATAAATTAACATAGGTAGGGAGTGGGCCTCGGAGTCGGAGGGAGGCGCTTGATAACAACATACATACACAATATATATGCTGTGCTTGCAAACTACTGTGAGTCAAGGGAGTATTCTAAAAATATAACTTCTATTCTCCTTGGCTTTGCTACTCTGGCGCGGCTTCTTTTTCTTTTACATTTTCTTCAAAGACTCTTCATCCAGTGACAGTCTCCACCTATGCTAGCTATGATGAATACCACCCAGGCATCCATCCATTCAAAGTAAACATGTCTATCATTCTTCATAATCTCTCAACAAACCTTAGTTTGTTTCACCAACAACAAACATTTTTTTTTTAAACCACCACCCATGCGTCCTTCCTTGCTTGCCTTTGAGTTTGACCCATGAAACACCCCGGAGGATTCTTGCTATCCACCCATACAGTTTCACCCACCCAGGCAGGCATCTTTTCTTTCACCTTCCACACATCCTTCAACCACCCATGTATCTGATTCCTATCAGCCACCTATGCATGCATCCCATGCATCCTTCTCTGCCAGTCATATATATTACATCTCGCCCGTCCTTCCTCCTTCCATCCTTCTTTCCCTTTTCGTTCAACCCATCCATCAAGGTCATCTGATCTGACTCTTAGTCTTCTCCATAAAACTTTCACAGCTGAGTTGAAGTCAGATAGAAGAGGCCATTAATTACTCAACTACTCCCGCCGCTAATGCTATTGCTCTAATGCTTAGTAAAGGGTGTCTTCTTCAACCGTTGTTCACAACAACTTAGGGCCCGATTCTGATGCGGGTTGGAAAAGCTTCCCGACCGAGGGCCTGATTCTGATGCGGTTAGGAAGGCCTCCTAACGGCATTTGCTCCTTCCAAATCGGATCGGGAACGTGTCTTCCCGACCGAGGGCCCAATTCTGATGTGGTTAGGAACAAATGTTCCCATTGAAGTCAATGGGAGTTCAACCAAATCGTATCTGGAAGCATCCGGATGCATCCTACTCCACCGGTCGGACTTTCCCGATCCGAGTGGGTCGGACACCATTTCCCAACCGATTTGGTCGGGAAGCTTTTCCAAACCGCATCAGAATCGGCCCCTAAGTCTCTCTCAACTTACACAACACCCTTGCAGCGAGTGTGTAACTATTGTCAATAAGTAAGGAATATAAGTATAACTTGCCACTGCTGCTGGCTCACCCACCCCTGTGGCAGCTGCCACATCCACTGATCCCTCCTGGCTGGCGTCGCCTGCCCCGCCACTGGCCCCGGCATTGGTGGTCGTGGTCGGTACGCCTAGAAAAAACATTACACATTTTTTAGATGCCATATACACCTCCCCCTATTTTTCACTAGCAAGATTGAAAAAAAAGTTAAAATACATACATATACCAAATACATCACTACAAATCGGGTAGAGTAGACACTAATAGTAGTAGTATGTCCTATCCTATCAAAAATAGTAAAATATCTGGTTGGGCATTTTGTTGGTGGGAATTGTCGAAAAGCCTCTCAAGATTAAGAAGACTAGAAGAGGCCAACCCAAAGGACTGGACTCAGTGGCTAGAGCTATTGGTGAATCTGAGTTTTAATAAAACCTTTTAAATAAAGAGTGGCCAACTGGGCAAGCTTAGCTACAGACAGACTAATAATAGTAGTTTTACAGAGAGTCATAGCAGAGGCAGTTAGAGGCAGGGATAACAAGAATTTAGAAACAGATAGTCTAGATCGAAGAAGATTTGGTAAAAAATAGAATTAGGAAACAGAAATAATAGTTCTAAAAAAAAAGGTGCAGTAAAAGTTAGGGAAATATAATTATTAATATTAACAACAGGAGGACTTACTGGGGCCAGCAGCAGAGCCCTCGGTAGAGGAGCGGTCCTCGTCCTGGCCCTGGCGTTCTCCAGCTACTCCCCCCGACTCCGACCCCGTCTTCTTGCCCCAGGGTGCTGATCATATAAGATATAATAAAGAAAGAGACAAACATTGATGATTGTTGTAAAATAAATCAAATATTTTAAAAAACGCTGAAAAAAACATTTTTGGAAACAACAATTGCAATAAAATTGACCTATCTAATCTGATCGACTGGTAGTATCGCGGGATTCGCGGACCGTCTAGTTATTATTTATGAACACTAATCCAGTGTTCCATTCTGATTCCAGAATACCACCTGACCTAGCCCACCTATTCATACGGGCCAATTGTTCACTAAGTCTGCATTTCCATTTATTTTTAGTCCTCAAAAATGCATAGATGGAGGATACATGCATACATTTTTGCATACACCAAATTGTTGGTTGGTTGCTGCTGATGTTCTGCTAAGCCTATTACTCCCTCACTAAACTAACTACAAAAGGTTCTACTAAGGACTGGAGTAAGCAGCACTCAACAGCACGTGACGTGACGGAGGATGAGTCACGCAGACCGCTTAAAAATTACCAACTAATTCTAAGTAACTAAACTACCTATCCACCACTATCTTAGTGACAGGAGGACAAAGGAAGGACTAGAGTCTCTCTAGCATTACCTAACTTAAGTTCTCTAAAGTAAACTCTTACATAATCAGCCCAAGCGAGCGCAAATTTGCAAACAACAAGTAAGATTAGTAGCGCCGAGCACCTGTGTCTGGAAGAATAACAATCACAGAAGATTTTTAAACTTAATTTACCTGCAATGTGAGCAGCAGCATTTTTGCTATTCGGAAAAAAATTATATTCGCAATAACAGTAACACAGTCTTGAGAACACACAATACTACTAGTATTAGCTACTCACCAAGCCCCACAACCTCGACACCTAGCAGGTCCAGCATGTCCTGCTCCCGGTCCAAGACGTCTGACCACTGGTGGGTCAGCTGGTTATGGGTGTGCTGGACCCCAGAGCAGCGAAACACTGCCCGGCGCACCCTCGCACTACCGGCGGTGACTCTCCTGGGTAGGGTACCCGGAGCCAGGCCTGCCGCCTGCTGCCAAGGTCAAAGGGAGGTGAAAAGGGCCCTTGCCTGCACCCCTGCCGGGCGCAGTCTGCCGCAAGGCAGGCGGCTCTTTGGCGTAGGAGCCTTGCCCTTGGAGCCAGTACCCTTTCCCTTAGCCATGGTTCTGGGGTGGGCAGGGGCGGAAAAGAAAATTTAGCAGGAAAAAATAAAGTTAGGGGAAGAAGTAGGAGAGTAAAGAAGGAAGTAATATAAAACAGTAGAAAAGTAAAAAAACACAGTAAAAGTAGAAATAAAACGCAAAATATAGACTTAGGGACAGAGAGGGATAGATAATAAATAAAAAAAATCAGAAAAACAGTGTAAAAAACAAAGGATTGAAAAGATTGGAGAGGAATTGAAAAACAGGCCCCAGAACCATGCAAAAGATAGGAAAACAAGATGGCCGCGCCGATTGGCGACCGTGTGGTGAAGTTTGCGCGATATTTCCCCCGAACACGTCATCCGCGATGCCGAACGTCAAAAACATCTCGCGAGCATATGCGAGCACACACGAGCATGCGGAAACAAGCAACTCCGCATGCTCGCGTAGCTACACGTAGCGTCGCGCAATTTTTGTGCAACTTCGCGTATCCTCGCGTAGCGCGGCTATGCGAACGTCACCCAGGGTTAATGCTGCCACCACCATTCTATGGACTATATGTCCTTCCCTTTCCAGGGAAGGGAGTCCACTGTCAGTGCAATGAGTCAATGAGGTCACGCTTGGAATGCCCTTCCAGGTCATGTCTAGGGACAGGCCTATCCCTCTGCACATGCAGTGGATTAGGTTGAGGCTAATGCCAAAATCAAACTCTAGGATGCCAGAAACACACAATTGGCGCTCAGAGAAAGAGAACTTGACTGCACACCATGCAGATGACATTACTGTCCTAACAGTAGCTGTGCACACCCCATCATAAAAACAGGTAAAGCATAGGAAATGGCAGTCCATTATGTATTATCATACAGGAGCATCATTGCTGTAAGGCTATGTAGGCGATCCTTACTGAACACAGGTAGCATAAGGGATGGGAAATTTGTAGGAAGCTGGTTCTATAAATGGTATGCCATTAGGTGGTTATACCTTGCACAGAGTCCAGGGGTTTCCCAAAAGTGTACAGGGCTCAATGTAAAACCCAAAGTGCTCTATTAGTGGTAGTATGGGCAAGCAGCCTTAGGCCTAACACAGAGGATTGTAAGACCTTTATGGCACAACATTGACCAATAATGGACAACGACTCACAAAGGAGATCCACACCAATTTTTGAAAAATAAGCTTTGTTTGTATTTTATCTTAAGACCAAGATCTTTGCAATAAGGTAAGTATGTTATTAAATAAAAAATACTTTTCAGTTTCAAAAGTCAAACCATTTCTGAGCAGTTTAATGATAACCTATGGAGTAAAATAATAATGCAGTTATATGGGTAAGTATCACACTTACAGTTCCAGTGTTCAGGACTAAAGGTCCGCAAGGATCAGGTGAGTATCAAAACTGCACCACCTGCAGCACAGTGCTGGCTAGATGCAGAGGTCAAAAATGGAGTTCGGCCCAATGTGGTTCAATGGAGACTCGGGGTGCTCGAAGCCACACTGCTTGCAGGTAAGTAAATCAGTTTCAGGGGCCAAGCTTTGGGAGTTAGGTCAAGCGCAGTTGAGGGCCACAAAGCAGCACCAATCATACACCACCAGCGGCACGGGCGGCAGGGTTCAGGGTGCAAATTCACCATCAGGAGCTTAATGCTTTTTAATGGAGATTCAGCTTTCAACAAACAGGCTTCAGGCATGGCACCAGGAGGTTGCAGGTGGGAGACCAATGACAGCAGAGGTAAGTAGAGATGTAGAGGGTCATAGGGACACCGTTGATTCAGCTCACCAAGGCACAAAAGCTTCAGGTGCAAGGGTGCCTTTGGACATTGGAATCTTCTGGCAGGTGCCTGTCGCGGTCAGTGGAAGCCCCTGGATTCAGGCTGCTGGCTTCGTTGTGGAGTCCAGAAGGGATCAGCCAATGCTGGACTTGATGTCAGGGTCATTGGGGAACCTGTTCTGGGTCAGTGGGCCACTTGGACATGGGCCGTAGGCGTCGGGTGCAGAGTGGGCAGGACTCGCTGATCGACAGGGCACCAGAGTCCTTTGTGTTGGATTCTTGGGGACAGAACCCCTGTCCTCAGGAGTTCTAGTCTTTTTCAAAGTTCAGGCAGTCTTCCTCGGGTTTCTAGAAGTCACTGGCTGCAAGACAGGTGTCATATTCTTGCAGGGTCTTGGAAGCTGGAGACTGGCCGGTAGGGCTGTGGTCAAGCCAGCCATCGTCTTCAGGCTGTGTTGCATGGCATCTTTTTCATCCTTCTTCTTAGGTCACAGGTATCGGAAGTCTAGCCACCTAATACTAAATTTAGGGGGCATTTTAGGGGAGTAGTAGGTAGGGCCAATGGGCACCTCACCTGGGGTGACTACACCCATTATTATGCCACCCTCCTATGGGAGGGGGCATTAGACATAGCCCTGATTGGAGGAGTCTCCTCATCTGCAAGATGGAGGGGACTGAAAAGTGTTCTAACTTCTCCTCCTCCACCTGATGGGTGGAGTTGGAAAAGGTAGGCACACCTTCTAGCCTTTCTACGTTTTCCTGCTGGTTTTCCCACCCAAAGTGGGGGTGTAAACTGGGGCAGCCATCTGCTGCTATCAGCAGGCGGCAGGCCTTTGAAGCTTTCCCTTCGAGCACTGGCCCATCCTGGGAGAGGAGGTGTGACACCTCTGCCCAGGATATGCATTGTTTCTGGTCCCAGAGAGCAAACGTTCTCCACCCAGGGATCCAGAAACATGTCTGTGTGTGGCAGGCTGCTTAAAGCCAGTCAGTGACCACACTAGCATTGGTAGGCTTTCAGGGAGCACCTCTGAGGTACCCTCTGAGTACATGTTTTAATAAATATCACGTTGGCATCAGTGTGGATTTATTACAAGGAGCTGTTTGGTACCAAACACTCCTGGTTTCAGTGAAGCCATCATGGTGCTGGAGAACTCAAGTTGTCGAGTTTCCCACCCATGTACTCTTTATGGCTTCCCTGGCACGGCACTTACAATATTAAAGAATTGACTTAAGTATTGTAGGGGCATATCTACTCATGCAGATATGCCCTCACCTGTGGTATGGTGCACCCTTCCTTAGGGCTATAAGGCCAGGTACAGGTGTGACTTACCTATACCTTCAGGCAGTGCTGGCTGGCATGACAACCAGGCAGGGTGCCATTTCAACTTTGTCGTTTTTCACCTCACAGGGGCATGCAAGCTGCAGGGGCAGAAGCATGTTCCTAGTGAGGGGGTCCCAATGGATCCACTTCAGCTCCCAGGCCCTAGGTACCCAGGGTACCACGTACCAATTGTGGATATGATTTTAGGGAAGAAACACTGGCACAGGGGACCTGGTTGGCAGGGACACTGTGCACTACAGTCGAAACCCCATCAATGTCCAGGCAAAAAGTGGGGGCTAACCATGCCAAATGAGGCACTTCTTTACTGCATTACAAACCCTTCTCAAGCCACAGGTATAGAACAGAACAGGATGTTATCACACAAAAATAGTTAAAGTGCAAACAGCACAAAATAAATATATCACTGTCAGCTAAAGAAAATGGAAACTCAGTGAAGTGATGATGTGTGCAGCTGCCAAGTGACCCCAGCCAAATATGACTCCTTCAGCCAGTCTTTTTGTAGACAAAACACTTTGCAAGCTTTCAGGTTTGTATTCTCAGAAACAAGACTATGAGTCCCAGAATGCAAAAGTAATGTTGGCTAAATGTTAGGATTCAGCAGACATGTTACATATGACATTGGGCCAACTGCCAGATGCGTACATTCACTTGTGCCAGATATTCAACCTTAAAATGTGTTAACTAATCTTCAATACCAGCCATAGTACCTCCCAAAGTAACACCTAGAGCAATTAGAATTTAATTTTGAAAGTGCATTGTTTGAGGTCAGCTACTGAGATCCGATAGGCATTCCCAAAAACTTTTGACTTGCAAGTCTGAATATGTGTATTGTTTTGTAAAGAACAGCATCATATTTAGATTTACACAGCTGGGGCTGTATTAATTTCGCTGTTCATGCATCAGCTACGAATGTGAAAGTAAAACTGCTGCAGGGAGAGGCAAACTGCTTGCTCTCACAAGGTGAGTGGGCCTCACCTGAAGGGGGTCCCACATGAAAGAGTGTCAGTTTAAGAATGCCCTGCACTTTCCCCAGAGAGACTCAACAACTGTGTACTGAAGAGGACCACTCAACCCTGCCAGTTCACCTTCTCAGCTGAGCACAAGTTATGCGTGCAGTTTCCTCTCCTGCAGTTGGGGGCATTTATGACGCCCCTGGGTGCTACATGAAGAACAAATCAATTTTTTGTGGAAAAAGGCCACTTTAATGAAACAGCTGTGAATTACAAAACAGTTCCCGACAAATGCCTTACAGACTAACTACCAACCTCACTATACATTAAGTGAACCCTAACCTTAAACACCTGACAAACTTTGACCTAATTAAAACCCTGCAACCAACCCCCACTAAATCCTCCTCCCACAAACATACTTCCATCAATAAGGCCCCTTAGCTAAAACCTTTCAAAACCAAATTTGCTTCAACACGTAATAGCCACATCACAACAACATACCACTTTCACTCCCTGGAGCAGGACTGCCCAACCAGTAGTGAGACTAACCAAGGCTTGCAACCCACAACTAAAAATTACCCTGCCAACAACCATAAAACCCAGTTGTTCATCAGCAACAAATATGATGTGTTGGAAAATGGCCCTCTCTGCAGGATTACACCCAAAACTCTTTGCTTTCCTCCTCCCCTTTTTATGACCTCGTTTTTGTTGGCCTTAGGACTCTGAGCACTTTACCACTGCTAAGTGCTTGTACTCTCTTGTCTAAACATGGTAATATTGGCTCATAATCAATTGCATAATAATTTACTTATTAGTCCCTAGTAAAGTGGTACTCCCTGCACCCAGGGCCTGTAAATAAAATGCTACTAGTGGGCCTGCAGCACTGCTTGTGGCACCCACTTAAGTAGTCCCTTAACCATGGCTCAGACCTGCCATTGCAGAGCCTGTGTGTACAGTTTACACTGCCATGTCCGCCTGGCAAAATAAACATTTTGCCAGGCCGAAACCATCCCTTTTTATAAATATGTAATTCCTAAAATTGGCCCTGAACAACCCAGAGGGCAGGGTGCACTGTATTTAAAAGGCAGGACATTTACCTTTAAGTTTTACATGTCCTGGTAGTGAAAAACCCTCAAAGTCGTTTTCACTACTTCAAGGCCTATATCTCCCATAGGATAACATTGTAATTACCTTATTACATGTTATATGAGTAATTTCCAAATGGGAAGATATTACTGATTCGAGTTTGGTGTCTCTGTAATCACAATTTAAAATCCAAACTTATGGTAAAGTTGAATTTTGCATTGCAATTCTGAAAATGCCACTTTTAGAAAGTTGAAATAACATTAATGAGGATGCACTCCTTCCCTTATTCTTTGACTGAATGCTGAAAACTTTATTTGTGAAATGTGTGCGATCAGTGACTGTGAATCGCCCCCAGTCACAGCAGATACTCAAGTAGTCCAAAAGGCACTTTCTTCATGCACCAAACTGTCGCACTGCGATATGGGAGATAATCCCTTCAATGTAGCAATTCATCCAAGTACTCCAATGTGAACACTCTATACCAATTAATTATTCAGATTCTTGTTCCATTCACTCTTATCCTTTTCACCACTACGGAGACAGCGTGGTTGCACTTTATATTCTTTATTCAAATTTTTCCATGTCAGCTGTATGCCCGTCCAGGCTTCGTACAACGGCACGCAAAGTGCAATCAAATAATGAAGTAGACACATCTGTTCACCCAATGCATTTCGAGCCTGTGTGGCTCTTCGGCAGGGGCCTCTAGAACAAATAAAGGAACACCTCAGCAATCCACTAGATATAAACCCAATGTATTAAACAATGCTAAATTCCCCATGACACCCCCTGAAAACATTACCAACCCCTCTCAACCTAGTTTGTGCAATATAACCCAAATGCAACATCCTCATCATCTCTCTGCTAAACCCCTATCACCCCAAAACTCTGTGCTCTAAAACAAACTGTTGCACCAGAAAAAAACCTAAACAACTCATGCTGTCTCCCAATTTGCAAGAACGTGTAATCCTCCCACTTTCCCAATGTATTACCACCCTTCCCCACCTGCCCTATATCCCTTGCAATGCTCCTTAACAGTATATTACCTTGAAAACTCCGCTGCCAGCAGCCTAACCTCCTTGTGCTGTTCTTCATTATCACAGAAACGCATCTCTCTCTCCCTGCCGGTCAGCCCGTAATCACAGCTGCACTCTCCCTCGTGATCTTTAAATAGTCATAACACCTGTTAGTGCTCTCTCCCCCATGACCTTTTGCACCAATGACTGTGCTTGTTCCAATGACAAAAAACTCGAACACCCACAATGCACTCCCCATGTAATGAAATCACCTAAATCCCCCACACTTGTACTCCCCCTTCCCACACAACCCACAAATGTCCAAAAAAATAATACAAATGTTAACTAAGAAAATAAAATATCATTTCGATTACAATCATGAAATCCATGTAAGTCGTGTTGAAAATCCGTTACTATTCAGCAAAAGGCATGTTTTATGACAACCCATGTTAATGAAAAATAATTAAATCCAGACAAAGCTGCCAAGTAGTTTAACTGATACTGTTCATTTAAAAGTTCGGTGATAATTCCGTGGACTCCACTCCATAATATAACTGTCTCCGCAGTGATAAACATCTTTACATTCACGGATTCCTTTTTTTAGAATTTTTCTTTCATCAATGGGGTGCAAAAACTCGTGGAGGCGAAAACATGCAAAGCAGAAATAACATTAATGAGGATGCACTCCTTCCCTTATTCTTTGACTGAATGCTGAAAACTTTATTTGTGAAATGCGTGTGATCAGTGACTGTGAATCGCCCCCAGTCACAGCAGATACTCAAGTAGTCCAAAAGGCACTTTCTTCATGCACCAAACTGTCGCACTGCGATATGGGAGATAATCCCTTCAATGTAGCAATTCATCCATGTACTCCAATGTGAACACTCTATACCAATTAATTATTCAGATCCTTGTTTACTGATCGCACGCATTTCACAAATAAAGTTTTCAGCATTCAGTCAAAGAATAAGGGAAGGAGTGCAACAAGGTATTTTTATGGGTAGGCTTGCTGTAAAGTTCAACCTCCAGATGGCCCTCATTTTCCTTAATGCAAATATCTAAGAAACTCACCCTGTCTTTGCTAAATTCTGAAGTGAATTTAAGGTTGGGGTCCTCCAAGTTCAGCCAACTAATGAACTCCTCAAGTTCTTCCTGACCTCCTTCCCAAATGAAAATGATGTCGTCAATGAAGCGGCACCATGAACTCACGTTCTCAAAATATGGTGACACTTCATTGAAGAAATGTTTGTCCTCGAATGCCCCCACGTAGAGGCAGGCCAGACTGGGTGCACACGGCTCCCATGCTGGTCCCCTTCACCTGCTGGAAAAGATCTTCCTCAAATAAAAAGAGATTATTTTTCAAAACCATAGTTACACACTGTAAAATAAATTCCATGCTGCCACCATGAAGATCTACTCTCTGTAACAAGGACCTAATCCCTTCTATGGTGTCATCTTGTGGTATATTGGTATAAAGGGCTTCAATGTCCAGGGTGACCCAAAATTGGGTCACCCTGTTGAAGCCCTTCCCCTCAAACACCGAGATAGCGTGGGCTGAATCCTTGAGGTATGACTTTTGCTGTTGTACAAGTGGTTTAATAAAACAATCAGCAAATTTACTAAGAGGCTCTAAAAGAGAGCCAATACTGCTCACAATTGGTCTCATTGGGGGATTTTTAAGATCTTTATGGACCTTGGGCAGTCCATATATGGCCGGTGTGATTGGAGAGCTAGTGCACAAAAATGTATATTCCTCTTCACATATCCAGCCTTCTGTCCTTGCTATATCAATCAATCAATCAATCAATCAATCAATCATGTCACTTATAAAGCGCACTACATACCCGCGAGGGTCTCAAGGCGCTGGGGGAAGAGGGGGGTGGTGCTGCTACTGATCGAAGAGCCAGGTCTTGAGGAGTCTTCTGAAGGCCAGTAGGTCTTGGGTCTGTCGGAGGTTGGTGGGGAGGGTGTTCCAGGTCTTGGCGGCGAGGTGGGAGAAGGATCTGCCGCCGGCGGTCGTTTTCCGGATGCGGGGGACTGTGGCGAGGGCGAGGCTGGTCGAGCGGAGCTGGCGGGTGGGGGTGTAGAAGCTGAGTCGTCTGTTGAGGTAGGCTGGTCCGGAGTTGTGGAGTGCTTTGTGTGCGTGGGTGAGGAGCTTGAAGGTTATCCTCTTGTTGACAGGGAGCCAGTGCAGGTCTCTCAGGTGGGGTGTGATGTGGCTGCGTCGGGGGATGTCGAGGATAAGACATGCAGAGGCGTTCTGGATGCGTTGCAGCCGTCTCAGGAGCTTAGCCGTCGTTCCTGCGTAGAGGGCGTTTCCGTAGTCCAGCCTGCTGGTGACGAGGGCCTGGGTGACTGTTTTTCTTGTTTCGGTGGGGATCCACTTGAAGATCCTGCGGAGCATTCGGAGGATGTTGAAGCAGGATGAGGAAACGGCGTTGACCTGCTTAGTCATGGAGAGAGGTGGGGTCAAGGATGACCCCTAGGTTGCGTACGTGGTCGGTGGGTGGCGGGGCTGTTCCCAGTGATGTTGGCCACCAGGAGTCGTCCCAGGCTGAAGGGTTGGAACCAAGGATGAGGACCTCCGTCTTGTCCGAGTTCAGCTTCAGGCGGCTGGTCCTCATCCATTCGGTGACGGCCTTCATTCCTTCGTGGAGGTGGGCTTTGGCGGTGTGAGGGTCTTTGGTGAGGGAGAGGATCAGCTGGGTGTCGTCGGCGTAGGAGATGATGTTGAGGTTGTGCTGTCGGGCGACGTGGGCGAGGGGTGCCATGTAGATGTTGAACAGCGTTGGGCTGAGGGAGGAGCCTTGGGGTACGCCGCAGATGATCTTGGTGGCCTTGGATCGGAAGGGGCGAGGCGGATGCTTTGTGTTCTGCCGGAAAGGAAGGATGTGGTCCAGTCCAGGGCCTTCTCTTGGATCCCGGCGTCGTGAAGGCGTGTTCGTAGTGTGTGGTGGCAGACCGTGTCGAAGGCGGCTGATAGGTCCAGGAGGATGAGGGCTGCTGTTTCTCCGTTGTCTAGCAGGGTCCTGATGTCATTGGTGGCGGCGATGAGGGCGGTTTCGGTGCTGTGGTTGCTGCGGAAGCCGGACTGGGAAGGGTCCAGGATGTTGTTCTCCTCGAGGTAGCGGGTCAGTTGTTTGTTGACGATTTTCTCGGTGACCTTCGCGGGGAACGGGAGCAGAGAGATGGGTCGGAAGTTCTTGAGGTCCTTGGGGTCTGCCTTGGGTTTCTTGAGTAAGGCGGTGATCTCGGCGTGCTTCCAGCTTTCCGGGAAGGTTGCTGTCTCGAAGGAGATGTTGATTATTTTCCGGAGATGGGGCGCGATGGCTGTACTGGCTTTGTTGAAGATGTGGTGAGGGCACGGGTCTAGCGGTGAACCGGAGTGGATGGTGTTCATGATCTCGCTGGTGTCCTCGTCGTTGATGTTGGTCCAGGAGAGCAGGCGGTTGGTGGTTGTGGGGGCAGTGGTCTCGGTGGTTGCCGGGGCGGTCGTGGTGTTGAAGCTGTCGTGGATGTCGGCGATTTTGCGGTGGAAGGAGGTGGCCAGTGAGTCGCACAGGTCTTGCGACGGCTGGATGTCGTTGGTGTTGGAGCTGGGGTTGGAGAGTTCCTTCACGATGTTGAAGAGCTCTTTGCTGTTGTGTGCGTTGTTGTCTAGGCGGTCTTTGAGTGAAGCCCTTTTGGCGGATCTGATGAGGTGATGGTGATTGCGGGTGGTGCTCTTGTGGGCGGCGTAGCTGTCCGCTGTCCGTTCGTGGAGCCAGATCTTCTCCAGTTTTCGGCATGTTCGTTTGGAGGCCTGGAGGTCTTCGGTGAACCAGGTGGCTTTCTTGCTGGTGTGGCTGTTGGGCGGATTCTTGAGCGGGGCGAGGGTGTTGGCGCAGTCGTCGATCCACTGTCTGAGGTTGCGGGCGGCGGTGTCGGGGTCGGAGGGTTCGGCGGGTGGGCTCAGGGCGAGGGTTGTGGTTAGCTGGTCTTCCGTGACTCTGCTCCAGCAGCGGCGAGGCATTTGTTCGGTGCGGTGGTGCGTGGTGGGCTTCCTGTAGGTGAAGTGGATGCAGTGGTGGTCAGTCCAGTGGGGTTCGGAGGTGTGGTTGAAGGAGACGTGTGGGCTTGCGGAAAAGATGGAGTCTAGCGTGTGGCCGGCGGCGTGGGTGGGTGTAGTCACGAGCTGTCTGAGTCCGAGGGTGGCGAGGTTGTCGATCAGGGTGGTGGAGTTGGTGTCCTTGTTGTTCTCGAGGTGGAAGTTCAGGTCCCCGAGGAGGATGTAGTCCGTGGAGGCGATGGCGTGTGTGCTGACGAAGTCAGCGATGGAATCGCTGAACTGTGGTCGGGGTCCGGTGGGTCTGTAGATGAGGGTTCCTCTGAGGGTGGTGTTGGGATCGGTGTGGATCTGGAAGTGCATGTGTTCGGCGGTGCTGAGGGTGTCGTCGGTGTTGGTTGAGACTCTGAGGGTGTTCCTGTGGACGATGGCGATGCCTCCTCTGACTCCGTTGGTGCGGTCCCTGCGGGTGATCTTGTATCCGTCCGGGATGGCAATGGCGATGTCGGGGGCTGAAGCGGGATTCAGCCAGGTCTCCGTCAGGAATGCGACGTCTGGGGAGGTTGAGTCGAGAAGGTCCCAGAGTTTGATGGCGTGTTTGCGGGCGGAGCGGGTGTTGAGGAGGATGCATCTGAGGTAGTTGGGTTCTTTCCTGGGCGGTGGTTTGGCGGGGCGGGAGCTGGCGAAGCTGCAGTTCCGGCAGGTGAAGGGCCCTTGGGTGCGCTTCGGGGTGGCCTGGTAGCAGGCGTGATCTTTTCCGGGGTTGAGTGCGTGGAGGGTGCTGGCGTTGTATCGGCGTCTGTTGATGTGGCGGGCGCGGGGGATGCCCGGACCAGGGGGTCTGGCGCTGGGCGCGGTCACGGCACGGACGGGCGCAGACGGGCTTGCCTTAGGCGCGCCTTCGGCGCGCCAGCGGCACGGCCGCACAGCGGCCGCCATAAATGTGGAGGTGGGAGGGAGGAGCAGGGAATGGGGCAGCGAATGGGCAGTGAGGGGGCGGGGCCGCAGGGGCGCAGCGGCGGGAAACAGGCACAGAAAGGAAAAAACGAGCACAATCAGGGGCAGCAAGGGGGCACAGAAAGGAAAAAACGAGCACAATCAGGGGCAGCAAGGGGGCACAGAAAGGAAAAACGAGCACAATCAGGGGCAGCAAGGGGGCACAGAAAGGAAAAAACGAGCACAATCAGGGGCAGCAAGGGGGCACAGAAAGGAAAAAACGAGCACAATCAGGGGCAGCAAGGGGGCACAGAAAGGAAAAAACGAGCACAATCAGGGGCAGCAAGGGGGCACAGAAAGGAAAAAACGATCACAATCAGGGGCAGCAAGGGGGCACAGAAAGGAAAAAACGATCACAATCAGGGGCAGCAAGGGGGCACAGAAAGGAAAAAACGATCACAATCAGGGGCAGCAAGGGGGCACAGAAAGGAAAAAAACGAGCACAATCAGGGGCAGCAGCAGGGCACACAGACGGAGCTGTGTGGTGGGGGAGCGACCTACCAGTCAAGGTCAGGGGTCGCCAACATGTTGTCGATTTCACTCTTCAGTTTCTGAATCTTACGATGGGACACTTTCTTATAATGTTCCGGGATCATCAATAAACCAAACATCCTTTTCCTATAGTCATTTGTGTCGAACACCACAACCCTTCCCCCCTTGTCGGCGGGTTTGATCGTGATGCCCACATCTTCCTGTAATGATCTCAATGCTTCTCTCTGTTGCTTGGAGAGGTTGTTATTAAAAATAAATCTAGTTCTTGGGTTTTCTAGTACTTGTTTCAATTCTATTTCCATCACTCTTTCAAATACCTCAATATTCTTATCTACCAAATTTAATGAGGGAGTGAATGTAGATTTAGGTTTAAGGCCAGATGTATTTTCAGTGGCCCTGTAGTCCCTATTTTCAAAGAATCTTTTGAGTCGAACCTTTCTGAACAGTGCTTTCAAATCTTTTTCAAATTCAAACCTATTTAGTGTTGTACTCGGGGCAAAACTAAATCCCTTTTCCAAAACTTCAATTTCACTACTGGTTAGGATCCGTTCTGAAAGATTAATTTTTGGTACTTTATCTACCGCCAATATCTTTGATTGCGCGTTTTTAGATAGTCCTGTTGGGGATAATTCCTGCCTTGATCTTGTTGCGGAAATATCCTCCCTTGGTACTTGGATGAATTGCTACATTGAAGGGATTATCTCCCATATCGCAGTGCGACAGTTTGGTGCATGAAGAAAGTGCCTTTTGGACTACTTTTAGAAAGTTGGCATTTTCTTACTTTAGCCATTTGGTGCACTTTGAAGGCCTGTCTTTGAAGTCTCCTCCACTTCAAAGGCACCACTGGGTATAAGTATTGGACCTCTGACACCACCACTTCATTACACTTCTGGACTTGTGAAGACTCTGCCAGGAAGAAGGATTGCAGGGCCGCCTAAGTGATTGCCACTCTGCTGGAATGCTATTTTGCTGAACTCCTGCCTTGCTGACCTGTTTCCCTCTTGCCTTGGTGATGGCACTGGACCTGCATCACTTAAAACCAGAGTGACTCCAAGAGCTAGCTAGCTGGACTCCTTACCTGAAGTCTCAGGGACATAAAGGACTTCCAATCAACCTGCTTCTGCACCTAGACCCCAGTCCTGGACCGTTGGAAGTGTACCTAAGGAGCATCTCCAGCAGAACTGACACATCTCCTGCTGAGAGATGCACTCCCGAGCAGAACCAATGCATCTCCTCAGCTGAGCAGCACATCTTTAAGCAGAACAGACGCATCACTGCTGTTGCGCCAATTGGAACCATTACAAAAGACTTGCATTGCCGCTGCATCCCACATCTTGGAACCGATGCATCTCCTTCAGAACGACCACTGTGCAATGCTTTTCCCGGGACAAACACCTCACATCCCTTATTGACGATGGTGATGAACCTCTGCATCGCAGCTTCACTGCTTATTGGAAGCAATGCATTGTTTCCACTGCACCTCACATCTGCAACATCGCTAGCCCATCAACGAGATTCTTGATGCACAAAGAATAATTGATGGACAGAATGCTGAACATGTCAAACATTCACCCCAGTTCAGAGATCTGGGCTTAAATCTATCTTTCTTTTGCTCCCCAGGCCATTACAGTTTAAACCCAGCCATATGCAAATCAGTCTTGACCCTGATCCCTATGGGAGCAGTCCAGCCTGAACTGCTACGCCAGGTCCTCCCTGGACTGGAAACAAGCATTCTGGGACCGGTTTTGGGCCATCACCCCTCATCAGCCAGGCTAGCTTGACTCCAGTGGCATGGAGAGCACGGGACCCACGTCTGGGCATACCCGTCCCACTCGGAGTGACAAATGGAAAAAGAACAATTGATGGACAGAATTCTGAAGAATGTCAAACATTCACCACAGAGACCTGGGCCTAAATCCATCATTTTTTTGCTCCCCATGCCATTCCTGTTTAAACCCAGCCATATGCAAATCAGTCTTGACACTGCCTCCTTATGGGAGCAGTCCGTCCTAACTGCCAGGACCTCACACTGCAGCCTCATCACATCTCGGAAACGATGCATTGCCTGTGCTGTGTGACGCATCTTCGACGCAGATCCACCCATTGCTCTGCAACCAGAATTAAGGTACTTTCGTTCAGCAGGCCTAAGTGTGTCCCTTTAGCTGGCGCAGGGACAACGCGGTCGCCCTGAACTTTTTATTTTGTTTCGATCCGCCGAGACCAGATATCCCAAATAGCATGTTTTACTTCTAGGTGCTATTTTTCACTATAACATTTAAATTGCAATATCTAAAGTTCTACTTAGTGGATTTTTGTCGTTTTGGTCTTGTTTTATTTATTAAATTAAGCTCTATTTTTTTAACATGGTGTGGAATGATTCCTTGTGTTTTTTCACTGTTTTACTGTTCGAAGTTTTGCACAAATACTTTACACATTGCCTCTAAAATTAAGCCTGACTGCTCTGTGTCAAGCTACCAGAGGGTGAGCACAGGTTAATTTATGTTTTGCCTGCCTCTTATCCTGACTAGAATTGTGGCTGTTGCTTGCCTAGGGTTTAAACCCTAGTCAACCACCAACCCACTTTCTAACATGATGTATCGTCCAAATCCATTATGCATCTGTGTCCTCCCATTTGACCATATTAACCCTATCTCTTCAGTGGTTACCTAGTCTTTAGATGTAACCATATCCTTCTCCACAAGCAAACCACCACCAATTAAAAAAAAGTGGGCAAAAAAGGAGCGGACATCAAACATGTAAATAAGGCCATTAATGACTCAGCTCTCAATACATATTTGCAGGGTGGAGCAGATGGGACACCACATGGTTTGTTAAGTCGTTACTTGCTGAATAACACTTGGCAGAAAAGGCTCATAGAAGTGTCTCAGTAAAATCTACGAGATTTCACTGCAACACTTCTAGGACGCCACTGCGTCAAATCCTTACGCCTGCCTCACAGCAGGCATAAGGAGTGACGCAGGCCTTTTCACATGGGGCTTGCCCTATGTGAAAGGCCACTTTGCAAGAGTTGCGTCTGTTTTCGGACACATCCCAGCAATGCGCCACTTTTGTGCCTACAGATATGTTAGGAATACTGACGTATCTGTAAATCCTTGCGACAAGGAGTCCTGTACAGTAAATACGGCACATCCATGGTGTCACAAAGGAGGGTGCACTGAAAAGTGTTGCATCTCTATTTTCATGCAGCGATGCAACACTTTTTATAAAGGATACCCTCGATTGTCAACTTCCTTGACTCACTTGTTAATACCCTCCTTACTACTCCATGAAGAGGATGAGATTCTAGTTCTTTTTTCTAAAAATGAGTGAAAAAATCATCAACTTCCACCTGAACAAGGTCTGGAAAGGGTAGCATTAAAGTTATGTACTGGAGGCCCTCTGTTGGATCAGAACCTTTGAACAAAATACCCCCACACATCCTCCTCCTCAGGTCCACCATATCTTGTTCCTTCCATCTTGGTACTTTAGCTGGAGTGCATATGATGCCTCATATGGCTGCAGCAACAGACTGTTGAATCATGTACTGTATATTTGCCCAGGAAAGAGCAGCGTCTTAGGCAACTGCCTTGGAGTGAGAATGGTGTGGTGCAGTAAAGTGTGGGCAAGCAGGGGCCCCAGAAAGAAAATCTCATCTTAATGGAGCACTCAGGAGTTTGCTGGATAGAGAATGGTGTTAACGATAAATCACATGGAAATGTGTCCCAGAGACAAGTTTTAAAACAGCATTTTAAAATATATTCAGATAAGAAAGGACTGACTCAAAAAGTGAGTTCTAGATCATAATTTAGGAAACCATAAAGGTTTACTACAAACTTCAAAGGTACAAGAAACAATAGTCTCATTTAAATGCATAAAGTAATTGCCATGAAGGTTCTCAGTAATAGGAACAAACAGGAATTATTTGCAAAACCAGAAATAGACTTAGGGCCTGATTTAGATCTCGGCAGATAGGTTACTCCATCACAACGGTGACGGATAGCCCGTCTGCCGAAATATCATTCCCCCTATGTACTATGTTATTTATATTTCAAGGGACAGGATATGCAAAGTCACAATTAAGTGAGCAAAGAATTACACTGTCAACAAATCACATTACAGATTTTAAAATCATCACATAACCTTCCCATCTTGGCACTAGCCCAATACATGGCTATTCAATCCCTCAAACTAATTAAATAAACAATAGTGAACGACTTTGCATGAATGCAATACTGCATGCAAGTGGAAGGGCCTTGGAAAAGTGTTGCAGCATTCTTTCTAGCAGGCTTTCTTTCCAAGCAGTATCATTCCAAAAATAAATTCACATCTTGCTTACTAGTTGCCGAATTATAAACAGAGAATAAACAAAATGCTGTGACATCCATTTTAAACAGAATGGCATTGAGGCCTAATTGAGGCCTACTTAGTATATACAAAAGGGGATGATGGACGGAACGTTTGAGCCAATCAAACACTCACCCCCAGTCAACTGATCTGGGTTTAATCCATCATCATTCTTTAGCTCACTCCACCACCCCAGTTCAGACATGGCCATATGCAAATCAGTCTGACCCTGTGCCTCATGGGAACAGTCCAGCCCGAACTGCCAAGCCATGTCTTCCCTGGACCGGAAACAAGCATCCTAGGACCGGTTTCTGGCATTTCAGCCGTCCATCATCCCCTTTTGTATCGCTTTGTTCGCCCTAAGTTGGCGGGGGTATGCCCAGACGTGGGTCCCTTGCTCACTTTGCCACTGGATTCAAGCAAGCCTGGCTGATGACGGCTGGAATGCCAGAAACCGGTCCTAGGATGCTTGTTTCCGGTCCAGGGAAGACATGGCTTGGCAGTTCGGGCTGGACTGTTCCCATGAGGCACAGGGTCAGACTGATTTGCATATGGCCATGTCTGAACTGGGGTGGTGGAGTGAGCTTAAGAATGATGATGGATTAAACCCAGATCAGTTGACTGGGGGTGAGTGTTTGATTGGCTCAAACGTTCCGTCCATCATCCCCTTTTGTATCGCTTTGTTCGCCCTAAGTTGGCGGGGGTATGCCCAGACGTGGGTCCCTTGCTCACTTTGCCACTGGATTCAAGCAAGCCTGGCTGATGACGGCTGGAATGCCAGAAACCGGTCCTAGGATGCTTGTTTCCGGTCCAGGGAAGACATGGCTTGGCAGTTCGGGCTGGACTGTTCCCATGAGGCACAGGGTCAGACTGATTTGCATATGGCCATGTCTGAACTGGGGTGGTGGAGTGAGCTAAAGAATGATGATGGATTAAACCCAGATCAGTTGACTGGGGGTGAATGTTTGATTGGCTCAAACGTTCCGTCCATCATCCCCTTTTGTATCGCTTTGTTCGCCCTAAGTTGGCGGGGGTATGCCCAGACGTGGGTCCCTTGCTCACTTTGCCACTGGATTCAAGCAAGCCTGGCTGATGACGGCTGGAATGCCAGAAACCGGTCCTAGGATGCTTGTTTCCGGTCCAGGGTAGACATGGCTTGGCAGTTCGGGCTGGACTGTTCACATGAGGCACAGGGTCAGACTGATTTGCATATGGCCATGTCTGAACTGGGGTGGTGGAGTGAGCTAAAGAATGATGATGGATTAAACCCAGATCAGTTGACTGGGGGTGAGTGTTTGATTGGCTCAAACGTTCCGTCCATCATCCCCTTTTGTATCGCTTTGTTCGCCCTAAGTTGGCGGGGGTATGCCCAGACGTGGGTCCCTTGCTCACTTTGCCACTGAATTCAAGCAAGCCTGGCTGATGACGGCTGGAATGCCAGAAACCGGTCCTAGGATGCTTGTTTCCGGTCCAGGGAAGACATGGCTTGGCAGTTCGGGCTGGACTGTTCCCATGAGGCACAGGGTCAGACTGATTTGCATATGGCCATGTCTGAACTGGGGTGGTGGAGTGAGCTAAAGAATGATGATGGATTAAACCCAGATCAGTTGACTGGGGGTGAGTGTTTGATTGGCTCAAGCGTTCCGTCCATCATCCCCTTTTGTATCGCTTTGTTCGCCCTAAGTTGGCGGGGGTATGCCCAGACGTGGGTCCCTTGCTCACTTTGCCACTGGATTCAAGCAAGCCTGGCTGATGACGGCTGGAATGCCAGAAACCGGTCCTAGGATGCTTGTTTCCGGTCCAGGGAAGACATGGCTTGGCAGTTCGGGCTGGACTGTTCCCATGAGGCACAGGGTCAGACTGATTTGCATATGGCCATGTCTGAACTGGGGTGGTGGAGTGAGCTAAAGAATGATGATGGATTAAACCCAGATCAGTTGACTGGGGGTGAGTGTTTGATTGGCTCAAACGTTCCGTCCTTCATCCCCTTTTGTATTGCTTTGTTCGCCCTAAGTTGGCGGGGGTATGCCCAGACGTGGGTCCCTTGCTAACTTTGCCACTGGATTCAAGCAAGCCTGGCTGATGACGGCTGGAATGCCAGAAACCGGTCCTAGGATGCTTGTTTCCGGTCCAGGGAAGACATGGCTTGGCAGTTCGGGCTGGACTGTTCCCATGAGGCACAGGGTCAGACTGATTTGCATATGGCCATGTCTGAACTGGGGTGGTGGAGTGAGCTAAAGAATGATGATGGATTAAACCCAGATCAGTTGACTGGGGGTGAGTGTTTGATTGGCTCAAACGTTCCGTCCATCATCCCCTTTTGTATCGCTTTGTTCGCCCTAAGTTGGCGGGGGTATGCCCAGACGTGGGTCCCTTGCTCACTTTGCCACTGGATTCAAGCAAGCCTGGCTGATGACGGCTGGAATGCCAGAAACCGGTCCTAGGATGCTTGTTTCCGGTCCAGGGAAGACATGGCTTGGCAGTTCAGGCTGGACTGTTCCCATGAGGCACAGGGTCAGACTGATTTGCATATGGCCATGTCTGAACTGGGGTGGTGGAGTGAGCTAAAGAATGATGATGGATTAAACCCAGATCAGTTGACTGGGGGTGAGTGTTTGATTGGCTCAAACGTTCCGTCCATCATCCCCTTTTGTATCGCTTTGTTCGCCCTAAGTTGGCGGGGGTATGCCCAGACGTGGGTCCCTTGCTCACTTTGCCACTGGATTCAAGCAAGCCTGGCTGATGACGGCTGGAATGCCAGAAACCGGTCCTAGGATGCTTGTTTCCGGTCCAGGGAAGACATGGCTTGGCAGTTCGGGCTGGAATGTTCCCATGAGGCACAGGGTCAGACTGATTTGCATATGGCCATGTCTGAACTGGGGTGGTGGAGTGAGCTAAAGAATGATGATGGATTAAACCCAGATCAGTTGACTGGGGGTGAGTGTTTGATTGGCTCAAACGTTCCGTCCATCATCCCCTTTTGTATCGCCTTGTTCGCCCTAAGTTGGCGGGGTATGCCCAGACGTGGGTCCCTTGCTCACTTTGCCACTGGATTCAAGCAAGCCTGGCTGATGACGGCTGGAATGCCAGAAACCGGTCCTAGGATGCTTGTTTCCGGTCCAGGGAAGACATGGCTTGGCAGTTCGGGCTGGACTGTTCCCATGAGGCACAGGGTCAGACTAATTTGCATATGGCCATGTCTGAACTGGGGTGGTGGAGTGAGCTAAAGAATGATGATGGATTAAACCCAGATCAGTTGACTGGGGGTGAGTGTTTGATTGGCTCAAACGTTCCGTCCATCATCCCCTTTTGTATCGCTTTGTTCGCCCTAAGTTGGCGGGGGTATGCCCTGACGTGGGTCCCTTGCTCACTTTGCCACTGGATTCAAGCAAGCCTGGCTGATGACGGCTGGAATGCCAGAAACCGGTCCTAGGATGCTTGTTTCCGGTCCAGGGAAGACATGGCTTGGCAGTTCGGGCTGGACTGTTCCCATGAGGCACAGGGTCAGACTGATTTGCATATGGCCATGTCTGAACTGGGGTGGTGGAGTGAGCTAAAGAATGATGATGGATTAAACCCAGATCAGTTGACTGGGGGTGAGTGTTTGATTGGCTCAAACGTTCCGTCCATCATCCCCTTTTGTATCGCTTTGTTCGCCCTAAGTTGGCGGGGGTATGTCCAGACGTGGGTCCCTTGCTCACTTTGCCACTGGATTCAAGCAAGCCTGGCTGATGACGGCTGGAATGCCAGAAACCGGTCCTAGGATGCTTGTTTCCGGTCCAGGGAAGACATGGCTTGGCAGTTCGGGCTGGACTGTTCCCATGAGGCCCAGGGTCAGACTGATTTGCATATGGCCATGTCTGAACTGGGGTGGTGGAGTGAGCTAAAGAATGATGATGGATTAAACCCAGATCAGTTGACTGGGGGTGAGTGTTTGATTGGCTCAAACGTTCCGTCCATCATCCCCTTTTGTATCGCTTTGTTCGCCCTAAGTTGGCGGGGGTATGCCCAGACGTGGGTCCCTTGCTCACTTTGCCACTGGATTCAAGCAAGCCTGGCTGATGACGGCTGGAATGCCAGAAACCGGTCCTAGGATGCTTGTTTCCGGTCCAGGGAAGACATGGCTTGGCAGTTCGGGCTGGACTGTTCCCATGAGGCCCAGGGTCAGACTGATTTGCATATGGCCATGTCTGAACTGGGGTGGTGGAGTGAGCTAAAGAATGATGATGGATTAAACCCAGATCAGTTGACTGGGGGTGAGTGTTTGATTGGCTCAAGCGTTCTGTCCATCATCCCCTTTTGTATCGCTTTGTTTGCCCTAAGTTGGCGGGGGTATGCCCAGACGTGGGTCCCTTGCTCACTTTGCCACTGGATTCAAGCAAGCCTGGCTGATTACGGCTGGAATGCCAGAAACCGGTCCTAGGATGCTTGTTTCCGGTCCAGGGAAGACATGGCTTGGCAGTTCGGGCTGGACTGTTCCCATGAGGCACAGGGTCAGACTGATTTGCATATGGCCATGTCTGAACTGGGGTGGTGGAGTGAGCTAAAGAATGATGATGGATTAAACCCAGATCAGTTGACTGGGGGTGAGTGTTTGATTGGCTCAAACGTTCCGTCCATCATCCCCTTTTGTATCGCTTTGTTCGCCCTAAGTTGGCGGGGGTATGCCCAGACGTGGGTCCCTTGCTCACTTTGCCACTGGATTCAAGCAAGCCTGGCTGATGACGGCTGGAATGTTAGAAACCGGTCCTAGGATGCTTGTTTCCGGTCCAGGGAAGACATGGCTTGGCAGTTCGGGCTGGACTGTTCCCATGAGGCACAGGGTCAGACTGATTTGTATATGGCCATGTCTGAACTGGGGTGGTGGAGTGAGCTAAAGAATGATGATGGATTAAACCCAGATCAGTTGACTGGGGGTGAGTGTTTTATTGGCTCAAACGTTCCGTCCATCATCCCCTTTTGTATCGCTTTGTTCGCCCTAAGTTGGCGGGGGTATGCCCAGACGTGGGTCCCTTGCTCACTTTGCCACTGGATTCAAGCAAGCCTGGCTGATGACGGCTGGAATGCCAGAAACCGGTCCTAGGATGCTTGTTTCCGGTCCAGGGAAGACATGGCTTGGCAGTTCGGGCTGGACTGTTCCCATGAGGCACAGGGTCAGACTGATTTGCATATGGCCATGTCTGAACTGGGGTGGTGGAGTGAGCTAAAGAATGATGATGGATTAAACCCAGATCAGTTGACTGGGGGTGAGTGTTTGATTGGCTCAAACGTTCCGTCCATCATCCCCTTTTGTATCGCTTTGTTCGCCCTAAGTTGGCGGGGGTATGCCCAGACGTGGGTCCCTTGCTCACTTTGCCACTGGATTCAAGCAAGCCTGGCTGATGACGGCTGGAATGCCAGAAACCGGTCCTAGGATACTTGTTTCCGGTCCAGGGAAGACATGGCTTGGCAATTCGGGCTGGACTGTTCCCATGAGGCACAGGGTCAGACTGATTTGCATATGGCCATGTCTGAACTGGGGTGGTGGAGTGAGCTAAAGAATGATGATGGATTAAACCCAGATCAGTTGACTGGGGGTGAGTGTTTGATTGGCTCAAACGTTCCGTCCATCATCCCCTTTTGTATCGCTTTGTTCGCCCTAAGTTGGCGGGAGTATGCCCAGACGTGGGTCCCTTGCTCACTTTGCCACTGGATTCAAGCAAGCCTGGCTGATGACGGCTGGAATGCCAGAAACCGGTCCTAGGATGCTTGTTTCCGGTCCAGGGAAGACATGGCTTGGCAGTTCGGGCTGGACTGTTCCCATGAGGCACAGGGTCAGACTGATTTGCATATGGCCATGTCTGAACTGGGGTGGTGGAGTGAGCTAAAGAATGATGATGGATTAAACCCAGATCAGTTGACTGGGGGTGAGTGTTTGATTGGCTCAAACGTTCTGTCCATCATACCCTTTTGTATCGCTTTGTTCGCCCTAAGTTGGCGGGGGTATGCCCAGACGTGGGTCCCTTGCTCACTTTGCCACTGGATTCAAGCAAGCCTGGCTGATGACGGCTGGAATGCCAGAAACCGGTCCTAGGATGCTTGTTTCCGGTCCAGGGAAGACATGGCTTGGCAGTTCGGGCTGGACTGTTCCCATGAGGCACAGGGTCAGACTGATTTGCATATGGCCATGTCTGAACTGGGGTGGTGGAGTGAGCTAAAGAATGATGATGGATTAAACCCAGATCAGTTGACTGGGGGTGAGTGTTTGATTGGCTCAAACGTTCCGTCCATCATCCCCTTTTGTATCGCTTTGTTCGCCCTAAGTTGGCGGGGGTATGCCCAGACGTGGGTCCCTTGCTCACTTTGCCACTGGATTCAAGCAAGCCTGGCTGATGA
Organism: Calotriton arnoldi; assembly: GCA_963921515.1. NCBI lineage: Eukaryota > Metazoa > Chordata > Amphibia > Caudata > Salamandridae > Calotriton > Calotriton arnoldi. The sequence goes on from CAWUFW010001575.1 coordinate 294,902, forward strand.
CGGCTGGAATGCCAGAAACCGGTCCTAGGATGCTTGTTTCCGGTCCAGGGAAGACATTGCTTGGCAGTTCGGGCTGGACTGTTCCCATGAGGCACAGGGTCAGACTGATTTGTATATGGCCATGTCTGAACTGGGGTGGTGGAGTGAGCTAAAGAATGATGATGGATTAAACCCAGATCAGTTGACTGGGGGTGAGTGTTTTATTGGCTCAAACGTTCCGTCCATCATCCCCTTTTGTATCGCTTTGTTCGCCCTAAGTTGGCGGGGGTATGCCCAGACGTGGGTCCCTTGCTCACTTTGCCACTGGATTCAAGCAAGCCTGGCTGATGACGGCTGGAATGCCAGAAACCGGTCCTAGGATGCTTGTTTCCGGTCCAGGGAAGACATGACTTGGCAGTTCGGGCTGGACTGTTCCCATGAGGCACAGGGTCAGACTGATTTGCATATGGCCATGTCTGAACTGGGGTGGTGGAGTGAGCTAAAGAATGATGATGGATTAAACCCGGATCAGTTGACTGGGGGTGAGTGTTTGATTGGCTCAAACGTTCCGTCCATCCTCCCCATTTGTATCGCTTTGTTCGCCCTAAGTTGGCGGGGGTATGCCCAGACGTGGGTCCCTTGCTCACTTTGCCACTGGATTCAAGCAAGCCTGGCTGATGACGGCTGGAATGCCAGAAACCGGTCCTAGGATGCTTGTTTCCGGTCCAGGGAAGACATGGCTTGGCAGTTCGGGCTGGACTGTTCCCATGAGGCACAGGGTCAGACTGATTTGCATATGGCCATGTCTGAACTGGGGTGGTGGAGTGAGCTAAAGAATGATGATGGATTAAACCCGGATCAGTTGACTGGGGGTGAGTGTTTGATTGGCTCAAACGTTCCGTCCATCATCCCCTTTTGTATCGCTTTGTTCGCCCTAAGTTGGCGGGAGTATGCCCAGACGTGGGTCCCTTGCTCACTTTGCCACTGGATTCAAGCAAGCCTGGCTGATGACGGCTGGAATGCCAGAAACCGGTCCTAGGATGCTTGTTTCCGGTCCAGGGAAGACATGGCTTGGCAGTTCGGGCTGGACTGTTCCCATGAGGCACAGGGTCAGACTGATTTGCATATGGCCATGTCTGAACTGGGGTGGTGGAGTGAGCTAAAGAATGATGATGGATTAAACCCAGATCAGTTGACTGGGGGTGAGTGTTTGATTGGCTCAAACGTTCCGTCCATCATACCCTTTTGTATCGCTTTGTTCGCCCTAAGTTGGCGGGGGTATGCCCAGACGTGGGTCCCTTGCTCACTTTGCCACTGGATTCAAGCAAGCCTGGTTGATGACGGCTGGAATGCCAGAAACCGGTCCTAGGATGCTTGTTTCCGGTCCAGGGAAGACATGGCTTGGCAGTTCGGGCTGGACTGTTCCCATGAGGCACAGGGTCAGACTGATTTGCATATGGCCATGTCTGAACTGGGGTGGTGGAGTGAGCTAAAGAATGATGATGGATTAAACCCAGATCAGTTGACTGGGGGTGAGTGTTTGATTGGCTCAAGCGTTCCGTCCATCATCCCCTTTTGTATCGCTTTGTTCGCCCTAAGTTGGCGGGGGTATGCCCAGACGTGGGTCCCTTGCTCACTTTGCCACTGGATTCAAGCAAGCCTGGCTGATGACGGCTGGAATGCCAGAAACTGGTCCTAGGATGCTTTTTTCCGGTCCAGGGAAGACATGGCTTGGCAGTTCGGGCTGGACTGTTCCCATGAGGCACAGGGTCAGACTGATTTGCATATGGCCATGTCTGAACTGGGGTGGTGGAGTGAGCTAAAGAATGATGATGGATTAAACCCAGATCAGTTGACTGGGGGTGAGTGTTTGATTGGCTCAAACGTTCCGTCCATCATCCCCTTTTGTATCGCTTTGTTCGCCCTAAGTTGGCGGGGGTATGCCCAGACGTGGGTCCCTTGCTCACTTTGCCACTGGATTCAAGCAAGCCTGGCTGATGACGGCTGGAATGCCAGAAACCGGTCCTAGGAAGACATGGCTTGGCAGTTCGGGCTGGACTGTTCTCATGAGGCACAGGGTCAGACTGATTTGCATATGGCCATGTCTGAACTGGGGTGGTGGAGTGAGCTAAAGAATGATGATGGATTAAACCCAGATCAGTTGACTGGGGGTGAGTGTTTGATTGGCTCAAACGTTCCGTCCATCATCCCCTTTTGTATCGCTTTGTTCGCCCTAAGTTGGCGGGGGTATGCCCAGACGTGGGTCCCTTGCTCACTTTGCCACTGGATTCAAGCAAGCCTGGCTGATGACGGCTGGAATGCCAGAAACTGGTCCTAGGATGCTTGTTTCCGGTCCAGGGAAGACATGGCTTGGCAGTTCGGGCTGGACTGTTCCCATGAGGCACAGGGTCAGACTGATTTGCATATGGCCATGTCTGAACTGGGGTGGTGGAGTGAGCTAAAGAATGATGATGGATTAAACCCAGATCAGTTGACTGGGGGTGAGTTTTTGATTGGCTCAAACGTTCCGTCCATCATCCCCTTTTGTATCGCTTTGTTCGCCCTAATTTGGCGGGGGTATGCCCAGACGTGGGTCCCTTGCTCACTTTGCCACTGGATTCAAGCAAGCCTGGCTGATGACGGCTGGAATGCCAGAAACCGGTCCTAGGATGCTTGTTTCCAGTCCAGGGAAGACATGGCTTGGCAGTTCGGGCTGGACTGTTCCCATGAGGCACAGGGTCAGACTGATTTGCATATGGCCATGTCTGAACTGGGGTGGTGGAGTGAGCTAAAGAATGATGATGGATTAAACCCAGATCAGTTGACTGGGGGTGAGTGTTTGATTGGCTCAAACGTTCCGTCCATCATCCCCTTTTGTATTACTTAGTATAAGGCACAAAAACACACTTTAGAAAATCATAACAAATTAGTTTCAACTGCATTAGCTTCATGTCAGTGTACACATCTGAATGCAAGTGTAGATTAATTGCTCTGCACACTACTTACACTGCATATTTTGATTAAAAAGTATAAAGCGTTATCAAGACTCCAGAGCATCCTCAAGATGATTTATTTACTAGACCATTTTTTATGTTTTGTACTTATCAGAAGATGCAGTGATAGGAAACAAATTCCAGATCCAATCATATCTCTTATTTAGATCTCTAGGGCAACCAAATTTAACAGCACCCAGATCTTACGAGATCCCAACAACTAGAAAGTGAATTCGAGCGGGCCATGCAGAGCTAAAATAACGTTGATCGGCGATCTCCAGGGAGACCACCCACATGCCAATGAAACATCGTTCAGCGAGTGCATCCACAAAGTGATTTAGGCCTGCCATACCGGAGGGCCAAACGCACAGCAATGCCCACCTAATAACAATAAAAAAACACCCAGACGAATGTAATTCCCCAAGCTCGCTTAAGCAAAGCAGCAGGTGGTGGCCATGTTCTATGCCCGAGGCAGATTTTTGTCGAATATGAGGCAACACAAGCAGGCTAGCTTAAGATGGGGGCCAGCCTGAATGCCGCTGCTAAGAAAGTGAGGCATGCCAAAACTTAGCACATTTGCAATTTCACATCTGCATCTGACAGGCCTCGTCTTCATGAAAGCCCACAAGTGGTTTTGGTGCAAATAGAACAGCCAGAAGACCTGGCTCCCGGGTGTGCTCTGTACTGAGAAAGCAGAGGGGGGAGGGCACTGCCCATCGAGAGCTCAAGCTGAATATACTTTCAGTAGCGTATTTGTACCATTGAGTACAGTGTGCGCTCTCGTGCAAATTTTCAAGGCAAGGCGTCGGTCTAACAGAGCAGCAGTACCGAGTGTAAGCGACAGTGAGAGGATATCATTTATATAAGGGAAAGTCAGTTTATGAATTTCCTCTTTCATGGGTCAGCCTGGAAGCACATTACACTCTTCTTCGTTCAGAATGAACTGCTCAGACTAGAGCAGGATAAGCCGAAATGGTGTCTGCGGTAGGCTGCTGCTAAGTGCGTTGTCTTGTACTTCATGGCACGCAAGGTACCCGGAAAGTCCTTTGGTCATAATTTGGGGGCACCAGATTAACTTCTCTGTCTGTCATTTTTGTCAGCAAGTTGACATATACAAGAGGGAAATGTTGAAAACACCTACTGTTTTCCTTATCTGTTCTCAATACATTATTGATGCCTTACATTTGAGCCTTGTATGGTTTGTGATGTACAGGAAGCAGTTTGTACATACATGCATCCCTTATGATCATTATTGAATTGTCTAGAACTAGGTGCACAAAGCCCATATGCCTGAAAGGGTTTAGAACCGTTCCCCCTGCCCTTTGTATCGCCCCCCCACCCCAGTGTGTGTCTCTGTACAGGCTGAGGCAGCTTCCTAGACACACACACAGTTCTTGAGCTGCTGTGGGCCAGCAGGACCATGTCTGGTGTGTTATCTCAGCCTCACCCGAGTATTTCACAGGCCTTTAAAAGATCATTTACTTGTTAACAAGGCTTTGTTGTTTTTTCACTTATTTCTGGAGCCCCTGCATCTCCACTCTATCTAAGCCTTACATTTACAAATTTCTTTTGCTGCCACAGTGTGAGAATGCATTTTCTAAAAAGTAACGTTGGGCTTTATACTTTTGCAGTTTTATATAGAGCGAACACGACCTGAAGGTAGTCAGGCACTTTACATGAGCAACAGTCACAATATACAAGCACACATTCATCTGTAGGCACCGGGATATTAAGTAATTTGCCCAGAACTACAGAGCTGACGCCGAGGCTCATACCTGGTTCCCCAACTCAAAGCCAGCAGCTCTGGCAGTTATGTCACATCCTTTCCAATTTCAAGGCATATCAATATATCATATATCAAAGCATATTAACAGTCTGAATGTCTGTTGCAGGACCCACAAATAATGTATTTCCTCCACTATCAATCCCTGATTGACGCCACATTAGAAATAGTTTACATTTTATCTGAGACCCCGCTCGCTACCGTGGATAACATGCTGAGTTACTCAAAGTGTCTAGAAATGCATCTTACATTCAGACAACTCACATATCATTCTCAACACTCACTTTGTACTTACATCAAACACACTGTACTTAGACCGCTCACCATGCACTCACGCCATTCAACCTCCTCTTACCCTGCACCCACAGAAGCACACTGCTAAGCCTGCACTCACAAGAAACTCCATTCACCTGTCAATCTCCCTCTGCGGTCTCACCACTCAGCCTGTACTCAGAGCAATCACACTGTACTTATACTGCTCACCATGCACTCACGCCGTTCACCCTGCATGCATCGTTTACCCTGCTCTCACACAAGCACACCACTCACCCTGCACTCATGACACACCACTCACTTGTCACTCTTACTGCTCACCCTGTAGTCTCATCACTCACTCTGCACTCAGTTTCAAACAAGCATATCAGTCACAATGCATTCATTCTTCCCCCTCTGCACTTTCACCCGCACCCAAACTCAAATGGGCACATCACTAACCCTGCACTCACATCATGCACCCTGCACTCACTCTTCTCACCCTACTTTCACATGGCATATCACTCATCCTGCACTTAAATAGACACTTCGGTCACTCACACAGATCACCCTTCACTCACTTGAGCACACCACTCACCTTGCACTCACACCACTCAAACAGGCACAACACTCACCCTGGACTCACACCACTCACCCTGCACTCCCTTCTTTCACCCTGCACTCACACAGGCATACTGCTCACCCTGCAATTTCACAAGCACTCCATTCACCCATCACTCACACAGCTCACACTGCTTGCACACAGGCACAATAGTCTACCACAACTCACAGGGACACACCACTCAACTTGCACTAACTTCTCTCACTCTGTGCTCACCAGTCACTCCCACAACTTACCCTTCACTCTCACCGCTCACCCCTGCACTCACACAGACACACTGCTCCCCTAGTACGCACACAGGCACACCACTCACCCTGCATTTGCACCGGTCACACCACCCACCCTGCTTTCATCCTCTCACTCTTTTTGCACTCCTCTCACCCTGCACTCACATGGGCCCATCTCTCAACTTGCCCTCATGTAGCTCGCCCTGCACTCACATCGGCACACCTTTCACCCTACACTCGCAACACTCTGGCTATATTCACTGAAACTATTCACAATCACCCAGCACTTACATGAGCACACCTTTTATGCTGCACACATAATAAGCATTGGCAAAGCCCCTTGTTGAATACAATATATCTTGCAAGCAAGAGTGCATGTGCTAGCAGCGCATGCACTGTCACAGACGAGACCTAAAAATGGCCCAGCTGTCATGAATATACACATTTCTACAAAGGCACCAATAGAATACCTGTTCTTTCCATAAAACTAGATGCATAATCAGTTCCATCTGTAACTACTTGGCATGTGCAAGAGGGGAGGGAGGACTGAGGATGCGGGATGGTGAAAGGAGGGAGATCAGGTCTGAGGCTTTTGGGGGATGGTGAGGGATTGAGTATCAGCCTGAGGCTGTGGTGATAAGCTGGGAGCAAGTGTTTATTTGGTAAACGAGGAGAAAGCATTGTGGTAAATGGAAAGCCAGGAATAGTTGAAGATGTCACACAGTACAAAGGGCAACTATGTAAAAACTTTAAAAATAAGTTTAACTTTCTGATTTTCAGCCTAATTGTTTGAATCAATCGAAGATTAGGCAGTGAAGTGGTGAAAGGGCAACACTTCCATTGTCGTGTGGTTTGTGGCCTCATGGTCTGCCCTGCTAAGTTGGCCTAGGCCTGGCTGCCATGCTGCCTTTTCTGCGCACGTTACTTTGTGACTTTGTTTTTCCAGCCTCTGCTTGTGCCCGGCTATATTAGGACTGTCTGCATTTCTGCCTTTCACCTTTTCTCCTGTTCCCTGTGGGTTACATCTGCACAACATGTACAAGGTCGAAAAACAACGTCCCTTGTTCTTGCTGATCTGGCCAGTCCCTCGCACCTAGACATAACACTACGTACAGCTGCACTGGAGAAATTTGTGTGCTTTTTAATATTGTGATTTCACTGTTAGAGACACTTGGAGAAAAACCTTTCCAGAGAGAAGAGCTGTGCTTGTCTGATGATGTAAACCTTGCATCTAGATATTGAGGTATGAGGGTCCGCCTGACAAAGCCCAGAGGTTTTCTGTTTATATAATAAACTAGCTAATAGCACGGGGAGGGTGGTATGGTCATTTAGCCCTATATCCACTGCTTTATGAAATGCTTTCCCCGTTTGTATTCTATGGAATTGTAACTATGCTGATTATTTTATCCTTATGCATTATGCTGATAGTACTGGCATGTGTACTGTATCTTAGAGCACGATAGTTGAAATAAACATTTAAACTATACTGTGTCTCTTATTACGCATGTGGTGGACAGGTATGGGTGAGTTATGAAAGGGTGTTCTTGCTCCTGCGAGTCCTGAGAGAGAGAGAGATACCGTGTTCTGGGTTGTCTAATCATTGGTAGCATCGCTGCTCATGAGACGCTAAAGCTAGTCGGATTGGGATTGTGGGTGCTGAGGTGTATGGTTGGCTCACCACTATACTCCGAGGTCCTATTATCCTGTGAATAGCTCTGTGTATGTGCAGAATGCCTACAACATGGCGCGACCAACGAGTGGGCTGCTTATCTGCGAGACGCTTGAGTAGTACTTGTGCTTGTCCACAACCCCCTTCACAGACGCTTCCGGAAGCGTGTGTGAAGGTGATACCTCCTATATTGACGTTTTTATAGGTTCTTTCAAGCTTGAAGTTGTTAAAAGGTTTTTAAATATAACCCTATATTGTGCTGCCTCATATTAGGTTGTCGAACCATTTTGGCCTTAAATGGCTGTCCAAATTGCGGCACATAGCCGCGCAGCGCTCCGGGCTCACTTGACAGTGTATGGATTGCCTGACGCGGGTGTCGATCTGATCTTTGTGGTACAAGCGGATCCTGCTTACCACTTTGAGGTGTTTTACTCTTGGATCACCTTTCCGGCGGTGGATGGGAATGATAATTTGTTCCATGAATATACAGTCACCGCTGTTCCTAATCTCTATAGACCTTATAGGAATCTTGAAGTACCGCTCACGGCATGGCAACACCGTGTTTGGTTTGATGGCGCCCTCCCCCAACCGGTTACCTCGGTTCGTTTAGGCCCCTTATCGATTGAAGGGGCCACTTGGCCTGTTTTGGCCGGGTATACCCCACATCCGCGTTATATGATGCTTACAGTCGCTGAACTGCGTAAGTTGCATTCGTCTTTGATACGTGTGCATAGAGCTTTAGTACAGTTTGTTACAGGCAACATCCAGGGAGCCCCGCCTGGAGTTGCAGCGCATCCAGCTGGGCCGGGCGGTGTAACCATAAGTCCCGTCATGGTTAATTCGGTGATGGGCAAATGCCCACAAAATAAGGATGATTTGCCTTATTGGCTTGCAGAAAAATTTGACCAGCTGGAGGCAGTTTTTCCAAATACTTCACCTGTGAAAAAACACAGGATTTTGACGATTAGTTTACCCAAAGACTTGATTCCCGAGTTGACAGAATGCAACAACTGGGGTAAGGTATTCGCAGCAGTATATGCGAAGTGTGTCGGCACTCCTTCCATGACGGTTCTCCCCTCTGTAATTAAACGAGTGCAGGATGAGCATGGCCCTGAAGCGGCTGTGGAATTAGGGATGAGACTGGTGGGAGTGTTCGATGTAGTAGCTGATTTGATCCTTGCGAATGTCAAGGGCGATGCAGTTAACTTTCAAGTAGCTAATGCTTTGGCTTTGATCCCAGAACCGGACAGGCCGCGCGAATTACCGAAAATTATTGCACAGGCTTACAAAACAATTGGCCGCAATAGCCTGGGAGTCAAGCCTTTTGCTAAAACGCAAACACAATCACAACCTCAACCGAAATATCAATCTGAGAAGGATGAGAAGGTGTTCTTTACTAAAAAGAGCTGGAGACAGAAAAAGCAGGGTAAGCAACAGAAGAAGCCAGGGTCGCGAGGCGCATCCCCGGTTTCCGTCTCTTCTGAACGCACTTATGATTTGCGCAATAGGGCGAGAATTAAATCTCCAGAGAGATTCCAAGTCCCTGATTCGCATTCTCTTCGTTCTTCACAGGCACCAACAACCTCCCAGGCTGGTGGAGGAGATCGCCAGGATAGAGGCAGGGGTCGTGAGGCTCCTCAGGGACGAGACCAACCTCGACAACAAGTCCGAGGGAAACCAGAAGAATTTCCACGTTCTCGCCCACAGTTTCAGAAGAAAAAAGTTGCAGCTGTAACAGCGAGGTATGCCACAGATGGTGAGAACGAGACTCCTGAATTGGACGTGGGCAGTGACGCTCCTAGACAGCGCCGCGGAAGTTACCATAGTGCGGGAGGCACTACGTCCTCATGTGGCAGCAACAGCAACTGATGCATTCATTACTGTTGAGACAGCAGACACCAGAGTGGCACCCCCTGACAGACTATATAATATTGTCATTCAAATTGAAGGTGACATACAGCGTGTTATTAAAGGGATTTTTTGGGAGAATCTGACCTCTTCGTACGACATTCTGTTGGCAGAGGCGGATTGGCCGCCCCCGTTCATACTTGCTGCGTGTAGAGGGGAGGAGGTAATCCTTCCGAGCTTTTCTCGTCATATCCCCAAGGACAAAGCGGAGGTTCTCGCAGCTGAGTGGGCTGCGTCCCTGGCTCCGGCGTTATTCCGCAACCACGTGGGCTGGGATGAAGACTCTCCCCCCCATGATATTCCTTTGCGGTTGATGCCACAGCCACAACCCCAATATCCCATCAAGCGGGAAGCTAAAGGTCCCGTGTCCGAAATTCTGACGCAGTTAGAATATCAAGGAGTAATTGAAACATGCGTATCACCGATGAATAATCCCCTTTTCGCGGTTTCTAAACCCGACGGATCGTACCGCCTAGTTTTGGATTACCGACATTTGAACTCTTTGCGGTACAAAATACACATAGTTCTGCGCTTGTAGACAGTCTTGTTCGTAAAAAATATAAAACGACACTTGACTTATCCAATGGATTTTACTCGCACAACTTGTCCCCGGAGTGCAGCGAATGGATTGCTTTCACTTCCGGTGGTAAACATTTCAAATTCCGGCGTTTACCTATGGGCTACAAGAACAGTCCAGGTGTATTCTCCGCCCGTGTTGTCTCCTTGTTAGACAACATAGACCCAGATGCGTGTTCGTACGTCGATGATATCTATCTGACAGATAACGAACTATGGCCGCATCTTTCCCGAGTGGACCGCATTATTCTTGAATTCGTGGTCTTAGGTTACAAATTCAACTTTGCCAAATCTCACATTGCTGAATTTACCATTTTGTTTTTGGGCTATGAGCTCAACAATGAAGGTAAGGGCTTAGCCCCCCATTTCTTGGAGAAATGCACACTCTTGTGCCCTCCAACTACTCTGAAGAAGCTTCAGTCTTTACTGGGTTTTCTAAACTTCGGGCGTACATACATTCCCGAATATGCCCAGCGTATCAAGCCTCTTTATGCCTTGATACAACCTCACTTTTCGAAGTCATGCTGGCTTCCCGAGCATTCCTCCATACTGCAATCTTTGCAGTCTGATCTACTTGAATCTAAATTCTTGTTGACACGTGATAACCACACAAACCTGGTGATTAGAATCGTACCAGGGGCAGTGGGTTTCACGTACTTAACCTTTAACGAAGGTGACACAGTACCGATTGCATACAAGTCACATCTATACACTTCAGCAGAAATGCACTTTTCCTCTGTGGAGAAAGTTTTGACTGCAGTACAGATGGCGATTCTGAAGGAACGCGCACTGGCACAGGGAAAACGCATTTTGGTGGTAACACCATATCCTGCCCTTGGGGCAGTGAAAAAAGCAAGTGTACCGAACTCTAAAGCTTTGCACCCCCGTTGGATACAATGGGCAACAACTTTGACGTCCCCGGATGTCACTTTTATCTTTGATTCTTCTCTTCAGACACAGGAGTTTTTACAGTATGAATTCGTTCATCCTCCTCCTCTGTCTTTGCTACCGCTTGAGGAGTACGAATGTATTATCTATACCGATGGTTCGGCACAACCGGCCACGGGTTCCAAGCATGCTTATTCCGTGGCATGTGCTATTGTCGCAGGTACCATGGTGAACGGCAAGTTCAAATCAACTGTAGTGCACACACAGGCACTAGGAGACAGTACTGCACAATTGGCCGAGCTGCGTGCTTTGGTGCTCGCACTTGAGTTCGCTAATCCAGATGTGACGACTCTTATTGTATGCGATTCTTACTACTGTGTTCAATCTTTCAATGACAATCTCTTCTTTTGGTCACAAAATGACTTTAGAGATGCAAAAGGCAGCACAATTAAGCATAAGATGCTTTGGGTTCGAGTAGCAGATTTGAAACAACGTCTGCCTCTCACACAGGTGATTCACACTCTTGGCCACCAGCGCTGTCGGTAACGGTTTGGCAGACGAAGCTGTCAAATCAGCAGTAGCCACGTGCTCAGTCGCAGCAGTTACAAGATCCATGACTAAGATAGATACTGATATTCTGGCAGCTATTGCTGCAACAAAGGAGGGTGCTAATTACCCACGGGGTTTCCCTTCCAAATACTCTTATCAATTAGGTCCCGAACAGGCTCCTTTCGTAAGAATTCCTGCCGTTGGTTTTCGGCTGATTCCCAACGCGGACAGCAGACTTTCCTTGATAACGGCCGCACACGAAGGCATGGCTTCGGCTCACGCTGGCGTGTCTGCGACGGTTTCCATCTTACAGCAGCGTTACTGGTGGCGTGGTTTATACAAACAAACCCGTACTTATGTGCTTTCTTGTGACGTTTGTCAGCAGATTAAGCCTTCCACGGTTACACGACCACCACAAACACCGCTCTGCATTTCAAACAGACCTTTTGCATGTGTTTACCTGGATCACTGCGGTCCATTCTCTTCAGACACTGCATATAAGTACATCTTGGTTGCAGTGGACTCGTGCACACGTTTCATCTGGGTTTGGCCACAACGGAGTGCTGACGCTCGAAATGTCATAAGGGATTTGCGTGTCTTTGTGGGAATTTTCGCCTGTGGCACCTTCCATTCGGACCAAGGTCCAGCGTTCGCCTCTAAGGCTTACAAGGACGCAATGGGTTCACTGGGGGTGCGGGTGAAATTTTCGTCTCCATATCGGCCTGAGGGCAATTCGATTGTTGAACGAATGAACCGTGACTTAAAGCAATCCTTGACAGCTAGGGTCTTAGGTACTGGAGGAACTGGCTGGCCCACTTGTATACCGTACAACGTGCACTTAATAATCTCCCTAGAAGACCTCTGGGTGGGCGGACCCCATATGAAATGCTCTTTGTCATACAAATGTTTGTGCCCGACCTTGATGGTCTAGACATGGTGGTGCAATACGCAATCTTTGATGTAGATAACCATTCTACTATGTTACAGGACTTACAAGAAGCCCGAGACAGACTTGCACACGAACATTTACCTTCAGCCACAGACGCTGCGCTGCAGATTCCGGTTGCCGGCTGGCTCCCGAAGATTGGAGATCTGGTTCGAGAGAAGGTGGAGAACAAAAAAGAATTTGGCCCCTCTTATCGTGCACCGGTTCCAGTCCTTGGCTTGAAGGGTACTCGTACAGTCATCTTACCACCGCTTCCTGGTCGCAAAGAGAACAGATACATCTCAGTGGAAAATGTTAAGCTACAACATCTGGCCGATCCTGAATAGTGTAACACCAGCGGTCTCTTGTCCAGTCATTTCCCGGACAAAGGTTTGTGGCCCTCCAGCCCGAATGGTCACAGATGTTGCTATCGAGATGGTAGATTTGCCTGATCGCTTACTCGACTATCCGGCCTCCCCCTGTAATGAGGAGACTGAGTATACCTACCCCGCCAACGAGTCGGTGGCTCACTTACCAACAACGCCACTGAGCCCTTTGACTCGGATTCCACCTCATCACTTATCCCATCCAGATTCAGTAGTTTTGTATCCTGGTTCAGAGACAATTTTTTGATTCCTCCATGGACATACATCTGGTTGGTACTTTTCCTGATTTTTCTGTTCATGTCTATTGGCTTTATCACAGTTTTTTTTCTACTCATCAATGGTCATTATTTGCCAGAACGCTCTGCAGTGAACTGTGTTGCTGGAACTTTGGCTCCGCATTCTTCTTCTCACATCATGAAGCGTGACCACACATTTGTGAACATTTCAGCTTTCCCAGTCGCTGATGGCATCGTATGGGATGCAGTAAATTTCCAAATGTATGAACCTACCGAGATTATTAATGTACCAAATGTCCTCCGTGTTTCAATGGGTGATGTCGATAAAAGTAATATTCTTTCTGACGATTGGGATGTGCATGCCGTTGAATCGTTATTTACTGATTTGAAATATTATGCTGCCTTTAATGCTGAAGATTTGTACATGAATTCTGCAAGTTATGCCGATTTATATTGTTACCAGCATTGGGGCAACCATTTCCTCCATAAACCGAGTGCCCTTCGGGGTCCTCTTAATTACACCCAATGGGAACATTGTACAACCCCTTTGCCAGGCAGCTCCCAAACTCTTAGAAACAAGTTTGCTTATTTTACCGACTTTAATAGATCGAACCCTGGGTCCTATTATTTTAAATTAAACACTTCATCTACACAGAAGATCATGTTGACCCACACCCAGTTACTGTATTCGGGTTCCTTTTTGGCCGCCTTGGCTGTGGGTGGTTATGAGCACTGGCGGGACACCATTGACTTGAAGTCTATTTGGGACTCCAAATCATGGCAGGTGCAAGGCACAGAAGCCTTGCACCGTGATTGCCTCATCCCGACCCAAATTCTATTTTTAAATCATTCAATCTATCAAACAACGTGTTGGGGTTTGGCTACTTCCAAGCAAATAAATGCACCTTCCATTCCTGTGTTGTCTTCCTCCACCAACGAGAGCTTGCATTTCAATATCTCCCTTACAGATTTGCAAGCTTTGTTTCAGAACAATTCATTTATTGTTTCCACGTTTGTTCAGTCACCCTGGTTGGCTTGGCCAACGGCCGCAGATGCCTGCCAACTGCGTTTTCATGACTGAGCTCCTGGTTACAAACAGGATAGGCCGGACCCGAGGTTTGCAGACTCTCGTACTGTTACCACTTATTCTGTTGGTAAATTATGTAAACAGTGGTTGCAGCACTCTTCATTAGATTCTGTGAAACAGCATTTATCCCTCCTGTCAGGCAACATTGATCTGTCCGATTTTGTACTGGGGCCTCGTGGCCCTCGACCTAAGAGATTCATTTATGAAACTTACAATGAGCTCTGGAAGCTCTCACAAATTGAAGCTGCCTCCCGTCTTCGGGAGATTGATCAAGCAAATTTAGAAAAGGTGCTTGCTGTTGTTGACAATAGTATTAATACCCTGTCTTCCCGCATTTATACATTAGAGAATATTGTTTCCTCTGTTGTTGATATTGTACAAGATGATGTTTCTGTGTTATATCATGGTCAAAATCAATTGCGTTCAGTGATGCAGTTTGCATGGACTTTGCAAACACTTAAAATGGGTAAAGTTCCTTGGCATTTTTTGAACACCTCTGCCTTATTTTTGCCGTTTAATTTAACTGGAAAACAGCAGTTCATGTCCATGAAAGATGCCACATACACTCTGTTACATATCGAGAAAATAGAGCCTTTACCGTTCCCTGTAGCGGAATTGGATTCTGCAGTGTGGCTAGTTCACGGGGTTATTGCTTTACCTTTTTCTTTATTTGAGTTCAGTTCCTGCATGAAACATTATCCTGTTGGCCGTTTTCAGCCTTTAGGCAGTGCCTTCTTGCATGAACTTTGGTCCCTGCCCTTCCTTTATAGATGCCTGAGGGACGGAAAGGAAGTCTTTCTCACAGGGGAGTCATGCGATTCTACTGTGGGTCATTCCCTTATTTGCAAAAACATTAAATTGCACGGAGCTTGTAACGTTTCGGCTCCGAATCTTGCTTGTGTTTTAAAGGGCATTCCTGCTCCTGCTATATCTCCTACTTTCACTGTGCTTGCAAATGGTAGCTATCTGCTTCTGAATAATCAGGACTGATGTGGCATGCTGGCCGGCATACCCTATATTGTAACAGTTTCCCACAGAGTTGTCTGCTGCAAAAATGGGCTTTTTCCTCCCCCGCACGACATCATAGATAGTTCCATTTGGCCTTCCATTCCTACTTTGAAGGCGGATTTCAATAAATTGAGCAGAATAAAGGCGCTATTATTGAACCAGGAGGTTATGCTCACTTCTGCCCGGGAGACATTCATCCTCCAGGTGGCTAGTACCCACAGTGAAATACAGGCCCTTTTGAACACTAACCTCCCACAACATTTCGGTGAATTGATTCACTGTGTTTTTAGTGCATCACGCACCGAAGGTCTGGTGCACTTTTTTAAAGTTGTGGGCTCTGGCCTTGTTACCTCCTTTCAAACTATCTTTGGTGTAATACCAGCTTTTATTCATTCCATTTTTTCCAGCGTCTTTGGCGGCTTTCCGTTGATCCTCGCCTTAGTGGCTGGTGTATTGCTTTTGGTCTGTTTACTGCGCAATGGCTGCACTTCCTTGGGCCCTTCTCGACCCAGGTCGACTCCAGATGCTCCGTGAACGCATCCTTGCCGGCTTCGGCGTCCTGCCATTGGCGACACTCAGTGTGTCCTACAGACTTTCTTTTCGCTTTGCGTATTTCACTTGCGTGCAACCTGTGATGTCTTGCATCCGATGTCCTTTTTCATGGTCGTTGGATTATTGCCTCTCCAATACGTCTCTGTCTCGCCCGGATTTTGTCCCCTTGATGGGTCCCTTAGAGGCCCATGAGCGGGACTGTTCCGGTGCTGGCTATATGGCGCGTGCCGCTGCACTTGGGATTTTGGAGCAATGGGATATCTGTGCGGCTGCTCAGAATCTCCTACAGCAAAGTTATATTGAGTATCACGCAAGTTGTCCCGCAATGCTGTTCACTGCTCCCTCTTACGAGGAACATGACTGTTGTTTTGATTTATTGGACTGGATGGCGTCTCTTTTTTCTGACGGTTCCAACGATGTCCTCTTGGAAAGTGTGGCGTTTTTCTGCACCTACACGTTAATGGATTTAAGGGGGCCTCCGCTTTCAGCGTCCAGCCACACTAGATTTTTTTTTCTACAGACTTTTTATCTTTTTCGCCAGTTCCCTGTCCTTCAAGGGATTATTCAGCAGCAGACGTTTCTGTTCTGCTCATTCTATTTGAACTCTGTCTTCGTCCTCTGTCTGGGCCAATGGACTGTCCAGGGGAGGGTGTTGTGTGGTTTGTGGGCTCATGGTCTGCCCTGCTAAGTTGGCCTAGGCCTGGCTGCCATGCTGCCTTTTCTGCGCACGTTACTTTGTGACTTTGTTTTTCCAGCCACTGCTTGTGCCCGGCTATATTAGGACTGTCTGCATTTCTGCCTTTCACCTTTTCTCCTGTTCCCTGTGGGTTACATCTGCACAACATGTACAAGGTCGAAAAACAACGTCCCTTGTTCTTGCTGATCTGGCCAGTCCCTCGCACCTAGACATAACACTACGTACAGCTGCACTGGAGAAATTTGTGTGCTTTTTAATATTGTGATTTCACTGTTAGAGACACTTGGAGAAAAACCTTTCCAGAGAGAAGAGCTGTGCTTGTCTGATGATGTAAACCTTGCATCTAGATATTGAGGTATGAGGGTCCGCCTGACAAAGCCCAGAGGTTTTCTGTTTATATTATAAACTAGCTAATAGCACGGGGAGGGTGGTTTGGTCATTTAGCCCTATATCCACTGCTTTATGAAATGCTTTCCCCGTTTGTATTCTATGGAATTGTAACTATGCTGATTATTTTATCCTTATGCATTATGCTGATAGTACTGGCATGTGTACTGTATCTTAGAGCACGATAGTTGAAATGAACATTTAAACTATACTGTGTCTCTTACTACGCATGTGGTGGACAGGTATGGGTGAGTTATGAAAGGGTGTTCATGCTCCTGCGAGTCCTGAGAGAGAGAGAGATACCATGTTCTGGGTTGTCTAATCATTGGTAGCATCGCTGCTCATGAGACGCTAAAGCTAGTCGGATTGGGATTGTGGGTGCTGAGGTGTATGGTTGGCTCACCACTATACTCCGAGGTCCTATTATCCTGTGCATAGCTCTGTGTATGTGCAGAATCCCTACAACACCATGTAATGTGCAGATGTTAGAATTCAAGTGATAACTGTCAAACATTCAAACTTCTCTAAAACACTGACATTTGCTAAACATGGACTCCCTCACACAGTGACAGCTCCGAGGGGCTATAGGGCCAATGCTATAGCATCATCTGCAACCCTTTGTTCAGGCTGTGTAGTAGCAGCTACTGAATGAGTCTGAACTGAGAAGATCAATACAAAACCTCAACGCTGGTGCCTGTGTTCCCATGCAGAGCCAAAGCTTGTGAGAGCAGACTGAAGGGTGTGCTTCTGTGGGTGCAGGGTAAGAGGAGGATGAATGGTGTGAGTGCATAGTGAGCAGTGTAAGTACAGTATGAATGGTGTGAGTGTAAGGTGAGTGTTGAGAATGATGTGTGAGTTGTCTGAATGCAGGATGGATTTCTAGATCCCCTGAGTAACTCAGCATGATATCAATGGTAGCAAGCGGGGTCTCAGATAAAATGTAAACTATTTCTATTGTGGCATCAATCAGGAATGGAGGCTGGAGGAAATAAATTATTTGTGGGTCCTGTAACGACTTCCAGACTGTTGATATGCCTTGAAATTGGAAAGGATGTGGCATAAATGCCAGAGCTGCTGGCTTTAAGTTGAATGTGTTCTTGTATAATGTGACTGGTACTCATGTAATGTGCCTCAATATCTTCGGGTCGAGTTTGTGCTATATAAAACTGCAAAAAAACAAAGCTCAACGTTACTTTTCAAGAAATGCATTCTCACACTGTGACAGCAAAAGAAATTTACAAATGTAAGGCATAAGCAGAGTGGAGATGCAGGGGCTCCAGGAACCAGTGAAAAAACTACAAAGTCTTGGTAACAAGTAAATGGTCTTTTAAAGCCCTGTGAAATACTCGGGTGAGGCTGAGATTATACGCAAGACATGGTCCAGCTAACCCAAAGCAACTCAAGCGCTGAGTGTGTGTCTGCGGGAAGCAGTCTCAGCCCAGGCTGAGACACACGAGAGGGGGTGATTGCGGGGGGGGAGTGCTAAAGCCCTTTCATCCCTATGGGCATTGTGCACCTGCTTGTGCATGCTAGAGAAATACTCTGTCGAAAACGTGGCTACTGTTTCACCCGTTGTATTACCAGTGCCATAAGTTATAATGCAGTTGTAACACAGCGAAGGGAAATCTGTTGTGTTTGAGATGGAGCATCTTGTCTATCAAACTCTATCTATATAAGCCCCACAGTTTCAAAAAGTCCACTTTAATAGTAAAATCAAATTTTTGGTTTGAGTTAAGGAGGTGAGTTTCTCACGAGCTTCGAAGCCCTTGGCGAGTCTTAAGCATTGTGTGAAGTTTGTTGAGAGGGGCATGCAAGTTCCCTAGACCACATCTGCATCCATTTTTAAGGCTGCAGAACGTTGTAATAACGCTATTCTTATAGGTTTAAACAGGGCAATGGGTTCCTTATCATTGTATTCGTTTGGACGCCCTTATGTTTATGTTTAAAATGATGTGAGGGCCGGGACACCTCAGTTGAGGTAGCTGCGCGCTCTATAAATGTCTCTTATTATTATTATTATGAGGGCTATGGTATCTCTTTATGAGATGATATTTTTATGACATGTATTTTTCGATTGCTCTAAGGAACCAGTTGCACTTCGCAAATTACACCTATGCTAAAGATTTGAGTTCCACATAAATTTATATTGTATACCGTTCTAGTTTTACATCACTGGGATTCCGAATTTTTGTTCATTTTAACAGTTTTTTAATGCAAAGAAAACTTTTCTTTTTTAAATATAATGTATTTTAAACAGGTTAGTGCCGGAATTAAAATGATTATCTTGCAGCATATGGGAATCAATTAGAATGGCACATCTGCTTAACTTGCGGGTCATATTGCTCAGTTTAAAGTTGCATGCCCCTAGCAGTCTTTCCATCAATACAATGATGCCAATTAGGCCTTCTGAAAATAGCAACCATTCATTTCCAATTTTATGTACTATCCGTTCAGCAGGATTGCAAGAGCACAAACAAACAGTACTAAAAAGAAAGATTGAATGACATAAAACATTTACATCTTTAAAATGTAAGCAGACAGATAAATATTTATTATGCAGCTCTTCTACTGCAAACACCAACTGTATTTTAAAGCAGTGGTACTGTTTGTGATCTAGGAGACTCAACACTGATTTCAAGTGTAAAATAACAGGAATTAATTGTTATTGAGCGTGTTCAATATCATTTGATGGGACAGTAAAGAAGCAGTGACGATGTCAATTATTTTTGTGTTATATATTAAAAAAATGTTTGCAAGCCTGATGAAACTCAAAGTGAATAACAACAATCGATGTTTATTCCTCACACAAGCGATCTTGCACCCCTCCTGTGAATCTGCACCTCTTGTAATGGTGAAAGTTCACATCTGCCTGTACAGCTGTATCATAGCCGCACACAAATCTTTAGTCCTTAGCACCCTCAGTTTTTCCTAGCTGAGGTCAAATACAGCCTATTCCAAGAGCCTCCTAAGTCGCAGGTCCTGCATCTCCATGTTGTAACCCCAACCTATTTGACCAGCTTCTGACCATTGGTCACGTTTGTTCAATTTTGAAATGCAATAGCTGCAACCGAAGGTGATGACTAATGTCTTCCCTTTGTAAATGAAACAGAGTGAAGTTGGGCTCAGGCTTGATATTAGTTGTGACTGAGCTAATACAACCTAGCCTCTAAAGAGGAAACCCATGTCTATGAAAAATCCAAGACTTACCTCCGGTAGCTAGGAAATTCTTTTGTTGTATTAAACAGCAAGGAGACATCATAAACGTAAGCATTAAATAAGAGTAAAGTCCCAGCCCAATTTAGTAAAAAGTTTAAAATATGAGGATTGCAACAATACCAAAATGACAAATATCATTTACCTGGAACAGACTATATATTTTTATTTTTAAAAAAGATAAAAAGGTTTATAAATGATTATACGAAACCTAAAAGTTGGTGTTATTTTACAGTGTGCTGGTGACTCGGGTGGTAGATCCCTTGTCATGGAGAATGTGATAAAGCAAAGGAACGGTACCAATTACTGGCTTGCTCAGGGCAAAATGTTTACCTTTAGTCTCCTTGTTTGGAGGAAAACAATCTCCAATGAAGCAAAGTGTAAGAAATTGGGATTCTGGTTGGCAGAGGTATGCATCCTGTCCAAGCAGGAACCACAGTCCTACTCAGAATAGGTCAGATATACACCATAAATTATCCTGTGCTCACCCTCTGATAGCTTGGCACAGAGCAAGCAGGCTTAACTAAAGAGGCATTGTATAAAGTAGTTGTGCAGCAGTTCAAACATTAACACAGTGAAAACATTACAAGAATGCTCCACACCAGTTTAGAAAATAGATTATTATTTTATAAATAAAGCAAGGCCAAAATGACAAAAAAATAATAATTAAGAAGTTGTGATATGAATTTGTAAAAAATAAAAGTGTTAAATAGAGCTTAGAAGCAATAAGCGCCTCTGGGAGTTATCTGGTCGCTTTGGACCGGGGCAAAGTCAAGAGTTTAGGCCGACCACGTTGGAGTGCAGGCCGGATACAGGAGCCACGCAAGGCCCGCTGAGCAAAGTACCTTGATCCTGGTCGCAAAAGCGAGATGCGGGGTGCAGTCGATCGATGTGTCAGTGTCAATCCTGCAGTGAAGGTTATGCATCTATTTTGTCCACATGATGGCGATGCGCCGATTCCGAAGATGATGCACCGGAGCTGAGATGCATTGGTTCCAAAGTCGATTCGTTTATATATTCAAAGTTATGCCATTATTCTTTGGGCATAGATATTTCAGATATTAGTACGGAACACCTATTCTATACGTCGACGTTTCGACCCTCAATGCAAAGTGTTTTTACAGAACATCACACAGGGTCTTCTTCAGGACTAAGGTTTTCTCAAGAACAGCCTATTTTAAAGGCCTCTTATTTGCTACTGGGAAGTAGGGATCACAAAATCACAGAAGTCCTCAATGTGGGCCTTATAAATCCGATAGCTCAAGTGTGTCATGGAGGCAGTCCCGCATCTAAAACCCCTGTGCATGCTAGGACTATACCCAGGAGTAGGTTAACGCTTCCTGAATTCATGATGACATGCACGAGCTATCGGATTTATAAGGCTCAAACGTCGACACAAAGAATAGGTGTTCCATACTAATATCTGACATATCTACGCCCAAAGAATAAGGGCATATGTTTGAATATATAAACTAAGGACATACGGATGTCCAATCAAGTGTTTTTTTCTATGTTTGTTGATAATGTCGAGTGTCTTATCATTTGGATTGCGTTTTATGTAATGTGCCTTATATATGACACTTATGTATATAATCTTATATGTCGTGGAACAGTCGTGTCTTTAAGATATTAGTATATGTATTGTTTTACAAGATATATGATTCTTAACATATTGTGTATATTTTGAGCTCACATCATCAGCCTCATCTTTTATTGTCTTTGTGGTAATCAATGTTGACTGTATACCATTGATTGGTTCTCCTAGGGGATCATGATAAATGTAAACTCTTTGAAGTATTTGCACTTTTCTGGACAGAACCTACTGTTAGTATATACTGTCATATTTTCCTAGGTTCTGTGAGATACTGGGATGCCCTATTAATATTAATGATCTTTCTATAAGTGGCATTTCTAAAATAGTTGTGTTAAATCCAACTTTACCAGCAACGAGGATTTAAAATTACTATGACAGAGCTACTCCTTCTCAATCATGAATTACAGCTTAAAAGTGTAATAAGGAATTCCCATGTTAACCTATGAAAGTGGTAGGCCTCACAGAAGTGAAAAAATAATGTTATCTGTTTTTCTCTACCACAACATGTAAAACTTAAAAGTACATGTCATACCTTTTACTTACATTCACCTTGCCCTATGGGCTATGTAGGGGCTACCATGGGGGTAACTAATATATAATAAAAGGAGAGTTTAAGGCTTGGCAAGGGGTTTTAAAAGCCAAGTCGACATGGCAGTGTAAACTGCACACACAGGCTCTGCAGTGGCAGGCTAGAGGCATGTTTAAAGGGCTACTTATGTGGGTGGCTAAACAGTGCTGCACGCCCACTAGCAGCATTTAATTTACAGACTCTGGGCACTGGCAGTGTGCTCCACTAGGGACTTATGGGTAAATTAAATATAACAATTTTGGATAACTCAATGAAACCATGTTTAGGGGAGAAGCACATGTTCTTTAGCATTGGTTAGCAGTGGTAAAGTGCTCAGAGGCCTAAGGCCAACAAAAAGAATACAGGAAAAAGTGGAGGTAAGCAGGCAAAAAGCTTGGGTACGACAACCCTAAGGCTGCCAAGTCTAACACAAGGCAGGAAGCTGTAGCTGAGATAGATACCACAGAGTAAAATATGTCGAATCCAATACTGTGCTGAATCTTTAAACTCTACTGCAAAAAGCTCAGATGGCGATGAACTTTAACATTGTGTCCAGCTCTTGTGTTTCACTTTGTGACTTTGTCCCTTTTTTGAAGTTGAAATCCACTTAGCATGGCAAGATTAAGAGCTCTGACTGGACAGGTCTCCATGAGGTGAGATACCTAATTTCCAAAGTCTAGCTGGAGCTTTGAACTTTATAGCATAAAAAGAGTCAGATTTATGAGAACCAGAAAATTCTTGCATGCCTAGGGGAGCTTTAGCTGTGTGTTCTCAGCTTCTTGTCCTGGTTCGCTGACAGTAAAAAGGAATTTGAAGTTCAAATTTCACCAAAAGCTGAATCTTTTTCCTGGTTACTGCAATTGCATTCTAAAATTCTGGTACAGCTTTTAGAGTGACTAGCTACACCTTGGAGTGGGATGCAGGCTCCTAACCATTCCTTTCAGTCCAAACTAGTCATGCAAAGATGATGCATGTCCTCTTCTTCATATGAAGAGGTCAGCTTGCCTCAAATTTCATATGTGTGTCACCTGCAGTCCCAATGAGTCCAGCACTGGTCCTTTTTTGAGTTACCTGCAGGTCCATGTGAGTCCTGAACAGGCTCATGTGTTTTTCGACAGTTGACCATGTGAGTCCAGTGCAGGCCAGTGTGTGTGGCACCTACAATCCCAGTGAATCCAGCATAGGTCCTTGTGTGTAACCTGGAGTCCAGCATAGGACCTTGTGTGTAACCTGCATTCCCTGTGAGTTCATCACAACTCCTTGTGTGCATTACCTGCTGTCCTGTAGAGGTCCATTTGTGTGGCACTTAATGTTGTAAATCTTTTTTACTAACACAAGAGTGTTCCATGCACACATTTATTTTAGCAGACATTGCTGTTCTAGAGTCTGTCCCATTAGTTCCAGTAACACACATATCTAAATACGATGTGCTTGTTATTATGTGTTCGTAGGAGAGGACTTTATCCCTACAGACCAAGGGCCGGATTTAGATCTTGGCCATACTGCCATCGTCCTGTGGCAGCATCAGTTCCAAGTACTCTGTTGTGCTCACGGTGGTCCGCCACCTCTTTTTCTTTGTTTCCGCCAACCTGAGTTTGGGTTTGGAGGTTTTCCTGCCACAGTTGCCTCGATGGAAAGGCACATCGTAATTGGCTCAGCTGTATTCTTGGAGGGATTACCCCTGACAGCTGCTAATGCCTCTAAGGGCATTGACGCGGGAGCAAGATCCTGACGGAGGTGGCAGGACTCCAATGGTCCTACTTGCAGAGACCCGACAACATCTAAATACATAGGGTAGACCGCCAAGTCGGCGGGCGGGAAGACCCTCGAAGAAGCAGCGGTAGGACCAAATCTGCCAACATCTAAATCAAGCCCTAATTAACATTGTTATTGTACGTCTCTAGCAGAATGTGATAAGACCAATGATTTATTATTTGAACTGTGTTCGTGTTTAAGTCGGTGAGAGGCACTTCACACTGGAGTTAACATGAATGTTGAAGAGTGCTGTCAATAAGATTCAGCCCGCAGGCCCCGACATTCATTGTAAGAAGGAAGATAACTGTGCAAGCAGAGATGTGTGCAGGCTTGCACATTCAGATAGCTGCATTAGTTAATGCACTCACGCCAGCTTCCTGAGGCATTACACCAAGGTATAGGGTTAGATCATTCAAACTAGGTATGGTAGAAGGATACTTCCATTATGCTCTCGTTAGAGTAGAAGTAATATTGATAGATAGGAGTAACATTAGGGCAATTAACATGGTTGAATTGTTTGTGTTTTTCACCATTCTAATAATGTTTATAGCAATGATGTGTTTCATCTGTCTAATAATCGCAGTCCACATTTTATTTACAGGGATTAGAGCTTTTCAATAAACATTTGAAAATGCATTATCATGTCTTTTCTTTGTAACACTTTGGGCAAGAAAAGGTGACAAATAAAAGGGTTTGATCTATCAATCAAGTATAACTACTCCTGAAGCCCCTTGTGACCAGTGCAGGCCCATGTTTAAATTGCCTGCAGGTCTTGGGTATCCAACACAGATCTATATATGTTTGTGTGTCACTCCTCGTCCAGCACCGATCCAACCATGTGTGCATGTGTAACCTGCTGGTCCCGTGTGTCCATAACGAGTGCATGTGTTGAACTCCTTCTCTCTTTGTCAGTCCAGCATAAGCCTATGTGTATTGATATAGCCAATAAACACAAGGATGCTTTCTGGGATTTGTAGTTTTGCTTTTAACATTGCAGATACAGAAAAAAAAAATATGACACGCAAACTCGAGTTAGCTTTAAGCCCTGACTAACTGAAGGTGTCAAACATTACATGGACTATGAATAGTTTAGTATCTTTGACGTGACTTTGTCTTTAAACTTATCTTTCAAAGGAGGAAATGTACAGTGTTCATTTTCACATTCTTTACAATCATTTACACACAAAAATTCAGGCATGTTGATATATGACCAGACAGTCAACCTACTCATTGTCATAGGCAGAGGAGTTCTTTCTGAGGCTCCATTAGAGCTTTGGAGAAGGTCCTTCCATGTGCTTCTTACTGCTTGAAATTTACTTAATGACATTGTTATGGGAATCTCTTGTGAAGACAGTGAACCCTGCTGCGAATGCTGCATTGTCAACAGTGAGAGCATGGCAGCGTGTGATAGTTTAGCATGGCTGCATTGAGCCAACACAAGTTTGATCACAAGAATTAACTCACTCTGTTCTCACATAGCGAGTGATGCACAAAACTGATGTCTCTGAAAGCCTTGAGAGCATGTGTAGAGGGAGCCAGATGTGCATGAAGGACTCTGTACCAACTCCGCCACCCCTCTTAGCTTGTTGGCAAATATTCCAGATTCCCTACAGTCCAACCTGTCCCCATCAATCTGCTACATGAGTTTGCGATGTAACAATTGCTTTACAAACCATTGACGTACTAATAACAACTTGTTTTTATGTACTGCTTAATGGAATAGTTGTGATGTTTCTAAGCACTGTAAATGAAACATTTTATTCTTACCCAATGTAGAGGAGTTCAATATGTTGCCTATGGAAGAATGAAAGACTAAATTGGCTTTGCCATAATTCAAATTTTTAATTTGAACACACACATTTCACAGTAGGGCACATATCTCACTGAGCTCTGTGTATTTGCATCTTCTTATGAAAATAGGATTCTGAAGGTGGCAATGTGTGGCAAGAGCGTTTGTGTATCTTTTTGTGTGGCATTTGTTGTTGTGGTGATATGGTCTGTAGTTTTATATGGTGCTGTGTTTTTGTGCTGCAATATTTCAAATAACACTTTCTAGACTCTTCCCTCTATCCCGCCTTCATCTTATTCAATCAAACTAACAAAATAATATGTCCACCGTTACAATTAACAACCTATATTTCCCTATACTAATCTAACGCTAATCCTTTGGGTTTCTGAGTAGCCTGCCACTCGTCGAAAAGAGCTTCAACACCTCGTCTGAGTAAGTAAGCGTGATATAAATACAATTACAATGTGATTTTAGTGTAGTGGATTGCAGTAGTTGTGCTGACTTCTATTTTGCCTGTTTGGTTTTGATGTGCCCTGTTATATTTTTAAAATGTTGTCATGTTGCTTTGAATATGCTATGGTGCTATGTCTGTTTGCTTACTTTAAATATGTGAACAAATGCTGCCACATTTCCAGCCAAAAGGAGCATATTACTTTAACAATGCTATGGCAAGGAACAATTTACCACTGTCTAAGGCACTGATTCCACTCTTCAAAGACTTAAACCACCAGATGGACCTTGGCATAGCCTGAAGTCTAAATGTACTGCTTACAGTGCTCACTTTATGTCATTCATTGTGCCGTGCCCTGTGCATCCTGCCTCTTTCGGTGGCTACATGCAGCATCAAAAGCTTGGTGAATATAAGATAAGACACTCTTATGTTTGCATGCCTTGGCGTGTGAAATCTAGACCTACTGGCTTTGCTAATGCTTGTTTTTTATAGGCGATCTACTTCATTGCGGGATTAGTGCCTTAGTATTCGTAAGCTGAAGATATAAATGGACTTTTAAATAAAGTGACAAAAAGACTTCGTATGATGTTTGTGAAAGCGTAACTCAAAATCACATGCATCTTGGCAGACTGCTAACGTTGTTTTCGTTGGAGTGTCAAGGAAGAAAGACTTAGCAACTGTACCGTATTAACATGAATAAGGTTAATTGAAGGCACGAGCTCATAAATCTTTCACTGCACATTTAATTTGGAAACCTGGGAGCAGGAGATTGCAGCCAGCTATAAATATCACCGATTTCCGATGAGTTCCAATTCAATGACAATGATTTTAAATGGCTTCTGCCAGAAAGAATAAAACAGTGATAGCACTTTAGATGTATTTTATGAAGTTTTCCTTTAGATGAAATGCAATTTCTATTTTACCATCTAGAAAATGAACTCGCTTGGAAACATTTTTTTTAAAAGACATTTGCTGAAAAGAGCATTCACTCCGGAAGCGCGCTGCATTAAAAAAGGTAAGTCTTCATTAGGAAAAATAGAATTGACGAACTCCAGTTTGCAATCCTGAAGGCCACATTAGCACTGCTAGTGTCACAGCAATGTATTTCGCTCTAAAAATAAAGTCTGTTTAATCTAATTTCTTAACTTGAAACTAGAAAATAAAAAGGACAGTCTGTACTCAATATTGTATGCAAACTGATAATATATTTTTCAATGGAAACCGATGAATTTCAATACAGCCAAAGCAGAGAAATAATTTGTCAATTTGCCATTTAAATGCATCTTTGGTTTAGCGAGAGACCGTCAGCCATGGCTATCATTATTATACATTTTGATGTCTGGCGTTCGTCAAAACCTTTTGATTTGACTTGTTTTTCTCTGAATAGTTGTATATAGATTGAACACCTGTTCAGTAGAAGTAACCCATCTATCAGTGGTTGATTGTTAAGGTGAACAAGGCTATCTATGAAGTGTATGGTATAGGATCAATGTTGCACACAACACAACATTGCTTCACCTAAGAGATATGTATGTGTGATGCTCAGAATGGAACCGCACCTGTGTATTTATCCGGAAAGATTCAACAGTTTTGTGTTAAGTTATGGTATATTGATTTGTATAGTGCACTAATCACCCGAGATGGTATCCAGGTGCTTGGGCAGGTGTGTAGGTTTGTGGTCCCCAAGGTGCTTCTATGAAGAGCCAGGTCTTCTGCTAAGAAGTGAGAAAGAGGCTCTGATGTGTTGAAGGAGTTAGCTCCATGTCTTGGGTGCAATGTAGGAGAATGAGTGACCTCCAGGTTTGCTTTTGCAGATGCGGGGAATGTCTGCGAGTGAGAGTGAGGCAGAGCACAGATGTCTGGTGGGCTGGTGAAAGTGTTTGCAGCAGATCAGGTATTCTGGTCCTGTGTTGTGTAGGGCTTTGTATGTGTGTGTGAATTGGCTGCGCTTGTGAATGGGGAGTAGGTGAAGCTTCCTGAGGTGTGGTGTGTTGTGGGTGTTGCGTGGGAGGTCAAGTATGAGTCTTGCAATGGCGTTCTGGATGGTCTGGAGTCTGTGTAGGAGTTGTTTTGAGTTTCTGGCATAGAGAGTATTGCCATTGTCCAGCCTGCTGGTGAAGAGTACTTGTGTGACGGTCCGTTTGGTGTTCTGAGGTAAACATTTGTAGATTTTTTCACAGTATGCATAGGATTTGGAACCAGTAGGTGCACATTGCATTGACTTGTCCCGTCGTATTGAGCTTGTCATCTAGGATGATCCCTAGATTGCTTGCGTGGTCTATGTGTGTGGGCGTTGATCCTAGCTCCAATGGCTACCAGGGGGAGTCCCATGGGGACGTCTAGTTGCTGAACCAGTACATAGGATCAATTTAGTGCACAACACATGCTTGTTACACCTACGGGAGTAGTAACTGTGATGGCATTAAAGATTCTTCATATTATTCTGAGCTATTTTGTACTTACTTTCAGGCCTCTAATGCCACACTAGTTTATAGAGTAATGTGTACAAAATAAACTTAGATGACATAATCATTGATGTGATCAGGGATGCCATTTGAGATGTCATCAGTGAAGTCATAAATATTATCATAGAACATGTCATGAGCGATGTAATATCGAGGTCATAAGAAGTGCATGGCAGGGGCACAACATATAGTCAGCTCTGCTACCTGTAACTAATTAAATTCTGTGTTACTTTTAGTTCTAAACTTTATTGTTGTCACTGACATATTCACCTAACTATAACATTACTTTAACCCTTGGTTTTTTGAGTAAGTATCCAGGTTTTCTTTTACGTAAAGTAATATTTCATTACCATACCTAAAGTCACACCCCCCGCCGTTCGTGGCAGGGGATTGGTAACAGGGCATGGCCTTTAGGCAGGCCCTGTGGCCAACCCACCCGGAGGCTGCTACCCCCCACAGGCAGCCAAACTCACTCTGCATATGGGCTTTCATCTCACACAGTGTGCTTCATTAGGCCTTGGAGACCCCATACCCTAGGTCTGAATTCTTCTTAAAGAGAAGTGAGGCTGACCTCCCCTCACTCAAGCTGATTATGGCCCAGGATCCCCATCCCCGGTGTGCCATACACATGTTGTTGGCCACGGGGAGCCCCAGGGCTCCTGCGGCCCCAGCCAGATCTCCGAATGCTGCGCATGTCAACATTGCTCCCACTTGGAGTGACCAGCTATTAATGCTGCTCCCATTGAGCAAGAGCAATATGTTGCTTTGTTTCAATGCCCGCATCAGTGCGGGCAGAAAAACAAATCTCAAGTCTGCCCCCAGCTGGCAGGAGCATTTTTAAAGCTTGCGCCTGCTGGGAGCAGACTTTGTGTTTGCTCCCATTTGGTGGTAGATTTGAAAATGCTCCTGCCAAGCAGAAGCAAACACAAGTTTCCCAGGGTGGACTCCCCAGGACAGAGCAAGTGAGCCGGCACTGGGGGATGGGGTCCCTGGGGCCACTGTAGGCTCAGGGAGGGGGGCCACACCCCACTCCCTTTAAATTAAGCCATGGTTCTTGGGGATCAGGTCCCCTGATCCTTTAGAGGCTTGGGAGGGGGGCGTATGCACTCTCTGCACTTAAATAAAGTAATCGATTCTGGGGGATGGGGTCCCTAAGGCCTTCGAAGGCTCAGGGAGGGGAGCCACACAACCCCCTACCTTTTAATTAAGTAATGGCCTTGGGGGATGGGGTACCCAGTACTCTTGGAGTCTCAGTGAAGGGGTCCCCCTCACCTTTTTTTTGCTAATTAGCCCCAAGGGATGGGGTCCCTTGGGCCTTCAATGGCTCAGGAGGTGGGCTGCGGGCCCCCTCCCCTTAATTAAAGTAATGAGCTAATGTCATGAGTGATGTAATATGTGAGGTCATAAGCAGTACATTCGGGGTGTACGTTTTAGTTAGCTCAGGTAATTATAACTACTGAATTTCTATGGTTTTGTGCATGTGAAATCTGAGCCTAATTATAATGTCCCTGTAACCTTTAGTTTTTTCAGTGAATTTCTACGCTTCTTTTAATTCTATTTCCTAACTATATCATCCCTGTAACCTTTCATTTCTTCAGTGAATTTCAAATGTTTTTCAAATTCAATTTCTAAAGTATTATGTCTCTCCAATGTTTTGTTTTTTAAGTTAATTTGTAGGGTTTATTTTTAATACTAAGGGCCCCATTATGATGTCAGGCAGAAGGCCATTCAACAGCTCGTCAGTGGCATTCTGCCTGACATCTGAGGCATCGGTCCAACCACCATCTTATGATATGGGAGGTCTGACCGATGTCAGCAGGGGGAATCCGCTCTGCCTCCGAGAGGCTAAAGGGGCCAGTTGGGGCAGAGGGTAGATCGTAATCCTCAAATGCAGGCGGTGCCTGCTCAAGCATCGCCATGGGGATTACGATGCACGTTTCTGACAGCCTTTCTATGGCGGCCCGACCACCAAGTGCTGCCGGTTCAGGTAAGAGCAGTGGGGCAGGGGGGATGTTGACAGATGACAGAATATGGAAAATAAAATGAAAATCACTTACCTTGTGCTCACCGCATCACCGACTCGGTAAGCGCAAGGTAAGTGGCTTTATTTCTTTTTTATTTTATTTTCCCTATTCCGTCATCTGTTGACTCCCCCATCCTGCCCCACCCCACCGTTTTTACCTGAACCGGCCGTGCCTGCCAACTGCCATAAAAAGGCTGTCAGAAACAGACTGTGGGGAGTAGGGCCCATCCCCCTGCAGCCTCAGCTATGAGGCATGGGGGGCACCTGTGGTGCCCCCCAAACATCCATGAATTTTGTGGCAGGCACCTCACCTCACATAGATGTTTAAAAAGTGTATCTATCCTATTGCTGCTTGTGCTGCAGCCCGCAGCACAAGCCGCAATAGGAAAGATACACTTTCCGACAGCTGTGAAGGTTGTTGCATCCTAATTTGGTAAGCGGGACACTTGTCCAATCAACATCGTAATGAGACCGTAAGAGTATTACAATTTAGTTTGATTTTTAATTTAGTTTTTTTTAAACTGTAGACATTCTTTTTTTATAAATATACGTTTTATACATTTAAAAACATAAAAATTACATGTGTACTAAATGTGAAGTATATGAAGTTTTTTAATGTAATTAAACAAATGTAATTTTTGTAAAAAAAACTTTGGGGTACCGTGGTACCTTCGTGAGTCTGTAACCATAGATGGACTGCTACTCTTTGGTTTTTAATCCCGCTCACTTGTTCGGAATGAATCTGGGAGTCCAAATCTGCAGATTCGTCGAAAATTTCATAAATTATTTCAAATATGTATACCCCTCCATCTTCATTAATGACATTAGTGTGAACATATTTGCAGGTATATTTAAATCCCCTCATATCTGTTTTTCATCAAAGTTACCCATTTTACCAGTTTTGTGATTTGCAAATCTACTCACCAGATTCGCTCGAAACCACACCCAGTCCCTGTGTTTTGATTGGATGTATTAGGACCCCACCCATGCACATGAAAACCACACCCAAACCAGTTACTTCTGGTGCAGCGGCCAGGGCAGCTGACTTCGGAGCACAGGGCTCACGGTTCGATCCCCGGCTCTGTCGGCAGCTCAGCTCAGCACCATGTGACTCTGGGCAATAGCTCACTTAATTTCCACAATGGCCCCCAGCACCTTGAGACCCGTAAGGGTGAGTAGTTTGCGCTTTACAAATACGGATTTACATTTACATTTAGTGAAGTCTCTAGGTGGATTGAAAACAAGTGGTGCTCTGCTTTTACAGAATGGTCGAAGCTGCATATTCCATCCTCAATGAACATCCACATCCTGATGAGGAGGAAGATACCCCACCTCAAACAAAAGAAAGCGATGTCTTGACGCACTTTAGCATACCTTCTGGGGAAAAGAAGGTAACAGCAAAATATGTGCAGTGCAATATATGTGCGGCAAGCAGTTAGCCAGAGGCACTGCAA
This sequence comes from Calotriton arnoldi, assembly GCA_963921515.1. Lineage (NCBI taxonomy): Eukaryota > Metazoa > Chordata > Amphibia > Caudata > Salamandridae > Calotriton > Calotriton arnoldi. The sequence continues at coordinate 326,938 of CAWUFW010001575.1, forward strand.
AGACGTATGCACATGAGACAAGTTCCATGTGGAAGCACTTAAAAACAATTCATGAAAGGATCTACAACCGGATGATGCAGAAGAAAGCAGGTACAGCAGGACAGTTGACATCTACAGCAGCCTTGGGAGAACCATCATCAGCTGCAGTCATCACAATGCCAGCTACCTGTGAAGAATTGAGTGACATGGTTATTCACTGTGTGAAATGACACATGCTTGTCACTAAAAAAATGTCTTCTGTGGGTGCATTCTTGGATACTGTGAGGAAGCATCACTGTTAGTTTATTTTTTGCTTCCAGTGACCACATAATGTTTTTGAAGACTGAAGCCAGTTGCATTTTTGCATTTCCCCACACTTACCCTTTTTACTACCCTGTTCAATTCATGTTCAAAAAATAAAAAAGAAGAAAAAATTAAAAAACAGGTAAAAGGCCATTTTAGAAAAAATGGTTCTTTTTAGAATCACCATCTGGTCAAACAAAGAGCTAACTCTGTGTTGTTAATGTGTTGGTGACTGTATTGTTGTGAGAGTGGGTGTGTCAGTGTATGCATCAGTCTATGCCTAGTTGTGTTATTGGAAGCATTAGTTTTTGGCTGGGTGTGTCAGTGTGTGCTTTGGTGTATGCCTGAGTGTGTCAGTGTCTGCACTGGTGTATGCCTGGAAGTGTCAGTGTATGCATCGTTGTATGCCTGGGTGTGTCAGTGCATACATCAGTGTAAGCCTGGGTTCTTTAGTGAATGATTTTGTATTTGATTGCATGTGTCAGTGTCTGCTTTGATGCATGCCTGGGTGTGTCAGTGTCTACATTGGTGTATGCCTGGGTGTGTCAGTGTTTGTGTCAGTGTGTGCCTAAGTGTGTTATTGGATGCATTAGTGTTTAGCTGTGTGTATCAGTGTCTGCTTTGGTGTATGCCTGGGTGTATCAGTCTATGCATCAGTGTATGCCTGGGTATGTCAATGTATGCGTTGTCACATTGTTACATTAGGCCCGTATAGAAACTGCATTTTACATGCTCATGTTGTTAAGTTGCCTTCTCTCCTTAAACTCAATGACATTTGACATACTTTTGCTTGCATGTCTGTGCAGGATAATATTCTCTAAAACTACATTGCTTAAATTTCCACTTCATAGGCACACTGTCACATTCGGTACAAGGGATAAAGTTCACTGTGCAAATGCTGTTGTGTGTTATTGCCCATTAGGCGACACAGCTATCACAATAGAATAAACAATAGCAGCCTGACTGGCAGTTTGACTTGGTAGCATGGAATATGTTTATTATATAAACATCATCACCAACTTGTTTAGTTAGAGGATCATTTCGCTGACACTGCGAGGATTTCCAGCCCAGCTGATTCCTGTTAACCTCTATGAGGGATGCCCAGCTCTCTACCAAGATGGGCAGCTTGATGACACTTACCTACTGGTAGTTAGATTGCCATACAGAGATTTGGCAGATTGTCCCACCCTAGAAATCCTAGGATAGGTAGGTGTAGGTAGGACTATATTGTAACAAAGTACTTATATGCAAGCATAACAAATGCTTGCTTACGCTGAGTTGCTACCACCAACTTCACGTCCAAGAGACATATGGGATCCCCTCAAAAACATACCTAATGTCGCACCTAGTAGGTATTACTACTGATACTTTGTCAAGATAACACACATTATAAACAGAGAGACCGCGGACGTTTTGAAAAGGGAAGTTCATAGATGGTTAACGATATAAAGCTTCAATTCTGGCTGATGAGGGAGGATGGCGCTCAGATCCTCTCTGGACTCTATGGGAAATCTGTACAAATAAATTCCCCTACAGTTCTATATTAATGATTATCATTGGATTAATTACAGTGAAAGCTTAGACTAGAAAATGTGTATGAGTTATGTTATAATGTTATCAAGTATGAATAGTCTAAAGAAGACCTACACAGTATCTGATGTTGTAGAAACCATCGTATATATCATATACATGTGAAGAATCTATAACTATATGTCTACCTATGTACTATATGTATCATTGCTGATTAATGGTTAATAAAAAAAAAATTACTTATATGCAAGCATATTTTCTCTGTTATAGCACTACGGGTGTATTATTCATTTTCTTCCCCATTGTTGTAATGCTAATGACGTTATTCTGTTTCCTTCTATTGATTATCGCAGCCCATCTTTTTTATATAAGAATCACAATGCATCAATAAAGTATTGAAATGCCTTGCTGAGTATGTCTTGAATAACTCTTTGGGTATGCATGAGTAACCAAACGATAAGGTTCTAGATCTTTTACCATGAATTCCTTGGGGAGTCAGGGTTGTAATGTTCTGAGATTACACAATCCATTTGTTACATTGCCAGGTTAGGGGTACAGATGGTGCACTCTGCTAGCAATACTTAGGTCAATATATCCTGGGGGTGCACCTGGAATCAGTCTTTCATAATCCTGACATTTATGTTGTCCAAACAAATGCACAGTTTTTCTTGGGAAAGTATAAGCCATATGACATGGCACTGCCAAGGTTTCAGCTTGGGTTCTTATTTAATGGATCCCCAGAGTAGTTTTCTTTTGTGTACCCAAAGACCCCTACCCACCTCTTACACTGGAGACATTCATGGTGTTAGGGAAAAATCCTTTTCAGTTGATAAGGTAACCCCTATGTATTGGCTGTAGGTTGTTCAAGCTCGAACTTTTAAAAGTATCACCCCATAGTGGTACCCTTTCTGAATTATACATTTGCATTTGGCTAATGAAGACAAAGGAGCAATTAACATACTAGCAAACTGCAGACATGCGGTTACTCAATTGCTCCAACTATATGGTCTACCCCCTGAGATTGGAGATGTTACCTTCATGGTAGAGACCCATGAAGCATAAAGGACAGAGGTATACTATTCATGGGTTACATTCCCAGCAGCAGATGCACGCACAAGACTTTATAATATCTATAGAGTGGCTGACATTCCGAAAAAATACACAGCTTATGAAACACTAGAAATACCACAAACTAACCAAGAACATCAAAATAGGTTTGAAGGCGCCCTACCACACTCTACAGTTGAAGTTAGACTAGGTTCCCTTACCAATGAGGGAGCAGCATGGCCAGTCTTAGCTAGTTACACACCATGTCCAGACATCACAAATCTGGCAACACCACAATTAAGTACATTGTATATAGGACTAGTCAGAATATACAGATGTTTGACACAGTTCGTTATGCGAACAGTGACAATAAATCCTGCGAGGACTGCTCAAGCTGCATATCCACAATTAGCTACACCTGAAATTAGTTCACGAACAATCAATGCAGTCATGGGTAAAATCCCATCAAACGGGAGGAAATGACATTCTGGATTGCATCGAAAACAAGCCAGCTTGAAGCAGTGTTTCCCCACATGGGACCCCAGGAAAAACATAGAATTCTCACAATATGCTTGCCAATGGAGATGGCTCCCCCAGTGAAAGACTGCCCCACTTGAGGTACAGTCTTACTGCAGTATATACCAGAACACATGGTATACCCTCATTAGCTGTTTTGCCAGAAGTGCTTAAACAGATCCAAAATGAGTATGGGGCAGCCCCTGCCTTGGATGTGGGGATAAAACTGATGGGCAACTTTGGCACAGTATCCGCCATTATGTTAAGTAGCATTAAAGGGACAGCAGCGTTGGCTATACGCCAGCAACTGATGAATTTGATTCCAGGAGAACAGGAGCGTGAATTACCTAAAATTATCAAGGAAACATATGCAACAGTATTTATTTTATTTATTTATTTAAGAGGTTTTATATAGCGCTGGACAGACCCGAGGGTATTGGAGCGCTTTACAGCAGATATAGGGGAGAAATCACATAAAAGAGACAAAGGTAGGCATAAGTGTTCAAAAGTCCCAGTGTGCTGTGCGACATTGAGTTAGAGAGGTCCTGAGGTAGTCTCGTTGCGTGCACAAAGTCTTGGGCTAAATCTCCCTCTGAGAGGAGGTGAACGAGGAGGGGGTTAGGGAGCGGGGATGAGGTAGGGAGTGGAGGAACAATGACAAGGGTCTGTAAAGTGCAGGAGGAGGTAAGGAGGTGGAACATTGCCTGTTGGCTGCAGAGTGCAGGCTTGTGCATTTTGGTTCTCAGTCCGGGAAGGCACGGTTGAGGTAAAGGTCTTTTAGGAGTCTTTTGAATTTTATAAAGGAGGGGATAGTCCTGATATCGACTGGAATGGAGTTCCAGATTTTGGGTGCGTTTCCAGCGAAGGATCGAGGCGCGGTTTTTTGTTTGCGTGTTTTCAGAGGGATGAGTAAGAGGGTGTTGGAATTCCTGAGGATTCTTGACTGGCCGGCTTTCTTGAGTTTGGAGGCCAGGTATTCCGGTTTCCCTGTGTGCAGGGCTTTGTGCGTGAGGCAAGCAGTTCTAAAGCTGGCACGCATTTCGACTGGGAGCCATTTTAGTTCTCTGAGTGCGGGAGATAAGTGGTCATATTTTTTAACTTCGGTGACCATTCTGGCAGCAGCATTGAGAGTTGTTTTGAGTGGTGCTAAGTGAGAATGAGCTGTACCGGAGAGGACTGCGTTCCCATAGTCAAGTCTAGATAGCACCAGTGATTGGGTGGCTTGTTTGAGGTCCATGGGTGGGATGAAGGGTTTAATTTTGTTGAGAAGCTTCAAATTGAGGAAGGCACTCTTCGCGGAGATCTTAATGTGTTTGGTCATGCTTAGATTTTGGTCGAGGGTGATTCCTAGCGATTTTACCGAGTTCGCCAGGGTGAGATTGCCGTTGAGAGCGTCGATTGCTTTCAGCCACTCTACGATTTGAGGGTTTTCTTCTTTGTTGGAGATGAGGAGGATTTCGGTTTTGTCTTGATTGAGTTTGAGGTGGTTAGTTGATAGCCATTGTTGAACTTCTCTAAGAGTGTTGTTGAGTCTTAGAATGTCATTAATGGAGGAGGTTTCCAAGTAGATCTGGGTGTCGTCTGCATATAGGTGGAAGGGGATGTTGGCTTTTTTCAGAATGGTGGTGAGGGGTTCCATGTATATGTTGAATAGTTGAGGGGAGAGCACTGAACCTTGGGGGACACCTCTGTTGACGGGGAGTAGGTCGGACATAAAGGATTTGATTTTTATCCTTTGGGAGCGGTTGTGAAAGAAGGAGGAGAACCATAGTAGGACCACCTTGTCCGCACCTACTCGGTATTTGAGAGCCTTGATGAGAAGATTGTGATCAACCGTGTCAAAGGCTGCCGATAGGTCTAAGAGGATGAGTAAGCAGCATTGGTCAGTATCAAGGGACTTGAGGATGTCATCCACGATGTTTAGGATCGCGGTTTCGGTGCTACAGCCTTTTCTGTAGCCCGATTGGTGGTGGTCAAGCAGGTTTATGTTGTCAATGTGCTGGTTCAGTTGAAGGAGAACGCATGTTTCGAGGATTTTGGCTAGGAAGGGGAGGGTGGAAACAGGTCTGAAGTTGTTCAGGACGTTGGTGTCTAGGCCTGGCTATTTCAGTAGTGGTGTGACTTGGCCGACTTTGAGGCAGTCTGGTATGATGCCGGTTTTCAAGGAGCTGTTTATGATTTCACACCATATTGGTGCAAGGGAGAGTTTCAGCTTTTTAGACAATTGGATAGGTACAGGGTCGAGGCTGTGGGATGAGGGCTTGGAGGAGGAGATTAGTTTGAGAATCTCAGCTTCAGGTACGGGGCTGAAGGATAACCAGGCTTTCGTGGGGAGCAAGCTCGTGGTGTTTTCGACTGTTGGGGCTAAGTTTTTGCAGGAGGGATTGAGGTTGATGTCAAGTGATAGCTCAATCTTGGTGATTTTGCCATTGAAGAAGTTGGCGAAGTTGTCACACAGGTCTTTGGAGGCCTGGACTGGGGTTGCAAAGGTCTTGGAGGTTTGTTGCCTGATGATGTTAAAGAGTTCTTTTGGCCTATTTTTCGCATTCTCAAGAGCGGAGCAGAAAAAGTTGGTTTTTTCATTGTTGATATGTTTTTTGTAGTTCCTTTTTGCTGTTTTGAGTTTCTCGCAGAGGCTAGAGGAGGGATTATTTCTCCATAGACGTTCTGTAGCTCTGAGTTGTCTCCTTTCGTCGTTAATGTCCTTGTTGAACCAAGATCTGGAGGGGATGTTCCTGGATTTTTTCAGTTTCAGGGGGGCTAGTTGGTCTAGTTGTGTTGTAGTGGGATGTGAGTTCTGTTGTGGAAAGACCGTCTGGGGAGTTGGGCAGGAGGGTGCTTATTTTTTCTTCTAAGTCGACTATGTTGATCTGTGTTAGGTTTCTTGTCCATGTGGGGGGGTCTTGAATGGGAGGTTGGCAGATGATCGGTTGGGTGATGCGGAAAAGGATTAAGTGATGGTCTGACCAGTCGACCGGTAGGATGTGGTCTATTGTGATTGCGTCGCGTTGGGCGATGATGGCATCGAGGGTTGCCCCTTTGATATGAGTTTCTTCTAAGCAGTGCGGGTAAGGTTGTTGGTATGTAATAACTCGTTCAGGTTTTGTATTGGTGAGCTGTTTTTATCATTCCAGTGCAGGTTGAGGTCTCCCAGAATTAGGTTGTTGTTGTCTCGGAGAGAGCATTGGGCAATCAGGTCTGACAGGTGCTCAGTGAATGTGGTGATGTTGCCTGGGGGATGATATCGGAGATGGCAGTGTAGTAATTTGTTATTGCTGGAGTTAATGTTGGCGGTTAGGCATTCGAAGGAGTTATAGTTGAAGGTATCGATTTCGGTCACGGCCAAGTTGTTGTTATGAATGATTGCTACACCCCCAGCTTTTTGGTCTTTTCTATCTTTGTTGATGATAGAGAAACCCGGGGGTACAAGAGTATCCATGATTGGAGGCAAGGTGTAATTTAGCCAGGTCTCAATGATGAAGGCTATGCCTATGTCATGGTTGAGGATGGATTCAGCTAGCTCTGTGGCGTGTTTAGTGGCTGATCTGCAGTTTATGAACATGCAGTTGGTAGGGGATGTCAGTAGGTAGAGATATTTTGGGAGCCAGACCTAGACAACCACAAATTAAGAGTAATTCTGAAAGAGATAAGTTGAAGCAAGCAGCCAAATCTTCTAAGAAGAAGTGGGAAAATAAGAACAATAAAAAAAAGACTAAAGCACAGGGTGGGTCTCCTCAACAGGAGTCGACTGAAAAATGCTATAATTGGCGTAACCATGACAACCTTAAAACACCTGAAAGGTATCAGGATACTGATACATGGTCTTCTTGTTCCTTTCAGGATTCATCCGAAAAATGCTAGGAGAGAGGTGGGCGGTCAGAGCGCAGATCGGAAGAGTATGTGAAACCAAAGAAGGACTCACAATGCTTTTCAGACTTTATAATAAAAAAGGAAGACAAACATAAACAGTCAAAGCCTCAATTCAAAAAGAATGTAGCTGGGCTCAAAGTCAAGAATGCCATGGATATGGAGGACACAGCTACTGAGTGGAAAGTGGGCTGTGACCATGCTGGACAGCATGACAGAAGTCACAATAGTTCACCGGACCCTGATGTATTGTCTAGCAGCAGCAGTATTGAGTGACTATATCCAGGTAGAAACACTGAATATGAGAGTGAGTGTTTTGCATCATTTATATAAAATGCATCACCAAATGGAGGGGGACATACCACGATACATTAATGTTCTCTTTTGGGAGAACTTGTCATTCAGCCGTGACATTCTGATGCCCGAAAAGGATTGGCCACCAGAGTTTGTCATGGACTTCCCAGAGAGAAAAACTGTAATTTTACCTGCTTTTTCCAACTTCATTCCAGAATCAGTAAAACATTCATACATCAAGGAGTGGGCGTTAGCATAAGCTCCAGCATTATACCACAACCATGTGGGGTGGGATGACGGTTCCCCTTATCACATAATACTTGTGAGATCGGCCCCACAACAACAGAGACAATACCCCATTTAAAATGAGGCTAAAACAAGTTTGAGAGATCCTCACACAACTAGAATACCAAGGTGTAATATAAAGTTCCTCCCCTATGAATACTCCTTTGTTTCTAGTAATACAACCAGGCCATTCATATCTCTTAGTGTTTGATTACAGTCACTTGAGCACTGCTGCACATATATTCGCTTTACAAAATGGGCACAGCGTGGCACAAATAAACAATATAGTGCATAAACACTACAAAACTACACTAGACAGCTCAAATGGATTTTTCTGTCAAAACATAGTGCCTGAATGCAGGTATTTGACAGCATTCTATGCTCTCAGTTCTCAAAAATAGTTCTGTCAATTGCCTCTAGGGTATAAGAACAGCGTGGGGTTGTTTTGAGCCTGGGTTACAGAATGTTTACAAGATTTTGATGACCAGGCATTGTCCTATGTCGATGACATATACTTAATGGATGATGACCTTTCATCTCACTTGACTAGTGTAGATCACATTGTTTTGGGATTTGGTCACCTGGGCTATAAATTTAATTTCAAGAAATCAAAAATTGCCTACATCAGTGGCCTGTTTTTGGGATACGAGCTATCATGTGAAGGCAAAAGCCTTGCAACATGCTTCCTAATGAAGTGTGCACTTAAACAACCACTCAACATGTTGAAAACCTACACTCCATATTGGGTTTCGTGCATTTTGGCAGAATATACATTCCAGATTACTCAGAATGGGAAACACTATTCTACAACTTGATTTGTCCGTACTTTTCAAGCACACATTGGACAACTGAGCACACACAAATACTATGTTCAGTACAAGCTGACATGTTAACTTCCAAACATTTACACACATGTGTGAACACCCCGAACCTGGTGATCTGTATAATTGAGGGTGCATCAGGGTTCATTGGCTATGGGGAAACAAATTATTGTTGTGACTCCAGTTCCAGCCTTAGAGGCTGTAACAAAGGCTAATGTTCCAAACGCAAACACTCTCCATCCACAATGGTACAATGGGCCAACTCTCATACAGCAACATGTGTAGATTACATATTTTACTCATCACTACAAACCCAAGCATATCTGCAATATGAACATGAATATCCTCTGCCTAATTAAGTCATGCCTCTTGAGCAGTAAGATTACATGATCAATACTGATGGTTCTGCCCAGCCTGTCGTAGGAACCAAACACCAATATTCTGCTGCATGTGCCTCAGTAAAGGGTTGCATACAGGATGGAGAATTCCACCCTGAAAAAACCTATACTCAGTCACTTGGTGACTGCACTGCACAGCTGGCCAAACTAAAAGCCCTAATTCTGGAACTTGAGAATACAGATCCTGGAATCCCCACACTCATAGTGTGTGAGTCATATTATTGTGTCCAGTCTTACAATGAATATCTAAACTACTGGAGTCAGAATGGATTCCGAGATTACAAAGGGTACACAATAAAGCACAAGTTGCTTTTTGGACAAGTGGCTATGCTAAAAGCATGTTTCCCACAGACTCATGTGATTCACACCTTGAGTCATCAGTGTGTAGAAATACACTTTGCAGGGAATTCCATGGCTGACGAAGCAGCAAAAGCAACAGTGCAAACTGTTGCAGTCACTGCAATTACCTATTCAAGTACAATAATGGATGGAGACATTATGATCGCAGTCAACGCTGCACGCAATGGCGCCTATTTACCGAAAGGTTTTCCAACAAAAGACTCTTACCAGTTAAGTGTGCAATACATTCCATTTGCTCATATTCTTGGAGTAGGGGATACAGTAATATCAAATTCAGATCACAGGTTTGGTTTAATAATAGCAGCACATGAGGGCCTAGGATCTGCACACGCAGGGCTTGCAGCTACAATTTCATTATTGCAGCAATGCTATTGCTGGCCAGGTCTATACAAACAGACTAAGAACTTTGTCATTAAATGTGACATCTGCCAGCAGATGAAGGGTTCCATGGTAGCAAGCCCACCACAGACATCTCTATTGATCTCCGACAAGCCTCTTGCTTGTGTTTACCAGGACCACTGTAGCCCCTCACAATTGGATAAGGCTTACAAATACATCTTGGTTGCAGTGGATTCCTGCTCTTGATTCCTATGGGTTTGGCCACAGCGCTTGGCTGATGCCCAAACTGTTATAAAAGATCTGCAAGTTTTATCTGGGCATACGCAATAGCCACATTCCATTCAGACAAGGGTCTGGCATTCGTCTCTATGGCTTACAGAGACACCATGGAAAAATTGGGTGTGACTATGCAGTAATCCCCCTATCATCCTGAGGGAAATGTGGTAGAGGAGAGGAAAAAAATAGGACTTAAAGCAGTTTTTATTAGCTATGGTATTAGGTTCAGTTTGCAGTTGGGTTCACCACCTGTATGACGTTCACAGAGCCCTTAACAATCTTCCTAGAAAATCCCTGGGTGGTCGGACTCCCTATGAGATCCTGTTGGGGGTTAAAATGTGGGTACCAGACCTCGACTGTCCCAGCACAGTGGCATGCTGTGACGTGCTTTTTACATCAATGAACATTTGGAAAGTTTACAGGAACTAAACAGCTTCTGGCATGCACGGAGCAATGTCCAAGTAAAACGTACCACCACTGGAGAAATGAAGGAAGCACCAGTAACTCCTGGTTGGATTCCAAAGATTGATGGTCTTGTCTGGGAGAAGATTGTGGACAAGAAGGAATTCGGTCCATCATACAGAGTGCCTGTATCTGTCTTGGCAGTTGATGGTACCAGAACTATACTTTTACTGCCCCTTGCTGGTTGCGAAAACAAATGATTTGTGTTGATAGATCACATCAAACCACATTATGTGTCCTATTCTACACAGTAGGCCAAGAAGGCTCCTGGGTAGTTACCTGTCTCCTCCCACTACCCTACAGGAAGTCCCATTGGACGCTTTGATAAGTGATGAAGTTTCTTTTTCCAGGCTGAGGAGAGCTAAAAATACAGCATCAACAACAACCATGCAATCATCTTGTACGGAAACACAGATTTTGATTCTGAAACCTGACACAGATGGTGTCTACATCAACATACCAGAATTTGAGTCAACTCCCAGTTCTACGCAGCCTCTAGAATTGCCAAAAGTAGATCGAACAGCCTCAGGCTACTTTATCAACTTTGATGACTTCCCTTCAGATTCATCTGATCCACCTTCACCTCCACCTCTCCAAGGTTGATTGCATGAATTCTACATTTGGCTGAAAAAGACAAATTCGTTCCTTCATGGATTTACCTTTGGACTACAACTTCACTACTTCCTGTGGGCTGGTTTTGTGACAGTATTTTTCCTGCTTCTGAATGGACTCTATCTCCCAGAACGCTCTGCTGTCAAACTGATGAACTTAGTTTTAATTCCCCACTCTTCATCACACAAAGTGCAAAGAGACCTTTCCCTGGTGAATATTTCTGTTGTTCTGGTTCCTGATCCAATTGTTTGGAATAGGGTATTGTATGATATATATTTGGACCAACTGAAATGTTGCAAATGCCATATGCATTTTGCATTTCTGTGAATGACATTATCACCCGTAGCACTATCTCTGATGATTGGGACATCGATACAGTGCATGAAATGCTCGATGATCTAGAGCATTCAACTGTTTTTAATTTGGATGAAATGCATGATGGAACGACTAATTAATTATTAAGAAATGTTCTGTTTTCAACATTATGGTCACCATTTCCTGCTTAAAGCAAGCACTCCATGTGCAGTATTTAATTTCACACAAGGGGAACACTGCCATATACCACCACAGGGAAGTTCAAAAGCCTTTGCACAAACATTTGCATATTTTTATGGTCACAATTCAACTGACCTGGGGTCTTAATATTATAAGCTCACACCATCACAAGCTAAGAAAAATATGCTAACTGATACAGAGCTGATTTATTCGGCATCTTTTCTTTCTCAGTCGTCCACACAAGTGTTTGACTTTTGGAGGGACAGGGTTGATTTAAAATCCATTTGGAGAATGAAGGATTGGCAGGTTCAGGGGAACAAGGCTTTATTTAAAGCATGCCTTATACCACATCAATTGATATACCTAAACAAGACTGTGCACCAAACATCCTGTCTTGACTTGTCAAAGATAAAAGATTTAAACACACCAAACATTTCCAAATTTGCATTTTTTGCAAACCGGGAACAGTTCACAAAATACACAGAAGAAATATTAGACACCTTGCTTCGCAATGTGACATGCAATTCATCACATACCAATTGAGAGGGATAGTTAGTGTGGCTGTTAGATACATATGGATGTCAAGCATGTTTTCTGGGTCACACCAATGAGTTTAAGTTCAGAGGACCTGACCCACAATACACGCAGGCAGAACACTCAGGGGTGGTAACAACTTACAGTGTTGGGAAGTTTTATCTAAATTGGCTAAAAACCTCAACATTGTCTCAGGTGAAACAACAATTGTCCCTTCTTTCTGATGCCATGAAAATACAGGAATTTTAATTAGGTCCTCAAAAACTACGTCAAAAGTGCGTCCTGTATTCAATATACTATAAAGTGTGGAAGGTTTCACAGCAGGAGTCTGCTGAGAGACTACTCAAAACTGACAGGGGGAAATTTAAAAAGGGCTCTGGCAGAAGTTGATAATGATATGACTACCTTGTCCACCAGGATAACCTCTCTGGGTAATATTGTGCAATAGACATCATACAGAGTGACGTCTTCTTTACCACATGGGCAGTCAAAGCTTAGATCTATTCTGTTACTAAGCTGGACTTTTCAAACACTTTGTGCTGGTTGCGTACCATGGAAATACCTTAATGCCACTAGCTTGTTTTTACCTTACCATCTTACGAAACAACAAACCATCATGTCAAAGAAGGACGTGACATGCACAATGATACACATAGAGAAGTTGGAGAAACTACCATTCACTGTGGCAGAAGTACCTTGAGTGGATTAGATAATTCACAGATTTGTTTCTCTACCATTTTCGACCTTTCACTTCCGATACAGCTTACAACACCATCAAGTGCACAGATAAAAGCGCTAGGAGAAGGCTATGTACATGAGTCATGGGTGTTACCTTTCATATACCACTGTAGGAATAGTGGGACAGAGGTTTTTCTTAGTGGGACTGACTGCTAGAGTACCTTGGGACATTCCTTAGTCTGCACGAAAGTTTCACTTCATGGCGCATTCAATGCATCATGGGCAAACTTGTCATGTTATGTGAAGGGTTCTCTAGTTACAGTAATCTGTCTGGCTTTCAGGTTACTCTCCAATGGGAGTTATTTGATGTTCAAAGATCAGGGCTGCTGTGGGATGAAACCAGAAATCTGATAACCGTTTCTGTGGTTGTGACCTGTTGTGCGGAAGTACTGTTTCCACCTGCTCATATAATTAGGAATACAACACTTTGGCCTACGATGAAGCTTTTGAATGTGCCTTATTGTTCCAGAAGGATGTGGCCTTAACATCTGTGAGGGAGACATTTGATCTTCAAGGTGCAAGGTCCTCTTCTGAGACACAGTCACTACTCTACACTGATTACCCACACTATTTTTGGGAGCTTGTGCACCATATTTTTAACATATCTAGTTCTGCAGGACCAGTGCACTTTTTAAGTCAATTGGCTATGGGTTGGTTAGCACCTTGCAGACATTCTTCAGAGTTATTCCATCGTTTATACACTCTGTGCTTGAAGCATTTTTGGAGGCTTACCGCTTGTCCTGTTGCTAGTTGTCAGGGCTGTGCTTTTAGTTTTTCTGCTCCGCAATGGATGTCCATTCACGAGGTGTAATGGGTATAGCTACCACAAGTGCTCCGGTTTTGTGAACGCATTATACAGTGCTTTGACATACCCTTGCTTCAGCAACTTAATGACTACTGGTTCTTGTCCTTTTGCCTGTCTGGCTACACTGAATATATGCTTGGGAACGCAACTGGTTCAATCTCCGGACATTAACCTACTGGTGGGACCCTTAACGGCTTACTTGTACTACTGCTCTTTGCACTTGCCATTGCTCCTAAATGCATACTATGAGCTTTCCAGGGACGCATTGGCTACTAGTGATTTGAATCCTGGCTCGCCTTCTGCAGATTAAGCGCTGGCTGTTCCTCCCTTGGTGAATGCTAAGGGGGATGGACTGGGACATATCTTTTCTATGGACCTGATAAATGGTACCTCTGGGAACATCATCTGCAGTTGCTGGGAACAGCAATGTTTTGTCTACTTCTATGAACACAAACAATCTGGCAGTATCGAGTTGTGGGAATTTTTAATTCGGTCATGTTTTTAACATCCTAAATTCTTTTTAAATGGCACCCCTTTCACCTTGCCTTTTAAGTTTGTTTTTCAAAACTTGGCTTTCTGAATGATTTTACCTTTGACATGGCACAATGCCTTTTTATAATTTCATGGTTTTATACTTGTATTTATAGAATTATGTTTAGGATGTTTTTTAGTCATCTCACATCCAAGGTATGCATGTCACGTGCTTTCTTTAGGCCCAGATAGAAACACCATTTACATGTTCACATTGTTAAATTGCCTTCTCTCCTTAAATACAATGATATTTGACATACATTTGCTTGTGTGTCTGTGCCGGATAATATTCTCTGAAACTGCATTGCTTACATTTCCACTTCGTAGGCACACTACCACAATACCTTGAACGTTTGGTACAAGGGATAAAGTTCACTGTGCATATGTTGTTGTTCGTTATTGTCCATTAGGCAACAGAGCTGTCACAATAGAATTACCAATAGCAGCATGACTGAGGCTTCAACATGGCAGAATGAGGAATGTTTATTATATAAACAGCATCACTGACTTGTTGACTAAGAGGAGCATTTCGCTGACAATGCGAGGTCGCTGAATGTTGGAATTCTAACCCAGCTGATTCCTGTTTACCTCTATGAGCTCTCCACCAAGACAGGCAGTGTGATGACACTTACCCACAAGTAATGGGGAGTTGGATCAACCTACAGGGATTTGGCAGATTCTTCCACCATTTTTCCTAGGATAGGTAGCGTTAGGTAGGAGTTCAATATAACAAAATACCTGAATGCAAACATATATTCTCTGTAGGCCGAACTCCGTGAAGTGGCAAAAAAACTCTGCAGCGCTACCCAGAGTTTCGTGAGCAGGTGGAGTTGCTCACTTTGCCCTTTCGCGTGATATACACAACACGAAATGCATTCTTATGCTGAAAATCATGCGTGAACAGCACTACGCAGTGCCCATGGGCAAGCCCATCTTGTTTTTTGCTCTGTTATGGTGCTGGGGCCAGTTCTTGAATCCCTCCTTTATCTGTTTAATCCTATTCCTCTCGAATTTATCTACCACTCATTTTATCTTACTGTGTGCCTTTGTGTTTGTGTATTTTATGCTTTACTGAACCAATTTTGTGCTTTTTTTGTGACAATTTAGATTTTTTTCTTAACTTTCTCATTTTATTTCTTCCTTCCTATACTATTATTCTCTTCCTCCCACTTAGCACCTTGGCAGAGCAGGGGAGCGGCAGTGCCAGGCTCCCCCGAACCATCACCACCAGCCGCAGCTACCTACCTTGCGGTCAGCAGCACTGTGAAGGGGTGCAGCCCTGCAAAACCAAAGGGGATGATGGACGGAGTGTTGAACATTGCAAGCACTCACCCCCAGTCAACTGATCTGGGTTTAATCCATCATCATTCTTTAGCTCACTCCGCCACCCCAGTTCAGACACGGCCATATGCAAATCAGTCTGACCCTGTGCCTCATGGGAACAGTCCAGCCCGAACTGCCAAGCCATGTCTTCCCTGGACCGGAAACAAGCATCCTGGGACCGGTTTCTGGCTTACAGCCGTCATCAGCCAGGCTATCTTGAATCCAGTGGCAACGTGAGCAAGGGACCCACGTCTGGGCATACCCTGCCAACTTAGGGCGAACATAGCAAGCCCTGCGCCATCTTTTCAGAGGTAGAGGTGGCTGCACTCGTTTTTTATGTGCAGCGCCACCTCCCCAGACCCTGGCAGCAGGTGGCAAGCCTGGCAGTGGGTACACCTTCCCGGGAGTGTAGGCAGCGGTGGGAGAGGGTGCATCGGGCTGTGCGCTGCTGCTCTGGGGTCCGTCACACCCAACAACAGCTTACACACCAGTGGGGTGACATCCTGGATAGGGACCAGGACCTGCTCGACCTGCTGGGTGTGGAGGTTGTGGGGCTCGGTGAGTAATAATTATTAATTTGTCATGTTCTAATATTTTTTGCCAAATAGCAAGCATGCTGCTCGCACTCAGGTAAGTTAAGTTTATGTTTCAAATATTATGAGATCATAGAGTAATAGCTCGGCAGCAATACCTAATCCTACTAATTGGCGCTCGCTTGGGCTGGTTATTTACAAAGTCATTCAGAGACTCCTCTGTCCTGTCACTAAGATAGTGGTAGTTAGTAGTATTAGTGAGTTAGTGCATTCTCTCACTTCTGTAGTTCGTACAGTCCCCACCCCAAGCAATTTCCCAGTGATATGTGGTATGCAGGCATCTATGCATGGAAAAAAGAATATTGACTGAGTTGGCCCATCAAAGGGGGTTGAGACTGAGAGATTGAGAATGAGATGAGAAGCAAAGAACATTCGTTGCAATTTACTAATAGTTCCAAAATGTAGTTTAAGAAATTTGGAATCAGGTTAGGTTTAGGAAATTAGGAATAGGTCCACAATACTAGTAGTACTATAGGAAATCTGATTTGGAAAAGTTCAATGTTGCTGTGTTTGCCTTTCCCTGTCAAGATATTTTTGCAGAGATTATTATTAAATGCACCACTAATCTTATTTTATTTATTTCTTACATTAACATCCAGGGGAAAGAAGAGGGATGGGCCTGAGGATCCAGCGAGGCGGGCGAGGGAGCTGGAGGTGCCATTGCCTCCAAAAGTGCCTCGGCAGATGGCTTTGCTGACCCCAGTAAGTCCTCCTATTGTTAATATTATATTTTCCCTAACTTTTACCACTCCACATTTGGAATTATTTTCCTTTTTGCTGTGCCTGTCTCCTAATTTTTTTCCAACTCCTCTTTGTTCTATTCGTTTGTTTCCTAAATTCTTCTTATCCCAGCATTATCCTATTTACTTATTTTCTATATTTCAAGTTCCAGTTCTTGATATCAAACTTTCTGTACTAGTCTGTCTGTTCTATAACTTCCTTTCTTCTACTTTGTCATTAAGCTTTATCTCTTGCCTTATATATCTTGCGGACTTGTGGTACTGTCAGACTCAGGGAACCCATTTTAGTTCAGGTACTACTACTCTACTGTGAAGATTGCATGCCCAAGTAAAGTACTGTATGCATGTTTGTTTAGAAGGCTTTGTTTTTCTTGCTCATGCTCAAACAGTAAAATGAGAGAGTGGCCATGATCATGGTGGACCCCCCCAATTTTGTGTTGGTATTAATATCATAGTATAACAGCTGTTGATGACAGTGCAGCATGGCTCGAAGTATGAAGACGGCCCCATTATATTTGCCAACCATGACAATATGTCCTTCGTTGAGCAATTATTCCACCCCTTCATTGAGCTTCATTGACTCAGATTCATCATAGTTCTTCCCCTCCATTACAAAACGTTTCTGGTTGGCTTGACTACCTGGCTTTAAAAACATTGCCAACCAACAAAATGCCCTATTTTGATAGAATATACTGTAACTGAACTGTAGTGTGTATTTTTCTAAAAAGAAAAAAACAATAATGGGGGAGGTGTATCTGGCATCTAAAATGTGCAATGTTTTTTTCTAGCAGCACAGAAAACCAGTGCCGGAGCCGGCAGCGAGGGTGCCAGTGGAGCATATGCGGCAGCGGCAATTGAAGGGGAGATTCCAGCGGCAGCAGGCACGGATAAGTCACGTTGCTTGCTTATTGACAATAAGTAATATATACTCACTGCAAGGGTGGTGAGTCGTGAACACCCCGCTGTAGCAGATAGAGCAGGAGTTGAGTAGTTAATTGCATTTTCTATCTGGAACTCAGCAGACAAAGATTGATGATGAAATTTAACAACAATGGGTTGATAGAAAAGGGAAAAAAGGATGGAAGGAGAAAGGCTGGGTGAAATGTAAAATGAGTAAAAGCATGCATGGGTGAAGATGTGGGTGAAAGGATGCATATAGGTGGGTAATATGATGCATGGATGAGGATGGATGAAAGTGTACAGAACGTGAAAGGACGCCTGCCTGGGCGGATGAAAGGCTATGAGTGAAAGAATGCCTGCCTGGGTGGGCGAAAGGAATGTTCGGTGTGTTAAAGCAGGATGGACAAATGGGTGAAAGGATGCAAGGGTGGTCAAATGGATGTTGGTTAAAGGCGCATTAAAACCAATGTTTGGATGGATGGATATATGTGGGTGGATGGTTATCAATGGTGAAAGACTGGATGAGAGAATGTATGTAAAGCTTAAATGGTGTGTATCCAAGTCAAGGGTGAGGAATAATAGAACAATGAAATTATGAATGGATAATTGCTTGGTTGAAGAAACAACAGAGTTCTTCTGGATAGGGGAGTGCTCACCTACTTTACCTGCTTGGAATAGTTTTATCAAAGCTTTGGTTCAAAGGGTTGGGGTGGTATTTCTGTCTTCTCAATTGACTCACAGTATTTTCTTAAGTGAGGCAGATATTTGTATCCCACCCATCATCAATCATCACCCCCCTCCCTACCCATGGCATTTTGCCAGTGCTGCCCATGATGACCTAAACGCTGCAAGGTTCAATTTGTCACTGCAGTGTTGGCTGTGCAATATGCATCTGCTTGAGTTAATTTGGCATTTACAAAGTTTTCAAAGCATTGCAATGCGAAAAGAAGCTTGTGTTTCCCTTCCTTCCCAGTGTCCACTCAGTCACTTCCTACCAGTTCTTCACTCCTTTATTCGTTCCCAAGTTCTGTCACCCCCCCTGCACTCACCAAAAATGTGAAAAATCCATTCATTGCATGTGCCACATTTTTCTAGCCAAGTAATATATTTCACCATGGCTTCCATAACTGATTGAAGCCTGCTCAAACTCTCCCCTTTGAACATTGTCAACCTTAGTGACTCAGTAGCCAAAGTTTAGGCACATGATGATGAGTAGTAAAACGCCCACTTACCCGGCCTAAACCCTCTGACTTACCCTGCAGTAGAGTAATTTAAGTTTCCTTTCCTTACTGCCAAGAAAATGTATTTGTTGGAAAAATAAATCATAAAGTGTGGTGGAGGATGAGGCCAGGGAGTAAAATGGGACTAAGTAACTGCATTGAATTTTGCAGATGAGATAGTCTGTGATGACAGTGGCAAATACAATTCATATCCCATTCCTTAATCCTTTCCCTGTTGTGCAGTGCATCGCTTTTCCATCTGTCTACTTGTGGTAGACAGGATGTCCGCATGATTGATACAAGACATATATGATTATTCATCTGTCTTGTAGTCAGGTTAAGATTGATGGGCATTTTGTAGAAGAGCGGGGCCACTGGAATAAGATAATTGTCTATTACGGCACCCCCAGCTGCAAACTGCACAAAATAGCAAAGTACAACTAGTAACGAGTATGACTAGGGCTCCAGCTGAGCTAGCATGCCTCCATTAATTTAGCAGAAGAAAGAAAATACTTGTGCTCCATAGTGCAATATGTCTTACTGAATATTCAGAGGTAATTGATTTTTATTTTTCCACATGTAGGGGCCTATTACAATGTCGGTCGTAAGGCTTCCGACCTTACGACCGACTTTGTCGGTATCAATTCCGCCCGGCTGATTTTGATTCAGCTGGTTGGAATTGAAACCAGACAGTCATTCTGGCTGGCTTCTGACAGGCTCAAGGAGCCCATCAGCCAGTCTCAACCAGCCCATGATCCAAATGGACGGCGGTTTACACCGTCCGGATAATGATGCACGGTTTCAGGCAGGGTTTCTATGCCGGCCTTTCCGATATGGAAACCCTGTCAGAAAGCGTGTTTGGGGACCCCTAGCAGGGCCCTCTTCCCTTTGTGGCCTCCGGTTGTGGCCCAGGTGCCCCTGTGTTAATCCCTGCACCCCGTGGCAGGCACCTTAATCCCTGCACCCCGTGGCAGGCACCTCAAGGTGCCTGCCACGGGGTGCAGGGATTAACACGACCACCTCACATTTCCCTATGGGAGCATGTACTACGGCTGCTTTACCGCTGTAACACATGCTCCCATAGGGAAATGTCGGAATGCGACTACCTCATGTGCGATCACATCATAATGAGGTGGTCGGGACCCAGCGTCGGCCGGCACAGATAATACCGGAGGGGCGGTGGGACGGGGCAGAGCGCAGCAGGGGGGGAAACCGACAGACGATGGAATAGGTATTATTTAATTTATTTAATTATACCTATTCCGTCATATGTTGCCTTCCCCGTCTCCCACCCCGCCCCACCTCCACTCCACTCCACTGCGTTTACCTGTGCTGGCCACCGCTGTCGGTACCGCCAACCGGATCCCGGCCAGTACTGTTTCCGAGACAGGGTCGGGCGGACGCAAGTCCGCCTGTCATCGTAATAGGACCAAAAGTGTCTGTTTAGTATTTTAGTTACTAGGAAATCCTTGAAGAGAAAGAAAAATAACAGTTTTTTTAAACTGGTGTGCTGTGTTTATATTCTGCCTTAAATACTTTCAGAGAGTTAGTGCATTTGCCTATTCCCTTTAGTTTTAAGTCAGGCATGTGTGGGTAATGGCTGTGACTCCAAAAACAATCAAATTGAATGGCCCTAGGGGACCAGCAATAAACTGCTACAATGCCATCCACCACAATATTTAAACAAGTGTTTTGCACAGAGCATTGTTTATAATTTAACTTTTTTCTTTCTGGCTACCCCTGCTGCCAGTGGTCATCCAAATCGGCAGGATTTAGCAGCCTGACTGCGGCAGCAGAAGCTGAAGGCAATATATGATGCATACCGATGGCTGGTGGCCCAGGAGGAGGAGGCCACTGCCCAGGACCCCAGCCAACCTCCAGCCTCTCAACACCGGCACCGCAGTCCACTGGCAGCTGCACACCGGCATTCCATCACTGCTTCTCCCCTCAATGTCTGACCGCAACTTCCACCACATTATGCTGAGGCTGGACCATATGGAAGCATGGCAAATCAAGATGGAGGGGTACCTTAAAAAGCTCCTGACCCGCCATTAGTGCCCTCTTCTGTCCCTTTTCTAACCTTTGTTTTGGTGGGTGGTACTTGTTGTGGGTGGGATGGGAGTTGGGACTGAGACAGTTTGCACTTAAGTTTAACTTTTTTCCTCACATTTTGGAAATTGTTTGGGGACGGGGAAAATTGATTAGTGAGAGGGGTGGGCCAATTTAGGGTTGAAGGGGTGGATTTTTATAATATTGTTGAAATAAACATCATTATTAATGCTTCAAAACTTTTTCGGGTGTTTAACTTTGCACTGCTGCCTATTAGCTCAGCAGCAGTCTGTTTTTTAAATCTGCTGATAGCATATAACAATTAGTTATTTGGTACCCTTGTCCTACTACTACTCTCCTAGTCTCTGCAGTCTGCAACTTTATTGAACAATAAGGGGAGGTGGGGGTTTCCAACTTTCCTTTTTCCATTGCCTATATTGCCTACAACAACAATGCTTCATAGTTCTCTTACCTGAATAGATGAAGTGAGGGATGCATTGTTTCCTAAGGTGCCATGGCGGTGGTAGTGGCTAGTGCACTAACAGTGAAGGAGAAGCGAGGTCCCACTCCCACCTAGGTGAACTCCAAATGTAGGATTAATCAGAAGGATTATTCATCACAGGTAACTAAATTTAAATAAAAACTGAGTTAGTGGTTTATATTTATTATTATATCATAGCTTTACAAACAAGTGAGTCCAGACTACTACGCAACTAAGAATACATGATAGTGAAAATATAACATGCAGTACTCCATTTTTCAGAGCAATGGTGAGCTAGTATGTGAATTAAGACTAAAGTAGTAAATATTTGAATCGAGAGAGGGACACGTTTGCACGTTTATGCAGCACAATGCCTGAATGACGGTACTGATGAATGATGTTCTTCTATATCTAAAATATCGATCACTTTTATGCGAGGGTGGGTAAATGGGGCCAGTGTGGGCTATTGTTTCAGTAATAGAAGTAGAACTGACCATCCTGCACTGAGTTGGAGTTGCTTTCACCAAGTGTGTGATCAATTAATGGTGTAAATTATAAAGTCACACCTCAATAAATCACACAGTCCAGGGGTAGAGGTTCAGGGGTTTGATGAAAGGATCTGGGCAATGAGCAGCCAACCATCATTGATCTGTTGTGGGAGGAAAAGGAAACAAAGGAATGACTATGATACAGTTAACTTAAATGCAATGCAAACCAAACAGTCTGTCAGCCCCCGAGAGACCCAAGTTACATTATTACATATCTAAATTCTCTGTTACCTAGGTTCGAGAAATAGTAAATACAAATTATGTAGGAGTGAAGCGAACAACACTCACACTTTAAAAAAAAATGATTATTAAAAGAAAAATGATACTGTATTGCCAAATTGGGAGGTACATCTGCATTATTCTTGGATTGTCTGTGAATCTTGGCCTGGGTGCCTGGCTGATGCGGTCTGATAAGGTAAGCATGAGTGCTATGCTGCTTTCGCCTTTTTGTGCAGGAGAAGAGAAGGTCTGCAGATTGGAAAACAAAAATGATATTGTAGCATCAAGAATAAGGACAGAAGGTAAACTTCGTAAGGAGTGCACCAAGAAGACTCAGAGGCAGTGCAAGAGAGAAGAATAGTCCTTTTTGCAGTCACTCATTTTATGACTGATGTGTGATCAATTAGGCAAGAGCAATTACAAGAACCAACAATCACAGACAAGTGGCCGCTTGTATTGGGCTGATCAAACTCACAATTGTCATGATCATACTCATCAGAATAATATGAAGCCTAGCACATGCGTAATGTGATGTTCACCACGTTTGTCTCCAGTTACCTACAACAACAGGCCCCCACCCAACCACCACATAGTTTCACATTTGAGCCAGGCAGCACACTCACTCAGCAACAACACATTTCCCAAATCAAGTAAAATCAACGCACCTCTCTCACCACCACTCCACAGAGTTGAGTAGGCCTCATAGATTCATCATCAAATGTTGGTTTCTGTGAAGTTGATAACTTCCTTCTTCTGGTGGCAGTTGTTGAAGTAGTCATGCCCTGAGTCCTGCCATCATCCTCCTGACTCCGAGTAACATATCCAACTCAGTACCAACTGAGTCCTCACTCAAATGCGATAAATCAACTTGTAGTGCAATGTTGTTGATGAACTACAAGAGAAACATTGAGTCATTTTTTGTACAGACTAGATTTGTGTTTGCTATCCAAAGGATTATTCATCAAAGGTAACTAAATTTAAATAAAGACTGAGTTAGTGGTTTATATTTATTATTATATCATAGCTTTACAAACAATTGAGTCCAGACTACTAGTCAACTAAGAATACATGATAGTGAAAATATAACATGAAGTACTCAATTATTCAGAGCAATGGTGAGCTAGTATGTGAACTAAAACTGAAGTAGTAAATACTCAAATTGAGAGGGGGACAAGTGTACGCGTTTATGCAGCACAATGCCTGAATGACGGTACTGATGAATGATGTTCTTCTATATCTAAAATATCGATCACTTTTATGCGTGGGTGGGTAAATGGGGCCAGTGTGGGCTATTGTTTTAGTAATAGAAGTAGAACTGAACATCTTGCACTGAGTTGGAGTTGCTTTCACCAAGTGTGTGATCAATTAATGGTATACATTATAAAGTCACACCTCAAAAATTCACACAGTCCAGGGGAAGAGGTTCATGGGTTTGATGAAAGGATCTGGGCAATGAGCAGCCAACCATCATCAATCTGTTGTGGGAGGAAAAGGAAACAAAAAAATGACTATGATACTGTTAACTTAAATGCAATGCAAACCAAACAGTCTGTCAGCCCCCGAAAGACCCAAGTTACATTATTACATATATAAATGCTCTGTTACCTAGGTTCGAAAAATAGCAAATACAAATTATGTAGGAGTGAAGCGAACAACACTCACACTTTAAAAAAAATTATAATTAAAAGCAAAATGATACTGTATTGCCAAATTGGGAGGTACATCTGCATTATTCTTGTATTGTCTGTGAATCTTGGCCTGGGTGCCTGGCTGATGCGGTCTGATAAGGTGAGCATGAGTGCTATGCTGCTTTCGCCTTTTTGTGCAGGAGAAGAGAAGGTCTGCAGATTGGAAAACAAAAATGATATTGTAGCATCAAGAATAAGGACAGAAGGTAAACTTCGTAAGGAGTGCACCAAGAAGACTCAGAGGCAGTGCAAGAGAGAAGAATAGTCCTTTTTGCTGTCACTCATTTTATGACTGATGTGTGATCAATTAGGCAAGAGCAATTACAAGAACCAACAATCACAGACAAGTGGCCGCTTGTATTGGGCTGATCAAACTCACAATTGTCATGATCATACTCATCAGAATAATATGAAGCCTAGCACATGCGTAATGTGATGTTCACCACGTCTGTCTCCAGTTACCTACAACAACAGGCCCCCACCCAACCACCACATAGTTTCACATTTGAGCCAGGCAGCACACTCACTCAGCAACATCACATTTCCCAAATCAAGTAATATCAACGCACCTCTCTCACCACCACTCCACAGAGTTGAGTAGGCCTCATAGATTCATCATCAAATGTTGGTTTCTGTGAAGTTGATAACTTCCTTCTTCTGGTGGCAGTTGTTGAATTACTCATGCCCTGAGTCCTGCCATCATCCTCCTGACTCCGAGTAACATATCCAACTCAGTACCAACTGAGTCCTCACTCAAATGCGATAAATCAACTTGTAGTGCAATGTTGTTGATGAACTACAAGAGAAACATTGAGTCATTTTTTGTACAGACTAGATTTGTGTTTGCTATCCAAAGGATTATTCATCAAAGGTAACTAAATTTAAATAAAAACTGAGTTAGTGGTTTATATTTATTATTATATCATAGCTTTACAAAGAATTGAGTCCAGACTACTAGTCAACTAAGAATACATGATAGTGAAAATATAACATGAAGTACTCAATTATTCAGAGCAATGGTGAGCTAGTATGTGAACTAAAACTGAAGTAGTAAATACTCGAATCGAGAGGGGGACAAGTGTACGCGTTTATGCAGCACAATGCCTGAATGACGGTACTGATGAATGATGTTCTTCTATATCTAAAATATCGATCACTTTTATGCGTGGGTGGGTAAATGGGGCCAGTGTGGGCTATTGTTTTAGTAATAGAAGTAGAACTGAACATCTTGCACTGAGTTGGAGTTGCTTTCACCAAGTGTGTGATCAAGTAATGGTATAAATTATAAAGTCACACCTCAAAAATTCACACAGTCCAGGGGAAGAGGTTCATGGGTTTGATGAAAGGATCTGGGCAATGAGCAGCCAACCATCATCAATCTGTTGTGGGAGGAAAAGGAAACAAAGGAATGACTATGATACTGTTAACTTAAATGCAATGCAAACCAAACAGTCTGTCAGCCCCCGAAAGACCCAAGTTACATTATTACATATATAAATGCTCTGTTACCTAGGTTTGAAAAATAGCAAATACAAATTATGTAGGAGTGAAGCGAACAACACTCACACTTTAAAAAAAATTATTATTAAAAGCAAAATGATACTGTATTGCCAAATTGGGAGGTACATCTGCATTATTCTTGGATTGTCTGTGAATCTTGGCCTGGGTGCCTGGCTGATGCGGTCTGATTAGGTAAGCATGAGTGCTATGCTGCTTTTGCCTTTTTGTGCAGGAGAAGAGAAGGTCTGCAGATTGGAAAACAAAAATGATATTGTAGCATCAAGAATAAGGACAGAAGGTAAACTTCGTAAGGAGTGCACCAAGAAGACTCAGAGGCAGTGCAAGAAAGAAGAATAGTCCTTTTTGCAGTCACTCATTTTATGACTGATGTGTGATCAATTAGGCAAGAGCAATTACAAGAACCAACAATCACAGACAAGTGGCCGCTTGTATTGGGCTGATCAAACTCACAATTGTCATGATCATCCTCAACAGAATAATATGAAGCCTAGCACATGCGTAATGTGATGTTCACCACGTCTGTCTCCAGTTACCTACAACAACAGGCCACCCAACCCAACCACCACATAGTATCACATTTGAGCCAGGCAGCACACTCACTCAGCAACATCACATTTCCCAAATCAAGTAAAATCAACACACCTCTCTCACCACCACTCCACAGAGTTGAGTAGGCCTCTTAGATTCATCATCAAATGTTGGTTTCTGTGAAGTTGATAACTTCCTTCTTCTGGTGGCAGTTGTTGAAGTAGTCATGTCCTGAGTCCTGCCATCATCCTCCTGACTCCGAGTAACGTATCCAACTCAGTACCAACTGAGTCCTGACTCAAATGCGATAAATCAACTTGTAGTGCAATGCTGTTGATGAACATCAAGAGAAACATTGAGTCATTTTTTGTATAGACTAGATTTGTGCTTGCTATCCAAAGGGACTGGTCGGGTCTTTGAGGAGTGTGAAGCAGAAAACAAAGCAGTGCGGACCCGGCAAACAAATCTCGCTAAGTGTCAAAGGGGAAGGAAAAAATCCCCTTCAGGAAGAAAACGATCCCCATCTTTAGGCCATCAACATTGTAAATCAATCATCACAAACACAATCAAGTTTAATAGTTATAGTTAAACAATAAACACCCAGTCTCACTGCCTGCCACCGCATGAATCATCTCAACACACTCACAAACAACAATCCCTCTTAATATATATCAACATTTGATGCTTGCATGCCATTTACCTCTTCTAATTCAAGTGCGGTGACAGTGGTATATTGCTGATTCATTGTTTCATGAAACATACATTGGTCAGTCCTGTAAATCAAAATATTTTGAAGGCAAGTCCGGCTAGGGGAATAAAGAAAAGATAGATAGGCATGGGATGGAGGAGGAACAAATTTGTCTCTCCAATGTCCTTGAGTGGAATGGGGGTAGCTTCTTCACTGCACACTGGTCCAACTCCAATCTGGCAATAAAATGTGTCTAAAATGGTGGGGCTGTATTAGTCAGTCAGACACAAACAAAATAAAATAGTGTTCCTCTAGCTATATCTTTTTTTTTGTTGTCAAAGCAGTTTGGTGATAGAAATAGAAAGTTCTATGGTTGGCGACCCAGGCCTTGTAGTCAGGCAAGTAAAGTTTGTCCTCAACCTCAGATAGTTCACCCAGAAGTAGGTCAGCTAACACACTACTGCCATGACCTGAGTCTGACCAATCACACTCACACTCATCCTCCTCCTTTCGTCCTTCAGGTATAGTGAAAGTCAGTGGTATAAAGTGCTGCTTCAGTTTGATCATGGTTAATCTCTCCACGTTTTGGGGTGAGAGACTGGTCCTTCTCACTGTGACAACTGCACCAGCTGCACTGAACACACGCTCAGCAGACATACTGGGTACCGGGCAAGCCAGATACTTTATTGCCAGCCTGCTGAGCACTGGCCATTGGCGCCTCTTCCCATACCAATGCACCAATGGGTTTTGTTCAAGATAGACCTCTGTTGGGTCATCCAGATAGGCCTGGACCATCCTCTCAATACTCAATGGGCCCGATTCACAGAACTAACTTAAGACAAAATCCTAAACTTACTACCATTTTGGTATTCACAGAAGACACTTACTCATTTTGGTATTCACAGAAGGCACTTACTCATTTTGGTATTCACAGAAGGCACTTACTCATTGATGAGTAAGTGCCTTCTGTGAATACAAAAATGAGTAACTTATTCATTTTGAGTAACTTACTCATATTGGTATTCACAGAAGGCACTTACTCATTGATGAGTAAGTGCCTTCTGTGAATACCAAAATGAGTAAGTGCCTTCGGTGAATACCAAAATGAGTAACTGCCTTCTGTGAATACCAACATGAGTAAGTGTCTTCTGTGAATACCAAAATGAGTAAGTGCCTTCTGTGAATACCAAAATGGTAGTAAGTGTAGGATTTTGTCTTACGTTAGTTCTGTGAATTGGGCCCAATGGTGTTCCACCTTGCTCAACCTCTTTTGCCTTTGCCTCTGCACTGGACTTAAGTCCTGCCTTTAGAAACCAATCATATGCAGAGTTTGGGCCTGATGCTCCTGTTCCTGTTGCTGCTGGTGGTTTAGTTGTTGGTTTTGGCTGCAGTGAACCAACAGCACTGCCCTCAGGATCTGAAGTTGAAGGCTGCACTACAGAACTTGTGCCCCGGTCAGAGTGGGCCTCTAATTCCCAGCCATTATTTTTCTAGGTCACTGGCTTGCTCAGCAATCCACATCTTTTAGTTTGAAACATTCCCGTCTGAAAAAGGAATGAAAGCAGCCAGTAACTGTTTGTACCATGGATCAAAAATTGTGGCACAGATGAAATGTTTGGATGACACAATGTCTGTTTGCACCCTTGTATTAATAGATAAGCAACGGATTAACCTCTCCACCAACGCATGCGTATCTTTTCTTTTGTCCACACCTGCGTACATTACCTCCTTTAAGTGTTCCTGGAGCATATGCAACAGCGGGATAGCTTGGCCCATGGTAATGTCCTCCTTGCTGACGTCCCATGTGAAAACCTCAAAAGGAAGCAGCATCTCTGTCAGGCATTTGACTAGGCCCCATTGGTCCATCTCAAAGATCATACCTTTCATAGTTGCATCCCCTCTTTGCATGACATACTCATTGAGCAGTCTGAACTTTTCAAACAGATGTTGTAAGTCGAGTTCTAACTTGTTGGCATCTCCTGTATGAGTGCTTTAACTGTCATTCTATTAGCACACTGCTTCTGGGCTTTAAAAGAATTTCAAAAATGAGTGCAGATTCTTCTGCAGGTGGACAGTAAGTTGCTGACTCGGTCTTCTTTTTCGAGAATGTCCTGTACAATGATGTTGATGCAGTGCACCAAACACAGGACCCTGAAATAGCCAATATCTGCCATGGCCTTAACTATATTACTTGACGATAAATGAACGAATGCACACCTGGTTGTTTTTCAAAGTCCACAGTATTTCAAAAATGCTCATAGCAGAGTTATGGCGTGCAGGCTTGTTACATACTCTGCCCCACAGGCACAATCATGAAATTCTGAAAACTTGTGGCACGCCATTGCGCGCCACCTGCTAGTCACACAGCCTCATACACAGTATAGACAGGAAACCTACTTTTTTCGTTGTAATCCATTTTAATCCACTTTTAATCCATATTGCATTCCAAGTTTCTTCTTTATTTTCTCCATTCACGTCAAAGGTAACATGATTCCACTTTTTTTCGAATGCTAAGGAATTGCCCATCCAGGCCTTATTCTATAGCACGTAGGAATACCCAGTTCATCCAGGACAGCCAAAACCATATTCACCCAATGCATTTCAGGCTGAATAGCCCTTTGTCAGGGGTATCTAAAATATTAAAACAAACATCCACTTTACTAGGTTAACATGAACCTCAGAACTAATTTAGTAACGAAAATGGCATCCTCTTCTTCACCTTCTACCATGATCGGAACGGATTCCCTGCTCGGCCCTTCACCCCTTCACCAACACCACTTGCAGGTTTTTGGCCGCTAAGGTGTTCCTCCCACTGGATTGTATGGTGTTTTCTCAAATATTTTTTTTTGCCTCCAGGATAATAGTTTGTAGCAAGCTTACCCCGACTAACACTTGCTCTGCAAATGGAGCATATGGCAATGTTCGGCTTTTTCCTAATCGCAAAGAAGTCCCAAACTGGGGAGGTCCACTTTCGGATGCTGGTGCCACTGCCAATGTCAGATGAACTGGCGGTAGGTGGCCGTTTTCACATTTGCCTCTCTGCAGTACCTACTTCTACTGAAGTGTTTGTGGATGTAGGTCACTGCCGGGGCCCTACAAATATGGCAGCTGGCAGTGGTAGTATCTGTACCGCATCCCTCAGAGCAGGTTGAGATGGGGTAACGTCGGTCTCCATGGGACCTGGACTAACATCCATGATGACTGGCTCGTCATCATCCTCCTCTTCTACATCCATAACTCTAAGGCTTTCAGGATCCTTCCTTTTCCCTAGCCTCTCCTGGCATGTCTCACTCTCAGACAGGCTTGATCAGCAGAAGGGAGGATTGGAGAAGAAGATGTTGGACTAATTCTCTTTTTTCTTGCTGAAGATCTGGAAGACAATGGATCTTCTGTAAAAGTGGCTTCTTCTACTTCCTCACATGAAGCTCAGTTTCTTGTAATGATTGGGTACTACTTTGCGAAAGTGATACATCCATTTCAATGTCACTGCTCGTTGGCGTTGCCATGATTAGACCGGCTGCCTATGTGACAGGCATGGGCTTGGGTCTAGGTTGGGGTGGGTCCGCTGATGCGGGGGTGCTGCCCCCAGCTTGCTCCTGGAGGCTGGTATGGCACTGGCAGGCACATGTTTGCCAAAAAAGATCCTGGCCAGCACGCCAGTGGTGGAAATTGGCTTCCTCTCCTCCCCACTGACTACTTCCTGGCAGCACCTTTCTTTGGGCCACCTTGAAGCTGTCAATTGGCAGCGGCACTTAGCTTCACAAGCCTAAGAGATGTCCATGTTGTGTGGTCACGCATCACGCATCATCAGTCAGAAGGCCTGTCAGAAGCACAGGCCTGATGACTGGCAGTACTTTGTGCGATGTTGTCTCTTGTGCACCTAAAAGAAAACAAACAAGAGGAACATCAGTGAAACATGGCACTGTTGCAGTTTAATTAGTGTTATCAGTTAGCGTGGTTACTTAAGTTCAAACTTATAAATAATTATCAATACAGTGTATTCAATATCCATTCGTAAAAACACACCAATATAATCTTTCATGTACACTCAGGAAGGATAAGAAAGAGCAACAACAACACACAGATGTAACCTTTTGCTTTATGTGTATCAAGTTGGGAATTGGATGTGGCACTCAGCAAGGTGCAGCTGGCAATAGAAAACTGACATAATGGAATAATCCTTAGAAAATGAATGCTGTTGTGTGGCTGTTAGTGGCCAATAGCACATGGGGTTGATGCCAGATGTTAGGAAAATGGGAAAAATAATGTAAGAAAAACAAAATAAAATAAAAAAAGTTAATTTTTTTTAAATTATTTTAAATTAATACATTTAAAAATGTGAAATAAAATTGAAAACAAATAAAAAAAATTAACAAAATTGCAAACATTAACAAGTAGAAATTCAAAAAATATATAAAACAAATTAAAAATTAAATAAAAAATATTTGTGAAAAAAATTATTCAATTGCTGATGTACTATGGGAAGAGGACTACACTTACTACCATGACCATGACAATTGAATTTGAAACCCATTTGGATTTGGGAGGCAAGAATTGGTGCAGATGAAAAATACAAAAAAGTATGTAATAATAAATATAAAACACGATTCATACAGTACATTAGTATGAGCATTGAGCTACTAAATCTCAAACATAACAAACAAAATGGCTGCCAGCCACATGGTCAAACAGCAAGCAAGCAGGCAAGGCCAAAAACGAAGAATGCATGCAGCCCTATGGCAAAAGCACACTAGCTGCCTACACAAAATGGCTGCCAGCCACATGGTGACAACAACAAGCAGGAGGCCTGGAAAACAAAGAACACATGCAGGCCTAAGGCAAAAGCACAGTGGCTGTCTTCACAAAATGGTCACCAACCGCATGGTCAAACAGCAAGCAAGGAGGCGTGGCCACAACAAAGAACACATGCAGGCCTATGGCAAAAGCACACTGACTGGCTACACAAAATGGCTGCGAGCCACATGGTGACAATAACAACCAGCAAGAAGGATTCCCTGCACAAAGAAGACATGCAGGCCTATAGCAAAAATACACTGGCAGGCTATACAAAATGGCTACCAGCCACATGGTCACAACAACAAGCAGGAGGCCTGGAAAGCTATAAAAACATGCAGGCCTATGGACACTGACTATACAAAATGGCCCCTGGCCACATGGCATGGGGAACAAAGACAAATGGTGGCCTATGGCAAACACACTTACACATTAGCCAGACAAAGGAGGCTTGGTAACACAGAGAATACAGGATTAACTCAGCAATGCCAAAAACGAAAATTAACAGGGCCAACATTTTTTACAACAATACACATCCTCCAAAGGCATTACCCGACCTATACAGTGTTTGCAAATATTTCATGAGAAAAAAAACATGAAATGCCACAAACAAATACATTGTGTATTATAATCCAATGCCATTCATGGCCTAAATGGTATTTCAATTCAACAGACACAACAGAAACAGTTGTTTCCTACACCTATGACTAGTACTGAGCCCACTGGCTGGAAGGCCCATTGGCAGACTACTGCAAAAGAAACAATTGATGGACGGATTGCTGGACAATGCAAACATTCACCCCCAGTCACAAGGATCTGGGTTAAATCCATCATTCTTTTGCTCACCACACCACCCCAGTTTGGACCCAGCCATATGCAAATCAGTCTTGACCCTGTTCCTTGTGGGAACAGTCCAGCCCGAACTGCCCAGCCAGGTCCTCCCTGGACCGGAAACAAGCATCCTGGGACCGGTTTCAGGGCATCACCCTTCATCAGCCAGGCTAGCTTGAATCCAGTGGTGTAGTGAGCACGGGACCCACGTCTGGGCATACCGTTCCCACTTAGGGGGACATATGCAAAAGAAACAATTGATGGACGGAATGCTGGACAATGCAAACATTCACCCCCAGTCACAAGGATCTGGGTTAAATCCATCATTCTTTTGCTCACCACACCACCTCAGTTTGAACCCAGCCATATGCAAATCAGTCTTGACCCTGTTCCTTGTGGGAACAGTCCAGCCCGAACTGCCAAGCCAGGTCCTCCCTGGACCGGAAACAAGCATCCTAGGACCGGTTTCAGGGCATCACCCTTCTTCAGCCAGGCTAGTTTGAATCCAGTGGTGTAGTGAGCACGGGACCCACGTCTGGGCATACCCTTCCCACTTAGGGTGACATATGCATTTGTCACCCCAGGTGGGACGGGTATGCTCAGACGTGGGTCCCGTGCTCTCCATGCCACTGGAATCAAGCTATCCTGGCTGAAGAGGGGTGAAAACCCGAAACCGGTCCTAGGATGCTTGTTTCCGGTCCAGGGAGGAGCTGGCTTGGCAGTTCGGGCTGGACTGTTCCCATGAGGCACAGGGTCAAGACTGATTTGCATATGTCTGGGTTCAAACGGGAATGTCATGGTGAGCAAAAAAACGATGGATTTAGGCCCAGATCTCTGTACTGGGGTGAATGTATGACATTGTTCTGCATTCTGTCCATCAACTGTTGTTTTTCCATTGGCAGACTACGCCACATAGAGAATTAAAAGAATATTGCACATTTATTAAAAAACATGGAGAAAATATACTAAACTGTGCAACATTTTTCCTTTGCAAAATTATAAAAAATACATGCAAAAAATAACTAGGCCTTGACTGAAACTGCAGGCCACCCCACCACAATAAATTTTAAAAATTGAATAAAAATAGAAATAAATCCTGGTAAATACCCTCTATCAAACAAACAAAACCTTTATGCAGCAGTTTTTTTCTTACTTGTGGAATCTCAAATGCAAAGTCCTTAAATCCAATGGCATATGCAGCAGACACAAAGAGTGATCCTTCCAGCTCCAAATCCAAATGAAAAGTGACCAGGAGATGGACAAAGCACTGGGAGGAGCCTGCTGGACAGGAACAGGAAGTTGGAGACTCTGGGGCACTTCCATCCTCTTGGGGAAAAAAAGTTTTAAAAAGGACTCCTCGCACCAAAAAACAACGAGAACGGTCCACTTGAGTAGGTTTTTTACTCCAAATTGTCATTTTGGGAAGCTTTAGATGCTTCTCAAGGATAGAATCCAGATTGCAGGTGCTGTTGATTGCACTCGGTCATGATCGCGTACATCACAAAACAAGCGCTGGAAATCGCTGGGGCAGTCTAAAGGCAAGTTAGCGGCCGCAAAATCTCGCGGGAGCTCGCGGGCGGCTTGCAAATCTCAAGGTGCTTGCGAATGGCTAGAAAATGTTGTGGCACTCACGAATGGCTAGAAAATCTCGTGGTTGCTCGCGAGCTCCTGGCAAGCCACTCCCACGCGTGCAAAATGACTCTGTTGCAGATCGCAGAGTTTATTGGTAACTACGTGTTCTTCATGGAGTTGCCGAATTCCGCAAACTCCGCGAGCGGAGCCGAGTTTTACGCCAACATCAAATTCTCAGGTACTGCATAATGGTTGAATTATTCACTTTCTTAACCATTCTTGTAATGCTAATTACGTTATTTTGTTTCCTTCTATTGATTATCGCAGCACATATTTTTCATACAAGAATCGCAATGCTTGAATAAATATTGAAATGCTTTGCTGAGTATTTCTTGTGCATCTCTTTGGGTATGGATGAGTAACCAAACGAAAAGGTTCTAGATTTGTTACCACAATTTCTTTGGGGAGTCAGGGTTGTCATGTTCTGAGGTAGGACAGTCCATTTGTTACCTTGCCAGGCTAGGGGTACAGAGGGTGCTCTGTGAGCTATCAGGATTTGGGCAAATATATCCTGAGGTTGGTGTGAAATCAGTCCTGCACAATCCTGATGCTTATGTTGTCCAAACAAATGCACAGTTTTATGTGGGAAAGTATAAGCAGTACGACAGTGTCAGGGACACATTCCAGGGGTGCAGTTAATGTTCTAAGGGGGGGCACACATGGCTATCCTCCCCAGGCCGATTTAGGCTAGGAGACCACGACCTCTCAGGGCCTGGATGATTTTAAAAATGGGGAGGGAGGCCCGGGGGCCACCACCTCCCCGGGGCAAGGCCGATTGCCACAAAGGGGAGGGGGTCTGCATTAGACCCCAGGGCCCACTACCTGCCCAGGGCCAGGCCATGCAAGTGAGAGGGAGAGGGTCTTGCAGCCCCCCTCCCCAGGCCACAATCTGCCACGAGGACCCCATCCCTGGGACCTGTCTGTGCATTTGAAAGGGAGGTGGGACGCGTGGCCACCCACAAGCCTTTAATGGCATTGGGTTGACAACCTCCAAGGCCAGGGTCAGCTCTGGTCCGATGTGCCCACCCCTGGGGACATAGCAGTTTCCCTGGCCATGCTAGTGCGGGCAGGGAAGCCTCTGTTTGCTCTCGCTTGGCGGGGGCAATTTAAAGCAAAGTGTAAGTCTGCTCTCAGCGGGCTGGAGCAGGAAAAATGCTCCTGCACGCCTGGAGTGGACTTTTCATCTGTTTCCCTGCCCTCTGTCAACCGTGCAGGGAAATAGATGAAAAAATTGCTCCTGTACTTTGGGAGCAGCAATTTCTGCTGTTCCCTGTGTGCTGGAGCAATGCTGGCTCACGATGGAGACAGGGAGCAGGCTATGGCCATGGAGGCATTGGGTCTCCCCTCGCTGCCCCCAACAAAGAGGCAGTGGGTACCCAGGGTGGGCTCAAGGGCACCCACCATTGACTGACTAAGCCCTGGAGAATGGGGTCCATGGGGCTGCAATCAGCCTGGGGAGGGGAGCCACGCCCTCTCTATTTTTATTCAACCAGGGCCAGGGTGATGGGGTCCCCAGGGCCAATATTGGACCAAGGAAGAGGGCTGCATGCCCCCTCCCCTTTAAGAATAAGGCCAGGCCCGGGGAGATGGGGTTTACCCAGGGTCCCCTGGGTGGGCTCCAGGGCACCCACCATTTACTGGGAAGGCCACAGGGGATGGGGTGACCAGGGCCAATATTGGGCTGAGTAGGAGGGCAAGGTGCCCCCCTTTATAATAAGGCCAAGCCTTGGACGATGGTGGTCTACAAGGCTGAAATTGGCCTAGGGAGATAATTTTGTAATGGACCCCGCGGGGGCCTTAAGGTAACTATAACTTGCACCCTCACCATGCCCTGCTAATTTCCCCACATATTACATCACTCATGATGTCTTCTATGACATTATTGATAATATCACTGCAACATTTGCAATAAAATTGTTGATGAGAAAGCTGTGCATAGCGGGGGCACGAGTCATAGCGTACGAGTTATAGTTTCTTAAGATAACTCTAGCAATAACTGCTGAATTTCTATGGTTTCGCTCGTGTAAAATGTGAACCTAACTATAAGATCCCTGTAATCTTTGTTTTTTTCAATATATATGTCTGTGTGTGTGTGTATATATATATATATATATACATATATATATATATATATATATATATATCCAACAACAACAGGGTGCCCCTGTGAGGATGCCCACTTGAAAAATACTCTCCCTGGATGGGGGACCTGAGCACAAAAACAGCCTCCTTCTTGCACTCTCATATGGCGGCTTAACGCGTTTCAAACTGTTCGTTCTTGATCACAAGCCTTGACAAACTGGAAACGACAAACTGTATGTGTGGCACCTGCTCTTTATTTGAACAACCCGCCCAGTGGGAGTGTCCTTCTGCCCCAGTGGGCGTATGCCGAATAGCATTCTGGTATTAGCAGTCCATACACAAAGTGTTACCTCAGTGGGTGTTTATCGTTTGCCTCGATCATGTCAATAAAATCCCAAGTGGGTAGGTGTAAAGATACGAGTGCTGGAAAGTGCACCTTTCATAAGTCCGCAAACTGGAGTTGTTGTTGGATATATATATATATATATTCACTGAAAAAACCATAGGTTTCAGGCACGTTATAGTTAGAAATTAGCATTTAAAAAACCTTAGAAATTCACTGAAAAAACCATAAGGTTTTAGGGACAGTTATAGTTAGTTGGACATTGCACTCGTACAAAACCTGTGAAATTCCCCCGTTATAGTTAGTTCAGGTAACTATAACTCACGCCCCGCAATGCACTGCTGATGACGTCACATATTACATCACTCATGACATGGTCAGTGACATCACTGATGACATCACTGATGACATCTCAAATGACATCACTGATGACATCACTGATGACATCATCCAGTGACTGTGTGTTTCTGTAAAGTTTAAATATGTTTAATATATATAGGGAAAGGCGTATTGAAGAATGAGTGGGTGTAGAAGCGCCTGAATGGATGATTTAGTAGGTGCGTGACTGAGTCTATAAGTGAGTGATTAAACGTATCTTACTGGATGCATGGGTGAGTGACTAAACTGTGTGAATGTCTGTATCCGTCTGTCTGTTGTTGTGTAAGCAACTGCATGGGTTTCTGACTAGCTAAATGAGTGTCTATATGGGTTATGGATTGGTTCTCTGAGTATCTGTATGGGTGCCTCAGTGTTTGTGTGGGTGGGGTGTGTGTGACTCTGTGCATAGATGTGTGAGTGGGTGATTCACTGGGTGCATGGTTTCAATTGTGCGTCTGTGATGGACTGTATGGGTGGGTGAGTGTGTGTATGGGTGTGTTAGTGATTGAATGTATATCTCAGTGGTACATGTGTGAGTAACTACATATGTGAAAGGCAGTATATATGTGTGTTGGAGTATATAAATGGCTATAAGTGAGAGTGTGTGATTGTGAGAGTGGCTATATGGATGAGTGTGTGCTTGCATCAGTGATTGCATAGGAGCGTAAGAATGTGCTAGTATTTTTATGAGTAAGTGAGCTGGTGTGTATAACTGTATAGGTGAGTAAATTGGAGTGTGATTAATTATTTGCATGACTGACTAGGTGTGTGAGTACCTCTATGGATGAGTTGTGTTGTGTGAGTGTTTATATAGGTGTATGAGTGCATATGATAGTCCTGTACTGAGTGACTGTAAGTATGAGTGACTGTACGGGTGAGTGAGTAGATGTGTGTGTGTAGACCTAAGAATCAGTGAGTGGGTATGTACTTATTGGTATTGGAGTGTGTATGGTTTTGAGAATGGCAGTCTGTAATGTAGAGTGGGTGTATCAAAACTTATATTAGGTGTGAGAAGATGCATTAAATTCTCACATGGATGATGTCATCAGTGATGTCATCAGTGATGTCATTTGAGATGTCATCAGTGATGTCATCAGTGATGTCACTGACCATGTCATGAGTGATGTAATATGTGACGTCATCAGCAGTGCATTGCGGGGCGTGAGTTATAGTTACCTGAACTAACTATAACGGGGAATTTCACAGGTTTTGTACGAGTGCAATGTCCAACTAACTATAACTGTCCCTAAAACCTTATGGTTTTTTCAGTGAATTTCTAAGGTTTTTTAAATGCTAATTTCTAACTATAACGTGCCTGAAACCTATGGTTTTTTCTGTGAATTTCAAAGGTTTTTTAAATGCTAATTTCTAACTATAACGTGTCTGAAACCTATGGTTTTTTCAGTGAATTTCAAAGGTTTTTTAAATGCTAATTCCTAACTATAACATGTCTGAAACCTACGGTTTTTTCAGTGAATTTCAAAGGTGTTGTAAATGACAATTTTTAAATGTATTAATTGTTATATTTATTTTTTTCATACTGATTTACTACATTTTTAGAAACAATTTTTTTTACATATTTTATTTTTTAAATTACATTGTAATTACATTATACATTACAAAAATACTTTCTCAGAATGAATTACTTTAGTTTAAATACTTTGCACATAGGCAATAGACTTTTAAGTACAGTAGTTACAGTTGTTGCAATGGGCAACACATTTTCAAACACAATGCAACATTCAGCTCAATGTGAATTTCTAGTTAAATGCAATTAGTTACTTTATGGATTACTTTTCTAACCACAGGACTGGATCCTAGATTCAGTCCTGGGACATCTCCTGTAAACAGTTGAGTAAAAGCGTTTTGGTTACAGTAGTGATTTTTAAGGAATATTATTGTATTTTAAAAGTTGACACTTGGAAACTTTTTCTCATAGAATCACCAATGTTATCCTATGGAAGGAAATTCACTTAGCAGGTAAAAACTGTTATCGTTACTTTTTCTTACTCAGTGTTGGATCCTGGATCCAGCACTGGTGCATCTCCTGTAAACAGTTGAAAGAATGCGTTTAAGTCATACAGGCGATTTTTAAGGAATATTTGTAGTTTGTGAAAATCGACACTTTGAAACTTTTCTGCTGAAAACCAGACAATGGATTCCTATGGAAGAAAATATAAGTTACTGGTAAGTACGGTTAAAATTACTTTTCAGGGTCAGTGCTGGGCTAAAAGATGCAGCACTGAGGTCTCTCCTGATAACAGGTGAGTAAATCGGAATTCGTATTTCGGCTGATTTTAGAGGAATATTTTAAAGTTCCAAAACTCCACACTTAGAAGAATTTCCAAGTGAAACCAGTCAATGTTAGCCTATGGAAGGAAATTCAAGTTACTGGTAAGTACGGTTAAAATTACTTTTCAGGACCAGTACTGGGCTGAAAGATACAGCACTGAGGTCTCTCCTGATAACAGGTGAGTAAATCGGAATTCGTATTTCGGCTGATTTTAGAGGAATATTTGTATGTTTCAAAAATCAACACTTAGAAACTTTTTAGCAAAAAGCAGGCAATGATATCCTATGGAAGGAAATTCAAGTTACTGGTAAGTACGGTTAAAATTACTTTTCAGGATCAGTACTGGGCTGAAAGATGCAGCACTGAGGTCTCTCCTGATAACAGGTGAGTAAATCGGAATTCGTATTTCGGCTGATTTTAGAGGAATATTTTAAAGTTCCAAAACTCCACACTTAGAAGAATTTCCAAGTGAAACCAGTCAATGTTAGGCTATGGAAGGAAATTCAAGTTACTGGTAAGTACGGTTAAAATTACTTTTCAGGACCAGTACTGGGCTGAAAGATACAGCACTGAGGTCTCTCCTGATAACAGGTGAGTAAATCGGAATTCGTATTTCGGCTGATTTTAGAGGAATATTTGTATGTTTCAAAAATCAACACTTCGAAACTTTTTCAGCAAAAAGCAGGCAATGATATCCTATGGAAGGAAATTCAAGTTACTGGTAAGTACGGTTAAAATTACTTTTCAGGATTAGTACTGGGCTGAAAGATGCAGCACTGAGGTCTCTCCTGATAACAGGTGAGTAAATCAGAATTCGTAGTTCGGCAGATTTTAGAGGAATATTTGCACAATGATGAAGGGAGGGGCGGGGCCTGAGGTGACATCTGTGCAAACGCGCCCCGTGGCGCGTTTTAAGTTGGGGGATTAAGTCCCCTTGAATCATGAGGGTCCCTAGGGGCCAACTAGCCCACCAGGAACCTCCAGTATGCGCTAGGGGCTGCGTTGCAGAGACGTGTAGAGAGGCCACACCCTTTTACACCTCTCTGCAACGCAGCTCTGTGGCGCTTTCTGGATGTACCTGTTGGGCTAGTTGGCCCCCAGGGACCCTCAGGATTGAAGGGGATTTAATTCCCCATCTTAAAACGCGCCATGGGGCCTGTTTGCACACATGTCACCTCAGGCCCGCCCTCCCTTCACCACTGTGCAAACGCGCCCCGTGGCGCGTTTTAAGTCGGGGATTAACTCCCTTGAATCCTGAGGGTCCCTGGGGTGCAACTAGCCCACCAGCTACCTCCATTAAGCGCCACAGAGCTGCGTTGCAGAGAGGTGTAAAAGGGGCGTGGCCTGTGTACACCTCTCTGCAAGGCAGCCTCCTGGCGCATACTGGAGGTTCCTGGTGGGCTAGTTGGCCCCCAGGGACCCCCAGTATTCAAGGGGAATTACGTCCCCTTCTTAAAACGCACCTGGGGGCGCGTTTGCAGAGTACTGCAGGGAGGGGGCGGGGCCTCCGGCACGATGCCGTTTTTTTTGTTTTTTTATGCAAGGGGGCTGCGTGTCCCCCTTCCCTCGGCCACATTTGGCCCCGGGGACCCCATCCCCGGGGCCTGGGCATTTTTTTTGTTTTATTTTAAAAAAAAAAACGGGAAGGGGCCGCGTGGCCCCCTTCCCTGGGCCTCTATTGGCCCCGGGGACCCCATCCCCGGGGCATGCCCTCTTTTTAAATTAAAAATATGGAGGGGGCTGCGTGGCCCCTCCTCAGGCCATTTAAGGCCCCGGGACCCCATCCCCCGGGGCCAACTTTGCCCTTATTTTTTTTATTTTTTTATTTTTTTTATTTGGGGAGGGGGCTGCGTGGCCCCCTCCCGGGCCACTTATGGCCCCGGGGACCCCATCCACCGGGGCCTGGCCTCTGGTTGGGGACTGTGGGGGTCTCCAAACCCCCACAGTCCCGCCCGGCTCCCCGTGTCCTACGGGAGCCGGCATTCCTTTTCACATGGGGAGCAGCTAACATGCTGCTCCCCGTGTGGAAAGCAATTAGTTTGCATTTTGAAAGAGAGAGCAGGTTTCCTGCTCTCTCTTTCAAAATGCAAACAAGTTTGCTATGACAGGACAGGAGCCGCGAGGCTCCCTTCCTGTCATAGCAAACTACAGTGTCCCGGGGTAGGCACCCCGGGACACTGCAGGAGCCGGCCCTGGGGGTGGCGGTCCCCAGGGCCATCAAGGGCTCCAGGAGGGGGCCGCGCGGTCCCCTCCCTACATTTTGAAAGCCCCGGGAGGTGGTGGTCCCCGGGGCTTGGGGGTCCAAAACGGACCCCCATTTTCAATTTTCTTAGTGCCCCGGGGAGGTGGTGGTCCCCGGTGCATGTGGGGGCTGGAGCCCCCCACACAGGTTTAAAAAATAAAAATAAAAAGCCCCGGGAGGTGGTGGTCCTCGGGGCTGCGGGAGGCTCAGAGCCCTCCCGCACCATTAATGATAAAGCCCCGGGGGTGGCGGTCCCCGGGGCTTGGGGGCCCTTAGAGGCCCCCCATACATAAAATAAACCCCCTCCAGCATGCCCCCGGGACTTGGCCCACCCGGGGGCAAATTATCTTGCTCGGCAGGATCCGCGCTCCCTGAGCGCATCCTGCCGATTTTTTTTTTTTTTAAATGCTTTTTTTGCCCAGGGGCTCCTTGTGGGACCCCTGAGCAGGCCTAGGGGTTAGGGTGTTTCTACCCTGCCCCCTTTGTGCGTTTTGCGCACTTGTTTCTTTTTTTTCTAGGCGGATCCGCGCACCCTAAGCGCATCCCGCTGATTTTTTTAAAAAAAATGCTTTTTCTGCCCAGGGGGTCCTT
This sequence comes from Calotriton arnoldi, assembly GCA_963921515.1. Taxonomy (NCBI): domain Eukaryota; kingdom Metazoa; phylum Chordata; class Amphibia; order Caudata; family Salamandridae; genus Calotriton; species Calotriton arnoldi. The sequence goes on from CAWUFW010001575.1 coordinate 368,814, forward strand.
GTGGGACCCCCTGAGCAGACCTAGGGGGTCAGGGTGTTTCTACCCTGCCCCCTTTTTGCGCTTTGCGTACTTGTTTCTGTCCCTCGGTTCTACCGAGGGACAAAATGGCTGCCAACACTTCCTGATTTGGAGTGTTGACAGCCAATTAGCATGCAGCTCGTGATCGGGAGGGTACGCGGATCCGACGCGCCCATAGATATATGTGATTTTAATTGTGAATTTCTCAGGAACTACTGAACGGATTTACACCATTTTTGCAAAAGGCACCAGTCTGAACCAAGGGCTACCTCTTTGCCAAATTTGGGGTAATTCCGTTCAGCAGTTCGGGCTGTAGCTGCGACTAAAGGTTCCTATCGAAAAATGAATGGGGAAAACGCGTTTTGGGACCCCCCTTTTTTCTCGGCCCCCGCTTGACGTATCATCCCGAGACTTTCAGGGTAGGAGCGGACCGGAGCGCCCCAACAAGTTGGAAGCTTTCGCAAGATTCGTCAACCGGCGCCAACGTTATTGCAAATAGAATGTCGCGGATTTCCTATGGATAATAGGTCCTAACTATAACTATCTACTGGCGACCGCCAGTAGATAATATATATATATATATATATCTATATATATATATATATATATATATATATATATATATATATATATATATATATATATATGTTATCTACTTTATAGTTAGGACCAAAGTTTCCACAGAAAATTGTTTTCTGTTTTGCCAATAACATTGGTGCCGCTTGCCGAATCTTTACGAAATTTTCACAAAACTTCCCTTTTTTGGTTCAGCTGCTGTGTTGAAAGTTTCGGGGTGTTTTGTTAAGGAGGGGCCAAGAGAAAAGGGGGATCCCAAAACGCGTTTTCCCCATTTTATGTCCATGAGGATTTTTCATTTTTTGAACACGACTATAACTTGAACCGCTGAATGGAATTACACCAAATTTGGCAAAAACCTAGATGTTGGTTCAGAAAGCGTGCTTTTCGTGATTTGGTGTAAATCCTTTCAGTAGTTTCAGAGATATTTAGGTTTCAAATATATAAATATTTGCATGCCCAAAATACTACTGAAATCTGAAATCTGATTGGGTGCTACCACTTCAACCAGGAAGTGTTGGCTGCCATCTTGGGACCAATATACATGAAAGCACACAAACTGAAATGCTCTGTAGTTAATGGAAGGTTTTGAGGGTCACAAAAAGGAGAACATATAAAGGGTGATAACAGATTTTAGTTACAACATAAATCATTTGTTGATGGTACCATACTAATTTGAGGAATTATTGTGTGTTCTAAGGTGATTTTTCCCTGTGGAAAAACCTTCTGCTGGGATTTCAAGAATCATGTTTGAGAAAAACCTGTTTTCTCATGATTTCCCCAGAGAGATTATGGAAGGTGCTCCAGAAACTAAAATGAGAGCATATTTTCTGTAAATTCACACTATCTTTCTTAGCCATATGAAAATAAAGTCTAATAGTTGATTTCCTTGTGTTCCACTGCTGCATCCAAGAGTGTTCTAAAGAACAACTAGAGCACTAACAGTGTTACTTATGATAAAAGTATGGGGCACCTGATGCCATGTTGATTGAATCAAACTGGTAACATTTAAAACATTTAATTTAGAAAGGAACAAAATGACGGGGTTAAGTTGGTCATAGAAATTATAGTCAGTGCTGTATAAAGAACAATTAGGACACATTTTTAGTGAGTTCTTAAATATCTTCCTCTTCTATTTCATTAAAACATTCTGACATGCAGACTGAAACATGCAGTTCAACACATGCAGACTGAAACATGCACTTTCTACACCAGCAGCAGACTGCCAGTTGATTCCCTGGTGATAACAAGTTTTACTATAGTGTTCTAATGAGCAACTAGAGTGCTAACATTCTGAATTTATGCCAAAGTGGTGGCACATATGAAGGCCATCTTGATGGAATCAAAGTAGAAAACTGAAAGCATTTTCTACTTAGGATAATGCGGTAAATGATGACATTTGGGAGATTCATAACAAATAAGTCTCCCAAGAAAGCCACCAGAGAAAAAAGAGCCCAAATATAGCACAAATATCACCCAAATGTAGCCCAAGTGTAGCCCAATGACAGAAGCATGCAAAACACTTTATTATTTTGTTTTTGTGAAGTTTTATTTAGCACAGACTTTACCCTAAGGTATAGGAGCGCTTTACATGAGCATCAGTTACATTACACAAGGACACATTCATTTTGGTTTTAGGCATGGGGAGATTAAGTGATTTGCCCAGAATCACAGGATATTGAGCTGGCGCTAAAACTCAAACCTGGTTCCCCAGTTGCAAAGTCTGCAGCTCTGGCTGTAACGCCACATCCTCTCCCTTAAGTGTAACATATAATCATGTGATCAACTGGAGTAAAAAAAACATAAAGATAGCAAATTATTTAAAAGTACTTTGTTACTATTTGAGAACTCAGAAATGATGTCCTCATTTTATTTCTTTAAAGCTCTAACCATAATTTCTATGGGAATAAGACCCTCTCATGGAGGACGGTGCAGAGGCAATAAGTTGACCACGCTGTGCTGGTGGGAGGGGCAGTGGCAGCAAAAACGACCATGGAGGAAGGGAAAAATGGGGCAGGGGCAACAAACCAACCATGCAGTACAGGCAAGAGAGGCTGTGGCTATATGAAAGACCATTGAGGGTAGAAAGAAGATGCAGTACAACCATACATGCCAAAAGGCCAGGTTCAGGCAGGAGATTCCCGATGTTTTTAAGCCTAAAAGGTCTTTATTTTATTTGTCTCCTGACTAAAATCTCCTCTTCTTCAATGTAAGTCTTTTTTTAAAAAATATACTTTTATTGTTTTTTCATAACATAGGTCTTCATGTTACTCCATTATAGTACATTTGCTCGTATTTAACCGTACTTTATCAAGGATTCATACATTTCCAAACTCTGCTTGTCACATCGTATTTCTATTACATTTTGTGCTGTAGTATTCACACATTTCCACCAAATCACACCGGCTATATTCCAGGAAAGACATAAAACCAAGCTTCTCAACATTATCCCCCTCCCCCCACCCCCCGGTCCTGTGCAAGGTTAGATATACAATAAAATTGTCACATCTAGTCTCTCCTACTCTTGTGAAGACTATACACTTGTAAGTGAAGACAGGAGTATTTGTGAAGTCGTGACGCTCGGTAGGTGCTCTGCGAGCTATGTGGTTTATTGTGTGCAGGCAGGGGTAGTATATTGCTCCACCTCCTTCGCCTTAAGAGCCTCCAACATAACATCCCACTCCAGTGCTATAGGGACTCTACGTAGTACTCTCAATTCTTCACGGCGCAGGACAGCGCTCTCCGCTCTTCCCCATCGAAGCAATTCAGTATGCCATGTGTGTTCCGTGGGTGGCCTACGCGACTTCCAACGCATTGTGATGGTGCGTATCGCTAAAATAAGCGCCAGATCTACAAAACGGTATTGTACTTTGTGTTTCGATACATGTGCATGCAAGCCTAATATACATTCTTCTACTGTAGATTGTAATTCACGCTGTGCAATCTCACTAACTATGCGCCTAACCGTATCCCAGAACCCTGTTATTTTGGGGCAAGCCCATAACAAATGCAAAAGACCAGCCCCTTCTAAGGAGCATCTCGGGCAGTGGTGTTGTGTCTGTGGAAACATTTTATCCAGCTTATGGGGAGTAAGATATGCCCTATGAAGGATCATGGTGTGAATAAATTTAAATTTTGCGTTCCGCGATATCTTCTTGGGGCGTTCCACAATGACCTCCCATTCCTTGTCTGTCAAGGCTCGCCTGATATCCTCTGCCCATGCCACCCACGGTGTGTCTAGACTAACCTCTGTGTGGGAACGGATCCCTACATACAGCCACTTAACAAGGTGTCTACCTCTGCCCATATAGTAAAGCATTTTAACCAATTCGTGCGTGGGGGGCTCCTGCCTCTGTGGGGCCCATTGTATTTTCACATATTGAAACAGTGCAGCATGCAGTAAATATAAATGCGCCGGCGCTCCCGTTTCATTCACAAAGGTATCATGGTCCAAGAGCGTCCCATCCCCAAACAAATCAGCCACCGTGCTGATCCCCACATCCAGCCATGGTGTTATCCTACGCTGAGTTACTTGGCCATCCATCAACGGAATTCCCAGTAATGGGATATTACCTGCATAAGCATTATGTGTACCAGTGTATTGTAACGCCGCTTTCCATTATCGAAGCGCGGTGCGCAGCAGCGTGGGGAGACGGTTCGGGAGCTTGCTATTGGGTAGCAACAGGGTGTGCAGGGCACCGCGGTCTATATCATGGTCCGTAAACCCTAGCTCGTGCAGGTTATGCCCGGCAGTCCAAACGGACAACCATTGTAGTTGGCATGCGTAGTAATATGCTCTCAAGTCGGGGACGCCCAGACCCCCCTTACTCGTGCCCAGTTGTAGTTTTTTAAGGCTGATGCGACGTATGCCCGATCCCCATATGAGGTCTATGAGCAGGGTATTCAACGCTTTGAACGTGGTATGTGGTATCAGAAGAGGTAAATTAGTAAAATAGTAGATCAAGCGGGGAGTACCACCATTTTCGCGAGGGCCGCCCTCCCCGTAACCGACAATGGCAAAGTAGTCCAGAAAGCCACACTAGAACGCAGGGCCCTAATCGCCCTATTCAAGTTACCATCCAGCATATCTATGTGAGTCCGATATATCTGGATACCCAGATATTTGAAAGTGTGTTGTGCAACCTGCAGACTGCCATCTCCAAACTCAACAGTGTGGGTATCCTCACGTTCCGTGAAATAAAAACATGTGACTTCGCCGCATTTATGGCAAGGCCTGAGATCGCCTCAAAATGACTAAACACCTCGTATAGCGGGTCTAGGGGAAGCGGAGGTCCCTAAGATATAGAATAATATTGTCTGCATACGCAGAAAAAAGATGTGTCGTACCCCTTAATGTAATGCCCATATCGTGCAGGTCTTTACGTACCTTGATTGCCAGGGGCTCTAGGGCCAATATGAATATAAGAGGCGACAGTGGGCATCCCTGTCTGGTCCCTCTGTATATTGGATATTCTGCCGAGATATTGCCACCAGTACGAGCACGTGCAGTAGGTGCAGAATATAAAAGACGTAGCCAGGATATGTAATCCGCTGGGATCCCAAAGTGCTTCAGTGCGCAGAACATATAGTCCCAATGAATAGAATCAAACGCCTGACGTAAGTCCAAGGATATACAGCCTGCATGTTCATAGGGCTCGGGGCTTCCATCAGGAGGTAGTGTAGCTTCCTGATATTCAGGGACGTACTGCGGGCGGGGAGGAAACCAGTCTGATCTACATGAATTAGTGTAGTCAGGGAGGGCAGCAATCTATTGGCCAACACCTTACTTAATATTTTATACTCCGTGGTCAATAAGGACAGCGGGCGATAACTGGCCATGTCTGCGGGGTCCCTGCCTGCTTTCGGAAGTGAAACCACTAACGCTTGTACCGTCGTGTGGGGTAAAGAACCTTTCTCTAGCGCTGTATTGTATAATATTTCCAATTGGGGCACCAGTGCATCGGCATATGTAATATAAAATTCAACTGGAAGGCCATCCAGTCCAGGGGTTTTATTACGTGGGAGTCCCTTCATAGCGGCCCTGATTTTGTGTAATAGGTGTGTAATAGGTCCCACCATGGCTCTCTGGGCCTCAGCCGTTACCTGCGGGTATGTGAGGGAGGAAAAAAAGGCTTCCATAGGGGCTGCCTCGTTGCTATTAGGTTTGCTATACAATGTGGCATAATATTGACGAAATGCAACATTAATGTCCCCCTGAGTAGTGACTCTGTCCCCTCCCACGGTAGTGACCTCATTTATAACAATCGTAGAGGGAGTGTCCCTAATTAGCCTAGCAAGCAATGTCCCAGATTTATCCGCTTCAGTGTGATTCAGCTGCGAGTACCTGTGGTAGTCTATTACTCGGAGATCTTCTAGCAATTCCGCATATCTAATTCTAGCCTCCTGTAACGCAGCGCCCTTATCAGTGTCGGTTGTGGCTTCCAACCTACCCATTTTTTTTCTCTACATCTATAAGTGATTTATGGAGTTCCTGTCGGACACCAACTGTCGTACTAATTGTCTGCCCCCTTACCACCGTCTTAAAGGCATCCCATTCGAATAATCTATTCGCTGCAGTGTTACTATTTTCAGCAAAATAATGTTCAATGGTGTCTGACATGGTTGCCTTGAACACCGAATCCTCCAACATCTGTGGCCACAGGCGCCAGGTGGGTACAGGGGTAGGTATTCGTCCCCAGTTGAGAACAATCTCCAGTGGGTTATGGTCCGAAAAGGTCTTTGCCAGATATGTCGCCTGGGACACCTGCATTGCTATCCGGTTGGAACAATATATTCTGTCTATTCTCGTGTGTAGTACGTGGACAGGGGAATAGAATGAGTACTCCCTATGTGTGGGGTGCCGCATCTGCCATACATCACACATCTCCCATCCCACAGCCCATCTACCCAATGCTTCCGCCTGTTTAATCACTCCTGCCCCATGTACAGGCGGGTGAGACCTGTCCAGGGTAACATCCATCACTGTATTACAATCACCTCCTATGATCCATGGGTGGTGTTCTCAGCCTGTTAGTGCAATAGTTAATATATCCCAGTATTTATCTTGTTCAATGTTGGGTGCATATATGTTGCCCAAAACCACATGCTGTCCATCCAACGTCCCCCGTACATATATCTCCCTTGCTTGTCTATCCACTGCTCCAGCGCTAGAAACGGTACTCCATGCCTAACCCAAATGGTGACCCCCCTCGCAAAGCTAGAAAATGTGGTGGAGAAGATCTGACCTCTCCACTTCCTACGTAACTTCAGCACTTCACCATCCGCTATATGGGACTCTTGCAAACACACTACCTGCGCTTTGCGTCGCTGTAGCTGCACATGTATTCTGTGGCACTTCTGCACAGAGCCTAAACCCCGAACGTTCCACGTTAAGATAGTGTACCTACCAAGTGTATGCATTGTTGGGCAATCAGCGCCCGCTTACCTGTGTCTCTAAACATTCGAACCCAACCAAGCCAATCTCTGCACTCGGACCGTGTACCCCCCAAAACTCCCCTATACTCGGTCCGGTCGAAGAACTGTACCGGACCCCACAACGTAACTGTACACAAAAGAACATTGTAAATACAAAAAGCGCATTCGCCATGTGGGGGACATTGCTAGCACTTCGCATGTGGTGTAGTCTCTGTCGAGATAATACATGTAAGCTCTATCGGTACCTTGGGCTGTAAAAGTGCCTGTACGCCATACTATTGCACTTTAGCTAGAATCATATCTTACAGAATAATTATACATTTCAGAAATGCACTCCAATATAGCGTTCAATTTAACCAAATAAGCCATCAGCTGTCTGCGGGGTCACAGTAGGGAACAGAGCCACACTCCTTTCTGAGTCTGTGTCCTGCAGTTCTTCTTCAGAGGAGGTCTTATCTTCCATGCGTGAAAGTGGCCGCCGCGAGGATCGCCTGTGACTTGTTTTGCTGCATCTGTTGCGAGGTGAGGAACTTCTGAACAGTATTCCTGCATGAGCGCCTGCTACCGCGGGCAGCAGGCACACCAGTACCAGTGGGGCCCTCGGTCACACCCTGAGACCCAGAGGGTGCAGTTTTGGTCAGTTCCATCACCTCCAGCCAATCGTCCACATCTCCCGGACTTTCAAAAAAGTATGCCTTCTGGTCATGCAGAACCCTTAGCCTGGCCGGGAAAAGCAGTGCATATTTCAAGTTCAAGTCCCGTAGTCGTCGCTTAACTGCCATGAACCAGAACCGTATAGTCAGGATATAGCGAGATTCTCGCATTTTCGAAGTTAATCTGGGGAAGTTCGCGAGCCTTTTGCAGGATTGTATCCCTGTCCCGAAAGTTCAGTAACTTCACTATTAGGGGACGCGGCAGGGCCCCCGGCCGCGGCCGTCCCGTGGGGATCCTGTGTGCACGTTCGATACAATATTGAGTAGAGAGCCCCTCAGCCGTGACGTGATCCTTGAACCACTGCTCCATGTAGCGCGTAGCATCACTCCCTTCACTTCTCTCTGGCAGACCAATGACGCGTATGTTGTTCCTCCGTGCTCTCCCTTCCGCGTCCTCCACACGATCCATCAGGGTGGCTACCTGATCCTGCAGCTGTTTAATGTGCACCTCACTCTTCGCCTGGCGAGGTGTTAGCTCCTCCAATGTCGCGGTATTGTCCTTTACTCTATCCGCAAGCTTCACATGATCCGCCCGGAGCAGGGTAAGGCCTGTTGTTAGGGTCCCAATCTGGAGCTCGATGGCTTTCCTGGACTCCCGAACTTCTAATAAGATGAGGTCCAGCTTGTCCCCCGGCTCAGTCAGGGCAGTAGGCGGGATGCAGCTGAGCGGCGGCGTGCCATCTGTGTGGACCGCGGTGTCCGGTATGGGCTCAGAGCCGCCCCCTTGCTCCTGCTGTTTTCCCCTATTGCGCCCCATCACGAGGGAAGGTGAGGTAGCACACAACAACAGGCGGCTTTACCTGACACCCCAATGCCTCGCTAGTGTGCCCGCATCCAGAAGACCCAGTCGCCACCTTATATCAGTCTCACAGCCACACAGTATTTCAGGGGTCCGCGGTCCCTATGCATCACAGCTCCTCTGTGCGCAGCGTCCATGTAACCCCAGCCCGGGCCGGTCCTATAGCCGCATCAAGCGCCAGAGAGGTCTCAGAAGCCGAGTCACACTGTCCCACAGCTCATCTCTGTTACCCCCGGCACACCGATTGCAGCCAGTACCTGACTCTGCTTGCCGCCGCATTTCAATGTCCCACTGTGCAAGTTAAGGAAGTAGGATGCAGCTAGGCCCCACGTGTGGCATCCTACCCGACCGGGGATCCCGCCCCGTGGCGCGCAGTACTTCAAGGACTCCTCTTCAGTGCCGCAGGTATCCCACACGCCTCAGGAGTAGACCGCTGAGTCGCACACCATGGGTGGGCCGTCCTCTGACACCTCCGCTAGCCTCTCCGGCGGGCCGCCAAGTCCGTCATCGAGGTAGGCCGCATCGCATCCCCGGGCTCTCGTAGCTGCAGTGCCCCAGTCGCGCAGTCTCCTCTGATCTCCTCCCGCGATTCCGGAAGACCTCCACAGTTCGCCACTGGCTACACCTACCGGAGCTCGTTGCAGCGGTGCGTCGTCTGCACCCCAAGCCAGGATAGGTTCCAAGCTGCCAGGCACCGTCGTCGTCCGGGTCCTCTCTCACAGCCCACACTTCCGCAACACCTCGCGGCGCCCCGTCAGAGCGCAGGGCAATCCGCTCTCTCCACCGGCAGATCTCGGCTGAAAAGCGGTTCCGATTATCGGCCCAGCCTCAGGTAGTCTGCTCCCTCATCTGCAGACCCCAAATGTCCGTGTGCCTCAGGATAATAGTAGGATAATGTAGCCCAGGACCGGAGCTCGTCTAAAAGACGACCGCCATGCTCGGCCTGTAGCCACGCCCCCTTTTCAATGTAAGTCAATGGGGAAAATCAATTCCCCAGGTTTTTTTTTTAAATCTACCTCCTACCAAGTTCAAAATATTGGCCAGTTTGGTACATTGGATCACGCAAAGGCAGGAGGAATGGGGCAGGGACACGGAATCGGATAAGAGCTGGCAGGAGGGAGATGGGCAGGGTCCCCAAACTGACCTTACAGGGCAAGTGTCAGGGGTTCCTGCAGCACAGTACATCACACAGGGCAAGCGATACAGCAGTGCAGCAAGCAGACCATGGAAAGCAATAGGGAGGGAACAGGGCCATGCACATGGAAAGCAGAGAGCAGAGGGGAAGAGGCAAGGGCAGCAAGCTGACCATAGCGGACAGACAGGAGGGACAGTTGCAGCATAACAGACCCTGAAGGGTAGGAGGGAGGGGGCTGGGGAATGACAGCAGACAAAACAAAGCAGGAGGGAGGCGATAGGGGTCTGCACATGGAAAACAGAGGGCAGGGGGCAAGGGGGCAGGAAAGGAGCAGCAAGCTGACCATGGAGAGCAGGTGGGATGGGCACTGGAAGCACAACACACCATTGAGGACAAAAGTGAGACTATAATGGAATTCACAGAGACAATGGAGGGAAGGTGGGAGAGGGGCAGGGGCAGCAAGCTGACCACACAGGGCAGGTGGGAGAGGCTGTGGCAGCACAGAAGACCATGCATGGCAAGCGGGAGGGATAGTGGTAGCACAACAGCAATGACAGGTGAGAGGGAGGGGGCAGGGGCATGCACAAAAGTCCATGGAGGACAGAAGGGAGGGCTAGGGGATAGGCACAGGCAAGAGAGGGCAGGGGAAGGGACATCATCAAAGACCATGCAGGGCTGACAGATGGAGTGGCAGCAAAATAAACCATGAAGGACAGGTGGGAGGGGATAAGGGCATGGAAATTGGGCAGACAGGGTGGAGGTGGCAACGATAGGGGCAGCCATCTGACCATGCTAGGCAGATGGGAAGGGGTAGTGGCAGCTCAACAGAACACTCAGAGTAGTTAGGAGGGTGACAGGTCCATGGAATATAGTGGGAAGTAAGGAGGGAGCTGGGGTATGTACAAACATCGGAGAGCAGGGGGAAAGAGAGTAGGGACAGCAAGATAAGCACAGAGGCTAAGCAGAAGGACAATGATGCTGCATGGAATTGGGGAACAGAGAGCAGGAGGAGTGGGCAGGGACATTGAGCTAAATGGAAGACAGTGGCAGCACATTGGACCATGCAGGGCAGGAGGGAGGGGCTGGAGCATTAACTCGGACAACAGAGGGTAGGGAAGAGGTGGATGGGGCAGCAAGCTAACTGTTTAGGGCAGGCAGGAAGGGCAGTGGCAGAACAACAGCCACACCCACTGTAATGAGGGAGCAGGGTCATGGACAATGGATGGCAAGGAGGAGGTGGCAGGAGCAGCAAGCTTGGGTGGGGGCAGCACAATACCAGGCCAGGCCCTGTGTTTAACCCCACCCCTTTGTGTATTGCGATGGGCAGCTTACTTCATGCTAAAAAAAACCTTAGAAGTTCACTGATTAAAACTAAGGTTACAGGGACATTATAGTTAGGCTCAGAATTCACTCGTACAAACCAGTGAAATTCAGCAGTTATAGTTAGCTGAGCTAACTATAACTCGCGCCTTGCAATGCACTGCTTATGACTTCACCTATTACATCACTCGTGACATGGTCGGTGACATTAATGATGACATATCTGATAACATCTCAAATGACATCACTGATGACATCATCTAGTGACTGTGAGTGTTTTCAAAAGTTTTTCAAAAGTTTATGAGTCTTAAATATATATACCAAGGTTTATTGGCTATTGGTGAATCAGTGGGTTTATGAGTGCCTGTACGGATGATTCAGTGGGTGCGTGACTGACTGTATAAGTGAATGATTAGGTGTTTCTGTAAATCTATGGGTGAGTGACTGGTTGTGTGAATGTTTACACAAGTGGGTCTCTGAGTGGGTGTGTGAGTGTATGAGTGAGTCTGTGAGTGGGTAAGTGAGTGTGTTTGTGAATGGCTCTATGGTCTGTGAGTGAATGTGTGAGTGCCTGTATGGGTTTGTGAGTGGGTCTGTGAGTGCCTGTGTAGGTCTGTGAGTGGGTCTGTCAGTGCCTACATGGGTATGTGAATGGGCATGTTAGTGTCTATGTGGGTCTGTGAGTGTATTTGTGAGTGGCTGTGTAGATCTGTGAGTAGGTGTGAGAGTGTCTGAGTGGTTCTGTGAGTAGGTGTGTGAAATTGAGCTTATAGTTACCTGATCTAACTATAACTTACGCGCCGCAGTGCACTGCTTATGACCGCACATATTACATCACTCATGACATGGTCAGTGACATCATTGATGACATCTCAAAAGACATATATACGTATATATACATATTAGCTACTGGCCAGTATGTAGTTAGAGTTAGGACCTAGTTTCCATAGGAAAGCTTTTTTTGACATGTTTATATTGGAACAATTGTTGTGAATTGGGAACTTCCAAGCTCGGCTACATGGAGTACAAACAGTGAAAACTAAAATGCTACATACGCGCTTTTCATCATTCGGTGCAGGTTAATACAGGGTTACATAGGAATTGTTACCGGGAGGACCATAACTAATTCGGCATTTGGCATTGTTAGTGGTTTAGCTATTTTTTCCTACGTACTCCCTTGCACCGCTGCAAGTGACTTGTGACTTTCCAAAGGCAAAACACAAAGCCAATTACCAAAATGAATGTTTCTGTTTGAACTCAGGCGGCACCTGGAGGGGTGAAAGACCCCTCCTTTATTTATATTTCATAAAGGGACAGTGTCTGTCAATTATTACAGGCGAATGTCTGTTTCTCTCCTTTCTTTGAGCAATTTGATTTTATCTTGGGCTAAATGTATTTACAATTCTGAGCACAATAGGCAAAGAACGTGACCCGGGCTTTAAAATCTCTGCACCTTTTATGTGTTCTGCGTAGTTTTCAGCACAAATTTGAGTTTCACTTTGAAGACCCGACACTGGTCGTTTGTATTTAACCCGTAGGTCTTACAGAGTTTAAAACATCAAAATGTGCAGTCACTATTAGTATTGCACGTAGTAGGATGCAGTAGTCATGGTAATTTAAAAATGAGCTGGGTCAGCTTGAACAATGTTAGAAAGTTGAAATTGACATAATTTGAAATAACTACAAATAGATAGAGGGTAGAGGCTATAGCAGTCCGCACCTGACAAATGTAGTGTGTCAAAATATATCGTGATAGTGCAAAGAACCAAGGAGCACTCCCCTCTATGCTCCCCACCTAGGAATAAGTTCCTATAACAATTTGAACGCAAAAGGGTTCAGCACTTTCAATAGTTATAACAGTCAATATCCAAAACATTGAGCACACAAGAAGATGTTCCAATCCCAGATATAGTTTTCTTAACAGGATTGTTCTTTATTGAGTTCATTAAAAATCAAAGGACCATAGCCGACGCGTTTCGTCTCACAACGAGACTTCTTCAGGGCTTATTTGAGTCACAGAGAAAGCGTGTTCAGAGACGTTGTGTATTCCAGCAAATTGTCATTATTTTCATGTTGGGAAGACTCTTATATAGTAGGCATTACCACGATTGCGGCTCGATGACCTGCTGCGCGTATGCTCGTCAGTTTCAACATCTGTGATTGGAACATCTTCTTGTGTGCTCAATGTTTTGACTTTTATAACTATTTGACTGTTATAACTATTGAAAGTGCTGAACCCTTTTGCGTTCAAATAATTTGAAATAATGCTGCATTTGTAGTTTTCGTTTTCTCTTTCTTTTATGTTCATGCATCACGTGATTTGCTCACACTTTAAAAGGTGAGCTCAGTATGGTGCCCAGCATGTGTGACAAAGGCCGGTGCCTTGGCCGAAACGCATCATGTTGGCTAAAATTGTGGAATGAAAGCTCGGTGGTTTAGCAACTAGCATCCTGTGCTGTGTCATTCGTAGACGGGTTTTGGTTGGAATACATATACATATACTAATAACATAAAATCTATTTAAAAAACATTCTATTATAAATTACAACATTAAACTATTTAAAAATCTTTAAACTTAAATTTCCCAGTCCAGTCAGTGCAACAGTAGGGAAAGTGTTGGATAGCGGAGGGGTGAAAATAACTATTCCCACTCCAGTGAGTGCAACAGTAGGGAAAGTGTTGGATAGTGGAGGGGTAAAAATTACTATTCCCACTCAAGTGAGTGCGACAGTAGAGAAAGTTTTGGATAGCGGAGGGATACAATGTGCTATTCACACTCCAGTCAGTGCAACAGTAGGGAAAGTTTTGGATAGCGAAGGGGTACAAGTTACTATTCCCACTCCAATGAGTGCAACAGTAGGGAAAGTGTTGGATAGCGGAGGGAAAAAATTTACTATTCCCACTCCAGTGAGTGCAACAGTAGGGAAAGTGTTGGATAGCGGAGGGATACAATTTACAATTCCCACTCCAGTGAGTGCAACAGTAGAGAAAGTTTTGGATAGATGAGGGGTAACATTTACAATTCCCACTCCAGTGAGTGCAACAGTAGGCAAAGTGTTAGATAATGGAGGGGTAAAAATTACTATTCCCACTCCAATGAGTGCAACAGTAGGGAAAGTGTTGGATAGCGGAGGGAAAAAATGTACTATTCCCACTCCAGTGAGTGCAATAGTAGCGAAAGTGTTGGATAGCGGAGGGATACAATTTACTATTCCCACTCCAGTCAGTGCATCAATAGGGAAAGTGTTGGATTGCTGAGGGTTAAAATTCACTATTCTCAATCCAGGCAGTTGAAAATTAAAAACAAACGAAATGTCAACAGCAGTATAAAAATATTTTTTTTAAAGTCAGTAAAAAATACATAAATGTTAAAAATTTAAATAAAAACATATTTAATACTACATTTTTTTTTTTTTAAATCGATCTTTTTAATTGATGTGGTGGAGCTGCATAATATACAACCACCACTGCATCGTGTGATGCACAGGTATCCATTGTGATTTTTGTTTCTTTTGCAGTTCTTAGTCCTGAAGAGAACCCACAAAGAGATGTACGGGTTTGAAACACGTCGACCTTAGCACAACTAACAAGCATTATTGGGCTAAAATGCAACCAGGGTCAAATAGGCAAAGTTTTGATGGGCTCTCCAGGTGGCACTAGTAGAGCATTGTTAGGTTGCGGTGCCCATTGGTTACAGGATAGAAGGAATCTGGATTGAGTTGCTGCAAATTATTGTTGATCCTCAGCTTGGGCTTGGTTAAATCAGAACTATTTAATATTTATGTTGATTGTTCTTTTATGTATATGTGAATTGTACATATGTCTTTCATGTGAGAATAGTCTATTTTGAATATATGTATATGTTTTGTATATACGTTGGGTGGTACAGTGTGTATTATTGAATTTTAATTTTTGTTGTTCCTCCTGTGTGTGTCAATTCTAAAAAATAAAGTTGGGTAAATTTCATTAGAAAGAAACAAATAGCTGTCACTATTATTGAATAGAGTGGACTTGCGAATATTTGTATGGCTTGTGATCATACGTCAGTACCGGCCATCTGTTGTGATTTTAATAACTTTATAAAGGTGGCATTTACAGAATTTCAATTTAAAATCGGACTTCACCATAAGTTACCATTTTAAATTGTGATTCCAGAGACACCAAACATGAACCAGTTATCTCTTTCAATTCGAAAATTATACTTATAAAATAAAATTGAACAACTCCAATGTTATCTTATGGAAGAGATAGGTCTTGCAGCAGTGAAAAAAGAATTTCAGAGTTTTTCATTACCAGAACTTATAAATCTTGAAAGTATATGTCCTATTTTTTAAACACATTGCACCATGCCCTCTGGGCTGTCCAGGGCCTACCCTAAGAGTGACTTATATGTATTAAAAGGAAGGTTTGGACATAGCAAAAGTTTTTTTTGCCAAATCGAAATGGCAGTTTAACTGCACACACAGGCTCTGCAATGACAGGCCTGAGAAATGCATAGAGTGCTACTGAGGTGAGTGGCACAATCAGTGCTGCAGACTCACTATTAGCATTTAATTTACAGGCCCTGGGTACATGTAGTGTCACTTCACTAGAAACATATTAGTAAATTAAACGTGCTAATTGGGTATAAGCCAGTGTTACTATGTTCTAGGGAAAAAGCACAAGCACTTTAGCACTAGTTAGCAGTGGTAAAGTGCACATAGTAATAAGGCCAGCAAAACCGAAGTCAGCAAAAACAGGTCTGAAGGGAGAAAGTTAGGGGGGAAACCACGCCAAGGGTGCCAGGTCTAACAGAAGACAACAATAAATGTGACGGTGAGGATTAAACATTGTGGGAAGTGAAAAAAAGGATGAGGAAGACATATTGTTACAAGAACCCTTAACATGTAATAATGAGTGGTATCTGGTCACTAAGCTGTTATACATTGGAAAGGAAAATAGAGAGTGAAAGAGGACAGTACCTACCTAGACTATGTCTTCATGAAATTGTTTGTATTCTTCTAAGGGCACATGGCTTACCGGAATAGCAGAATCAAGGACGAGGCGTGCTGGTTTAGGAGGAGCGGTGGAAGGTTGACAAGAGAGTGGCATCCAAGGTCAAGGGACACCAGTGAAAAGGGCAAATTCAAACGAATAATGTAATGCTGTAGACCAGGGTTCTCCAATGTCGGTCCTTCAGTGCCGGATTCATGCCAGATTTTTAAGATAACTACATTTATCTAACTGTGGATATGTTAACAATCTGGCATGGATCTGGCCCTCGGGGACCGGCATTGGAGAACGCTGCTGTAGACTGTGGCTTAGAAACCACTTTAAGGTTATTCCTTCTAGTTTCTTTCATAGTAAAAGTAACAAAGGGTAACTTTTACTGGTAAACAAGTAGCATTTCCTGGGCTATTTTATTTAAATATTTTTGCAAGTCCGAGAAACCTTATATTTAAGTACTACTAATTGTGACAGGAAAGCGAACTATACTTTCCTCTTGTCCTTATAAGAAGTAGGATTTTCCAGAGACGGCATCTCGAGGCCCTCGAGTTTATACCTGCCACGAATCCCTTTGTGAATTCCTAGCAGGTATAAATATGGTGTACTTAGGTGTAAATATATGGTTACGACCGAATTTACCTTTGTGAATGGGCCCCGATATTTTCGAGGGGGGGGATTAAGCGAAGATGACTAGTCTCTGCTCCTCAACTGTAATGTCACCAACTCCGCAATTGTTATCTCACTAGTTGTAGAGTATTTGCAGTAAAAAAGTTCTCTATGACTAGACTTTTTTTCCCCACATTTTCAATGTAGTCTTTGCATTCTCAAATACTTACTCATAGATAATGTAATATTCTTTTTATGTATTTGCAGTAATGACACATTTGTAAATTTCAGTGCAATTCACTTATTATAAATTATGTATTTTTATATGTTGTTGCAATGTTGAAAATACAATTCACCACTGTATTTATTTCAGGAGCTCCGCAGATGGTAGTCGCAAAGGCAAATTCAGGCTGCCCTATAGCGCATTTATTCTGAAATATTTTCAGATTCATCGTCATAATTTTTATATTCTGGTTCAAAAATAAAATTAGCGAATTCAACATATCGTAATTAGAAGTGGCATTCCTTATGAATTGCTTGGCATGATGGCAGTTCTACAAAAAATCTTCATAGGGGAACAACCTTCACAGCTGTCTTGCCAAACAGACAAATTAGTGACTTGTTTCGAATACCCTGCTATAATAAATGAGTTAGACATAAGAGGACAGTGGAGGAATGTGAGGCAGCAACAGACAATATATTGATATGTAGCCAAGGTAATAACATTTGCATGGCTGTCATTTTAGGACGATCTTGCAATAAATGATTGCAAGAGATCGTTCCTTCAAAAAAAGAGATTGTTCCTTCAACTCATATTACATGTCTTGGGATAATAAAATGAAATGAATCCATACAAACTATAATATGACATTTAACATACATATTCTGACAAGCCATTTA
This sequence comes from Calotriton arnoldi, assembly GCA_963921515.1. Taxonomy (NCBI): domain Eukaryota; kingdom Metazoa; phylum Chordata; class Amphibia; order Caudata; family Salamandridae; genus Calotriton; species Calotriton arnoldi. The sequence continues at coordinate 386,302 of CAWUFW010001575.1, forward strand.
AACCACCATGCATTATTAAACTGTGTGGTACTTAAACTACATATAAAATAAACATGAATGTTAAAATCAATTAGGTCTTTGTCCTATATTTTCACAGATCAGTCACAGTTGTTGTCTTTAGTACTGTTGTGCCACTACCTAGTTATGTAAATTTTAATCTTTCCTCACAGGAAAATAGTTCACAAATTAAGTACAAATGGCAAGGTCACTTAGTTATACATCTGTGCAAAGTGAATGAGTAACTATTATGCTACAATTCAGTTGGGACAGGAAAGGCTCCCCCTAGTATGGAAATTGTGGCGCAGGGCAGCGCAGCAAGTTAAATTGTTGTGCTGCCCTGCGTTACAGGGAAAGGGCAGGAATGCACCGTATTTATCCAATATGATGCATTCCTGTCTTTTCCCCCTGTGCTGGCACCGTTTCGGCAGTCTAGCGCCAACGCAGGCACCCTTGCACCATGATGCAAGGGTGCATGTGTTGTAGGTAGGACTATTTTTGTGCAGAAAGGGGCACATTCCTACACTAAAACAATCCATAGAGTCGTTTTTCTCTTTCTATGTTTTCTGCAAATAGAAAGAGGAAAAAACTAGGAGAAAGAAAGATATTTCTCCTCGTTACGCCTCACCTGGGGAGGCATAACTTTTTGGCGCATTCCTAGGTTTAGCAAGTTTGGGAAATCTGAGAATGCATCAAAAACCATGTGATTTGTGTGGGAACACCCACCTGAAATGCCCAAGGTACACCTCCCTTGCGCAGAGTAATGCAATGCAGCGATTTTGGTGCTGCGTTACTTTACTCCATATTTATGAAGCCACTCAAAGCCACTCAAAGTGGCTTCGCATGGCTTCATAAATATGATTTGGAGCTGTGTGTCATGCATGTATCACGTTGCTTGGTACAAACATGACGCAAGGCCCTCATACATATGTCCCTAGATGTTTAGGATACTTTGCTGCCATTTTGATTCTAGCATGGTTTAAGTATATTCCACCAACAATGATCATGAATTGGCCCAAGGCAAAAGAGATGTTTCTGTCATTGTTTTTACAGAACATATATGGTGAAGGTTGAGAGGGCGGGGACATGGAAATTCAGGTGACTCAGTTTGATGTAGTGGTGAAGGGGCTTGTTGAGGTTGGTTAATTATGATTTGGAGAAGTGAAATCAGTTACCTGCTCCAGTGTTGAAGTCAAGATGGAGGTGTAAAAGCTAAAATGACGAACACGCTTTTCAAAAATATATGAGGTATATTGAGCTCCTGTCCCAGCCATCCCAGTAGAAAAACATAATCTTACCCATGGATAGTGGTGTGAGAGTTTCACACTGACCTGTAATGAAGATGCCAAACAAATTGAATGCAGCGTGAGTTAAACTATTTGTAAGAAAGTGAATTATTTTTTGTGGTGGGTGACAACTCACTTTCATGAATAATCACTGTCTGGATGAATCCTCAATGAAACTAAATTAACCTTAACTTAACCCGCTGGTAGCTATAGCACAGAACAGGCATTTTTATCCTAGGGCAATGTGTAAAGTATTAATGCAGTATTAAAACAGTAATAATGTCAAAACAGCAAATAATAAAACTAACACAAAATAATAAAAATTCCAAAATTTGAAAAATACAGTAAAATTTAGTAAACAAAGACACACAGACAGACACCAAAATGACAACAAAAAGAAACAAGGTGGAGGAAAACACCAACAATAGTCTATGGGAGCAGTAGTCAGGGAACTAGGCACAATTTGAGGCTGACCGCAGTGGGAACCTCAGTCAGATACAGCAAGTGGATTGGACCTGGTGAAAAGACTGGAAGTCAAAAAGTCCCACTTCAGAAATGGACTTCTAAATACAAAACCGAAAAGATATCTGGGTGTTTAATTTTCGGCTCGAAGTTCCGAATTATATGATTTAAATTTTGTCCCGGTTCTGCGAAAAGTACAGGACTTATTCCTTCGATGGAATTCTCTTCCATTAACCATTATGGGCAGGGTCGCATTGATTAAAATGTCTGTTCTTCCGTTATTTAATTTTCTATTTTCCGTGATCCCCTGTGTTTTAACGGCTTCTTTCTTTGCTAAATTAGAGTCTATGTTTACATCTTTTCTCTGGGGTAAGAAGGTCCCCCGAATTGCACTTTAGCACTTTATATGAGGAGCTGGAAAATGGCGGATTAGCTCTCCCTAACCTTAGGGATTATTATTTTGCATAATATATGTCAAGGTTTAAGCCGGAACCACAAACGGGTCTATTTATTAACTATTTTGTGAACTTAATTTGTAAAGAGAATCAGATTCACTGCCCACTAAAAATCGTAAAATCTCCTAAACTAGTACATTATAAGTGTATGCAGTGGCTCTTCTATAAACGTCAGGCTTTTTATAGAAGATATTCAATCCCCGTAATCAACTCCTCAACTCCGTTATCCGACCTCATTTCACTATCTGGGATTAGAGTTTCGCTTGTAATTACACAAAAATGGGCCAAGGCTGGCTTCGGGAAAATCTCCGATTTCTTAAAGAATGATAGATGGCTGAATACAGCTGAAATGTTTGATTTAATTCCGAATGATTTCCTTCTTCTTGGGTCATATAACATTTTTAGCAAATTTTTGAGTAAACTCGATTTGGCTCAGATTATTGAACGTAAATGTTTAGTATATGAATTACTAGACGAAACTACAGTTAAGAAACCCGGGGAATGGAAACAGCGTTTAGCCTCTATCAAGGGTATAGATCTTGCGGAGAAAGCAATAACTCAATGGGGAAAACATGAGGAGTTGGAAATCACAGCGAGTATGTGGTCAGTATTAAATAAATCTAATTTCAGTACGCTAAGGGGGGCTAATTGGCGTAGGATGTTATTCTATAGCAAATGGCTGCTTTATAGATCCCCACTTTTTCTATCTAAGGCTTATCCCAACCAATGTAGGCAGTGCTTTCGTTGTCTTAACCATCCTTCAGCCAATTGGACACATATCATATCACAATGCCCCTTGATCCAAGGGTTCTGGAATGACATTTTTTGCTATGTGGAAGCCGAAGGCTTAATTACAATATATTTGAATACTCGGCTAAAAGTGTTTGGCTATGACCCTGCTTTACATTTTTCTGACAAGGTGATCAAATTATTATATATCACAATGGCAGTCGCTAGATCTCTCTTGCTTCAGAGATGGCGATCGGATCTTATACCAACCAAAGGTGAATGGGTTCGGAAAATGAAGCAGGTAAACAAAAGTGAACGAGTTTATGCACTGCGAATTGGGGGGCTTAAGAAGTTTGAGAAGGTTTGGGCAGCCTATTTCGATTAAAATCTTAAAAATGAGCCTATATTTCAGGAGGTATTTTCAGCATGTTCGAATCTTATCTATAGTAATATTAGCACTTTAATGCACTATACGACACTTTAGAGTTTATTGCTATGTAGCTGTATTGGTTGTTATAGGATGAAATATAATTCTGGACATATTTGTTGATTTTTCTGCATACTTTTAAGGTACCTAAGGTTCAATCAATTGTTTAGTTTGTGTTAATTTTGGCAGATGATGCTGTACTAAAATATTATGCGTTGCATTTTTTAAAGTCAGATTCATAAGATTTAACAGATTCATCTTCTTTGCACTTTCTTATGCAGTATTTGAATGTTGGCTTAAATGCATATATTGTCTTTTTCTTACTGATTTTATGATTTACTGTTTTTAGGCCTATTGGTGGTATTTAACGATCTTGTATTACTCAACACGTTTAATGAATTATATGGATGTATGTATTGACAAAATGCTTTTTTTCTTTTTATGGATTTCAATAAAAAATAATATATAAAAAAAAAGAAATGGACTTCCTCGCTTTCTGCAAAGAAAAATCTCCTTGAGTGGACTGTTACTTAAATAGCAGTCACTTTTGTGTAATCAAAGGCCGGATACCTGAAGCAAGTTACTCCCCAACACAGAACAGGACTTAAATATGTTTTCACAGGTGCTGGGAGCCCTGAGTGGGACAAAGCTGAAATGTAATCCAAGCTGTGGTACTGCTGGTCGAATACTTTTTTAAGCAGGTTCCACTTTGGCTGTGAAGGAAAATGTTTCCAAACTGTAGTCCAGTGCCCAAGCAACCACAGGAGTACACTGCTAAGGCCCCCAGAGGAGGCACCTAAAGACTCCCAGGGTGACATGCAAAGTTCAGTATGTGTCCAGTTGCCACTGTTTTGTTGGGTACTTCAGGAAAAAGGCCTCTTGTAGCTTGTTGTGTCCCTGTAGCCACACAGGAGGTCAGCCAACTGAGACCCATTCTTTTTCCTGGATACAAGGTGGAGCAAGTCCTTCAGGGCCTCTCAGGTCACAGACAGTGAGTCCAGTTCTCTTCTGGTCATCCGCATGTCTAGAAAGTTTTCTGAGGATAATTCCTGGGGATGCCACATTTATATCTGGCACTAGTAGTGGGTGGGGATGACTCCTAGAAACTCTCTATCCAATGGAGTAAACGTTCCTAAGGGCAACCTTGTCTACTTTTTCAGCATCTCCTGTTTGCCCTACTGCGAACAATCCCACAGTGCCCCTTACTCTCAAATTCCAAGACAAGGAAACCTTTCTCCCCTTGTGCAGAACTTATGTGACCACCCAGAGGTGTGGCTTAGGTAATGAGCAGTCCCATCATCTGTGGTCACTCAAATCTGGTTCTGGTGGTAGCTTTCATCCCACTGGCTTTGGTACCAGCCTGACTATGGAGACAGAGGCTAGGCCTTTCCATATGTCACCTAACATTTGTTTGTATCAGGCAGGCCCCTTTGTAGATAATGAAGTTCCTGGGAACCACCCTGACTGGTCTTCCTGTATGGGGAAGGAAACAACTCCTCACACCAAGGCCATTGTCTCAGCTCTGGGAACAGTTTTTGCACCACTTTTGAAGATCTTTCAGGTGAAGCACAAGCTGGGCAGTGCCTGGAGAGCTAATGCAAATTACCCCCCAGCGCCTCCAAGCAATATATTTAATAAACAAATGATTTTACCATTGCATTGGATTTTTATTCAATATAAATAAGTCTTTGAATGAAGTAGAGGTCAACAGTTATAGATTAAAGTTACAGCCTAATCAGGGACAATGCTGCTTTGGACCTAGTCATTGGGAGAACATACTAGTTCTTATGACACTCATGTTCCACTCTTAAATATAATGAACACAACCTAGAGGGCAGTAAGGTCTGCTTAGGGGTGACTTATTTAATATTTACAATCATATTTTTCTACTTGACAGCTATGTGCATCAGGTTTCAAGCTTCTGCTGTCAGGCTAGACAGAGGAGGCCTGAAGAAATGTTTTCCTTGTCATTGTAGTGGATGGCTTAGTAGGTGCTTCAGTCCTCAGCTGACACTTAACTTTCCCTGTCAGTGTGTATTTCCGTGCCATTTACTATGGCCTTATAGGAAAGTTAATTGCGCTGATCAGGGTGAAGTTAATTTTGACATGTTTAAAGGGAGATCAGAGACACTTTACTCCTGTTTAGCAGGGGTAAAGTTCACAGAATTCTATTGCCAGCAATATAGATAGGGCACACTTTGGTGGGACATCACACCAAAGATGGTTATTTCCTACACTACTCTCTCTGGGATCAAAGCTTTTAATACAAACCTCAGAATCTGGCATGGGAAGGCTGAGTCTTCTCCTTCTGTGGAAAAACAAGCAGATATGTTTTTGGATATATGTTTTTGTGTTGCAGGTTTTGATAACAGAACTGCTCATAATAATACAGCAGTGATCCCATCATTGAAAAAAGACTGAAGGCGCCTGCATAGGAACATGGAAGCAGGATCAGGTCTGGAGTCAAAAAACATTTGTATCTGTGATTAAAACGGGACTAGCAACAGGATATAGGGCCACCAACAAGCTTCTAGCAGTAGTAGGGAAATGGGGTATTGGGGGAAGGATAGGGAGGGAGGTATGGGGATGGGATAATATTGTGCTATTGAAGACCACCTTTGGAGTCCCCTTGGCAGGGAGGATTTCGGAAAGGGACATCACAATGGTCAGTGAAGGCGAATGTGTGAAATAAAATGAGGTAGAATAGTTTGCCCATCAACAATGACAGTTCCAAAGCAACCCCACAGACCATTAGGATGCAGTCAAGGAGTGACTGAGACAGGTCATGGTGCCTCCAGGAAGGAGGACCATACAGAGGAATATGTCTCCAAAGAATCCTGGAGCGTATATATCAGTTTTTCATGAGAGGCCATCTTGTACATTTCAGTAAGCCATTCATCATCTTGCGGTAGGTGTGGTGGCCACCTGTGTCTCAAGATGCAGATCTTAGCTGTAGTTAAGGCAGTGGTAAGGAGACAGCCCATATGATTAGTCAGGGAAGGGAGGTCTGCCTTGTCATGCAATAAGACTAACTGTCTTGCGAGAAGGAGCCGCACCTGGAGCGTAACGCCCAGTGTGCTGCCGAGCTGTGACCAGAAGATACTCAGTGCTGAATAGTCAAAGAAGATATGGAGTGTGTCTCAGTGTCTTTAGACAGAACTTCAGTAGCTTGATTGATGAGGATCCCAGCCCTTGATTGCTTATATGGTGTCCAGTACCAATCCGGCAGGGTTTTAGAAAGAAGAACATTATCCTGGACTCCCTCACACTCCTGTTCAACCTTTCTACCAACTCTGCCCAGTAACCTCAGTATAATCTACGTGGAGCACATTCTGCCATTTGGTACGCAGAGATGCCAGCAGGGGTTTGGCCATAAATTCTGCACCAGTAAATTATAGAACCCAGATGTTATCCCTTTGTACATCCCCCATTGTTTAAGATATTGAAAAATGTGGGAGGGCTGGAGGTCGCATGCGGGTTTACCCAATTTCATAGTCAGGCAGTAGGGTAATTGGACGTTTTTCCACTGTTGAGAGGGGCAAACTATATTCCATCTGGATTGCAACAAATGACTTCATACTACCCTGATGTAACATGTGGTCCATTGTAAGAATACTAGCTTTTCGCCACAACTCCCACACAATCTGTCAGCCTCCCATGCAAATGCTACCGTTATCCCATAAGGGTATGTGAGTTATAGGGTCATTGGTTGACTGGGGTTTTAGCCCTGTTCAAGGAACAGCCACAATCCACGTCAGTGTGAACCGCAAAAATCATTAAATTAACCTGTGCTTAATCCTGGGTAGCTATGCACAAAAAGCAGTCAGGCTTAACTTAGAGGCACTATGTAAAGTATTTATGCAGCACACAGACAGTAATAAAGTGAAAACACTACACAAATAAAATCCCACACCAATTTGGAAAAATAGAGTACATTTTAATAAATTGTTTGACATCAAAACAACAAAAATCCAATCAGTAGAACCGGAGTTATGATTTTTTAAAGTTTTTAGTAAAAACTAGTGGCTAAAAGATCAAAGTGTCAACGTGGACCTCTAGTCGTGTAAGACCCGGTCAAAGTTGAAAAAGAAGGCAGATCAGCGATTATCTTCAGACTTAGAAGAATTTTCAAGAAAAAATGTAAAAATGCCTGAGAAGGTAAGGTTCAGCAGGGCAAGGCTTCAGGTGGTGTCCAAGGAGGGAGCGTCCTCGTCAGGGAGCCGCTGTATGAACTCTCAGTTAAGATTTCGACGTTCGGACTTAGTCACTTTTATGGAAGTACCAGAAGACAGTTCCAGAAGGTGAGGAACTGCTGCATAGAATTTTCTGCTGTGGAGAAGAATGTAGTGAGAGTTGCCACAAAGTCAGGCCGACCAGTGCTGCACCTTGAGTGGCTAGACAAGCAGGTTGGACCCGGTCTACCCTCAGTTCTCAGAGCAGTGTTTAGCCAAAAATGTTCTAAGTTCCAAGCTTTGGAATTTAGGTATCTGGGCACTTTAGCACCACCACCAAGGGTCCAGGATTTAAGGGCAACACTTGGAGGGTTAGGATTCACTCAAGTTGTATCCAAGTGCAGGTTTAAGATGGTGGGAGCCTGCTATGTCCCTGTCACTCTGAACAGGAGGCCAGCAAACTAGCCTTTGGAGTCAATTTCGTAGTCCTGGATTCAGGTGAAGAAGCAGGTCTCAAACTGCAGGGCTGGCCTTTGATGGGTTCAATTCAGGCTCCAGGTAGCAAAACATTTTTCCAGAAGCAACATAGCAGTCTTGATGAGGTGGAGCACACATTATGCCACAGCAGCAGGCAGTCATCTGAGAGTCCTTCTGCAGATCCAGAATGGGCCCTATTTTTATACCTGGTGTCATCTTTGAAGCTGGGAGACGTTTCTATGGGTTTCTCTTTGAAGTGCTTGGAATTTCCCGACTTCCCCTGCCTTGGCCTCAAGTTGGCTGCAGACAAAATGTGAAGGTGAGAAGCCCTGTGTGTGAAGGCAGAGCACAGCCTATTCAGTTGCAAGTGGGGCTGCACAGGGCTCTGCTTCCCCATAGGGACAGAAGATGGTCCATTCAGGCACACCTAATCCCTCTATTGTGTGACTGTCTGGGAAGAATTCACAAAGTCTAACTATCAATTACACACAGTCATGTGACCCAGGGGAGTCTGAAGGCACTAAATGCCAGAGGGCAGGAAAACGCTAACTTTCTAAAAGTGTCATTTTCAAAATTGCAATTTAAAATCTGGCTTTACCATTAAAGAAAATGTTTAATGACAATTCCATAGATATGAAACATGAAATGCTTATGTGTCATGTCCAATATTTTAATGTCAATGCACCCTGCTCCATGGGCTTCCTAGGGCCTACCTTAGCAACCTACCTTTAAACTGCACCGTATTGAAGTGGGTTTCACCACAGGACTTGATTACCTGCGTGGCGATTTCTGGCCTGCTGAGGCGGGGTTGGGGGCTCGTTTCTGCTTGACCTGTGGAGTCGGGTGGGGCCGCCAACTTGGGGGTAGACAGGTCAGCGGACCAGCCTACTTCCCAGACCAGGGATATAATCGGATGCAGCCACGAGCGCGCAGCGGACGCGCACAGAGGGCGCGCCGCTGGCGCGCCGAAGTCGCGCCTAAGGCGAGCCCGTCTGCGCCCGTCCGCGCCTGGACGTCGCCAGACATGCTGGCGGTTCCAATATGGGGGTGCCAAGTTATACCAGGGATTTTCTGATGTCTATTGGTCAGCGGTCAAACCTCTGCGGCTTGCACCTAGGGAGTGCAGTGGAAGGGCCTTTTTGCTGTCGTAAGTGCGGCTACAACTCCTACCCCTCACTGCCCTCACCGCCTCCTGCCCCAGCCAAAATCCACATGAAAATGTTACATCTTAATGTGCGCTCCTTGGTTAAACACTATATGGAGATTTATGACCTTATAGAGGATGAATCTCCTGATGTGTTTTTTATAACTGAAACTTGGCTAACAGATGCCATAGTGGTTGAACCAGGCCTTGCACTCCCCCCGGGGTTCAGCATTCGGACTCTTAACAGAGAGACCAGAGGCGGGAGGATAGCTGTTATTTTTAAATCCCACCTTCACTGCACATTTGTTAAGGAAGACGTAGCAGGGTGCGAATGCGCCCGTTTTTTCATTTCCTTTAGTGCACACTCCTCTATCACCGGCCTATTAGTCTACCGCCCCCCTGGACCTATCTCAGAATTTAGATCAGCCATTATTGAGGCTGTGAACTGCCTGGCACTGAGAGCCGCGAACTTTAGCCTCATTGGCGACCTAAATATTCATTTTGATCGTCCTTCCGATTTGGAAATTAGCAGCTTACTTGTGGACTTTGCTGCCTGTCAATTAAGACAGCTGGTGGTGGGACCTACCCACACTTCTGGGCATTTACTTGACTCTTTTTTTTCCAACATCTTCCCCCTTACGGTCAATACCCCTAGCCCAGTGTGCTGGTCTGATCACCACCTAATTTCCATCTCTCTCCCCTTTTCCGAGGGAGTGACCAGAGCTGACCTCAAGGACACCTTGAGACGCTGCTGGCATAAACTTAAACTAGAGGACCTTCTTGCCTACCTGGCGTCCTGCCCCCCTATCCTAGACACTGACCCAGAGCAATCGTATAAAGCTCTCTGCGACTGGATACTACGGGCATTAGACACTCTCATTCCTGCTAAATGGTCCAAAGGCCGTTGTTCTAGCTCTAAACCTTGGTACAATGACTCTCTGGCCGCCTCGCGTACCACATGCAAACAGCTAGAACGGGCCTGGAGAAAGGACTATGACCTTGCAGATAAAAAGCTGTATCAGGATGCTATCAAACGATATCACAAGGCTATACACCTGGCACGAGCGGCCTACCTTACTAATGAGATTAAGTCCAGCAAAATCCCTGCGAAGAGCATTTTCAAAATTCTCAATGATTTCAAAAGTAGGAAGGATCCCCCTACCTCGACGATTGCGTCTGGGCAGCAATGTGAAGTTCGGGCCACCTTCTTTGTCCAGAAGGTAGAAGCCATCTATAAATCCTTCCCCACTTGCCCCCTGGACCTTGTGGCCCCATGAGCGTCTCGGCCTATCGCTACCCTTGCAGTAATACCCCCTATATCTCAGGATGAGCTTCTCACATTGAGCAGGAAGGTCAAATCTGGTTCCCCTCTGGACCCCATGAGGCCTGCCCAATTTAGAGACTGCCTACCAATACTTCTCACGCCCTTATGTCAGACGATCAACTCTTCTTTCATCACGGCGGTGGTCCCCTCGGCATGGAAGCAGGCAAGGGTGATCCCCCTGCTGAAAAAACCCTCACTGGATCCCACCAAGCCAGAAAATTTCTGACCTATTTCTCTCCTGCCTTGGGTTGCTAAAATCGCGGAGGCCCACACTAATAAAGTTCTTTCGGACTTTCTGAACAACAGCGGTATCTTAGACCGTTCCCAGAATGGTTTCCGCCCCGGTCATAGCACCGAGACGGCGCTATTAGCAGTGAGTGAACACCTGCGGACCATTCTGGATGAGGGTCAAACGGCGGCTCTGATACTGCTTGATCTCAGCGCCACGTTTGACACGGTCTCCCATCAGATCCTCCTGCGCCGTTTAGAGGAAGCAGGGGTAGTCGGCTTGGCACTGGTGTGGTTCCGGTCCTTTCTGTCCGACAGATCTTTTCAGGTCTCCGCCCCTCCCTTCTTCTCTCACGCCCATTCCATCAAACAGGGGGTCCCCCAGGGCTCGGCGCTAAGCCCTATTCTTTTTAATCTTTATGTCCAACCCTTGGCAGGAGTGGCGCTGGACCATGGCTTGACCATGGTCTCCTATGCTGATGACACTCAGCTGGTGGTAGCCCTCTCCGATGACTAGTCCCGGGACGCCATACAGTTCCGGAACGGACTAGAGGCGGTCGCACGCTGGATGACCACGAACTGCCTTCAGCTTAACGCCAACAAGTCTGAAGTGCTGTTGGTGGGGAATGATAAGGGGCTTTGGAGTACGCAGTGGTGGCCGGCATCCTTGGGCTGCGCCCCAACCCCTAAGTTGGTGGTAAAGAATCTAGGGATCTGGCTCGACTCCACTCTTGGATTTCAGGATCACACTAAGAAGTTCGCCGGCACCTGCTTCGGTCTCCTACGGGGTCTGAGGCCTATATTGGGGTTTTTCGACCCAGCCACACGTCAGCTGATAGTTCAGGTGACTATTTTATCAAGACTCGACTATGCCAACTCTCTATTGTTAGGTGCCAATAAGGCGGAAGTGAATCGTCTTCAACGAGTCCAGAACGCAGCCGCTCGAGTTCTGCTCAGGCTTCCTAGAACATGTTCTACGTCGGGCGCTTTGCGCCGCCTCCACTGGCTTCCCATCTCCAAGAGGATCGAATTTAAGATATTATGTCTGGCCTTCAAAATTCTAAAACTTTCTTCCCCTGAGATTCTGTCCAATTTGCTGGTCCCCTATGTCCCTGCTCGGCAGCTACGTTCCGCTGAGCAATTTCTGGCCACTGTCCCCCGATTCTCAAAAATTCGCTATTTGAGAATCGCAAACACAAACTTTGGTACATATGGCCCCAACTCACCTCCATCCTCAATGCATCCATTGCCACAACCACCTTTCCTGATGCACGGAAACAAGCTGAAGTCAGACCTCTCCTAAAGAAACCCTCTGCAGACTCAAGCGGACTCCAGAATGACCTCCCCATCTCAGTGCTCCCTTTCCCCACCTAAGTACTGGAGAAGACCATCAACTGCCAGCTCACTGACTACCTGGAGATAAACAACCTGCTAGACGCCTCACAATCAGGTTTCTGCACCAACCACAGCACCAAGACCACCCTGATCACGGCCATAGACAACATCTGCACTCTACTAAACAGGGGAGAATTAGCGGCCCTGATCCTCCTCTACCTCTCCAGAGCTTATGACACCTTATCCCACTACTCACTCATCAGGAGACTGCGCCAGATCCGGATCAAGGGAGATGGACTCAGATGAATTACATCATTTCTCATGGGACGAACACAGAGAATCCACCTATCTACCTTCACCTCGGAACCCACGAGCACCATCTCTGATGTCCCTCAAGGTTCATCCCTCAGCTCCACCTTATTCAACTCCTACATGAAGCCTCAACCCGACATTGTCAGAAACCACGATCTCAACATCATATCTTATGCCGATGATAACCAACTCAAATCTCATTCTCAGCAAACCTCATCACCATTAAGACCAACTTCCACAACAGTATGAAGAATGGTGCAGACTGGAAAAAGGATGACTGTCTGAAGCTCAACAATGACAAGACCGAAGTGCTGATCTTTGGTAACCACCCCTCCATCTGGAACGACACTTGGTGGTGTTAAAATGAAACTGTTTCTGTTTGCGCATTGCCCTATGTAAGTTAACATTCCCTGCACCATTTTCTGTTAAGACGCCATTTTGAATCATAATCGGAACTAATCTTTTGCTATTTCTGAGAAAAGGCTTCTGCTGAGTTTCACTTCCCCAAGGTTTTCTTTTGCTTCACTAATGAATAGACTGTTCTTATTAGCGCATACCTTTCTCACAAGATACAGGCCTTCTCTCACTTGTCTGGTGACGAGCCCGCATGGAGTAACCTTGGACTTTGTAACTTTGTAAGATATGAGCACTGAGATTGTTTTTTCTCTTGTATTCCATTGCTTTGCAGCACCTGCCTGGAAAATTCCATTATGGGCGTGTCTTAGCCCAGTTACGAAAAGTACATAATGTATCTTTATGCTTGTCGATTTAAGTCCCTCTGCAGCACTGCTAGAGACTGGGCAGACTGGGCTCTACTCTGAGTGTACTTGAATTAACAGATATTGGTTTGTATTCTCTTCTGTCTGACCGACTCTTCATTTGGTATGGAAGGCTGAGAGGTGGTCGTTAGTGACCCGGGTGACCCGAATCGGGCCATTTCCTTCAGTTGGTGCCCGAAGAGGGACTCCTTCGGGTGAGTGATCCATCCACTTTCCGCGGACGGGGGGGAGGTCGAGGCTATCGTCGGGTCTGACTGATGGTTCAGGGATCCCTGCACAAGGAGTACTGATTGCTCGCAGCTGCCCCTTCCGTCTTGCCGGACAGTGCCTCACCCAGTGGTCATCCCGACTGGAGTCCTGAACAGCGAAACCCTTGGATCTGACCGTTTGGTCTGAAGAGTCGGCAGTGGAGAATCAATTTGTTTGTGCTGCTCGTATCAGGTGAGTTTGTTGTGGTTCTTTGTGGATATGGTACCATTGTGGTTTGAGTTTGGTACGGTCTGAGGACCATTTTGATAAAAGCATTTGCAATTGCTTTACAGGCATAAATAACAAACTTGTTTTCTTCTTGAAAGATGCCTTGAATAAGTATGTTTTTCTCTTTGTGTTGTCGATGTTGTTCTGCAGATGCTCGACTAGAAGAAGCTCAGCCGGCAGCTCCAGAAGGGACTCCTAATTTTGATATGTATTTGAAGCATGGTCTTGGCCCTATTATGTTTAGTACATTATGGCACAAATATACGAGGGACAATGCTGAGTTACAGTGGCCGTTGACGGGCACTTTTGACGAACAAAAGATTGGGTTTTTACAGGAACAGTTATTCAAAAGATGAAGTAGACAGTCTATGTTTGATTCCCTCAGAACGTGGCAGAAAGTAGCTAGGCAGAGACGATTGAAGATGGAAAAAGATGCACGGAAAGGGAAGATGCAAACACTGACTCAGAAAGCTGTAGCGTATGATAGAGAAAAGGAAGAGGCAGGAGTTGAATGTGAAGATAGGAGGTTTCATTTACAGATTGATAAATCTTATTTGGCCCAAAAGGAAAATTATCCTTTTGTGGAGGAATTGTTAGACACTAGGCCCCCGCCCCCATATGCCCCGCAGAGGATATATCCTGTTGTTTCTTCGTTATCACAGCAGCCTGTTACAAAGGCTCCAACCGTTCCTGTGTCTACTGCTGTTGTCTCGAAGGCTTTGGCCACGGCACCCCCTGCTCCCTCTTTGTCTTTGCCATCTGTGGCAACTGTGACTGTTAGCACACTTACTGTCTCGACTCCTATACCTGCTGCTCTTTCGCGTCCGGCACAACAGCCAGCTACGATTGTACCTGTTACTTCTGTTGTTTTTCCTTCAATGGTTCTTCATCCCCGACATTTTCAAGTGTTGAAACGCCAGTTCGCGGATTTGAGGATAGAGATTGGACGAAATTCAAGGAGCGAATGGGCCCATTGGTGCGATCTGGGGTTGGGATGAGGAGAAGAAGGTAGTAGATGATCAGGCTGCTCAGTGGGGTCGTAATCCCATTCATAGTGTGATGGATGTTTGGACAGTTATGCAAGATTTTGAGCCCTTTGTACAGCAGCATGCTCTTAAGCATATGCCTACAACGTTGATTAGTCTTTGGCAGCAACATTTTGGGGATGATGCACCGCAAATTCTATTTGATATTAGAGATCGTGTGTATGCTAGTGGTTTGGAGCCCGGCCAAGTTTTCGGGAATGTTACGACTAACCCTGGGCGTAGTTCGCATAGTCGCGCTACGCGAAGCTACGCGAAGACGTTGAAGCGCTACGCGAGCTACCCGTAGCTTCGCAAGCGTGCGTAGTTGCTTGTCGCGCCCGTTCGCGATGCGTTTTTCTTCTTCGGGAACACGTTGTGCCTTTTCGGGACGCTGTTTGCGTGCTCGGGGGATAGTATCTCGCGAACTTACCCATGCGGTCGCCTATGGGCGCGGCCATCTTGTTTTTCACTTGTCCCGCCCATTCGCGATCCCTTATTTCCTGTTCCGGGTCGCGTATAGCATGCTCGCGATGCGCATTTCATGTTCGGGAACGCGTCGTACGTGTTCGCGACGCTTTTTGCGTGCTTGGGGAGAAATATCGCGCAAACTTACCCACGCGGTCGCGATGGGCGCGGCCATCTTGTTTTTCACTCTATGCTATGGTTCTGGGCCTGCTTTTCTATCCTCCCTCAATCTTTGCAATCCTTAGTTTTTTACACTGTGTTTCAATTTTTCTTTATTTCTTATCTATCTCTCTCTGTGCCTAAGTCTATATTTTGCATTTATTTCTACTTTTTACTGTGTTTTTTTTTACTTTTCTACTGTTTTATATAACTTTCTTCTTTAAGCTCCTACTTCTTCCCCTAACTTTATTTTTCCCTTCTAACTTTTCTTTTCCGCCTCCTCCACACACCCCAGAACCATGGCGAAGGGTAGCAGCAGCAGTAACGGCTCCAAGGGCAAGGCGCGTGCGCCCAAGAGCCGCCTGCCTTGCGGCAGACTGCGCCCTGCAGGGGTGCAAGCCCGGCAGCTTTTTAGTGAGGCGGAGGTGGCCGCCCTTGTTTTTTTGTTCAGCGCCACCTCCCCTTGACCTTGGCAGCAGGCGGCAGGCCAGGCTCCGGGTACCCTACCCAGGAGCGTCACCGCCGGTGGGCGAAGGTGCGCCGGGCAGTGTTTCGCTGCTCAGGGGTCCGACGCACCCATAAACAGCTGGCACACCGGTGGTCAGACATCCTGGACCGGGAGCAGGACCTGTTGGACCTGCTAGGTGTCGAGGTCGTGGGGCTTGGTGAGTAGCTAATATATATAGTAGTATAAGTAATAAGTATTGTGTATAATTTTTTTACGAATAACAAGAATACTGCTGCTTACATTGCAGGTAAATTACGTTTCAAAATCTTATGTGATTGTAGGACACAGGTGCTGGGCGCTACTCTTACTTGTTTGCAACTTTGCGCTCGCAGTCGCTTGTCCTTATTATTATGTAAGAGTTTACTTTAGAGAACTTAAGTTAGGTAATGCTATTGCTAGAGAGACTCTAGTCCTTCCTTTATCCTCCTGTCAAATAGTGGTGGATGGATTGATACTAGGTTTAGTTACTATTAGTTGATAATTTTTGAGCGGTCTGCGTGACGCATCCTCTGTCACTGAGTGCTGCTTACCCCAGTCCTTAGTAGAACCTTTTGTAGTTTGTTTAGTGAGTGGTAGGCTTAGCAGTGTCAGTCAGCAGCAGAACATCAGACGCAACCAACCAACAATTTGGTGTATGCACAAATTTATGCATGTGTCCTCCTTCTCATCTATGCATTTTTGAGGGCTAAAAAAATGGAAATGCAGACTTAGTGAACATTTGGCCCGTCTGGAATAGGTGGGCTAGGTCAGGTGGTACTTAGGCTTAGTTAGTGTTCTGGATTTTATTTGAATCAATCAGAATGGAACACTGAATTAGTGTTCCTAAATAAGTAGACTGTCCGTGAATCCCGCAAGCCAGTAGTCGATCAGATTAGATAGGTCAATTTTATTGCAATTTTTGTTTCCTAAAACGTTTTTTGAGCGTTTTTTTAGATAATTTATTTGTTTCACAGCAATCATTAATGTTTGTGTCTTTCTTTATTACATCTTACATGATCACTGATCTGCAGCACCCAGGGGCAAGAAGACGGGGTCTGGGTCAGCGGGAAAACCACCAGAGGACCGCTCCTCTACCGAGGGCCCTGCTGCTGGCCCCAGTAAGTCCTCCAGTGGTTAATATTAACAATTATATTGCCCTAACTTTTACTGCACCTTATTTTTTCCGAACTATTAATTCTGGTTCCACTTCCTAATTCTATTTTTTACAAAAGCTTCTTTGATCTTGACTTGACTATCTGTTTCTAAATTCTGGTTATCCCTGCCTCTAAGTTCTAACTGCCTCTGCTATGAATGTCTGTACTACTACTATTAGTCTGTCGCTAAGCTTGCCCAGCTTGCCACTCTTTATTTTACGGTTTTGAATAAAACTCAGATTGACCAATAGCTCTAGCCACTGGGTCCAGTCCTTTCGGTTGTCCTCTTCTAGTCTTCTTAATCTTGAGGATTTGACAATTACCACAAACAAAATGCCCAACCAGATATTTGACTATTTTTGATAGGATATAGACTAGCACCTACTACTACTGATGTGGGGATTCTGCACAGCCACATACAGAACTATGCACAAGAAAATAGGATGTTGGTGATGGGAGGTTGGAACTTGGACCTTCCTCACACCTCAGTCAGAAGTGCACCCACAATCCCCTGAACGACTAGCTATAGTGTCTCATTAGGTCCCCGAACCCCCACCCGAAGATACCCAATGATTACACAACCCAGAACAGATAACACCCTTTCGCTCACTCACTCGTGTAAGTCCACCACCACCACCACACCAAATACCACAGAGTCTATGTGTAAGTTCAAAAGGTTTATTTTCAACTAACAAGCTCTGTATGTTGTTCTATAAAATTCTGTGTACTCCAGCCAGCTCCAACAGCAAAATGCATAAGATTAAAACAATAAACATTGTTACAAGTGCATGATAGAAGACAAAACATCTGTGCGAATTCTGGGAGACTCCTCACCGTAGAACGTAGAATTACTGGTTACATGCATCATTCATAAGCTCTGCAAATCTCTGGTTCATAGAAGGGAAT
Organism: Calotriton arnoldi; assembly: GCA_963921515.1. Taxonomy (NCBI): domain Eukaryota; kingdom Metazoa; phylum Chordata; class Amphibia; order Caudata; family Salamandridae; genus Calotriton; species Calotriton arnoldi. Next base: position 404,102 of record CAWUFW010001575.1, read on the forward strand.
CTTCTGCCTGAGAAAAATGGTGCGCGTTAGATAGTATAATGCAAGCATTTCTCAGTCCTGCCAAAAAAGTGTAGCATACATGTTACTGATGGCTAAGCAATACGGACTAACCGAACTCAATAACATAATGGCTTGTTTTTTGACCTCTTGTACGCAACGCTCAGACAGTAGCTGTATGAGCTCATGTGGGCTCAAAAAGGCGTCTTACTGTTACTGCACAACAAGCTGCAAGGTAACATGCGCAAAAGACATGAAGTGAAAAATGGTTGCATGGCTCAGGCTAACTTTGCAAAGAGTAGAGTATACTATAATAATGACCCTAGGGACCATAACACTACTAGTGTCTACTGACTCTACTCTAGTACCCGATTTGGACTGGTGAATGTGATGTATATGTATGTATTAACTTTTTTTTCAATCTTGCTAGTGAAAACGAATAAATAGGGGGAGGTGTACAGGCATCTAAAAATGTGTCATGTTTTTATCTAGGCATACTAGCGACCACCAGTGCCGGCGGGGCCAGCGGCGATGCGACCATTCCGGAGGGGGCAGGAGATGCGGCACCTGCAGGAGCTACAGGGGTGAGCCAGCAGCAGTGGCGGGCGGTGGTAAGTTATATTAATTACTTATTGACATTGCACTAGCTGGAAGGGTGTTCACTTCACTCACTGTACTGTTGTTGAGACTTATTAGGTATGAAGTTGTAGTGAACATTATACAACGGTTGAAGAAGACACCCTTTACTTAGCATTAGCAATGCAATAGCAATAGCATTAGCAGCGTGACTTGATTAACCAATGGCCTCTTCTATCTGACTCCAACTCAGCTGTGAAAGTTTTATGGAGGAGACTAAAAGTCAGATCAGATGACCTTGATGGATGTGTTGAACAAAAAGGGAAAGAAGGTTGGAAGGAGGAAGGACGGGCGAGATTTAATATGATGATGACTGGCAGAGAAGGATACGTTGGAAGCATGGATAGGTGGCTGATAGGAATCAGATGCATATGTTGTTGAAGGATGGGTGGAAGGTTAAAGAAGAATGGATGCCTACCTGGGTGGGCGACACAGTATGGGTGGATACTGTGGATTGCAAGAATCATCAGCGGTGTTTGGGTGAAACTCAAAGCCAAGGCAAGCAAGGAAGGAGTGGACGCATGGGTTGTTGTTGGTGAAACAAAGTAAGGTTTGTGGAGAGATTAAGAAGAATGATAGACATTTACTTAGAATGGATGGATGCCTGTATGGATTCATCATAGACAGCATAGGTGGAGACTGTCACGGGATGCAGAGTCTTAGTTTTAAGGGAATGTAAAAGAAACCGCGCCAGAGTAGCAAAGCCGATGTGGGGAGGGGCAGGGTGGGGGTAGTAAACAATGTATTACGCGGCCAAATACAGGTAACTTTACTGTAAACATAAAAATAAATAAAGCGAATTTCATTGTGCGCACTGCACCGCCAAATGCGATGCAGTGCGCGCAACGAAATTAGTTTTATTTATTTATATGTTTACTTACCTGTAATTGGCCATAATCCATAGTTTACTACCCCCCACCCTGCCCCTCCCCACGTCACCGCCCGGCAGCACTCCCGAGTCCCACCACCGACCGCTACTGACCTTATGTCGTCGTCCCATATATAAGCAATGATCATTGGATCAGATATATAATCTGCCTTTTTGTAGTAGCCAGGGCACTGTGAAAGTGAAATTGACCAATTGCCCTTCATGTAACAGAGAGAGTATGGCCAGTGCCACCCGTAATAGAAAAATACGAGCTTCCCCACCTGCAGACAGTAGTAAATAAAACTAACGTGAGTCTGCGTCATGACTCGTATGTTTGTCTTGGGTGCAAGCATAGATGACCGAGCTGGCATGCCGGCTACAACCAGGTTATGTAATTTCGCTAAACTGGAGATAAGAAGAAGACTGGTGTACTGTGTACTGGAGTCCATAGTGCTAGTATAATGCCTGAAACTCCCACAAATGTTAGAGGCCAAGGAAGTGGGAGGATAGATAGATTATTACCACAAATGTTATGTACTGTGCTTCTTGCTAGTGCTACTGTGCCACTATGTGTTGAATTAATTTTGTGTTACTGTTTTGCTAAGAGTACTGGTTACAACAATATTCTTTTTCTTTCTTGATATAGATAGTACTCCTTCCCAAGAAAAACCATCCCGGAAGGAGTTGGCAGCCAGGGCCCGGCGCCGGCAACTGGAGGCCATCTGTGAGGAGTACCGGCGGCTGGTGGCTCAGGCGGAGGAGGAGGAGGCGGCAGCAGCTGCAGCCTCGTCCGATGCCCTGGGCCCCAGCCAGGCCCCAACTCCAGTGGTAAGGCGCCGCGGTCTGCCAGCCGCCCGCCGCCGCAATTCTCTAGCAGCCAGCACTGCTGTCCCCCACCCTGGATGCCATTGCAGGGCATTTCGCCGCCAGATGCTCCTCCGGATGTCACGGCTAGAGGAGCAACTAGAGGAGCGTGTCAAAATACTGGTGGACAAACACCTAAAAGCCAGCCGAATATAAGAACTATAGGACCCTGTTGGATTGCCCCTTTTTTATTCATTTTGTTGGTGGGTGGGAATTGGGCGTTGGGGTTTCTGGACATTCTTTGGACTTTTTTCATTTTGGACATTGGTTGGGGTTAGGGAGAGGGTGGGTCAGGTGTGGGATAGTTTATTTTTGTTAGGGTAATAAATTATATTTATACTTAAACATACAATGTTAATGTTTTGTGGGGGGTTACTGTTTTACGAATTAACGTCACATGGTTTCCTTGCTGCTGCAGGGCCGCAGCCAGTGTTTGATTTAAATAATCTGCCAACGATGTAACACAAACAGATAGATGCGGTACCCCTCACTGAGTTATTTGTCCTACTAGTACTGTCAGTCTCTCCTCCTAGTCCATTATACCTCCCACCAAACTTATCTTACCTGTGATTGATGATGATTAAGTTCGGCACAGCGATGGCTGCATGGTTTCCCAAGAGAATGGAGAAGATGCCATGGTTGTGGTGGTAGTAGTAGAGTAGACACTGGCAGTAGCATTTGCAAAAAAAATAAAAAAGAGACAGTCACTTGCCTGACAGCGACTGTGGGAGGAGTAGTAGAACAAAGTAAAATACAGTACAGAAGAAGACTGCCAAACAAACAATATTGCATTTGCAACTGCTAAAGTCAAATAAAACATAATGGTGGCGGGGACAGCCTAGTACAAGAAGTTACAAACTGTAGTTGTGTCGAGTGAGTCACTTAACTTAACACAATCGTAATTCGTAACCTTTACTGCTGTGTGGTAGGAGTTTGATGATGAATCCAATCAATGCCGGCAATTCATTATGATGTACTATTAGGTAACGGTCCCTTTGGAAAAAAAATTGGCTTGCACATAGACTGAGCATGGGTGGGCAAGCAGAAGAAGCTCCTCGCCCTGCCTTGAAATTGAATTAGTGTTGCTTTCACCACATCTGCCCCAGCAAGCGTGTGATCAATTGGTGTACATTTTATGTAGTCACATCATGTTATGATGGTCTAACCACTCACCTGAAATCCAGGTAGTCGACAGGGGCGATGACAATGCTCCGGCCCGCCCAGAATATATCCCAGCCTCACTGAATTACAGAAACAGTGATTCTGGCAAATACTCTAAGAGGGAAGGGGTTTTGGGAAGAGAAACAAAACAGAGAGAAGAGACACCGCAGACTCTGCTACCAGGACCTGCCGGGATCTTACTTGCAGAATCGTCTACTTCTGTCTGTTCTGAGTGAAAACAACACATGCACTATATCAGTAACTATACCAATGATTCAGACAATCGTAGCTGCGTTATGCTATCAATGTTAATCACCTGAAATAGCGAGAACCTCCCGTACTTGGTACTAAGTCGTTCTCAACACACTTGTTCCAGTAACAGGTTATCATAAATCAATAATTAGGTTACATGGACTACCAACCACAATTGTCTCCGACCGTGGTCCTCAATTTGTCTCCAGGTTCTGGCGTAACTTTTGTTCATCAATGGGCATAGATGTCCGTCTGTCCTCCGCATACCACCCACAAACGGATGGGCAGACGGAACGCCTCAATCAAACCATGGAGCAACACTTGCGTTGTTTTTCCTCTATGTGGAACACAGAATGGGATAAGTCCCTGCCTTTAATTGAATTTGTCTACAATAATTCAGTACATTCAGCAACAGGAGTTTCTCCCTTTTATTGTTTATTAGGTTATCAAGAAATGGCAAATCATATGTTAACATGTTGTGGGATACAAACATGGTTAATGTACTTGCATTGTGCATGCCAACAGACAACGCAGGATGTGACACCTGCCGATGTGAATTGATTCCTGACACATCACATCTCAATATAAATCACAGCCCGGGGGAAGAGGGTTAGGGTTTGATGAATGAATGGGAAGGGGGGTTTGGGGAAAGGTTTGACAAAGAAAAACAGTACGCATGGACACAACAAAAGCAAAGCGCAATCTTGGCAGCCGACCATGATCTTATCCAATAAATCTATAAAGGGAGAAAAAGGAAATGCATGCATGATGATGAAGATAACTTGATGGTTAATGAGTAGTACTTACTAACTACTACTAGACAATTATACAGGGCAGCAGTATATTCTATGCAATTTGCCTTGCCTGTAATATGCCCTCAGAGACCCAAATTCCATGTTGTACTGGGCTTACTTTTAAAGATAGCAAAGAAAATTAAAAAATAGTTGTAGGGATCAATTAGCAAACAAACAACACACAACACACAGTCGTAATGATTGAAGAGAAAAAAGGATTCAAATTAATTAAAAGACGAATGATGAATGATACTAAAGTTACTGTATTATCCTGGTCAAATTGTGGAGTTGAATCTCGTCCTTCCTCTTGGTCCTATCTTCCATGGACGCTCCGCACATCAATATTGGGTGCCACTGCCTGCCTGATGCGGATTGGTAAGGTAAGTGTGAGTTGTGTCTCCCAGTATAGCACAGGGTAAAGGCCGGCCTGTAACGTGTAGATGGAAAAACAAAAGGGGTATTGAAAAATCAATGAATAAAAAAAAGCATCAATTACGGTGGAGTCCAGGAAGAGAAGAGAGAACACTTTCAGACTGAGGCGGCTTGGATATATCGTGTATATTCTGTTTACAGCATTAAGCTACAACAACAACAGGACAGAACAGGCCCACCACAGCACCAGCCCGTGACCGAACCTCCATTTACCTTAATTTTTGACAGAGCCAGACAAAAGGCATATACAGCAACCTAGCATTTTCAAAATTGTAGGAGAGTAGGATCTGCCTCTTATGTTGCCCCCACTTTTTTTCTGATGTTTACACTGGTTTCTGGCTATAGTCAGGCTGGGACCCTGCCAATCAGGGCCCCAGCCTCTCTGTTCTCTCTAAACGACTTGGAGTGCACTCTAGGTGCACTAGTGATTGGATACTGTGGTACCTTATGAGTCCCTAGTATATGGTACCTTAGGTGCCAAGGGCATAGGTACTTCACAGGCCTACCAGGGGCTGAAGCATGTATTATGCCACCCCTGGGAAGCAGACTAAATCTGACACTACAGGTCTGCTACTGCAGCCTGGGTAAGGTGGTGCATGCACCCCTTACTGTGATATAGGCTACCTATATCACTACATAGATACACACATATAAACCTATAAGTCACTCCTATGGCAGGCCTTATCAATCCTGAATGCAAAAGAAACAATTGATGGACGGAATGCTGGACAATGCAAACATTCACCCCCAGTCACAAGGATCTGGGTTAAATCCATCATTCTTTTGCTCACCACACCACCCCAGTTTGGACCCAGCCATATGCAAATCAGTCTTGACCCTGTTCCTTGTGGGAACAGTCCAGCCCGAACTGCCAAGCCAGGTCCTCCCTGGACCGGAAACAAGCATCCTGGGACCGGTTTCAGGGCATCACCCTTCTTCAGCCAGGCTAGCTTGAATCCAGTGGTGTAGTGAGCACGGGACCCACGTCTGGGCATACCCTTCCCACTTAGGGCGACAAATGCAAAAGAAACAATTGATGGACGGAATGCTGGACAATGCAAACATTCACCCCAGTCACAAGGATCTGGGTTAAATCCATCATTCTTTTGCTCACCACACCACCCCAGTTTGGACCCAGCCATATGCAAATCAGTCTTGACCCTGTTCCTTGTGGGAACAGTCCAGCCCGAACTGCCAAGCCAGGTCCTCCCTGTACCGGAAACAAGCATCCTGGGACCGGTTTCAGGGCATCACCCTTCTTCAGCCAGGCTAGCTTGAATCCAGTGGTGTAGTGAGCACGGGACCCACGTCTGGGCATACCCTTCCCACTTAGGGCGACAAATGCAAAAGAAACAATTGATGGACGGAATGCTGGACAATGCAAACATTCACCCCCAGTCACAAGGATCTGGGTTAAATCCATCATTCTTTTGCTCACCACACCACCCCAGTTTGGACCCAGCCATATGCAAATCAGTCTTGACCCTGTTACTTGTGGGAACAGTCCAGCCCGAACTGCCAAGCCAGGTCCTCCCTGGACCGGAAACAAGCATCCTGGGACCGGTTTCAGGGCATCACCCTTCTTCAGCCAGGCTAGCTTGAATCCAGTGGTGTAGTGAGCACGGGACCCACGTCTGGGCATACCCTTCCCACTTAGGGCGACAAATGCAAAAGAAACAATTGATGGACGGAATGCTGGACAATGCAAACATTCACCCCCAGTCACAAGGATCTGGGTTAAATCCATCATTCTTTTGCTCACTTCACCACCCCAGTTTGGACCCAGCCATATGCAAATCAGTCTTGACCCTGTTCCTTGTGGGAACAGTCCAGCCCGAACTGCCAAGCCAGGTCCTCCCTGGACCGGAAACAAGCATCCTGGGACCGGTTTCAGGGCATCACCCTTCTTCAGCCAGGCTAGCTTGAATCCAGTGGTGTAGTGAGCACGGGACCCACGTCTGGGCATACCCTTCCCACTTAGGGCGACAAATGCAAAAGAAACAATTGATGGACGGAATGCTGGACAATGCAAACATTCACCCCCAGTCACAAGGATCTGGGTTAAATCCATCATTCTTTTGCTCACCACACCACCCCAGTTTGGACCCAGCCATATGCAAATCAGTCTTGACCCTGTTCCTTGTGGGAACAGTCCAGCCCGAACTGCCAAGCCAGGTCCTCCCTGGACCGGAAACAAGCATCCTGGGACCGGTTTCAGGGCATCACCCTTCTTCAGCCAGGCTAGCTTGAATCCAGTGGTGTAGTGAGCACGGGACCCACGTCTGGGCATACCCTTCCCACTTAGGGCGACAAATGCAAAAGAAACAATTGATGGACGGAATGCTGGACAATGCAAACATTCACCCCAGTCACAAGGATCTGGGTTAAATCCATCATTCTTTTGCTCACCACACCACCCCAGTTTGGACCCAGCCATATGCAAATCAGTCTTGACCCTGTTCCTTGTGGGAACAGTCCAGCCCGAACTGCCAAGCCAGGTCCTCCCTGTACCGGAAACAAGCATCCTGGGACCGGTTTCAGGGCATCACCCTTCTTCAGCCAGGCTAGCTTGAATCCAGTGGTGTAGTGAGCACGGGACCCACGTCTGGGCATACCCTTCCCACTTAGGGCGACAAATGCAAAAGAAACAATTGATGGACGGAATGCTGGACAATGCAAACATTCACCCCAGTCACAAGGATCTGGGTTAAATCCATCATTCTTTTGCTCACCACACCACCCCAGTTTGGACCCAGCCATATGCAAATCAGTCTTGACCCTGTTACTTGTGGGAACAGTCCAGCCCGAACTGCCAAGCCAGGTCCTCCCTGGACCGGAAACAAGCATCCTGGGACCGGTTTCAGGGCATCACCCTTCTTCAGCCAGGCTAGCTTGAATCCAGTGGTGTAGTGAGCACGGGACCCACGTCTGGGCATACCCTTCCCACTTAGGGCGACAAATGCAAAAGAAACAATTGATGGACGGAATGCTGGACAATGCAAACATTCACCCCCAGTCACAAGGATCTGGGTTAAATCCATCATTCTTTTGCTCACTTCACCACCCCAGTTTGGACCCAGCCATATGCAAATCAGTCTTGACCCTGTTCCTTGTGGGAACAGTCCAGCCCGAACTGCCAAGCCAGGTCCTCCCTGGACCGGAAACAAGCATCCTGGGACCGGTTTCAGGGCATCACCCTTCTTCAGCCAGGCTAGCTTGAATCCAGTGGTGTAGTGAGCACGGGACCCACGTCTGGGCATACCCTTCCCACTTAGGGCGACAAATGCAAAAGAAACAATTGATGGACGGAATGCTGGACAATGCAAACATTCACCCCCAGTCACAAGGATCTGGGTTAAATCCATCATTCTTTTGCTCACCACACCACCCCAGTTTGGACCCAGCCATATGCAAATCAGTCTTGACCCTGTTCCTTGTGGGAACAGTCCAGCCCGAACTGCCAAGCCAGGTCCTCCCTGGACCGGAAACAAGCATCCTGGGACCGGTTTCAGGGCATCACCCTTCTTCAGCCAGGCTAGCTTGAATCCAGTGGTGTAGTGAGCACGGGACCCACGTCTGGGCATACCCTTCCCACTTAGGGCGACAAATGCAAAGAAACAATTGATGGACGGAATGCTGGACAATGCAAACATTCACCCCCAGTCACAAGGATCTGGGTTAAATCCATCATTCTTTGCTCACCACACTACCCCAGTTTGGACCCAGCCATATGCAAATCAGTCTTGACCCTGTTCCTTGTGGGAACAGTCCAGCCCGAACTGCCAAGCCAGGTCCTCCCTGGACCGGAAACAAGCATCCTGGGACCGGTTTCAGGGCATCACCCTTCTTCAGCCAGGCTAGCTTGAATCCAGTGGTGTAGTGAGCACGGGACCCACGTCTGGGCATACCCTTCCCACTTAGGGCGACAAATGCAAAAGAAACAATTGATGGACGGAATGCTGGACAATGCAAACATTCACCCCCAGTCACAAGGATCTGGGTTAAATCCATCATTCTTTTGCTCACCACACCACCCCAGTTTGGACCCAGCCATATGCAAATCAGTCTTGACCCTGTTCCTTGTGGGAACAGTCCAGCCCGAACTGCCAAGCCAGGTCCTCCCTGGACCGGAAACAAGCATCCTGGGACCGGTTTCAGGGCATCACCCTTCTTCAGCCAGGCTAGCTTGAATCCAGTGGTGTAGTGAGCACGGGACCCACGTCTGGGCATACCCTTCCCACTTAGGGCGACAAATGCAAAAGAAACAATTGATGGACGGAATGCTGGACAATGCAAACATTCACCCCCAGTCACAAGGATCTGGGTTAAATCCATCATTCTTTTGCTCACCACACCACCCAGTTTGGACCCAGCCTTATGCAAATCAGTCTTGACCCTGTTCCTTGTGGGAACAGTCCAGCCCGAACTGCCAAGCCAGGTCCTCCCTGGACCGGAAACAAGCATCCTGGGACCGGTTTCAGGGCATCACCCTTCTTCAGCCAGGCTAGCTTGAATCCAGTGGTGTAGTGAGCACGGGACCCACGTCTGGGCATACCCTTCCCACTTAGGGCGACAAATGCAAAGAAACAATTGATGGACGGAATGCTGGACAATGCAAACATTCACCCCCAGTCACAAGGATCTGGGTTAAATCCATCATTCTTTTGCTCACCACACCACCCCAGTTTGGACCCAGCCATATGCAAATCAGTCTTGACCCTGTTCCTGTGGGAACAGTCCAGCCCGAACTGCCAAGCCAGGTCCTCCTGGACCGGAAACAAGCATCCTGGGACCGGTTTCAGGGCATCACCCTTCTTCAGCCAGGCTAGCTTGAATCCAGTGGTGTAGTGAGCACGGGACCCACGTCTGGGCATACCCTTCCACTTAGGCGACAAATGCAAAAGAAACAATTGATGGACGGAATGCTGGACAATGCAAAGATTCACCTCCAGTCACAGGATCTGGGTTAAATCCATCATTCTTTGCTCACCACACCACCCCAGTTTGGACCCAGCCATATGCAAATCAGTCTTGACCCTGTTCCTTGTGGGAACAGTCAGCCGAACTGCCAAGCCAGGTCCTCCCTGGACCGGGAAACAAGCATCCTGGGACCGGTTTCAGGGCATCACCTTCTTCAGCCAGGCTAGCTTGAATCCAGTGGTGTAGTGAGCACGGGACCCACGTCTGGGCATACCCTTCCACTTAGGGCGACAAATGCAAAGAAACAATTGATGGACGGAATGCTGGACAATGCAAACATTCACCCCCAGTCACAAGGATCTGGGTTAAATCCATCATTCTTTTGCTCACCACACCACTCCAGTTTGGACCCAGCCATATGCAAATCAGTCTTGACCCTGTTCCTTGTGGGAACAGTCCAGCCCGAACTGCCAAGCCAGGTCCTCCTGGACCGGAAACAAGCATCCTGGGACCGGTCTCAGGGCATCACCCTTCTTCAGCCAGGCTAGCTTGAATCCAGTGGTGTAGTGAGCACGGGACCCACGTCTGGGCATACCCTTCCCACTTAGGGCGACAAATGCAAAGAAACAATTGATGGACGGAATGCTGGACAATGCAAACATTCACCCCCAGTCACAGGATCTGGGTTAAATCCATCATTCTTTTGCTCACCACACCACCCCAGTTTGGACCCAGCCATATGCAAATCAGTCTTGACCCTGTTCCTCGTGGGAACAGTCCAGCCCGAACTGCCAAGCTAGGTCCTCCTGGACCGGAAACAAGCATCTGGGACCGGTTTCAGGGCATCACCCTTCTTCAGCCAGGCTAGCTTGAATCCAGTGGTGTAGTGAGCACGGGACCCACGCCTGGGCATACCCTTCCCACTTAGGGCGACAAATGCAAAGAAACAATTGATGGACGGAATGCTGGACAATGCAAACATTCACTCCCAGTCACAAGGATCTGAGTTAAATCCATCATTCTTTTGCTCACCACACACCCCAGTTTGGACCCAGCCATATGCAAATCAGTCTTGACCCTGTTCCTTGTGGGAACAGTCCAGCCGAACTGCAAGCCAGGTCCTCCCTGGACCGGAAACAAGCATCCTGGGACCGGTTTCAGGGCATCACCCTTCTTCAGCCAGGCTAGCTTGAATCCAGTGGTGTAGTGAGCACGGGACCCACGTCTGGGCATACCCTTCCCACTTAGGCGACAAATGCAAAAGAAACAATTGATGGACAGAATGCTGGACAATGCAAACATTCACCCCCAGTCAAAAGGATCTGGGTTAAATTGTTTCTTTTGCATTTGTCGCCCTAAGTGGGAAGGGTATGCCCAGACGTGGGTCCTGTGCTCACTACACCACTGGATTCAAACTAGCCTGGCTGAAGAAGGGTGATGCCCTGAAACCGGTCCTAGGATGCTTGTTTCCGGTCCAGGGAGGACCTGGCTTGGCAGTTCGGGCTGGACTGTTCCCACAAGGAACAGGGTCAAGACTGATTTGCATATGGCTGGGTCCAAACTGGGGTGGTGTGGTGAGCAAAAGAATGATGGATTTAACCCAGATCCTTGTGACTGGGGGTGAATGTTTGCATTGTCCAGCATTCCGTCCATCAATTGTTTCTTTTGCATTTGTCGCCCTAAGTGGGAAGGGTATGCCCAGACGTGGGTCCCGTGCTCACTACACCACTGGATTCAAACTAGCCTGGCTGAAGAAGGGTGATGCCCTGAAACCGGTCCTAGGATGCTTGTTTCCGGTCCAGGGAGGACCTGGCTTGGCAGTTCGGGCTGGACTGTTCCCACAAGGAACAGGGTCAAGACTGATTTGCATATGGCTGGGTCCAAACTGGGGTGGTGTGGTGAGCAAAAGAATGATGGATTTAACCCAGATCCTTGTGACTGGGGGTGAATGTTTGCATTGTCCAGCATTCCGTCCATCAATTGTTTCTTTTGCATTTGTCGCCCTAAGTGGGAAGGGTATGCCCAGACGTGGGTCCTGTGCTCACTACACCACTGGATTCAAACTAGCCTGGCTGAAGAAGGGTAATGCCCTGAAACCGGTCCTAGGATGCTTGTTTCCGGTCCAGGAGGACCTGGCTTGGCAGTTCGGGCTGGACTGTTCCCACAAGGAACAGGGTCAAGACTGATTTGCATATGGCTGGGTCCAAACTGGGGTGGTGTGGTGAGCAAAAGAATGATGGATTTAACCCAGATCCTTGTGACTGGGGGTGAATGTTTGCATTGTCCAGCATTCCGTCCATCAATTGTTTCTTTTGCATTTGTCACCCTAAGTGGGAAGGGTATGCCCAGACGTGGGTCCCGTGCTCACTACACCACTGGATTCAAACTAGCCTGGCTGAAGAAGGGTGATGCCCTGAAACCGGTCCTAGGATGCTTGTTTCCGGTCCAGGGAGGACCTGGCTTGGCAGTTCGGGCTGGACTGTTCCCACAAGGAACAGGGTCAAGACTGATTTGCATATGGCTGGGTCCAAACTGGGGTGGTGTGGTGAGCAAAAGAATGATGGATTTAACCCATATCCTTGTGACTGGGGGTGAATGTTTGCATTGTCCAGCATTCCGTCCATCAATTGTTTCTTTGCATTTGTCGCCCTAAGTGGGAAGGGTATGCCCAGACGTGGGTCCTGTGCTCACTACACCACTGGATTCAAACTAGCCTGGCTGAAGAAGGGTGATGCCCTGAAACCGGTCCTAGGATGCTTGTTTCCGGTCCAGGGAGGACCTGGCTTGGCAGTTCGGGCTGGACTGTTCCCACAAGGAACAGGGTCAAGACTGATTTGCATATGGCTGGGTCCAAACTGGGGTGGTGTGGTGAGCAAAAGAATGATGGATTTAACCCAGATCCTTGTGACTGGGGGTGAATGTTTGCATTGTCCAGCATTCCGTCCATCAATTGTTTCTTTGCATTTGTCGCCCTAAGTGGGAAGGGTATGCCCAGACGTGGGTCCCGTGCTCACTACACCACTGGATTCAAACTAGCCTGGCTGAAGAAGGGTGATGCCCTGAAACAGGTCCTAGGATGCTTGTTTCCGGTCCAGGGAGGACCTGGCTTGCAGTTCGGGCTGGACTGTTCCCACAAGGAACAGGGTCAAGACTGATTTGCATATGGCTGGGTCCAAACTGGGGTGGTGTGGTGAGCAAAAGAATGATGGATTTAACCCAGATCCTTGTGACTGGGGGTGAATGTTTGCATTGTCCAGCATTCCGTCCATCAATTGTTTCTTTTGCATTTGTCGCCCTAAGTGGGAAGGGTATGCCCAGACGTGGGTCCTGTGCTCACTACACCACTGGATTCAAACTAGCCTGGCTGAAGAAGGGTGATGCCCTGAAACCGGTCCTAGGATGCTTGTTTCCGGTCCAGGGAGGACCTGGCTTGGCAGTTCGGGCTGGACTGTTCCCACAAGGAACAGGGTCAAGACTGATTTGCATATGGCTGGGTCCAAACTGGGGTGGTGTGGTGAGCAAAAGAATGATGGATTTAACCCAGATCCTTGTGACTGGGGGTGAATGTTTGCATTGTCCAGCATTCCGTCCATCAATTGTTTCTTTTGCATTTGTCGCCCTAAGTGGGAAGGGTATGCCCAGACGTGGGTCCCGTGCTCACTACACCACTGGATTCAAACTAGCCTGGCTGAAGAAGGGTGATGCCCTGAAACCGGTCCTAGGATGCTTGTTTCCGGTCCAGGGAGGACCTGGCTTGGCAGTTCGGGCTGGACTGTTCCCACAAGGAACAGGGTCAAGACTGATTTGCATATGGCTGGGTCCAAACTGGGGTGGTGTGGTGAGCAAAAGAATGATGGATTTAACCCAGATCCTTGTGACTGGGGGTGAATGTTTGCATTGTCCAGCATTCCGTCCATCAATTGTTTCTTTTGCATTTGTCGCCCTAAGTGGGAAGGGTATGCCCAGACGTGGGTCCCGTGCTCACTACACCACTGGATTCAAACTAGCCTGGCTGAAGAAGGGTGATGCCCTGAAACCGGTCCTAGAATGCTTGTTTCCGGTCCAGGGAGGACCTGGCTTGGCAGTTCGGGCTGGACTGTTCCCACAAGGAACAGGGTCAAGACTGATTTGCATATGGCTGGGTCCAAACTGGGGTGGTGTGGTGAGCAAAAGAATGATGGATTTAACCCAGATCCTTGTGACTGGGGGTGAATGTTTGCATTGTCCAGCATTCCGTCCATCAATTGTTTCTTTTGCATTTGTCGCCCTAAGTGGGAAGGGTATGCCCAGACGTGGGTCCCGTGCTCACTACACCACTGGATTCAAACTAGCCTGGCTGAAGAAGGGTGATGCCCTGAAACCGGTCCTAGGATGCTTGTTTCCGGTCCAGGGAGGACCTGGCTTGGCAGTTCGGGCTGGACTGTTCCCACAAGGAACAGGGTCAAGACTGATTTGCATATGGCTGGGTCCAAACTGGGGTGGTGTGGTGAGCAAAAGAATGATGGATTTAACCCAGATCCTTGTGACTGGGGGTGAATGTTTGCATTGTCCAGCATTCCGTCCATCAATTGTTTCTTTTGCATTTGTCGCCCTAAGTGGGAAGGGTATGCCCAGACGTGGGTCCCGTGCTCACTACACCACTGGATTCAAACTAGCCTGGCTGAAGAAGGGTGATGCCCTGAAACCGGTCCTAGGATGCTTGTTTCCGGTCCAGGGAGGACCTGGCTTGGCAGTTCGGGCTGGACTGTTCCCACAAGGAACAGGGTCAAGACTGATTTGCATATGGCTGGGTCCAAACTGGGGTGGTGTGGTGAGCAAAAGAATGATGGATTTAACCCAGATCCTTGTGACTGGGGGTGAATGTTTGTATTGTCCAGCATTCCGTCCATCAATTGTTTCTTTTGCATTTATCAATCCTGAAGGCAGAGTGCTCGCAGTGGAGGAAGCCCAACAATAGGTATCCTGTCACAGGAGGGTGTGACCACCTTCCAGACAGGGTTTAGTGTATTGGGGCTGGGTGGGTGCACTCCTAGAGTGCTTTGAAGTCCTGCACTGGGGGAGCAGAAGGCTCCTCTGTGCATATGCCAGTTCAAACCAGCTCAGGGGCTACCTGCCCCTGCTCTGGTGAGAAACTGGACAAAGGGAAGTGGGTGTAGCCACCCACTCCCCTGACCCTCCCATAGGTGGGGTCATAGAGCTAGTCCCTACCTTCCTTTTAGTATAAGAGGGGGAACCTGTGCATTGCAAACTAGATATCCCTGGATGACGCTCCGAAGAAGAATCCTGGACCTTCGACATTCCACTACCTCTGGAAGACTGAAGAACCTCCCTTGGAGTCAAGGAGTGACTCCCCTGCTTGGCAGGCACCAAAAACTGAAACGATGGTCACAAACTATGCCACTCCCACCGGAGCCCGAGGTCCCTGCAGCCCAAGACAAAGATTTCCTGACTTCTCCAAGGCCATCGTGAGTCCCCAGTGAAGCTGAGGCCAGTGCACCCCACGAGTGACGAGGAACCGCAGTTCCTGGGTACCGTGCACTATTGTCAAGTTCAACCCCTTCACGATGCTCTACGAACCTGTGCTTTGAACCACATGTGGTCCCAGCCTCTAGCAAGAATCCCTCCGAAGATCAGAGGTCTACCCCATCCCGAGTGACCGTGGGCCCCTGTTGAAGGAATCCTCCCGAGATGTCTTTGCAATCCCTTGCCAGCCGGCTTGTGGGTCCTCTGAAGACTTTTCTAAAGAACCAAAGGGCTCCCCTGGTTGCTGCAGGCCTGCCCTGACTTACCCTCACTGGGTGAGTTCCCCAGACCTTGCTGGTCTGCACCATTGACTTTTTACACTTTCCACAAGACTTGCTGCTACCAAGGCTTGTTGGCTCCAATCGGGTTGCCGACACCGCAGTCAGCTGCAGACTTTGTGGGACACTCAGAATCCAGCTCCTGGTTGTTGTCGACGCCTCCTGAACCTCGTGGCCGAAGAGTCAAGACACCTGTGAACGACCTGAATCTGCCGACGACGGTGGGCATTCATCTCCCTTGCCCCGAGTCACTGCCCAGTGACTTTGAACACTGTCCCCTCTGCTTTCAGGTCTTCCTTCTTCCGAATCCAGGCTTGGATTCCACCGGACACTTCTTCGGACTTCACAAGCAGCAAGTCTTCATTGGCTCCCATTGAAAATGATGCCGCGACCCGACACCAAAGGACACCTATGCACCCGGCTTCCCTGGGTGAGGTAACTCCAGCACCACGGTGCTCCTGTGGATGTTGGCCCTAGAACTACTTACCCTGTAAGTGACTTGCTAGTAGCTACTCCCGAAGTGCCCTTAAACTCTTAATTTCCAACCGCGACTTGCCCCATTGAAGTCTACGGCGATCCGCGCCTGTGTTCACTCACTGCACGCGTCCCCCGTGGGTCCTTTACTTACCTGCCTTGGGTGGTTTCGTGAGGCCCCAGCACTTCTGAAGGCCCTGCGCCTTGTCTCCTGCAAGTCGCTGTTCTTAAGTCTCTTTTTAGTATATGGTCTGGTACGCCCCTAGGGCCCCAGCCATATTTGTGCTTAATTTATTGTGAAACGTTGATTTGTGCATATGTTCCTGACTTCTAATCTCACAAAGAGATTAGTAGAGAGTTGTTTAGTAATAAATACATATATATTTGATATATATACCTGTGTGGTGTCTTTTCATTTGGTGATTCAAGAGATTGTGTGGTAAAACAAGCTGCTTTACATTCCTCCAAGACTTAGCCTGAAGGCTGCTCTCCACAGCTACCACTAGGATAGCTTTCTATAAAGGTTGTCTTAAACCTACCTACCATAAGAGTCGAATTGTACTGGTGCAAGGTGTCCACTTTAACTAGTGAACAGCATATACCAGGCCAACTTCTCACATTGGTGGCAGCGTGTGGGATTCCAGCTTGCTATTGTTTTACCAGAAAATCTCTATTTGAATTACTAACTGAAAACCACTATAGGTACTCAAGGTACATATAAAGTCAAGCTTAGTATCAATATGTTCTACTGAACTTAGAGCTGTGTGCCAAGGGATAGCACACCCTTTCTACAGCTCAAGCTAGTATCAGTAGGCCACAAACTAGTGTAGGTAGTACAACACTGCACAACACTAGAATGTCCTTAAAGGGTGGACCCAGTGGACCCACTCAGCCTCAGTATAAGGACATGGCTTTCTCTGAGTTGAGAACCATGTGTGCTGCAAGGCACCTGAAGCTAGGACAGAGTCCCTCCACACTACACCTGATAGATCTGCTGACAGCAGATGATCTTAGATTAGCTCTAGGAGCTAATGGATCTGAATCAGTGGGTGGGTCAATTACAGTGTCTGGGTCAGATGATGAACATCTGGATGACCAAGACTCTCTGATTGTAGGGCCAGGTCCCAAGGGGTCTGAACAGGACAGAGGAATTCTCCCTAAGAGAACTGACATAGTGGAGGACAGGCCTAGGTCCCTTTCTAGGGAATCTGAGCACTCCTATCACTCTGGCAGAGAATCTGTCTACCAGAGGAACTCCTACTTCTCAAGAAAAGAGACCTCCTCTGACAGAATGTAAAAACTGCTGCAGTATGAGGAAGCAAGGTTTGCCCTCAAAACCAAGCAGTTGGCATTAGATAAGGACGCCCTGGAGCTCCAGAGAGCTTCTAGAAAAGAGGAGTTAGAACCCCCTGGTGGCAGCAACAGTGTCCCTAGAGGCAGAGAATATATTCCAGACCATAGGAACCTGAGCAAGGTTGTTCCTCCCTACCAGAGTGGGGATGATATCCATAAGTGGGTAACTGCTATGGAAAGGGCCTGTAGAGTACAACAGGTCCCCCAAAAGCAGTGGGCAGCAATCTTGTGGCTCTCCTTTTCAGATAAAGGTAGAGACAAGCTCCTCACTGTTAGAGAAGAGGATGCTGATGACTATGAAGTCCTGAAGAGTGCACTGATAGATGGGTTTGGCTTAACCACTGAGCAGTACAGGTTGAAGTTCAGAGACACCCAGAAGGCACAGACTCAGGACTGGACTGACTTTGTAGATTGTGCAACCAAGGCTCTGGAGGGTTGGCTGGTTGGCAGTAGGGTTACTGATTTCAAGGGATTGTATAATCTAATGATGAGAGAACAGATCCTTAATAATTGCCAGAACCAGTTGTTGCATCAATACCTGGTGGACTCAGATCTGACCTCTCCCAAGAATTGGGAAAGAAGGCAGACAAGTGGGTCAGAACCAGGGTGAGGCAGAAAACCCAGAACCAAGGGGGTGACACAAAGAAGCAGGATTCTAAGGGCTCTGAGAAAGGTGGGGATAAGTCAAAAGACCAGAAGTCTTCACAAGGGCCCCAAAAATCTGCATCTGGTGGGGAGTCACAATCCAACAAGGGAAAAGGCCAAAAGAAGCCCTGGTGCAAATTCTGTAAACAGAAAGGGCACTGGACTTCTGATTGTAACAAGTCCAAAGACCAAACCACCACCACTCCTGCCCCTAAGGCAAATGTTCCCCCTAGTTCAGCTACTGGTGGAGGCGGTACTCAGAATAAGGGTGTAGTAGGGTTGACCCTGGGTTCTGAAGTGGACTCTGGCCTATTCAGAGTACCCACTCAGGCAATGCTGATTTGTGATGGAGACATGGACATGTCCATCCTTGTGAGCCCCAGTAATCAGGGCAAATACAAACAGCAGCCTGTAATAAATGGCAAACAGGCTTTGGCATTTAGGGACACAGGTGCTAGTGTCACCATGGTGGCAGAGGCTCTTGTGGACCCTGGACAGATCATCCTGGGCGAAATGTACCAGGTGACCAATGCAAGCAATGTCAGGACCAACCATAGACTGGCAGTTGTGAATTTCTCCTGGGGAGGGGTAACTGGCCTCAAGAAGGTTGTAGTCAGTGCAGACCTCCCTGTAGAATGTCTATTGGGCAATGATCTAGAAACTTCAGCCTGGTCTGAAGTAGAGTTATGGACTCATGCTGAGATGTTGGGCATCCCTGCAGAGGTATTTGCTGTGACCAGGTCACAGGCCAAAATGCATGACACTGAACCAGCTCTGGATCCTGAAACCATGGACCAGATGCTTCCCAAGAAGAGGAGCAGCAGGGTTAAGGCAGTGCCTTCCCCTCTGTCTCAGATCATTGATTCCCCTCTTAAGGGAGGAGGAGCAGACCCTGAAGAAGGACCTGTCCCAAAGGAACTTGAGCCTGATCAGGTTGAGTTCTTGGGAGCAGGGGGCCCTTCTAGGGAAGATCTGAGTAAGGAGCAACAGTGCTGTCCCTCTCTTGAACCCCTCAGACAGCAGGCTGCTGCTGAGGCTGCTGGGAGTGCTAGTGGGTCCCATAAAGTTTATTGGGATGAGGGACTCCTATATTCTGAGGGTAGAGATCCAGCCCCTGGAGCCACCAGGAGGTTGGTAATACCTCAGAAGTTTAGGGGTTCCTCTTGACCCTAGCACATGATATCCCTTTAGCAGGTCACTTGGGCCAAAACAAGACCTGAGACAGGCTTGTTCCACATTTTCATTGGCCACATATGTCAGAGGACACAAAGGAGTTTTGTCGCTCCTGTGTCACATGCCAAGCCAGTGGCAAGGCAGGTGGCACCACAAAGGACCCCTGATACCACTACCTGTGGTGGGGGTACCCTTTGAAAGGGTAGGGATTGACATTGTTGGTCCCCTTGACCCTCAAACTGCATCTGGGCACAGATTTATCCTGGTGGTAGTGGATCATGCCACCAGGTACCCAGAGGCAATTCCCTGAGGACCACCACAGCCCCTGTGGTGGCAAGAGCCCTCATTGGAGTTTTCTCCAGAGTGGGTTTCCCAAAGGAGGTCATCTCTGACAGAGATCAAACTTCATGTCAGGATATTTGAAAGCAATGTGGAAGGAGTGTGGTGTAACTTATAAGTTCACCACCCCTATCACCCACAATGCAATGGGTTGGTTGAACGTTTCAACAAAACCCTGAAGGGTATGATTAAAGGACTCCCAGAGAAGCTTAGGCGGAAATGGGACCTTCTTCTTCCCTGCCTGTTGTTTGCATACAGAGAGGTTCCACAGAAGGGGGTTGGTTACAGCCCATTTGAGCTTCTGTTTGGGCATCCTGTAAGAGGTCCATTATGTTTGGTAAAAGAGGGCTGGGAGTTACCTCTCAAGCCCCCAAACAAGATGTGATGGACTATTTACTTGGTCTCCGCTCCAGGATGGCAGAATACATGAAAAAGGCAACCAACAACCTGGAGGCCAGCCAAGAATTACAAAAGCTTGGCATGACCAAAGGCTGTGCTGACTGTGTACCAGCCAGGACAGAAAGTGTGGGTGTTGGAGACTGTGGCCCCAGCAGCCTTCCAAGACAAATGGAGTGGCCCCCATACAATAGTTGAGCAAAAGGGAGAAGTCACCTATCTGTTGAATCTTGGAACTCCCAGGAGGGCCCTGAGGGTGCTCCATGTCAACAGATTAAAACCATATGTTGACAGGGCTAACATGGGCTTGCTCATGGCAACTGATGAGGACCAGGAGGAGGAGAGTGACCCTCTCCCTGACCTGCTCTCACAGAACCCTGATGATGGGTCAGTAGATGGTGTTGCTTTGGCAAGCAGCCTCACTGACCATCAGCAAACTGAGTGCAGACAAGTTCTGCAACAGTACAGACATATGTTTAGCCTGACCCCTAGTCAGACTACCTGTTGCACCCATGAGGTGGACACTGGAGACAGTCTGCCTGTCAAGAGTAAAATCTACAGGCAACCTGACCATGTCAGGGACTGTATCAGGACTGAAGTCCAGAAAATGTTGGAGTTAGGTGTGATTGAGCCTTCAGATAGCCCTTGGGCTAGCCCAGTAGTCCTAGTACCCAAGCCTCATACCCAGGGTGGTAAGAAAGAAATGAGGTTTTGTGTAGACTACAGAGGCCTCAATGCAGTCACCAGGACTGATGCCTATCCCATACCAAGGGCAGATGAGCTGATTGATACTTTGGCCTCAGCCAAGTATCTAAGTACATTTGACCTAACAGCTGGCTACTGGCAGATCAGGTTAGCTGATGATGCAAAAGCCAAAACAGCATTTTCAACCCCTGGTGGGCACTACCACTTTGTGGTGATGCCCTTTGGATTGAAAAATGCACCTGCCACTTTTCAGAGGTTGGTGAATAAAGTTCTGGCAGGGATGGAAACTTATTGCTCAGCTTATCTAGATGATATTGCTGTCTTTAGTTCCTCCTGGCAGGATCACCTGGTCCACCTCAGAAATATTTGGAGGCTCTGCAGAAAGCAGGCCTCACTATCAAGGCCACTAAGTGCCAGATAGGGCAGAGTCAGGTTGTATACCTGGGCCACCTTGTGGGTGGAGGCCAGGTTCAGCCTTTACAGAGTAAAATCCAAACCATAATGGAATGGGTTGCTCCAACCACCCAGACACAGGTGAGAGCCTTCTTAAGCCTGACTGGGTACTATAGGAGGTTTGTGAAGGGATATGGAGCTATAGTGACCCCCTTGAATGATCTGACCTCAAAGAAAATGCCAAAAAAGGTTCAGTGGACAGCTAGCTGTCAGAAGGCATTTGAAGACCTAAAGCAGGCCATGTGCACTGCCCCCATCTTACAGAGTCCAGACTACACCAAAAAGTTCATTGTCCAAACAGATGCTTCTGAGCTGGGTGTGGGAGCTGTACTGTCTCAACTGAATGATGAAGGTCAAGACCAACCAGTAGCTTTTATTAGCAGAAGGCTGACCCCTAGAGAGAAACGTTGGTCAGCTATAGAGAGGGAGGCCTTTGCTGTGGTGTGGGCCCTGAAGTAGATGAGGCCATACTTGTTTGGCACTCACTTCATAGTTCAGACTGACCACAAGCCTCTCCTATGGCTTAAACAGATGAAAGGTGAGAACCCAAAACTTTTGAGGTGGTCCATTTCCCTACAGGGGATGGACTATACAGTGGAACATAGGCCTGGGACCCAACATGCCAATGCAGATGGACTCTCAAGGTATTTCCACTTAGAGCACAAAGACTCAACTGGTCAAGGTTAGTTTAGTGTCCCTGCGTTTGGGGGGTTGTGTAGGAGAGTAGGATCTGCCTCTTATGTTGCCCCCACTTTTTTCTGATGTTTACACTGGTTTCTGGCTATAGTCAGGCTGGGACCCTGCCAATCAGGGCCCCAGCCTCTCTGTTCTCTCTAAACGACTTGGAGTGCACTCTAGGTGCACTAGTTATTGGATACTGTGGTACCTTATGAGTCCCTAGTAAATGGTACCTTAGGTGCCAAGGGCATAGGTACTTCACAGGCCTACCAGGGGCTGAAGCATGTATTATGCCACCCCTGGGAAGCAGACTAAATCTGACACCACAGGTCTGCTACTGCAGCCTGGGTAAGGTGGTGCATGCACCCCTTACTGTGATATAGGCTACCTATATCACTACATAGATACACACATATAAACCTATAAGTCACTCCTATGACAGGCCTTATCAATCCTGAAGGCAGAGTGCTTGGTTCCTATGTGAGAGGGTGCCCCTGCATGAGCAGAGCCCCTCTGCAGCATTCGGAGACCCTTCTCTGAGGCTGTTTGTAGTGCAGCCTGACCATATACTCTTAAGCGCTTTATAACCTCGCGTTAAATGCTAACTTTGGGATGGCTGCACGGAAACATGTCGTGTTTGGTGTCAAACATCTTGGAATACTACCCCCCCGCCAGTTCGGGTGGCGGGGGTAGCATTCCACCCTTCTAGAGGGATAGACATGTACCTACTGTGGAAATGCAGTAGAATCCTGAAGAGCCCTGGCATCACAAAATGGATGCCACCAGTCACAGACACTGGGCTGCCCTCCTGCTGATGACTGAAACTCGCAGTGGAGGAAGCCCAACAATAGGTATCCTGTCACAGGAGGGTGTGACCACCTTCCAGACAGGGTTTAGTGTATTGGGGCTGGGTGGGTGCACTCCTAGAGTGCTTTGAAGTCCTGCACTGGGGAGCAGAAGGCTCCTCTGTGCATATGCCAGTTCAAACCAGCTCAGGGGCTACCTGCCCCTGCTCTGGCACAAAACTGGACAAAGGGAAGTGGGTGTAGCCACCCACTCCCCTGACCCTCCCATAGGTGGGGTCATAGAGCTAGTCCCTCCCTTCCTTTTAGTATAAGAGGGGGAACCTGTGCATTGCAAACTAGATATCCCTGGACAACGCTCTGAAGAAGAATCCTGGACCTTCGACGTTCCACTACCTCTGGAAGACTGAAGAATCTCCCTTGGAGTCAAGGAGTGACTCCCCTGCTTGGCAGGCACCAAAAACTGAAACGACGGTTGCAAACTACGCCGCTCCCGCCGGAGCCCGAGGTCCCTGCAGCCCAAGATAAGGATTTCCTGACTTCTCCAAGGCCATCGTGAGTCCCCAGTGAAGCTGAGGCCAATGGACCCCACGAGTGACGAGGAACCGCAGTCCCTGGGTACCGTGCACTATTGTCGAGTGCAACCCCTTCACGACGTTCTAAGAACCTGTGCTTTGGACCACGTGTGGTCCCAGCGTTTAGCCAGAATCCCTCTGAAGATCAGAGGCCTACCCTGTCCTGAGTGACTGTGGGCCCCTGTTGAAGGAATCCTCCCGAGGCGTCTTTGTGATCCGTCGCCAGCTGGCTTGTGGGTCCCCTGAAGACTTTTCTAAAGAACCAAAGGGCTTCCCTGGTTGCTCCAGGCCTGCCCTAACTTATCCTCGGTGGGTGAGTTCCCCAGTCCTTGCTGGTCTGCACCATTGACTTTTTACGCTTTCCACAAGACCTGCTGCTACCAAGGCTTGTTGGCTCCAATCGGGTTGCCGACACAGCAGACAGCTGCAGACTTTGTGGGACATGCTGAATCCAGCTCCTGGTTGTCGTTGATGCCTCCTGGACCTCGTGGCCAGAGAGTCAAGACACCAGTGAACGACCTGAATCTGCCGACGATGGTGGGCATTCATCTCCCTTGCCCCGAGTCACTGCCCAGTGACTTTGAACACTGTCCCCTCTGCTTCCAGGTCTTCCTTCTTCCGTATCCAGGCTTGGATTCCACCGGACACTTCTTCGGACTTCACAAGCAGAAAGTCTTCATTGGCTCCCATTGAAAACGACGCCGCGACCCGGCACCAAAGGACACCTATGCACCCGGCTTCCCTGGGTGAGGTAACTCCAGCACTACGGTGCTCCTGTGGGTGTTGGCCCTAGAACTACTTACCCTGTAAGTGACTTGCTTGTAGCTACTCCCGAAGTGCCCTTAAACTCTTCATTTCCAACCGCGACTTGCCCCATTGAAGTCTACAGCGATCCGCGCCTGTGTTCACTCACTGCACGCGTCCCCCTTGGGTCCTTTACTTACCTGCCTTGGGTGGTTTCGTGAGGCCCCAGCACTTCTGAAGGCCCTGGGCCTTGTCTCCCTGCAAGTCGCTGTTCTTAAGTCTCTTATTTAGTATATGGTCTGGTACGCCCCTAGGGCCCCAGCCATATTTGTGCTTAATTTATTGTGAAACGTTGATTTGTGCATATGTTCCTGACTTCTAATCTCATAAAGAGATTAGTAGAGAGTTGTTTAGTAATAAATACATATATATTTGATATATATACCTGTGTGGTGTCTTTTCATTTGGTGATTCAAGAGATTGTGTGGTAAAACAAGCTGCTTTACATTCCTCCAAGACTTAGCCTGAAGGCTGCTCTCCACAGCTACCACTAGGATAGCTTTCTATAAAGGTTGTCTTAAACCTACCTACCATAAGAGTCGAATTGTACTGGTGCAAGGTGTCCACTTTAACTAGTGAACAGCATATACCAGGCCAACTTCTCACAAAAATTAAGTGACAAAATCAAAGCGCCGCTGTCAGTCATATGACTACACTCGACTCCACCACTACATGGACATGTAGGTCTGCTGTGTTTACTTTCTTGTTGAATTGTTGTGTTTATGTTTACCTTTTATGTCACTTCATGAAACGCAGTTATTCCTTCAATCATCTCCGATCCAACTGACTGACTGCATGCAAAGATAGTATGGTCATCATCATGGTGTGGTACGTGTTGTCCAACTCCAACTCAGTCTGTAGTGACTCCGATTAAGTCCATATTCCATATAAAAAAATTGCAACAGATATTGTCCTGCACCTGCAGTAGTAGGAGTACAATTTGGTTATTAAACAACAAGAAGGGAAACATTGACTGTCACTTGAGTCACTTTCACTTTGTAGATTAACTAGTAGAGTAGAGTTCGACTTCATGCACACCATCAACACAACAAACAACAGCAATCGCTCAGAGTCTGCAAGCATCCAATGCATGCCATCATTACCTGTCTTGCTCTTCTCTTTGGCTGTCAGATCATCAGATGCCTAGTTCTGACAGGTGTGTGTTTTTTTTTTAACGGGGCAGTGGCCTCATCATTACTCCAGTCCACATTCATTTTGAGTGTTAGTCGCATTTCGGTTTTTGTCTTATTCATCTGTGGCACTTTGTCACAGTTTAAGTTGCTTCACATGGTCAGCACTGTGATGATGGGCCGCGGCCTGGGTAGCGCTCATTGCTGGTCAAATGAGTTTGCACAAATGTCAGCAAGTTTCTTCGAAGAGTCTTGTCTTTCTCTGCCAAGTACCTTCTGTCCTGACAGTGAGGAGCTTTGGATGCCTGCCGAGGCTGTAGCCTTCGGACAGTGATGAGTTTACTTTTGGATGCCTGCCCAAGTTCTGACAGTGAAGAGTTGTGGATGCCTGCAGAGGCGGTAGCCTTCGGACACTGATGAGTTTCGGCTCGGAAACAAAACGGAGGATAGCTATAGTCACGTTTCACTTCTTATGGAGGGACTGTTAAAGGCAACATTTCTTGTACTCCAATGTCTGGCTTGATGGAAATGTACTAATTAGGGCGAGACAGGAAGATGAAGCAGGACTCTGAAGAGTGGACAGTTAAATGCACAGACGTGCAACTCCAATAGGGAAATAAAAAGAGAAGACGGTGGTGATGGATTTGTTGTGATTTGATTTGAACCAGAAAGACAGATACACAGACAAATAAAGGAAGGAAGGAAGAAAGTAACAATTTGAAAGCCTAGTTGTCAGGGAAGAGGAGCTCATCCTCAAACTCTGGTGGTTCGGACAGAAGTAGGTCCTGTAACCCACTACTTACGTCATCCAAGTCGCTCTCCTCTTCCTGCTGTGATTCACGTATTTTGTAATCCGGTGGTATAAAGTGCTGATTCATTTTGATCATGGTTAACCTCTCCACGCTTTTGGGCGAGAGACTGGTCCTTTTCAAAGTTACAATGGCACCAGCAGCACTGAAAACACGCTCAGAAGAGACACTTGCGAGAGGGGAAAGCCAGATACTTTATCGCCAGCCTGCTGAGCACTGTCCATTGGCTTCTTTTCCCATACCAATACACCAATGGGTTTCGATCCATGAAGACCTCTGTTGGGTCATCCAGATAGGCCTGGACCGTCCGCTCAATGTTCAGGGGTGCTCCGATGTGCTCGGCCTGTTTTGCCTTTGCATCAGCACTGGACTTACCATACCCCTGCCGTAGAAACCAATCAGTTGCCGATTGTACTGTGGATGATCCTGTTCTTGCTGTTGTTGTTGATGTTATTGTTGGTGAAGGTGACTGCTGGGAGGCAAACGCACTGCCCTCAGGCTCCGAAGTAGAACTTGACTCTGGATGCCCCGTAGTACTTGTTATGGCCTGGGGTGGGGAGCCTGTAATTAACAGCCGTTCGTTTTCGAAAATAGTGGCTTCCTCAGCTATCAAAGTTTTGTAGTTGGCAACATCCACTTCCGAAAAAGGAATTACTGCCTTACTGTTCAGAAATACTTTGTACCGTGGATCCAAAATTGTGGCACTAATGTAATGTTGTTGTGACACAATGTTATTTTGAATCCTTGTATTTGCAGATAAGCGAGCGGCTAAGGTCTCCACCAAATGATATGCGTCTCTGTTTGTCATCCACACCTGCGTACCTTTCAGACACCTCCTTCAGCTGTTGCTCTAGCATGTGCAACAGTGGGATAGCTTGGCCCATAGTACAGTCCTCCCTGCTGACTTCACGTGTGAAGATCTCAAAAGGAAGTAGCATCTCAGTCAGGCATTTAATGAGGTCCCATTGACCCATCTCAACGGTCACGCCTCTCACAGTAGGTTCCCCTAATCTTTGCACGACATAAGCATTGAGTGGTATGTACAGTTCAAACAGACGATCAAGCTTGTAATAAGTTGAGTTCCAACGTGTTGGCACCTCCTGGATGAGTGCTTTGACTGGCATTTTATGCTCACGTTGAATGACCCTCAGCTGCTTCCGGGCTTTAAAAGAATGGCTGAAATGTGTGCATATTCTTCTGCAGGTGGCCAGTAAGTTGCTGACTTTGGATCAATTTTTCAAAAAGTTTTGAACAACAATGTTAATGCAGTGTGCCAAACACAGGACCCTGAAATAGCCACCATCGCCCATGGCCTTAACTACATTACTGCCATTGTCCGTGGCAACAAAACCAATCTTAAGCCCTCTTGGGCGCAGCCATTCAAAGACCTTGGTGTTAAACTCTTCCAAAATGTTTGCAGCAGTATGAGATTTCTCCATGGCAAACATGGCTACAGTTGCATGTTTGCGAGTGGCATGAAAAATCTCAGCAGCGTCAACACCAGCAGATATATGTTCTCTAACCCCGCAAAGAGATCCAGTGTGCAGTGATGCACATGTAATTTGTGGCTTGGCAACTGGTCCACATGTCTGTTGTCAGGTGGATACTGTGAACAGCACTCTGCTTCAAGGCTTTTCCAAGCAATTCCAGCACGTCGTGATGTAGTACTGGAACAGCAACTCTGGCAAAATAGTAGCGGCTGGGAATATGCCATTTTGGGCAGATGGTTGACACAAATTCCAGAAAACCCACCCCTTCAACAAAAGAAAAAGGGAGAAGGTCCAGTGCTAACATTTTAGCCAGCTTCGCATTGTACAAACGTGCTATTGGGTGGTTGCGTTCGTACTGCCCCTCCCCCAAACATGCTGATAATGGTAGGCTGCATGGTTTTCCTTTCTCTTAGGCTCAACAACTCACTTTTTTTCATTGCGGTACTCCTTGGTGTCTCAGGCTGACTCTTACTCTTGTGCCACTGAGATGTTGCTGAAGATGTGGGCGACGTTAACACTGCACTGCTGGGGACAGGGAGACTTTGTGTACCACTACCAGAGAGAATGTCTCCCTGTCCTTCCTCTTCCACCGTGATCGGATCTTCTACTCTTTTATCCCCACCAACACCAATGGTTGCAGTTTTTATGCCGCGAAGGTGGTCCTCCCAGCTGATCAAGTGGTGTTTTTTCAGATGGGTCATTTGGCCTCCGGTACCATAGTTTGTACCAAGCTTACCACAACTAACAGAGGTATTACAAATGGAGCATATAGCAATGTTCTCCTCCTTTTCGCTAACCGTAAAGAAATCCCAAACTGGGGAGCTTAACTTTTGCCTCCTGCTGGAGGTGCCACTTCCAATGCCGGATGAACTGGAGGGTGTGTGTTGAATTTGACTCTGTGCTGCTGTACCACTACCTACTTCTACTGAGGTGGTGGTTGTGCTGGATGTAGGTCGCTGCCGGGCCTTTGCTAATGCAAATATGGAAGCTGTAGGTCGTGTTGGTGTTACCTGTGGAGGTATGCATGCTACATCCCTCGCAGCGATTTTGGATAATGTTGGTCTCCATCTCCTCGGGGCCGGGAGTGATGTTAGTGATGACTGGCTCATCATCATCATCATCCTGCTCTTCTACATCGACCTCCATAAGTGTAAGGCTTTCTGGAACCTTCCTTTTCCCTAGCTTGGTCTTGGGACGTGTCTCCCTCTCAGACTCAGTTTGTGGCTTCCAAGTGGCATCTAGATCATCAGAAGGGGGCTTGGCGAAGAACTTGATGGACTACCCCTCCTTTTCCTTGCTGGAGATTTGGAAGACAATGGATCTTCTGAATGAGTGGCTTCTTCTTCTACCTCTGCATGAGGCTCAATTTCCTGAACTGCCCCTACTTCGGGAGGAACAACAACTACTATTGCGGGCGGTGGTTGTGGCTGTTGTTGTTGTTGACCAATTATCTGCTGTGTTTCCTCCTGCGTTGATTGGGTACTACTTTGAGATAGCGATAAGTTTATCTCAGGCTCAGCATCACTGCTTTCCACCATTAGGCTGGCTACCTCTTCCACACTCATGGGTTGGGCCCACTGATGCGGAGGTGCTGCCCCCAGCTTGCCCCCCGGACACCGCTGCTGCAGGCGTAATTTTTTTTTCTCCCAAAAAAGGGTATTGGGCGGCACACCAGACTTAAGTGTCACTTCCTTCTTCTGTTCCTTCTTCTCAATAGCAACTTTCTTGGTACTGGAGGACCTGGTACCTGCTTTCTTTGGGCCCATCTTCTTCAGATGTCAGCAGCACTCAGTTGCAGAGATGTCTGGTCAGGTCACACGTCACGTTGTGTACAGCAGCAGGATGTCTGTCTGGCAGTGCAACGGGCAATGATGACACACCTCCTCCTCAGTCTTTGTGCACCTAAAAGCAAAAAAGCCAGAAGAACATCAGTCAAACGAGAGCACAAATCAAACTAATATAATATAGAACTTAGTGTGTGGTTGCCTCAATTATTAAATTTTAGAAACTCAGTGAACAACAACAGTGTAGCCATTTATGAGACTTTGACAACAAGGCCAGGGCTTTCCTGGTGTACTGTGTAGTGTGTACACTCTGGAAGAATAAGAATAGTAAAGAACAAAAACTAAAATGTAGTGGAGCATGTTTGGCCTAAATTTGTGCATCAGGTGGGATGTATGCAGCATCAGGGAGCTGCAGCTGGCAATGGGGATGGATTTGGAAGCAGTAAGACAAGAGGAACAATGGAAAGACACCAGGCCTATGTGGCAAAAACAGCACACTACTAACTACCACCACAAAATGGCCCCCAGCAACATGGTGACACACAGGCACAAGGCACGGCAAACAATGAACTCAAGCAGGCCTATATATGGCCAGACAAAGGATGCCTGATAAAACACACACAGCTTTAATGCAAAAACTAAAATCCACATGGCTAAAAACAGTTTGGAAAGTTAGACAACCACTACAACAACACATAATTACACACGCAAAAAAGGCATTTATTTAACACACCCAAAAAGTGAAATAGACCCCCCCAAAAAAAAAACATTTTGCAATTCAATTCAATGCCATCCATGGCCTAAATGATGTCAAAATTCCACAGACAACACAGAAACAGTTTTTATGCACCCATGATGACTACCTCTGGGCCTACTGGCTTTTACAAAAGCACAGGACACTCGCTACGTCAATTGCCCTCCTCCTTACAATATGCACACTGATTCGGCCCCAAAGGTGTCGTGGTCAGCTGCCTACTAGTGCGTGGAAGCTGCAACAACACCTTCGTCTTTAAATCCTTATGCTTTTTTCTGTCCTCTCCTTCTCTTCCTGATCGCGGTGTTCATAATATTGAGCCATATTCAAAATAACAGATTGGGAAGAGGTAGACCAAGTACTCTCAGATGCCTGCAAACGAGTAGCAATTTCAGGAAGCAAATTAGAAACAAACCTATCAACAAACAAACGAACTCCTCCGTCAATAGACATATCCTGCCCACTATAATCCAAAAAGGTATCTTCAAAACTGGTAAAGAAATCAGACACACTTTCATCATTCTTTTGTCTACAGCCTGTCAACTTGTCTCAACTTACTTTCTTTGGTGGAATAAGATAATGCATATATGTAATGATAGGACCGGGCAAAGCAAGTATCTTGGCTCTGGGCTTATCACCTGACTTCCGTTCCTGATCCCATCCCTTAATCGCCTCCCAGGTGCCCCCCAACTCCACTACATGATCTTGAATATGAACCTGTCTCCAAATGTCAACCGGAACAAGAAGGCCAAAAAACATTTCAATATCAGCAAGGGTCATTACAGTAGAAGAGGCAGCCTCTGTCAGTTCTTTATAATAAGCAGTAGGATTTTTCCTAGGATCAGGCAAATGAGTCTTAAGGGATAAAACATCACTTCTTTTCCACAGAGTATAAACCCACTGTTCTTGAAAATGGGCTGCTACACCTGGTCTGGTGACAGTACTGTGCTGATCCGTTAACTCTGGTATTTCTGGGTGATATATAGGATGAACCTCTCGCATCGGAAACTGAGCCACCAGGGTAGGACTCTTCTCATGCAACCTACCCCTATAAGCAATTAATGTCATAACATTCCCAAAAACTTGGCCGGGCTCCAAACTGCTAGCATACACACGATCTCTAATATCAAATAGAATTTGCGGTGCATCATCCGCAAAGTGTTGCTGCCAAAGACTAATCAACGTAGCAGACACATGCTTAAGAGCAGGCTGCTGTACAAAGGGCTCAAAATCTCGCATAGCTGCCCAAACATCCTCCCCACTATAAATGGGATTACGACCCCACTGCGCAGCCTGATCAGCTATTACCTTCTTCTCCTCATCCCCCACCCCACATCACACTAATGGGCCCATTCACTCCTTAAATTTTGTCCAATATCTATCCTCAAATCCACGTACTGGCGTCTCAACAATCAAAAATGTCGGGGAATGAAGAACCATAGAAGGAGAAGCAACATAAGTAACAGGTGCAATCGTCGCTGGCGGTTGTGCTGGAGGCGAGAGAGCAGGTGGTATAGGAGTCGAGACAGTAGGTGTGCTAACAGTTACAGTTGCCACAGATGGCAAAGACAAAGAAGGAGCAGGGGATGCCGTGGCCAAAGTCGTCGAAATGACAGCAGTTGACACAGGAACAGCTGGAGTAGTTGTAACAGGCTGCTGTGATAACGAAGGAACAACAGGATCTATCCTCTGCGGGGCATATGGGGGCGGGGGTCGAGTGTCTAACAATTCCTCCACAAAAGTATCATTTTCCTCTTGGGCCAAATAAGATTTATCAATCTGTAATCGAAACCTCCTATCCTCACATTCAACTCCTGCCTCCAGCTTTCTGGGTCAGTGTTTGCATCTTCCCTTTCTGTGCATCTTTTTCCATCTTCAGTCGTCTCTGCCTAACTACTTTCAGCCACGTTCTGAGGGAATCAAACATAGACTGCCTACTTCGTCTTTTGAATAACTGTTCCTGTAAAAACCCAATCTTTTAATCATCAAAAGTGCCCGTCAACGGCCACTGTAACTCGGCATTGTCCCTCGTATATTTGTGCCATAATGTACTAAACATAATAGTGCCAAGACCATGCTTCACATACATATCAAAATTAGGAGTGCCTTCTGGAGGCGCCAGCTGGGTTTCTTCTAATCGAGCATCTACAGAACAACAACGACAACACAAAGCGAAAAACGTAGTAATTCCAGGCATTTTTCAAAAAGAAAACAAGTTCATTATTTATGCCTGGAAAAGCAATTGCAAATGCTTTTATCAGAAACGGTCCTCAGACCGTACCAAACTCAAACCACAGTGGTACCATATCCACAAAGAACCAAAACAAACTCACCTGATACGATTAGCACAAACTACTTTTTCTCCACTGCCGACTCTTCAGACCAAACGGTCAGATCCAAGGGTTTCGCCATTCAGGACCCCAGTCGGGATGACTGCTGGGCGAGGCACCGTCCAGCAAGATGGAAGGGGTAGCTGCGAGCAATCAATACTCCTTGTGCAGGGATCCCTGAACCGTCAGTCCGACCCGACGATAGCCTCGACCTCCCCTCCATCCGCGGAAAGGGGATGGGTCACTCACCCGAAGGAGTCCCTCTTCAGGCGCCAACCTAAGGAAGTGGCCCAATTCAGGTCACTCGGGTCACTTATGACCACTTCTCAGCCTTCCATACCAAATGAAGAGTCGGTCAGACAGTAGAGAATACAAACCAATATCTGTTTATTCAGGTACACTCAGAGTGGAGCCCAGTCTGCCCAGTCGCTAGGAGTGCTGCAGAGGGACTGAAATCGACAAGCATAAAGATACATTATGTACATTTTGTAACTGGGCTAAGACACACCCTTAGTGGAATTTTCCAGGCAGGTGCTGCAAAGCAATGGAATACAAGAGAAAAACAATCTCAGTGCTCATATCTTACACAGAGCTACAAAGTCCAAGGTTGTTCCAGTCAGGCGCGTCACCAGACAAGTGGGAGAAGGCCTCTAGTGAGAAAGGTATGAGTTAATAAGAACAGTCTATTCATTAGTGAAGCAAAACCCAACCTTGGAGAAATGAAACCTAGCAGAGCCCTTTTCTCAGAAATAGCAAAGGATTAGTTTCAATCATGATTTAAAATTTCGTCTAAACAGAAAATGGTGCCGCGAATGCTAACTTACATAGGATAATGCGCAAGCAGAAACATTTCTATTTTAACACCCCCAAAGATTTTTTTGTAGACCAACTCAGAGATACCCTGCACAATCCAATCTCTGATAGTGTTGCCATCCAGAAGAGTTCTGCCATCGTCATTCAAGCAAATGAGGCCAAGGGGTGCAAAAATATCAGGAAACAGGCTTTACAACAAGGTTTTTATCATGTTGTAACTTTACCATGCATTTTTAGCACGCATATTTTTACCACGTGTATGTTCTTACAATGCATGCCTTTGCCACGCATTTAAGGTAAGTTTGGGGGTTGTGGAGGTCTCCTTCCACAAATACATTGCTTTTATTCATAAAAACAGTGCGTAGTAAATTCATACGTTGTAAAAGCATAAGCGTTGTAAAAAAATGTGGGATAAAAATGCGTGCTTAATGCATGCAATGTATTTCCCTGCGTTGTTCCGTCATACACCCAAAAACTCTATCCTTGCGGAGGGGTCTGGTGCCATTCTGAGATATATAGGTTCCAGTAGTAGGTGGTGAACTACTCCGCAATGCATTGTGAATCTTGTAACGAATGACCCAACACTTTTTAATAGTGAGGGTAGCCATCATTGATACTCTTTGTCACAGCTGGGCCGCTAGGAGACACCCACCTTTTTCGTCCTAATCATAATGGTGGGCTTTTAGGCAATAAAACATATATTCATTCTTGGTGCTGTACAGCGTGTTGAGGTCCATTCCAGCCAATTCTAACACTTGCCGGGTCACCAGCATCAGGCGAGTAGTGCATTGCTGCATCAGGGACTTGATGTCCCATTCGAGGGTGGTTAGAAGCTCAATCCATAGTCTGTTGGCTAAGGCAGAGTGTCTCATGATCTGACCCCTTGCTGTAGCCTTAGCAGCCCCTTACAGAATCTGGGCGGAGGACACTGACCATTTGTCCTCTAGATAGGTGGGATATGAGATTTCAGCACTGCCTTTTCACTGGGCAGTTTGTAGAGTGTAATATTAAAGTGCCATGGGTTCATTGAGAGCCTAGTAAGGGCCTAGTATATGACCCATCTGACAAGCACATGATCAGAAATGGAACCCTTCAATACATCACAGTCCAATCACTGTACAAAGAATGTGGTGCAGTATTAATGTGTTGATCTTTCTGGCTATCAAGAAATCCAGCGATGTTCTCTGGGTCTGTGGAGGGTGTGGATATACCGTCTATTGTTAGCCATATAGTTGCCGGTTTGAGTGAGCCATACTCAACCAATCCATCAATAAATCAGGGGTTTGTAAAGCACATCTACTCACCTGTGAGGGTCTCAAGGCATTTAGGGGAGGGGTGGGCTGCTGATCCATCTGGGTGTAGAGGTTCAGTCGAAGAGCAAGGTCTTGAGATCCTTCCTGAACTGGGTCAATGACGCGGATTGCCTGAGGTGGAGGTGTTGGTCGTTCCAGGTCTTGGCGGCAAGGTAGGCGAAGGATCTTCCGAAGTTCTGATCTTGTGGATCTGTGGGACGGAGGCCAAGGTGAGTTGATTGGAGCAGAGTTGTCTGGCGGGTGTGTGAAAAGCGAGGCAGTGGTTCAGATATTCTGGTCCTGCATCATGGAGGGCCTTGTAGAAATGTGTGAGGAGCTTGAAGATGATTTTCTTGTTGAAAGGGATCCAGTGGAGTTGTTGGAGGTGTTGTGTCTTGTGGATGCGGCAGGGGATGTCGAGGACCAGTCTGGCTGCGGCATTCTGGACGTTCTGTAGTGTCCTGAGCTGTTTCTGGGTGACGCCGGCACAGAGTGCGAGTCTAAAGGTGATAAGTGCGTGGGTGACTGTCTTTCTAGGTTCTGTGGGGAGCCATCTGAATGTCTTTCGAAGCAGGCGGAGTGTGTGAAAATATGATAAGGATACTGTGTTGATTTGGTGGCTCATTGAGAGCAAGGAGTCCAGTATGATGTTGAGGTTGCGTGTGTGATCCATAGGGGAGGGAGGGGTTCCCAGTGCAGCAGGCCACCAGGAGTCATCCCAGGCTGAGGGTTGGGTCCCAGGATGAGTACTTCAGTCTTGTCCGAGTTGAGTTTGAGGCTGCTGTCTTGCATCCAGATAGCAACTGCCTTCATTCCATTGTGAAAGTTTATTCTGGCATCTGTGGGTTTGTTGGTGAGCGAGATGATCAGCTGGGTGTCGTCAGTGTAGGAGACGATGTTGACTCCGTGGCTTCTGATGATGGCTGCGAGGGGAGCCATGTAGATGTTGAAGAGGGTGGGACTCAGGGAGGAGTCCTGGGTCACTTCGCAGCTGATCTCTGTAGGTTCGGAGAGGAACAGGGGTAGTCTGACTCGCTGTGTTCTGCCAGTAAGGAAGGAGTGGATCCAGTCCAGTGCCTTGTTGCGGATGCCGTCATCGCGGAGTCTCGTGATTGAGGTGTAATGGGAGATGGTGTCGAAAGTGGGTGAGCGGTCCAATAGGATGAGGGCTGCGGTTTCTCCCTGGTCGAGGTGGGAGCGGATGTCATCGGTGGTGGCGAAGAGAGCGGTCTCTGTGCTGTGGTTGATTCGGAAACCGTACTGGGAGGTTTCAAGGACTTCATGTCCCAGTTCCTCAATCTCAGCCTCTGTGACAGAAAAGCTTTTCTTTTAACATTACTGTCTGTGGAAATGTCAGTGGGAATCTGAATAGCATTTCAATCCAGGTCATAATAATCATGTTTCTGCACCACCTCTATGACCTGCCGTGCTTGTCCATTACAGAGAAAAAGAGCAATAATCAGTCTTCGTTTGTCTGGGGCCCTCGATGTGAATTTCCTAGACCCAATCACATTCGCCCTGTCAGCTATAGTTGTACTATACACCCCTCCGAGCTCTGCTCTGCCTCAAGCCATTGATGCACACTATCTTTTGTATATATCTATTGATGTGGCAATATTGTTGTACAATGTAAAATGGCGATTGGCAAAATATCTGATTTGTACTAAATGTGGAAATACATTAAGGAATGGGAAAGTGTGTAAATCTTACAATTTGTGTACCACAGCGGATGAAGGAATATCCGGCCTCCAGGAACTGATCAGATTAGTGTAGTTCCATCATACTAATGTGCAAGTTGTTAAAGATGCTAGACATCTCTCTTCTGTTTTATCTCTTCTAGGGCAGGAGAAGGCCTGTACAGAGATGACCATCTCTGCAGCATGTGATCTGCAACATAAATATAGTGAAGCTCTGCCTGGATGTGCCAAAAGATGGTAAGTGGGATCATATTATCACCACCCATTGCTTGTGACCCGCTAGTAGTAACGCTGATAGTGAGGAAATGTCACATCTTCAATTCCTTTACCTTATGCCTTCTAAACCATGCCTGTCAGTTAAATGTTTGATTGTATTTTTTATGTGTATGTTATGTTGTGTATTTCTATGCAAATTTCATGACCATCTGCATAGTTATTTAAATGTTTCAGAGAGTGTATGTGTGTGCGCGTGTGTGTGTGTGTGTGTGTGCGTGCGTGTGTGCATTAATATTGGCCAACATCTCTTTTTTTTTTAGGGACATGAACCGAATTAGCACAGCCTTACTTGTGAATGAGTGTGCCTCTGTCGGCATATGCGTGCATATGTCTGTGAACATTTAGATATCTGGTAAGATGCATGCAAATATTTGTGTGTATGTATGTTTGGGAGTTTCAATGCTCACAGTTATCTATAGCTTTTTTATATGGCATGTGCCCAATTACTTCATGCACACTTGTGCACGTGTGTTTATGTATGTAAGTGTGTGTCGTTTTGTGTGCATTTCTGTATATGTGTGTCCACATTGTACTTAATAATCTATATTTCTTTTTTTTTAAGACAAGGCACCTTATGGAGGCATGCTCACTCATGAATGTGTGTGTTTGCTTATTTATGCCTGAACCCATGGGCACATGCTGACTTTTGAATATATGCGTAGTTCCGTGTGAGTGTGTGCATCAGTCTGTGTTCCTTTTTACAACATGTATAGAATTTCTGATCATCCACATTTTATTTTTTTGCACTAGCTTATTCTCATAGGGCATGGACATACTCATGTGTGTGTACGTATGTTTGTATATCTGTGTTTCAATCTGAATGTGTAGGCATTCATGTGTTTAGGTGCTTATGTATATTTATGTGTGCCTTGCATGTGTGTATGTGTATCTTTCTGTTGTGTGTGTCTAAATGTGAACTCTTTGATGTGTGTCTGCATGTAATTTTGTTTATTTCTTTATTTCTGTATGTCCATGTTTGCTTGTATGTATGTGTTTGGAGTAAGTGTGTGTGCACACCTATATATGAGTTTGTATTTGTGGCAGTATGCGTGCGTGTTTTAGCAACATTCTATTGGGTTCCAAACAAAAAATAATGTGTAAGTGAATGGTATGTACACTTGTTTCCCTTCCATTATTTACAATCTATTATTTTTTTTTGTCCTCATATCACCTTAAGAGGGCCACCAACACCTGCAGTGTGTATAGCATCCCACTCCAGAACTGCGCAGGAGCTCCATCCCCTGGACTCTTTCCTTAATACCAATATAGATGTTCCAGTCTCCACCTGTATTCATTTCATGAGGGGTTAGGAGTAATCCTTGTACCATGATATCTGGTACCCTAAAGGATATCTAACTCTCAACGGGAGCCCACAGTAAGCCAGAACTACCAAACCATATATCCGCTCCAGAGCATACACTGGCTTTACCGCTCCAAGCCACTCTTCCATAGTTCGGGGTAGGCTTGCAGCCATTTACTGCAGATTTCCTTTATTGCTAGCAAACACATGAAGAAAAGCATCCTCCTGAGGTCCTCATCAGCCCTGATCTCCTCTATTTTATCAATTTCAATACCAAAAAAGACCAAAGTGGGGTTTACCTTTATATCAAATTTTAATATGGTTGACAACACCTTACCCACATCTCGCCAAAAGAGCCCAAAGGCCGGACAATCCAGATACATGCATATGTCACTAGCTTGTGTAGACCACACCTCTTACACCTGCAAGCATCACTTCTCATAATCTTAGCCATCTTTAAGGGGGTCCAATAGCACCTGTGAATAGAAAGAAAAAAAAAAGTCTCCTTTTAGGTCCGGCAGATTTCACTGTGCTGTACAACAATTTCAGGGATACTTGCCATATTTCCTCAATTTCTGAACTCGGTAAGTCAGTCATCCAGGTTGAGTATTGGGGCTTCAACTTCTCATCCATTGCTGATACCAGATGCCAATACCAGTCTAAGACTTCCTTCTTAGGTGCAACATTTTGCAGGTCCCTTTTCTATTTGGCAAGTTACAGGGCTACTCCAGTGGGTGGCACAATGTGTGCTGCATCCCACTAGCCACATTTTAGTTTACCAGCCCTGGGTGGGGGTAGTAACATTTGTTACGGTCGTATAAGTAAATGAAATCTGCCAGTTAGGTGTGTGTCAATTTTACCATGTTTAAAAAGGAGAGCACAAGCACTTTACCATTGATTGGCAGTTGCAAAGTGCACAGGGTCTATGGCAAAACAAAAACGGGTTCAGCAACAGAAGGCATAAATCGGGGGCAACACTCATTTTCAGCAGCCACTGAGACTTCTTGTCTGTTTTTTCTACACACATGATTACCTCTTAAATAAATAGCAATGGAAGCACTGAGTTAGGATAGG
Source organism: Calotriton arnoldi (assembly GCA_963921515.1). Lineage (NCBI taxonomy): Eukaryota > Metazoa > Chordata > Amphibia > Caudata > Salamandridae > Calotriton > Calotriton arnoldi. Next base: position 442,974 of record CAWUFW010001575.1, read on the forward strand.
ATCTCCTCCACGTATGCCTCATTCTATAGCGGCCTGTGAGAGATTGCAAACAAGATGAAAGAGTGCATGGTGTGGAAGAGCAACAGATGTATTTGCCAACAACTGCTCATTATGGTTACTCACTATCAGGCACATGCATCAACCTTTTTTGCGAGCGCAAACGGTGCGATTCGCAAAAATCGGCAGTTTGCGCCCGCAAAAAGTGTTTTTGCGATGCATCATGGTTTAAGGCACTCGCAATTCAAGAATTCGCAATTTATTGCGATTTCTCAAATTGCGATTGCATTTAAGGAATCGCAAATTGCGATTCCTTAAATGCAATGCAAGAACCACTTTAAAATAGCGATTTCGCTATTTGGGGCCGCAAATTACCGAGAAATTAAACTGGTCGGTAATTTGCAAAAACGTTGAAAAATGCACTAAAGTGCATTTTTCAAAGTTTCATGTTGCGCACACACATGCCCTTGGGGCATGTGTGTGTGCAACATGGGTGCACATAACAATTTCAGGGGTGCAACAGGGTGTCCTTTTGACACCCTTGCACCCTTAAAATTGCATGCGCAATTTGCGAGTACCTACTGGTACTGCAAATTGCGCATGCAATCCCCATTCATTCCTATGGGCCTGTAGGCCCATAGGAATGAATGGTGAGCCATTCCTTAATTGCGACTCGCAAATTGCGAGTCGCAATTAAGGATTGTTTAGGAATCGCTATTTTTATAGCTGATTCCTACATGCATAGGCTTTTGCGAGTCCTTAATTGCGATTCCTTAATAATCGCAATTAAGGACTCGCAAAATCCTACCTTGATGCATGTGCCCCTATGTCCCCACCTCTAATTAAATTTCCGTCTTTGTACATGATCATTTGCCATGTGGAGTGAGCTTATCAAATGTGTCATTTAGTTATCAGGCTAAAAATATGTCATGTATTTTCCTCCGTTTCATTGTGGGTATGTAAGTTATGAGTATAGGCTTTTCTTAAGCCTATAATCATGGCAGTAGCACTGTGGTTCAAACTGGGGCAATGCCCACTCCGCATTGTTATCACTTGTAAAGTGACTAGAGTCAAAGCGGAGAGTGTGGATAGCATAATTGATTAAACTGCTGCCTTGAGTCACATTGCATCTGAACTGGCCAAGGACATTTACATAGTTTTAAAAACGTGGTCCCTTCCACAGCAAAACTGAAATGGTCCAAATCCAAACACAGAGAGAATGACGCTTTAACGCTGAAACAAACAACTGATGATATCCTGAGATATAAAGCAGAAGATTTGGGTCCATCTCCATCTGTTCTGCTTCATGTATACCGTCTCAAGGCTATGGCTGCAGCCTCGTATGGGGATTACTGGATATTTCGACTCTATAAAAAGAGGAAAAATGATTTTTGTAATCTCTTTTGATTACATCCATTTCTGATATTATTTTTCTAATACCAGAACTATTTTGGGTTCAGCTGCACAGAAACAAACAGGCAGGTAGGTATTTATCAGAAATTATTGATGGAAATTAGGTGCTCTGATAGAGGAACTTTGGCACAGTGATTCAAGCATATAGCAAAGACATTGAAGCTACTTGCACTAGATGAGAAATGGGAAAAACCCTCCAGCATCAATTCTGATACATCCAAGAGAACTACAGAGGTGTATGAGCTGCACAGAGTAAAATAAACATAATAATGCAAAGGGGAGGGGGGTTCCTTTGGTTCACAATTTATTTTTGCACAAGACCCACCCTATCTTTGAGCTGTACCTGGACGAGATATACCACAAAATGTGTCATGCGCTATATGTCAAGTTCAGGCTCGGTGTTTTGCCTATTAATTCCTATATACCTCGAAATGCGGGGAAAAGGGAGATACTAGTGAGCCTGGTGACTGCAACACTGTGAATACTGAATCTATTGTCCATTTTATGTTTTTCTATCCTTTAGCATCAAATCCGCATAGAAATTGGCTGTATGTTTTAATGAATGTATATAATTTCAATAACTGCCACGATGGTTTACTCGAGTGCTCTACTACTTACACTGCGGTCTGTGCTTATGTCTGGGTTGCATGGGTTAGAACTGGCAGACTCAAGAGGGGACACCATATTTGTTTTTGACTATTCTGAATCTTAGAATGATTACATTTTCTGTAATCCTGAGGGTTTGAATACCTTTTTTGTCATAAGGACTCTCATAATATTTCTTTTATCATGGGCATTTTATCTCTAATGTTTTGTTTTATGTTGTAATTTCAATGTGATACTTGTATATTTCATTTGTATTGTTAGGGCTTATGTGGAAAACAATAAATAAATACATTTAGAAATCTGTTGACATTTGAGATGACTGCATAGCATACTATTCATAATTACAGTGTTTTGTTATACTTCTCTAAGTGTTACCTTAATATAGAAAAAAAGACAATTAGATTACATTTATAAATATCTAGCAACTGGTGTACTTTCCTGCATTTCAAAACACGGAATGATTTAGACAAACAAGAGGAAGATGAACGTTATTTGATGAGACGTGGCTATTTCTTTATTAATAATATTATAAGCCAGCAGCATATCTCTGTATGACATATCCAGCTTGCCTAAAGAGAAAGCTGCTGGCCATTCTGCTAGTTGGGGGTTGCCATCCTTGGCTGACCAGCCCCCATGGAACCATAAAGGATCAAAATCATGCGGACTATGTGGGGCCCTAAAGGAGGGCATCATACACCTGGTTTGCATATGTGCTGCTCTAAAGTAATCCCGCATTTTGGGGCATATTAACAAGGGCTCTATCGCCGCTTTAGCAGCACTTTTTGCCGCTAAAGCGGCGATATTTCTATCGCTCTATCAGCAAGCTGTCGCTAACAGGTGTTAGTGACAGCTTTTAGGCGATAGCGACTGTTTTGGGTGCCGCTTTGCATGTCAGCGATATTTATCGCTAATGACATGCAAAGGAGGCGTTCCCAACTAAAAGCGACTGAAAACAGTCGCTAACATACCTATCGCCTATTAGCAATGCCCGCAAAGCGATAAAAAAACGCGCGCTAACCACGAATAGCGCTGGTTTTTTAGAACTGGTAAAAACATGACTTAACAATAATAGTCAATGGGAGGTGGATTGTAAGGTTAAGTCCCCAGCATTAGTGCGGGGATTCTATCGCTGGATTTCTCGCGTTATTGCTGGGTTTCGCCGCTATCGCTGGATATTTTATCGCATTGGAGATAAACCTTGCTAATAGCATGTTATCTCCACGGTAATATCCAGCGATAGCCGGCGATAGAAAAACGCGCGCTAAGCAAGCTTTGCGATAATTTTCGCAGGTTCTTGCTAATATGCCCCTTTATTGCTTAAGCACATTTTTAATGAATGGGGAGCCGAACCTGCCGGACAGCCATAATGAAGAGTCTAGAACCCACCGACCCCAGATCAACTGTAAACTCTTGACATTTCTGACACTACACAGCAATTTACTTAAGAACGGTTAGATCTCTTCGGGCACAGCACAAACTGTGGGATATCCTGGGTGAAATCAGCGGCACAATGGCATTTAATGATCAATGAACTAGAGGAACAAGATATTTCAGCATTTTAAGAACTTCAAGTGGTTTTAGACTTGCTAAATGCTATTTGATATGTAGCATTTTGCACGATTAAAAGTAATGTATCAACTTGGTATGCATAAGCACAATGGCACTTTAATTACTCTTTAGTAGCCCAAGAGACGATATTTTTATGTCAAGCACCTAGCATAAGAACTAAGGAATACGTACTTCATTTAACTATTTATATTTTAGTCTTTTCAGGTCAATGCAGTTCCAGTACTGGTTGTCAAATATTAACATAAATCCATGCGGTAGTGGAAATGGAAATGTGGTAGGATAACTGGCAAAAACATATAATCAATTGAGTTTTAAAAGTTTTATGAAATCTTAAGCATTTGGAAATATTGTGATTTTTTACTATCTTAAATCAATAAAAATGCAATTGACTTGAATTGAATTCAATTATTAATATTATACTTCAGCTCTTAAAGAATTCTTATCATTAGCAAAGACAACTTTCATTTCATGGTCACGTGAAAAATGACTATGTGTGTGTGCATTGTCTTCGATTGTATAAGGAAAGCTGTGAAAGCATTAGCCACTCGATTTGCCAAATACATTGACACAGCATGTATGCCAGTCAGTTAGCAAGAGAGCTTTAATGGGGTCTTAAAATAAGCACTTCTAAATCTAAAGCAACATTTCTATACACCATATGAAATACTTGTCGCTGTGGTTTTAGAAGAGAAATGCAAAAGCTGAATACCTCTTTGCATTTCATATTAAAAGGAAGCAAATAAAATGTGTTCCTTGCTCCTAATCCTGAGTGAGTTGAGAATGTATTTTTGAGACAGCATGCAATCCTTGACACCAATTAATATGCTTTAGCCGAGTGTGTTTATTAAATACTACTATAGTGTCACTCGACAATATTTTAGCACACACGAAGATTAAAAAACAATTAGTCAAAGTGTTAGTCGAGAAACTTGGCAGCCATGAAATTTGAATTATATGGAATATATTTCCATTATGTAAAGGGGAAGGATTAGTAGTTTTGTGGATTCCTGTACCCTTGGCAATGAAAGAGACAACATCCAGAATCCCTAAGTAATCCTTCATGCCCAAGTAGGTTTCAGTTTTGCTGACAGCTGCTGTGGTGTGAGGCTACAGATGTTAATTGCAAATATTTCACAGATTAAGGTCCATAACCAGCTAAATTGCAAAATAATAAGGGAATTTCATATGGGAATTTAGATTTTTAGGGCTCCATTTAGCAACAAATTCCCAAACCTTGTCTTGAGTCGTCATGTTTGCTTTATTAAGGATGCAGAAATGTAAATGATGTTTGGATTATAGTAAAGAGAATAAGAAATGGATAATTCAGTCCGGGATCTTTTTGCTAAACATTGTTGCACCCGACCCTATGGTTGTGCCACATTTCGCGAACAGTCCCAACACATTTTAACATTTTTTTTTCTATTTCAGAATCCCTTCTCACTTGAGGATTTTGACATTGTGGGTGCGGGAGGGGGGATTGTGAAATAGTTGTTTCTTTATCAGGAACAAGTGAACACTCTGGACCTCATTATCATTGCTCTGGCAATCTTTCCAGTAACTCCAGTGCCCTGAATAATCGATTCCAGTGTGACCGCTAACTCCTGGGGATGCGGTCTAGAGTCTGAAGTTCTTAGGGTCTTACAAGTGGTACCCTGAGAGTGTCCCTAGAAACGACGAATCGCTGAGTAATTGATCATTTTAATTTCCATCCACCATGTAAAACTTCATTTTCCCCCAGGGTTTCAGAATTTCTAGGTCAAACTGAGCAGATCTGCAGTTTTCTCAAAGATCTCATGAATCAGGTGGGGCCAGTAACTGCCTTTTATTGGGCCCAATAGAATCGAAAGGTGTTTAAAAGCAACTTCATAATGATGCATTTTGTCGTACATTAATTAGTCGATGTTTCACAGATTAGCACTAACAATATGAAGGAGGCCTTGGAATTGATAACAGCCAGCACAGCTTGCACATTTTGAGATGCAATTTGATTTGCAAAGTAACTGGTGCCACCCTGAAACACGGTTGACCTGTAGCGTGGTAAGAAACACCATAATACAATACAATAAGCAAAGCAAATGGCTTTAACTTAATCAAAGGCGAGACCTATTGCATTTTCAATGCTTGTTGTTTTAGGCGGAGGAAAAGAAAGAAATAATGAAGCAAAACAACGACAGTGACATGCACTTACTCGTTGGTTAGGAAGAACGGGGGGTGCAGAGGGAGATTAAAGGGCTTGAACCGAAGGGCGAGGGAGAACACACTGACGCAGTTGCCGACAGACGGCTCATGTGGTCAAACTGAGAAACCTTTCAGAATATATTAGATTCTGTTCTAGCAGCTGTGATCTTCCAACAAAGAATTCTTCGAGCAAGTGCCAAACAAACAACCCACCCTGGTTAGAACCCGTGATCGGGGCGCCGCCATGTTTGAAGAGAACACCTCCACACAAAACACGCTTGCGGCCAAGCTGAACAAAGCCTTTGAGCCTGAAGCTGAGGTATTCACACCAAGTTATCGCACTTCCAGTCACAAAAAAAAGCACTTCCACGCAATAACAACCCAAAAAAAAAAAGAGAAAACATGTCCTGTCGCCTCGCCCCCACACACACACACTGCCCAAGTTAACTGCTGAGCACCGATCCGAGCCCCCGCCCTGTTATGTATTTCTACAAACAGGCACATGTATGTAGCTTCCAGGAAATTTATATATAACAGAAAATCCACATGTCTGCTGAACACAAGCGCTGCAAAGGAACTAACTCCGTGAATGCGTTCTGCCTGGCTGGACCCTAGCTTTCATCCGATGTAAACAGATAAAGGCGCTAATACAAGAAAGAAGCCGCGCCAGAGAAATAAAAGGCGCGTCCGCCATTTTTTAAGATAAAGGCGTGACACCCAGATTTCTGCAGTGGCGCAGCCATTGTGCCATGGGCCCAAGGGCAGTAATAAAAACGTGCGCTCTGGCTGCGGTTTGAATTGTTAAGTACATCAATAATTAGGATGTGGTGGGCCCCTTAAGCTTCTGCGCCCCGGTGTCACTGCACATGCTGCACCAGTTGTGTTTCTGTAATTCGTTCTAAAGTGGAGCCTGCATACTCCATACAAAACCATTTATTAGCGCCTCTTTTTTTGGAGGCTCCTGCTTCAGTAAAATGTTGTCTGTGAAGCGCTCTGCAAAGCGTTGCAACCCTTTACTGGATGAAAAATCTATCATGTCACATGTGTACCTTTTGTAACTTACCTGGTTCTGGTTCTATTGTAAAGCGCCCTGACACCTTTGGGTAAAGTTTGCGCTATATAAAACTGCATTAAATTCAAATTCAAATTCAATTCCTTTATTCGGCATATAAAAATACCATAAAAGTAACACTATATCCGTAGGTTACAGTACAAACTTCATTTTTAAAAGGAACAATACAACAATTTATAATCTGCATGGTACAGATTAAATATATCTAGCTAAAAAAAAATAAAAAAATAAACATTGCATATAACGTGTCTCTCATAAAGCAACCCCATCTGCAGGGCTAGTTCACACAACCCCTTGTGGCCCTTAATCTAAAAGCAGTCCTTAAAAAGTTCGTAATACAGAAGAGTGTAAAGGCATCTGTGGCCAATTTCAAAAATAAAAGTGCCACCCGTGCTTGTTTAAATCTGGCTTTTTTAAAATACCCCTCAGAAAAGCTCTTCTTGGATCAGAATAAAATGGGCAGAATAAAACAAAGTGAAGGGTGTCCTGTGGAGACCTATGGTCGCAGCCACAGGGCCCCTTCAACTCTGGATGCAGTGAGAACCCTGCCGGTTCTGCTAAAATGTGGTGCAAAAGGTTTAGCCTGAACCGAGTCATTAAAAATCTGTCATGGGCCCTACTTATACAAGACAGGTATGGTTCAATGCACTCAGTGGATCTAACAACTAAATGTTCTCTCACCGACGGTTTAAGTAACTCTCTGTCTTCCAGGTGCAACGTTACATACTTAAAGAACCGGTCCTTAACCAGTGCCCTATCTAGTATACTTATTTCCGAGGGGTTAGCGAATAAATCTGCACAACTAACTTTCACAAGGGACTCCTTCACATATTATAGCCAGGGAATTTTGAGGCCATGGTCCAGGGAGAGACAATCTTCTATAACCTGCCTACTTAGTGCAGCCTCCTCATTTGACCAGATCTTTACCCAGCAAACTAGGGGGTTGACAGCCCACCTATCCATAATGTAACGGGCACCCAGTTCTTCATGTACAATGTGGGCTGACGTGCTCTGAGGAACTTTTAACAGGCACCTAAGATACTAGGGGGCATATTATCAAGAACGGCGTTAAAATTATCGCCGGTTTAGCGGCAGAAAACTGCCGCCAAAGCGGCGATAATGGGCTTGATAATATGCCCTGGAGAATTCCAATAGAAGCCCATGTTCACACCAGAACATGGACTTCTATTGGAATTCTCAAGGGCATATTATCAAGCCCATTATCGCCGCTTTAGCGGAGGTTTTCTGCCGCTAAACCGGCGATAATTTTTAACGCCGTTCTTGATAATATGCCCCTTGTTCTCCTCTATTTGTAGTTGGTTCGCCTCAATAAATCCCCAGCTCCTGCTTCAGTAAAATGTTGTCTGTGAAGCGCTCTGCAAAGCGTTGCAACCCTTTACTGGATGAAAAATCTATCATGTCACATGTGTACCTTTTGTAACTTACCTGGTTCTGGTTCTATTGTAAAGCGCCCTGACACCTTTGGGTAAAGTTTGCGCTATATAAAACTGCATTAAATAAATGAATAAAATGAGCAGATGCCTTGTTGGGCGGCCTGGGGTGGGGCAGGGCGGTAGTGCACTTGGAGACTATTTCATTTGACCTCTTTGCTGAATTCAAGGAGAAAAGGAAAGTGCAGTGGGCAGTACGTGCTATCAGGGCAACTCCTGTGCCAGCAACTTCCAGCCTGGTGCAGCTGCGCCAACCTTCCGGCATTCGAACCCTTCCGGGAAACTTACAGAACACCGCAGTTTCAAAAACGTGAAAATACTCTGCACCCATGGAAAGCATCCTTCCTCCTTAGAACTCTCAAGCTTTCTTTGCAATACTGCTCGATAAACGCATACATAGGTTGCTTGCCACGTGCATCGTTGTTTTTTTTTTTTTTGCAGTTATTTTTTATATAGCGCGAACTTGACCAGCAGATATTGGGGCACTCTATGTGATCACCAGTTGCGTTGCAGACACATTCATTTTTAGGCACAGAGCGATTTGTCCAGCTTCACAGGATGTTGAGCCTCGCGCCGAGACACGGATCTGCTTTCTCGGCTTCAAAGTCGGCCGCTCTAGCCGTCACGCCTCTATTAAAAGCCTCTGCTAGTGCCTGCCATTTTATGTATAAATGCATCCAAGTTGGCCAGTCCGCCTGTCACTGGACTTCCGCTGGGAAACGGAAACCTGTTCCGCACTCCGATGCTCACCTTTCGGGGTTTGATGTTAAAACATCAACACCAAGCCCCGAGTCCAACTGTTTGGTGAAAGCAGCCACTTGACAATGTCTAGTGTCCTTATAGTGCCTCTTTACCATCGACGGTTCTATGCGCTTTTGATATATGAACCTCATTGCTTTAAAAAAACAAGCGCGGCCGCGAAAGCGAATGCGCTGCAAATAAAAACAAGCATTGGCATAGCCAATAGGTCTCGCCTTTGGGACCTTATAAGTGTTTAGTTAACCAGCACAATATCCTTGGTGCAACAACATCAACTGTTGCATAGCTAAACACTTATAAGGTCCCAAAGGCGAGACCTACACGAGAAGCAGCGCGCAAGTACAGGAGCAGTTAAGTGTCAGTGATAGGAGGAGCCCAGCGCCCACGCACTCGAAGAGTTAAGGTCCAGTGCAAGCCAAGTATAGGAGAATCTCTAGTCTCAAGCACAGGAGGACACCAGGTCCAGGGGGATTGGCTGAAGTAAATTGAGGAGACGAGCGGCAGCTACAAGGAGAGCACGGGACCAGTGCTTTAAATCGGCAGGCACTGTCTCATACAGGATAAACTTAAGCACGGGAGGGTCAGAGGAGCTCAGTGCCCAGGAACCGGAGGTAGAGGGAGCTCAGTACCACTGCCTCTGACAGGCGGTGATCAATGCCAGGTATTGGGTTAAAGTTCATGGCCTTTTTCCTGCCCTTCAGACAGGTACAAAGGAGCTGCACATGCCGGGCGGGAAGGAGGAGAAGAAGACGGCACGATACCTCCTCTGCTTCGCCCCCATCGTGGTCGCGCTGCTGCTGGCTGGAGCCGGGACCCTGGCGTGGTACTTTCTGTGTAAGTTATCCCAGTGTGATGTGGGCAAGGTTCGGAGGACGGACTGTGCGCGGGGAGGTGGGGGGCAAGGGGGCTGTGTGGGTCGAATAAACCTATGGACCGGCTCATGGATGGATGAATGGAGGGACGTGGGTGGTACCTCAGTGGATGAATGATTAGGTGGCTGAATCAACAGATTGACCACGGTAGGTGGCAGTGAGGACAGTGCAGACAGAGGAGGGCGGAATGGAGTGTTGTCGAGAGGTCAGAGAAATAGATGAACGGGAGGTGCATGCATGGGAGGGGAGATGGGTCTGGCGAAAGTATTTGGAGAAACACTCCCGTATTTTAAATCTCACTAGAAGCAGTTTAAACAGTCTCGCCGAAATCATAAATAACAAAAAATGTAAAAACCAATAGTTCTAGCCTCGGCTATTGTGTAGTTTTTATTTTGTTTATGCAAACATGGATTATGCAAAAATGGCGGCACAGTACAACAAGCATTGGCCACGCGGCCGTGAAACTGACAAGGCCGCGCGGCCGCGAAAGTGAAAGTAATCACGAGGGAAGCCATATGGCGCCTGATCGCGCGTGCACGCTCGCGTGAACGCAAGCTGGTCGCCAGCAAAAGCCACTGCTGTTTGCACTTCCAAAACCCGCTTACTAAAACTCTCGCCAGAGCAGCGCATGCGCAGGCTCAGGCGAGACCTAAAAAGGCACATTCCAGCGTTGTCTTCCAAACTTCAGAAAACTTCACGGGACTCACCGAAACGCCACCAGAACACCCCAACTGAGCTGGATGGCGCCCAATCACTGCCATTTTATGTACAAATGAATCCAAGTTGGCCAGTCCATGATGACGAGATTATTATCCACTGTATTGTAAATAAATTGTAAATACTGATATATATGCATCAAGGGAATGAGAGCGGCAGGGGGCAAGCAAGAAACGGCGCAGGACGGCTGAATGCCAAAGAAAAACAACCGCAAAAGTTAAAGCATTTCGCTCGCGCTTGGAGCAGATTATAGATATGTGCCAAAGAAAAACAACCGCGAAAGTGAAAGCATTTCGCTCGAGCTTAGAGCAGATTATAGATATGTGCCAAAGAAAAACAACAGCGAAAGTGAAAGCATTTCGCTCGCGCTTGGAGCTGATTATAGATCTGCATCAAGGCAATGAGAGCGGCAGGGGGCAAGCAGGAAATGACGCAGGACGGCTGAATGCCAAAGAAAAACAAGCCGCACCAGAGAAATGAAAGGCACGTCACCCATGCTTGAAGATAAACGCGGTAATACAAGAAAAAAGTGCTTAAAGGCTAATTAAGAGACACCGTTTCCCGCCGCAAGTAAATGATCCAGTCCCGGGGGGCGGGGCCAAAAGAGGACAGGGTGGCAACCAGGAGGGACTAAAAAGCCTCCGGTGCAATCATCACACTATGTTCAGCATAATCCATGACGGCAAATGATGCGCACCAGTGAAAAGTGCAGGTGGAGCAGAGACACGACTTCTGAAACCGTATTGATTCCAAGAAGCCCTCGCAGAGCGTGCAGCGCAAGCGTGCTGCAACGCCAGGCGAGACCTAAAAAAACCCATTATAATTGAAAAGTAATCTTTTTAGGGGTCTGGTTGTATTCATCCAAATACAAGATGCCTTGGGCACATTCAAATGAATTATGAGTCTCTCTACCTTCTTTTCTTGCAATGTTTTGTGCATGCTGAATTACTTGTCCTTTTAATAATACCGGTTTAGACGTTGTTTGTTTATACTATGTAAAGCAGCAACATTTATTTTAAACATTAAAAAATATACTCTTCTGTATGACCTTTGTCAGTTCTCATTCCTCTGGTATCATTGCTGATCTCATGCCATGCAATGTACGGTTTTGGCAGTTATTTGCCACCTGGGTACTTGCATTGGTGATGTTTATGGGATGTTCTTAAACAACAGTGTTAAGCTATTTTTCTACGTAAACTATATATAATTGTTTCTGCGTGGCAGAAGTCTTAACTCATGTCACTTTTCTTCTTATGACATAGCATAAAAGGCACAACGTGCAAGGCTGAAAGCGTGAGTGACAGCCTAGGAGAGGATAATCAGTAAATTGAACAGAAGATCAGAATATGACAAAATGTATGGGGGGGGTATTTCCCAGTGCGCCCTTTGCCACATGGAAGTTAGTGGATCCGGTAAGCATTGCACCATTTGCCCCCCCACAAAGAGACGTAAATGACAGAGCCATTCGGTATCCAGGCTTAGGTGCGCTAATAGAGGTGTTCTTGTAATTTATTCCACTTGTGTTTAGCTGGTGAACAACCATGGTGCATGTGAGATGTTGCTGGTGGATGGTCTTTATTAATACAGGTTTTCTATGTGGAAATATTAAAAAGAATGCATGATGCTGGATTTTAAGTTTACGAAACTGGATAGCATTCCAAGCCCACTTCAGAGATCCAAGAAAGTAGGTGTGAGACTTTGAATTACTCACTGGATAATTTAACACCCCCAATAATTTAACAAGACTTCTTGCCCAATTCACAAAGATAAATACTTACGTGAGCAAATATACACATATATATTTACCTTTGTGAACTCACATGTAAATTTACTTCTACACCTAGGTGTAATTCACCGCTTTTTTGCTATTCACCATTTATGATTGGGAATTTAAACCCAGGTGTAGAATTACATGTCTCCACCCACTAAAATAGGAGGGTGGATCCTCTTACAACAGGATTTATGAGTATAAAGTTACTATTAGCAATTTTTCATCTGTAGGTGGAAATATCCACTTCATCGGAAACTATTGGAACATGTAATAAAGTTTTTTTTTTTTTTTAAATAATGTATAATATAAATGCAAACTGAATTCAAAGTATTTATTATTAAACTGAAAATAATAACAAAAAAATGACATCAGATTTAATCATCACACTAAGGCCCCCATTACGATGCTGGTCAGACCAGCTGTCTGATTGCCATGTCCGTGGGCCAATTCGGACCACTGAGGCTGCAATACAATCTCCACCTTATTACGAAGCATGCAGTGCAAATCTTTGACGGCTGCGGTCAGAAAGCTTTCCGCATGGGCCATGGCGGTCGGAAAGATTGCCGAGCAGATTACCATGGAACCGCTGTACTTGCCAAGTCCAGATTCTTAGGTCACACAATGGCGATCGACTGCTACGCTACTGATCCCACCAAACACCACAACTGTGTCCATTGGAAGTAGAAAAAAAAAGTACACTGCTGATGGTCATTGCCTAGGTGGACACACCAACATTTCAAAGTATAAAACACACCCCATCCCACACCATGGTCTTTTGCCACAACACTGCAGGGCAGCCCCAAGCACCACTTCATTGCAGAGAGATAGGGAAGACTGCCATCACTACACAACACCATCACACACACCCCACCCACGCTTGTTCAGACACTGTTCCTTGTCACTCCTACTTAATACCCATTTTGCATCATCTTCACAAGCACACTCACATTTCACATTTTTTATTAACAGGTCACTGGCAAAAAATCCACGTTTTACTGACACTGAGTTGTCAGTGTTGGTGGATGAAATCATTAGAGTAGAGCCACATATGTTTGGAGCCCAAGGCCAACAAACCTCTGTTACTAGGAAGAATGAAATGTAAGAGAGGGTCATTAATAATGTCAATAGTTTTGGTACCGTACTGTGCACAAAGGAGGAAATCAGGAAGAGGTAGCATGACCTGAAGATCAGGGTCAAGCACCTCGTCAACAGGCACCACCTGGCAGCTCAGAAGACTGTTGGTCGGCTTCCCGGGACATCCTTACAACTCACAGTCTGGGAGGAGAAGGTGCTTGCCATCCTGCCCACTGGGGGCTTGACTGGAATACCTTGGGGACTGGAGACTGGTAAGTAACACCTCACCAACTGGAATAACATACCAATGTACTATTTGCACACATCTCACCTCGTTCTATCGTCCATCACATCCAGCTTTCCCATATGCAGTACCTAAAGTATTAGAGATGTGTCATTGGCAGTTACAATCAGTAGTCCTGCACATTATTCCTAATGTATCACCCTCCATCACATCTCACCCGTGGAAATGTTGTTTGCAAATATTTTCCCATCAAATCATCATCACAGTAACCATGTACTGTGCCAATGTAAAAAAGTATGTGCCAACACAACAGCATCTTGCCAAAAGGTATGTTACACAATACAGTTTTACTAGTGTTACCAAATTGTAACTGACAAGACTAAAACCTCTATCAGGCCCTGTTACCTGAGCACCTAACAACATCTACTACTCTCCTTTCCCCATAGCCACTTTGCAGCTATGTCACTACTCAAGTTCACCTCGCAGGTAAGTAGCCATCGCTCAAGTGTGGGCTGGGATAGGATGACAGGACTGCAACTCCCATCAGACCCTGTTGCCTGAGCACCTAACAACATGTACTAGTACTCTCCTTTCCCCATAGCCACTTCACAGCCATGTCACTACTCAGGTTCCCCTCGCAGGTAGGTAGGCATTGCTCAAGTGTGGGCTGGGAGAGGATGACAGGACTGCAACTCCCATCAGGCCCTGTTGCCTGAGCACCTAACAACACCAACTACACTTCCTTCCCCATAGTCTTTTGTCGGCCATGTCACTACTCAGGTTCACTTCACAGGTAGCAGCCATTGCTCAAGTGTGAGCTGGGAGACGATGACAGGACTGCAACTCCCATCAGGCCCTGTTGCCTCAACAGGTGGAACTCCACCTACCTAGGGGGGGAAGGAAAGGGTTCCTTTTCTTTAAATAACACTCACACACTCTAATAGTGTCATGCTTCATCATCGGGTTCACCCTGACTCCTAAAGGTCAGGGTGGGCTCAACCATATTCCAGGGAGCTGGGAGCAGCGGACCCAAATAGGAATGGCAGTAGGGTAGGACCCTTGACTAAAGTGTGACTACAGGGCTACCCCTTTCTGTTCGCTCTCCTGAGAGGTAATACGTTCAACACTATTGGGTTGGACTCAAAAGAAAAAAACTGAAAAAAGTAACAATAAGGGCAAGTATACTCTTTGACCCTAGAGAAAGGTAGTTATGTGCATCTTATTTGTGTGAACAAGAGATTGCACAGAGCGACCACACCAGAGAGATGATTCTTATCACCCTGAAGAAAGGCCTGGTCCTTTCTGGGCCATAGAGTTGGGCTAAAACATGTTGGTACAGGGTCATAGGACCATTATAACCTAATACCCCCATTATAGTCTTTTTAACAACCCCAACTACTCCACTAATAAAGGGATACCTCGGAGTAAGCCAGAGGTTTTTTAATCTTTATGCTCCCTGGTCTTTTTCTCGAAGTGCTCCCTGGAATATGGTTGAGCCCACCCTGACCTTTAGGAGTCAAGGTGAACCCGATGATGAAGAATGACACTATTAGAGTGTGTGAGGGGAACCCTTTCCTTCCCCACCTCTAGTTAGGTAGAGTTCTCCCTTTTAACTGCAGGTCATCCGATAGTGTTACAACAGTAGGTGGGATACTTTGAGTGTGTATGAAGTAATTTAGGAGGACGTATCCTTCTTGTCTCTCTTCCATAAGGTGGAAGTACCTCTTTACCCTCCTGACCTGGAAAAGGGACTCACAATCCCGCACCCTTGTCTTCTTTATATAAACTGTTGACTCAACACCTAACAACATGTACTACTCTCCTTTCCATATAGCCACTTGGCAACCATGTCACTACTCAGGTTCACCTCACTGGTAGGTAGCCATTGCTCAAGTGTGGGCTGGGAGAGGATGACAGGGCTGCAACTACCAACAGGCCCTGTTGCCTGAGCACTTGACCAGATGTACCAGTGCCATTTTCCCATAGCCACTTGGCAGCCATGTCACTACTTAGGTTCACCTCAAAGGTAGGTAGCCATTGCTTAAGTGTGGACTGGGAGATTATGACGGGACTGCAACTCCCATCAGGCCCTGTTGCCTGCGTACCTAACTACATGTACTACTCTCCTTTCCCCATAGACACTTGCCAGCCATGTCACTACTCAGGTTACCTCACGGGTAGGTAGCCATTGCTCAAGTGTGGGCTGGGAGAGGATGACAGGACTGCAACTCCCATCAGGCCCTGTTGCCTGAGCACGTAATGACATGTACTACTCTCCTTTCCCCATAGACACTTGCCAGCCATGTCACTTCTCAGGTTCACCTCACAGGTAAGCAGCAATTGCTCAAGTGTGGACTGGGAGAGGATGAAAGGACTGCAACTACCATCAGGCCTATTGCCTGAGCACTAGACCTGAGGTATTACTCTCCTTTCCCCATAGCCACTTGGCAGCCATGTCAACACTGATCCCCATGTCTAATGCACTGCACACATTGCACACAAAGCTCTGCTGAGGCACATGTCCACCTGCTCAGCCAAAAATCCACCAGGTCTCCATAAATGAAAAGAAAGACAACACAACAGGCACCCAATAAAGTGTGCAACCGAAATGTCAGTAATCTGTGAAGGTAACACAACCTACACTACATTGCTGGTGAGCCATTGGCATTGCACATGCACACATGATAACCAGTGCAAAATGTTCAAAACATTTGCCAATAGGGCTGTATTGGACACACCCAGGAGTTTGGTGTTACCAATACCCATATAACATCTACCCTGGTCTTGCATCAAGTCATTGGGAGATGCCATGTCCATGCCTACTGTCAAAAGGAAGTGGAGCAGTTCACCGAATGCTAATGCCAATAACCTTTCATCTCAGTAATGTGGAAAAAAAGATTTTTGGCCCTCAGAATGGGTGAATGGCCATTCTTGTATCACTTGCCAGGTTGGCGCCGCACAAATACCAACATAATGTGTAGGGGGTGTGGGAGCAGCAAGGAAACAATCGAGCACGTGGTATGCCTTTGCCCTGCACTGATTAATGATCGAAAGATTTTGCTAAAGGGCGAATGGAACAAACTTGGCATTTGCATCTGTCAACAAGCTATCCTTGCATCTATGAATCCGGAAAAATCCCTGCTTAATATCCAATTCACTAAGTTTGTCACAAGAGCAGTAAAAAGACTTATAATCTGCGAGAGCCTGCAAGCTAACAACTGTTAATCCATAACGGGGAGACCTAAGCTTGATGTTGCTTTATTTACTCTATTGCACTACTTGACAGTGGTTCAATATGGCATTTTGCACATTGTTTACTTACTGTCTTCTGTCATGTGCGATCCTGGAACATTTAATTACTATATGTAGGGTTTCTACTTATTTATAAATAGAATTACACTGTTAGCAGTTTAGCTATCAGCTTTTTAATAATGACTAATGTCTTGCTTCGTGGCCTTAGTCGATGTCAAAACTAGAACGGATCACCACGGCTCTTGATTGTCTTTTAACCGTTTTTAAAAAAAGGGCCAATTGTCTAGATGAAGTTTACATTTGAACAGCATGAATAAATACAGATTATTAGGTTTTTAAACAATTATTTATTGTTTAACTTCACACCCTTTTATTACCTACCATTTGTTTGTGACGGTATTAATGTATTAAATGGCCGCATTTAGGCGGATTCTAAAAAAGCATGACGTAATAATGTAAGCAGAGATACAGGAGTTTAGTTAACGCTTGTTTACTACCCTATGTGTAAATATTTTAGCAATTGTCCAATATGTTTTTCTTTTTTTTATTGATTGATGCACGTCCACTATTGTAATGATTTTTATTAATTAAACAATAAAGTATTTACGGTATGACTTTCATCTAATGGATGTTGCATAAAGTCTTGCTAAACTGTCAAAAACAACAGCAAAAGTCCAGAATGTCTACCTCCACCCCTTATGTTCCTTCGATATCTCTACTCACTGTGTACCAAAGGATGTGGAATGTACATATCATACCTACTACAATGACACTTCACTCTGTCTCAGCAGGTGGATCCCGCACTACATCTGGCGAGACACAAGATACTGACCAGAGTCCAGCTCCACCCCAGGATCGGGCCAACAGTGATGCAGAATCTCCTGCATATACAGACGTGGAAGACCTACCCGGCCCTTCTGGACACAAATGTCATGTTCAGATGTCAAGAACATGTTTGGAGAGGATACATTTGACAATGCCAAAATCAGTAGTAATGTTACAAATGTGTCAGGGAATAAACTTCCCCACAATAGGAATCCCACATCATATATTACTAGGAACCACAACAGGGGATCACTACAGTAACTGAGCACAGGTACATTCCAAACAAGAGTAGCAGCATCTTCTGGAATGTCACAAACATTTTCCAGTGGAGTCCCACAAGCTCAGTGGCATACAATGATGAGACACATGAACACCTACATCTAGCTCATATACATTGGGGACTAAACCAATGTGAAGAGAAACAAGCAGGTTTTGCCCAAGCTATCACATTGTGTAGTTGAACACGATGGTACACATATTCCCTAAGGACCACCACACAACAGGGAAGAAATCCAATGGTGTATCACCAACTTTCATCCTATCGATGTGCAAGCTGTGTTGGTATTGGAGTTGTACATCAAAAGTCTGTGCAGGCATTCCCAGGAACATAGCAAACACAAGGAGATGATGGACGGAGCACTGAAACTTTTCAGACACTCACCCCCAGTCACAGATCTGGGTTGAATTCATCATCATTCTTTAGCTCACTTTGCCATCTCAGTTCAGTCCCAGCTATATGCAAATCAGTCTTGACCCTGTGCCTCATGGGAACAGTCCAGCCCAAACTTCGGGCTGGACTGTTCCCATGAGGCACAGGGTCAAGACTGATTTGCATATAGCTGGGTCTGAACTGATGTGGTGAAGTGAGCTAAAGAATGATGATGGATTCAACCCAGATCTGTGACTGGGGTTGAGTGTCTGAAATGTTTCAGCGCTCCGTCCATCATCTCCTTGTGTTTGCTTTGTTCGCCCTAAGTTGGCAGGGTATGCCCAGACGTGGTTCCCTTGCTCACTTTGCCACTGGATTCAAGCTAGCCTGGCTGATGAAGGGTGTTACCCAGAAACCGGTCCCAGGATGCTTGTTTCCGGTTCAGGGAAGACCTGGCTTGGCAGTTCAGGCTGGACTGTTCCCATGAGGCACAGGGTCAAGACTGATTTGAATATAGCTGTGTCTGAACTGAGGTGGCAAAGTGAACTAAAGAATGATGATGGATTCAACGCAGATCTGTGACTGGGGGTGAGTGTCTGAAAAGTTTCAACGCTCCGTCCATCATCTCCTTGTGTTT
Organism: Calotriton arnoldi; assembly: GCA_963921515.1. NCBI lineage: Eukaryota > Metazoa > Chordata > Amphibia > Caudata > Salamandridae > Calotriton > Calotriton arnoldi. The sequence goes on from CAWUFW010001575.1 coordinate 462,060, forward strand.
GCTTTGTTCGCCCTAAGTTGGCAGGGTATGCCCAGACGTGGGTCCCTTGCTCACTTTGCCACTGGATTCAAGATAGCCTGGCTGATGAAGGGTGTTACCTAGAAACCGGTTCCAGGATGCTTGTTTCCAGTTCAGGGAATACCTGGCTTGGCAGTTCGGACTAGACTGTTCCCATGAGGCACAGGGTCAAGACTGATTTGCATATAGCTGGGTCTGAACTGAGGTGGCGAAGTGAGCTAAAGAATGATGATGGATTCAACCCAGATCTGTGACTGGGGGTGAGTGTCTGAAAAGTTTCAGCACTCCGTCCATCATCTCCTTGTGTTTGCTGCATTCCCAGGAACATACCATGTCCAATTTGCACTACAGTACAGCATCTTACACGTGCTGATGTCACTACTTTGAAAAGTCTAAATGAAAATGGCAGGGCAAAGGTACCTACAACAGGCCAATACACAAAGCAACATCAACAATGTGTGCTTGTGTCATGAGCTCCTCCACAAACAGATCTACAAAGAGTCACCCACATCCGTACACACCAAACTGTCTACCATCAATGACCTCCTCACAGCTGCACAACCACAGTAACTGTAACAATCACAGTCATGACATCTCTCAGCATACTAACAATCAAGGGAAGAAGTTGTTGAGCTGTTGACCCATGTCAACGCCTCCCTCTTCGCTACTATCATCATCACTGCTCATTTCAGGGTCCTCACCCAGGGGCTCCTGCTGGTCTCCATCCTCTACAATCAGAGGGATGTTCATGCACAATGCGAGGTTGTGGAACATGCAGCAGGAGAAGGTGATCTGACACACCTTCCTGGGTGAGTAGAGGAAGGCTCCTCCAGACTTGCCCAGACATTGGAATCTGGCCTTCAGGAGCCCAAAAGACTGCTACACTGGCCATCATGTTCTACCATGGGCATGATTGTAGCAGACTTCCCCTGCCGTTGTTGGATTCCGCAGCCAGGCCAACAACCATAGCCGATTGGCATAAGCTGAGTCACCTAGATGGGAGACACACAGCTGTGCATTTATGATTCAGACATCTGCAGAAGATGCCACCAGACATCACATACACAGAGATTTGACACATTTCACTCACCAACAAGCCAGGTCCTCTCCGGTTTTAGTTGTGATATCAACTGGGATATGGTGCTGTTCTGAATGACATAAAAGTTATGGGTGGATCCTGGGAATTTTTCATAGACGTGTGAGATGTATAAATCCACTAGACATGCCACTTGAACATTGATGGATTGGAAGTTCTTCCTGTTCGTATCCACCTGTTCATGGGCTTGCAGAGATACTAGGGCAATATGTGTGCCATCAATAGCTCCAACTACATAAAGGATGTGACCTATGGCACAAAAATGTCTCCCTTCACAGTGGACAAACCTTGACGTTTTAGAAACTGAATGTACCTATCCATGTGTTTCATCCACGCTGACAGCACATCACATAGCACCATACTAAACATTGGTTGGGACATTCCTCCTGATATGGCCACCGTGTTTTGAAATGAATCAGTGGCCAGGAAGTGCAGTGCGGCCATCACTTTCCCTGTTGGTGTCAGAGCTGTAGGGTAGGTCTGACGAGGACATAAGTGAGGCTCCAACTGGTCACATAGATCCTGTATTGTCTTCTTATTGAGACAAAACTTCCTGATGACGTCTCTTTCTTCCATAGTCCTTAGGTCTGGAAAGGGATGGAATACTGGAGCCATTCATCTTCCCCCACTGCCAGGGCTCCTATGTGTAGAAGGGAAACAGTTATTGATGGTAGTAACACAGTCCACACTAACTCATACCAAGATACAGTCAACAGTCATGTGATTTAATAGTAGTGCATTCGTGAGAAGTGTACAGCATTACACAATATGTATGTATGACAGTAGGCATACATACATACCAAGTTCTAGTACGAGGAAAGTGGAAGAGATGTATGACAAATGAGTAGATGAAAAATGTGTAACATTGAGCACTGTTGTGTGAGAGCCAGTCACAGCTGGCACACAGCATAAGGCTTTACATAAACATATCAGATATCAGATATATACGGGATTCGTCCTGATGTATAGGATGCACTGCCATCATCACAAAATCCACCTATCTGCCCCAATATGGACTACACAAGTCTGTAACAGCACTGTGATCATCATACATAAACATCTAATTTGGAGGACACCATCATATTGTGTAGTCTGCATTGAACACATTACCACCGTCACCGCTGGGGGTACCCAGACCCGCGGTAATCTTGTAATCAAGCACCCTCATGTACAGCACTGACGTGTGATCAATGGTTTGGGGAGAGGAAGTGTGTCATACATCAGATGCCATGTATATATTTAAATGTTGTTTGGGAGACACACTTCCGAATCACCATACAATGTGGTAATGAGGACTGAAATGGTAGAGGCCTCACCACCACATAGTGACTTTCAGGATTCCGGACCGACGGTGCTTTCAAACCACGCGGCAGGCGTGTTCAGCCACGTTGGTCACAGCCACAGGCTGAATAATGTTTAGTGACTGTTGCGGCTCAAGGGATGTGTCAGACAACAGTGGAGACCGCCTATGTGGATGCCAGACATCACCAGCTTATTCTGCGACGGCCTGCTGATTTGAACTATGTGGTAAGCGTGTTCAGCTACGTCAGTCACATCCATAGGCTGAAGAATGTTACTGTGACCAGTCCGGTTCAAAGGATATGTTCGATGACATTGGAGACCGCCTATGCGGATACCAGACCTCAGCAATGGGACAGGCTTATTCTGCAACTGCAGACTGATTTGAATTGCATGGGAGGCTTGTTCAGCCTCACGGTCACAGCCATAGGCTAACATTGAAAAATACAGCCGCCGCCGTCCAATGTTGGTAGCCGTCTTCACCGAAAGCAGCCTATGTGGCCTACGTATACCTTGCATTTTTGACAACATATCACTTGCCTCCAGACACTGTTTATGACTACACCTCCCCATCACCTGCTGCTGTTTGTCACCTCTGGGAGCACTAATGTTGCGCACTAAAAAGGAGAGGGCCCATCCCTTCACTCCAGAAGTCCTGGTTGACGAGGTCCTTCCCCTCTTTGGCAGGCTCTATGGCTCACCAGAGATACCGATAAGTTTCCAAAGTACTCATTGCACCCTATTTGACTGCTTACCTTCTGATCCAATTGGCTACAATGTGCCTAAGAGTGTGAGCATTATGTTAATTGCATACATTGCATGACCCTTACATGGGGAACACATGGAAAGGCCAATGGGTCCTAGGAGTTTGTGGCGAGGAGGCCAAGATTCGAATGAGTGAAGTGGATGATTTCCACTTGTGTTACATGCATATCTATATACATCACTCTAAGTCATGGTAGCTACTTTGACTTGGATAGACACATCATGGAATATGTGCATTGGTCTGTTTAAGAATCTCACCATGAGCCATGTCTACATACTGTAATAGGAAATAGCGGATGATGTTATCCAATTGTACTGTTCCACTGTCCACTCAGCCCACATCAGACTTTGCACAACAGTTGACTGTGAGATTAATACAACTCCCAGACACCTTCTGAGGGCCATTCAACCATATGTTCACATATGGAATTGGTAGAAGATGAATAATTTGTTAAGAGTGGTGGATTTGTGAGGTACATTTTGGGTAATTAGCCTCAGCCTACAGGGAACAAGGCCTGACTGTGGGAGGAGAATTGATGCAAATGGTCATGTTCCTGTAGCCCAGCTGCTCTTTTGATATTTGCAGACACAGTATTCAGTAACCCTAACTACTTTCATAGCTGTTAATTGGATAATATGAAGGATGGCGACTGAGGTGAATGCTCTCACCTGATAGCTCTTTACATTGACCCACAGTGTCAATGTGTGTCTGTCGATAATGACTGTCCCCAACTCACACAGATCTGTTGACAGTTTATTAATTGAATAGCTTCCAGTATACTTCCTGATTGCACATCGGAGACATGTACAGTGACGATTAAAGGTCACTGTTGGTGAGAGACTGAGGTGTGGATCACATGTTTAGAATCCCTACCCACAAACCACATACACATGTAAAGTTAGTGTCTTCCCTGTTACAGTGGCACATGTGGCTAAAGAGGTGTCCTTTGAAGGCAGTACGAATTTGAGGGGCATTTTTCCTACTCACAAGGTATTTCAATTGAGTAGTCCACATTTCCACACACTCCCTAAATAGATGTAGTTCTGAGTGGCACACATACCAGACCTTACCATTTGACCTTGTTTGTTGTGTAAACTTTGTTACTCTCCACTATGTACCATGAGCAATCAATGCACTAGGCCTGGCAGTTAAGGTGTCTGGAAAGTCATGCACAGGTAGTCTATCCTTCAGTATTTCCAGTGTACTGTGTGTCATGGTACCTCATATCACATTCCATCTAGGATTGCCCTGGTCAACATGATGTTAGTGGGCTGCCTCAGTCTGTGTATGTCATAACCAGGTTTGGGGTTAACCATCAAGTGAGCAGAAGGGGCCCTTTCCATGCTTTAGTTGTGCTTAGCATGTGACATGGACACATGTACAGTGTTGCAGATAGATTTATATGTGTGCTTGATGGCAATCTATGTTGTACCTACCAAACAAATGTCCTCAAATGTTCTTCTAGAAACTGTCTCTACATCTCTTGCATCCATACATATCAATGCCCATCAAAAAAGGTCATTTGGAAAGCCAATGCCAAGAAGGTATGGACTCTGGGGGTCTCCAACCGGCTTAGTGCCCACTGCCGTAAGAGGTGGGATGACCTCCGGTGCTGGGATCGCAAGCTCGTGGAGATCCAGTTGGGGCTGGCCCCCAAAAGCAGAACTTAAGCCTCCTAATGGCCCACTTATTGGAGGTGGCTGACCCAGATCTTCATGGGCAGTTGAGAGCCCAACAGCAGCAAGTTGGGGGTGAGTATTGGCCTGAGTGTAACATTGTGCATGACCAAATAACTTTTGTTACAGGCTGCATTCTTCCCCTCAAGCTTGGATCAGACTCATGTTTCATGCTATAGGACAGTTGATGCATGAGTAGGTATAGTAGTAGGTGCATAGTGTTCACCACTAACTATAAGTCATGTTGACAGGTACTGAGCAGGGTCCACTAAAACATGTATTTCAATTTTTGCAGATCCACATGGCAGTGTTATGTCTCTTCTTACCTACATTGTCCCATTATGTCATGTGTGTAAGTGGTCCTGCACAGTCCACTTGTAATCCTTGTGTCTGCAGTGTAGCTGCCTGACTACTGTGTCTCATGTGACGGTGTACCACATACTTGTGTGTACAGTAGTATGAGTTGGCTAAAACCAATGATGCAATCTTTTTGGATGCCCACATGCAGCCATGTGTGTACCTTTATGTGTTGTACTGTCACAAGTACCGCTGTAGCATACATGACCTAAGGGTATAGATGATTTACCATCTGTATGCATCAGATGTTTATGTTGGGCAATGTGTACATGACTATATGTATTAGTGATGGGCATACAGATTTGGGGTAAGACAAAATAGTGAGTCACACATACCCAATGACATTGATGGATGACATCTGAGAGGTTAAAATGTTTATGCAATCACACACATGTTTGTGATGTTCCAGTTGTTTCAGCCAATGCTTATTAGCATGTCAATAACAAGGATGTATGCAGTATGTGGGGTTGAGCATGTGCATCAGTCTGTGGATGGTGACATGCATCAGTTAGTAATATGCTGACATGTTGGTGTGACATGTGTGCTTCAGCAGTCAGTACTACATAGGTAAATGTGTCACAGACACATGGAATGTACTGAGTAACCTTCCCTTGTGGAAGCCAATGTGGCATCTTCATGGACGGACTAATTTCAATGCCTCATATGCTTTCAGTGTCTTCATGGCGTTGACAATTGGAATGTAGAAAATGTCTTCTCACATGAACCTATCTTGACTGGGGATGTACCTAGCCAGACCCATGTACAATGCTTATTTGTGGTGATATCTCACACCAATTGGTGCCTATCTGTCTCCATACTACTCTTCTGTAGTACATGTGAAACGTAGCTAGGCTACGCATGTGCATCTGTTAACAGCGTCATCTGGCAGTGAACAGCAGTGATAATGCAACTTGGGAATGTTAGCAGTGTGGAATGTGCACTTCCATGTCACTTGTGACTTACGAATTTGATGATACGTATCCCTAGTAATTGCCCTCCAATACTGCATGTAGTAGGTTTGGGACACCTGACCTTTTACTTGTTGCAGAGCCCTGTGTGGATAGGTAGTGATGTATTCATGTGGACATTCCATTTGATAACCTTAGGTAACAATGTTATGGTAAAAGGGCCTAGGTTGAGATGGTGATGTTATCTCTTTCTACACACATAAGGGTGAAATATGGACATGCTCACACATGGAATTGGAGCTGACAGTGGCTCTGACACCCTGATGATTGACTGTGCTCAGGCCATGTGGCATTTACATATTATCTCATGCCAATGTTTGAGCTGATGTACTTATCCCTGTACAAGTAGTTATCAGTGCTAATGTGTAATGTGTAACGTCACTAAATGCTTGCATGATGCTTTTAGTCAATTGTATTGAACTTATTTCTACTCCTATTAAAGCATCAACAGAGGGCAGGGAAAGAGACATGCCCAAGACCATAGGGATAGCAACTGGCCACAGTGGTTCCCTATACCAAAAGTGAAACAGAGGTGACCAGTGGCCCAGAGGATGAGGGGAGTGCCCGGGAAGAGAAGGAAGACAACATTTCAACATCTTCCTCTTTGTCCTGCTCCGATGGTCACTCCCTGGTGGTGGTGGACCAACCTGGAACACCATCTGCTACATCCATGTCCATCTCCATTCTCCCTGCAGCTCCCCAAACTGCTGTCTGGGCCCCCCTCTCCTAAGCAGAGGAGAGTCTCCTTCCATCTCCAGGCACCTCAGCCCCTGCCCCTGTGTTCCCTGCTGCTCTGAGTGTGGAGGCCATAGATATCCTGAGGAAGATGTCTGTGGGTCAAACTGCAGTGCTAAATGCCCTCCAAGTGCATGGCAACAAGCTGACCCAGGCTGTTGCCTACCTGGAGGGCATTCACTCTGGCATGGCAGACCTACAGAACTCTAATCAGGCTCTGGCTTCTACACTCACAGCAGCTTTCCAAATCTTCCAATAGTCTACAACCCCTTCTCCATCCACCATCCATCTCCCCAAACCTGTCCAATGCACACCTCAGCATGCATCCACCTCAACTTCCACATGCAGCACACTCCAACACAAAGACACGGTGCAAAAACACAGCACACCCATAGAACAGCCAATCAGTACCCTCACCACAACATCCACTGACATGCAGACAGACACCAGACCCCCAGACCCTGCCACATCTACTCCCAAAGTCACACACCAACACACTACAGCCACAACACCACCTACACAGACTAGTGACATCACACAGGCAGACAACATACACATCACCATCCTCTGCCACAACTGACATCACACACTCAGACACCACACCCACACCCACATCACCAGCTACAGACACATCACACAAGACCAAGCACCTGAAACATTCTACACCCAAACAGACATCAAACATACAGAGACATGCATGCACAGCATCCACATCTACAATGTATACCTCACAACCCTCTACCTCCAACACCCAACCCCTCCCATCCTCCCAAATCCCTTACCCTGTTTGACCTTCACCTCTTCCCTGCCACAAGTGCCCCCCCTTCCCAAGCGCAAAAGGGCTGGGTTCCCAACACTTCCACTTTCATGTCCGCCCCTAAAAAACCTGCACTCCCTCCACTACACGACAAGTCCCTACCCCACTAGGGAGTAAGAGGAAGAGAGCCACCACTCCCAAAACCAAAAGGTCCGCCTCCCCACCCCACCACACGTCCCCGAAGCAGAAGACCAAAAGGTCTAAAATTGTCTCCCCCAATACCCATCACTACCCTTACAGGGTACAAAATTCCCTGTATGCTCCTGCCCAGTCCTCCCAACTCAGTCACAGCCACAACTCAGAACCCAGCCCTCTCACAGATCAAACAAAATCTCCCAATCCCGAGGCCAGCCCTCCCACAGCCCAAACCAACCCTCCTAATCCCAAGTCCAGCCCTCCCACAGACCAACCTAACCACCCCAATCCTGAGCCCAGCCCTCCTAAAGAATAATTCACCCCCTCAACCCAAACCCCAGCCCACCCATTTTACTCCTCAGAGGTGCCTGGACTGCCCATTAGATGCCCCTAACCAGCAGAGGTGGCTCGCACAGGTATCGCTGTGGGGCGGTGAGGCGGGGCGGGGGCGGGGCTGGGTGGGGGGTAGTGGAGTGTGACATACAACTGGAACATTTAGAGTAAATAAATAAATAAACAAAAGCACTTACTTTGCGCTCACAGCATCGCCAACTCGGCGGTGCTGCGAGAGCAAAGTAAGTGCTTTTGTTTATTTATTTATTTACTCTAAAAGTTCCGTCATATGTCACACTCCACTACCCCCCACCCAGCCCCGCCCAGCCTCATCGCCCTGCAGCGATACCTGTGCGAGCCGCCACTACTATCCAGGGGAGTTTTCCCTGGCAGTGGTCTGGCAAGCTACGTGGACAGCAGTGTGTGGGACCACACATCATATTTTGGACTGGCCATTGGCCTTTGTGCTTTAACACTCATGTGTTGTGTCAAATATAAAACTGAATTTATTTTTCATGTAGACGTTTCTCCTGCCCTTGCTAATGATGCTAACCGTTGGTAGTGGGTATGTAGGCCTGTGAGAGTTTAGTTGTGTTTGTTTTACCATGATAGATGATCCTTTTGCAGTGGTAAGTATGCTCAACCATTGGGACAGATAATGGAGTTACAGAGTCCGTGGCTTAATGTTAAATGTATGCATATCTGGGATGAGTTACTGTTGGGGCAAATATTGCTTCGGCTGGTCTCTGCTATGATGAGTATTGCATCTTCGATTCACCAATGTCCACGTCTGCTAGCTTGCAGTACTACCCGAGATGTAGGGTGGAAGGGTGTTTGATGTGTGCACAATAGGTTTTTGTTACAGCACACATGGAAGGTGTAGTCTTGTCAGAGCACTGTGTTACTTTGAAAGCACATGTCTATCTGTGATTTATGTGACAGAGGAGTGAAAGATTCACCGCATGTCCTGTTTGAATGCCCAAATCCGACACTAGTCGAGGCCAGACGTTGGCATTTAAACCCTATCCAAACTAGATATAATATAATTTCAGTTCAAGGCCTTATCTCGCTTTTTAAATCGCCGCTTGATGAATTTGTATGTCATAACCTGTTTACATTTTTAAAGAGCTTTTTAAAATTGTTTTGAAATGATTATCTTATCAGTGTTTTATGACAAATATATATTTTTTTAAATTGTTGTTCTTAGTAGGGGACTAAATCAAATAAAAATCTTGAATCTTGAATCTTGGAGGCACATGTGAGCATTCCCATGTGTGTTCTTTCAACCAAAATGTTGTTGCTGTCAGAACAACTGCTGTTGCTGTGATGTTTTTTAGGGACTTGTACTTACAGATTAGCCACATGTGCATGCCACTTGTTGAGAACATTTATTGTCCCTATTGTACACCATGCCACAGGTCCTACGCACATGGAGACATTGGTGCAGGTGCTATGTGCAGTGTGGCTATGGCCTCTTGCTTTTCAGGTATCCAGCAGCTTAGGCTGACCCAAATCAGCTGGAAGTAGTGTGATGTGACCGTCAAATGTCTGAGACTGTGATCTGAGGGTAAGCCATTTCACTGTTTTTCCTTTTTAATGTGAGTTCTGTGTGCAAGCCCAGTGCAGTGCATCAACAGTGGGGGAATTTAATTTTCCCAGAGACATCCATACTGATGTTTCTCGAGGTTACACCATGACGTAGCTCATGAAGTAATTGAGGCTTTCACAGGAGATGATTGCTATGGTCTTCATGTGGCTGTGCAGTATTTTGGAATTATTTATTGCACACAGCATTACACCAGCTTCTGAGATGTCCACACATGTATGATCTGTAAGTGTGTGCCTGTACATAGTCACTGATTTGTACATAGGAGGAACCAATCAGATCTGATGGGAACAATCTTTATGTGGTGTTGCGTATAGGGATACACAAGATATGTTTAGATCAGGGATACAACAGGCCTAACCTTGTCCATTGTGTTGTGGCTCTGTGGGGTGGAGTATATAGTGTCTACTGACCTTTATTAATGTTTACTGTGTGACAGAGTTGGTAGTAAGTGCTTGAGGTCAGGTGATGCACAGTGTCTGTAGATGTTCAGAATGGATGTTTGAGCTACCCATTCCGACACATACACAGACTGTCTGTCTTCTATGTTGTGGTGGACGTGCACACTGATATGCAGTTTTATGCTTCAATCTGTTTCTCTTGTTCTCTACAAAAGGACTTTGAGTAGACTTTATGTAGGGGGACGGGCTCTCACAGGAGCGTGGATGATGTACATGAGGGCCTGACTTCCATACATGTCACCTGTACATCTGTGATTGGCATATTGTCCCACACAATGACATATATTCCTCCTTGTAACATGGCACTACATTTTGGTATCAAATCCTACAACTCAGTTTGCATCTACAGGTGACAAGGACAGTTGCTTATGGCAATAGTTGTTAGTAGCATTAGTTATTGGAGACCCAACTCTGACTCACTCCCACGAAATTATGATGATGCTTCTGTTCTGACCTGGCAACAGAAGGTATGGACTGTTATGAGTGTGTTTGCTGTTACATCTGCGGCAGTGGAAGGTGGAACTGCAGCTGATTATGAAATATTTTGCACCCTGAGGGTGTGTGCAAACATGGAATGTGCATTGGGTACCTTATGATCATAAGCTTTGGCGACCTGCGGGGACTGACGACAGACATACCCCAGAACACTTTAAAGCCTGCTACACAACTCACTCTACACACTCTTCTGAAGGTCCCTTGAGCTCACCCAGGACATTCTGTGGGTTCATACTTCCTGGGGGGTCACTAGAAGGGGCGTGCCTTAGGTAATTATAGCCGTGTCTTATGACACCTTTACAGTGCATTGATGCTTATCCTAGTGTGCCACCTAGCGAGCATTTTGCTGCTTCTGCCATTGCTACCAGATGTCTGATACAAGTGACCTTACACCTAGGCCATTCCAGGACTATTGGCTTTGTGATAGGTTGTGATTTGCATAGGATCAGTAGGCAACAATTATGGCTTTCTTGTGTATTTTGGAAAAGCTTATGTTCTGACATGATAAGACTGTCAGTGAACTATGACGAATCTCTTTGAAATGACATCACAGGAAATGAAGGGCGGTACTGCTGCTGACATCGATTGTGGATTTGTGGATCCTGAGGGTGATGGCTACAATGGAGGACCTTTGGGTATACGTCTCACCACATGCTTTTTCGTACGGCCGGTGCTAGGCACAGGCAGGACCCAGCCCACTGAAAGGCCTGAGGCCCCCTCATGTCTCTCTTCACTACACATGTGTAATGGCAAGTTGTCCCAGCGTGATGACTGGGACACATATTACTCAGGCACCCACAAGCATACAGACAAGGGTAAGCCCCTGCTTTTTGATGGTGGCCAATTGATTTGCTATGGGATCTCAGTGGAGGGATCAGTGTGTCCCTTACTGGTGGTTGTGCCCACAACGTTGTTGGTATTCATTGTCATCGAGCAGGTACAGCAGCGACAGGACCTGTAATGTTGGATCGATGTCGTGGAAGGACATGCGTAGCTGTGTGGAGGTTGGTTTCGATCTTTTCTCCCTCGCTTTCAGCAAGTTCTTACGAGGTGGTTGGACCGCCATAGCTGCCTCGTTAGAAACACGCATTGTAATTGAAAGGGCATATCGACCACTGCTCTGCTCTCAGATTGGCTCCAATAGGCCATACAGATGGCCCCGTGGTCGTGATTTGCTGTCGCAGTCAGAAGGACTTCTGCGGTCAGATTTCAGTCTATTCACATGCATGGTAATAAGGCAGTCAGTGCAACCTCTTCCGAAGAGAGAATCTGCGGTTCTACCGCCTCAGACAGGACCGCGGAGGCCAGTCCAACCAGCATCGTAATGAGCCCCTAAATGTGCATTTAAATATATATATATTCACTGAAAATACCATAGGTTTCAGGGACGTTATAGTTAGAAATTAGCATTTAAAAAAACCTTTGAAATTCACTGAAAAAAACATAGGTTTCAGGGACGTTATAGTTAGAAATTAGCATTTAAAAAACCTTAGAAATTCACTAAAAAAACCATAGGTTTCAGTGACGATATAGTTAGTTGGACATTTCACATGTACAAAACCAGAGAAATTCGGCCGTTATAGTTAGTTGAGCTAACTATAACTCGCGCCCGCTATGCACTGCTGATGACGTCACATATTACATCATTCATGACATGGTCAGTGACATTACTGATGACATCACTGATGACATCGCAAATGACATCACCCGAAATGAGTACCTTAGGAATTCCGTGAAGCTTTACTAGAAGCAATTTGAACTGAGTGGCCAATTCCTTAGCACTAGGAATATTTTTTAATGGAACAAAGGCGCCCATTTTAGTGAAGGAATCAACCATTACCAAAATTGTGTTAAAACCCTGGCTAGATGGCAGATCTGCGATCAGATCCATTGTCACTGTGTGCCTTTGAGAAAGAACCCCACCGATAGCTTGATCAGAAGCATTCGTCTCCAAATAAAAAGGTTCTGACGGATCCGCATGAGGCAGGATAGGAGCGGCAGTAAAACTCTTCTTTAATGACTGGAAAGCTTCTTCTGCCTCTTCAGACCAGACGAATGGAACTCCTTTCTTTAACAGACGGGTAATTGGAATAATCTTTTCAGAGAATTATTTTATGAATCTCCTGCAGAAATTCGCCAATCCAATGAAACTCTGTATTTCTTTGATGGTTGTAGGAGAGGACCATTCCAGAACTACCTTGATCTTGTTTTCATCCATAGTAATACCTTCTGGAGATAGAATGAAGCCAAGGAAATCCACAGAGCGGACATTGAAGGCACACTTCTCAAGTTTACGTATAAACTGTTTTCCTGCAGCTTTTTCAAGATTCCTTTTACATGTTCTTGATGTTCTTCTTCAGACGCAGAGTATATTAGTATGTCATCAATATAGACGATGGCACATTTGTCAATATATTGGTTCAATACGTTGTTAATGAAATGCTGGAAGGCCGCCGTGGCGTTACAGAGACCTGGTATTCATACAGGCCAAACTTAGTTCTGAAAGTGGTTTTCCACTCGTCTCCTTCTCTAATTCGGACCAAGTGGTATGCCCCTCTTAAGTCCAGCTTTGTATAGACTTGCGATCCTTTTACTTGATCCAAGAGTACAGAGATCAGGGGCAAAGGGTACCTGTTCTTTATGGTTATTCGGTTTAAGGCCCGACAATCAATACAAGCCCTTAATTCGCCCTTTTCCTTCTTTGGTACGAAAAACAAGGGCGAGGAGACTGGAGACTGGAGACTGGGATGGTCTAATGAACCCATTCTTTAAATATGTCTGGATGTATTCCTTCAAGAATTGGTCTTCTTTTTCCGTTAAGGCATAGATCCTACTGCACGGAAGGTTCGTCCCCTGTTCCAGCTCAATTTTACAGTCATAAGGCCGATGGGGTGGAAGTCTCTCAGCCTCAACTTCGCTAAAGACATCCTCAAATTCCTGGTGCATCTCTGGAACTTCTTCTGTGCGTATTACACACACAGCAGCTCCGTTTTCAAACAAACAGGAGGCCAAGTTTGACTCGTTTACTTGATCTTTTCCAAGGAAACAAAACTGCTTTCAATATTCCGAATTCATTGTTATCGATCTTTGCTCCCAATCAATCTGAGGGTTGTGTTCCGTTAGCCATGGGAGACCAACAATTAACTGGAACTGTGGAGCGTCAATCAAATTAAATTGCAGGAATTCTCGGTGTCCATCTGGTAGAATAAGTTCCACCTTTTCTGTGTGACTCACGATGGGGCCTGAAGAAAGGTTGGTGCCATCTACAGCTCTCACAGCCTCACTCTTATTCTTCCGTATGGCCTGTAAACCTATCTTCATAGCGAACTTTAAGTCACAGAAATTTCCTGTGGCTCCCGAGTCGATCATCACAGAAATGTCTGGTTGAACTGAGGTTCCAAATTTTAGTGTAACCGGTAAGGTCAAATGTGGAGCTGATGATTGCAGAGTATTTGCCAACAAATGAGAATCTGGAGTTGTGATATCTTTAGCATCCACCAGTCCAACCCCTCCTACTGGTGGTGCCGCAAGTTTTCCTTCGGCGTAGTCTTCGGCTTCTTTGGACAAGCTTTGATGAAATGTCTGCTGACTCCACAGTACAGACAGAGATTATTTAACCTCCTTTTTTCCTTTTCTTCTTTAGAAAGGAGGCCTCGAACCTCTCCTGTCTGCATTGGTTCCACAGATTGATTGTTCTCTGCAGTCTTTACTCCTTCAGATCTCATCCGATTGAACTTAGGGACACTTGGGCGAAATTCCCTCCTTCTTTCTCCTCTCCTCTCCGTCTGCCGGTCATCTAGTTCCAAGACTAAATCTATAAGAGCGGAAACTTCTGTGGGCCGATTTGGTATTTGTGACAGGGCGTCCTTCAGCTCATATTTTAGGCCTCTGTAAAACAATGCCGCTCTCTTATTCTCAGGCCAGTCTGTCTCTACGATCAATTTGTTAAACTGGGCGAGGTATGCGACTAGTTCCTTGTTTCCTTGTTTGAGCTCCAACAGCTCATTATCTGTAGCTTGTGCAACTTTTCTTCTATCAAAAATTCTCAAAAACTCCCTGTTAAATTCATAGAAGTCGTACAGAATTGCAGAGTCTTTGGAAACTAATGGTAATGACCAAGCAGCCTCATTCCCACTTAGATAGGATAACATGAAGGCCACCCGGAACTGTGCGTCAGGGAAAATTGCCGGCCTGCACATGAAATGAAGAGAGCACTGAGTTAGGAAAATTTGGGCCTTTTGTGGATCTCCACTGAAACGTTCTGGAGGGGCTAAAGGGATAACTGGTGACAAAGAGTGAACTACCTGAGTGGTGCTTCTAGGGAGAAGATTAGGAGTGGAACTCGAAGCCTGGAGCTCACGTGAAGGGGCCGCAAAACTAGCTCCAGAGATATAACCATCCATTTTGCTTGCCAAATCTGTAGTTTCCCTTCTTGAGGCCAATAAGTCCTGCCTCAAACTTCTATTCTCTTCCATAACTGCTAGCAACTCCTTTTGGATAGCTTCTAAAACACCACCCAAATTTTTTAGGTCAAAACCTCTCTGCCATTCTGCTCAGGTGAGTAATTAAACGTGGGCACTTAACTCTGTCAGAAGAGAGTAAATCAAAAAGTTCCCAGATACTTCACGGGAGCAGAATGAAGCCTTTTCCCAAAGCCTCCCTGGGATCCACTCCACACTTCCTATGGTAATTAAGGAAGGGGTGAAGGATTTCCCAGGGGGCAAGGGGATGGGGACAGAGAAGAGACCGCCTCGTATTCCTCAGGTGTCTTCTGGTTCTTCTACTATTTCTAATATTTCTTAGCGCAGCAGAATATGTGTGTACACTATAAAACAAATAAACACATTACAACTCCTACTAATCTGTAATCATTACTATTACTCTTATATATTTTCTAGTCTGTAATCTTAGTCATACCCTGTTAGGAACTGGCGATTGCCCCTCTTCTTTCAGTAATATCTTGAAAATAATGAGACTCCTTATTATAGCCTCTTTGATACAGAAACTTTTAACACTAGGAAAAGACACTTCCTATCAGAACGTATTACATGTAGCCTTCTATTTTAAGATGTATGAGACTGCTAGAACATATATTAAACTGTAGTTAAATATTTCTCTTTTTTTTTCTTTCTCTAGGTACTTGCGTGACAGCACTGTAATACTTCTGGAAAAATACGGTAAGTATGATGCCTTTGTCGAGCTTCTCTTCAGATATATTCTTCATTAAGTAATCTCTTATTTTCTCTCTTTTCTCCTTGTAGGTTTCTCTGAACTCTGAATACTCTCCCGACAAACTGCGGAGCCTCTAAGACTTCCGACGGGATTCAAAACGAAAACTAACTATCCCTAACTATCTCTGGTACGCATGAACGGAAACGCGCTGCTACTCTCCTGACTGACTTTGGTAAAGTGCGCAGTTAGGAGGGTGCGCTCGAGCCAAACGCTAATCCTCAGCCTTGCGCTCACAGCCAAAAGACTGGAGCGCTAACTCCTGAATGGGGATTGCGGCCATCTTGGAATTCCGCAAACCTACCAACGCGGTCCAAGATACGTTTTTCCAATTCCTCTGGTCACAATGAGAGTCAGGGGACTTCCTCTCTTGCTTACTTGATACTGCTCCCACTACTTGGCTAATATTTCTTGATCCTTTGCCCTGATTCCTGACACTGACTCTGACTGACCCTGGGCTCTGCCTAACCAGGCCCGGAGCCAGTGCTATGCTGAAAGACACTTAGAATACAGTGAAAACACCTATATACACTAGGGTACACTATGGGTTGGGGTACCCCTGTGATTGGCATGACCTCCCCTGTAAGGCCCTAGTACATAATAGGGCAGGGGGATTAAAACTACCTCTAAGTCCCTAGCATATAATAGGGCATGGCAGTTTAGAGGCCAGCAGCCCTTTTCTGCACTTGCATGTGTGCACTGCTGAGCCTGAGGTCAGTTTAAAAGGAGCCCTGTGTATGCAGAAAGAGGCAAGAGAGGTGCAGAAAGAGGGAAGAGAGGTGCAGAAAGAGGGACGAAGGGTGCAGAAAGAGGCAAGAGAAGTACAGAAAGAAGCAACATAGGTGCAGAAAGAGGGAAGAGGGGTGCAGAAAGAGGCAAGAGAAGTGCAGAAAGAAGCAACAGAGGTGCAGAAAGAGGCAGGAGAAGTCCAGAAAGAGGCAGCAGAGGTGCAGCAACAGGCAAAAAGGTACCGAAAGAGGCAAGAGGGGTGCAGTAATTTACAAGAGAGGTACAGAAAGAAGCAATAGCAGTGCAGTAAGAAACAGCAGAGGTGCAGAAGGAGGCAAGAGGGGTCCAGAAAGAGGCAAAAGAAGAGCAGAAACAAGCAAAAGAGATGCAGAAAGAGGCTAGAGGGGTGCAGAAAGAGGCAAGAGAGGTGCAGAAAGAGGCACGAGAGGTACAAAAAGAGGGAAGAAGGGTGCACAAAGAGGCAAGTGGGGTGCATAAAGAAGCAAGAGAGGTGTAGAAAGAAGCAAGAGAAGTGCAGAAAGAAACAACAGAGGTGCAGAAAGAAGCAAGAGCAATGCAGAAAGAACCAACAGAGGTGCAAAAAGAGGCAAGAGGGGTGCAGAAAGAGGGAAGAGAGGTGCAGAAAGAGGGAAGAGAGGTATAGAAAGAGGGAAGAAGGGTGCAGAAAGAGGCAAGAGAGGTGCAGAAAGAGGGCGGAAATGTGCAGAAAGAGGGAACAGGGGTGCAGAAAGAGGCAAGAGAGGTGTAAAAGAGGGAAGAAGGGTGTAGAAAGAGGCAAGTGGGGTTCAGAAAGAAGCAACAGAAGTGCAGAAAGAAGCAAGAGAAATGCAGAAAAAAGCAACAGCGGTGCAGAAAGAGGCAAGCGGGGTGCAGAAAGAGGAAGAGAAATGCAAAAAAGAAGCAACAGAGGTGCAGAAGGAGGCAAGAGAAGTGCATAAAGAGGCAAGAGAAGTGCATAAAGAGGCAAGAGAGTTGCAGAAACAGGCAAAAGAGGTTCAGAAAGAAGCAAGAGCAGTGCAGAAATAACCAACAGAGGTGCAGAAGGAGGCAAGAGGGGTGCAGAAAGAGGCAAGAGCAGTGCAGAAAGAACCAAGATTCATGCAGGAAAAGGGAAGAAGGGTGCAGAAAGAGGCACGAGGGGTGCAGAAAGAAGGAAGAGAAGTACAGACAGATGCAACAGAGGTGCTGAAAGAGGCACGAAGGGTGCTCAAAGAAGCAAGTGAGGTGCAGAAAGAGGCAACAGAGGTGCAGAAAGAGGCAACAGAGGTGCAGAAAGAGGCAAAAGAGGCGCAGAAAGAAACAAGAGTGGCTTGCACACCATTAGTACCAATTTAACACCCACATTTAGCAATAAGTAACTAGTGACCATTCTAGGTTTACAAAGGACCTTACACCACGCTGTAACACTTGTCTCTGCATTTTTGATAACGTTTGAGCTGTTTGAGCTAGAAACAAGGCTTTTTTTGTTCAAATCTGCAGATTAGACAGCAGATGAATTATGTGGCTAATGTGGAAAATGTATAATTGTGCGAAAGTTGGTGCAGACAAACAGTCGCATAATTCCGGTGGCCCTGCTCATACCTCTGACTAGGTCCAGAAGTGCTCCTCGGTGATTCCTTCTTTTTTTTTGTCTCATTGAGTTCATAGTTTAGCTTCTATGGAAACGAGGAAGACTAAACCTGAGGTTACCACTCCACAACACAGACTACCATACCACATAATTACTCTCCATAACACATCATCCCACTCTACATAATTCCTATTCACTAAATACCATATACTTTCTATCCACATAATTTCACTGCACAACATACCACATAATTCCACTACACACAACCTACATCCACTCCAAGAAACATTAATAAAACACTTTTAGATTTACAACGCTAATAGCTCTAACTCTTGCAAATGCGAGACCTATTACATTACAAATGCTTCTTTAACTGGCAGTCGCGTTTGCAGAGTGGTGGAGAAATGGGGCTGGGCCTCCAGCCAGCACTCAGGAATTCCGTTGCGTAGGACTTACAGGAGGTACCAGGAGGGCTACTTGGCCGCCAAAGTCCCTCAGGAGTAAAGTGGACTTCATCCCCCAACCAGTACTATACCAGGAGGCGCGTTTGCAGAGTGGTGGAGAAAGGTGAGCGTAGCCTCCGAAGACCTCTTAGCAATCCCACAATGTGGGATTTACTGGAGGTAACAGGAGGGGTAGTTAGCCCCTAGGGTCAACCTTGTGGGCCAACTACCCATCCTATTACCTCCAGTAAGTCCCACACAGCAGGATTGCTAAGTTCTCATAGCAAGCCACACCCCCTTTCCCCACCACTCTGCAAACGCACTTCCTGGTGCACTCTTGGATGGGGATTAAAGTCCCCTTCGCTGCTGTGGGTCCTTAGAGGCCAACTACCCTACCTGATACCTTCAGTATGCCCCAGATAATGGGATAGCTGACAGGTGGACACAGGCCACACCCCCTTTCTCCACCACTCTGCAAACGCGCCTTCTCATGCGTTCTGGGTTGGGGAATTAAGTCCCCTTGAATCCTGAGGGTCCCTAGGGGCCAACTAGCCCACCAGGTAACTCCAGCAATCCCCACACAGCTGGATTGCTGAGAGTGGTCCAAGGCCACGCCCCCTTTTTACACCACTCTACAAACGCGCCTCCTGGTGCACTGCTGCTTGGGGGATGAAGTCCACTTTAGTCCTGAGGTCCTCAGGACATAAAAGGACCTCATCGCCCCACCAGCAATGTGCCAAGAGGTACGTTTGCAGAGTGGTGTAAAAAGGGGCGTGGCCTCGGACCACCTCTCAGCAATCCCACTGTATGGGGCTTACTGACGGTAATAACACAAAAAACGGGAGAAGAGGTTCCAAGGGAGATTGTTTAAAGACCTGCAAGGAGAATATCCCCTTTTGTAATACAACTATAACACACAAAATCACTGGGTCTATGCTAGCATGAAAGCAGACTAAGTAGTGAAGGTTTGTTGTCTCACAAAAACCCCAAAAGGGGGAGATCCCTTTTAGGACGAAAACCCTCACCCACCATAGGTGGCATGCTTCATCATATGGGTTTCTCCTCCCAGTGGAAAAACCTAGTTCCACTGAGGGCTACAACTCCCTCACTGTGATGCAGGAGCTCTGCGCTTTGCGTTGCGTCCTCACTACACCTGACATTCGCATATGGGATTTTAGCATCCTTAACAGGGTATTAACATATGAAAAACATCCCAGAGCTCCTGTCTCACAGTGAGGGAGTTGTAGCCCTCAGTGGAACTAGGTTTTTCCACTGGGAGGAGAAACCCATATGATGAAGCATGCCACCTATGGTGGGTGAGGGTTTTCGTCCTAAAAGGGATCTCCCCCTTTTGGGGTTTATGTGAGACACCAATCCTTCACTACTTACACTGCTTTCATGCTAGCTTACTGAAGGTACCTGGTGGGCTAGTTGGCCCCCAGGGGCCCTCAGGATTCAAGGGGACTTAATCCCCCAACTTAGAACGTGCCAGGAGGCGCGTTTGTACAGTGGTGCAGGGAGGGGGTGGGGCCTCCAGCAAGACACCAGCTTTTTATTACATTTGCTTTTTGGAAGGGGGACTGTGTGGCCCCCCTTCCCTTTATTATTTTTGGGACCTGGGGACCCCATTCCCCAGGGCCTGAGCATTTTTTTGCTTTTTAAAAAAAAAAATGGGAAGGGGGCTGCGTGGCCCCCCTCCCATGGCCGATTTCGACCCCTGGGACCCCATCCCCCGTGGCATGGCGACATATTTATTTAATTTTTTTATTAATATTTTTAAGGAGGGGCTTTGTGGCTCCCTCCTGAGGCCAGTTTTGCCCGGGGACCTCATCGCCCGGGGCCCGGCCTTATTTATTTGTTTATTTATTTATTTTAAAAATACAAAAGGGAGGGGGCGGCATGGCCCCACTTCCCTGGGCCACTTTTGGCCCCGGGGACCCCATCTCCCGGGCCTGGCCTCTATGATGGAGATCGTGGGGGGAGCCCCAATGCCCCCACGGTCCCTGCCAGCTCCCCGCCTCCTGCGGGAGCCAGCATTGCTTTTGGACAAGGGGAGCTGCTGACATGCAGCTCCCCTTGCTCAAAAGCAATTCTGCTTTGCTTCTTGGAAGCGAGAGCAGGTTTCCTGCTCTCGCTTCCAAGAAGCAAAGCAGTGTTTGCTATGCTAGGGTGGGAGCTTGGGGGGGCCCGTGAGGCCCCTGCCATAAAATAACAATGCCCCGGGGAGGTGGCGGCTCCCGGTGCAGCATGGGGGGTGGGCAGATTTTTAAAAAATCCCAGGGGAGGTGGCGGTCCCTGGGGCTGCTGGGGCCCCCATGGGCCCCTGCTACATAATTACACATTGCCTCTGGGACCTGGCCCACCCGGGGGCTTATAGAAAACGAAGTGCGGGAGCCCGCGCTTAGTTTTTTATATATTTTTTCAGCCGGATTTGCGCACCCAGCGCAAATTCGGCCGATTATTTTTAAAAAAAATGCTTTTTTTGGTGCCCTAGGGGTCCTTATGGGACCCCCTGAGCAGGCCTAGGGGGTCAGGGTGTTTCTACCCTGCCCTCTTTTCTTATTTTTCATCTTTTTTTTACTGTTTTCTTGTGACTCGGTTACAGAGTCACAAGATGGCTGCCAACACTTCCTGGTTTGGAGTGTTGGCAGCCAATCAGAATGAAGCTCGTGCTCGGGAGGAGTCGCGAATCCTCCTCGGTGCTCAGATATCGATATTTGTATTTTTTTAATTTCTCAGCAACTACTGAATGGATTTACACCATTTAAAAAAAGGTCGCTTTCTGAACCAAGACCTACCTTTTTGCCAAATTTGGTGTAATTCCGATCAGCAGTTCGGGCTGTAGCCGTGTCTAAAATTCCTATGGAAATTAACATGGGGAAATGCGTTTTTGGGACCCCCCTTTTTCTCGGCCCCCGCTTGACGAATCACCCCGAATCTTTCAAGACAGGAGCTGACCTGAGTGAACCATTAGTTTTGAAAATTTTGCAAGGATTCGTCAAACGGCGCCAAAGATATTGGCAAAAGAAAAAATGCTTTTTGAATAGAAACAAGGTCTTAACTATAAAACTATAACTACCTACTGGCGACCACCAGTAGGTAATATATATATATATATATATATATTCACTGAAAAAACCATAGGTTTTAGGGACAGTTATAGTTAGTTGGACATTGCACTCGTACAAAACCCGTGAAATTCCCCCATTATAATTAGTTCAGCTAACTATAGCTCGCGCCCCCGCAATTCACTGCTGATGACGTCACATATTACATCACTCATGACATGGTCAGTGACATCACTGATGACATCACTGATGACATCTCAAATGACATCACTGATGACATCATCTAGTGACTGTGTTTCTGTAAAGTTTAAATATTTTTAATGTATATAGGGAAAGGCGTATTGAAGAATGAGTGGGTGTATAAGTGTCTGTATGGATGATTTAGTAGGTGCGTGACTAACTGTATAAGTGAGTGATTAAACGTATCTTACTGAATGCATGGGTTAGTGACTAAACTGGGTGAATGTCTGTATCCATCTGTCTGTTGCTGTGTAAGTGGCTGCATGGGTTTGTGAATAGCTACATGAGTGTCTATATGAGTTATTGATTCGTTGTCTGAGTATCTGTATGGGTGCCTGAGTGTTTGTGTGGGTGGGGTGTGTGCGACTCTGTACATAGATGTGTGAGTGGGTGATTCACTGGGTGCATGATTTGAAGAGTGCGTCTGTGATGGACTGCTTGGGTGGGTGAGTGTGTGTATGGGTGTGTTAGTGAGTGAATGTATATCTCAGTGGTACATGTGCGAGTAACTACATATGTAAAAGGCAGTATATATGTGTGTTAGAGTATTTAAAAGGCTATAAGTGAGAGTGTGTGATTGTGAGAGTGGCTGTATGGATGCGTGTGTGCTTGTATCAGTTATTGTATAAGAGCGTAAGAATGTGCTAGTATTTGTATGACTAAGTGAGCTGGTGTGTGTATAACTCTATAGGTGAGTAAATGGGTGTGTGATTAATTTTTTGCATGACTGACTAGATGTGTGAGTACCTCTATGGATGAGTGGCGGTGTGTGAGTGTTTATATAGGTGTATGAGGGCATATGATAGTCCTGTACTGAGTGACTGTAAGTATGAGTGACTGGACGGGTGAGTGAGTAGATGTGTGTGTGTAGACCTAAGAATCAGTGAGTGGGTATATAGTTATTGGTATTGGAGTGTGTATGGTTTTGCGAATGGCAGTCTGTAAATAAGAGTGGGTGTATCACTTCCAGCAACCTTGCACCGTGGGTCATAGGGACTTTAGTCCCCAGTCTGCTTCGCGCCAGGAGGCGCTCTTGCTGATTTCCGCGCCCGGAGGCGCTATTAAATCACCGCGCGGCTCCCGCAGCGCGGGAAGCCGCTTCCAGCAACCTTGCACCGGGAGTCATAGGGACTTCAGTCCCCAGTCTGCTTCGCGCCAGGAGGCGCTCCTGCTGATTTCCGCGCCCGGAGGCGCTATTAAATCACCGCGCGGCTCCCGCAGCGCGGGAAGCCGCTTCCAGCAACTTTGCACCGGGGGTCAGAGGGACTTCAGTCCCCAGTCTGCTTCGCGCCAGGAGGCGCTCTTGCTGATTTCCGCGCCCGGAGGCGCTATTAAATCACCGCGCGGCTCCCGCAGCGCGGGAAGCCGCTTCCAGCAACCTTGCACCGGGGGTCATAGGGACTTCAGTCCCCAGTCTGCTTCGCGCCAGGAGGCGCTCTTGCTGATTTCCGCGCCCGGAGGCGCTATTAAATCACCGCGCGGCTCCCGCAGCGCGGAAGCCGCTTCCAGCAACCTTGCACCGGGGTCATAGGGACTTCAGTCCCCAGTCTGCTTCGCGCCAGGAGGCGCTCTTGCTGATTTCCGCGCCCGGAGGCGCTATTAAATCATTGCGCGGCTCCCGCAGCGCGGGACGCGCGCGGGCGTGCCCGGGCAAAGCCCGGGCCAAGGGCGAGCCCGTCTGCGCCCGTCCGCGGCCGGGAGAGGCCGGCCTGGGCCAGGGCTCTAAATCCTCGTGGTTTGGTCTGTGTCCCACTAGGATATGGCGTAGAGGTCCGAAAAACGACAAGGTACCTGTCCGCACTATTTCACTTTATTCTGCGTTCTGTTGCCACTTTGCTGTCACCCACTTTGGAGCGAGGAGGGCTTGGTCTTTCACCGGTACTGTGGGCTACATCAAGTTTTTTTTTTTTGTTGTTTTTGTTTTCTATCATTATAAGTGCTCCTTGGCCAAGCGGAAATGGGCAAAAGGAAATTGACTGTGGGGGGAGCTTCAGGGTCAATTGCTGCAGGCTCAGCTGGGACGATAGATTCCTTTTTAACCAGGGCAGCCGATGCCATAACAAAGGAGATAGCCCTCACTGAGAAAAGACTTTCTCTGGAAACTGAGAAAATTGCACTGGGCAACGTTGGGTGCGGTTTGAATCAGGAGGAAAACAGGGTCCTATCAGAAGAAATAGGTTCCCCGCACCATCGAGTACATTGTTGGAAGGCCAAATGGGTGGTCAGGACCCACCTATTGGCACTCCTGTGGCCACTGTAACTGTAGGTGATGATTTGGACGGCCCACCAATGAAGAGAAAACGAACTGCGGGAAGTAAAGCCTTGAGAAAGCCCCCACGGACCAAACCAACATTACCACTGGCAGCGGTATTGGCTAAGCCAAATTCGGATCTGCTGCTGGATAGCCTTTTTCTGAGACTTGAGTCTATGACTAAAGCCCTATTAGCACCTGTAATTGCTAAGATAGAAGGCATTAAGCTCAAACTTGAGTCCTTTGTCTCTATGCATAATAATTGCTCTGCAGGGGTGATATTGCAGCCGGGCGGGAGGAGGGCGTCATTGAAGTTGCCAATGGCCCGGAACGTAGACACCAGAACGGTAGCATACAAATAGATAGGGTGACTGGCACTCGATCCACCCTGGGTGTGTCTCATCTTAGCTCCCTAACTACTGATTGCGTGCTATTGGGGGTGGTATTGAACCGCGGGTAGTTTGTCAGGAAACCCGGGAAAGTGTGAACGAGGATCTTCCATCTACACTAACGTTAGCCCATAATAAACGGGTAACATTGATAAACAAATGTACAATTGATCTTCCACCACAATCAGCGCCTTTAGTAGCTGTACTTGTGGGGGTCCCTCCTCTTTCATCTGGTACAAAGGAAACCTCATTAGATCTGATACATAAGACCATCCACTGGTGTAATAATAATGTGATAAATAGCTCAAATATTACTCCAGATATCATCATGGCAAGAAGGGTTGGTTGGATCGGCCACGGGACTAGGGAAAATATGGAGGGGATTGTATAATTGTCAATTTTAAGCACCACCTGCAAGCTAAAGCACTACTAGATTGCCAACATAAATATGACGCTAAAACTACAATTAAAATAGTCCCACTACAAACTTTCTATCCTCCCAAATACTTTCCAGTAAATAGCGATCAGCAGATGCCTGGCTGGCAGAAGCCTTTTAAGCTACTCACACGCCCCCAAGAAAGCAATTTTAATACTACATTATCATCATCAAATCGGTTCTTACCACTAGCGAATTTGCAAGGACTTGATGAAAATGATTGACTGACAATGGCAGGGGAATGCCACAGGTTAAGACCACACAGCCAGTAGCATATATAGAACCATTAACAGTTGCCCCCACTCCCCAATGTTTGCTGGATAATTCTACCAACTCTACTACTATTCCAGGTAGCCCTAACAATGCCTCTATGAAGGTATTGTCCTGGAATATAGCCGGGCTGAGATCAAAGAGGGGGGATACTTCGTGGGTATACTTCCTTGCTAAGCATCATATAATTGCCCCTCAAGAGACTTGGAATCTAACGATTGCTTTTATCTTGATGGCTTTACCTCTTTTTGCAAACATGCAATTCCGTCTAATATGGGTAGAGCCAAGGGAGGTCTCCTCTTGATGTTTAGTCTTAAACTCTGCTATAGGGCTAAACTGATCGATTCTTCATCATCCTATGTGCTAGCAGTGGAACTGTCAGGAAAGAATCTTACCACTCTGTTAGTGGTAAATTTTTATAATTCTTTTTCTAGGACCCATGAGACTGAGCATCTCCTGGCCCTGGAAGAATTATTGAAAAATTATGGAGAAGACAGCCAAGCGTATTATGATACGCTAATTATGGGGATTTTAATACACGGAAATGTTGTTTTAATTGTCCTTTGATACTGAAGGAGGTAGATGACTTACAAGGGTCAAACCACTTTGAGCATACATTGTCAGGAACGCTTATAGAAGGACTGCTCTCTGTGTTTAACCTGAACTGCTTACAACAATCTGACAAATCCGCCCTGGTCCCCACTTATGTAGGTAATGGTAGTGTTAGCATAATTGACCATATCTTTTTATCTGCTCTAATAACTTCAGCTGTACAGACTTTTAATGTTATTTGTAATTGTTTTAGTGATCATAACCCTTTAATATTGGTTCTCCTCCTCTCATCTGGTATAATAGGGGGGGGCTGCGAACCATATCACTAATGTAAACATTACTACCAAAGATCAAGCACGAAGGCTGAGGTGGGAAAAGATTACTCCAGATAGTTTTTTGGAGAACTTGTATGCTACTTGTGCCTCAGAGCTTAAAGTATGTATGGACCCTGCACTACAAGATAGAGCTACTTTAGATGCCTTTGATATTATTGTTAAAATGGCAGCTTCGAATTTAGTGACCACAACCAAGGTGAAATCCTTAAAACTAAAAAGGTGGTTTGATGACACATGTTCAGCTGCCCATAAGGAGTTAATGAAGGCTGTAAAGCAAAACCGAGGGACCCGATACTAACCAGGAGCTGCAGGAAGGCGTATAAATTGGCTGTGTGCGAGAGAAAAAAACAACTAAGAGAGCACGCCTGGGAGGAGCTTGGCCAAGCTAGTGTCCTGTCGGACAGCTCACGATTTTGGTCCATAGTTAACAGTCCTCTTTTTTCAGATATGCCAAATCTAAGTAAGGATTGTATAATACCGGCAGAGAAGTGGGTCCAGCATTTTAGCAATATTTATAGTAGCTCCAATCTAGCAGAAATAGTGGGACACGCAGCTCCCGGATCAAACAGTGCCCCCTTCATTTTAATATAGAAGTTTATAAAGCTATTTTATCAACATCGGGGAAAGGCCCCTGGCCCTGACGGGATACCGGCAGACCTTTATAAGGCAGACCCCAAAGTCTGGGCCAGGATCCTAACACATGTTTTTAATGCTGCCTGCGCTTATGGTTTCCCCTCGTCTTGGGCAAAGGCAGTTATTGTCCCCATTTTAAAAAAGGGCCTCCGTGACGATCCGGCTTGTTATAGGCCAATTTCGCTCTTAGATTCTGCGTCTAAAATTATGGGCAAGGTAGTCCTGGATCGCCTCACAGTCTGGCTTGATCATTTTAATGTTATTTCCGATTTCCAATATGGATTCAGACAGGGAAAGGGGACAATAGACCAATGCCTGAATCTCCATTTGGTGATCGGGAAGTATACCATCGCCAAGGGAGGTGTCCTGCATCTGGCCTTTATGGATCTAACCTCAGCTTTTGACCTTGTCAATAGGTCTAAGCTGTGGTTGGTCCTTCGTGATATAGGGCTAGAGGCTGAATTGATTTCCTTCCTGCATACTGCACATGTTAACACCACGGCTGCGGTACGGTTTAATGAAGATGGCAGCTTGACAGATTCTTGGCCAGTAGGAAGGGGGGTCCGGCAGGGGTGCATTTTGGCCCTCCTGCTATTCACCCTATATATCAACAAACTGGGGGACATTTTAACATCATGCTGTAAGGATACACCAAGGGCCAGTGCCAAATTGATTCCCGCATTGTTGTATGCCGATGATGCGGTCTTATTGTCTAGAACTGCAAGGGGCCTGCAACAACTTTTAAATTGTTTTATAGATTTTATGAATTCATTAGAATTGGTAACGAATTTTAAGAAATCTCATGCAATAACGATTGGTCCGCGAAAGGCAGCCAAGGCTAAATTTTACTGTAATGGGGACGAATTAACCAAAGTATCCACTTTCCCATACTTAGGGGTACTCTTTGATGACCAAGGTACATGGGGAGCACAACGAACACTTAAAAAGAACATTTTGGCAAGAGCAACGGGGGCCACTATGGATTTTGCAAAAGATTAGGGTCAAAACCCCTGCCCGCACTCTTGAAAGTTTATACTGCAAAATGTATTCCTATGGCCATGTATGGATGCGATATCTGGGGCTATAAAGATGTAAAGGAAATACAAGTGGCAGAGAATAATTTTATGCGCAAACTCCTTGGGGTCCCTGTAGCCACTCCTGTTTACTGTCTGCATGAAGAACTGGGGATGGGGTATATTGCAGACCAGATCGCAGTTTCCCCCTGCTACGATGGCTTAGAATCTGGACTCAACCCCCTCCGAATCTAAATCAACTTATAATCTCGGATTGTATGGCGTTAGAGAGAGCCCAGCATATACCTTGGCTTAAATATATAAAGGAAGAAACAAAATGTCTAGGGTGCCCAGATTTGTTTCTGACCCCAAAGCCTTTGGGCAAGACTGCGATCATAAATTTTAAACAGCAGTTTGTGGATAGGCGGAAATGCCTTAGGGAGGAGGCTGAGCTAGGCAAGCCCTCGGTGAGAAGGTATGTCACTCTGAGCCTAGGCCCGCAACTGCAACCATATTTATCTTATGTTAATAAACCATACCATCGTTTTGTTTTAACAAGATTTCGTTTAAATATGGTTCCCTGGCTGCTGGTATTCCCGAGAGGATATTCAAAATCTGAATTGTTAAAACCCTGTCCCTGTGATAACTTCTCGGAACAGGATACCTTGCACCTAATGTTTTTCTGTATCTACTATGAGTCCCTGCGTAGGCAGCATATCCTCCCTCTACTTAGAGAATGCCAGTTTGTCCAAGTGAGGCCAGCTCTGCTCTATTTACAAATGCTGGCATCACCCATGGTTTGCCTCGGGGTCGCAAGTTTTTAACTGGGGCCATTAGACATAGGAACAGATTACTCCCGTAATAGTAATTTTGTGTTGTCTGTTGGCTCAATTGTGTTTTCCCCTTCCTGATTATTATGGTACATTTTTTTATTTTTTTTATTTTTATTTTTTATTTTTTAAGCGTGATATTAATTAAGGATCTGGTCTATTGCTTAAGCACAGTGCACTTTATATGATATTGGCTCTTTTTTATGAATGTTTTTAGATATGAATATTGTGATTGATATGTGGGACTATTTTATTGCTATGTATTTGACTGGAATGTGTATGCTTTTATGACTCTTGGCTGTCGAATAAAGTATTTCTGACTGACTGACTGGGTGTATCAAAAGTTATATTAGGGTGTGAGAAGATGCATGAAATTATCACATGGATGATGTCATCAGTGATGTCATTTGAGATGTCATCAGTGATGTCATCAGTGATGTCACTGACCATGTCATGAGTGATGTAATATGTGACGTCATCAGCAGTGAATTGCGGGAGCGCGAGTTATAGTTAGCTGAACTAACTATAATGGGGGAATTTCACGGGTTTTGTACGAGTGCAATGTCCAACTAACTATAACTGTCCCTAAAACCTATGGTTTTTTCAGTGAATTTCAAAGGTTTTTTAAATGCTAATTTCAAACTATAACGTGCCTGAAACCTGTTTTTTCAGTGAATTTGTAAGGTTTTTTAAATGCTAATTTCTAACTATAACGTGCCTGAAACCTACGGTTTTTTTCAGTGAATTTCAAAGGTTTTGTAAATGACAATTTTGTAATTGTATTAATTGTTATATTTATTTTTTTGATACTGATTTACAACATTTTTTTCAACTATTTATTTTTAGATATTTTATTTTTTAAATTACATTGTAATTACATTATACATTACATTACAAAATATACTTTCTCAGAATGAATTACTTTAGTTTAAATACTTTGCAAATAGGCAATAGACTTTTAAGTACAGTAGTTACAGTTGTTGCAATGGGCAACACAATTTCAAACACAATGCAACATTGAGCTCAATGTGATTTTCTACTTAAATGCAATTAGTTACTTTATGGATTACTTTTCTCACCACAGGACTGGATCCTAGATTCAGTCCTGGGACATCTCCTGTAAACAGTTGAGTAAAAGCGTTTTGGTTACAGTAGTGATTTTTAAGGAATATTATTGTATTTTAAAAGTTGACACTTGGAAACTTTTTCACATAGAATCACCAATGTTATCCTATGGGAGGAAATTCACTTAGCAGGTAAGTAGTGTTATCGTTACTTTTTCTTACTCAGTGGTGGATCCTGGATCCAGCACTGGTGCATCTCCTGTAAACAGTTGAAAGAATGCGTTTAAGTCATACAGGCGATTTTTAAGGAATATTTGTAGTTTGTGAAAATCGACACTGAAACTTTTCTGCTGAAAACCAGACAATGGATTCCTATGGAAGGAAATACAAGTTACTGGTAGGTACGGTTAGAATTACTTTTCAGGGTCAGTGCTGGGCTAAAAGATGCAGCACTGGGTTCTCTCCTGATAACAGGTGAGTAAATCGGAATTCATAGTTCGGCTGATTTTAGAGAAATATTATAAAGTTCCAAAACTCCACACTTAGAAGAATTTCCAAGTGAAACCAGTCAATGTTAGCCTATGGAAGGAAATTCAAGTTACTGGTAAGTACGGTTAGAATTACTTTTCAGGGTCAGTGCTGGGCTAAAAGATGCAGCACTGGGTTCTCTCCTGATAACAGGTGAGTAAATCGGAATTCGTAGTTCGGCTGATTTTAGAGGAATATTATAAAGTTCCAAAACTCCACACTTAGAAGAATTTCCAAGTGAAACCACTCAATGTTAGCCTATGGAAGGAAATTCAAGTTACTGGTAAGTACGGTTAGAATTACTTTTCAAGGTCAGTGCTGGGCTAAAAGATGCAGCACTGGGTTCTCTCCTGATAACTGGTGAGTAAATCGGAATTCGTAGTTCGGCTGATTTTAGAGGAATATTATAAAGTTCCAAAACTCCACACTTAGAAGAATTTCCAAGTGAAACCAGTCAATGTTAGCCTATGGAAGGAAATTCAAGTTACTGGTAGGTACGGTTAAAATTACTTTTCAGGATCAGTACTGGGCTCAAAGATGCAGCACTGAGGTCTCTCCTGATAACAAGTGAGTAAATCGGAATTCGTAGTTCGGTTGATTTTAGAGGAATATTTGCACAATGGTGAAGGAAGGGGGTGGGGCCTGAGGTGACATGTCTGCAAACACGCCCTGTGGCGCATTTTAAGTTGGAGAATTAATTCCTCCTCAATCCTGACGGTCCCTAGGGGCCAACTAGCCCACCAGGAACCTCCAGTATGCGCCAGGGGCTGTGTTGCAGAGAGGTGTACAGAGGCCATGCCCCTTTACAACACTCTGCAACGCAGCTCCGTGGCGCTTACTGGAGGTACCTGGTGGGCTAGTTGGCCTCAGGGTCCCTCAGGATTGAAGAGGATTTAATTCCCCATCTTAAAATGCTCCACGGGGCCTGTTTGCACACATGTCACCTGAAGCCCCGCCCCCTCCCTTCACCACTGTGCAAACGCGCCCCGTGGCGTATTTTAAGTTGGGGGATTAAGTCCCCTTGAATCCTGAGGGTCCCTGGAGTCCAACTAGCCCACCATGTACCTCCAAAAAGCGCCACAGAGCTGCGTTGCAGAGAGGTGTAAAAAGGGGCGTGGCATCTGTACACCTCTCTGCAACGCAGCCCCCTGGCGCATACTGGAGGTTCCTGGTGGGCTAGTTGGCCCCCAGGGACCCCCAGTATTCAAGGGGAAATCGTTCCCCATCTGCAAACGCTCCAGGGGACGCGTTTGCAGACTGCTGCAGGTTGGGGGCGGGGCCTCCGGCACAATGCCGTTTTTTTAAATTTATTTTTTATTTATTTTTTGTATGGGAGGAGGGCTGCGTGGCCCCCCTTCCCTTGGCCTCTTTTGGCCCCAGGGACCCCATCCCCCGGGGCATGAGGATTTTCATTTTTAAAAAAAATTAAAATAAAACGGGAAGGGGGCCGCGTGGCCCCCCTTCCCTGGGCCTATATTGGCCCCGGGGACCCCATCCCCCAGGGCATGCCCTCTTTTTTTAACTTTTAAATATTTGTAGGGGGCTGCGTGGCTCCCTCCTCAGGCCATTTAAGGCCCCGGGGACCCCATCCCCCGGGGCCGGCCTTTCCTTCTTTTTTTTTCTAAATTTTTTGTTTTGTTTTTGGGGAGGGGGGCCGTGTGGCTCCCTCCCGGGCCACTACTTGCTCCGGGGACCCCATCCCCTGGGCTGGCCCTCTCCGTTGGGGACTGTGGGGGTCCCCAATCCCCCACAGTCCCGCCAGCTCCCGCGTCCCTTGGGAGCCGGCATTGCTTTTCCACATGGGGAGCTGCTAACATGCAGCTCCCCGTGTGGAAAAGCAATTGCTTTGGATATTGGAAGCGAGAGCAGGTTTCCCTGCTCTCTCTTCCAATATCCAAGCAGTTTGCTATGACAGGACGGGAGCCACGAGGCTCCCGTCCTGTCATAGCAAACTACAGTGTCCTGGGGTAGGCACCCCGGGACACTGCAGGAGCCGGCCCTGGGGGGTGGTGGTCCCCAGGGCCATTACAGGCTCCAGGAGGAGGGCGCGCGGCCCCCTCCCTAGAATTGCACAACCCCGGGAGGTGGTGGTCCCTGGGGCTCTGGAGGTCCGTAACGGACCCCACATTTATTTTCTATGTGCCCCGGGAGGTGGTGGTCCTCGGGGCATGTGGGGGCTGGAGCCCCCCACACGTTATTTAAAATTTAAAAGAAGCCCCGGGGGTGGCGGTCCCCGGGGCTGCGGGAGGGCAGGAGAGCCCTCCCGCACCATTTTTTTTTATTAAGCCCTGGGGGGTGTCTGTCCCCGGGCTTGGGGCCTTAGAGGCCCCCATATAAACAATAAACCCACCCCCGCATTCCCCCGGGTCTTGGGCCACCCGAGGTCAAATTTACATCGCCGATTTTTTTTTTTTACTGGATCCGCGCACCCGGAGCGCATCCTGCCGATTAAAAAAAAAAAAAAATGCTTTTTCTGCCCAGGGGTCCTTGTGGGACCCCTGAGCAGACCTAGGGGTCAGGGTGTTTCTACCCTGCCCCCTTTGTGCGTTTTGCGCACTTGTTTCTGTCCCTCGGTTCTACCGAGGACAAAATGGCTGCCAACACTTCCTGATTTGGAGTGTTGACAGCCAATTAGCATGCAGCTCGTGATCGGGAGGGTGCGCGAATCCGACGCGGCCATAGATATATATGTGATTTTCATTTTGATTTTCACAGGAACTACTGAACGGATTTACACCATTTAACAAAAAGGGTTCTTTCTGAACCAAGAACTACCTCTTTGCCAAATTTGGTGTAATTCCGTTCAGCAGTTCGGGCTGTAGCCGTGGCTAAAGTTTCCTATGGGAAAATGAATGGGGAAAACACATTTTGGGACCCCCTTTTTTCTCGGCCCCCGCTTGACGAATCACCCTGAAACTTTCAGGGTAGGAGCGGACCGGAGTGGGCCATAAAGTTTGAAAATTTCGCGAAGATTCGTCAACCGACGCAAGAGTTATTTCAAATAGAATGTCGCGGATTTCCTATGGAAAATAGGTCCTAACTATAACTATCTACTGGCGACCGCCAGTAGATAATATATATATATATATATGTACATACGGGACACAGAAAGACACACTAGCCCAATACATTGTAAATAAGTTGTAATCACCATGTTAATTAATTTATCTCTTTGTTCGGTTATAGAACTAGCCTACTATAGGCATTCTAATTATGTACTATACCTTTAATTGTTTTACACCGACAACGTAGTTAACAAGTAGCCACTGACTTGGGTAAAAACGCGACTTGTTTTAACCTGTACTAAATAACTAAGAATAATTATCTGTTTTTGTAAACTATGTCTAAACTAATTTTGTAAAATTGATTGAATGCCAAAATGTTCTCATATGAAATTTCTTTTCTAACACATATAGTGCTCATTGCAATGATAAGTCTATTTTATATTTCTATATATTTTTTGAAACGTCATGATGGAAGTAAACTTGTAAATTTATATAAAAAAAAGCGAGACCACAGGCAAGGTCATGTGACCAAGACTCCGGCTGGAGTCGAAACGCGTCGTTTTTGTGCCCACAGAATAAATGCATATTGAAAAACTGCTACCGGCGTGGCTCGTAATCCTTCACCACGGAATCAGGGGTGAGAGAAATCCTGATACATAGAGTACGGCGGCGTCCGTACTGAACGAGCCCCTGCCCGATTGGAAGGGCGTTGCATGACGCCAGCATCTGTTTGGGAAACTTTCCTTAGCAACGCCCGCCGGCAAAGGAACGCGGAAGTCTCTGCATGCAAACGAAGATCCGCAAACGCCACAATAAGGTAAAACCCGTATGCATGATCGCATTTTATTTTACACTGGACTTGCCATTGCCAGGGCACGCTTCAACAACAATTTTGTTATACAGCGTGGTAGCAGCATCATAACAATCGGCTGATTGTTTAACAAGTGAAGGGCTATGGAGTATTTAAAAGGGCGGGAAGCATCAGCGAATTCGATATTTAAAACAACTACTAGTGAAACTGATCTATCTGAAACGCCAGGTGCAAACGCCAGTCAAAAGGATAAAACAACCAATCTAAGGCAGAAAGGCAACAACCTAGAGAAACTTCGACGTAAGGAAATTAGTAGGTGGTGGGAGGCAACATCATTGCAAAATTATCTTGAAGTTGAAAGAATTCCTAGAGGATTAAGGATCTTTATTGTACCCACACTGAACAATCCTAAACCACATGTTTTAAAAGCCTGGATGGACAACACCACCGCATGTTCAAAAACGATGCTGCAAATCTTAATTAAAAATGCATGGGAAGAGCATGCTACATTGATCACTCAGATTCAAACAATTCTGGATGACATCATGAAAGAACAAGATCAAAATGAAGTGAAACGTGTTCTTGCTGAAATTGATGACAGAATAAATAAATTTGAGAAAGATATAATTGAGAGGAAACAGCGTAAGT
Organism: Calotriton arnoldi; assembly: GCA_963921515.1. Taxonomy (NCBI): domain Eukaryota; kingdom Metazoa; phylum Chordata; class Amphibia; order Caudata; family Salamandridae; genus Calotriton; species Calotriton arnoldi. The sequence continues at coordinate 496,887 of CAWUFW010001575.1, forward strand.
TCAAACGCGATGAAAAAGATTACAAGAATGGCAGAATTCTAACGTTTGCCCGAAAATTCGATAAAGTGAGAGCTGACGTAATCAAAGACAAAACATTGGATCTAGCAGATAAAGGCAGATGGGAATCTGGTACAAGTCTCAGCTCAGACCTTGAATCTATCGACAGCACTACTTCTAATCCAACAGATACGACTTCTTTTTCCAAGGAACTGCGCCTCATCCAAATGGACAAAGAACACTTGGACAGGGGAAAACTCGGGGAAGAGGAAGAGGCGGCAAAACAAGAGTAAAAGAAGGCGACAGCGCCGTAGAGAAAAGCAACAACACTGGGATGGGAACGAGAGGCCAGAATCTCAAGAAACAATAATGGCAGAACAACAACTCACGGTAATCAATCTGTCTGACAGGTACATTTCTGAAATTGAAAAGGAGGTTTTAACATTAGGCTTAACTTTCTGCCCGGATACAGGCTTGGACTATGCACAAACTAGGATTGACATTTACAAATTTGTGAGAAAGTTGAAACTTTTTAAATTACATGCTTTGCAGAATAGACCACCAACAGCTAGCAACATACAGGACATGCGGTCCACTTCTACCTTACTTATAGAAGACATAGATACTCTTAGTACTCTACATAATCTTCATGATGACTATCAGGGGGACCCCTTAGTCAGTAAGGTAGACCCCTTTGATCCCAAAGTGATTGACACAGTAGCTGAAATATTTGGCATTGACCCTGGCATCTCGAGCGAAACTAAATTTAGAAATAAATCCAGGTACACACCACAGATAGCTAAGGACAATATTGACGTCTTCCATGAGGCTGTCAATCAGGATATCCTTAAACTGACACATATAACATCGAAAAGAAAAAAACATATCGGGCAGTCAATTGAATGCCATCAATACACTATGTAAAGATGATAGTATTATCATCAAACCCTCAGACAAGGGAGGTAACATAGTCATCATGTCAAGAACCAAATACACACAGGAAGCACTGAGACAACTTAACAACACAGTATGTTATGAAAGAGTTGGAAAATCTTATACAATACAACTACAAGAAAGATTTACTAAAATGTTGAAGGGTTGGTTTGATACAAAATTACTCAATTGGGACGAGTATCAATTTTTAAAAAATGATTATCCTATAACATCCACATTTTACTTATTACCCAAGGTTCATAAAAACCTCAACAACCCGCCTGGTCGTCCCATAGTTTCATCTCAAGGTAGTTTGTTTGAGCACACTTCCACTTATGTTGATCATTTTTTGTCTGATTATGTAAAGAACCTTAACTCACATGTGAGAGACACTAAAGATTTCATACAAAAATTTCAAGGGATATACTGGGGACAAGATCAATGGTTGGTATGTATGGATGTTGAAAGTCTTTATACCTGTATAAAACACCAGGACGGTCTTCTAGCTTGCAAACATTTTTTAAAGACCAGGAACATACATCTTTTGGAACATACACATATGGTGTTACAAATGATTGAAATGTGTCTCACAGAAAATGTCTTCACCTTTAACAATGTTTTGTATAAACAAATACAAGGGACTTCGATGGGCACCTGCTTCGCTCCCAGCTACGCCAGTTTACTGGTGGGATGGTGGGAGGAGCAGGTGCTCAGAAGTGATGATCTGAAAGAATTGACCAACAAAGTCAATATATGGCTGCGCTACATAGATGACATTTTCTTTGTATGGGAGGGTAATGAGACCGACTTGTTTGCTTTTGTGCAGGAATTGAATAAGAATAATGTAAATTTGAAATTTTCTATGCAGCACAGTCAAAAAACAGTAGACTTCCTTGATCTAAGAATAAGTGTAGACGAAGGAGTATTAGTAACCAATCTATTCAGGAAACCCACAGCAGGTAACTCGATCCTGCATTCAGCAAGCTGTCACCCTCCGAGCTTTAGGTGGAGTATCCCGTATAGTGAATTTTTGCGGGCTAAAAGAAATTGCAGCTTAAGTGAAGATTATGAAGCCAATAAACAAGAGATGACACGAAGATTCCTAGCAAGAGGGTATAGTCCACAGACACTGCAGAAAGGTGCGCTTAAAGCTGATGCTATAGACAGAAACCAAAACCTCTTCCAACCACCTAAACAGAAAAATGTTACTGAGAACCAAGAGGGTCCTATAAGATTAATAACTAGCTTTGGCACACAATCAAGAGATCTCAGGAGAATCATTGAGAAACGATGGGATATTCTGACACAAGACCCTGTCCTGAAACTCAAATTGACCTCTACCCCTCAATGACCTTTAGGAAACCACCCTCCTTGAAAGACAGATTAGTCAGGAGCCATTTACCACCACTGAAAACCAACTGGCTTCAAAGAGGGGAGGCTTCCATAAATGTGGCAAATGTAAGGCTTGCAGCCACAGTGAGAACGTTGAGAAAATCAAACTTCCTAGATTAGACAGAGTATGGAAAATCACCAAGAACATTACCTGTCTAACTGAATTTGTAGTGTATGTTGTCATCTGCCCCTGTGAGAGATGGTATATAGGATCCACTATCTTTCCAGTGAAGAAACGCATTCTTGAACACTGGAGGGCCATTACAAACAAAGATTTTGCCTACAGCACTGCCAAACACTTTTATGAAGCACATCAAAGTGATTGGACTAAGGCTAGATTTCTAGGACTAGACTGTGTCCCTAAGAATGCCAGAGGTGGCAATAGGGTGAAAGCACTACGCCGCCTAGAGTCCCGCTTTATCCTACAGGCCGGTTGTGTTTTCCCTGACGGCATGAATAATGACGAGGAATTACATGTACATCTGTAACCTCGCGAAGATTTAGATTCAATCAGTATATCTGATTTTTTCTAGTGCCCATATATTTTTTGTGACTGATCTCCCCCTTATATAAATATTTTTTTTAACCATTTTAAATAACACTTAACTCATGCCTGTTTTCTCGCATGCATAGCATCTTTTCTGGTATTGATTTTGAACGTTTGGCTTTCATTTTAGTTATGTACAATTTATATTCTAATCAAGTCAGTATTGGCATCATGAGATGATAACAATGTATGGGCCTAAAATGTAAATACAATTTGAATAATTGTATAAGTGATCAATATACTAACTTTAAGCAATTTTTTCTTCTGTACAGATTATGGACCAACATTGTACCATCCTAAGTCACTGGGAAGGAAGATTAAATCACACGGAGATCCGGCCTAGTTTATGCGACAGCCGCCTCCTCTTTATAGTATGCCTTTTTCAATGTATGTCATTATTTTTTGTTGGTTTAAAATACGAGCTTGGAACCAGACACTAGTAGAATTGTGATTCAATTCTGTGCAAATAATTCAGGGTACTAAACCCAGTAATGACCAAGCTACATTAGAACACCTTGTACATTCGGGACACAGAAAGACACACTAGCCCAATACATTGTAAATAAGTTGTAATCACCATGTTAATTAATTTATCTCTTTGTTCGGTTATAGAACTAGCCTACTATAGGCATTCTAATTATGTACTATACCTTTAATTGTTTTACACCGACAACGTAGTTAACAAGTAGCCACTGACTTGGGTAAAAACGCGACTTGTTTTAACCTGTACTAAATAACTAAGAATAATTATCTGTTTTTGTAAACTATGTCTAAACTAATTTTGTAAAATTGATTGAATGCCAAAATGATCTCATATGAAATTTCTTTTCTAACACATATAGTGCTCATTGCAATGATAAGTCTATTATCTATTTCTATATATTTTTTGAAACGTCATGATGGAAGTAAACTTGTAAATTTATATAAAAAAGCGAGACCACAGGCAAGGTCATGTGACCAAGACTCCGGCTGGAGTCGAAACGCGTCGTTTTTGTGCCCACAGAATAAATGCATATTGAAAAACTGCTACCGGCATGGCTCGTAATCCTTCACCACGGAATCAGGGGTGAGAGAAATCCTGATATATATATATATATATATATATATATATATATATATATATATATATATATATATATATATATATATATATATATATATATATATATATATATATATATATATATATACTTAAACACATTTTTTAGCAATAATTAAAAAAATTCCACACTGACATTTTTATTTTTATTTTATGTAAATTTGGTTACAAGTTATATAATTAGTTATTTTAAAAACATAATTTATAAAATTTTAAAATGAAATTTATGACAAAAAATGTTTCATTTGTCTTTAATTGAATCATTATATATACACTAAGGGCCTCATTATGATGTCAGTCGGAGTTGCCTCCGACCGACACCGTCTCTGTCAAGGTTACTTGCAGATCCGCAGGAGCAATATAATAGATGCTAGGTCCCTACACCCCACCAGTCGCTCACTGCACCCAACAACGTCAAAGTGCCAGCGGTAGACTGGGGGAAGAAGGGAGAAAATAAAGGGGAAGGCTGGTCAATATTCAGTTCAAGCTGGGGACTCAGTGGTTTAAGGATTCTCTAGAAGGGAACAGAAAAAACAGTGTAAATATCTGACAGACAGTGCAGGGAAGGAGTGTGTATTGATAGACAATATCATATATCTCATTAAACTACCATGAGTTTTCCCTTCTCCTGTTTAGTTATTGCTCAACTTGGTGGCTGATGTGCCAAGAACGTCTGTAAATAAGGAGAGACAGTATAGTGGTATTTAGGGATTAAGAACACAACAAGAATACCAGGGAAAGAAGTTAGCAATGTAATTAAAGAAAACCCACTTACATCAGTCTTTAATATTTGCCCCAGGAAGAGTCTTCAGCAAACAGTGAAACATTATTTTTCATATTTGCCTACACTGGTCAGAACTGTTACAAAACTATACAAAATCTTTTCTACAAAGGAAATGTAATGATGTCCCTTTAACTTGCAGGGGAATAAAATGGGAAAGCAAAAGGGAAACTGATCTTTACAGAAAAAGCAATTCTGCAGATAAGTATAACTTCTTTGTATACTTGTCATAATTTATGTGTGCCAGTTATAAAGATAAGGAACTAATTTATATTTCTTTCTTTTTTTCTTCACTATGAAATTTACTAACGGTTACCCCGAGCACCGCCGCAACTCTGGATCAATATAGGGGCCACAGAAACACACCGCCGCAACCGGATGTGTCAGGGGTCGTTGTTGCTGCTGATCTTGCTAAGAGGGACACCGCCGCAACCAGTATTGCAAGGGAATCACCGCCGCTGCCCCTATCAGGAGATAATCACCACCGCTGCCAGGATCAGGAAGGGAAACACAACCGCGACTAGGGATCAACGGAGTTCACCACCATGACCGGGGTCATCCGAGATCACCGCCGCAACTGCCAGAACAATCAGGTAAGCTTAGCAGTGGTGGAGGAAACAGGACTGAAGAACACCAAAGAGTTGATGGAGTCCGGCGTTTCGAGAAGCCGGAAGAACTTCAACACGTCGGCAGGAAGCAGATGCAACAGATTCACCAGGAACACTAGAACGCAAAGCGTTCTGTGTCAGGAGCGAGGACTTTTATACCTCATTCCTTAGCGTGCTGCTGAGCGCAAAATGGCAGGCATGACAGTCTGGGTGTGTGAACTGCCCGACCATAGGTCGGCGGTTCCGCACACTGAATTAGGATGCGACCGCACATGGTGCAGCTTCAAACTCCCATTTCTCTATGGGAGCTTGTGCGGCGGGCGGAAACTTCCTGCAGCACAAGCTTCCACTGAGAAATGGGAGTTTGTGAAAATCTCTGCACTATGTGGCAGGCACCGCTTGGTGCCTGCCACACGGTGCAGGGATTTCTATGGTGCTCCCCACGACCACAACCAGAGGGCCAGAGGCGAGGGGGCCCTGCTAGGGGCCCCGTAAGTCACTTTCTGATAGCCTTTCCATGTCAAAATGCCCGACATGGAAAGACTGTTGGAAACCAACATCATAATCCCAACGGCGGAAACGCCACCCTTAATCGATTATGACCCCATTCCGACTGGCTGCCGGGCTTCTTGAGCCCGTCAGAACCATGTCAGTTTCCCCAGCCGGTTTACACTCCGACCGCCAACATTGTAATTCAGTGGTCAGAGTGTAAACATACCTTGTCGGTCAGAAAGCCTCCGACCAGCGGTTGGAGGCTTTCCAACCGACATCTAAATAAGGCCCCTTATCTTTTTTATTTTATATATCTATAGATAGAGAGAGAGATAGAGAGATAGAGAGCGAGATAGATAGATAGATAGATAGATAGATAGATAGATAAGATAGATAGATAGACACATACTGTTGGACCTGGGCCTCTCCGCAGTGTAACCAAAACTTTTGCCTTTGCCCTCAATTTTGTACTAAATTAATTTATGCTGGTCTTAAGGCTCTGCACACTTTACCATTGCTAACCAGTGCTAAAGTGCTTGTGCTCTCTCCTTTAAACATAATAACATTAGCTTACACCTGATTTGTCTATTCAATTTACTTGTAATTCTCTAGTAAAAGCTACTATTGGGCCTGCAGCACTTCCTATGGCACACACTCAAGTAGCCTTGCAAACCTGTCTCAGAACTGCCATTGCTGCCTGTGGTTGCATTTTTAAACCTCCATTATGACCTGGTAAAATAAACCATTTGCCAGGCCAAAACCTTCTTTCTGAATACATATAAGCCACCCCTAGGAAAGGCCCTAAACAGCTCAGAGGGCAGGGTGCAGTGCATTTAAAAAGAGGGACACAAACATTATAGTTTTACATGTCCGGGTAGTTAAAAACTCTTACATTGTTTTTTCAGTACTGCAAGGCTTTCCTCTTCCATAGGCTAACATTGGAGTCACCTTATTTCATCTAATAAATAATAATTTCCAAATGGGAGTGGGTAACCAGTTCCTGTTTGGTGTCTTTGGAATTATAATGAAAAATCCTTTCTTTTGGTGGTCAATTTAAAATTACAAGTTTGAAAATGCCACTTTTAGAAAGTTGGCATCATCCAGCCTAAGCCATTTAGTGCCTGCAGCCTGTCTCTGGGTCACATGACTGGGTGCAGCTGACAGCTGAGCTTTGTGTATTCCTCCTAGAATGTCACACACTATAGAGAGCTTAGGTGGGGCAGGAGGAGCTGGGCACAGGTCTAATGCAGTTGAATATTGTATGCCCTGCTTCCGTACAAAGGGCTGCATACCCCCTGTAGTTAGTTTGGAGCCAGGACAGGAACCACAGAATGCTTGTGTACTTCAAAAGGAAACCTCTAAAAGCTTCTCCCACTTCAAAGGAAGGCCCAGGTATATGTAAAGGACCTCAGTGCGCTTCTGAACCTGTGGATACTGTGCCAGGACGAAGGACTGCTGTGCTGCTGAAAGGACTGCCACTCTGCTGGACTCCTGTTCTGAAGGACTGTTGCCCCACTGTGCTGACCTGCTGCCTGGGTGAGAAGGACAGGATCTGCATCTGTTGAACCCAGGACTCCAAAGTGACTACAAGGGCTAGTTGGCTAGCCTCCTGACTAGAGCCTCGGGAACAGAAGGCTCCAATAACCTTGAACCCAGCACCTGTACTCTGCCATCTGGGAGTCCTACCCTGCCAAGTGAGTCTACTTGTAAGTGGGTCTGAGGGTGCTTTGCAAGCCATCTGTGGATCCAGCAGTGTTGCATCCCCTCTGCTCTTGTGGCGCAACCCCGAGCAGAACCGGCTCATCATGTCTACTGTGAGCGTTCTCCCAGCACAAGGACTCTGCATTGAATTCACAGCCCACATCAGAACTGCTGCTGTGCAAAGCTTCACCGACGCAGGCCCTCGCACATTTCAAATCTCTCATCATCGACAGCCTGGACGACGATGCAGTTTCTCGCTTCTCAGCTCTCAGAACCTACACATCGCCTCGACTATGCGATGCATCCTCAATGCTGGACTTCCCATGGCAAGTGCTCATTTGACAGGATCCTTGATGACGATGCAGGACCTTGCATCGCCACTTTGCAGCATCTCTGAACCGATGCATCACGCCGCCGTATTCTCGGCACGGGACGTCGTAATACTCTGCCAACCGGAGGTACTCTTGTTCAGGACCTAACTGGGTCCCGATTTCTGGCCCGCATTGGATTGCGGTTTGCCTGAATTTGTGAGTTTGTCCTGGTCTGGCGCAACCAGATTCCACAGTTGGTGCTTGTTGGCGCTATTTTCAGTGAAATCTTTGAAATTACATATCTCGGGTTCTACTGATTGGATTTTTGTAGTTTTGGCCTTGTTTTATTAATTGAAAATGACTCTATTTTGTAAATTGGTGTGGGATCCTTTCGTGGTTTGTTTTCACTATTTTACTGTTTGAAGTGTTGTGCAAATACTTTACACATTGCCTCTGAGCTACGCCTGACTGCTCTGTGCCAAGCTACCCGAGTGTTGAGCGCAGGTTAATTTAGGGTTTGCTTGTGATGTGACCCTGACAGGGATTGTGGTTCCTGTTTGCATAGGGTTTCACCCCTCCCTCAGCCAGTAACCAAATGTCTTATGGATGGATGGATAGATGTTCTATGCCCAACTGATTTAATTTATTAACATTAGTTTCTATGGTGTGTTATTTTAATTCACTGCCTTCATTGTTTTCTATGGAATGTAGTGGAATACTTGTGGTTCGGAATGTGAAGTGCTTGACATATTTCAAGCCTTTGCGCAAATACATTTCAGCCTATTTTGACTCCTTTAGGGCAGTAGTAACTTTAGGTTTAAATAATTTTTATTAGCATCAAAGTACAAAGCAAAACATGTAAATTCAGGCCATTATCAGCATAATATATAATTTACACCTCCTGTTTATTGCATAGCAAAGTTGCAAATTAAGTTCAACTTCAATTCATATAATAAAGAGACACCTAGTGAAAACCCTCAAATGTATCTGCAATTGGCTTTGTAAGCCAGTAATGGGGAAGGGCAAGAAGATGAAATAGTTCCTAGAACAATTACCCACCTTGATACTACAGAAATAAACTGGATAACTCCTAGCATCTCCAACCCGAATAACCTCCTAATGGAGAGCTCCTAGGTTGAAAATTATTTTGCTCCTCTCATCAATCAAGGTGACTAGCCACTCCAGCCCACTAGAGTCAGATGGAAAGTTATCATACTCCCTCTGGCGAGTGTGAGAAACTATGTTGCATATTTACAAGGGCAATGTACCACCTGAGCATCACTTTTTCTGAAGCTCTGGTGGGGCATTGCCCTGCTTCATATTTAAAAAGCGGTGCTGTTAGACCTTGCACCATTGGCGTGGGTCTCCCCTGCATTTTTTGCCTTTGCCTCCTGTGTTTTTGCTGTGTGTTGGACTCCGTTTTGCTGGTCTAGATGCTTTGGGCACTTTGCCACTGCAGTTTAGTGCCAAAGTGCAAGTGCTCCCTTTGTAAATTACTGTTGTGGATTGGTGTTTCCATGATTGGTTATTTCAATTACAAGTCAGTCTCTAGTACAGTGCACCGTGGGTGCCCGGAGCCTGTATATCAAATGCTGCTAGTGGGCTTGCAGCACTGATTGTGCCACCCACACAAGCAGCCTGCAAATGTAACTCTTGCCTGCCATTGCAGAGCCTGTGTGCAGTCTGGTACTGCCATGTCGACTTGGCAAGTGCACCCACTTGCCAGGCCCTAACCTTCCCTTTTCTTATGTGTCAGACACCCCTAAGATAGGCCCAAGGTACCCCTGTGGACAGGGTGCATTGTATGCGAAAGGTCGGACATGCCCTGGTGTGTGTGGCATGTACTGATAGTAAATTACTGCCAATTTCGTTTTTCACTATTGCAAGGCTACCTTTTTTCATAGGACAGAATGGGGAGTTTGTTTATAACATCTTATAAACATAACTGGCCCTGGGAACAGGGTATGAAAATAAAGTTTAGTATGCCTGAACTCAGAATGTTAAAGTGCATCTTTTAGTGAGGGTGATTTTTACATTCTGTGTTTGAAAATACCACTTTTAGAAAGTAGGTATTTTCTTGCTTAACCATCCAGTGTGCCTCTGCTAGGTTTGTGTATTGCATGTCTGGCTTTTGGATGACAGGGGCTGGAGAGGGGCAGTGGCCCCAGAAGTCTGATGAGTCAGGGCTGGGCTGAATAGACCTGGGCTGCATTTAGAGTAGGGGGGAGGAGATTTCCTTTCACCTGAATGGACCTGGTCTGCCTTCAACAATGCTGTCTCCACCTCCTTCCGGGAAGCTGAACCAGTGAGGACAGAACTGGTTTTGGCTGGGTACAGACACTCTCTGCCTTCAGAGAACAAAGGATTTTTGGGTATAAAAAGAGGGGCCCAGACCCCAGACTTTTAGATCACTTCTGGGAATCAAGAGGAACCTTTGCCAAGGAGAAGAGCCGGAGAAGCTGAGGAGGAATACTGCCCCAGTGCTGTTTGTTGTCTGGGGTTGGCCTGCAGTGGCTACTTGCTGCCAAGGAAAGGAGAAAAGGATGTTTGCTATTTGCTTTGTCACCTGCTTGAAAGAAGATCTCCAAGGGCCTGAAACTGAGCTTGCCTCCTGTTCCGAAGTCTCAGGGACACAAAGACTTCACCAGCTCCTCTGAATTTCCTTGCTGGGAATTCTAATCTGCAAAGAGGTGCCTGCTGCTGTTCTGGACCTCTGGAGACTGTTTCCGACTCATCGCAGAAAAAACCGTTGCAGTGCCTGCCGTGGCTTGAGAAATCTCTGCACAACGCATCGAGTGCACCAATCACCGCACCGAGTCCGACGCAAGTGCACGAGTTCACACATCATCACCGGATTGTTGCATCGCATCGAGTCGCCAAGTCTGTTGCATCGTTGGGGGACGCAGTTAGAAACCAATTCATCACCTCCTCTTTGGTAAGGAACCAACGCATCACCTCCCCTGCGCTGCAGTAAGGAACCAATGCATCACCTCCCCCGAAGCAAGGAACCGATGCATCACCTACCCTGAGTTTAAGGAACTGACACATCACCTTCCCTGCAGCCCGTTTTGTTTGTTTGCGTGACGCATCCCAGGCACTTTGTGAGAAAAGTGTTGCATCTGCAATTTTGCTTGATCTGAACTATTTCTACCATCTGAAAGTCATACTTTTATTACTGTATTCTGAATTTTTGTCGTTTGGTCTTGTTTTGGTTTAGATAAAGATCACTTATTTTTCTAAACTGGTGTGGTGTCCATTTGTAGTGTTTTCACTGTATTACTGTATGTGTTCACAAATGCTTTACACACTGCCTCTGAGATAAGCCTGTCTGCTCATGCCAAGCTACCAAGGGGGTGATCAGGGGTTATTTTAGGAGTGTATCCCCCTTACCCTGACTAGAAGCAAGGGTCCCTATTTGGACAAAGGTACCTACCTCTGCCAACTAGAGACCCCCATTTCTAACACTGGTGGTCATCGGTGAGGATCTGGACTTGCATTTGTGACTTACATACAGTGATTGGTGTACACTACTAGTATAGTGCAGACCATTACGCAACTACGTACATTTGTTTTTTTTCCTGGGATTTTTTTGCATCTTGAGAACTGCCAATTTTTCACCATGAGTAAACCATCATCCATTGCTTCTGTGGATATCGAATTTGAGGAAGAAAGGGTTCATACCTACACTGTGCCACAACTTAAGGCTGTCTGCAAAAATTTTTAAATCTCTGTGAGAGGCCTCTCCAGAAAGGAGGAATACCAAAAGGTGCTGAGGGCCTAGTTGGAAACAAGGAATGCCAGTGAGCATACCGAGGAGTCTGTGGTGGAAGGAGAGAATTTAGATGGGCAGCAAGAGGGGCTGTTGGGCCTGACTGGGGGGAAGTTGCCTTCCAGGGTGGGTAGCAGTGTGTCTTCAAAGGGGTCTGTCTCCAGAGGAGTTGGAGGACAGGGAGAGAAGCAGAATGCATGAATTGGAGCTTGCTAAGCTCAAGCTGGGGAGCCAGGGTGACATAGAGAATAAGAAGTTGGAGTTGGAGAGCGAGAAATTGGCCATGGAGGAGAAAAAGAGGCTTTTAGAGCATGAGAGAGGGTTGAGGGAGTTGGAGCTGAAAGCAAAGAGTTTAGAGATCAATCCCTCTGGTGGCAGCACACCGTCAGTGCCTGGAGAAGGAAAGGTGTACATTCCTAAAGATGTTATTAAGGATTTCATGAAGCAAGAGGACATTGGACAGTGGTTCAAGGCCTATGAAGTAGCGATGAGGTCCCACCGGGTCCCTAAGAGAGATTGGGGAGCAGGGTTGTGGGGCCGCTTCATCAGTGAAGGAAGGGAGACATTGCTAGCTTTGCCCACTGAGGATCAGATGTCCTATGCCCCAATGAAGGAAACCTTGATAGCCAGGTATGGGTTGACCCCAGAGCTCTATAGGCAGAAATGTAGAAACTGCAAGTAGTTGGAGTCAAGTACCTGGGTGGAGTATGTGTCCTATTTTTGCAGAGCACTGGATGGTTGCGTGAAGGGTAGAAAAGTGAATGATTTGCAGGGGCTCTATGATTTGGTTGCATGGGAGCAATTGTCAGATAATTGATTTCCAGAGCTACGCCAGCACTTGATCGACAGTAAACTGACTGATCACAGAAAGCTTTCTGTGGAGGCGGACCGCTGGGTCAGCACCAGGGTCCAAAAATGTTGTGTGGGAGACTCCGCCAAAGGTGGGCAGAGTCCCCAGCAGAAGAGTGGGTGGGACAAGGGTAAACAAGAAGTTCCAAAAAGGGCCCCAAAGTAATCCCCAATGGTACCAAGGTAAGGGTTCCCAGCCTCCCACTGAGAAGAAGCCATGGATCCCGACAGATAAGCCTGTTCAGAGGGGCTCCAAGGCATGTTATGGTCAGGTGGGCCACTTCCAAGGGGATCCTAGGTGTTTCAAAAAGGTTACCACCGCACCCACTGGTGCACTGCCCCGGGAAATGGCTAGTGTAGCCTTGGGGGAGGAGTCGGGTGTCTAGGAGCGGTGGGGTCCTGCAGAAATGTCCCTGGTCTCTTTAGGAGACAGTGAGATGTTCCCAAGAGCTCATCTGCCTGATAACACTAAAAAGTACAGGCAGTGGGTGACCATCAATGGCCATAGTGTGGAGGCTCTGAGAGACACCGGAGCCAGTGTGACAGCTGTCAGTTGTCGGCTGGTGTCTGAAGAGCAGGTGGTGCCCAAAGCATTCTACCCAGTAGTTGCCGGTGACAATTCAGAGTGCCTCTGGAAAGTGGCACAGGTTCCCTTTGAGTGGGGGTGTCTCAGGTACCTTGAAAGTAGCTGTGAGGCCAGCCATGCCTGTTGACTGTCTGCTAGGTAATGATTTGGAGAGCTCCCCTTGGGCGAAGGTGGAACGGAGGTCTCATTTAGAGATGTTGGGTCTGCCTGAGTGGGCGTGTGTGACCACTCGGTCCATGGCAGCCGGTAAGGGCATTGAAGAGGACCTGGAGCCTGAAAGAGTGGCCCAGGTGCCTACCAGAAAGAGAAGAGGCAGCGCGTGCGGGAAACCGGCCCGAGGTTCCCATGGTCCAGGAGGAGGTACACCTTGAGGGTATGCCCTGGAGCCTACAGGGGAACAAGTGGCTGAACTGGGGGACCTGCCTGAGCTGACTCACTGGCAGCAGGAAGGAGGCCCCACCAGGGAGGAATTCTGCCAGGAGCAGCAGAAGTGCCCTTCTCTTGTTGGTTTGCAGCACAGGCTGCAAACCAGGCAGCAGGTGATCAGTCTGGATCACATTGGATATACTGGGAGAATGGTCTCCTGTATAGTGAGCCCAAGGTTGCTGAGTCTGGGTCAGCCCGTGAGCTGGTCGTACCCCAGCGCTTCAGAGCCTTCCTACTGGCTACTGCTCATGATGTGCCTTTGGCAGGACATTTGGGCCAAGACAAGACCTTTGAAAGGCTTGTCACCCACTTTTACTGGCCCTAAATGTACAAGAGTTCTGACACTCATTGTAGGTCTTGCCGGACTTGCCAGGCAAGTGTTAAAAGTGGGAGGAAGTGTAAGGCTCCTCTCCAACCTTTCCCTGTGGTCAGCACCTCCTTTGAGAGAGTGGGTATTGACATTGTGGGGCCTCTGGATCCCAAGACCGCCATAGGCAACAGGTTCATCCTGGTCTTGTTGGACCATGCTACCCGACACCCTGAAGCCATCCCTCTCCGAACTGTGACGGCCCCAGTGGTGGGTCGTGTGTTGATGGGGGTTTTCTCCTGTGTGGGGTTCCCCAGAGAGGTGGTGTCCGACCGTTATACCAACTTCATATCTAAGTATATGAAGTCCCTGTGGCAGGAGTGCGGTATAACCTACAAGTTCACCACTCCTTACCACCCCCAAGGTAATGGGCTAGTTGAGAGATTCAACTGGACCCTGAAGGGCATTATTATGGGTCTTGGTGAACCCATGAGGCATAAGTGGGACGTCCTCTTGCCATGCCTGTTGTTTGCTTACAGAGAGATACCACAGAAGTCCTTGGGGTTCAGTCCCTTTGAGCTGCTGTATGGCCATCCTGTAAGAGAACCTCTGAGTCTGGTGAAAGAAGGCTGGGAGAAAGCTCCCAGTAAACCTCCCCAGGATGTATATAGCTATATGCTGACCTTCAGAAACCAGACTAAGCGCTTCAGACAACTCCCTCAGGTGAATCAGGAAGCTAGCCAGGAGGAGATGAAACGGTGGTATGATGAGAATGCCACTCTGATCGAGTTTCAGCCTGGACAAAAAGTATCGGTCATGGAACCAGTGGAGCCTTGTGCACTCCAGGATAAGTGGACCGGAACATTTGAGGTGGTGGAGCACAAGAGCAATGTCACCTACTTGGTGGACTTGCAGTCTCCCAGGAACCCTTTGCGGATCCTGCATGTGAACCGCCGGAAGCCCCACTTGGAGAGGTCCGAAGTGGGCATGCTCCTAGCAACAGATGCTGGAATGGAAGAGGAGACTGAGCCTTTTCCTGACCTCCTGTCTACAAGGAGCACGATGGGTCAGTGGACGGTGTATCACTCTCCCCCGCCCTGACTCCTGAACAGTATAGTGACTGTTGCCAACTGTTAGGACAGCTTGATCCTCTGTTTTCCCTGACCCCTGGTGTCACTCAGTGGTGTGTCCATGATGTTGACACTGGGGACAGTCCTCCTGTAAAGCACACAATTGACAGAGTGACTGACAGGGTCAAGCTTGCATCAAGGAGGAGGTCTCCAAGATGTTAGAGCTAGGGGTGATTGAGCCCTCAAACAGCCTTTGGGTCAGCCCAGTGGTCTTGGTCACAAAGGCTATGCACTCGGTGCCACACCAATACTCTAGTTCTGTGTGGACTACCAAGGGCTCAATTCGGTCACCAGAACTGATGCCCGCCCCATCCCAAGAGCTGATGAGCTCATAGATCGGTTGGGAGCTGCTCAGTACCTCAGTAAGTTTGACTTAACGTCTGGGTACTGGCAGATTGCCTTAACTGATGGGGCAAAGGAGAGGTCAGCATTCTCAACACCAGAGGGGCACTACCAGTTCCGGGTGATGCCCTTTGGGTTGAAGAATGCCCTTGTCACCTTTCAGAGGTTGGTCAATCAGGTGTTGGCTGGACTGAAAGATTTCAGTGCTCCCTACCTGGATGACATCGCAGTGTTCAGTGCCACTTGGGAGGAACATCTGCACCACCTCTGGGAAGTCTTGAAGGCGCTGCAGAGTGCAGGCCTCACGATCAAGGTGAGTAAGTGCCAGATCGGGCAGGGTTCTGTGGTGTACTTGGGACACCAGGTTGGGAGTGGCCAGGTGGCGCCCCTACAGCCCAAGATCGATACCATTCTGGCTTGGGAACCCCCCAAGACCCAGAGAGGACTCACAGGGTATTACAGGAGATTTGTCAAGGGGTATGGCTTCATTGTGGCCCCCTTGACAGAGCTGACTTCCATGAAGCAGCCCAAAAAAGTGAACTGGACTGACGCCTGCCAGAAAGCTTTTGATGCCCTGAAATCTGCCATGTGCACGGCGCCCGTGCTTCAGGCGCCCAACTTCTCAAGGGAATTCATTGTGCAGACAGATGCTTCAGAGCATCGTATGGGGGCTGTGCTCTCACAGCTAAATGAAGAGGGCCTAGACCAACCTGTAGCCTTCATTAGTAGGAGGTTACTTCCACGGTAACAGAGGTGGAGTGCAATTGAGTGTGAGGCATTTGCTGTGGTCTGGGCGCTGAAGAAGCTGAGGCCCTACTTGTTTGAGGTTCACTTCCGGGTCTAGACCGACCACAGGCCCCTCAGATGGTTGATGCAAATGAGGGGTGAGAATCCAAAGCTGTTGAGGTGGTCCATTTCCCTACAGGGGATGGACTTCAAGGTGGAACACCGCCCTGGTACAGAACACGCCAATGCTGATGTTCTGTCCAGATTTTTCCGCCTTAGTGAAGAGAACTCCCAAGAGGGTGGGTAGTTTTCCCCACATTTCAGCTGGAGGGGACATGTGTTACACCTGGCACCATTGGCGTGGGTCTCCCCTGCATTTTTTGCCTTTGCCCCCTGGGTTTTTGCTGTGTGTTGGACTCCGTTTTGCTGGTCTAGATGTTTGGGCACTTGGACACTGCTGTTCAGTGCCAAAGTGCAAGTGCTCCCTTTGTAAATTACTGTTGTGGATTGGTGTTTCCATGATTGGCTATTTGATTTACTAGTCAGTCCCTAGTAAAGTGCATCGTGTGTGCCCGGGGCCTGTAAATCAAATGCTGCTAGTGGGCTTGCAGCACTGATTGTGCCACCCACCCAAGCAGCCTGTAAATGTAACTCTGGCCTGCCATTGCAGAGCCTGTATGCAATCTGCTACTGCCATGTCGACTTGGCAAGTGCACCCACTTGCCAGGCCCTAACCTTCCCTTTTCTTACATGTCAGACACCCCTAAGGTAGGCTCAAGGTACCATTGTGGTCAGGGTGCAGTGTATGTGAAAGGTAGGACAGGCCCTAGTGTGTGTGGCATGTCCTGATAGTGAATTACTGCCAATTTCGTTTTTCACTATTGCAAGGCTACCTGTTCCCATAGGACAGAATGGGGAGTTTGTTTATAACATCTTATAAACATAACTGGCCCTGGGAACAAGGGAGGAAAATAAAGTTTAGTATGCGTGAACTCAGAATGTTAAAGTGCATCTTTTAGTGAGGGTGATTTTTAGGTCGAGCTTCAGCATGCATGCATTGTCTGTAAGACCTATTGTAAACAAAAAATTCACTTTTTTCCCGCCTGCTACTTACCATTGGAGAAAGCCAGTGTCGCTCTTCTTTGCTGCCTCCGAACTCGTTTGCTTTGCTGAGACGTCACTTCCGTTCAGGGAAGAGGTGCACCGGCAAAGTACAGTTTCTTTGCGCTTTCCTTCCTTATCTGTTCTGTGGGAGAACTCATTTTTTTAAACATTTGTGTCCTACCGCCTGCTCCTCGCACGTTCTATGATCAAGGTGGAGGTTTCTCCACATGTTAGCACCGCCAGAATCCTGGATAAATACTGCAGCAGCATGGTGATGCTTATGCAGCGGAATAAATGTGCCTTATCGCTGGCCTTAAGTCATGCTCTCCGGATGGAATATTTAACATTAGGCATCATTGTTGGACAAGTGACAGGACAGCGACTCCCAGTAACAGCAACACGCCAGTGCCACATCGACATTCCTTTGACACATTTTAATCTTTCTTTATGTCCTTTTGTGTGATGATTCCCAACACGTTTACTCGTGTTAACTGTTTCACGTGATCTAAAATAATAATTGAAACAGCCACATGCCACAATCATATATCAGCATAACATGGTCAGATAGGAAGGTATGTCATTGTTTTTGCTCTGTTCATAAAATGTTCACAGGAATACCACGACTCCCTGGTCTATTTCTTATGATGGTCACTGCTGTTTGAGAGAACTCTTTTTTGAGTGTAGCGTGCGACAAACATCGACTATTGATTGTTTAAGTCGTGCACGTGTTTATATTGTATGTAATATTTTATCTAGCACCTCGCAGTAAACTATTATCCCATGGGCAGTTTATGCAAAAAAAACTAACAACTGTTATATATGCTAGGTTATGTGTCAGAACTGAAATGCCTGTCGTAACAGCTTTCATAATTAACTTTTCATTTGTAATTTCCTAATCCTGTGTGCGGCAGAGAGTTCTATGTCAGAAGTGGTGTCTACTCATTCTATAACAGGATGAGGGCGCTGTTTGTTTCCCATTCAAGGTGGTGCTGACTTGCCGTTCCCAACACGCCTAATGACGAGGGTTTTTCAGTACTTGTTTTCGTAAATTGATGAAAGCTTTGGTATGTTAAAAGCCCCAACACTTTTAACCCTTTTCCCTCTTCTCCTCACTCGAGCCCGCTTTATACCGTTGAGTTTATTCCTTTCCCCTTCTCCTTCAAATATGTTTTTTTCTTTACCCCTTTCCTCAACCTATACCCTACCTATAAACTTCACCTGTCTATTCCTACCTGTAGCCTACAATGCACCTGGTAATACATTTATTCACGTTACTTCAACACAGCTCTTTACACTAATACCACACCTGTGTTTCTTGGCTTCAGTAGTCTTTCCTTTTTTCTGCTTTCACATAGCATTGCAGTTCCAATGCATTAAGGTCATTGTAGTTACTGGATGGTGCATTGTTTCTGAAATGAAATATGCAGGTGTACATTGAGGGGCACGGTGCAATGTCTCCCACTGCTTACGGTGTTCATATGTGACAGTTTCCACTTCCTAGGTGTCAAAAACTACCATTTGCAAAACAACATGAGTTTAGCAATTTGTAAACATACCTTCTGTCAGACGTTCATGTATTATTTTGTAGGACTTTAATTTGTAACCTGTTTGTCAATCTCTCCTGCTGCTTCGCAGATGAAGCCATGTGCGTTTTTCTATGAGGTGCCACAGGAAACACCAGCACCCTTCCAAACGTTCAACGAATACTGCAGAGGAGTGCAAAGGGATGGGTTTTTCTGAGTCCTCAAGATTACCAGGCTTTCATCGCATTTCGGAATGCTACATAAAAAACATTAGCAATGCAATAGGTCTCGCAGTTTGAGCTATTAGTATTGTAAAGCTCAATGCTTTTTATTTATGTGTTCTGAAAACCTGCAAGCCGTGCGTAAACATGCACTTTGTACTTATAGTGGTTGTTTATGAGAAGCAAGGCTAGCAGAAACTGCACCTGTTTTACTGCCAGACTTGCTTCTCGTAAGCAAGGACTATAAGTACAAAGTGAGTGTTTACGCACCGCTTGCAGGTTTTCAAAACGCATAAATAAAAAACATTGTCATTTACAATGCCAATAACTCTCACTCTCTCAAATGCGAGACCTATCGCATTGCAAATGCTTGTTACATTCTGTGTTTGAAAATACCACTTTTAGAAAGTAGGTATTTTCTTGCCTAACCATCCAGTGAGCCTCTGCTAGGTTTGTGTATTGCATGTCTGGCTTTTGGATGACAGGGGCTGGAGAGGGGCAGTGGCTCCAGAAGTCTGATGAGTCAGGGCTGGGCTGAATAGACCTGGGCTGCATTTAGAGTAGGGGGGAGGAGATTTCCTTTCACCTGAATGGGCCTGGTCTGCCTTCAACAATGCTGTCTCCACCTCCTGCCGGGAAGCTGCACCAGTGAGGAGAGAACTGGTTTTGGCTGGGTACAGACACTCTCTGCCTTCAGAGAACAAAGGATTTTTGGGTATAAAAAGAGGGGCCCAGACCCCAGACTTTTAGATCACTTCTGGGAATCAAGAAGGACCTTTGCCAAGTAGAAGAGCCAGAGAAGCTGAGGAAGAATACTGCCCCGGTGCTGTTTGCTGTCTGGGGTTGGCCTGCAGTGGCTACTTGATGCCAAGGAAAGGAGAAAAGGACTTCTGCTGTTTGCTTTGTCAGCTGCTTGAAAGAAGATCTCCAAGGGCCTGAAACTGAGCTTGCCTCCTGTTCTGAAGTTTCAGGGACACAAAGACTTCACCACCAGCTCCCCTGAATTTCCTTGCCTGGAATTCTAATCTGCAAAGAGGTGCCTGCTGCTGTTCTGGACCTCTAGAGACTGTTTCCGCTGGGAGCTGGAAAATCGACACAACTACGAAGAAGCGAGACGCATCCGCACCTGTTTCCGACGTATCGCCGAAGAAACCATCGCAGCACCTGCCGCGGCTCGAGAAATCGCCGCACGCTGCATCGAGTGCACCGGTCTCCGAAGTCCGAAGATCACCGCACCGAGTCCGACGCAAGGCCTGCTGTGCGGCTGCACGAGTTCACGCATCGTCACTGGATCGTCGCCTCCTGTACACGAGAAGAACAGTCACCCAGGCCCTCGTCAGCAGCAGACTCGACTATGGGAACGCCCTCTACGCGGGAGCCCCGGCCAAGCTCATCAAGCGACTGCAATGCATACAAAACGCCTCCGCACGCCTGATCCTCGATGTACCACGCCACAGCCACATCACCCCCCACCTGAGGAACCTGCACTGGCTCCCCGTCGACAGGAGAATCTCCTTCAAACTCCTCATCCACGCACACAAGGCACTCCACAAGACTGGCCCAGCCTACCTCAACAGACGACTCCTCTTCTACGTCCCCAACCGCCAACTCCGCTCCGCCGACCTCTCCCTCGCCACCGTCCCTCGCATTCGAAGAACCACCACCGGCGGCAGATCCTTCTCCCACCTCGCCGCCAAGACCTGGAACACCCTTCCACTAAGCCTACGACAGACCCAAGACCTGCTGACCTTCAGGAGGCTACTCAAGACCTGGTTGTTCGACCAGTAGCAGCACCCCCCCTTTTTTCTCCCCCAGCGCCTTGAGACCCTCGCGGGTAAGTAGTGCACTTTACAAATTCTGTGATTGATTGATTGATTGATTCTGAAGTCTCAGGGACACAAAGACTTCACCACCAGCTCCCCTGAATTTCCTTGCTGGGAATTCTAATCTGCAAAGAGGTGCCTGATGCTGTTCTGGACGTCTAGAGACTGTTTTCCGCTGGGAGCTGGAAAATCAACGCAACTTCGAAGAAGCGAGACGCATCCGCACCTGTTTCCGAGGCATCACCGAAGAAACCGTCACAGCGCCTGCCGCGGCTTGAGAAATCGCTGCACGCCACATTGAGTGCACCAATCTCCGAAGTCCGAATATCACCGCACCGAGTCTAATGCAAGGCCTGCTGTGCGGCTGCACGAGTTCACGCATCATCACCGGATCGTCGCATTGCATCAAGGCGCCAAGTCTGTCGCATCGTTGGGGGACGCAGTAAGAAACCGACGCATCACCTCCCCATGCAGTAAGAAACCGATGCCTCACCTCCTCTTTGATAAGGAACTGACACATCACCTCCCCTGCGCTGCAGTGAGGAACTGACGCATCACCTTCCCTGAGTGTAAGGAACCGGCACATCACCTTCCCTGCGGCCCGTTTTGTCTGTTTGCGTGACGCATCCTAGGTACTTTGTGAGAAAAATGTCGCATCTGAAAGGTACCTACCTGTGCCAACTAGAGACCCCCATTTCAAACAGGCGCTAAGCTACTTTGCATGGCTTAACGCTGTCTTGTAAATATCATACCCTTTGACGCAGGTATCTGCATAAAAGGGGCGTGCAATCGGTGTTGCTGTGTCCGTTCCAAAGCAACACCCTTTGCTTTTTGACGCTGCCCCAGATTTACAAGGATGTGTAAATCTAATGCTATTGAAAAGCAGGCAATAGAGTGGCACAACGAGGAGAAATGCTTTTTTTTCTCCTTGTTTTTTGCTCTTTCTATGTGTGCTATTTTACAAGAAAAACACAGGGGTTCACCATATTCTTGTGAATACGGTGCATCCCTTAGTTTTTTAAATGACCAGCATGGTGCAGCTAAATTGCTTACAGCTAAATTGCTTGCAGCACAGCGCTGTGTCATTTCTTTGTAAATATACCCCTATAACCCTTCCCAACCAACTCAACACTCACTTCTAATGAGTGACCCGGCAAAGCTGTGATTCCTTTCTCTGCCATTTCCAGCTGTCAAGGGGAATCCATGTCCCAGGGTGCATCGTTAGGCCGTGAGGAGGATTCCAGTGCTGACACGCATAAAGCAATCTACAGACTCCTGCAGTATGGGATAATTCATTTCCAGCTGTCAAGGGGACTCCATGTCCCAGGGATCATGTGAGCCTGTGAAAAGGGTCTCTTCCTGCATCCTAGCGATGATGCACATAAAGCGCTTTACAGACTTGCGCAGGGCTGGATACCACATTTCCAGCTGTCATAGGGAGTCTATGTCCCAGGGAACACTGTGAGCCTGTGAGAAGGGGCTCTCCTGGCATTCCAGCGGCAACGCGCCTAAAGCGATCTACAGACTCCTGCAGTGTACCCCCCCTTGGATCTGAGGTTTGGCATCTGTCTTCTTTTTTTCTCCCTTTTGTTTGTGGTAAGATCATTTACACTCTCCCTGATGTTCCCTGATTTGTCTGTTGTGAAGGACACATGTGGCTAATTACTGTGAGCCTGTGAGGAGGGGCTCTCCCGGCATTTCAGTGGCAACATGCCTAAAGCGCTCTATAGACTCCTGCAGTGTAGGATGCGCCTGGGCAAAGCCTGGTCCAAGGGCGGACCCGTCCTGCGCCCGTCAGGTCCAGGAGATGCCAGGGCAGGGCTACCCCCCCTTGGATCTATGATTGGGCATCTGTCTTCTTTTTTTCTCCCTTTTGTTTGTGGTAAGATCATTTACACTCTCCCTGATGTTCCCTGATTTGTCTGTTGTGAAGGACACATGTGGCTAATCAAGATGTGGGCCTTCGCTGTGTGCATATGGCGCATGAAGGGCTCCCTATTTAAATCCATGCTGACTATACAACAAGCCATCTTTTATTGCTGCCCTTACCCTTTGTATGATATGTCTCTGGGGCTGAACTTTGTCCCCTTGTCCTTCTGTACCCTGAGGAGGGGTAGCAAGGCATATTATAGGCTCACTGATCCCGGCTGCTGGGAATCTGTCTAATTTCATTTCAGGAGTCTTGGGAGACCATGGGCTGCTGCCTGGGCTGGCTTAGGAGGGTCTCAGGGTTATACCCCAGGTGTATCTTTTCTCGTAGCACAGTGACTGGGCCAAGACCGGGCCCACTTCGCCATTCACTGCCAGGAAACGGCTGGGTTGGGCCACCGCCCTTGGTGCATTTTGGTCCTGTTTGGTCCTTGTCTCTGTTACAGGTGGCAGGGACTTGAAGTTCCATATCTCATCACACCCAGTGGTGCAGAACTGCCCACACTTGTGCTTCGAGGGAGGGGAGCACGTATATTGCATTTAAAATGCCTGTCAACTGCTGTGCTTGTCCTGTGCCATCCTGCACCTACCGAAGCCCAAAGGAGAGTGGCTTCGACTTTTTGAGGTAGTGTTCTACCTTTCTGTGTCCCACTGCAACTCCCCTCTATGTACCTCTATCGACCTCATTCTAAACTTCCCAGCTTGTTTATTGTTTTTATATTTTCTGTTTTCTTCTTGCTGATTTGTTTTGTGTCACTACGTTTGATGGCTACGTGCAAGTTAGGCCTTAATTTGGAGGGGGCCTATAGGAAGCTGGCTCTTTATATGGTATATAAAAAAGAGGTATACCTTGCAAAGAGTCAAGGTATTCCCTTACTAGTGGAAAGGGGCTTGCTCTAGCAATCTCAAGGTGCTCTTTTAGTGGGTAGTGTGGTCGAGCAACCTTAGGCTTATCAGAGAGAAGTGTTAGGCATCTGTTGCACACACAGCCAAATAATTGATACATACGACTCAATAAGGAGTTACACACCAAATTATAAAATTAACACTTATCTGTATATAACATTAAGCACCAAGATCATCTAAATCAGGTTAATACTTTTTAAAATAGCAGGTTTGAAGGAAACAGTGATTTGATACCTTAAATCGTAATTGAAGCACTTTGCAGCAATGTTAACCTAGGAAGAAAACATATGCTTAATACAGTCACTTAACAACGACTTACGGAGACCTTCCCCAGGACTTAAGGGGAGTATGGGGCAAGGTCCAAGGCAGCACCAACACGTCACCTCGGGAGGCACTGGGGCTTCCGGGTGCAGAGGTGTGTTTTTCAGTGTTGGGTGAATTTGATATTTTAACCCCTTCGGTGCGTTGGACGGCAGGGGGCCATCCGACGCACCAGTGCTCATGTGCGTAGGACGGCCCCCGGCTGTCCTCGCACCTGGCAAAGGGAATCCCTCTGGTGCGGGCACCAGAGGTATTCCCTTTACCCCCCAACAGCCTCGGGAGCTGGGGAAGAGCTTCCCCAGCTCCCGAGGCCACCCCTTGGTTTCCCTGAAATGACGATCAGCGCGCACGTCGTGCTGACGTCATTTCAGTGAAATCGAAACTGAAATGAGCCAAGAGGCTCATTTCTGTTTCACTTTCCACGTGCTCAGGGGGCTATCTCAACCCCCGAGCACGTAGAAAGACGGGAGAGGTATCATTGGAGGGCGATCCCCAAGCAGGGATCCACCCACTAGACACCAGGGAGGGGGGAGCGGCCCCTTGGGCAAGGGCCTTGGCTCCCCCATTCTTTTTTGGGCACAACAGTTTTTCTACCCCACCCGGGGGGGCAGTTAGCCCACTAGAGACCAGGGATTTATTTTATTGATGTTGGGGTGGGGGCTGCCCAAAAAGGGTATGGCAATGCCCCCCCAGAGAAACATCAGTCTTTCTGCCTCCCCAGGGGGCAGACGGGACAAGAGCCCCCAATCTGCCCCCCCGGGGGGCAGACAGCCCACTAAAAACCAGTAATTTTCCTTTTTATTGATGTTGGGGTGGGGGCTGCCCAAAAAGGGCATGGCAATGCCCCCAACCCCCCCAGAGAAATGTCAGTCTTTCTGCCCCCCGGGGGAAGCAGAAAGTCCACTAGAAACCAGGGATTTTTTTTTGATGTTGGTGTGGGGGCTGCCCAAAATGCCCCCACCCCCAGAAAAATTCCAGTGGGTGGGTCAAGTACCCGTGACAGGCAAGGGCCCAAAACCTATTGAGGCGACATCAAAATTACCTATCACAAAACAACCTGGTTTTGCAAGGGGGTCCCCTGGACTTTTGGCCCCGGGCTCGGCAGCCATTTTGGGCAACTACCAAACCCACACATTTCTGAAAACTAGACACCCGGGGGAGTCCAGTGAGGTATGGCTTGAGTGGACCTCCCAAGGTTTTCCTACCCAGAATCCCCTGCATACCTCAAATTTAGCTGAAAAAAACAGATTTTCCACATATTTTTGGGTGGAATCACTGAGCCGGCACAAATGTCCTACCCCACAGCGTTCCCCTCAGTCTCCCAAGTAAACTGATACCCCACTTGTGTGGGTGGGGCAAAGGCCTGTGACTGGGAAGCGCCCAAAACTTAGGGATTAAGGGTATAGCACAGAGAATTCTAAGCGCTACATTTTTTTAAAAATAGGTTTTTAGCCAATTCTGCATTGGACACCCACACAAGTGAGGTATCATTTTACTCAGGAAACTAAGGAGGATGCTGTGGGGTAGGGCATTTGTGCCGGCACAGTGATTCCACCCAAAAATATGTGGAAAATGTGTTTTTTTCAGCTAAATTTGAGGTTTGCTTAGGATTCTGGGTAGGAAACCGTTGGGGGATGCACGCAAGCCATAACTCGCTGGACTCCCCTGGGTGTCTAGGTTTCAGAAATGTGTGGGTCTGGTAGTTTCCAAAGGTGACCACCGAGCCCGGGGCCAAAAACCCAGGTGACCCCCTTGAAAAACCAGGTTGTTTTGTGATAGGTAATTTTGATGTCTCCTCAATACATTTTAGGCCCTTGCCTGTCGTGGATACTTGACCCACCCACGCGAGTGAGGTACCATTTTTATCGGGAGACCTGGGAAAACACTGGGTGGTAGGAAATTTGTGGATCCACAGAGATTCCAGAGCTTTCCCACACAGAAATTTGAGAAAAATGTGATTCTTTCATCTAAATTTGAGGTTTGTAGGGGATTCTGGGTAGGAAAACATTGGGGGGTCCACGCAAGCCATACCTCGCTGGACTCCCATGGGTGTCTAGTTTTCAGAAATGTGTGAGTTTGGTAGGTTTCCCAAAATGGCTGCCGAGCCCGGGGCCAAAAATCCAGGTGACACCCTTTGGAAAACCAGGTTGTTTTGTGATAGGTCATTTTGAAGTCTCCTCAATAAGTTTTGGGCCATTGCCTGTTGTGGGTACTTGACCACCCACGCGAGTGAGGTACCATTTTTATAGGGACACCTGGGGGAACGCTAGGTGGTAGGAAAATTGTGGATCTATGCAGATTCCAGAACTTTCCCACACAGAAATTTGAGAAAAAGTGATTTTTTCAGCTAAATTTGAGGTTTACAGGGGATTCTGGGTAGGAAAACGTTGGGGGACCCACGCAAGCCATACCTTGCTGGACTCCCCCAGGTGTGTAGTTTTCAGAAATGTGTGGGTTTGGTAGATTTACCAAGATGGCCGCAGAGCCTTGGGCCAAAAACCCAGGTGACTCCGCTTGCAAAACCAGGTTGTTTTGTGATAGGTCATTTTGATGTCTCCTCAATACGTTTTGGGCCCTTGCCTATTGCGGGTACTTGAGGCACCCACATAAGTGAGGTACCATTTTTATTGGGAGACCTGGGGGAATGCTGGGCGGTAGGAATTTTTTTGATCTACGCAGATTCCAGAACTTTCCACCACAGAAATGTGAGGAAAATGTGTTTTTTTTTTACAAAGTTTGAGGTTTGCAAGGGATTCTGGGCAGCGGAACCTGGTGAGAGCCAGACAATTCACCACATCCTAGATTCCCCTGGGTGTCTAGTTTTAAAAAATGTATAGGTTTGCTAGGTTTCCCTAGGTGCCGGCAGAGCTAGGGTTCAAAATATACAGCTAGGCACTTTGCAAAAAAAGGGTCCGTTTTCGCTGTGAAAATGTGGTGTCTCCACGTTGCGTTTTGGGCTGTTTCCAGTCGCTGGCACTAGGCCTACCCACACAAGTGAGGTACCATTTTTCTTGGAAGCCTTTGGGGAATGCAGGACGGGTGGAATGTTGTGGATTCACGCAGATTCCAGAACTTTCCACCACAGAAACGTGAGGAAAATGTGTTTTTTTGACAAATTTTGAGGTTCGCAAGGGATTCTGGGTAACAGAACCTGGTGAGAGCCAGACAAGTCACCACATCCTGGATTCCCCTGGGTGTCTAGTTGTCAAAAATGTATAGGTTTGCTAGGTTTCCTTAGGTGCCAGCAGAGCTAGGGTTCAAAATCTACAGCTAGGCAGTTTGCAAAAAAAGGGTCCGTTTTCACTGTGAAAATGTGGTGTGTCCACGTTGCGTTTTGGGCCGTTTCCTGTCTCGGGCACTAGGCCTACCCACACAAGTGAGGTACCATTTTTCTCGGAAGACTTTGGGAAATGTGGGGTGGGTGGAATTTTGTGGATCCACGCAGATTCCAGAACTTTCCACCACAGAAATTTGAGGAAAATTTGGTTTTTTTGACAAATTTTGAGGTTTGAAAGGGATTCTGGGTAACAGAACCTGGTGAGAGCCAGTCAAGTCACCCCATCCTGGATTCCCCTGGGTGTCTAGTTTTCAAAAAAGTATAGGTTTGCTAGGTTTCCCTTGGTGCCGGCAGAGCTAGGGTTCAAAATCTACAGCTAGGCACTTTGCAAAAAAAGGGTCAGTTTTCACTGTGAAAATGCGGTGTGTCCACGTGATGTTTTGGGCCGTTTCCTGTCGCGGGCACTAGGCCTACCCACACAAGTGAAGTATCATTTTACTCGGAAGACTTTGAGGAATGCGTGGTGGGTGGAATTTTGTGGATCCACGCAGATTCCAGAACTTTCCACCACAGAAATGTGAGGAAAATGTGTTTTTTTTTTACAGATTTTGAGGTTCACAAGGGATTCTGGGTAACAGAACCTGGTGAGAGCCAGACAAGTCACCCCATCCTGGATACCCCTGGGTGTCTAGTTTTCAAAAATGTATAGGTTTGCTAGTTTTCCCTATGTGCCGGCAGAGCTAGGGTTCAAAATCAACAGCTAGGCACTTTGCAAAAAAAGCGTCCATTTTCACTCTGAAAATGTGGTGTGTCCACGTTGCGTTTTGGGCCGTTTCATGTTGCGGCCACTGCACCTACCCACACAAGTGAGGTATAATTTTTATCGGGAGACTTAGGGGAACACAAAATTGTGGAGCATCTGTTATTACCTATTGACTTTCAATGCATTTCTGCCTTCCAAATGTAAGACAATGTGTAAAAAAGAAGTCACTTTGAAAAATGACATATAATTCACATGCTGGTATGGGTACCCACAATTTCGGAGATGTGCAAATAGCTACTGATTCTAAACTCTATATTTTGTTCCCATTTCAGAAATACATAGGTGAATTTCATACCGATTTTTCCCTGTTTATATTTTTCCAAATGAATTGCTATATACCCGGTACAAAATAAAAAACCATTGCAAGACGCTGCTCAGTTATTGGCTCTGGGTTCGTCGGGTTCTTGGTGAACCTACAAGTCTTATATATCCCCACAACCAGAAGGGTCCAGCGGATGTAACGGTATATTGGTTTCAAACATCTGTGTGAGAAAGTGCCATCTTTCTTCCATGGTATGCCCCCACTTTTTGCTGAATTGCTGATGTACTTTGACTGAGTGTGCCCTGGGCTCCTGCCAATCAGGTGCCCAGGGCCTGTGTTCCTTCCCTAAAACTGCATTGAAGCCTAAACCCAATTGGCATCTCTGGCCACATGTCAGCCCCTGGTAAGTAGTACCCTAGGTACCCAGGGCACTGTGACCAGAGAAGGCCTCTAAGGGCTGCAGCACTTATTGTGCCACCCTTAGTGGCCCTGTACCCTGACACACACACACTGCCTTTGCAGGCTGAGTGTCTTGGTGCAGAACAAAACAGAGAGTCGACATGGCACACATCCCTGTGTGCCATGCACACAAACACACTGCCCTGGCATACCTCAGTCACCCCTCTAGCTGGGTGCACTATGCCAGTGGTGTGGGCACAGGTGCATGAGCCCTGTGCCCCTACAGTACCCAGGGCCATTCCTGGGCACTGTAAGTGCAGTGATGCCATTAAGAGTATATGGTGCTGGGAGGTTGTCATTATGAACTCCACAGCACCATAATGGCTACACTGAAGACTGAGAAGTTTGGTATCAAACTTCTCAACACATTAAACCCACACTGATGCCAGTGTGGGATTTAATGTAAAATGCACGACAGAGGGCAACTTAGAGTTGCCCCCTGAACCTAACCTACAATCCACGTCTTGTCTGAGGGGCTGCCCCGGCTGCCACACAGCAGACATGTTGCTGGACCCCTGGGTGGAGAGTCATCCGCTCTCCTGGGCCTGCAACAATGCACATCCTGGGCGAGGTGCTAGGTCTCCTCCCCCAGGATGGGCAGGGGAAGCTTCAAAGGCCTTTGTGAGCTTCTCCAGGCCACTTGCTGTACTCAGCAACTGGCCCCCACCGGTTCTGACCCCCTCTCTGGCGGGAAGACTAGCGGGAAACCCCAAGGGAGGAAAGGGGATGTGCCAGCCTCTGCCAACCCCACCCCTCAGGTGGGGGAGGCGAGGTGA
The DNA here is from genome assembly GCA_963921515.1 of Calotriton arnoldi. NCBI lineage: Eukaryota > Metazoa > Chordata > Amphibia > Caudata > Salamandridae > Calotriton > Calotriton arnoldi. The sequence continues at coordinate 526,307 of CAWUFW010001575.1, forward strand.
GGCACAACTCCAGGCTCTCGCCATCTTGAAGATGGGGAGCCCTGCCCAATCAGGACTAGGCTACTGCCCCCCTCCCACAGGAGAGGGGCAGGGTAGGGGGTGTACCCACCCCAGGGAAGGGACCCATTGGTCCCTGCCCTTTACCTACCTGTAACGCCCCTAAATTTAGTATTTAGGGGCACCCTGAACCTTCCTTCCTCAGATCCAGATTCCAAAACAAGAAAGAAGAACAAGAAGAAGACCTGCCGTGCAGCTGCTAACAAAAGGATGACACCAACTGACTTTGCCCCAGCCCTACAGGCCTGTTGATCCTTGAACCTGCTCCTGCTAAACCCCGGCGTCTCCAGCGGACAGCAACCTCGAAAACCCCAGAGGACCTGCCTGCCTTGCTCATCTAAAGACTGGGACTCCCACGAGCAGTGGTTCTGCTCAAACAAGCAACACACCTGGTGCCAGCCAGGAATCGCGAATCCAGCACACTCTGCACCCGCCGAGCCCGGCCTGAGTGAACAAAGACCATGAGGACGTCCCCCGGGCGATTGTGACCTGAAGTCCAGTGCCCAAGGACCCTCCTCGACGACCCCGACGATGCCTGCAGCCTCACAACAAGGGACACCCCAACCGCGACCAGCAGAGGGTAAGATTTCCCGATGCCAAAAGGCACCCCTGCACCCGGCGCCCCATGGCCCCCTGTGCCCAACTCCTGGGTGCCTACCTATCCTCCAAGATCCCAACTTACCTCTCGAAGTGGTGGTCGCACCTGAAGAATCTCCGTCCCCGAGCCTGCTGCCTTTGTTCAATGTCCAAGTCTCCCATTGAATAACATTGAGCGCCCGAAGGCTCAAAAGCACCCTGCACCCAGCCGCCCGAGTGCCCCTGGCAGTGCAACCTCTACTCTAAACTACTTCCCCATTTTCCCTGAGCAAGTGACCAGGAGCCCAGCTCCCACAGCCGCATGGCCTGCTAGCCAGCAGCCACCAACTAAAGGCACCCTGCCGCCCATAGGATAACATTGGGCCTAACTCACTCTGCACCCGGCCGCCCCTGTGCCGCTGAGGGTGTAACAACTGTACTTACCTGACCCTGGGAGACCCCTGAGTCTATGCCCAGAAGCTTAACTCTGCCAGTCGAGTACTTACCCAAAAGCCGATAACTCACTTTTCTTCCATAGGGTAACATTGACTGGTTTCACTTGGAAATTCTTGTGTGGAGTTTCTAATCTTTAAAATATTCATCTAAAATCAGCCGAATTACGAAAACGAATTTACTCACCTGTTATCAGGAGAGATCCCAATGCTGGATCTTGGTGCCCAGCACTGACACTGAAAAGTAATCATAACTGTACTTACCGGTAACTTGAATTTCCTTCCATAGGATAACATTGCCTGGTTTTTGCTGAAAAAGTTTGTGTCGATTTTGCAAACTTACAAATATTCGTTAAAAATCGCCTGTATAACAAAAACACATTCTTTCAACTGTTTACAGGAGATGCACCAGTGCTGGATCCAGGATCCAACACTGAGTTAGAAAAAGTAACAATAACCCCACTTACCTGCTAAGTGAATTTCCTCCCATAGGATAACATTGGTGATTCTATGTGAAAAAGTTTCTAAGTGTCAACTTTTAAAATACAATAATATTCCTTAAAAATCACAACTGTAACCAAAATGTTTTTACTCAACTGTTTACAGGAGATGTCCCAGGACTGAATCTAGGATCCAGTCCTGTGGTAAGAAAAGTAATCCAAAAAGTAATCTATTGCATTTAACTAGAAATTCCCATTGAGCTCAATGTATTATTGTGTTTGAAATTGTGTTGCCTATTGCAACAACTGTAACTATTGTATTCAAAAGTCTATTGCCTATTTGAAAAGTATTTAACTAAAGTAACTCATTCTGAGAAAGTATATTTTGATACCTATTGTTGGTTCTAAAATAAAACAACTATATATTTTGATACAAAACCATTGGCCTAGAGTTCAGTTCTTGAGTGTGTGAGACCATTTGCTGACTGAGTGTGTACAACAAATGCTTTACACTGTCCTCTGATACTGCCTTACTGCTTGACCAAGCTACCACTTTAGAGAGTAAGGTTATATCTAACTTTAGCCTCTGCCAAACCTCTGGGGACTGTGGACTCTGTGCACACTGAACCTTACTTTGGTGCAGTATATACAGAGCCACTTTCTTACAATCTGTCATACTTAGTAGAAGTTACAGGTGAAAACGTTTTCACAAATGGCTGCTTTTTATAACTCATTTTAAATTTTTTCTATTTTCAACTGTTAGTTTCAATACACAAACCTTGAGGGATCTACACAAATGATCCCTTGCTGAATTCAAAATTTTGTCTAATTTTAAGAAATGTATAGCTTTCCAGGATTTATCATTGCTTTCATACCCATTTTTACCATTAACTGGAAGGAGGTTGAAAGCACAAAAAATAGCAAAAATAAGCTATGTCCCAGAAAAATGCCAAAACTGTCTAACAAATTTTGGTTTTCTGACAAAAGTCTGCTTTGTTCCTGAAAGCTGGGAAGATGGTGATTTCAGCCCCACAACCCCTTTGTTGATACCATTTGCAAGGAAAAAACCAGATGCTTTCATCTGTAGCCCTTTTTTCCCATTTTTCCCCCAAAAAACAAAATATAGCTGTATTTTGGCTAATTTCTGGGTCCCCTCTAGGGGAATCCACAAACCCTGGGCAGCTTTAGAATCCCTGTGATGTTGGAAGAATATGACACAAATTTGGCGAGGATACCTTATGTGGTCAAAAAGTTACAGGGGCCTAAGTGCAAACTACCCCAAATAGCCAAAAAAAGGCTTAGCACATGGGGGGAAAGGCCTAGCAGCGAAGGGGTTAAATCGTAATTGCGGCACTTTGAGGTGATGATAACCAATGGAGGAAAAACACGTATTGCATTCTAGCACTCAACAGCAACTTACGGTACTAATCTTCTGGACGTAGGGTGAGTTTTGGTCAAGGTCCAAGGCAGCACCAACCATTCACTTTGGGCAGCACTGGGGCGGATGGATGAAGAGGTGCCTTACAGCGTCGGGTGCCCCAGTCTATGGAGATTGGTCTGTCGGAAAAGAAGATGCAGGCTCAGGCTCAAGCTGGGGGACTAGTCGGGCTGAACCAACAAGGGGTCTCATGCCTCTCAATGCTTGGGGAGGTTGGGGCACCTTCGGTCCTCTTCTCCATGCGCCAGGGGCGACAGGTGAGGAGGTGTCCTGAAGCTTTGGGCTTTCTTCACTGGGAGCAGTCGCAGTAGTGGTGGGAGCCTGCAGGTGGCGGCGGGAGTCCACAGTGGGCAGGTTCAATGTGGAGTTTGTCTTTGGAGGGCCAGGGGACCATGCTGGCACCATTGCCCCACTTCTGCTCAGGCTAGGAAGCGTGGGTGCAATTGTGCTTTGTGGTGTCGGGTTTTTGCAGTTCCGGAGTCTCACAGTCTTCTTTGGGGTGCCTGCAGGATGTAGGGAAGCTTCTCCACTGCTCCGCAGGAGTCCCTGATTCTTTGTTGAAGGCAGGCAGGCTGCCCAGGCTTTGGAGGCACAACAGCTGCAGGACGAAATGACTTATGGCACACTTTGACTAGAACAGTCAGACAGGACGCTGGGGCTGGAGCTGGTGCTGGGTCAGTTACTTCTTTCACAGTCTGTGCATTTGCGGTTCTTCAGTGTCCTTCTTCTTTGGTTCTATGGTGCAGTGGTGCTTTCCGACGTCAGGTTTTTGCGGTCTTGGAGCCTCACAGCTTAGTCTTTGGTACCAGCAAGATGCAGGGGAACAGCTCTGTTGGTCCATGGGAGTTCCTGAGTATTTGAGGAAGTGCTGACAGTCCTCTGAGGCTCTGGAGGATCAGCAGCTTGCAAGGTGAGATGACTTTGGCCTGCTACTGCCGCCCAGGATTTTCTGCCCAGGAGGAGGGCCAGGACACCAGCTTCATGCTCAAAAGCAGCACAGGACTCCTGCGTTGCGGGTCATTTGCCTGCTACTGCCACCCTAAGGGACTACCTGTCTCAAGATTCTCTGCCCAGGAGTAGGGGCCAGCACACAAGCTTCGTGCTCAAAAGCACCACAGGACTCCCCCGTCACGGGTCGTTTGCCTGCTACTGCCGCCCTAAAGGACTACCTGTGCCAGGATTCTCTGCCCAGCAGGAGGAGCCAGGACACCAGCTTCGCGCTCAAAAGCACCACAGGACTCCCGCATCGCGGGATGCGTGCAGGCCGCACCCGAGCAAAGCCTGGGCCAAGGGCGGGCCCATCCTTGCAAGGAAGAGGCAGGGCAGGGCCACTCCCTTTTTGTTCGCACTCCAGATCCCTCCTGGGCTCTGCTGCCCTAAATGCAAGGTACTGTGTTTGTGTGCCCTTTTACTTCTCATATCTTACTGTGACCCTTGAGATTGGAATGCACCTCTCCTGCACCTGAAGCCTGTTTGCCCAGGACACCAACAGTCTTGTTACTGTATTTACACATGTTTAATTGCCCAGCCCCCTAGGCGATTTATGCCTTAAAGCCCATAGGACCCTTTGGCATGTTTTGAACTAAGTTCAGTAACATATCGCTGCAGACTGAGGGTGTGAGGGTGTGAGTACAAGGTGACACCTGCTGGAACAGGCTTTCTAGACAGTGGGGGTCTATTTGTTCTGCAACATACTAGGTGTCATAAGACCCCCTCAAGTCTAGTCTTACATCTTCCAGGAAAAAGCTACTTATGGGGAAAAGAAAATCTTTCGAGGGGGGAGGGCAGGAGCCTAAAAAAAAAGCGAGCAAAGCTAAGCTCCCCCGCAAGACTTCTGGGAACAATTGTGTGCTAGATCGTATTGATGACCTTTTGGTTGAGTGCAAGGAGATACTAACCCCTTCCAGGCCTGCCCCAGTTCGCACACCAGAGGTCATTTCAATTGGCTCTAAATAATCTATCTTCAAAACCATTACTGATCTTAGGTCTTAAATTAGCTCGTTGAATTTAACAATCAAAGAACTTACTGTTCAGGTTAATCTAACCGTAGCTAGTAGTGCCAGTAGATCTCAGCCCCCTTCCCCACCTTGCAGGTGCTGTGTCACTTCATCTTCCCTAGGGCACACAACCTCGACCCAAACCCCTATGAGTATTGTTCCTGTCATTCCCAAGCCAAATCCCTTGGCTGTATCCAGGCAAAATGACCTTCTTGGGCCAAATAGGTCCATTCTTCAACCTAGGCAGGTCTCAAATTCAAAATGGGGCTCCCCGTCTATTTCTGAACAGCTGCCCACATCTTATAGCAATGCTTATTCACGAAACAACACAAATGGTCAGAGTAGGCACCCGATCTCACTCCCTAAATCCATCTTTATGGTCAATGTCCCTAAACGTTCGCCAAACCAAAAATACGGAGGGGAAGAGTCGCTCATAAATAAAATTATACATTGGACTCGGCATGTGAGGGGCTGCCGTTCAGTAATCAGAGATGACATAATAGGAGCCAGAAGGCTTACTCGCCCCAGCAATCATATGAATTGCATTGAAGTGCACTTGGCTGATGAGATGGTGGCCCATAATTTGATAATTAGAAGCTAGATCTAGTGCTCCTACACCCTCTCCAATTCAAGTACAGTTTACCACATAACCCACTGCCTGGTAGAATCCAATCTTCATCCATTTACCTTGCTACCAATTCTAATTTGGCTACTATTGACTGACTTACTCGCATCTCCTAGCATTCATGTGCACTCTAAGCCTCCTCTACCACTTCCCCGATATTCCCAGCACTCATGTATAGATACAAGTTTACCTACCTCAAACTGCTCTACATGTGTTCCGAGCAATGCCATCCGATAGCCTAATGAGCTTTTGTGACCCGGCGGAGGAGTGACCATTGGAGCGCCTGGAACTACCCATGCACAGTTATCTGCCAACACAGGGAATTCCCTTTTTATACCACAACTCAACTCCTTTAGTAGGCAGGAAGTAGGTAGTATGCTCAATGTGCTATCATGGAATGTGGCTGGGGTAAGATCGAAATTGACCCTTCCACATTGGATACATCTTATTGAATCATTCGACATATGCATACTACAGGAAACATGGAGTACCATCCCTGTTTATGTGCCTGGTTATGTAGCATTCCACCGCCCAGCAATCTCCAATAATCCGGGACGCCCTGTAGGGGGGCAGATAATTTGGATCAAAATTGCACTTTAGTGTACCACACATGAGTTGCAGTCCGACAGTTTGGATATTCTAGCCGTGCAACTCAAAGGCCCGAAAGGAGCCTTACTTGACATCCATAATGTCTACGGTAGAGGAACTAAAGCGGAAAATAGGCCATATATGATAGATGAGCTGGAGGCTCTTCTGGATAACAGGGCCACTCCACCTCTGCTGATTGTGGCTGGTGACTTTAATGTCTCCTTTGAACTCCTGGATAGCGAGAATATCTGTGAAGATAACAAGGAGGACAAACTATGGCATGTCCCCCACCTCGACCTCCTCCCTATAAGAAAATGGACCCACGTAGTACTCCAGCAAAAAGCGCTTTCCTTGGAGTTTGGCCTCAGGGCAGCAAATGGTTGCACTGCTTCTGATCTAAGGGGGGCTAATACATTTAACAGGACCAACAATCTAAATTGTATCGACTATATTTTGTTGGACCTCAGGCTGTGGTCCAGAGTGCTCAACATGAGTGTGGGTTCTACTGTGGATAGTGACCATAATCCCTTACAACTCTCATTGAGGTCACTCTGGGTGGGTCAGCCCAGTTCTTCAAGCCAAGTCCTGTCCTCAAAGGAGATATTCCCTTCTTATGACGACCGTCGCCTTAAGTGGCCCCAGGTGGCTATGAATAAAGATAAGCTGGAATTTATTAAACAGAACCTGCTGACATCCACAGCTGAGCTCCAAAGCTTGACTGCGGATTGCCACACTCAACTCTTTGACCAGTTAGCCGAGCTCTTCCAAGAAGCGGAGCGCCAATCTAAATCTGCCTTGAACAGAAGACCACATTTGGCCTCGTACAATAAGGAATGTAGAGCCACTAGACGTCAGCTAGCCCAGGCAGTTAGAGAGGATAATCTGATTCTAGTGAAGGATCTGAGGAGAAGGTATAAGTCAGCTCAAAAGAGGGCCAAAAGGCAGTGGGATGTAGGTAGATGTGCCTTGATCAGGGAGTCCTGTGAAAGCATGGACTTGCAGAAGTTTTGGCTTCTTGTAGCTAGGGGGGTTGTCAATAGGCCACCTCTCTCTACCAACAATATCTCTACCACTTCATGGCACGATCATTTCTCAAGGCTGTATTCTGGGCCTAGTTCACTTGAAAGAGAGAAAGCCTCCTATGGCCAGGCCCTTTCTCCAGCAAATGACTTCTTCTCTCCAAATGAAATTATGACTTGCATTAATTCTATTGCCAAGGCTAAAACTACTGGGCAGGATGGTATTCCAGGTGACATGTTTAAAAATGAAAGCGAGAATTGGGCTAACTACATCTTGGCCTTGGCTAATACCATAGCCACAGGGGCGCACATACCAAACTCTTGGAAGGGAGCAGATGTGATCCCAGTGTATAAGAAAGGCGACAGATCTGAACCTGGCAATTATAGGCCAATTAATTTGTTTGATTGTATCGAAAAAGGTCTTTGCATGGGCACTCCTCCTTAAGGTCCAGGATTAGATGAGCAAACACAACATCCTCTCCTCATTCCAGGCTGGTTTTAGACAGACGACAAGCACCATTGATCTGGTGTTTTGTCTTCTTCTTATCTGGAAGGCCGTAGTCTTGGGTCGCGGGAGTCTCTACGTAGCCTTCATCGACCTAAAGACTGCCTTCGATCTAGTCCCCAGGAGTAAACTCTGGCAGGTTCTAAATGATATGGGCCTCCTCAAGGTAGATGTTATCACTCATTATACATCTCCATGAGGCTAATTTTGCTAGGGTGCACTGGGGCTCCCAAGACCAGCTTTCAGACCCGAGAGTAGTCAATAGGGGCGTATGCCAGGGCTGCGTCCTGGCTCCCACACTCTTCTCCCTCTTATGTGAATGGTGTAGTTCAGTATCTTGCAGAGGTTCCAGCTGATGCCCCAGCCATAGGGGGAGAAAAAACTCCTCATGAATCATTTTAACGCCTATTGCGACTCACTGGGTTTGGAGATTAACACCCTAAAGATGAAGCTCCTTCTCTTCAACCTCCATAAGTTTAGGGGTAAACTAACAATAGGAGGGGCCCCCCTGGAGAGGTTGAATACTTTTGACTACTTGGGAATTTCCATCTCCGAAGATATGTCATGGAAACCCCACGTAGAAAGAAAAGCAGATGCTCAAGCACAGACAAAATTTTGAGGCCTTGCTTAAGGAGCATATTACCTCTTTTTCTAAACCAGTGGCAGCCCCAATTCAGATTTATGAGGCTAAAGCTGTGGGCGCGGCGCTATATGGAGCAGAATTATGGGGATTTGAAAGGATGAATGCTCTACTGAACTCGGAGATCAAGTTCCTCAGGTCTCTTGTTTCCCTACCGCAGAGCACGCCACTCCATCCATTAAGACTTGACTTGAATAGACCATCCATTGTGGAAAAGGCCAAGTTATGACCCCATCTATTCTGGCTGCGTATTAGGACCACCCCGGAGTTGGCCTCGTATGCTGTCGCTCTTGATGAGGTGGTCACTCTCGATCTTTCCGGCAAGATTGACTGGATTCGCAATGTCAAAACCTCTCTAAGAGCGTTAGGTCTAGAGGCCCTCTGGGACAATAAGGACCATTTACCGCCCCTTAGCAAAGATGCCCTTAAGAAGTACTACTGGGAATGGGTAGGCCAGGCCTCAGTCACCAGCTCCTCGTGGGGACGTCTTACCTTGGATTTTATGAATTTTAAAATCACTGGGATTTATGAGCCATCATGTCGAGGCGCTTCGCATCTTAAGATCAGATTCTAGCCCGACAATTGTTTGTGCTGTTGCCAAGTTCCTGGACTACATGTGGACATTAAGAAGGCTTCTGTCGAATGTGTAAAACCTCTGCAGAGATTATTAACTTTTTATCCACCGTTCCATAACGTTTTAAACTATCCTCGTGTTATTGGTTTGGGTCTACTGGGCATCCTTTTATTGGCTCAGAGCATGTAAAAAGCCTAGAAACCTGCCAGTATAGCGGGTCTTGTCGCCCGAGTGGTTGAGGCAAAGGCTTTTGTTGTCATGGCTCCTACTTCATACCCGTGTTCACCTAAACCAGAATGGACTATTAGTTTGTGTTTTCTATGGATACTTTTAGCTCTGTTTTTTTAACCTTCTGCATTTTTTTTAAACTTCCAATTGGTTACCAACGTTTTAATGCTCATTGTACTCTTCCTCATGTTGTGTACCACTCCTTTTGGTTCCCAATGTACAGGTCTGGTTTTAATATTCTTTGTATACTGTATTTTGCACTTGCACTTTTATGGTCTCCGACCGAAATAAAGTTGAATGATGATGATGACTTTGGTGCAATTGTCAAGAATAGGCAAACGGCTGGTGCCAAGTCAGTTGCTATTTCTGCAGTTCTTGCTTTCTCGGCTCTTCGGGCCTTCTTTATGTCAACAGGATCTGATTCTCTGGTGCCAGGGTCTCCCCTAAAAACTGAATTTAGGGGTGGCAGGGTAATGTAGCGTAGTGCCTACTCTTGGGGTCACTATGCCTCCTATATGACCACATCTTGTGGGAAGTGGGCATAACCCTGTCCCAGAATTACTAAGTTTGCCATCACCAATATGGCTAACTTTGAAAAGCCATCCCCCACTTCAGGTAGCCCACCTTACGGGTGGAACTAGCCTGAGGGTGGACATGCCTATCTGACTAGCCCATTTTCCTGCCTGTCCAGGTGCCAAAAGGGCTCTGGAAAATGGGGGTTGTTTTCCTCTACTGTGATAGAAACCAGATTCACCTACCAGAGGCAGTGGGCTTCTTTGAAGCTCCCCTGCCTTGGAATGATAATCCCCGGGTCATCCTGTGGGGAAGGGTGTAAAACATCTTCTGCCTGCGCAGGCCTGGTTTCTGGGTTCCTGAGAGCAAAGGCCCTTACCCTTGGGTCAAACTCGTCTATGGTGGCAGGCTGGCGAAAACCAGTCAGTCAGCACACCATTAGCTGGTAAGCTTTCAGGGACACCTCTCAGGTACCCTCTGGGTGAATGTATTACTAAATCTGACACTGGCATCAGTGTGGGTTTAGTAATATGAGATGTCTGATACCAAACATCCCTATTTTCATTGAAGCCCTCATGTAGCTGGGGAACACGTTTTCACCAGTGTCCAGCAGGTGCTTTTAAAACCGCTTCCCCGATCACTGGCAGTAATGGAACTAACCAACTCCGGGGTATATCTGCTCATGCAGTTATGCCCTCACAAGTAGTATAGTGCACCCTGCCATAAGGCGGTAAGGTCTGCTGTAGGGGTGACTTACTTATATTGCATGTAGTGTCAGCAGGCAGGGCATACAGGCTCTGTGCCATGTTGTGTTTTCACTTTTGTCTGCACCAAGACAAGCAGCCTGCTGTGGCCATTTGCATGGGCTTGGTGAGGGGTCTCTTATGGTGGCACAATTCATGCTGCAGCACTTAGGGACACTCCTTAGTACCTCAGGCGCTAGGTACCAGCTGCAACATTTACTAGGTACTTACAAAGGTTACTAAAGGTATTGACGATTGGGGAAAACAATTGCACAGTTTTGAGAAAGCGATCTGCACTGGGGACCTGGATAGTAGGAACCCAGTGCACTTCCAGTTGAAATCACATCATATACCAGGCAAAAGGTGGGGGTGACAATGTCAAGTAGGTTACTTTCCTACAGGGCCATTACTAAGAAAGCTGGTACTCTAGATGGATATATAGAAAAGGCTGTGGGTGCCTTGAAAAAATAAATTCTCCTTGCCGTAAAACGGCTCTCTATAGCTTCACTACCAAATGGCTGTGAATCCTCCATCGGTCCTACTGGCCAAGAACGTGTGGACAGAACTTACCCCAATAAATGTGTTTCTTCCTCTCCTGCCAAGATTGTGAATCAACCATTGTTGTTACACACAAAAGGAGCGTATTGAGTCCAATTCGAACAATATGGTCACTAGACCAAACCATGGCATGATTGGTGGGAGGGATAACTACCTGGGGCGGAACCCCCCCTACCTCGGCCCAAGAGCAACGGCCCCAAGGAGAGGAAAGGGAACGGCTGCTCTCTTGCCTGCCTAGCAAGACCTCTCTGCCCGAACCAGTTGTCATACCTCCCCTAGCCTGAGGTAATTTGAACCACGCGATACGCAAGAGTGGGGTCACATATAGCAGGAAATTTCACTCATTCTGTTAAAACTTTGGGACTATCCCCTGGTTGTGCCACAGGAAGTGATCTTACCTCGGCCACGTGCCTTTATGTAATCATTATGGCTAACATCCTGATGCTGCATGTTGATGCAAGCAAATCCACTCTGGAAGTTAGAAATAAAACAGCTCATTGGATCAAGTGGATCTCTTGGTTTCAGGGCTGTCTATTTTCCAAGATCCTTATGGCCAGAAGGGTGGGTTGGATCCGGAAAATGCAGAAGGAATTTCAGGGGGATTGTGTTTTTTTTATATTTAGGAACCCAATGATGGCTAGGGATTCAATCTGGACTTTTCAGCAACGTCAACTTAAAAGCGGCAAGATTAAGATCCTGGCACTTTTATTTTTCTACAGAGAATTGGCTCACCCTCCCTGCCCTACCTTTACTCAACATCCTCCCTTCACTAAACTTGTTCATAATCACATTTCTCCCTTGGGCGACAAGTCTGAAAATGATTGACTTAGATCTGGAATTTGATAAATGGAACCCCATCTCCAGAGACTAGCTGTGGCATTGTATACCCAGCCACACTCTTGAGTTCAGCACATACCCAGGAATCTTGTCCGATAACAACCAAACCTAAGTGTAAAGAGATACTCAGGCCATTTAATGAGACAAATTTAACTATACCTGGGGACTTGGCTCAGGAAGTAAATATTCTCTCCTGGAATATTGTCAGCCTTGCCAGCAAAATAGGTTGTAAGGAATAGGGGCACCACATACGCAAGTATGATATTATCCTCTTTCAGGAGACATGGGCCAATGAGGGTACTAGTATGGATGGTTACTACTCTTACACTGTCCCTAAACTGTTAGTTTCTTCCTGGACAGGGCCAGGGTGGGCCTAACAATGTGGTCAAGGTTACCCTGGATTGCAGCATTATCCATAGCACCTCTAATAGCTGTCTATTTCAAGTGCTCTTATCTACATGGGCCAATATTTTTTATATTGTTTTAATTAACTTTTTTAATGGGTATTTTGACTCACACCATATTGCCAACCTTATTGAACGGTCTGACCAGTATAGCGAATATGAAAAATACTGTTTTACTGTTTGCTGAAGACTCTTCCTGGGCCAAATCTTAAAGACTGATGTAGGTGGTTTTTTTTTATTACATTGCTAACTTCTCCAGGATTATTATATTAATTGAAGTTGAACTTAATTTGCAACTTTGCTATGCGATAAGGAGAGACAGTATAGTGGTATTTAGGGACTAAGAACACAACAAGAATACCAGGGAAAGAAGTTAGCAATGTAATTAAAGAAAACTCACCTACATCAGTCTTTAAGATTTGCCCCAGGAAGAGTCTTCAGCAAACAGTAAAACAGTGTTTTTCATATTCACTTATACTGGTCTGAAAATGTGATGCCCAATAACCCCTGCTCACCCCCTTGGTAGCTTGGCACGAGTAGACAGGCTTATCTCAGAGGCAGTGTGTAAAGCATTTGTGAACACATATAGTAATTTTGTCCATTCTAATTTTGAATGCCATCAATTCAAGAAAGTGGCTTTTGCAGTCCATTTGGGGTGTTGCCATTTTCAAGGCAGGGAATTAGTTTTGCTGCTTCAGGAAGGATATCATCCCCTCAACCAAAAACTCAGTTGCTTCATCAATACAGTGGATACAGAGCTGACTAAAAAATCTTTGTACTTTGATGCTAATAAAAACAATTTAAATCAAAAGTTACTACTGCCTTAAAGGGGTCAAAATAGGCTGAAATATAATGCAGAGGAGGATTAAAATAAGTCAAACACCTCACCACAAGTATTAGACTACATTCTATAGAAATAAATCTAGTAGCTGTCCAATCGAGGCATGTGGGACAACAGGTAAAGCTCTGCAGCTGCTTACAAGCAGGCAAACAGCACTGCCAGCCCCGATGGGCATGCACCACAGTGGGTGAGCAGTGGGGCCAGAGCAGGCTGCACAGCCGGGACAACAAAACACCCGCTCGTCGCCAAATTGTAAGGTTGCCTTTGTCCGTGGATATAGAGCGTGCATAAATAATTGAGCCAACACCGTACTTTCATTTTATGACCAACAGGTCCAGGCCCCGGGCCTTTTCAGTGGCGGTTGGTGACATTTGAAAGTGGTAGGCATAAAGGTTGCGGCGGAGTGCACTGCGGCAAGGGAGAGTAGGAGGATTGAGGGTGTTCTCCCCTAAGAAAATGTTAAAAAAGAGTGGGCAAATGGTGCATTTTCAAGCAAAATTGAGAAAGCAAGAAGGTTAATAAAGCAAATGTGAAAGTGTAGTTATGACATCAATAAGGAGATTTCATATAATGTAGGTAGCTGCTTATTCAGTATAGCCACAGAACTTCATAACAGACTTCGAGATAACAATGCTGAGTACCTCACAGATTTCTTTATTTATTGATATGCCTTTAAAAATTAAATGTACCAAGGAAATACAAGCTATTGTGATTTTTAGGCCTGGACACAGTGAGACAGCAAGGAATAAATGTTAAAAGGTAGTAGGGCACCCTGCAAGGCACTGTAAGTCTCATTGAGAGCAAACAACCATAAAGTAAACATTAGACAGATTGAAGTCAGGCATACACCAGTGGTTTCAGTGCACCAATATCCATACAGCAGATGAGGAACAACCGAGCAGGTCACAAACTAGCAGCATTCAAGAAATTTTAGGATTAACATATTGTTCACTTTTTGTAGGCAAAATCAACATGTATGTCTTTAATAGCTGCAAACTTCTCAATGACTTGAACATTAAAGTCTTGGATTCTTTTAACAAGGTCTATCTATATAGAGAGCATTGCAAAAGCATTCAGTCTTTCCTCAATCATGGTGTTCCTCAGGAATGTCTTGATTCTGTTTAAAGTGGAGAAACATCACTCTGCTGTTGTCATAGGAGTGATAATGACTATGTTTAGTAAAGCCATTGTCTCTGTAAGTGACTTTTCCATGTTAAATATCTGAATTCAAGTGGGCAAGGAAATGGCACCAGTAGCCTCCCAATATACATGCATTGAGTACTGTATAGTCAACTCAGTTCTCAGATCCTCTTTGTTGAGCACAGAATAAGCTTCTACAGCCTCATTCAGTACTTGCTCAGGGAAGGATGTATCATATTTTGCAAACTGATCACTTTTCAGTAATGTGGCACTCAACAAATGCTTTGTAAAAGAAAAATGTCCCCGTGCATGCACAATTATAGTGTCACATCTCTCCTTTGCAATTTGGTCCAGACAGCTAATGTTTTTCCTGCGATTTGAGAAACTAGAATTATTGGCAGTCTGCTGTCTAAACTGTCAATCCCATCTCTGACTTTCTTCACGCTAGTGACAAACAGACTGGTACAAAGACAGTATCTATTTCTAATTTTTTGTAACTGGTTGTATAATGTGTTGGCATGAGGCATTATTTCATGAAATAAAAACAGGAAGAACTGAAACTCTGTCTTGTAGTGCTCTAGCAAAGCTACGGGCTTCATTCTGACTTTTGGATTGAAAGTCATCGTTGGCTTCTATGGTGTGGAAACATTTCTCAAGATCAACCCTATATTGGAATATTAGGCTGATGGTACATATATGAAAGTTCCAACTAGTGGAGGGCCCCCTTGGAAACCTTTTGGCCACAATTTCCTGAAGTACTTGCATTGTTTTAGGGGAATGTGAGGAGAATGCTGCCATGCCTCCTATAGCCAAAAAGAAAATTTGTGCCTCAGAGATCTTTGCTACTGCTTGTTGCATAATAAGATTAAGTTGGTGGACATAACAGTGCACATAATGGGCATTAGGGTACCCATCTCTAATTCTTTTTTTGTACTCCACCAAAGATTCCAGTCATTACTGAAGCACCATCATAGCTTTGTGCATTAAGTGTTTGTTTTTGAGGCTGCTCTAGAAAAACCAAGCTCAGTTCACATATTATAGCTTATGTAATGGTTTCTGCACTAGAGTCTCTTAAATGCGAGAAGCCATAGAACATCTCCACAACTCTACTGTCATTGTCAAGGTACCTAAAGATTAATACCGACTGTGGTTTAGTGGCCACATCAGTAGTGTCATCAGCCTGAATTGCCACAAAGTCTGTATTTTTCAACTGTTGAACAATATGGCTTCTTATAATTTCTACCAGACACACAAGGAGTTCATTTTGTATAGTTTTAACGGTGCCCTTAAAAACTGTAAATGTCCTTCAATTTCATAGTCTATGCTTGCTATTAAATCCACGAGGCCTCTGAATGTATCAGGATTTGAGACACTTTCAGATTCATAATGCCCTCATAATGCCAGTTCAAAAGCACCACAGAAACAAATGCAATCAATTATTTTTGACAGTATGTGTCTATTCCCATCAACTGCTTCATTTGTTTATTTATTGATTTGTTGTACGTGTCACTTACGAGGGCTTCAATTAGTGTGTCTCCCAACGTTCCCATTCTCATCAGATTTTCCATATAGATTCTTGTGTGTGCATGCTTCTTTACTTTATCTGATAAATGTTTTAGGTCTGTTACTCTTTTTTTTTGTCCAAGGAATGTCAACACCAAACAGCAATCAGGGGAAGCAGAACAGAGAATTTGTTTAAGTACACCCTGTAAGCTAATCAACTTTTGTGCACCACGTGTTTGAGAATGTATGTCTATAAGTCTTCCCTCTGTCTTTGGCACTTTGTTGTAGTTTTTGGTCTGGCCAGTCAGATCCTAATTGTTTTACAATCAGTTTATCTTCACATCTCAGTCCAATGAATGGCATTGCAAGTAGCTGCTCTACTGTATTCATATTGTCTTACTAATATTAAAGGTAACTGTCAATAATCAAAGTACAATGTATAAGGTTTGATGCAAAAACATCAAATTTCAGTATAAATACATATCTTGTGCATTATCGCAATATATCCCCAACAGCTCCCCTTTGCACAATATGACTACTAAAAATATAGCCTATTAGCATGCTGCCTCGGTATGCCATACTGGTTGCTGAAGGCACTGAAGCAGACATATCTTGAACCACAGGTGAGGGCATATAACAAGGCAAGGCATAGTGTCTTCAACAACTGGTATAGCCCGAGGCAGCTGAGCTATAAGGCTATTATTACACTCCAACCGCTGAGGGTAGAATTTTCGAAATTAAAAAGGAGGAAACAGAAAGACAAACATTGGAATTATGTTGGAGCAGAAGGCTTACACCAGCCATTATTATCTCTGAGCCAATTCATTTTCTATCTTTTAATACTGATTACACAGTTCCATGCCTCAAATTGATACTGATGTGCACCCTCCCCACCATGCAGACCATGTAGACCACATACATAGCCCTTAATTACAATGTAAAATAAATATATAGCATCAGTTCCCTTATCTTAAACGCTGGGGTTGTTGTGTTGTAGTGGTGCAAGAGCAGCAAAGAAGGCTGGGTCTTCTTGTTCTTTACCCATAAATTAGGTAAGGTTAGTCAGGCTTTACCAGGTGCTGAAAATAAAAATATAACAATTTTGTCAACCAAACACATACATTATACGCCAAAGTCAAGTGATGCCTGTGAAAATTAGTTTAGGTGAAAAGGGGTTCCTTTAGATCCCAAGTTTTAGTGTTGACAATTCAGTGGTAGGCATTGGCAGAAGTGCTATTTACTTTTACATACTACAATTTAAAAAATGAGAGTATTTTCAGATTTTGTAATATGATCAAATAGACCTTAATGCTTTGCCCAATACCTGCCCATGCACTTCCCCATTCTGGAACTGAGCCCAAGGCAATGATAATGCGCAGAGGGTTAACATGCAAAGAACGTGTACCATGTAGATCACAAAAGTGCATGTCATGTAGATAGTTCAATGAGTTACTGCTTTTGTCAGAGAAATGCTTCTGTTACTTGCAGTTTTAAAGATACAAGCCAAACATAGCAGAGAGAGCTATTAACTGTCATCAAAGAGCTGTAAACAAACTGTCTTCGACTGCCATTTAATATGTAATATGAAGAGTATAAAATAGTTATGTTACATTGATTATAGGGTTAACAACCAACTTTTATACATCTAAGTGATTCATAGCGATTGAAAATTTGAAAAGACCCTTGCCTTTCTTCCCAGATTTATATGAGCCCAGGTCCATTGTAAGTAATGAAAGTGCACATTGTTATTGTTTTGATGGTTGCTGTGCACCCTTTTCCTGTAAGCACGCTCAAGGTCCTCTGATGCAATTTAGTGCGTAATTTATAGCCTAACAAAACCAATTATTCCCTTCAACACTCACCAATGCAGGACATCGCAATGTAGCAATGCAAATAAAACTGGGAGTTTTCATATAAACTAATTTCAGAGGGAGTAGGGGGATGTTCATGGAGGTGAAAAATCTGTATTCATCCTTTCAAACCGCGTGTCCAACTGGATGGCAACACATTTTGAAAAACTGTGTGCTAGCCAAGAAATTGCAGTTTTTCATGAAGCACCAGATAGTTTCATGTTTCTCTTAGCACTACATGAAAATAAAAAGATGGATTTAAAGATGCACCAAAGGCAGGCCATAGAACTTGCCGAAGATGCGAGGTGTGAGTTGAGAGTACATATCCTTTTCCTGGGCAAGGTGTGAGCCGTCCACTCACAGAAGCTGGGAACTGAGATGATTAGTTGTTAAAGTAAAGCGTTTTGGCATTTGGCGAAAACGGTAAAGTATTGCATGGTCCTAAGGCATAACTCGTGCTGAATGGAAATCTTAATTGGTTTCTTATTATTATTAAATGTCTCTCCATCATTTGCTTTAAAATGTAAGCTAATGTGCAAAAAAGAAAACATTTTGCAAAAATTAGAGTTGTACAAATAAGCAATATTCCTAAACTAGTTATCTCAGGTTCATTGCAAAAATGCAAAGGTTTCCTTCATACCCATTTTGTATTCATTATATTTTACCATATGAATTGGTTCATGGTCAGTACATAATAGAAACTAATTATAAGGTGCAGCTCAGTTATTGGCTCTGGGTATCACTTCTTTTTGGGCAACTAACAAACATTATATATCTTTGTTACCAATCACTTCTGATGGACATAATATTATATTATGTTTATGTCAAATTTTAAGGATTAATAAGTTGTTACCCATTTCTATATTTTTAACTTTTTTTGATTATTGTTTTATTTCAATGATTAGGTTTTTTTTTAGGAAAACTATATTAGAGATACATAGGTGAACCTTTGCTAAATTCCGAATTGCATCTAATTTTAAGAAATGAAAAGCTTTCCATGTTCACCCATGGGTTTTACATCATTTTCTACCACAAACTGCAAGTGGGTAGAAACCACAAAAAATGGGAAGAATCTACTATAAACTGCAAAACTCTGGTAAAATTATATTTGTTTTTTTACAATTCTGTTTCTTCCTGAAACTAGGAAGAGAGTGATCTTTGCACAGCAAATCAATTGTTGATGCCAGTTTTAGAAAAAATAGCATACACTTTCTTGTTTATCACTTTTTCCAAAAACAAATGCAAGTAGGTCCCAATTTCTCTTGGATCTTAAATCCCTTCCCATTTATGTGCAAGTAGTACTCATTTTGCAGCAATTCTCCTCTGCCGCTCTAATGTGACTGCTAAATCTTAGGCTTACCTGCGTAAAGATTGCGGCTTAGAAAGTATAGGAGAGGGGAGGCAGAGGTCTCTGCATGTAGATTTGTAAATTTCGTTTTGACTAAATATATTAGTACTACTGTAGTACTAATAACATACTACACAATGCTGATTGTGAATCGGGCCCCACAATTTGCTATATTTTGGATATTTTCTAGGATCTCTCCAGTGGAATCCACAATCCCTGGATAGCTTTAAAATCATCAACATGTGGGAAAATAAGGACACAAATTTGACCTAGATACTTTTTTAGGGAACAAAATATAAGAACGTAAAAGTGAACTGCCCCAAACATCAAAAAGGGCTCAGCATTTGAAGCATCAGCACTTAAGAATTTCAGGGGCATATTCTCAAGGACATATCGCCGAATTAGCGGCACTTTACTGCCACGAAAGTGGCGATAGAATTATCGCCCTATTCACAAGCCTGCGCTAACAGCCGACATCGTCATTTTACCTGCGATAGCTGCCGCCGAATACATTGCCAAGGCTGACAGCGACAACTAACGCTAATCATATGCAGAGTAGGCGTTCCCGTGCAAAAACTCACAATAACACCACTTCACGATATTCTCAAAGACCAGCCAGATCGGCGATGCAGTCCAAAAACAGGCGATAAGGCACGTTAGCAGCAGGGACTTAAGACCTGCTTTTTCCTGGTCTTAAGTTGGACGAAAACCTGCAGTATAAAGGGAGCCCAGCCCAGAGCCACATCTGAAGACCAACAGATGCCATGGAGCTACTAATCATGCAGCTTGGAGACCCAAGAGGGCCACAACACCCACCGCCACCACCCCCACCCCCAGGACCACCCCCCCCGGACTGCCACCGAGGCAGTGCAGAACAAGACAGCAGAGTTCCGAAAACGCACCAGCCTCAGAGACATAATGCCAGAGGATGTCATTGCCCACTACAGGCTCAAAAGGACAACCATCCTCTGCATCCTGACCCACATTGTCCACAGGCTGACGGTACCAACACAGCGGACAACCAACATTCCTCCGCAGAAAAAGCTGCTGGCTGTGCTGCACTTGTTGGCCTCTGGTACCTTCCAACCAACAACTGCCAGAGTCGGAGGAGTCTCACAGCCAGCCCTATCAAAGTTCCTCACACCTGTCTTGGATGCCATCATCAGCTTGATACCCCAGCACCTTCACTTCTCCCACACTGCGCAGGAACAGCTGGAGACCAAGCAAGGCTTCTATGCCATAGCTGGCTTCCCGCACATGTTGGGGGCAATTGACTGCACACATGTCCTACTTGTGCCCCCTGCCGACACTGCACACAATTACCGCAACAGTAAGCACACGCATTCCATCAATGAGCAGGCAATAGTGGACCACCGGGGACTGTTCACCAATGTCATCGCCAACTACCCAGGCAGTGTGCATGATTCCTACATCTTCCGACAGTCCATCATCAACCAGCGCTTTCAGGATGGCACCTATGGAAATGCACTGCTCTTTGGTAAGTACCAACGGAACACACCACACACCTCAACTCCACAATCATACAACCCACAACTGTGGGAATGCACACGTAACAAAATCACATACAACATGCCAACCAACATGCCCACCTACCAGACACGACAACACAAGTAACTGTGGTAACAGGGGCCAGACATGTAGACAAACCATCCACAAAGGCATAGCCCCTCTGCCACACAATTACAGAATGTGGGGAGAGGTGGGAACCAAGAATGTGCGAAGGAGGCAATGGACCCATGAATAAGAATGTACACAATGCCAAGTGTGGCGGTGATGTGCTGGACAGTCTTGAGTATGCAGAGCACAGACATGTCCATGTGGACATATACTGCTGGTGTTGTGGACAGTGGACGCAACCATGTCACCTCAGGCAGTGGGGAGGACCTTGGACATGTCGCTATGTCGCCCCCCTGTAAGCGTAAGCATAGTGGGCTGGGCCGGCGTACGCCAGTCCAGCGCAGGAGTGTGAATAAATAGCCCAGGGCTCTGGGTGTGGTTCACTTCATGGATGGCCACCAAAGTAACTACTGCGTGTGTCTCTGTGTCCGCCATATCCTGACCATAGGCCCACACACACGTGGCCGACCTGCTTCAATGGCCAAATTGACACCGGCGACGAGGTGGCTACGTCACACGCCACCTGGCGCACATCTCGTCATCGCCTGCAAGGGCGTGTCTGCCAGGGCGGCGCTATCATCCTGCCACGAGGCCGCCGCCATGATCGGTGGTGCCTGCGCGGTCCTGTGCGCCTGCTGGACCCCAGCCATCACTGCTCACCTGCCGCCACCGGCGTGTCTCCAAGAGGGCCCACCACGTGCCGGTGCAATCTTCAAGCCCGAGGCCCGCGAGCTTGGCAGCCTCCTCAGCCGATTGCTGGCTTCCGTGCAACAGGCCCCCAGCGCACCCAGCGGCACCGCACCGTGGAGTTCTTGTGTGCTGACTGCTCCCTCTGGCCTACACTGCGGTCCAGCAGGTCTCACACAAATCAAATCCAGTCCGGACCTCCAGGCCTACTGCATCATCGCAGGCTGCACACCCACTCAGCTCTTCAGGTGGGCCTACCTCAGTGCATGGTTCAGTTCTGGGCGTGGTTCAGTTCCGGGATGGCCACAAAAGTAACTGTGGCGTGTGTCTCTGTTGTAGAGTCTGCGCCACCCAGCCCTTAATCGACAATCTTGCAATGTAGCATGCACCCGGAGGGCAGGCTCGCCCGACTGGATAAATAAAGGAGTGCAAGACCGCTCGGGGTCTTGGCTCATACATGCCAACTCTTGTTTGTGTACCTTCATTGCCGCAGCATAAGCCAAAGGCCTAGCCACAATCGCAGCGCGAGTTCACCCAGGCCTGAACTCCACATCTGTGTCCGCCCTATCCTTACCATAGGCCTACACACACGTGGTCGCCCACCTTCAAAGGCCAACATCACAGTGTTGTTGTCAGGCTTGCAGACATGTGCAGACAGGCATGACAATGGTGTGCCGTAGGAGTGCAAGTGATGCAACGCGCAGCGCACACAAGTAAATAGGCTTGGGGGGAGGGAGGAGCAGCTGTGAGGCTACGTAATACACATTGACCCCGCACATTGGCCAGAAGCAATACATGCAAACATGAATCCCAAAGTCACACAAATCACACACCACAAAACTTGTAAGTCTGCCAACCCAGCATGCAGAACCACCAGTTTACACTAATCTCACTTACCTCTCACAGGTGATCAAGGATATGCACTCTGCCCGTGGATGATGACACCACTCAGAGCCCCGAACACCCCGGCCCAGAGGCAGTACAATATGGCCCACAAACGCACCAGGGGCATTGTTGAGCGCACATTTGGCATGTTAAAGTCACGTTTCAGGTGCCTGGACATCACAGGTGGAAGACTCCTGTACAGCCCAGAAATAGTGTGCAAGATGATCATTGCATGTTGTGTATTGCACAACATATGTGTACGCACCAATGCCCCATGGATCCAAGTGCCAGATGCACCGGACGATGATGAGGAAGATGAGGCAGGTGGACCACACCCCACTGCAGCTGCAGCAGGAATAGCCCGAAGGAACACAATCATTAACAATTTCTTCGCATGAGCACGTCACATTGTGACCACTGTTCCCAATAAGGTGCGCGCATGCGCGCCCGCGCACCTCTGTTATCTGTAGCGCGCAGTGCTGTGTGTGGAGCGCGCACACACACAGCACATCAAACGAGAAACTTCGCGCCGCTGCTTTTAAAAAGCGAGCGGCGCGAAAAACGGGTGTTTCTTTCTTGTAGAACCCGGCTGTGGTGCATACTGTTTTTTTTTTTGTTTAAGTATTCATGTTAATTGCAGCGCCGTCACGAGCTGCGATTAACATGAATACTTTAAACAAAAGCACACAATCTGCCCACAGCCGTGCTTAGGTAGCAAAAGAAATTCAGCAAGTCTACAAACACGGCGTGAAAAGCACACGTCGTGTTTGTAGACTTGCTGAATTTCTCTTCTTAACAGAGCTGGGCTGCGGGGTGATTGTGTGACTTTGTTAAAGATTTCAGGTTAATTGCAGCTCCAGACGGGCCCTGCGATTAACCTGAAATCTTTAGCAAAGGCCCACAATCACCCCGCAGCCCAGAGCTCTATTAAGAAAAGAAATGCAGCAACTCTACAAACACGGCGTGAAAAGCACATGTCGTGTTTCTAGACTTACTGAATTTCTCTTCTTTTTTTTTTTCCAATCACGTAATTAATTTATTTTATTGACGCCACAATATATACATACAGAGAAAAGTCATATCATCATATAAATCAAATATTTATTTCCAAAGAAACCAGAAGAAAATGCACAGATCAGCCTCATGTATTAATACAAGTTACAAAATAGCAGGGATATGAGATACAGGCACACAGATGAGCAATTGTAAAAAGACTGAAAGCATAACTAAATAAATATAAGAACTGCCTTTTGTCAGGTACAGCTAGTTTTTTTTGCAAATACCAGCCTCTAAAGAGAAACACTCCGGGCTTTTTCTATCCCCACAATGATTATTCACTTAAATATAAAGGATTTTACAGATATGTGCAAACCGTTCCTTATTTGTTCCGCTCCCCTTGTGCATGGTTAAATCAAAGTATACAAGTATATTTTAAGAACTCAAAGAAATAGCCTCCCTTATAGTTTTACCGATGCCTTCCATGCGATTACATGGACTGCAATACTATACAAAAATGCAACAAGCATATTTCAGTAATTCATGGCAAATAAAAAAACAGATATAAAACAATTTAAAAGACTGCTGTTCCACCTGCGAGTTGGTTAAAG
The DNA here is from genome assembly GCA_963921515.1 of Calotriton arnoldi. Taxonomy (NCBI): domain Eukaryota; kingdom Metazoa; phylum Chordata; class Amphibia; order Caudata; family Salamandridae; genus Calotriton; species Calotriton arnoldi. The sequence goes on from CAWUFW010001575.1 coordinate 550,000, forward strand.
GACCAATTTAGGAAGAAACTTACTTCATGAACAGTTAACCAGTCGTGAAGATGCACCCAGTTTTACACCGGAATACATCAGAAAAAAAGCTGAAAATGCGACGCCATGGATGGCCTATATACACACAACTTAAAAAAAATAGTTTAAAAACACGTGTAAAAAAGTTTCGGAGTGCATGTACGAGTTTAAGACCTTTTGGCTTAATTGTCGGCGCATAAATCAATATGTGCCAGGAGCTCTCTATGCTGGCTGGTGGGATACTGCGCCTTGCACTTCGGACACTCCAGGAAGCTCTCGTCCAGCAGGTTTGAACGCCGGGGTGATGGATTCAGGGTACAGACCCTCAACCGGTCATCAAAATCGGCGTGGAGATTATAAGGCGATTCAGTGTAATGAAATTCATGGAGGTGCTTCACTGGCTGCAACAGCATTTGCTCTTTTGCCTTGTGCAACTCTTTCCGAACTTTGTATATCTGGTGTTGTGTGTTCTGGTTATCCAACTTTTCGTTTTCTAGCTCCGACATACATATCTGAATCTGTTGCTCCAGAAAGGTGATCCTCTTATTTTCTTCTTGTTGTTTCGATAAACATTTTCGAAGAACTTCAGCCTGAGATAAAAGGGTATCATCGTTCCTTTTCCTCTACAAGTTTTTGTTTGGTTATTTCTATTTCAGTCTTCAGCCTCTGCACTTTTTCTGCCATACGCTTTTTTTCATTTTCTCTCTGCTGATGTTCTTCTGCAAAGTGCGAGTGCAGGGTATTATTTAAATGCGCTGTTTCTCGACTTTTGTCATCATATTTCCATTTTAATTCAGTAATATCAAATTGCAGCTGAGCAGTCTTCTTTCTTTCTTCTTCGAGGTCTTTTATTGCTGTCATCAAGCGCTGGTCATAGTACTTTTGTTGTTCATCCAGTTTCTGACCTTCTGAACTGCTTTCTTTGGATTTATGTTGGAGTGTTTGGTGCGCCGTCTCAAGCTGCTGCTCCAAGTCATATATTCTGGACACCAATCCCTTAACGTAAGCCTCACGCTGTTGGTCATATACAAGCCACTGTTGGTTTTTTTCCAAGGCATCTTTTAGCTGGCTTTCAATTACATTTTGTTCCACTGCCGCCCCACTTTGGACTACACTGATTTCCTGTGAAACCTGGCTGGCAATGGCTCTGTTTTCAAGCTCCACACTTTTGGCGGTGACCGTGTATAGTTGTTTCTTCAGGTTGTCGGTCTCTTCAGAAAGGGACTTGTACAGTTGTTCCCGCATCTCGGCTTCCTCCGCTTTAAGCTGAGAGTTTACGGCATCGCCATCTTTCGACTTCAGCTTCTCTTTTAAATGTAGGATTTTTTTCCTCTTCTCTGAAAGCTCCTGGCTGTTCTTTTCCTTTTCAGTTTCCAGTGCAAGTATTTTCTCCAGAAGCTGGCTTCTCTCCATATCAGTCAGTTTGCCTTTGCCTTTAGAAATTTCCTCCACAGCCTTTTTAGGACTGAATTTTCTTTCCTAAGTTTCTCCAAGTCTGTATCAGATTTAGAAACTGCAGCTTTGAAACAAAGTTTGTGGGTAATTCGATCTTTAGCTGTCCTCGCCGTCATTTCTAGAAGCTTCTTTTCCTTTAATCAGTCTTGGAAGGGAAATTGCGAACAGGAAATTGTGAAAGAAGAGGGTTGCAGTCAAGGGTTCGATCTCCAGGCTAGTGCTCCGCAAAGAGTAAAATGTCAGTCCCTTCAAACAGAGCACTTGCGAAGCTTACACCTTTTCCTGCTTCTTCAGTTTGAATATCGCTGCTGTGTGTTCAGACGTTACTTCCGATTCTCGTACGTCTCGCTGAATTTCTCTTCTTAATGGACAAGGAAGAAAAGAGGGATTTTTTTATCAGCTGCAGGTTCAGTGTCGGGTGCAGAAATGACCAGGAGTTATCTAGGTGGTACCCGCAGGACACTGCATCTGTTTTGAGGAAAACACATTGGTGGCCCTACATTGTGGCCCTGGTTATGTCCATTGATGATTAATGTTTCAGTTGGTGTGATTATAGATTACTCCCAGTGCCCATCTTGGTGCTTCCTGGTTTGAATACTTGTAACCTGAAAGACAGACACAGGAAGTATCTATATTAAAAAATAATCACCAGACTGGGTTGAAATGAAGTGGCCGAGGTGGCCTTTTTGGCCAATAAATATTTGGAAGATCTTAGATGTGCAGTATGTCCTAACACTCTCTATGTTGTACCTAGTCTGTTAGCCTCTGCAACATTGGCCAGAGTCATGACCTAATGAATAACATGTGAACTTTTTGTTGGATGGGTGCTGGGCTCGTCATATGTCACTATAATCTTTCATATACATAATGTGTGTGATCACGGTGGTGGACTAAGAGGGGATCCTTGGAGCCACTGTGATCTGTCCAGATTCAATTCTAAAAGTGTGCTAGTCTCTGCCCCAAAACACAGGCCTTACTTGCATTGTAGTGCATGTGCTCTGTACCTCATTGAAGAATTTGGCGAGTCGGTGTTCTTGTCATATACATTGACTAGGGAAGACTTCAATCTTATGTAGGCAACCCAATACGATAATGTATCATCCCTGGATATTTGCTACTTATATCTACATTTAAAAGTTAAGGTCACTAGCCCTCTAAACTGTGTGCTATGACAGGATGTAATGTGATTTTTTGTAACTTGTAATTCGCTGATCCTCATGTAAAGCGCTCTGATACCTCCGGGTCTAGCCAGCGCTATATATAACTCTGCAAATAAAATAATTAATTAATAGAGCGCAGCTGTGGGGTGATTTACACTTTTCTGTGCTTGGCATAGTGTGCCACCCTACTTGTATTTTCCTGTTGCTGTCATTGCATCCAGATATATGATACAACAAGTAACATCATACCCAGGGCTTTAAGTGGGATGAAAAAACTGGGGGTCTCGCAAAGGGGCATGGCCAGTGTAATTAAGGGCGTGGCTTAAAGACACATAAGCTAAATATCTGTACTTAGCATAGTGTACCGCCCGACTTGTATTTTGCTGTTTCTGTCATTGCATCCAGATATATGATACAACAAGTAAATTCATACCTACAAGTCAGGACTATTCGCTTTGTCAATGGTTGTTAGTTGCATAAGATAAATAAGCAGCAACTATGGCTACTATATAATATTGAAAAAGCTTCCACTTAAAGCCCTGGTGACACCACGACAATGTTGCTGCCCCTGAGTTTCAAAAGAGAAGGGAAGCAAGTGTTAGTGAAGAGAATACTCCCGACAGATGGATCAGTCATTTACACACTTGCAGCTGCTATTTGCTCAGACCTGCATCTTGGCAAGATTAAAAATCTTGGCACGGCCTAACCAGCCTTCCACCCTTCTTAGTTCGTTCAGGTGAGCATGGTTACATAGAGCAAGCGTTCAGAAATGACAAGATGGCGAAAAAGGCTCCTCATAGAACCCCCCAACGTCGATATGCAGAGACGCTACTTCTGAAGCATTGCCATACCACACTCGCTGTCTTCTCTGACATATCTTTTGTCCTTTTTTCTTCCACTCCCCAGCTGCTCTCGCCGTCTCCTTCTCTTCTTTTTCTTCTTCCTCATATCAGTCCCGCTCCACGTTTACCCACTTTCCCCTTCTCCCCATCCCATTCTTGTCTCCATTTCCCTCTCACTGCCTGTTCTTTGCTTTCTCTCTTACCGGTTTTCCATTCTCCGTTCTCCCTCCCAGTTCTCCAAAGCCTCTGGCTGCCTTTCTCTTTCCGTCCCTCTCTTACCAATTTCTCCATTACTCCCTTCCCCATTTCTCGTCTTTGCACCCTGACTTTTTTTCTACTTTGTTCCTCTCTCCCCCTTTCTCCGCCACAAAATCCTATTTCTCACTAGTCTCCTCTCCTTTTCCTTCAGGCTATGTTACAATTTTGAAAACACATACCATTATCCCTGAATATTAGATGGAAACACATTTAGAATTTGGACCAGTGTGCCTCTGCAGTGTCGGTGACCTGGCCAAAAAGGACATGAAAAAGCTGAAATTGGATCATAAATCCAAAGCTGTTCTAATCAGGGCCCCCAGAAATAAGTTTGGCCCAGGGCATTCAAAATCCTTAAGATGTCCCTGTGCATTTGTTAAAGTTTTCATGTTAATCGCAGCACCCATCATGAGCTGCAATTAACACGAAAACCTTAACAAATGCACACAATCACCCCGCAGCCCAACCCTATTAAGAAAAGAAATGCAGCAACGTAGCTGCCAAGGTTTCAAATTGCAATGTGGGATGTTTTCATAATTTCACTGTAATTATTAGTGCCATTTGAACAGGGCTGGCTTTAGTGCTGGTGGCGCCTTATGTGACAAAGTTTGTTGGCGCCCCAATGACCACCTCCGTCACGGATACTCTCATTACCAACCTTTAACAGTGCCCCTCAAGTTTCCATAACCCCTCTCTCTTTCATATTTATTTTGTTTAATAGCGCCACTCATACCAGTTTAAGGTGTTAAGCACTTTACATCGCATACACATTACACAGAGACACTGAATCATAGTGTGTAAATCAATGTATAGGAAATGTTACATCAGACAGAGGAATCAAATTTCTCTTCTTGACAGAGCTGGGCTGCTAGGGTTTTAATCAAAAGTTTGGAGTGATATATGGCGCTGCACACACACGCGGTGTGGTTCCTGGCGCACAGAGCCATGGCTGCAGCGCACAGAGACCCTACAGTGCCGCACACAGAGGAAAAAAATTAGAGGGAACATTGATTGTGACAGTCCTTAGCAATCATGTAACAGTACAAAATGACCACATGAACAGCATGTGCAAATAAATTCATTGCAACACATATTCCCTGTGTGCATGTCAGTCCTCTGCATTAGCACATCACTCTGACAAGTGTAAGTGCAACATTAAGTGCTAACAATCTCACAAATAGCAAATAGATGGTGGGTATGTCACCTCTGTACAGAGAGGCTGTTCAGGGTGTCACGTATTCGGAATGCCATTACAGGGTGTCAAATGTAGCACGTAATCCCACTCATCAGCGTATCACATGTGTACAAAAACATGACATGAAGGCTGTCATTGGTGTTCAAAAAAAGACAACAGGGTGTCATTTGAGATCAAATATGAAATTGCGGGTGTCATTTGGGATCAAATATGAAATTGTGGGTGTCATTTGGGGTCAAATATGAATTTACGGGTGTCATTTGGGGTCAAATATGAAATTGCGGGTGTCATTTGGGGTCAAATATGAACCACCCTGATGCAGAGATGCACCCTGTGACTCAAGTCCCACAACATGAGCAACATGATTGTAAGGGGGATGGGGGCACAGTGAACACCTCACCAACATGGGAGATGCACACCAGCCAAAAAGCCAGCAGGAATACCTTGCGTAGAACACACCAAGGTGTCCCCTGGACATATGTGCCTTGTACAAATCACATGTGTACATGGACGTCATCCATCAATAGTAGTGAACAGTGTCAGCTAATAGGTGCAAGGTGAGAAGTCACGCGCCTCCTCACAGCTACCTGTACCCATCACTGTCAGACTGAAGCAAAACAACACTTCTACATCAGAGCATGCAAATTTGACCGTGAGGGCACGTACATGGCTGGTAAGGGTACAACCATGCCGGAAGGCAAAGCAGTGACATACCCCTGCCCCCCAATCCACATCACATTTCCAGAATGCAAGCAGATGACAAACTGACATTAGGGATGAAAGCTCCTTTGTCTGAACTAGAAGGCGGTGGCACATCTGCACCTCCGACCTTGGAATTGCATGTGCCCGGCACCCCCTGAGAGATACCATAGCAGCTGATGACAACTCCCACACTACGCACAGCGCTATCCAAAGACCAACGTATACACACCCCACACACAGAAGTCCTTGCTCGCAGTTCTCTTGCATGGAATGACTTTCACACTTACGCACAGACCATCCCAGGAGTCCAACCACTGCACACTCAAACAAATCATTGCTCCGAGCTGTGGCATCCACATAACTTTGACTTTTTTACACACAGCCCTATTTCCTACATTGACGTGGGGCTAAGTTGGGAAATTGCGAGATTGTTGTTTAGGAGCAATGAGGCCACAGCTAGTTCACACATTCCCAGTCATCTCACTGCCTGTCTGGGTCACGGTCAAACATGCACATTGATATCAGTTCCCAGGGAGTACCTTTTTTTGGAATCACTGCCCCTATATTCATCCATACTTTCATACTTGCTTGATCATTGACATGACACATCTGTGTGAATTAGAATGTTTTAATCACATTCAGTGGAGTGTTGAAGCTGGACCAGTACATGGCCATGCAAACCCCACTTGACATTGTTACCCCATGGGGGGCCAGCCAGAGTCCTTTAGGGATTTACAAGTTCATCGGAAGAGGAAGATTTCAGTCCGCAGTCTGATTGCTGTGTCATTGGTAACCAAACCAAATATGGCAGTCCATGTCGAGGGCCAAGGTGAGTGTCGCAGAGTGTATCGAGGGACAGTGGAAGGTGTTATTCCAGGGCATGATGCAGAGTGCAGAACCAAGCTGAAACAGGCCATATGGCGGAGATGAATGCTACCGCTTCCTTCTTACCACAAAGGCAGAATCATCCACATCATCGTCCTCTGATGTGTGATGTGCCTCACATGTGGGTGGTGGTGTTTTGTCTGCAGCACTGTGTGGCACTGTCACATCAGGGGCTGGAGGTGGAATGTCTGCCGCACTGTGTGGCAGTGACACATCAGGGGCCGGAGGTGGATTGTCTGCCGCACTGTGAGGCACTGACACGTCAGGGGGCGGAGATGTGGATGGAGTAGTAGCAGCAGCATTCATCTGTGCCAGGCCTTGTGGCAGCAATGCCATGATGAGGATCTGCAGGGCATGGAAGATCCCAGCTACATCTTGCTGGTGTGCAGCCGTGGCAGCCATTCTTTCCGCCTGCATCCGCTGCATGTTCTCCATGATCCTCCGCATGTGTCCCAACTCCCGGCTGTCATCGCTGGAGCCACTCTGACTTGACAGTTGTTCTTGTCTCAGAGTCATGACTCCAGCGATGTCAGTCATGGCTTGTTGGAGAGCATGGAGCGGACTGTGGGTGTCCGTTAGGGACTGTAAGTGGTCCCTGATGGGACTTAGACACCCACGTATGGCATCTAGTTTGGCTGCCATGAGGTCGAACCCCACCCGCACCTGATCAGCAATCTCCTTCTGGCCCTCTAACACACGGCATTGGAATGCCATGTGTTGGTTGTGGGGGTCCTGGGAAACAGCCGTGGTGGTGGGTGCTTCCTGCTGTGTGGTCTGTGCAGGGGGTGGGGTCTCCTCGATGCAGCTGGGCTGCCCTGCTACTTGGGGTGGTGTGCTGAGGGTGTCCATGAGCTGTTGGAGGGCGTCAGTGTCGATGTTGTGGAGGTCCTCTTCATCATCAGTGAAGAGATGTACGGTCTGCTCTGCAGGAGGTGTTGATTCTCGCTCTGCAATGTGAAGGGGAGATGCAGTTTAACAGTGTGTTCCATGTATGTTCACGCATTGGACAAGTTTACAAACAGACTGCATGACAATGTACATTTTGACTGTTTGGGAGGAGATGCCTATTTGATGCAGGGCAATGGACATTTCTACACCATCAGGGATGTGGGGTTGTACTTGTACATTATCATCTCACAGTTTCCTGCTATGCCAAATGTGATTGGCCAGTTTCTACACACAAGCGGCAGCAGTTGTGTTCTCTGTTCTGTTGTGAAAGTGTTGCAGTCTGTACAACATTGTTGTCAATGTTGATGTGCTCTGTTTCTTATGTGTGTGTGTGCTGCATTGTGGGAGAGTCAACCCTGCAGCTCTGATTTTGCTGGCACTTATCACTTTCAGGTGGTGTGCCTTTCACTTCTGTGCTTATGCAGTGCTGAGATGTTGCAGACTTGGGTAAATTGGGCTCTTGGTGGGAGTTGGGACTCTTGGGCATGGTTTGTCCGCAGATACCTTGTTGCCATCAGGGGTTGTTTGTGCACGTGGATGTGTAAGAGTGTGACCTGCTCCTTTACGGATGTGGTCCACACTCAGCCACCTCAGTGTTGTGGCGTGCACCATGTCATGATAATTGGACTGCAGCCATGCTAATCGTCATGCAGTGTCACTTGCATTGTCAGTGTGGCTCACGGACCCGCAGCTTTGCTGGGTTCAGCACATGTGCATGGGTTTGTGGTGAGATTCGTGATGTGTGGGGAGGGCCCCCTCTGGGCACATTGTCAACGGGGGCCTACTTGCTGTTTCTATGTGTGCGGCAGTGTGCCAAGGAGAACAGGGACATGATCCAGAGTCATTGTGGGTGTGCACTGTGCTATACTTAATTGTGCATGTGTGCCATTGTGCCCATCTCCCACCGTCCCCCCAGTCCCTGGTCGTTACTCACCCTGTTGTTGTTGGGCCAGGTCATGTTGAGCATTGTCCAGTCCCCCAACTCCTGCCACCATCTCCCAACTGATGACTGTGGACACCATTTCCTCCATCTCATCCAGCTCCTGCTGTGGCGCTGGACTCCCACCTCCAGTCTGCATTGCTGCTTTCCGGTTGTTGGCGAGTTTCAGCTTGGTTTTGCGCTTCACATCATTCCAGCGCTTCTTGCAGTCGTCCACTTCCCTTCTCTTCACTCGGACTGCATTCACCTTGGCCAAGATGGACTGCCATATTGCATTTTTAGTTGCCAATGACATAGTGGAGGTGATGAACAGTTTTTGGTGGTGTTCTATCACCTCCGTAATCAGGATCTTGTTTTCCTGCGGACTGAATCGCAGGTTCCTCTTCTTCTTCTCCTTGCCCTTCTCCTTCCCCGAAGCCCCTGGCTGGTCCTCCGGGGGGTTTGTGGGGTTCTGGTTGGCTTCTGTAGTTGCTCCAGCTTCCTCCATGGTGCTTCTCAGTAGTTTGTGGGGGGTTTTTGGCAGCTTTTATGGTGATTTTTCCCGCCTGGCGTGGGAATAGCAAACCTGGCGCTGCTTATCACTGATGTTTTTATCACTGTTGGGCCCATCGCCACTTTTTTCACGTTCGGGTTTCCTTTTTTATCGCTGTCCCGGTAATTTTTACGCGGACATTTGACGCGTTATCGGGATACTATCTCCTGTTGCCAGCGTGTTGAAAATACGCCGTTAACACGGCGTTAGTTTCCCGCGATAGACGGCGTTATGTAAAGTTGCGTTAACCTAGGTTGGCAATAATTATCTCCCGTTCTTGAGAATATGCCCCTAGGACTTTTGCTGGTTGAACTTGAAATTTGTGACCGGGAACTGAACTGTTGCACACATGTAAATGTAAGGGTATTTGTCAGTGAAATGTACCTATACCTAGGCCTATGCTATTCAACTGATTTTGTGAATGTTGGAAAACTCCAATAGTGGGGAAGGGTATTCGATGGATGTAATGCCTCACTGAAGATCACAACCCTGTAACTGAACCCCAAAGTGCACTGTATGTTTTTCTATTTGCTATACTTTCTTATATAACTTACAGAAAAGTGTTGGGAAGAGCAATAGATCATTGTGTCTGTTGGTTAATTGTTAAGTTCTTAGGTCCTGCTCCCAACCTAAGAAGACTTTGACTACTTGTACTCACTAACCTGAATCAAATGCAGAAAGAATGTACTTGGCACAGTTTGCAGAGTCAGTAGAACGAAAAATGACCTCAATAACCATAGTAGTGGCTAGTAGCCCCTGTCTGCCCTATGACCCTGTAATAGGGTCTGACACAAATAAAGCTACTGGTGATGAAACACCCTTAAGGATTGAATCATGAAATCTCAGAATTCCTGAAGATGGACCTTCGGCAATCAGTGTTTTCTTGATTAGAGAAGGTCAGTAGGAGGATACGTATTGAACTGGACGTTTGTTCAGCTTTGCTAGAACACAATCACGAAGCATATTTAGAGACATACAGAAATGTATTTGACAGTTCGGCTGTGTGACTACTAACTGCTCAGAATTTTGCAGAGACTGCAATTGGTCTGGCATGGGCAAGAAAAATGAAAAGCATTATGCAGCAATAAGCAAGTTTATCAGTAGAAGGGTTATTAAGGTAGCTATGAAATAATTTGGTGATGGTGCTATGAGTGGGTGTGCAACTTAGATAATTTAACTGCAGCTTGAAGAGACAGAGCGCCATCACAAGTCTAAGAGGTCTAGATTTGCTATAAAGTAATGGAGCTTACAACTGTAAGAAATTAAATGGGATGACATAATTTATGTTCTAATGCATAAGATATCGTTTCCTAAATTTCTTTGTATAAATATATTAATGTTTCTTAATAAAGAAAATATTCAATAGTCTTTTTTTATATGTGAAAATATACGGAAAAATATGATTTGTAGAATGAAATACAATTGTGCAGCATTTTTTCGCTTATACGGTCTGACGGCTTTGCCCACTTCAACAGTGAGAGTAGACCCACATTGCAGCCTTTACTAGCACGTGTATGGTTGTCCTTGTTGGAACAACAATGTCCTTCACGTTTCGCCGAGCTCCCCCCCCTCTCTTTTCGCACTGTATATTGGCCCATCACAAAATACAAGTTGTGTACCAAATTTGTATGAACAAATTGTTCCCAAAGTTCTATTACGTGTTGCTGATTGATGTCATTTTTCCCTCCATTCAGCCCTGTTGAGCTACTGCCTGACCCACACTGTGCCTTCACCAGTATGATGCCTTCATATTGCAAGTTGGACAGGCTCCTCTCCCAACCACTATGGCTATACCAGGAAGGTCTATAAACTTCCCCTATGTCTCATCAGGGATCTCCAACATCAATTCACGCTCCCTTAGATTGTGCCAAACTGTATGTTGCTCCTGTCATAGGTTATGATATGCAAATCTAAATAGTCTCCCTCACCTGTAACCTACTATCCTCCCAATGTTGAATGAAGTCTTGTTCATTGTTATTATATTTATGAGCTTGAAACCCCTTGTTTATGGTCCTGTGGTTGCTGCTACAACTATTCAGAATGTTATGAATGTGTGGGGGTTTTCACCATGCAAGATGTCTAATTGTATTTTGGACGCAAAGTTCATCAGTTGATCTGTTATTTCACATTGTATCTGCAAGAAGTCAATAATTGTTTCTGAACACATATGATATGTGCAATGCTGCATGTTTGGCTGAATACTTTAGTTAAAGCGCATATAATGCATCAGTATTAATTTAAAAAAAAAATTATTTATTTATTTATTTATTAATGAAATGTTTGAAAAGCTCATCGATTACCCCTCAGCGGTTGTCCTGGTGCTGGAAGAATGATAGAGCATCAGAGAGATATGGCTAAGTAAAAAAAAAAATTGAAAGCCTTGTTATATATTCTTGAAATGTCTTTGTGATCTCATCTTAAAGGGAAGCTTTATTTAGTGGCACGAAAATTAAAAGATCTGCCACCCAGGAAAACCTATTCAACTCTAGGAACTGTCACCAGGCATGTGGAGCCTGAACGCAAACGTTGCATTGGATTGTACAGAACAATGTGAGATATTTTATCAGAGAGTCCTTTACCGGAGAGAACTCTCTGACAGAAAAGAAGAACCTTAAAATATATATTATTTTTGCATCGGAAGCCAGGGCAGAGCTTGCAAATGATTAGATATCAAATGATGCCTAGGAATTGCTTATAGCAGTCTTGCCGCATTGTTTTGTATGAGCTGCAATCTTTTCAGCAACATAGCAGATATTCGAATATACAGAGAGTTACATTAGTACAGGCTTGACATGATTACTGCCTGGGTCACTGTTTTTTGTTGCTCCACTGGGAGAAAAGGTAACATTTAATGCAACAGCCAATGCTAATGAAAGCAATTTGTAGTGACTTTATACATTTGCTTGGAAACAATCCACTTATCTGTGATCAAACCTAGATTTCCCGACTAGCCACCAATTGGGTGACCGTAGATAATATCCTACATTTTGTCCCCATTCAGTTTGAATGAATTGGCCGTCGTCCAGAAATATACTTCAGTTATGCATTGTCTGAAAATGTCAGCTTTACCTTGTATTTCCTCACTAAAGGAAATTAATATTTCCGTATCATCCGCATAGGATACCAGCTGAAAGCCATTATACCAAATTAGCATCGCCAGTGGAACAACAAAGATTAAACAAAGTAGGGCTCATGTTATATGCATGTAATGTATGATAATGGGATGACAAGCTAATGAGAGGAATTGGACATAGCTGAACACTGGTGGAGGTGGGGTTGAAGGTTGTTATGTTTGATATATATGTCAAAACCCAATAAAAGCATTTAAGAAAATATGAGCCCAAGGGAACTCCACATGTAAGAGGGTGTTATTGAGTATAGAAGGTGTTAAATTTGATGGCTTGACAGATAGAAATGACTAGAAACAGGCAAGCACTTTGCCCTGAATATTGAATGAGTAAAGTTAAACTAATAGTGACTCATATGATGCTATTTTAAAGGATGTGCTAAGATCAAGCAAAATTAGCGCTTATTTTCCGTTTTGGACAAGTGAAATTCATCTTGTTGCTGACACTGTCAATATGTTGTAAGCAGTAGCGGTCCGTGGTAGGAGTGCCGGCTGGGCGGTGACGTGGGGTGGGGGAGGGGAAGGGTGGGGGGTAGTAAACCACGGATTACGGCCGAATACAGGTAAGTAAACATTTAAATAAATAAAACGAATTTCGTTGCGCGCACTGCATCGCATTTGGCGATGCAGCGCTCCGTAATCCGTGGTTTACTACCCCCCACGCTGCCCCTCCCCCACCCCACGTCACCGGCCGGCCATCCTACCACGGACCGCTACTGGTTGTAAGGTTCAACAGGTCCTGCGCGCAAGTCTCCATTTTAGTTACATGTTTAAACTTGACATCTTTTTCTGATGGTGACTTTTTATAAGCCTTGCACTTACATAATAATATACTTAGAAAGTATTCTGCATGCAGCACATTTCTTAATAATCATTTTATCATGACGTTCATTCACTCTGTCCAAGGATACGAAAGTTGAATGTGAATGCACTTGCATTTGGTTGCCTGGTTGGAGGCAACTTTGAGTCTCAAGACAAACAATCACATCAGTGCTGCACCTTTGACACAGTGCAATTGGAACAGTGCTTTCATTATACAAACCCCCTCTGAGCCAAATTCGGCAGAGGGGCACTTCTGCGGATTGTCGTGGAACGCTGTGCACTGTGACTGCAATGCAACCTGCTGACTCTAGCCTTCATCCTGTAAAAGATGGTAGCCTGCTCTACACCAGATCGGCTTCCTGATACATCTGACACAGGTATGAAGGGCTGGGTTGTCCTGAGAGATCTAGCAGAGGGTACTACTACTATGCTCTCGCTAGTATAGGTAGTATTAGATAGGAGTATAAGTATAATTACATAATCCTATATTCACACTGCAATGCCATGATGGTGTAACTGTTTATCGTATTAACCATTCTTGTAATGCTGGTTACACTGCTTTGTTTCCTCCTATTAATAATTGCAGCTCATACTTTTTACACAAGAATACAATTGTTAAAATAAATATTTGAAAAGCCAATTTGTATCTATCATGTGTCTCCCTTTGGCATGCCTGAGGAACAATGAAAGGGTAGATATGTTTCCATGATTTCCTTGGGGAATTAGAGTGGTCATGCTCTGAGGTTGCCGATACCATCTGGTACCCTGGAAGGTTAGGGGTTCATATGGCACACTGTGAACTAGCTAGGAATTTGGTCAACATACCCTGCTGATATGTGTGGACTCAGCCCACATGTTCTGATGGTTATGTTGTCCGGACACACAGTCCTATTTAATTCATAGGAACCATATGACATAGCACCACCAACGTTCTAGGTCAGTCATTTATTTAACAGGTCTCCTAAGTAGTTCTTACGTGTGCCCAATGCCCCTATTCACCTTATACAGGGACGTCCGTGGTGTTCGGGATTAATCCTCCTCAGCTAAATAGAAACCCCAATTTTTGTTTGGAAGATTTCAAGCTCGAACCATTAAAAGGATCACCCCACTATTGTTTTTCCCTTCTTTGAATTCCATTCATCAAATATGGTGCAAGCAGAAATTATTCCTATTAATTGCAGACAAGCTGTAACAGCAATGTTACAACAAGAAGGGCTCCTTCTTACAAGGGGAGATGCGACTATCGTGGTTGAGGCCCACGAGCAGTACAAAACAAAGGTATTTCAATCATGGGCCACCTTTTTTGCAGCAGATGCCAATTCACAAACATTTCATACATACACTCCAAAAGCAATACCAGGCCATCACAGAGCCTATTAACATTTGGAAATACCATTAACATTCCAGGAACTTCAGAACTGGTTCCAAGGCACCTTACCACATCCACTAAACAATGTAATACTAAGGGGCTTATTTATGAGCCCTTGCATCACTTTTGCACCGCCGGGGCGTCACTTTTTGTGACACACCAGCGGCGTAAAAAATGCACCATGTTGCGTCATATTTACAAAGTGACGCATCTAGGTGGATGCGTCACTTTGTAAACCCTGCACCACAATATTTAGTTTTTGGCGGTGTAAAGACGTGGAAGGAGGGATGTATGCCTTGAATACGTTTTGAAAGTTACGGAGGTCGACATTGACCAATACACCGCTTAAAGGAATATACCAAATAGTACCAGTCCTATCCAGGATTTAATATAAAAGACGCACAAAAAGAGCACCTCAAAGATCACTTAACCTGAGAAGTGAGAACACTCGTGTAGTATAACGGATTACTGATGAGCCCTGAAGAAGTCCTTTAATAGGACGAAACGCGTTGGCTACCTGTGAAGAAAAAGAAAAAAGCTTAAAGAATAAAGAAACGTGTGAATAATCTCACTTGGTGGAATTGATTTCTTGCCATTAATGTGTGCGGATCAAACCAATTTAGTAAATTTTTTATGTGAAATTTCTTTTCACACATTAAGAAACTATGGGGTCTTGTTTCTTTTGATCATCGCACCATATGTAAATAACCTCCCGAGACATAAATAAGTGCGGTTCTATATCCAAGACCTCTTTTGTAAATCACTTCCTGCACCACATTATACCTGCGTCAGGTATAATGTATGCATGGTTGGCGTTCCGATGCAAGTAAGCCTCGTAGAAGTGACGCAGTGAAATCTATGAGATTTCACTCCGCCACTTCTAGGACTCAAATGCGTCAATATCTTACGCCTGCGTCACAGCAGGCGTAGGACAGACGCAGGCACATTTGAAATGGGACTTGCCCATGTGAAATGACCCATTGCTGAAGTTGCGTCACTTTTGTGACACACTCCAGCAATGCGTCATTTTTGTGCCTACAGATACGTCAGAAATACTGACGTATCTGTAACTCCTTGCGACATGATGCGTCATACTGTATATATGACGCTTCCAGCATGTCGCAAGGAGGGCGCAATGAAAAGTTACGCATCGCTGTTTTCACGCAGCGATGCGTCACTTTTCATAAATGAGGCCCTAGGTCTTCTCAGCAATGAGGGAGCATCCTGGCCAGTCCTAGCTGGCTATACACCTTACCCAACGTTAGCACCATTAAATGTTGCAGCCCTTTTACTCCATAAACAGGTCTAGTTAGACTATACAGACATTTAACACTGTTCGTTAGGCGAACAACAACAGTAACCCAATCAAGGGCTGTGTTCAAGCTGCACAGCCAAATTTAGATTAAGCCTGGGATGCGTAGCCGCACTCCGCGAAGTGCAAAGAAACCTCTGCTGTGCTACGCAGAGCTACGCAAGCGGCGGAGTACGTTAAATAAATGCAGTTCGCTGTGATTTTCAGTGACAGATGCTTGTCAGCACTGTGCAATCATTGTGAACAGCACAATGCACAGCGCAAGTGGGCGCTGCTTCCTTTCTGCCGCTCAAGTAGATTTTTTGGGAACTCAGTGAGCTATGCGTAACCTGGAGTGCAGAAACTCTGCACACTCCGCGAGCAGAGCGGAATTCACCACCCAGACTTAATTTAGATGTGCCTGCAATTATTCCAGTAACTATCAATGTAATTATGAGTAAAGTTCCCTCCAGACAGGAGGAAATTCCATTCTGGATTGCACAAAAAATAAACCAGCTTGAAGCAGTGTTTCCCTATACGGGTTCTCAAGACAAACGAATTCTCACAATGTGCCTACTACTATGGATGGTTCTTTCAGTGCATGAAGTGCCACCTGGGACGCAGCCTTTGCTGAAATATATACTCAATAACACATGGTACACCATCTATCGCTAGTTTGCCTAAAGTGCTAAAACAGATTCAAAATGAATATGGGGCTACCTCTGCCCTGGATTTGACGATGAAACTAATTGACAACTATGCCACAGCCGCCTCAATTATTTTAAGTAACATAAAAGGGGCAACAGCAGCATTGGCAGTTTGTCAAAGCCTCGTGCAAGCCCCTATTGAAGACCTGGAGTGCAAACTACCAATAATTACTGCTGAAACCTATACATCTATAGGTCAAGATAATTTGGAAGCCAGAACAAAAATGCCACAGCTTAAGGGTAATTCTGAAAAGTGTAATACCAAACAGGCACCTGAGTCTTCTAAAAAACATTGGGATAAACCAAATAATGAAGACTAAACAAAAGCACGAGGTGAATCTTGACAACAGGAGTCCACTGAATAGCATTATAACCTGTGTAACGGTGATTCAATAAAACAGCCTTATAAGTATCAGTATTCTGATACAAGTCCTTCTCGTTCCTTTCATGACACACCCAACAAATGCTCGGAGACAGGAGGACAATCAGAGTGCAGACAAAAAGAGTATGTGAAACCAAGAAAAGACTCATCTGATTTGACATCACCATAAAAAAGGAAGAGAAACTTTCACAACAAAAACCCCAATTCAAAAAGAAGAAAGTGGCAGACGTTTCCACTAAAATTCCACACATATTAAGGACAATACTTCAGAAAAAAACGTGGGCACTGACACTGCTAGACAACATGGCAGAGGTCACAATAGTTTGCCAGAATCTTCAAGAGTTTCTGGTTTTGAGAGCAACTAATGAATGTATTCAAGTTGAAACACCAGATCAGCAGGTTAACCCTCCCAACAGACTGTATGATTTGGACATCCAAATTGAGCGTGATATACCACGTACTATTAAAGTAATTTTCTGGGAAAATGTAACCAACACTTATGACATTCTCTTAGCTGTAGTGGATTGGCCAACTGAGTTTGTTATGAATGTCCCACAATGGGAAGACATAATACTATCATATTTCTAGGTCCTTGTTCCTGTAGTTGCAAACAAGCCTATTACATGAAGTGGACTCTTGCATAAGCCCCAGCATTATACTGCAATCACATAGGAAGCGATAAAGACTCAGCTTATCATGTTATAACTTTAAGGTCGAGCCTGCAAGTGCAACCACAATATCCAATTAAGCATGAAGCCAAATGTCCAATTAGAGAAATTCTAACACAACTAGAATATCAAAGCATAAGTGAGCCTCTTATCTCTCCAATTAACAATCCTTTATTTCCAGTAGCTAAACCAGATCCTTCATACTGCCTAGTCTTAGACTTTAGACATTTAAACAGTCATACATGCACTTTTCCAATTCAAACTTTGCACAGTGCAGCACTAATGAACAACATAGTGCACAAAAAAATACAAAACCGCATTGGACATTTCATTCAAAGGGCTTTTTCTGCCAAAATATAGCATCTGAAAGCAGGGATTTAATCACCTGCTTTAGGGAGCCAGAAAAGATTCTGCCAAGTTCCTCAAGGGTATAAGAATAGCCCTGGTCTGTTCTCTACCCGAGTAACATCAATTTTACATGAAGCATTGTCCTATGTAGATGATCTCACAGATGATGACTTAAACACATACCTAGACAGCGTAGATCACATAGTTTTGGGATTTGCTGAACATGGCTACAAATTCAACTTCTAAAAAAACAAACATTTCCTATCTCAGTGTCCTATTTTTGGGATACAAGTTGTTAAATGAAGGCAAATGTTTTGCACCACTAATGTGCACTTCTGCAACCACCAAATACAATAAAAAAAGCTACAATTACTTTTAGGCTTTCTCAACTTTGGTAGAACATACATACCAAAGTATCCACAATGGGTAAAAACAGTTATGAATTAATTAATCCAGACTTTTCAAGCACACATTGGACAGCAGAACATACACAGATTCTGAGAAGACTGCAATCAGACATTCTTGCATCCAGACACTCACCCACACATCAACACTACAAATTTGGTGACCTGCATAATTGCAGAATCCAGCTGTATCACATATTACGTTCAACAAAGGTGATACTGTACAGATTGCATGTAAATCGCATGTATATTCAAATGCTGAAATGCGTTTTGCACCTACAGAAATAATTCTGACTGCAGTTCAGACAGCTGTTATAAAGGAAAGATTGTTAGCTCAGGGGAAACGCATAATTGCGGTTACTCCCATTCAAGCCTAAGAGGCTGTCACAAAGGCCAGCGTTCCTAACGTAAAAGCTTTACATCTGAGATGGATACAGAGGGCCACCTTCTTAACAGTCACTGATGTTGACTATGTCTTTGACCCCACTTTAGAAACACAAGAATTCCTCCAATATGAACAAGAATACCCTGTGCCCAGTGACATTTTGCCTCTTGACCAGAATTACTATATTGTATATACTGATGTTTCAGTCCAGCCCGCTGTTGGAACTAAACAGCAATACTCAGCAGCATGTGCCGCAGTACACGGTGTCATGAGGGATGGAGAATTCCATCCTCAAAAAACATTTATGCAATCTTTAAGGGATTGTACCGCTCAGCTGGCTAAACTTAAAGCTCTACTTCTGGCACTACTGAATACCGATCCTGAATTCCCCACAGTCATAGTATCCGATTCATATTATTGTGTCAAGTCTTTTAATGAGCATTTACATTATTTGTGCTTGAATGGATTTAGCGAATCAAAAGGCAATGCTATCAAGCATAAATTGTTTGGGGAAAGGTGGCACATCTTAAGGAATGTTTGCCACGGGCTCATGTAATTCAAACATTGAGTCAACAACGTGTTGGAATACACATTGCAGGAAATTATCTTGTGATGAAGCCACAAAAGCAGTTGTTCAGACTGCTGTAGTAGCTGCAATTACTCATTCACATACGAGAGTGGATGGTGACATCATGGTTGCTGTCAATGCTTCATGCACTGGCACACCATAACCTAAAATATTTCTAGCATAATCCTCCTTTCTACTGAGTCCCCAAAACATACCTTTTGCTCGCATTCCCAGAATGGGGGATCAAGTGGGGGATCAAGTGATACTAAATCATGACTGCAGGCTAGATGTAGCTTCTCTTGAGGGGTCAGCATCTGCAGATGCAAGTGTAGCAGCTGTAGTTTCCTTACCTCAAAAATGCTATTGGCGGCATGGTCTTTACAAACAGACTAAACAATATGTACTTAGGTGTGACATTTGTCAGCAAATTAAAAGTTCCACCGCAGCTCGCCCACCACAGCTCGCTCACCGCAGACACCTCTCTTAGTTTCAAACATACCTTTAAATTGTGTCTATCTTGACCACTGCAGACATCTAAATTCAGATGGTTCATTTAAATTAATTATATGGGCAGCAGATTCATGTTCTAGATTTCTAATTGTGTGGCCACAGTATTCGTCTGACGCTCGAACTGTTATAAAAGATTTGCAAGCCTTTATGGGGACATATGCACTAGCTGCATTCCATTAGGACCAGGTACCAGCGTTTGCCTTTAGGGGATACCGGGATACCATGGGAATCCTGGGTGTGGCTGTGCATTATTACTCCCCCATCATCTTGAGGAAAATTCAATAGTGGAAAGGAAAAAACGTGATTTAAAGCAGTCTTTTACAGCTAGAGTATTAGGTTCAGGTCATAGTTGGGCCTATCACTTGTATGGAGTTCAGAGAGCTTCAAATATT
Organism: Calotriton arnoldi; assembly: GCA_963921515.1. Classification (NCBI taxonomy): domain Eukaryota; kingdom Metazoa; phylum Chordata; class Amphibia; order Caudata; family Salamandridae; genus Calotriton; species Calotriton arnoldi. Next base: position 569,905 of record CAWUFW010001575.1, read on the forward strand.
CTGTTTAGAAAATCCTCGGGCAGCTGGACCACCCTACAAGGTCCTCTTTGGCATCCAAGTGAGCGTTCCAGACCTTGATAATCCTGGCACAGTGGCGGCAGATATGCCTTTTGACATCAGTGAAGGTTTTGCTGTCTTACAGGAATAACAGGACTTCTGAGATGAATGCTTAGATTAAACTACTAAACGTTCTGCCATGGAAGAAGTGAAGGAGCAACAAGCAACTCTTGTCTGGATTCCTAAAATTAGGGATGTAGTTCCAGAGAAGATTACTGAAAAGAAAGCATTTGGCCCATCATACCAAGCACCAGTGCCAGTCGTTGGCATTGCATGTAGAAGAACTATGATTTTGCCACGGCTTGCTGGTTGTAGAAACAAACAGTTTGTGTCAATAAACCTAATCAAACCACAGCATGTGACCAGTTCTACACAGTAGGCCACAAGAGCTCTTGGGTAGTTACTAGGCCTGGGTGGTAAACTCCACTCTGCGGGTGGAGTTCATGAAGTTTTGCCACTGCCTTCTCAGCTTGGAGCACGGAGTTTGGAAAAAACTCAGACTATGCCACGTGGCGATGTTTACTGGTGCTTGCGGCTCAATTCAATTGAGTTAATGCCCACAACATGCTTCTCAGAGCCAGCCCGAAACAAGAAAACAAAAGGGCACATGACAACCCGGACACAAAATCTGTCTCACTTGGTAATTGTGTTGACTCATACAACACACTTCTCAGAGCGGGAACAGAAGGCAAAGGGGAGCATGACAGTGCTTCAGCATTTTTCCACCAGAGTTTGCAGTGGCTGGTGTAATAAATACATCTCCATAGAGACCTATGAAGGTGCTCTCCTTGCACCTTTGCTCCCTCACCTGACTCTGATCTTGCAAAGGCGCAGAGAGAGACTGTGATTCATGACTGCCAAATGCAGAGTGTCAATTATTAAATTTAGAGCATCTGTCTGCAGAATATCAAAGTGCTCTTGGGCTGGAAGTGGGGGTACTCTTGCCCTGAGTCCGCGTGTGCCAAGTATTCCATGACTGCTTCTTGTTCTGTAGAGTCTGTTCTGGAGCCTGTTGTTTGCCTGTCTCCCTCTCCTGCATGCCCAGACTTGGACCAGCTGAGATTCACCCACCTTCTTCCCGCACTCCGTAGGCCCCATTGGCTGCTGGTCTGCATCGGGGTCCGGGCCTGAATCCTCCAGGAAGCACATCATAGCCGACCCAGTGCCCCCACAGATGAATGGATGTATCGGCGGCAAAAACATTTCAAAGTTTGACCGGCTTTGTGCGATTTGTTAGGCACACATGCCACTGTCAGCTTTGTTTTGGTGCTTGGTTTGGTCACCATGCTCTAAATACTTAGTGGTGGACTGGAAATGGAAAGAGGGCCTTCCGTGGACAGAACCTGGCATCCCCAGGGCACTGCCTACACATGGGCAAGTCCAGCTTGCAAAGCTCTGTTTGGTGACAGCCCTGTGTTCTTTGTTTGCCATCAACCTATCTGTCAAACGTCTACCCGGAGGACTGCCAACTCCCTGCCCGAGTGGCATATCTGGTGAGCACAGTGAACCATAGGACAGCTCGACTGGGAATATGCATTGCCTGCTGCCCATGCCACTCTCTTGAACAACATGCCCATGGTTCAGAACGTCCATGGCACCAGGAGACGAGTCGAGCCAGCTGGCAGTGGGAGAGGGCCATCAGAGCATACTGCCGTGTCCCCAAGCCTCGCTGTATTTGGCTGGCCAGTTTACAGGATGGTGGGGCAGACACAGAGCACAGGCAGCATGGTGCTAGCTAAAGTGGTGGGCAGCAGAAGTGGTAGTCTGGCTCCCGGCTGGAGAAGCCAATGGTGGTAAGAGACCTAAAAATGTTCTCTTATTGTGAGGTTGGTGTTAATATTGTTTTGAATTTTGTTTTGGGGTTATGCAAGTTGTTTTCGAAGGTTTGGGGGTAATGTTGCATGTGATAACCCTTTTTCTAGCACGTGAGACGGTATCCAGCACCCCTAACTGGTTCTAGCTCACAGACTAGGTTACAGGGTCACCTTCTCATGGTTTGCTTTTGTTGTGATTCATTTATAAGTGCTTGGTTTTCGCCATCTTTGACTACGTGCCGTCATGCGATCTGTGCTGAACAGTGAGTTAAAGTACAGGCATTAAGACAAGCGTGTGCAGTGCGAAGGAACACACATGTGGCCACGGTGACTCACCATGATTTCCCACACCTGCTCGTCAGCTGCGATTTTAATTAACACTTCAAGGAGAATTGTCAAGTGTAAGCAAAAACATTGTCCCTTGTAAAACCATGGCAAGAAATCAATAGTTTTCATCAAAACAATTAAGGCCTGGCATAACTGAAGCATTTTATTGCTTCGTTCTAATAAACAAAACCAGAGCATTTTAATGACATGATGCACAGATCAATATCTCCCAGAGCATTTTGTATTAAATGGCAATATGTGGTTAGATTTTTTGCAGCCATTTCAATTCACAATGAGGCATTCGGGTGGTGGAACTCTGCAGAATCTCACGGAGTTCTTATGTAACTCTGTGGAATATCGCCGAGTAGAACTCCACGAGTCCCATCAACCCCTAGCAGTTACCTGTCTCCTCTCACTACCATACAGGGAATACCTCTAGAAGCATTAAATAATACATAAATTGCGAATCCTTTACTGAAGTTCTACTACTTTCTGTTACTAATGCTAACACTGAAAGCACTCAAAACGCGGGGATTGATTCAGTTAAGGAACCTAGAGGCTGGAATCTATTGAACATGAAATATGACAAGGTGCCTCTATAACCATAAATTCAAAACGACTTCTTCAGAAAGTAGGGAGAAACTCTTGCCTACTTTGCTGTTCAACTAATTAACTGGATTACTCATAACCATTCTATTTTGTGGGTCAACAAGCAAATCAAAATGGAATCAATTTGAAAAATAATCAATATTCAATTCAAACATTTCACTGAAAATGGATTTTTACTTCATCATTATTTCATTTTTTCTTTGTTTTTTTTGTATATATAAATGTCTCGATTGGAGTACATACATTTATGCTTTACAAATTCATGCATAAAAGAAGTGCAATACCTATAGCTATCAAAATGGAATCAATTTGAAAAATAATCAATATTTAATTCAAACATTTCACTGAAAATGTATTTTTACTTCATCATTATTTCATTTTTTCTTTGTTTTTTTGTATATATAAATGTCTCGATTGGAGTACATACATTTATGCTTTACAAATTCATGCATAAAAGAAGTGCAATACCTATAGGTATCAAAATGGAATCAATTTGAAAAATAATCAATATTCAATTCAAACATTTCACTGAAAATGGATTTCTACTTCATCATTATTTCATTTTTTCTTTGTTTTTTGTATATATAAATGTCTCGATTGGAGTACATACATTTATGCTTTACAAATTCATGCATAAAGAAGTGCAATACCTATAGGTACCTATAGGTATTGCACTTCTTTATGCATGAATTTGTAAAGCATAAATGTATGTACTCCAATCGAGACATTTATATATACAAAAAACAAAGAAAAATGAAATAATGATGAAGTAAAATCCATTTTCAGTGAAATGTTTGAATTGAATATTGATTATTTTCAAATTGATTCCATTTTGATTTGCTTGTTGACCCACAAAATAGAATGGTTATGAGTAATCCAGTTCATTAGTTGAACAGCAAAGTAGGCAAGAGTTTCTCCCTACTTTCTGAAGAAGTCATTTTGAATTTATGGTTATAGAGGCACCTTGTCATATTTCAACACTGAAAGCACATCATATGTGAATTCACAGTCTTCAACTGCCAATCCTAACAACAAAGTTGTTTATTATCAACCACCTTTGAAGGTACCTACCAGTTCTCCCTTACCCCGTGAGATCCATGTTGTTGCTCAGACTGTCTCTGGCTACTTTGCTAATATTGATGACTTTTCATCAGATTCGTTACATACTTCACTGCATGGGACATGTGCATTTGTTTTCTGGCTTAAAGAGATTTATCTGATTCCACCATGATCATATATTTGGATTTCCATTTCACTGCTTTTCCTATTCATTTGGATTGCATTTGTCACAGTTTTCTTTTTGAGCCTAAATGCACATTATCTCCCAGAATGCTCTGCTGTTTTAACTGGCAGCTGAGGTTCTAAAACCTAATTCTTCTGCACATAAAGTGGAAGAGACCTGTCCCTGGTGAACATTTCTGCATTTCCTGTCCCAGATGGAACTGTTTGGGATAAGGTCCCATTTGATAGTGTTGGCCCTACAGAAACATTACAAATTCCTTATGTCTTTAAACTTTTGATGTATGACATTATCACTCCTGATAGTATTTCTGATGACTGTGATGTTACCACTGAACTAGAATCTTAGACAGTATTTGAAACTGAGGACTTACATTAAAATTTTGCTAATTATGGTGGAATATTTTGTTATCATCATTATGCACACTGTTATTTACTAACCCCTCCTTCGTGTCCTTAAAAAAAAACCTAGAGGATCTCCTCCTCGCTCGGCACCTTTAACCTTCGGATCAATACACCGTAGTGCCTTCCAAACGACTCTCCATTTTGTTCTGTCTGTCTGTTCTTTCTTATTTACCTGTGTACATGTTGTAAAGTGCTCTGATACCCTCGGGTCCTGCCAGCGCTATATAAAACTCTCTAAATAAAAAAATAATAAATAAATTTACACAGAGCTAGTACTCCTTTTCTGGTACTAACCCTTGATCCAGTTTCGAATGATTATGAACTTACCCCTTCCCCAGCAATATGCTGACCCAAACAAAATGAATCCATTCAGATTCATTCATTTTCCAGCTGTCTGTACAAGGCTATGGATTTAGGAAAAACAAAATTGAGTTGAAATCAATTTGGAGAACATTAAATTTGCAGGTCCAGGGTGATGAGGCTTCGTTTAGAGCTTGTCCAATACCTGGACAAATTATTGTTTTGAACAATATAGCATTCCCTCTTTTGCACCTTTTGACAATAGGCAACTCTCTGCAAATTTCATAGAAGAACAGCTCAACAACATGATACAAAATGGTATATATAATTCTTCACTTTTAGGTTCAGATGGGTGGTTAGTGTGGCCAGTAGACACTAGGGGCCTTATTCCATTGTCTGTGGGCCCGACAGGCCATCAGTGGGGGGCCCACCGACATCCACAGAAGCGGTCCGAGGCATCGGGAAGAGTGACCGTCCGCTGCTTTTCCAACGGGCTCAAGGAGCCTGTCGGGGCAGTGGTGGTACTGTAATCCCTACTATAGGGGTGGTGCCTGCTCAGGCACCGCCGTAGTGGTTATGATGTTCACATCTCTTGGCCATGTACATGAGAGTGTCAAAATGTACCCGCTACTACAGAAGGGTATGTCAGGGACCATATATGTGCCATAGGCTTAGCTGGATAAAGAAGGGCTAAGGAACAACTTGCCGCCCTTCTTGGATGGAGCAGGGAAATGGATCTTTTGTTTTGAGAATAATACCACAGGATTAAATATTGTGATAGATGATGTCAAAACTCTGCTAAGTAGCCTCATCGGAGAGCAGACTAACACGGTGTTCACCCAAACTTGCATCCCAGAAATCACGCTGACAAACACAGAGCATGATGGGGCCACGTTCAATTCATACATGCACCAAATATGGAGGGTCCTAAGTGAGATTTCTCTGATGCCCAGATGTAGAAGGATTAATGGCAGAAACTATAAAACCCAGGGAGGCCATAACTGATTTTCTGGATAGAATGAAGGAATGATGTGGACAAGAGACAGGACAGCCATGGACTGATATGGGCCTGCAAGTTGCATTCTTTTATAATATCCTCAAAAAGAGGCTGCCCACCTAGATGGACAGCGTAGTGGAGTTAGATAACAAATTATGGCGGAATACACAAGCCCACATATTGCACTATTACAAAAAGAAACAAGAGACGGACCGGGAGAAACAGGAGCAAACCCAGAGAGATACCAATAAGTTGGTCCAACACAAATTGAAAAAGACTGCCCTCGAGGGGGCATGCATTGGCTGCGAGTGTACAGATGGCACCAGTTATGAAGGTTGCACCACTGTAAAACCCCAGATGGTTTCAACCTAGTTTTAATGGCAGAAGTCAAGGAGGATGGCAGCAGCCAGACCTTAGAGGATGTCACTATTGCCACAGACTGGGCCAAATGGCCAACGGATGCTGGCTAAAAGCATATCATGAACAGAGGTCGATAAGCCTGGGCCAACCCTGCAGAATCTCCATCACTGGGTCATGTCCCTTCAAAACAATGACAGAAGCGAATTGCTAGCCTCAGCCAGGATCCGCAAGTTCAAACACCCTGGAAAAACATGGTCTGAAAGAGGGGGGGCACCTGGAAGAAAGGGGTCCGCAATGTCCATCACAGCCTCGAGCAAGCGTATAACGCAGAATTAACTCACCTCCATATTAGCCTGGCAATAATCAAACACACAAGGCCTTACATACACCATCTAGAGAAAACAGTAGGCCCAGCCTTTAACACTGCAAAACGACATAAGCAGGGGTATAGAGGGCCACAGAACAGCTTCCCGACCACCTCCACTTTAATGAAAAATAAGACAACAGATCACATGAGATCTAGGGAGGTGCCCTAAAGACTGACAAAAAGAAGCTCAAACTAGCCCAAAAGAAATCTCCGCAAAAATGGGATAGCCAAGACACCTGGTGCAATGAGGGCCACGTTGCACGCTACTGCAGGCCAGGAACTAGAGGGGTACACACATGACTTCAGGTCACATTGCAACCGACAACAATGGTGAAATAAGCAACACACACCCTCATTACACATCGTCACGCACATTTGTAGTACAAAAGACACTGCTCACACTGAGAAGCACCCCATGCACTCACTAGGAGAGATAGGATATTGGAGGGTTGGCACCACCCATAGAGCTAGTTAATAATTGAGACCATCCATATGCTCACAAAGATCACCCCATAAAACATCTTTTCAGTCACAGAGAAGGGGGAAGCTCAACGACCCATAAATACTATTGAGTCCCACTCTTTGATGTAAACCATCAAGAATAGATACCCCGACTGGGGCCACCTTCCAGTGCCTCACTAAAAATGGTGTGAATAGTGTTGAGAGCACACCCCTTATTTTCTGAACTAACCAATGAATGTAGCTATTATTCAGGTCAGCAACTGAATATCCAAGTGCACCACCTTTTCAGCTGCCACATCAAAACCCTGACAAGATCTACAGAGTGGGAATTGAGAACGACAAAATGTAACATGAACTTTTTTGCCTCGGACTTTGTTAACTAAAGACACTCCAAATTACCAGAGGATTACATACATCTCCCCTCGATTCATCCCAAGACCTGCAATGTTCAAGAAGTTATGTATTTTTGAAATTCTATGTACCCTTTGTTTTCCAAGGGTGTTGCTGCATCCATTCACCACCAAAGAACTGCTTAGTCAAATGGAGTCCACCCCAAAGCTATCACCACGCTTGCGTAGGGACCTCCCACATCACTTATAATTACTCCGAACCCAACACTAGCATTCAACACGCACTACACAGCAACCTCTTACATAACATATGGTATCTGTATTCTGATATAGGTGTTTGCCCAAATGATCCCACAATACCTGGGCAAGGAACAATTTATACGTACAAAATTGGTATCTTATGGAAATGAATTATTACAAATGCAATTTCCACCATGAAAAATTAAATTAATCCCTGGTGATGTATTTGATTATACAACACATTATTTATTCTGACTTTTTGACAAGCAAAGTAGTCTTCACTCGAGGTTACGAGTACCAGAGGTGTGCATAGTAAAAGAATCTTGACAAACAATTATACATAAATCACAAAATATAAAAAAGAAAAAGAACAAGAACAAGAAAAAATAGTATCAAATACTGCGCTGTACAAATTGTGAGTTTACAATTTGCGTAGCAACTAGAAGTTTTCTTCAGTTTTCCGGTTGTTTGTAGAAACTATGGCTGTGCTTCTTATTTATTGCACAGTCCATACAGGAGGTAGTCTATAGTGGGTACGCACACAGAGGACACATTTGCTCTCTGCTTCCTAGTATGTGTCCAAAAATTATATTTTGGAAGGTTTACAGGATGAATAAAGGAGACTCCTCCAAACAGTGGTGTTGGCGCGTTTCAGCCCTTTAAGATTCAGAGCCTCTTTAGGACAGTGGAAGAATGAACAACCTACAGAAAATAATACATACTTCAACATAGTATCAGGTGCACAGTGCATTAGATGTGCACCACAAGAAGACAAAAACAGGTCTTGTTAATAAGAGATGTAGAGCATGCTGAGCTTTAAAAAATATGTACATGAAAGAAATCACTGTTCGCACGCAGATTACACCATGCGTTCCATTATGGCATGCATACTCTTGTGAATGTGACATTATACTTGTGCCTAGGGAAGAGGTTAAGCCTATCTGCTGCGGCATGCTGGAGAATTGTTTGTGCATATGGTGTGAAGAATAGAAGGAGACTGATGTGGGGATCTGTGTTTTTGAAGAGGCACCATACGAGTGACGCACTTAGTGTCTGCATGCATATCGATGAGTGAGCTAGGGTGGGATGCAGGCAATTGCAAATGCTCATTACCAGAGTGAAAATGGGATGAACCATAGGAAAAGCAAAGGCGCATCCCCTGGCCAAGGGGCAGTTCGTGAAGGTATCGACTGCAGGAGATAAATGGCTGGCTGAATGCCGTATTGGTCCCAAGATGGACGCTGAAAGTCCTGTTAAAAAAGAGAAGAGGAATGCTGGAGGACTGGAGCTAATCAAGGATCAAGCACAGAAGGTGTTCCAGTGCACAAGGAATACTAAGTTGAAGTAGTTATTCCACATGCCTGAAGGTTTGCTAGGGGTGGTGCTAGTTAAGTGTAGGACCCGGGAAGACGTGAGTCAACAACAGTGTGCAGAGCACCATGGCCAGGGTCCATGGATCTATAGTGAAGGAAAGGAATTCTCTGTGTGCTTTTTGAGGTACCGGCGTACTGGCATGATCACTCTTCCACATGGTTATTTAGGAAGAGCCCTCGGGGTGTGAGACATAACCTCCAGAGAGGAGAAACGACAGACAAGTATTATTCTCCCAGACACCAATGGGGAGCAGAAGCTGGAGCCGCCATTACGAGGAAGAAGGCAGAAGGTGTCGCTTACCGCCACCCACACATTACTTACGCAGTCCTCGTTAGTGCATCAGCAAATGATGCTGGGAGGTGCACCAGGGATGGTGATGTGTCCTCAGTCAGACCCTGAGTCTGAAAAAAAGGGAAAAGATTGCACACATGGTAGGCCTGGGCGGTGAACTTCGCTCCGTTCGCGGAGTTTGTGGAGTTTTCTGCACTCCGCACTCCGCGTAGCTCGCGGAGTGCAGAAAACTCTGCTTCGCGATGTGCAGCGGAGTTTTTTTCCCGAGCGCGAATGGTAAGTTCGCGATCGTGAACGGTAAGTTCGTGAGCGCGAGCTGCCGCTCTGGTAGAATTTCTACCCGAGCGGCAGGAATACCAGCACAAACTGCAGTTCGCACTGCACTCCGCCACTCGCGGAACTTCGCTGAGTTTTTTTGCAACGTTGCTGAGTTTCGCGTAGCAAAACTCTGCGAACTATGCCCAGGCCTGACACATGGTAGTAACGAAAGACTGGGGGACACTCCATTAATCATGGCCGCCAGGCCCAGAAACTTACTTAAAGTCCTATGGTCTCTCGACTGGGAAAGCCGACTAGGCCGGCAGTGTGTGCTTTTGCACGCATCCTCAGAAGGTTCAGAAGCTGGAATGGAAAAAACGAAATAAGGCATGTGATGGTAATGTCACGTGACGGACCAGGAAATTGTAGCAGCCATCTTAGAGCGTGCAGTCAAGCAGGAAAAAGGATAGGAATGCAGTGCACAATATCAGTCTGTGTCGTGCTATAGAGTGAATGCTGGATTAAAATTAAAAATGGTGCAAATCGGAAGACAACAAAAAGATATTTTTGGAGGGAAACAGTTTAAAAATGGTGCCCACAATTTGTATACAGATGTGGAACCAAGGCACAACTATATTTTTATATTTTGCACAGAGAGTAAGGACCCTAACGGTCCTGCATTTTTATACAATTGTGTAATGTCATATCATTAGAGTAAGAAGGTAAACTCTCATATTATCATTTTTCGAGGATATCAGCGGCGTATAGCATCGCATTACAGTAACACAATATAGTAACACCTTGTGAAGGATAAGCTTTCACCTATGTCATATGTCTGGAATAAAGGCAACTACCAACATGCAGTAACGATATATGTCCCAACCACGTAAGTCCAAAAGTATATACAGCAATATCCTAACATTAGTGTTGGGAATAGCACTGCAATTGGAATTGAATTACCTATTACTTGCACTTAATGTGTAGCCGGGTCTAGTACTGTAGTAAATGGTGTATGTCTTGATGGAGCATTAGAAATTAATCAAGAGGCATATGATCAGAAGTATTTCCTGTCTACCATCGGCAGGGTGGTGAAAGCCTCTGGCTAACTATTCTGAAAATTAAATCAGGGACCACATTTCATCAGCGTCATTAAGACCCTGTGTTGCTGTGTCATATTTCTCAATAAGTCTAGCTTCTGTTCAATTGAGAATAGATTCAATGGAGCTGCCTCTTTGGTCTCTCTGTTCTACAGAGAGCACTGACCATTGGATGTCATTTTCCATGTGGTTAAAGTTTTTGTTGTGTTCTGTGAGGGGAGCAGCCGGCATTGCACATCTATTACTAGACCTAAATTGTAGTACTCTGGTTTTCATTGCCTGAGTTGTTTGCACAAAGTATGTTTGCTCGCAGGGTCATTGTACACAGTATACTACATTTTTAGTATTGCAATTGGAGAATTTAACTTGTCGATGTATTTTGCCATTTAGTGTGATGAATTTGGTATCATTAGTAAATTGGTATGCATTACAATTGCTGCATTCATACAATACAATACAATACATCAACATTTGTAAAGCGCTACAGCTACCTCAAACAGAGGTGTCCCGGCGCTAGCATGATCCAGCAGCATAAGGGTATCGGATCTCCAAACTGAACAAATTCGCCTAGTCCCGGCTAAAAAGCCATGTTTTTAGAGCTTTCCTGAACTCCCTTCTTCCGGTATACGCCGAAGTCTTACCGGAAGTGAGTTCCATAATCTGGTTGCTCCAACTGAGAAAGCCCTTCCTCCAATACGAGCCTTTGCGAATTGGGGAACACACAGCAGATTCTGTGAATTAGAGCGTAACAACCGCCTTTGCTGATAAGGGCGGATACGTTTTTTGATGTAGTTGGGACCGCTGCCATTCTGGGCCTTGAAAGCAATTGTCAAGGCCTTAAATTCTATACGCTGTGCAACTGGCAGCCAATGAAGTTGTTTAACATGTGGAGAGATATGTTGTCTGAATGGCACTCTTCTAATCAGTCTCACTGCTGCGTTTTGCACCATCTGCAATCTTTTTATCAAATATGCTGGGACACCAAGGAACAAACTGTTGGCATAGTCAAGCCTTGAAGTCACCGTAGCATGAACGACTAGTTTTCGACAGCTCTCCGGCAGAAGAAAAAGAAATTTCCTCAAACCCTTCAGAATTCCAAAACAAGTGGATGTAATGGAACGTATTTGGGAAGCAAATGTCATCTCAGCATCCCATTTTACACCCAGGTTTTTTACCGTACAAGACGGAGAGGGTGGAAAACCCATAGTGACCACTGATTGAAGGCAAGTCTAGTGTTTCACATAGGTCAGTTCTCTTTCTTCCTGTAGGGTGTGCAGCTGTGACTAGATGATGTTATAAGTTAGTGCTTTTTTTTTAAAGAGAACATGAGTTTGGCTAATTACAAAGAGTTCAGAATTTTCCAGTTTCTTTTGATTATATTTTTTACTTGGTTTGCTTTGGGATTATATGGGATGACACATGTGAGTGGATTGTTATCTGAACTAATTTTTGAAGTGAGTAAGGTCTCTCTTGGGGTAAACCATGCTCTTTTAGAAGGGTTGTGGCATTTTTGAAATAGTCATCTTCATTGGAACAATTTCTCTGAATCGTAAGAAATTGTCCATATGTCAGGTTTTCTTTAAGATTGTGAAGCCGACCACTTGAGAAATGTAACAAGGTGTTACAGTAGGTGGGTTTGGTGTATAGATCAACCTGGATCTTCCCTGTGCTGTTCTATATCCATAAATCGAGAAAATTGATTTTCTCATTATCACTAGTCATACTGAAATTGAGGTCCGGTGCTCTGCCGTTGAGCCAATCATGAAATGCTTCTAAGGTGGACTTATCTCCTTCCCATAACATCAAAACATCATCAGTATAGCAGAACCTGTATGTAATGTATTTTCTGTATGGGTTCCCGTCAGTGTTTTTTCTCGAAATATTACGTAACAAGTTTCGCTACTTCTAGGGCGAAGCTACAACCCATCGCTATGCCTTTTATTTGCAAGTTCAGGTTATATTTAAATGCAAACAAATTGTGCTTAAGGCATAGAGATGCCAAGGATACCAAGAACTCAGTAGGTATTTCATGTGGTATGGGTCTGGTGTCCAGGATGTCTGTCAACACTTCTAATGCCTCATCTTGAGGGATTTTCTGAGTATAATGCATCGATGTCAAAGGTAACTAGAAGCTGTTTAGTTCCACTAAAAAGGAGTCCTTCCATTTTATTGATGACATCCATTGTATCTCTTATGTATGCCTGAGTGTTTATTACAAATGGTTTAAGAAATGCATAAATGTATTGTGCCATTGTGTCCAATACAGAGTTGCATGCTTAAATGATTGGTCTTTCTGGTGTGCTAATGGGGTCTTATGGATCGTAGGCAGGATATATATAAGGTGTCCTGCATTCTACTCTGTAGAGAAATTCAAACTTTTTTTTACAGATCCAACCTTCTTCCAGGGCCCTGGTGGTGAGTTTATTAATCCCTTATAGTAACTCAGTATCTATCAGTCGATAGTGTGCTGGATTGTTAAGTTGTTGCACAACATCTTGATCATATTGGAAACTGTCCCACACAACTATTCCTCTCCCTTTGACAGCTGGTTTTATAACTATGGCCTTGTTGTTGGCTAGGTTCTGGATGGCTGAAGTCTCTGCTTTGGTATGATTTCTTTGAAAAAATATTTTCTCATTTAGTTTATCAGTTTCTCTGATAACAGTGTCTTCAAATACTATGACTGCTGGGGGCATACTGCTAGTTTCAGGACAGAATGAGGACTTATTTTTAAGTCCACTAATGTTGGGTTCAGAGCCATACGTGTTACAAGCAAAAAATGTCTTGAGTCTAATCTTGTGTAGGAATTGTAATACCTCAGTTTTGGTTTCTACAGAATCTTATATGTTTAAGGGTACAAAGGATAAACCTTTGTTAATGATTTGTTTCTCTACTTCTGAAAGCTGTTAATTAGACAGATTATATATAGGGATTATTTCGGTGAAAGTGGTATGGTGGACTACAGTCTGTATATTCTCTTGCTGGTCCTGAATTCTCCCTGGTCTAAAGACGGCCCTCTCCATTCCCCTCCTCTGCAGCCATTTCTGTTATAAAAAGGTTGGGCGCCTGGGTGTTGGAAGGTGGAGTTAGAGGGGCCTGGTGTATCCGACTCTGACGAGGTTTCTATGAAGGTAATAAATCTCCTTTGTGACCTGCCTTTATATTGTAGACTTAAGTTACTTCAATTGTTGTTTTTGTAGAAATTCTCTTTAAGGCAAGGGTAGACGTTGTCAATCTTAAAGTTCTTAATGTCCCTTGTCACCTTAGTGGTTTTTTGATTCACCATATGTACTTTGAACTCAGCTATAGTTGTTTCTACTAATTCTAGCAATTGTCTAGTGTCTCTAATCGTGGGATCATTGGATATTTATTTTTCCAGTGTTTCAATCTCTTTTAATTCTGCTTCGCTAATCCATAAAGCGGTCTCTATTGCCAGTGCAAACCAGTCCCTGCAGGACGTAGTACCTACTCCACAGAATTGTAATAGATATGATTTGTCCAAAAAAAAATGACAGGTATGTTTCTGACTTGCAAGCCAAGGGGTATTGCGTTGTTTTCTAAATGCTCTAGTAATACTTGTGCATGTAGTTGTGTTCTAATGTTTTTCTTTTTGAGCTGTTTCAATCTTTCAACTTTATACAAGTTGGTTATCGTAGGAGTTGCTTAATAATGATGGCTTTTCTAGCAATCTATTAATTTGGTTGTCAGTATAGCTGACTATGTGAGGCTCTGACATGTCTCTTAAAGATAGAATAACGCGAAGATCCAATTACTGATAATGTACTTTTGGCAATTCTTTCTCTCATGTGTTTACTAATCAATGAGTATATCTTAAACAGTAACCCACACACCTGAATAGGTGCAATACAACCTGTATTCTCATACAAATGATCCCACAATACCTGGGCAAGAAACAATCTACACAAAAGTAATTAGTATCTTATGGGAATGAATTATTACAAATGTAATTTCCACCATGAATATTTAAATGAATCACTGGTGACTTATTTGATCATACAAGACATTATTTATTCTGACTTATTTGACAAGCATAGTAATCTTCACTCCCGGTATGGGCACCTGAGGTGTGCATAGTAAAAGAATCTTGACAAAAATGTATACATATATCACAAAAGATAAAGAAGATAAAGAAAAAATACTATCCAATACTGTGCTGTACAAATTATGAGTTTACAATTTGCGTAGCAACTAGTAGCTTTCTTCAGTCTTCCTGTTGCTCTAACATACTATGGCTGTGCCTCTTATTTATTGCTCAGTCATTTCATTTCGTTTCATTTCGTAAAACTTTATTCAGCTATCAGAAACAGCCATAAAATTACAGATAAAATAATGCAGTTAAAACAGTTAAAAACTTTTTGATACGATACATACAGTGATGATTGTAAGATTCATTTGCTGCACTATTGCAAAATACTTTTCCCCACATTGATAAATTTAAAAATAAATAGGGCAACATTATAACATACAAAAGGTTCACTTAGGGTCACCAAATATTTCATTGCTACTTTATGTGACCTAATATTCTGTGCAACAAACAATGGTTTAAGATAAAAACCCCTAAGATTCTGATAAAATTTACAGAACAATAGAAAGTGCAATGTGCTTTGCTTGCTTTGGTCGTCACAAGGGCAAAGAGCCAGATCGGGTGGATGGGACTTCATAGTTGCGAAAGCAACTAGATGGTGCACAATGCCACATCTTATTCTTACCAGCACAAAATGGTGCTGCGCATTAGTCATATATGATAAATAACTATTTCCTCCATCCTGAAAAGTTCAAAGACTTATAAAAGGTGACTGTTGATTTATTCCTATCATACATCGATCGTTGATCCAGTCTATTCTGAAGAAAGATTTCTTTGATCCTCCTCTTGGTTACAGATAATACCTTTATAGGATCCGACTAGATAGATAAATTAAATAGCCGATGGAGGAGTTAATATACAGTAGCCAAGGGATACTTAGTGCATCATTTAAGGTTAAACAATCTAAAATAATTTTTCTGTTAAAATCAGTTTCTTCCTTGGCCCATAATGAAGCCCACAACAACAGTGGTCTGACTAGTAAAAGAGCCTCTAGAAACTGTAGTCGGACCTCGTGATGTAAAATAGTATTTGATGCAGAGGAGGGTAGGCATAATAAACTTTTTTTAAACTGTTTTCTTCTACTTGCAGGGACGTGCTATTTGCGTAACCCCAGAGACCTGCCCCTTAAAGGGCTGTAGTCACTCCTTTTGCTTTATAAATGGCTACCATTTCATCAATGGCTCGGTCCCCTTAGTTTTGAGGAAAATTTAAAAATCCTTGCGATGCCCTGCTCATTTTAGCTCTAGTGTATAAATATGTTGTGACTATGAGCTATTGCCCGCAAATAAAATACCTAAATAACAAAACGAGTTCACTAAAACAATTGGGGTATTGTCTATGAAAAACAATTTACAGGATTTGTGCTTAGGCCCACAGACCATGGTAAATGTTTTAGATTTGTTAATTGCCATTTTCTTTTGAGTCATAAAATCTGCGAAAGCATTCATCAGTCTCTGGAGGCCCACTGGAGTTTGTGCTAATAATACCACATCGTCTGCATATAACAATGCAGGAATTGGGTGACCAGCCGCCCGAGGGGTGTCAGCCTGGACCGTCTGTAAGTATTCATTGCTCGGTCCAAACAGGAGGTAGTCTATTGTGGGAACACACATGAAGCTCAAATTGTCCCTCTGTTTTCTAGCGTGTGTCCAAAAATAATATTTTGGAAGGTTTACAAGATGAAAAAAGGAGACTCCTCCAACCGGTGATGTCAACACATTTCGGCCCTTTAAGATTCAGAGCCTCTTCAGGACAGTGGATGAATGAACCACCTATAAAAAATAATACATACTTCAATATAGTATCAGGTGTACAGTACATCAGAACTGCACCACAAGAAGACAAAAACAGGCACTGTTAAAAAGAGATGCAGCATGGAGCGCTTTAAAAACATATGTACATGAAAATAATCGTTGTCCGCACGCAGATTGCACCATTCGTTCCATTTTGGCATGCATGGCACAGCACATGACTGCCGTGGGCTCCAAGACATCAGCAGGTCATGTTATGTCTGTTCGCTGATACCACATGGGGTAGGCACAGACAGGCTTTACTTGTCCTAAGAGGTAGCCCCTGAAAAAACAAACTAGATTGCACAAAGCATTCCATTGTGGCATGCATGGTAGAGCACATGACCGCCGCGGGCTCCAAGACATCAGCCAGCTCATGTTATGTCTGTTCTCTGATACCACATGAGGTAGGCACAGACAGGCTTTACTTGTCCCAAGAGGTAGCCCCTAAAAAAGCAAAATGCATTCTTTACCTATACCTATGTAGGATGAGGGCCAAAATACAACCCAACAGAGTAGAACCCCAAAGAGTAATATTGAATCCGACCCAATACAAGACCAATCCAATAGCAGTGTAGTTTTTCATCAAGCCTAGCGACATTCAAACTGAGCTAGATAGGATGTGCAGGAGGTGCACCATAGATAAGGATACTGTTTCGCCCTGAGACTTTCCAGAGAAGAGATTCTTGGAAGTGTCAAAACCATTTTACCAATGTATGAACATGTCCACTCCCGCTTCCATCTGTGGCCCCAGGGTGGCACTTAGCATATCTGGGGCTGTCTTCTTTAATAACATATGGACCACAGACATGGAGTTCCTGTATAGGGCTATCCACCCCAATGATACGAAGGGAAATGAGACGCGTAGGGGAGAGTTGAACAACAGAATAGATACCCAATGTCAGGAAATCTGGGATACTGAGGTGAATGGATATATATGGTTGGAAGGGAAGGGGCAACCCCTAATTGTACAGAAACGTACACTGCATTCCTTGTGTTTCAGAGGTGAAGGAAACATTCCACTGGGAACAAATGCAATGGGGCACGTCCGACCTGATGGACACTTACTGTCAATGCAGTGAGTTCACCTACACTCTCTCATTACCATACATGCCCGACTCTGGTCATTCCTGGAGAATATCTGTCAGAGTTGCACCAACTAAAGAAGAAGATGACTCTGTTGCCTCAGGCTCGAGAAAAAAGAACTGCTGATTATTTCGGCTGGGCTAACTACAAGGACATTCCAGAAGAATTCAGACTGACTCACAAGTAAACGAGGGAGGGTCAATACCCTTATTTACCATGCAGATGAAAGCGAATGGCCACTGGCTGCAGATATCCAGGTGGAAAATACTCAAGATGATGAAAAGCAATGAGCTCAGCCTTAATGGGGTCAAAGATAAACTGAGAGCCATCCACCTCATTGTGATGCAACATCAATATGTATTGAACTTAATGACCACAATGGAGGGAGGGGTGTGTGTCAAGATCAGTGCGTCCTGCTACAAGTTTATTCCAGGCAACGACATAGACAATTGGACTGTGACTCTTGCCATTCAAGCATTGCACCATTTACAAAGAGACATGCGTGGGGAGGGAGGTGCGTCAGAGCAGGAGTGGTACATGAACTGGTTCTCCTGGCTCCCCTGTTGCTGACCAGTCTGTGGACATCACTGTTGCCTGTTTGCATATTTCTGATGTTTTTGTGTGGTTTCCTGCAATTAGGGGTTTCCTGCTGTAAAAACTCATTCCTCAAATTGGGTGGAATGCAAGTAAATAGGAAATAGTAATAGTCAAAACTGAAGAACAACAAGCCCCCAATAATGTGACTGTCATGAAGTATGGGTTAGATATTGTAGTTGAAAGTTCAACTTGATGGTGGAATGTTAATATTGATATTATAAATGCCAATGTTTATAATGATACACACATTAGAATGAAATCGCATCACTATTCTCAAATTCACGCATCATGAATTCTCCATCAACCCCAATTCAGAAATACATGGTCAGGCAGGCTCTGCAACCTAGGCCTGAGGTTACTGATTGATAGGTCACAGGTGGAGTGTCACGTAGCTGGCAGACAAATGTGCGAATAGGATCCTCAGGTCAATCCCCCAGAAAAGTGCAGCAACATCACAGTGGTTCAAGGAGACTGGCCCCACTAAAGCACACATGGCCAGAGGGGTGCGCACATTCCCAAAACACCATAAAGTCAGATGCCACTTGAAGTTAAGAACACAAGACAATCAGGACACAGCACACAGGGTATACGCAGTGATCACAAGTCCCTCATTCTGGACAAGTTACCCACTGGCACCCATTGTGTCCACGCGAGGTCAAGGCCCACCTGCATTTGTTATCAGGGGCCTTATTTATGACTCCACAGACAAGGTCTGCATTCTTTTACCAAAGAAGGATCGACTGAAGTTCTTTAGGGTACCCAAAGAAATGTATAAAACCCTGTTCAGATTGATTGTACTTTGAGACAGTCCTCAGACTCGTTTCTATAACTGTGCTCCTGGCCGAAGTGTTTAATTAAATCAACTGTTCCTGAATTGACAAACGCCTCATTTGCTTTTTCAAGGTAAATTCAGTTTCGAGCAATACGCATGCATTACATTCATGGTCAATTTGGCATGTTATCTGAAGGGTGTCCCTGCTGCCTTAATTTGGGCAGTATTCCAAATTACTTTCAAATAGAAGTTATTTGATTCTGAAGGACCAAGGTTGTAGGAGGATGAATCCGGAGTACCATATGTGGTGTTGGTTTCCAGGGTCATGACCTGTTGTAGTAATGTTTTGTTCCCACCTGCACACACAGTCAGGGAAGTTACTGTATGGCTTTCAATTGCTACTTTTAACGTTAACTTTGATAAGTTAAGTCGACTAAATGTCTTATTGTTTCCAAAGTACGTTGCCCTAACATCTGCTAGAGAGATGATTGATCTCCAGGTTTGGTGAACTTGTGCACTGCATTTTTGATGCTTCAAACACCATGGGAGTGGTAAACTTTTTTAAAGTGTTTGGGTCTGGCTTTGTCAGCATGTTCCAGACTGTATTTGGAGTAGGCCTGGGCGGTAAAATCCGCTCCGCTCACGGAATTTGCGGAATTTTGGCAATTCCGCCTTCCGCGGAGAACGCGGAATTGCCGAAAATTCCGTGATCCGCGGCATAGCAGAATTTTTTCCTTGTTCGCGCTTTCAAAATGCGTGTTCGCGCACGCGGTAGAGACTTACCGGGATCCATGCGTTCGCCAACGAGTTTTCCTATCTGTTTGCGTGCGCCACGAGATTTTGGTAGCCAGCTGCGCGATCCCGCGAGAGTGTGCGATCGCGAACACGTCATTCGGACGCGCCATCGGACATCCGCGTTCGCAAACAGGAAACACGCATCATGAACGGGCGGGACAAGTGAAACAAGATGGCCGCGCCAATTGGCGACCACAAGGGCAAGTTCGCGAGATATTTCCCCCCGAGCATGCAAACAGCGTCCCCAAACAGGAAAAACGCATCGCGAACGGGCGGAACAAGCAATTACGCGTGCTCGCGGAATTCTGCGTAGCTCGCGGAGACTTTTTACATCTTCGCGGAACTTTGCGTAACGCGACTACGCAAATTCCGCCCAGGCCTAATTTGGAGTGATTCCATCCTTTATACACTCTTTGGTCTCCAGTGTATTTGGAGGCATATGGCTTGTGATATTTCTCAGTTGTTGGTATATTGGTCCTATTTTTTTGCTCCGCAATGGATGTTTCACCTCGAGGCCAAATGATGAGGGAACTACCACACATCCTGCTGTATCGTGAATGCATAATACAGTACTTTGGAGTATATTTATTTCAGGAACTGTATGAGAAATGGTCTTTGTCCTTTCGACCTATATGGTTACACTGCGTACAGCCTGTGTTCCACTGCCTATTGTGCCCTTTCGCATGTGCACTAGATTTATGTCTTGCAATGCAACTGGTTCAATCTATGGATCTGCAGATGCGTCCGTTAAGGGCTCATCTTCAGTGTTGTTCTATGAGACTACCATTGCTACAGGATGCTTACTATGAGCAATTTCTGGATACTTGGGCTCCTGGATTCCTGGTTTCCGGCTCCTCCTCTGTGGTTACACTACTTTGCCGCTGATTGGGCTGGATATAACCATGTTTGGTCTTTGGAACTTACAGACTGGGCCAATGTGTAAACATCATCTGCAGATGCAGGTTCCTTCCTGGATCCTATTTGCTCTCTGATCATGGGAAACCTTTTGAAAGCCTTCTAGATTTTAATTCAGCACTTCGTTTTTTGTATTTCAAATTGATCTTTTTCATTTTTAACAATAGCGTGCTTTTAATTGGCGTTCTTAATGCATTATGGCTTTCAATTGCATTTATTATTGAAGGGCATTTTATATTCATTGTATAACCATTAGGCTTATATTTTAAGTTTGATTTTTAGACCAACTTTTAAGCTTTTAGTTTGAAGGAGTGGGTGTTGTAAAGTTCAAAGAGACCCGCTCACAAGTCCCCATTTTATCGACACATTTAATCTTGACATCTTTTCTAATGGTGACTTTTTATATGCTTTGCACTTACACAATGATATACTTTTTTATTCTGTATTCAGCACATTTCTTAGTAAGCATTTTATCATGTCATTCTTACACTCTGTCCAAGGCTAGGAACATTGAACGTGATGCTCCTGCATTTGGTTGTCTGTTTTGAGACAGCTCTGAGTCTCAAGACAAACAATCAAATCAGCGCTGCACCTTTGACACAGTGTGATTAGAACAGTGCTTTCATTATATAATCTAAACAATCAAGGAGGGTTAACCTTATCTCCGATGATCCCTCTGCTAAGGGGAATCGTTAGTGGGATCTTGGCATATCTTAAATATATTTGTAGGATCCTTACCCACAGGTACTAGCTGTGGTATGTTTCATCATTGGATCATCACCCACTGCACCTAGTGTGAGTGGGTGGGCTTGGCACAATTTGTTAGTGGTGCACTTTTCTAAGAGGGATTTTGTGAATTTAAAATTGCCTTCTGTATCTTCTCGTCTTCAATCTGAGGTCCTTTGGAAAGGTAAAAACAGAATGATGTGACTGGGTATAATGGCCCAAAACATCCTTGGGTCGACATGTTTCAGCCTTTCTACATGCCTTCAAAGATCAATAGGCTTTCTTCAGGACCTATGTAATGGTAATCTTTACAATATATTGATTGTAAATGCCTATTATCTCAATTCTTGGTGGTGTGACACTATCACACATACAAATATAATGCATGCATGGTAATACAGACCATTGCAGAATTTTTTGTCTGTATTATACTGTGTGTTGATTATTTTCAGCTCCATAAGGTGCGACGGGAGGGCAATCTCTGTACTCACACATTTGTCAAGGGAAGTTGTTCTGCCATTCACCTACTTGTATTCCCCCAGCCATGCATGTATATAAACCACCTCTGAGCCAAAATCGGTAGAGGATGGAAGCCTGCTTTAAACCAGAACGGCTTCCTGATACAGACACAGGTAAAGTGGTTGGGTTATCCCAAGAGATCTGGCAGAGGGTAGTACCACTATGCTCTCGCTAGTATAGGTAGTATTAGATAGGAGTATAAGTAGAAATGTAATCATATAATCACACAACAATGTTATAATGGTTGAAATATTTACCTTTTTCACCATTCTTGTAATGCTGGCTACAATGCTTTGTTTCATCCTATTATTAGTTGCAGCTCATGCTTTTTACGCAAGAATAGAATTGTTTAAATAAATATTTGAAAAGTCAATTTGTATCTTTCTTGTGTCTCCCTTGGGCATGCCTGAGTAACAATGAAAGGGTAGAACAGCTTACGCAATTTCCTTCTAGAATTAGAGTGGTCATGTTCTGAGGTTGCAGATACCATCTGGTATCCTGGAAGGTTAGGGGTTCAGATGGTGCACTGCAAGCTAACTAGGAATTGGGCCAACAAACTCTGATGATATGTTTGGACTCAGTCCCCATATTCTGACGGATATGTTGTTGGGATTCAGAGTCCTACTTAATTCCTAGGAACCACATGACAAGTATAGCAACCTCAGTACTATGTGGGTTTCTCAATTGTGTGGAATGTAGTAGCACAGAGGACTCAATATACAGAGATAGAGGTCTATAGTACATGGGATTCAACAATTCCTGTGTATTTGCCTGTCTATAAGTTCTTTAAAACCAACGACTTTAAATGCACCCAGCCTCCAATTATAAAGAAAAGACATCAGAACTTGACTATTATTATTACAGTTGAGTATGGACGTCACAATGCCTGCTGCCAGAGCCAACAGCTGAGGTGAAAGGTAGGTCAGGTTACATAGCATAATTGAAGCAGCAGTTCAGCATTGGAATCTAAATGTTCCTTTTCTTTCTTCTGCTCTATTTTTGTAGGTTACAATAACAAGCAGAGAGAATGTGTTTATTTTTGCCACTTCTTAGATAGTTTATAATATCTGTTTGCAACAAATATTTAACAGGTTTACAAGTTTTTGATGTGCTTAACTTTGCATTAGAGGTTTTATTGTTATTCTTCATGTTTGCAAATATGCTTGCTCCTTCATATGAAAGAGCTATGCATCAAGGTTTTAAGTGGTTTGTGGGAAAGGTGATTGTGTGACCATGTATTAAATGGGATAAAATACCCACTGGCATACATGATAAGATATTGCAAATCACCTCAGTGACTTGCAATAATGTATGTCAGGGGTAGTTTATCCCTTATATTATCTTCATTTTCTAATATTGTGGCAGGAAATGGCAAAAGTGTTATAGGACAAAGAATCTCATGATTGTAGGGCCAGCTGTTGGCTTTTTCAAAAGGGAGATCAAATAAGCATGCTTCCAGCCAGTTGGCACCACCTAAGGTTGGGCGGAATTGGTGGAGTTTCATTCCGTGGAATTCTGTGAAATGACATTAAAATTCCATGCAATTTCGTGAGGGGGCAGAGTCGGCACCGCAACATACAATGCCTACCCTCTGTGCCCTTACATAAGTATGCATTGGCACCGATGAGTATGTACTACAGTGCTGTGCATACCCCTCAGTGCCCTTACATAAGCATGTAAAAGCACCAAAGGGTATCCACTCCAGTGCATACCCCTCAGTGCCCTTACATAAATGTGTAAGGGGACTGAGGGATATCCATTCCAGTGCATACTTCTCTGTGCCCTTGCACACTTATGTAAGGGCACCTAGGGGGATGTGCACCGTAGTGGTACTTAAACTGGGCAGGAAGAGGGAGCAATCCCTCTATGTTTAAAAATTGCTGCAGATTAAAGTTTAATCTGCAGTGGTTTTAAAAACTAGAGGGACTGCTCCCTTCAGCTCTGTTTAAGTACCATTACAGTGCTGATTTTATTTCACCGACGTCAGAATTAATTAGTAACTCTGGGTTACAGGAGTAACGTGGAATTACTAAATTACTCCAATTCTGCTGGCGGAATTGAAAATTCAACCCACCCCTAGTACTACTCCTGATGAAAGTGAAAGAGTGGAAATGTTAAGCAGTCACAAACGGAGTTTCTGGCCATTCGCGACAGCTAAAATGGCTTCTGGCATGTACTAAACCTATTTTGCGAGTCAGTAACCTATTGCTGACTCACAAAATAGGGTTTGCAAGTTTCTATTAGAAAGGGGCGTGCCAAGGACGTACCTTTCTAATAGCGAGTCGCAGGGGCATGTATGAATGTTTTGCGACCGGAATGCAGTTGCAAAACATTCATCCGTTGCCGATTCCGTGAAGAAGGTGGTAACTAAGCCCTGGTGGAGTTTGCGTAGCTGTGCTACGCGAACCTACGAGAAGCAGTAAAAGAACTCTGCAACGCTACGCGGAGTTCCGCGAGCATGCGGAGTTGCTTGTTCCGCATGCTCGAGCATGCTCGCGAGATGTTTCTGACGTTAGTCAACGCGGATTGCGTGTTCGGGGGGAAATTTCACGTGAACTTCACCACGTGGTCGCCAATGGGCATGGCCATCTTGTTTTTCTACTCTTTGCATGGTTCTGGGGCCTGTTTTTCATCCCTCTCCAATCTTTTGAATCCTTTGTTTCTTACACTGTTTTTCTGATCTTTTTTATTTATTATCTATCCCTCTCTCTCCCTAAGTGTATATTTTGCATTTTATTTCTATTTTTACTGTGTTTTTGTACTGTTTTTCTATTACTTGCTTTTTTTTTTACTTTCCTACTTCTTCTTCTGACTTTATTTTTTACTTCTACATTTTCTTTTCCGCCCCTCCAGAACCATGGCTAAGGCTAGTAAGAAGGGGAAGACCAAGGATAGTGCGACCAAGAGCCGCCTTCCTTGCGGAAGACGGTACCCAGAAGGGGTGCAGCCCCGGGCCCTGTTCGCAGAGGTGGAGGTGGCCACCCTTGGTTTTTTTGTACAGCGCCACCTCCCCTTAACCTTGGCAGCAGGCGGCAGGCCTGGCTCCGGCTACGCTACCCAGGAGCGTCACCGCCGGTGGGCGAGGGTGCACTGAGCAGTGTTTCGCTGCTCTGAGGTCTGGCGCACCCACAACCAGCTGACTCACCGGTGGTCCGACATCTTGGACCAGGAGCAGGACCTGGTAGGCTTGCTAGGTGTTGAGGTCGTGGGGCTTGCTGAGTAGCTAATTATAGTACTATTGTGTGTTCTGTTCTGTGTTATTGCGAATATTATTATTTTCCCAAATAGCAAGAATGCTGCTGCTTACATGCAGGTAAGTTATATTTAAAAATCTTATATTATGTGTTATTCTTCTAGACACTAGACAGGTGCTCGGCACTACTAATCTTACTTGTTTGCAACTTTGCGCTTGCTTGGGCTTATTATGTAAGAGAGTTTAGAGAACTTAAGTTAGGTAATGCCAGAGAAACTCCTTTCCTTTGTCCTGTCACTAAGATAGTGGTGGTAGGTAGGTAGTTTAGTTACTTAGTATTAGTTGGTGACGCGTCCTCTGTCACGTGCTGCTGACTCCAGTCCTTAGTAGAACCTTTTGTAGTTTGTTAGTAAGTGAGTAATATAGCAACTCATCAGCACATCAGCAGCAACCAACCAACAATTTGGTGTATGCAGGATGCATGCATCCATCTATGCATTTTTGAGGTCTAAGATAAATGGAAATGCAGACATAGTGAACAATTGGCCCGTCAAAGAGGGTTGATTCATTGATCATTTTGAATGAGATTGAAGAAGCAAATATATTTTTGGGCAATTCATTTCCAATGTCTCTGCTAGGTGGTACTTACAGGTTTAGGATTCTGGAATCGGAATGGAACACTGGATTAATAAATAATAACTAGACGGTCCGCGATACTACTACTAGTCGATGAGATTAGATAGTTCATTTTTATTGCAATTGTCGTTTCCTGTCCAAAAATGTTTTTAGAGCATTTTTTAAAATATTTAATTTGTTTCACACCAATCAATTTGTGTCTCTTTATTATATCTTACATGATCAGCATCCAGGGGCAAGAAGACGACAGGGTCGTCTGAGGCGGGAGCTGGAGATGCCTCCCAGGGCCAGGATCGCTCCTCTGACGGCTCTGCTGCTGGCCCCAGTAAGTCCTCCTGTTGTTAATATTAATAATTATATTTCCATAACTTTTACTGCACTTTATTTTTTCCGAACTATTATTTCCGTTTCCAAATTCTTTTTTTACCAAATTTTCTTCGAACTGTTTCTAAATTCTTGTTATCCCTGCATTACCTACCTACTTAGTTTTTTTTTACATCAATCTAACTGCCTCTGACTCTGTACTACTATGAGTCTGTCTGTAGCTTGCCCAGTTGGGCATTCTTTATTTTTTAAAAGTTTTAAAACTCAGATTCACCAATAGCTCTAGCCACTTTGTCCAGTCCTTTGGGTTGTCCTCGTCTTAATCTTGAGAGGATTTTCGACAATTGCCACCAACAAAATGCCCAACCAGATATTTTACTAGTTTTGATATGATAGGACATACTACTGTCTACTCTACTCTAGTACCTGATTTGTACTAGTGATGTATGTGGTGTATGTATGTATTGTATTTTCAATCTTGCTAGTGAAAAAAAAAAAATAGGTGGAGGCGTATATGGCATCTAAAAAATGTGTAATGTTTTTTCTAGGTGTACCGACCACAAGTGACGGGGCCAGAGGCGGGGCAGGCGATGCCAGCCAGGATGGAGCAGATGCTGCAGCTGCTGCAGGGGTGGGTGAGCCAGCAGCAGTGGCGGGCGGTGGTAAGTAGTACTTATATTCCTTACTTATTGACAATAGTTACACAGTTGCTGCAAGGGTGTACACTGTACTGTTGAGAGAGACTAAGTTGTTGTGAACAACGGTTGAAGAAAACAACCTTTACTTAGCATTAGCAATAGCATTAGCCGCTGGAGTTGAGTAACTAATGGCCTCTGACTTCAACTCAGCTGGGCAAGTTTTATGAAGAAGACTATGATGACCTTGATGGATGGGTTGAACGAAAAGGGAAAGAAGGATGGAAGGAGAAATGACGGGCGACATGTAATATATGACTGGCAGAGAAGGATGCGTGGGATGCATAGGTGGCTGATAGGAATCGGATGCATGGGTGGTTGAAGGATGGGTGGAAGGTGAAAGAAAGGATGCCTGCCTGGGTAGGTTAAACTGTATGGGTGATAGGAAGAATCCTCCGGGGGGTTTCATGGGTTAAACTCAAAGGCAAACAAGGAAGGACGCATGGGTAGTGGTTAAAAACAAATTACAAATGTATGTTGTTGGTGAAAGGTTTGTTGAGAGATTAAGAAGAATGATAGCCATGTTTACTTTAAATAGACGGATGACTGGATGTTACAATCATCATAGCATAGGTGGAGACTGCCACTGGATAAAGACAATGTAAAAGAAAAATAAACCGTTCCAGAGTAGCAAAGCCAAGGAGAATAAGATTAGAATTAAAAAAATATAATGCTAGAAGAGCAATGCAATGATAAATAGAAAAATCGCTGGGAATAGAAACAAGGACTGGTTCTTTTCAAGGTTTTTGATTCAAGGTTGTATTTCAGAACACTCCCTTGACTCACAGTAGTTTGCAAGCACAACATATATATTGTGTATGTATGTACCCATACCCACCCATTACCAAGCACCTCCCTCCAACTCCGAAGCCCACTCCCTACCTATGTCATTTTCAACTGTGTCAGCCTGCCATGGGTGGCCTATCCGCTGCATGGTTACACAATTCACGTCTTCCCATATATAATCAATGATCATTTGGATCAGATATCATCTGCCTTGTTGTAGTAGTCAGGGTGAAAGTGAAATTGAGCAGTTGCCATTAATGTAACAGAGTATGGCCATAATAGAAAAATAAGATAATTGTGTAGTTGTAGACTACAGCTGCCCCACCTGCAGACAGTAGTAAATAAAAATAACATGAGTCTGCGACACAACTATGTCTGTCTAGGGTGCAAGCTGACTGAGCTGGCATGCCTACAAGGTTAATTTAGCTAAACAAGAGAGAGAGAAGAGAAAGACTTGTCTACCTCATAGTGTCTAGTAGTCATAATGCCTGAAACTCCCACAAATGTTAGAGGCCGAGGAAGTGGGAGATAGCACAAATGTTATGTACTGTGCTTGCTAGGGCTACTGTGCCACTATGTGTATAATTCATTTTGTGTTACTGTTTTGCTAAGATTATTGGTTACAACTGTCTTTTTTCTTTCTTGATATAGCTACTCCTTCTCAACCAAACAGGAAGGAGTTAGTAGCCATGGCCCGGCACCGGAAGCTGGAGGCCGTCTGCACAGAATATCGGCGGCTGGTGGCTCTGGCGGAGGAGGAGGTGGCAGCAGCTGCAGCCTCCTCCAATGCCACAAGCCCCAGCCAGGCCCCCCCAGTGGTACGGCACCGCGGTCTGGCAGCCACCCGCTGCACTTCATTGAACACTGCTGCCCCTCTGTGGATGCAACTGTAGAGCATTCAAGCGCTGCATGCTCCTCTGGATAGCGCGCCTAGAGGAGCGGATAAAGAAGTTCCTGGAGAGTAACCGGCGACTGCAAGCCCACTGCTAGAACTCCGTTGCCTTGCCCCTTTTTACATTTTTATTTGGTGGGTGGTAATTGGGCATTGGGGAAAAGTTGGGGTTTTTATTTATGGACAATGGACTTTTGGCGTGGACATTGGATTCGACTCTTATCTTTAGATATTGGTTGGGGTTAGGGAGAGGGGTGGGTCAGGTGTTGTTGGTTTTTCCATTAGTTTATTTTGTATGGGGAATAAATTATTTATATTTACTTTACATACAATGTTAATGTTTTGTGGGGGGGTTACTCTTTTACTTCACACAGTTTCCTTTGCTGCTGCAGGGCCACAGCCAGTTTTTGATTGAAATAATACTCTGCCGATTGTGTAACACACCAACCGATAGATGCGGTACCCTCACTTGTGACTTGGCCTACTAGTACTGTCAGTCTCTGCTCCTAGTCTATGCAGTCTGCAACTGGACTCAGAATGGTGTGGGTGTGTGAATTAATGAATTAATTTCCATATTATTAATTATGCCTCCCCCAAACTTCTTCTCTTACCTGTGATTGATGTTTATTTATACATAGGCAAAGCGATGGCTGCATGGTGATGATGGTTTGGTTTACCAAGATGCCATGGTGGTGGTGGTGGTAGTAGTAGTAGTAGACACTGACAGTCGCATTTGCAAAAGAAGAAAATTAGACAGTCAGTCGCCTGAGGGAGACTCAGGAACGATTAGTAGATTCTAGTTTGTGGCACAAATGTAATGGTTGCATGACACAATGCTGCTTTGCACCCTTGTATTTTCAGATAAGCGAAGGGTTAAGCTCTCCACCAACTCATATGCCTCTTTTTTTCCCTCCACACCTGCGTACATTGCAGACATCCCCTTCAGCTGTTCCTGTAGCATGTGCAACAATGGGATAGCTTGGCCCATAGTACAGTCCTCCTGACTGACTTCACGTGTGAAGAGCTCGAAAGGAAGTAGCATCTCTGTCAGGCATTTAACTATGATCATGCCTTTCACATTAGCATCCCCTCTTTGCATAACATATTCATTGATTGGTCTGTACAGCTCAAACAGACGTTCAAGCATGTAATAAGTTGAGTTCCTTTTTTTTTATATATTTTTTTTAATATTTTATCAGACAGCCATTTGCTGAAAACCATACAAGAAAGAAACCAGACATCTGAGTACTATACATATTTTTATTATACAAAAAATTAAATTAACATGATGAAGGTATCAGCCATATGGGAGAACACACAAGAGTATACAGAGAGCATCAACAGTAAACGTCTAATGATATTTGTGGGAACAGACAGTAACATTACCCAAATGATCCCCCCTTCTCACTAGACCATAAAAAAAGACACATACACATAGGGGAGCAGAGCCTAACCCCGGTGGCCAACTAAGACCGTCCTTCCTTCCATCTGTAAATGGGTCCCCATATACGTTTACCCAACAGCCTCCCTCTTTTCCCTTTCCTCTCATAAATCCCCTTTTCAAGATTAAAGCTAGATAAAAGCCTTGCAAGCCATTGTTGAAACGTGGGTGGTATTTTATCTACCCATACTGTAGAAATACAAATACGCAGTACCGCCATAGCCATAAAGATAAAGTTTTGCTGCGGGTCTTGCCAGGTCTCACCATTTAGACCTAACAGAATTATAGACGGTGTCAGGGTCACTTTAATTTCCAATGCACTATCCATAAACTGTTCTATTGCTTTCTGGAGGACTAGCAGATTAGGGCAGGTTGCAAACATATGAATTAAATCTGCATCCCCACTGTCACATCGAGGGCACGTAGTTCCCGTCTGTCCCCCCCATTTGGCAATCCTAGCAGGAGTATAATACAAAGAAAATAATGTCTTATACTGTTGAGCTTGCAGCCCTGCTGAGCATAATGTTGTTTGGCCTAATTCCAATGAAGTCTTGAAATCAGCATGAGCTACACCTAGTTTATCCGCCCATTTCTTCTCATGTTTTCCTAAGTCATCCTATTGTAACAAAGTGAGCTCAGCATAAAACCTCCGTATAGTACAGTCTGCCCCTCCTCTGACAACCTCCATAATATTATTTCTACCAAAACCACTTAGTCCCCCCTTTTTCCCTCCTAAAAAACTGTGAATTTGGAGGTACTTAAAAAAGTCTCTTTTATTAATGCCATAAACATTCTGTAGATCTATAAACTGCACAATTCCGTGTGGGCCCATTATGTCAGCCAGACTCTGGATCCCATGCCTTCCCCATTCAACCATTATAGAATCTGCAAAGATTTCCGCAGGGAGCGTGGGATTCCTGAGCAGCTGAGTATAGCCATTCAGCCGGCCAAGACCAGTCTTTTTGCGAAATGCTGTCCAGATCCCATAAACAGCCATCAGAGTTTTAAACCGGGTTCTCTTGAAGTATCTAGGCTCAGTAAACTTCAGGAAGCAATTCTCCACCTCTTTTCCAACCAGAATTGAATACATATCAATTGAGCCCGACTTGACCCATGGATCGAGTACATCCCCACCAATTAACCCACTCATATATTGAAAGGCTGCTGCCCAGTAATACATTCTAAAATCGGGAACAGCCAGCCCTCCCCTTTCCCTGGGTAAAGCCATAAAGTGTAGTGCCCTTCTGGTTTTCCCATGTGCCCAGATAAACCTGTTGACTAGATGCTCCAATGCTGAAAACCATGTCTTCTCAAATTCAAGTGGGATGGACCTAAAAAGATACAAGATCTTTGGCAAAAAGACCATTTTAACCACATTACATCGCCCAATGAGTGAAAGGTGTAGGTTGTGCATTCTATCAAAGTCCTGTTTGGCTTTAATCAAAATTGGCTCAATGTTTCTATCTACGACTTTTCCCAAATCTGCAGATATACTGATCCCTAAGTACACTGCTGAATCAGTCACCCGGTTGTCCCCACACACTGCTCCTGCATTCTTAACAATCTGGGATTTGGAGCCGTTTAAAGCATACCCTGAAACCCGGCCAAAGGCTAGGGCCACCACCTCAATAACGCCTAGAGCGGTTTCCGGGTATGGCGTAACCAGGGCGATATCATCAGCATATGCAAGGGTTTTATATTCTAAGCCGTGAAATCTCATAGGAATGATGGCTCCATTAGCCTCCAACTTCCGAATTAGGGGATCGATATAAATTTCAAAAAGCAACGGTGAGCATGGGCATCCCTGCCGGGTACCCCGTTTGATTAATAAAGGAGCTGTATAACCACCAATTACCTTGAGACGAGCTGTCGGTTCTTTATAGAGTGCCTGGATTGCTTTAATATATCCTCCCCCAATGCCAAACCGTCTCATAACTGCCCACAGATAGTCCCAGGAGACCCTATCAAATGCTTTTTCGGCATCCATCAGCATGACTGCCATTGGGTCTCCTGAGACTTCGGCAGCATCAAAAAGCGTTACAACTCTACGAACATGCTGCGTTGTGCCACACCCTGGAATAAAACCATGCTGCATCGGGCTAACCATCTTATCTATAATTTTACTAAGTCGAGTTGCCATAGACTTAGAATTTTTTTTAGCATCGGTATTCATTAGGGTTATTGGACGGTATGATCCTGGCTCTTTGGGTGGCTTCCCTTTTTTAAGAAAAATGACGATGTCCGCCCCTGCCCATGAATCTGGCACAGAACTACCCGATTGTGCTTGATGTATTATCTCGACTAGATCTGGCCCAATGATTCCCAGGAAAACTTTATAAAATTCTAGGGGGATCTGATCCAGACCGGCTGCCTTGCCAGATGGGAGGCTTCCTAGAGCGGCATAAATCTCTTCAGCTGTCAAAGGTGTTTCCAGTGCCTCCCTATCTTCATTGGTGATTGACTGAATTAGAACCTCGTTAATATACCTTTGAATTTCCCACGGGTCTTTTGCCTGTTCTTCCTCATATAGATTAGCATAGAATTGTCTGAATATCTCCCGTATTCTTTCTGGTTCAGCAACTATGTTCCCTTTCCCGTCTGCTATCTCCTTAATCTCCCCATATGCTGTTATCTGCCTCAGACGTACCGCTAGGGTATGCCCAACCCGCTCACTGAACTCGTAACATTGCTCCTTTCTGGCTATAAAGGTTGCAGCAGCCTTGGTAGCTATAGCTTCCTGAGCTTCCGCTTTAGCCAGAGTCAATTTTAACAGAATTTCATCCACCGCTACACCAGATGAGATTGCATCATACAATTCCTTTTCAATGTCAGCTACTACCTGAAATAATTTTTTCCCTACAAGTGCCTCTTTTTTCTGCCTGTGCAGGCTGTAACTCAGCGTCTCCCCTCGTACCCCAGCTTTCCAGGCATCCCAAACGATTGCTGCCCTAGTACTACCTCTGTTGATATCCCAAAATCCCTCAATCCATGTCTTCATATGCTGTACATATCCTGGGTCTTTCAATAACCCTCTCTCAAAGGACCATACCCGCTCAGGTCTTCCCCCCCTTCCAATGTCAACTGATAGTACTAGGGGACTATGATCTGAGAAAATGCGGGGGTGCTTCTCAATCCGGCACCTGGAAAGTAATGAGTTAGATACAAAAAAATAATCTAATCTGACAGCCACCTGGTGGGGAGCGGAGAAATACGTACTACCTGGGTCCTTAGGCTTAAATCGTGACCACACATCCTCCAACGAGTTGTTCCGAGCTAAATTGTGAACTGCTTGGAAGGTCCTTTTCTTCCGACCCGTATAACGCTCCCCAGACTCTGCCCAAGCCCCCGTCACATTTATGTTGAAGTCCCCACACATAATAATCGGTGTAGGCCAGGAGGCTAGTTCAGAGTCTAGAAACTCAAAGACACCCGGGTCATCAACTGTTGAGCCATATACTGAGCATACTGTAAGCGTCTCCCCCCTTATTATACACTCCACCAATACCCACCTACCCCACTGGTCTTCCAGCTTCCTTTTAACAATTGTGTTACCACGTCGCCCCAATATGGCAACCCCTCTAGTCTTCGTCCCCTGTCTAGTATTCGCGATCAAGTGAAAACCAAGCTGCTCCAATACACTTCCTCTTGCTCCCTCTATGTGTGTCTCTTGTAAACATAAGATATCCAATCGCATTGTTCTCAGAATAGCTGCAACCCGCTGTCTTTTGGACTGGTCATTTAATCCACAAACATTAATTGATGCGACTCGTACATACATTAGTGAACATCAAAGATCTGCCTGACCCGGTAAACCTTCAGATTCCTTTCTAGCTTTTGCGTTTCCTTTCTTTTCCTTTTTATGTTTCCTCTTTTTTTATTTTTAATATCTTTGTTACACCTCATGTGTCTCCCTTTATACCTCAGATGCCTTACCATTTTGTGCCCTATTCCCTCAATCCCCCCTAGACCTCCTGTCCTCCCTCCCCAACCTCCCCCCACCCCCTCACAGGCAAATAGGTCAAGCATGACATATGCGTGACAGCTGAAGCTCACAGCTGAGTCGCCGCTTCCCCCCCTTATCCCCCCAACATCATCCCGTACAAGCTGGCCGTCCAGGCATCCAAACAGTAAGCAATTATACAACCCTTGCAGCACCATACTGGCTAAAGTGGTAACTGCAGGGGAGGAGTAAAAGGAAAAAATCATTACATTGCGCCAATAAGAGCATCAGAGACGTCTATCAGACCCTCCCCCTTACCCCCTTTTTTATTGCAATTCCATCATGTACGTTTGTGCCTTGACTTCAGAAAAAAACATCCGGACTTGACCCCTGAATATTATTTTAAGCCGGGCAGGGTACAGTAGATATGCCTCGCAGCCCAAACCCTGAAAAGGGGAAATCATCTGCCTGAGCCGCCACCTCCTTTCAACCGTGGCATGGCAAAAGTCGGGGCGGGCAAAAAAGGTATTGCCCTCAAATGAACGCTTAGCAGTGGGTTTAGCTTTATCTATAATTGCCTGCCTAAGAAGAAAGTTACCGATATACACCAGGATTGCCCTGGGTCTATCAGGCTGGCCCATTGCCTGCCCTCTTTTTTGAAACAATGGGAACCGATGCGCCCTCTGCACCTCCGTCTCCCAGTTCCATGTAGCCAGATCAGGAAAAGCTCCCTTCAGCAAGGTCACAACAAACGCCATTACATCTCCATCCTCAATATTCTCTGCCAGGCCCAAGAGTCTAATGTTATTTCTTCTCTGGCGATTTTCAAAATCTTCCAGCTTCCATTGTAGATCCTCTGTTACCTTCTCCTGCATCTCCTGCGCAGTCTGCCACTTATTGACCTCATCCTCTAGCCTCCCAGTTCGTTCCTCCACCTGGGTGACCCGCTCAGCCATATCCTCATATAGCTTATTAACTTTCTTTAATGAGCCCTGAAGTCTCTTGGTTGCTTGCCTCGCCCTTCGGCTTTCCAACCTGGCTTCCCCCTGCATCTGTTTAAGTGTAGTATATAATAATTCCATTGAGGGTGCCTGAACTACAGCAGCGGGGCTGCTGCGTCCCCCAGTTTCCATTACTACACCATCGTCCTGATAGAGCTGGGTGGTAGCTGAATAGTCCCAGGTAAGCTTTCGAGCCGTGGCAGTGTCTGTTCCAGATGGGCTCACTGTCGTTCTATATTTCGACCTACTCTTATGGGAGGCACCCCTTGAGACTGCTGGTGCCCTTTGAACTGACGAGGATTCTGCAGAGGCTGTGCCATCCGAGAGATTGTCATAGCTAGTAAGTGACAGATCTGAGTCGTCATTAAGAGAGAAACAGCAGTCCACCTCTGGTGAGGCAGCTATTGATTTGATGTAATTAGTCCCTTGACAGAGTGCGGGTACATGTGCTTGTACTTGTTCAGCTAGTTCTGCCGCCAAAGGTTTATCTGGAAGGGTGAGAGCGAGGGGGGCGGGCACCTGATCAATACATTTAATTGTGCTCCCTCCCGTCAGTTCAAGACTGGGCCCAGCATTACTTACTGATGGTGGATTAAATTCGGTGCAGCCTGTCGTCTGTTCCCCCTGCAGACTCTGCTCAATCCGCCCATCCGGGCCATCCATGTTCTCCTTGCTCCGCTCTTCTTGCCTATCAGTCTGCCCAGCAGGAGAGTGCAACATTGTATCCCCACAAGGGATGCTGTCAATCCTTCCCGTCTGTGCCGTCGATCCGTCCTTAATTGGGTCCGCCAAGGGTGCCGTCGAGAATGATTCCATCAGGGTAGGCTGCCGAGTCTTACTGCCCCCTCCGCTAACAACCTTCGTGCTCGCAGCGTTTCTACTACTGCCATTGCCGGTCCCCCCGCTCTCTCCCAGCTTCTTCAATGCCGCTCTCCGAGGGAGAGCAAAACTGCGAACAGACCCAGTCAGAGGCACAGCAGCAGGGTCTTTCTGCGAATCCTTGGAGTCCTTCTGTTGCTTGTTCGTTCTCGGCGCCATCCTGCTGCAGAGAAGCGCCCGACGGCAGCTTTCAGATGTCACCGATTTCAGCAATGCTGTCAGACTCCACTTCCAGAGTCGGCGTGATCCACGGCCCGTCACAAGGTTAAGCAGCAGATCCAGAAGGTACGTGTAGCAAACCATACCACTGCCATCAATCGGGCTCACACTGCTTCGGGGGGGGGGGGGAGATCTGGCTGCGACTACTCGCTACGGCCGGTCAGCGGCCATCTTGCCTAGTTCCACATGCAAAACCGTAATAAGTTGAGTTCCAATGTATAGGCACCTCCTGGATGAGTGACTGGCATTCTATGCTCACGTTTAATGATCCTCAGCTGCTTCCGAACTTTAAAAGAATGGCTGAAATGTGTGCAGATACTTCTGCTGGTGGTCAGTAAGTTGCTGACTCAGTCTTCTTTTTTTCAGAAAATCTTGAACAATGATGTTAATGCAGTGCGCCAAACACAGGACCCTGAAATAGCCACCATTGGCCATGGACTTAACTATATTACTGCCATTGTCAGTGGCAAAAAAAACGATTTTAAGCCCTCTTGATCTCAGCCATTCAAAGGCCTTGCTGTCAAAGTCTTCCAAAATGTTTGCAGCAGTATGAGATTTCTCCATGGCGAACATGGCTACAGTTGCATGTTTCCGAGCGGCATGAAAAATGTCAGCAGTGTCAACAACCCCTGTTGCAGATAACTTTTCTCTAACCCCCACAAAAGAGATCCAGTGTGAAGTGATGCACATGTAATCAGTGGCTTGGCAACTGGTCCACATGTCTGTTAGTAGGTGGATAGTGTGAACAGCACTCTGCTGCAAAGTTTGTCCAAGCAATTCCAGCACGTTGTGATGTAGTGCTGGAACAGCAACTCTGGCGAAATAGGACCATTGTACTGACCTAAACATGCTGAGATGGTAGCCAGGATTTTTTTCGTTTCTGGTGCCACTGATGAAGGTGACTGCTTGACACCAGATGTTGTTAGGCTAAACACACATTTTTTCGTTACGGTACACTCTTGCCTGGGACCCCTTGGTGTCTCAGCCCGACTCTTGTGCCACTGCAATGTTGCTGATGAGGATGTGGGCAGTACCACTGCGCTGCTGGGGACAAGGCTTCTTTGTGTACCAGAGAAAATGTCTCCCTCTTGTTCATCTTCCACTGTGATCAGATCTTCTACTTCTTCAACCCCATGAACAACAATGGGTGCAGTTTTTTGGCTGCTAAGGTGTGCCTCTCACTGGATCAAGTGGTGTTTTTTCAGATGGGTTGTTTGACCTCCGGTACCATAGTTTGTACCAAGCTTACCCCGACTAACACCTTGTCCACAAATGGAGCATATAGCAATGTTCACCTCCTTCCTGCTAACTGAAAAGAAGTCCCAAACTGGGGAGGTCAACTTTCTGGTGCTACTGGTGCCACTATCAATGCCAGATGAACTTGTAGGTGGGCGTAAAGTTTGACTCTCTGGAGTACCTACTGCTACTGAGGTGGTTGTGGTGGATGTAGGTCGCTGCCGGCGAAATATGGAAGCTGGAGGTGGTGTTGGTGGTATCATCTGTGTTGGTGGTATCCGTGCCACATCCCTCACAGCAATTTGGGATGGGGTAATGTCAGACTCCATTGGAGCAGGACTAATGTCCATGATGACTGGCTCGTCATCATCCTTCTCTTCTACATCTACCTCCATAACTCTAAGACTTTCTGGAACCTTCCTTTTCCCAATCCTTGTCTTGTGGCGTGTCTCACTCTCAGACCGAGCTGGTGGCTTCCAAGTGGCATCTAGATCATCAGAAGGTGGGCTTTCAGAAGAAGTTGATGGACTAATCCTCATTTTCCTTGCTGGGGATCTGGAAGACAACGGATCTTCTGAAAGAGTGGCTTGTTCTTCTTCTTCTGCAGGAAGCTCGATATCCTGAACTGCCCCTACTTCGGGAGGAACAACTACTATTGGGGGCGGTGGTTGCGGCTGTTGTTGCCCACTTATCTGAGTCTCCTGCGTTGATTGAGTACTACTTTGCGATAAGTCAATTTCAACATCACTGCTCGTCGGCGTTGAACTTGTGATTAGACTGGCTGCCTCTGCGACAGACATAGGCATGGGCCTAGGTTGGTGGGGTGAGTCTGTTGATGCGGGGCTGCTGCTCCCAGCTTGCTCCCCGGACGCCGCTGCTGCAGGCGCAATTTTTGTTTTCCTAAAAAAGGTCTAGGGTGACAAACCGGTCTTCTTGGTAATAAGTGGCAGTGCCTTCTTCTCACTGTCACTGGCAACTTTCTTGGCACTGGACCTGGTACCTTTCTTTGGGGCCATCTTCAAGATCTCTGCAGCATGCAGTGGCACAAGTTGAAGAGATGTCTGTGGTCACACATCACGTGATGGCGTGCGCAGCAGGACTTCTGTCTGGCAGTACAATGGGTGATGTTGTCTCCTCCTCTTTTGTGCACCTAAAAGCAAAGAGCAAGAAGAACATCAGTGAAACGTGGCATTTCATTGTTGTGGTTCAATTATTACTAGCACCAACAAACAAATATAATATATAACTTAGTGTGTGTGGTCACACTTGTTAGTGTAATTATTAAATTTGATTACCTCAGTTATTAAAAAAACATGACAACAGTGTAGCCATTTGAGCGACTTTGATAACAAGGGCTTTCATGGTGTAGTGTGTACACTTAGGAAGGATAGGAAAGAAGAACAACAACAACAAACATACAAATGCAATGGAGCCGGTTTGGCATTGTGCATCACGTGGGATGCAGCATTCAGGGAGCTGCAGCTGACAATGGATGGAAGCAATAAGCCAAGAGGAACAAAGGAAAGACATGCAGGCCTATGGCAAAAGCATAAAGCACACTAACTACCACCACAAAATGGCCACCAGCCACATGGTCCCTCACAACAAGCTGGAGGCCTGGAAAACAATGAACTCAAGCAGGCCTATATGGACACAGACTTTACAAAATGGCCCCTAGCCACACGGGGAGGCTCAGCCAAGGCAAATGCTGGCCTACTATTAAAACAAACCCACACACTGGCCAGACAAAGGAGGCATTCTAAACAACACAGCTTTAATGCAACAATGCCAAAAACGAAAATCCATACGGCTAAAAAAGGTTTGCAAGCTACACAACAACCACACACATCCAACAAAGGCATTTATTTAACACACACGAAAAAAGTGAAATACCACAAAATAACATATTTTGCAATTCAATCCAATACCATCCATGCCCTAAATGATATTTAAATTCAACAGACACCACAGAAACAGTTGTTTTGTTTCATGCATCCATGAGTAGCTCTGGGCCTACTGGCTGAAAGGCTTATTGGCAGACTACTGGGCTAGTGAATTAAATAAATATTGCATATTATTTTCAAAAGTTGGAGAAAATGTAGTGAACTGTGCAACATGTTTCCTATATAAAATATGAAAAATTACTTTCAAAGAAACAACTAGGCCCCTACTGAAACTACAGGCCACCCACCACAATAAATATAAAAAAAATGATGAAAGTTCAAAAAAATGTAGGTGCAATGCCCCAATCAAACAAACAACACCAATTTTCCAACTTACTTGTGAAATCTCAAATTCCGCGTCCTCAAATCCAATGATATATGATGCAGCGGCCACAAAGAGTGATCCTTCCAGCTTCAAATCCAAACAAAAAGTGAACAGGTGATAGACAAAGCACTGGGAGGAGTCTGCTGGACAGGAACAGGAAGTTGAAGATTCTGGGGCACTTCTTTCCTCTTAAAAAAAAAAGTAACAAAAGAAAAAGGACTCCTTGCACAAAAAAGTACAGCCAAAAGTCAATCTGAGGAGTTTTTTTTATTCAAATCATCATTTCGAGAAGGTTTTGATGCTGCTCGAGAGAGATTCTTCTCCAAATTTCAAATTCTGTGTGTTCGCGATCTTTACAAAACTTCCGCCTGAAGTCCGATGGCGCGCCCGAATGACGTGTGCGCGATCGCACACTCTCGCGTGACTGTGCGGCCGGCTACCAAATCTCGTGATGCTCACAAATGGATGGGAAATCTCGTTGGCGATCGCAGGCACCCCGTGAGTTGCTCCCGCGTGCGCACGCGAAGATGCATTTTAAGCACGCAAACACACGATGGGCCTGATTCACATAACTAACTTACATCAAAAACGTAAAGTTAGTACTTTTTGGTATTCACAGAATACACTTACTCATTTTGGTATTCACAGAATGAACTTACTCATTTCGGTATTCACAGAAGTTAGTAGTCTTAACTTTAGGACTCCTAAATGCCTTCTGTGAATACCGAAAGTCTTAAAGTTAGGATTTTTCTCAGTTTAGGAGTAGTAAAGTTAGGAGTCCTAACTTTAGGAGTCCTAACTTTACTACTCCTAAACTGAGAAAAATCCTAACTTTAAGACTTTCGGTATTCACAGCAGGCATTTAGGAGTCCTAAAGTTAGGACTACTAACTTCTGTGAATACCGAAATGAGTAAGTTCATTCTGTGAATACCAAAATGAGTAAGTGTATTCTGTGAATACCAAAAAGTACTAACTTTACGTTTTTGACGTAAGTTAGTTCTGTGAATCAGGCCTAAAAAGCTCCGCTCCGGAGCACAGAGTTTTTGGCAACTCCACGTTCTACGCTGAACGCGGAGTTGCCAAAAGTCCGCAAACTCCGCGAGCAAAGTTTTACACCCAGGGTTAGTGGTAACCCATTCCCAAACAGGAAGAGGTCCCCAAGGGACCCCTTACCCTTTGTGAATGTGGGCACCAAAATACTTGAAGAGCAGAAAGTAGTTCCACAGACCTCTGCCTACTTTAAGGGAAACGGACTGCATTTAAAAAACAATTGCTTAATTTAAAAAGCAATCACAGACATGGTGGTCTGCTGTCCCCAGCAGTCCATCATCCCTGTGGTAACAGGCCATTCCCAATGGGTCACAAATTGCAACCTACCTCATGAATGTTAATGAGGTAGGTCATTTGCAACCTCTTTGAGAATTGCTAAATGTGTCTGAGACATATTAGTACATTGCATTTTGTGACTCACTAATTGTCGCTAAAAATCACAATTTTCGAGTCACAAATTGAAATAATCGTACATGTGGCTCCAGGTTTATGATTTGAGGAGAGAAGGGATCTGACAGAGAACCAAACTTTGTTGATTGGTTTGTTCAATTCTCTCTGTGGGAACAGATGAGGACTGTGTCAAAATGCCCTGGCTAATCCCAATTCCTAATTGAGTGATGCTATTTAAGAACTGTTGGACATGGCTCATTTTGCAGGGTTATCCCCAAACCTTTTGCCTTCCTCCGCCTATTTTTCTGTCCCTATTTTTGTTGACTTTAGGAGTCTGGGCACTTTACCACTAAAGTGCATGTGGTCTCTTCTTTAAACCTTTAAACATGGCATGATTGGTTTACAACTGTTTGCTATATCTGATTTACTTGCAAGTCCCTTGTAAAGTGGTATACCATATACCCAGGGCCTGTAAATTAAATGCCACTAGTGGGCCTGCAGCACTGCTTGTGCCACTCACAGAAGTAGCCTTTCAAACACCTGTCTCAGGCCTGCCACTGCAGGGCCTGTGTGTCCAGTTTACTGCCACTTCACTAGGGGTAGGCCTAGGTAGCCCTATGAGCAGGGTGCTGTGTAAGTAAAAGGTAGGACATGTGCCTTTATGTATAGCATGTCCTGGTAGTGATAAACAGCCTATTTTGCTTCTCACTGCTGCTAGGCCTACTCCTCTCATAGGCCATCATTGGGAATTTTCTTATGTATGTTTAAGTGGGAATTCCCAATCAGAAATTAGTGGAATTGCCATGTTTCATATGTTTAGAATAGTGGTGATAAATCCTGATTACTGGTGTAGTTAGAATTTTCACTACTATTTTAGAAATGCCACTTTT
The DNA here is from genome assembly GCA_963921515.1 of Calotriton arnoldi. NCBI lineage: Eukaryota > Metazoa > Chordata > Amphibia > Caudata > Salamandridae > Calotriton > Calotriton arnoldi. The sequence goes on from CAWUFW010001575.1 coordinate 611,598, forward strand.
AGAAATTGGACATTTCTCTGTTTCTGACTCTTTGTGCTTTGCAGCCTGACTCCAATCCGGGTCTAGGGCTGGGTGACAGCAACAGTTGGGGCATACTTTCCAGGCAGCCACAACACAGGAAGGACTGGGAGTGACAGTGATTCATCTGCATAAATCTGCATACTGATTGTCTTCCTGGGCTGGGAGAGGGCGAGATGGGAAGCACGTACATTTGTGTAGGTTGTGTCCTGCCCTCACACAAAGGCCTGATTTACCCCACCACTGATTGTTTGCAACCTGGGCTGGGTGGAAAGAGATTGTTGCGTACTTCTAAAGGTTCTATTGAAGTCACCCCTTCATCAAAGACAATTTTGAGTATAAGTACAAGAGCTCTGACCCCATGATTTCAGCCACTGTGTGGGACATGTAACCAGATGATGCTGGCTCTACATTCTGAATATTTCCAGGGTACAGCTGTGCTGCCAGGAGGATCCACGATTTGGACTACCAGATTTTTGGTGCCGGCCTGCTGCCTGTTGGGCCTCTGGAGGGATGCCACTTTGCCAAGGACCTTTATGTGCTGGTGTGCCTACCTGCCCCTCCATGTGTGCCCCTCCAAGTATTCTCCAAGGAGCTCAGCACTGTTTTTTGCTCCTTGCCTGACATACACAGCACAGTTGGAGTGCTTCATTTTTTGCCCCACACCTGAACTCAAGAAGTTCTCTCATCAGCGCATGGTGAAGCACTGTTTATCCACTTCTGGTGGCCTCAAATCAGCACATGGTGAAGTACTGCTACATGTTCCTGACTCTCTGAGGGACAGCACCTGTGGAGCACTTTTGAAATCCCCATAAGCACTTGTGGAGCGCATGTTGTCGAAAAGTGCATGTGGAGCGCTTTCCCCCATAGAAAAGTAGGCATGTACTAAGTGCTCTTCATTTGCCCCAGGCACCTCCAGATACAATGAGCCGAGTGCCTCACAAAGGATCAGCAGTTTTCCTGTGCAGGCATTCTGAACCGGCCGTGTGTGCCAAACCACGCAGTGCCAAGAAAAAGAGGAGACTGCTCATGACGTCAGGGCCACTGCGACCTGCCCTGAGGTAAATCCTGATCTTTGGACGCTGGACCCCGCCTACCCCATGAAGGGGGAATGACATCGCAACCTATAGCAAGGATTGTGCCCGCATCCAGGATTTCCCTCTTCCATGCCTGAGGAACCCGGTGTTAACCCCGGGTGTCCCCACCTCAGCAATCCCGAATGAGAGGCGGAGCAAAGGAACCAAAGGTACAGAGAGGCTACAGCTGTGCCGCTCACTCACGGGCAGCTGCCATATGAATACTCCACGCAACCTAGTGAGGTCTCCCTACTTAATCCTGCAATGTGTGGGTGCCCCCTCCATTGGACCGTACCTGGAGGCACTTGTACTTGCTGGCTGGTGGCTTTACGGTGTGTGTCCTCGATAGAAGCCCCGATCAGGATCTTACCACCGCTAGGAAAATTACCATACAACACCTAAGAGGAGTGCAGGCCCGCTTGTGCCCTACAGCTTGAGTTCTAACTCCCACCTTTTCAACCAGTCTAACAAAAAATACCATAACCCTGCCAATAGGAGTGCAGGGGTCCTGTGCCTATGTTGGATTACTGTTACTGATGTGCTTAATGTGATATTTGGTGATTTATGTACTACTGTTGATAATTGGTGATCTATGCATTTGCCCTAACCTACACTGGCATTACATGCACTGATGGTATGATGCATTTCATTTTGATTCTTGCATTGTCAGGATGATGAATACTATCTCAGGATTTCCATAGTATGCACAGTATTTATGATTCATGTCGTTTTGGAGTATGTTATGTAGAATATACTATATTTTGATATAACACTATTTTAAGTCTCTTTTGTGGTGTGTTCGTTGTGTTTCTGTGTGAGTGTGTTTAGCAAACACTATACACATTGCCTCTGATGATAATCCTGACTGCTCTGTGCCAAGCTACCAGAGGGTGAGCACAGGTTACCTTTGATGTGTAACTTAGCTGGCCTGACTAAAGTGGTGGGTTCTGCCTGGCTTAGGTACATACCCTAGCCAACCAGAAAACACTTTGCTAACAAGAACTTATTAGTTGTTTTATTTGGAGGTTTTTGCATACTTGCCTACTTTTCCTTAAAAAAAAAGTGATAGTTTATCGCAAGGACATTAAGTTACCGTAATAGTTGTGGTCAAGTTAGGAGGATTGCACATATTTTTCACAGTTGTGAAAACCTGTCTTTATGAATGTTTAGCAGCGTCAATTCTACCAGTATAGTGCCTCCTCTGAGCTTGTTTTGTCTTAGTCGTATATTGTTTTACTGGACACACCGTTTGACTCTGCACTGCAATCTTGGCTCAAAATGTTTTGCATGTGCTTGCAAACTCACTTGATAGCAGCTAACACCACAGAAAAACATGGGGCAGATGTTCAGGCTCATTTGAATGTGTTCTGTCTAAAAGGGGAAATAGAATAAAGTGCTGTGGTCAGCCAGGAGTTGTAATTAGCCGCTGCCTCCTCAATTCTACTAGCATTGTCGATGCAAACTGCATTATTCGATGAGACTAGCGTCTTTGTTAGATTATTCTGAGTTATTTTAACCCATTGATACTTTGTAGGAAAACCATCCTTTTGGCCCTGATCACCTCCATCTGTGGACTGATGCTGGTGGTGACTGACTCTAAAAGTCGCCTGGGCTCTGCTAGCCAGACCCAGAGCCATTGCTCTGTCCTCTAAAAATTATATATTAATTGGTATTGTCTTGGCAAAGACAACCTACCTGTAAGTCCCTAGTATATGGTTGGGTAGGTATGTTTAGAACCCCAGTGGACCTAATTCACTTAAGAGTGCATTGCTATGGTGTCTGATGTCATTTTAAAGCCAGGCCCGCCTTGCAGGCTAGTTTTAAAATAAAACTGTGCCCAAATTTCACTTTTAAATTAAAATCACTTACAGAATCCCAAACTACATTTTTATTACTTATAAGCCAGCCCTAAGATCTTCCTAAGGAGCCCCAAGTGCATGGTGCCCTAAAAACATGGGTCAGTGCAAAAGATGTTTTTATATGCCCTGGTGAGGAAAAACCCAATTTTTTTCCCTATTGTAGTGCTGCTAGCCTCATAGGCAAACATGGGAAGGCTCTATTAAAATTAATCAAGTCTAATGTTTGATTGGAGCTAGCTAGCCATATCATTCAACGCATCAAATTAATAGTTTCTTTAAACCCAACAACTTGCCAAGATCGGATTTAATATAACTATTACAGGAAAGTAATCTTAGACCACTGGACTGCACCAAAGAGAGGACTGCAATCCGAAGGACTACACCTGCTGCACTCACAAAGCTCCACAAAGAAAGGAACGTGCCTGACTCCAAAAGGAAAAAAGTGGACTCCCTGACCAGCAACAGGTACAAAGAGCTGAAGAAGTCACCTGAAAATCCAAAGAGAGGACAACCCTGCTGACCAGTTGTAAATGAGATTGTCCTGGACTGCGCATTTGAATTGTGGGAGATTGATTCCTAGCCCTCAAGTGGCAAACCAGAGCCTCTGAACCCTAAGCCAGTGCTAGAAGACATTTATCTCCCCATAAGAACCAAGAACCAGCTGGCAGCCACATCAGAACTGACGTTTGACGAAGCAACGCCACGCAAAGCCACGACGCTCGGCTGCCAGCTTGAACAGAACCAACGCAAGTCAATGCAAAGCCTTGCCGCACAGCTTCAACTGGACCAGCGCAAGTTGACGCAAAGCCTCGCCACACAGCTTCATCAGAACTGACGTAACCCAATGCATGATCTCATATTGCAGCCCTCGCAGCTCCATTGAACCAAAGCCAGACCATGCAAAGCCTAACAAAGCAATGCAGCGTAGACCATATACCAAAGACATAAGGTACAATATTCAGCAGGCTAAACTTGGTCCTGTGCCCGTGCTCTGCTCATGGTCAGCCTGAACCTGTGACTTTGTACCTGCCCACCGCAACCTAATACCCTCAGTTGCCATTTTACACCTTTTGGCGCTACCTGAATCTTTCGAAATTCATATATCTGGTTCCCTGCATTAGATGTTTGTCATTTTGGTGTTGTTTTGCAGATAAAAATATTTTCTTTATTTATAAATTGCTGTTGGATTATTATGTTGTTATTTACTGTTTTGGTGGAATTTGGATGCCTTACACATACATGTCTCCTAAGTTAAGCCTGACTGCTCATTTGCTAAGCTACCAAGGGTTGAGCAAGGATTAATTTATTTAGATTTGACTGGACCTATTAGTGATTGTGCAGAAAGAGGCAAGAGAAGTACAGCAAGAGGCAAGAGAAGTGCAAAAAGAGGTAAGAGAGGAGCAGAAAGAGGCAAGAGAGGTGCAGAAAGGGGGAAGAGGGGTGCAGAACAAGGCAAGCGGGTGCAGAAAGAAGCAAGTGGGGTGCAAAAAGAAGCAAGAGAAGTGCAGAAAGAAGCAAGAGAAGTGCAAAAAGAAGCAAAAGATGTACAGAAAGAGGCAAGAGGTTTGCGGAAAGAAGCAAGAGAGGTGCAGAAAGAGGCAAGAGAACTGCAGAAAGAAGAAAGAGAGGTGCAGAAAGAGGGAAGAGGGGTGCAGAAAGAGGTAAGAGAGGTGCAGAAAAAGGCAAGAGAGGTGCAGAAAGAGGGAAGACGGCTGTAGAAAGAGGCAAGAGGGTTGTAGAAAAAAGGAAGAAAGGTGCAGAAAGAAGCAAGAGAAGTGCAGAATGAAGGAACAGAGGTGCAGAAAGAGGCAAGAGAGGTGCTAAAACAATCAAGAGAAGTGCAGAAAGAGGCAAGAGAAGTGTTGAAAGGAGCAACAGAGGAGCAGAAAGAAGCAAGAGAAGTGATGAAAGAGACAAGAGAGTTGCAGAAAGAAACAAAAAAGGTACAGAAAAAAGCAAGAGAAGTGCAGAAAGATGCAAGTGAGATGCAGAAAGAGGCAAGAGAGGTACAGAAACAGCCAAGTGAGGTACAGACACAGGAGAGAAACTGAAGAAAGATGCAAGAGAGTTGCAAAAACAGGCAAGAGAGTTGCAGAAACAGGCAAGGGAGGTGCAGAAAGTGGGAACAGGGGTGCAGAAAGAGGCAAGAGAAGTGCATAAACAGGCAAGAGAGGTATAGAAAGAAGAAACAGAGGTGCAAAAAGAAGCAAGAAAAGTGATGAAAGAGACAAGAGAGGTACAGAAAGAGGTAAGAGAGGTGCAGAAAGCAGCAACAGAGATGCAGAAAGAAGCAAGAGAAGGACAGAAAGAAGCAAAAGAGTTTCACAAAGAGGCATGAGAAGTGCAGAAAGAGGAAAGAGGGGTGCAGAAAGAGGCAAGAGAAGTGCAGAAAGAAGCAACACAAATGCAGAAAGAAGTAACAGAAATGCAGAAAGAGGCAAGAGAATTGCAGAAAGAAGCAACAGAAATGCCGAAAGAGGCAAGAGAAGTGCAGAAAAAAGTAACAGAGTGTAGGAAGGTGGAATCTGACTATATGGTTGCCCCCACTTTTTTCCTGGTGTTTTGCTGGTTTATGACTTAGTTGGACTGGGATCCTGCTATTCAGGGCCCCAGTCTATCTGCTTCCTCTATAAAATGGTTTCCATGTGCCTTAGGCACATCTCTGATTGGAATCTGGAGTGCCCTTATAAGTCCCTAGTATATGGTATACTATGTACCCAGGGCATAGGTACCTCAGAGGCCTATCAGGGGCTGCAGCATGTATTGTGCCACCCCTGGAAGGCCATCCAAAATGACACCACAGGTCTGCTACTGCAGCCTGGGTAAGGTGGTGCATGCACCCCTTACTGTGATATAGGCTACCTATATCACTACATAGATACACACATATAAACCTATAAGTCACTCCTATGGCAGGCCTTATCAATCCTGAAGGCAGAGTGCTTGGTTCCTATGTGAGAGGGTGCCCCTGCATGAGCAGGGCACCCCTGCAGCATTCATAGACCCTTCTCTGATGCTGTTTGTAGTGCAGCCCGACCATATACTCTTAAGCGCATTATAACCTCGCGTTAAATGCTAACTTTGGGATGGCTGCACGGAAACATGTCGTGTTTGGTGTCAAACATCTTGGAATACTACCCTCCGCCAGTTCTGGTGGCGGGGGTAGCATTCCACCCTTCTAGAGGGAGAGACATGTACACACCAGTATACCCGGTACTGACTTTCCAGAGCCCTGGCATCACAAAATGGATGCCGCTGCCACAGACACAAGTCTGGCCTCCTGCTGCTGACCGAAACTCCGGCAGGGGAGGCCTGGACAATAGGTTTCCTATCCCAGGGAGGTGTAACCACCTCCCCAGACAGGATAGTGTGTATTGGGGCTGGGCGGGAGCACTCTCTGGTGCTTTGAAGTCCTGCACTGGGGGCACATTTGGTGTCCCTGTGCATACCCCAGTTCAAACCGGCTCAGGGGCTTCCAGCCCCTGCTCTGGTGCGAAACTGGACAAAGGGAAAGGAGTGTAACCACCCCTCTACCCTGACCCTCCCATAGGTGGGTCCACAGAGTATGTCCAACCCCCTACCTTAGTATAAGTATGGGACCCCAGTCCTTAGGACTTTAGATTAACCTGGACGAAACTCTGACACAGAATCCTGGACCTTCGACGCACTACTTCAAGATTAGAGGACTGAAGAATCTCCCTTGGGGTCAAGGAGTGACTCCCCTGCTTGGCAGGCACCAAAGAAGCAATTGTCCGGTCTGCATCGCTGAAGCTCCCGCCAGACGCCGAAGTCTTTGCATCACCAGAGGTAGATTTCCAGACTTCCCAGAGGCTGCCCTGAGTTCCCAGCAAAGCTGAGGCCCGTAGCTGTTGTGGGTAATGTGGAACTGTGAGCCCTGGACACCAATCGCATTTGCAAGTGCATCCTCTTCTGGGTCTTCCACGAAGTCGTGCTTTGGGTTCCTAGTAGCCCCAGCCTCCAGCACCGACTGCACCGAAGATCACTGGCCTCCACTCCACGAGTGTCCTGTGAGCCAGCTCCACGTGCGTTGACTCAAGGCTCCTTTGCGGTCACTAGTCCGTGGGCTAGTAGGCCCTCCCGAAGGCCAATCTTCTTCTGCTTGGGCTCCCTGGTTGCTCCAGGCGTGCCCTGACTTACCCTTGCTGGGTGAGTCCCACAGACCTTACTGGTCTGCAACATCGTCCTTCTTCCATTTCCATAAGACTTGCCGTTGCCAAGGCTTGTTGGGTCTAATCTGGTCGCCGACACCACTGCAATCGACAGACTTTGTGGGACAGCTCGAATCCAGCTCCTGGTCATCGTCGACACCTCCTGGACCTCATGGCTTAAGAGTCAAGACGACCGTCAACCTACCTGAAGCACTCAACATCGGTGGGCATCTGCTCATCGCCTTCCTGGTCACTGGCTAGTGACCCAGACTCTGTCCCCTCTGCTTTCAGGCTCTTCAGATCTTCTATCCACCTTTGGATCCACCCGAACACTTTCGACTTGGCCGCCAGCAGCACTTTGCAGCAGATCGCCATTGAAAGCGACGACGAAGCCCGACCCCGAAAGACATCTATGCACCCGGCTCCCCTGGGTGAGGTAACTCGAGTACTCCGGTGCTCCCATGGGTATTGACACTAGAACAGCCTAGTTCTCAAAGGGTTTGCTCCAAGTCCTCCTCTAAGTGTCCCTTTTCTTTTAAATTCAAACCGCGACTTTCCCCATAGAAGTTAACGGCGATTCGCGGCTGTGTTCATACACTGCACGCGTCCCCGTGGGTCCCCTGTGTCACTACCTTGGGTGGTTCCTTGTGGTCCAAGCACTTCTACAGGTTCTAGGCCCTGTGTCTAGCTCAGTCGTGGTTCTTATACCACTTTATTGGTATATGGTTTGGTACACCCCTAGGGCTCAAACGTGTATTTGTGCTATTACTGTAGATAACTAACTTATAACTTATGTACTTGAACTCTAGCCTCATAAAGAGGCTAGAGGGGTGTGTTTAGCAATAAATACATATATTTTGAATATATACCTGGTGTGGTCCTCTTTCATTTGGTCACTCAAGAGATTATAGGCTGGTAAAACAAGCTGCTTTACATTCCTTCAAGACTTAGCCTGAAGGCTGCTCTCCATAGCTACCACTAGGATAGCTTTCAATAAAGGTTGTCTTTAACCTATCTCCAATAAGGGGTTGTTTGGACTGGTGCAAGGTGCCCACTATAATTAGTGGACAGCATATACCAGGCCAACTTCTCACACAGAGGTGCAGAAAGAGGCAAGAGAAGTGCAGAAACGTGCAAGAGGGGTGGAGAAAGAGGTAAGAGAGGTGTAGAAACAGGCAAGACAACTGCAGTAGGAGGCAAGAAAGTTACAGAAACAGGCAAGAGAGGTACAGAAAGAGGTATCAGTGGTGGAGAAAAAGGCAAAAGAGGTACAAAAGAGGCAAGACAAGTGCATAAACAGGCAAGAGAGGTGTAGAAAGAGGCAAGACGTGCAGAAAGAAGCAACAGAGGTGCAGAAAGAGGTAAGAGAAGTGCAGATAGAGGCAAGAGAGATGCAGAAAGAGGCAAGAGAGATGCAGAAAGAAGCAAGTGAGGTACAGAAAGAAGCAAGAGAAGTGCAGAAAGAAGCAACAGAGCGCAGAAAGAAGCAAGAGAAGTGATGAAAGAGACAAAAGAGTTGCAGAAAGAGGAAAGAGATGTGCAGGAAGAGGCAAGAGATGTGCAGAAAGAGGCAAGTGAGTTGCAGAAACAGGAAAGAGAGGTGCAGAAACAGGAAAGAGAGGTGCAGAAAGAGGGAACAGGGGTGAAGAAAGAGGCAAGAGAGGTGCAGAAACAGGCAAGAGAGGTACAGAAAGATGCAACAGGTGTGCAGAAACAGGCACAATCTGTACAAAAGAGGCAAGAGAAGTGCATAAACAGGCAAGAGAGGTGCAGAAAGAGGCAAGATAAGTGCAGACAAAGCAATAGAGGTGCAGAAAGAGGCAAGAGAAGTGAAAATAGAGGCAAGAGAGATACAGAAAGAGGCACGAGAGATGTAGAAAGAAGCAAGTGACGTGCAGAAAGAAGCAAGAGAAGTGCAGAATGAAGCAACAGAGTGCAGAAAGAAGCAAGAGAAGTACTGAAAGAAGCAACAGAGGAGCAGAAAGTGGCAAGTGAGGTGCAGAAAGAGGCAAGAGAGGTACAGAAAGAGGCAAGTGAGGTGCCTAAACGGGCAAGAGAACTGCAGAAACAGGCAAGAGAGTTGCAGAATCAAGAAAGAGAAGTGCAGAAACAGGAAAGAGAGGTCCAGAAAGAGGGAAGAGAAGTGCAGGAAGAGGGAACAGGGGTACAGAAAAGGGCAAGAGAGGTGCAGAAAGAGGGAAGAGGGGTGTAAAAAGAGGCAAGTCGGGTACAGAAAGAAGCAAGTGAGATGCAAAAAGAGGCAACAGTGGTGCAGAAAGAGGCAAGGGAGGTGCAGAAAGAAGCAACGCAGGTGCGAAAGAGGCAAGAGAAGTGCATAAACAGGCAAGAGACATGTAGAAAGAGGCAAGACAAGTGCAGAAAGAAGCAGGAAAAGTGCTGAAAGAAGCAACAAAGGTGCAGAAAGAAGCAAGAGAAGTGATAAAAGGGACAAGAGAGTTGCTGAAAGAAACAAGAGCGGTGCAGAAAAAAGCAAGGAAAGTGCAGATAGAGGCAAGGGGGTGCAAAAAGGTGCAAGAGAAGTGCAGAAAGAAGCAACAGCCTTGCAGAGAGAGGCAAGAGAAGTGCAGAAAGAGGCAAGAGGGTTACAGAAAGAGGCAAGAGTAGTGCAGAAAGAAGCAACAGAAATATAGAAAGAGGCAAGAGAAGTGCAGAAAGAAGCAACAGAAGTGCAGAATCAGGCAAGAGAACTGCAGATAAAAGAAACAGAGGTGCAGAAAGAGGCAAGAGAAGTGCAGAAAGCTGCAAGAGAGATGCAGACACAGGGAAGAGAAGTGCAGAAAGAAGGAACAGGGGTACAGAAAAAGGCAAGAGAGGTGCAGAAAGAGGCAAGAGGGATGCAGAAAAAAGCAAGTGAGGTACAGAAAGAGGCAACAGTGATGCAGAAAGAGGCAAGAGAGGTGCAGAAAGAAGCAACAGAGGTGCAGAAAGAGGCAACAGAAGTGAAGAAAGAGGCAAGAGAGGTGCAAAAAGAGGGAACAGGGGTGCTGAAACAGGCAAGAGAGGTGCAGAAAGAGGGAAGAGTGGTACAGAAAGAGGCAGGGGTGGTACAGAAAGAACCAACAGAGGTGCAGAAAGATGCAATAGTGGTGCAGAAAGAGGCAAGAGGGGTGCAGAAAGAAGCAAGAGAAGTACTGAAAGAAGGAACAGAGGTGCAGAAAGAAGCAAGAGAAGTGATGAAAGAGAACAGAGATTGCAGAAAGAGACAAGACAGGTGCAGAAAGAGGCAAGAGAGGTACAGAAAGAGGCAAGTGAGGTGCAGAAACGGGCAAGAGAACTTCAGAAACAGGCAAGAGAGTTGTAGAAACAGGAAAGAGAGGTGCAGAAACAGCCAAGTGAGGTACAGAAATAGGAAAGAAACTGCAGAAAGATGCAAGAGAGTTGCAAAAACAGGCAAGAGAGTTGCAGAAACAGGCAAGGGAGGTGCAGAAAGAGGGAACAGGTGTGCACAAAGAGGCAAGAGAAGTGCAGAAAGATGAAAGAGGGGTGCAGAAAGAGGCAAGAGAAGTGCAGAAAGAAGCAACACAAATGCAGAAAGAATTAACAGAAATGCAGAAAGAGGCAAGAGAAGTGCAGAAAGAAGCAACAGAAATGCAGAAAGAGGCAAGAGAAGTGCAGAAAGAAGCAAGTGAGGTGCAGAAAGAGGCAAGAGAGGTGCAGAAAGAGGCAAGAGAGGTGCAGAAAGAGGTATCGGTGGTGGAGAAAAAGGCAAAAGAGGTACAAAAGAGGCAAGACAAGTGCATAAACAGGCAAGAGAGGTGTAGAAAGAGGCAAAACAAGTGCAGAAAGAAGCAACAGAGGTGCAGAAAGAGGACAGAGAAGTGCAGATAGAGGCAAGAGAGATGCAGAAAGAGGCAAGATAGATGCAGAAAGAAGCAAGTGAGGTACAGAAAGAAGCAAGAGAAGTACAGAAAATGGCACGAGATTGCAGAAACAGGAAAGAGAGGTGCAGAAACAGGAAAGAGAGGTGCAGAAAGAGGGAACAGGGGTGCAGAAAGAGGCAAGAGAGGTGTAGAAACAGGCAAGAGAGGTACAGAAAGATGCAACAGGTGTGCATAAAGAGGCAAAATCTATACAAAAGAGGCAAGAGAAGTGCATAAACAGGCAAGAGAGGTGCAGAAAGAGGCAAGACAAGTGCAGAAAGAAGCCAGAGAAGTGCATAAACAGGCAAGAGAGGTGTAGAAAGAGGCAAGACAAGTGCAGAAAAAGCAATAGAGGTGCAGAAAGAGGCAAGAGAGGTGCAGAAAGAAGCAAGAGAAGTGCAGAAAGAAGCAACAGAGGTGCAGAAAGAGGCAAGAGAGGTACAGAAAGAGGAAAGAGGGATGCAGAAAGAAGCAAGAGAAGTGCAGAAATAAGCAACATAAATGTACAAAGAGGCAACAGTAGTGCAGAAAGAAGGAACAGAAATGCAGAAATAGGCTAGAGAAGTGCAGAAAGAAGCAACAGAGGTGCAGAAATAGGCAAGAGAAGTGCAGAAAGAGGCAAGTTGGGTGCTGAAACAGGCAAGAGAGGTACAAAAAGAGGGAACAGGGGTGCAGAAAAAGGCAAGAGAGGTGCAGAAAGAGGCAAGAGGGGTGCAAAAAAGGGAAGAGGGGTGCAGAGAGTAGCAAGAGGGGGGGCAGAAAGAAGCAAAAGAGGTGCAGAAAAGCAAGAGAAGTGCAGAAAGAAGCAACAGAGTTGCAGAAAGTGGTAAGAGAAGTTCACAAAGAGGCACAAGGGGTACAGAAAGAGGCAAGAGAAGTACAGAAAGAAGCAAGAGAAGTACTGAAAGAAGCAACAGAGGTGCAGAAAGAAGCTTGAGAAGTGATGAAAGAGAACAGAGAGTTGCAGAAAGATACAAGACAGGTGCAGAAAGAGGCAAGATAGGTACAGAAAGAGGCAAGTGAGGTGCAGAAATGGGCAAGAGAAATTCAGAAACAGGCAAGAGAGTTGTAGAAACAGGCAAGAGAGGTGTAGAAAGAAGAAACAGAGGTGCACAAAGAAGCAAGAAAAGTGATGAAAGAGACAAGAGAGGTACAGAAAGAGGCAAGAGAGGTGCAGAAAGCAGCAACAGAGATGCAGAAAGAAGCAAGAGAAGTACAGAAAGAAGCAAAAGAGTTGCACAAAGAGGCAAAAGAAGTGCAGAAAGAGGAAAGAGGGGTGCAGAAAGAGGCAAGAGAAGTGCAGAAAGAAGCAACACAAATGCAGAAAGAAGTAACAGAAATGCAGAAAGAGGTAAGAGAAGTGCAGAAAGAAGCAACAGAAATGCAGAAAGAGGCAAGAGAAGTGCAGAAAAAAGTAACAAAGGTGCAGAAAGAGGCAAGAGAAGTGCAGAAAGAGGCAAGTGAGGTGCAGAAAGAGGCAAGAGAGGTGCAGAAAGAGGCAAGAGAGGTGCAGAAAGAGGCAAGTGAGGTGCAGAAACGGGCAAGAGGGGTGGAGAAAGAGGTAAGAGAGGTGTAGAAACAGGCAAGGCAACTGCAGTAAGAGGCAAGAGAGTGACAGAAACATCAAGAAAACTGCAGAAACAGGCACGAGATTGCAGAAACAGGAAAGAGAGGTGCAGAAACAGGAAAGAGAGTTGTAGAAAGAGGGAACAGAGGTGTAGAAAGAGGCAAGAGAGGTGCAGAAACAGGCAAGAGAGGTACAGAAAGATGCAACAGGTGTGCAGAAAGAGGCAAAATCTATACAAAAGAGGCAAGAGAAGTGCATAAACAGGCAAGAGAGGTGCAGAAAGAGGCAAGACAAGTGCAGAAAGAAGCCAGAGAAGTGCATAAACAGGGAAGAGAGGTGGAGAAAGAGGGAAGACAAGTGCAGAAAAAGCAATAGAGGTGCAGAAAGAGGCAAGAGAGGTGCAGAAAGAAGCAAGAGAAGTGCAGAAAGAAGCAACAGAGGTGCAGAAAGAGGCAAGAGAGGTACAGAAAGAGGAAAGAGGGGTGCAGAAAGAAGCAAGAGAAGTGCAGAAATAAGCAACAGAAATGTACAAAGAGGCAACAGTAGTGCAGAAAGAAGGAACAGAAATGCAGAAATAGGCTAGAGAAGTACAGAAAGAAGCAACAGAGGTGCAGAAATAGGCAAGAGTAGTGCAGAAAGAGGCAAGACGGGTGCTGAAACAGGCAAGAGAGGTACAAAAAGAGGGAACAGGGGAGCAGAAAACGGCAAGAGAGGTGCAGAAAGAGGCAAGAGGGGTGCAAAAAAAGGGAAGTGGGGTGCAGAAAGAAGCAAGAGGGGGCAGAAAGAAGCAAAAGAGGTGCAGAAAGAAGCAAGAGAAGTGCAGAAAGAAGCAACAGAGTTGCAGAAAGTGGTAAGAGAAGTTCACAAAGAGGCACGAGGGGTACAGAAAGAGGCAAGAGAAGTGCCAAAAGAGGGAAGAGGGGTGCAGAAAGAGGCAAGAGGGGTGCAGAAAGAAGCAAGAGAAGTACTGAAAGAAGCAACAGAGGTGCAGAAAGAAGCAAGAGAAGTGATGAAAGAGAACAGAGAGTTGCAGAAAGAGACAAGACAGGTGCAGAAAGAGGCAAGAGAGGTACAGAAAGAGGCAAGTAAGGTGCAGAAACGGGCAAGAGAAATGCAGAAACAGGCAAGAGAGTTGTAGAAACAGGAAAGAAAGGTGCAGAAACAGCCAAGTGAGGTACAGAAACAGGAGAGAAACTGCAGAAAGATGCAAGAGAGTTGCAGAAACAGGCAAGGGAGGTGCAGAAAGAGGGAACAGGGGTGCAGAAAGAGGCAAGAGAAGTGCATAAACAGGCAAGAGAGGTGTAGAAAGAAGAAACAGAGGTGCAAAAAGAAGCAAGAAAAGTGATGAAAGAGACAAGAGAGGTACAGAAAGAGGCAAGAGAGGTGCAGAAAGCAGCAACTGAGGTGCAGAAAGAAGCAAGAGAAGTACAGAAAGAAGCAAATGAGTTGCACAAAGAGGCAAGAGAAGTGCAGAAAAGGAAAGAGGGGTGCAGAAAGAGGCAAGAGAAGTGCAGAAAGAAGCAACACAAATGCAGAAAGAAATAACAGAAATGCAGAAAGAGGCAAGAGAAGTGCAGAAAGAAGCAACAGAAAAGCAGAAAGAGGCAAGAGAAGTGCAGAAAAAAGTAACAGAGGTGCATAAAGAGGCAAGAGAAGTGCAGAAAGAGGCAAGTGAGGTGCAGTAAGAGGCAAGAGAGGTGCAGAAAGAGGCAAGAGAGGTGCAGAATGAGGCAAGTGAGGTGCAGAAACGGGCAAGAGGGGTGGAGAAAGAGGTAAGAGAGGTGTAGAAACAGGCAAGACAACTGCAGTAAGAGGCAAGAGAGTGACAGAAACAGGCAAGAGAGGTACAGAAAGAGGTATCCGTGGTGGAGAAAAAGGCAAAAGAGGTACAAAAGAGGCAAGATAAGTGCATAAACAGGCAAGAGAGGTGTAGAAAGAGGCAAAACAAGTGCAGAAAGAAGCAACAGAGGTGCAGAAAGAGGAAAGAGAAGTGCAGATAGAGGCAAGAGAGATGCAGAAAGAGGCAAGAGAGATGCAGAAAGAAGCAAGTGAGGTACAGAAAGAAGCAAGAGAAGTGCAGAAAGAAGCAACAGAGTGCATAAAGAAGCAAGAGAAGTGATGAAAGAGACAAAAGAGTTGCAGAAAGAGGAAAGAGATGTGCAGAAAGAGGCAAGAGACGTGCAGAAAGAGGCAAGTGAGGTGCAGAAACAGGCAAGAACACTGCAGAAACAGGTGCAGAAACAGGAAAGAGAGGTGCAGAAAGAGGGAACAGGGGTGCAGAAAGAGGCAAGAGAGGTGCAGAAACAGGCAAGAGAGGTACAGAAAGATGCAACAGGTGTGCAGAAAGAGGCAAAATCTGTACAAAAGAGGCAAGAGAAGTGCATAAACAGGCAAGAGAGGTGCAGAAAGAGGCAAGACAAGTGCAGAAAGAAGCCAGAGAAGTGCATAAACAGGCAAGAGAGGTGTAGAAAGAGGCAAGACAAGTGCAGAAAAAGCAATAGAGGTGCAGAAAGAGGCAAGAGAGGTGCAGAAAGAAGCAAGAGAAGTGCAGAAAGAAGCAACAGAGGTGCAGAAAGAGGCAAGAGAGGTACAGAAAGAGGAAAGAGGGATGCAGAAAGAAGCAAGAGAAGTGCAGAAATAAGCAACATAAATGTACAAAGAGGCAACAGTAGTGCAGAAAGAAGGAACAGAAATGCAGAAATAGGCTAGAGAAGTGCAGAAAGAAGCAAACAGGAAAGAGAGGTGCAGAAAGAGGGAACAGGGGTGCAGAAAGAGGCAAGAGAGGTGCATAAACAGGCAAGAGAGGTGCAGAAAGAGGCAAGACAAGTGCAGAAAGAAGCCAGAGAAGTGCATAAACAGGCAAGAGAGGTGCAGAAAGAGGCAAGACAAGTGCATAAAAAGCAATAAAGGTGCAGAAAGAGGCACGAGAGGTGCAGAAAGAAGCAAGTGACGTGCAGAAAGAGGGAACAGGGGTACAGAAAAGGGCAAGAGAGGTACAGAATGAGGGAAAGGGGGTGCAAAAAGAGGCAAGTCGGGTGCAGAAAGAAGCAAGTGAGATGCAAAAACAGGCAACAGTGGTGTAGAAAGAGGCAAGAGAGTTGCAGAAAGAAGCAACACGGGTGCGAAAGAGGCAAGAGAAGTGCATAAACAGGCAAGAGACATATAGAAAGAGGCAAGACAAGTGCAGAAAGAATCAGGAAAAGTGCTGAAAGAAGCAACAAAAGTGCAGAAAGAAGCAAGAGAAGTGATAAAAGGGACAAGAGAGTTGCTGAAAGAAACAGGAGCGGTGCAGAAAAAGCAAGGAAAGTGCAGATAGAGGCAAGAGGGGTGCAAAAGGGAGCAGAGAAGTGCAGAAAGAAGCAACAGCCTTGCAGAGAGAGGCAAGAGAAGTGCAGAAAGAGGCAAGAGGGGTACAGAAAGAGGCAAGAGAAGTGCTGAAAGAAGCAACAGAAATGTAGAAAGAGGCAAGAGAAGTGCAGAAAGAAGCAACAGAAGTGCAGAAACAGGCAAGAGAACTGCAGATAAAAGCAACAAAGGTGCAGAAAGAGGCAAGAGAAATGCAGAAAGCGGCAAGAGAGATGCAGACACAGGGAAGAGAAGTGCAGAAAGAAGGAACAAGGGTACAGAAAAAGGCAAGAGAGGTGCAGAAAGAGGCAAGAGGGATGCAGAAACAAGCAAGTGAGGTGCAGAAAGAGGCAAGAGTGTTGCAGAAAGAGGCAAGAGAGGTGCAGAAAGAAGCAACAGAGGTGCAGAAAGAGGCAACAGAAGTGCAGAAAGAGGCAAGAGAGGTGCAAAAAGAGGGAACAGGGGTGCTGAAAAAGGCAAGAGAGGTGCAGAAAGAGGGAAGAGTGGTACAGAAAGGGGCAGGGGTGGTACAGAAAGAACCAACAGAGGTGCAGAAAGAGGCAATAGGGGTGCAGAAAGAAGCAAGAGAAGTGCAGACAGAAGCAACAGAGGTGCAGAAAGAGGCAAGAGAGGTACAGAAAGAGGAAAGAGGGGTACAGAAAGAAGCAAGAGAAGTGCAGAAATAAGCAACAGAAATGTACAAAGAGGTAACAGAAGTGTAGAAAGAGGAACAGAAATGCAGAAAGAGGCTAGAGAAGTGCTGAAAGAAGCAACAGAGGTGCAGAAAGAGGCAAGAGAAGTGCATAAAGAGGCAAGAGAGGTGCAGAAACAGGCTAGAGAGGTACAAAAAGAGGGAACAGGGGTGCAGAAAAAGGCAAGAGAGGTGCAGAAAGAGGCATGAGGGGTGCAGAAAAAGGGAAGAGGGGTGCAGAAAGAAGCAAGAGGGGGCAGAAAGAAGCAAGAGAGGTGCAGAAAGAAGCAAGAGAAGTGCAGAAAGAAGCAACAGAGTTGCAGAAAGTGGTAAGAGAAGTGCACAAAGAGGCACAAGGGGTACAGAAAGAGGCAAGAGAAGTGCCAAAAGAGGGAAGAGGGGTGCAGAAAGACGCAAGAGGGGTGCAGAAAGAAGCAAGAGAAGTACTGAAAGAAGCAACAGAGGTGCAGAAAGAAGCAAGAGAAGTGATGAAAGAGAACAGAGAGTTGCAGAAAGAGACAAGACAGGTGCAGAAAGAGGCAAGAGAGGTACAGAAAGAGGCAAGTGAGGTGCAGAAACGGGCAAGAGAACTGCAGAAACAGGCAAGAGAGTTGTAGAAACAGGAAAGAGAGGTGCAGAAACAGGAATGTGAGGTGTAGAAAGAGGGAGGAGAAGTGCAGAAAGAGGGAACCGGGGTACAGAAAAGGGCAAGAGAGGTGCTGAAAGAGGGAAGAGGGGTGTAAAAAGAGTCAAGTTGGGTGCAGAAAGAAGCAAGTGAGGTGCAGAAAGAGGCAACAGTGGTGCAGAAAGAGGCAAGAGAGGTGCAGAAAGAATCAACACAGGTGCGAAAAAGGCAAGAGAAGTGCAGAAAGAGGCAAGAGAGGTTCAAAAAGAGGGAACAGGGGTGCTAAACAAGGCAAGAGAGGTGCAGAAAGAGAGAAGAGTGTTACAGAAAGAGGCAGGAGTGGTGCAGATAGAACCAACTGAGGTGCAGAAAGAGGCAATAGGGGAGCAGAAAGAGGCAAAAGAAGTGCAGAAAGAAGCAACTGAAATGTACAAAGAGGTAAGAGAAGTGCAGAAAGAAGGAACAGAAATGTAGAAAGAGGCTAAAGAAGTGCAGAAAGAAGCAACCGAGGTGCAGAAAGAGGCAAGAGAAGTGCAGGAAGAGGCAAGACAGGCGCTGAAACAGGTAAGAGAGGTATAGAAAGTGTAGAAAGAAGCAAGAAAAGTACTGAAAGAAGCAACAAAGGTGCAGAAAGAAGCAAGAGATGTGATAAAAAGGGACAAGAGAGTTGCCGAAAGAAACAAGAGAGGTGCAGAAAAAAGCAAGGAAAGTGCAGATAGAGGCAAGTGAGGTGCAGAAAGAGGCATGAGAGTTGCAGAAAGAGGCAAGAGGGGTGCAGGAAGCAGCAAGAGAAATGCAGAAAGAAGCAACAGACTTGCATAGAGAGGAAAGAGCAGTGCAGGAAGAAGCAAGAGGGGTACGGAAAAAGGCAAGAGAAGTGCAGAAAGAAGCAACAGATATGTAGAAAGAGATAAGAGAAGTGCAGAAGGAAGCAACAGGAGTACAGAAAGAGGCAAGAGAACTGCAGATAAAAGCAACAGAGGTGCAGAAAGAGGCAAGAGAAGTGCAGAAAACGGCAAGAGAGTTGCAGACACAGGGAAGAGAAGGGCAGAAAGAAGGAACAGGGGTACAGAAAAAGGCAAGAGAGGTGCAGAAAGAGGGAAGAGGGGTGCAGAAAGAAGCAAGAGGGATGCAGAAAAAGCAAGTGAGGTGCAGAAAGAGGTAACAGTGATGCAGAAAGAGGTAAGAGAGGTGCAGAAAGAAGCAACAGAGGTGCAGAAAGAGGCAACAGAAGTGCAGAAAGAGGCAAGAGAGGTTCAAAAAGAGGGAACAGGGGTGCTAAAAAAGCCAAGAGAGGTGCAGAAAGAGGGAAGAGTGTTACAGAAAGAGGCAGGAGTGGTGCAGATAGAACCAACTGAGGTGCAGAAAGAGGCAATAGGGGAGCAGAAAGAGGCAAAAGAAGTGCAGAAAGAAGCAACTGAAATGTACAAAGAGGTAAGAGAAGTGCAGAAAGAAGGAACAGAAATGTAGAAAGAGGCTAGAGAAGTGCAGAAAGAAGCAACCGAGGTGCAGAAAGAGGCAAGAGAAGTGCAGGAAGAGGCAAGACAGGTGCTGAAACAGGTAAGAGAGGTACTAAAAGAGGGAACGGGGTGCAGAAAAAGGCAAGAGAGGTGCAGAAAGAGGCAAGAGGGGTGCAGAAAAAGTGTAGAGGGGTACAGAAAGAAGCAAGAGGGGCAGAAAGAAGCAAGAAAGGTGCAGAAAGAAGCAAGAGAGGTGCAGAAAGAAGCAAGAGAAGTGCAGAAAGAAGCAACAGAGGTGTAGAAAGAGGCAAGAGGGGTGCAGAAAGAAGCAAGAGAAGTTCAGAAACAGCAAAGAGAGGTGCAGAAAGAAGCAAGAGAGGTGCAGAAAGAAGCAAGAGAAGTGCAGAAAGAAGCAACAGATTTGCAGAAAGTGGCAAGAGAAGTGCAGAAAGAGGCAAAAGGGGTGCAGAAAGAGGCAATAGAAGTGCAGAAAGAAGCAACAGAAATACAGAAAACGGCAAGAGAAGTGCAGAAAAAAGCAACAGAGGTGCAGAAAGAGGCATGAGAATTGCAGAAAGAGGTAAGAGAGGTGCAGAAACAGGGAACAGAGGTACAGAAAGATGGAACAGGGGTGCAGAAAAAGGCAAGAGAGGTGCAGAAAGAGGGAAGAGGGTGCAGAAAGAGGCAAGAGGGGTGCAGAAAGAAGAAAGTGAGGTGCACAAAGAGGCAACTGAGGTGGAAAAAGATGCAAGAGAACTGCAGAAAGAGGCAAGAGGGGTACAGAAAGAGGCAAGAGAGGTGCAGAAAGAGGCTAGAGAGGTTCAGAAAAAGGGAAGAAGGATGCATAAAGAGGCAAGAAAAGTGGAGAAAGAAGAAACAGAGATGTACAAAGAGGCAAGAGAAGTGCAGAAAGAAGAAACAGAAATGCAGAAAGAGACTAGAGACGTGCAGAAACATCAAAGAGAGGTTCAGAAAGAGGGAACAGGGATGCAAAAAAAGGCAAGAGTGGTGCAGAAAGAAGGAAGAGGGTTTTCAGAAAGAGGCAACAGGGTGTAGGAGAGTAGGATCTGCTTCACATGGGTACCCCCACTTTATGCTGATGCTTCACTGTTTTTCGACTTTAATCTGGCTGGGGCCCTGCTAATCAGAACCCCAGCCTAGCTGCTTCCTCTCTAAAATGGTTTCCATGTGCCTTAGGCACATCTCTGATTGGAATCTGGAGTGCCCTTATAAGTCCCTAGTATATGGTATACTATGTACCCAGGGCATAGGTACCTCAGAGGCCTACCAGGGGCTGCAGCATGTATTGTGCCACCCCTGGAAGGCCATCCAAAATGACACCACAGGTCTGCTACTGCAGCCTGGGTAAGGTGGTGCATGCACCCCTTACTGTGATATAGGCTACCTATATCACTACATACATACACACATATAAACCTATAAGTCACTCCTATGGCAGGCCTTATCAATCCTGGAGGCAGAGTGCATGGTTCCTATGTGAGAGGGTGCCCCTGCATGAGCAGGGCCCCTCTGCAGCGTTCGGAGACCCTTCTCTGATGCTGTTTGTAGTGCAGCCTGACCATATACTCTTAAGCGCATTATAACCTCGCGTTAAATGCTAACTTTGGGATGGCTGCACGGAAACATGTCGTGTTTGGTGTCAAACATCTTGGAATACTACCCCCCGCCAGTTCTGGCAGCGGGGGTAGCATTCCACCCTTCTAGAGGGAGAGACATGTACACACCGGCCTGCCCGGTAACTTCTTTCCAAGCCCTGGCATCACAAAATGGATGCCGCTGCCACAGACACGAGTCTGGCCTCCTGCTGCTGACCGAAACTCCGGCAGGGGAGGCCTGGACAATAGGTTTCCTGTCCCAGGGAGGTGTAACCACCTCCCCAGACAGGATAGTGTGTATTGGGGCTGGGCGGGAGCACTCTCTGGTGCTTTGAAGTCCTGCACTGGGGGCACATTTGGTGTCCCTGTGCATATCCCAGATCAAACCGGCTCAGGGGCTTCCAGCCCCTGCTCTGGCGCGAAACTGGACAAAGGGAAAGGGGTGTAACCACCCCTCTGCCCTGAGCCTCCCATAGGTGGGTCCCCAGAGTATGTCCAACCCCCTAACTTGGTATAAGTATGGGACCCCAGTCCTTAGGACTTTAGATTAACCTGGACGAAACTCTGACACAGAATCCTGGACCTTCGACACTCTACTTCAAGATTAGAGGACTGAAGAATCTCCCTTGGGGTCAAGGAGTGACTCCCCTGCTTGGCAGGCACCAAAGAAGCAATTGTCCGGTCTGCATCGCTGAAGCTCCCGCCGGACGCCGAAGTCTTTGCATCACCAGAGGTGGATTTCCAGACTTTCCCAAGGCTGCCCTGAGTCCCCAGCAAAGCTGAGGCCCGTAGCTGTCGTGGGTAACGTGGAACCATGACCCCTGGACACCAATTGCATTTGCAAGTGCATCCTCTTCTGGGTCTCCCACGAAGTCGTGCTTTGGGCTGCGAGTAGCCCCAGCCTCCAGCACCAACTGCACCGAAGATCACTGGCCTCCACTCCACGAGTGTCCCATGATCCAGCTCTAAGTACGTCCACTTGAGGCTCCTTCGCGGTTGCTAGTCCATTGGCTAGTAGGCCCTCCCAAAGGCCAATCTTCTTCTGCTTGTGCTCCCTGGTTGCTCCAGGCGTGCCCTGACTTACTCTTGCTGGGTGAGTCCCCCAGACCTTGCTGGTCTGCACCATCGTCCTTCTTCTATTTCCACAAGACTTGCCATTGCCAGGGCTTGTTGGGTCCAATCCGGTCGCCGACACCCCTGCAATCGACAAACGTTGTGGGACAGCTCGAATCCAGCTCCTGGTCATCGTCGATGCCTCCTGGACCTCATGGCTGAAGAGTCAAGACGACCGTCAACCTACCTGAAGCACTCAACATCGGTGGGCATCTGCTCATCGCCTTCCTGGTCACTGGCTAGTGACCCAGACTCTGTCCCCTCTGCTTTCAGGTTCTTCAGATCTTTGATCCACCTTTGGATCCACCCGAACACTTTCGACTTGGCCGCCAGCAGCACTTTGCAGCAGATCGCCATTGAAAACGACGACGAAACCCGACCCCGAAAGACACCTATGCACCCGGCTCCCCTGGGTGAGGTAACTCGAGTACTCCGGTGCTCCCGTGGGTATTGACACTAGAACAGCCTAGTTCTCAAAGGGTTTGCTCCAAGTCCTCCTCTAAGTGTCCCTTTTCTTTAAACTTCCAACCGCGACTTTCCCCATAGAAGTCAACGGCGATTCGCGGCTGTGTTCTCACACTGCACGCGTCCCCCGTGGGTCCCCTGTGTCACTACCTTGGGTGGTTCCTTGTGGTCCAAGCACTTCTACAGGCTCTAGGCCTTGTGTCTAGCTCAGTCGTGGTTCTTATACCACTTTATTGGTATATGGTTTGGTACGCCCCTAGGGCTCAAACGTGTATTTGTGCTATTACTGTAGATAACTAACTTATAACTTATGTACTTCGAACTCTAGCCTCATAAAGAGACTAGAGGGGTGTGTTTAGTAATAAATACATATATTTTGAATATATACCTGGTGTGGTCCTCTTTCATTTGGTCACTCAAGAGATTATAGACTGGTAAAACAAGCTGCTTTACATTCCTTCAAGACTTAGCCTGAAGGCTGCTCTCCATAGCTACCACTAGGATAGCTTTCAATAAAGGTTGTCTTTAACCTATCTCCAATAAGGGGTTGTTTGGACTGGTGCAAGGTGCCCACTATAATTAGTGGACAGCATATACCAGGCCAACTTCTGACATTGGTGTGCAGCGTGTGGGATTCCAGCTTGCTATTGTTTTACCAGATAATCTCAATTGAATTGATCATCTGAAAACCACTAAGGGTACCTAAGGTACATATAAATCAAGCTTAGTATACAGTAAGTTCTACTGAACTTAGAGTTGTGTGTTAAGGGATAGCACACCCTTTCTACAACTCAAGAGAGTTTAGTAGGCCACACTAGAGTAGGTAGTGCATACACCACACCTCACTAGTAATGTCTTCAAAGCCAGGACCCAGTGAGTCCTTGCAAGAAGCCAGTGGGCTTCTTCCCTCCAAGTATGATAAACTCCCATTCTTGGAATTGAGAGCATTATGCAATACTAGGAAGCTGAAGGCAGGCAAAAGTGCCAGCACCCAACACCTCAGGGAGGTGCTACTAGCTGATGATCTCAGCAGGCCCCTAGGGTCTGAAGGGGTAGGCAGAGAGGGTGGGGCAGAAGATGAGGAAGGGGTCAGGGGTGAAGAAACCCAGGCCCCCCTCTGAAACTGGCCAGGAAGGTGAAAATGACCTTGACCTGGAGAACCCAATTCCTCCTGTGGAGGAGGAGGAGGATCAGAATGACCTCCCTTTGTCCCCCAGGAAGAATTGTGAGTGTGCCCAGAAGGTCTAGATCTCCTTCTCAGGAGTCTAACCACTCTGACACCTCAATAGGGACCTCTGTCTCTTCTCATAGGAGAGAATCCTCTCATGACAGGAGAAAGAGACTGATTGAGTATGAGCAAGCCCAGCTTGAACTCAGAAAACAGCAGTTGGCTATAGACAGGGAGTCCCTAGATCTCTACAAAGAGAGAAAAAGATGGGACTAGAGTCCCATGGTGGCAGCAATTTCCCCAGAGATAGGGAAAGGTCTTATGACCATATAAACCTGAGCAAGATTGTCCCTCCCTACCAGAGTGGGGATGACATCCACAAATGGATAACTGCACTGGAGAGGGCCTGTAAAGTACAGAGGGTCCCTAAGGAGCAGTGGGCAGCAATCTTGTGGCTCTCCTTTGCAGACAAAGGTAGAGATAAGCTCCTCACTGTTAAAGAGGAGGATGCTGATAAATACACAGTCTTAAAGAGTGCTCTGATTGATGGGTTTGGCCTAACCACTGAACAATACAGGTTAAAGTTCAGAGATACCCAAAAGGCACAGACTCAAGACTGGGTGGACTTTGTTGATTGTTCTGCCAAGGCTCTGGAAGGTTGGTTATTGGGCAGTAAGGTATGTGACTTCACAGGATTGTACAATCTTATCATGAGGGAGCAGATCCTTAATAATTGTCAAAATCAGCTGTTGCATCAGCACCTGGTGGACTCTGATCTGACCTCTCCCCAAGAATTGGGAAAGAAGGCAGACAAATGGGTCAGAACCAGGGTGAGGCAGAAGGTACAGAACCAAGGTGGTGACCCTAAGAAGCAAGATTCTAAAAACTCTGATAAGGGTGGGGAGAAGGGTAAAGACCAGAAGTCTTCACAAGGCCCCCAAAAATCTTCTTCAGGTGGGGATTCACAGTCTAACAAGGGAAGAGGCCAAAAGAAACCATGGTGCAAGGTATGTAAGCAAAAGACCCACTGGACCAGTGATTGCACCAAGTCCAAAGACTCTACTCCAGCCCCCACCAATGCCCCTAAGGCACCTGCTCCCCCTAGTGCAGTTACAATTGGTGGTGGGACTACACAAGCCAAGGGTTTAGTAGGGTTGACCCTGGGTAAGGAGATGAGCTCTGACCTTGTCAGAGAACTCACTCAGGCTGTCCTAGTCTGTGATGGAGGCATGGATGTGACCTCCTCTGTGAGTCCCAGTAATCTGGGCAAGTACAGGCAACAGCCCTTAATCAATGGAAAAGAGGCTTTGGCATTTAGGGACACAGGGGCAAGTGTCACCATGGTGACACAACACCTTGTGAATCCTGGGCAGATTAAACTTGGTGAAATGTACCAAGTGACCAATGCTAGCAACGTCAGAACAGACCATACTCTGGCAGTTGTTAACTTCTTCTGGGGAGGGGTAACTGGCCTTAAGAAGGTTGTGGTAAGTGCAGACCTACCCGTTGAATGCTTGCTTGGCAATGATTTAGAAACTTCAGCTTGGGCAGAAGTGGAGCTCAGGACCCATGCAGAAATGCTGGGCATCCCTGCAGATGTGTTTGCTGTGACCAGGTCACAAGCCAAAATATCTAACACTGAACAGGCCTTGGATTCTGGAATAATGGACCAAGTGCCCTCCAAGAAGAGGAGTAGTAGGGTAAAGGCAGTGCCTTCCCCTTGGCTCAGAAGGAAGATCCGTCTCTTGAGGGGGATGATCTCAGTCCTGAGGAAGGAACTGTCCCAGAGGAGCTTGAACCTGACCAGGTTGAGTTCTTGGGGACAGGGGGCCCTTCCAGGGCAGATCTGAGCCAGGAGCAGCAGAGCTGCCCCTCTCTTGAACCCCTCAGACAGCAAGCTGCTGCTGAGGCTGCTGGGAAAGCTAGTGGTCCCCATACAGTGTATTGGGATGATGGACTCTTGTACTCAGAGTGTAGAGACCCCAAGCCTGGTGCCACCAGGAGGTTGGTTATACCTCTGAAGTTCAGGGGCTTCCTATTGACCCTAGCCCATGACATTCCCTTAGCAGGTCACCTGGGCCAGAACAAGACTTGGGACAGAATTGTCCCTCACTTTCACTGGCCCCACATGTCTGAAGACACCAAGGAGTTTTGTCGCTCCTGTGTAACCTGCCAGGCCAGTGGCAAGGCAGGTGGCACTACAAAGGTCCCCCTGATACCACTACCTGTGGTGGGGGTTTCCTTTGAAAGGGTGGGGATTGACATTGTTGGTCCCATGGATCCCCAAACAGCATCTGGGCACAGGTTTATCCTGGTGGTAGTGGATCATGCCACCAGGTACCCAGAGGCTATTCCCTTAGGACCACTACAGCACCTGTGGTGGCAAGAGCCCTCCTGGGAATTTTCTCAAGAGTGGGCTTCCCTAAGGAGGTTGTATCAGACAGGGGTGCTAACTTTATGTCTGGATACTTGAAAGCAATGTGGAAGGAGTGTGGAGTGACTTACAAGTTCACCACCACCTATCACCCACAATGCAATGGTTTAGTTGAGAGATTCAACAAAACCTTAAAGGGCATGATTAAAGGGCTCCCAGAAAAGCTTAGGCGAAGATGGGACATACTCCTGCCCTGCCTTTTATTTGCATACAGGGAGGTGCCTCAAAAGGGGTTGGCTACAGCCCTTTTGAACTTTTGTTTGGTCACCCTGTCAGGGGTCCATTGTGCTTGGTGAAGGAAGGATGGGAGTTACCTCTCAAGCCCCCAAAGCAAGACATAGTGGACTATGTACTTGGTCTCCGCTCCAGGATGGCTGAGTACATGAAAAAGGCAACTAAAAACCTTGAGGCTAGCCAGGAACTTCAAAAAGCCTGGCATGAGCAAAAGGCTGTACTGACTGTTTACCAGCCAGGACAGAAGGTGTGGGTGTTGGAGCCAGTGGCCCCAGCAGCTCTCCAAGACAAATGGAGTGGACCCCATACCATTGTTGAACAGAAGGGTGAGGTTACCTATTTAGTCGACCTAGGAACACCCAGGAGTCCCCACAGGGTTCTCCATGTCAACAGGTTAAAACCATATGTGGACAGGGCAGACATGGGCTTCCTCATGGCTACTGATGAGGGACAGGAGGAAGAGAGTGACCCACTCCCTGACCTGCTCTCACAGAACCCTGATGATGGGTCAGTGGATGGTGTAGCCTTGGCAGGCAGCCTCACTGCCCATCAGCAAACTGATTGCAGACAGGTGCTCAATCAGTTCAGGCACATATTCTAACTGACACCCAGTCAGACCACCTGGTGCACTCATGAAGTGGACACTGGGGACAGTCTGCCTATTAAAAATAAGATGTATAGGCAACCTGACCATGTCAGGGACTGTATCAGGACAGAAGTCCAGAAGATGTTGGATTTGGGAGTTATTGAACCCTCAGATAGCCCTTGGGCTAGTCCAGTGGTCCTTGTGGCAAAACCTCACACCAATGGTGGGAAAAGAGAGATGAGGTTTTGTGTGGACTACAGGGGTCTCAATGCAGTCACTAGGACTGATGCCCATCCAATACCTAGGGCAGATGAGCTAATAGACACTTTGGCCTCAGCCAAGTATCTAAGCACATTTGACCTGACAGCTGGCTACTGGCAGATCAGACTAGCTGATGATGCAAAGCCAAAGACAGCATTCTCAACCCCTAGTGGGCATTATCAATTTGTGGTGATGCCCTTTGGTCTGAAGAATGCACCTGCCACTTTTCAGAGGTTGGTGAATACAGTCCTTACAGGTCTGGAAGCCTATAGTGCAGCATATCTAGATGATATTGCTGTCTTTAGCTCCACCTGGGAGGATCACCTGGTCCACCTCAGAAATGTTTTGCAGGCCCTGCAGAAAGCAGGCCTGACTATCAAGGCCACCAAGTGCCAGATAGGGCAAAGTCAGGTTGTGTACCTGGGCCACCTTGTGGGTGGAGGCCAGGTTCAACCACTGCAGAGCAAGATCCAGACCATCATGGACTGGACTGCTCCAACTACCCAGACTCAGGTGAGAGCCTTTTTAGGCCTGACTGGGTACTATAGGAGATTTGTCAAGGGGTATGGATCAAAAGTGACACCCCTGAATGACTTAACGTCCAAGAAAATGCCCAAAAAGGTTCAGTGGACAGTTAGCTGTCAAAAGGCATTTGATGACCTAAAGCAGGCAATGTGCACTGCTCCCATTCTACAGAGTCCTGATTACTCCAAGAAGTTCATTGTCCAAACAGATGCATCTGAATTGGGGGTAGGGGCTGTACTGTCACAATTGAATGATGAAGGTCAGGATCAGCCAGTAGCTTTTATTAGCAGAAGGCGGACCCCTAGAGAGAAACGTTGGTCAGCCATTGAGAGGGAGGCCTTTGCTGTGGTCTGGGCTCTGAAGAAGTTGAGGCCATACTTGTTTGGTACTCACTTCCTTGTTCAAACAGACCATAAGCCCCTCTTATGGCTAAAACAAATGAAGGGTGAAAACCCCAAACTGCTTAGGTGGTCCATTTCCCTACAGGGGATGGACTTCACAGTGGAACATAGACCTGGGAGTAACCATGCCAATGCAGATGGACTCTCTAGGTACTTCCACTTAGAACATGAAGACTTAACTGGGCAAGGTTAGTTTAATGTCCCTACGTTTGGGGGGTTGTGTAGGAGAGTAGGATCTGCTTCACATGGGTACCCCCACTTTTTGCTGATGCTTCACTGTTTTTCGACCTTAGTCTGGCTGGGGACCTGCTAATCAGAACCCCAGCCTAGCTGCTTCCTCTCTAAAATGGTTTCCATGTGCCTTAGGCACATCTCGGATTGGAATCTGGAGTGCCCTTATAAGTCCCTAGTATATGGTATACTATGTACCCAGGGCATAGGTACCTCAGAGGCCTACCAGGGGCTGCAGCATGTATTGTGCCACCCCTGGAAGGCCATCAAAAATGACACCACAGGTCTGCTACTGCAGCCTGGGTAAGGTGGTGCATGCACCCTTACTGTGATATAGGCTACCTATATCACTACATACATACACACATATAAACCTACAAGTCACTCCTATGGCAGGCCTTATCAATCCTGAAGGCAGAGTGCGTGGTTCCTATGTGAGAGGGTGCCCCTGCATGAGCTGGGCCCCTCTGCAGCGTTCGGAGACCCTTCTCTGATGCTGTTTGTAGTGCAGCCCGACCATATACTCTTAAGCGCATTATAACCTCGCGTTAAATGCTAACTTTGGGATGGCTGCACGGAAACATGTCGTGTTTGGTGTCAAACATCTTGGAATACTACCCCCGCCAGTTCTGGCGGCGGGGTAGCATTCCACCCTTCTAGAGGGAGAGACATGTACACACCGGTATACCCGGTACTGACTTTCCAGAGCCCTGGCATCACAAAATGGATGCCGCTGCCACAGACACGAGTCTGGCCTCCTGCTGCTGACCGAAACTCCGGCAGGGAGGCCTGGACAATAGGTTTCCTGTCCCAGGGAGGTGTAACCACCTCCCCAGACAGGATAGTGTGTATTGGGGCTGGGCGGGAGCACTCTCTGGTGCTTTGAAGTCCTGCACTGGGGGCACATTTGGTGTCCCTGTGCATACCCCAGTTCAAAGCGGCTCAGGGGCTTCCAGCACCTGCTCTGGCGTGAAACTGGACAAAGGGAAAGGGGTGTAACCACCCCTCTGCCCTGAACCTCCCAAAGGAGGGTCCACAGAGTATGTCCAACCCCCTACCTTAGTATAAGTATGGGACCCCAGTCCTTAGGACTTTAGATTAACCTGGATGAAACTCTGACACAGAATCCTGGACCTTCGACGCTCTACTTCAAGATTAGAGGACTGAAGAATCTCCCTTGGGTTCAAGGAGTGACTCCCCTGCTTGGCAGGCGCCAAAGAAGCAATTGTCCAGTCTGCATCGCTGAAGCTCCCACCGGACGCCGAAGTCTTTGCATCACCAGAGGTAGATTTACAGACTTCCCCGAGGCTGCCCTGAGTCCCCAGCAAAGCTGAGGCCCGTAGCTGTCATGGGTAATGTGGAACCGTGAACCCTGGAAATCTATCGCATTTGCAAGTGCATCCTCTTCTGGGTCTCCCACAAAGTCGTGCTTTGGGCTCGGAGTAGCCCCAGCCTCCAGCACCGACTGCACCGAAGATCACTGGCCTCCACTCCACGAGTGTCCTGTGAGCCAGCTCCACGTGCGTCGACTCGAGGCTCCTTTGCGGTCACTAGTCCGTTGGCTAGTAGGCCCTCCCGAAGGCCAATCTTCTTTTGCTTGGGCTCCCTGGTTGCTCCAGGTGTGCCCTGACTTACCCTCGCTGGGTGAGTCCCACAGACCTTGCTGGTCTGCAACATCGTCCTTCTTCCATTTCCACGAGACTTGCCGTTGCCAAGGCTTGTTGGGTCCAATCCGGTCGCCGACACCCCTGCAATCGACAGACGTTGTGGGACAGCTCGAATCCAGCTCCTGGTCATCGTCGACGCCTCCTGGACCTCGTGGCTGAAGAGTCAAGACGACCATCAATCAATCAATCAATCAATCACGGCATTTATAGAGCGCGCTACTCACCCGGGAGGGTCTCAAGGCGCTGGGGGAGGGGGTAAGTTACTGCTCGAACAGCCAGGTCTTGAGCTGCTTCCTGAAGGAGAGATGGTCCTGGGTTCGCCGAAGGTGAGTGGGGAGGAGTTCCAGGTCTTGGCTGCCAGGTAGGAGAAGGATCTTCCTCCGGCGGTGGTTCTGCGGATGCGTGGTATGGTGGCGAGGGCGTGGCTGGTTGATCGTAGCTGGCGTGTGGGCGTGTAGAAGGTCATGCGGTCGTTGAGGTACTTTGGGCCCAGGTCGTGGAGGGCCTTGTGTGCGTGGGTGAGGAGTCTGAACGTGATTCTCTTGCTGACGGGGAGCCAGTGCAGGTCTTTCAGGTGTCCGGTGATGTGGCTGTGTCGGGGGATGTCCAGGATGAGTCGTGCGGAGGCGTTCTGGATGCGCTGGAGTCTCTTTTGAAGTTTGGCTGTGGTTCCGGCGTAGAGGGTGTTCCCATAGTCCAGTCGGCTGGTGACGAGTGCCTGGGTGACGGTCTTCCTGGTTTCAGTGGGGATCCATCTGAAGATCTTGCGGAGCATGCGCAGGGTGTTGAAGCATGAAGATGAGACGGCGTTGACTTGTCTGGTCATCGACAGGGAGGAGTCCAGGATGAAGCCCAGGTTGCGTGCGTGGTCCGTTGGCTTGGGCGCGGTGCCCAGGGCCGGGAGCCACCAGGAGTCGTCCCAGGCGGAGGGTGATGAGCCCAGGATGAGGACTTCCGTCTTGTCTGAGTTCAGTTTAAGGCGGCTGTTCCTCATCCAGTCGGCGACGTCTCTCATCCCGTCGTGTAGGTTGGCTCTGGCGGTGGTGGGGTCGTTGGTGAGGGAGAGGATCAGCTGGGTGTCGTCGGCGTAGGAGATGATGTTGAGGTTGTGTCGGCGTGCGATGGCTGCGAGGGGGCTCATGTAGACGTTGAAGAGGGTTGGGCTGAGTGAGGATCCTTGTGGAACGCCGCAGATGACTTCGGTGGCTTCGGATCTGAACGGGGGAGGCGGACTCTCTGGGTTCTTCCGGCGAGGAACGAGATGATCCATTCCAGTGCTTTCTCTCGGATTCCGATGTTGCTGAGGCGCTTCACTAGGGTGCGGTGGCAGACGGTGTCGAACGCCGCGGAGAGGTCCAAGAGGATGAGGGCAGCTGTTTCCCTGTTGTCGGTTAGGGTTCTGATGTCGTCGGTGGCTCCGATAAGGGCGGTCTCGGTGCTGTGGTTGGCCCGAAACCCGGACTGCGAGGGGTCGAGGGATCCATTCGTCTCGAGGAAGGCGGCAAGCTGTCTGTTGACGGTCTTCTCGATGACTTTGGCCGGAAACGGAAGGAGCGAGATGGGACGGTAGTTCTTGAGGTCGGTGGGGTCCGCCGTTGGTTTCTTCAGGAGGGCGGTAAGCTCGGCGTGCTTCCAGCTCTCCGGGAAGGTGGCGGTGTGGAAGGAGGAGTTGATGATGTCCCGGAGATGGGGTGCGATGGTGGCGTCGGCTTTGTTGAAGACGTGGTGTGGGCAGGGGTCGGTTGGTGATCCGGAGTGGATGGAGTTCATCGTGCGGGTGGTGTCTTCGGTGCTGATCGGGGTCCAGTTGCAGAGGGTGGTGGTGGCGGGCGTTGGTTCGGCGGTAGGGTGCGTTGTTTGTGCGTCGAAGCTGTTGTGTATGTCGGTGATCTTGCGGTGGAAGAACGCGGAGAGTGAGTTGCAGAGGTCTTGCGAGGGGTGATGTCGTTAGTTTCCGGCGCTGGGGTTGGAGAACTCTTTGACGATGCTGAAAAGTTCCTTGCTGTCATGGGCGTTGTTGTCCAGTCGTTCTTTGAGTGCCGACTTCTTGGTGGCACGGATCAGCTGGTGGTGTTTGCGGGTGGCGTGCTTGAGGGCGGTCCTGTTGTCTGTGGTCTGGTCGAGTCGCCAGGTTTTCTCGAGAGTGCGGCAGTTCTTCTTGGATTCCTTGAGTTCGTTGGTGAACCAAGGGGTTTTCTTGCTTCCGGGTCTGCTGGGAGGGTTTTTAGTGGTGCGAGGTCGTCGGCGCAGGCGGTCAGCCACTTGGCGAGGTTGCTGGCTGCTTCGTTTGGGTCCGTTGTGTTGGTGGGTGTGTTCTGGCTGAGGGAGGCGGTGAGCTGCTCGGCGGTGATCTTGCTCCAGCTCCGGCGGGGAGCCTGTTGCGGGTGGTGATGGGTCGCAGTCTTTCTGAAGCTGAAGTGGACGCAGCTGTGGTCGGTCCTGTGGAGTCCGGTGGCGTGGCTGAAGGAGATGTGCTTGCTGGACGAGAAGACGGGGTCAAGCGTGTGGCCGGCGTAGTGGGTGGGCGTGTTCACCAGTTGCTTGAGTCCGAGGTTGGCGAGGTTGTCCAGCAGGGCGGTGGTGTTTCTGTCGTTGCTGTTCTCCAGGTGGAAGTTGAGGTCCCCTAGGAGGATGTAGTCGGCGGAGGGCATGGCGTGCGGGCTGATGAAGTCTGCGATGTCTTCGCTGAATAGTGTGCGTGGTCCCGGGGTCTGTAGATGAGGGTGCCTCGGAGGGTGGTCTTGGGGTCAGTGTGTATCTGGAAGTGTAGGTGTTCGGCGGCGGAGAAGGTCTCGTCGGAGTTAGTCGAGATGCGGATGGTGTTCTTGTGTACGATGGCGATGCCTCCTCCCGTCTGGTTGACGCGGTCCCTCCGGGTGATCTTGTATCCGTCCGGGATGGCTATGGCGATGTCGGGCGCTGAGGAGGCGTTCATCCAGGTTTCGGTGAGGAACCTACCTGAAGCACTCAACATCGGTGGGCATCTGCTCATCGCCTTCCTGGTCACTGGCTAGTGACCCAGACTCTGTCCCCTCTGCTTTCAGGTTCTTCAGATCTTCGATCCACTTTTGGATCCACCCGAACACTTTCGACTTGGCCGCCAGCAGCACTTTGCAGCAGATCGCCATTGAAAGCGACGACGAAACCCGACCCCGAAAGACACCTATGCACCCGGCTCCCCTGGGTGAGGTAACTCGAGTACTCCGGTGCTCCCGTGGGTATTGACACTAGAACAGCCTAGTTCTCAAAGGGTTTGCTCCAAGTCCTCCTCTAAGTGTCCCTTTTCTTTTAAATTCAAACTGCAACTTTCCCCATAGAAGTTAACGGCGATTCGCGGCTGTGTTCATACACTGCACGCGTCCCCGTGGGTCCCCTGTGTCACTACCTTGGGTGGTTCCTTGTGGTCCAAGCACTTCTACAGGCTCTAGGCCCTGTGTCTAGCTCAGTCGTGGTTCTTATACCACTTTATTGGTATATGGTTTGGTACGCCCCTAGGGCTCAAACGTGTATTTGTGCTATTACTGTAGATAACTAACTTATAACTTATGTACTTCGAACTCTAGCCTCATAAAGAGACTAGAGGGGTGTGTTTAGCAATAAATACATATATTTTGAATATATACCTGGTGTGGTCCTCTTTCATTTGGTCACTCAAGAGATTATAGGCTGGTAAAACAAGCTGCTTTACATTCCTTCAAGACTTAGCCTGAAGGCTGCTCTCCATAGCTACCACTAGGATAGCTTTCAATAAAGGTTGTCTTTAACCTATCTCCAATAAGGGGTTGTTTGGACTGGTGCAAGGTGCCCACTATAATTAGTGGACAGCATATGCCAGGCCAACTTCTCACAACATAGACCTGGGAGTAACCATGCCAATGCAGATGGACTCTCTAGGTACTTCCACTTAGAACATGAAGACTTAACTGGGCAAGGTTAGTTTAATGTCCCTACGTTTGGGGGGGGGGGGGTTGTGTAGGAGAGGAGGATCTGCTTCACATGGGTACCCCCACTTTTTGCTGATGCTTCACTGTTTTTCGACTTTAGTCTGGCTGGGGCCCTGCTAATCAGAACCCCAGCCTAGCTGCTTCCTCTCTAAAATGGTTTCCATGTGCCTTAGGCACATCTCTGATTGGAATCTGGAGTGCCCTTATAAGTCCCTAGTATATGGTATACTATGTACCCAGGGCATAGGTACCTCAGAGGCCTACCAGGGGCTGCAGCATTTATTGTGCCACCCCTGGAAGGCCATCCAAAATGACACCACAGGTCTGCTACTGCAGCCTGGGTAAGGTGGTGCATGCACCCCTTACTGTGATATGGGCTACCTATATCACTACATACATTCACACATATAAACCTATAAGTCACTCCTATGGCAGACCTTATCAATCCTGGAGGCAGAGTGTGTGGTTCCTATGTGAGAGGGTTCCCCTGCATGAGCAGGGCCCCTCTGCAGCGTTCGGAGACCCTTCTCTGATGCTGTTTGTAGTGCAGCCTGACCATATACTCTTAAGCGCATTATAACCTCGCGTTAAATGCTAACTTTGGGATGGCTGCACGGAAACATGTCGTGTTTGGTGTCAAACATCTTGGAATACTACCCCCCCCCGCCAGTTCTGGTGGCGGGGGTAGCATTCCACCCTTCTAGAGGGAGAGAGATGTACACACCGGCCTGCCCGGTAACTTCTTTCCAAGCCCTGGCATCACAAAATGGATGCCGCTGCCACAGACACGAGTCTGGCCTCCTGCTGCTGACCGAAACTCCGGCAGGGGAGGCCTGGACAATAGGTTTCCTGTCCCAGGGAGGTGTAATCACCTCCCCAGACAGGATAGTGTGTATTGGGGCTGGGCGGGAGCACTCTCTGGTGCTTTGAAGTCCTGCACTGGGGGCACATTTGGTGTCCCTGTGCATACCCCAGTTCAAACCGCTCTGGCGCGAAACTGGACAAAGGGAAAGGGGTGTAACCACCCCTCTGCAATGACCCTCACATAGGTGGGTCCCCAGAGTATGTCCAACCCCCTATCTTGGTATAAGTATGGGACCGCAGTCCTTAGGACTTTAGATTAACCTGGACGAAACTCTGACACAGAATCCTGGACCTTCGACGCTCTACTTCAAGATTAGAGGACTGAAGAATCTCCCTTAGGGTCAAGAAGTGACTCCCCTGCTTGGCAGGCACCAAAGAAGCAATTGTCCTGTCTGCATCGCTGAAGCTCCTGCCGGACGCCGAAGTCTTTGCATCACCAGAGGTGGATTTCCAGACTTCCCCAAGGCTGCCCTGAGTCCCCAGCAAAGCTGAGGCCCGTAGCTGTCGTGGGTAACGTGGAACCGTGACCCCTGGACACCGATCGCATTTGCAAGTGCATCCTCTTCTGGGTCTCCCACGAAGTTGTGCTTTGGGCTCCCAGTAGCCCCAGCCTCCAGCACCGACTGCACCGAAGATCACTGGCCTCCACTCCACGAGTGTCCCGTGAGCCAGCTCTAAGTGCGTCCACTCGAGGCTCCTTCGCGGTCGCTAGTCTGTTGGCTAGTAGGGCCTCCCGAAGGCCAATCTTCTTCTGCTTGGGCTCCCTGATTGCTCCAGGCGAGCCCTGACTTACCTTCGTTGGGTGAGTCTCCCAGACCTTGCTGGTCTGCACCATCAACCTTCTTCCATTTCCACAAGACTTGCCGTTGCCAGGGCTTGTTGGGTCCAATCCGGTCGCCGACACCCCTGCAATCGACAAACGTCATGGGACAGCTCGACTCCAGCTCCTGGTCGTCGTTGACGCCTCCTGGACCTCGTGGCTGAAGAGTCAAGACAACCGTCAACCTACCTGAAGCACTTGACATCGGTGGGCATCTGCTCATCGCCTTCCTGGTCACTGGCTAGTGACCCAGACTCTGTCCCCTCTGCTTTCAGGTTCTTCAGATCTTCGATCCACCTTTGGATCCACCTGAACACTTTCGACTTGGCCGCCAGCAGCACTTTGCAGCAGATCGCCATTGAAAACGACGACGAAACCCGACCCCGAAAGACACCTATGCACCCGGCTCCCTGGGTGAGGTAACTCGAGTACTCCGGTGCTCCGTGGGTATTGACACTAGAACAGCCTAGTTCTAAAAGGGTTTGCTCCAAGTCCTCCTCTAAGTGTCCCTTTTCTTTAAACTTCCAACCGCGACTTTCTCCATAGAAGTCAATGGCGATTTGCGGCTGTGTTCTCACACTGCACGCGTCCCCCGTGGGTCCCCTGTGTCACTACCTTGGGTGGTTCCTTGTGGTCCAAGCACTTCTACAGGCTCTAGGCCTTGTGTCTAGCTCAGTCGTGGTTCTTATACCACTTTATTGGTATATGGTTTGGTACGCCCCTAGGGCTCAAACGTGTATTTGTGCTATTACTGTAGAAACTAACTTATAACTTATGTACTTCGAACGCTAGCCTCATAAAGAGACTAGAGGGGTGTGTTTAGTAATAAATACATATATTTTGAATATATACCTAGTGTGGTCCTCTTTCATTTGGTCACTCAAGAGATTATAGACTGGTAAAACCTAGCTGCTTTACATTCCTTCAAGACTTAGCCTGAAGGCTGCTCTCCATAGCTACCACCAGGATAGCTTTCAATAAAGGTTGTCTTTAACCTATCTCCAATAAGGGGTTGTTTGGACTGGTGCAAGGTGCCCACTATAATTAGTGGACAGCATATGCCAGGCCAACTTCTCACACAGGGGTGCAGAAAGAAGCAAGTGAGGTGCAGAAACAGGCAACAGAGGTGCAAAAAGAGGCAAGATGGGTACAAAAACAGGCAAGTGAAGTGCAGAAAGAGGCAAGAGAAGTGCTGAAAGAAGCAACAGAAATGTACAAAGAGGCAAGAGAAGTGCAGAAAGAAGGAACAGAAATGCAGAAACAGGCATAGGGAAGTGCAAAAAGAAGCAACAGATATGCAGAAAGAGGCAAGAAATGTGCAGAAACAGGCAAGAGAGGTGCAAAAAGAGGGAACAGGGGTGCGGAAAAAGGTAAGAGAGGTGCAGAAAGAGGCAAGAGGGGTACAGAAAGAAGCAAGAGAGGTGCAGAAAGAAGCAAGAGAAGTGCAGAAAGAAGCAACAGATTTGCAGAAAGTGTCGAGAGAAGTGCAGACAGAGGCAAAAGTGGTGCTGAAAGAGGCAATAGAAGTGCAGAAAGAAGCAACAGAAATGTAGAAAGAGGCAAGAGATATGCAGAAAGTAGCAACAGAAATACAGAAAGAGGCAAGAGAAATGCAGAAAAGAGCAACAGAGGTGCAAAAGAGGCATGAGAATTACAGAAAGAGGTAAGAGAAGTGCAGAAACAGGGAAGAGAGGTACAGAAAGATGGAACAGGGGTGCAGAAAAAGGTAAGGGAGGTGCAGAAATAGGGAAGAGGGTGCAGTCAGAGGCAAGAGGGATGCAGAAAGAAGCAAGTGAGGTGCAGAAAGAGGCAACAGAGGTGAAAAAAGAGGCAAGAGAACTGCAGAAAGAGGCAAGAGGGTACAGAAAGAGGCAAGAGAGGTGCAGAAAGAGGCTAGAGAGGTGCAGAAAGAGGGAAGAGGGATGCAGAAAGAGGCAAGAGAAGTGGAGAAAGAAGCAACAGAAATATACAAAGAGGCAAGAGAAGTGCAGAAAGAAGGAATAGAATTGCAGAAAGAGGGCAGAGAGGTTCAGAAAGAAGCAACAGAGGTGTAGAAAGCTGCAAGAGAAGTGCAGAAAGAAGCAAGAGACGTTAAAAAACAGGCAAGAGATGTGCAAAAAGAAGCAATAGAGGTGCAGAAAGAAGCAAGAGAAGTGATGAAAGAGAACAGAGATTTGCAGAAAGAGACAAGACAGGTGCAGAAAGAGGCAAGAGAGGTACAGAAAGAGGCAAGTGAGGTACAGAAACGGGAAAGAGAACTGCAGAAACAGGAAGGAGAGTTGTAGAAACAGGAAAGAGAGGTGCAGAAACAGGAATGTGAGGTGTAGAAAGAGGGAGGAGAAGTGCAGAAAGAGGGAACAGGGGTACAGAAAAGGGCAAGAGAGGTGCTGAAAGAGGGAAGAGGGGTGTAAAAAGAGGCAAGTTGGGTGCAGAAAGAAGCAAGTGAGGTGCAGAAAGAGGCAACAGTGGTGCAGAAAGAGGCAAGAGAGGTGTAGAAAGAAGCAACACAGGTGCGAAAGAGGCAAGAGAAGTACATAAACAGGCAAGAGAGGTATAGAAAGTGTAGAAAGAAGCAAGAAAAGTACTGAAAGAAGCAACAAAGGTGCAGAAAGAAGCAAGAGAAGTGATAAAAAGGGACAAGAGAGTTGCCGAAAGAAACAAGAGAGGTGCAGAAAAAAGCAAGGAAAGTGCAGATAGAGGCAAGTGAGGTGCAGAAAGAGGCATGAGAGTTGCAGAAAGAGGCAAGAGGGGTGCAGGAAGCAGCAAGAGAAATGCAGAAAGAAGCAACAGACTTGCAGAGAGAGGAAAGAGAAGTACAGGAAGAAGCAAGAGGGGTACGGAAAAAGGCAAGAGAAGTGCAGAAAGAAGCAACAGAAATGTAGAAAGAGGTAAGAGAAGTGCAGAAGGAAGCAACAGGAGTGCAGAAAGAGGGAAGATAACTGCAGATAAAAGCAACAGAGGTGCAGAAAGAGGCAAGAGAAGTGCAGAAAGCAGCAAGAGAGGTGCAGACACAGGGAAGAGAAGGGCAGAAAGAAGGAACAGGGGTACAGAAAAAGGCAAGAGATGTGCAGAAAGAGGGAAGAGGGGTGCAGAAAGAAGCAAGAGGGATGCAGAAAAAAGCAAGTGAGGTACAGAAAGAGGTAACAGTGATGCAGAAAGAGGCAAGAGAGGTGCAGAAAGAAGCAACAGAGGTGCAGAAAGAGGCAACAGAAGTGCAGAAAGAGGCAAGAGAGGTGCAAAAAGAGGGAACAGGGGTGCTGAAAAAGGCAAGAGAGGTGCAGAAAGAGGCAGGAGTGGTGCAGAAAGAACCAACTGAGGTGCAGAAAGAGGCAATAGGGGTGCAGAAAGAGGAAAGAGAAGTGCAGAAAGAAGCAACAGAGGTGCAGAAATAGGCAAGAGAGGTACAGAAAGAGGGGTGCAGAAAGAGGCAAAAGAAGTGCAGAAAGAAGCAACAGAAATGTACAAAGAGGCAAGAGAAGTGCAGAAAGAAGGAACAGAAATGTAGAAAGAGGCTAGACAAGTGCAGAAAGAAGTAACCGAGGTGCAGAAAGAGGCAAGAGAAGTGCAGGAAGAGGCAAGACGGGTGCTGAAACAGGTAAGAGAGGTACTAAAAGAGGGAACAGGGGTGCAGAAAAAGGCAAGAGAGGTGCAGAAAGAGGCAAGAGGGGTGCAGAAAAAGTGTAGAGGGGTATAGAAAGAAACAAGAGGGGGCAGAAAGAAGCAAGAAAGGTGCAGAAAGAAGCAAGAGAGGTGCAGAAAGAAGCAAGAGAAGTGCAGAAAGAAGCAACAGAGGTGTAGAAAGAGGCAAGAGGGGTGCAGAAAGAAGCAAGAGAAGTTCAGAAACAGCAAAGAGAGGGGCAGAAATAAGCAAGAGAGTTGCAGAAAGAAGCAAGAGAAGTGCAGAAAGAAGCAACAGATTTGCAGAAAGTGGCAAGAGAAGTGCAGAAAGAGGCAAAAGGGGTGCTGAAAGAGGCAATAGCTGTGCAGAAAGAAGCAACAGAAATGTAGAAAGAGGCAAGAGATGTGCAGAAAAAAGCAACAGAGGTGCAGAAAGAGGCATGAGAATTGCAGAAAGAGGTAAGAGAGGTGCAGAAACAGGGAAGAGAGGTACAGAAAGATGGAACAGGGGTGCAGAACAAGGCAAGAGAGGTGCAGAAAGAGGGAAGAGGGTGCAGAAAGAGGCAAGAGGGGTGCAGAAAGAAGAAAGTGAGGTGCACAAAGAGGCAACTGAGGTGGAAAAAGACGCAAGAGAACTGCAGAAAGAGGCAAGAGCGGTGCAGAAAGAGGCAAGAGAGGTACAGAAAGAGGCTAGAGAGGTGCAGAAAAAGGGAAGAAGGATGCAGAAAGAGGCAAGAAAAGTGAAGAAAGAAGCAACAGAGATGTACAAAGAGGCAAAAGAAGTGCAGAAAGAAGAAACAGAAATGCAGAAAGAGGCTAGAGACGTGCAGAAACATGAAAGAGAGGTTCAGTAAGAGGGAACAGGGATGCAAAAAAAGGCAAGAGTGGTACAGAAAGAAGGAAGAGGGTTTCAGAAAGAGGCAAGAGGAGTGCAGAAAGAAGCAAGTGAGGTGCAGAAACAGGCAACAGAGGTGCAAAAAGAGGCA
Source organism: Calotriton arnoldi (assembly GCA_963921515.1). Taxonomy (NCBI): domain Eukaryota; kingdom Metazoa; phylum Chordata; class Amphibia; order Caudata; family Salamandridae; genus Calotriton; species Calotriton arnoldi. The sequence continues at coordinate 651,222 of CAWUFW010001575.1, forward strand.
AGATGGGTGCAAAAACAGGCAAGTGAAGTGCAGAAAGAGGCAACAGAAATGCAGAAACAGGCATAGGGAAGTGCAAAAAGAAGCAACAGATGTGCAGAAAGAGGCTAGAAATGTGCAGAAACAGGCAAGAGAGGTGCAAAAAGAGGGAACAGGGGTGCGGAAAAAGGTAAGAGAGGTGCAGAAAGAGGCAAGAGGGATACAGAAAGAAGCAACAGATTTGCAGAAAATGTCGAGAGAAGTGCAGACAGAGGCAAAAGTGGTACTGAAAGAGGCAATAGAAGTGCAGAAAGAAGGAACAGAAATACAGAAAGAGGCAAGAGAAATGCAGAAAAGAGCAACAGAGGTGCAAAAGAAGCATGAGAATTACAGAAAGAGGTAAGAGAGGTGCATAAACAGGAAGAGAGGTACAGAAAGATGGAACAGGGTGCAGAAAAAGGTAAGGGAGGTGCAGAAATAGGGAAGAGGGTGCAGTCAGAGGCAAGAGGGATGCAGAAAGAAGCAAGTGAGGTGCAGAAAGAGGCAACAGAGGTGCAAAAAGAGGCAAGAGAACTGCAGAAAGAGGCAAGAGGGTACAGAAAGAGGCAAGAGAGGTGTAGAAAGAGTCAAGAGAAGTGCAGAAAGAAGCAAGAGACATTAAGAAACAGGCAAGAGATGTGCAAAAAGAGGAAACAGGTGTGCAGAAAAAGGCAAGAGAGATGCGGAAAGAGGGTAGAGGGGTGCAGAAAGAGGCAGGTGGGGTGCAGAAAGAACCAAAAAAGGTACAGAAAGAGGCAAAAGGGGTGCAGAAAGAGGGAAGAGATGTGCAGAAAGAGGGAAGAGGGGTGCATAAAGAGTCAATAGAAGTGCAGAAAGAAGCAACAGAAATGTACAAAGAGGCAAGAGAAGTGCAGAAAAAAGGCACAGAAATGCAGAAAGAGGCTAGAGAAGTGCAGAAAGAAGCAACAGAAATACAGAAAGAGGCAAGCGCAGTGCAGAAAGAAGCTATAGAGGTGCAGAAAGAGGCAAGAGAAGTACACATAGAGGCAAGAGAGGGGCAGACACAGGCAAGAGAGGTGTAGAAAGATGGAACATGCCTCTGACTAGGTCCAGAAGTGCTCCTCTGGAGTTGCTTCTTTTTGTGCCTCATTGTGTTTATAGTTTAGCTTCTATGGAAAGAGGAAGACTAAACCTGAGGTTACCACTCCACAACACATACTACCACACCGCATAATTACTCTCCATAACACATAATACCACTTCACATAATTCCTATACTCTAAATACCACATACTTTCTATACACATCATTTCACTGCACAACATACCACATAATTCCACTACACACAACATACATCCACTCCAATACAAAAACATTAGTAAAAACTTTACATTTACAATGCCAATAGCTGTAACTCTCGCAAATGCGAGACCTATTGCATTGCAAATGCTTCTTTAACTAGTGGTCGCGTTTGCAGAGTGGTGGAGAAAGGGGGCTGTGCCTACAACCAGCACTCAGGAATTCTGCTGCATAGGACTTACAGGAGGTACCAGGAGTGCTTCTTGGCCCCCAAAGACCCTCAGGAGTAAAGTGGACTTAATCCCCCAACCCAGAGCACGTCAGGAGGCGCATTTGCAGAGTTGTGCATGGAGGGGGCTAGGCCTCTGGCGAGTTGCCGGTTTTTATTTTAAGAAGTGGGGCTGTGTGGCTCCCCTTACCTTGAGCCTATTGGGCCCCGGTGACCCCATCCCCCGGGGCCTGAGCTGTTTTTTTTAATTAAAAGGGAGGGGGCCGTGCTGTCACCCTCCTGAGGCCGATTACGGCTCTGGGGACCCCATCACCCGGGGATAGGCCTTTCTCTTTTTTTCATTTTAAAGGGGAGGTGGGCCAAGCTGCCCACCTCCTGGGCCATTTTCGGCCCCGGGGACCCGATCCCCAAGGGCTTGGCCATTTTAAAAAAAAGACATTGTTTTTAAAAGGAGAGGGGGGACGCCTGGCCCACCTCCACAGACAATTTCGGCCCTGGGGACCCCATCCCTCCGGCCCGGCCTTTCTTTTTTTAAATTAGAAAAAGGAGTGGTCTGATTGGCCCCCCTCCTGGGCCATTTTGGGCTCCGGGGACCCCATCCCCTGGGGCATGGCCTCTTTGTTGGGAACCGCGAAGGGAGCCCCAATGCCCCTGCATTCCCTGTCGGCTCCCTGCCTCCTGCGGGAGCCTGCATTGCTTTTAGGCAAAGGGAGCTGCTGACATGCAGCTCCATTTGCCCAAAAGCAATTCTGCTTTGCTTCATGAAAGTGAGAGCAGTTTTCCTGCTCTCGCTTCCATGAAGCGAAGCAGAAGTTTGCTATGACAGGGCAGGAGCAGTGCTCCCACCGGGCCATACCAAGCTGCACTGTCCTGGGGGTGGGCACCCTGAGACATTGCTGGAGCTGGCCCTGGGGGTTGGCGGTCCCCAGGGCCATGAAGGGCTCCTGTAGATAGCCCCGGGAGGTGGTGGTCCCCAGGGCAGGGGAACTGCAACAGACCCCCGCATTTACATTATCTAATCCCCGGGAAGTGGTGGCTTCCGGGGCAGCGCAGGGGCAGGCAGGAGCCCTCCCCACTCATTTTATTTACAAAAAGCCCCAGGCAAAGAGGCAAGAGAAGTGCAGAAAGAAGGAACAGAAATGCAGAAAGAGGCTAGATAAGTGCAGAAAGAGGCAAGACGGGTGCTGAAACAGGCAAGAGAGGTACAAAATGAGGGAACAGGGGCGCAGAAAAAGGCAAGAGAGGTGCAGAAAGAGAGAAGAGGGGTGCACATAGAGGGAAGAGGGGTGCAGAAAGAAGCAAGGGGGCAGAAAGACGCAAGAGAGGTGCAGAAAGAAGCAATAGAGTTTGCAAAAGTGGCAAGAGAAGTGCACAAAGAGGCAAGAGGGGTGCAGAAAGAGGCAAGAGAAGTGCCAAAAGAGGGAAGAGAGGTGCAGAAAGAGGCAAGAGGGTTGCAGAAAGAAGCAAGAGAAGTGCAGAAAGAAGCAACAGAGATGCAGAAAGATGCAAGGGGGTGCAGAAAGAGGCAAGAGAAGTGCAGAAACAGCAAAGAGAGGTGCGGAAAGAGGGAAGAGGGGTGCAGAAAGAGGCAGGTGGGGTGCAGAAAGAACCAGAAAATGTACAGAAAGAGGTTAAAGGGGTACAGAAAGAGGGAAGAGATATGCAGAAAGAAGCAAGTGAGGTACAGAAAGAGGCAAGAGAGGTGCAGGAAGAGGCAAGGGATGTGCAGAAAGAGGCAAGAGAGGTGCAGAAAGAGGCAAGAGAGGTGCAGAAACAGGCAAGAGAAGTGCAGAAAGAGGCAAGAGAAGTGCAGAAAGAAGCAACAGAAATGTACAAAGAGGCAAGAGAAGTGCAGAAACAAGGTACAGAAATGCAGCAAGAGGCTAGTGAAGTGCAGAAAGAAGCAACAGAAATACAGAAAGAGGCAAGAGCAGTGCAGAAAGAAACACTAGAGGTGCAGAAACAGGCAAGAGAAGTACACAAAGAGGCAAGGTTGGTGCAGAAACAGGCAAGAGAGGTGTAGAAAGAGGGAACAGGGGTGCAGAAAGAGGCAAGAGAGGTACAGAAAGAGGGGTGTAGAAAAAGGCAAGAGGGGTGCAAAAAGTTGCAAGTGAGGTACAGAAAGAGGCAAGAGAGGTGCAGGAAGAGGCAAGAGATGTGCAGAAAGAGGCAAGAGAAGTGCAGGGTAGAAGCAACAGAAATGTACAAAGAGGCAAGAGAAGTGCAGAAGGAAGGGACAGAAATGCAGAAAGGGGCTAGAGAAGTGCAGAAAGAAGCAACAGAGGTGTAGAAAGAGGCAAGAGAAGTGCAGAAAGAAGCAAGAGACGTAAAGAAACAGGCAGGAGAGGTGAAAAAAGAGGAAACAGGTGTGGAGAAAAAGACAAGAGAGGTGCGGAAAGAGGGAAGAGGGTGCAGAAATAGTCAGGTGGGGTGCAGAAAGGACCAGAAAAGGTACAGAAAGAGGCAACAGGGGTGCAGAAAGAGGGAAGAGATATGCAGAAAGAGGGAAGAGGGGTGCATAAAGAGTCAAGAGAATTGCAGAAAGAAGCAACAGAAATGTACAAAGAGGCAAGAGAAGTGCAGAAACAAGGCACAGAAATGCAGAAAGAGGCTAGAGAAGAGCAGAAAGAAGCAAGAGACGTAAAGAAACAGGCAAGAGAGGTGAAAAAAGAGGCAACAGGTTTGGAGAAAAAGGCAAGAGAGGTGCGGAAAGAGGGAAGAGAGGTGCAGAAAGAGGCAAGAGGGGTACAGAAAGAAGCAAGTGAGGTGCAGAAAGAGGCAACAGAGGTGCAAAAAGAAGCAAGAGAAATGCAGAAAGAGGCAAGAGGGGTGCAGAAAGAGGCAAGAGAGGTGCAGAAAAAGGCAAGAGAGGTGCAGAAAGAGGGAAGAGGGATGCAGAAAGAGGCAAGAGAAGTGCAGGGTAGAAGCAACAGAAATGTACAAATAGGCAAGAGAAGTGCAGAAGGAAGGAACAGAAATGCAGAAAGAGGCTAGAGATGTGCAAAAAGAAGCAACAGAGGTGTAGAAAGAGGCAAGAGAAGTGCAGAAAGAAGCAAGAGGCATAAAGAAACAGGCAGGAGAGGTGAAAAAAGAGGCAACAGGTTTGGAGAAAAAGGCAAGAGAGGTGCGGAAAGAGGGAAGAGGGGTGCAGAAAGAGGCAGGTGGGGTGCAGAAAGAACCAGACAATGTACAGAAAGAGGTTAAAGGGTTACAGAAAGAGGGAAGAGATATGCAGAAAGAAGCAAGTGAGGTACAGAAAGAGGCAAGAGAGGTGCAGGAAGATGCAAGGGATGTGCAGAAAGAGGCAAGAGAGGTGCAGAAAGAGGCAAGAGAGGTGCAGAAACAGGCAAGAGAAGTGCAGAAAGAGGCAAGAGAAGTGCAGAAAGAAGCAACAGAAATGTACAAAGAGGCAAGAGAAGTGCAGAAACAAGGCACAGAAATGCATAAAGAGGCTGGTGAAGTGCAGAAAGAAGCAACAGAAATACAGAAAGAGGCAAGAGCAGTGCAGAAAGAAACCCTAGAGGTGCAGAAAGAGGCAAGAGAAGTACACAAAGAGGCAAGGTTGGTGCAGAAACAGGCAAGAGAGGTGTAGAAAGAGGGAACAGGGGTGCAGAAAGAGGCAAGAGAGGTACAGAAAGAGGGAAGAGGGGTATAGAAAAAGGCAAGAGGGGTGCAAAAGTTGCAAGTGAGGTACAGAAAGAGGCAAGAGAGGTGCAGGAAGAGGCAAGAGATGTGCAGAAAGAGGCAAGAGAAGTGCAGGGTAGAAGCAACAAAAATGTACAAAGAGGCAAGAGAAGTGCAGAAGGAAGGAACAGAAATGCAGAAAGGGGCTAGAGAAGTGCAGAAAGAAGCAACAGAGGTGTAGAAAGAGGCAAGAGAAATGCAGAAAGAAGCAAGAGACGTAAAGAAACAGGCAGGAGAGGTGAAGAAAGAGGAAACAGGTGTGGAGAAAAAGACAAGAGAGGTGCGGAAAGAGGGAAGAGGGGTGCAGAAAGAGGCAGGTGGGGTGCAGAAAGAACCAGAAAAGGTACAGAAAGAGGCAACAGGGGTGCAGAAAGAGGGAAGAGATATGCAGAAAGAGGGAAGAGGGGTGCATAAAGAGTCAAGAGAATTGCAGAAAGAAGCAACAGAAATGTACAAAGAGGCAAGAGAAGTGCAGAAACAAGGCACAGAAATGCAGAAAGTGGCTAGAGAAGAGCAGAAAGAAGCAAGAGACGTAAAGAAACAGGCAAGAGAGGTGAAAAAGAGGCAACAGGTTTGGAGAAAAAGGCAAGAGAGGTGCGGAAAGAGGGAAGAGGGGTGCAGAAAGAGGCAGGTGGGGTGCAGAAAGAACCAGAAAATGTACAGAAAGAGGTTAAAGGGGTACAGAAAGAGGAAGAGATATGCAGAAAGAAGCAAGTGAGGTACAGAAAGAGGCAAGAGAGGTGCAGGAAGAGGCAAGGGATGTGCAGAAAGAGGCAAGAGAGGTGCAGAAAGAGGCAAGAGAGGTGCAGAAACAGGCAAGAGAAGTGCAGAAAGAGGCAAGAGAAGTGCAGAAAGAAGCAACAGAAATGTACAAAGAGGCAAGAGAAGTGCAGAAACAAGGCACATAAATGCAGAAAGAGACTAGTGAAGTGCAGAAAGAAGCAACAGAAATACAGAAAGAGGCAAGAGCAGTGCAGAAAGAAACACTAGAGGTGCAGAAAGAGGCAAGAGAAGTACACAAAGAGGCAAGGTTGGTGCAGAAACAGGCAAGAGAGGTGTAGAAAGAGGGAACAGGGGTGCAGAAAGAGGCAAGAGAGGTACAGAAAGAGGGAAGAGGGGTATAGAAAAAGGCAAGAGAGGTGCAAAAAGTTGCAAGTGAGGTACAGAAAGAGGCAAGAGAGGTGCAGGAAGAGGCAAGAGATGTGCAGAAAGAGGCAAGAGAAGTGCAGGGTAGAAGCAACAAAAATGTACAAAGAGGCAAGAGAAGTGCAGAAGAAAGGAACAGAAATGCAGAAAGGGGCTAGAGAAGTGCAGAAAGAAGCAACAGAGGTGTAGAAAGAGGCAAGAGAAGTGCAGAAAGAAGCAAGAGACGTAAAGAAACAGGCAGGAGAGGTGAAGAAAGAGGAAACAGGTGTGGAGAAAAAGACAAGAGAGGTGCGGAAAGAGGGAAGAGGGGTGCAGAAAGAGGCAGGTGGGGTGCAGAAAGAACCAGAAAAGGTACAGAAAGAGGCAACAGGGGTGCAGAAAGAGGGAAGAGATATGCAGAAAGAGGGAAGAGGGGTGCATAAAGAGTCAAGAGAATTGCAGAAAGAAGCAACAGAAATGTACAAAGAGGCAAGAGAAGTGCAGAAACAAGGCACAGAAATGCAGAAAGAGGCTAGAGAAGAACAGAAAGAAGCAAGAGACGTAAAGAAACAGGCAAGAGAGGTGAAAAAAGAGGCAACAGGTTTGGAGAAAAAGGCAAGAGAGGTGCGGAAAGAGGGAAGAGGGGTGCAGAAAGAGGCAGGTGGGGTGCAGAAAGAACCAGAAAATGTACAGAAAGAGGTTAAAGGGGTACAGAAAGAGGGAAGAAATATGCAGAAAGAAGCAAGTGAGGTACAGAAAGAGGCAAGAGAGGTGCAGGAAGAGGCAAGGGATGTGCAGAAAGAGGCAAGAGAGGTGCAGAAAGAGGCAAGAGAGGTGCAGAAACAGGCAAGAGAAATGCAGAAAGAGGCAAGGGAAGTGCAGAAAGAAGCAACAGAAATGTACAAAGAGGCAAGAGAAGTGCAGAAACAAGGCACAGAAATGCAGAAAGAGACTAGAGAAGTGCAGAAAGAAGCAACAGAAATACAGAAAGAGGCAAGAGCAGTGCAGAAAGAAACACTAGAGGTGCAGAAAGAGGCAAGAGAAGTACACAAAGAGGCAAGGTTGGTGCAGAAACATGCAAGAGAGGTGTAGAAAGAGGGAACAGGGGTGCAGAAAGAGGCAAGAGAGGTACAGAAAGAGGGAAGAGGGATGTAGAAAAAGGCAAGAGGGGTGCAAAACGTTGCAAGTGAGGTACAGAAAGAGGCAAGAGAAGTGCAGGGTAGAAGCAACAGAAATGTACAAAGAGGCAAGAGAAGTGCAGAAGGAAGGGACAGAAATGCAGAAAGGGGCTAGAGAAGTGCAGAAAGAAGCAACAGAGGTGTAGAAAGAGGCAAGAGAAGTGCAGAAAGAAGCAAGAGACGTAAAGAAACAGGCAGGAGAGGTGAAAAAAGAGGAAACAGGTAGGGAGAAAAAGACAAGAGAGGTGCGGAAAGAGGGAAGAGGGGTGCAGAAAGAGGCAGGTGGGGTGCAGAAAGAACCAGACAATGTACAGAAAGAGGTTAAAGGGTTACAGAAAGAGGGAAGAGATATGCAGAAAGAAGCAAGTGAGGTACAGAAAGAGGCAAGAGAGGTGCAGGAAGATGCAAGGGATGTGCAGAAAGAGGCAAGAGAGGTGCAGAAAGAGGCAAGAGAGGTGCAGAAACAGGCAAGAGAAGTGCAGAAAGAGGCAAGAGAAGTGCAGAAAGAAGCAACAGAAATGTACAAAGAGGCAAGAGAAGTGCAGAAACAAGGCACAGAAATGCATAAAGAGGCTAGTGAAGTGCAGAAAGAAGCAACAGAAATACAGAAAGAGGCAAGAGCAGTGCAGAAAGAAACCCTAGAGGTGCAGAAAGAGGCAAGAGAAGTACACAAAGAGGCAAGGTTGGTGCAGAAACAGGCAAGAGAGGTGTAGAAAGAGGGAACAGGGGTGCAGAAAGAGGCAAGAGAGGTACAGAAAGAGGGAAGAGGGGTATAGAAAAAGGCAAGAGAGGTGCAAAAAGTTGCAAGTGAGGTACAGAAAGAGGCAAGAGAGGTGCAGGAAGAGGCAAGAGATGTGCAGAAAGAGGCAAGAGAAGTGCAGGGTAGAAGCAACAAAAATGTACAAAGAGGCAAGAGAAGTGCAGAAGGAAGGAACAGAAATGCAGAAAGAGGCTAGAGAAGTGCAGAAAGAAGCAACAGAGGTGTAGAAAGAGGCAAGAGAAGTGCAGAAAGAAGCAAGAGACGTAAAGAAACAGGCAGGAGAGGTGAAGAAAGAGGAAACAGGTGTGGAGAAAAAGACAAGAGAGGTGCGGAAAGAGGGAAGAGGGGTGCAGAAAGAGGCAGGTGGGGTGCAGAAAGAACCAGAAAAGGTACAGAAAGAGGCAACAGAGGTGCAGAAAGAGGGAAGAGATATGCAGAAAGAGGGAAGAGGGGTGCATAAAGAGTCAAGAGAATTGCAGAAAGAAGCAACAGAAATGTACAAAGAGGCAAGAGAAGTGCAGAAACAAGGCACAGAAATGCAGAAAGTGGATAGAGAAGAGCAGAAAGAAGCAAGAGACGTAAAGAAACAGGCAAGAGAGGTGAAAAAAGAGGCAACAGGTTTGGAGAAAAAGGCAAGAGAGGTGCGGAAAGAGGGAAGAGGGGTGCAGAAAGAGGCAGGTGGGGTGCAGAAAGAACCAGAAAATGTACAGAAAGAGGTTAAAGGGGTACAGAAAGAGGGAAGAGATATGCAGAAAGAAGCAAGTGAGGTACAGAAAGAGGCAAGAGAGGTGCAGGAAGAGGCAAGGGATGTGCAGAAAGAGGCAAGAGAGGTGCAGAAAGAGGCAAGAGAGGTGCAGAAACAGGCAAGAGAAGTGCAGAAAGAGGCAAGAGAAGTGCAGAAAGAAGCAACAGAAATGTACAAAGAGGCAAGAGAAGTGCAGAAACAAGGCACAGAAATGCAGAAAGAGACTAGTGGAAGTGCAGAAAGAAGCAACAGAAATACAGAAAGAGGCAAGAGCAGTGCAGAAAGAAACACTAGAGGTGCAGAAAGAGGCAAGAGAAGTACACAAAGAGGCAAGGTTGGTGCAGAAACAGGCAAGAGAGGTGTAGAAAGAGGGAACAGGGGTGCAGAAAGAGGCAAGAGAGGTACAGAAAGAGGGAAGAGGGGTATAGAAAAAGGCAAGAGGGGTGCAAAAAGTTGCAAGTGAATTACAGAAAGAGGCAAGAGAGGTGCAGGAAGAGGCAAGAGATGTGCAGAAAGAGGCAAGAGAAGTGCAGGGTAGAAGCAACAAAAATGTACAAAGAGGCAAGAGAAGTGCAGAAGAAAGGAACAGAAATGCAGAAAGGGGCTAGAGAAGTGCAGAAAGAAGCAACAGAGGTGTAGAAAGAGGCAAGAGAAGTGCAGAAAGAAGCAAGAGACGTAAAGAAACAGGCAGGAGAGGTGAAGAAAGAGGAAACAGGTGTGGAGAAAAAGACAAGAGAGGTGCAGAAAGAGGGAAGAGGGGTGCAGAAAGAGGCAGGTGGGGTGCAGAAAGAACCAGAAAAGGTACAGAAAGAGGCAACAGGGGTGCAGAAAGAGGGAAGAGATATGCAGAAAGAGGGAAGAGGGGTGCATAAAGAGTCAAGAGAATTGCAGAAAGAAGCAACAGAAATGTACAAAGAGGCAAGAGAAGTGCATAAACAAGGCACAGAAATGCAGAAAGAGGCTAGAGAAGAACAGAAAGAAGCAAGAGACGTAAAGAAACAGGCAAGAGAGGTGAAAAAAGAGGCAACAGGTTTGGAGAAAAAGGCAAGAGAGGTGCGGAAAGAGGGAAGAGGGGTGCAGAAAGAGGCAGGTGGGGTGCAGAAATAACCAGAAAATGTACAGAAAGAGGTTAAAGGGGTACAGAAAGAGGGAAGAAATATGCAGAAAGAAGCAAGTGAGGTACAGAAAGAGGCAAGAGAGGTGCAGGAAGAGTCAAGGGATGTGCAGAAAGAGGCAAGAGAGGTGCAGAAAGAGGCAAGAGAGGTGCAGAAACAGGCAAGAGAAATGCAGAAAGAGGCAAGGGAAGTGCAGAAAGAAGCAACAGAAATGTACAAAGAGGCAAGAGAAGTGCAGAAACAAGGCACAGAAATGCAGAAAGAGACTAGAGAAGTGCAGAAAGAAGCAACAGAAATACAGAAAGAGGCAAGAGCAGTGCAGAAAGAAACACTAGAGGTGCAGAAAGAGGCAAGAGAAGTACACAAAGAGGCAAGGTTGGTGCAGAAACATGCAAGAGAGGTGTAGAAAGAGGGAACAGGGGTGCAGAAAGAGGCAAGAGAGGTACAGAAAGAGGGAAGAGGGATGTAGAAAAAGGCAAGAGGGGTGCAAAACGTTGCAAGTGAGGTACAGAAAGAGGCAAGAGAAGTGCAGGGTAGAAGCAACAGAAATGTACAAAGAGGCAAGAGAAGTGCAGAAGGAAGGGACAGAAATGCAGAAAGGGGCTAGAGAAGTGCAGAAAGAAGCAACAGAGGTGTAGAAAGAGGCAAGAGAAGTGCAGAAAGAAGCAAGAGACGTAAAGAAACAGGCAGGAGAGGTGAAAAAAGAGGAAACAGGTGTGGAGAAAAAGACAAGAGAGGTGCGGAAAGAGGGAAGAGGGGTGCAGAAAGAGTCAGGTGGGGTGCAGAAAGGACCAGAAAAGGTACAGAAAGAGGCAACAGGGGTGCTGAAAGAGGGAAGAGATATGCAGAAAGAGGGAAGAGGGGTGCATAAAGAGTCAAGAGAATTGCAGAAAGAAGCAACAGAAATGTACAAAGAGGCAAGAGAAGTGCAGAAACAAGGCACAGAAATGCAGAAAGAGGCTAGAGAAGAGCAGAAAGAAGCAAGAGACGTAAAGAAACAGGCAAGAGAGGTGAAAAAAGAGGCAACAGGTTTGGAGAAAAAGGCAAGAGAGGTGCGGAAAGAGGGAAGAGAGGTGCAGAAAGAGGCAAGAGGGGTACAGAAAGAAGCAAGTGAGGTGCAGAAAGAGGCAACAGAGGTGCAAAAAGAAGCAAGAGAAATGCAGAAAGAGGCAAGAGGGGTGCAGAAAGAGGCAAGAGAGGTGCAGAAAAAGGCAAGAGAGGTGCAGAAAGAGGGAAGAGGGATGCAGAAAGAGGCAAGAGAAGTGCAGGGTAGAAGCAACAGAAATGTACAAATAGGCACGAGAAGTGCAGAAGGAAGGAACAGAAATGCAGAAAGAGGCTAGAGAAGTGCAAAAAGAAGCAACAGAGGTGTAGAAAGAGGCAAGAGAAGTGCAGAAAGAAGCAAGAGGCATAAAGAAACAGGCAGGAGAGGTGAAAAAAGAGGAAACAGGTTTGGAGAAAAAGACAAGAGAGGTGCAGAAAGAGGGAAGAGGGGTGCAGAAAGAGGCAGGTGGGGTGCAGAAAGAACCAGAAAATGTACAGAAAGAGGTTAAAGGGGTACAGAAAGAGGGAAGAGATATGCAGAAAGAAGCAAGTGAGGTACAGAAAGAGGCAAGAGAGGTGCAGGAAGAGGCAATGGATGTGCAGAAAGAGGCAAGAGAGGTGCAGAAAGAGGCAAGAGAGGTGCAGAAACAGGCAAGAGAAGTGCAGAAAGAGGCAAGAGAAGTGCAGAAAGAAGCAACAGAAATGTACAAAGAGGCAAGAGAAGTGCAGAAACAAGGTACAGAAATGCAGCAAGAGGCTAGTGAAGTGCAGAAAGAAGCAGCAGAAATACAGAAAGAGGCAAGAGCAGTGCAGAAAGAAACACTAGAGGTGCAGAAAGAGGCAAGAGAAGTACACAAAGAGGCAAGGTTGGTGCAGAAACAGGCAAGAGAGGTGTAGAAAGAGGGAACAGGGGTGCAGAAAGAGGCAAGAGAGGTACAGAAAGAGGGAAGAGGGGTGTAGAAAAAGGCAAGAGGGGTGCAAAAAGTTGCAAGTGAGGTACAGAAAGAGGCAAGAGAGGTGCAGGAAGAGGCAAGAGATGTGCAGAAAGAGGCAAGAGAAGTGCAGGGTAGAAGCAACAGAAATGTACAAAGAGGCAAGAGAAGTGCAGAAGGAAGGAACAGAAATGCAGAAAGGGGCTAGAGAAGTGCAGAAAGAAGCAACAGAGGTGTAGAAAGAGGCAAGAGAAGTGCACAAAGAAGCAAGAGACGTAAAGAAACAGGCAGGAGAGGTGAAAAAAGAGGAAACAGGTGTGGAGAAAAAGACAAGAGAGGTGCGGAAAGAGGGAAGAGGGGTGCAGAAAGAGTCAGGTGGGGTGCAGAAAGAACCAGAAAAGGTACAGAAAGAGGCAACAGGGGTGCAGAAAGAGGGAAGAGATATGCAGAAAGAGGGAAGAGGGGTGCATAAAGAGTCAAGAGAATTGCAGAAAGAGGCAACAGAAATGAACAAAGAGGCAAGAGAAGTGCAGAAACAAGGCACAGAAATGCAGAAAGAGGCTAGAGAAGAGCAGAAAGAAGCAAGAGACGTAAAGAAACAGGCAAGAGAGGTGAAAAAAGAGGCAACAGGTTTGGAGAAAAAGGCAAGAGAGGTGCGGAAAGAGGGAAGAGAGGTGCAGAAAGAGGCAGGTGGGGTGCAGAAAGAACCAGAAAATGTACAGAATGAGGTTAAAGGGGTACAGAAAGAGGGAAGAAATATGCAGAAAGAAGCAAGTGAGGTACAGAAAGAGGCAAGAGAGGTGCAGGAAGAGGCAAGGGATGTGCAGAAAGAAGCAAGAGAGGTGCAGAAAGAGGCAAGGGAAGTGCAGAAAGAAGCAACAGAAATGTACAAAGAGGCAAGAGAAGTGCAGAAAGAAGGCACAGAAATGCAGAAACAGGCATAGGGAAGTGCAAAAAGAAGCAACAGATGTGCAGAAAGAGGCAAGAAATGTGCAGAAACAGGCAAGAGAGGTGCAAAAAGAGGGAACAGGGGTGCGGAAAAAGATAAGAGAGGTGCAGAAAGAGGCAAGAGGGGTACAGAAAGAAGCAACAGATTTGCAGAAAGTGTCGAGAGAAGTGCAGACAGAGGCAAAAGTGGTACTGAAAGAGGCAATAGAAGTGCAGAAAGAAGCAACAGAAATACAGAAAGAGGCAAGAGAAATGCAGAAAAGAGCAACAGAGGAGCAAAAGAAGCATGAGAATTACAGAAAGAGGTAAGAGAGGTGCAGAAACAGGGAAGAGAGGTACAGAAAGATGGAACAGGGGTGCAGAAAAAGGTAAGGGAGGTGCAGAAATAGGGAAGAGGGTGCAGTCAGAGGCAAGAGGGATGCAGAAAGAAGCAAGTGAGGTGCAGAAAGAGGCAACAGAGGTGCAAAAAGAGGCAAGAGAACTGCAGAAAGAGGCAAGAGGGTACAGAAAGAGGCAAGAGAGGTGCAGAAAGAGGCTAGAGAGATGCAGAAAGAAGCAACATAAATATACAAAGAGGCAAGAGAAGTGCAGAAAGAAGGAACATAATTCCAGAAAGAGGCCAGAGAGGTTCAGAAAGAAGCAACAGAGGTGTAGAAAGAGGCAAGAGAAGTGCAGAAAGAAGCAAGAGACGTTAAGAAACAGGCAAGAGATGTGCAAAAAGAGGAAACAGGTGTGCAGAAAAAGGCAAGAGAGATGCGGAAAGAGGGTAGAGGGGTGCAGAAAGACGCAGGTGGGGTGCAGAAAGAACCAAAAAGGTACAGAAAGAGGCAAAGGGGTGCAGAAAGAGGGAAGAGATGTGCAGAAAGAGGGAAGAGGGGTGCATAAAGAGTCAATAGAAGTGCAGAAAGAAGCAACAGAAATGTACAAAGAGGCAGGAGAAGTGCAGAAAGAAGGCACAGAAATGCAGAAAGAGGCTAGAGAAGTGCAGAAAGAAGCAACAGAAATACAGAAAGAGGCAAGCGCAGTGCAGAAAGAAGCTATAGAGGTGCAGAAAGAGGCAAGAGAAGTACACATAGAGGCAAGAGAGGGGCAGACACAGGCAAGAGAGGTGTAGAAAGATGGAACATGCCTCTGACTAGGTCCAGAAGTGCTCCTCTGGAGTTGCTTCTTTTTGTGCCTCATTGTGTTTATAGTTTAGCTTCTATGGAAAGAGGAAGACTAAACCTGAGGTTACCACTCCACAACACATACTACCACACCGCATAATTACTCTCCATAACACATAATACCACTTCACATAATTCCTATACTCTAAATACCACATACTTTCTATACACATCATTTCACTGCACAACATACCACATAATTCCACTACACACAACATACATCCACTCCAATACAAAAAACATTAGTAAAAAACTTTTACATTTACAATGCCAATAGCTGTAACTCTCGCAAATGCGAGACCTATTGCATTGCAAATGCTTCTTTAACTAGTAGTCGCGTTTGCAGAGTGGTGGAGAAAGGGGGCTGGGCCTACAACCAGCACTCAGGAATTCCGCTGCATAGGACTTACAGGAGGTACCAGGAGTGCTTCTTGGCCCCCAAAGACCCTCAGGAGTAAAGTGGACTTAATCCCCCAACCCAGAGCACGTCAGGAGGCGCATTTGCAGAGTTGTGCATGGAGGGGGCTAGGCCTCTGGCGAGTTGCCGGTTTTTATTTTAAGAAGTGGGGCTGTGTGGCTCCCCTTACCTTGAGCCTATTGGGCCCCAGGGACCCCATCCCCCGGGGCCTGAGCTGTTTTTTTTTAATGAAAAGGGAGGGGGCCATGCTGTCACCTTCCTGAGGCTGATTACGGCCCTGGGGACCCCATCACCCGGGGATAGGCCTTTCTCTTTTTTTCATTTTAAAGGGGAGGTGGGCCAAGCTGCCCACCTACTGGGCCATTTTCGGCCCCGGGGACCCGATCCCTAAGGGCTTGGCCATTTAAAAAAAAAGAAATTGTTTTTAAAAGGAGAGGGGGGGATGCCTGGCCCACCTCCACAGCCGATTTCGGCCCTAGGGACCCCATCCCTGGGGCCCGGCCTTTCTTTTTTTAAATTAGAAAAAGGAGTGGTCTGATTGGCCCCCCTCCTGGGCCATTTTGGGCTCCGGGGACCCCATCCCCTGGGGCATGGCTTCTTTGTTGGGAACCGCGAAGGGAGCCCCCATGCCCCTGCATTCCCTGCCGGCTCCCTGCCTCCTGCAGGAGCCTGCATTGCTTTTAGGCAAATGGAGCTGCTGACATGCAGCTCCATTTGCCCAAAAGCAATTCTGCTTTGCTTCATGGAAGTGAGAGCAGTTTTCCTGCTCTCACTTCCATGAAGCGAAGCAGAAGTTTGCTATGACAGGGCAGGAGCAGTGCTCCCGCCGGGCCACACCAAACTGCACTGTCCTGGGGGTGGGCACCCCGAGACATTGCTGGTGCCGGCCCTCGGGGGTGGCGGTCCCCAGGGCCATGAAGGGCTCCTGTAGATAGCCCAGGGAGGTGGTGGTCCCCAGGGCAGGGGGTCTGCAACAGACCCCCGCATTTACATAATCTAATCCCCGGGAGGTGGTGGCTTCCGGGGCAGCGCGGGGGCAGGCAGGAGCCCTCCCCACTCATTTTATTTACAAAAAGCCCCAGGCAAAGAGGCAAGAGAAGTGCAGAAAGAAAGAACAGAAATGCAGAAAGAGGCTAGATAAGTGCAGAAATAGGCAAGATGGGTGCTGAAACAGGCAAGAGAGGTGCAGAAAGAGAGAAGAGGGGTGCACATAGAGGGAAGAGGGGTGCAGAAAGAAGCAAGGGGGGCAGAAAGACGAAAGAGAGGTGCAGAAAGAAGCAATAGAGTTGCAGAAAGTGGCAAGAGAAGTGCCAAAAGAGGGAAGAGGGGTGCAGAAAGAGGCAAGAGGGTTGCAGAAAGAGGCAAGAGAAGTCCAGAAACAGCAAAGAGATGTGCAGAAAGAGGGAACAGGGATACAGAAAAAGGCAAGAGATGTGCAGAAAGAAGGAAGAGGGGTGCAGGAAGAGGCAAGAGGGGTGCACAAAGAAGCAAGTGAGGTACAGAAAGAGGCAACGGAAGTGCAAAAAGAGGCAAGAGAGGTGCAAAAACAGCCAATTGAAGTGCAGAAAGAGGCAAGAGAAGTGCTGAAAGAAGCAACAGAAATGTACAAAGAGGCAAGAGAAGTGCAGAAAGAAGGAACAGAAATGCAAAATCAGGCATAGAGAAGTGCAGAAAGAAGCAACAGATGTGCAGAAAGAGGCAAGAGAAGTGCAGAAAGAGGCAAGAAATGTGCAGAAACAGGCAAGGGAGGTGCAAAAAGTGGGAACAGGGGTGCGGAAAAAGGCAAGGGAGGTGCAGAAAGAAGAAAGAGGGGTACAGAAAGAGGGAAGGGGGTGCAGAAAGAGGCAAGAGAGGTGCAGAAAGGAGCAAGAGAAGTGCAGAAAGAAGCAACAGATTTGCAGAAAGTGGTAAGGGAAGTGCAGAAAGAGGCAAAAGGGGTGCAGAAAGAGGCAACACAGGTGCAAAAAGAGGCAAGAGAACTGCAGAAAGAGGCAAGAGGTGTGCAGAAAGAGGCAAGAGAGGTGCAGAAGGAGGCAAGAGAGGTACAGAAAGAAGCAACAGAAATACAGAAAGAGGCAAGAGGTGTGCAGAAAGAGGCAAGAGAGGTGCAGAAGGAGGCAAGAGAAGTGCAGAAAAAAGCAACAGAGGTGCAGAAAGTGGCATGAGAAGTGCTGAAAGAGGTAAGAGAGGTGAGAAACAGGGAAGAGAGGTACAGACAGACGTAACATTGGTGCAGAAAAAGTCGAGAGAGGTACAGAAAGAGGGAAGAAGGTGCAGAAACAGGCAAGAGGGGTGCAGAAAGAAGCAAGTGAGGTGCAGAAAGAGGCAACAGAGGTGCAAAAAGAGGCAAGAGAAATGCAGAAAGAGGCAAGAGGGGTGCAGAAAGAGGCAAGAGAGGTGCAGAAAGAGGCAATAGAGGTGCAGAAAGAGGGAAGAGGGATGCAGAAAGAGGCAAGAGAAGTGCAGGGTAGAAGCAACAGAAATGTACAAAGAGGCAAGAGAAGTGCAGAAGAAAGGAACAGAAATGCAGAAAGAGGCTAGAGAAGTGCAGAAAGAAGCAACAGAGGTGTAGAAAGAGGCAAGAGAAGTGCAGAAAGAAGCAAGGGTTGTAAAGAAACAGGCTGGAGAGGTGAAAAAGAGGAAACAGGTGTGGAGAAAAAGACAAGAGAGGTGCGGAAAGAGGGAAGAGGGGTGCAGAAAGAGGCAGGTGGGGTGCAGAAAGAACCAGAAAAGGTACAGAAAGAGGCAACAGGGGTGCAGAAAGAGGGAAGAGATATGCAGAAAGAGGGAAGAGGGGTGCATAAAGAGTCAAGAGAATTGCAGAAAGAAGCAACAGAAATGTACAAAGAGGCAAGAGAAGTGCAGAAACAAGGCACAGACATGCAGAAAGCGGCTAGAGAAGAGCAGAAAGAAGCAAGAGACGTAAAGAAACAGGCAAGAGAGGTGAAAAAAGAGGCAACAGGTTTGGAGAAAAAGGCAAGAGAGGTGCGGAAAGAGGGAAGAGGGGTGCAGAAAGAGGCAGGTGGGGTGCAGAAAGAACCAGACAATGTACAGAAAGAGGTTAAAGGGTTACAGAAAGAGGGAAGAGATATGCAGAAAGAAGCAAGTGAGGTACAGAAAGAGGCAAGAGAGGTGCAGGAAGATGCAAGGGATGTGCAGAAAGAGGCAAGAGAGGTGCAGAAAGAGGCAAGAGAGGTGCAGAAACAGGCAAGAGAAGTGCAGAAAGAGGCAAGAGAAGTGCAGAAAGAAGCAACAGAAATGTACAAAGAGGCAAGAGAAGTGCAGAAACAAGGCACAGAAATGCATAAAGAGGCTAGTGAAGTGCAGAAAGAAGCAACAGAAATACAGAAAGAGGCAAGAGCAGTGCAGAAAGAAACCCTAGAGGTGCAGAAAGAGGCAAGAGAAGTACACAAAGAGGCAAGGTTGGTGCAGAAACAGGCAAGAGAGGTGTAGAAAGAGGGAACAGGGGTGCAGAAAGAGGCAAGAGAGGTACAGAAAGAGGGAAGAGGGGTATAGAAAAAGGCAAGAGGGGTGCAAAAAGTTGCAAGTGAGGTACAGAAAGAGGCAAGAGAGGTGCAGGAAGAGGCAAGAGATGTGCAGAAAGAGGCAAGAGAAGTGCAGGGTAGAAGCAACAAAAATGTACAAAGAGGCAAGAGAAGTGCAGAAGGAAGGAACAGAAATGCAGAAAGGGGCTAGAGAAGTGCAGAAAGAAGCAACAGAGGTGTAGAAAGAGGCAAGAGAAGTGCAGAAAGAAGCAAGAGACGTAAAGAAACAGGCAGGAGAGGTGAAAAAGAGGAAACAGGTGTGGGGAAAAAGACAAGAGAGGTGCGGAAAGAGGGAAGAGGGGTGCAGAAAGAGGCAGGTGGGGTGCAGAAAGAACCAGAAAAGGTACAGAAAGAGGCAACAGGGGTGCAGAAAGAGGGAAGAGATATGCAGAAAGAGGGAAGAGGGGTGCATAAAGAGTCAAGAGAATTGCAGAAAGAAGCAACAGAAATGTACAAAGAGGCAAGAGAAGTGCAGAAACAAGGCACAGAAATGCAGAAAGTGGCTAGAGAAGAGCAGAAAGAAGCAAGAGACGTAAAGAAACAGGCAAGAGAGGTGAAAAAAGAGGCAACAGGTTTGGAGAAAAAGGCAAGAGGGGTGCGGAAAGAGGGAAGAGGGGTGCAGAAAGAGGCAGGTGGGGTGCAGAAAGAACCAGAAAATGTACAGAAAGAGGTTAAAGGGGTACAGAAAGAGGGAAGAGATATGCAGAAAGAAGCAAGTGAGGTACAGAAAGAGGCAAGAGAGGTGCAGGAAGAGGCAAGGGATGTGCAGAAAGAGGCAAGAGAGGTGCAGAAAGAGGCAAGAGAGGTGCAGAAACAGGCAAGAGAAGTGCAGAAAGAGGCAAGAGAAGTGCAGAAAGAAGCAACAGAAATGTACAAAGAGGCAAGAGAAGTGCAGAAACAAGGCACAGAAATGCAGAAAGAGACTAGTGAAGTGCAGAAAGAAGCAACAGAAATACAGAAAGAGGCAAGAGCAGTGCAGAAAGAAACACTAGAGGTGCAGAAAGAGGCAAGAGAAGTACACAAAGAGGCAAGGTTGGTGCAGAAACAGGCAAGAGAGGTGTAGAAAGAGGGAACAGGGGTGCAGAAAGAGGCAAGAGAGGTACAGAAAGAGGGAAGAGGGGTATAGAAAAAGGCAAGAGGGTGCAAAAAGTTGCAAGTGAGGTACAGAAAGAGGCAAGAGAGGTGCAGGAAGAGGCAAGAGATGTGCAGAAAGAGGCAAGAGAAGTGCAGGGTAGAAGCAACAAAAATGTACAAAGAGGCAAGAGAAGTGCAGAAGAAAGGAACAGAAATGCAGAAAGGGGCTAGAGAAGTGCAGAAAGAAGCAACAGAGGTGTAGAAAGAGGCAAGAGAAGTGCAGAAAGAAGCAAGAGACGTAAAGAAACAGGCAGGAGAGGTGAAGAAAGAGGAAACAGGTGTGGAGAAAAAGACAAGAGAGGTGCGGAAAGAGGGAAGAGGGGTGCAGAAAGAGGCAGGTGGGGTGCAGAAAGAACCAGAAAAGGTACAGAAAGAGGCAACAGGGGTGCAGAAAGAGGGAAGAGATATGCAGAAAGAGGGAAGAGGGGTGCATAAAGAGTCAAGAGAATTGCAGAAAGAAGCAACAGAAATGTACAAAGAGGCAAGAGAAGTGCAGAAACAAGGCACAGAAATGCAGAAAGAGGCTAGAGAAGAACAGAAAGAAGCAAGAGACGTAAAGAAACAGGCAAGAGAGGTGAAAAAAGAGGCAACAGGTTTGGAGAAAAAGCAAGAGAGGTGCGGAAAGAGGGAAGAGGGGTGCAGAAAGAGGCAGGTGGGGTGCAGAAAGAACCAGAAAATGTACAGAAAGAGGTTAAAGGGGTACAGAAAGAGGGAAGAAATATGCATAAAGAAGCAAGTGAGGTACAGAAAGAGGCAAGAGAGGTGCAGGAAGAGGCAAGGGATGTGCAGAAAGAGGCAAGAGAGGTGCAGAAAGAGGCAAGAGAGGTGCAGAAACAGGCAAGAGAAATGCAGAAAGAGGCAAGGGAAGTGCAGAAAGAAGCAACAGAAATGTACAAAGAGGCAAGAGAAGTGCAGAAACAAGGCACAGAAATGCAGAAAGAGACTAGAGAAGTGCAGAAAGAAGCAACAGAAATACAGAAAGAGGCAAGAGCAGTGCAGAAAGAAACACTAGAGGTGCAGAAAGAGGCAAGAGAAGTACACAAAGAGGCAAGGTTGGTGCAGAAACATGCAAGAGAGGTGTAGAAAGAGGGAACAGGGGTGCAGAAAGAGGCAAGAGAGGTACAGAAAGAGGGAAGAGGGATGTAGAAAAAGGCAAGAGGGGTGCAAAACGTTGCAAGTGAGGTACAGAAAGAGGCAAGAGAGGTGCAGGAAGAGGCAAGAGATGTGCAGAAAGAGGCAAGAGAAGTGCAGGGTAGAAGCAACAGAAATGTACAAAGAGGCAAGAGAAGTGCAGAAGGAAGGAACAGAAATGCAGAAAGAGGCAAGAGAAGTGCAGAAAGAAGCAACAGAGGTGTAGAAAGAGGCAAGAGAAGTGCAGAAAGAAGCAAGAGACGTAAAGAAACAGGCAGGAGAGGTGAAAAAAGAGGAAACAGGTGTGGGGAAAAAGACAAGAGAGGTGTGGAAAGAGGGAAGAGGGGTGCAGAAAGAGGCAGGTGGGGTGCAGAAAGAACCAGAAAAGGTACAGAAAGAGGCAACAGGGGTGCAGAAAGAGGGAAGAGATATGCAGAAAGAGGGAAGAGGGGTGCATAAAGAGTCAAGAGAATTGCAGAAAGAAGCAACAGAAATGTACAAAGAGGCAAGAGAAGTGCAGAAACAAGGCACAGAAATGCAGAAAGAGGCTAGAGAAGAGCAGAAAGAAGCAAGAGACGTAAAGAAACAGGCAAGAGAGGTGAAAAAAGAGGCAACAGGTTTGGAGAAAAAGGCAAGAGAGGTGCGGAAAGAGGGAAGAGGGGTGCAGAAAGAGGCAGGTGGGGTGCAGAAAGAACCAGAAAATGTACAGAAAGAGGTTAAAGGGGTGCAGAAATAGGGAAGAAATATGCAGAAAGAAGCAAGTGAGGTACAGAAAGAGGCAAGAGAGGTGTAGGAAGAGGCAAGCGATGTGCAGAAAGAGGCAAGAGAGGTGCAGAAAGAGGCAAGAGAGGTGCAGAAACAGGCAAGAGAAGTGCAGAAAGAGGCAACAGAAATGTACAAAGAGGCAAGAGAAGTGCAGAAACAAGGCACAGAAATGCAGAAAGAGGCTAGAGAAGTGCAGAAAGAAGCAACAGAAATACAGAAAGAGGCAAGAGCAGTGCAGAAAGAAACACTAGAGGTGCAGAAAGAGGCAAGAGAAGTACACAAAGAGGCAAGGTTGGTGCAGAAACATGCAAGAGAGGTACAGAAAGAGGGAAGAGGGGTGTAGAAAAAGGCAAGAGGGGTGCAAAAAGTTGCAAGTGAGGTACAGAAAGAGGCAAGAGAGGTGCAGGAAGAGGCAAGAGAGGTGCAGAAACAGGCAAGAGAAGTGCAGAAAGAGGCAAGAGAAGTGATGAAGGAAGCAACAGAGGTGCAGAAAGAAGCAACAGAAGTGATTAAAGAGACAAGAGAGTTGTAGAAAGAAACAAGAGAGGTGCAAAAAGAGGCAAAAGAGGCGCAGAAAGAAGCAATAGTTGTCTGTACACCATTAACACCAATTTAACACCCACATTTAGCAATAAGTAACAGTTGACCATTCCAGCTTTGCTAAGAGCCTTCCACCACGCTGTAACACTTGTCGCTGCATTTTTAGTAACGTTTGAGCCAGAAACAAGTTTTTTTTGTTCAAATCTGCAGATTATGCAGCAGATGATGGATTATGTGGCAAATGCGGAAATGTATATTTATGTGAAAATTGGTGCAGCCGAACAGTTGCATAATTCCAGTGGCCCTGCTCATGCCTCTGACTAGGTCCGGAAGTGTTCCTCTGGGGTTACTTGTTTTTGTGCCTCATTGTGTTTATAGTTTAGCTTCTATGGTAAGAGGAAGACTAAACCTGAGGTTACCACTCTACAACACAGACTACCACACCGTATAATTACTCTCCATACCACATAATCCCACTTCACATAATTCCTATACACTAAATACCACATACTTTCTATCCACATCATTTCACTGCACAACATACCACATAATTCCACTACACACAACGTACGTCCACTCCACTGCAAAAAAACATTAGTAAAAAACTTTTACATTTACAGCGCCAATAGCTGTAACTCTCGCAAATGCGAGACCTATTGCATTGCAAATGCTTCTTTAACTAGTAGTCGCGTTTGCAGAGTGGTGGAGAAAGGGGGCTGGGCCTACAACCAGCACTCAGGAATTCTGCTGCATAGGACTTACAGGAGGTACCACTAGTACTTCTTGGCCCCCAAAGACCCTCAGGAGTAAAGTGGACTTAATCCGCCAGGAGGCACATTTGCAGAGTCGTGCAGGGAGGGGGCTGGGCATCTGGCAATTTGCCTGTTTTTATTTTAAGAAGGGGGGCTGTGTGGCTACCCTTTCCCTGAGCCATTTTTATTTTAAATGAAAAGGGAGGGGGCCGTGCAGTCACCCTCCTTAGGCCAATTACGGCCCGAGGCCCCCATCACCCATGGCTAGGCCTTTCTCTTTTTTTCATTTTAAAGGGAAGGTGGGCCAAGCTGCCCCCCTCCCGGGCAATTTTCGGCCCGGGGACCCCATCCCCTAGGGCTTGGCCATTTAAAAAAAAAAAAATTAAAAGGCAGGGGGCACTTGTCCCACCTCCCCAAGCCGATTTTGGCCCCAAGGACGCCATCCCCAGGGCTCGGCCTTTTTTTTTTAAATTAAGAAAAAGGAGGGGGCCTGATTGGCCCCCCTCCCGGGCCATTTTGGATTCCGGGGACCCCATCCCCTGGGGCATGGCCTCTTTGTTGGGGACTGCGGGGGAGCCCCAAGGCCCCTGCAGTCCCTGCTGGCTCCCCGCCTCCTACAGGAGCCAGCATTGCTTTTAGGCAAAGGGAGCTGCTGACATGCAGCTCCCTATGCCCAAAAGCAATTCTGCTTTGCTTCATGGAATCAAGAGCAGCTTTCCTGCTCTTGCTTCCATGAAGCGAAGCAGAAGTTTGCTATGACAGGGCAGGAGCAGTGCTCCCGTCGTGCCATAGCAAACTGCACTGTCCTGGGGTGGGCACCCCGGGACATTGCTGGAGCCGGCCCAGGGGAGGTGGTGGTCCCCAGGGCTGGGGATCTGCAACAGACCCCTGCATTTATATAATCTATGCCCCAGGAGGGGCTGGTCTCCGGGGCGGTGGGGGGCATGAGGCCCCCCGCATTTACAGTTTTAGCCCTGGGGAGGTGGCGGTCCCCGAGGCAGCGTGGGGGCAGGCAGGAGCCCTCCCCACGCATTTTATTTACAAAAAGCCTCAGGGAGGTGGCAGTCCCAGGGGCTGTGGGGGGCCACGTGCCCCCGCATATCATTAAATTTGCCCCAGGGTGGTTGCAAATTTTACATATTACACAATTGCCCCCGGGTCCTGGCCCACCCGGGAATTTATTAAACGAAGTGCGGGAGACCCGGGTTTGTTTGTTTCTTTCCCTGGGATTCGTAGTCCCTATGCCAATCCCGTTGAAAATTACAAAATGCTCTTTTGGGCCCTTGGGGTCCCTGTGAGACCCCCTGAGCAGGTCTAGGGGGTCAGGGTGTTCGTACCCTGCCCCCTTTTCTTTTTTTTAACCTTTTTTTTGTGACTCGGTTCAACCGACTCACAAGGTGGCTGCCATCATTTCCTGGTTTGAAGTATTGGCAGCCAATCAGAGTCAAGCTCATGTTCGGGAGGGTTCGCGGATCCACCGCACGCGGTCACCACATACTAATATTTCTAAAAATAGGAATTTCTCAGGAACTACAGAACAGATTTACACCATTTAAAGCAAAGAGTGCACTTTGGGCCAAAAGCTACCTTTCTACCAAATTTGGTGTAATTCCGTTCATCAGTTCGGGCTGTAACAGCGACAAACGTTTCCTATGGAAATTAACATGCGTTGTGGGCCCCCCTTTTTTCTCAACCCCCGCTTGACAAATCACTCCAAAACTTTCAAGACATGAGCTGATCAGAGCACCTCATTAGGTTTGAAACTTGTGCGAAGGTTTGTCAAACGGCGCCAAAGATATTGGCAAATCAAAAAAACGCTTTTCCTATGGAAACTAAGTCCTAACTATAACTACCTACAGGAGACTGCCAGTAGGTAATATATATATATATACATATATATATATTACCTACTGGCGGTCGCCAGTAGGTAATTATAGTTAGGACCTAGTTTCCATAGGAAACTCGTTTTTTGTTTTCTCAATATCTTTGGGGCCGGTTGACGAATCTTCGCAGAAATTTTCAAAACTCGTGGCCCGCTCCGGTCAGCTCCTGTCTTGCCAGTTTCGGGGTGATTCGGCAAGCGGGGGCCGAGAATTAAGGGGGGTCCCAAAACGTGTTTTCTCCATGTTAATTCCCATAGGAAACTTTAGACACGGCTACAGCTCGACCTGCTGAACGGAATTACACCAAATCTGGCGAAAAGGTAGCCCTTGTTTCAGAAAGAGACCTTTTTTTTAAATGAAGTAAATCCGTTCAGTAGTTCCTGAGAAATTCAAAAAATAGAGGTCGTAAAATCAATTTCCCATAGGAAAGTTTAGACACGGCCACAGCTCAAACTGCTGAACGGAATTACATCAAATTTGGCAAAAAGGTAGTGCTTGGTTCAGAAAGCGCCCTTTTTTTAAATGGTGTAAATCTGTTCAGTAGTTGCTGAGAAAATCAAAAAATAAAAGTTTCGATATTTAGAGGCGCGGTGGATCCGCGCACCCTCCCGACCACGAGCTTTATTCTAATTGGCTGTCAACACTCCAAACCAGGAAGTGTTGGCAGCCATCTTGTGACTCGGTAGAACCGAGTCACAAGAAAACAGAAAAACAATCGCGAAAAACAAGAAAAGGGGGCAGGGTAGAAACACCCTGACCCAATAGGCCTGCTCAGGGGGTCCCACAGGGACCCCAAGGGCCAAAAAAAAAATATTTTTTTTTAAAACGTGGAGATTCGTGCGCCCAGTGCGAATTTCAGCCGAAAATAAAAAAAAAAACGAAGCGCGCTCTCCCGCGCTTTGTTATTAATTAGCCCCCGGGTGGGCCAAGTCCCGGGGGGCATGCAAAATTGTAATTGCGGGGGCCCAGGGAGGCCCCCGCAGCCCCGGGGACCGCCAACCCACGGGGCTTTACTTAAATATTTGCAGGGGCACACTGCCCCTCCACAGCCCCGGGGACCGCCACCCCCCGGGGCTTGGTTTTTTTTATTAAAAAGAACCTGTGTGGGGGGCTCGAGCCCCCCACACGCCCCGGGGACCGCCACCTCCCCGGGGCACTAAGTATTTAAATGCAGGGGTCCGTAATGGACCCCCGAGCCCCGGGGACCACCACCTCCCCGGAGCTGTGCATGTGATGGGAGGGGGGCCGCGCGGCCCCCCTCCAGGAGCCCGTGATGGCCCTGGGGACCACCACCCCCCAGGGCCGGCTCCTGCAGTGTCCCGGGGTGCCCACCCCCGGGACACTGCTGTTTGTGCGGCTCCCGCCCTGTCATTGCAAACTGCTTTGCTTCATTGAAGCGAGAGCAGGAAACCTGCTCTCGCTTCAATGAAGCAAGCAGAATTACTTTCCATAGGGGAGCTGCATGTCAGCAGCTCCCCTTATGGAAAAGCAATGCCGGCTCCCGCAGGATGCGGGGAGCCGGCGGGACTGTAGGGGAATTGGGATCCCCCCACGGTCCCCAACGGATAGGGCTGTCCCCGGGGGATGGGGTCCCCAGGGCCAGAAGTGGCCCGGGAAAGGGGACACGCAGCCCCCTCCCTACAATTTTTTTTTTAAAAAGGCAGGCCGGCCCCAGGGGATGGGGTCCCGGGGCCATAATTGGTCTGAGGAGGGGGGCCACGCGGCCCCCCTCTGAAAAATAAATTAAAAAGCAATGGCCAGGGCCCAGGGGATGGGGTCCCCGGGGCCAGAAGAGGCCCGGGAGGGGGGCCACGCGGCCCCCCTCCCAAAGAAGAAATAAAAAATAAAAAAGGCCGGCCCCGGGGGATGGGGTCCCCGGGGCCAATAGAGGCCTCAGGAGGGGGGCCACGCAGCCCCCCTCCATAGAAAAAATAAATAAATGTGGCCATGCCCTGGGGGATGGGGTCCCCGGGGACGGATTGGCCACGGGAGGGGGACCCACACGGCCCCCTTCCCGTTCCGATTTTCTTTTTTTTTTAAAAAGGGGGATGGGGTCCCCAGGGCCCAAAAAAAGCAAAAAGAAGGGGGGCCCCCCTTCTAAAAAAAAAGAAATTAAAAAAAGACCGGCATCATGCTGAGGCCCCGCCCCCTCCCAGCAACACTCTGCAAATGTGCCCTGTGGCGCGTTTTAAGTTGGGGAATTAATTCCCCTTCAATACTGGGGGTCCCTGGGGGCCAACTAGTCCACCAGGTACCTCCAGTATGTGCCGCTACGTTTGATCAAAATACATTTTAAAGTCCCATTGAAGTAGTTGATAAAGCTTGCTTAGCTCATCATAACATTAAATGCAAAGTGCACTGAGACAAACCATATATATATATATATATATATATATATATATATATATATATATATATATATATATATAAATATCGTCCTTTTCTGCCTTGTGAATAAACACTTCTGCAATGATCAGTGGGCTCGTGGAGACTTTGTCCTTGGATTCTCCTCGCTTTGCGATATATATATATATCTATATATATAGATATATATATGTATGACCTACTGGTGGTCACCAGTAGGTAGTTATAGTTAGAATGCAGTATCCTTAGGAAGAGCATTTTTTCATTGGCATCATTTTAAGAATCTTCGCATAATTTTCAAAACTAATTCACCAGTCACTTCAGCTGCTGTCTTGAGAATTTCGTGGTGCTCCGTCAAGCGGGGGCC
Organism: Calotriton arnoldi; assembly: GCA_963921515.1. Classification (NCBI taxonomy): domain Eukaryota; kingdom Metazoa; phylum Chordata; class Amphibia; order Caudata; family Salamandridae; genus Calotriton; species Calotriton arnoldi. Next base: position 678,322 of record CAWUFW010001575.1, read on the forward strand.
GAGAAAAAGGGGGAGGTCCCAAAACATGTTTTCTCCATGTTAATTTCCATAGGAAACTTTAGACATGGCTATAGCCTGTCTCAAGGCCCCGGGTCTGCTGATCTGTTTGGGTGTGGAAATTTACTCAAAGAGCCAGGTCTTGAGGTCCTTCCTGAATTGGGTCAGCGATGCGAATTCCCTGAGGTGGAGGGGCAGGGTGTTCCAGGTCTTGCCCGTGAAGTAGGAAAAGGATCTTCCTCGCTTCTGGTATTGTGGATCCTTGGGACAGAGGCCAGGGTGAGTTGGGCAGAGCTGAGCTTTCTGGCGGGTTTGTGGAATGTGAGGCAGTGGTTCAGATATTCTGGTCCTGCGTTGTGGGGAGCTTTGTAGGCATATGTGAGGAGCTTGAAGGTGATTCTCTTGTTGATTGGGAGCCAGTGGAGTTGTCAGAGGTGTTGTGTTATGTGGCTGCAAAGGGGGATTTCAAGGAACAGTCTGGCTGTGGTGTTTTGGATGCTCTGTAGTTTCCTAAGCTGTTAATGGGTGACGCCAGCATAGAGTGTGTTGCTGTAGTCGAGTCTACTGGTGATGAGAGTGTGGGTGACCGTCTTTCTGGATTCTGTGGAAATCCATCTTATTGTCTTTCGAAACAGGCAGAGCGCATGGAAACAAGATTAGGATACTGCATAGATTTGGCGGTTCATTGAGAGCAAGGAGTCCAGTATGATGCTGAGGTTGTGTGCGTGGTCTGTAGGTGTAGGAGGGTTTCCTATCTCGGCGGGGCAGCAGGAGTCATCCCAGGCTGAAAGGGTGGGTCCCAGGATGAGTACTTCGGTCTTGTCTGAGTTGAGCTTATGAAAGGTGTTTTTCATCCATGTGGCATTGGGTTTCATTCCAATGTGGAAGTTGATTCTGGTGGCTGTGGGTTCATTGGTGAGGATCAGCTGGGTGTTGTTGGCGTAGGAGACGATGTTGAGTCCATGGCTTTTGACAATAGCTGCGTGGGGGGCCATGTAGACATTGAAGAGGTGGAGCTCAGGGAGGAGCCCTGGGGCACTCTGCAGCTGATCTCTGTAGGTTCTGAGAGGAACGGGGATAGTCTGACTCACTGTGTTCAGCCGGTAAGGAAGGAGTGAATCCAGTCCAGTGTTTTGTCACGGATGCCGGCGTCATGGAGTCTCTTGATTAGGGTGCGGTGGGAGATGGTGTCAAAAGCGGCCAAGAAGTCCAGTAGGATGAGGGCTGTGGTTTTGCCTCTGTCGACAAGGGAGCGGATGTCATCTGTGGCAGCGAGAAGTGCTGTCTCAGTGCTGTGGTTGCTTCTGAAGCCGGATTGGGAAGTGTCCAGGACATGGTTCTCTTCAATGAACATGGAGAGTTGGGTGTTGATGGCCTTCTTCAGCAGGGGGTTGATCTCAGCATGTTTTCAGTCGTCAGGGAAGGTGGTGGGTTCGATGGAGCAGTTGATGGTGCGGCAAAGCTGGAGTTGATGGAGGCAGCTGCTCTATGGAAGATGTGGTACGGGCAAGAATCTGATGGAGCTCCTGAGTGGATGCTCTTCAAGGTCTTGAGTGTGTCATCAGTGGTGAGTGGAGTACAGTTGAGCACGATCTGTTGGGGTGCGGTATAGTTTCATCCGGTGGTGGAGAGCATAGTGGCATGGTCTTGGGTGTCGAAGCTGTCATAGATCTGCCTGATCTTGTGGTGGAAGAAGGTGTTGAGTTTGTTGCAGACGTCTTGGGAGTGTGGGACATCTATGGTCTCACTGTTGGGCCTGGCAACTCCTTGACGATGGCAAAGAGTTCTTTGCTGTTGCGTGCGTTGGCGTTGATTTTGTCTTGGAAGGCCATTTTCTTTGTAGTTTTGATGAGAAGTTGGTGTGCGTTGACAGCAGATTTGATGGCTGCGTTGGTTTCCGGGGTTTTGTTGGTCCTCCATCTCTTCTTGACTCTTCTGCAGGTGCATCTGGACTCATGGGGCTTCAGGAGTGAACCAGCTGGCTTTCTTGGAGTGTTGCTTGCCTGGTGTCTTGAGGGGTTCCAGAGTGTCAGCGCAGTTGGAGATCTATCAGTGAAGGTTGCGCGCTGTGGTGTTGGCAGAGTGGTCATGCTGAGGAAGTCAATGAGAAGTTCTTCGGTGACCCTGCTCCAGCTGCAAGCGGTGGTGGTGAGGGCAGTGGTAGGCGGTGGGCATGGCAAAAGTGAGATGCAGTGGTGGTTGGTCCAGAGGAGTTCAGTGGTGTGGCTGTCAGTGTTGTTTCCACTTGCAAAGAAAAGGGAGTCGAGTGTTTGTCCAGTTGTGTGGGTCAGTGCGGTGACTAGCTGCTTGAGTCCAATGTTGGTGAGGTTTTCCAGTAGGGAGGCGGTATTCTGGTCACTGGGGTTGTCCAGGTGGAAGTTGAGGTCTCTGAGCAGGGTGTAGTCAGTGGATGCAAGAGCCTGTACGATGAGGTCCATGATGGCGTTGGTGAAGGGTCAGGGTGTTCCAGGTCTTGGCGGTGGAGAAGGATCTTACTTAGGAAGGAAAATATGTATTCACTGAAAAAAACAAAGGCTGCAGGAACGTTATAGTTAGGCTCAGAATTCACTCAAACCAAACCATTGAAATTCAGCAGTTATAATTGCCTGAGCTAACTATAACTTACATCCCTGCAATGCACTGCTTATGACCTCATATATTACATCACTCATGACATGGTCAGTGACAACACTGATGGCATCTCAAATTACATCACTGATGACATCATTCACAGAGCCACTCACACAACCAAACAACCTTATACACCCACTCACACACCCACACAGCCACTCACATACCCATTCACAGACCCATATAACCATTCACACAGCCACTCACTCACCCTTACAGACACTCACACACCCACTCAATCAACCATACAGGTGCTCAAACAGCCACTCACGCATACAGTCATTTCCACAGCCACTCACTCACCCGTACAGCCACTCACACAAACACTCACTTACTTATACACACGCTCAAACAGCTACTCACTCACCAATATAGCCACTTACACATCCAGTAACTCACCAAACAGCCACTCGCACACTCACTCATACCCCTATACAGCCACTTACTTACCCATACAGCTACTCACGCAGCCTGACTCACCCATACAGCCACTAACACACCCACTCACACACCCATACAACCACTTAGACACCCACTCACACACTGATACAGTGAGCCACACAGCCACTCAGATGACATATATGTTAGAAATAGTATGAGTAATTACTAGTACAGAAACAATAGTAATTTAACCTATGCAGTAGCTTAGCATATATCTTTAAGCCTCCAAAACGTTTGTGAAACTCTACCATTCACTGTATGATGTCATCAGTGATGTCACTGAACATGTCATGAGTGATGTAATATGTGGGGTCATAAGCAGTGCATTGTGGGGGCATAAGTTATAGTTAGCTCAGGTAGCTATAACTGCTGAATTCCTATGGTTTTGTGCGTGTGAAATCTGAGCCTAACTAAAATGTTCCAGAAACCTTTGTTTTTTACAGTGAATTTCTAAGGTTTTTTAATGTTATTTCCTACCTATAACGTCCCTGCCACCTTTGTTTTTGGGTGATTTTTGAAGGTTTTTTTAATTATATTTCCTAACTGTTACCTGGAACCTTTGAGAATGGCTGTGTGAGTGGCTGGATGGGTTGGTGAGTGTTTGTGGCTATATGGGTCTGTGAGTGGGTGTGTGACTGTTTTTGTGGGTGTGTGAGTGGCTGTATGGGTCTGTGAGTAGGTGTGTGAGTGGCTGCATGGGTCTGTGAGTGTGTGTGAGTGGCTGTTTGGGTCTATGAGTGGGTGTGAGAGTGGCTGTATGGGTATGGGAGTGGGTGTGTGAGTGAGTAGTTGTATGGGTTTGTGAGTGGGTGTATTAGTAGCTGTGTGTGTGTGTGGGTTTATGTATGGCTGTATGGGTATGTGAGATGGATGAATGAGTGGCTGTATGGGTCTGTGAGTGGGTGTATGTGTGGCTGTATAGGTCTGTAAGTGGGTTTGTGAGTGATTTTGTGGGCGTGTGAGAGACTGTATGGGTTTGTGATTGGGTATGTGAGTGGTTTTGTGGGTGTGTGAGTGCTTGTGTGAGTAACTGTATGGGTGTGTGCGTGGATATATGAGTGGCTGTGTGTATAGGTGTGTCAGTAGCTATGTGAGTGAGTGGGCCATAACGAAACCTCACCTGACCCCTTTATCCAAAAACAGTCCACAGTTTTGCACAAAATATCTACCCAACTGGAGTACTTTCTACTGGTTAATTAGTAAGCACTACTTCGTTGGGTAAATGTCCAGTGTGGAATCGACACTACAGCTGTGTAATGGACCACAAGGAAATGTCTCTAGCGACCTCGGGTGCACTTCAGAAATATGATTGTTCCTTGTAAGTCTTTATTCAGAAATACGTGATAACATGAATCTTCCTATGGAAAAGACAACAGGACTACAAAGAGATCAATCTCCACCAAACAAGGGTACTTCCTCTTAACTATATGAAGTACCTATTTGTTTGGTGGAGGTGTCCTCATATTCCTTGGCATCAAGAACTCATCACCAAACTCAGCGAGAAAAGTGCTGGGGGATTCTTGTTAAGCTGTCCATCATCCTGGCAAAAGGCAGGAAGGCCTTTGAATACTACTAAGGTTGACGGGGCAAACAGGCGAAGCTTACAAGTAATTTGCACATTTGCATACTCTTAGGAATGCAGAGGAAGACCATGGACTCTGGTCTCACCAGGAGAGGCCAAGAAAGAACACACTTGTCACAGTCTCTACATATTGCCTCCGATAGATCAACAACAAATTCACCTTTACCAAGGATTTCAGATCATTTTTCAATGTGGAATTGCTGAGAAAATACACTTGCTTTGCCTTCATCAAGCCCATGAAGTTAGGAAGTTAGGATTATTTGTCCTTTACAGACATGGAGCCTCAACTGGGGCACCTGCTATTTTTATATCTGTAAGTGCTTGCTGTTGAGGTTTAATTTCTGGTAAATGAGCCACAGGACCAGAATGGAACCTCACCTGCCTGTTTCTCCAACAAGAGTCCTGTGTTTTCCACACAATGGGCGGTGGGGGAGCCTCGGGCGGGAGACAGCATTGCTCCTGCGCGCAGGGAGTCACAAAAATGCTACTTCCTGTGTGCAGGAGCAATTCTTTCATCATACCAATTAACCGCCCCCTGTTGGGTTGGCTCCGGTGCATCATGAAAAGGCATCCTGGGACTTGTAGTGCTCTCCTTACTTCTTCCCCCTTCAGTGAGTTCTGCCATCACCAAATAATTTGTGCACAATGCACCGGAGCCAGCCCACCAGGGGGCGGTTAATTGGTATATAAATGTGGTGACTTGTATTTGTCTCGTAAATCTGCCAAAACCCAGAGGTGCCAGCCCGTGAACAAGGAGCAAGCAGCTCCGAAACGCGTAGGGCTTTCTTTAAGAGCTTTGGAAATGAATGCCGGTTCGTATTCTGAATAAAGGACTCTGTTGCAAATGATGGGGTCCTGCTTTGTTCATTGAGTGTGTCTCTAAGCAAGGGGCAACTACAGTTTGACATTTAATATGGCCAGCCTAGGTCGTGGAGACTGCACCGCCATGGAAAGTATATTGCCTGCTGCGAGATACTGTAATCTACGCAAACAGCGGAATGACATGGTTTAGTGTTATTTAGAACTGGATTCCTCTCTAAAGACCCACTGGAGGGAAATTACAATTGTGCATAAATTATTTGGTGATGGCAGAACCCACTGAAGGGTGAAGAAGTAAGGAGAGCACTGCAAGTCCCAGGATGCCTTTTCATGATGCACCGGAGCCAGACCACCAGGGGGCGGTTAATTGGTATTTAAATGTGGTGACTTGTATTTGTCTCGTAAATCTGCCAAAAACCGGAGGTGCCAGCCCGTGAACAAGGAGCAAGCAGCTCCGAAATGCGTAGGGCTTTCTTTAAGAGCTTTGGAAATGAATGCCGGTTTGTATTCTGAATAAAGGACTCTGTTGCAAATGATGGGGTCCTGCTTTGTTCATTGAGTGCGTCTCTAATGCAAGGGGCAACTACAGTTTGATATATATATATATATATATATATATATATATATATATATATATATATATTCACTGAAAAAAACATAGGTTTCAGGGACTTTATAGTTAGGAATTAGCATTTAAAGAAACCTTAAAAATTCACTGAAAAAACCATAGGTTTCAGGGATGTTATAGTTAGGAATTAGCATTTACAAAACCTTTGAAATTCAGTGAAAAAAACAGAGGTTTCAGGGATGTTATAGTTAGGAATTAGCATTTACAAAACCTTTGAAATTCCGTGAAAAACCACAGGTTTCAGGGACGTTATAGTTAGGCTGACATTTCAAATAGCTGGTGGCTAAACCACCAAGTGACATTGAGTATCTGCTCAATACCGATCTCCCACTACATTTTGCAGAATTAATAAACCAAATATTTAATCACTCTCAAACCGAAGGCCTACCACATTTTTTTGAAACTAGTCGACTCCGGACTTGTTATCTCTTTTCAGACTATTTTTAGAGTAATACCGGATTTTATTCATTCTAATTTTCCAAGTGCACTTGGCGGGTTTCTCTGGTCTTGTTGCTGCTTCGTGCAGTGCTTGTTATCGAGCTTCTACTACGAAATGGCTGCCCGACCTGTGCTTGAGCCCCATCCAAGCCAATTGCAGCTGTACTGTGAATTATTGCTGCAACTTTTTGGATGCTTGCCATTGGCGACTCTTGGCATCAGCTATAGGCTGAACTTCCGCTACGTCTATTTCACCTGCGTGCAACCTGTGTTCTACTGTCTCCGCTGCCCCTTTAAATGCGAGCTGGATGTCTGCCTCTCCACTACTTCACGCGCTGACCTGGATTATGAACTGTTGGTGAGTCCATTGCTGGCTCAAGACCACAACTGTTTCAGAGGCACACGCTTGATGGATGCCTTTTATCAAACAATAAGAGGGAGCTTGAGTACATGCGCTCATGCACAACGCCTCTTGCAGTGGAGTATCATCGAATATCACGCAGGTTGCCCTGACATGCTGCTGGTTGCACAAGATTACAATGACCATGTCTGTTCTTTCAGCTTGCTCAATTGGATGGCAACCCTCTTTGCTTGGAGAGGTGCAGATGACCTTTTGGAGCTGATTGCATTTCACGGTGCTTGTGAGTTCTTGCATTTCGATGGATCTCCATAAGTGCGCATGGGAACCCGATTTGATGGCCTGTTATTTCTACACTTCAAGAACACTGTTTTTTAAAAAACTTTTTCTCATTTCATTTGTCGTTCCTTGCGAACTTTCAAATATTGACTTTTTCTATGATTTTGCCTTTATAGATTTGGTTTGGCTCTGCTTATGTTTGCGTTTTCTTTGCCTGGGTGCTACAGAGCTGGCCAACGGGAGGGGCGACTTGGCCGTTAGGGACATTATCGACTTCATTGAGTTACCATGAGTCCTGCAGCCATTATCCAGCTTTTGCGCACGATAACACAAAGCTTTATTTTAGCAAAATACCTCATTCATACTTTTCACATGAGAACTGTCTGCTGTGTTTCTTTTGAGCATTTTTCTGAACTTTAAATTCAACATTCTGGGCAAAGTCGATAAACAATATCCCTTGTTATTTTGTTCTGATCAGGCCCTAGCACCTGTATAAAAAAAAACAAAGGAGTTGTTGTTGAGCACCCATACTGTGATACAATTGGGATATACGAATAGGTGGCACACACACTTGGACAGAAACTTTTCCAGGGAGAACAGCGAAATACAACCTATAATTTAAATTTACCGTCTATATTGAAAGTTATGTAGCCTGCAGACAAAGCTCAGAGATGTTCTATTATATAATAATGCTTCTTTTTAGCAAGGTAGAGAGAGGTTACGCAGTATACTCTATTCTCCATTGTCTTTTTATGATCCCATCTCCCTTTATCAGATATGGACTACTTGCTAGACTAATTATATTTCTATCATACACTTTTATTGTTGTTGTGCCACATACACTGCACGTTACACCACGCTACTTAAAATAAATATTTAATGTGTCTTGTTACCGCAATTCCTGAGACATATGGGAGTGTTGTATTGAGGGTTGTCCAATCACTTGTTTCTCTGTAAGGGATAAGGAGAGCAAATGACACAATATAGCAAGGTTGGTTCGTGGCTTATGGGCACTCAGGTAATAGGATGACTCAAAACCTACCTACTACGGTCTCATAATTGTACCCATACTTGTCACCTTAGGCTCAATCCCTGCAACAGCTTGAGTGAATGGGTTACTCCATGGGTAGTGTCTGAGTAAATGGTTGAGTACAAGACTAGTACCTGGTTGATTGTATGACTACATATGTACTCTGTTGGTGATTGCATAAGTGCAGGGGTACTGTCTGCGTGATACCATGAGTGCATAGGTTGTGCCCATGTAAAAGGAAAAATACAAGGTTAATGCCTGGGTTATCCTTTTAATGCTAAAGTTTTGCTTCAGAGATTACATGAGAACATAGGTATTGTTTGTGTAAAAGATTAACTACCTAACTGATTACATCAGCAACACGACCAAACTTACCAAAAATTATAAAGGATCAACATTTATTTTTATTACAAATAAATAACATATAAATGAACTTCAAACATTGTTTCACGTTATCATACATATTATGTTATGTATTCTTATCTTTTAGGTAATTTAGAGACATCACTTTGTTGAACTATTTTAGAGTAGTATTGTACTATTCAGGATTAAATCTATTTTCAAAGTTCAGTACTACCTGTTATGAAGAAGAAAACGAAAATTGTTATATAATGCAATGTATTACAGAAATTATACTATTACATTTTCAAGAGGACAACACGATTTTAGATTTACATAACATTCTCAGTTTCCCTTTTTGCTGTTCTCAGATTCTACTTAACTTCACTATACACAGTGATTTCAATGTAGTATCATCATGGAACAGCGGGGAAAAAAACAATCAAGTAGATTGTACAAAAAAAAAAAATCAGCATAGAGCATTATTTTCAATATCTGTAGCTATGTGTGTTCCTAACTACAGTTTCTTTATTACATCCTTCTTGTACAGTATGTCTATTATTTATCTTAAGCACATTTCCAAAATGTACACTCTCATTTACATCTGGTACAATATACAGAACAAATATATAAACTATTTCCTTTTCAACACAATTTTTCGAAATGCAGTACCAATCAGCACAAATAATCTCTAAACACTAATTATAATTAGTAATTGTTTCCAGTGCTCTCTACTTTCTGCTCACATCTTCCCAATAGGCCGAAGGATGTATTCAAAACTTTGGGTTCCAAAATATCCAATAGGAATTTGTTAATTTGTGTTCACATCTTCCCAATAGGCCAAATGATGTATTCAAAACTTTGGCTTCAAAAATCATGAATTTGGTAATTCGTAACGCAATCTGGGTTGAAATTCCAAGTGAGCATCATTGCAATGTGTCCATCCTTTATTACACTTTAAATACACAGTATAGTGTCCAGATGTTGTAGTAGGTCCAGCATGGAAAATAATAGCCAGTGTTGTAAATGTTCTTCTAGAAATAGATATTTGACTTGCAACAACATTTTTAATTTTGTTTTCCAGTTTTCTTCAATTTCGTCTACAACGTTGTAGCATTAAAATTAGATATTTTCCATATCTTTCTATATGTAATGTAGACAACATCGCTGATTTACAATGCGAACATTTCATATCATGATTCGCCACTTTTACTAATTTGTTAAAAGGTACTGATTTGCAGTCTGGCATCGTTAAGTATATGAATCGTTCTGTGTCTATTTCAGTGCTGGAAGTATATGAACACTGTTCACATTTATGATCCTATCTGTAACTTAGTCCAAATAAGTTTTCAATCTGTATTCCTTCATCTTCTAATACTATTCTTGTGAATCTTGTTGTATATTAAGAGTAAAGGTCAAAGAACCAGTACATATATCCAAAAGATGCCGAACGCCAGAAGCAGTATGGATTTTACTTCTGTCAGTTAGCAACTGTTGAAATACATGACGTAGTAAAGAACAAAGGGGCATATTAGCAAGACCCACGTTAAAATTATCGCCGTTTTAGCGGCAGGAAACTGCCGCTAAAGCGGCGATAATGAGCTTGCTAATATGCGTTATAGAATTCAATAGAAGCCCAGGTTAGATGTCCTGCACATCTAACCTGGGCTTCTATTGGAATTCTATAACGCATATTAGCAAGCCCATTATTGCCGTTTTAGCGGCAGTTTCCTGCCGCTAAAACGGCGATAATTTATCGCCGGTCTTGCTAATATGCCCCAAAATCTTTTTCAAGATTTCCCATGATTTTGTAGATAAAACACAACATTCAAAATAACATTAGCATAACAGTTGATACCTGAACTATTTTCCAACTGGTATCCTACAATGTCATCAACAGTTTCCATTTTCTGTTTCTTTACACCTTTAAAATTCTCTTCAATTTTTTTATTTTTCTCAACCTCACTTGAATCTTTGACATATTTCCGTTTTGGACACACTACACGTTTCTCATATATGGGATATTCACCTAAATCCGGTGTATAAAGTCTTTCTTAAAAGATTATACTCTCTTACACAATTTACATCAGCACTAACCTTTTTGTCATCGAAATCAATCAAATACAAACCAGACAATGTTCTTACTCGAGATAATGCAACATATGCCATTCCCTCTTTGAACACTGTCCTTCCAATATTTACCAAAGCACTGTCTATACTTAAACCTTGAGATTTATGAATAGTTACTGCCTATGCTAAAGACAAAGGAAACTGTTTTCTACGAACATGCAAGTCTTTTACAAGCAAAAAAAGTACAACACAACGCCCAATCTGTCTTACCTCTGTAATCTGATCACATTTTATTAAAAAAATTCTATTCCATCTCTGTTCTGAAATTTTACTAAATCAACATTTTTTCCCATTGCTCCATTTACTAAACCTTCTTCTACATTCAAATTACGCCGTAAAATTACCCGACAGTTTATACATACATCTAAAGTTTTTTCCAAGCCTGAAGTTTTAGATACAGACTTTAGTCTGTAGTTTCTCTTTAAGAAGAATAGTCACTCCCTGGTGTTCAATTTTATCAATAGCTTGAATTTGAACTATTTCTTGTTTTTCCAGTTTCAGAAGCTCTTGATTGATTGTAGAACACTCTTGCAGTGTAGGCATTAGGCAAACTATAGACTTCTTTTCTCCAATCTTCTTTTACATTACTTCAGCCGCTGTGTTTTCAGTTGTAAACAAGTTCCTTAGTAGCTGACTTTCTAAAGATTGTTTACCATGTTTTGTCAAGACACCAATTCTTATATCTTTAAGAATATTTCCATAATCTTAATCACTTGCTTGTCGCACATGCTTTATAAGTTCTTTATATTTAACCAAATGTTCACATCAAGTGTACAAATGCAAGCATTAAGTTTGAGATCATGCTCACCTAATCAATGGTTAAAAGTTTCATTTTCTTCAGCACTCTTAACACTTCATAACAAGCTTCTCCAGACAGCTTCTGATATTCCAATTTATTATCATGTTCAACTGGCAGCATAAGTAATCTATGTAAAGTAATCCCTTTAATATTCTGTGCTGCTAATCCAGTTGGAGCTGTTACAACACAAGATACATGTGAATCTGTAGTTTTCTGTAGATAACTGGTCAAAACTTTAATTAAAAAACATTTACCTGTTCCAGCTTGACCACTTATGTACATAAGAATAGGTTTAAAAAATGAACATTGGCATTCTTGTTTTTTCATGCAACAAACCATGTTGTATCTGTTGTGTCACTTGTAGATATATTTCTTTTTGTTCAATATTTAGTTGTTCTTCTAAGTTTTCCAAAGTAATATTCTAAGTTTTCCAATGTAATATTATCCTTGTTGCATTCCAATTTCTACCTCATTCATGGCTATTGCTGCTTCATTTTCGATTATTGGTTGTCCCAGTGGATCTTGACTCAGTGGACCAGAACTTTGACTATCTTGAGAAATGTCTTTAGCTATTTCAGCTGCAATAGTATTTACTTGTTCAATCTCATCATTTAACATTTGTAGATATGTAGGGAAAATTGTGCTTTGAATGCTATCTTTACATGCATTAAAAGAATTTCGTAGCATTTGTAATCTCCAAGTAATTCTGTTTTACTATGCCATGGCTTGAACAGTTGCAGAAGTACTAATAGAAAAATTCTCTCTTAGCTGGAGTTTCACAACTGAGTTTTCCTTGGTTAATAAGATTTCCTTTGGCATGTTTTACTAAACATCCGTCACATCCAATTAATACATATTTTCCTTGTTCTATATTTTCTGTAACATTTCTTTTAAAGCTGTAATGTTGAGGTATTTCATACAGACATAGCTTTTCCAGATGTGGACTCCTTTTGGGATAGTATGTATCCAACATATTAGTTTTAAGAATTCCTGTACTTTCTGGTTCATTCAGTGTAAGTATTCAATTTCTTCTAATGTTTTCAATACTCTATTTCGTGTACAGGCAAGACCTAAACTTACAAAACCACAGAAAAAGAGGTAAGAGGAAGAAGTCCCAAATCGCCCTCCTACAAAGCATTAATTCACACAACAAAGAAAAGGGACTGTATTAAAAAACTAACGGAGTGGGTAAAGAGAGGAGAGGTGTAAAACAGGGCACACACTGTGTATGTAAAACTGCCCTCACACACAGCAAGCTGTGTCATGCTTCATCATAGGACATGCTAACACATCTCCGCGCTAGCCAACGCTGGAGGTGGAGCAATAGGGAGGGGGAAGACAAACAACATAAAAGAAATAAAGAAATGGTGTGGGATCAAAAAAGTGAAAAAATAGTGGCAGAATGAATTGATAAAACTGGTAACAGGAGTGCGGAATTGAATTGCACATTAGCTCACCTTGACGAACGTGTGACTACAGGGAGCTATTCGCACCCCTCCGCCAGTTCAAGTTTGACTTATTAGTAAACTCGGTTCCTCATGGAGAGCAAAGGGCTCTACCATACTCTATTCCAGAGTTTGCACTGAACGTGGTGCTTTTTTTCCTCACCCCTGGATCCTAAGGAGATAGGGACAGCAGTCTTTTTTGGGATTGATCAGGTGGAAGTCCTGAAGAAAGCCGGGGTATTAGCACGTGCCGGCTGAAACATGTCGACATCTCAGCAGAGTGGAGGGGTAGGGCTCCGATAATGAGTAGCCATTACCACCATCCACGGGTCTGGATAGGACCACCTCTTGCACCTGGACAGTGTACCCATTATTAAAGGTATAGCAGGGACACACTGTTACCAGTTTTATCAATTCATTCTGCCACTATTTTTTCACTTTTTTGATCCCACACCATTTCTTTATTTCTTTTATGTTGTTTGTCTTCCCCCTCCCTATTGCTCCACCTCCAGCGTTGGCTAGTGCGGAGGTGTGTTAGCAGGCCCTATGATGAAGCATGACACAGCTTGCTGTGTGTGAGGGCAGTTTTACATACACAGTGTGTGCCCTGTTTTACACCTCTCCTCTCTTTACCCACTCCGTTAGTTTTTTAATACAGTCCCTTTTCTTTGTTGTGTGAATTAAGACCTAAACTTACCCAAATGATTCCTCTTGACTCTGAATATAAACTGGAAGAGCACAAGCGATCCGAACATTCATAGGATCCAATCACTCAGTGGGAAAGCATTATCAAACTAAAGCTGTACAATTTTTTGCTAAGACTCTTCTCTTGTGAAATTTCTTCCCACATTCTTTCATCTCTGTCTTTTCTGATTTTGTTATATATGATGTAACATAGCGTGCAACGGCAATTGAATTATCTGCAACATATTGAATGTCCATGTTTGCATTCCACATTTTCAAAATAACTGGATTGTAGTCATTAATATACTTTGACTGTTCTGTTCTTTTTAAGTTGTATGTATTCTTCTGAGATTTCTGAGTTATTGTATCCCTTACTGCTGACAAAAAAGAATTTACTCTTCCTTTAGAAATTATTGGATGTGGGAATCCAAACCGACACTTTGTATAAAATGTCCCTTTAGACTTGTATTTTCGTCGCTAGTACTTTCCACAGCGGTGACTTTGGAAATGTAAAACTTGTTGTCTCAAGCTCTTTTCTACTCCTTCTCTTGGAATGTCATAGGTAACATACTGTTCGATGAAAGACAATACAGTTTCATCAGTATCAGTACCAAATTTTGGAGCATTCTTTATCCATAATAGCATGGGTATATGATGTTATATGGCCATTAGGGTCATTGTCGACATTGCTAAGTTAGCATGAGCTCTGCTGCCATGATGCTGCTTTTGCGCACGTTACTACATGACTTTGTTTTGCAAGACTCTGTTTGTGCCTTTCACATGAGAACTGTCTGCTTTCTGCGTTCTCTGCCTGTTCTTGGAGTTTAGTCTGAACACGATGTGCAAGGTCGATAAACAATGCCCCTTGTTATTCTGTTCTGATCAGTCCCTAGCATCTAGACAAAACATGCTAACACAGCTGCGCTACTGGAAACTCGTGCTTTGATATTACCGGGATGCATGTTGTTCTGACACACACTTGGAGAGGGTCCTTTCCGCGGAGAAGAGCTATGCGGTTCCTATGATGTAAAGCTTCCATCTAGGCACTAAGGTATGGGGTCTGCTGACAAAGCCCAGAGATCTTCCTTTATATAATAAACTTCACCTTACCAAGGGGAGGGTGGTTAGGCCTTATAGTCCTTTTTCCACTGTCTGTATATGATGACATCCCCCTTTGTTTTCTATGGAATTGTAACAATGCTAATTGTTCTAGGTTTATGCATTCCGATGCTGGTAGTGGCTCGTATACTGCATTATAGAGCACAATAGTTCAAATAAACATTTTGAACTATAACAGTGACTCTGACTATTCTTATTGTGGACAAGTACGAGTGAGTGAGCGAAAGGGTATGTCTTGCTACCGCGATTCCTAAGCGAGTCGGGAGTGTTGTGTTCTGGGTTGTCTAATCATTTGTAGCTTCGTGATTTGGGAGGAGAATGAATGAGACACTATAGCTAGTCGGTTTTGGGATTTTGGGTACTAAGGTGGTAGGTTGGTACACCCCTATACACCGAGGTCCTGTTTTCCTGCGCATAGTTCTGTGTAGGTGCAGAATCCCCGCAACATGGTGCTGCCAAAGTTTGGTCTGGTTCTTATCTGCGAGACTCCTGAGTAGTGCTTGTGCTTGTAAGCAATCCCTTCACATCTGTTTCTGGAGACAGTTGTGACGGTGTAGCCTCCTATATTGATGTTTTATAGGTTTTTCAAGCTTGAATTTTAAAAGGTCTTTCTCTTTCTTATTAACCCATTATTGCACTGCCACATATAGTTTGTTATTCTCTGCTATTGATTATGGCGGTTGTCATTGCACCACCTAACCGGGCTGCAGTCACAGCCTATTTGACTCAACATGGGGTCCATAAAGCTGGTGTTGTGCTCATTGTTGTTGTAGAAGCGGATGCAGCTTACCGCTTCGAGGTGTTTTATTCTTGGGTCACCTTTCCGGCGGTAGATGGAACAGATAATTTGTTTCAAGAATATACTGCCACGGCCCTTCCTCAGAATTATCGGCCTTATAGGTCTCTTGAAGTTCCACTAACGGCTTGGCAACACCAAATATGTTTTAAAGTGAGCGTAGTCCTGGGCACACGCGGTGAGGGTATTAGTAATATAATTTGTAGAATTGATGCGTTATTCAAATACAATGGTCAACATCAGTATTTGTCCAAATAGGTATTTTATTATTTCAACAACAACTGTGTTGAATATAGTGAACCAGCCGACACGTGTTTCGTCACTGGGAAAGGTCCCGTGACTCATCAGGGCTGGGAAGGATACAAAAAATAAAATAAATAATAAGTGGGGAAAAACAACGATGCAACAACGGGTACCTAGTCTGTGCTAGACACGTTATCCAAGTGGAAAGGGATCACCCGAAGTGACTGTTGGGAACATAAACAACTGTAGGTGACCAATATGGTGTTTGGTGACACTCGTGAAGGTGCCGCTGTTCATGGGTCAAGGTTCTGGGTGAAAATGCAGGAAACATTTCAAATTATTTCAAATTATAGTGACAGGTGTGACGGTGCCGCTTTCATGTACAATAGAAACCATGAGAAAAACGCGGGAAAACTGGTACATGGTGTGAGTGAACAGTGCTAGAGTTAGCATAGAATAGTACAAGAGGGCAAGAGGTGAAGAAAAGATGTGTGAGGACTAAGAAGGGCTAGAAAAAAGAGAAAGGGAAGAAGAAGCGGGTGAACTAGAGAACCTGAGCTGTGGAACTACTAGAAGAGTGCTGGAGAAAGAGGGGAGGGGACACAAGAAGAATGTGATAAGTACAGAGGTCAAGACACAGGAAGCGAGGAAAGGAAGCAATGAGAGCGTGGGTAAACTAAAAACCATGATCATAAATTACTGAATGAAAACTGAAGATAGAAGGGGAGGAAACACAAATGTAGGGTGAAAAGTAAAGGTCGAGGCACAGGTAACAAGGAAAGGAAACCGCTGAGTGTGCTTACCCGAGGACCGGATAAGAATACAGCAACCCTGTAGGGGTTAACTCGAGATCGGGAGTAACAAAATTATGGTGCAGAAGAGGCGCTGCGCTGGCATCGAGGATGCAGCGAGGAGGAAACCGCTGAGGAAAAAGGGCAGGAATGAGGGTGAAGAGAAAGGAGAAAGGAAAAAGCCAGAATGGCTAAGAACATAAGCGTGGTGGGGAGGTCTTACCGGGTGGTGGTCTCCCTCTGTTGACAAGCGTGATCGCACTGGGGCGGGTATGCCACGGCAATCGTGAAAGGCAGGAAATGGGTAGCGAAGGAGGCTGTCCAGTGTCCGGCTCAGTAGATGCGGTACCAAGCCACGCAGGCAAGGTACAGGTTAGGCTATAAAGGAGGACAGGGAGGGGAGGTTACAAGGAACGTGGATAGGTGGGCGGAAAAGTGGAGAGAGGAAAGGAAAAGGAAAGAAACTTACCCCGGGTACGGGGAGTTGAGTACTATCAAGGGTATCAAGGGTTGTAGAAGGCTGTGTAAAGCAGACGCCTGTCTGAGGAAAAACAGAGGCAAAGGACACTATAATACTGAGGGATGTCAAGGAAACGGGGGTGGAGGAGACAGGTACAGGACAACCACAACTAATACCTGGGGTCCGGATCGGAGAGCTGCGAGGACACACTGGAGCCGAGGAGACCGAGTAGAAAGAGAAAAGGGAAACGAAAGAGCTATATCCGGAATAGATATAGAAGACTAGACCGAGAGCATAAGGATGATCCGGCCGAGCGGTCGCCATATTGGAAAACTCGGGAGTATGTCGAAAAGTAATGCGCATGCGCGGAGGACGTTACACTGTTAGTGAGGCACCCGCAGCCTCGGGAAACTCGCACAAGGGTAAGGACAAGAAGCGGAAAGAGTGGACAGAGGTGCGTGTCGGTGAACAAGCATACAACTGAAGGAAAAACAATTACGAACGGATGTGACAATGATAAAGATGTTGAATACATCATAAATTAATGTTGTGACAGATACATGTGAAAGAATGCAAAGGGGGAAATCCCTGTAACAAAGTGTTAGGTATACTGAGTCATATAGGCAATGCAATGAGAAAATGCGGTAACAAAAGTCAAAAATTACATGAACCTAAATCATGGGAGGGTAAGTCAATAGGGAGATATTGGCACATGAAAAGGAGTAGAGAAAGGACATGCAAATATTGCTGAATAAAGGGAGGGAAAAGGGGGATATGAATACAGACATTGATAAAGTACACATTATGAGGAGAATTATGTAACAATGACCAAAAGCACAGTAAAGGATGTAACGGCAACAATTGTTAAAAATACATGGCTCTTATTCATGGAGGTTATGTAACAAAGAAGATGATAACACATGAATATGGTATGGAGAATAGACATACAAGTATCAACTGATTATAAAGGTAGAGAACAGGTATTATACCCAAGTAAATGATACAAAACGTAGTTCTAAACAAGCAAATTGTCATAATGTTCATTCACCCAGGAAGTAATGCAGTTCGTGATCAGTGTTCAAACCGTGTTGTACTGTTCGGAGACGCATAATCCAAGTGGCTTCTAGGCGTCTGAGTCTGAGTTCTCTGTTGCCACCTCTCATATTGGTGGATGCCATGTCAAATCCGAAGAAGGAAAACCGTTTCTTGGGGCCCTGGTTAGGACAAGTGGCAGCATGGATCGCCATGGGATATCTAGTGTCAAGATTGTTTAAAGCTCTGACGTGTTCTCCTATTCGCTCTTTTAGTGATCTGATGGTACTTCCGATGTACCAAAGTTTGCAGGTGCATTCCAGAATATAGATCACAAATTTCGTGTTGCAGTTGATGTTATGTCTGATCTGGTATTCTTGTCTGTTCATGGCCGTGAAATTTTTTATTCCATGTTGGGCTAGTTTGCAGACCCCGCAGTGACCGCACTTGAAGAAGCCAAGATTATGAGTCGTAAGCCAAGTAGGCCTGGTGCTAGGACCAGGGATGCTGGGGCTGAGTCTAGTTTTCAGGGTTCTGCCTCTCCTGTATGTGATTTGTGGTTTAGGAGGTACAATCTCTTTAAGTGTGTTGTCTGCAAGTAGTACGTTCCAATGTTTGTTAAGGCTTTTCTTCATTGCTAACCCCATGTCGCTATAGTCAGTGATAAGTCGGACAGGTTGGTCTTGCTCAGTGATTGTTCGTCTGGTGTGTAAAGTGTCTTCTCTTTTTATGTTCCCGATTCTTTTTTCTGCTGAGCTGATGGTGCGGGCACTATAACCTCTGTTTATGAATCTTTGTTTCATGTTGGTAAGGCACTTTTGAAATTCCAGTTCCTCACTACAGTTTCTCCTGGCTCTCATGAATTCCCGTAGGGAATCGCCTGTGTTTGGTGAGGGGGATGTGAGCTGTCTGCATGCAGGATAGCATTGCATGATGTTTCTTTTCTATAAAGACGGCTCTCAATGGTGTTGGACTTGATGTAGATTTCCACATCTAGAAATGTAATGTTGGTGGCACTGGAGTTACCTGTGAATTTCATGTTCATGTCGTTGCGATTGAGGTGTGCACAGAATTTATCAAGTTCAAGTTGGGACCCTGACCAAAGGAGTAAGCAATCATCTATGTAGCGACCCCAGTATATTATGGAGTCTATCCATTGTGCCCCTTCCGTGCCCCAAATCCATTTAGACTCTAGGACGCCCATGTACAGGTTGGCAAAAGAGGAGAAAATTTCGAGCCCATGGCCACTCCTTTGTTCTGTTTATACCACACACCGTCATAGATGAAGAAGTTGTTGTTTAATATGATGTCCATCATAGTAACTAACATCTGGGTATGTTGCCATAAGTTGGCTGGTCTGTTGTTGAGTATGCTGGTGACAGCCTTGAGCCCTAGGGTAGGTTCAATAGTGGTATAAAGAGAGAATACATCTAGGGTTGCCAGGATCATATCCGGATGCCATTGGACATCTGATAAGATGCTAAGAATGTGTTTGGTGTCCTGGATGTATGATGGCAGATTTGTAACCAGAGTACCAAGAAAGAGGTCAACGTATTGTGCTATTCTTTCTGTGGGACCACCAATGCCCGACACAATAGGTCTTCCTGGAGGAAAAGGAGCAGTCTTGTGTATTTTGGGAACGGTGTACAGACAGGGGAACGTCGGTCTGTGAACTTTAAGATATAATAGTTCTTGGTCATCAATAAGACCTTGCGTGTGCCATTCGGATAGGTGTTTATTGATAATGGTGACAAGAGGGGCTATTGGGTTGTAAGGGAGCTGCTCATAGCAGGAGTTGTCACCTAGTTGGGACAGGATTTCCGCATGATATTCTGATCTGTTCATGATGACTACATTACCCCCTTTGTCCGCCTCTTTGATTATGATGTCTCTGTTGGAGGTGAGTTGTTTCAGGGCTACTCTTTCTTCTCTGCAGAGATTGTCTTTAGTTCTATGTCTGATCTTCGATATTTTTATTTCGTGTCTGTCCATATCATTTAATACTAGGTTATAGAATGTGTCAACAGCATTGCCCCCTGGGAGCATTGGTGTCCACTTGGATTTGGGTTTAAAACCACTGTGTAGGCTAAGATCTTCCTCTATATCTAACTCCTGGAGGAGATTCTTCATGTTGGTAGGTATATCGTCTAGGTCAGTGAGTGAGAGCAGTAGGTGAGTAACCTGGATGTCGCTTATGCTTTGTGCTCCTGACGTGTTCTCGGTGCAAATCTTGCTACCTCTTCTTAAAGTAGGGGGAATGCCACTAAAGTGTTTCTTGATTTTGATGCCCCTGATAAACTTAAAAAGGTCGATCTTGTGTCTGCAGGTGTCTCCCTGTTCGTGTGGGTTGAAGCTCAGGCCCTTGCTCAGCAAAGAGATCATACCACTATTGAGGTCTAGGGAGGAGAGATTAACGACTTGTATATCCAAATTTTCTGGATCTACTTGTCCTTCTCGTTCCCGGATCTTAGTTTCTTTTTGTATTCTTCTGTGTCCTGCCCTTTTGCCCCTGCGGGTTCTTCTGTCTAGGGTGGTTTGTCTTTGTTGCGTTCTGTTCTCTCTCCTTATGGCCTGTACCTCCTTTAAAAAGACGATGTGGTTGGTGGTGTCTTGTTGGAATTACTGCCCTGGTTTTCTCCCTCACTGTCACTAGTGGCAATAGTGTTGAGTGATGTGGAACTGGATGAAAGTGAGGCAGTTTCTATTCTTGTTTGTCTGTCGCCCTGTCCGGGGATGCTGATAAGTTTGTCGTATTTTCTGGCAAAGGTGTAAACTCGTCCTTCCCTGTAGTCAGCTTCGTCTCTTTTAAGTTGATGTGTTTTTCTGTCTTTTATTTCGTTTTGGTGTTTTGTAAGAATGTCGTTCAAGATGGCGTAGTTTTTACTTGTGGCTTCTTCCAAGTTTAAGTCCACTATTTCTTTCTCGAGATTGGTAATCTCGATTTGTAATTTAGCTACTTTTCTTTCCGCGTTCTCTATCAAGATGTTGATAAGTGTGTTTGAGTTAGAGTTTAAAGTTTCTTCCCATTTACCTAAAAGATCGTCGTCTAAGTCATCAAATGTTGGGAAAATCTGCGAACGGAGTCCCCTGGGGACTCTGTTCAGTCTCAGGTATTGTTTGAGTGTGGCGCTGTCCCACCACCTGGAGTTTTCTGTTTTTTTGAGTCTTTCTAATTTCAGAAATTTTCTTTTAGACCTTCTTTGCGTGTGGGGTGATTACTAGTCGATGCAGAGGTGTTAGTGATCCCTTTGGATAAATTCTCAAAAAGCTCTGATGCGACCCTGTCTCTATCCATGCTCTATACTAAGAGACTAAGTGTACTGGGGTAAGACGCTGCGGCTGCCTTTCCTGAAACCGTGAAATGGAGGTTAGAATGGGGGTTTTTGTGTTTAGTCAGGAAATGGCGCTCAGACTATTGCGTGTGCTATCGACAGACCTTTAGTAGTGCGGTGCTGCCAGGTCAGGGGAATAACCCGATAACCCCTGGGGAATCTGTGAATCAAGGGATCCACAAGTTCTAAACAAGCAAATTGTCATAATGTTCATTCACCCAGGAAGTAATGCAGTTCGTGATCAGTGTTCAAACCGTGTTGTACTGTTCGGAGACGCATAATCCAAGTGGCTTCTAGGCGTCTGAGTCTGAGTTCTCTGTTGCCACCTCTCATATTGGTGGATGCCATGTCAAATCCGAAGAAGGAAAACCGTTTCTTGGGGCCCTGGTTAGGACAAGTGGCAGCATGGATCGCCATGGGATATCTAGTGTCAAGATTGTTTAAAGCTCTGACGTGTTCTCCTATTCGCTCTTTTAGTGATCTGATGGTACTTCCGATGTACCAAAGTTTGCAGAGTTTTTCCCCACTTATTATTTATTTTATTTTTGTATCCTTCCCAGCCCTGATGAGTCACGGGACCTTTCCCAGTGACGAAACACGTGTCGGCTGGTTCACTATATTCAACACAGTTGTTGTTGAAATAATAAAATACCTATTTGGACAAATACTGATGTTGACCATTGTATTTGAATAACGCGTCAATTCTACAAATTATATTACTAATACCCTCACCGCGTGTGCCCAGGACTACGCTCACTTTATAACTTGTGGATCCCTTGATTCACAGATTCCCCAGGGGTTATCGGGTTATTCCCCTGACCTGGCAGCACCGCACTACTAAAGGTCCGTCGATAGCACACGCAATAGTCTGAGCGCCATTTCCTGACTAAACACAAAAACCCCCATTCTAACCACCAAATATGTTTTAATGGCGCCCTTCCTCACCCAATAACGCCGGTCTGTTTAGGCCCTTTATCGATAGATGGGGCCACGTGGCCTGTTTTGGCTGGGTATGCCCCCCCACCCAAATTATCTCACTGCTACAGTCGCAGAGCTCCGCGTTTTACATACTTCATTGATACGTGTACATAGAGCTGTTATACAGTTCATGTCACGCAACTTCCAGGTGGGACCACCTGGCGTTGCTGCGCAACCACCTGGACCTGGTGGTGTAACCATCAGTCCTGTCATGGTTAATTCCGTGATGGGCAAGCATCCGCAAAATAAGGATGAATTTCCTTATTGGCTTGCTGAAAAATTTGGACAACTCGAAGCTGTTTTCCCGAATACTACACCTGTGGAGAAACACAGGATCCTGACCATGAGTTTACCTAAAGGCCTAGTTCCCGAATTAGCTGATTGTAACACTTGGGGTAGAGTGTTTGCAGCGGTATATTTGATGTGTTTCGGCACCCCCTCAATGACCATACTCCCTTCTGTGATAAAACGTGTTCAGGATGAACATGGGGCCGAGGCGGCTCTAGAGTTAGGGATGAGACTGGTGGGGGTGTTCGACATTGTTACCGATATGATCCTTGCTAATGTTAAGGGTGATGCTGTAAGCTTGCAAGTGGCGCAACGCTTGGAGGCTGTGGCAGATGCAGACAAACAGCACGAATTGCCAAAGATTATTGCTAAAGCTTATAAAACCTTAGGGCGCAATAGTCTGGGAATTAAGCCTTTTACTCAAACGCAAACTCAATCTCAAACGCAACAAAAAGCCCAGACTGATAAAGATGGGCGCCCGTTCTTTCCTAAAAGGAACTGGAGGAATAAAAAGCAGTGGCAGCAACAACAGAAGCAGGGTTCGCGTGCTGGGTTACCGACACCTGAGTCTTCTGAGCGTACCTATGACTTGCGCGATCGCGCGAAAATTAAGACTCCTGATCGATTTCACGTCCCTGATCAGCGCTCTCCTCATTCTTTACAGGACACATCGGACTCTCAAGTCGGTGGTGGGGAACGCCATGATCATGGCAAAGGACGGACCACACAACAGGGACGGGATCAACCTCGACAGTTTGACGTTAAAGCCAAACAAGAGGAGCTGCCTCGTTTTCGACCCCGGTATCAGAAGAAAAAAGTTGCCGCTTTAACAGCGACGTATGCCTCAGACGGTGAGAACGCGACTCCTAGACTGGACATGGGCAGTGACTCTGCTCGACAGCGCAGCGGAGGTTACCATTGTGCGGGAGGCAATGCGGCCCTGTCTGGAGGCGAGAGCAACTGATACATTCATTACAGTAGAAACAGCAGATACCCGGATTGCCCCCCGGATAGACTCTATGACATTGTCTTCCAAATTGAAGGTGATATATAGCGTACAATCACATCGGTTATCTGGGAGAATCTCACCTCGTCATATGACATTTTATTGGCGGAGGCAAATTGGCCTCCACAATTTGTGCTAGCCGCTTCTAGAGGGGAGGATGTGATACTTCCAAATTTTTCGCGTTACGTCCTTGAGGAACATGCAAAGGCTTACACAGCTGAGTGGGCTTTGGCCATTGCACCAGCGGTGTACTGTAACCAGGTGGGCTGGGATGTTGATTCACCGGCACATGAGATACCATTACGGTCTATGCCACAACCACAACCGCAGTATCCAATCAGACGTGAGGCTAAGGCTCCCGTTTGTGTCATTCTAACTCAGTTGGAGTATCAAGGAGTGATTGAATCCTGTGTATCACCGATGAATAATCCTCTTTTTCTGGTATCAAAACCTGATGGTTCATATCGCATTGTATTGGATTATCAAAATTTAAATAGTCATTGTCATACGTTTGCGGTACAGAACACACACAGCTCTGCGCTGGTGAATAACCTTGTTCGTAAAAAATACAAAACTACACTGGACATATCCAATGGTTTCTACAGTCATAATCTGGCACCTGAGAGCCGTGACTTGACAGCATTCACCGCCGTCGGAAATCAGAAAAAATGTACGCGCTTGCCTATGGGGTATAAGAACAGCCCCGGGGCTTTTGCTGCGCGTGTTGTGTCTTTAGTGCACAGCATAGATCCAGATGCGTTCTCGTACGTAAATTATATTTATCTGACGGACGACGAACTAATGCCGCATCTTGTCCAAGTCGACCGTATCATTTTATCGTTTGCCGACTATGGATACAAATTCAATTTTGCTAAATCACACCGCTCATTTTGCGGTGCTCTTTTTGGGCTATGAGCTCAAAAATGAAGGTAGGGGGTTAGCCCCCCACTTTCTGGAGAAATGTGCACAATTGCAACCTCCCTCTACGTTGAAGAAACTTCAGTCTTTGCTGGGATTTTTAAATTTTGGAAGGACATACATCCCCGATTATGCCCAGCATATCAAACCACTTTATGCGTTGATACAACTAACATATTCTTCTGCCAGCTAGCTTCTGGAACATACCACTATTCTACAATCTTTGCAATCTGATATGCTTGCAACTAACTACTTGTTGATGCGTGATAATACCACGAACCTGGTGATACGAATAGTACCGGGGACTGTGGGTTTCACTTACTTGACGTTCAATGAGGGAGACACAATACCAATTGCACACAAATCACATTTGTACACATCGGCTGAAATGCATTTTTCGAATATTGAAAAGGTTTTGACGGCGGTCCAAATGGCGATTCTGAAAGAACGCTCGCTGGCGCAGGGAAAAAGCATTCTTATGGTCACGCCTTTCCCTGCCTTAGAAGCAGTGACTAAGGCAAGTGTAACCCAACTCTAAGGCACTACATCCCCGTTGGATACAATGGGCTACTTCTTTGACATCGTCGGATGTCACGTTTATCTTTGATCCTGCTCTTCAGACACAGGAGTTTTTACAGTATGAACACGTTCATCCTCCTCCGTTGTTGTTGCTTCCTTTGGATGGGTACAAATGTATCATTTATACCGATGGCTCGGCTCAACCAGCCACAGGTTCAAAACATGCTTATTCAGTGGCTTGCGCTTTTGTGGCTGGTTCAATGTAGATGGAGAATTTAAGTCTTCCATAGTGCATACTCAGGCGCTTGGACAATGTACAGCACAATTGATGGAGCTGCGTGCTCTTGTTCTAGCCCTTGAGTTTGCTGATCCTAATGTGAATACTCTTATTGTATGCGATTCTTACTACTGTGTTCAATCTTTTAATGACAACTTATTCTTTTGGTCTCAAAATGACTATCGAGACTCTAAAGGCAGCGCAATCAAGCATAAAACGCTTTGGGTTCGAGTGGCAGAACTTAAACGACATCTGCCCCTCACACAGGTTATACATACTCTTGGCCATCAGCATGTGGGAGCACATGCTCTTGGTAATTCTTTGGCTGACGAAGCGGACAAATCTGCAGTAGCCACGTGTTCCATTGCAGCAGTTACAAGGTCCATGACTAAAATAGATAACGACATTCTGGCAGCTGTAGCTGCTACGAAGGATGGAACTGCTTATCAGCAGGGCTTCCCTTCTAAGTATTCTTATCATTTATCCCCCAAACAAGTTCCTTATGCTACAATACCATCAGTTGGGGATTGGCTGATTCCCAACATGGACCACAGACTTGCTTTGATCATAGCCGCACACGAGGGCATGGCTTCTGCGCATGCCGGTGTGTCTGCGACAGTCTCTATTTTACAGCAACGTTATTGGTGGCGTGGTTCATATAAACAAACCCATATTTATGTACTTTCTTGTGACATTTGTCAGCAAATCAAACCGTCTACGGTCTCACGCCCACCACAAACACAGCTATGTATTTCTAATCAGCCATTTGGCTGTGTATATCTTGATCACTGTGGCCCATTGTCTTCTGATACTGCATATAAATACATTTTTGTTGCAGTTGATTCGTGCACTAGATTCCTTTGGGTTTGGCCACAATGCAGTGCTGACGCTCGAAATGTCATCAGAGATCTGCGTGTCTTTGTCGGGATGTTTGCCTGTGGCACCTTCCATTCTGACCAAGGTCCAGCATTCGCCTCTAAGGTGTACAAGGACGCGATGAAGTCGATGGGGGTGCTGGTGCAGTTTTCGTCTCCAGACAGGCCTGAGGGCAATTCTATAGTGGAGCGAATGAACCGTGACTTAAAGCCATCTTTGACAGCTAGGGTCTTAGGTACTGGTAGGAACTGACTGACCCATTTGTATGGAGTTCAACGTGCACTCAATAATCTCCCTAGAAGATCTCTGGGTGGGGGACCCCATACGAAATGCTCTTTGGCATTAAAATGTTTGTGCCAGACCTTGATGGTCTAGATGTTGTGGCGGCTGCAGCAACCTTTGACGTAGATAAACATTCTACTATGTTACAGGACCTACAAAAGACCCATGACAGCTACGCAACTGAACATTTGCACTCTTACAATGACACAGCATTGCTGATTCCGGTCGCTGGCTTGCTTCCTAAGATTGGAGATCTCGTACGAGAAAAGCTGGAGAACAAGAAAGAGTTTGGTCCATCTTATTGTGCACCGGTCCCAGTACTTGGATTGAAGGGTACTCGTACAGTGATTCTACCACCTTTGCCAGGTCGCAAAGACAACAGATACATTTCAGTGGACAATGTCAAGTTATACCGTCTGGCCGATTCTGAATAGTGTAACTCCTGCAGTTTCATGCAACCCTATCTCTATGAATCCGGTGCATTCGTCCGCTTCGACTCATCCTCGTATTGCTGAGGGTGAGACGGAAACTACTATTGACCTTTTACCTGTCCTGACCCCATCCTGTTCTACCGCCGAAGTCGAGTATACTTATCCTGCAGAAGAGTCCCAGAGTGAAGTGCTGAACAGTCTTCGACAACATCAAAATGATGCCGCCCTACTCCCTTTGATGCATATGGGAGCAAGCGGTTATTTTGGGGACCGTGCAAGCTTCTCCTATGACTCTTCCTCCTCGTCTTCCACTTTGGCACTTCCACCGATAAAAATAAGTATTTTCCTCTCTTGGTTCAAAAAGACTTACCTGGTCCCACCCTGGACGTATATCTGGTCGATACTTATCCTGATTTTTCTCTTCATGTCAATTGGATTTGTGACAGTATCTTTCTTGCTCATCAATGGTCATTATTTGCCAGAACGCTATATGCTGTAAAATTGGTCGATGGAATTCTGGCCCCTCATACATCGTCCAATATAATGAAACGTAATCAAGCCCTCGTGAACATTTCAGCTTTCCCGGTTGCAGAAGGCATCGTTTGGGAGAAAGTAGCATTCGAAATCCATGGTCCGACGGAGGTCCTCAACATACCATACATGTTTCGCGTTTCTTTAGGAGACGTGGTGACACGGACATACATTCCAATGATTGGGATGTACAAGCAGTACATTCATTGTTTTCAGATTTAAAGTATTATGCTGCTTTTGATACTGAAGATTTATATTTAAATTCTGCCAATTATGCTGATTTATTCTGTTATCAACACTATGGCCATCACTTCTTACACAAGACAAACACGTTAAGACCTGTTTTTAATTACACACAATGGGAACATTGTCCAACTCCTTTGCAGGGAAGTTCTAAAACACTTAGGGATAAGATCACCTATTTCACGGATTATGACATGTCCAATCCTGAATCCTATTTCTTTAAATTACAATTGTCGTCGCAATCTAAATTTATTCTGACTCACACTACATTAATCTATTCCAATTCCTTTAGATCCGAATTGGCCACACAGGGTTATGATCACTGGAGTGCTACCACTGATTTGAAAACAATATGGGGCGCTAAGGCTTGGCAGGTTCAGGGGACTGAAGCTTTACATCGTGCCTGCCTAATACCAGCACAAATGTTATTTTTAAATGATACAGTATATCAAACTACTTGCTTTGGCCTGGCAACTGCAAAAAATGTAAATAATCCGTCCATTCCATCTTTGGCAGAGTATGATAATTGTCGCACACACACAAATTATTCGATCGATGTTTTGCAGACTCTGTTTCGGAATGGCACTCTCAATGTTTCTGATGTTGACCCTACCGGTTGGTTGCTGTGGCAAACCAGTTCAAATTAATGCCAACTGCGTTTTTATAATATAACGCCTGGTTTCACACAGAATAGACCAGATCCACGTTTTTCACACTCACATTCAGTCACCACATATTCAGTGGGTAAATTGTGCCAACAATGGTTGGAACACTCCACATTATCGTCAGTTAAACAACACTTGTCACTCTTGTCGAATGACATTAATTTGGCTGATTTTTTTCTAGGTCCTCGGACCCCTAGAACAAAAAGATTTATCTATGCAGCTTACAATGAAGTATGGAAACTTTTGCGAGTTGAAGCAGCGCTTCGTCTGCGCCAAATTGACAAAGCAAATTTAGAAAAAGTCCTTGCAGTGGTCGACAATAGCATTAATACAATGTCTTCACAAATTTATACCTTGGATAATATTGTTTCATCAGTTATTGATATTGTTCAGAATGATGTATCTGTATTATATCATGGTCAAAATCAACTATGATCAGTAATGCAGTTTGCTTGGACACTACAGACTCTTAAAATGGAAAAAGTTCCTTGGGATTATTTGAATGCTTCCACTTTGTTTTTGCCATTTAATCTAACTGATAAACAAAGATTTATGTCCATGAAAGATGCTACATACACACTATTACACATTGATCAATTAGAACACTTGCCATTCTCGGTGGCGGAGACAGATTCAGCTGTATGGTTAATTCATGGGGTTATCTCTCTCTCTTTCTTGCTGTTTCAATTTAAATCTTGCATGAAACATTTCGCGATTGGCCGCTTTGAACCCCTGGGTAGTACGTTTCTCCATGAGTTATGGTCCATACCTTTTACTTACAGATGTCATCGGGAGGCTAAGGAAGTTTTCCTAACAAGGGAGGGCTGCGATTCCACAGTGGGACATTCCCTAGTTTGTAAACACGTTAAGTTGCACGGCGCTTGTAATGTTTCCGCACCTAATCTTGCATGTTTTTTGAAAGGGAGTCCCGTCCCAGCAATAATTCCCACTTTTACATTGCTTACTAACGGCAGTGATCTTATTTTTTAATAACCACGACTGCTGTGGTTTACGGGCAGGACTCCCATATATAGTAACAGTTTCACAACGTGTTACTTGTTGTAGCAATGTGCTTTTTTCCACCCCCGCATGAGAAAGTAGATAGTTCAATTTGGCCTTCCATTCCGACTTTGAAAACAGATTTCAACAAATTAAGCAGGCTCAAAGCGCTATTGTTTCAACAAGAAGTGGCTGTCACTTCAGCTCGAGAGACCTTCGAATTGCAGGTGGCTAGAACTTTTAGCAAGATTCAGTCACTTCTGAGCACGAATCTCCCACTACATTTTGGGGAGCTGATACATCAAATATTTAATACGTCTGACACCAAAGGCCTTGCTCATTTTTTTAAACTGGTGGGATACGGCCTTGTGACTTCGTTTCAGACGATATTTGGAGTAATACCGGCCTTTATTCATTCTATTTTTTCAAGCGTCTTCGGAGGATTCCCATTAATACTGGCGCTAGCTGGTGGAATCCTGCTGCTTCTGTTCCTGCTACTCAATGGCTGCTCATCTTGTGGTAATGCACAGGCCAGGCCAATTGCAACTTTACCGTGACCGAAAGCAACAACTTTTTGGATGCTTGCCATTAGCGACGCTTAGCGTGAGTTAAGGACTAACTTTTTGCTTTGCCTACTTCACTTGCGTGTAACCTGTGTTCTACTGTCAGTGGTGCCCCTTCTACTGGGCTTTGGATTTATGCCTCTCCAATTCGTCATGTTCAGACACGGATTATGACCAGTTAATGGGTCCCTTAGTGGCCCATGACCAGGCCTGTTCTAGGGATGGACGTATGGCGCGTGCGGCTGCACTTGGAGTCTTGGCTGAATGGGATAACTGTGCAGCTGCACAGAACCTATTGCAACTGAGCTTTATTGAATATCACGCAAGTTGCCCGGATATGCTCTTGGAAGCATCGGATTACGAGGAGCATGTCTGTTCCTTCGGCCTACTTAATTGGTTGGCATCCCTTTTTCTACTAACGATAGGGATGACCTTTTGGAACAAATTGCATTGTTAGGTTCAGGTACTTTGATGGATTCACCAACTCCATATTAGTCACGTTTTCCATGCAACAAAATTTTTAAACAACATCAAAATTATTATTATTATTTTTTTTCTTCTACTAATTTCCAATTTGGTTTTTCGTGCGTATTTGAACTCTGCTTACCCTTGAAATCTGTTTTGGTCTTTTGTCTATATACTATGACCTTACCAAGGGGAGGGTGTTATATGGCCATTAGGGTCATTGTCGACATTGCTAAGTTAGCATGAGATCTGCTGCCATTTGCTGCTTTTGCGCACGTTACCACATGACTTTGTTTTGCAAGACTCTGTTTGTACCTTTCACATGAGAACTGTCTGCTTTCTGCATTCTCTGCCTGTTCTTGGAGTTTAGTCTGAACACGATGGGCAAGGTCGATAAACAATACCACTTGTTATTCTGTTATGGTCAGTCCCTAGCATCTAGACAAAACATGCTAACAGAGCTGCGCTACTGGAAACATGTGCTTTGATATTACGGGGATGCATGTTGTTCTGACACACACTTTGAGAGGATCCTTTCCAGGGAGAAGAGCTATGCGGTTCCTATGATGTAAAGCTTCCATCTAGGCACTAAGGTATGGGGTCTGCTGACAAAGCGCAGAGATCTTCCTTTATATAAAAAACTTCACCTTATCGAGGGGAGGGTGGTTAGGCCTTATAGTCCTTTTTCCACTGTCTGTATATGGTGGCATTCCCCTTTATTTCCTATGGAATTGTAACAATGCTAATTGTTCTAGGTTTATGTATTATGCTGCTGGTAGTGGCTCATATACTGCATTATAGAGCACGATAGTTAAAATAAACATTTTGAACCATAACAGTGACTCTGACCATTCTTATTGTGGACAAGTACGAGTGAGTGAGCGAAAGGGTATGTCTTGCTACTGCGATTCCTGAGAGAGTCGGGAGTGTTGTGTTCAGGGTTGTCTAATCATTTATAGCTTTGTGATTTTGGAGGAGAACGAATGAGACACTATAGCTAGTCGGTTTGGGGATTTTGGGTACTAAGGTGGTAGGTTGGTACTAACCCTGGGCGTAGTTCGCGAAGTAGCGCTTCGCGAAGCTACGCAAAGTGAAGTTCGCACTACGCGAGCTTCGCGTAGACCTACGCGAACTGCGTAGTGCGTGTTCGCAATGATTACACAGTGCCGGATGCTTGTCCGCACTGTGCAATCATTGAAAACGGCATCTTGCACAGTGCGAGCTGTCTTTTACTGCCGCTCGAGTAGATTTTTACTCGAGCGGCAGCTTTCTCAACGCGGACTGGTAGTTTCTCATCGTGAGCGGTCGCGAGCATACGCGACCACTCGCAATGAGAAACCTGACCTCCCGCGTTGAGAATCTCGCCAGGAGGTTTATTTTCCACGCTCGCGATCGGCAACTTGTGTTGCTGATCGCGAACGAGAAAAAGTCTCGCCGGGATGTCATTTGCTTGCTCGCGGTCGCCAACTTGACGTTGAGGACCGCGAGCAAGCAAAAATGACCGCTGCACTACGCTACGCTACGCTACGCGTGTTTGCACTGTGCTACGTGCAATTCGCGTTGTGCGAAGTAGCGCAAACTTCGCAAACTACGCGAGCGTAGAGTAGTTTTCCGCCCAGGCCTAGTTGGTACACCCCTATACACCAAGGTCCTGTTTTCCTGCGCATAGTTCTGTGTATGTGCAGAATCCCCGCATCAATGAGGATCACCTCTGGCTTGGTACTCTTTTCACCAAATAAAAATCAGTAACTTCTCCAAGAGGACAATTATTTTTATTGCAGATAAAAGACATCATAGTTTGAAACCTATGGTTAAAATACCTGGACACATTTACAGGATCCAAAGAACACAGTTCTCCAGGTGTCTTCATTTCCATATTTTTTATATTAGAATTTGCTTCTCGTAGAAATTCAAGTAAATCTTCCCAAGCATATTCAGCACAGCTAAATGTTACAAACCATGTTGGTGCACCTAAGTTTCTTAACATACACTTAAGTTCACTGTGATGATGAAACCAATATTCATTGGTACCACGTTGACATGCCATCAAATTAATCAACTGTGATTCAAAATTTTCATCTCTTTGTTGAACTTTGTCCCTAAATTCTTTTGCAGAAACATGTGATTGATAAACTCCTGTTTTTAATATGTGGTTCAATGCATATGAAAGAGAATACAAATCACTTTCAAACAGAAGATGAAATATATATGGAATGCACTGTCGAAATCTAGGATCTTCAGAGTACAATCTTGTTGAGCGGTATTCTGAAGCTGGAATACGTACAGGTTGCTCATCAAATCATCCACCTTCTCCAGTGGGGAACAGCTGTGGAAAACAACGAGCTTCTAAGCTCTTTTCCCATACACTCATTGGAGTTCCCTTTGTTTTTTTCTTTTGAAATAATTCAATGCTGTTTCCTATCACTTCTTTTGAATGTAAAGGATGTATCGTGTAATGTTCATAAATCTCTTTACTCCTGGACTTGTCCACTTTTTCTATTTGGCCACTTGAAATTTCTGATTCATCTTCTAAACATATTAAATGTTTATCAACATTAACAGTTTTATAATAAATATTGGGGCATATTAGCAAGGGCACTATCGCCGCTTTAGCGGCACTTTTTGCCGCTAAAGCGGCGATATTCATATCGCCCTATCAGCAAACTGTCTCTAACAGCAGTTAGCGACAGTTTGCGGGCATTAGCGCCCGTTTTTTACCGCTTTGCATGTCAGCGATATTTATCGCTAATGACATGCAAAGTGGGCGTTCCAACGAACAAACCTGGGGAACACACGCTAACAGGCCTATCGCCTATTAGCAAGGTGGCCATGGCCCCAGTTAGCGACGTGAAAAGTCGCGCTAACCGGGGTCATCGCCATTTATTTAACACCTGCAATTAGCAGGTGTTAGCCATACCTAACATGGGGGTGGATTATGCTGATACGACCACAGGGTCGTATCAGCAAGGTGTTCTCCCTTCTCCATGCAACATCGCTGGTTTTTCAGCGATGTTGGCCCATTTCCCCCGCTATCGCTGGAATATTCATCGCCATAGCGCTAATCGTTGCTAATACAGCGTTAGCGTGGCGATATATTCCAGCGATAGCCGGCGATAAAAATAATCACGCTAAGCAGGGTTAGCGATGATTATCGCCTCTTCTTGCTAATATGCCCCATTGTTCTCTACAAGATATAACGTAGCCTTTTGAAGTTCATCAACATCTACAAACTCTTGCCATATTTTTTGACTCTTTGTTGGCACACCATTTACTACAATAATTACTAGCTCATTTTGCTCTTTGTCTCCACCAACAGTTTTAATAGTTTTCTTAAAATCTAATGGTAAGTACACAACTCTTCCTTTCAGACCTCTTTGTAAATCTGTTAGTGGTAGTCTACCTGTTTTAGGCTCCATACAAATGATGGCTTCAAATGGGTGAACAGATTGAATAAGAACTGACTCACATGCATTCAAATCTGCCAGTTCCTCAGGAATAGCTACTAACTCTAAGTTGTTATGTACTGCTGTAGCTGGCATTTTGTTCTCTTCTAATTTGTTGTAACAATATTTACAAATAAGTTGATAAGTACCCAACTCAATCGACCTTCCACCAACAAGTAAGCACCAAATTGCTGCCACTTATCATTGTTTTAATTTTCACTTTTTAAATATAAATTAACATTCCTAGTTTGACTTCTATAATGAGTACGTCGACAACAAATACAAACATAGGTTGGTTTTTCAGAGGACACTGTCTTAAACTTTGTAATTTCTTCTACAAACTCATCAATACTAATCTCTTTCCCGTGTTCTTCAACATCTACACTTACCAAGCTCTCACTTTCTACACACTGCTGTTCTGAACCAAAAAAAAAAAAAACTGTATCATCCCACATTTTTTGTACATCTGATAAAGAACTGTGTAAAAGAGCTGTGCTCATTTCACTTAAACATAATGCAGGAGTTTATACATAGTACACTTTCCTTACTAACTTCCGCATTCCTGAGAGGTGTACTGCTAACATTCTTAAGTGATGAAAAGTACTTTTACACACTTTTCTTGAAAGACAAGCCAGAGAATGTCCATCCAACTTAGTATATTTTCTTACATTACATGGATCTAGTCCTTGTAACATCCTAATCTTCTGTTTCACACTTTTTTTTGCATACTCTCATAAAAGATTTCGCAATATGTCAATAGATTACTGTCCAATACTGCAAATACTGCTACAATCCCACTTATATACAGGAGCTTGTGTATGTTTCCCTTGCACATTTTCAGCTCTTACTTCTTCCGCAGTCCTAACAACCATTTATTCTTTTGGAATGGGACAACCATCTTTCATCTCATAGCATCGACCACTAGTATCAACTGAAAACGCTAATGTATTCTGTTGAAAGTAGCTTTCTTCATTAAAAAAGGCTCAGTATTAGAAGTGTGCTTCCATTCACCAGTGAAAGTTTTACAAAAGTTACTTCTATTAATAAGTCTTTTTCTTTTGCTTTTGTCTTTCATAAACTTCATTATTTTATCCAATGTATTAATTCTCTTCAATATTAAAATAAATAATTTTCGTTTCAAATCAAAAGCAGTATCTACTACAGTTTCAATGTGTTGCTTCTTCTTATACGCTGCTGATCTTCTTTTATACTTTTTACAATCTTTTAATAAATTTTTAATTACTCTACTTCGAAAGAGTCATTGACGAATCTATTTAAATTGTTTTTCTCTTCATGTAACATGTGATGTTTTTCCAAAACGAGTGTTTTTTTACCATTAGACATGTCATTCTCCTTCTGCTTTGTTGTAAAACACTTCCTTTTCCTTTCATTCCTATTGTCTTCCTTTAATTTCTCTAAAACTCATTTAAGAAAGTGTTTAGTGCTCTTACCAGAACAAACGTTATCCTTGGTAAAATTTTCATCTTTTTGTAACACAGTCTTTTTACCTTTCTTTGTGTATATCTGTTTTTTTGTTTTCTTCTCTTTTCGTCTTTTCTTGCTATCTTTAATTTGTGATCCAAACAAAATAATTTTCTGACAAACAAAGAACAGTTTCAATAGTTTGTTACATCAATTAACTATTTTAAATTAATTACATATGATTACTTATATTAACTAGTAATCAATTAATTACAATTACATTGCTATTCTCTTTATTTCAAATAAAAACACAAGCGTACAAACAAGCAAGAGAACTGCAGAAGGGAGGAAAAATTGTACTGAAACAGAAAGAAAGACACAGAAAGAAAAAAATGTTTAGAAACAACTAAAAGAAACACACAAACAACAACACTGCTACTACAAAATGTGAAAAATTCAGAAAGAGGCAATAGAGCTGCACAAAGAGACAATAGCATTCAACAAAGAAACAACAGAAGTGCAGAAACATGCAAGAGAATGCACAAAGACGCAAGAGTGATGCAGAAAGAGGCAAGACAACTCCAAAACAGGGAACGTAGGTACAGAAATATGCAAGAGGGGTACAAAAAGAAGCAACACAGGTGCAGAAACAGGCTAACAAAGATGCTAAAAGATGCTACAAACATGCTGAAAGAGAGAGAAGGGGTGCAGAAACATACGACATGGGCGGAAAAAGAGCCAAAAGAACCAACAGAGGTGCAGATAGAGGCAAGACAAGTGCACAAGAAGCAACAGACCTGGTTAAAGTGGCAAGACAAGTACATAAAGAACCAAGACATCTGCAGAAAATAAAGTGAGGTACAGAAACACAGAACAGAAGTAGAGAAACACAGAAAAGAGGTGTAGAAAGATGCAAAAGACCTGCAAAAACGGGAAAGAGGCCTGCAAAAAGAAGCAAAATAGTGCAGAAACAAAAAACAGAAGTACAAAAACAAGCAGCAGAGCTCCAGAAACACAGAAGAAGGATGCACAAAGAAACAAGATAAGTGCCGAAACAAGGAACTCTCATGCACACACAGTCCAGACAACTGCACAAACAAGCAAGAAAACTCCAGAAATTCAAAACACCAATCTTTGCAATGTTACTATTGTAAGTCTCACCATACTCCTCAAAGCATACATGCATGTGTCTGTGCCTTTGGCTAGTGCCATCATACATCTATTTGTATATATTTTTTAGGTATGATGCCACTAGCAAAAGGCACAGACATATACATGCATGTGTTCAGGAATATGCAAAGACTTACAACAGTGATATGTGAAGGGTTGCTGCTTCATATTTGCCTAGTCCAAACAGTTCAGCACTCGCTGAATAGTGGAGCTACAAGAAAAAACCGATGTTCGAAATATCCTGCCAGTGGAATTAGTGATTAGGCTAGTTTCTATGACTCTGTGAATTGCTACACTTCAAGTGCACCGTATACATTTTGGTGTCTTCCTGAAATGGAAAGTGCAGTCTCTCTAGTTAAAAACAGTGCATGCTCTTGCGATTTGTACATCTATTTTCACACATGTTATACATCTAAATATGGTACATCTATAAAACAGATGTATACATGTATTTGTACTCTTCATTCATATAGGATGTCACTAACAATTCAACAAAGTAGACTAATCACTAATCCCTCTTCCAGCATGTCTTAAACTGCACTTTTGTCTAGCACCTTTACTATTCAGCAACTACTAAGACGGTAAACATCAGTCACGCCGCTTCCGTCACCCCACATGTTATTACAACGCGGTCATTACAACGACCGCGTTGTAACAACGCAATAACATTACCCCACAAGTCGTTACAACGACTTGCGGAGGGGGGAGAAGGTGTTGGATTTAAAATCCGACACCTTCCCTACTGTCCACACAAACTGGAGTTGGAATAGTAAATTATACTATTCCAACATCCAGCGCCCCCCTCCACAAGTCGTTGTAACGGCTTGCGGGGTAATGGTATTGCGTTGTTACAACGCGATCGTTGTATCGACCGCGTTGTAACAACATGCGGGGTGAGGGAAAGCGGGAAAAGGAGTCATATTCACTAAGACTATTGGGCCTAGCAAAATGGAGAGCATGAACCCTTTGCATGTCACTGTTGTAAGTGTCATCATATTCCTAAAAACATGCGTACATGTGTCTGTACTTTTTGTTATTGACATCATACATAAAATAGCATACGAATGCATGTATACCTATGTTTTATAGGTCTACGATCTTCACATGCATAACATGTATGAAAATACATAGCTAGTGCGTCAGTAAATTAATCAGTCCAAGAGTAATGTCTAGCTACTTAGAACACTGCATGAGTAGTACTTGACTCAATGCATTAATCCAACTGTAGTGCCTGCGTCATTGGATGAGTGCATGGGTAGTGCTTCACAGAACACATCAGTGGATGGCTAGTGCCTGAGTGAATAGATGAGTGCAATAGTAGTGCTTGATTCATTGCATAATTGTGTAGGTAATGTCTTAATAATTCAATGTATGCATAGGTAGTATGTTGTTGATTGCATGAGTGCATGAGTAGTGCCTGTGTGATTGTTTCAGTGCAGCAGTAGTGCCTGCATGATTCAATAAGTGTATGAGTTCTGCCTGAACAGAACAATCCATGCAACGGTAATAGCTGCTTCATTGGATGAGGGCATATGTACTGCCTGAGTGAATGGATGAGTGCATGAGTAGTACCTGAGTGAATGCTTGAGTGCAAAAGTAGTGGCTAGGTGACTGCTTGACTGTGTACATAATGCCTCATTCATTCGATGTCTGCATACGTAGTGCCGCTCTGATTGCATGACTGCATGTCGACTTCATGAGTGACCGGATCACTGCATAGGTACTGCCTGAGTGAATGGCTGAGTGCAAGAGTAGTACCTAAGTGATTGCATGAGTCCATAGCTAGTACCTATGTGATAGCATGAGTGCATGGGTAGTGCCTGTGTGATTGCATGAATGTATAAGTTGTGCCTGAGTAACTTCATGAGTGAAAGAGTATTGTCTCAATGGTTAGATCAGTGCATGAACAGTGCCTCAGTAAAATCATGAGTGTAACAGTAATGGCTGGATCATTGGATCAGTGCCACAGTAATCCCTGAGGGAATAGATAACTGCATAGATAGTGCCTAAGTGAACAGTTGAGTGGAATACTAGCGCTTTTCTGATTCCATGACTACATGCAAAGTGCCTCCGTGATTCCATCAGTGCAAACGTAGAGCCTGGGTGATTGTATGAGTGCATGGGAAATACCTGAGTAAAAGTATGATTGCAAGACTAATGTTTTCGTCATTGGATAAGTGTATGAATAGTGCTTCAGGGAATGGATGAGTGCATGGGTAGTGCCTGAGTGAATGGTTTACTGCAACTGTAGTGCCTGTATCATGACTCCTTCAGTATTGCTTAACAGAATAGATGAGTGAATAGGTAGTGGCTTACTGAATGGTTCAATGCAAGACTACTGCCTGGGTCGTTCCATGTTTGCGTAAATAATATTTGATTCATTCAATCTGTGTATAGCTATGCCTCTGCCAGCATGTCTTAAACCTCAGTTTTCTCTTGTAGCTTCACTTTTACCCGACTACTCAGACGGCTTGGCCTGCCAAATGTAAAGCAGCAACCCTTCACATATCACAGTAGTAAGTCTCACCATAATACTGAAACCATACATGCATGTGTCTCTGCATACCACGTGTAAAAATACATGTAGAAGTATAGACATACCTCAGCAAAGTCGGATTGCTAAGACGGACACTCCGGCAATGTACGATGTGCCGGTATATAATTGTAACTGTGTGCCGCTTTTTTGTGTAGCATTGAACTTGATTGGGACTTTCTCTGTGCTGTTCAGATGGCACCAACAGCCCAGTGAGGACCTAAGTGGTATTTTTTGACACAGATGGGCCTCTGTTACCTTTCTTTTACAAACGTGAGGGGAGGAAGCATTGGGGGAGGGGAAGAGGTGGGGGAGTCCAGGAAAATATCATTCCCAGTCTCTTGATCTACTGGCCCGGTAATGTGCGCACATTCAGCACGAGCAGGAAGCCTGACAATTACCTTCACTTATATTCATGTGTGGTTCACCAGTGTGAACAAATCTGTGCACAAAGTGTGCAGGCAACATTTGCATTTCTTTTGTATCTCCCTGAAGTTAATAAAACATGTCTCTTGTAAAGCCCCCCCCCCCACAGTATTTTCCGACAAGGCACAATCTGCAAACGTGGGCCATTTCTTTTATGTTGCCCAGGCCGATTTTGGATCCCAATTCAACCCTGTACCTCACTCACAAGACCATGCAGTCCTTTCAACATGACAGACTGCACTCCTCAGTTCTCAAATACACCTAAATGTATATGGGGTACTTCGAGCATACCTTTCCACAGAGTCATACAAAGTAGCCTAATCACTAGTACCTCTGCCAGCATGTCTTAAACCTCAGTTTTCTCTTGCAGTTCGACTATTCAGCAAGTACTCACAGTCTTTGTACATTTTGTAACATATGCCAAACAGCACACTTCTGTAATAATATGTTTTTTTTTATCTTTTCAAAATTAAAAATATCACTCCAAACACTGAACCACTACAACACAATACATAACACACCTTACAAATTTGTAACTCACCTCTGTAATAGTATTGCAGAATATCGAATATCAGAAACACATGAAAGATTTCCTTTCTCACACAATAAATGTAATGCAGCACTCTCAACAAGGTAAAACCATTAATGGCACACTTTCCTTCTCTTTCCGCACACAATTAGATGTAAGTAACAAATAAAATTTGTTCCTTCATTATTTCAAATTGTAAAACACATTTCTATTGGTTACTCATATTAACCCTCTCTAACTCTCTTCTAAAAGTGCCCAAACTGATTCTTTAATATTGTGGAGTGGAGACTCCCCCACGCTGCCGCATCCCCATGGAGCCCCGAACCCTTACGAGAGTTCAAAAACCTATTTCCAATAATACTACTGCTAATTTTGAACAACACACTTCTAGACATACTACTGATTTTAAAAAACTAACTTTAATAGCTTATCACTTGTATTTAAATTTGCATTTCATATTTTAATACCACAGTTGTTTCAACCCTTCCACCACTCACCTTAATGCCAGTTTCCATAGCAACAGTTTCTGCAACATTCAACGGCAGGTGCAGGTCACAAGTTCACCATATTTCATAGCAACAGTTTTTGCAACATTCAACGGCAGGTGCAGGTAACAAGTTCACCATATTTTTAAGTTCAGAACAATAGCTTCCAAATGCAAGTAGCAGGTGTGGTTGACTTCTGCACATGTTATCCTATCCTATGTAGTGTACCTTTCAAACATTTTTTTATTAACCAATCAGAAACATGCTTTTGCATGAAAGTAACATGCATCCTATTTTTCAGTGCACAATGTTGTTCATCAGTGAAACAGTTATCAGTTTTCTCAAAAAAGCTTCTTCTCCACCTTTTAACATATCTCTCATTCTACCAACGGACTATATCAGCTACAGACATCTTTTGATTCCTTCCAGACATCCCTTCAAAATGCTTACAGTATGGATCGTAGAGCACAGCTATGTTTTCTGATGCAAAAGGTATGCTGAATACAGACGTATTGACAAAGACCTAGGTTTGCAGGGAGTAGCAAACTACAATGTACCAGAGGTAGACACCACAGGACATTGTGGGACCGGCCCTCGCAGATGGCAATACCCAGGGCTATGTAAAGCTCCTCAAGGGACATCGCGCTATCCGCCTCCATCAAATTTAAAGCCCCGGGAACATCTTGCTCCCCAGGGGCCGGCAGTCGGCAATGCACCCCCGCATTTTAATAGATGAATGCCCCGGAACAGTGTGGGACAGGCATGAGCCACTCCAAACTTAAATTTTACGTATAGCTCCAGGGAGGTGGTGCTCTTTGGGGCGGAGGGGGGGAGCCACGTCCCCCCACCCATATCATTATATTTGCCCCGGGGAGGTGGCGGTCCCCGTGACAGAAGTAGCCCCCGCATTATAACTAAACATTGCTCCCAGGAACTGGCCCACCCGGGGGCTTAATTAAACGAAGCGCACGACAATGCGCTTCGTTTTAAAAAAAAACACAATTCTGGCGTCATTTGCGAACCCTGAGCGACTCCCGCCAAGAAATATTTAAAACAATGGTTTTTTTTACCTTCGGGGTCCATGTGGCACCCCCTGAACAGCCCTAGGGGGTCAGAGTGTCCCTACACTGCCCGTTTTCTTCTTTTTTCACTCTTTTTCTTCCGACTCGTTTCAACCGAGTCACAAGATGGCCCCAACACTTCCTGGTTTGAAGTGTTGGCGGCCAATCAGAGTCAACCTCGTGCTCAGGAGGGTTCAGCCAATCAGATCTCACAATTCTCAAATATCAATATCTGTAAATGTTTAAATTTCTCAAAAAGTACTGAACGGATTTACACCATTTAAAGTGTGCATTCTGGACCAAAAGCTACCTTTCTGTCCAATTTGGTGTAATTCCGTTCAGCAGTTCGGGCTGTAGCCGTGTCTAAAGTTTCCTATGGAAATTAACATAGAGAAAACACGTTTTGGGACCCCCTTTTTTCTCGGCCCCCGCTTGACAAATTACCCCGAAAGTTTCAAGACAAGAGCTGACCGGAGCACCCCATTAGTTTTTAAAATTTCGCAAAGATTCATCAACCGGCGCCAAAAATATTGGCAAAAGAAAAAACGCTTTTTGAATAGAAACAAGGTCCTAACTATACCTACCTACTGGCGACTGCCATTGGGTAATATGTAAGATATATATAAATATCTTATATATTACCCAATGGCAGTCGCTATTGGGTAATATATGGCACACACACACATACTGTACTGCACTCTTGCAATAAATAATTCTTTAAAAGTATGAAGTATTCTTGGGTTCAGTACTACTGATAAAAAAAAGCTGCTTTCCATCTGTGAGAAACTGGGTGGTTGTTGCAGTACCCCCGCCACACTTCTTGCCTGGTTTTTATTGCAACTTTGACTGAGGTGTACAGGCCAGGGTCCCTGCTAACCGGGTTACCAGTACCAGTGTTCTTTCCCTAAGAAGCTATAGCAAAATTGGCACAACTTCAGCAATCACTATAAGTCCCTAGTGAATGGTACCCATGGTACCTAGGGCATCGGTACTGAAGAGGGTTCACTGGAGCTGCAGCACAAAGTGTACCACCCCAGAGACCCCTCACCAAGACTATGCAAACTACCATTGCAGGCTGCGTGTCTTGGTGCAGAGAAAACTGAAGAGTCAAATTGGCACACAGCCCTGTGTGCTATGCCCTCATGCACTGCATAATATATAGGAAAGTCACCCCTACTGCAAGCCTTACAGCCCTAAGGCAGGGTGCACTATATCCCATGTGTGGACATATCTGCATGAGCAGATATGACTCTACAGTATCTGAGCCCTTCTTGGATATTCTTGGATATTGTAAGTGCACAGTGAAGCCATAGAGAGTACCTGGGCTGGATACTTGACATTATGAGTTTCCTTTCTCCATGATGGCTTCACTGTACCCTGTGTCTTCATAAATCCTCACTGATGCCAGTGTTGGATTTATTAATAAATGCATTCAGGAGACCCTTTAGAGGGTCCCCTGAAACCCTACCAAGCACTGGTGGAGTCTTTGACTAGTCATAGCCAGCCTGCCACCATCAAGCATGTTTCTGACCTCATGGGGTGAGAGCCTGCTCTCTCAGAGGTCTGAAACAAAGCCTGCTCGGGTGGAGGTGCATCACACCTCCTCCAGACCGGAATGGTCTTCCAGAGTTGGAAGCCTCAAAGGCGGTGCCACCTTTGATGTGCAACCCAGGCTTCCCCAGATAGCAGGGGATGCCAACCCACCTTGTCCTGCTCCACATTTGGATGAAGGACAGACGGAAAAATTAGCTAGATGAGGAGGAGTGTCCACATTCAGCCAGCACCACCCCTAAGGTGTGACAGGTGATGTGGACAATACTTTTGAAACTCCACCATTTTAAGATGGTTGGAAAACAACCTATCAGGGGATAGGGTAGTGCCAATTCCCACAAGAAGTGGTCACTTAGAGGATGTAGGCACCCTAAAGGTAGATAGACCATTGGCTACTACCTGTCTCCCCCTTTAACGCCCCTAAATTTAGTATTTAGGTGGCATCCCTGGACCTTGAACCTTAGATTCGACAGACAGA
Source organism: Calotriton arnoldi (assembly GCA_963921515.1). NCBI lineage: Eukaryota > Metazoa > Chordata > Amphibia > Caudata > Salamandridae > Calotriton > Calotriton arnoldi. The sequence continues at coordinate 721,834 of CAWUFW010001575.1, forward strand.
AAGAAGAAATGGACCAAGAAGAGCTGCTGCCCGAGAACTGAAACCCTGCTGCAGAGTAATTGGCACCAAACCCTGCCTGCTGCCTGAAGGACAACTGTGGTGCACTGCCTCACCTTGCCACTGAGAGACCTCCAAGAACCCCGGAGTATCTCCAGTCTTTGAGAAATTTTCAAAAACTCCCTTGGAACAGGGGTTCTGCTCCCCTGCAACAGCAGGGACTAAACCGCAGACTCTGCACTTATCGACTTGCTACTCCCCGGCGCCTCCAACTCAGCATCGAGACCAAAAGGAGTACACAAGCTCTGAAGGATCAGATCTGTTCCTCCACCAAGTTTGGGCCACCGGACCTACCAGAGCTGTGCCGCACCAATATCCGGGGTACCAGACCTCCTACAACTTGCGCTGAGAAGAAGAGTCCCTTCCGGACTCCAGCTGCCAAGAAGCCAGCACCCATCGAGTAACATCAAGACCGCTGAGACCCACATTGTGAGTGGCCAAGTTGTCCCAAAATAACCTCTCCAATTTTCCTACTCCTGACCACGAGGACCTCCTGATGCACGCTGCCCAGCTGACCTATCTGCCTTGCACATGGCCCAGCCGACCATGGTTACGATGATCCAGCTATGCGCCCCTGGTCCTGAGGCCCTTGAGTGGGCCTCATTTGATTTACCTGTAAGTCCCCCTTGTGCATTGTGTTTTAAAGTGCCCCCGTCTCCCGTAGTGCACCAGCTACCAATGGCCTCAGCACACTGCTCCTGAGAATCCGCTGGTGGAACATTGGACCTGGCCTTGCTAAATACTGAAATCCAAGAGGTGAACCTTGAAAGTCAACTGCACAATTTTACATGCATTTTTGTCTTTTTCCCCATTGATTTCAATGGTGTGTGACTGCTCGCAAATGTGATCGATTTTGCAAACTCTGAAAATTCTTAAAAAGATCTTACTGTAGAACGAAGTTCTTGGTCTGAAAAATTATATAAAAATTGATATTATTTTTGCAAATTGGTCTCTGATTTATTTTTGAGTGTGTGTCATTTATTGCTTCAGTGAGTCCAGCAAATGCTTAGCACTACCCTCTGATAACCCTAACTGCTCAACCACACTACCACAAATAAAGTGTTAGTATTATCTACCTTTGCCTCTGTAAACCAATACAGAACTTACTGGACTCTCTGCACAGTGTACTTTGTTTTAGTGCACTATATAGGAAGCCAGCTTCCTACATTGGTGAATCAGCAGTGGGGTCTACGACTTTGCGTTTGCTGATACCACTTTGTCTATAATTGACCACATAATAAATCCAAAAATTGGCTTTAGCCAGTTGTATTTCTTGATTGGTCTATTTTTCCAAATTTTAAAATTAACTGTTAGGGCCTTGGTTAAGTCCCTGTATTGAGTTGTTCAAATTTTAAAAATCTTAGCTTAGTTAGGATAAAGAATAGTATTAAGGTTTTTTAAAACTTTTATAAAAGGTCCCAACTTAAAAGAAATAATGGGTGATATCGATAACCAGGCTCATGAGCTTGACCGGACCCCTTACACGGACCTGTCCTATGTCAGGGTCAGGGCCCTCTGTAAAGGTGATGGTATCAAAACTGGCTTTCATGCTAACAAAGCAAAACTTAGAAAGCTTTGAGAGAGCCATCCAGATCTAGTAGCTCAATCTGAAGAAGATGAAACTAGTAATGAAAATCCTTCTGAGGAGATGGCTGAGTCCCTCTACTCAGAAACAGATAAGGATACCTCAGACGAGGAACTCATGCTGGAAATGTTGGCCAGGAGATTGAACTTAGAAGCTCACCTCCTGGGCCTAGAAAGACAAAGGAAAGAGATGGGCCTAATACCTATCTCTGGTGGCAGCAATTTTGTAAATAAGGAGAAGATTCCTTTGACTCAAAACTCCCCTAAGGGATTGTCCCTAAATGCTCAAAGGTTGATGCCATCACTAAATGCAGGGGTAGACTTCTGACATTAAAGAAGAAAGATGCTGAGGCCTATGACCTTATTAAGGGTACCCTGAATAAGGGCTTTGTACTCACCACTGAGGAGTACAGGATTACATTCAGGGAGACTCAGAAAACCCAGAGTCAGTGCTTAGTTGATTTTGAGGGCTTTCAGTGGAAACACTGGGTAGTTGGATAAAAGGTAACAATGAAAATGATTATGACAGGCTTTGCAATTTGATCATGAAAGAACATCTGTGAAGTAATTGTATGCAGGAAAAGTCGCATCAATACCTAGTAGTCCTGGGGCCAGTCTTTTCCCAAGAGTTGGGGAAGAAGGCTGATCATTGGGTAAGAGCCAGAGGGGAATATTTACAAGCCCCTATCACCACCACAACGTCACATTCAGTGACGAAGTGATGGCGATAGGGGCATCGCCTTAATTACAAGGCAGCGTTAAGCCACTTAACTTGGCTTAACGCTGCCTTGTAAATAAGGCATCCTCTCACGCTGTATTTAGCGTGAAAGGGGAGTATTATGGGTGTTGCGGTGGGGTATCCACCGCAACACCCATTGATTTTGACGCAGCCCCCTATTTACAAGGGCAGCGTAAATAGGAGGCAGTGCCAAAATTAAGACCAGGGAAAACCTGGTCTTAAATAGGCGAAATGAGGAGAAATGCATTATTTCTCCTCGTTTCTGCTGTTTCCATGTGTGCTGCCTTGGGCAGCACATAGAAACAGCAAATTGCCATTGATTGTGTATGTTCAGGAAGGTCCCCCTTCCTGCACATAAACAATAATTTATTAAAAATGCAGTTTTGAAACTTCTATGAGTGCTGTATTAAGCGACATTAGTTTCGACATTTAAAGATTGCCACCAACGCAGACACCCTTGCACTGTGGTTCAAGGGTGCCTGCATAGGCGCAGGCAGATGAACTCAGAGCCAGCGCTAGGGAAAATGCAGAGGTGCACCACATTCTTGTGAATATGGCACATCCTTGCGTTTTCAGAATGGAGAAGCGTGGCGTTAGCAATGTTTGCTTAACGCCACACTTCTCCATTCTGCTGCAAATATGCCCCGTAGTGTCCAAAACTAGATATGGGGGGTAAACAAAAGAAAGAAGCCAAAAAGGAACACTCTGAAACAGATAAAGGTAAGACGTCCCCTGTAGGACCCCGAAAACCTGTCCTGGAGGGTGGGCCCAGAGACACCTCGCAAAACAAAGGTGGGTACCAGGGTAAGAACTGGGACTCCAAGAAGACTTGGTGCCTTAAATGCAACTAGACAGGGTACTTAGCCAGGGACCCGTTTTGTCCTAAAAACAAACCCACTAGTACACCTGCAGGTGTTGCTAGTGCAGCTTTTGAGGGTAGCTCCTCCGATGACGAGATCACCATAGCCTTTAACTGGAAAGTAGGACCCAAAGGTGAGCTGAATATTCCAGATGGGAGTAAACACTTCCACCACCTACTGCTGAATGGCATCTTAGCCACTGCCTTGAGACATACCTGTGCCAGTCACACTGTTGTGCATGACAGGCTGGTTCTCTCCAACCAGTATACCCCAGGTGAGACAAAAAGAGTAAGGCTCATCCCAGGGGAAGTCACTGATAGGCCTGTGGCTGTAGTGCCCCTAGAAATAGCTCAGTCCCCTAGCCTGAGAAGGGTGGTAGTCAGTTAAGACACCCCCCTTGACTGTCTCCTTGGAAATGACCACCCAGAGGTTGGTATGGGCTAAACAGAGGTACTGGTCTAGTGCCAGTCCTCACCCAAGATTGTGGAGGGGGCTGAAACCTGCAACTAGTGCAGTTAAGCCCCAAAAGAAAAAGAAGAAGAAAAAGTGTAAGAAAGGTGGACAACCGTTAGCCACAGTTAGCCGAGGAGATTCAACACAGGCAGCTGTTCAGCTTGAGTTGTTGGCACCTCAACTGACAGAATAGAGGACAGAAGACGAGTGTTTGCTATGGGAGGTAGTACCCCCCACTCTAAAGCAGCAGACAGGCATCCTGAACCCCAAGAAACCTGTAGGTTGACTCCTTCACCTGTCAGTGAAGAGCTAAAGTTGTGGTTCTGGGAACTGACAGCTGTCAGTGGCCTCTGCTGGGTGCTAGCTTTTATGGCTGCACTGTCCTTGGCATGGTGGTCTGACACTGTTGGTCATGGTGGGGTTTATTCAAGCTGCGTGTAACCTCTTTGGATAAGCTGGGTGTTGCCCTGGCTAATTTAGAATTAGCAGAGGTAGACACCTCTGATCCCAAACTAAAAAGATTGGGTGGGGACACTAAAGAAGTAGACAAAGGGCATTTTAAATTAAGTCCTGCAACTGTTGAGGTGGGATAGCGCCCCAGAGGGACTGACCTAGACAGGACGATGTAAGGCAGAGTAGGCCCTGCAACACTTCAACCAGTTCCCCTACTCTTCTTCACCTGATAGACTCGGAAGACTCTCCCAAGTTTGTCTGACTGTCCTGGCCTGTGGGCTGAGGGGGGCTTGTGTGAGAAACTGGGTGGTTGTTGCAGTACCCCCCTCACTTTTTGCCTGGTTTTTAATGCAACTTTGACTGAGGTGTACATGGTCCCTGCTAACCAGGGTCCCAGTAACCCCTATGCATCCCTAGTAAATGGTACCCCTGTTACTTAAGGCATGGGTACTGAAGAGGGTCGACTGGGGCTGCAGCAAAAAATGTGCCACCCCAGAGATACCTTACAAAGACTATGCAAACTGCCATTGCAGGCTGCGTGTCTTGGTCCAGAGAAAACCGAAGAGTTGACATGGCACACAGCCCTGTGTGCCATGCCCTCATACACTGCATGAGTTATAGGTAAGTCAACCTTACTGCAGGCCTTATAGCACTGTGGCAGGGTGCACTATATCCCACGTGTGGCCATATCTGCATGAGCAGATATGATCCTACAATATCTGAGCCCTTTTTGGGTAGTGTAAGTGCAGAGGGAAGCCATAGAGAGTACATGGGCTGGATACTAGTCATTACGAGTTTCCTAGCTCCATGATGGCTTCACTGTACCCTAAGATGTTTGGTACCAAACATCTTGCCTTAATAAATCCTTGCTGACGCCAGTGTTGAATTTAATAATAAATGCACACAGGAGACCTTTTAGAGGGTCCTATGAAAACCTACTAAGAACTTGTGTGGTCTCTGACTAGTCATAGCCAGCCTGCCACAACCAGACATGTTTCTGGCCTAATGGGGTGAGAGCCTGCACGCTCAGAGGCCCGAAAAAAAGCCTGCTCCGGGTAGAGGTGCTTCACATCTCCTCCAGGCTGGAATGTTTTTCCAGAGTGTGAGGCTTCAAAGTTGGTGTTGCCTTTGAAGTGCAACCCAGGCTTCCCCAGATGGAGGGCGATGCCAACCCGCCTGTCCTGCTCCATATTTGGCTGGAGGACAGGAGGGAAAACTAGATAGATGAGGAGGAGTGTTTACATTCAGCCAGCACCACCCTCAAGGTACAGCAGGTGATGTAGACACTTCTTTTGAAACTCCACCATCTTGATATGGTGGGAATACAACCTATCAAGGTTAGGCTAGTGCCCCTTCCCACAGGAAGTAGTCACTTACAGGGTGTAGACACCCTAAAGGTAGGAAGCCCATTGACTACTACCTGTCTCCCCCTTTACCACCCCTAAATTTAGTTTTTAGGTGGGATCCCTGGACCTTGAACCTTAGCTTCAATGGACACAAAGAAGAAAGGGTCAAAGAAGAGCTGCTGCTTATAAGTGAAGCCCTGCTGCAGAGAAATTGGTGACAAACCCTGCTTGCTGCCTGAAGGACTCGACAATTGTGGTCTACTGCCTCATCTTGCCACTGTGAGGACTCCAAGAACCCCGGAGCACCTCCAGTCTTTGAAAAATTGCCAAAGAACCTTCCTTGGAACAGTGGCTGTGCTCCCCTGAGACAGCAGGCACCGAACCGCACACTCAGGTCTTACCGACTTACTGCTCCATGGCGACTCCGAGGCAGCACCCAGACCAGATGGTGTACACCAGCTCTGAAGGGTTAGATCTGTCCCTCCACCAAGTTAGGGGACACCAGGACCTACCGGAGCAGTGCTGCACTAATACCCGGGGTACCGGACTTCCTGCAACCTGTACAGAGACTAAGAGTCCCCTCCAGACTTCAACTACTCAGGCAGCAAGCACTCATCGAGGGACCCACATCGTGAGTGGCCCAGCTGTCCCAAAATCACCTCTCCAAGTTGCCTGCTCCTGACCACAGGGATATCTTGACGCATGGTGCCTGGCTGACCTATTTGCTCTGCAGCCTGCCCGACCAGCCTGGTAACAATGGTCCAGCTGTGCTCCCATGGTCCTGAGACCCTTGCAACCTGCTCCCTCAAGTGGGCCTCCTCATACTTACCTGTAAGTCCCCTTGTGCAGTGTGTTTTCAAGGGCACCCCCTCTTCCGTAGCGCACCAGTTACCAATGACCTCAACACCCCGCTCCCAGCCAAATCCGGGACACTTCCAAGAATCTGCTGGGGGAACATTAAACCTGGCCTTGCTAACTACCAAAATCCAAAAGGTGAACTTTGAAATTTGACTGTACGATTTTAAATGCATTTTTGTCTTTTTCCCCATTGATTTAATTGGGGCGTAATTGCGCATAAATGTGATTGATTTTGTGAACTCTAAAATTTCATATGGTTCGGGGGCGTGGCTAAGATAGCCGTTGGGTGAGATGCACTTCTTTGTCACTCCAGCTCCACTGACCAATAGCTACAGACAGCATCATCCTGCCTGTGGACTAACGCTGGGAAGCTGCTTCGGAGATCTCGGAGATCAGGGAGAGATCTCTCCCCCTGCGGCGATTGAATTTGCTCATCCAGAGGCGCAATGGGACAGAGAGGCCCGGTGGCCGCGTGGATGAGATGTTGCCTCGCAGAAGAGGGCCGGTGGGTGGTTGCAGTGAGCGTGGAGAGGCTGCCACGTGTAGGGCAGGAATCGAAACGCAGCATGCAGCCAGGACTGCTGCTGAGGCCGGAGACTGGGCCAAGGCGGTTCCAGGAGCTTGGGCTGGCTCCGAGGCTGGCAGACGGAGGAGGGCTGTGCTATAGAGCCGGGACCAGAGAGCGGCGGAGATTGAGGTAGGCTGCAGCGCCACCTGATCCTGCTTCCCATGGGGGGGGCGAGGACGTTTGTGGAGGTGCAGCCCCCCCTTACCGCCACATTCAGGCATGGCGGATCTGATGAGGCACGCGAGCCTAGTGGCCCCAGTTTGACATGACCTAATTGCAGAGAGGCGGCCTGCTAGATGGTTGGAGCAGCGCTTGGCCTTGGCAACACTGATACCGGGAAGTACCTGATGGGGTGGGCCCTTGTGCAGCGCGAGGCCTGCTGAGGGGCCTGGTGTAGAAGTTGGCCCCCTGGGGGCCCCATGTGATGTTTGAGTGCCCTGGCTAAGGAGCGACCAGCCTGGTGAGCGGGGGAAGTGGGGCCTGACCTTGCCGGCTATCGTGGTGATGAGGAGACCTGAGCTGGTATCAATCAATCAATCATCAATCAATCATGTCACTTATAAAGCGCACTACATACCCGCGAGGGTCTCAAGGCGCTGGGGGAAGAGGGGGGTGGTGCTGCTACTGATCGAAGAGCCAGGTCTTGAGGAGTCTTCTGAAGGCCAGTAGGTCTTGGGTCTGTCGGAGGTTGGTGGGGAGGGTGTTCCAGGTCTTGGCGGCGAGGTGGGAGAAGGATCTGCCGCCGGCGGTCGTTTTCCGGATGCGGGGGACTGTGGCGAGGGCGAGGCTGGTCGAGCGGAGCTGGCGGGTGGGGGTGTAGAAGCTGAGTCGTCTGTTGAGGTAGGCTGGTCCGGAGTTGTGGAGTGCTTTGTGTGCGTGGGTGAGGAGCTTGAAGGTTATGTGAGAAGTTGGCCTGGCATATGCTGTCCACTAATTATAGTGGGCACCTTGCACCAGTCCAAACAACCCCGTATTGGAGATAGGTTAAAGACAACCTTATTGAAAGCTATCCTAGTGGTAGCTATGGAGAGCAGCCTTCAGGCTAAGTCTTGAAGGAATGTAAAGCAGCTTGTTTTACCAGTCTATAATCTCTTGAGTGACCAAATGAAAGAGCACCACACCAGGTATATATTCAAAATATATGTATTTATTACTAAACACACCCCTCTAGTCTCTTTATGAGGCTAGAGTTCGAAGTACATAAGTTATAAGATCTTAAATCACAGTAATAGCACAAATACACGTTTGGGCCCTAGGGGCGTACCAAACCATATACCAATAAAATGGTATGCGAACCACGACTGAACTAGACACTAGGCCTAGAGCCTCTAGAAGTGCTTGGACCACAAGAAACCACCCAAGGTAGTGACACAGGGGACCCACGGGAGACGCGTGCAGTGTAAATACACAACCGCGATACGCCGTTAACTTCTATGGAGAAAGTCGGGATCGGGAAAATAGAGGAAAGGGACACTTAAAAGAGGACTAGGACAAAACCCTTTGAGATCTAGGACTTTGAAGAGTCTCTACCCACGGGAGCACCGGAGTACTCGTGTTACCTCACCCAGGGAAGCCGGGTGCATAGGTGCCTTTCGGGGTCGGGTTTCGTCGTCGATTCGAATGGCGATCTGCTGCAAAGTGCTGCTGGCGGCCAAGAGAAAAGTGTCCGGGTGGATCCAAGAGTGGATCGGAGTTCTGGTGAACCTGAAAGCAGAGGGGACAGAGTCTGGGTCACTATCCAGTGACCAGGAAGGCGATGGACAGATGCCCACCGATGTCGAGTGCTTCAGGTGCGTTGATGGTCATCTTGACTCTTCAGCCACGAGGTTCGGGAGGCGTTGTCGGCGACCAGGAGCAGGATTCGGGCTGGTGCTCGATGTCTGTCGAGTGCTGGGGTGTCGGCAACCGGATTGGACCCAACAAGCCTTGGCAACGGCAAGTCTCGAGTAAGATGTAGATCGTCGATGGTGCAGACCAGCAAGGTCTGTGGAACTCACCCAGCGAGGGTAAGTGAGGGCAGGCCTGGAGCAACCAGGATGCCAAGTAAGAAAAGGATTGGCCTTCGTTAAGGGCTACTAGCCAATGGGCTAGCAACCGCGAAGGAGCCTCGTGACGCCGCACGTGGAGCTGGCTTACAGGACACTCGTGGAGTGGGAGCCAGTGATCTTCGGTGCAGGTGGTGCTGGAGGCTAGGGCTACTAGGAGCCCAAAGCACGACTTCTTGGGAGACCCAGAAGATGATGCACTTGCAAATGTGCTTGGTGTCCAGGGGTCACGGTCTCAAGTCACCCACGATAGCCACGGGCCTCAGCTTTGCTGGGGACTCAGGGTAGCCTCGGGGAAGTCTGAGAATCTACCTCTGGTGATGCGATGACTTCGGCGTCCGACGGGAGCTTCAGAAATGCGAACCGGACAGATGCTTCTTTGGTGCCTGCCAAGCAGGGGAGTCACTCCTTGACCCCAAGGGAGATTCTTCAGTCCTCTAATCGTGAGTAGAGCGTCGAAGGTCCAGGATTCTGTTTCAGAGTTTCGTCCAGGTATAATCTAAAGTCCTAAGGACTGGGTTCCTACCTTTATTCTAAAAATAGGGGTTGGACTACTCTGTGGCCCCACCTATGGGTGGGTCAGGGCAGAGGGGTGGCTACACCCCTTTCCCTTTGTCCAGTTCGTGCCAAAGCAGGGGCTGCGAGCCCCTGATCCGGTTTGAACTGGGGTATGCACAGGGACACCAAATGTGCCCCCAGTGCAGGACTTCAAAGCACCCGAAAGTGCTCCCGCCCAGCCCCAATACACATTATCCTGTCTGGGGAGGTGGTCACACCTCCCTGGGACAGGAAACCTATTGTCCAGGCCTCCCCTGCCGGAGTTTCGTCCAGCAGCAGGAGGCCAGACTCGTGTCTGTGGCAGCAGCATCCATTTTGTGATGCCAGGGCTCTGGAAAGAAGTTACAGGACTAGTCAGAGTTAACATGTCTTTCCCTCTAGAAGGGTGGAATGCTACCCCCGCCGCCAGGATTGGTGGGGGGTAGTATTCCAAGATGTTTGACACCAAACACGACATGTTTAGGTGCAGCCATTCCAAAGTTAGCATTTTACCGCGAGGATATAATGCGCTTAAGAGTATATGGTCAGGCTGCACTACAAACAGCATCAGAGATGGTCTCCGAACGCTGCAGAGGGGCCCTGCTCATGCAGGGGCACCCTCTCACATAGGAACCACGCACTCTGCCTTTAGGATTGATAAGGCCTGCCTTAGGAGTGACTTATAGGTTTATATGTGTGTATGTATTTCGTGATATAGGTAACCTATATCACAGTAAGGGTGCATGCACCACCTTACCCAGGCTGCAGTAGCAGACCTGTGGTGTCAGTTTGGATGGCCTTCCAGGGGTGGCATAATACATGCTGCAGCCCCTGGCAGGCCTCTGAGGTACCTATGCCCTTGGTACATAGTATACCATATACTAGGGACTTATAAGGGCACTCCAGATCCCAATCAGAGATGTGCCTAAGGCACATGGAAACCATTTTAGAGAGGAAGCAGCTAGGCTGGGGTTCTGATTAGCAGGGCCCCAGCCAGACTAATGTCGAAAAACAGTGAAGCATCAACAAAAAGTGGGGGTACCCATGTGAAGCAGATCCTACTCTCCTACACAACCCCCCCAAACGTAGGGACATTAAACTAACCTTGCCCAGTTAAGTCTTCATGTTCTAAGTGGAAATACCTAGAGAGTCCATCTGCATTCGCATGGTTACTCCCAGGCCTATGTTCCACTATAAAGTCCATCCCCTGTAGGGAAATGGACCACCTAAGCAGTTTGGGGTTTTCACCCTTCATTTGTTTTAGCCATAAGAGGGGCTTATGGTCTGTCTGAACCAGGAAGTGTGTACCAAACAAGTATGGCCTCAACTTCTTCAGAGCCCAGACCACAGCAAAGGCCTCCCTCTCTATGGCTGACCAACGTTTCTCTCTAGGGGTCAGCCTTCTGCTAATAAAAGCTACTGGCTGATCCTGACCTTCTTCATTCAATTGTGACAGTACAGCCCCTACCCCCAATTCAGATGCATCAGTTTGAACAATGAACTTCTTGGAGTAATCAGGACTCTGCAGAATTGGAGCAGTGCACATGGCCTGCTTGAGGTCATCAAATGCCTTTTGACAGCTAACTGTCCACTGAACCTTTTTGGGCATTTTCTTAGAAGTTAAGTCATTCAAGGGTGTCACTATTGATCCATACCCCTTGACAAATCTCCTATAGTACCCAGTCAGGCCTAAGAAGGCTCTCACCTGAGTCTGGGTAGTGGGAGCAGTCCAGTCCATGATGGTCTGGATCTTGCTCTGCAATGGTTGAACCTGGCCTCCACCCACAAGGTGGCCCAGGTACACAACCTGACTCTGCCCTATCTGGCACTTAGTGGCCTTGATAGTCAGGCCTGCCTTTTGCAGGGCCTGTAAAACATTCCTGAGGTGGACCAGGTGATCCTCCCAGGTGGAGCTAAAGACAGCAATATCATCTAGATAAGCTGCACTATAGGCTTCCAGTCCTGTGAGAACTGTATTCACCAACCTCTGGAAAGTGGCAGGTGCATTTTTCAGACCAAAGGGCATTACCACAAATTGATAATGCCCACTAGGGGTTGGAAATGCTGTTTTGGGCTTTGCAGTATCAGCTAGTCTGATCTGCCAGTAGCCAGCTGTTAGGTCAAATGTGCTGAGATATTTGGCAGAGGCCAAAGTATCTATGAGCTCAACTGCCGTGGGTATTGGATGGGCATCAGTCCTAGTGACTGCATTGAGACCCCTGTAGTCTACACAAAACCTCATCTCTCTTTTTCCACCACTGGTGTGAGGTTTCGGTACTAGGACTACTGGACTAGCCCAAGGGCTATCTGAGGGCTCAATTACTCCCAATTCCAACATTTTCTGGACTTCAGTCCTGATACAGTCCCTGACATGGTCAGGTTGCCTATAAATCTTGTTTTTAATAGGCAGACTGTCCCCAGTGTCCACTTCATGAGTGCACCAGGTGGTCTGACTGGGTGTCAGTGAAAACATATGTCGAAACTGATTGAGGACTTGCCTGCAATCAGTTTGTTGCTGGGTAGTGAGGCTGCCTGCCAAGGCTACACCATCAACTGACCCATCGTCAGGGTTCTGTGAGAGCAGGTCAGGGAGTGGGTCACTCTCTTTCACCTGCCCTTCATCAGTAGCCATGAGCAAGCCCAAGTCTGCCCTGTCCACATATGGTTTTAACCTGTTGACATGGAGAACCCTGTGGGGACTCCTGGGTGTTCCTAGGTCCACTAAATAAGTGACCTCACCCTTCTGCTCAACAATAGCGGGGGCCACTCCATTTATCTTGGAGAGCTGCTGGGGCCACTGGCTCCAACACCCACACCTTCTGTCCTGGCTGGTAAACAGTCAGAACAGCCTTTTGGTCATGCCAGGCCTTCTGAAGTTCCTGGCTAGCCTCAAGGTTTTTGGTTGCCTTTTTCATGTACTCAGCCATCCTGGAGCGGAGACCAAGTACATAGTCCACTATATCTTGCTTTGGGGGCTTGAGAGGTAACTCCCATCCTTCCTTCACCAAGCACAGTGGACCCCTCACAGGGTGGCCAAACAGAAGTTCAAAAGGGCTGTAACCAACCCCCTTCTGAGGCACCTCCCTATATGCGAATAAAAGGCAGGGCAAGAGTATGTCCCATCTACGCCTAAGCTTTTCTGGGAGCCCTTTAATCATGCCCTTCAAGGTTTTGTGGAATCTCTCAACTAAACCATTGCATTGTGGGTGATAGGGTGTGGTGAACTTATAAGTCACTCCACACTCCTTCCACATTGCTTTCAAGTACCCAGACATGAAGTTAGCACCCCTGTCTGATACTACCTCCTTAGGAAAGCCCACTCTTGAGAAGATTCCCAGGAGGGCTCTTGCCACCACAGGTGCTGTAGTGGTCCTGAGGGGAATATCTTCTGGGTACCTGGTGGCATGATCCACTACCACCAGGATAAACCTGTGCCCAGAGGCTGTTTGGGGATCCATGGGACCAACAATGTCAATCCCTACCCTTTCAAAGGGCACCCCCACCACAGGTAGTGGTATCAGGGGGCCTTTGTAGTGCCACCTGCTTTGCCACTGGCTTGGCAGGTTACACAGGAGCGACAAAACTCATTACTGTCTTCAGACATGTGGGGCCAGTGAAAGTGAGGGACAATTCTGTCCCAAGTCTTGTTCTGGCCCAGGTGACCTGCTAAGGGAATATCATGGGCTAGGGTCAATAGGAAGCCCCTGAACTTCAAAGGTATTACCAACCTCCTGGAAGCACCAGGCTTGGGGTCTCTACTCTCTGAGTACAGGAGTCCATCATCCCAATACACTGTATGGGGACCACTAGCTTTCCCAGCAGCCTCAGCAGCAGCTTGCTGTCTGAGGGGTTCAAGGGAGGGGCAGCTCTGCTGCTCCTAGCTCAGATCTGCCCTAGAAGGTCCCCCTGTCCCCAAGAACTCAACCTGGTCAGGTTCAAGTTCCTCTGGGACAGTTCCTTCTTCAGGGCTGAGATCATCCCCCTCAAGGGACTGATCTTCCTCCTGAGCCAAGGGGAAGGCACTGCCTTAACCCTACTACTCCTCCTCTTGGAAGGCACTTGGTCCATTCTTCCAGAATCCAAGGCCTGTTCAGTGCTAGACATTTTGGCTTGTGACCTGGTCACAGCAAACACATCTGCAGGGATCCCCAGCATTTCTGCATGGGTCCTGAGCTCCACTTCTGCCCAAGCAGAAGTCTCTAAGTCATTGCCAAGCAAGCATTCGACTGGTAGGTTTGCACTTACCACAACCTTCTTAAGGCCAGTTACCCCTCCCCAGGAGAAGTTAACAACTGCCAGAGTATGGTCTGTTCTGACATTGCTAGCATTGGTCACTTGGTACATCTCACCAAGCATAACTTGCCCAGGTAGCACAAGGTCTTGTGTCACCATTGTGACACTTGCCCCTGTGTCCCTAAATGCCAAAGCCTCACGTCCATTAATTAAAGGCTGTTGTCTGTACTTGCCCAGATTACTGGGACTCACAGTGGAGGTCACATCCATGCCTCCATCACAGACTAACACAGCCTGAGTCAGTTCCCTGACTAAGTCAGAGCCCAACTCAGTTCCCAGGGTGAACCCTACTAAACCCTTTGCTGGAGCACTTCCACCAACTGTACTAGGGGGAACAGGTGCCTTAGGGGCATTGGTGGGTGCTGGACTGGAGTCTTTGGACTTGGTGCAATCACTGGTCCAGTGGGTCTTTTGCTTACAGACCTTGCACCATGGTTTTCTTTGGCCTTTACCCTTGGTAGACTGGGAATCCCCACCAGAAGAAGATTTTTGGGGGCCTGATGAAGACTTTTGATCTTTACCCTTCTCCCCACCCTTGTCAGAGTTCTTAGCATCTTGCTTCTTGGTTTCCCACCTTGGTTCTGTACCTTCTGCTTCACCCTGGTTCTGACCCATTTGTCTGCCTTCTTTCCCAATTCTTGGGGAGAGGTCAGATCAGAGTCAACCAGGTATTGATGCAACAGCTGATTTTGACAGTTATTAAGAATCTGCTCCCTTATTATCAGATTGTACAATCCTGAGAAGTCACACACCTTACTGCCCATCAACCAGCCTTCCAGAGCCTTGGCAGAACAATCCACATAGTCTACCCAGTCTTGAGTCTGTGCTTTTTGGGTGTCTCTGAACTTCAACCTGTACTGTTCAGTGGTTAGGCCAAACCCATCAATAAGAGCACTCTTCAAGACCTTGTAATTGTCAGCATCCTCCTCTCTAACAGTGAGGAGCTTATCTCTACCTTTGTCAGCAAAGGAGAGCCACAAGATTGCTGCCCACTGCTCCTGAGGGACCTTCTGTACTTTACAGGCCCTCTCTAAAGCAGTTATCCATTTGTGGATATCATCCCCACTCTGGTAGGGAGGGACAATCTTGCTCAGGTTCCTATGGTCATAGGACCTTTCCCTATCTCTAGGGACATGGCTGCCACCATGGGACTCTAGTCCCAGCTTTCTTCTCTCTCTAAGGAGATCTAGGGATTCTCTATCTAAAGCTAATTGCTTTTTTCTGAGTTCCAGCTGAGTTTCCTCATACTGGACCAGCCTCTTTCTTCTCTCATGAGAGGATTCCCTCCTATGAGATGAGACAGAGCTCCCTATGGAGGTGCCAGAGTGGTTAGACGCCTGAGAAGGAGACCTAGACCTTCTGGGCACACTCTTAATCCTTCCTGGGGGACAAAGAGGGCATCATCTTGATCATCCTCATCATCATCCACAGGAGGGATTTGGTTTTCCAGGTCAGGGTCATTGTCACCCTCCTGGCCAGTTTCAGAGGGGGGGCTGGGGGTATTGGTACCCCTAGCGTCCTCCTCTTCTCCTGCCCCACCCTCAGCTCCTACCCCTTCATTCCCTACAGGCTTACTAAGGTCATAAGCCACCAACAACTCCTTGAGGTGTTGGGTGGTGGGGCTTTGGCCTGTCCTTATTTTTCTCAAGTTGCATAAAGCTCTCAATTCCAAGAATGGGAGTGTATCATACTTGGAGGGTGGAAGCTCAATGGCTTCCTGCAAGGATTCTTTGGATCCTGCCCTTAAAGACATTACTAGTGTGGTGTGGTGTATGCACTACCTACTCTAGTGTGGCCTACTAAACTCTCTTGAGTTGTAGAAAGGGTTGTGCTATCCCTTAACACACAACTCTAAGTTCAGTAGAACTTACTGTTATTCTAAGCTTAAATTATATGTACCTTAGGTACCTTTAGTGGTTTTCAGTTGATCAATTCAATTGAGATTATCTGGTAAAACAATAGCAAGCTGGAATCCCACACGCTGCACACCAATGTGAGAAGTTGGCCTGGCATATGCTGTCCACTAATTATAGTGGGCACCTTGCACCAGTCCAAACAACCCCTTATTGGAGATAGGTTAAAGACAACCTTATTGAAAGCTATCCTAGTGGTAGCTATGGAGAGCAGCCTTCAGGCTAAGTCTTGAAGGAATGTAAAGCAGCTTGTTTTACCAGTCTATAATCTCTTGAGTGACCAAATGAAAGAGCACCACACCAGGTATATATTCAAAATATATGTATTTATTACTAAACACACCCCTCTAGTCTCTTTATGAGGCTAGAGTTCGAAATACATAAGTTATAAGATCTTAAATCACAGTAATAGCACAAATACACGTTTGGGCCCTAGGGGCGTACCAAACCATATACCAATAAAATGGTATGCGAACCACGACTGAACTAGACACTAGGCCTAGAGCCTCTAGAAGTGCTTGGACCACAAGGAACCACCCAAGGTAGTGACACAGGGGACCCACGGGAGACGCGTGCAGTGTAAATACACAACCGCGATACGCCGTTAACTTCTATGGAGAAAGTCGGGATCGGGAAAATAGAGGAAAGGGACACTTAAAAGAGGACTAGGACAAAACCCTTTGAGATCTAGGACTTTGAAGAGTCTCTACCCATGGGAGCACTGGAGTACTCGTGTTACCTCACCCAGGGAAGCCGGGTGCATAGGTGCCTTTCGGGGTCGGGTTTCGTCGTCGATTCGAATGGCGATCTGCTGCAAAATGCTGCTGGCGGCCAAGAGAAAAGTGTCCGGGTGTATCCAAGAGTGGATCGGAGTTCTGGTGAACCTGAAAGCAGAGGGGACAGAGTCTGGGTCACTAGCCAGTGACCAGGAAGGCGATGGACAGATGCCCACCGATGTCGAGTGCTTCAGGTGCGTTGACGGTCGTCTTGACTCTTCAGCCACGAGGTCCGGGAGGCGTTGTCGGCGACCAGGAGCAGGATTCGGGCTGGTGCTCGATGTCTGTCGAGTGCTGGGGTATCGGCGACCGGATTGGACCCAACAAGCCTTGGCAACGGCAAGTCTCGAGTAAGATGTAGATCGTCGATGGTGCAGACCAGCAAGGTCTGTGGAACTCACCCAGCAAGGGTAAGTGAGGGCAGTCCTGGAGCAACGAGGATGCCAAGTAAGAAAAGGATTGGCCTTCGTTAAGGGCTACTAGCCAACGGGCTAGCGACCGCGAAGGAGCCTCGTGACGCCACACGTGGAGCTGGCTTACAGGACACTCGTGGAATGGGGGCCAGTGATCTTCGGTGCAGGTGGTGCTGGAGGCTAGTGCTACTCGGAGCCCAAAGCACGACTTCTTGGGAGACCCAGAAGATGATGCACTTGCAAATGTGCTCGGTGTCCAGGGGTCACGGTCTCAAGTCACCCACGATAGCCACGGGCCTCAGCTTTGCTGTGGACTCAGGGTAGCCTTGGGGAAGTCTGAGAATCCACCTCTGGTGATGCGATGACTTCGGCGTCCAACGGGAGCTTCAGAAATGCGAACCGGACAGATGCTTCTTTGGTGCCTGCCAAGCAGGGGAGTCACTCCTTGACCCCAAGGGAGATTCTTCAGTCCTCTAATCGTGAGTAGAGCGTCGAAGGTCCAGGATTCTGTTTCAGAGTTTCGTCCAGGTATAATCTAAAGTCCTAAGGACTGGGTTCCTACCTTTATTCTAAAAATAGGGGTTGGACTACTCTGTGGCCCCACCTATGGGTGGGTCAGGGCAGAGGGGTGGCTACACCCCTTTCCCTTTGTCCAGTTCGTGCCAAAGCAGGGGCTGCGAGCCCCTGATCCGGTTTGAACTGGGGTATGCACTAGGGACACCAAATGTGCCCCCAGTGCAGGACTTCAAAGCACCCGAAAGTGCTCCCGCCCAGCCCCAATACACATTATCCTGTCTGGGGAGGTGGTCACACCTCCCTGGGACAGGAAACCTATTGTCCAGGCCTCCCCTGCCAGAGTTTCGTCCAGCAGCAGGAGGCCAGACTCGTGTCTGTGGCAGCAGCATCCATTTTGTGATGCCAGGGCTCTGGAAAGAAGTTACCGGACTAGTCAGAGTTAACATGTCTTTCCCTCTAGAAGGGTGGAATGCTACCCCCGCCGCCAGGATTGGCGGGGGGTAGTATTCCAAGATGTTTGACACCAAACACGACATGTTTAGGTGCAGCCATTCCAAAGTTAGCATTTTACCGCGAGGATATAATGCGCTTAAGAGTATATGGTCAGGCTGCACTACAAACAGCATCAGAGATGGTCTCCGAACGCTGCAGAGGGGCCCTGCTCATGCAGGGGCACCCTCTCACATAGGAACCACACACTCTGCCTTTAGGATTGATAAGGCCTGCCTTAGGAGTGACTTATAGGTTTATATGTGTGTATGTATTTCGTGATATAGGTAACCTATATCACAGTAAGGGGTGCATGCACCACCTTACCCAGGCTGCAGTAGCAGACCTGTGGTGTCAGTTTGGATGGCCTTCCAGGGGTGGCATAATACATGCTGCAGCCCCTGGCAGGCCTCTGAGGTACCTATGCCCTTGGTACGTAGTATACCATATACTAGGGACTTATAAGGGCACTCCAGATCCCAATCAGAGATGTGCCTAAGGCACATGGAAACCATTTTAGAGAGGAAGCAGCTAGGCTGGGGTTCTGATTAGCAGGGCCCCAGCCAGACTAATGTCGAAAAACAGTGAAGCATCAGCAAAAAGTGGGGGTACCCATGTGAAGCAGATCCTACTCTCCTACAGGTTATCCTCTTGTTGACAGGGAGCCAGTGCAGGTCTCTCAGGTGGGGTGTGATGTGGCTGCGTCGGGGGATGTCGAGGATAAGACGTGCAGAGGCGTTCTGGATGCGTTGCAGCCGTCTCAGGAGCTTAGCCGTCGTTCCTGCGTAGAGGGCGTTTCCGTAGTCCAGCCTGCTGGTGACGAGGGCCTGGGTGACTGTTTTTCTTGTTTCGGTGGGGATCCACTTGAAGATCCTGCGGAGCATTCGGAGGATGTTGAAGCAGGATGAGGAAACGGCGTTGACCTGCTTAGTCATGGAGAGGGTGGGTCGAGGATGACCCCTAGGTTGCGTACGTGGTCGGTGGGTGGCGGGGCTGTTCCCAGTGATGTTGGCCACCAGGAGTCGTCCCAGGCTGAAGGGTTGGAACCAAGGATGAGGACCTCCGTCTTGTCCGAGTTCAGCTTCAGGCGGCTGGTCCTCATCCATTCGGCGACGGCCTTCATTCCTTCGTGGAGGTGGGCTTTGGCGGTGTGAGGGTCTTTGGTGAGGGAGAGGATCAGCTGGGTGTCGTCGGCGTAGGAGGCCCTAGGAGGTATGGCCCTCACCTTGCCTGGCTTTCCTGCTGGACCAGTTATGTGAGGGGGGCATCCCCTGGGGCCCCCGCTGCCTGGAGGGTCCATTGGAGGTGCCTGCCTGGGGACACATGTCCGGCTCCAAGAACTCAGGTGGACCCCCGATGAGGTGAACCCCTGCTTGGACCCCAGCCCCTACTGGGTGAACAGGGAGAACTCGACTTGTGTCTGGACTCTGGCGGGCCCCTGCGCTTGAAGGACTTGGTGGACTGTACTGAACTGTAAGTGGGGCCTTTTAGGTGGGCACATGGGGCAACATTGTGGGAGGGTGCATGGACGTACGCCTCCCTCCCTCCTGGATGTTTGGAGGGCCCTGAGGTGGAACTGAGACTCCTTGCTTCCCTGTAGAGAAGTTCCATCATGCTGTGCAGTTGAGGATTGGCCCCGGATGTCAGGCCTTCAGTGGTAGCATTGGCCCATGGATGGGAAGCAGGTGAGCAGGCCGGACATTGCATAGCGGGTGATAGCTCAAGTTCACCCGATGTAGACATCATGCAGGCCCTTTGGACACTTATTCTTTTATCTTCAGGCCTGACACTTTACCAGGGGTTTCTTCTACAGCTGGACCTCTGGCAAAGTGCCCTACGAGCTGACCATTTCTGCTCTCTCGGTGGGCTCGGTGCCTTGTATTGGCAGGCACCCCCATGTTCCTGGGTCTAGGGTGCCAGCAAGGAGACCTTCATCATGTCTGCTGTGCGATCTAAGAAGGACAGTACTCTGAGGGAAATTCTCACCAGGCCTGTCGCTGCGGTGGGCTCCTCAAATTTCCCCACGCCCGACACAGACCTTCAATCGGAGGCCAAGGACCCCGATGGTTCGGCCACGAAATCCTTCATAGTTTTGCTCTTCATGTCTCTCCGGGAAGATTTACAGACTATGAGAACCCAGCTCTCTGAGGATCTAAAGAAAGTGCATCAGGATCTTGAGGAAGTTGGAGACAGGTGTCCTCAATGGATGATGGAGAATCTGGGAGGGATGAGGAACTGGAAATGATGCAGCAGGAGATCCTTCAACTCAAGGAGAAACATGTTGAGCTTCAGGCCCACGTGGAGTACCAGGAAAATCTCACCTCACCTCATTACTGAACTCTATGCTCTACTCTCTGACAGCGGCTCTGCTTTTAAATCTAAGGGCCAGCAGTGCTGGGAAGAGGAACTGGGGCGCTCCCTCTCCACTAAAGACTGAAATTACATTTACTATAGAGTACATCACACTGCACACAACATGGACAATACGAAGTTGGCTCATAAAGTAGCCTCCTACTGGTATCTCACTCCTGCACAAATACACAGATGGAATACGGGTGCTCAGAGAAATACTGGCGAGATTGTGGGCAGATGGTCTCTCTTCTCCCTCTCCCGTAGCATTGCCCCAATTTGAGTAAATTCTGGGAGCAGGTTTTGGATGGCATTGATTCAGCCTTCGACACTGTTATACCATGTTTCCCTGCCTATACTATCTTGGGGCTACCCACCCCCCTGACTTTCCTGTTGAGATCACCCAGGGGTAGGCAAATGGCCTTAGCATTAAATGCAGCTCGCCAAGTAATCCTCTCGCATTGAGGGACTGAAACAATTCTGGACCATGTCTCATGGTTACACAAATTATGGTTTACTCTAGCAATGGAGCGTATGTCCCTCACTGTCGAGAACAGAGTGGCCGCCTATCCTGACTTATGGAACCCCTTCATCCGAATCCTTTCAGCAGAATTCAGGGAAGTGACCTGCCCAAAATACTTGCACATATTGCGCTTGCTTCCCCAAGATGACACGAAAGCTGCATAGATCTCCCACCTAGTGTTGGACACAGACAATGGGCCCCTAGGAGCATATCTCAGCCATGTGTGATAAGGTTGGGTGAACCAGGTGCGGAGGAGTGGAGGGTGGGGATTGTTGTTTTGTGTTTTTCTTCTTACGGTTTCTCTTGCTCTCTTCTACTGTTATGTTTAAAATGGTTCATTCATCGCTGACGGCCCCCGGATTTTACGCATTCTGCTGTGATCTACCTGTCTTAAGTTGTTTACGCCGCCACCCGTTGGTTGTAGGCAGAGAGCTGCGTCATCTAAATTGTGGACTCCAATAAACAGAACTGTTCCATAAAAACTCATAAGTTTAAAAGTACTTACTGTAGAACGAAGTTCTTGGTGTGAAAAATTATATAAAAATCGATATTTTTGCAAATTGGTCTCGGATTTATTCTTGAGTGTGTGTCTCATTTATTGTCTCTGTGAGTACAACAAATGTTTAGCACTACCCTCGGATAAGCCTAACTGCTCTCTCACACTACCACAAATAGAGTGTTAGTATTATATACTTTTGACTCAGTAAACCAATAAGGGACTCACTGGACTCTGCAGAGTGTACTTCATTTTAGTACACTATGGGGGATATTCACAAGGACTTATCTCCGAGTTATCGCCACCTTAACGCAACAAAAGTGGAGATAGATTTAACGCCCCATTCACAAGCGGTTGCAAACTGCAGACAATGCAAGTATTCCCGCGATAACCGCCTCAAAATTTACCTCCACGGGTGACACCACTAACTAACCCTAATGAGATGCAGAGTAGGCGTTCCCGTGCAAAAACACACGAAAACACCACTACACCACATTCACAACGAACTGCCAGATCTGCAATACGAACCCAAAACAGGCGATAAGCCGCGGTAGCAGCAGGGAATTAACACCTGCCTTTTGCTGGTGTAAAGCAGGACGACTACCCGCAGTATGAAAGGGAGCCCAGCCCAGAGCCACATCTGAAGACCCACAGATGCCATGGAGACAATGATCATGCAGCTCCGAGACCCAAGAGGGCCACAACACCCACCCCCACCAAACCCCCCCCTCCTGGATCCCCCCTGGGACAAACACATACCTTGCATGACAAGAGCCACAAAAAGCGCATGATGTCGCACAATGACAACAAGAAACACGTGTGGGCAGAAGAACGAGAAACAATCACTCATCATTGAAGTAACAACCAAAAACTTTATTGAATACAACACAAAACACCAATGCGGAAGACTCCTGTCGGGTCCGTCCGGGACAATCCTGATTTCACAGCCTGGAAAATAAAGCACAAAATCAGAACGTGTGTCATGCGTACATCAAAGGAGCGAGACACAGAGAAACAGAGAAGGATAGAAAGGCAGAGAGAGAAAGAGAGAGAAGGAATGGAAAGAAAGGGAGAGAGAGAGAGAGGGAGGGAGAAGGAAAGGAAGGGAGAGGGAGAGAGGGAGAGGGAAAGTAAAGGAGAGAGGGAGAGGGAAAGGAAGGGAGAGAGAGAGAGGGAGGGAGAAGGAAAAGAAGGGAGAGGGAGAGAGAGAGGGAAAGGAAGTGAGAGAGAGAGAGGGAGAAGGAGGGACACTGCCGCCCCCGCGCACCCAGGCACCACTGCTCACCTGCTGCCACCGGTGTGTCTCCAACCACGTGCCGGTATACACTGCAAGCCACCAGGTCTGCAATCTGTAATCGAGGCCAGAGTCAATCATGGCAGAGTCCATCACACTGCACACGGCAACAACGCCTGCCCGTCCTGCGCACACATGCAGCCGCACCCTACCCCCTCCCGCCAGCCAGCGCTGGCCATCCGCACTTGCGCACCCAGGCCCCACTGCTCACCTGCCTCCAACGGTGTGTCCACCAGTGGGCACACCTCGTGCCCGTGCAAGCTCCAGGCCCAGGTCCCGCCACCATGGCATGCTCCACATCATGTAGACCCGCGCCATGGCCCAGCAGGTCCCACACATGACACTGAGTCCTGAGGCATCAATGGCAGAGACCACATCAGTGCACACGTCATCTTCGCAGGCTGCACACCCGCTCAGCAATTTCGGTGCCACTAAACCTGTGCAACCCCAGTCAGCGCCACATGGTGGTAGGCCCATGATGGCCGCATGGCTCCGGGTGCCACTAACCCTGTGCAACCCCAGTCAGCGCCACGTGGTGGTAGGCCCGTGACGGCCGCATGGCTCCGGGTGCCACTAACCCTGTGCGCAACAAGTCATGGGTCCTTTATGATTGAGTATCGTGGAACGTCCGTCATCCAGTCACCACCGGCTGTGGGGAATGTGACGTTGTTGGCCCCTTATATTGGCGGGGTCACATGGCCTGTGACGCCTGTGCCGGATGGGTGTGGTGTGCGTGCAAACCTGCCCTCAGGGAGTGTCCGTGACATGCTGACAACTAGACCAGCAACCTGCAAACCACTAGCGTGTACGCCTGCGACATGTAGCTATGTGGGCCCCCCCTCGGAGTGTAAGCGGAGTGGTCTGGCCTGGCGTACGCCGGACCAGCGCAGGGCTTGCAACAATGACTCGGGGGCTCTGGGCGTGGTTCAGTCCATGTCCGGACAAGGAAGTGACTAATGCGTGTGTCCCTGTTGTGGTGTCTGCGGCACCCAGAACGCAATCGGCAATGTAGCACACTGTGACTGGATTCCCACTAGATGAGCATCATTGACGTTGGGGGGAATCACTGAGCCTACATTCATCCACACATTCATACATGATTGATGAAAGACATGACACAGCAGTGCGTTTCTGAATGTTTAATGAACATCCAGTGGAGTTTTGCAGCTGGAGCAGTACAGGGCCATGCCAACCCCACTTCACAATATGGGCCCGTGGAGGGCCAGCCAGAGTCCATCGGGGAATGACAAGTACAGCGGAAGAGGAAGGGTACAGTCCGCAGTGTGGTAGCCGTGTCATTGGTCACCAAACAGGATATGGCAGTCCATGTCGCGGTCCAAGGTGAGTGCAGCAGAGTGTATCGGGGGTCAGTGGAAGGTCATGGGGCGATGTGAGGCACTAAGCAGAAACAGGCCAGGTGGCGGACATGAATGCTAGTGCCTCCTTCTGAACTCAAGCCCATCCACGTCCTCGTCCTCGGATGTGTGCTCTGCCCCACCTGTGGGTGGTGCAGTTCCGACTGCGGCACTGTGTGCCACTGACACATCAGGGGGCGGAGGTGTATTGTCGGCCGCACTGTGTGGGAGTGACACATCAGGTGCCAGAGTGGAAATGACTGCCGCACTGTGAGGCACTGACACACCAGGGGGCAGAGATGTGGATGGTGTAGGGGCAGCAGCATTCATCTGCGCCACGCCTTGTGGCAGCAATGCCATGATGAGGACATGCAGGGCATGGTAGATCCCAGCTACATTTCGCTGATGTGCAGCGGTGGCTGCCATCCTTTCTGCCTCCATCCGCACCATGTCCTCCATGAGCCTCCGCATGTGTGCCATCTCATGGCTGAGATCGCTGGAGCCACTCTGAGCGGACAGGTGTTCTTGTCTCCGAGTCATGACTCCAGCGATGTCAGCCAGGGCTCGTTGGAGACCATGGAGTGGCGTGTGGGTGTCCATCAGGGACTGGAGGTGGTCCCTGATGGGACTCAGACGCCCATGGATGGCGTCAAGTTTGGTAGCCATGAGGTCGAACCCCACCCGCACCTGCTCAGCCATCTCCCTCTGTACCTCCAACACACGGCGTTGGAAGGCCATGTGTTGTTCGGGGGGGTCTTGGGAGACAGCCGGGGTTGTGGGTGCCTCCTGCTGGGTGGTTTGTGGAGTGGGTGGGGTCTCCTCGATGCAGCTGGGCTGCCCTGGCCCTGGAGGTGATTGGCGGATGAGCTCAATGATGTCTTGGAGGGCTTGGGTGTCGATACTGGTGGTGTCCTCCTCGTCATCAGTGAAGAGTGGCTGGGACTGCTCTGCAGGTGGCATTGACGGTGCCCCTGCAATGTGAAGGGGAGATGCTGTGTTACAATGTGTCCACATGTATGTAGCTGCATGGTACATGTTCACATTCAGACAGCATGGCAATGTACATTGTGACAGGCTGTTGATCAGGGCCATGATCCAGAGTCATTGTGGGTGTGCACTGTGCTCTGCTTGATTGTGCATGTGTGCCATTGTGGCCATCTACCCCCATTCCCCCAGTACCTGGTGGTTACTCACCCTGATGCTGTTGTGTTGTGTCATGTCAAGCAGTGTCCGGTGCCCCGACTCCTGCCACGGTCTCCACACTGATGACTGTCGACACCAGCTCCTCCATGTCATCCAGCTCCAGCTGTGGCGCTGGGCTCCCACCTCCAGTCTGCATTGCTGCCTTCTGGTTGCCTGCGGGTTTCTCCTTGGTCTTGCGCTTGATGTCAATTCATCGCCTCTTGACTTCGTCCTTTGACCTCTTGTGCTCTCCGACGGCATTCACTTTGTCCACGATGGACCGCCATAATCCATTTTTGGTGCCCAATGACACATTGGAGGCGACGAATAGTTGTTGATGGTGTTCCATCACCTCCGTGACCAGGATCCTATTCTCCTGCGGACTGAACTTCGTCTTCCTCTTCTTCTTGTCCTAGCCCTTCCCTGTCACCGAGGTCCCAGGCTGGTCGTCCGGGGTGCTTGTGGGGTTCCGCTCGTCCTCTGCGCCTGCTCCGGCTGCCTACATGGTGCTTGGGTGTTGGTCATTTTGTGTTTGTGTGTTTTTTCTACTTTTGTAGTGATTTTCCCGCCTGCCGTGTGTGTATGGCAGGCCTGGTGCTGCTTATCGCTGATTTCCTCATCGCGAATGGGCTCATCGCACGTTTTTTGGTGTTGGGGTTTGTGTTTTTGACTCGGTCGCGGTGGTTGTATCGCGGACATTGGCCGCGTTTTCGGAGGACTATCGCATGGTACCGCCTTGTTGTGAAGTCCAGGTTAACACGGGGTTATTTTCCCGCGATAGACCGTGATGTGTAAAGTTGCGTAAACATTTTCTGGAGATGTTTAGCGCACGTTCTTGTGAATATGCCCTTAAATAGAGAGCCAGCTTCCTACACTACGTGTTGCCCTTATGTTCTTATGAAGAAGAACAATTTTAAAGTATAGCTAACTTACGGGAAAGGAGTACTTGGCAAAATCCCCCTCCCCTTCTGTTTTCTCTGTGTTAGGTGGGTAGGTGGCTGCAAGGGAATAACAACAATAAGGGGACGGTGTGCCTGAAATTAGTCGCACTGCCTTGTTATTTCCTATTGTTCCTCTGCAGTGTGGGGGGCTAGAATGAGGGTATTAGATTGTCATACCAAAATGTCTGGAGTGCAGATGGAGTACTTTTGGTATCCTTCACCTACCTCCCGGAGCACCTTCTGCAATGAATCAGTGACGCAGTGTATTTTGCCCTTTTCCAGAATTTGTCACATTTTATTTTCCAACACAGAGAGCGTTTTTACGTTGATATCTTGTGGGCTGTAGCTAACACCCTCTATGATTTCCTCAATTATGTTTTATGAAATGAGATGAAAATTGCAGCTCTTTTTGAAGAACGAAGACATGTTCTACCATAATTTAGGGGGACAAACAGCAATGTATCTGGTACATAGTTACATAAAAACTTCAATTGAAGTATCTGCTTCATTATAGTGATATCCTCTAACATTTTTCAAGTTTCACTACTATTATCTTAATATAATCAGAAATCATATCTTCAGAACTAAATAATTCAATCACAATCATTATTTCATGATGAATGCATCCTACTACCTCTTACCATTGTGTATTCATTCAAACTCATCATATTCAATTACCTCCTCAGATTTGCAGTAGATTATGAAATTCCTCGTATATGCAGTCCAGGATGAGACCTTATGTTTTTATGCTTGCACCTTCTGTTCAGTGGCTTCCTTTCACTAATTTCGAAATATTGGCAGGGATCAAGGAGGTGACTGGATTAATACTTTGTAAATGTAAAATATTCCCTCCGAAGTTTACATGCTATTATAGGGTTCTGGGGATACAGACATGAATGACCTAAACATATTCCATTGGCATATAAGCAATGCATTCATATATCTGTCTTAAAGCCATATTCTGCTTAATTTGCCACAACGCAGCTTAAGAAATATTCAGAAAAGAATTGCACAAATTAAAATCTTTTCAACCTTTTTAGATTGATATGTTGTGCATGTAAACATTGGAAACTGCTTTGCAGGTTTCTAGGCAATTCATTCCTACGAGTATTTGTTATGTTATGTGTGTTTGTAAGGTACACTATCACGCGCGAGTGTTTCTTGGCATTCAAAGGTTATAGGATAAATCATGTCAAAGCTTCAAACGCTATATGAAGGCATATGTCTTTATAGTTCTAAAGGGATCTATAGAGTGCAAACTTAGCAACAGGAGGATTCCAAGCTATGAGCTGGAGCAGCGCTATATACACGGGCAAGAGATTATAAGGAGGGGCGAGAGCAGGCCAGGGAACCTTTCAGCTGTGACCCGTCATCAAACTGGCTACACACTGATTCTCTCTTTCTTGAAGGACATGCATGATTACAATTGGTGTATCTGGGATGGGAGAGAAGACCAGATCCTCACAAGGTACTGCTGTGATAGATTGCCCATTGGAGATCCTGAGCTTGCACTGCAGATGTAGGTTGCCTACTTTTACAGATATGTAGGTGATGCTGAAAACAGAATTTCACCTCTTACACTTCAGATTTACTTGGTGAGCAGAAGCCAATAACAAGAACTCAGTCTTGAACGGTAGAGTCTCAAACACAAGTGCACCGACTGCCCTACCCTGTTTTTGGGTTCCCCAAAGCACCAGGTTCTACAAACCCTGAATGTGCCTTTGTCTTAGTCCGTCAGTCACCTGAAAAGATAATGCTGACCCCACCCAGAGTGGAATTTACAGGCAGAGATATGAATGGGGTGGGGTAGAGGTCATTATTTCTAGGTCCGTGTATAAGGATATTTTACTGCATTTAAAAATAGGTGAAGATGACATTATAATACATATGGTACTGGCTGTAATACCATGCATACAAGTTGCATACCACCATTGCATAACAGCAGTTTTATAATCTTGATGATTAGAGACGTGTAGAATAAAAGTAAGCAGAATTATACACCTTGGCATCTATGATCATACGGAATGCAGAGGAGTGAATAGAAGGATTTTGTCACACAAGTATGTGGGGGGATGATAGAGGTTGTGTGGCCTAGCATAGAGGAGCACTGAGATGTATTGGAGGAATATACACATCACAAGGAGGTAGTGGGGAGGAGCAGTAGCCATAGAGTGGTTCATGGTAGTTTGTATGTATAGTCCCTTGTATCTAGTGCATACCAGATTGAGTGTCGTGAAGCTCTCCATGGGGATATTTGGAGAGCAATGTTATCAGCACCCCCAAAGGAAAGAGAGCCACTCCTGCCATTTAAAAAAGGAGACCGCTTTGAAGTTTTTCCAATTGTTTATGATTAGTTTGCATGCTAGAGTAAGCATTAAATCCAAGAGGAACCGATCATTGTCGTTCCTGATTTGGGGATCCAAAGGGCCCAGTAAAATGTATAAGAACTCTCTTGTGGGGAGAATATTTAGTGTATATGCGATGTAATCAAAATCCTTAGCCCAGTAGTCTTGCAGAAGGGGGCAACTGAATAGCATGTGTTCAAGGGAGCCCTCATGTTTGTCGCAGCACCAGCAGATGGGAGTTTTAGTAAGGCCGACCTTGAAGAGTCTTGCAGGAGTCCAGTAAGTCCTGTTAATTAACATGAATTTAGTTTGTGATAATATTGGTGAGATTTTATGTGAAAAGGGGGATTTGTTAATGACGGACCAGTTGAAGGCAATGTTTATCTTGGTCGGTTCGAAATCCCATTTCTGTTGGTTACGAGATAAAGATTTGCTTTGGTTCGGCATGAGGATTTTATATATATGTGAGACTAGGTGTCCTACCTTGGATAGGTGGCACAAGAGGGCAGTGATAGAAGGGCAGATACCCGATAGGTTAAATTTTGTACGCCCTACTTTAAGCTGAAGGAATTTGTAGAAATCCAAGTTAGTAAGATTGAACCGGTTTTGCACGGTTGAAAATGGTAGCGGGAAGCGTTTTCGAAAATGTCTTGCACTAGGTTAATGCCTTTGCACGACCAGTCTGGCCAATAGAATGAGGAACCGTCAATTTTGAGTGTTTGGTTGTACCATAGTGAGGATAAGTGGGTGTGTTTTATTTTGATCTTGAGGTGAGAGTCTAGGAGTAGGATGGCTCTTTTGGTGTTCTGTATGATGTTTCTAGAGTGTGGTAGATGGGAGGTGGCCAGTACCATATGTATTATAATGTCATGTTATAATGTCATGTTATGCATCCTAAGTGTTATCTAGAATTACGGGTCTATGCTATATCCTCTATGCATTACACTGTTCAATCAATTTTGCAGAATGTTCACTGCATCATCTTATGCACAGCCTACACCCCCTCCCTATGCTGTATCCATCCTTTCCTACTGTGTATTTATTTTGTTTACCACTGTCTACCTCTGTCTGCAAAAATTTAATAAAATACTTTGAACTAAAAAAAAATAGGTGAAGATAATAGTAAGTGTATCTGTTTTTCCAATTAAAAGGCAAAGTACACTGTAATACCAACTTCTCAATAATTGAGGATCGATTAAATCAAAGACCACTCGCTGCCTTAAAAGCTAACTGCATGAAATATGATATCACGTATTTCTTTAAAATATGGGCTGAAGGATATTCAGGTAAGTACTTTGTATATGAATAGTTACAAGATACAACAATATTTTAAAGTAACAAACTATAAATTAAACGGATATTTCTACTTTATTGTCCACAGATATACATGAGACTAGAATATTTCGCTTTAACATAAACCACTTAACTTGCATTTTTATACCAATAAATGGTGCATGGAATGTTTCTTCAAACTTTACACTCTATCAGTAAGAATACTGAAACCATGCTGTCCTGACACCCTGTTATGTAAACCATGGGAGCACTAATCCTGGTGGTAATGTTGAAAAACGTGCTAGTGATGGAGCAAGGTTTCAAAATTGAAACTTGCTTGTACGCAATCCTCCTCATAGTATTAATTTACTAAACTTGTATTGTCAAAACTAACATTTGCATTCACAAACACAAGAGGGACAGAAGCTTTCTTATGTGTTTTACTAATGAATAACGCTTGTCTGTAATCCAAAATGTCCGCTAAAGCGCGGGAACTTCATTGCGCATGTCGCAACCTGATCACATGGTGTGACGTCTTTCTTTGCTTGGTGGGAAACTTCTGCTTCTGCGCAGTGTGCACTAAAATGGCCGCTAAATGTTTTCACATGCTTAAGCTTGCTCTCATGTCATTATTAAATTGTCATTTTCTTAACGCTACTAATGCAGGATAGTATTATAATTAAATGGGAATAGAGTAGGAAAAGTGGGTATACAGTGAAACTTTTTATTTGTGATTTTAATATTTTCTTCTTGCACTTTTAGTAATTCGTAAACTTGGGCCTGGGTTGGTGACTTGAAACTCGAGAGACAGATGGTTCTGCGCATGTGTCCTGTGTGCCTGCCAAGTGAAGTCAACTTGGACATCTCCCAAGGCCATGACCCATTGGCCGAAGATGATGTACTTTATGTTTCCGGCGGACAAAATGATACTTTTCCCCTGTAAAATGTATAACATTTGTCGTGAGACGGGTGGGAAATAAAGTGAATGTATTAATTTGAAGGGGCGGGAAGCTAAAAACAATAGGCTTCACAATTTAGGCCAAATTTGACATGATGCGAGAATCCAACCCCTGTCCCTGTCCAATCAGAAGTAGTGGTCCCATAATGTTAGCAACATTAAGGGGAGGTACATGGGCGTAGAAGGGTATAATAGAATATAGCATTAGTTAATTAGTCAGAGCATGCGTTCATGAAGAACAGGCGTCCATACTACCAGAGCGCTCTTAGCTCCAGACTGCCAAGCTGATCGGTTGCTGACTGAATCCCTGTCCGGAAGAGGACCTGAGGAGGGGGCGGCGGAGTCCATTAGACGGGAGAATCGAGGAGAAGTTGAGTATCAGAGAGGGGAACGGCGCAGGCATCGTTGTAGAGAGGTTACCGGTCCTGTCCTGATCCTGGAAGAAGTCTTTGCTCTTCATCCTTCCTGGGTCCTAGCTTTTCCAACTCCTTGGCCAAGGGGCTTGGTTCTCGCATTTAGGTAACTAAACTGCAACCTTTAGTTGCGCTGCTGTCTCTATCTTCTCTTATTCCTTAAACACCGTCATTTATTAGCAAATCATTTCTATGCTTTTTTCTTGGGTATTTCAATCAAGTACCGTGTTTTCTGTTATTTTACTCTGCTAAAACTTTAGATAAACATTTTAAAACTTCCTGACTCAGTGGTTATTTCAGGATTATATATTATAGTGAATGTCACTCATTTTAAACTTCCCAATTAGCAAAGGATCCATTGGAAAGTTATTACTCTTCAATCAGAAGGTAATTGGTAGCAGGGACTTTGATAAAAGAGTACATCTCACACCCAGCATAAGTATTAGTGTAGTGTGAATGTATGGGCCCAAGTGAGTATATGGTGTATGAATGTTGTTGGCTAATATTGCGCTGGATCAGTTTTCTGGTAAGCAGAGGACGTTTTTGTTACTCTTTGTTAATTGGGTAATGAGAATTTTATTTGTATTTTTTTATGAACTAACATCCGCTTATTTTTGAGTTTTGTTATATGTTGTCCAGAATACCCCGGGGTAGGTAAAAAGAATAGTGGGTGGCAAGTGGAAGCCATACTGCAGTGAGGTTATCTGTCAGGCAGAAATAGTACTGAGAAGTTAAGCAGGACTTCAAGTACTCGTTAGGGACTCTATGCGTGTGAGTAATAGCAAAAAGGGTACGCTAATAAAAATGTGATGTTATATCACCTAGTAAGGGTAACATCGGAGAAGTAACAGGTACTCTTGGAGCTTGTGTGAAGAGTAGACGGAAGTGTTTTACTCGTAGTGTATGTATTAGTAAACGGAAAGGTTTTACTAAAGTGTGGAAGAAACTATCTTTTTCGAAATTAGTGGAAACTGGCACGATAGCGAATGTTTTATGTTGTTACTGAAATTTAATTAAGATTTATAGAGAAAATAAGTTTGCGTAAAGTTTTGTAAAGGGAGGGTCAGTTGCCGGAGAGGGAGCTGACGTCACAAAACGCCACGCTGTGGTAGGTTGAAACAGCGGGTGTGGAGAGACACTTGTAAAGGAGGGGTCAGTAGTCAGGAGTAGTACTGACGTCACAGGTGCCGCGCTGGGATTGGTTAAACCAGCGAGAACAGAAAAGAGCAGATTGTAAAGGAGGGGTTGACAGAGAAACGTCACCAAAAGGCCGCGCAAGGATTGGCTCGGAAATAAAAGATAGCAGACATTTGATTGGTCGAAATTATAGAAGCATACTTCTTAGTGGATAAGGATTGCATGTTAAAACGCGATCCGACTTTAACAGGAACTCGTCCGGATAGGAGATTCCTAGGTTTTGCAGAATATAATTTTGTACACAGAAGATTAGATAGAATGTACGGAGAAAGGAGAAAAATGTCATTCTTACAAAAGATTAAGAATTATTTTAAAAAGGACAAACCAATCAAAACTAGAGAAGGAATTATTATTCCACCAGCTAAAACGCCAGCATCATTTATGATGATGGAGAGAGGTTATCATACTTGTGTATGGATGGAGAATTGGATAGAATACACCAAAAATGATGGAGTATTAGCATTTCCCGAGAATGCTACCTTCAATGGAAGAATTCTTCAGAACTTGAGATTGAGGATGAATGACTTAGAACCCAGACCTAGATTAACTCAGTACGAAGCTCTAGAAGAATGGGAAACCGAGGCATTTGAGCGGGATAGATCTAGAAGTAATAGGAGTTACCCAGGATTTTACCCCAGATATTTACGTGAGTCGAGAGAAGGTCAGATGAAACAATGGAGAAGGGCAATGATTACAGAGGGACTGTATCCATTATTTACAGAAGGAGAGAAATCAGGAAGCAAATGTACAGAAAAGACAAAACATTTAATGAGAAATGAGGATTCAGAAGACGAATTTATGGAAGAAATGTTAAGAAATCCCCCACCATATCAGGAAGGGACAAGTGGATGCACCCCAAGTGCACCACCGAAAACTCCAATGGTACCACAAGTAATGCATGAATTTACCCCGACTAGAATACTTCATGACAAAGAAAAAGAAGCTCTAGAAAAGACCAGAGCAGAATTAGTACGGAAAATAACTCAGATAAAAGTACACCCTGATTCATTGACTATTCCTGTAACAATTGGTCCAGTAGTTCCATTATATGGTACTCAGGGAAATTGTCCTCAACCGATACTTGCACCTACTCCTGTGAGTAATCCCAAACCTGAAGCTCCAGTTATAACTGAGGATCAATTTAGTGACTGTGAATCCACAATATCACTTATGGATTTGCCTATTTGAGGTTCTGTAAATAGTACTCCAAGAAAAGATGTACCTGGAGGTTCAAAAGATGTAAGTTTAGTAACTTCATCAGGAGCAAAAAGTGCTACCATAGTAACACCTGAAGATCTAGAAAGATGGGTACAGGGGTCAGTTAAACAGTGCACACCTCCGAAAATAATGGACATTCATAAATTAAAAGTTGAATTAGAAGAAATAATAGCAGGAAATATAGGACTAGAACGATTAAATACTTATGATGAAGAAGAATTATTGTTCCTGTGCAGGAGTATCACCAGAAATGTAAAGATATTCCATGAAAAATTGTCCAATTTAGCACTACAGATGGGAATCGAAATAGGGAGATCAAAAGTACTACAGAAACCCTATAGAGCAGAATTTTCAGATAAAGATTTAGAAAATATGAATGCCTCTGGAAGAAGATTATAAATAAGAGAATTAATGTTAGTTTTGCAAAAATGGGGAGACCTAGATAAATGGAAAACTAGGTGGGCCAAGAAAAAGGAAGAAGCACGAACAAGTAGAACAGCATCTGAATATGTGATGAAGGAAGCAGGAAAAGCAGATCAAATGTATCCAATGCGCGAAGTTGCGGGAGGAGGATATGTACATGTCCCATGGAGCAGACAGGATATTTTATCATTTACGAATGATTTTCCAAAGCTGAGGGAAAAGCCAATTCAATGGTACAAGCAGGTTGAAAGGTTTGTGAAGGTGTCAAAGGTATTGTTGAAGGATTTGGATGGTCTGTTTGACATAGTGGTACCTGCCGATTTATGGACAGATTGTAAGATCACAGTGGATTGGCCAAGTGATGAGTATCCCAGAGATCCGAAAACAGGTGCCACGTCAAATGACGTGATGAAAAAGTATCAGCAGGTGATAACATACCTGAAAGGGAAAATACCCCCGAAAGAAACAGATTGGGTGAAAATAGATCGAACTACCCAAGAAGCTAGTGAAACAGTACACTCTTATTATGAGCGCCTATTGCAGGTGTTTAAACAGTATAGTGGATTTGAGGACATTGGAGACAAAAACATGAGTCAGTTTGTGCATCGGTTTGTTTACGGTCTAAAGCCAGAGATTTGCCAGATGATTAAACAACACATGCTGTGTTGGCAGGGAAAGCCCATAGATGAAATTTTGAAATATGCGAAATATTGTGGAGACGATATTGAGGATAGACACAAGAAATTGCAGGAAAAAGTAATGTGGGCACAGGTGAAAATGGCAGAGAAGCAGGGAATTAATTTGGAAAATCCGAGTGAAAATCCAGGAAAAGATTCTGGAACGAGTGGTGATACGGGGAATGGTGGAAAATTTAGAGGACGAATGAGTAGAGAAGAAGCTAAAAAGAAATTTCCTTGTCATGGATGTGGAAAATTGGGGCATTGGAAGGACGAATGTAAAAAGATTCGGAATAATAATGGCCCAAATCAAAATTTAAATCTACAGATGCAGAATGACTCACAGCAGGGTGTAAATCCCCAGAGCCAATTACCACCTCCACCTGTTCAGGGTAATGTAAGAAGAGCAAAGCACGGTACAGACAATGGATGCCCAGGAGGGAGTGGTAAGAATGATTATATGACATCACAATTTCTTTTGCAGGACAATTACTGTGAATTCAACTCATGACGGTGCCTAGGAGAGGGGAAGAAGGAGTGCGTACTTGGCGCATCCTTACAGGTAGATCAGTCTGGTCCATATGTTGAAGGAAATGTGAAAGGTAATGATATTACTTTCCTTTTGGACACTGGTGCTACCAGGTCTACGGTGAGATCAGCAGACATCCCAGACCTTCCTCTCTCTGGTGAAGATATCCAAGTTGTAGGGGTAACTAATCAAAGAATAAGAACGCTCTTACAGAACCAATGGAAGTCAGAATAGGAAATTTCAGAGAAATGCACCAATTTGTAGTGTGCGATTCTAGCCCAGTAAACTTATTAGGTAGGGATTTATTATGCAAAATGAACTGTACAATTTTCTGCACGCCAGATGGTGTGGCAGTTCAGACACCAGATGAGGACCATGTATATAAAATTATGGTTGCAAAACAAGGTACAGAAATAGACGAAATGTTTTCGTTAATAACAAAAGATGAGTTGCCAGAAGAATTAAAAGGTACAGTAAACCCAATAGTATGGGATTTCACCGGAAAAGAAGTAGGACTTATGGCAAAAATAGATCCAGTTCAAATTACGGTAAAAGAAGGTGCAATTTTTCCAAATACTAGACAGTACAAAATGAGTGCAGAAGTAAAAGCAGGAGTCATTGAAGAAATAAAACGAATGGTAGAACAAAACATCCTAAAAGAAGTAATGGGTAGCCCATGTAATTCACCTATAATGGGGCTAAAGAAACCTAGTGGAAAATATAGGATTGTTCAGGACCTGAGGAAAATAAATAAGATTGTAGAACCATGTTGTCCCATAGTACCAAATCCTGCAGTAATTCTATACCAGATCCCTTGGAATGCAGGATGGTTCACAGTAATTGATTTGTGTCAAGCATTCTTTTCAATACCATTGCATCCAGACAGCCAGTATCTTTTCTCATTCAAATTTGAGAATAAAGTCTATGTGTGGAATCGTGTTCCTCAGGGGTACACAGAAAGTCCTTCCATCTTCAACCAGATACTGAAAAAGTGCCTGGAAAAATTAGTGATGCCAGGAAGCTCAGTCTTAGTCCAATATATTGACGACTTATTGGTGGCGTCAACCACCAGAGAAGACTGTGTTGTTGATTCCATAGCATTATTACATTTATTGGCTGAGGAAGGGCATAAAGTCTCACCTGAAAAGTTACAGTTTTGCAGGACAGCTGTTAAATACCTGGGACAGCAAATTGAGAGGGGAAAAGAAGAATAACCTCTGAAAGAGTAGAATTAATAAAGAGAATGCAAATGCCTGTAACCCAAAGACAAGTGCGAATGTTCCTAGGAATAGTAGGCTACTGTCGACAATGGATACCAAATTTTTCCATGTTAGCTAAACCCTTAATTAACATGACGAAAAAGAAAGCAAAGGACCCTGTTGAGTGGGAGGATGAAAGTGTAGAAGCTTTTGTAAAATTGAGAAACGCACTTTGTTCAGCACCTGCCTTAGGCATGCCTGATTATAAAAGAGAATTTGCATTATTCTGTCAAGAGAGATAAAATTGTGCACTTTCCGTCCTAACTCAGAGACATGGACTAGACAGACGTCCTATAGCGTATTTTTCTGCTACATTGGACCCAGTAGCAGTCGCGTTGCCAGGATGTTTAAAAGCAGTAGCAGCAACTTGTTTGAGCATTGAACAAAGCGAGTCAATCGTGATGGGACATCCTGTAAAAGTGTATGTTCCACATGCAGTTGTGATTCTATTGACAAGAACCCGAACTCAGCATCTTACTCCTAGTCGGCTGACTAAATATGAGAGGATAATAATGGGTGCTGAAAATGTGACCATGGTAAGGTGTACAATAATAAATCCAGCAACTTTATTGCCGGACCCATATCATGAAACAAATAAAGATGACGAAGAAGATGAACATGATTGTGTACAAATTACAGAATTATGTACAAAACCACGCCCAGACATAGAGGAACAACCTCTTAAAAAGCCAGACAGGGAGCTATTTGTCGATGGTTCATGTCAAAGACATGAAGATGGTAAACTAACTGCTGCCTATGCGGTATGTGAATTATCTGGAATAGTCGAAGCATCCTATTTACCAGGAGTAAAATCTGCACAAGTAGCTGAATTGATTGCGTTGATAAAAGCATGCAAAATTGGGAGGAATCAGAGAGTGACCATATTTACAGATAGTCAATATGGTTACGGGGTTGTGCATGATTTTGGCCAACTGTGGATGCAGAGGGATTTCATGACTTCTTCAGGATCCCCCATTAAAAATGGACAATTTGTAAGGGAATTGCTAGAAGCAATACAATCACCAAAAGAATTGGCTGTGGGGAAATGTGCCGCACACCAGTCAGGAGATGACTGGGTGGTAGTCGGCAACAGATATGCAGACCTGGTGGCTCAACATTGTGCCAAAACCAGAACGTCAGTCAATAAGAGGGTGGAAAGAATGGGAATCAGCTGCCAACTTATGCTGTATATGCCACCTGAAACTTGGAATGAGGTGAAGAAATTGCAAGATGAGGTTGATGAAAGTGAGAAAAATTTGTGGATCAAAGTGGGTTGCTCCCAAAGAGGAGAAGATGAAGTGTGGATCAGTGCAGATGGCAGACCAGTCATGCCAGATTGTTTACTCTCACACATGGCCAGAATGCATCACAGAGACACACACAAAGGGAGAGATGCAATGATTAGGCTGTTCAGACAAAATTGGTACAATCCCAAATTCAGGGCTGTTGCAGAGAGTCTTTGCCAGAGATGTCTAACTTGCCAAATGCATAATCCAGGCAGGAAAACGATAATTGGGTTTGGAAAGATTGGAAAGGCAGAGGGCCTATTTATAAGACTCCAGTTCGACTTCATACAGTTACCACCATGCAGAGGACTAAAATATGTTCTAGTCATAGTGTGTCTGTTTTCAAAGTGGTTGGAGGCTTACCCTACTAGGAGAAATGACAGTATTACAGTTGCAAAACTGTTGTTACGTGAGCTTATACCTAGGTTTGGTTTCCCAGTATCTTTGGAATCAGATAGAGGAAAACACTTTAATAGCGAAGTGATCCAGATAATCTGTGAAGCATTTCAAATCAAACAGAAACTGCACTGTGCATATCGCCCAGAGGCTTCTGGAGTGGTTGAACAATTAAATGGCACTATAAAGTCAAGATTGGGAAAAATGTGTGCATCAACATCATTAGAGTGGCCAGACGCATTGCCACTTGTCTTGATGGGAATCAGAAGCATACCTGACAGAAAGACAGGATTGAGCCCCCATGAAATAATGATGGGAAGAGCAATGAGACAAACACATGTTCCCACAAACAAATTAATAAATATATCTGATGATATGGTTCTGGATTATTGCAAAGGATTGGCTGACCTAGTGCGTTCTGTCTCTCATCAGGTTGGAGAAGACGCAGTTTCCAGGCAGCCTGAACTAGAACATGATCTGAATCCTGGTGATTGGGTGGTAGTGAAGAATCACACCAGAGAAACGTGTCTATCACCCAGGTGGAGCAGACCTTGTCAAGTTATATTGACCACCAATACAGCAGTGAAGTGTGCAAGATTTCCTAATTGGATTCACGTAAGCCACACAAAGAGAGTACCAGAACCTGAAGAAGAGAATCCACAGACAACGCCAATCACTGAAGAAGCTGAAGGTTGCCCAGCTGAGGAATCTCAGGCTAGAGGTTCGAGAGAAGCTGACGGAGAACAACCGAGCACAAGTCAGGATTGGATACCATTGGTAGAAGTTCCTGAAGTATATTACAGAACGAGAAATCAAACAAAATTGGAAGAAATTGAAGAAGATCAGATAGGTGAAGAAGAAGCAGTTCAGGATCAAGAAGAAAAGATAGTAAAAGATCCTGAACAAAATAAAATAGGGAAAGAAAATTGGACACAAAACAGTGAAGATTTAATAGACTTTACACAGGGAAAGACAGGTTTAGAAGAATCCGGTCAGGCTGCAGAAGTTCACAGTGCAATAAGCCCTGATCTGAAGCAGTTAGATCAAGAAGAATTCACTAAAGAAAAAGGGGTTGATACAAATGAACATAAAGAAATAAAAAGGGAACAAGGTCAACATCTTGAAAGTCATTGTGGAGCTACTGAAGAAAAACCAATCAGATCTGAAAAAGAACAAACAAAAGAAACAGTAATAAAAGAAAACAAAACAGTATTGAGCAGTGAAAATAACGAGATCTTTGAAGACGTAAACAGAGAAACAGTGCCAACCAAGAAAACAAGAAAAGGAGATCATTGGCCAAGTGTCATTAAAAGAGTAAAATACCACATAACAACCAGCAGTGAAGATCCAGAACAAGTACCTGAAGTGACAAGTCAAACTGAACAAGAGAAAAAGTCAGGAAAAAGAAAAAGTAAAAGACTGAGACTTGTGAATAACAAATTCAAGGGTCCTGACTGGACTTATATCATTCTTGAAGATTTTGAAAGCTCAGAGTCAAGTGACAGTGGTGGCGAAGGAACAAGTGCAGAACTAACATACGAAGAAGAAACAAGACCACCCTGACTAAACAAAAGAATCCTCTAAAGAAAAGAAGAAGAGATAAGAAGAGCAATCTTCCTTGTCGAAAAATGCCTGATGATAGAGTTACTGGGAGACCAAAACGAAATTGTTGTAGGAGATGCTGTGCAATTTGCATATGTAGTCTAGTATTGGTGCTTATAGTATGGTTAGTCCTGATTGTAGCAGTTCCTTACCTTATGATAATAGATAAGAAGATTAATAATGAAACCAAAGGGAGGACAGCAAACATGAAGGGTAATAGAGTAGAACTAATGGCAGAAGATGAGGCAGAAATTCATCATGAAATAGCTGACAACGACACTAGTTTAAATGTTTTCACAAAATTGTTGTTTCAATATGTAGACACAATGGAAGTTAGTAATTGTTATGTCTGTATGAAGTTACCTGAATCAGTAGCGGAAGGATTAACATACCATCATTTACCACTGACATATGGCATCTCATGTAGTGTATTAACAAGTTTATTTTACAGAACAGGTAGACTGCAGTATTATTATTCAAACTTAGATGTGATATTTTCTGAGGTTCCGATTCGCAAGAGTCTGAACCCAGTGCTTAGTAGTCAAGACGCACAGTTTATGGGAGAGTTTTTCTTAACAATGAAATCGATAGACATAACACATGCACATAGACTCAATCTAACATGTTCTTTACTGGAAGAAGAAAAGATATTTTTGAATTTAGTAGAAGATAGAAGACATGATTTTCAAAAGAAAGCTTCAGAGCATAAGGCTCAGTTGCCACCTTGGGCGGAGAAAGAAGGAAGTTATACACCTGGTAAAGCTCAAGCTGCAATGGCTCTGGATTACGTAAAGAAAGGGAAAATTTGTCTACATAGGTTAAAGACTGATTATAACAATGTTTTCATCGGTACCAGTGAATGTGAACACAATTTTTTAATTCTTGGAGGTTGGGGACTCAAAGGAGGAACTGATTCAGTTTTTCCTGGAATTTATTATGTATGCGGGAATAAGGCTTACTTTAGGCTTCCTGCACGGTGGTATGGAAGTTGTTATTTTGGAATAGTTTTTCCAAAGATATACCACGTAAAAAGAAACACTGGAAGCAATGAAAACAATAATGAATTAATACGTAGTAAAAGAGCTAGTTTTTCAGAAATTGTAGGTGATATATTTGGTGCATTGATACCTTCAGTGGGAATAATTCTGAACTCAAGGAAAATATGTAAATTGTCTACAGTGGTTGATCGTTTATCAACGGATACTGCTGGAGGTTTTCTAATGATTAATACGGAAATGGTTGCGATTAGATCTATGGTAATGCAAAATAGACTTGCTCTTGACATTCTATTGGCAAAAGAGGGAGGAGTCTGTAAATTATTGAAGACGAAACATTGTTGCACTTATATTCCTGATAAGAGTGCAGAAATTGGAACATATATTCAGAACATAACTAAACTTGAGAAAGAACTTAAACCACTGGAAGTTGATAGTGTATGGGAAAGATTGACAAATAGTATTTCGTCAATTGGAACCTGGTTTGCTAATGTAGGGAAAGGACTTATAGGTCACATATTAGTACCCCTAGCAGGGATAGCAATAATAATATTGTCAATAACCATATGGTGCAAATGCTGTAGAAAGAATGGAACATATAAAGTGACAGGAAAAGGAAAGAAGAGAAAACTAGATGAAATAGAACTTGAAGAATGGAGAAGTGATTTATACAAAAAGTTGAAAGGGGATGTGAAAAACAGAAAATGTAACAATGAGAATGAAACGAATTGCTAGAAGTTGGCATCTGATTGAGGGTAGTAATTTTGATGGCTCAGAAACGCCATCAGAGAGGGGATTGATGGAGCAAGGTTTCAAAATTGAAACTTGCTTGTACGCAATCCTCCTCATAGTATTAATTTACTAAACTTGTATTGTCAAAACTAACATTTGCATTCACAAACACAAGAGGGACAGAAGCTTGCTTATGTGTTTTACTAATGAATAACGCTTGTCTGTAATCCAAAATGTCCGCTAAAGCGCGGGAACTTCATTGCGCATGTTGCAACCTGATCACATGGTGTGACGTCTTTCTTTGCTTGGTGGGAAACTTCTGCTTCTGCGCAGTGTGCACTAAAATGGCCGCTAAATGTTTTCACATGCTTAAGCTTGCTCTCATGTCATTATTAAATTGTCATTTTCTTAACGCTACTAATGCAGGATAGTATTATAATTAAATGGGAATAGAGTAGGAAAAGTGGGTATACAGTGAAACTTTTTATTTGTGATTTTAATATTTTCTTCTTGCACTTTTAGTAATTCGTAAACTTGGGCCTGGGTTGGTGACTTGAAACTCGAGAGACAGATGGTACTGCGCATGTGTCCTGTGTGCCTGCCAAGTGAAGTCAACTTGGACGTCTCCAAGGCCATGACCCATTGGCCGAAGATGATGTACTTTATGTTTCCGGCGGACAAAATGATACTTTTCCCCTGTAAAATGTATAACATTTGTCGTGAGACGGGTGGGAAATAAAGTGAATGTATTAATTTGAAGGGGCGGGAAGCTAAAAACAATAGGCTTCACTATTTAGGCCAAATTTGACATGATGCGAGAATCCACCCCCTGTCCCTGTCCAATCAGAAGTAGTGGTCCCATAATGTTAGCAACATTAAGGGGAGGTACATGGGCGTAGAAGGGTATAATAGAATATAGCATTAGTTAATTAGTCAGAGCATGCGTACACGAAGAACAGGCGTCCATACTACCAGAGCGCTCTTAGCTCCAGACTGCCAAGCTGATCGGTTGCTGACTGAATCCCTGTCCGGAAGAGGTCCTTTTGTACCCCCCTTTTGTATCGCTGAGGAGGGGGCGGCGGAGTCCATTAGACGGGAGAATCGAGGAGAAGTCGAGAATCAGAGAGGGGAACGTCGCAGGCGTCGTTGTAGAGAGGTTACCGGTCCTGTCCTGATCCTGGAAGAAGTCTTTGCTCTTCATCCTTCCTGGGTCCTAGCTTTTCCAACTCCTTGGCCAAGGGGCTTGGTTCTCGCATTGAGGTAACTATACTGCAACCTTTAGTTGCGCTGCTGTCTCTATCTTCTCTAATTCCTTAAACACCGTCATTTATTAGCAAATCATTTCTATGCTTTTTTCTTGGGTATTTCAATCAAGTACCGTGTTTTCTGTTATTTTACTCTGCTAAAACTTTAGATAAACATTTTAAAACTTCCTGACTCAGTGGTTGTTTCAGGATTATGTATTAT
Source organism: Calotriton arnoldi (assembly GCA_963921515.1). NCBI lineage: Eukaryota > Metazoa > Chordata > Amphibia > Caudata > Salamandridae > Calotriton > Calotriton arnoldi. Next base: position 764,643 of record CAWUFW010001575.1, read on the forward strand.
AGTGAATGTCACTCATTTTAAACTTCCCAATTAGCAAAGGATCCATTGGAAAGTTATTACTCTTCAATCAGAAGGTAATTGGTAGCAGGGACTTTGATAAAAGAGTACATCTGACACCCAGCGTAAGTATTAGTGTAGTGTGAATGTATGGGCCCAAGTGAGTATATGGTGTATGAATGTTGTTGGCTAATATTGCGCTGGATCAGTAGTATGCCAAGATTCCTGTAACGTCCTGGTTAAGTAGGTATTCTTTGTACTTGGAGGTAATAGCAATTATATCAGGATTTCTTGTTACACAATAAATATCTTCAGAAAGTGTTAGTATTTTACCATGCAGGCAACATAAACCCACATGACAGTCCATGTATTGTAGGGCACATTTCTGTGAAGGAAATAGAAGAGCAGTAACATGCCATCAGGAAGCCATAAAAGGTACTTAAGTGAGGCATCAGCCCAGCAGGATAGCAACAGTCACCCACATATACAGCACCAGATATAGTTACTAAAATGAGATGCCATAGTCATATAGAATAGAAGCACCCCAATGCTGGGTTCTGTCGTATGCATCACTTGCTCAATACATACCATTAGATACATACCTATGGCTGTAGAAGTTGCATTCAAATCACTATGTGTTCGTCAACTTGCATGGAAAACGCACAATAAATGCATTATCATTATCTGGATGATTTATATAGCTTTGTCGCAACTGAACAGAGAAAAACGCTGTTGCCATGTGAAGATGCAAGAATTTATAGATAGAGACAGGCCAGGGTAGATGTTTATATCAGAGGTGGCACACATGTAAATAATGAACACCTGCCGTCTGGTCATGCATCAAGAAAGACAGATCAGGATCATTCAAGGGCAAGAGGATTGTGCAATTGTGCGGCTGTATCATTTTCTACATAATCATGGATATGCACATTTGCCACATAATAGAGCATATGCTGAATAATCTGCAGATCTCGTTAAAAAAGTGTCTCTAGCTTGAATATATCAAAAACTACTAAATAAAAAGTGCCACACAGAGGCAAACCCTTTGCAAAGGTTAACAGCTCACCTTTCATTTGCAAATTTCTGTGTTCATCTTATGAATTGGTATTAATAAGGTACAGCTTTGAACATACTGTCTTAATAGTTGTCAAAATTCAGAAATAACAGAATAATGCAGATATGGTTTGTCCACATTATGTTGCTTAATTGGTCTTTTCTTGCCACATACTTTTGTCAACACTATCGCATAATTTGGACCTCCACTCTCACATAATTTCAATGGACCAAGGTAGAACCTTTGGCAGCCAATGTGCTTGATGCAAGAAGTGCCTGACCTAAGGTGGCCAGCCTTTTTCTTAGAGATTTTGAGAAAGAAGTCGATCTGAATGAATTTATTTCCTGGGGCAGACTAGTTTATTAATTTTGTTTGAGGGTAAAATGGCAGCTGAGATTGAATGAGACATTGTGTGATTTATGAGTCTGAGGAGGTGGAAGGAAATCTATCCTGTGAATTACAGTTCACCTGCACAGTCTCAGCTAGTTTTGCTTTATCTGCCAGCAATTGGATGGCATCTAACAGTCAATGATAGAGTGGTTTGGTTTGAGTAGAACAAATCCTGGGCGCTCCTGATGATTTCCTTGAAATGTCGCTAGATGATCCACTGGGTGCATCTGTTGAGATGGGGTTGATACTGGCATATACATGGTACTGGTGGAGTGCTATCTAGATATTATCCAAATTTTCAGTCTGGAGATTTGAGGGGTAACTCTGCATCCTTCTGATTTAAAAAAAAACCTTTACTAAATGCTTTTTCAAAGGTTACATGTTGTCAATTACTGTGTTATCTCTAGCATCAAATGACACGACTGTTGTGTCACAAGAGTCAAAGATCATATGATGTTGTTCCTTGTAATTGCATCAATGAGACCACTACTGATACCCCCATTATTTTGGTATCTTATGGTCCACAGTTTACCACACAAAGATGTAGCACGTTCTGAATCTGGTCCAGCTACTCTAAACTGCAAAACTTGCAATAAAAAAGTGAAAAACACTTAGGGGTCGATTCCGATTCGGGCCGGAAATTTCCCCGACCGAGCCGGACCCGGAGAGATTTCCGACCGAATCGGACCCGTGCAGTCCGACCGAACGAGTCCGATGCGTCCGTATGTTATCGGACACGAGTCGGTCGGACTCCCATTGAAGTCAATGGGAGCCGGTCGTACAACGCGTGACGCGGGCTCCCATTGCCTCAATGGGTGCGAGGCGGACAAGGGCGCCCCTACAGCGAGTACGCCGCGAGGCGCTCGCGGCGTACACGCACAGGTAGGGGGACCCTTGGGTCCCCCTGTGTGCGCCTCGCACGGGTACGCGTACAGGGGGTCCGACACGGACCCCCAAAGTACGGCTCCGACAGCGGAGTTCGAGTCGGACGGCGCGAGTCGGTCGGAGCGGTCGAGGTGCGCATCGTACTTACCCGGCCGGAAAACGTCTCCATTGCGCGGTGCGAGCTCGGGTCCGACCGAGTCGGTCGGAGCGGTACGGTCCGGGTACGAGTCGGTCGGAGCGGTCGGGTCGCCCGGACGAGTCGGTCGGCGAGTCGCATCGTACTCGCTCGGCCGGACCCGCGTACGGTTCGGTCGGGTAACAGGCTTTCGCATGGCTTTTTTCCCGACCGAATGGTATTGGGTGCGCCTCCGACCGAGATCGGAATCGGCCCCTTAGTTGTATCATCTGAACATACCCTTCTCAAACAAATGCTGGAGCCATTGAAAATCAGCAATAAAAACATAACTACTATATTGCCAAATTACTCTACTGATTCTATGTCAAGAGATAAAAAAAAGTTATCATCAAACAAAAAAAAGCTTTAGGCTTACTGCACTCAAAGATCACAGAAGATGACAATTAAACTAAGGAAATGCTGACTATCTGCTAATCCTTTACCAAAGAGAAATATTTCCACCTCACATCCCCACCAGTGGTATAAGAATCTTATTCACTCTCAAAAACTGAAAAAAACATGTGAAGGCTACTACAGCTATAGCAGACACCTGACATGCATTTACGGGGCTTTTACAAATTGGCTGCAGTTAGACCTGACAGCCCTTAGGGTAGTCTTCTCCCAAATGTGTTGCCTACTCACCTCCTGTTGCTGAAATTCGTTTTTATTGGCTTTAGGACTCTGTGCCTTTACCAGTGCTAAACAGTACTAAAGTGCTTGTGTTCACTCCTTACACCAAGGTAAAATTGGCCTGTAACCGATTGGCACATTTAATTTACCTATAAATCCGAAGTAAAGTGGTACAACATGTACCCAGGGCCTGTAAATTAAATGGTATTAGTGAAACTGCAGCACTTATTGTGCCACCCACATAAAACATGTCTCAGGCCTGCCTTTGCAGCCTGTGTGCAGTTTTAAACTGCCAATTTGATCTGGCCATGCCTAAACCTCCCTTTTAATACATGTAAGTCACTCCTGAGGTAGGCACTAAACAGCCCATAGGGCAGAGTGCAATGTATTTAAAATGTTGGACAAACTTTTTGGTTTTACATTTCTTGGTAGTCAAAAACTCCCAAATTCGTTTTTCACTATTGTAAGGCCTACCTCTCCCATAGGATAACATTAGGTTATTTTATTTCATTATATAAGAGTAATTTCCAAGTTTTAATTGGGAATAGGTCAAAAAGTCAAGTTTGGTCTCGAAGGAATTGTAATTTTAAACCCCCTTTAATGGTAAAGTCAGATTTTAATTCACCATTCTGAAAATGCCACTCTTAGAAATTTGGCATTTTCTTCCATAACCATTTGGTGCCTGCAGCCTGTGTCCTGGGTCACGTGATTGTGAATAGTTGGCAGTTGGGCTTTGTGTATTCCTCCCAGACAGTGAGACAAAGAGGAACTAGGTTTTGTAAGGATGGGAGGGGCAGAGCTGTTCCATGACCAATTTACATTTCAAAGGAGCTACCTCGGCACACTCACAAAGAACTTGATGCCAGTCTATTGTCACCCTAGACCTCTTGGAGCCTGGGTATGTTATGTTCCATATAGGTACCCCAATATAGGCTCAGGTAACCTTTCACCTATATTCTCCCCTCCCATTACACTGCATAACGGTTCTTAGTACTGACCTGTTACCTAGTAATCTCCAAAGATGATATGGGGTTTTCTCCGAAGAGCTTGAGCCTCATTCATTATGCATAAGGATTCTTGGAATCACAGCAGGACAGCAGGCCTACCATCTCCTGCATAATAACTATGTATAAGGGTCATTCCTTCCGTCATCCTAGTCCGACATGACACAGCAAGGTATATCCCCAGGGGGTACCACTTTGGGTATATATACACCATATCTTGCTGAGGTAGTCAGAGGAGAAAAGGACATCCATGCTGACACACTGACGCGAGACGCTGAGGCTCCTGCATGCAGACACTCCAGCTTGCATTGGTCTGACATCCCTTGCGGGATGTCCATCTCGAGACCAAGACGGGGTCCCACAGTCTCTCACCCACATACATGCTAGGTACACATAGGTACATCTAGTTAGGGGCGCAACGTAGGAGTACGCATTTTACTGTCATGTATTTTAGATACTTGCCTGTATTCATTGTTTTAGCACGATGGTGGAAATCTACCATCCTTTTACTCTGTTAGTGCTTATAATCATTTATATCTGTTACTGTCTAATGGTTGTTTCAGCACATCTAATTTACACTAGACTGACGCTGGTTCAATAAATGTTTATTGAAAAACGTCCCCACCGTTTATTCTGTGTATCTCTCTGAGACAAAGTGGGCACGAGTGACTGAGCGAAAAGTAGTACACTGCTTCCACGATCCTGAGGGATCAGGGTTGTCATGTTCGATAGTTGCCAAGAACTATTCTCTCCTTGGTAAGAGGGGTTTCTAGTGGCACTGTGAGCTAGCTGGTGTACAGGCTAACATACCCAGTAGGGGTGTCTAGAATCAGTCTGGCACCAATCCTATAGTGTATGTTGTCTAAACGTGCAGATCCTATATAGGTTTATAGGAACTACACAAGAGATAGGGGAGGAAGGAAATTCCAGAACCAGATGTGAGGGGAAGTCTAGACCTTTCACTCATTTGAAAATCTGGCCCAAGGTATAAATATTGGACTTTGAGACCCATCCTGAAGTACACTCCTGGAGCTGTGGAAGAAATCAGAAGGACTGCCTTCTACTCAGAGGTTTACCCTGTTGCTTGAAGTCTGCCTTCTTTCTCAGAGGACTCCCCTGCTGCTAACATGGAACTGCCTTGCTGCTACAGGTCTGCCTTGTTCTTTGATAGACTGACCTGCTGTCTGAGGCCTGCCTTGCTGCTTGAAGAAGAGAGGACCATCTCCTTGCTCCCAGAAAGACATGAGTAACTCCAAGGGACAGTTGATTGACATCCTGTTCTGAGCTACAGGCATACTACAAGCTCCAGAAGCCTCCCTGCAACTTACCAGCATACCTGCTGCAACTAGACCTGCCTGAGCGCTGCTAGCCTCTGCTAGAGTGGGTCCCTTACCCTCAAGTGGTGACTTCCTAGGTCCTGGACATTTGGCTGGCATCTGAGTGCTCTCCTCTGTAAGGAAAGGAGAATTCCTGAAGTTTTGGGCTCTTCGTGACCATAATTGGTCGTGTTCATGCTGAGACTGCTGCTCACGACAACCGCCAGCACGAAGCTCTGGTGAATCTGACCCTTTGCGCTACAGTGATCTCCAGCGATGACTGGGAACGCAAGATCTGCCCTTCACACTACAGCAGCAACAGCCCATGGTGACTGCCAAAGTGAAGCTCCAGCAACCACCATCTGCAATGCCTGACCGGATCTTTGCTCTACAGCAATGACCATCCGCACCGCCAGACCAGCTCTTTCCGCTACCGCAACAACGATCCGCAATGCTCTCCTTGCAGCCTCCTCCATCGCAAACTAGACTCTTCACACCAGACTTTGAGAAGGAAACGTTTTCAGCAAGACTAACCTGGTCCCAGTATCTGGCCCGTGCTCTATTGCGGTTGGCTCGAAGTTGTGACTTTCCCTCGGGCTGGCACAACCAGATGAACGCGAGTAGATCTTGGTGCTTTTCAGCACTATACTTACCTAAAATTTTGAAATTGCATATCTTCGGTTCTACCAATTGTATTTCTGTCATTCTGGTATCATTTTATTGATTAAAAAAACATTATAAAGGGAACCTCTCGCAACAGAGATGGGGAAATGATACCACTTCCCCTGGGATCACAGCTTACTGGACTTTGGACGCAGCTTTGACTCGTCTACCGGTTTGTGTCCCCATCACCCTCCCCCTCCTCCTTCCAGGCTGTGTCTCTCACCCTCCCCTCCTCCATTCTCTTTCTACTTCCCCTACTCCTACCCCCCTCCCCTGAATCTCTCCCCTTGACTGCTTTTTTCCCTTACATATACGTCCTTATTGTTTGTCTCGACCTTACATGTAACTATGTTGCCATGCTCTAATAACTGTGTAACCTTTATAACGATGTAACCTACAACTATGGTCTGATACTCATGTAAAGCGCTCTGATACCTCCGGGTCTAGCCAGCGCTATATAAAACCTTTAAAATAAAATTTAAAAAAAAATAAAAAATTTTTTTAATTGGTCTGGGCTTTTTCTTGTGTTGTGTTTTCATTGTATTGCTGTTTGAGTGCTGCATACTTAACATGTTTACTCCAAGTTAGGACTGACTGTTTTTGTGCCAAGCTACCAGAGGGTAGGGGTGGACATAATTCTCCCTAGCATAACATATCGTAATTTAGAATGGTATTTGTTCCTAAGTAACCTCAACTTCTCTTTATTACGTATTTGTTACTAGTAACAATAAACCAGAAGAAACTTACTTTAAGAGGCATTACAACAATGAAATGGCAATACAAATCTACAGACCAATTACTATTGATCCAAACTCAAACAACAAGAAAAACCTTCCATTTTGAAAAAAATGACTAATTGGTACTTTATTAAAGTCTGTGCAGCGTGGGTAGCAGCGGGAGGTGCGTATTATTCCCCCCTGCTCCTATAACATGACGCATTTGGCTGCAGAGCTGTAAAGTTCAGAAATACCCTTTGTTGCATTCCTGAGGACCACGCCCCATCAGGTCTTGGAATTTGCATAGGACCACAAATCATGCTGTTCAAAGCACACTGCCATCAGTGATTAGCAATATTTCTTTGTGCGCTGTGATTACTGTCATAGCTGAATCCGCCCTTTCTGCAAAACACAGTGCGTGAATAAACAGCACTTGTCTGTGGTTAAATATGATTATCTTGGCTCCGTGTAACAGTGATAGGTTCAGCAGAGACTGACTCCTTTGTTCACTACAGATATAGACAATTAAAGCATTTTTTTTATCATTTAGCAGGGCTGTACCCTGAGAGCAAAAAACACTCCAGCAAAAATACAATAATTATCAGTTTTCAAGTACATTTTTCCACCTGATAAACATGTATTTGCAAATAAATGAGCAGTAACTTGAGCGAACTGTGGGGCATATCATCAAGCCAGCGATAAGAAATTATCGCCGCTTTAGCGTCTGTTTTCAGACGAAAAGCGGCGTTAATTTTATCGCTGTATTAGCAAGGCCACGCTATCGCGTGAATCCTTGCCCTATCGCCCTTTTCCATAACGCCACCTTTGGATCTCTAATGAAATGCAAAGTGGGCGTTCCGTCCCAAAATAACTGGAGAAATGTCGTTAACCGACATTTCTCCAATTATCAAGGGAATCCCCAACAAGCATAACGATGAGAAAAGTAGCGCTAACCTTGGTTAACGCTACTTTCCTTACGCATGCTTTTAGTTTGACTTAGCCATGATATGCAATGGAAGGTGGATATCATGGTTAAGTATGCCCAGCCCTATCAACAAGCTATCGCCAAATGTCGTGCGATTATCGCTGGATTTCCAGCGATAATCGGACATTTGGCAGCTTGCGCCAGGAATTTTATCGATTCTGAGATAAGCGTTGCTAATAGCACGCTATCTCAGCGATAAAATTAATCGATCGCCGGCGATAAATATCCTAGCGCTAAGTGCGCTTAGCGATATTTATCGCCGGTTGTTGATAATATGCCCCTGTATTTCTGTATGTTCTGTGTCCATTATTATTTTGTGTGCACAGATTTGCACTGGAAATTACCACAAGGTAGAACCCGGTGCAAATTGTTGGCATTAACAGAGACAGACTCAGTTAATAATAAGATCAAGTGCTAAAATGAGTGCAAGGTGACCTGCCTTAGTGTTTACTCATGGGTCCACCAGACCTCGTTAGTGATAAACCACCCTAGACTGAATGGTAAAATATTACTTTTTGGGCCACCCCACAAATAGTTTTTGATTGGTTCTAATACGTCTTTAGCCGTAAAGAGGGCAGTGAGTGGTGCAACACCTTTTTCCCACTGTAGAAGGTAAACAGTTTTTTGGGAGGTGGTAATGCGCGAGAAGACTATTGAAGCATAGTTGTTGTATTGCATTTTCTTGGGGTAGTCTTGGGTTGTGTTCTTTTTCTGCTGTTGTGTTTTTGTGCTGAATTATTCCATTAATGTTCTGTTCTGACTGTTGTGTTGTGTTGTGCCATGCTATAGTTTTGTTCGGCTTATATTTGTTTTGTGTTGTTATGTTTAAATATTTTAGATAGGTCATCAAATACTGCTACATTTACCGTGAAAAGTACCACCTGGCACATGCATCAACAATGCCATTTGCGATTCCTTATTAGCGAAAAATAAGGATTCGCTAATAAGGAATAGCAAAAGGCTATGCATGTAGAAATCGCTTTAAAAATAGCGATTTCTAAACATTCCTTAATTGCGACTCGCAAATTGCGAGTCGCAAATAAGGAATATCTTCCCATTCATTCCTATGGGCCTAAAGGCCCATAGGAATGAATGGGAAGACATTCTCAATTTGCGATTCTCAATTAGAGAATCGCAAATTGAGAATGCAATTTCAAGTGCCAGGGTGTCAAATAGACACCCTGTTGCACCCTGAAATCTACATATGAGTACATCTTGCACACACACATGCCCCAAGGGCATGTGTGTGTGTAAATGGAACTTTGAAAAATGCACTTTAGTGCATTTTTCAAACTTTGCAAATTACCATGAAGTTCAACTTCATGGTAATTTGCTCCCCTATTAGCGAAATCGCTAGTTTTTTTACTTTAATGCATTGCATTTAAGGAATCTCAATTTGCGATTCTTTAAATGCAATGGCAATTTAAGTAATCGCAATTTAGAGATTACTTAAATTGCGATTTTTGCATTTGGGATGATGCATCCCAAATGCAATAATACCGGTCGCAAAGGGGCAGATTCTGAGAATCTGCCCGTTTGCGACCGGTTTTTGCTTTGATGCATGTGGGCCTATATTCCTAAAGAGTTTCAGGAGCAATCATCCACCACTGTGTAAGGTAGGTAAAAACGCTGCTACATCTCTTCAGCTATCTTACACCCATTAGTCTAAAACCTTTGTAGAGACCATGTATTAAGATAGCACCTCCAGCGACCACTTTATGTGATATGACCATTGCGTTTACTTCATCATTATTTGCTGAATTCGATCTACCTTCACGACTGAGGCCCTGGTTACAAGTTGGGATAATTCAGCCAGGGCGATAACTTTGGGTGAAATTCCTTCTGAAGCAATTCTCAATGCCTCCAGGTCCTGAATTATTGGGTTCACAAACTCCGTGACAGAACATTTCAGGCCCAGAAACATCAGACCTCACGTTTCTGCTGCAGGCATCAGCACAGCCAGGCCATGCCTGACCCCTGCTGCAGCCCCAGAGTTGCGACAATATCCCCTCACCCTCTCTGACAGTAGCCAGCCCTGGACTGATGGCCCCACCCTACAGCCACCTCAAGCAACAAATGTTAGTGGTTTTCTCCAGGATAATACAGTTATTTCACATTATGAGGTGACATTTTAGAATAACAGTTTTTTGGTGTGGGGATAGCGGTGGGAATTGGAGAGTCCAGCCCTCTAGCATCCTTGCACTAAAAAACCTGTACCCTCTGTGGTGAACTGCTGGACATGGTCTAGTGTTCCAGCACATACTCTATGTAACCAGCCAATCCCCGAGGGCCGGCCTTGACACTCACCCCACACTCATCCATCAAAGGCATCACAGGTCAGGTGACCATGCTATAACAGGGGCCAGTCGCACGTGCCCACGGGTTGTTCCAGTACTATACACTATGGGGCAGATTTACAAGCCCCTTGCAACACTTTTGCGCCGCCGTTGCGTCACTTTTGTGACGCAGCGGCGGCGTAAATAATGCGGCCAATTTACAACGTGACACATCTAGGGAGATGCGTCACGTTGTAAAGCCCTGCGTCACATTATACCTGCGCCAGGTATAATGGGGCAGATTTACAAGGAACTGACGCATCTGCATAGATGTGTCAGTTTCCTTGCGCCACCGGAAAATGTCCTTGCGCCACCATGGATGCACTGTATTTACAATACAGTGCTCCATGGCGCAAGGATTAACAGATGCATCAGAAATTCTGATGCATCTGTTGGCCCAAAAGTCACGCATTGCTGGAGTTGTGTCGCAAGCTCGACGCAACTCCAGCAATGTATTTTGAGGCCTATACCTACTGTACTGCGTCACTCCTTACGCATGCTTCAAGCAGGCGTAAGGTTTTGACGCAGTGGCGTCCTAAAAGTGGCGCAGTGAAATCTACAAGATTTCACTGCGTCACTTTTACGAGGCCTTCTTGCGTGGGAACGCCCACCCTGCATACATTATACCTAACGCAAGTATAATGTGACGCAGGGCATTACAATGTGACGCATCTCCCTAGATGCGTCACGTTGTAAATAGGCCGCATTGTTTGCACCGCCGTTGCGTCAAAAAAAGTGACGTAATGGCAGAGCAAGAAGGCGCAAGGGGCTTGTAAATCTGCCCAATGTATGCAGGGTAGGAGTTCCCATGCAAAAAGCCACGTAGAACTGGCGCAGTGAAATGTACAAGATTTCACTGCGTCATTCTACGCCTTCACTGCGTCAAAATCCGTACGCCTGCTCAGACCAGGCATAAGGATTGACGCAGGGCTTTTTACATGGGACCTACCTATGTTTTCTGGAGCATTGCTGGTGTTGCGTTACTTTTGTGACCAACTCCAACAATGCATCACTTTTGCTCCAACAGATGCGTCAGAATTTCTGACGCATCTGTAATTCCTTGCGCCATGGTGCACTGTATTGTAAATACAGTGCACCCATGGTGGCACAAGGACATTTGGAGCTGACGCAAGGAAACTGACGCATCTATGCAGATGTGTCAGTTCCTTGTAAATCTGCCCCTATGTTTCTGTGTGTTATTTGCATGGCTGCAGGAGGGTCTAGGGCTCTAAATATTACAATGGCGACCAGTGGGTTGTACCCTTGTGTGAGTGTGCAGCAGCCCTGAAGTTTGGTGAGGGGGAAGTGTACCCTGTTTTGAAGACACCCCTGCCAACAATCTGCACCTAGTGGGCGAGGAAGATGCTGAGCGCCTGCGCATTACCCTGCAGCAGCTGCCTACCGCAAGCCAGCTTTGGAGCGGTGATGTCCCCTAAAGTGAGCAAGGGAGAGCTGGTCTAAGGTCCTGCTGCCACGACCCAGTGAAGCTGTGGCAGGTCAGGCGAAGCGCGCACTGGCCCTTCTGGCATAAGGTGAGCCCCGCAGGTATCATTGCGAAGCTGTGATGGAAGCGTGGATGGTCCGCTGTTGTCTCCAGTGCTAGCATCACGCCCCTAAAACAAGTGAAGCGCTGTTGCCCATAGCCGTCGGCAACCCATTGCCAGCAGTACGAGAGAGCATGGCATGACAAGCAGGATCGAGGAGGCTGCCACAGACCAGGCTGGCATTCGGTCTGTGATGGAGACACAAGCCAGTGTAAGAGTAAGCCTGGTGACTGCCCATGCTGCGATGATCCTGTACTTCAGCATATCCAGGTAGCAGTGTGCATAATTTCCTGGATGGGGAAAGCCAGAGTGAGGGAGAGCACTGAGTGGCGTGAAAAGTGGCAGCACTGTTGTGGATGGCTACCCACCCCGATCAATCACCAGGTCGGGAGAGAAGTGCCTTCTGCCTTGAAGAAGGGCTGCATGCTGGAGAGAGAGGTCCGACGGTGTGAGCATACTACCTGCAGTTAGACGTGGCACCCCCTCAAGTGTGAGAAGCACGGCAAGACCCAAGGCCACACTGGCCCTGAGTGCAACTGACACTCTCGCAGTGTCATTGAGGCTGCCATGGCCTTCTGCGGTGTTGGTAGCGCCACCTATCGGCTGAGTATTGGCATTGCAACCAGCAGAATAAGGGACTCACAATGCAGCAGCCCCAACGGGGCTATCGATTATTAACATGTGAAGCCGGCCTGCATGACTGACTGAAGAGCCCGCAGCTGCCCCCAGTTACCTTAACTGGATGCCTGCAGCAGCGAGGGTAGCCACCCCCTCTCGGCAAGGACAGCACCATCAGAGAGAAAGGGAGTGATGAGGCCTGCAGCGTCAGGAAAGCTACCCGGGCCTAAGAATAATGCTGCAGAGCCACCTAGTGGCCATAGGTGGTGACTGCACCAGTTTCAAGAAAGTGTCCAGAGAAACAGCCAGCAGCGCTGAGAAAGCTGCTGTGGCCCCCAGTTGAGGTGGTGGCAACACCCACTGGCAGGAACTGCCAAGAAAATAGACTGTTAACCCCTGCAGAGAGACTCAAGTAGCCTAAAGCTGCCCCAGCCAAGCAAAGGAGAGCCAGGTTCAGTGAATCTAAAGGACCCTGTTCCTCAGTAGGAGAAAGGAGACAGGTGGGCAGCACACAGAGTGCAGCACTAAGGAAAATAAGCACTAAGGAAATTAAGAGACTGCTAAGAGTGCGCCACACCCCACCCGGTAGGCTGCCAAGTATGTAGAAAGGGAGAGTTTGCAGAACCCCAGAAGAAGCCCAAAGCTGCCCAGTCAAGAAAGCTGCCAAGAGGTCGGTAAAGCAAACTGAGTGAAACCAAAGGCAGCGCCCAAGAAAAAGAAAGGAAGTAGAGCAGCAGAAGCGGGCGTTCACCCATGCAAGGCCCTGCTCATTAGCCTGTAAGTATTGTCCGAGTCCAGTGTCGCCTGAGAAGGCTGGGTGCTCATTGGCCTGAGAGAAGAGGCCCATGACGTGGAGCAGAGGTTCCCGAAAAGAGAGGATCAGGCATGCAAGGCACCAGCAGAAGGCACCTATGGAGAAAGACTGAGGGCACGTGGTCTGTGGTGCGCTTAAGGCCGCATCAGGAAATCTGACAGCAGGGCAGTAACCCTGGAGAGAGAAAGACCTCAGAGCAGAAGAAGGACTGTTGCACAACAGGCCACACTGGTCGGCAGCCCCAGCACAGAATGGCTACAGTTGGCCCACTGAATGTGTCACAAGGAGTGACAGACCTTGACAAGCACACCCGCACCTGGGCAGGACCAAGTACTGTGATGGCATAGCCCTGAGGCACAAGCAGTGCGTCCTCGAGTGATGAAGAGGCAAACAAAGAAGGGTGACCCTCCAACCAGGGAGTGGAGCTCCAAAAAGATCCCTGTGGGAAGGGACAGGACTTGTGAGAGGTCCATGAGGAGAAAGAAGACCTGTGAGGGGTCCATGAGGAGAAGAGTCATGTACTACTGACAGGACAAGTGTAAGGTCTTACAGAGAGGACAGGACTTGACCAGAGAGGTCTCTGTGAAGAGAAGGTCACAGCGAGAGGCCTGGTCAGGAGACAGAGGAGAAGAGAATCAGTCCTAGGAGTAGGTAGTGACCAGGGAAGTCCATGTGAAGTGCACGTCACATCAAGAGACCTGGTCAAAAGGGAGAAGAGCTTGGCACGATGCCACGTTGTGGAAAAGCAAATGGAAGGAGAGAGTGGCAAGATGTCATAGTGCTACTTCACGAAGAAGGGGAAAAAGGAGATGAAGAGTGGCATGACGGCACGTCACAAGTAATAGCGATGAGAAGAAGAGTGTGGAACAAGGCCACAGTATCACATCACAAAGAAGAACATGAAAGAAGAGGAGAGAAAAGAGTGTGACAGCTCGTCACATGGAAGATCACTGACAGTCATCAGTAATTGGCATTGTTGTCAAGTGTGTCACTAGAACCACCTAACGAGCACATCCAGGGTGGAACACTATGTCTAAGAAATACCTGGAGAGCAACAAGGCATCCCTGACACCATTGGAGGGTGTCCACCCAGAAACCATCTGTTATACTCAGTGAACCTGAAGCCTGCTGAAGAGAGCATACTCGACCATTTGTACCATCCAATTTTGTGGTTGCATGAGAGACTTGGTAGTGGTCCTGTTCAGACTTCCTCAGTGACCCCAGTCATGGGGCCTGTAAGAGGCTCAGAACAATACACACAGGCCAGTGGCAATCCAGGGGCAAGGGCCTCAGGGAATTCCAGTGAGAGGGGAATACCGACACGAGAGATGCGTCTGCAGCGGCTCCACAACAGGCCCCAGTAAGCACTGAGTTTGCGGATGGAGACTGTTCACCCAAAGACTATCTGACGAAGGCACGTGCACTGGAGTCCTGATGGCCAAAGCACACAGATCCTCAGACAACCACCCTTTGTGGCTGTACGAGTGACTTGGATGTGGTCCTGTTGGCAGCTCCTTAGCAACGCCTTTGCAGAGCCTACGAGAGTGCCCGCACAGTCCACACAGTCTAATGGCAGCCCAGTAGAATGGGCTTCAAGGAAATTCCTGTGAGAGAGGAGTCCTGGCACGAGAGGGAAGTCTGAAACTCATCCACCAGCAGGTCCTGGGAAGCGCCACTGCCGTCGAGGAAGACTCTCAGCCACTGCACTGATGTCCTTCATGTTTGCAGGCTGGCCATCCATGGAGTTTCACAAAATCTGGAATACCAGATTAAAAACCTAACCGTGGGGAAGAACAGGGTTTTCACTGAACATGTATGAAAATGCTCTTTCCAGAAAGAATAATTCTTTTCTAGAGTCCCCTCACCCACAAGGTTTTCCCCTAGGTGGCATGCTTCATCATTGGGGTCCTCTCAATTCGCTGCAGATTGAGGCGTGCTGCGACTTGCGGAACTACGTAGGAGCACTAAGTTGTGGAAAAATGTGTAGTGCAGTGAAAGTGGAGTGGAAAAACAAAAAGTTAAAAATACCTAATTAGTGGGCTAATATTTTATTCCTGCCCCTAGTTGGAATGACTAAAACCAGGGCTTAATAATAGGGAAAGTCTAACTATAATGAGTATAGAATCCCTAGTATTGGGTCCACATGTTTTGAGCTGTCCCCTCAAAGCTCTTCTTCAGGACCACACGAGGACCAGCCCCGTGCGTGCCACTCCTAAGCAAACCTATAATGAGGAATTAATGAGGTGCACACCTACTGTGTATACACCTAACACGTAATACATACGGTTAATGGCTGACACGTAGTATTTGAGGAAATAAAGCAAAGAACGAATTAAAAACGCTCCCGCCTCCCAGCCAGGCTGGAAGGTCCTTGACACATGCGGCGTCTTAACTTAATCAATGTACTCCTCTATAGTGGGTGAGTGTAATTAAAAGTATTAATTAGTGCGAACATCCAGCGTGGTAAGAGACTCACACTCGCGATTCCTGGTAATAAATAAGTGGTTAAATACATAAAGGATAAGCACTCGTGTAGAGACACCAAGTGACATACAACATATAACACTTAATTGTCAGCATATTAGTGACACATACTTTAGTTTAGGCAGAATTTTGCCTCATGATCTGCAGAGGTAGAGGGTCTTGTAGTCACACCCTAAGGAAATAATGGGGACACAGAGTGGTAATTAGCGAGGAAAAAACCGGAGGGGAATTCTCCCGGTGTCTCACATTGATCTACAATGGGATATAAAAAAATAATTAATTCCTAGGAAAGGAACTTAAGGAGAAAAGGGTTAGCAAGACTTACTTCGTCAAAGCGCACCTCTGGCAAATCACCTAATGGCACCCCCGGAGACCGCATCTTACAGCGTCTGTCTCCTGGGGTCCATTAAATACAGCCAGAACCGTCCAGTCATGATTGCCTTGGCAGCTAGACCGTAAACCTCCAAAATGGCCGCTCCATATGGCAATACCGGGGGCCATCTTGTGCGAGTCACTCAGATGCCTTTCTTTGAGACCTCCGAGTGGCATATTTCATGAATGAAATGGGAACTGAAAATATGAAACCAACCAAAAAGTGAAATACTCAGGGGTCTGGTTATTGAGTGCAAACAGAGTGCTCTAAAAAGAGAGGTCGGCTAGACTGGAGATAATATGGAAGGAAGCCATCTAAAATGTCTAAAAATGGCGGGGGCCATCTTGGAATGTCTAAGAATAATATAATAATACGGGGGTTCTAAACAAGTGGACCACCGCAAAACCGGTGTTAAACATAGCTTATACATTCTTAATGTGGGATGTCGGTGGTGATCAGGTTGATGACAAAGGAGACCACGAAAAATGGTATTACATAGTGCCAGTGTGGGTATCTTAAAGGGATTGATCATTCCCCTGAGTGACACTGGTAACAAAGTATTGCTCCTAGAACACTGTATCTTAATTGTAGATCGTGCGTACCACGATCATTTTACAAATTGCCCCCACGCATTGTTGTCATTCAGCCCTTCCGTGTCCGTGTGTAATTTGTACACCCATCTTTGTTCTTTCTCTAGTAACTTGTGTTCTAGATTGCCAGTGTGTTTGATGTGTTCTAACACTACCCAATGCAGATCGTTTGGGGTATGTTGCATTTCTCTAAAATGTGATGTCATTTTTGTGGTGATCCTATTGCACCTGATGTTGCTTCGGTGCTCGCATATCCAGGTGCTGACCTTTCTAGTGGTCATACCTACATAATGCAGGTTACATGTGCATGTGATCATGTACACCACCCCAGGGGTCTTGCAAATAGTGAAATTGCTTAGTTCCCAAATCATCTTGTTGTTAAAAGTCACTTTCTTTGTGGTGGAGGTAAGATGACACACGCTACAATTACCGCAGGGGTAGTGACCCATTGGTAGCGTGCTAAGCAATGGTTGTGTTTTATTGTTCCCAGTTTGGGGTTTGGGGCGGGTGTGTACCAAAATGTCCCTTAGGTTTCTCCCTTTCCTATGTGAGAACCTGGGTTTAGGGATGTCAAGCTTTCCACTGTTGAGGGTACGCCAATGTTTGTTTACTATTCTGGTGACACAGTCCGATGCATGGTTGAAAGTTGTAATACATATTGGTCTTCTGTCTTTTTCTGTGTCTTGTTTCTGATGTGTTTCCAGTAGTGCTTCTCTGTGGTTGTTTGTGGCTCTTTTCTTAGCTTTTGATATCAAGTTCTTTGGGTATTTCCTAGTGAGTAATTTCTCAGATAGGTCTTTAGCTTGTGCTCTGAAGTCGTTAGTCTCAGAACAATTTCTTCTGAGCCTGAGAAACTGTCCAAAAGGGAGGTTCTCCTTCAGGTGTCTGGGATGAAAGCTGTTATAGAGTAGTAGACCGTTTTTTGCCGTGGGTTTAAAGTGTGTGGTTGTTTTCAATACACTCTCTGCAGCATAGATATTGAGGTCCAGAAAGACCAGTTGTGATCTACTCATGGTATGTGTAAACTTGAGGAAAGGGTCCTGGTGGTTAAGCCACTCAATGAACTCGTTGGCTTCGGATTTGTCACCTTCCCAAATTAGTAGAACATCGTTGATGTATCTTTTCCAGAGTTTAATATTTTGGCGATGTGGGTTGGTGTTGGACAGGATTTTGTGCTTTTCCAGGTGGTGTACATATAGTCCTGCCACACTAGGGGCAAAGGTGCTGCCCATACTGGTCCCGTGCTGTTGCCAAAACAGGATGTCCTCAAAACTGAAGAAATTCTCTGTCAAGGCCCTCTTGCAGCATTCCAGGACTAAGTGCCTTGGTGTATGATAGGTTCACTCTTCTTCGTATAGGACCTCTTCAATGATTTCAAGGGTCTCTTTGTGGGGTAGGCTGGTATAAAGGCTCTCCACGTCCAATCCAATGAGGATACTGGTTGTAGGGTCAAAGTGTAGATCTTGGAGGAGGCAGAGTACTGCCTTAGTGTCCTTCAGGTAAGTGCTTGTTCCCTGTATCAAGGGGTGTAGGATTGGGTGAAAATAGACCGAACTACACAAGAAGCTAATGAATCGGTACATTCCTACTATGAGCGTTTATTGCAGGTATTTAAACAGTATAGTGGATTTGAGGAAATTGGAGACAAGAACATGAGTCAGTTTGTGTATCGATTTGTTTAGGGTTTGAAGCCGGAGATTTGTCAGATGATTAAACAACACATGCTGTGTTGGCAAGGGAAACCTATCGATGAGATTTTGAAATATGCAAAATATTGTGGAGATGATATTGAAGATAGGCATAAGAAATGACAGGAGAAGGTAATGTGGGCACAGGTGAAAATGGCCGAGAAACAGGGAATTAATTTGGAAAATCCGAGTGAAAATCAGGGAAAGGATTCTGGAACGAGTGGTGATACTGGGAATGGTGGAAAAGTGAGAGGACGAATGAGTAGAGAAGAAGCTAAAAGAAATTTCCTTGTCATGGATGCGGAAAATTGGGGCATTGGAAGGATGAATGTAAAAAGATCCGGAATAATAATGGCCCAAATCAAAATTTAAATCCACAGACGCAGAATGACTCACAGCAGGGTGTAAATCCTCAGAGTCAGTTGCCACCTGCACCTATTCAGGGTAATGTAAGCAGAGCAAAGCACGGTTCAGACATCGGATATCAAGGAGGAAGTGGTAAGAATGATTATATAACCTCACAGTTTCTTTTACAGGACGATTTCTGTCAATTCAGTTCATGACGGTGCCTAAGAGAGGGGGAGAAGGAGTGCGTACTTGGCGCATCCTTACCGGTAGATCAGTCAGGTCCATATGTCGAAGGAAATGTGAAAGGTAATGATATTACTTTTCTTTTGGATACTGGTGCTACCCGGTCTACTGTAAGAACAGCAGACATTCCAGACCTTCCTCTCTCTGGTGAAGATATCCAAGTAGTGGGGGTAGCTAATCAAAGGATTAGAACACCTCTTACCGAACCAATGGAAGTTAAAATCAGAAACTTCAGAGAAATGCATCAATTTGTAGTATGCGATTCTAGCCCAGTAAACTTATTAGGCAGGGATCTGTTGTGCAAATTGAACTGCACAATTTTTTGCACACCGAATGGTGTGAAGTTCAGACACCAGATGAAGACCATGTATATAAAATTATGATTGCAAAACAGGGTACAGAAGTGGATGAGATGTTTTCGGTATTAACAAAAGACGAGTTGCCAGAAGAATTAAAAGGTACAGTAAACCCCATAGTATGGGATTTCACAGGAAAAGAAGTAGGACTTATGGCTAAAATAGACCCAGTTAAAGTTACTGTAAAAGAAGGTGTGATTTTCCCAAACACCAGACAGTACAAAATGAGTGCAGAAGTAAAAGCAGGAGTCATTGAAGAAATTAATCGAATGGTTGAACAAAACATACTAAAAGAAGTAATGAGTAGCCCATGTAACTCACCAATCATGGGAGTAAAGAAACCTAGTGGAAAATATAGGATTGTTCAGGACCTGCGAAAAATAAATAAAATAGTGGAACCATGTTGTCCTATAGTGTCAAATACTGCAGTAATTCTATACTAAATTCCTTGGAGTGCAGGATGGTTCACAGTAATTTATTTATGTCAAGCGTTCTTTTCAATACCATTGCATCCGGATAGCCAGTATCTTTTCTCATTTAAATTTGAGAACAAAGTTTATGTGTGGAATCGTGTTCCTCAGGGGTACACGGAAAGTCCTTCTATTTTCAATCAGATATTGAAAAAGTGCCTTGAGAAACTATTGATGCCAGGAAACTCAGTCCTAGTGCAATATATCGATGACTTATTGGTGTCATCGAACACCAGAGAGGACTGTGTTGTTGATTCCATAGCACTATTAAATCTTTTGGCCGGAGAAGGGCATAAAGTCTCACCTGAAAAGTTGCAGTTTTGTACAACAGCTGTTAAATATCTGGGACACCAAATTGAGAGGGGAAAAAGAAGAGTAACCTCTGAAAGAGTAAAATTAATAAAGAAAATGCAAATGCCTGTAACCCAAAGACAAGTAAGAATGTTCCTAGGAATAGTAGGTTACTGTCGGCAATGGATACCAGGATTTTCTATACTAGCTAAGTCCTTAATTAACATGATGAAAAAGAAAGCAAAAGATCCTGTTGAGTGGGATGATGAAAGTGTAGGAGCTTTTGTAAAATTGAGGAATGCACTATGTTCAGCACCTGCCTTAGGCATGCCTGATTATAAAAGAGAATTCGCATTATTCTGTCATGAAAGAGAAAATTGTGCACTTTCTGTCCTAACCCAGAGACACGGTTTAGACAGACGTCCTATAGCATATTTTTCTGCTACATTGGACCCAGTGGCAGCCACGTTGCCAGGATGCTTAAAAGCAGTGGCAGCTACTTGTTTGAGCATTGAACAAAGTGAGTCAATTGTGATGGGACATCCTGTAAAAGTGTTTGTTCCACATGCTGTTGTGATTCTATTGACAAGAACCAGAACGCAACATCTTACTCCTAGTCGGCTGACTAAATATGAAAGAATAATAATGGGTGCTGAAAATGTGACCATGGTAAGGTGTACTATAATAAATCCAGCAACCTTACTACCAGACCCATATCATGAGAGAATTAAAGATGATGAAGAAAATGAACATGATTGTTTACAGATTACAGAGTTATGTACGAAACCTCGCCCTGATATTGAAGAACAGCCCCTCAGAAAGCCAGGCAGGGAGCTATTTTTTGATGGTTCATGTCAAAGACATGAAGATGGTAAATTAACTGCTGCCTATGCGGTATGTGAATTAACTGGAATAGTCGAAGCATCCTATTTACCAGGAGTCAAATCTGCACAAGTGGCTGAATTGATTGCATTGATAAAAGCCTGCAAAATTGGGAGGAATCAAAAAGTAACTATATTTACAGATAGTCAATATGGTTATGGGGTTGTGCATGATTTTGGCCAACTATGGATGCAGAGGGATTTCCTGACTTTTTCAGGATCCCCCATTAAAAATGGACAGTTTGTAAGGGAATTGCTGGAAGCAATACAATCACCAAAAGAATTGGCTGTGGTGAAGTGTGCCGCACATCAGTCAGGAGATGACTGGGTGGTAGTCGTCAACAGATATGCAGATCTGGTGGCTCAACATTGTGCCAAAAATAGATTGTCAGTCAATAAGAGGGTGGAAAGAATGGGAATCAGCTGCCTACTTATGCTGTATATGCCACCTGAAACTTGGAATGATGTAAAGAGATTACAAGATGATGTTGATGAAAATGAAAATAATTTGTGGATCAAAGTGGGTTGTTCCCAAAGAGGAGATGATGAAGTGTGGATCAGTGCTGATGGCAGACCAGTCATGCCAGACTGTTTACTCTCACAAATGGCCAGAATGTATCATGGAGACACACACATAGGGAGAGATGCAATGATTAGGCTTTTTAGACAAAACTGGTACAATTCGAAGTTCAGGGCTGTTGCAGAGAGTCTCTGCCAGAGATGTTTAACTTGCCAGATGCATAATCCAGGGCGAAAGACAATAATTGGGTTTGGAAAAATTGGAAAGGCAGAGGGTCCTTTTATAAGACTCCAGTTCGATTTCATACAGTTACCACCATGCAGAGGGCTGAAATATGTACTAGTCATAGTCTGTCTGTTTTCAAAGTGGGTGGAGGCTTACCCTACCAGGAGAAATGACAGCATTACAGTCGCAAAACTGTTGCTACGAGAGCTCATTCCTAGGTTTGGTTTCCCAGTAACTTTGGAATCAGATAGAGGAAAACATTTTAACAGTGAAGTGATCCAAATAATCTGTGAAGCATTCCAAATTAAACAGAAACTACACTGTGCATATCGTCCAGAAGCTTCTGGAGTGGTTGAACAATTGAATGGCACTATAAAGTCAAGATTGGGAAAAATGTGTGCATCAACATCATTAGAATGGCCAGATGCATTGCCACTTGTTTTAATGGGACTCAGAAGCATACCTGACAGAAATACCTGACAGAAATACAGGATTGAGCCCACACGAGATAATGATGGGAAGAGCAATGAGACAAACACATGTTCCCACAAACAAACTGCTGAATATATCTGATGATATGGTTCTGGACTATTGTAAAGGACTGGCTGACCTAGTGCGATATGTCTCTCACCAGGTTGGAGAAGACGCAGTTTCCAGGCAGCCTGAACAAGAACATGATCTGAATCCTGGTGATTGGGTGGTAGTGAAGAATCACACTAGAGAAACATGTCTATCACCTAGATGGGGCAGACCGTGTCAAGTCATACTGACTACAAATACAGCAGTGAAGTGTGCAGGATTTCCTAATTGGATTCATGTAAGCCACACCAATAGAGTACCAGACCCTGAGGAAGAGAATCCTCAGACAGCACCAGTCACTGAAGAAGCTGAAGGTTGCCCAGCTGAAGAATCTCAGGCTCGAGATTCAAGAGAAGCTGAAGAAGAACAACCGAGCACAAGTCAGGACTGGATACCGGTGGTAGAAATTCCTGAAGTTTACCACAGAACAAGAAGTCAAACAAGATTGGAGGAAATCGAAGAAGATCAGATAGGTGAAGAAGAAGCAGCTCAGGAAAACGAAGAACATACAATAAAAGAACCTGAGCAGGACCAGATAGGGAAAGAAAACTGGGCTCAAAATAACAAAGAACCAACAAGTTTTGAGCAGGAACAGACAGGTTTAGAAGAATCCGGTCAGGCTGCAGAAGTACAAAGTGCAATAAGCCCTGATCAGAACCAGTTAGATCAGGAAAATCACACAGAAGAAAAAGATCTCGAGAAACATGATCATGAAGAAATAAACAAAGAACAAGGGCAGTTATTGGAAACTCACAAAGGAGCTGCAGAAGAAAAACCAATAAGGCCTGAAAAAGAACAAACAAGAAAAACAGTAATTGCAGAAATCGAAACAGTACTAAGCAGTGAAAATAAAGAGATTGCTGAAGACAAAAATAAAGAAACAGTGCAAACAAAGAAAACAAGAAAAGGTGATCATTGGCCTAGTGTCATTAAAAGAGTAAAATACCACATAACAACCAGAAGTGAAGATCCAGATCAAGTAAATGAAGTGACAAGCCAAACTGAACAAGAGAATAAAACTGAGAAAGGAAGAAGTAAAAGACTGAAATTTGTGAATAACAAATTCAAGGGTCCTGATTGGACTTACATCATTCTTGAAGATTACGAAAGTTCAGAGTCAAGTGAAAGTGGTGACGAAGGAACAAGTGCAGAACTAACGTACGAGAAAGAAACAAGACCACCTTAACTAAGCAAAATAGTCATATAAAGAAAAGAGGAAATAGATAAGAAGAGCGATCTTCCTTGTCGAAAATGCCTGACGATAGAGTTGCTGGGAGACCAAAACAGAGATGTTGTAGAAGATGTTGTGCAATATGCATATGTAGTTTAGTAATGGTGCTTATAGTATGGTTAGTCCTGATTGTAGCAGTTCCTTACCTTATGATAATGGATAAAAGAATTAATAATGAAACTAAGGAGAGGACAGCAAACATGAAGGGCAATAGAATAGAACTAATGGCAGAAAATGAACCAGAATTTCATCATGAAATAACTGATAACGACACTAGTTTAAATGTTTTCACAGTTATTATTTCAGTATGTAGATACCATGGAAGTTAGTAATTGTTATGTCTGTATGAAGTTACCTGAATCAGTAGCAGAAGGATTAACATATCATCACTTACCACTGACATATGGCATATCATGTAGTGTTTTGTCTAGTTTATTTTATAGAACAGGGAAACTTCAGTATTATTATTCAAACATAGATGTGATATTTTCTGAGGTTCCGATTCGAAAGAGTATGAACCCAGTGCTTAGTAGTCAAGACGCACAGTTTATGGGAGAATTTTTCTTAACAATGAAATCAATAGTCAGAACACATGCACATAGACACAATCTAACATGTTCTCTACATGAAGAAGAAAAGATATTTTTGAATTTAGTAGAAGATAGAAGACAAGATTTTCAAAAGAAAGCTTCTGAGCATAAGGCTCATTTGCCACCTTGGGCGGAGAAAGAAGGGAGTTACACACCTGGCAAGGCTCAAGGTGCTATGGCTCTGGATTTTGTAAAGACAGGGAAAATGTGTCTACATAGGTTAAAAACTGATTATAACAATGTTTTCATCGGTACCAGTGAATGTGAACATAATTTCTTAATTCTTGGAGGTTGGGGAATCAAAGGAGGAACAGATTCAGTTTTTCCTGGAATCTATTATGTGTGTGGGAATAAGGCTTACTTTAAGTTTCCTGCACGGTGGTTTGGAAGTTGTTATTTTGGAATAGTATTTCCAAAGATATACCACGTAAAAAGAAACACTGGGAGCAATGAAAACAATAGTGAATTAATACGTAGTAAAAGAGCTAGTTTTTCTGAAATTGTAGGTGATATATTTGGTGCATTGATACCTTCAGTGGGAATAATTCTGAACTCAAGGAAAATATGTGAATTGTCTACGGTGGTTGAACGTTTATCAACGGATACTGCTGGAGGTTTTCTAATGATTAATGCGGAGATGGTTGCGATTAGATCTATGGTGATGCAAAATCGACTTGCTCTTGATATTATATTGGCAAAAGAGGGCGGAGTCTGTAAATTATTGAAGACAAAACACTGTTGCACTTATATTCCTGATAAGAGCGCGGAAATTGGAACGTATATACAGAATATAACTAAACTTGAGAAGGAAGTAAAACCACTGGAAGTTGATAGTGTATGGGAAAGATTGACAAGTAGTATTGCGTCAATTGGTACCTGGTTTGCTAATGTAGGAAAAGGACTTATAGGTCAAATATTAGTACCCTTAGCAGGAATAGCAATAATAGCACTGACAATAATAATATGGTGCAAATGTTGTAAAAAGAATGGAACATATAATGTGACAGGAAAAGGAAAGAAGAGAAAATTAGATGAAATAGAACTTGAAGAATGGAGAAGTGAATTATACAAGAAATTGAAAGGGGGTGGTAAAAATAGAAAATGTAAAAATGAGAATGAAACTATTTGCTAGAAGTTGGCATCTGATTGTGGGTAGTATTTTGATGGTTCAGAAACGCCATCAGAGAGGGGATTGATGGAGCAAGGACTCACAAATGAGACTTGCTCTAATGCAATCTCCTCACAGTATTAATTTATTAAATTTGTATTGTCTCTACTAATCCTTGCATACACTACACGAATAGTAAGGATGCTTGCCTATGTGTTTTATTAATGAATAACGCTTGTCCGTAAATCCAAAATGGCCGCTAAAACGCGGGAAACTTACTGCGCATGTCCCAACCACATCACGTGTTGTGACGTCTCTTCTTGCTTGGTGGGAAATTTCTGCTTCTGCGCAGTGTGCATTAAAATGGCTGCTTGATGTTTTCACATGCTTCAGCTTGCTCTCATGTCATTATTAAACTGTCATTTCTCTAACGCTACTAATGCGGGATAGAATTTATAATTAAATGGGAATAGAGTAGAAATAGTGGGCATACAGTGAAACATTTTATTTGTGATTTTAATGTTTTCTTCTTTGACTTTTATTAGTTCGTAAACTTGGGCCTGGGTTTGGTGAACTGAAAGCTTGTGTGACAAAGATTCCGCACATGCGCCCTGCAGTGGCAGACCAGAAAGAAAAAGATGAAGTCAACTTGGACATCACCCAAGGCCATGACATGCTGGCCGACACCACTACATACCAAGATGTTCTCGTCGAAAAGAAACATTTTATATGAATAAATTGTAAATTTTGTCATGAGACGGGTGGGAAATAAAGCAAATGTATAAAATTGAATGGGCGGTAGTTTAAAAACAATAGGCTTCAGAATTCAAGACAAATCAATATGGTGTGAGAATCCACCCCCTGTCCCTGTCCAATCAGAAATAGTGGTCCCATATTTTGGCAACATTAAGGGGAGGTACATGGGCGTAGAGGGGTATAATAGATATAGAATTAGCTAATTAGCTAGCTCTTAGCTCCAGACTGCCAAGCTGATCGATTACAGACTGAATCGCTGTCCAGAGAGGTCCTGAGGAGGGGGCGGCGGAGTCCATTAGAAGGAAGACACGGGCGAATCGAGGAGAAGTCGAGTACCAGAGAGGGGAACGACGCAGGCGTCGTTGAAGAGAGGTCACCGGTCCTGTCCTGATCCTGGAGGAAGTCTTTGCTCTTCATCCTTCCTGGGTCCTATTCTTTCCAACTCCTTGGCCAAGGGGTTTGGTTCTCGCACTTAGGTAAATATAATGCAACCTTTAGTTGCGCTGCTGTCTCTATCCACTCCTTTTCTGAGGGACCGTCATTGATTAGCAATAGTTATTCTATGCTTCATCTTGGGTATGCGATTAAGTACCGTGTGGTTCTGTATTTTACTCTGCTAAATCTTTAGATAAACATTTTTAAACTTTCTGACTCAGTGGTTATTTCAGGATTATGTACTATAATGAATGTCACTGATTTTAAACTTCCCAATTAGCAAAGGATTCATTGGTAAGTCATTACTCTTCAATCAGAAGGTAATTGGTAGCAGGTATATTTTGATAAAGAGTATAACTGACACCCCAGCGTAAGTATTAGCGTAGTATGAATGTATGGGCCCAAGTGAGTGTTTTGTGTATGAATGCTGTTTGCTAATATCGCGCTGGATCAATACTATCAATGTATCAGCATGCTAGTACACTAATAAAGTTTTGAAACTGTAAAGAAAAAAAAAGAATGCACTTAGTGAGGAATTGTCAGATTTCTATTTTGAGGACAAAACAAGCACACAGTCTGCATGCAATACACAGAGCAAGAAAGACTACAGAGTTCAAAGAAAATAACAAACTTTCCTGCCCGAGGCAACGGTCCAGCAAACAGCTGCTCGGTAATGCTATGCACAGTTGTTCAAAGACAGGCATAAAAGAATAATCACTGCCTTGAAACATACAATATGCATATGCTACAGCTTCAGCAGACACTTCAGATCTGCAGATGAGCTCCTGCAGCTGAGACTCCCCCTGTTCTGACATGGTGAGGCGGAAGGCAGTCTTCACTTCACTTTAGAGCCCCGGGCTTGACGCACGTCACACAGCTTTCCACAGATACTGTCCATATTTTCATGCTCACACACTGGTGTGTATATGCTTGTAATGTTGTGCACCATGTCGTATGCTTTGGCTTTTTGTTTTCTTCATATCTGCAGTTTACAGTGATTTTTAAAAATGTAATTTTCAGATATACTGTACATCATAAATGTATCTTAAATATAATAATTTTACAGCCGAAATGAAACAATCGACATTTAAAAAATATGCACGAAAGAAAGGAAGTCGGGCCACATAAGCATTTTTTTTTATAATTTATGAAGCATGGCATAGCGCTCACCCCGTGCTGCTAGTCTTCACAACCATATGGTGAAGTTCACGCCTGACTATTTTAAGGCAACTTATCGCACTCTACTGTACGGGTTATGGTCACATTAAACAGAAATCAGCAAATCAAGAAGCAAAAGCTAATACAATGTTAATGCTAACGCAGCACACACTAAACAGTATAGCAAGACAAGTAGAATTATATTTATGAAAAACCGGTGACCCTACTCATCTCAACGAATATTAATGTTCTAACACAAAGAAATGTATTTATTCAGATTTTTTACGCAGTAATGTAGCCTGGACGCCATGGCTCCTAATGCAAGCAAGGAAAATAGGCCTCCTAACACCCCACCCTGGTCAGTATTAAAATACAGACATAATAGGGGTGCAGTGCAGGACCTTGGTGTCACTGCACCTGCTGCACTAATGATAGCTGCACCCTTACTTGCAGCTCTCCAAGCTCCTCAATCTGCCTGTCTTGTCTTCTGTTCTCATCCTCTGTTTCCCTCTCCATTTATCTCCATCTTCCCTTTCGAGCTGTCCTCTCTGTACCCTTACTCTGTAACTCTCCTCCCCTTTTCAGTCTCTCCCACGTCCTTACCTTCCTCACTTCTCTCCTAACAGTTTTGTAGCCCTTTCTCTTCTTATTACATTACCCCTTTTAGTCATTCTTATAATTTTTCTCTCTCATTACTATACTCAACCCCCCCCAAAATAACTGCACTACGTCCAAAAAACATTGATGCATTTTTCAGAAGGAAATTAGGGCCAGATGTTCTAAACTTTTTAGCATTCCCAGACACTCTGTACGCACAATTAAAATATTTTGAATGCACTAAACACATTTTACCAGTCTGTAAAGTTTTAACAACACCAAAAGAGTTTATGAATGGACACCGAATTGCAAGTTGGAAGAGGTGTGTTGTGGGTATCTATTCCAAATTGCAATTTGGATCCCTATGTATCAGTGGTTTTCAAAAGGAATTCCGGATACAATTCAATGATAAGTTATTGACTCCCATATTGGGGTGGTAACTTATTCGCAGAGGGGAAGCGGTCCACTCTGGAACCATTCACCTTTGCGAGTTGGGGTGGCAGCTTAAGGGGGAGGTCAGTCTGTGAACAACGACTTGGTATTATGCAAGCCAATCTATTAGGACAGAGGTCGGTTCGCAAAAAGTACAGTTGAAATTTGTGACTACTTTTTGAGACTCGTATATTAGTATTTCTTAACATTTCATTTTACCCTCCCCTACTCACCAACACAAATGAAGGGCAGTGTTCTTCCTTTACCTCACATAGTGTTCATCACTCTTATCTCTCCCCACTTCAGACAGCAGTTAGGTGAATTTGTTGAATCTATCTTGCTGTACATCATTGCAAGAAAGTGAATTATTAATCGGGAAGGATGTGAGTCCACCATAAAGAATAAGACCACAAACTTGCTAAGGTAAAACATAGTTTCAATAATTGGGGAGAAGTCAGTGCGTTGGGTGGATACTTTTTGTGACTTTGCCCCGTGAAGATTTCTACCTTTGGACTTAGTCTTTTCGATAGGGTTCTAAATCCTCCTATGGTGCAAGCCTTAAGCAGTATCTGAAGAGGTCCCTTTGAAATTGAATAACTTTAATGCCAGGTTCAAGTGATGCTCTGGTGGTCTTGGATGGCCAAAAAAATCTAAGTGCCAACTTTTCAGAGTTGCTGGAACAGTTTCTTTTGCTCACTCCTAAGCTCCCAGGACCTCAGCGATAGCTCTTAGTGGCTAGGGCACACTCCAGCAGAGACAACCTCTAAGGTCCTGTTCAAGTTCAGTTGCTACTGGTCAGGTGGGCACTTAAAAAAAAAGGCCATTTGAAACTTGCTGTGTCCCTGTAGGAACAAAGGAGGTCAGCCAACTGAATTTTGGAGCCAACTTGTTAGCACCGAGTACAAATGGGAGCAGGTTTAGCCCTTCAGGTCTCCACACAGGTCAAACAGTAGGTCCTGTCCTCTGCTATTCTTCTGAAGGTTCAGAAAGTGTTCTGATGAGCTGTGGGTGAGTTGCGACTTTTGTGGAATTTACTAACCAGCGGCAGGGGTGACCCTGGATGTTCACCTGACTAATGAGAAAAAAAGTACCTTGGACCAACCATTTCCACATTTGCAGGGCATGCTGTTTGCATTACTACAGACTAACCCACAGTGCACTGTTCTGAGGCAAATACAACATGGCAGAATCTGTTTACTTGTGAAGGGAGCTTGGTACTAGCCAGGGGTGTGTTTAGGAAAATGAGCAACCCCCCGCTCCCCCAGCTATACCAAATTGGTTCTAAAAAATCTTCCTGTTTCTCTGGGCTGGTGCAAATCTGGATACAAGGAGCCTACCAGACAAAAGGCCTCTCTTCCCCAGGTCTCAATTTACACTTAGCAATAATTGTGCAGGCCTCACCCTGATCCATTTCAAGTTACTGAAGTTCCTGAACCCTCCTCTGCTTCTCTTCTTTAGCTCATATGTGTCATTAACCTCACAGCCAGGTCTTCCAGTCTAAAGCCTTAAGCCATTGTTCCTGCTCTGGGCGCTGTTTCCACACCTCATTAAGGGGAATCACAGGAAGGGCCATGTGCAGCAGTCCAATGCCACGAGTAATAGTCAGACAAAGTCTATCTTTTTAAAAGTCACTTTTCATAAGAATTTATTACAAATCTGACTTCACCGCTAAATTGGATTTTAATAAACATTATAAATAGTGTTTAAATATGTTCTGCTACCCTGTCCCAAAGTACAGTTAGCAGAGCTATGATTTTATTCTAAACTTTAGTTTTTCTCATAGGAGATTTGTGCTTGTTGAACGTGAAAAAACATTTTTAAGGCTAGTTTAGATACACAGCAATATTTAATTCTTGTATGTACCACGTTTAAATACTAGACACCATATCTTGAGGGCTACAAGGCTTACGTAGAGAGTCTTTCCTGACGGCTGCAGATTTAAAAGCTGTAGGAGTCAGGTTACACAGGTAGGCCTGAAGACATGTTTCTTTTGTTAGCCTAGTAGAAGGCACAACATGTGCTGAAGACCATTGTTGATATTTTGAAGTTTCCATGCAATTGATGCATTTTCTGCAACATATACTGTGGCCTTACTGAGAAGTTAAGTGTGCCAATTAGGAGTTAGACAATTTGACCATATTTTATAGGTCAAAGTACACACACTGAGAACTAGACAGAAGTGTCCCAGCTACTAGTTAAAATACAGCAGTATTCGTTCTCAAAAAATGGGAGTGACCACACAAAAAGAGGCATTTTCGCATAAATATTTTTCATTTCAGTCAATTCAAAGAATCTTTATTCAGCCATAAAAGGTCATAGAAGAAAGTGCATGACATTTAAATTCAAAGAGCTAAATGAATAAATCCATTATTATAGCAAAATCCAAATCTTAAACACAAAGGGCCCGATTCACAGAACTAACTTACGACAAAATCCTAAACTTACTACCATTTTGGTATTCACAGAATGAACTTACTCATTTTGGTATTCACAGAATAAACTTACTCATTTTGGTATTCACAGAAGACACTTACACATTTTGTGTAACTTACACATTTTGTGTAACTTACACATTTTGTGTAACTTACACATTTTGGTATTCACAGAAGGCACTTACTCATTGATGAGTAAGTGCCTTCTGTGAATACCAAAATGAGTAAGTTAATTCTGTGAATACCAAAATTGTTGTAAGTTCATTCTGTGAATACCCAAATGTGTAAGTTCATTCTGTGAATACCAAAATTGTTGTAAGTTCATTCTGTGAATACCCAAATGTGTAAGTTCATTCTGTGAATACCAAAATTGTTGTAAGTTCATTCTGTGAATACCCAAATATGTAAGTTCATTCTGTGAATACCCAAATGTGTAAGTTCATTCTGTGAATACCAAAATTGTTGTAAGTTTAGGATTTTGACGTAAGTTAGTTCTGTGAATCAGGCCCACATATAATAGAAGGCAGTTGGCTGGCTATATCTTAAACCTAAAATGGCTCTAATTTAAAATCATAAAACAGCGACCCAAATAGTTAAAAATAGTAGAAATAACAGTTGCTGTAGTTGAAAACCATGTTAGCCTTCCATTGATTTACTGCATCCCACTACGTCTTTAAGAAAGGGGCCCACCCTCTAACATATTTCATAGTTGTTCAACAGTTGCAAGTGGTAAAACGCCTCTCTACATTTTCGATGGTCCAGGTTATTTAATAAGGGCTTTAGGAAATGTCTGAACAGATGATTAAAACATTTACAGAAAAACATAAAATGTAACAATGTTTGCTCAGAAGAACCATCACTGGGGCAGGACAGAACAGAGCTCCCCATAGGGCTAGGGTCATCCCAGAAACACAAGAGCCACCAGATTGTGCCTGCTCTAAAGCAGAAGAGGAGAGACCACTCCCAGTGGTTACGATCTAAAGATAGATATAGATCAGGTTCCACAGAACAGGAAGACCTATAAAAGGTCAACACAGATGTCTTCAACAGTTCAGTGTTCAACCTACTTGACAAACAGAGATCTGAGAAAAGGCGGTTAACCCTTGCCTTGTTGTCTTTAACAATGTTCTCTGGTGTTGTGAACAAGTCAGACAATCTCAATGCATGGGGATTTTTGTAATCTAACCATGGAATGGTACATCACTTATCCAAGCTAAGACAATCAGAGATGATATTTCTGAATAGGGACGCATCTGGATTGGTCCAGACACTGACCCACAACAAGAGAGGAGCCAGATTGATCTTGTCATTTATGTGTTGCAAATGTAACTCTGAATGAATGATAAATCTGGAGCTGGACGAGGGTAGGCACATGACCCTCCGAAGGATGCGATTTTCCTCAGCTTGAAGAGAGGAAGTATTAATATTGCCCCAGATCCATATGTGACGGCTGGAACACAATGTGCATTATAAACTATTAAAAGTGAAGAAATGGTACCTTTACCTGCAACAATGGAGAGGTTAAGAGCAACTCCAGCCGCCCTACTGAGCTTCATTCATGAGTTGGTTAGGTGAGATTCCCAGCTGCCCTTAGAATTAAAAATTACGCCGAGGTAACTAAAATCATTCACGGTGCTGAGCAACTTGTCCATTATAGAAAGCCTAGAAATTTTGGTTTTACCAAGCCCACAGGCCACAATATGGGTTTACTAAAATTCATGACCAAGTCAACGATGCTAATGAAGGAGGCACAGCGATCCACTACCGTCCGCAGAGCAATGGGTGTTCGCGCTAATAGGACCGCATCATCTGCGTATAGGGACACAAAGACTTCACCACCAGCTCCCCTGAATTCCCTTGCTGGGAATTCCAACCTGCAAAGAGGTGCCTGCTGCTGTTTAGGACCTCTAGAGACTGTTTGTCGCTGGGAACTGGAAAATCGACGCAACATCGAAGAAACATGATGCATCCGCACCTGTTTCCGATGCATCGCCGAAGAAACCGTCGCAGCGCCTACCGCGGCTCGAGAAATCGCTGCACGACGCATCGGGTGCAACGATCTCCGAAGTCTGAAATCACCGCACCGATCCCGACGCAAGTGTGCTGTGCGGCTGCACGAAGCCACGCATCGTACCAGATCGACGCATCACATCGAGGTGCCAAGACTGTTGCATCGTTGGGGGCCGCAGTAAGAAACAGAAGCATCAACTCCCCACGCAGTAAGAAAACAACGAATCACTCCTCTCCGATAAGGAACCGACGCATCAACTCCCCTGCACTGCAGTAAGGAACCGACGCATCACCTCCCCCAGAGCAAGGAATCGACGCATCACCTTCCCTGAGTGTAAGGAACCGACGCATCACCTTCCCTGTGGCCATTTTGTTTGTTTTGTGTGATGCATCTAAGGTACTGTTGAGAAAAGTGTTGCATTTACAACTTGCATTGAACTGAACTATTTCTACCACCTGAAAGTCATATTTTTATTACTGTATTGTAGATTTTTGTCGTTTGGTCTTGTTTTGATTTAGATAACGATTACTTATTTTTCTAAACTGGTGTGGTGTCCATTTGTAGTGTTTTCACTGTATTACTGTATGTGTTCACAAATGCTTTACACACTGCCTCTGAGATAAGCCTGTCTGCTCATGCCAAGCTACCAAGGGGATGAGCAGGGGTTATTTTAGGAGTGTTTCCACTTACCCTGACTAGAAGCAAGGGTCCCTATTTGGACAAAGGTACCTACCTCTGCCAACTAGAGACCCCCATTTCTAACATTGGTGGTTAGCGGTGAGGATCCTGGTTTTGCTTTTGTAATTTACATACAGTGATTGGTGTACACTACTAGTGAGTGCAGACCATTACGCGACCACATACATTTTGGTAGAATTTTTTCTTTCCCTTGGAATCATTTTGCATCTTGAGCACTGCCAATTGTCACCATGAGTAAACAAGCATCACTTGCATCTGTGAATATCGAATTTGAAGTGTTAAGGGTTGATACCTACACTGTGCCACAACTTAAATCCATCTGCAAAAAATTTAAAATCTCCATGAAAGGCCTCACCAGAAAGGAGGAATTCCAAAAGGCGCTGAAGGCCTGGTTGGAAGCAAGGAATGCCAGTGGGCAGACCGAGGAGCCTATGGTGGAGGGGGAGAATTTAGAAGGGCAGCAGGATGGGCTAGTGGGCCTAACTGGAGGGGGGGTGCCTCCCAGGGAAGACAGCTGTGTGTCTTCAAGAGGTCTGTCTCCAGAGGAGTTGGAGGACAGGGAGAGAAGCAGAGTGCATGAAATGGAGCTTGCTAAGCTCAAGCTGGGGAGCCAGGGTGACTTAGAGAATAAGAGGTTGGAGTTGGAGAGCAAGAAATTGGCCATGGAGGAAAAGAAGATGCTTTTAGAGCATGAGAGAGTGTTGAGGGTGTTGGAGCTGAAAGCAAAGAGTCTAGAAATCACTCCCTCTGGTGGCAGCACACCATCAGTGCCTGGGGAAGGAAAAGTATACATTCCCAAAGATTTTATCAAAGATTTCATGAAGCATGAGGACATTGGCCAGTGGTTTAAGGCCTGTGAAATAGCAATAAAGTCTCACCGGGTCCCTAAGAGAGATTGGGGAGCGGGGTTGTGGGGCCGCTTCATAGGTGAAGGGAGAGAGACCCTACTAGCTTTGCCTTCTGAGGATCAGATATCCTATGCCCCCATGAAGGAAGCCTTGATAGCCAGGTATGGGTTGACCCCAGAGCTTTATAGGCAGAAATTTAGGAACTGCAAGAAGCTGGAGTCAAGTTCTTGGGTGGAGTATGTATCTTATTTTTGCAGAGCACTGGATGGATGGGTGAAGGGTAGCAAGGTAACTGAGTTACAGGGGCTCTATGATTAGGTTGCATGGGAGCACTTGTCCAGTAGTTGTTTTCCAGAGCTATGCCAGCACCTGATTGATAGTAAGCTGACTGACCGCAGGAAGCTTGCTGTGGAGGCGGACCGCTGGGTCAGTACCAGGGTCCACAAAGATCTTGTGGGAGACTCCACCAAGGGTGGGCAGGGTCCCCAGCAGAAGAGTGGGGGGGACAAGGGTAAACAAAAGGAATTCCAAAAAGGGCCTCAAAGTAATCCCCAAGGGAACCAAGGTAAGGGTTCCCAGCCTCCCACTGAAAAGAAACCATGGGTCCTGACAGGTAAGCCTGTTCAGAGGGGTCCCAAGACCTATTTTAATTGTGGTCATGTGGGCCACTTCCGGGGGGATCCTAAGTGTCCCAAACCGGTTACCACCGCACCCACTGGTGCACTGCCCCGGGAACTGGCTAGTGTAGCCTTGGGGGAGGAGTTGGGTGCAAAAGGTGGGTGGGGTCCCGCAGAGATGTCCCTGGTCTCTTTAGGAGACAGTGCGATGGTCCCAAGGACTCATCTGCCTGATAACACTAAAAAGTACAGGCAGTGGGTGACCATCAATGGCCATAGTGTGGAGGCTCTGAGAGACACCGGAGCCAGTGTGACAGCTGTCAGTTATCGGCTGGTGTCTGAAGAGCAGGTGGTCCCCAACACATTCTACCCTGTAGTTGCCTCTGACAATTCAGAGTTCCTCTGCAAAGTGGCACAGGTTCCCTTTGAGTGGGGGGGATCTCAGGTACCTTGAGAGTAGCTGTGAGGCCAGCCATGCCTGTTGATTGTCTGCTAGGCAATGATTTGGAGCGCTCCCCTTGGGCGGAGGTGGAGCGGAGATCTCATTTGGAGATGTTGGGTCTGCCTGAGTGGGCATGTGTGACCACTCGGTCAATGGCAGCCGGTAAGGGCATTCAAAAGGACCTGGAGCCTGAAAGAGTGGCCCAGGTGCCTGCCGTTAAGAGAAGAGGCAGGTGGTGTGGGAAACCGGCCCCCAGAGTTCCCACAGTCCAGGAGGAGGTAGACCCTGAGGGGGGTACCCTGGAGCCTACAGGGGTACAAGTGGCTGAACTGGGGAACCTGCCTGATCTGACCCATTGGCAGCAAGAAGGAGGGCCCACCAGTGAGGAATTCTGCCAGAAGCAGCAGACATGCCCTTCTCTCCTTGGTTTGCAGCAGCAGGCTGCAAACCAGGCAGCAGGTGATCAGTCCGGATCACATTGGATATACTGGGAGAATTGTCTCCTGTATAGTAAGCCTAAGGTTGCTGAGCCTGGGTCAGCCCGTGTGCTGGTGGTACCCCAGCGCTTCAGAGCCTTCCTACTGGGTCTGGCTCATGATGTGCCTTTGGCAGGACATTTGGGGCAAGACAAGACCTTTTAAAGGCTTGTCACCCACTTTTTACTGGCCCCAAATGCGCAAGAATTCTGATGCTCACTGTAGGTCTTGCCAGACTTGCCAGGCAAGTGGTAAGAGTGGGAGGAAGTGTAAGGCTCCTCTCCAACCTTTCCTGTAGTCAGTACCCCGTTTGAGAGGGTGGGTATTGACATTGTGGGGCCTCTGGATCCCAACACAGCCATGGGCAACAGGTTTATCCTGGTCTTGGTGGACCATGCCACCTGGTACCCGGAAGCCATCCCTCTCTGGACTGTGACGGCCCCCGTAGTGGGTCGTGCATTGATGAGGATTTTTTCCCATGTGGGGTTCCCCAGAGAGGTGGTGTCCGACCAGGGTACCAACTTCATATCCAAGTATATGAAGTCCCTGTGGCAGGAGTGCGGTGTAACTTATAAGTTCACCACTCCTTACCACCCCCAAGGTAATGGGCTGGTTGAGAGATTCAACCAGACCCTAAAAGGCATGGTTATGGGTCTTGGTGAACCCATGAGGCGTAAGTGGGATGTCCTCTTACCATGCCTGCTGTTTGCTTACAGAGAGGTACAACAGAAGTCCTTAGGGTTCAGTCCCTTTGAGCACCTGTATGGGCATCCTGTAAGAGGACCTCTGAGTCTGGTGAAAGAAGTCTGGGAGAAAGCTCCCAGTAAACCTCCCCAGGATGTATATAGCTACATGCTGGCCTTCAGAAACCAGAGTAAGTGCTTCAGGCAACTCGCTCAGGCAAACCTGGAAGCCAGCCAGGAGGAAATGAAATGCTGGTATGATCAGAATTCTACTCTGATCAAGTTTCAACCTGGACAGAAGGTTTGGGTCATGGCCCCAGTGGAGCCTTGTGCGCTCCAGGATAAGTGGACCGTACCATTTGAGGTGGTGGAGCGCACGAGTGACGTCACCTACTTGGTGGACTTGCAGTCTGCTAGGAACCCTTTGCGGGTCCTACATGTGAACCGCCTGAAGCCCCACTTGGAGAGGTCCGAAGTGGGCATGCTCCTAGCAACAGATGCTGGGATGGAAGAGGAGACTGAGCCTCTTCCTGACCTCCTGTCTGCAAAGGAGCAAGATGGGTCTGTGGACGGTGTGAACCTCTCTACCGCCCTGACCCCTGAACAGCAGAGTCACTGCCGCCAACTGTTGGGACAGTTTGCTGACCTGTTCTCCCTGACCCCTGGTGTCACTCAGAGGTGTGTCCATGATGTGGACACGGGGGACAGTCCTCCAGTAAAACATAAGATTTACAGAGTGACTGACAGGGTCAGAGCTTGCATCAAGGGGGAGGTCTCCAAGATGTTAGCGCTAGGGTTGATTGAGCCCTCAAACAGCCCTTGGGCCAGCCCAGTGGTCTTGGTCCGAAAGGCTGCCGCACCCAGTGCCAAACCAGAACTCCGGTTCTGTGTGGACTACCAAGGGCTCAATTCAGTCACCAGGACTGATGCGCACCACATCCCCAGAGTTGATGAGCTCATCGAGTGGTTGGGGGCTGCCCGGTACCTCAGTACGTTTGACTTAACGTCTGGGTACTGGCAGATCGCCTTAACTGATGGGGCAAGAGAGAGGCCAGCATTCTCCACACCAGATGGGCACTACCAATTCCGGGTGATGCCCTTTGGGATGAAGAATGCCCCTGCCACCTTTCAGAGGTTGGTCAACCAGGTATTGGTTGGGCTGGAAGATTTCAGGGCCACCTATCTGGACGACATTGCAGTGTTCAGTGCCACTAGGGAGGAACATCTGCCCCACCTCTGGGAAGTGTTGAAGGTGCTGCGGAGGGCAGGCCTCACAATCAAGGCAAGCAAGTGCCAGATCGGGCAGGGTTCAGTGGTGTACTTGGGACACCAGGTGGGGAGCGGCCAGGTGGCACCCCTACAGCCCAAGATTGATACCATTCTGGGTTGGGAACCCCCCAAGACTCGGACAGAGGTGAGAGACTTTTTAGGACTCACAGGGTATTACTTGAGATTTGTCAAGGGGTATGGCACCATTGTTGCCCCCTTGACAGAGCTGACTTCCAGCAAGCAGCCCAGGAAAGTAAATTGGACTGACACCTGCCAGAAGGCTTTTGATGCCCTGAAATCTGCCATGTGCACAGCGCCCATGCTTAAGGCAACCAACTTCTCAGAAGAGTTCATTGTGCAGACAGATGCTTCAGAGCATGGTGTGGGGGCTGTGCTCTCAGAGCTAAATGAGGAGGGCCTGGACCACCCTGTAGCCTTCATTAGTAGGTGGTTGCTTCCACAGGAACAGAGGTGGAGTGCGATTGAGCGGGAGGCATTTGCTGTGGTCTGGGCGCTGAAGAAGCTGAGACCATACTTGTTTGGGACTCACTTCCGGGTTCAGACAGACCACAGGCCCCTCAGATGGTAGATGCAAATGAGGGGTGAGAATCCAAAGCTGTTGAGGTTGTCCATTTCCCTACAGGGGATGGACTTTACGGTGGAACACTGCCCTGGTACAGAACACGCCAATGCTGATGGTCTGTCCAGATTTTTAGACCTGGCACCATTGGCCTGGGTCTCCCTTCCATTTTTTGTTTGCCTTTACCTCCTGTGTTTTGCTGTGTGTTGGACTCCATTTTTGCTGGTCTAGATGCTTTGGGCACTTTGCCACTGCTGTTCAGTGCCAAAGTGCAAGTGCTCCCTGTGAGAAGTTGGCCTGGTATATGTTGTCCACTAATTATAGTGGGCACCTTGCACCAGTCCAAACAACCCCTTATTGGAGATAGGTTAAAGACAACCTTTATTGAAAGCTATCCTAGTGGTAGCTATGGAGAGCAGCCTTCAGGCTAAGTCTTGAAGGAATGTAAAGCAGCTTGTTTTACCAGTCTATAATCTCTTGAGTGACCAAATGAAAGAGGACCACACCAGGTATATATATAAAATATATGTATTTAGTCTTAAACACACCCCTCTAGTCTCTTTATGAGGCTAGAGTTTGAAGTACATACGTTACAAGTCAGTTATCAACAGTAATAGCACAAATACACGTTTGAGCCCTAGGGGCGTACCAAACCATATACCAATAAAGTGGTATAAGAACCACGACTGAGCTAGACACAAGGCCTAGAGCCTGTAGAAGTGCTTGGACCACAAGGAACCACCCAAGGTAGTGACACAGGGGACCCATGGGGGACGCGTGCAGTGTTGGAACACAGCCGCGAATCACCGTTAACTTCTATGGGGAAAGTCGCGGTTAGGTTTTTAAAAGGAAAGGACACTTAGAGGAGGACTTGGAGCAAACCCCTTTAGAACTAGGTCGTTCTAGAGTCAATACCCACGGGAGCACCGTAGTACTCGAGTTACCTCACCCAGGGAAGATGTGTGCATAGGTGTCTTTTGGTGTCGGGTTTCGTCGTCGTTTTCAATGGCGATCTGCTGCAGCGGGCTGCTGGCGACCAAGTCGAAAGTGTCCGGGTGGATCCAAGGGTGGATCGAAGATCTGAAGAACCTGAAAGCAGAGGGGACAGAGTCTGGGTCACTAGCCAGTGACCAGGAGGGCGTTGAGCAGATGCCCACCGATGTCGGGTGCTTCAGGTAGGTTGACGGTCATCTTGACTCTTCAGCCACGAGGTCCAGGAGGTGTCGACGACGACCAGGAGCTGGATTCGAGCTGTACCACGACGTCTGTCGATTGCTGCGGTGTCGGCGACCGGATTGGACCCAACAAGCCTTGGCAACGGCAAGTCACGTGGAAACAAAGAAAGGACGTTGTTGCAGACCAGCAAGGTCTGGGGGACTCACCCAGTGAGGGTAAGTCAGGGCTTGTCTGGAGCAATCAGGGAAGCCCAAGCAGAAGAAGAGTTGCCTTCGGGAGGGCCCACTAGCCAACGGACTAGCGACCACGAAGGAGCCTCGAGTGAACGCACTTAGAGCTGGACATACTCTGGGGACCCACCTATGGGAGGGTCAGGGAAGAGGGGTGGTTACACCCATTCCCTTTGTCCAGTTTTGCGCCAGAGCAGGGGCAGGTAGCCCCTGCAACCGGTTTGAACTGGGCTATGCACAGGGACACCAAATGTGCCCCCAGTGCAGGACTTCAAAGCACCAGAGAGTGCTCCCGCCCAGCCCCAATACACACTATCCTGTCTGGGGAGGTGGTTACACCTCCCTGTCGACAGGAAACCTATTGTCCAGGCCTCCCCTGCCGGAGTTTCGGTCAGCAGCAGGAGGCCAGACCTGTGTCTGTGGCAGCGGCATCCATTTTGTGATGCCAGGGCTCTGTAAAGTCAATACCGGGTAGCCCGGTGTGTACATGTCTCTCCCTCTAGAAGGGTGGAATGCTACCCCTGCCGCCAGAACTGGCGGGGGGGGTAGTATTCCAAGATGTTTGACACCAAACACAACATGTTTCCGTGCAGCCATCCCAAAGTTAGCATTTAACGCGAGGTTATAATGCACTTAAGAGTATATGGTCAGGCTGCACCACAAATAGCATCAGAGGAGTGGCTCCGAACGCTGCAGAGGGGCTCTGCTCATGCAGGGGCACCCTCTCACATAAAAACCAAGCACTCTGCCTTCAGGATTGTTAAGGCCTGCCATAGGAGTGACTTATAGGTTTATATGTGTGTGCAATGGTAGTGATATAGGTAGCCTATACCACAGTAAGGGGTGCATGCACCACCTTACTCAGGCTGCAGTAGCAGACCTGTGGTGTCATTTTGGAGGGCCTTCCAGGGGTGGCACAATACATGCTTCCGCCCCTGGTAGGGCTCTAGGGTACCTATGCCCTGGGTACATAGTATACCATATACTAGGGACTTATAAGGGCACTCCAGAATCCAATCAGAGATGTACCTAAGGTACATGGAAACCATTTTAGAGAGGAAGCAGTTAGGCTGGGGTTCTGATTAGCAGGGCCCCAGCCAGACTAAAGTCGTAAAACAGTGAAGCATCAGCAAAAAGTGGGGTACCCATGTGAAGCAGATCCTACTCTCCTACACAACCCCCCCTCCCCAAACGCAGGGACATTAAACTAACCTTGACCAGTTGAGTCTTCATGTTCTAAGTGGAAGTACCTAGAGAGTCCATCTGCATTGGCATGGTTACTCCCAGGTCTATGTTCCACTGTAAAGTCCATCCCCTGTAGGGAAATGGACCACCTTAGCAGTTTGGGGTTTTCACCCTTCATTTGTTTTAGCCATAAGAGGGGCTTATGGTCTGTTTGAACAAGGAGGTGAGTACCAAACAGGTATGGCCTCAACTTCTTCAGAGCCCAGACCACAGCAAAGGCCTCCCTCTCAATGGCTGACCAACGTTTCTCTCTAGGGGTCAGCCTTCTGCTAATAAAAGCTACTGGCTGATCCTGACCTTCATCATTCAATTGTGACAGTACAGCCCCTACCCCCAATTCAGATGCATCTGTTTGGACAATGAACTTCTTGGAGTAATGAGGACTCTGTAGAATGGGAGCAG
The DNA here is from genome assembly GCA_963921515.1 of Calotriton arnoldi. NCBI lineage: Eukaryota > Metazoa > Chordata > Amphibia > Caudata > Salamandridae > Calotriton > Calotriton arnoldi. The sequence goes on from CAWUFW010001575.1 coordinate 806,235, forward strand.
TGCACATGGCCTGCTTCAGGTCATCAAATGCCTTTTGACAGCTAGCTGTCCACTGAACCTTTTTGGGCATTCTCTTTGAAGTTAAGTCATTCAGGGGTGTCACTATTGATCCATACCCCTTGACAAATCTCCTATAGTACCCAAACAGGCCTAAGAAGGCTCTCACCTGAGTCTGGGTAGTGGGAGCAACCCAGCCCATGATGGTCTGGATTTTTCTCTGCAGTGGTTGAACCTGGCCTCCACCTACAAGGTGGCCCAGGTACACAACCTGACTCTGCCCTATCTGACACTTGGTGGCCTTGATAGTGAGGCCTGCCTTTTGCAGGGCCTCCAAAACATTCCTTAGGTGGACCAGGTGATCCTCCCAGGTGGAGCTAAAGACAGCAATATCATCTAGATATGCTGCACTATAGGCTTCCAGACCTGTGAGAACTGTATTCACCAACCTTTGGAAAGTGGCAGGTGCATTCTTTAAACCAAAGGGCATTACCACAAATTCATAATGCCCACTAGGGGTCGAGAATGCTGTTTTTGGCTTTGCATCATCAGCTAGCCTGATCTGCCAGTAGCCAGCTGTTAGGTCAAATGTGCTTAGATACTTGGCTGAGGCCAAAGTGTCTATTAGCTCATCTGCCCTGGGTATTGGATGGGCATCAGTCCTAGTGACTGCATTGAGACCCCTGTAGTCCACATAAAACCTCATCTCTCTTTTCTCACCACTGGTGTGAGGTTTTGGCACAAGGACCACTGGACTAGCCCAAGGGCTATCTGAGGGTTCAATAACTCTCTGTCCTGATACAGTCCCTGACATTGTCAGGTTGCCTATAAATCTTATTTTTAATAGGCAGACTGTCCCCAGTGTCCACTTCATGAGTGCACCAGGTGGTCTGACTTGGAGTCAGAGAGAACATATGCCTGAACTGATTGAGCACCTGTCTGCAATCAGTTTGCTGCTGGGTAGTGAGGCTGCCTGCCAAGGCTACACCATCCACTGACCCATCATCAGGGTTCTGTGAGAGCAGGTCAGGGAGTGGGTCACTCTCTTCCTCCTGTCCCTCATCAGTAGCCATGAGCAAGCCCATGTCTGCCCTGTCCACATATGGTTTCAATCTGTTGACATGAGAACCCTGTGGGGACTCCTGGGTGTTCCTATGTCTACCAAATAGGTAACCTCACCCTTCTGCTCAACAATGGTATGGGGTCCACTCCATTTGTCTTGGAGAGCTGCTGGGGCCACTAGTTCCAACACCCACACCTTCTGCCCTGGCTGGTAAACAGTCAGTACAGCCTTTTGGTCATGCCAGGCTTTTGGAGTTCCTGGCTAGCCTCAAGGTTTTTAGTTGCCTTTTTCATGTACTCAGCCATCCTGGAGCGGAGACCAAGTACGTAGTCCACTATATCCTGCTTTGGGGGCTTGAGAGGTAACTCCCATCCTTCCTTCACCAGGCACAATGGACCCCTGACAGGGTGACCAAACAAAAGTTCAAAAGGGCTGTAGCCAACCCCTTTTGAGGCACCTCCCTCTATGCAAATAAAAGGCAGGGCAAGAGTATGTCCCATCTTCGCCTAAGCTTCTCTGGGAGCCCTTTAATCATGCCCTTCAAGGTTTTGTTGAATCTCTCAACTAAACCATTGCATTGTGGGTGATAGGGTGTGGTGAACTTGTAAGTCACTCCAAACTCCTTCCACATTGCCTTCAAGTATCCAGACATAAAGTTTGCAACCCTGTCTGATACAACCTCCTTAGGGAAGCCCACTCTTGAGAAAACTCCCAGGAGGGCTCTTGCCACCAAAGGTGCTGTAGTGGTCCTAAGGGGCATAGCCTCTGGGTACCTGGTGGCATGGTCCACCACCACCAGGATAAACCTGTGCCCAGATGCTGTTTGGGGATCCATGGGACCAACAATGTCAATCCCCACCCTTTCAAAGGGAACCCCCACCACAGGTAGTGGTATCAGGGGGGGCCTTTGTGGTGCCCCCTGCCTTGCCACTGGCCTGGCAGGTTACACAGGAGTGACAAAACTCCTTGGTGTCTTCAGACATGTGGGGCCAGTGAAAGTGAGGGACAATTCTGTCCCAAGTCTTGTTCTGGCCCAGGTGACCTGCTAGAGGAATATCATGGGCTAGGGTCAATAGGAAGCCCCTGAACTTCAGAGGTATAACCAACCTCCTGGTGGCACCAGGCTTGGGGTCTCTACACTCTGAGTACAAGAGTCCATCATCCCAATACACTTTATGGGGACCACTAGCATTCCCAGCAGCCTCAGCAGCAGCTTGCTGTCTGAGGGGTTCAAGAGAGGGGCAGCTCTGCTGCTCCTGGCTCAGATCTGCCCTGGAAGGGCCCCCGGTCCCTAAGAACTCAACCTGATCAGGCTCAAGCTCCTCTGGGACAGTTCCTTCCTCAGGACTGAGATCATCTCCCTGAAGAGACTGATCTTCCTTCTGAGCCAAGGGGGAAGGCACTGCCTTTACCCTACTACTCCTCCTCTTGGATGGCACTTGGTCCATTGTTCCAGGATCCAAGGCCTGCTCAGTGTTAGACATTTTGCTCTGTGACCTGGTCACAGCAAACACATCTGCAGGGATGCCCAGCATTTCTGCATGGGTCCTGAGCTCCACTTCTGCCCAAGCTGAAGTTTCTAGATCATTGCCAAGCAAGCATTCGACTGGTAGGTTTGCACTCACCACAACCTTCTTAAGGCCAGTTACCCCTCCCCAGGAGAAGTTAACAACTGCCAGAGTATGGTCTGTTCTGACATTGCTAGCATTGGTCACTTGGTACATTTCACCAAGTATAATCTGCCCAGGCTCCACAAGGTCTTGTGTCACCATGGTGACACTTGCCCCTGTGTCCCTAAATGCCAAAGCCTCTCTTCCATTTATTAATGGCTGTTGCCTGTACTTGCCCAGATTACTGGGACTCACAGAGGAGGTCACATCCATGCCCCCATCACAGACTAGGACAGCCTGAGTGAGTTCTCTGACTAGGCCAGAGCTCATCTCATTACCCAGGGTCAACCCTACTAAACCCTTGGCATGTGTACTCCCACCACCAATTGTAACTGCACTAGGGGGAACAGGTGCCTTAGGGGCATTGGTGGGGGCTGGAATAGAGTCTTTGGACTTGGTGCAATCACTGGTCCAGTGTGTCTTTTGCTTACAGACTTTGCACCATGGTTTCTTTTGGCCTTTCCCTTTGTTAGACTGTGAATCCCCACCTGAAGAAGATTTTTGGGGGCCTTGTGAAGACTTCTGGTCTTTACCCTTCTCCCCACCCTTGTCAGAGTTCTTAGAATCTTACTTCTTTGGGTCACCACCTTGGTTCTGTACCTTCTGCCTCACCCTGGTTCTGACCCATTTGTCTGCCTTCTTTCCCAATTCTTGGGGAGAGGTCAGATCAGAGTCCACCAGGTACTGATGCAACAGCTGATTTTGACAGTTATTAAGAATCTGCTCCCTCATGATAAGATTGTACAATCCTTTGAAGTCACATACCTTACTGCCCACTAACCAACCTTCCAGAGCCTTAGCAGAACAATCAACAAAGTCCACCCAGTCTTGATTCTGTGCCTTTTGGGTATCTCTGAATTTTAACCTGTATTGTTCAGTTGTTAGGCCAAACCCATCAATCAATGCACTTTTTAAGACTGGATAATTATCAGCATCCTCTTCTCTAACAGAGAGGAGCTTATCTCTACCTTTGTCTGCAAAGGAGAGCCACAAGATTGCTGCCCACTGCTCCTGAGGGACCCTCTGTACTTTACAGGCCCTCTCCAGTGCAGAAATCCATTTGTGGATGTCATCCCCACTCTGGTAGGGAGGGACAATCTTGCTCAGGTTTCTATGGTCATAAGACCTTTCCCTACCACTAGGGAAGTTGCTGCCACCATGGGACTCTAGTCCCAACTTTCTTCTTTGTCTTTGAAGCTCTAGGGACTCCCTGTCTATAGCCAACTGCTCTCTTCTGAGTCTCAACTGAGCTTCCCCATACTTGAGCAGTCTCTCTTTCCTCTCACTGGAGGATTCCCTCCTATGAGAGGAAACAGAGGTCCCTACTGAGGTGTCGAAGTGGTTAGACTCCCGAGAAGGAGATCTAGACCTTCTGGGCACACTCACAACTCTTCCTGGGGGGACAAAGGGGGGTTCATTCTGATCCTCCTCTTCATCTACAGGAGGAGCTGCATCTTCCAGGGCAAGGTCATTGTCACCTTCCTGGCCAGTTTCAGAGGTCAGGTCCTGGGGATTTTCATCCCTGGTCCCTCCCTCATCTTCTGCCCCACCCTCTCTGCCTACCCTTGCAGACCCTATGGGTCTTCTAAGATCATCTAGCAGAAGCATCTCCAGGAGATGTTGGGTGTTGGCACTTTTGCCTGTCTTCAATTTCCTAATCTTCCGCAACTCTCTCAATTCCAAGAATGGGAGGTTGTCATATTTGGATGGCAGGAGCCCACTGGTTCCTGGTAGTGAAGACATTACTAGTGAGGTGTGGTGTATGCACTACCTACTCTAGCGTGGCCTACTAAACTCTCTTGAGTTGTAGAAAGGGTGTGCTAGGCCCTTAACACACAACTCTAAGTTCAGTAGAACTTACTGTATACTAAGCTTGTTTTAATATGTACCTAAGGTACCCTTAGTGGTTTTCAGTTGATCAATTCAATTGAGATTATCTGGTAAAACAATAGCAAGCTGGAATCCCACCGCTGCCACCAATGTGAGAAGTTGGCCTGGTATATGTTGTCCACTAATTATAGTGGGCACCTTGCACCAGTCCAAACAACCCCTTATTGGAGATAGGTTAAAGACAACCTTTATTGAAAGCTATCCGAGTGGTAGCTATGGAGAGCAGCCTTCAGGCTAAGTCTTGAAGGAATGTAAAGCATCTTGTTTTACCAGTCTATAATCTCTTGAGTGACCAAATGAAAGAGGAGCACACCAGGTATATATATAAAATATATGCATTTAGTCTTAAACACACCCCTCTAGTCTCTTTATGAGGCTAGAGTGCAAAGTACATACGTAACAAGTCAGTTATCAACAGTAATAGCACAAATACACGTTTGAGCCCTAGGGGCGTACCAAACCATATACCAATAAAGTGGTATAAGAACCATGACTGAGCTAGACACAAGGCCTAGAGCCTGTAGAAGTGCTTGGACCACAAGGAACCACCCAAGGTAGTGACACAGGGGACCCACGGGGACGCGTGCAGTGTTGGAACACAGCCGCGAATCACCGTTAACTTCTATGGGGAAAGTCGCGGTTAGGTTTTTAAAAGGAAAGGACACTTAGAGGAGGACTTGGAGCAAACCCCTTTAGAACTAGGTCGTTCTAGAGTCAATACCCACGGGAGCACCGTAGTACTCGAGTTACCTCACCCAGGGAAGCTGGGTGCATAGGTGTCTTTTGGTGTCGGGTTTCGTCGTCGTTTTCAATGGCGATCTGCTGCAGCGGGATGCTGGCGACCAAGTCGAAAGTGTCCGGGTGGATCCAAGGGTGGATCGAAGATCTGAAGAACCTGAAAGCAGAGGGGACAGAGTCTGGGTCACTAGCCAGTGACCAGGAGGGCGATGAGCAGATGCCCACCGATGTCGGGTGCTTCATGTAGGTTGATGGACATCTTGACTCTTCAGCCACGAGGTCCAGGAGGTGTTGATGACAACCAGGAGCTGGATTCGAGCTGTCCCACAAAGTTTGTCGATTGCTGCAGTGTCGGCGACCGGATTGGACCCAGCAAGCCTTGGCAACGGCAAGTCACATAGAAACAAAGAAAGGACGTTGTTGCAAACCAGCATGGTCTGGGGGACTCACCCAGCAAGGGTAAGTCAGGGCACGTTTGGAGCAACCAGGAAAGCCCAGGCAGAAGAAGAGTTGCTTTTGGGAGGGCCCACTAGCCAATGGACTAGCAACCGCAAAGGAGCCTCGAGTGGACACACTTACAGCTGGTTCACAGGACACTCGTGTAGTGGAGGCCAGTGATCTTCGGTGCAGTTGGTGCTGGATGCGGGGGCTACTTGGAGCCCAAAGCACAACTTCGTGGGAGGCCAGGAAGAGGATGCACTTACAAAAGTTCTCGGAGTCCAAGGGTCACAGTTCCATGTTACCCACGACAGCTACGTGCCTCAGTTTTGCTGGGGTCTCAGGGTAGCCTCGGGGAAGTCTGGAAATCTACCTCTGGTGTTGCAAAGACTTCGGCGTCTGGCGGGAGCTTCAGCGATGCAGACCGGACAATTGTTTCTTAGGTGCGTGCCAAGCAGGGAAGTCACTCCTTGACCCCAAGGGAGATTCTTCAGTCCTCTAATCTTCAAGTAGAGCGTCGAAGGTCCAGGATTCGGCTTCAGAGTTTTGTCCAGGGTAATCTAAAGTCCTAAGGACTGGGGTCCCATACTTATACTAAGTTAGGGGGTTGGACATACTCTGGGGACCCACCGATGGGAGGGTCAGGGAAGAGGGGTGGTTACACCCATTCCCTTTGTCCAGTTTCGCGCCAGAGCAGGGGCAGGTAGCCCCTGCAACCGGTTTGAACTGGGCTATGCACAGGGACACCAAATGTGCCCCAGTGCAGGACTTCAAAGCACCAGAGAGTGCTCCTGCCTAGCCCGAAAACACACTATCCTGTCTGGGGAGGTGGTTACACCTCCCTTCGACAGGAAACCTATTGTCCAGGCCTCCCCTGCCGGAGTTTTGGTCAGCAGCAGGAGGCGAGACCCGTGTCTGTGGCAGCGGCATCCATTTTGTGATGCCAGGGCTCTGTAAAGTCAATACCGGGTAGCCCGGTGTGTACATGTCTCTCCCTCTAGAAGTGTGGAATGCTACCCCCGCCACCAGAACTGGAGGGGGGGTAGTATTCCAAGATGTTTGACACCAAACACGACATGTTTCCGTGCAGCCATCCCAAAGTTAGCATTTAACGCGAGGTTATAATGCACTTAAGAGTATATGGTCAGGCTGCACCACAAACAGCATCAGAGGAGTGGCTCCGAATGCTGCAGAGGGGCTCTGCTCATGCAGGGGCACCCTCTCACATAAAAACCAAGCACTCTGCCTTCAGGATTGTTAAGGCCTGCCATAGGAGTGACTTATAGGTTTATATGTGTGTGCAATGGTAGTGATATAGGTAGCCTACACCACAGTAAGGGGTGCATGCACCACCTTACTCAGGCTGCAGTAGCAGACCTGTGGTGTCATTTTGGAGGGCCTTCCAGGGGTGGCACAATACATGCTTCAGCCCCTGGTAGGCCTCTGGGGTACCTATGCCCTGGGTACATAGTATACCATATACTAGGGACTTATAAGGGCACTCCAGAATCCAATCAGAGATGTACCTAAGGTACATGGAAACCATTTTAGAGAGGAAGCAGCTAGGCTGGGGTTCTGATTAGCAGGGCCCCAGCCAGACTAAAGTCGAAAAACAGTGAAGCATCAGCAAAAAGTGGGGATACCCATGTGAAGCAGATCCTACTCTCCTACACTCCCTTTGTAAATTATTGTTATGGATTAGTGATTCCATGATTGGCTTATTTGATTTGCTTGTCAGACCCTGGTACAGTGCACTATGTGTGCCCAGGGCCTGTAAATCAAATGCTGCTGGTGGGCTTGCAGCACTGATTGTGCCACCCACAGAAGCAGCTTGTAAAATGTGACTCAGTCCTGCCATTGCAGAGCCTGTGTGCAGTCTGGGACTGCCATGTCGACTTGGCAAGTGCACACACTTGCCAGTCCCTAAACCTTCCCTTTTCTACTTATTAGTCACCCCTAAGGTAGGCCCAAGGTACCCCTGTGGGCAGGGTGCATTGCATGTGAAAGGTAGGACATGCCCTGATGTGTGTGGCATGTCCTGATAGTGAAATACTGCCAATTTAGTTTTTCACTATTGCAAGGCTATCTGTTCCCATAGGAGTGAATGGGGAGTTTGTTTATAACATCTTATAAACATAACTGACCCTAGGAACAAGATAGAAAAGTAAAGTTTAGTATGCCTGAACTCAGAATGTTAAAGTGCATCTTTTAGTGAGGGTGATTTTTACATTCTGTGTTTGAAAATACCACTTTTAGAAAGTAGGTATTTTCTTGCCTAACCATCCAGTGTGCCTCTGCTAGGTTTGTGTATTCCATGTCTGGCTTTTGGATGACAGGGGCTGGAGAGGGGCAGCGGCTCCAGACGTCTGATGAGTCAGGGCTGGGCTGAATAGGCTTGGCCTGCATTTAGAGTGGTGGGAGGAGTAGCACCTTCACCTGAATAGGGCTGTGCCTGCCTTCCACAATGATGGCTCTGACCCCCTATTGTGTGTCTGGAGTCTCTGGGCTCACACTGACAATGGAGGTTGTTGTGCACTTGCAAAGTGCACCACAGAACTGGTTTCGGCTGGGTACAGACACTCTCTGCCTTCAGAGAACAAAGGATTTTGGTGTATAAAAAGAGGGGCCCAGTCCCCAGACTTTTAGATCACTTCTGGGAAATCAAGAGGAACCTTTGCCCCTGTGCTGTTTGCTGTCTGTGGTTGGCCTGTAGTGGCTGCTTGCTGCCAAGGAAAGGAGAAAAAGGACTTTGCAGTTTGCTTTGTCGCCTGCTTGAAGAAAAGCTCTCCAAGGGCTTGAAACTGAGCTTGCCTCCTGTTCTGAAATCTCAGGGACACAAAGACTTCACCACCAGCTCCCCTGAATTCCCTTGTTGGGAATTCCAACCTGCAAAGAAGTGTCTGCTGCTGTTTAGGACCTCTAGAGACTGTTTGTCGCTGGGAGCTGGAAAATCGACACCACATCGAAGAAGCGTGACGCATCCGCACCTGTTTCCGAAGCATCGCCGAAGAAACCGTCGCAGTGCCTGCCGCGGCTCGAGAAATCCCCGCACGTCGCATCGGGTGCAACGATCTCCGAAGTCTGAAATCCCCGCACCGATCCTGATGCAAGCCTGCTGTGCGGCTGCACGGAGCCACACATCATACCGGTTCGACGCATCACATCGCGGGGCCAAGACTGTCGCATCGTTGGGGGCCGCAGTAAGAAACAGATGCATCAACTCCCCATGCAGTAAGAAAATGACGCATCACCTCCTCTCCGGTAAGGAACCGATGCCTCAACTCCCTTGCGCTGCAGTAAGGAACCGACGCATCACCTCCCCCGGAGCAAGGAGTCGATGCATCACCTTCCCTGAGTGTAAGGAACCGACGCATCACCTTCCCTGTGGCCATTTTGTTTGTTTTGTGTGACGCATCTAAAGTACTTTTGAGAAAAGTGTCGCATTTACAACTTGCATTGAACTGAACTATTTCTACCATCTGAAAGTCATATTTTTATTACTGTATTGTGGATTTTTGTCGTTTGGTCTTGTTTTGGTTTAGATAAAGATTACTTATTTTTCTAAACTGGTGTGGTGTCCATTTGTAGTGTTTTCACTGTATTACTGTATGTGTTCACAAATGCTTTACACAGTGCCTCTGAGATAAGCCTGTCTGCTCGTGCCAAGCTACCAAGGGGGTGAGCAGGGGTTATTTTAGAAGTGTTTCCCCCTTACCGTGACTAGAAGCAAGGGTCCCTATTTCGACAAAGGTACCTACCTCTGCCAACTAGAGACCCCCATTTCTAACAGGGGGATATTGGAATTCAAGAACGGTTAAAAATGTTAGTTATCAAGGGGGCCCACACAGTCGACCCTACATTTGATAAGGTCAATCAGGACCCCGTCTCGTGTTGGGGCTTTTGCACATGAGCTCTGACGTATGGCCATTTATACTTCAGAGAGGAGCATAAATAGGTGCAGTGAGTACTGTAGCTTACTATGTAACAAAGTATCCAGTTCCACATTTGCCTCTATGTGAGACCCAATCAGACCCTAAGATATTACAGTGCATAAGAGGGCTTTCAGGAACATTTCTTAGCCCGATTCTTTTGACTGTTTCCCAGAAATGATGGCATGTTCAAGGAGCTCCCAGTCCCTTTTGTGCAGGTCAGCCTGACTGAGTTTTAGAGTAGATTTAAAGAACAAGCGAGCATCCCAAACTTCTGACCCAACTCTAGGGGTGGCAGTCAAAGCCTTCCTTAATCTGCGATTGGCCATTGAACACTAACCAACAAACCAATGCAGGACCTCCTTAACAGGCCAGGAAGGCTTTAGTAAAGAGTGTGTGATGCCAAGGTTCAAGCTATCATAATGGGCTTATATTGTGTCCCCTCTAGTGACTGCTGAACAATTAAGGAACAAACCTAAGTGTTACCTTATTAAAGAGATCAAAGTATCTCCTGGGTCTTTGAGTTGCCAAATAAGGCTTATGCCATCGGTCAAGTCATGGGTGAGGGGAGCAACTCTCAGGGGGCATATGTGCCTGCTCCACAGGAAAAGTCCTGTAGCTAAAAGAGAATTGTGGTCTCCCCATTCTGTCTGCACAACCTCACCCTTTAAAAGCCAGGGCAGGTAGTTATTAGTCACAAACATATAGATAATGGTCAAGGCGTGACCATTACCCATTGACCATTAACGAAAGATGCATTAATGAAAGATGCAGAGTTAGTCTGTTCCCACTAAGAGCATTGACAAGGTCAACTAAATCGTGTGCAGCAAAATGTCTGAGTAGCTCTTCCCCTCTGTTATCGCTAGATTTCCTGGCGGTTCCTCCACAGCCACCCTTGGAAACTGGGAGGGCATTAGTACTAGAAATAGGCGGAGCACGGTATTATGCCAAAATTGGTAACACAGTGCTCCGTCAGTTTTAAAACACAGTAATCTGTCATATTTACAAAAATACGGCACACCCGTGCGTTTCCCCTTGCAGTGGCACTAAAGAAGCTGCCTAGCACCAGGAGTGCCTGTGCTGCAGTGGTGATTGTTTATGTGCAGGAAGGGAAACCTTCCTGCACATAAATAATCTTTACAGGTGATTTGCTGTTTCTATGTGTGCTGCAGAATGCAGCACACATGGAAAGAGCAAAATACGAGGGGAAATGAAACATTTCTCCTCGTGTCGCCCGCTTAAGACCAGGTATTTCCTGGAGATACTTTTGATGGTGCCCCATAACTTGTAAATATGGGGCAGCATCAAAAGCAATGAGTGTTGCGGCGGAACGCCCACTGCAACACCCAATGCAAGCCCCTTTCACGCTAAGTGCTGCATGAATAGGGGCATTATTTACAAGGCGACGTTAAGCCATGCTAAGTGGCTTAACGCCCCCTTGTAAATAAGGTGAAGGACTTAACATCTCCAGAACATCACAAAAGTGACGTTCTGGTGGATTTAACTCCTTGTAATTATGCCCTTGGGTTTGATCAACCATCTTGGCGTTAAAGTCTCCACACAAAATGTAATGTGGCTGTGATTTTAAACCTGCCCCAGCAGATTGTATTTTAAAAAAGAAAATTAAACAAATGGGTAAAGTGAATACAAACAGTGTTAATAAAATCGTTATTATAAAAATTAATTAAATAAAAAGAGAAACAAGATAACTTGTCCTGTAACAGCACAATTAAAAATGCAGAGCTTCCAGAGTCAATAACTGTAGCTTCCACGTTACGTCTTAAACTAATCCAGACCAAGAGCCCACCTTTAGCCCTACCCCGAGAATAGGAAGTGGTATAGTTAGAATAACAAGCATACCGTCACAAGTTACTGAAGAGGTAGCCCAGGTTTCTTGCAAATCAATTATATTGAACTTGGTAATGTAGGCCAACCATTCAGTGTTATTAAGCTTCTCCTTAATACCTGCAATGTTCCAACTGAGTATGGAATAAGAATGAGCAGAACCAAAGCATCAGGGGCTGTCCTTAGAAGAAAACGTGTCCAGTGTTGTACAGGGGTGTGTGTCTTGGGTGACCTTACCGGAAAGTCAGTCAGGACTGGAGAGGGCATCAAATCTGTTGGCGTGTGCATAGAAAAACGGGCAGCAGTTTTGATAAGAAAGGTGGCGGTCCTCGAATAAAAGCTCTGTCAGGTAGGACTTGAGAGTGATGCTGCGGACGCTGTCGCTGGGATCCAGAAATATATCCCAGCCAAGTAGGTTGAGGTGGTGTAGAATTCACAGGTGTAAAATGAGTATGAAAAACCAAGGGTTTATAAAAATAACACAGAGGGACCAGGGAAATAGTACTACTTGATGCAGTATGCCTGTGGGGACCAGATAGCAAATTGCATACCAGGAATGAGAATTTAAAGTTCACAATCACACAGTTGCCCAACCGTCGGCCGGATCTGGCCCAATCCAATCGCATCTCCGTGCCATCAAATTGCCTTTAGCATAGAACATTGGAAACCTCTTGTGGCGCACAAACCTATCTAGAGATTTGTTAAATAACTCCTTGTATGATTCCTTCTGCTCATACCCCGATAAGAACTGCCGCATAGGGGCAGGCAGCTGGAGGGAGATTGACTGTGGACTGGTCTGGCGTAGAGGAGGCAGTATTAGCTGGTAACCCTCTTGTGCGCAACTCCTCTCCAGTGTGGTCTGCTCCCGGTGCAACAGCATGAGAAGATGCCCCTGAAACGGAACTAAGTGCCTGGGGAAAAATCGGCTGTGGCACCTGATCCAAAACCCAGGGCGGTTCTGCGGCACTAAATGTGGGAGTTTGTGAGGAGGGATCTGGATTCACCATGGAAGGCTGGCTGACGATCGACTGTAGAGGCCCTCGGATCCTGGCTGTATCATCATTGCTAGAGGAATTGTGAACAGGGAACGCAGAGGTCAGCTATACTAAGCAGGTTTCGATATTAGTCAAGTGAGTATGTAGCGGAGAGATTTCAGTTCTTAATTAAGATTTAAATCTCTCTAAAAAACTTGTCATCAATTGACCTACACCTTGATGATTAAAGATTGAAGCATTGCCCTCGCCAACAGGGGGTGGGGGGGTAGACATGGGTTTAGGGGAGGTGAGAGTCACCAACTATGCGACCTGTGGGGGGGGGGTGTTCAATGGAGAAGTAATGCCCTTGCAAAGGTGATTGAGCCGAGCACCTCGTTTGGACTCCCTAGGAGGTGCTGGAATGCGGGTGCAACTCTCCTGTGGTAAAGGACTGCATGTTTTTTGTAGCTCTGTAAGGTCGGTAATTAGCATGGCTGATGATTTAGGGTTGTGAGGTGGCTTTGCACTTAGGACAGGAATTAGGGCTGCCGAAGGTGAACAAGTGGAACCTAAACCAATGCCATGGCCAGGGCCCATGTTTAAAGAAAGTCTTCTCTCTGTAAGAGCTATTTAAGTATTGATAACCCTTACAGCTTGCTCCAGCATGCGATCAATTGAAGTGCACTTAGCAAGGGGCGTAGGGGTGGGCTTACATCCAACAGCTTTCTTCTTCCCCATAGCGGGCAGCTACACTCAAAGTGACAGTCAAAGTAAGACTTAGAAAGTAGTCTAATTTATTTGCTGCTTTGTTATTGATTCTCCTACTGGTCCTTCCTACTTTTAATGTCACTTTGAGTGTAGCTGCTCACTATGGGAAAGAAGAAAGCTGTTGGATGTAACCCCACCCCTACGACCCCTGCTAAGTGCACTTCAATTGATCGCATTGGGAAATAGGGCTATTTGTTGTGCGGGGTGGAAGACCCACTCAAGTTCCGACCACAATCCTTGTTAGGGTGAATGACAAAAGTCACTAAATTAACCTGTGCTTAACCCTCTAGTAGCCTGGCACAAAAGCAGCCAGGCTTACCTTGGAGGCAATGTGTAAAGTATTTATGCAACACATGAATATAGAGTGAAAACACAATCTAAGAAAAAAATCACAAACCAATTTAAGAAAATAGAGTAACCTTTCTCTGAAAGTGACACCAAAACAAACAACATCCTGTTAGAAGAACCAGAGATATTAATTTTAAAATTTCTAGGTAAAAATAGTGCCAAAAGTACAAAGCGCCACACACAATTATCTGGTCACGTTGCAATGGGGGGAGTCACATGTCAAGGCTGACTAAAATGGAGCGTGGGTCGGATAAAGAGATAAGGTTAGTCCCACTGAAGAGTTCACTTCTCCAATCAGGCACAAAGAGTTCCCTCAACATTGGAGGTGGCCAATAGGAGGAGGCTTTCAGTGTGAAGAACAGGCTGAGCATCGCAGACATTGTAGCTGTAGTGTGGAGAGATGGTTATCGCTGGAGATTCACGTTACTTGAACGTCGCAGTTGGAGCAAAGTGCAGATCTCTTGTAGACAGTCGTTGCAGATGTCCATTGTCCGTGCAAAGAGCAGATACCACTACAGTTTCGCATTGGTGGTCAACATGAGCATCAGAGTTATGGCATGAATGAGCCTGTTCATGGTCAAGAAGAGCCAAAACATTAGGATTTTCACCTTTATCTTCAGAGGGAGCTCACACTCAGGACTCATGCGAGCAGAAGCCAGCAGCATGGTTTAGGAAGCTCCAGGCAGGTACATTTCGTGTTGGTCAGCTGGGCAGTAGCAGGGAGGTCTCTGGAGCTTCTTGCGTCTCTGTAGCTCACCCAGGAGGTCAGCCAACTGACCCCTGGAGTCACTCTTAGTAGCCTGGAGTCTAAGGCAAGCAGGGCCAGTCATCCTTCTTCAGACAAGAGGGCAGTACTTCTGGCAACAGGGCAGTCTTTCTGAATCTTTCACAGGTCCTGGGGAGTTCTGAAGAGTGGTTATGAAGGTCCTATTGTTGTACCTGGTGCTAGCTTTTGTGTGGGGAAATTATCTAACCTACCCCAAAACTGGTTCTGGTCAGTTCATCCCTTCCCTGGCTCCAAACTGTCTAGCGTAACAAAAGGCAGGGCAGTCCTGTTATCGGGTTTCTTTGTGTGCTGCAGGCAAGGCCATTAGAAATGTAATTGGCACAGGATACAGCTCTTCCCTAGCCATCCTGTAAGGAAGACCCTACCCTCTCCCTTCACACCTAGGATTCTTTTGTTTTACTGTTTGGAAACAATACACAAACCCAACTGCAGAACCATTCACAGTCATCTGACCAAGGACATTAGCAAGAAGGCACAGTTGGTTTCAATAGGAAAATACTAACTTTCAAAAAGTGACATTTTCAAAATTGTAACTTAAAATACGAGTTCACCATTAAAGAGGATTTTAAATTACAGTTTATATAAGTATAAACAGCATACCTCTAACTGTTCCCATTCCTAAGTTACCACTTATTAACTGTAATAAGGTAATAAATGTTGCTCGGATATGAATTTACCTTAAAAAAAATGAAAAGACAAGAGGCGTTTGGCAAAACAAGAACAAGTTTGTTTAATTAAACGCGGTGGCCGGGAGAGCATCACCAGAGTCATGTCTGAAGACAGTCTCAAGGTACAGAAGTTTTGGCTGTAATATATACAGTTTGTGATGTACAATAAAACGACTACACATTCTTGCAAAGCATGTAGATCCAGGCCTAGTCATAAACCATAAATACAACAATCTGATAAGGGGGGCACATGTGGTTCTCGAATTCGGGGAGAGCTAGTGTGGGCCAGTGTGTATGTGTCCAGATGTCCGGCATGGGGAGAGCCATGTTCACTGCTTGTGGTGTGCATGCTGTGTCATGATTGGCTGAGTACTCCGAACTACATTTGGCATCCGACTTTGTTGTATTTTAGAAATGCGTGCCTGTGGCCGAACATGTTTTATCAGGGCCAATCTGCTCTGACCTGTTTGTGGTATAACTGCCTATCTGTGGGATCAATCAGGGTTTTCCGTGTTGCATGTTTGTCTTCAGGATAAGTGTAACCCCATCTATCAATCAGTAAGCTTGGGTTTGGGTCACAGGGCCTCTCTAACCACGTATCTCTGACTTGAGGTTGATGGGGAGGTCATCTTAGGTGAATTTGACAGCAATGATACGAGTTCATTATTACATGTACATGTAACATGGTGGTTATTGATATCCTATATACTGACATTCTCATTATTATGCGTAAATTTGTTATAGTATACCTCAACATAATTTTTACTGGTATTGACACTGCTACGCATGCATAGATTATGGCGTACATTGACATTGCATTTACTGGTATTGATGTTGTTATGCATGCACATATTATAGCGTACATTGGCAACACATTTACCGATATTAACACCCAGGTGTAGTCTATAGGAGAGATAGACCTTGCAACAGTGAAAAATGACTTTAGGAGTTTTTCACTGTCTGTACATGTAAAACTGTTTTTCAAATACTATGCACCCTGCTCCAGGAGACACTTATCAGTTTTAGAAAGGAAGGCTTAGGCCAGGCAAAGTTTGTATTTTGCCACATTGAAATGGCAGTTTAAAACTGCAATGCAGGCCATAGAAAATGTTTTAAGGTGCTACTTTAGTGGGTGACAAAATTAGTGCTGCTGCCCACTAGTAGCGTTTAATTTACAGGTCCTGTGTACAGGTAGTACCATTTACTAAGGACTTATGAGTAAATGATATGTGCCAATTAGGTCGAGGCCTATTTTATCATGTTTTAAGGGCAGAGTACAAGCACTTTGGCACTGGTTAGTAGGGGTAAAATTCACCTGGTGGATTGGGCATTGGAGCCAAAAAAGACCCTCATGCAAACAAAAAATATTTCAGCATGGTTAGGGTGTGAAGGTATATACCACACCAAGGATGTCAGGTCTAATATGTGTCCCATATGAAAGTAGGAAAAACTATCCACCCTCTTGGAAGTTCATATCGCCAAGCCAAAAAATCACTTTTGACGTGGTTAGTTCCAGGGTGATGTTCCAGTGCAAAGTTAATTTCCTAAAGGGAGATGTACCATCTCAACAGTTTGTGATTCTCAACCTCATCTACATTAGCCATCTGAAAGGCCTGTGGTCTGGGTGAACCTGGATGTGAGTCTCAAGCAATAATAGTCTCAACTTCTTAGGGCCTAGACCATTGCAAAGGCTTCCCTTTCGATTGCACTCCACCTCTTTTCCCTGGGAAGTAGCATTCTGCTGGTGAATGCCACAGGGTGGTCCAAGCCTCCATCATTCAGCTGTGAGAGAACAGACCCAAAGCCATGCTTAGATGTGACTGTGTGGACAATTAACTCTTTAGTCTGGTGCCTTGAGCACTGATGCTGTGCACATGGCTTCCTTCAAGGAGTCAAAACCATTCTGACATGCCTCCGGCCATATCACCTTCTTGGAAGTCAGCTCTGCCAAGAGGGCAAAAATAGTGCCATATCCATTGCCAACTCTCCTGTAGTCACTGGTGAGAGTGAAGAAGGCTCTCACTGTCTGTGTCTTGGAGGGTTCCCAAGCCAGAATGTTCTGTAACTTGGCCCGGAGGAGCTGCATCTTGCCACCAATGACTTCGTGGCCCAAGTGTACTCAGAACCCTGGTCCATCTGGCACTTACTAGCTTTGATAGGCCTACCCTCTGCAGAGCCTGAAGCCCTGCCCAGAGATGTTGCAGGTGGTCATCCCAACTAGAACTAAAGACTACAATGTTGTCCAATTAGGCAGCACTGAAGTTCTCTAACCCAGCTAGAACCCAGTGATCAATCTCCGGAAAGTGGCAGGAGCATTCTTTGACCCAAAGGGCATTACTTGAAACTTGATGTTGCCCTCTGAGTTGTAGAATGAAAACCTCTCCTTAGCCCCCTCGGTTAATGCAATCTGTAAGCACCCTGATGTTAAATGAAATATACTTAGGAATTTGGCAGCTACTAACCGGTCAATAAGCTAATCAGCTCAGGGGATGGAATAAGCATCAGTCTTTGCAACTCTGCTGAGCCCTCTGTAATCCACACATAACTGTAGTTCTGGTGCGGCACATGGTGGGGTGGGCCTTGGTTGCCAGAACCACTGTACTGGACCAAGGGCAATTGGAGTGCTCAGTCACCCCTAACTCCAGCATTTTGGACACCCCCTCCTTGATGCTGGTTCTCACTTTGTCAGACAGCCTATACATTGTGTTTTTGACAGGCATGCTATTCCCAGTGTCAATATCATGGGTACACCAAGTGGTGAGCCCAGGGGTGAGTGAGAGAAGAGGGGAAAACTGGCCCAACAAGCGGCGACAGTCCCGTTGTTGCTCGGGGGAAGGTTAGGGGAGATGACAGCTCCTTTCACTGACCCATCTTGTTCTATAGCAGACAGGAGGTCGAGGAGAGGCTCACTCTCCGCCTCAACACCACCATCTATCAGCAGGCATATGCTTACTTCAGACCTTTAACAGTGGGGCTTGAGGTGGTTTACATGCAGAACCCTTAAGAGATTCCTGGGTGTCCTGAGGTCCTCCAGGTAGGTGGTCACCCCATTCCTCTCTCTTTGACCTCACTGGGCCCAGTCCATTAGTCCCTTAAGGCCCGGGGCCCTACAGGCTCCATAACCAACACCAGCCAGGGGCCCCATATGCTCTATGACCCTGAGCTTTTGGCCAGGTTGTACTCCATCAGAGTGGCCTTCTGTTCATACTAGTGCTTTATTGCTTCCTGGCTGGCCTCCAGGTTCTCACTGGCTTCTTTCCAGAAGTGCTTCATCTAAGACCTGAGTGCCAACATGTAGCTAACTACATCTTGTCGGGGTTCTGTGGGAGCTTGCTCCCATTCATCCTTGACAAGCCTGAGAGGTCTACACACAGGGTGGCAAAACAGAAGCTCAAAGGGTGGCAAAACAGAAGCACGACCCCTTTTGAGGCACCTCCCTGCATACATAAACAAGGCACGGCAAGATGATGTCCCACTTATGCCTCATGGGTTTTGGTAGGCCCTTAATCAGACCTCTAGGGTCTTGTTGAACCTTGCAACAAACAATTTGTCTGTGGATGGTATGATGTGGATAAATTATAGTACGCAGACATGAAGTTGGTACCTCGGTCTGACACAACCGCCCGTGGGGAAACCCGCTCGGATAAATATCCCTATCAGTGATCTCGACACTGCGAGTGCATTTACTGTCCTCAGAGTAATGGCCTCTGCCTACCATGTGGCATGGTCCACCAAAACCAGGATGAACCTTTTGCCTAGGGCAGTCTTGGTGTCCAGGGGCCCATCAAAATCAATAACCATCGCCTTAAAGGGGGTGTTCCCAATATGGGGATTGGAAACAGGAGGGGCTTTTGCTTTGCCCCTAACTTCCCATTGGCCTGACAGGTGGGACAGGATTTTCCTGGAGAGGGTGAGGGGAGCAACTCTCAGGGGGCATATGTGCCTGCTCCACAGGAAAAGTCCTGTAGCTAAAAGAGAATTGTGGTCTCCCCATTCTGTCTGCACAACCTCACCCTTTAAAAGCCAGGGCAGGTAGTTATTAGTCACAAACATATAGATAATGGTCAAGGCGTGACCATTACCCATTGACCATTAACGAAAGATGCATTAATGAAAGATGCAGAGTTAGTCTGTTCCCACTAAGAGCATTGACAAGGTCAACTAAATCGTGTGCAGCAAAATGTCTGAGTAGCTCTTCCCCTCTGTTATCGCTAGATTTCTCTGGCGGTTCCTCCACAGCCACCCTTGGAAACTGGGAGGGCATTAGTACTAGAAATAGGCGGAGCACGGTATTATGCCAAAATTGGTAACACAGTGCTCCGTCAGTTTTAAAACACAGTAATCTGTCATATTTACAAAAATACGGCACACCCGTGTGTTTCCCCTTGCGGTGGCACTAAAGAAGCTGCCTAGCACCAGGAGTGCCTGTGCTGCAGTGGTGATTGTTTATGTGCAGGAAGGGAAACCTTCCTGCACATAAATAATCTTTACAGGTGATTTGCTGTTTCTATGTGTGCTGCAGAATGCAGCACACATGGAAAGAGCAAAATACGAGGAGAAATGAAACATTTCTCCTCGTATCGCCCGCTTAAGACCAGGTATTTCCTGGAGATACTTTTGATGGTGCCCCATAACTTGTAAATATGGGGCAGCATCAAAAAGCAATGAGTGTTGCGGCGGAACGCCCACTGCAACACCCAATGCAAGCCCCTTTCACGCTAAGTGCTGCATGAATAGGGGCATTATTTACAAGGCGACGTTAAGCCATGCTAAGTGGCTTAACGCCCCCTTGTAAATAAGGTGAAGGACTTAACATCTCCAGAACATCACAAAAAGTGACGTTCTGGTGGATTTAACTCCTTGTAATTATGCCCTTGGGTTTGATCAACCATCTTGGCGTTAAAGTCTCCACACAAAATGTAATGTGGCTGTGATTTTAAACCTGCCCCAGCAGATTGTATTTAAAAAAAGAAAATTAAACAAATGGGTAAAGTGAATACAAACAGTGTTAATAAAATCGTTATTATAAAAATTAATTAAATAAAAAGAGAAACAAGATAACTTGTCCTGTAACAGCACAATTAAAAATGCAGAGCTTCCAGAGTCAATAACTGTAGCTTCCACGTTACGTCTTAAACTAATCCAGACCAAGAGCCCACCTTTAGCCCTACCCCGAGAATAGGAAGTGGTATAGTTAGAATAACAAGCATGCCGTCACAAGTTACTGAAGAGGTAGCCCAGGTTTCTTGCAAATCAATTATATTGAACTTGGTAATGTAGGCCAACCATTCAGTGTTATTAAGCTTCTCCTTAATACCTGCAATGTTCCAACTGAGTATGGAATAAGAACGAGCAGAACCAAAGCATCAGGGGCTGTCCTTAGAAGAAAACGTGTCCAGAGTTGTACAGGGGTGTGTGTCTTGGGTGACCTTACCGGAAAGTCAGTCAGGACTGGAGAGGGCATCAAATCTGTTGGCGTGTGCATAGAAAAACGGGCAGCAGTTTTGATAAGAAAGGTGGCGGTCCTCGAATAAAAGCTCTGTCAGGTAGGACTTGAGAGTGATGCTGCGGACGCTGTCGCTGGGATCCAGAAATATATCCCAGCCAAGTAGGTTGAGGTGGTGTAGAATTCACAGGTGTAAAATGAGTATGAAAAACCAAGGGTTTATAAAAATAACACAGAGGGACCAGGGAAATAGTACTACTTGATGCAGTATGCCTGTGGGGACCAGATAGCAAATTGCATACCAGGAATGAGAATTTAAAGTTCACAATCACACAGTTGCCCAACCTTCGGCCGGATCTGGCCCAATCCAATCGCATCTCCGTGCCATCAAATTGCCTTTAGCATAGAACATTGGAAACCTCTTGTGGCGCACAAACCTGTCTAGAGATTTGTTAAATAACTCCTTGTATGATTCCTTCTGCTCATACCCCGATAAGAACTGCCGCATAGGGGCAGGCAGCTGGAGGGAGATTGACTGTGGACTGGTCTGGCGTAGAGGAGGCAGTATTAGCTGGTAACCCTCTTGTGCGCAACTCCTCTCCAGTGTGGTCTGCTCCCGGTGCAACAGCATGAGAAGATGCCCCTGAAACGGAACTAAGTGCCTGGGGAAAAATCGGCTGTGGCACCTGATCCAAAACCCAGGGCGGTTCTGCGGCACTAAATGTGGGAGTTTGTGAGGAGGGATCTGGATTCACCATGGAAGGCTGGCTGACGATCGACTGTAGAGGCCCTCGGATCCTGGCTGTATCATCATTGCTAGAGGAATTGTGAACAGGGAACGCAGAGGTCAGCTATACTAAGCAGGTTTCGATATTAGTCAAGTGAGTATGTAGCGGAGAGATTTCAGTTCTTAATTAAGATTTAAATCTCTCTAAAAAACTTGTCATCAATTGACCTACACCTTGATGATTAAAGATTGAAGCATTGCCCTCGCCAACAGGGGGTGGGGGGGGGAGACATGGGTTTAGGGGAGGTGAGAGTCACCAACTCTGCGACCTGTGGGGGGGGGGTGTTCAATGGAGAAGTAATGCCCTTGCAAAGGTGATTGAGCCGAGCACCTCGTTTGGACTCCCTAGGAGGTGCTGGAATGCGGGTGCAACTCTCCTGTGGTAAAGGACTGCATGTTTTTTGTAGCTCTGTAAGGTCGGTAATTAGCATGGCTGATGATTTAGGGTTGTGAGGTGGCTTTGCACTTAGGACAGGAATTAGGGCTGCCGATGGTGAACAAGTGGAACCTAAACCAATGCCATGGCCAGGGCCCAGGTTTAAAGAAAGTCTTCTCTCTGTAAGAGCTATTTCAGTATTGATAACCCTTACAGCTTGCTCCAGCATGCGATCAATTGAAGTGCACTTAGCAAGGGGCGTAGGGGTGGGCTTACATCCAACAGCTTTCTTCTTCCCCATAGCGGGCAGCTACACTCAAAGTGACAGTCAAAGTAAGACTTAGAAAGTAGTCTAATTTATTTGCTGCTTTGTTATTGATTCTCCTACTGGTCCTTCCTACTTTGAATGTCACTTTGAGTGTAGCTGCTCACTATGGGAAAGAAGAAAGCTGTTGGATGTAACCCCACCCCTACAACCCCTGCTAAGTGCACTTCAATTGATCGCATTGGGAAATAGGGCTATTTGTTGTGCGGGGTGGAAGACCCACTCAAGTTCCGACCACAATCCTTGTTAGGGTGAATGACAAAAGTCACTAAATTAACCTGTGCTTAACCCTCTAGTAGCCTGGCACAAAGGCAGCCAGGCTTACCTTGGAGGCAATGTGTAAAGTATTTAACACAAATAAACAAAGAATGGTTGGGAAAATGTCGCGCTATGTTATGTATCGCTGTACAAGATCAATTATAATGCTCAAAGGATATAGATGAAGGCCATTCACCAACACCAAATATGCGGACAATGCCCACACATATAAACCCAAACAACAAAATTATATCCTGAGCAAATCAAATTCACAATAATTCATAATGTCCATCAAGTCAAAGATCAGAAAATGTTCTTCTTATTCTGTAAATGTTCTTCTTTATTCCATTTATGTATTGCTTCAACATAGGTAAGAGCCAGGTACTAGCCGAGCCAACACGTGTTTCGTCACACGGAGTAACCGCTGACTTCTTCAGGGCTAAAACATTGAATACAAACAGTACCCTGTTATGATTCACCACATAACTACATCAAAGAACACAACAGCTAATAAAATTAATTTAGTGCGCAGAAGACACCAAAGCAAAGGACCAGTCACCAGAAAGAATAAAAAGCCAAAAGCCCATAGATACAGCACAAGGGAATGGACCTATTATAAAACACCTCATGTGTGTATCATCAATCCATAAGAATATAAAAACATTAAAACATCATAGAATAAGTAAATTCTAAGATCTACTTAGTACACCATCAACCCTATTGTGCAAAACCAAAAAAAGGGGGAGATAAAAGAAAAAGAGAGACCCAAACCACAAATTTTACTAAGTAAAATTGAATAATAAGCATCCAAAATGCGTAAAAGGGAGCCTAAAAGAACACACCAGCACCCTTAATAAACCTATAATAACAATTTGCCGAACTGAAAAACTCACCCCAAGTAAAGTACAACTGGATGAGGAGTACCAATAAAATTTTCAAAGTATAATTGGCAACATATAAACACCAAAGGACAAATTCTGAAAAATACAAAGAAACCATATTACATAAGCCATATTCCCCTCAAATATCATCCTACCAGTTTCGAAATGAATCATAGGCCTAGTTTAAAAGGACACCCAATCATACTCACATCAACGTCGACAAAGTGGTCAAAAATAGAGACAGTAGTCAGTAGACGATCTGCGTCCAGATCCAAGTTTGTGTTCCTAGTATAAAATTATATCACACAATAAGAATATACAAGTCATAATTTAAAATAAGACCTAAATCAAGCAAATCTCACAAGACATGCTCTATATTAAAGAGCAAAAGTAACTGCATCTTATTTACAAAAAAGCAAGGAAAAACGAGTACGTTCTTCAATACAAATACTTTAAAAATACTTATCAAAAACTGGGCATTTAAGTCTGCTCTGTATCGATTCTAAACTAATTCCTTACTCCAGACTCACATGAAATACATACAAACATACACATCACTTATATGAACTTCATCAATAGTCACAGTCACAAGGCTCCCATTATAGTTAATAAATCCAGCGTACGTACCGGCATGGCGATAAGCTAATAAGTACATATCCCTTATCCAAAACGGTACGTAAAAATTACCTGAGTAGGGCACACAACCGACCAAACAGCAACCTGCTCTCACGCGTGGCGTCTAGCTGAATCGCCATCACCGCAACCAGAGTTAACGCGTTGTATAGAGACAAAAGTAGGACTACAAACAACAAAAGACCTCCTAAGTTCAAAAGAACGGTCGCCATCTTTAAAGATCATATATGCAAACGGAATCCACTGAACAAACACTGTGTTTGTATTCATAGTCACACACCAAGGCCAAAAAACTAAATATAAACACAACCAAAAATAAAACTGAAAAAAGGGAGAAGAGAAAACGAAAAAAGGGGAAGGGGAAAGAAAGTAAAAAGAGGCATAAGTAGTGTGAGTGTACACCACAGATGACAATCATCCTGAGCTTAAAGGACAAGACACCCTATTACGTTACAATTTTGAGTTACAAAGTTACAAGACATTAAATCAGAATATCATCTACAAATCACATTCATCAACGACATATTGGCATGTACTGAAATTCAACCTATCATGATAAACTCACTCATAAAATCCAGTAATCGCTACGCATATTGTACAGAGGACATAATAGGTATATTGTATGGAAGAATACATCATGTCAGTTCTCAAATGCAAAAAGAATCTTGTCAGTCAGAATAAGCACACAGACAATATACATTGGTACCATGTGTATTACATGCCACTTCATCGAGTATTAAGCAAATTCGAGAGAAGCCAGGTTATATCAGAAACGGTAATAACTTAAGATCGAGCTCAGTTTCCAAGAAAATACTGTAGCTCATTATCAAAGTTTAAACCTAGGTCTACCGCCCGTAACTGCAAAATCCAACGGGCTTCTTTCTGTCGTAATTTGAGCTCACGATTGCCCCCTCTAACATCCGGCCTTACAGTTTCAATCCCATGAAAGGAGAAGGTAAGATGTAAACCCTGTGCTGTACATTCTAATGCATGTAAGGCAATTGGATATCTGTTGTCCCTGTTCTTCAGAGCCCTGAAGTGTTCTGATATCCGTTCTTTGAGTTTTCTAATTGTACTACCTATGTAGATCTTGTTGCATTTACAGATTATGGCATAAATCACATAAGTTGAATTACAATCAATATGTGTGGAAATATATTGTGTTCTAGATCCATTATAACTAAATTCTTGTATGCCATGAATAGTCATTCTGCACATGCTACAGTTTCCACATCTAAAAGACCCTTTATTATGTTTATGTAGCCAAGTAGTTCCCTGTATCCGAGTCCTCGGATAACTGGGGCTGATGATATTCCTAATCGTCTTACCCTTACGATACGTAATAGTGGGATTGCGCCTGACATAAGGTTTAAGACAAGGGTCAGATTCCAGTAAAAACCAATATTTTTTAAAATTTGGTAGACCTTAGATGAATGTGGATGAAAACTGGTGATTAGTCTTACAGGGGTAGTTGACCCATCCATTAGTTTCTTCTTAGGCTGAAGTGTTAGGTTTCTTACTAACTTAGATGCTCTTTTTTAGCTTTACCAATGATATCTCTATTATATCCCCTAGCCAAGAATCTGTGTTCAATATTATTCGCACATAATGTATACTCAGAATCCTCACTACAATTGCGACGGGCCCTATATAGTTCTCCATAGGGGATTGAGTCAACTTGGGACCTGGGATGAGCACTATCTGCATGCAGTACTGCATTACACGAAGTGGCCTTTCTATGCATTCTGCTACAGATTTTACCTCGTTCAATGTATAATTCGACATCAAGAAACACAATACTTTTTTTGCTGTAGGCAATTGTAAAGGTCATATTAAACAGATTGGTGTTCATATAGTCAAAAATTTTTAACAATTCTGTTTCCCCACCTGTCCAAATTAAGAAGCAATCGTCAATATATCTTCCATAATAGCAGATGTAATCATGCCAACCAGAGCCCCCTAGGCCCCAGAGATGCGTCGCCTCGAACCACCCCATAAAGAGGCAGGCAAAGGACGGCGCAAATCTGGAACCCATGGCAACCCCACACACTTGCTTATACCAACAATCATTAAATAGAAAAACGTTGTGTTCCAAGACAAGTTTGGACATAATGATAAGCATCTCTGTATGTTCCAACATTTCCACAGGTCTTCTATGTAAAAAGTATTGTAGTGCATTCAACCCATGATGGTGCATGATATTAGTATATAATGAAACAACATCCATAGTCACCAACAACATTTCTTCCTCCCATACATAGTCATTAAGAACATTTAAGATGTGTTTAGTGTCTCTAATGTTGGATGGCAAATTACCTACATAGGGTCGCAAAAACACATCCACAAATTCCGCGATTCTTTCTGTGGGCCCACCGATCCCGGACACAATAGGTCGACCTGGTGGTGCAATCAGGCTTTTGTGGATTTTGGGTAAGGCATAGAGGCAAGGGTAACGCGGTCGATCTACTGTGAGATATTTATATTCATCATCATTAATGATGCCTACCGAATGCCACTCCTTAAGGTGTTTATTAATGATCTTTGAAATATCCAATATAGGGTTGCGACTCAATGTTTCATACCATTCAGTATTGCCCAGTTGTCCCATAATTTCAGTGTCATAGTGTATCTTGTCCATCACCACAATGTTGCCCCCTTTATCCGCTTCTTTAATGATAAGAGTACCATCATTACTTAATACTTTGAGGGCCGCACATTCTTTAGGTGTCAGATTATTCCCATAGTGTGATTGTCTCCTATCTTTACTTCTATCTTCCCATCTGTCAAGTTCCCCCATAACACTTTTATAGAATGCATCAATGTTGTTCCCACTTGACAATTGCGGTGTCCACTTGGACTTGTTTTTAAGGCCGCTATCTATACTCCTATTAGTGCAACACTCAAGATCTTGTAAAACCTGATGAAGTGTAATAGGATCATCCTCATTCTCAGTTATAGAGAGCAACAGTTTAGTATCATATATATCTTGTATTGACAGATCACTACAAATTGCAACTGGTTCTGATGTTTTATTGTTAACGTTACTAGTGGCAAAGAACTTTTTGAGTTTAAGTTGTCTTACAAATTTGTAAAGATCAATTTTAATATCATTTACATCACAGATTAAGGTAGGACAAAAATTCATGCCCTTGCTAAGGGCTGAGACCATATCATCTGTAAGGCCCTTACTGGATAAATTAATGACCTCAATCTCATTATTGGTCTCTATCTCTTCTGATTGGTTTTGCCCCAAGAGCGTGTATGCATGCCCTCCCTTTCGCCTTGATTTGTGTCCTCCCCTTTTCCCTCTCTTTGTCCTCCTCTCATATCTTCCCTCTGATCCCTTTGTCTCAGATTGAAATCTTTGTTTCCCATACGAATTCTCAAGACCTCCTTTAAAAAAGAGTGATTACCTGTCTGTTCAGTGACTCCATCAGCAGCAGCACTTTCATCCCCACTGCTGGAAATATTACTAGATGATGAGGTACTGAAGCCACTAGTAGAGGCTATATTTCTATTGCTTCTTATCACATCTTGTTTAATAAGGCCATCAAATCGTTTAGCAAATGTAAATACTCTGCCATTAGCATAGTCTTGTTCATCACGTTTCAATTTACGCGCTTTCCTCTGTTTTATATCTTCTTCAAATTTCTCAAGAACACCAGCTAGGATCTCATAATTCTTTTTAGTCCCTTCCATTAACTTAAGTTCTGAAATCTCCTTTTCTAAGATGTCAACCTCTTGTATAGTCTTAGTCACTATCCTTTCTGAATTCTCTATTAAGAGATTCATAAGTCTCATAGAGTTACCAGTAAGTTCTTTCTCCCAGAGTAGCATCAAGTCTTCTTCCAGATCATCATAAGTAGGGAATAGTTGTGAACGGAGACCCCTGGGTACCCTCTCTAGGCGTAAATATTCCTTTAAAGTGGTTCCATCCCACCATTTACTGATTTCTGTTCTTTTAAGTCTCTCTAGCCTAATAAATTTGGCTCTAAGTCCTTCATTGGTCCTTGCATTCCCTTGCGTCACTGCTTTATTAATTGACACCCCTGCGTGTAGGTTCTTAAATAGGTCTTCCGCGACCTTATCCCTGTCGATTCTTGAGCACATATTAGAAAATATCAAAAGACCAAGTGGTCAAACACAACTAGCCGCAACCCCAATATACATAAAACACAAATAAACAAAGAATGGTTGGGAAAATGTCGCGCTATGTTATGTATCGCTGTACAAGATCAATTATAATGCTCAAAGGATATAGATGAAGGCCATTCACCAACACCAAATATGCGGACAATGCCCACACATATAAACCCAAACAACAAAATTATATCCTGAGCAAATCAAATTCACAATAATTCATAATGTCCATCAAGTCAAAGATCAGAAAATGTTCTTCTTATTCTGTAAATGTTCTTCTTTATTCCATTTATGTATTGCTTCAACATAGGTAAGAGCCAGGTACTAGCCGAGCCAACACGTGTTTCGTCACACGGAGTAACCGCTGACTTCTTCAGGGCTAAAACATTGAATACAAACAGTACCCTGTTATGATTCACCACATAACTACATCAAAGAACACAACAGCTAATAAAATTAATTTAGTGCGCAGAAGACACCAAAGCAAAGGACCAGTCACCAGAAAGAATAAAAAGCCAAAAGCCCATAGATACAGCACAAGGGAATGGACCTATTATAAAACACCTCATGTGTGTATCATCAATCCATAAGAATATAAAAACATTAAAACATCATAGAATAAGTAAATTCTAAGATCTACTTAGTACACCATCAACCCTATTGTGCAAAACCAAAAAAAGGGGGAGATAAAAGAAAAGAGAGACCCAAACCACAAATTTTACTAAGTAAAATTGAATAATAAGCATCCAAAATGCGTAAAAGGGAGCCTAAAAGAACACACCAGCACCCTTAATAAACCTATAATAACAATTTGCCGAACTGAAAAACTCACCCCAAGTAAAGTACAACTGGATGAGGAGTACCAATAAAATTTTCAAAGTATAATTGGCAACATATAAACACCAAAGGACAAATTCTGAAAAATACAAAGAAACCATATTACATAAGCCATATTCCCCTCAAATATCATCCTACCAGTTTCGAAATGAATCATAGGCCTAGTTTAAAAGGACACCCAATCATACTCACATCAACGTCGACAAAGTGGTCAAAAATAGAGACAGTAGTCAGTAGACGATCTGCGTCCAGATCCAAGTTTGTGTTCCTAGTATAAAATTATATCACACAATAAGAATATACAAGTCATAATTTAAAATAAGACCTAAATCAAGCAAATCTCACAAGACATGCTCTATATTAAAGAGCAAAAATAACCGCATCTTATTTACAAAAAAGCAAGGAAAAACGAGTACGTTCTTCAATACAAATACTTTAAAAATACTTATCAAAAACTGGGCATTTAAGTCTGCTCTGTATCGATTCTAAACTAATTCCTTACTCCAAACTCACATGAAATACATACAAACATACACATCACTTATATGAACTTCATCAATAATCACAGTCACAAGGCTCCCATTATAGTTAATAAATCCAGCGTACGTACCGGCATGGCGATAAGCTAATAAGTACATATCCCTTATCCAAAACGGTACGTAAAAATTACCTGAGTAGGGCACACAACCGACCAAACAGCAACCTGCTCTCACGCGTGGCGTCTAGCTGAATCGCCATCACCGCAACCAGAGTTAACGCGTTGTATAGAGACAAAAGTAGGACTACAAACAACAAAAGACCTCCTAAGTTCAAAAGAACGGTCGCCATCTTTAAAGATCATATATGCAAACTGAATCCACTGAACAAACACTGTGTTTGTATTCATAGTCACACACCAAGGCCAAAAAACTAAATATAAACACAACCAAAAATAAAACTGAAAAAAGGGAGAAGAGAAAACGAAAAAAGGGGAAGGGGAAAGAAAGTAAAAAGAGGCATAAGTAGTGTGAGTGTACACCACAGATGACAATCATCCTGAGCTTAAAGGACAAGACACCCTATTACGTTACAATTTTGAGTTACAAAGTTACAAGACATTAAATCAGAATATCATCTACAAATCACATTCATCAACGACATATTGGCATGTACTGAAATTCAACCTATCATGATAAACTCACTCATAGAATCCAGTAATCGCTACGCATATTGTACAGAGGACATAATAGGTATATTGTATGGAAGAATACATCATGTCAGTTCTCAAATGCAAAAAGAATCTTGTCAGTCAGAATAAGCACACAGACAATATACATTGGTACCATGTGTATTACATGCCACTTCATCGAGTATTAAGCAAATTCGAGAGAAGCCAGGTTATATCAGAAACAGTAATAACTTAAGATCGAGCTCAGTTTCCAAGAAAATACTGTAGCTCATTATCAAAGTTTAAACCTAGGTCTACCGCCCGTAACTGCAAAATCCAACGGGCTTCTTTCTGTCGTAATTTGAGCTCCCTTTTTACGCATTTTGGATGCTTATTATTCAATTTTACTTAGTAAAATTTGTGGTTTGGGTCTCTCTTTTTCTTTTATCTCCCCCCTTTTTTTTGGTTTTGCACAATAGGGTTGATGGTGTACTAAGTAGATCTTAGAATTTACTTATTCTATGATGTTTTAATGTTTTTATATTCTTATGGATTGATGATACACACATGAGGTGTTTTATAATAGGTCCATTCCCTTGTGCTGTATCTATGGGCTTTTGGCTTTTTATTCTTTCTGGTGACTGGTCCTTTGCTTTGGTGTCTTCTGCGCACTAAATTAATTTTATTAGCTGTTGTGTTCTTTGATGTAGTTATGTGGTGAATCATAACAGGGTACTGTTTGTATTCAATGTTTTAGCCCTGAAGAAGTCAGCGGTTACTCCGTGTGACGAAACACGTGTTGGCTCGGCTAGTACCTGGCTCTTACCTATGTTGAAGCAATACATAAATGGAATAAAGAAGAACATTTACAGAATAAGAAGAACATTTTCTGATCTTTGACTTGATGGACATTATGAATTATTGTGAATTTGATTTGCTCAGGATATAATTTTGTTGTTTGTGTAAAGTATTTATGCAACACATGAATATAGAGTGAAAACACAATCTAAGAAAAAAATCACAAACCAATTTAAGAAAATAGAGTAACCTTTCTCTGAAAGTGACACCAAAACAAACAACATCCTGTTAGAAGAACCAGAGATATTAATTTTAAAATTTCTAGGTAAAAATAGTGCCAAAAGTACAAAGCGCCACACACAATTATCTGGTCACGTTGCAATGGGGGAGTCACATGTCAAGGCTGACTAAAATGGAGCGTGGGTCGGATAAAGAGATAAGGTTAGTCCCACTGAAGAGTTCACTTCTCCAATCAGGCACAAAGAGTTCCCTCAACATTGGAGGTGGCCAATAGGAGGAGGCTTTCAGTGTGAAGAACAGGCTGAGCATCGCAGACATTGTAGCTGTAGTGTGGAGAGATGGTTATCGCTGGAGATTCACGTTACTTGAACGTCGCAGTTGGAGCAAAGTGCAGATCTCTTGTAGACAGTCGTTGCAGATGTCCATTGTCCGTGCAAAGAGCAGATATCACTACAGTTTCGCATTGGTGGTCAACATGAGCATCAGAGTTATGGCATGAATGAGCCTGTTCAT
The DNA here is from genome assembly GCA_963921515.1 of Calotriton arnoldi. Taxonomy (NCBI): domain Eukaryota; kingdom Metazoa; phylum Chordata; class Amphibia; order Caudata; family Salamandridae; genus Calotriton; species Calotriton arnoldi. The sequence goes on from CAWUFW010001575.1 coordinate 837,731, forward strand.
GGTCAAGAAGAGCCAAAACATTAGGATTTTCACCTTTATCTTCAGAGGGAGCTCACACTCAGGACTCATGCGAGCAGAAGCCAGCAGCATGGTTTAGGAAGCTCCAGGCAGGTACATTTCGTGTTGGTCAGCTGGGCAGTAGCAGGGAGGTCTCTGGAGCTTCTTGCGTCTCTGTAGCTCACCCAGGAGGTCAGCCAACTGACCCCTGGAGTCACTCTTAGTAGCCTGGAATCTAAGGCAAGCAGGGCCAGTCATCCTTCTTCAGACAAGAGGGCAGTACTTCTGGCAGCAGGGCAGTCTTTCTGAATCTTTCACAGGTCCTGGGGAGTTCTGAAGAGTGGTTATGAAGGTCCTATTGTTGTACCTGGTGCTAGCTTTTGTGTGGGGAAATTATCTAACCTACCCCAAAACTGGTTCTGGTCAGTTCATCCCTTCCCTGGCTCCAAACTGTCTAGCGTAACAAAAGGCAGGGCAGTCCTGTTATCGGGTTTCTTTGTGTGCTGCAGGCAAGGCCATTAGAAATGTAATTGGCACAGGAAACAGCTCTTCCCTAGCCATCCTGTAAGGAAGACCCTACCCTCTCCCTTCACACCTAGGATTCTTTTGTTTTACTGTTTGGAAACAATACACAAACCCAACTGCAGAACCATTCACAGTCATCTGACCAAGGACATTAGCAAGAAGGCACAGTTGGTTTCAATAGGAAAATACTAACTTTCAAAAAGTGACATTTTCAAAATTGTAACTTAAAATACGAGTTCACCATTAAAGAGGATTTTAAATTACAGTTCATATAAGTATAAACAGCATACCTCTAACTGTTCCCATTCCTAAGTTACCACTTATTAACTGTAATAAGGTAATAATTGTTGCTCGGATATGAATTTACCTTAAAAAAAATGAAAAGACAAGAGGCGTTTGGCAAAACAAGAACAAGTTTGTTTAATTAAACGCGGTGGCCGGGAGAGCATCACCAGAGTCATGTCTGAAGACAGTCTAAAGGTACAGAAGTTTTGGCTGTAATATATACAGTTTGTGATGTACAATAAAACGACTACACATTCTTGCAAAGCATGTAGATCCAGGCCTAGTCATAAACCATAAATACAACCATCTGATAAGGGGGGCACATGTGGTTCTCGAATTCGGGGAGAGCTAGTGTGGGCCAGTGTGTATGTGTCCAGATGTCCGGCATGGGGAGAGCCATGTTCACTGCTTGTGGTGTGCATGCTGTGTCCTGATTGGCTGAGTACTCCGAACTACATTTGGCATCCGACTTTGTTGTATTTTAGAAATGCGTGCCTGTGGCCGAACATGTTTTATCAGGGCCACTCTGCTCTGACCTGTTTGTGGTATAACTGCCTATCTGTGGGATCAATCAGGGTTTTCCGTGTTGCATGTTTGTCTTCAGGATAAGTGTAACCCCATCTATCAATCAGTAAGCTTGGGTTTGGGTAACAGGGCCTCTCTAATCACGTATCTCTGACTTGAGGTTGATGGGGAGGTCATCTTAGGTGAATTTGATAGCAATGATACGAGTTCATTATTACATGTACATGTAACATGGTGGTTATTGATATCCTATATACTGACATTCTCATTATTATGCGTAAATTTGTTATAGTATACCTCAACATAATTTTTACTGGTATTGACACTGCTACGCATGCATAGATTATGGCGTACATTGACATTGCATTTACTGGTATTGATGTTGTTATGCATGCACATATTATAGCGTACATTGGCAACACATTTACCGATATTAACACCCAGGTGTAGTCTATAGGAGAGATAGACCTTGCAACAGTGAAAAATGACTTTAGGAGTTTTTCACTGTCTGTACATGTAAAACTGTTTTTCAAATACTATGCACCCTGCTCCAGGAGACACTTATCAGTTTTAGAAAGGAAGGCTTAGGCCAGGCAAAGTTTGTATTTTGCCACATTGAAATGGCAGTTTAAAACTGCAATGCAGGCCATAGAAAATGTTTTAAGGTGCTACTTTAGTGGGTGACAAAATTAGTGCTGCTGCCCACTAGTAGCGTTTAATTTACAGGTCCTGTGTACAGGTAGTACCATTTACTAAGGACTTATGAGTAAATGATATGTGCCAATTAGGTCGAGGCCTATTTTATCATGTTTTAAGGGCAGAGTACAAGCACTTTGGCACTGGTTAGTAGGGGTAAAATTCACCTGGTGGATTGGGCATTGGAGCCAAAAAAGACCCTCATGCAAACAAAAATATTTCAGCATGGTTAGGGTGTGAAGGTATATACCACACCAAGGATGTCAAGTCTAATATGTGTCCCATATGAAAGTAGGAAAAACTATCCACCCTCTTGGAAGTTCATATCGCCAAGCCAAAAATCACTTTTGACGTGGTTAGTTCCAGGGTGATGTTCCAGTGCAAAGTTAATTTCCTAAAGGGAGATGTACCATCTCAACAGTTTGTGATTCTCAACCTCATCTACATTAGCCATCTGAAAGGCCTGTGATCTGGGTGAACCTGGATGTGAGTCTCAAGCAATAATAGTCTCAACTTCTTAGGGCCTAGACCATTGCAAAGGCTTCCCTTTCGATTGCACTGCACCTCTTTTCCCTGGGAAGTAGCATTCTGCTGGTGAATGCCACAGGGTGGTCCAAGCCTCCATCATTCAGCTGTGAGAGAACAGACCCAAAGCCATGCTTAGATGTGACTGTGTGGACAATTAACTCTTTAGTCTGGTGCCTTGAGCACTGATGCTGTGCACATGGCCTCCTTCAAGGAGTCAAAACCATTCTGACATGCCTCCGGCCATATCACCTTCTTGGAAGTCAGCTCTGCCAAGAGGGCAAAAATAGTGCCATATCCATTGCCAACTCTCCTGTAGTCACTGGTGAGAGTGAAGAAGGCTCTCACTGTCTGTGTCTTGGAGGGTTCCCAAGCCAGAATGTTCTGTAACTTGGCCCGGAGGAGCTGCATCTTGCCACCAATGACTTCATGGCCCAAGTGTACTCAGAACCCTGGTCCATCTGGCACTTACTAGCTTTGATAGGCCTACCCTCTGCAGAGCCTGAAGCCCTGCCCAGAGATGTTGCAGGTGGTCATCCCAACTAGAACTAAAGACTACAATGTTGTCCAATTAGGCAGCACTGAAGTTCTCTAACCCGGCTAGAACCCAGTGATCAATCTCCGGAAAGTGGCAGGAGCATTCTTTGACCCAAAGGGCATTACTTGAAACTTGATGTTGCCCTCTGAGTTGTAGAATGAAAACCTCTCCTTAGCCCCCTCGGTTAATGCAATCTGTAAGCACCCTGATGTTAAATGAAATATACTTAGGAATTTGGCAGCTACTAACCGGTCAATAAGCTAATCAGCTCAGGGGATGGAATAAGCATCAGTCTTTGCAACTCTGCTGAGCCCTCTGTAATCCACACATAACTGTAGTTCTGGTGCGGCACATGGTGGGGTGGGCCTTGGTTGCCAGAACCACTGTACTGGACCAAGGGCAATTGGAGTGCTCAGTCACCCCTAACTCCAGCATTTTGGACACCCCCTCCTTGATGCTGGTTCTCACTTTGTCAGACAGCCTATACATTGTGTTTTTGACAGGCATGCTATTCCCAGTGTCAATATCATGGGTACACCAAGTGGTGAGCCCAGGGGTGAGTGAGAGAAGAGGAGAAAACTGGCCCAACAAGTGGCGACAGTCCCGATGTTGCTCGGGGGAAGGTTAGGGGAGATGACAGCTCCTTTCACTGACCCATCTTGTTCTATAGCAGACAGGAGGTCGAGGAGAGGCTCACTCTCCGCCTCAACACCACCATCTATCAGCAGGCATATGCTTACTTCAGACCTTTAACAGTGGGGCTTGAGGTGGTTTACATGCAGAACCCTTAAGAGATTCCTGGGTGTCCTGAGGTCCTCCAGGTAGGTGGTCACCCCAATCCTCTCTCTTTGACCTCACTGGGCCCAGTCCATTAGTCCTTTAAGGCCCGGGGCCCTACCGGCTCCATAACCAACACCAGCCAGGGGCCCCATATGCTCTATGACCCTGAGCTTTTGGCCAGGTTGTACTCCATCAGAGTGGCCTTCTGTTCATACTAGTGCTTTATTGCTTCCTGGCTGGCCTCCAGGTTCTCACTGGCTTCTTTCCAGAAGTGCTTCATCTAAGACCTGAGTGCCAACATGTAGCTAACTACATCTTGTCGGGGTTCTGTGGGAGCTTGCTCCCATTCATCCTTGACAAGCCTGAGAGGTCTACACACAGGGTGGAAAAACAGAAGCTCAAAGGGTGGCAAAACAGAAGCACGACCCCTTTTGAGGCACCTCCCTGCATACATAAACAAGGCACGGCAAGATGATGTCCCACTTATGCCTCATGGGTTTTGGTAGGCCCTTAATCAGACCTCTAGGGTCTTGTTGAACCTTGCAACAAACAATTTGTCTGTGGATGGTATGATGTGGATAAATTATAGTACGCAGACATGAAGTTGGTACCTCGGTCTGACACAACCGCCCGTGGGGAAACCCGCTCGGATAAATATCCCTATCAGTGAGTGCATTTACTGTCCTCAGAGTAATGGCCTCTGCCTACCATGTGGCATGGTCCACCAAAACCAGGATGAACCTTTTGCCTAGGGCAATCTTGGTGTCCAGGGGCCCATCAAAATCAATAACCATCGCCTTAAAGGGGGTGTTCCCAATATGGGGATTGGAAACAGGAGGGGCTTTTGCTTTGCCCCTAACTTCCCATTGGCCTGACAGGTGGGACAGGATTTTCCTGGAGAGGGTGAGGGGAGCAACTCTCAGGGGGCATATGTGCCTGCTCCACAGGAAAAGTCCTGTAGCTAAAAGAGAATTGTGGTCTCCCCATTCTGTCTGCACAACCTCACCCTTTAAAAGCCAGGGCAGGTAGTTATTAGTCACAAACATATAGATAATGGTCAAGGCGTGACCATTACCCATTGACCATTAACGAAAGATGCATTAATGAAAGATGCAGAGTTAGTCTGTTCCCACTAAGAGCATTGACAAGGTCAACTAAATCGTGTGCAGCAAAATGTCTGAGTAGCTCTTCCCCTCTGTTATCGCTAGATTTCCCTGGCGGTTCCTCCACAGCCACCCTTGGAAACTGGGAGGGCATTAGTACTAGAAATAGGCGGAGCACGGTATTATGCCAAAATTGGTAACACAGTGCTCCGTCAGTTTTAAAACACAGTAATCTGTCATATTTACAAAAATACGCACACCCGTGTGTTTCCCCTTGCGGTGGCACTAAAGAAGCTGCCTAGCACCAGGAGTGCCTGTGCTGCAGTGGTGATTGTTTATGTGCAGGAAGGGAAACCTTCCTGCACATAAATAATCTTTACAGGTGATTTGCTGTTTCTATGTGTGCTGCAGAATGCAGCACACATGGAAAGAGCAAAATACGAGGAGAAATGAAACATTTCTCCTCGTATCGCTCAGCTTAAGACCAGGTATTTCCTGGAGATACTTTTGATGGTGCCCCATAACTTGTAAATATGGGGCAGCATCAAAAGCAATGAGTGTTGCGGCGGAACGCGCACTGCAACACCCAATGCAAGCCCCTTTCACGCTAAGTGCTGCATGAATAGGGGCATTATTTACAAGGCGACGTTAAGCCATGCTAAGTGGCTTAACGCCCCCTTGTAAATAAGGTGAAGGACTTAACATCTCCAGAACATCACAAAAAGTGACGTTCTGGTGGATTTAACTCCTTGTAATTATGCCCTTGGGTTTGATCAACCATCTTGGCGTTAAAGTCTCCACACAAAATGTAATGTGGCTGTGATTTTAAACCTGCCCCAGCAGATTGTATTTTAAAAAGAAAATTAAACAAATGGGTAAAGTGAATACAAACAGTGTTAATAAAATCGTTATTATAAAAATTAATTAAATAAAAAGAGAAACAAGATAACTTGTCCTGTAACAGCACAATTAAAAATGCAGAGCTTCCAGAGTCAATAACTGTAGCTTCCACGTTACGTCTTAAACTAATCCAGACCAAGAGCCCACCTTTAGCCCTACCCCGAGAATAGGAAGTGGTATAGTTAGAATAACAAGCATACCGTCACAAGTTACTGAAGAGGTAGCCCAGGTTTCTTGCAAATCAATTATATTGAACTTGGTAATGTAGGCCAACCATTCAGTGTTATTAAGCTTCTCCTTAATACCTGCAATGTTCCAACTGAGTATGGAATAAGAACGAGCAGAACCAAAGCATCAGGGGCTGTCCTTAGAAGAAAACGTGTCCAGAGTTGTACAGGGGTGTGTGTCTTGGGTGACCTTACCGGAAAGTCAGTCAGGACTGGAGAGGGCATCAAATCTGTTGGCGTGTGCATAGAAAAACGGGCAGCAGTTTTGATAAGAAAGGTGGCGGTCCTCGAAAAAAGCTCTGTCAGGTAGGACTTGAGAGTGATGCTGCGGACGCTGTCGCTGGGATCCAGAAATATATCCCAGCCAAGTAGGTGGTGTAGAATTCACAGGTGTAAAATGAGTATGAAAAACCAAGGGTTTATAAAAATAACACAGAGGGACCAGGGAAATAATACTACTTGATGCAGTATGCCTGTGGGGACCAGATAGCAAATTGCATACCAGGAATGAGAATTTAAAGTTCACAATCACACAGTTGCCCAACCGTCGGCCGGATCTGGCCCAATCCAATCGCATCTCCGTGCCATCAAATTGCCTTTAGCATAGAACATTGGAAACCTCTTGTGGCGCACAAACCTATCTAGAGATTTGTTAAATAACTCCTTGTATGATTCCTGCTCATACCCCGATAAGAACTGCCGCATAGGGGCAGGCAGCTGGAGGGAGATTGACTGTGGACTGGTCTGGCGTAGAGGAGGCAGTATTAGCTGGTAACCCTCTTGTGCGCAACTCCTCTCCAGTGTGGTCTGCTCCCGGTGCAACAGCATGAGAAGATGCCCCTGAAACGGAACTAAATGCCTGGGGAAAAATCGGCTGTGGCACCTGATCCAAAACCCAGGGCGGTTCTGCGGCACTAAATGTGGGAGTTTGTGAGGAGGGATCTGGATTCACCATGGAAGGCTGGCTGACGATCGACTGTAGAGGCCCTCGGATCCTGGCTGTATCATCATTGCTAGAGGAATTGTGAACAGGGAACGCAGAGGTCAGCTATACTAAGCAGGTTTCGATATTAGTCAAGTGAGTATGTAGCGGAGAGATTTCAGTTCTTAATTAAGATTTAAATCTCTCTAAAAAACTTGTCATCAATTGACCTACACCTTGATGATTAAAGATTGAAGCATTGCCCTCGCCAACAGGGGGTGGGGGGGAGACATGGGTTTAGGGAGGTGAGAGTCACCAACTCTGCGACCTGTGGGGGGGGTGTTCAATGGAGAAGTAATGCCCTTGCAAAGGTGATTGAGCCGAGCACCTCGTTTGGACTCCCTAGGAGGTGCTGGAATGCGGGTGCAACTCTCCTGTGGTAAAGGACTGCATGTTTTTGTAGCTCTGTAAGGTCGGTAATTAGCATGGCTGATGATTTAGGGTTGTGAGGTGGCTTTGCACTTAGGACAGGAATTAGGGCTGCCGAAGGTGAACAAGTGGAACCTAAACCAATGCCATGGCCAGGGCCCAGGTTTAAAGAAAGTCTTCTCTCTGTAAGAGCTATTTCAGTATTGATAACCCTTACAGCTTGCTCCAGCATGCGATCAATTGAAGTGCACTTAGCAAGGGGCGTAGGGGTGGGCTTACATCCAACAGCTTTCTTCTTCCCCATAGCGGGCAGCTGCACTCAAAGTGACAGTCAAAGTAAGACTTAGAAAGTAGTCTAATTTATTTGCTGCTTTGTTATTGATTCTCCTACTGGTCCTTCCTACTTTGAATGTCACTTTGAGTGTAGCTGCTCACTATGGGAAAGAAGAAAGCTGTTGGATGTAACCCACCCCTACAACCTGCTAAGTGCACTTCAATTGATCGCATGGGAAATAGGGCTATTTGTTGTGCGGGGTGGAAGACCCACTCAAGTTCCGACCACAATCCTTGTTAGGGTGAATGACAAAAGTCACTAAATTAACCTGTGCTTAACCCTCTAGTAGCCTGGCACAAAAGCAGCCAGGCTTACCTTGGAGGCAATGTGTAAAGTATTTATGCAACACATGAATATAGAGTGAAAACACAATCTAAGAAAAAAATCACAAACCAATTTAAGAAAATAGAGTAACCTTTCTCTGAAAGTGACACCAAAACAAACAACATCCTGTTAGAAGAACCAGAGATATTAATTTTAAAATTTCTAGGTAAAAATAGTGCCAAAAGTACAAAGCGCCACACACAATTATCTGGTCACGTTGCAATGGGGGAGTCACATGTCAAGGCTGACTAAAATGGAGCGTGGGTCGGATAAAGAGATAAGGTTAGTCCCACTGAAGAGTTCACTTCTCCAATCAGGCACAAAGAGTTCCCTCAACATTGGAGGTGGCCAATAGGAGGAGGCTTTCAGTGTGAAGAACAGGCTGAGCATCGCAGACATTGTAGCTGTAGTGTGGAGAGATGGTTATCGCTGGAGATTCACGTTACTTGAACGTCGCAGTTGGAGCAAAGTGCAGATCTCTTGTAGACAGTCGTTGCAGATGTCCATTGTCCGTGCAAAGAGCAGATACCACTACAGTTTCGCATTGGTGGTCAACATGAGCATCAGAGTTATGGCATGAATGAGCCTGTTCATGGTCAAGAAGAGCCAAAACATTAGGATTTTCACCTTTATCTTCAGAGGAGCTCACACTCAGGACTCATGCGAGCAGAAGCCAGCAGCATGGTTTAGGAAGCTCCAGGCAGGTACATTTCGTGTTGGTCAGCTGGGCAGTAGCAGGGAGGTCTCTGGAGCTTCTTGCGTCTCTGTAGCTCACCCAGGAGGTCAGCCAACTGACCCCTGGAGTCACTCTTAGTAGCCTGGAATCTAAGGCAAGCAGGGCCAGTCATCCTTCTTCAGACAAGAGGGCAGTACTTCTGGCAGCAGGGCAGTCTTTCTGAATCTTTCACAGGTCCTGGGGAGTTCTGAAGAGTGGTTATGAAGGTCCTATTGTTGTACCTGGTGCTAGCTTTTGTGTGGGGAAATGATCTAACCTACCCCAAAACTGGTTCTGGTCAGTTCATCCCTTCCCTGGCTCCAAACTGTCTAGCGTAACAAAAGGCAGGGCAGTCCTGTTATCGGGTTTCTTTGTGTGCTGCAGGCAAGGCCATTAGAAATGTAATTGGCACAGGATACAGCTCTTCCCTAGCCATCCTGTAAGGAAGACCCTACCCTCTCCCTTCACACCTAGGATTCTTTTGTTTTACTGTTTGGAAACAATACACAAACCCAACTGCAGAACCATTCACAGTCATCTGACCAAGGACATTAGCAAGAAGGCACAGTTGGTTTCAATAGGAAAATACTAACTTTCAAAAAGTGACATTTTCAAAATTGTAACTTAAAATACGAGTTCACCATTAAAGAGGATTTTAAATTACAGTTCATATAAGTATAAACAGCATACCTCTAACTGTTCCCATTCCTAAGTTACCACTTATTAACTGTAATAAGGTAATAAATGTTGCTCGGATATGAATTTACCTTAAAGAAAATGAAAAGACAAGAGGCGTTTGGCAAAACAAGAACAAGTTTGTTTAATTAAACGGGGTGGCCGGGAGAGCATCACCAGAGTCATGTCTGAAGACAGTCTCAAGGTACAGAAGTTTTGGCTGTAATATATACAGTTTGTGATGTACAATAAAACGACTACACATTCTTGCAAAGCATGTAGATCCAGGCCTAGTCATAAACCATAAATACAACCATCTGATAAGGGGGGCACATGTGGTTCTCGAATTCGGGGAGAGCTAGTGTGGGCCAGTGTGTATGTGTCCAGATGTCCGGCATGGGGAGAGCCATGTTCACTGCTTGTGGTGTGCATGCTGTGTCCTGATTGGCTGAGTACTCCGAACTACATTTGGCATCCGACTTTGTTGTATTTTAGAAATGCGTGCCTGTGGCCGAACATGTTTTATCAGGGCCAATCTGCTCTGACCTGTTTGTGGTATAACTGCCTATCTGTGGGATCAATCAGGGTTTTCCGTGTTGCATGTTTGTCTTCAGGATAAGTGTAACCCCATCTATCAATCAGTAAGCTTGGGTTTGGGTAACAGGGCCTCTCTAATCACGTATCTCTGACTTGAGGTTGATGGGGAGGTCATCTTAGGTGAATTTGACAGCAATGATACGAGTTCATTATTACATGTACATGTAACATGGTGGTTATTGATATCCTATATACTGACATTCTCATTATTATGCGTAAATTTGTTATAGTATACCTCAACATAATTTTTACTGGTATTGACACTGCTACGCATGCATAGATTATGGCGTACATTGACATTGCATTTACTGGTATTGATGTTGTTATGCATGCACATATTATAGCGTACATTGGCAACACATTTACCGATATTAACACCCAGGTGTAGTCTATAGGAGAGATAGACCTTGCAACAGTGAAAAATGACTTTAGGAGTTTTTCACTGTCTGTACATGTAAAACTGTTTTTCAAATACTATGCACCCTGCTCCAGGAGACACTTATCAGTTTTAGAAAGGAAGGCTTAGGCCAGGCAAAGTTTGTATTTTGCCACATTGAAATGGCAGTTTAAAACTGCAATGCAGGCCATAGAAAATGTTTTAAGGTGCTACTTTAGTGGGTGACAAAATTAGTGCTGCTGCCCACTAGTAGCGTTTAATTTACAGGTCCTGTGTACAGGTAGTACCATTTACTAAGGACTTATGAGTAAATGATATGTGCCAATTAGGTCGAGGCCTATTTTATCATGTTTTAAGGGCAGAGTACAAGCACTTTGGCACTGGTTAGTAGGGGTAAAATTCACCTGGTGGATTGGGCATTGGAGCCAAAAAAGACCCTCATGCAAACAAAAAATATTTCAGCATGGTTAGGGTGTGAAGGTATATACCACACCAAGGATGTCAGGTCTAATATGTGTCCCATATGAAAGTAGGAAAAACTATCCACCCTCTTGGAAGTTCATATCGCCAAGCCAAAAAATCACTTTTGACGTGGTTAGTTCCAGGGTGATGTTCCAGTGCAAAGTTAATTTCCTAAAGGGAGATGTACCATCTCAACAGTTTGTGATTCTCAACCTCATCTACATTAGCCATCTGAAAGGCCTGTGATCTGGGTGAACCTGGATGTGAGTCTCAAGCAATAATAGTCTCAACTTCTTAGGGCCTAGACCATTGCAAAGGCTTCCCTTTCGATTGCACTCCACCTCTTTTCCCTGGGAAGTAGCATTCTGCTGGTGAATGCCACAGGGTGGTCCAAGCCTCCATCATTCAGCTGTGAGAGAACAGACCCAAAGCCATGCTTAGATGTGACTGTGTGGACAATTAACTCTTTAGTCTGGTGCCTTGAGCACTGATGCTGTGCACATGGCCTCCTTCAAGGAGTCAAAACCATTCTGACATGCCTCCGGCCATATCACCTTCTTGGAAGTCAGCTCTGCCAAGAGGGCAAAAATAGTGCCATATCCATTGCCAACTCTCCTGTAGTCACTGGTGAGAGTGAAGAAGGCTCTCACTGTCTGTGTCTTGGAGGGTTCCCAAGCCAGAATGTTCTGTAACTTGGCCCGGAGGAGCTGCATCTTGCCACCAATGACTTCGTGGCCCAAGTGTACTCAGAACCCTGGTCCATCTGGCACTTACTAGCTTTGATAGGCCTACCCTCTGCAGAGCCTGAAGCCCTGCCCAGAGATGTTGCAGGTGGTCATCCCAACTAGAACTAAAGACTACAATGTTGTCCAATTAGGCAGCACTGAAGTTCTCTAACCCAGCTAGAACCCAGTGATCAATCTCCGGAAAGTGGCAGGAGCATTCTTTGACCCAAAGGGCATTACTTGAAACTTGATGTTGCCCTCTGAGTTGTAGAATGAAAACCTCTCCTTAGCCCCCTCGGTTAATGCAATCTGTAAGCACCCTGATGTTAAATGAAATATACTTAGGAATTTGGCAGCTACTAACCGGTCAATAAGCTAATCAGCTCAGGGGATGGAATAAGCATCAGTCTTTGCAACTCTGCTGAGCCCTCTGTAATCCACACATAACTGTAGTTCTGGTGCGGCACATGGTGGGGTGGGCCTTGGTTGCCAGAACCACTGTACTGGACCAAGGGCAATTGGAGTGCTCAGTCACCCTAACTCCAGCATTTTGGACACCCCCTCCTTGATGCTGGTTCTCACTTTGTCAGACAGCCTATACATTGTGTTTTTGACAGGCATGCTATTCCCAGTGTCAATATCATGGGTACACCAAGTGGTGAGCCCAGGGGTGAGTGAGAGAAGAGGGGAAAACTGGCCCAACAAGTGGCGACAGTCCCGATGTTGCTCGGGGGAAGGTTAGGGGAGATGACAGCTCCTTTCACTGACCCATCTTGTTCTATAGCAGACAGGAGGTCGAGGAGAGGCTCACTCTCCGCCTCAACACCACCATCTATCAGCAGGCATATGCTTACTTCAGACCTTTAACAGTGGGGCTTGAGGTGGTTTACATGCAGAACCCTTAAGAGATTCCTGGGTGTCCTGAGGTCCTCCAGGTAGGTGGTCACCCCATTCCTCTCTCTTTGACCTCACTGGGCCCAGTCCATTAGTCCTTTAAGGCCCGGGGCCCTACAGGCTCCATAACCAACACCAGCCAGGGGCCCCATATGCTCTATGACCCTGAGCTTTTGGCCAGGTTGTACTCCATCAGAGTGGCCTTCTGTTCATACTAGTGCTTTATTGCTTCCTGGCTGGCCTCCAGGTTCTCACTGGCTTCTTTCCAGAAGTGCTTCATCTAAGACCTGAGTGCCAACATGTAGCTAACTACATCTTGTCGGGGTTCTGTGGGAGCTTGCTCCCATTCATCCTTGACAAGCCTGAGAGGTCTACACACAGGGTGGCAAAACAGAAGCTCAAAGGGTGGCAAAACAGAAGCACGACCCCTTTTGAGGCACCTCCCTGCATACATAAACAAGGCACGGCAAGATGATGTCCCACTTATGCCTCATGGGTTTTGGTAGGCCCTTAATCAGACCTCTAGGGTCTTGTTGAACCTTGCAACAAACAATTTGTCTGTGGATGGTATGATGTGGATAAATTATAGTACGCAGACATGAAGTTGGTACCTCGGTCTGACACAACCGCCCGTGGGGAAACCCGCTCGGATAAATATCCCTATCAGTGATCTCGACACTGCGAGTGCATTTACTGTCCTCAGAGTAATGGCCTCTGCCTACCATGTGGCATGGTCCACCAAAACCAGGATGAACCTTTTGCCTAGGGCAGTCTTGGTGTCCAGGGGCCCATCAAAATCAATAACCATCGCCTTAAAGGGGGTGTTCCCAATATGGGGATTGGAAACAGGAGGGGCTTTTGCTTTGCCCCTAACTTCCCATTGGCCTGACAGGTGGGACAGGATTTGAGAAGGCCTGAGGTCACTCTAATTTAGGTCCAATAAACATGGGATACGAACCTTGCAAAGGTTTTGGCCTGCCCCATATGTCCTGTCACGGGTATGTCATGAGTAAGACCCAATAGGAAGGCCCTGTAGCACGGGGGGACCACCAGCACACAAGTTTTGTCCAGGCTCACAATACAGGAGATCATTCTCCCAATAGATCATGTGATCCTCAGAGATGTCGCCAGCTGCCTGGGCCTTAGTCTGTTGCTATAGGCACACAAGATTAGGGCACCCCTATGCAGGATTCTGCCCGGGATGGCCCCCCCTACACTCTAGTAGGTCCCAGAGGGCAGCTATGTCCTCCCTTGTAGGTTCCAGAGCCGCCTCTCCCTCAGGTTCACACTCCTACTGGAGAGTGGAAATCTCAGGGGCAGGTTTCCCATGCCCTCTAGCCTTCCTCTTTCTGGCAGGTACATGGCAATTTTTCCAGGCTCCAGGTCTTTTTGACTTTCCTCTCAGCTGCCATGAACTGTGTGGTAGGCACACCCACTCAGGCATTCTCAACATCTAAAGGTGGGACTAGCGGTCCACCTCTTTCCAAATGGTGTGAATCATGTCTTTTTTTTTAGGGCCCTGAGAGAACTCTTTGGTTTTATCCCTTTCTTCCCTCCTTTTCTGGTGGGAACTGTGTCTACCCTTTCAGTGATGCCCCAGGCACCTTCTTGGACACTCTAGTGCTGTTCCAGATGTCTGCCTCCTTTGCAAGCACCTTGGGTACAGTGACCATAGTATTGATCAGATGTTGGCGCAACTCTGGAAAGCAATTACTGAGCATTTGCTCTCTTAAAATCAGTCAATCAACATCACTCACATGCTCCTCACCCAGGTATTCAGTACCTTACCAGAGTATGCCAAGAAATCCACCGATGACTGGCTAGACCCCTTCTGGCTGCCCCAAAACCTTTTTCTACATTTCTCAGGGATGATATCAAACTTGCTGACAAGGACTACCTTCATGGGAGTGTAGGACATCTGGTCAGCTACCTCTTGGTTCAACAAGGTATCCCTCACAAAATTTTGCATATGCTTCCAGAGACTAGCCCCCAGTCGTATTCTAGGACCAGTTCAGTGCTACATCATATGCTTCATCATATGCTACAAACCACTTGTCAATATCATTCCTCACCCACATACCTGGGCACCAGGTCTTTATTTATGTGGACCTTTCTCTCTCCACTGGACACAGCTTTGTTGCTGCCACTGTTGCTGCTGGTCCCTCGGAGTTGCTTAGACTATAGATCATCTCTCTTAGACTCATTTCATGAGTCAAAAGGATTTTATTCTCTTCCAAGATTCTCTCAGACTTAGTTCCTCAGACAAGGCCCTCTCAGGCTCAGCCTCTCTCTATTCCAGGACCAATCTCCGTTCCTCCAAGGCCCTCTTTGTAGCTGCCTCCTTCCTGGATGACTCAGCTTTTTCCTTCTCTGCCGCCAGTTTCAGTTGGGCAGCCTTAGCTCCCTTTCTGCTTTCCTGTCTGCCAACCACTCTGGGTGGGTGGTGGGAGGACATACTGCTTTCTGTCCTGGCAGGAGATTTGACACTTGTGGTTAAGTTGTCCTCTTCCTCCTGATGCTGTAGCTCAGGGCTTGTGGCCAGGTCATCTCTTTACTCATCCTCATACTGCATGTCCACTGTCTCATCCTCATGGTCAGCCCCCTCCTGTTCCTCTGCATTAGTTTTCATCCTGTGAACCTCATCAAAACCTCTGAGGGCTATTTAAAAGTCCACCTTTGTGGCCCTCTTTCCCACATCCAGCCCTCTCTTCTTGCAGAGTTTTTTCAGCTTTGCCACTCTGATGTTATCAATGCTGCTGAGCTCTAATTCCATTGTAGCAAGATAAATGTGAGGCAAGACTTATATTTGGAAAGGGACAAAAATGACCAAATCATAAACTAAGATTTTTTTTTTTAAATGTTCAATTTTGATGTGAAAATATTTTAGGGATTTTTACTTTTGCACAAATCACTAAGTGACACTGGACAACAACAAGTACTGGATCCCACCACTGAACACCAATGTAAGAAATTGTGTTATTGATTGAGAGAGATGGAAACACCACTCAAACAAGCAACAACCACAATTTGTGTCAGTGTGAACCACAAAAGTCACAAAATTAACCTGTGCTTTATCCTCTAGTAGCTTGGCACACAATCAGTCAGGCTTAACTTAGAGGAACTGTGTAAAGTATTTATGCAACACACAAACAGTAATGAAGTGAAAACACAATGCAAGAAAAAAATCCAAAACCAATTTAGAAGAATAGATTACATTTTAATACTTTTGCACAAATCACTAAGTGACACTGGACAACAACAAGTACTGGATCCCACCACTGAACACCAATGTAAGAAATTGTGTTATTGATTGAGAGAGATGGAAGCACCACTCAAACAAGCAACAACCACCATTTTGACGTGTGAACCACAAAAGTCACAAAATTAACCTGTGTTTTATCCTCTAGTAGCTTGGCACAAAAGCAGTCAGGCTTAACTTAGAGGAACTGTGTAAAGTATTTATGCAACACACAAACAGTAATGAAGTGAAAACACAATGCAAGAAAAAAATACCAAACCAATTTAGAAGAATAGGGTACATTTTAATAATTTTTTTAATAAACATAAAAATCCAAAAAGTAGAACCAGAGATATTGATTTTTTAAATTTTAGGTAAAAATAAGCACAAAGCAACACTTGCGCTTTTCTGCTCGCGCTGGACAAGGGGAAGTCCCAAGTTCAGGCTGATTGTGATGGAGCCCGGTCAGATACAGGGACCAGGTACATCTTGCTGAAGAGTTGCTTTCTTGAATCCAGTGTAAAGAGTTCAGATCACATTGGAGGAGGCTGTGAGGAGGTGGCTTTCAGTGTCAAGAGCAGGTGGAGTGTTGCGGATGGTCGTAGCTGTAGCGCAAAGAGCCAGTCATCGTTAGAGCTTTGTTGATCATTGATGGCAGTCTCCATCGGTGCAAATTGCAAGTCTCGCATTGTCGGTCATTGTGGACAGTCGTTATCAGTACAAAGAGCAGGTCCCGCTGGAGCTTTGCAGTGACAGTTGACGCAAGTGGCAGAGTTTTGTCACAAACGGATGCATTCATAGTCAAAACGAGCTCAAATTTCAGAACTGTAACTTTTTTCCTCAGAAGGACCTCTCACTGATGCCAGCCAAGGCATTTGGGGGTCACATTTTGGGGATTGCGACTCACTTCAGCAGAGGATATCAGCAGGGCCCAGGCTGGTCCAGTTGGGACTGGTCAGCTGGGCAGTTACAGGAAAGCCTCTGGAAGCTTATTGTGACCTTGTACCTCACACAGAAGGTCAGCCATCTGACCCTTGAAATTACTCTGAGTAGCCTGGGATCAAGGCAAGCAGGTCTAATCTTCCTTCTTCAGTCCTTCCAGCAGCAGGGTAGTCCTTCTGGCAGCACGGCAGTCCTCCTGAATGTTCCACAGGTCCAGGAGGGTACTGAAGTGTGATTCCGAAGGTCATATATTTATACCTGGTGCCTGCCTCTGTGTGAGGGAATTACCTGACTGTCAGAGCCCCATTTTGAGAGCCAGGGCTTAGCAGGAGCTACTGGGCCCAACATTGGGAGTTGAGGCCTTTAATTCCTAATGTCCCAGAGCCTGACCTACTATGGATCCTGAGCAACTGGGCCAAGTACCCCTTCAGCACTTGGCTCTCAGTGGTAGCGTGGGTCGAGCAGTCCAAGGCTTCTCAGGGGGGGCGGTAGTGCCAAGCCCCATGTTTCTCCCACCACCAGTGGCGACTCCTCCTCAATGGCGGAGGAGCGTCAACCCACTGCCTGGCTCAGAGCCAGCAAATGTAAAATAAAACAATGTTCTTGCATCGTTTTATTTTGCATTTGCTGACTCTTAGCCAGTGGTATTGGGAGGGGCGGGGCCTAGGCATGGAAAGGGGAAGGAGGAGTGCTAGTGCACTCCACACCCTAAGTGCTCATGTGTGTTTGGCCGGCCGTCTCAGGCTGACCAAAACACACATGCGCACTTAGGTTTTCTCTAGCCCAGCTGCATTGATCAGCCGGGCTGGAGAAACCCCACAGACTCCCTGGTCTGAGCAGGGCGTCTTTCCTGCCTGCTCAGACCAATCCCCGCGCTACTCTACAGCACAGGGATTGGATGGGAGTCTGGGTCCCAGGGGCTGCTGGGTCCCAGGAAGAAGAGGAGAGGTGGCGCAAACAGACGCGGCGCTGGAGGTGGCTGGTGGCAAAATATAAGTTTTTTTTTTAATTAAATAATGCATTTCTAACACACCCGCGCCACCACCCCTCCCACCCCACCATCCTGTGTTTATGGCAGCAGCCGCTACCCACCACTATTGTGGGCCTTCCCTGGACCCGGGCAGTGTGGGCATAGATGTGGAGGAATAGAAAACATGCATATAAGGAGACATATACCAGCACATAGCAACTCTATACAGGTCTTCTCCACATGAGAGTTTAGATGGTAAAAACATTCAATACTATTCCAGGTAATCCCTGTAGGTTGCACGAGATTGGTAATTTCAGTGGCCATTTTGGTTTGGCACCTATGAAAGGCCACACCCAATGCCATGCCTTGCTCAGCAATCGCACGTTCAACTAGACAGCAGCATCCAAGAACTTACTGGTATTTCCAGATTCCTGTGCATCTTCCTTTCCCGGCTCTTCTTCCTGTCGCCATTTTCAGCCACAGCCCTGCAGCTACCTGAAAGGAAAACAAAAAATAATACAGCTAAGTGCATGATATTTGTTACCACATGGGCTTGTTAACAAGGTTTGGTATGCAAATAAATAAAAGACTTTGATTAAAAAGTGTTTCATCGTGAATAGAACCACTAAAGGTGGCCCATATACTACTAAGTGTCCCAACCACGAAAAGATTTCAAGAGAAAGATTGGCATTATCCTAAATCAGCGCACAAAGTGTGAGCCACACAATTCGGGACACAAAAGGAGCTCGTATGAACAATGTGTGGTGTCATTGGTATTAGCTATCTAGTGTAAGCAATGCAGCCTTCATGTTCTTCCTTGTTACCATGCAGTCCCATTCCTTATTAGAATCCTATTGTTGTAGAATGTTAACACTTGAATCTAAGATCAGTTGTTGCTGTTGGTTGTAGGATGAGGTCTTAAGAAATGGAGCTACATTAAAGACCTATTCCCAAAGACTACGCCTTTTGTTCTTTCTTCTGCGTGGGTCCATCACCTCATTTTGGCGCTGAGCGGAAACAAGCCTACCGGCTCCAAGAGACCTCAACTCAACACTTTTGCGCATTATTCTCAACTTCAGTGTATGGATGAAAGCAACAATGAATTGATGTCAATGAAGCTCACCTCCAATTCCTTCCAGTCTGCCTGATCTATTCCTCTGCTCACTGCTGCTGGATCGTAACTCAAGCGGATCGTCACTCTTTGTCTCTTCGGTCTGTGGATCAGCGGTTGAGGCCTACGGGGTTGCTGTTTCCTGTTGCTTAGCAACCACCTTTGCCTGACTCTGCCTGATTCCAGCGCTGGGCCTTTCTGACGCCGCCTTCACGTCAGTCACGTGTGCACGCTGCCTGTGTGCATGATCCCTACGTCAAGACGCGATGCGACTGCGACCATCTTGAATTTCGCTTCAGCCTTCATCGGCGAGTTCAACTTCAATGGTGAGTTCTTCTTTTCTACGCGCCTCACCGTGGTGTTACTGATGATCAGCTGATATTACGGCAGAGGTTTACTCTCTCTGTTTCCCCTCAACCATTACTTGCCTGCATGCCGAGGGGTAAGTCAACGGTGTTCTTTTTGTTGTGACGCTGATCTGCACAGCCTCTTCAATACGGTGGTCTTTGTGCTGCAGGTCATCACCTTCATTTACTACGCTGATCAGCACAGCTTTCGTTACGCTCATCTGCACAGCCTTTTCAATACGGTGGTCTTGGTACTACAGGTCATCGCATTTGTTTACTACGCTGATCAGCACTGCTGTCTAGTTATTCTGATTTGTGTGTGTGGCAGATTTACCTTCATTTTCACAATATTCTTCCGCACACTGCAGATTGCTTGGCCCTCTTCACAGTGTTTTATCACGTGTGATTTTTGTGCTACAGATCAGTCTTCTTGCAATATATGTTGTGGTACACGCTGATCTGCACAACTTTCTTGCTTATAGACAGTGAATACTGCTGAACACTGCAGTTTGGTTTTCACTTTTCACAGTGTTTCATTACACGGATCTACACAGCAATTTTTTTTTTCTTTTAATTTCTGTTACAAGCATTTATTGTTCTTTGCTGCTCTGCCTTGTGTTAGTCATCTCTTGTTGCCATGCAAAACGTCACTCCTCCTCCGTTTTTTCTCTCTGTTCCTGGTGAACCTACCATACCCTGGTTGAAGTGGAAAAAAGTATTTACTAATTACTCCAGAGTGTGTGGTACATCACTAAGTGCAGAGAGGAAAACTTCTCTTTTTCTACATTGTTTGGGGTCTGAGGGACAGGAAATATTTGAACACCTACCAGACCTTCCTGATAGGGAGGCTAACTCTCTCAATGAGTATGAGATCTGCATTAAAAAGATGGACTTGCATTATCTTCCCAAAGTGAGTATGATCTTGGAACGTTATCACTTTGGGAAGAGGATGCAGAGACAAGATGAATCTGTTGAGCAATATGTCACAGCTCTACGTAAACTTGCTTCGACATGCTCTTTTGCTGGGAGTCTTGATGAGAGGCTAACGGACCAACTTATGTTAGGTTGCTCTCTTGATAAGGCAAAAGAGAGTCTTTGGCAGAAAGACGACCCCCCTCTTCATGATGTGATCACAACGTTAAAGATGCATGAACACCCCAAAGCCTGTGTTGAGGCTATTCGCAAAGATATGGAGGGTCATAAGAACACTACGACAGATGTGAAAGAAATTAAAACTCTTTCATCTGAGAAATCACACAAACCTTCCTCACAGAGTGTCCCTATTGCTTCAAAATCATTACGTTCCTTTACAAACACTAAATCCATTCCAGTAAAATGCTTTCGTTGTGGGAACCCAGGTCATGTAGCTAATTTCAAAATTTTGTCCTGGCTGGAAGACAATTTGTTCAATTTGTAAAACAAAGGGGCATTTTTCTAGGTGCTGCAGATCTAACATGGATCAAAAGAAAGTAAGGGAGGTAGATATTTATGACCAAGATGACGAAAATCTGTTTATCTGTCAGGGCAATGATCAAGTGATTGATGGACCTATGGAAGATGTCCTTGTTAATGATAATTTAGTCAAAATGTTGTTTGACTCGGGGGGCTAAAATCACTCTAGTACCTAAGATTTTCTACGAGAGACACCTGTCTGGAAAAGTAAAACTATTTAAACCAGACATAGTACCAAGAGGCTATGGAGGAGAAATCATCAATGTGTTGGGGTACTTTATGGGTGCGATAGATTTCAAAGGTAGGATCACTGCAGGGAAAATATATATATCCATGAAGGGGTATTCACTGATCAGTTGGTCTCATCAACGTGACCTTGGTGTTTACCTTGATCCCAATGAGTCTCCTTCTGTGTGTTTAAGGGAACCACCCTCCGTTGCTGCCGTTACTGATCGCAACACCTGGATTGCTAATTTTCCCAGAGTTTTCGATAATAAATTAGGTTGTCTAAAAAATGATTTACACCTGATCAAGTTGAAACACAATTCTGTACCCAAAGTGGCGAAAGTTAGAAATGTACCATTGTTGGTCAAAGACAAAATGAGGTCTGAATTAGACAAACTGTTGAAAAATGGTGTCATTCAAGAGGTTGAAGCCACAGAATGGGTTTCTCCGGTGGTTATGGCCCAAAAGGCTAACGGAGAGGCAAGATTATGCATTGACCTGAGAGAGCTCAACAAGGCTGTAGTTGTTGATCGCTACCCTCTTCCGAACATTGCTGAAATGTTGTCCTCTCTAGGTGGCGCCACTCACTTCTCAACGTTAGACCTCTCCTCGGCCTATCATCAAGTCAAGCTTCACTCCTCCTGCCAAGATCTTACGGCTTTCATCACCCTGTTTGGTACTTTTAAGTTCCTCAGGATGCCGTTTGGCCTAATATCGGCTGCATCTGTATTTCAAAGAGTGATGGAAAATATTTTGGCTGGCATTGATGGCGTCAAGCTATATCAAGATGATATTCTTGTTCATGGTGTGAGTTTACAAGAGCATGATTCAAGACTGAAAGAGGTTTTGTCTAAATTGCAAGACTCAGGGCTTACTCTCAGATTAGATAAGTATAAATTCGACGTCAAGGAGATTGAATATCTTGGTCACTTGGTGTCTGGGTCAGGAATCAGACCAAAGCCATCTTTGGTTGAAGCCATCTCCAATCTCAACTATCCTATGAACAAGGATGAACTTATTAAATTTCTAGGGATGGCAGAATTTTAAAATAAATTTGCCCCTGGTTTTGCACAAAAAACAGAAAATGTAAGAGGTCTGCTGAAAAAGGGACGTGAGTTCATATGGGATAAGTCCTGTTGTGATGAATTTGATCTAATCAAAAGTTGTTTGAATAAGGCACCTAACTTGTCTAGCTTTGACCCTTCAAAAGAATCTTTTGTCATAACTGACGCTAGTTGTAAGGGCTTAGGTGCTGTTCTTTTGCAACCTGGTGAAAAGGTTGACAATACCATTTTGTTTATTTCCAGACCACTTAGAGGTGCCGAGTGCAATTACTCTGTAATAGAGAAGGAAGCCTTGGCTGTCTACCGGGCTGCTCGCAAGCTCAAAAAGTTTCTGTGGGGCAAGTATTTCTCAGTAGTATCTGATCACAAGCCCCTAAAAGAGGTATTTGGAAAAAAAAGGGATTGATTGTGTCTCCCATAGGATAAGAAAATGGGTTGTTGCCCTGCAGGATTTTGAATTTCACGTTTCTTATTTACCTGGGGCTAACAACATCCTTGCGGATTGTTTGTCTAGGCTCGGTGGGTCAGCTATTCCTGATGCTTGTGACGATGACTGTCTTGCTGGTGAGGACTCTGGAGAAGACTTAAAAGTATGTGTGGTGACTGAGGGTGTGGTAACTGAAGGAGAATGGAATGCCAGTCTAGGAAATGACCCTGTCTTACAGCAAGTCATCAGCTTCGTACGTGATGGGTGGTGTGAAAAACGTGAATGTGATGATCAGGTCAAAGGATTTTGGTGTGTGAAGGAGGAGTTGTCTTTTTCGAATGGACTAATTTTCAGAGGGAGTAGACTTGTTGTTCCTTCTGCCTTACGTGTCAAATTGGTAGAGTATGCACATTCCAGTCACATGGGCATAGCTAAAACAAAAGAAAGGCTTAGGGAAACCTATTGGTGGCCTGGAATGGATGTCCAGATAGAAAGGCAGGTACGCTGTTGTTCCCAATGCGCTAACAGTGATAAAGTCTTAAAGTGCAGGACCCAACCCATGGTTATCAGACAGCAAGCCAGTGGTCCCATGGTTGATATCGCAGTGGATATCCTGGGTCCGGTAAAGGTCAGAACCCAAGATCGCTATGTATTGGTGTGTGTGGACATGTTTTCCAGATGGCCTGTGATCAAAATAGTCAATTCAGTTGATTCGTCTGCTGTGATTTCTTTCTTGGACCATCTTTTTGCAAGTGAGGGGTTACCAGGTTCTGTCTTAACGGACAATGGGGTGCAGTTTACCTCCGGTGCAGTAGAAGAGTTTTTGGCTGAGAGGGGTATCACCCATAAGCGCGCCGCGCTATACCACCCAGAGTGCATCAGTGTTGTCGAGAGGTTTGTTAAAGTACTCAAGGACGCCATGCAACTGGCAGTTGTCTCTAGTTGTAACTGGGAGGAAGCCGTAAAAAAAAAGGTATGTGAATACAGGTTCACGCCACATTCTTCCACCGGAGTTTGCCCTTTCACTCTATTTAAAGGAAGGGTGGCTAATACGCAAGTCAATCCTCTCTGGGTGACCTCTAGAAGAATGGAAGTTGGTGGTGTGGTTGACCGCACTGTGGGATGGAAAGACCGTGAGTTGGAGAAGATGAAGAGAAGGAAAGTAGAGTTTGATGCGAGAAAAGCTGTTAAAAAAACTGTTGTTCAAGTTGGTGACTGGGTTAGAGTGAAACTCCCTGAAAGAAGGGTTGGTAAGTCCAAGTTTGGACAACCAATAAAAGTGGTCAAACTTTTTGGCAACGCTGTAAAAACCCAAGATCATAGGGTATGGAATCTCAACAGGATTGTCATGTGCCCTTCCAAATGTGTTGAGGAGAATTCCTCCTGTGAGCTCGCTCCTCCTTCACCACAACCTGTTGAGAGGAGATCAAGTAGGATGAGGAAAATTCCTCAAAGTTTGCAAGATTGCATTTCGAGTATTTCTTGTATTTCTTAACTGTGCACTTTGAAATAATTCCTCATTGTTTGCAAAATTATATTTCGTGTTTTATCAACTGTGCATTTTACAATGTTGTTGGTAAAGGGGAGGTGATGTGGTGTTTTTGGTATTAGCTATCTAGTGTAAGCAATGCAGCCTTCATGTTCTTCCTTGTTACCATGCAGTCCCATTCCTTATTAGAATCCTATTGTTGTAGAATGTTAACACTTGAATCTAAGATCAGTTGTTGCTGTTGGTTGTAGGATGAGGTCTTAAGAAATTGAACTACATTAAAGACCTATTCCCAAAGACTACGCCTTTTGGTCTTTCTTCTGCGTGGGTCCACCACCTCACAATGGCATTGCAAAATAATATTAATGAGTGTTACGAATGGCACTTAAGAGAGGATGTAATTCAGAGTCAAACTTAGCACTTTTAACCAAAGCAGAACTCGACTCTGAAGACAAAAAGTCCTGCAATTACTATATTCACCATCTGCCAAGAGTCAGGAGTCAGGTGACAAGACCAATACTCTTGGACTTGTTTGGACTTTTAGAACTTATTTGAGCTATTTCACCAGGTACAATTACATAATACCTCTCATGAACCCATCCAATGAAACTAAGCTACTTGTAAACTCCTGTTTCTATTAAACATTGGATGTCTCTTTCCACTAGGTAGTTCTTCACGTCACAGGTTCCTTGAAGTATGATAGAAGCCCAGAGGTCCGACACTCCAGATAAGACATCTCAGAAATCAGCCATTCAGAGGCAGACTAGAAGTAACCATCTGGTACAGAATCTCTTCCACTCCTTTCCTTGTTATCTTACCCCTTTTGCCTTGGTACTTTCTCCTTGTGGGTTGTTTGAATGCTCAAAGGGGTCAGTACAGTTGGGCATTGGCGACCTGCATATCGGACACATCGCTCCTGCTGGGTTCGACAATTAAAGGTTAGTGCATCTGTTGTCTCATAATTTGAGCTCCTGTGACAGGTAGATGGAGAGGGTGTAAATATGATCACAACTCAAAATACTTTCAATAGCAGCAATACATGACTACCACTTAACTACTATCTTTTATGACAAAAGTAGTATTTATATATGAAATACGGCATGCACAAACATAACACACAGTTCCCTGAAGCCAGGCCTCTAATTGCTAATGGCAGGCCCCGGAGTCCCTTTTCCTTCTCATTAGCGGTAGTGGTTATTCCCAATTCACTATAGGTGACATTCAGATTAGACCCCACCAGCAGGCTGAGTCTCAGGAGTCCCATTCTGACTTCATTTTGAAAAGTTATTAGTGTTCCGGTGCTGAAGCATTATCTGGCAGACAAGTTTCCTCGAGGCTTTCAGGTCCGTCACTCAGTCTTCCTGCAACAGCAGTGATCATCCAACCGAAGTCTCTGAAAGCATCTCTCTCACAGGTGGGGTGGCTGCAGCAGCTGCCTCGGCTGAGTATTGTACATGTAGCTCTGGAGGGGCCAAGGCTAGGTGTGCTCATCGCTCCTCCGATGCAACAATAAATCTCCTTTGGTGTTCCCCTCAAAGGGGTATTGTTAGAGGTACCTGGTTCTGATCATCAGTCAGGGTTTGAGCCCATGCGGGTCACCATAGCTGCCTCTCCTCATAACAATGACATCCACCAGGCTGCGCCCCTTGTCTTCCTCCAGTGGCTCCCTCTGGCATACAAGGTCACCCCACCTGCTCTTCACTCAAGCACAGGCCCAATTGGCACAGCAGTAGTTTCACTTGATGGTTTCACAACACAGGCCATGGGAGTGACTAGAGGTTAACATCTGGGTGTCAGCCACAGCGATTTGTATATCAAACATTTACCCCTAGGCCTTGGCCCTACTCTTTATGCCCAGGCCCCCTTCCAGTGACCTCTCTCTGAATCAAAGATCATGCTTTGCTGTGTGCTGGAGATCCTGACTCTCCATTCTCCAGTGCATGTTCCCAGCTCACACGAATGCAGCAATCCACAAATCTGTCTGGGGGTTTCCTTTTCCTCCTCATGCACCTCCAGTCAGCCCTCGGCGCACAAAATGGAACCAAGAATCTTTCATGTATTGTACCATTCTCAGGCACACATACACCCAGCATATGTGTACAACACACAAGCATTGCACAGCACTACATGCTAACTTGATGTAGGCTAAGTAAGCACGCAGCAGAGGAACTTTACATGAGTGAGCCTGTGGGCCTCACTCCAGTGGCACAGGTAAAGAGGCCTATGCACTTCTGCTCATCGGTACACCGTATGCTGCTACCACCACACTTGTGCTACTGACCTAATGGCAAAGGCAGTAGCCTTTCAGCACTCTGAGTGTGGTGCTTTGGGCACCCCTCCTGGTCCAAAAAGACCACTATCAGTGAGACAGGTCTATGTCAAGGCAAGCATTCAGAATTTGTATTCACCCATGACAACAAAAATCAGCACCAGGGATCCAGACATCATGGCAATTAGGAGCAATCAGTCTCGGGGTACACGTCCATAACCATGGAAAGGGCTTTACTGGCACAACACTCATCTACCCCAAAAACTGGTCCTAGTCAGTTCTTCCCCTTCCCCTGGTCCTGGATCCAAACTGTTTAGGGTGACAAATGTTAGATCAGGCTTAGTGTCAGGCCCCTTTGTGTATGCTGCAGGCAGGGCCTATTGAAATGCAATCAGGGCAGGGTACAGCTCCTTCCCAGCCATCCTGTCAGGAAGACCCTCTCCCCTCACAACTAGGCTTCCTTTGTCTTAATCTCTGGAAGCAATATACAAATCCCAACAGCAGAGCCATTTAGAGTCATGTGACCCAGTACACTAGCAGGAAGGCACAGTTGGTGTTTAAAAAGAAAATGCCAGCTTTCTAAAAGTGGCATTTTCAAAATTGTAACTGAAATTCCGACTTCGGCATTAAAGAGGTTATTAAATTACAATTCATTTGAGTGTGAACAGTATGTCTCCATCTGCTCCCAATCTGAAGCTACTACTTATTAAATGTAATAAGATAACCCAGTGTAAGTATGTGGGACAGATAGGCCTTACTATAGTAAAAAATGACTTATGGAGCACCACAACATATTGTGTCAGTTGATGACAGTGTGCCACATTATTAAGAGCAAGAATTGACCCAACTGCAAAAACCTTATAATTGTGTAATGCAGTGGTGGATGCTGTGTGGGAAATGTATATAACTTGGTAAAGTAGATAATGAGCTACTTTTCCAATTCCTGGATGCTCAAAGTGTATCCACTTTAACCTTTCTTTGATTATCCCCATTTGTTCATTTTCACTTCTTTTAATTTGCTCTTCAAGTTAAAACATATGCTTATTTTTCACCTTATAAAACAAAAACAAAAAGAAAAGATTATATAAAGACAACAAATGGAACCCTGCTTGTTTTCACTTCACTGTTTTTAAATAGTATATGGCTTTTCATCCAAAGCTTTTTTACTTATTATTTTGTGGATATGGCCACAGGATCTGATCAGTGGCTACATGCCTGTATCCAACAGCCCTACACATGAACAAGTCCTAAAAGTGATCTTTACAACTGAGATGACTGAACCCATGTACTCTGTGATCGTTGTGCCTGACCTTTGATCATTGGCCATTGTGGTTATCCATTGCGTTTTTTTTAAGGGCAGGCTTTGTGCTTATCCCTCAACTGGAGATAACACTCCATGCATGACCTCTGGTCATGCACAGTTCCAATGTGCCCTGTAGTTTTAATTGATTTCCCCTTCAAGTTTTGGAATGTATTGCTTTTAAATATGCACATACAGACTATTGAGAAGCATAAATCAATAGTCACACAGGTAAATCTAGAACCCCTATATTGCTATTTTGCATTAGCTGGCTATAGATGTTCTCTACTAGGTAGAGAAACTATCACAAAATGGCCTTGGTAAGCTTTTATAAAAGGACGCAAACCCTGACCCACATAATGTGGCACAATCTAACTATCTGCAGGCAAAGGTGTGGTCATAATCAGCTTTCCAATATCTTGGATATAATGCCTAGACAAGTAGCAGGCCGATAATGATGCTTGCCACAAAGGCACTTAGTGCAATGCTGGAGGGATAACTCAGTGAGCTGAACGTTCCTCGATTTAGCAAAGCGTGATCAGCAGGTTGCGTCGTTGAATCCCAGCAAGACCGACTCAGCCTTCCATCCTCCCCATGGTCAGTATATTGAATATTAATAACAACTGTTATTTAAGAGCGCTACCGGCAGAAGTGCAATATTAAGGCTGCATAAAAAACAAGCTATTATTATGTTGGTCAGTTTTCATGTCCTTTTTTTATTTTTTATAAAAGCGCAGTAGACACATTTTAGGTTAATTTCCTTCTTGGTGAAAGACATATACCCTGCATGTACCTAAGAGGGGTTATAGATTTACCTATGTGACTGCATAAGTAAAGGGAGGTTGATCGACATCAGTTGCGCCCTGAACACTTTCAGGAAGGCTCTCAGGACCTGGCTCTTCGACTGAACGGAACTGCTGCCCCCCTCAGCGCCTTGAGACCCTCACAGGTGAGTAGTGCACTTACAATTCCCCTGATTGATTGATTGATTGATTGATGGACCGCTCCAGTAAATCTCCGCTCTAACTCCCGCCACCCCTCTAGTATTTGCAAAGCAAATATCTAACCATTTCGGAGTTTTCGAAACAGAGGCTTAAAATAACATTGGATGGTTAGGCTGCTATAGCTACAGAAAAAGTAATCACATTGCCATATGTCTGATCTAATTCCACTAGTTCGCTATCAGCAGCAACTGCTTTATGCTGAAATAATCAATATCTCTCATTGATCCGCAAATATTTTTACTAACAGTTTTTTTTCAGAATGTATTACAAATATGAGTCAGACCCCTCCTCTTTTTATGAAAATGTGCATTTGCTGTAAAATTTAGGATATCAGTCGTGGCTTACTGGCAGATATGGAACCTTCTTCCAGGCTCTGTAAATCATTATAAACCTGGCTATACAATTTATGATTTTTTCAGAATTTGCCTCTGCTTGAATTACCATTCTCATTTGATAGAGTACGGCACCTTCACAGGTGTAAGTGCACGGAGCTGTTTAACAACATCATAGCGAACATGTGATTGTCCAGTGCTGGTCCTCGAGGACTGGTGATGCAACAGGTTGTCAGGATTCCTGCTGACTAAACAAATGATTCTCATTTGGATCTTTTGGCGTCTGGTCATGGGACTCATGCAGGGCACAAGTCCTAAAAAAAGAAGTGGGGGGACGCTGACGTCACAACAGGAAGTGACGTCACGAAAGGTGGCTTGCACCATCAGACTCATTGCCTCCCCTCGCTCACCCCTTAGATGCGATGGCATCAGAGAAGCCAGCGTGTGAGCAGCAGCTCCGATCTCGCCCCAGAGAGGCCAAAGAGTGAATGTGTGGCTCCATTTGCTCCAGTTATCGAGCTCCCGGTAAAATAAGTGGGGGGACGCCATCCACCCGCGTGGTATCCCGACTCGAGCCCTGGACTCATGTTAGAAATCTGCTCTTCGTGGCATTCCTTCTAAGACTGCTGTATATTTCCGGCAATATAGGGCATGCAACATCCCGTCAATTAGGACATCTATGAGAATTTTGATTTCCATTTTTATCACAATAACCTAGTCGATTTAATATTGGCAAAAATGCCAATTTATAATTAGGTTATAGGCACAAACCAACTTTAACATGTTCTCCTTATTCTCTTAAAATAAGTATGTTGTTTGTCACGTGTTATTTTCACACATTTCCAAGTTTTTTCAGTCACGAAAGTTAAGGGTAAATTAGACGAAAAAGACCTGTAGAATGTTAGTTAATACCTACATTGTTACTGCTATCCCACTGGGAACACCTGTTCACACCCATATCTCTGATTCTAAATACTGCAGAAAATTACTGTAATGTTTTTTTTTTTTGCCAGATTCCTTAATTCCATCTATGGGAGTAAATGAACAGAAATCCCAATATATGAACCAATCTCTTCAGTTTGTGCACAGAGATGCCATCTATCTATGAGCCTACGTTGAACATAAGGGTTCTATTAATATTGTGAATCTGGCCCTTACTAGGTAAATATATGGTATTCCACAAGTAAATACTGCAAAAGTAATGCATTGGCTTCAGACCTCAAGGACCAGCACATCTAGGTATATGTTGATGGCAGTAAAGTACGTGTCCTATAAATCCATCCTCTTTATACTACAAATGAACTAATCTAATTATCATATGAATTCATATGAGCATCATATCTGTGGGCCCTTGTCAAGCCCCACATTTTCTGCAGTATTCACATGATGTGATTGTGGAGCAGTGGGCCTGCTCGCACCCTGGACTCCAGCACCACTTCACCTGCTCACACCTCACATCTGCAGTAGAATGTCGGCATAAATCCGAAGTGTAAAGCTCCGCTCCAGACTTTCTCGGTCCTCTTCTTGAAGCAATGCACGCTCTACAGGTTGTACGTAGCTGCACAGCTTTATGTAGGCTGCACTGGAAGATAAGGAGGAAAATGTTTGCTAATGCGGCTCCGCTGAACGTTTGCACTATTTCCTATTAGCCCTTAGTCACAAATCATTCCCTGACACTCCACAATAAGGCTTCTGAAAAATTTGAAAAGCATAGTACCCTTTCCATAAATAACTATGACACTACTATACATTTAAAGAACTTTCTGTGTCAGTTTGATTAATTTTGCTTTGCCTTGCTTATACCACTGAATCATTTAGGAAGGTCAGTGTGTCAATGGGGATGAGGCTGTGCATGCGAAAAGCAGATGCATACAGTATGGTGGGTGGGATAATGGTTATAATTCTTTCTGTGGGACTGCGTTCTAAGTTTATCACTATATTTCAGTTAGCTGCCTGATTTTAGAGCAATCAGGAAAACCTATGAAGGGTGAACTAATTAGGTTGCATGGTTTCACAAGACATCAATCTTTGGCAGAACAGGCAGACACATTTGCTTTATCAAGTGGGAAAAATAAAATGTGTGTGGTGTGCCAGCACTTCAAGGTCGGGGAAATAGCTAAGTAATAACTAAGTGTTTGGGGAACATGATCTTCTAAAGCTGTGGTGCAAACTTCGAATTTGTTGAAAATATAGCCAGGAAGCTGGCAAGGATATATTCTAATTTTCTTATAAGATCGGGGGCTCATATTATGGCTTCTTAACTTGGTGCTTTTATGATAACATCCACGAATCACACAAAATTACACTTCCCAGAATACCCTGGGTTACAAACTACAGTTTGAGGAGAAGTGAAGACAACAATCAGTCAGGAGCTTGGTCTATATACATTACCCCCAGGTCCCTCCTGTCCTCGTCCCCTTCATACTTAACAAGTGAGATAATCTATCTCTATCTCACCGACAGAAAAAAGAAAAGAAGGAATGCTGGTACACCCCTCCCCCCCCCTTATTGGGAGTACATAACCGTACTCTACCCGGCATTCCTCCTGTTCTTTTTTCTGTCTTCTGACAGTATGAAGAGGACCAGGAGCCTGGAGGCTCCTGGGGCTTACCTGCTGCTGGGTACCGGGTTTTTGCTGGTCTTCCTTGTCTCCCCCCCTGCTGGGCTTGGGGGGAGCCCTGTTGATGCCTCCGGTGGTTCCTGTGGATTTCTCCCGCTGTTGGTGTCTTTCGCCGCGCCTCCCGGGTTGCCGGGCACGTCGGGGGCATGGCGATTCCTGCTCTGGTCTCCGCGAAGTGCGGCGGCCCCCGTGTGGCTGGGGCGCTTCCTTACGGAGCTTGCCTGACTTCCTTTGTTTGGGCCAGGAAGTCAGGCGTTTCTGCACTTGCGGCTGGCGGCGGTGGTGTGGGGGGCTGGCCGGCCCTCTTGTAAGTACCGCGCAGTGTGTTTTTTACTTTATATGTCGGGCACGTTTCCTGTGGTGGCTGTTTTCTGCAGTTCTCGTTCTGGCCTTGCTTCTTGGGGACTGCTGTTGCTAAGTAGAGATAACCTGTGCTGCGGGTTGTTGGGTTGTTTGGCGGACCCTGCTTTGGGTCGGTCCGCTTTCTGTCCTGCCTCCTTCCTCTGTTGGGGGTCTGCCTGCTGTTGGTGAGCTGGGGTTCCTGCGCAGTGTCCTTCTTGTGGGCTTATTTGTCTGTGGCCCTCTTCAGACGGTCGTCTTGCTGGCTTGCTGTGCTTCCTGTTCCCTGCGGTCCAGCTCCTGTGCGCCATGGGGAAACATGCCAAGAAGAGTAGGCATGTTGATGTTTTCCTCCTCCTCTTCCTCGGCTTCTTCTTCTTCGCCTTCTCCTGCACGCTCCAGACGGCGTAAGAAGGGTAGCAAGGCCCAGATTAAGCGTCTCATTAAGGAGACCTTGCTGGAGATGGGTGGTGCTCCTCGATCCAAGTCCTCTGGTCGGGCCCCGCCATCGCCTTCTTCTGCTTCTGATGATGAGTGGTTGGGGAGTGATGAACTGAAGGGCAAATACGTTGACAAGGAGATGTTGCCGGACTTGTTGAAGCATGTGAAGTCGAATATGGGGTTTCCTTCCGATGATGCCCCTAGCACTTCTGGGGGTTCCTTGCTTCGCCAGTTCCAATGCGCTGCTGCAGTGGATGTTCCGGTTCATCCGTATATCAGGGAGGTGCTTGCCAGGGAATGGAAGGACCCTGATCGCATTATGCTTCCTCGTTTCATGGCGAAACTCCATCCTCTTCAGGATATGGCCAAGGACTTGCCGGACTCCATTCCCATCGATTCTTTTGTGGCCAGTCTCGTGGGTCGTACTTCTTTGGCTGAGGATGCGGTGGTGCGGGATCCTGTGGGCAAGAAGGTGGGCGCTTCCCTGCGGAAGGTTTATTCTGGTTCCCATCTGGCGCTCAGAGCTGGCATTTATGGGACTTATGTGGCTCAGTCGCTTCTTTCGGATATCAAGTCCCTGTATGGGTCTATGGATGATTCCACTGACTGTTCAGGGCTTCTGGATAATATTGAGCGGCATGTGGAGTTCCTGTCTGATGTTTCCTTCGACGTGGTGCGTGCCTCGACCCTTTCTGGGGGTGCTTGTGTGGCTGCTCATCGTAATTTGGTTCTGAAGGACTGACGGACTGATTCGGCCCAGAAGTCTTCTGCGCTGTGGTTGCCCTTTCAGGGTACCATGTTGTTTGGTGGGGAATTGGAGGGCAAATTGCATCGTCTGTTTAAGGAGAAGAAGCATTCTTCTTCGTTCAAGCAGCCTTCCTCGGTACCGGCTTCTTCGAAGCCTAAGTCCTTCTTCCATCCTCCCTCTTGCAGGCAGTTTTCTCGTGACAGGGGCCGTTTTCAGTATGGGAAGAGTCGGGACAAGAAAGTGAAGTCCCCTCCTGCGAAGCCTCGTTCCTGACTATCTGGCGGCCGGCGCCGGATCCTTGGTCGGAGGTCGGCTTCGGTTCTTTCTTCCAGCCTGGATGTCCTCCTGTTCAGACTTGTGGGTGCTGGACATTGTGCGGTTGGGGTACCTCATCGAATTTTCGGATCCTCCTCCGGACTCTGGGGTCTGTCCAACTCCCTGGCCGTCTTGTCCGTCCAAGAGGTTGGAGCTAGGTCTGGGGGTCAAGGCTCTGCTGGACAAGGGGGCGGTGCAGGAGGTTCCTCCCGTGGAGAGGGGTCGGGGCTTTTATAACATAATTTTTCTGGTTCCCAAGGTGACAGGGGGGTTTCGTCTTGTCCTGGATCTGAAGGCCCTGAACAAGTTTGTTTTGCATCTCCCATTCAAGATGGAGACTCTTCAGCGGGTGATACCCCTGGTTCTCCAGGGTCATTTCATGTGCACTCTGGACCTTCAGGACGCTTATTATCACGTCCCGGTTCACCCCCTCTCTCGTCGTTTCCTGAGGTTTTGTCTTCAGGACAGACATTATCAGTTTCAGGTCCTCCCTTTCGGCCTGCGGTCGGCCCCCAGGGTGGTGGCACCATTGGTGGCTTCCTTGCATCTTCAGGGGTTCTGGTTTACCCTTACCTGGACGATTGGCTTCTTCATGCTCCCTCCAGGGTTCGGTTGTTGAGGGATCAGGAGTTGGTGTGTTCAGCCTTGGGGGCCCATGCGTTCCTGTTGAATCTCCCCAAGTGTCAGCTGGTGCCTTCCCAGGACTTGACGTTCATAGGGGCTCATTTCCGCACCGATCTGAATCGGGTCTTCCTGCCGGTGGCTCGTGCAGTGACCTTGTGCTCCCTTGCTCGTCGTTTTCTGGAGGGTCATTCCTTTCCGGTCTGTCTCTGGTTGCGCCTTCTGGGTCTGATGGCGGCTACGGTGTTCACAGTGCCTTGGGCGCGTTTCCATCTGCGTCCTCTTTGGTCCTTCCTGTTGGCTCAGTGGGATCCTTTGTCTCGAGATTTGTCCCTCTTGGTTCCTGTGTCTCTCTCGATCCTCCCTGCTCTGCGCTGGTGGACGTTGTCGGACAATCTCGCCAGGGGTCTGCCTCTGCAGTCCCCCGTCCGGTTGTCCTCACGACGGACGCCAGTGCGTTGGGGTGGGGGGCGACTTTGGGGTCGGACTTCCTTCAGGGTCGTTGGTCGCTGCTGGAGAGTCGGCGGTATTCGAATTGGAGGGAATTGTCTGCTGTGTCCCGAGCGGTCTTGGGGTTCCGGAATCGGCTGTTGCACCGCCATGTGCTGGTTCATTCGGACAACACGGTGACGGTGGCCTTCTTGAATCACCAGGGGGGTATTCGGTCCCAGTCCCTGAATGCTGTGGTGTCCTCGTTGTTTTGCTGGGCGGAGGGTCACCTCTTGTCTCTGACGGCTGTTCATATCTGAGGGGTGGACAATGGGGTGGCAGATGTCCTCAGTCGCTTCTTTCCCGCCTCCCTGGAGTTGGCATTGACTCCGGTGGATTTTCGTCTGGTGTGCGTGAGGTTTGGTCGTCCTTATCTCGACCTCTTTGCTTCCCGGCTCAATGCTCAGCTTCCCCGTTTTTACTCCCGGGTCCCTCAGGAGGGGTCTTGGGGGGTGGATGCTCTGACCCTCCCTTGGCCTTCTCGGCTGCTGTATGCCTTTCCTCCCCTTGCTCTGATCTCTCGGTTTCTGTCTCAGCTGGTGATGATGGATCGGGAGGTGGTGGTGCCCTTCTGGCCCCGCCGGTCGTGGTTTCCCACTCTGAAGTTGTTGGCGGTTCAGGGTCCTTGGTTCTTCCCCTTCCCTCCGTCTCCCTTGCGGTCCACTCCGATGTTGTCCCTCCGGCGGCTTCGTCTGTCGGTTTGGAGGTTGAAAGGCAGGGGTGGAGGAATAGGGGTATCCCCGAGCATTTAGCTTTGGCGATTCAGCAGTCCCGGAAACCGTCTACTCTGCGGTCCTACGGTCGTCACTGGGGGAACTTCTAGCGTTGGTGTCTCGGTCTGGCGTTGTCTCCTTTGGTTTGTCCTTTGCCTGATGTTCTTCAGTTTCTCTGGGATGGGTTTGAGAAAGGTTTGTCTGTCTCCACTTTGCGGGCCCAGTGGGCGGCTATTCGGGCTTTCCGTTCCCCTTGGGGGAATCTGCCTGATATAGATGACCTGGTTTTTCGTTTGTTGCGCAGTTTTTCCATTTCGCGTCCTGTGGTTCGGCCTTCTTTTCCTCTTTGGGACCTCCCTTTGGTATTGAGGGCTTTGGTGGCTGAACCTTTTGAGCCTTTGGAGGACGTTGATATGAAGTTTGTCACTTTCAAGGTTGTTTTTTGGTGGCTATTACTTCGGCCAGGCGCCTTGGGGAGTTGGGGGCTTTGATGGCTCGGGAGCCCTTTCTTTCCTTTTCTGATGATGGCGTGGTTCTTCATTTGGATTCGTCCTTTGTTCCCACAGTTTCATCCCAATTCCATCGCTCCCAGGAGCTGGTCTTGCCTGCTCTGTGTATGGTTCAGGTGGATGAGGGCGATCTTCCCTGGTCTTTGCTGGATGTTTGCCATGCGTTACGGATCTATGTGGACCGTACTCGTTCCTTTCGGCGGTCTGACTCCCTGTTTGTTTCCTTTGGGGTGGCCTCCAGGGGTTGCAGGGCTTCCACTTTCTCCATTGGTTGTTGGCTGAAGCAAGTCATCATGTTGGCCTATTCCCTTTCGGGCTCCCCTCCTCCGGCTGGGGTTCAGGGGCGTTCTAAGCGGGGGGTGGCAGCTTCTTGGGCGGAGGTTCGTGGTGTGTCCCTTTCTGAGATTTGTAGGGCCGCTACTTGGGCTTCTGCTAATACCTTTGTTAGGCATTACTGGATTCAGAATGTTCTGGGGGATGATGCTAACTTTGGTTTGGGGTGCTTCGGGCTGTGGGCTCCTGATTCCCCCCTTTTTCTTTTCTTTTGTACTGTTTTCAATAAATTGCTGGGTTTTCTATGGCTGTGTGTCCTGGTGGTTTGTTGTGTTATGATGGCCGGTTGCTGCTTGGGTATTCTCACTTGTTAAGTATGAAGGGGACGAGGACAGGAGGGACCTAGGGGTAATGTCCTATTACTTACTGGTAACCTTCATTACTCCAGGTCCTGTTGTCTTCGTCCCCTTCATAGCATCCCTCCCTCCCTCCCAGGCTTTCCGGCCCTCATCTGGGGCTTGGTGGTTCAGGAGGAATGCTGGGTAGAGTACGGTTATGTACTCCCAGTAAGGGGGGGAGGGGTGTACCAGCATTCCTTCATTTCTTTTTTCTGTCGGTGAGATAGATTATCTCACTTGTTAAGTATGAAGGGGACGAGGACAACGGGACCTGGAGTAATGAAGATTACCGGTAAGTAATAGGACAGAAGTCACCAAAGAGAAAGCCACCTTTTTGCTGATCAGTGGCAAGTTAGGCATTCCACACAACACCTTTCTGTATTCCTCGAAATTTGTTTGAAAATTATTTGGTGTTGCCCATTATATACTGTTTTGGACTTAACTGGACTGTATTTCACACAGTTGTGCTTCTCATTTTTTTTTCTATAGATCTACGTAGATTTTTGGGCATCATTTTTCCTTTGCTGCTCTTTTGACTCCCACCACTATCGGACTATAATTTTATTTTATGCATTTTTCATTTTCATTAAACACATGACATGGACACTACAATAACCAGCATGTGTTGATATTATAGAATATATTCAGCACTGTAGCAATTTACTAAATATAGATGTTATGTTATGTTATGTTATTTTATTTTATTTTATAACGCGCACAGATACTCGAGAGTGTCCCGGCGCGGAACCTAGAGAGGGGTAGTAAAGTAATGTTCAGGCAAAAAGGTAGGTTTTTAGTAATTTCCTGAAAGCCAGATGGTCCTTGGTATTCCGTAGACCAAAAGGAAGAGTATTCCAAGCCAATGCTGCTTTCCTTGCGAGAGAGCTGCCGCCCAGCCTCTGGCATTTAAAGTGAGGAACAGAAGCCAGAAGTTGAGAAGAGGAGCGCAGCTGTCTCTTAGGCTCGTAGAAGGAGAACCGTTTTTTTAGGTAAGATGGTCCCTGGTCGTGAAGAGCCCGGTGAGTAATTGTTAATATTTTAAATGTTATCCTTGCCGTCACTGGCAGCCAGTGTAGCCCACGCAAGTGGTTCCTCACGCTGCTTTTAATCGGCTGGTCCAACAAAAGTCTAGCTGCGGCGTTTTGGACCACCTGAAGCCTATTCAGTAAGAGGCCCGATATGCCTGCATATAGACCGTTGGCATAGTCCAGCCGTGATAAGATAAGGGCCCGGACTACAGTCTCTTGTTATTGCCCACCTGCACCTGGGACTTCCGTCCATTTCCTTCAGAAGAAGTATTGGCGTAAATATTTGAAGAGCGAATGTGCGATGGTATATTGCATATAGAAGTAAGACTGTCTAATGCATGGTATAAATAGCAAAATTGAAAATTACAGATAACATGAGTGAGGCCCTTCTGACTTCTAAACCTTGGATTTCAGCATACATATTTATGTGAATGCTGTTGCTGTTGGATTTCATGCTGAGCTTATGATTACTAATATTCTGGAGGGCCTGGTATTTTCCATGTGATTCTGAATTTGAAGAGGACGAATTGAAAAACTATAACCTATGTCCTACCGTTGCAATTTCTTTTCTATTGTTCAGGGCTCAGAATATTGGGTGCTGGGCCTGTGTAGTTACTGAAAACCTGACACTGACCTGCAGGTAGTACTGGTTGTGCACATCCTATTCTGAAAGATCAGACTCTTTGGGTGAGTCTGCCAGTGTAGTCAGAGAAATTCAGACTTTAAACAAAAGAGGTATACATATAAAATAGCAATAGACACAAGATCCAAATTAAAAAATCTCATCTGATAAAAAGTAATTATGACAAAGATCAAAACTACTATTCCAATTAATGCACCAATCACAATAAAGCTCATCTCATTTAACATACCAAAATACAAAATAAAAAGATAAAGTGCTTATCTGGGGAGAAGCGAATCCCAAAAGTCTCATCCCTATGGTTGCTACAGCGGCCCTGCATGCAAATACATTTACAGTAACCTTGAGAAAAGGCAACGAAAATACCCTGCCACATGGATAAAGACTAATATTCAATGGACTTTCACCAACGAACAGCATTTTTCAAAACTCCTCCCACACAATAACATTCAACTGGATCAGATAGCTTGGGAAGGCAATAAAATGCTGACTTGTATTGATAAAAACCACAGCATTTAAGAACAGGTACCAAAGATTTATGTCTAAAAGGCTGATAAAACTTACAGAAAGAAGAAATGAACCAGCGTTTGGGGAGGTTTCATCAAATGGACAGAGCAGAATGGACTCAGTCATAATGGCCCAGGGGAAAGCTTAAGTAACTTCTGATGGCCCCTAAGCGTAACTTTGTCAAAAGACCCCTTTCCAACACGTTATTTACCAGGGCTAGGTATGGTTCCATACCCATGCTGGTTTAAATGATAACCAGATCCCTGACGATTATCTTGCTCAACTCCCTGTATTTGTATCCTTGGCAGCTGCAAGCCTCATGTAGAGCTCCTTCACCCTTGTGCCCCCTCCTCTGCTGATGGACTGTGGTGAGGTAAACAGATACAGTTCGCCCAAGGCTTCTGCAGTTTTCTTGACATAATTCACCCATGGCACCCTGAGCCCAAGGTTGCTAGCAAGACAGTCAGCTCCGACTTAGCGGGGCAACACTGCTTTCTCATTACTCCACACAGAAATTCAGAGGAGGAGCTGGGCGAACTCCACGTGGTCTGTCACATGAGTCAAACCAAGCTCCTCATGTACAAAATACTGTGGGCTGCTAATCCCAGTAGGCGGCTGCAGAAGCGGTTTTCCTCCTGTTGTCATTTTCTGTGATCATGAAAACCCCATATTTTAGCCCCATAAGTCAAAACTAGTAGACATTTCAGTTTGTAAGTTTCTAAGAAGGGTAATAAAGGTTTAACACATCAAATAGGGCCCCTAAAGACTGATTTAAAGGAAGGCAGCCATTGGCAATGCAGGGCAGAACACTGCTATGGGAATAGAAGGTCTACCCGTGGTAAGTGAATTCAGAAACCTTTGAGATATTGTTGCACTGCATGGAAATGGGTCTGCCTTTTACGTTTTTCAACCACACACCATGTAGTGGGTTTTAGCTATGTTAACTTCAAGGTCCAAAATACCCGTAAAGAGCACAAAGTTCACGATAAGGCCTGTAAACCACTAGGCATGCAGGCTAACAAAACCGCATCATCTGTATATAGTAGAGCTGGGACTGTCGTTGAGTTTACCTCAGATGGATCTTTTTCTGTTGTTGAGAGGCATGAGTCCAGGATATATAACAAGATTGGTGCCAGGACAAAACCCTGACATACGCTTCTGGGCAACCTAAAAGTCTCTGCACTTTCCCCCTCTGTTCTGTACCTGACCATTGATGAGACCCCACAGTATTATGTGCATAAAATAATCAATCAAGGGCACTAGCAAGCCAATCTTAAGAAGGATGTGCCACAGTTTTGAGCGATTCAGGCAATCAAACGCACTACTTAAGTCAATAAATACAAGAAAAAGAGATCCCTTTTTGGCAATTCTGTGCTTGGCATTTAACAAGCTGAGAGCCTGCCTCCCTAGCCCTTCTCTGAATCCATACTTGACTTTACTAATGGGGCCAGACTGCTGTATCCAGGCCTCTATCCTACATAGGGGTCGATTCCGATTCGGGCCGGAAAAAGCACCGACCGACTCGGATCCGGAAAAAATACCGACCGACACGTACCCGTGGTGCACGACACGCCAAGTACGATGCAAGGCGCGAAAATCCGACCGACACGTACCGAAACCAAGTCGACCGACCGAGCCGCACGGAAAACAGCAATCCGGCCGGAAAAACACGCGAATTCAACCGACCGACACGCACCCGGAACAAATCCGACCGAAACGTACACGCGAACTCCAAACCGCAAAGTACGATGCAAGGCGCGAAACCACGAGCGAGTCGGACGGAGGACAAGCCGTACGACCGACACGCATACAAAACCGAGCCGAAGCAACACAATACACCGCGACCGACGCGTACGCAGCATAGAAAACTGCACAAACACAGCGTGAACGAAACGGACAAGCCCGTACGAGACCAATGCAGGGTCCGACTCGGTCACAAGAACGTTTCCAACATACACAAACAGCACAAAGGAAAAATCACCCAAAAAAGGCCAAACAAGCAATTACCAAGCCAATAAATACTGGGGGGGTGGGGACAGAGAACAAAGACACACCCACAACTCCACCTATATAAAGGACACAAATCACTACCATGAGCCTTTGCAAATGCCATTCCACTGCCAGCACCCAAGAGAAAGCAACCACACACCCACAGCTCATCCCTCACACAAGCCACACACCATCAGCACACCAACAAATACCTACCTCACATACACCCAGCAAAACACACACTCACACACCCTCACCTGCACACCAACACACACATCACTCACCATCACCACCCATCACCATGCCCCCAAGAAGAATCACAAGTTCCTAGATTGTGAATTGGAAGTCCTGGTAGACGAGATCCTCAGGGTAGAGCCACAGCTGTTTGGCACATTGGTCCAACAGACCCCCATGTCGCAGAAAACCAAGATGTGGGAGAGGATCATCAACAGGGTGAACGCCCAATCACCATGTCGGCGCACAAAGACCGACATCCAGAACAGGTGGTATGACGTGCGCAGGAGGGTACGGAAACTGCTGAAGCAAGACTACATCAACAGCCAACACACCGGCAGTGGCCCTCCTGCCAAGCCAATATACCTCAGGCCCTGGGAGGAGAAGGTGCGGGCCATCCTTCCGCCAGTGAGCATATATGGACTAGAGGACATCCCAGAGCCTGGTGAGTACACAACAAATGTACACAATATACTGCCACAAAACACACACACATCACTGTCAAGGGAGAGTCAAACCATGCACTCATAGCAATTACACAGCAACCAGAACAGAATCATCCCAACATGTGTATGTCAGTCAGATAAACACAACACATGCCATCAAAAAGTCACATCCAACTGTGCCAACACATGTACAAACACAACCACAACTACAGCTAGGCAGTGGCACAAATAGAACTAACAAACACATCCACACATGTAGCCACCACAACAACACCAACACACAGTGAAGACCACTCAAAGGAAGGAATTCTGTGTATGCTGGCAAAGTCAGTGTAGCCAATAGCATCATGGGAGTCGCAGTCACACATATTGCCCCCCCACAACTGTCCCATCAACACCACCCTGAACCATGCTCACATCACAGGGAGTGGAGAAGGACTCACAAGATGGCTGACACTGGCTACTGCTGTGGGGAGCACAAGGCCCTGCTGGCAACTGTGCACCAACAAACAGCAGGACACCACTGACTGACATCCTGAGAGACAACTTACACTCCCTGCAATGCAAGCACGTTCCATGGTGGGATATCTGGCTAGCTGGGTGGGAAGGGGGACTTGCAGCACTGACCATAGTCACAAGCACCTCCCCTCACACACACCCCAACACAAACTCCACAGAACCCACCTGGTAGAATGCAATGCCCCCATCCTAACACAAGATCCCACAAAGCACCACCACCCTGGGTTATGTTGTGTGAAGCACAGGGACACTCTTGGGACTCTTAGCCAAACAACTGCCAGGACAACACTCCCAGCCATCCTGTCAGCACAGCCAGCCCACCCCACAGGGAAGCAGAGTCAAAAGGAAGGAAGCATGGGCATGCTGGGAAGGGGGTGGAGGCAATAGCATGATGGGAGTCGTAGTCACTGATATTGGTCACCCCCACAACTGTCCCATCAACACCACCCTGAACCATGCTCACATCACAGGGAGTGGAGAAGGACTCACAAGATGGCTGACACTGGCTACTGCTGTGGGGAGCACAAGGCCCTGCTGGCAACTGTGCACCAACAAACAGCAGGACACCACTGACTGACATCCTGAGAGACAACTTACACTCCCTGCAATGCAAGCACGTTCCATGGTGGGATATCTGGCTAGCTGGGTGGGAAGGGGGACTTGCAGCACTGACCATAGTCACAAGCACCTCCCCTCACACACACCCCAACACAAACTCCACAGAACCCACCTGGTAGAATGCAATGCCCCCCATCCTAACACAAGATCCCACAAAGCACCACCACCCTGGGTTATGTTGTGTGAAGCACAGGGACACTCTTGGGACTCTTAGCCAAACAACTGCCAGGACAACACTCCCAGCCATCCTGTCAGCACAGCCAGCCCACCCCACAGGGAAGCAGAATCAAAGGAAGGAAGCATGGGCATGCTGGGAAGGGGGTGGAGGCAATAGCATGATGGGAGTCGTAGTCACTGATATTGGTCACCCCCACAACTGTCCCATCAACACCACCCTGAACCATGCTCACATCACAGGAAGTGGAGGACTCACAAGATGGCTGACACTGGCTACTGCTGTGGGGAGCACAAGGCCCTGCTGGCAACTGTGCACCAACAAACAGCAGGACACCACTGACTGACATCCTGAGAGACAACTTACACTCCCTGCAAAGCAAGCACGTTCCATGGTGGGATAACTGACTGGCTGGGTGGGTAGGAAGGAGGTCCGGCTGCCAACCAAACACAACCAATGCAGACCATGTTCACACCCCAGAAAATACATAGAAATGCCCAAATAATGCAGGACAATGTGCCACACCAATATCAACCCCTGACTGTGACGACTCAGGACAATGCAATGTACAGGCCCGCACCCAGAGGCACAGTCACAACTGTCATGTGTGTCAACCATTGATGCCTGCAGAAACATGACATACATTGTTTGTGTCTCCCAAAAACAGGTGATGATGGGGACACAGCAGCAGACGCTGAGGAGTCCCAGACCCAGGCTCAAGAGGATGCCGAGCTCACTGGCGTCGTACAGCCTCTGTCCTCCTCGGACGATGAAGAACAACCTGGCACATCCGGTGCAAGTCAACATGCAGCACCAGCAGGACCACCAGCTGCAGCACCAGCAGGACCACCAGCTGCACCCCCTGCACCCACCCCTACAACGACTGTCACCACGAATACCATCCCTGCCGACATGGACAGAATAAGGAGCAACACCAGCACAGTGACCCTGGACCAACCTGGGGCCATGGACACCACCACCACCACCAACCCCCAAGGTGGACCAGGGTTATCTGTGCGTGCCACTGCACACACTGCACATGTCAGCAGGGGTGGTGGGAGGGGTGGGAGACAGAGGTCGCTGCTTGCAGACGTTGCTGGTGTGCATGATGACCCACAACTGGTACGCATAGCTGATGCGTACCAGTCCAGCACCGGAGAGCTCAGCCAGGTAGTGGGGCTCCTCAGAGACATTAAACAGCAGCAGGCTGCCCATCATGCCCGCTTGGACTCCCACATGTCCCACGTGGAGTCACACATGTACCGTGTGGACTCACACATGTCCCGCGTGGAGTCCAAGTGGGATGCACTGCATGAGATGACGGCGGTGCACAGGGACATTTTACAATGCCTCCGCCAGATGAACAGCAACCAGTCCACACCTCCCTGTGTGCCAACAACATCTGGTGCCGAACAAACTGCAACTGCCACAGGGAGGGAGGAGGACTCTGGCGGAGAGTCCCCTGCACCGCAGCAGCCTGCACTTGAGGGCCCCCCAAGAAGAGGGGTCGTCCGAGGAGGGAAAAGTGAGAGACCGATGGCCAAGCGCAACTCCCAGGAAGCCTGAACCTGTTCTGGATGTTCGCCTTTGTGCACAGACTGTTCACCCTGTTGACGGCAACACTACTCCCACACATTGCATGGGGAGTACAAGTTGGACCAATGTGTCAGACAACTGTGGCCCCGATACTGGGGATCCTGTCTACCCGGACTTT
Organism: Calotriton arnoldi; assembly: GCA_963921515.1. Lineage (NCBI taxonomy): Eukaryota > Metazoa > Chordata > Amphibia > Caudata > Salamandridae > Calotriton > Calotriton arnoldi. The sequence continues at coordinate 881,812 of CAWUFW010001575.1, forward strand.
CAATTCACCTAGGAACTTGGGATTGCAAGATTCATGTACAGCACAACCCATCCTATGCACTATTAACACAAATGTATCACAATAAACACACTAATACACCATACTTGCCTCTGTCGTGATTCCAACGTGGGTGCTGTTATGGGGATGATGAACTGCAAAATTACACTGTGTATGCGAACTGCAACAGCAAGGACAACACAGGCATGTGAGTACAGGAAACGTGACACACATGAGGGAGACACACCACCAGGGCTACACGACACATACACACCTAGGCCATCTGACTCATTGCCTACACTGATGTTGCCAGGGAAGACGGTGCAATGCACAGACACCACACCCATTCCCAGTTGTAGTCAAGTAGCCCACAGGTGCAGTAAGCAAATGGCAGTCAAATATGTGACCACAGACAACGCACATCACAAAGTGAAGCACAGGTTTATTACACAGTTGCAAAATGCCGTAACCACTACAGATGCAAGGTAACCCCACCTGGCAGTGGGCACACAGTCAACAACTGTAGACGGAAGGAAGTCCATGGGTGTGGCGCACATCACCTGTAGGGACACAACAGCTACCAGCCTGGATGTGCAATCACGTCGTCGGTGGACACAGTTGACCAAACGAATCTGAAAGTACCCTGTGAAGGACAGAAATGACACACAGTCAAAAGCAATGGAGTACAGGACAGAACAGCAAAACACATGCACAATACATGTTACAAGATACCCACCCAGAACCAAGTTAGCGTGTCAACACTGTTGGGGAGTACAGCCCACCTGTTAGCACACATCGCAACACACATCCAGTCAAGTGGCCCATGGACACACTCCCACAGCACCAGAGCACCACCCACACATCATGCCAACTCACATCATTGACATGACACCTCAGGATACTCACATTCAGCTAAAGAAGTTGGTGATGAGCTGTGTGCGGACATCACCATCACCATCATCATCATCATCATCGTCACTGGCATCGTGGTCCAGGCCAGGATCCTCCACAAGTGGCGGATGTTGGTCATTGTCATCCTGGATGAGAGGCAACTCCTTCCGCACTGCCAGGTTGTGGAGCATGCAGCAGACGATGATAATCTTGCACACTTTCGCAGGGGCATATGGGAGGGACCCTCCGGTCTTGTCCAGGCAGCGGAAGCGGCTCTTCAGGAGACCAAAGGTCCGCTCAATCACTCTCCTGGTCCGACCATGTGCCTCATTGTAGCGCATCTAGGCAGGTGTCACAGGGTTCCTGAGGGGTGTCAGCAACCACGGCATGTTGGGGTATCCCGAGTCACCTACGGACAGACAAGTGCACATTAGCTGACTTGGAACAGTGGGCGGAATACTACAGATCAGATCACACACAATGGCACAAAGTCAGTACACACCGACAAGCCAGGCACGCTGGTTCTGCATCTGTGCCATCATCCTGGGGATGCGACTACTCCTCATCACAAAGGCATCGTGTGCTGAACCAGGGAAACGGGCACACATGTGTGTGATGGTCATGTCTGCAAGACACACCACCAGTGCATTGACCGAGTGGTAGTGCTTGCGGTTCCTGTAGGCCTGCTCCTGGGCCTGTGGTGGTACCAAAGCCACATGTGTCCCATCAATGGAGCCAATGACATGCGGCATCCTCCCCAGGGCATAAAAGTCACTCTTCACGTCAGTGAGTCGTCGCAGTCTAGGGAAATAGATGTACCGGTTCAGGAAGAGCAACATTGCCGCCAAAACATCGCGGAGCACACGGCTGAACATGGTCTGTGACATCCCACCAGCAGTCGCCACAGTATGTTGGAAGGTACCAGGGGCAAAGAAGTGTAGGGCTGCCATCACCTTCACCTTGGGGGTCAGCGCTGTAGGATACGGCCGGCCAGGCTGCAAATGTGGGGACAACTGCACTGCCAAATCCTCAATCAGCTGCCTGGTGAAGCGGTACCGTCGGATGCTGTCCCGTTCCACCATCGTTGCCAGGTCTGGGAATGGCCGATGGACAGCAGGAGCCCTGCAGTGCAGAGGAGAAGTAAGCAAGATTGTCAGTCACCCCACATATGCGGCATTGAACACACTCAAGATCCCAACATACATCATTATGAGGCACAACTACATGAAGTGTGCAGTACCGGAAGGACATGTATGGTACATACATGGCCAACATCTGTCAACACGGTCCAACAGGTGGCATCAATTAGTCCCAGGTTGGCCCATTGGATATCATGGGCCGTGTCACAGTTCCTATCTCCTGCTGCCGTGTCACAATACCCCCCACAGGGACATGTGAGGACAGATGTGCCCCAGGCACCACAGCTCAACGACAGGTACATTCCCAGGGACCCTGTAATGCCACATGGACACTGGCATTACATGGAGTATCATGTATCCACCACAGCAAAACAACCATGACCCCCACAGGTAGTGGCCCCACTTGCCACGGCAGGACAGACATGGACGTCTGTGACACACACGCACAACATCAGAGTCCATGCACACACAACGTGGATGTGGAGACTGTCTCCCATTGTGCACATGAAATCAGAGACATTGTAAACACCACATGCACAAAGACTGTGGAGGACCATCACTATTGTGCCACTGGGACACCCTGGCTCAAACATACCGTCCCACATGGGACTCACGGGGTATGTGACATGACATACACATACACCACTGTGAAATGTGACCATGGCACATGCACAGATATGAACAGTTGCACATCACAGTGGTCACGTACACGTAACACCCAGGATCCTGTCCCCATGAACACGTGCACAGCCTGGGGGTGGCTGCCCACAGGTGACACCCACAGGACAACATGTACACCAACATACACACAATAGGAAATGCAGCCTTACATGCCTTATGATAAAGTTTGGACAGGCTGTCGTGTGGTAGGTGTGCCCCTCACTCCCTGGGAGCTATCTGTGGCTGAAATATGTCCATCTGAGACAGGCATGCTGACATATGCCAGTCACATGTACAGTGATGCGTTGAACTGCAATGGACCGATCGGTGCCTCCGGCCGGCCCATTGCTTTCAATGTGTGCGGGTACGCGTTGTACCCCTGTGCGCGTTGAACAGCAATGGACCGATCGGTGCCTCCAGCCAGCCCATTGCTTTCAATGTGTGCGGGTACGCGTTGTACCCCTGTGCGCGTTGTACCGCAATGGACCGATCGGTGCCTCCGGCCGGCCCATTGCTTTCAATGTGTGCGGGTACGCGTTGTACCCCTGTGCGCGTTGAACTGCAATGGACCGATCAGTGCCTCCGGCCGGCCCATTGCTTTCAATGTGTGCGGGTACGCGTTGTACCCCTGTGCGCGTTGAACAGCAATGGACCGATCGGTGCCTCCGGCCGGCCCATTGCTTTCAATGTGTGCGGGTACGCGTTGTACCCCTGTGCGCGTTGAACTGCAATGGACCGATCGGTGCCTCCGGCCGGCCCATTGCTTTCAATGTGTGCGGGTACGCGTTGTACCCCTGTGCGCGTTGAACAGCAATGGACCGATCGGTGCCTCCGGCCGGCCCATTGCTTTCAATGTGTGCGGGTACGCGTTGTACCCCTGTGCGCGTTGAACTGCAATGGACCGATCGGTGCCTCCGGCCGGCCCATTTCTTTCAATGTGTGCGGGTACGCGTTGTACCCCTGTGCGCGTTGAACTGCAATGGACCGATCGGTGCCTCCGGCCGGCCCATTGCTTTCAATGTGTGCGGGTACGCGTTGTACCCCTGTGCGCGTTGTACCGCAATGGACCGATCGGTGCGCACCCATTGACAATGGGCTTGCCTGGCAACGGACGCGTTTTCGAATTTCGAACGAGTCGGTTGCTGGAAAATCAGTTGGTCACCCACAACAATGTTGCAAAATCATGTATGTCATGAAGTTGAAGATTTGAAGGATGCTGTGGGCGTGTTTTGGTGCTGCTATTCCATGGATTGGCCAGATTCAGAAGATGCAAACGACTTGGACCTATCACTTTGGACACAAGGGACAGTATCTGCCTCTCCAGCACATATATATTGCTGGCTGTTCCCCTGAGAGCCCACTTGCCTGCACTACATGCTCCAAGACGACATCTGCCACTGCACTGCTGCTGTCTCTGCCCCTCTGGACCCTGCAATGGCACGTACTGTGGAGAGAGCCCCAGCCTTCAGCCTTGAAGAGAACCAGGCCCTGCTGGACAGCCTACTTCCACAGTACAGCAAGCTGTATGGGACACCAGGGGAGCAGGTGAGTGTTCTGTGCACTGCCTTTCTGAATGTGCATTTTGTCTGACTAGCAAGGCTGAGAGTCTGCACGCCACTGGCTAGCAGGCTCACTGAGTAGTTGTCACCCCCCATAGTGTGTAGTGACTTGCACTGGACAGGTATGGTGCAGTGACAGTGCATTTGAACATGGTTTTACTTCCCATGCAATGATACCATGTAGTGACGTCTGGCAAACTGTCCATGGTCAGCTTTGCACTGCCTGTGTACATCATGTGCCCCTGTGATTGAGACATGTATATACGACTGTGTCATGCACGGATATGTTGCATGTGTGGTAATGGCCTTTTCACTTTGTAATCCTCACAGGTTAATGCCCATCGGAAGCAGGAAATCTGGAAGGACATCGTCCGGGCTGTCCGGTCCGTGGGGGTCTACAAGCGCCGGATCCGCAACTGCCAGAAGAGGTGGCAGGACCTTCGGGGCTGGACCCGGAGGATTGCACGGGTCCAGCTGAAGCTGTCGCCTCCTCGCAGGAGGGGCGGAACACGGACCCTGACCCCCACATGCTCCAGATCCTGGCGGTGGTCTTTCCAGACCTGGATGGGCAGCTGAAGGCCAGACAGCAGCAAGGAGGGGTGAGTCAAAGACTGCACTGTGAACTCTGTATTACATGCTTTGTGCCCTCCTCTGGCCTGGTTCAACTGCCACAGTGCAGCAGTCATGTTGTCCAGGAGCCATGTCCCTCTATTGTGCACTGCCCACTGCTCATCTGATACCCAGGTATGGCCCTTACAGTCAGGGAATTGTGTCACTTGGGACTGTGTCCTTGCAGTTTGCTTCACTAAAGGTGGGGGACAGCATCTGTTTCCCTGACTCTGTTGTGGGCATCATGGGTGGGTCCATTGTTCACACAACGCCTGGGTTTGGACATGTGATCTGCATGTTGCTTTGATATGCGGTCCACTCGCTGAGCTGAGCCACCACATGTGCCTGGGGTATGTGGCACACGCCCATGCAGCGGGTGGGAACAATGTTTGTGCCCCAGGAGTGTGCAGATTACGTGTGTCACACATACATAGCCAGCTATCCACTGTCCAGGGCACATCCCTCATTCATGTGGAGCAGGACAGTCATGCCTACTCCAGGCCATGCAATGCACTCTGTACTCCCACTCCCGTGTATCAGCTGACACATTGTGCACAGTGATTTGACCCCTCCGGTGTCTGCCTCTGTGTCAGTGTGCTGTGGATTAGTTGCCAGGACTGCTGTGGTGTTTCTTGGTAGGGGCTCAGCATGCCCCTGGAGATGTGACCATAGGAGACGATACTTGTGTGTCACATAGGTGTTTGATCAGCTGCCCGTGCAGACTGGGGTATGCGAATGTGATGTTCAGGCAGCTGTTCCCCATTCACAGCAAATTGTGAGGGGCTCAGGTTCAGAGGGTAGTGTCACAGGTCTCCCATATGTCCAATAGGTGTGACCTGGACAGATGAGGGTTGAGATGATGTGTTGTGTGGGGGATGTACATGTGCACTTGTGCAGCTCCAGGACTTGCATTCCCCATGACCTACTATTGTGACACAGTGCATAGTGTTGTTGTCTGGCTGCCAAGTCATACATCACTGAGACAGTGATGTATGACTTAACAGTCATGCCTCTGCCATGGCATGTGTCAACTTATTTGTGGTCCTGCAGGGGAGTGACATGTGCTACATGCACACCATAGTGGCGCTGGCTATCAGGACATGGGTGCATCATGGTGTCTGTCGCTGGTATGCATCACATGCATTTCCTATTTGACTCTGGGCATCCCTTTCATCCGGAAACCTGTACTGACTCAGTGGCAAGAGCTGTGATGTGTCCACACCGTGTCCTCTGCACTGTCCAACTACTGTGTACTTGGTGCATGTGTCCACACTGGGGTGTTGCAATCCAACAGACACCAGACAGATGGGTGCAAGGCCATGTGGGATGTGAGTGCCATGCTTGGCATCAGACTGACAATTGGCTTCTCCTGTTCAGTTAGGGCACTTTTAGCAATGTACAACTAATGATGCCAGGGCTTGCTCTGTGATGTGCTGTGCTCACAGTGGTGTGTGCGTTTGGTGCAGGTGACTGATGTCTGTCTGTTTCCCCATTGTTTGCAGATACATCCACGGCCACGGAAGGGGACAGCTGCACGGACCAGGAGGAGCCAGAGAGCCAGACTGGGTCAGCAGGCGAGGAGTGGTCGGAGGGACCCAGTGGCACGGAGGGCGAGGGGAGCCACACCGAGGAATCCTCAGCACCATCCACCTCAGCTGAGGACCAGAGCAACTCGGAGGATGACTCCCTTGTGGAGGCGGGTGTCAGCAGCCACCACACCCCAGCTAGTGTTGCTGTCCCCGCCACCACCAGCACCACCACCGCTCTCCCATCGGCTCCCATTCCCCAGGTCCGTGGAGGCTCCCATGTTCGGGAGCGTGTCTCCTTTGGCCCAGGCACCGCACCCCCTGCCCCTGTGTCCCCTGCTGCCCTGAGTGAGGAGTCTGTGTACCTCCTTCGCCAGCTCCATGTAGGGCAGACAGCCATCCTGAGTGTCCTCCATGCGCACACCGCACTGTTGACTCAGCTGGTGTCGTTCATGGAGGGCATCTCATCGGGCATGTCTGACCTACAGAGGGGCAACAGGTCCATGGACTCCTCCCTGACGGCAGCAGTGTCCCTCCTCAGACAGTCCCTCACCCCTCCTGCCTCCGCTCCATCCACACTCCCCAGCACCTTGCCCGTCCCAAGCACACACACACCGGCACAGGCACACACCAGCACACACACATCCAGCACACAGACACACATGCCACAAACTAAACGCACACGCACGCACAGTCAGGGGACTGAAACCAGACTCACAGGGGATGGGGCCCTGGTACACACACACGCATCCACGGGCACTGCGCAGTCCTCAGTTGCCTCTCCCTCCAAAGCACCCTCCCTTGCCTCACCTGCAACCCCAAAGACCCAGCACCTCTTCCTCAGTGACCTCAGCCTCTTCCCCTCCGATCCAGCCGCCCCAGCATCCAGGGGGAAGAGGAAGCCCCCCCACACGGAGCAGAGTGCCCTCGCCCCCGGACACCCTCCCCCAGGCGCAGACAGACTGAGGCCCCCACCCGCAAGTCCCCCGGAGTGGTAAGAGCAAGACCCCGCCACCGCACTGCAGCTCAAGCACCAGGTCACCTTCCTCCATCCCTCAGGCCCCACTCCACAGGTGCCCCCGCCACACCCTGCCCCAGGTTCCCCCACCCACAGATATACCATCCCCAAGAGGCTCCGGCCTTCTCCCCCTGCCACTTGCTCTCCCGGCACCACACCCCCGCTGCGCTTGTCTGTGCCACTGATGTGGTGAGGGTGTCCTCCCCTCTGTCCAGCCCATCTTGCCTGTTCCCCATTCTCCTCCCCTGGTGGTAGGCACTGCAGTGGAGTCCACTACCACCCTGTCTGACTTGGGCACTGCAGTGGCGGACCTGTCCACTCCATCTGCAGGGTCCACTGCAGTCGTGCCGGCACCCACAACATCTGAGCCATGCCCCCAGTTGTGCCGGCACACACCATGTCAGACACCTCCACTGCAGTTGTCAGTGGCTCTCCAGCACCCACCACCCCTTCCCTGCTTCCTCCTGGTGAGCCCTGATCCTGTCCCTGCGGTGCCTGGCCTACCCCCCGATTGCCCCTCCTAGTGGATTGTCCCTGGTTTTGTGCAGGCATGTGTAGGGTGGCATCTGCCACTGTCACCCACTTGTGACTTTGTTGATGGACTGGCCATTGGCCTTTGTTTATGTTCTACCGGACTTCTACTTTTAATGCCACATATGCTGAATAAAGCAACTTTCTGTTCTCTAGTGCTTTTGCTTCTGATGTACATGATGTTGATGATGCTAAGAATGCCCTTGCTGCAGTGATGGTGATATTTGGTCTCATGATAATGAAGTGTTACTGTGCAGGAACCCATGTGGTCCAGGGGTTATGTGTCCTATCCTGTGGTGTATCCATGTCATCCATAGCAGCATCTGAGGGTGTCATGTGTTCAGTATTTGGCAATGAGATTTCCTACTTAGATTGGCAACTTCACATCTGTGGCTTCCACCCCTGCACATCTGTTGTGCCTGCCATTGTTCTATTCGTCTACTTCCCTGACCGTGTGGCCATCTCCAGTGAACATGCAGGTTTGGGCATCAATGGGGAAGGACTCATCTGTGTTGTCAGTGCAACATTGCTATACAAGTGTGTTGGATCTGTGCTGATGATTCCGTTGGCACTTCCATGACCAGGCTGATGGGACGGGAGCCCTCATTTGTTGCTAATTGTTGATTGTGTGTCCCATTGCTGCCATGGTATGGTATCTGTTCGCCTCACATCTGCAGTCTCCACAGGGTATCTGCATGTGTGTGCCCATTGGTGCAAATATGTGGGTCTGCATTCGGATGGTCACTTCTGTCATTGTGTCATTGATGATTGTTGACGGTGTCAGCCCCCATGGGTGTTGTTTGTCTGCACATGGCCAAAGTTATGTCTTATTTGCACTGCAGGATTTGGCTCCCCCAATTTATGTTGCAATGGGACACATACACTACTTTGCCACTGATGTGTTTGTTGTTCTGTGACCAGGAATCATCCATGCAGTTTGGCAGTTGCACCTCTTACTTTGTCAACACTTGCCTTTTGGTCACTGTGATGATGGGGGTTTGGACCCCATTGCCACAATGTTCAAAATGTGCTTCAGCTATGGACCCCACACTTACATTTTGGTCACTGTGATGATGGGGGTTTGGACCCCATTGCCACAATGTTCAAAATGTGCTTCAGCTATGGACCCCACACTTACATTTTGGTCACTGTGATGATGGGGGTTTGGACCCCATTGCCACAATGTTCAAAATGTGCTTCAGCTATGGACCCCACACTTACATTTTGGTCACTGTGATGATGGGGGTTTGGACCCCATTGCCACAATGTTCAAAATGTGCTTCAGCTATGGACCCCACACTTACATTTTGGTCACTGTGATGATGGGGGTTTGGACCCCATTGCCACAATGTTCAAAATGTGCTTCAGCTATGGACCCCACACTTACATTTTGGTCACTGTGATGATGGGGGTTTGGACCCCATTGCCACAATGGTCATGGCCTGCTTGCATTGTGGGTGCCACACACATATATGTGTGGCACATGTGCTAGGGGGTCACATTGTATGTTCAAAGTCATGTTCGGTGTTGTAGACATTTGACACAGTCTACACACGCTTGTCATGGTGTTGGGGGATGTCTTCTTCTTGCATTCCCTAGGTTGTGGTGTGCTGGTTGTGTCATGCATTGTCCATCCTATGAGTGGGGGTGGTAGTAGTGGTAGGCATCCTGCCCCCTGGCTAAGGGTGGTGGTAGGCATCCAGCCCCCCTGGGTGAGGGTGGTAGTAGTGGTGGGCATCCTGCCCCCTGGCTAAGGGTGGTAGTAGTGGTAGGCATCCTGCCCCCCTGCGTAAGGGTGGTAGTAGTGGTAGGCATCCTGCCCCCCTGGGTGAGGGTGGTAGTAGTGGTGGGCATCCTGCCCCCCTGGCTAAGGGTGGTAGTAGTGGTAGGCATCCTGCCCCCTGGGTGAGGGTGGTAGTAGTGGTAGGCATCCTGCCCCCTGGCTAAGGGTGGTAGTAGTGGTAGGCATCCTGCCCCCCTGGGTGAGGGTGGTAGTAGTGGTGGGCATCCTGCCCCCTGGCTAAGGGTGGTAGTAGTGGTAGGCATCCTGCCCCCTGGGTGAGGGTGGTAGTAGTGGTGGGCATCCTGCCCCCCTGGCTAAGGGTGGTAGTAGTGGTAGGCATCCTGCCCCCCTGGGTGAGGGTGGTAGTAGTGGTAGGCATCCTGCCCCCTGGCTAAGGGTGGTAGTAGTGGTAGGCATCCTGCCCCCTGGGTGAGGGTGGTAGTAGTGGTAGGCATCCTGCCCCCCTGGGTGAGGGTGGTAGTAGTGGTGGGCATCCTGCCCCCTGGCTAAGGGTGGTAGTAGTGGTAGGCATCCTGCCCCCCTGTGTAAGGGTGGTAGTAGTGGTAGGCATCCTGCCCCCTGGGTAAGGGTGTTAGTAGTGGTAGGCATCCTGCCCCCTGGGTGATGGTGGTAGTAGTGGTAGGCATCCTGCCCCCTGGGTAAGGGTGGTAGTAGTGGTGGGCATCCTGCCCCCCTGGGTAAGGGTGGTAGTAGTGGTAGGCATCCTGCCCCCCTGGGTGAGGGTGGTAGTAGTGGTAGGCATCCTGCCCCCCTGGGTGAGGGTGGTAGTAGTGGTGGGCATCCTGCCCCCTGGCTAAGGGTGGTAGTAGTGGTAGGCATCCTGCCCCCCTGGGTGAGGGTGGTAGTAGTGGTGGGCATCCTGCCCCCTGGCTAAGGGTGGTAGTAGTGGTAGGCATCCTGCCCCCCTGTGTAAGGGTGGTAGTAGTGGTAGGCATCCTGCCCCCCTGGGTGAGGGTGGTAGTAGTGGTGGGCATCCTGCCCCCTGGCTAAGGGTGGTAGTAGTGGTAGGCATCCTGCCCCCCTGGGTGAGGGTGGTAGTAGTGGTAGGCATCCTGCCCCCTGGCTAAGGGTGGTAGTAGTGGTAGGCATCCTGCCCCCCTGGGTGAGGGTGGTAGTAGTGGTGGGCATCCTGCCCCCTGGCTAAGGGTGGTAGTAGTGGTAGGCATCCTGCCCCCTGTGTAAGGGTGGTAGTAGTGGTAGGCATCCTGCCCCCCTGGGTGAGGGTGGTAGTAGTGGTGGGCATCCTGCCCCCCCTGGCTAAGGGTGGTAGTAGTGGTAGGCATCCTGCCCCCCCTGGGTGAGGGTGGTAGTAGTGGTAGGCATCCTGCCCCCCCTGGGTGATGGTGGTAGTAGTGGTAGGCATCCTGCCCCCCCTGGGTAAGGGTGGTAGTAGTGGTGGGCATTCTGCCCCCAATGGGTAAGGGTGGTAGTAGTGGTAGGCATCCTGCCCCCCCTGGGTGAGGGTGGTAGTAGTGGTAGGCATCCTGCCCCCCTGGCTAAGGGTGGTAGTAGTGGTAGGCATCCTGCCCCCCTGGGTGAGGGTGGTAGTAGTGGTGGGCATCCTGCCCCCTGGCTAAGGGTGGTAGTAGTGGTAGGCATCCTGCCCCCTGTGTAAGGGTGGTAGTAGTGGTAGGCATCCTGCCCCCTGGGTAAGGGTGGTAGTAGTGGTAGGCATCCTGCCCCCCTGGGTGATGGTGGTAGTAGTGGTAGGCATCCTGCCCCCTGGGTAAGGGTGGTAGTAGTGGTGGGCATCCTGCCCCCTGGGCAAGGGTGGTAGTAGTGGTAGACATCCTGCCCCCCTGGGTGAGGGTGGTAGTAGAGGTAGGCATCCTGCCCCCTGGGTGAGGGTGGTAGTAGTGGTGGGCATCCTGCCCCCTGGCTAAGGGTGGTAGTAGTGGTAGGCATCCTGCCCCCCTGGGTGATGGTGGTAGTAGTGGTAGGCATCCTGCCCCCCTGGGTAAGGGTGGTAGTAGTGGTGGGCATCCTGCCCCCCTGGGCAAGGGTGGTAGTAGTGGTAGGCATCCTGCCCCCCTGGGTGAGGGTGTTAGTAGTGGTAGGCATCCTGCCCCCCTGGGTGAGGGTGGTAGTAGTGGTGGGCATCCTGCCCCCTGGCTAAGGGTGGTAGTAGTGGTAGGCATCCTGCCCCCTGGCTAAGGGTGGTAGTAGTGGTAGGCATCCTGCCCCCCCTGTGTAAGGGTGGTAGTAGTGGTAGGCATCCTGCCCCCCCTGGGTGAGGGTGGTAGTAGTGGTGGGCATCCTGCCCCCCTGGCTAAGGGTGGTAGTAGTGGTAGGCATCCTTCCCCCCTGGGTGAGGGTGGTAGTAGTGGTAGGCATCCTGCCCCCTGGCTAAGGGTGGTAGTAGTGGTAGGCATCCTGCCCCCTGGCTAAGGGTGGTAGTAGTGGTAGGCATCATGCCACCCCTGGGTAGGGGTGGTGGTGCGCATTCAGGCCCCTGTGTGCATATGTGGCATTGGTGATGGGCATCCCGCCCCTATGGTGCTGCTGTTGCTGGTGTAAGTATATTCTGCATCCCTGTGTGTGTGTGTGATGTGTCGTGTACGTGTTGTATGTGTTTTGTGGTTGGTGTCTGGCTTACCTTCTGCGCCGTACGCGTCCGTGCCTGTTCCGGTAGTAAATGTAGAATATTGGTATGATCGGGACGAAGGGATTCATGGTTGGTTCGTGTCGTTCGTCCTTCTCGTTGCTTCGCGTCGTCCTCGTCGCTTCGCCTCGTCGCTTCGCGTCGTCCTTGTCGCTGGCGTGTTCGCCTCGTAGCCGTGGATCGTGTTGTGGCGCGAATCGGAGCTTATGTGCGCCTCTCCCAGATGCTTTGACGTGCCGTGCGTAGCGACGGGTTCGGCGCGTACGGAAAGCGCATCGTACTTGTCCGGCCGGACGGGGCTGCATTTTTCCTTCCGTGCGACTCGATTCGGCGTTTCTGGATTCGCCTCGGTCGGAGAACAGGACCTGGTTTGGGTGAGTACGGCTCGGCCGGATTTTTTGCTGTTGTGCGCATCGTACTTGCTCGTTCGGTGTGCTGTACGGATCGGTCGGGAAACAGGCTTTCGCATGGCTTTTTTCCCGACCGAATGGTATTGGGTGCGCCTCCGACCGAGATCGGAATCGGCCCCATAGTATGATTCGACCCACAACTTTTACCACAGAGTCCAATAGTGATATTAGTCGATAGCAGCAGGGATCCTGCAGGTTGTCTTTCTTGAATACAGGGGCAATGACAGCTGTCTGCTACCGTACTGTGCTGTATGTTACAGCAGCATTCAGAATGTTAGCAATAATCGGTACCCATAGGGCAAAAATGTCCTTATAACGATCCATCGAGGTCCCGTTTGGGCTGGGTGCCTCTTGAGACGGAATAATGGATATGGCTATAATCACCTCATCATGGTTAAAAATAATATTGAGAGGGAAAGAGGAGGAAACCTATGCCGCAACTTCACCTGTAGTACCCGCAAAGGAGTATAGACGTTTGAATTGAGTGGTACATCTTTCAGCACTAACATTTGCACCTTTTCCATTGCTGTTAACACCAATTAAATCTTTTCCATTTACAATGTCCCAGAAGCCCTTAGAAGCATTATCCATGCAGGTTCTAATCAGGTTTTCCCATGCATCCTCCTTCAGTACCTGCTTTCTTTTTTTGCTAGAGCTTTTATGGACGTGCCTTGCGGTGGCTATGGCAGCTTTATCTCTCTGTCTAAGATTGAGAGAAATTCGCAGGCTGTGATTGGCAGCTCTGAAGTCCTAATCAAACCAGTCAGGTTGAACACATTGGGATTTTTTGGCAGAACCAGTTAAAAGGATTTAATAGATGAATTTAACTTTTCAAATGCCTCACTCATACCAGCTGGAGGGTAATTAGTAGTTAACGGTTGGTCAAGAATCAAGCTGAGATTGCCCCTTGCTGTGGTTATTAACAGGGTCGCGATATTCCTCAATTGCCATCTTAGCCTAGGACCATTTTCCTCGGCGGTGAGGTCAGTTACGCATTTAGGAGTAGCTGAAAGTGAGGCAACAGGTAGGCTAAATACTAGTTAGTTTGGGTTATGGTTGCTAAATCCACTTTACCACTGGATAATACTTAATCAGCCAAACTACTAGAGATAAAGATGCAATCAATAACAGCTCCCTCGCCACGACCAACAAAAGTGGGTACTTGTCTCTGGGAGTCACCCTCAATTTCAGCCAGATTGTAAAGCTAAACAGATGATAAATTACGTAGAAATACCACACCTCTCTGATCTGCTCTCCGGCCCATAAAGGTGGTATCACTTACACGGAAAGACTCTCTGCATGTTCCATTGTTACCTTACTTAGCATGAAAGTTGCTTCTAATAATCTAATTAAATTAATTCAATGAATGATTGACACTGTTTCTTAAGGTTTACAAGACATAAAACAAAAAATAGATTTTACAGCCTGCCTCCACAGCCAGGTTGTAAAAATGAATAAGAAAGAAGTTAAACCTTTTCGAGAGCACTAGCCAGAACAATTGGATGACCAGGTCACTACAAGAGATTGGAGATACCTTTTACAGCTTAGATATTTGAACCACAGTTACCAACCTACCCTTTGCTCTGCCCCCAATAGAGAGTGTGGGAGGGTTAACAAAAGTTTTGTACCCGTTCCATACAATATCCCTAGTTTGCCAAGTTTCCTGAAACATCACAATATCAAAACTTGAGATGTAATTAATCCAAGTCGGATCCGGCCATTTAGTGCTCAGGTCAGCTATATTCCAATTCCAGCAAGTCAGGTTGGTACGTGAGTCTTTAGGCTGCAAGTCTTCTGGAGAAATCACCATATTTTTAACCCCTGCCAAGTCGCTGCTGCCCCCCGTTACCGCCTATGATTTCTACAGACAGAGAACAGTCACTTAAGAGTCAGCCAATATCCACTCGACCCATTAAGGGAGTATATGAATTGAATATGGGGGTGCTTGTGTAGGTTAAAGGGTCGGGCAGGAAAAGGGCAATGCAGGCCTGGCAGTCTGATCGAACGATAAATGTCTATAAAAGTAACCCAAAGACAGAATGATGATATGTTTGTTTTGAAGGTTCTTAAGGGCATGTTGAGTATTGTGCAGGATTCCACATATTCTGGGATTCCTACAGTTAATTATCACACAGCCCCTGCTAGAGTGCTTGGTTAGAGGTCCAATCCACACAAATCTGCTGTCAAATAAAATATCGTTATACTCTGATATACCGAAGTTAGCATTGCTAGTTAGCCAGGGACAAGCCTTGCATTTCAGATCGAAGTGGGTTTCAGTCTTGCCTTTGGGCAAGCTTGGGACGTTTGCTAAGACTAAGGGCAGCAGTCAGGAGAGAGATTAGGATGGGGGCAATTAGCATCATCCTCTTGCATCTCCAGACCACTGGTCACTGTCGTTGTGGCCAACCTCCCTTGATTTATGGTTCCATGCCATGGATTACTGCCGTCAGGAAGCAAAGCCCTACCATTAGTAATGATAGGGGTGACAGAGTCAACAGATGGGACAGCCAGTGGGGTGGGAAAGGCCCTTGTGTATCAGCTAAAACGGGTTCTGTTGGTTCAGTTGATACAGGACCAGGGTTTGCATCTCCACCCTAGTAATCTTTAGTGATTGGGAAATATGGGTGGTTAATTTTATCATCTCGCACTCCAAACTTGCTATTTTCTCCACTAGTGGGGAAACAGAGGCATCGATCAAGGTTCTAAGCTTCTCAAGCAATAGAACCCAGTTGACATTTAAGGTATACTAATTGGGTTCAGCAGCTGTCTTGTTCAGGCTGCATGCACCCATGGTTTTGTTTTTGATTGGATTCTGAAAGGCCTCTGCCTTATTACAACTGAGACGCTTATTGTGTTGCTTCCTCTTGACAGATGACACCTCATCACTGGCAAGCGAGGCATCTAAATGAATGCCTTCCCTCACAAAAAGCACAGCTCTCTTGGGATCTTCGGCAGTCACTTGGGCAATGTCGTTATAGCTAGTTACCACTTCAGAGTTTAATAGAGGTGTAGTGGGTGGTAAAATGGTTAAAGAAAAATCACCCTGCTCCATAGATAACCACTTTTCAGCCAAATGAATTTCCTCAGCTATAACCCTTACTCCTCTAATCAGGAATGAGTCCAATGTGGAGCCTGTGGTAACTGCTGGTGCTTTATCTTTCTCCTCACTTCCTTGTAGCTTCCGTTTCCTCATGGTCACACTATGTACAGCAGACAGCAAATAGAACCCTAGTAGCAGCCTGGTATTGGTGCAGGGTAAATGAGCATTGAAAAGGGCATCAAACAGAGGAGCATTACATAGGGCAGATTAGATGGTGGTAGGCCAAAAATAGAAATCAGTACCTTTTTAGACAAAAGGAACTTGGGTGCAGTTATTAATGTCCACAGGTCTTGGTACAACTTAATCCTCAGACCAAGAGGGATGGCCCAGCCTAGCCTCCCCTGGGCACTGACAGGCCCGCTCTTATGCCGGTCCTTGTCCGGGCACACCCTGGTCGTGTCCCATTCCGTCGGGATAGAGAAAATGCTATAAAGTGCTCAAGGGCACTCCTCCTTCTCCTCCCCTTCTGCATTGTGGCCTTGTGGACTCTGCAGTCCAGTTCCCCCTGTCAGCACAACAAAGTGTCCTGTGCCTTGGGGATAGAGTACTTTCTATAAGGAGCTCAACGGCACTCCTGCTTCTGCAGTGTGGCCTTGTGGACTCTGCAGCCCAGTTCCCCCTATCAGCACAGCAAAGCATCCCGCGCCATGGGGATAGAAAACAGGCTATACAGCGCTCAATGGCACTCCTCCTTCTGCCCCTCCTCTTCCTGTAGCATGGCTTTGTGGACTCTGCAGTCCAGGTCCCCGTGTCAGCACAGCAAAGCATCTCAGTCAATCATTGGACTCTCACGTCTAGAGGATGCAAGGCAAAGAAATGACTTAATGTTGTTTTATAGTATGCATAAAATTATGATAATGATAATTATGATGTCATTGATTCACATAACTGGGAAAATTCAAGCACTTTCTGTATTGTGATTCATGGTCCTTAATTACCCGAAAATAATGACACATGGTCAATCCTTTGACCTTATGTCTAGAGTTAGAATGCAAGACAAAGACATAACCTAATTGTGCACTGAAGAAGGCACACAAAGAATTATTATGACAATTGTAGTACACTGATTCAGACAATGATAATGGAATGATTCCAATACTTTCTGCTTTGATCCTGATCCGTCAAAAATACAAAAGATGTCTTTTCCCCATTTCTAAAGACAAGAGTATCCCACAACTAGTGTAAGTTGTTCTTCATGCCAATGGTAATCCTATTTTTGATTCTTCTCTTATTCAGTTCCTCAATTTCATAGCTGCCATTGTATTAAATCCTAGTTACCTTTTCACCAAAAGTGGGATAGTCCAGCGGCAGCTCCTCTGCTGTGGATGAGTCTAGAGATTCAGTAAATTGTCTTGTCTAACTGAGCTCAATAAGCTTTGGGCCTCATTTACAAGGTTTTGGCGCAGGGCAGCACCGCAAGGAATCTTATTCCCTGCCATGCACCTATGAGATACAGTGCATTCCTGTCCTTTTCCCTTGCACTGGTGCACAATGGGCTGCCATGCTCCAGCGCAGGCAGTCTTGCACCATCGTGTACAAATACAATCATGAATGGCATTTTGCTCCTTCTATGTGTGCTCCTTGTTACCCCACCCTTATGCTTCCCCTGGGGAGGTGTAAGAGTTTGGCGCTGCCTCAGATTAACGGTTCTTTGTAAATCTGGGCAGTGTCAAAAAGCCATGGGTGTTGCTGGGAACGCCCACAGCAATACCCATTGCATGCCCCTTTAACAGAGAAAATTGTGTCAAAGGGAACAATATATACAGGTCTGTGTTAAGCCATGCAAATTGGCTTAGTGCTGCCTTGTAAATATGGAGCTGGATACAGCGCCACAAGAGCGTCGCTCCATGGTGCAAGGGTCTTGTAAATAAGCCCCCTTGTGTTTTGCTGATAATGTGGCTATTTTGCTGGGCAGACACAATTGTGTTGCTTACAATTTATTACAAATTGTGCAAACTTGCAAGCTCAGCTAATGGCCTAGCAGCTCAGAGTTACCTTTTTCATCAACATTTCAACAAAGAAAATGGGGATATAGGTCAAAACTTTCCCTCATCACAAAGTACTGTGCTCTTTGAAGAGGGTGTTTGGAAAACATGTGTTTGACGAAGCCAGTAGAACTAGTAATTTTTTTGTGACAACTATTGCCATTTTAGTCACAGGTTATGACATTAACCCAGTGGTGGCCAGTTTCAGCAATAACAATGATTCCTTATTTCCCAAAGCTGAACATGATGATCTATCCCCTACAACATAGGACAAAAGACAGTTTTTCTCAAGGCCAGCATCCCATTTTCTTCCGCTCAGTTAATTGGTCAGAAAATATGTGTTTCCTCAAATGTAGCAAGTAATTTCAGAGAATCACTGGGGTCTTCAAACCTTAGGGTTTTTAAAATAGGTTTTCTCTCCTTTGATTCAAGGTTTTCTCTAAGGCCAATTCATATTTGTGTAGACATTTTTTTTGCACCATAATGGATGGTGACGATAGAACGTAAGGATTCTTTCCTCTCTGATCTAATTTGTCTAAAGCACAGTTGATCTTTTTATTTTTCTCATGCTTGAACTCACAATTGCCCCCAATTTTATAGTATTCTCTTGCCATAGGCATGTTCTTGCAAAGTTTTTCCAGTTTATGCTTTTCCTCCTTTTATGATGATTTCCATGTGCCTGGCTTATATTGTTAGACAGAAGACCTTGGGGGTTCTAATTTCTCCACTCTGGATGCCCCAGGCCTGGTTCTGATCTCTCCTCAAAAACGCCTTAGATATTCCTGTATTGATTCTATTTCACTCTCAACTCGTATGAGATCCCTCAGCAAATCACAATCTGATAATAGTTGCTAATCTACTTTTGAGGGCTTCTTGTATTCCGGTAACTGCCAGGTGTTTACCTTCAGCCGCCTAGCCCAAAAAAATCTTCCTGGGTCCCAGGTAACATCATGACTTACAAGAAAGCTTGGCAAAAATGGAGTTGGGCTAGTGCGTGGAAAGGAATCACCGTCTCATTTTAGCAAATATCTCTTCAGTTCTGAAATGTCTTGGCTCATTAGCATTTCCAGGGAAGTCTTTCAGGACTATTAATGGCTGCACAAGTTATTCTGCAGGCACATATCAGACATTACACTGCATGCCATTACCACTCATTTCATTACCAAGCATTTAATACTATTTGTTGACCTTTATGACGAGTTACATCATGCATTTTTGAGGTAAAAATAAATATATATGTATGTGTGTGTATCAACACATACACACACACACACACACATTGTGAAAAAGACCGTAACGGTCAAAACGCGTCGCCAATAACACTTTGTTTGAATCACGATCCCTGGAGTGCGAGTCTTCTTTTTGCGCGCTGATCAGCTGGCGAAAATTCTACTATATATATATATTCACTGAAAAAACCACAGGTGTCAGGGACGTTATAGTTAGTCTGACATTTCACTCGTACAAAACCAGAGAAATTCAGCCGTTATAGTTAGCTGAGCTAACTATAACTCACGCCCTGCAATGCACTGCTGATGACGTCACATATTACATCACTCATGACATGGTCAGTGACGTCACTGACATCACTGATGACATCTCAAATGACATCACTGATGACATCGCTGATGACATCATCCACTTAATCTTTGATGCACCTACTCACACCCTAATATAACCTTTCAGACACCCACTCTAAAATACAGACTACCATTCTCGAAACCATAGACTCACCAATACCAGTTAGTACATACCCACTCACTGATTCCTATGTCTATACACACATCCACTCACTCACCCGTACAGTCACTCATACATGCAGTCACTCATCAATACAGCCACTATAATATGCACTGATAGACCCATGCAGACACTCACACACCGCCACTCACCCATAGTTACTCACACACATAGTCAGTCACCCAAAGAGTCAATCACAATGCCATTTACTCACCAATACAGTTATACACACACCACCTCACTTATTCATACAGATACTAACACATACTTACTCTCTTATACAATCACTGACACAAGCACACACTCATCCATACATCCACTCTCACAATCACTCACTCTCAGATACAGTCACTTATATACTCCAACACTCACATATACTGCCATTCATAAATGCAGTTACTCACACATATACCACTGAGACATCCATTCACTCACCAACACAGCCATATAAATACTCACTCACCCATACAGCACCTCGCAGATGCACTCATGAACCCATACACCCAGTGAATCACCCACTCACACATCCATGCAGGTAGTCACACAACACACAGACACTCAGGCACACACACAGGTACTCAGACAACCAATCAATAACCTATATAGACACTCACGTACCTATTCACCAACCCATTCAGCCACTTACACACCAACTGACAGACTGATACAGACATTCACACAGATTAGTCACTCACCCATACATTCACCCAGACACGTATAATCACTCACTTATACAGTCAGTCACACACTGACTGAATCATAATATATATATATATCACATTCTTAAACTTTTTAGAAACACTCACAGTCACTGGATGATGTCATCAGTGATGTCATTTGAGATGTAATCAGTGATGTCACTGACCATGTCATGAGTGATGTAATATGTGATGTCATTAGGAGTGCATTCCGGGGGCGTGAGTTATAGTTAGCTCAGCTAACTAAAACGGCTGAATTTCTCTGGTTTTGTACGAGTGAAATGTCAGACTAAATATAACGTCCCTCAAACCTGTGGTTTTTTCAGTGAATTTTATAAATATACATTCAATCTCCTCTCACTCCTACAAGGAAGGAATCAGCACCCAGGTTGTAGTTTGGAAGTATTTAATCTGGAAAAGACACGATCCACGCATTTCGGCTCGTCCGAACCTTGATCACAATACAAGACGTCATTGTAGTCTCCTTATTTAAATGTACAAATGCCTCTAGTTGCCAACATTAACAAAGGACTACATATTACATTAATCCAAAAAGCTGGTGGCCATATTGGCCTGGTCAGGATGCGAAAATTCAGGAATTCATACAATAAAGAAGAGAAAACAAGTGTTAATATGCGCACAATGTCATTTCAGCATATCTTGTCCTGTGACCGCCGTACCTGTATGTTCGTCAACGTGACTTGTTCATAATAAACATACTTTCGATTGCAAACATCAACATAAAAAATGCACTACACATTACTTTAAAGTGAAAGGCTATCGGCCATATTGAACTGGGGACTTTGCGTATTATATTGGTTCTTACACGAAAGAAAAGAAAAAAAAGGGTGTTAATATACACACACTATCCCTAAATAAAGTTCTAGTGATTATAGTTCCATTCCATTCACAGCTCATTTGAGATGTCATGAGTGATGTCACTGACCATGTCATGAATGATGGAATGTCTGAGGTCATAAGCAGTGCATTGTGGGGGCATAAGTTATAGTTAGCTCAGGTAACTATAACTGCTGAATTTCACTGGTTTTGTACGAGTGAAATCTGAGTCTAACTATAACATCCCCGGAATCTTTGTTTTTTTCAGCAAATTTCTAGTTTTTTTATACGTTAAGTAAGATACCTATCACAATGGATGGTGGGGGGTTGGAAGCAGGGCCTGGCCTGGCATTGTGCTGCCCCCACGTAAGCTTGCTGCTCCTGCCTCCCCTCCTCCGCTTTTCCATCCATTGTCCAAGTCCATGCCCCTGCTCCCTCATTACAGCCCTGTGTGGCCGTTGTTCTGCCACTGGCCTTCCCGCCTTCTCTGAACAGTTAGCTTGCTGCCCCATCCACTTCCTCCCTATTCTCTGTTGTCTGAATCCATGCACTAGCCTCCTCCCTCCTGCCATGCATGGTCTGATCTGCTGCCACTGCTCACCATTTAGCATGATGCCCAAGTCCACTCCTCCTGCCCTCCATTGCCTAATTCTATGCCCCATCATTGACCTCCTGCTTAGCCTCTGTGCTTAGCTTGCTTCCCCTACTCTCCTTCCCCCTGCCCTCCGATGTCTGTGTGCATGCCCCTGTTCCATCCTTTTAGCCCACCATGTTCCATGGACCTGCCCCTCCTATCTACTTTGAGTGTTCTGTTGAGCTGCCACTCTACTCCCACCTGCCTAGCATTGTCAGATGACTGTAACCTGTCCCTGCCACCTCCACCCTGCCTGTCCACGTTTCATGCCCCTATCCCCTTCCTCCTGTACTCCATGGTCCATTTTACTGCCACACCCTTCTGCCCTCTCTGGTCTGATGTGCTGCAACTGCTCGTCCTGTCTGCCCCGCGTGGTCTGTTGTGAGGCCCCTTCCCCATAACTCTCTTGTCAGTGCCCAGCTCCTACACCTCCCTTCTATCCTCCATGGTCCTTTGTGCATGCGCCTGCCCCCTCCTTCTTGCCCATCATGGCCTTTGTGCTGCCACTAACCCTCCCACTTGCCATGCATGGTCTTCTGTGCTGCCATGGCCCTTCCCACCTTCCCTGTGTGGTCAGCTAGCTGCCCCTGACCCCCTCCCACCTTCCCTCCATGGTCTGTGTGCATGCCATTATAGTCTCACGGTTGCCTTCCATGGTGTGTTGTGCTTCTATTGCCCATCCTGCCTGACCTCCATGGTCAGCTTGCTGCTTCTGCCCTGCCCCCTTGCCCCCTGCCCTCTGTTTTCCATGTGCAGACCCCTATTCCCTCCCTCCTGCCTTGTCTGATCCATTGTAATGCCCCCGATCCCTCCCTCCTGCCCTTTATGGTCCGTTATGCTGCAGCTTTCTCCCATGTCTTTCCATTATGATCAGCTTGCTGCCATTGCCTCTTTCCCCTCTGTTCTCTGTTGTCCATGTGCATGGTCATGTCCCCTCCCTATTGCTTTCCATGGATTGTTGTGCTGCACTGCTGTCTCGCATGCCCTGTGTGGTGTATTGTGCTGCTGCAAACCCTGATGCCTGCCCTCTAAGATCAGTTTGGTGCACCTGTCCATGTCCCTCCTGTCCTCTGTTATGCGAGTCCATGTCCCTACCCCAAATCCTCCTGCCTTCCATGATCCAATGTACCATACTTGCTAACATTTTGAACTTGGTAAGAGGGAGATTTTGAAAAGAAACTGGGGAATTGATTTTCCCCATTGACTTACATTGAAAAAGAGGAGATTTTAGACAGGAGACAGATAAAATAAAGCCCATTTGGGCTTAAAAACATTGGGGTTTCCTGGCTGAATCGGGTCTGTTGGCATGTATGGTTGTACTACCACTGCCTCTTCCTTCTGCCCACAATGGTCTATTATATTGTCACAGCCTCTCTTGCCTGTCCTGCATTGTTGGTTTGTTGCCCCTGCCCCCCTTTCCACTGCCCTCCATAGTCTGTTGGGCTGCCACTGCCCTTCCTGCCTGCCCAGTGTGGTCAAATTGTAGCCTCTGCACCCTCCTACCTGCCTTCAATTTTCTGAGTCAGTGCCTCTGACCTCTGCCTCTCAACAGTATCTTAATGAACAACTAGATTGCTAACATTCTATATTCATTACAAAAGTGCGGCACGCCTGACGTTATCTTGATGTAATCAAAACTGTAATACCTAAAGGATTTCCTTTAGAAATTATAGAAATGAGAGGGTCTTATTTTCATCGAAATTATGGTTAGTGCTCTAAAAAACTAAAATGAGGACATATTTTCTGAGTTCTCAAAGAGCGACAAAGCACTTTAGCCACTGAACATGACAACCCTGGGATAGTGGAAACAGATAAGAACCTTTCGCTCAGTCACTCATGCTTACTAGTGCTCAGAGAAGTATACAGAGTACATAGTGGGATCTTTTCAATATAATTATTGAAACAAAGTTATTCTGGTATAGAATACATGTGCTGCGATAATCAGTAGACAGAAGCAGAAGAAAATGATTACGAGCACCAAAAGAGTAAATAGTAGATACAGTTCTACCATGGTGCTAAAACAGTGTTTATATGCAGGCATATAAACAAGGCAGTAATCAGGCATACTCCTACTAGTGTGTGTGGGTGTGAAGCCAAGAATCCCCCAAGGGATGATCCAACCTCATTACCTGGCAGAAGAGAATGTAAGAGCCTGTCTTGGTCACAAACTGATCACTCCTCACAGAGATGTCAGACCACTGCGTGGTGAAGTCTCATCATGCAGGGACCTCGCTGTCAGCTGAAGTGCCTCTTCTGCTAATCTTTTGGGATGCTCTTTATTTATAATAAAAAGGCACCTTGCGACGTGCATATAAATGAGTGATGTTATGGATATGTATATAGCCCTGTCACCCGCGGATGAAGATAGAATGAGATTTGTACATAGTGCGTAGAAGAGCCTGTGTATATGATGTTCAAGGCATTGTGATAATGTTGTGCAACGCTAGATGTGTAAACAAAGTAGTTTCGGAGAAACTAATCTAATATTGTCGTGCATGTAAATATGTGCAAAAGGTCATGGCAGAAATGATTTTGTGAAAAATAGGCAATGTAAGAAATGAGCCTCTTCGCTACATGGGCCTAACCCAGGCATATAACACCCACTCCTCATACTAAGGGTCGATATATAAAAAGCTATCTAAAAGCCACCAGACCATAATTGAAAATAAAAAGGTCTAAAACCACTTTTAAAATAATCTAAAAACAAGCTTCCCTTTAAAATATTAATAAAAGCCTTTAAAAGTCATTATACAAGGAAGATGGCGGTTGAGTCCGCTACGGTGGACGCCGCTTGCTGACCTCCCCAGCTGACTCCGTGGCCTCCGGGCTCTCCCCCTTCCTATGGGCCGTATCACAGGCATGAGATCGTAGGAATATTAAACACTCTGAGCTTTCCCACCTATCTTGTATGGAAGAGCGGAGCATCTTACCACGGCGGCAATGGTGGTGAAGGCAGCCAGGCAGCAGGTAGTTTGAATCGAGCTGCTTTCAAAACTCCTTGATGTGGCGGCTGTGCTCAGCTACCGCGTGCAACTCTGTGTACGCGAGCAGAGCGGCACAGTGGTTCCACGCCGGGCTGCTCCTTCACTCCATTCCCGCATCTGGAGTCTTAGTTGCGATTAGTGGGGATCAGCTGGCGCCGGCAGTATCTTGCAAGGCGATGGCTCCTCTGCAAACCATGGTCCTCCAAAGGACGGCAGCGTGCAGGGGAAACAGTCACAGTAACAGGAGCAATGGGAGCAGCAGGAAATAGCTCCACAACGGCTGAGAGTGGCATTGGCACAGGTAGCAGGAATGGGAGCCTCGATGCTGCAGTAAATCCGGATACCTGCTCCCAGCTCCGGCGACCGATCTTACGGCTACTACGTTCTGGCAGGGCCGGATGGCGGCTCCGGTCCTGCGGTTTGGGAGACTCCAATCCTGGACTTGAGATGGCCGAAGCCCTGATTTCTGCAGTGCAGGACAGCTGGGGAGGAAAAGGTGATCCCTTGCCCTGCTCAACCATGGAAATGGCAATATCTAACCCTGCGCAGCAGAAGAGTGGTTCCCCTGCAACAGCCCTTGTAGATTCTAATGGCATCGAAGCCCCTTTTGAGACTAGCAAAGAGGGAGAAATTGAGAGCTGTCCTATACAAGTGCAAGCAGGTGCCTTAGAACCAAGTGATTGCTGCCCTCCTGTACTATCTGTCATTCAACCTACTTTGGCAATACAAGCAATGCAAGCGCAGCCTCACCAACAGCTCTGTGCCAACAGTGTAAATATTGGCATACCCAAAGATGTGGGGCCTGATTCACAGAACTAACTTACGTCAAAATCCTAAACTTACAACAATTTTGGTATTCACAGAATGAACTTACACATTTGGGTATTCACAGAATGAACTTACACATTTGGGTATTCACAGAATGAACTTACAACAATTTTGGTATTCACAGAATGAACTTACACATTTGGGTATTCACAGAATGAACTTACAACAATTTTGGTATTCACAGAATGAACTTACACATTTGGGTATTCACAGAATGAACTTACAACAATTTTGGTATTCACAGAATTAACTTACTCATTTTGGTATTCACAGAATGCACTTACTCATCAATGAGTAAGTGCCTTCTGTGAATACCAAAATGTGTAAGTTACACAAAATGAGTAAGTTACACAAAATGTGTAAGTTACACAAAATGTGTAAGTGTCTTCTGTGAATACCAAAATGAGTAAGTTTATTCTGTGAATACCAAAATGAGTAAGTTCATTCTGTGAATACCAAAATGGTAGTAAGTTTAGGATTTTGTCGTAAGTTAGTTCTGTGAATCGGGCCCGTGGACTTTAATCCCCAAGTCGATATGATCTCTGGTTGGGAAAGTCAAACGCCATCACCTATACCCAGCAACAACGGAGGGCCAGAGTTAACTGCTGGTTCCTTGCTTACTCACCCTGTCAATGCCCCTTCGGATACTCAGGGTGGTGTTTTGCTGGGCCCTGCGACTCAGTTTGTAAATGCAGTTGGTGATGATGGCGAGATTGAGGACGCCGCAGCACTAGATACATCTAAAACACGTACCCCTGTGGGAAAGAAATGCCTAAAGGGGAGAGGTGCCAAAAACACTAGAGGGGCTAAAGGCGGCAAAGGTGGAAAAGGCTGTGGTGGTACTAAACTTCCACTTACCAGTACAGTGGGTCGACTTAAAGACTCTGCTCCAAGCAGTACAAAGGCAGACTCTGGCTTTAGACCTCTCTGTAAATGGGTGGCATCGAAGGGAGAGGAAAAAGCCATCAACTCACGGCTCTCTAACACCGGTAATGTCGCATCTATGGTACATGTGGGACCTGCATCAGCTGAGGGAGAAGATTCATTAATATCCTCTCCCCCTTATATGATATCTTCGGCTTCGTCAGTAGTCAATAACCAACTGGGCAGTCCCGAAGGGAATTTTGGCAAAGAGCCTGATGTGCTCAGGTCAGCATCTGCTCCCACAATTTCAAAGGCATGTAACAATCCCATGGTAGGGCCAGCAACGGGTCACTCAGAATCTGTTGAGCACGATGTGCCCTCTCTGTCTACAATTTTGCGGGCATTGTCTATTTAGAGTGCCGAGGCTCAGGAATATTATATTCAAGCAAAAGCAGATAGCCGGGACATTAAACAAGCTCTAACAGAATTCACCAGTAAGGTTACCTTACTGTCTTCAAATGTCACAGAATTGCAAGAACGGGTTACAGCAGTCAAAGAAGCTAACACTTACACCGTAAGTGCTGCTAAAGCGTGTGAAACCTAGGTGGCGTTCTTACAATCTAAGGTCGAGGACCTTGAAAATCGCCAACGGCAGCATAACCTACGGGTTTTTGGTATACCAGAGGGGAGAGAAGGCTCAGACCCACTAGCGTACATTGTTAATCTGTTTCAGCAAGCATTTCCAGAGCTGGCAGACTGGGACATGGACTCACAAATCCAACGAGCACACCGATTACCCTTTACTATCCCGCAAGGGAATCAAGGCAACCCACCGCGACCACACCCAGTTCTGGTATTCTTTGGTAACTTTCTGTTACGCAAAGCAATTTATGCTAAAGCACGTCCTTCTACTCCAGTTAAACTAGATACTATTACTATGTTTGTGCGTTCAAACCTGTGTAAGTCCACAATGGACAGGCGTTGGAAGATGCAGCAGTTAATCGACCCCTTCAAGTCAGTTTGTTCGCATGTTTATCTGCAGGAGCCAGTGCATCTCAAGATTATAAGAAATGGCAGCTCGCAATTTTTTAGTGCTGAGCATGAGGCTTTCGAAATGGCAGTCTGAAACTGTGGGTTCAAAAGCATAAAACGCTCTGATATATAATATAAGCATAAAAGTGCCTTTTTGCTTTTTTTGCTCTTTTGGTTTTTTTTGCCCCTTCTCTTTCTCCTTTTTTGTCCAATGTTCTCTTTTTCCTCCTTCTTTCTCAAACCCTTTTTTTTTTTTTCTTCTAGACTTAGAAATTTCAACCTTTTTAGGGGAGAGGGGGAAGGGAGGGGAGGGAGGAAGGGGAAAAGGGGGGAAAAAGTTTCAATTGAGTGCTAAATATTGTCTTATGCCTGAAGCAGTTATTTCTTTTTTTCTCTGTGTGGGGTGTGGGGGGAGGATGGTGGTCACGGGTCTTGGGGGGGGTGCGGGTAGGCGTCCCCCTTAAGCTGTCAGTCAGCGACAGCAAGGGGAGGGATGATTCCTTTCTGTAGGCACTGCAGGGGGTATCCGGGTTTTACAGGGATAGGGAGGAGGGTTAACACATCTGATAGCGGCTCATCACCAGGTGATGGGAGGGGGAGGTGAAGGGGGGTTAAATAGCCATTCAATAGTTAGAAATGTAGGTGCTAAGATCAAGACATTAAAGGATGGGAGGGGGCAAACCAAAATTATGCAATGTCTGACTTAAAATTATTGTGCTGGAACGTTGCGGGGCTGAATCAACCTCGTAACCGACGTTTAATCGGGGAGGAACTTCGTGTTTTAAAACCACACTTACTGACTTAACCGAGACTCACCTAGCATACAAAGATAGGTCACTGTTGGGACAACTTGGCTATGACATACTAGTATGTACTTCGCAAGCAGTTTCCATACGTGGGTTGCCATACTGAAATCTAGGAACTTAACAGCCACTGTTTTGCGTACATTATCGGACACCAAGGGAAGATGGGCAATAGCTCAGTTGCTGATAGCAGGCCGCACTGCTATGATTTGTGTTGTATATGGTCCCAACTCGGACTGCCCCGAGGTCTTTGACTATTTAACTGCCGAATTATTCGGGTGGGACCGGGATTTGATAATCCTGAGGGATTTCAATTGCATTATGGAGAGGAAAATACACACCACTAACAGCAAGGTATGGGTCAGAATGGTCAGGACCAAAGCAGCGCTGCGGGAATTGTTGCATATTCATCAGCTCGGTGACGCCTGGAGGATACTGTTTCTAACACTGCCAGGGTATACATTTTATTCACACCCGCATAAACATTACTCCCGCATCGACATGATCTTTATTAAGAGATCACTGCTGGAAAATGCTCGGGTAAAGGTCTGCCCTAAAATTACATCTGAGCACAATCCAGTTATGCTGACTCTGCAGAAACAATTTGGAGTTAGAAAAGCACCCCAGGCTTTCTCATTTCCCAGACACTTATTCAGCAATCCTGAATACCAGGTATATATCAGAAGGGAACTGAAGGAGTACCTGAATAACAATCTTGGCACGACTAATATTGCAAGTGTATGGGACTGTATGAAAGCGTTTGTCAGGGGGGAGACTTTGCAGTTTATTTTAGCACAAAATCGACGGGCAACAGAAGTGGCAGAACAGGACCGGCATGAGTACTTGGACTTAGAGTGCCAACACACTGGGGCAATTGCAGTCAGGGATTCAGGGGCTCAGTCAATATATCTTCGGATTTAAAAAGCTCGATCTAAAATCAATAGAGGGCTATTGGATAAAATCGCTATTAATTGTCATAGGCATAAAACTTTGCAATATGAATATGGGGAGAGATTGGGGCTCATGCTGGCTCTTCAGATCGCCGACCAAAAGGCCAGGTCTAACATTAGAATTATTAAAGGGGAGGGTGGCCTGTCTTTCACTCAACCACAGGATGTAGTGGAGCAGTTTAGACTGTTTTATGCTAACTTATAGTCTGCGGCTTCCCCATCTAGCCAACATACCTGTCATAAGTATCTGCAGGAGAGTGTCTGCCTCAACTTGACCCTTTGGATGCTAACAAATTACAGAAAGATATAGAGCTAATTGAGGTTGAAGATTCTATTAAGTCCCTACCTTCCGGAAAGTCGGCTGGTGAGGATGCTATCCCGCTTGAATTTTATAAAACCTTCAGGGATTTATTGGCACAGTTTATATGCAATTGAGTACTGATATTACTAATGGGGGCGACGCTCCCGCCTCATGGAGTGTAACCAATATTGTGGTATTTCCTAAAAAGGGGAAGCCGATTGGCGATAGAAGTTCTTATCGTCCGATATCGTTAATCAATGTAGACGCCAAAATCTTTTCTAAGATTCTGGCCTCTCGTCTCACTCCTCTTATCCATAAGCTAGTCTCAAAGCAGCAGCATGGCTTCCTTCCTGGCAGAGACACCACGGCCCATATTAGTACTGCTATAGCTGCCTTTGACGTCTCTTTCAAACTTAACAAACAGATTGGCATGGTTATGCTCGACGCAGAAAAGGCGTTTGATAGAGTTGCCTGGGAGGCTCTATGGCATACCATGACAACATTTGGTCTCAGCCCCAGGTTTATCTCTTCTGTACAGAAGCTGTATAAAAAGACAGTTGACACAATTAAATTGAATGGCATGACATCTGCCCTCTTTGCTGTTCAATGGGGGACGCAGCAGGGTTGCCCATTGTCCCCCCTGCTGTTTGCCCTCTATATTGAGCCATTTATAAGGCATTTGTTGCTTAATGGAGGGATTTCCCCTGTATGTCTTAATGATATGGAACTTAAGGTAACTGGATATGCTGATGATATTGCTGTCTTTTCTGCCAACCCTGGAGAAGCTATTACTCACATAACGCAAGAGGTTGAGTTATTTGGCTCCTTTTCGGGCTACAAGCTGAATCTAGCCAAAACTCAGACAATTGTTAACTTTCAATCAAAAGCCTTGCCTTTAGCATTAGGGGTAACACAAACAGCAACTAATCTTGGGGTATGTCTTAGCAGCCAGGTTGATGATATTGTAACTTTGAATTATGAACCCCTTCTGAAGACAATATCGGCCACATAGCGCAGCTGGCATCGGCTCCCGCTAAGCATATACGGGAGGTGTAATGTCATAAGAATGAACATTCTTCCTAAATTTTTATATTTGTATCGCTCAATACCCTTGCGGGTTCCTTGGTCTTTTTTTAAGAGATTAGACAGTGTCATAGGCAGTTTAATTTGGGCTTACAAGCGTGCCAGGAGGGCTCTCAAGTTTATGAAATTACCATATGTACGAGGGGGTTTTAAGCTTCCAGATTTTAGGCTTTACTACTGGGCTCTTTTTGTTGGTTGGATTCGTGGCTTGATTTGCAGTTTGGACACTGGCCCAACCTTGCTGTGTTATCAGTTAGCCTGCGGCCCATCGGTCGGGTTTATGCTGTATAAGACTTTTGATCCTAACTCCTAACAAGCGAGTTAAGTTCAAGATAGTTAAAGACATTATTCGGTTATGGCAAGATATCTGTAAGCAATACTCGCTCCCTGCGCTGCATCAATATTCGGCGCTATGGGGCAACCCTATGCTGCCCAATATATTTCAAGACCTTATTGGGAAAGACTGGCAGCGCAAGGGCATTACCCGGCTGGGTCAACTATATGATGGACGGGGGTTCAGCTCTTTTGCCTCGCTTAAAGACGAGTTTGGTCTTCTGCAAAGCACGTTCTTTAAGTATTTTCAGGTTAGGGACTTTTTCATACGAGGCAAAAAGGTATTATCAATGCCGAACCCGTCGGGAATACTGTCCGGAATATGTACGTGCTCTGGCCAAGGTGCTATTGGTGTAGCCTATCAGAAATTTCTTGCAAGCGCTAGTGATGATAGCCTACAGATTGCGGCTAAATTAAGTCGGGTTCTTAGGGCTGAAATAGTGGCAGAGGAAATACAGGAGTCCGTTGGCGTATTAGACCGAGGGGTAACATCGGATAATTTAAAGCTGCAACAGCATCGGTTAGTATATATGCTGTATTATACACCAGAGATTATATCTAAGTGGGCTTCTGAATCTTCCGATAAGTCATTCTGTCCGAAATGCCAAAGGTACGCCGCAGACCTCAGGCACATGTTTGTCGACTGCCCAAGGCTGAATAGGTTTTGGAGTGGGGTCTCCAGTATTCTCAGCACGCTCCTCGGCCCAAACTTCCAGCTTACTGAGAAAGAAATATTCATGGGGATTAAAAGCGAGGTAGCTGGCTATGTGAACCTGTTGGCTACCATTATTATAGCATGTGCCCTGCTATGTGTCGCTAGAGTTTGGATTGATAATGTCAGTCCTAGTGTTAATGAGTTCTGGGTTTTACTCAGACAGGTGTACGAGATGGAACTTGCTTTGGCTAAAGCTAGAGGGCCGCGCTCTTGGCTTAAATTTAATCGGATTTGGACCCGCCTCCAATGGGAGTAATGATGCACTGCCACTTTACAATATGCTCTGTTATGGTTCTATGTCAGATGTTTCTTTTTTTTTTTTTTATTTCCTTTTTTGGGGGGGGGAATGCTGTTGTTTCTTACATTTTGGTTAGAATTGTTTTCTTCTTACACTTGGTCTAATTGTTGCCTCCTTTTCCTGATTTCAGAGTAAGTCAAAAATACAGATTTATGTATTGTTAACACTTCTAAGGAACATATGTAATGCATGTCTTACTTTTGGCTAAGAAAGACAAAAAATAAATAAAAAAAAAGTCATTATACTATTTGAAATCCCAAGCACTCAGAAAGCCATGGTGCCTCCAATTTTTTTTAAAAAGCTGTTGATCCATTTTCGTTCTGTTTAAAAATAAAAAATAAAAACAGGCCAAATGGTTCCCACCACAAGGAAAAGCCAATTGTTTATGTTTTCCGAGTGGTAGACGCAACATTGCTGTTGCCTGCGACCGCAGATGACGTTCCCAGAGGCGCACCTTGAAGCATGTTTATGGAGCAAAGGTGATTCCATCCAGTTCCCATAGCAGCCGCTGAGGGAGGGACCACAACCTGTAAGTATATGTAGAGCCAGTATCCGTTTCAGTAGGAGCCAAAGCATCCCAGGGTGGCTCAAAGAAAGCATTTATCAGCAATGGGATATGCTGGAGACAACAATACCCATTGACCTTTAAGCGGTCCATCAGTACTCCAATGTCCAGTGGCGCAACCGATTGTGATCCGAGGCGTAGATCCAATACGCATTTGTGGCTGCAAAGCAGTCAACGAAATACAGGTTGTGCGCAGTGAAGCCAAACAGGTTTAAAGGACAAGAACCAATGCCAATGTTCATTTAGTTCTCGAAGCCGAAGTGTGCCAAAGCGGTGTACCATGCGCTCACGGCATCGCAGCACAAGCAGTGCTGTCTCCATTCCGGGTTGAACTGGGATGTCAATTGCTGAGCAGAAAAATTAAAATCAGTATTCCTGCCACAAGAAGCAGGACAAGCGGAAGACATCCAAAAACACTTCCCAACACAGAGTGTATGAAAGATGGTATAACTCCGAACCAGTCCAGAGCTAATACATTTAAAAAAGTGCCCTATCCCCTTCGTATCAGACATATTAAAGATACAGTGGACCAGCGCCCCAAAATGCAGCAGGAAGTTAGTATGGAGTAGTGTCTGTATTTCAGGCAAGGACCTTGCATCCTGGAGATCAAACGTCTCTCTTGCCGAAGTTAAGTCCACATCTTTCTGAAAAAGAATGGCTTTCAGTTTGCTCGGAGAATTAAAGCTTATGTTGGAAACATTTATCAAAGGCCAGAGCATTACCTCCCTAATTGTGCAGGCAGGTGGAAACAGTACTTGTGTGCAACAAGTGACTATGGAATTATCCATCACCAGATCAGCGATGCCCGGTTCCATACCACAACAACCTTGATCATTCTGCATCAAATAGCTCCCATTTGAGAGCAGCTTGAACACTGGATGTGTCATGGCTGCCGGAGAACACTTCAGATAACAGGACAAGTTCACAACCAAAGCATTGCATGCCCCATGGAGGGAACTGTCCTTACAGGACCTTCTTAAAGCATTCTCACAGTCGTATCCACTAAGGAAAACCTCTGTGTCCACATTCCTGCATCTAAACCTGAATCGTAATTCCCAGTACTCATGCACATAACTTTCTCCTAGCTCTTCGTATCTGCCTACCAGTTGGTATTGTAGGCAATATTGGAAGTGGAAGTTGTGACCGGTAGGGTGATGTAACCATGGATTATCCAGTCTGCGGATGGTGTCTCAGCCACGGTAAAAGGTAATTGGTCTAATTTTTCAATGTGCAACATGGTGTATTTTTCATCCCTGTGTGCCATTATTAGCTGTATTTCCGTTAGGTCATATGCAGAAAACAGACTCGTACTATTGATGTAACGCCATGGCACCTGGCCAGAACATAGTTTTGAAGCGTCCAGCTTAAAATAACAATGGACCGCAGTTGTTATTGTCCACGTTGTAAAATAGACATGTCTTGCTGTAGTATGCCAATTGTAACCCAGTGAATACATTCTGGATGATAATGTGGTCATACCATTGTCAACCACAGCCAAAGCCTTTTCTAAGTTAACCCTATCGATCTCGCGCAGTCTCTCAGCAGCTTCCTGCTGTGAAATTTTCCAAAGCTTGTTGTATAGTTCATACAAGAAACGCTTTTGACGTGGATCCCGGGGACCTAACAAAAAAATCCCTGAGATTCATGTCGTCAGAAAGACGGGACAAGTGTTGTTTCACCTGAGAAAGTGTTGAGGTATTTAATCAATCAAGGCACAACTTCCCAACACTACATGACACCACTACTCAGAATGTTCTGATTGTCCATATCGCTGATCAGGCCTATTAATCCTAAACCCTTCAGTGTTACCCAGGAATCTAGATTGGCACCCATTCATGTCAACTGGCTAAACTGACCATCCCTTTCAATTAGGATCTGATGAATTAAAAGAACCATTACATATAATGGTGTCAAGTGCATCCTCACTGTATTGTGTGAAATTCGGCCAGTTCTCAAAGCATGAGAATGCAGGAATACAAGGTGTGTTCAAATCCTTCATCTTGGCTATTCCAAGACAGAAAGTCTGTTGCACCATGTTATTCAAGAAAATTATTTGATGTGGTATGAGGCATGCTCTGGACAAGGCCTCAGTTCCCTGAACCTACCAATCTTTTGTCCCCCAGACAGATTGTGTTTATGGTGTCTTTCCAAAAGTCGAAACCCTGTACAGACAGTTAGGAAATTAAGGAAGCAGAGTATATCAGCTTAGTGTTTGTTAGCATATTTTTCTTTGCAGGTGTAGGTGCAAGCCTATAATAATAAGAGGCACGGTCTGTTGTGTCAAAACCAGCAAAATAAGCAAACCTTTGTGCAAGTATTTTTCAACTACCTTTTGGCAGTGTTGGGTAATGTTTCCATTGAGTGTAATTGTAAACAGTGCGTGGGATTCTAGCTTTGTGTAAGAAATTGTGACCATAATGTTGATTACAAAACATGTCACCAAAGTTAGATGTACCATCATACAATTCATCTTTAGAAAATGCAGCTGATTGCTGTAGATCTGCAAGCAAATTGTGTGCAGTTTTAATGTACCAATCATCAGAGAAAGTACTAGAGGTGATGATCTCATTTGAGGACATTTTAAACAAATAAGGTACTTGCAAAAGTTCAGTAGGACCATATACATCATACGATATCCTGTCCCACACTATTCCTTCCAGAACTGGAACTGATGTAATGTTCACCAGGGACAGGTCCCTTAGTTCACGGTGCGATGATGCATGTGGTTTCGAAACCAAGTTCACTAATTGTACTGCAGAGTGTTCTGAGAGACAGTGTCCATTCAAAAGGACGAAAAAGACAGACACCAAACCAATCCAGGGGACGAGGAATAGTAACCCAATTGTAACCTAGAGATGCATCCAAGGAGCAACATAGTATGTCTTTTTCAGTCAAAGATAGAGTGCATTCATTCGTAGCCTGAAAGGGAGAGGCGGTGGTGAAAGGTCAGGTTCACTTGAATCTGATGAGAAGTCATCATAAAGCACGAAGTAGCCAGATGTCGTCCGGTCTATTCTTGGCCGTTCAGCAGGTTTTGTAGAACTGGGAGATGACTCGATCTGTGCCATATTCACATAGATGTCATCAATTTCTCGAATTGAGATTTCTGTACTAGTTGACTGTACAGTTGGTTCAACTGGGAGAAGTATAATTTCATTGTTGTTTACAGCTTCTCTTTGGATGGTGGAATCTTCTGTCATTCTTAAAGCTTCCATCTGACCTTCCTGTACTGTAGTGAGAGGAGTGTGCCGGCTACTCAGGAACCCACATGGCCTACTGTTGTGAATCGGCCATATAGGTGGGTTTGATCAGATCAGTAGAGCCGAACCTCTTGTCTCTGCGCCCGGAAAAGGGCAGAAGAAGTGCAGTTCTGATACCTTGAACAACCAGGACAGGTACAGGCAATATGTATGGTAGCCCGAATTCTTTTTTGTCAACTATTTTTTCTCTGACCAGGTCCCCAATCTTTAGGACCCAGGCAGGGCTTGCTGGTACAACCCTCACTTCCCCAGTGGTGGTGCGTTTTACTTGGATGTTGATTTGTAAAGCCCGGAATTCATTGAGTTGCTATAAAACAGCCAAATATTCATTGATGTTAAATGGTGTTTCAGCCGCCACTGTGCCGACACTATCGAGGTCTGGTACCCACATTCTCAGACCAAGCAGGAGTTCATAAGGAGCTGTTAAGTGCCCTCTGGACTCCATATAGTTTGTTGACCCAACTGCCACCCAAGCCTAATACCTTTGCTGCTAAGGATTGCTTTAAGTCACGTTTTTTCCTCTCAACTACCAAATTTCCCTTGGGATGATAGGGGGAGGAGTACTGCAAGGCCACACCCAAACTTCCCATGGTTTCTCTGTAAGCCCGAGAGCTAAACACTGGGCCCTGGTCGAAATGTAGTGTGCCAATTGCGTATGTCCATATGAAGACTCACAAATCCTTTATAACAGTTTGAGCATCAGCCAAGTGCTGCGGCCAGACCCAAACGAATCTGGAGCATGAATCCACTACCACCAAGATGTACTTGTAAACCCCATCTAAGTCTAAGGGGCTGCAGTGATCTAAATAAACAACCGCTAGAAGCTTGTCTGAAATTAATATAGGTGTCTGTGGGGGACGTGCTATGGTGGAACCCTTCATCTGCTGGTGGATGT
Source organism: Calotriton arnoldi (assembly GCA_963921515.1). Classification (NCBI taxonomy): domain Eukaryota; kingdom Metazoa; phylum Chordata; class Amphibia; order Caudata; family Salamandridae; genus Calotriton; species Calotriton arnoldi. Next base: position 918,463 of record CAWUFW010001575.1, read on the forward strand.
CACATTTGAGGACAAAGTCCATGGTCTGTTTTGTAAGACACACAACAATGGTGTGGATTGTGCACTCAAATAATATCTGTAAACTTTCCGTTCTGTACGTTATAACCCAATTGGTGTGCTATGTATAAATTATGCCTGCCCAGCATATGACGTAACTAGTGTAAAGTTGCCAAGTCCCCTAGGTAACTTGGACATTACATGCACAACTCTATTAGATATACATCATGTTAAACAAAATTATTCAGACTTAATGCATTCTTTCCAAAACGTTTACTTTCATTTCGCGATTTATGTTTTCATTGCATAGATTGCATTTTTTTCAAACCAAAATTCAATTTACATACAGAAATGTAAACTTATCAAAAATAATTTTTTAACAAACAACTGTGCCCAATGCATTTCGAGACTCAATGGCTTCTTCGTCAGGGGCAAACCTGTAAATAGAAGGGGAAATAAATCAGTAGATGTGCATCTGATAAAGATTGTATTACTAATGTATGTGGCAAGTGAGTCTTAGTGTCTATGTGTCAACTGTTCACCCGAGGTGATACCCATTTGTGGCATGCTGGACAAACAAACTTACATCCGATTGGATGATCTGAGTAAATCAACAGCGGCCCTGCTGTTGATCGAATGGACCTGACGAATTTCCACAAACCGTTTCAACGTATTTTCACCTCCACAGCGCTATAAGGAATCAAAAATAACGGCACTGAATCCACTCTCTGCTCTTTATACTGCTGTCACGACATACACACACTCATCATAGTAAACTAATCGTACCTTAGAGGAATCACACAATGGACCTTCACCGTATTATGGTCCAATATTAATAACCGAGCGGGGTTGATCTTGAGGCTAAAAAAAAACAAACGTACAAATGGCCCGTTAGGCTAACTCTATCAAAGGGAGTCCTCAACATATCACTAAGCGCTCAGAGTACTCAATGACTCACCTAAAGTTTGATAACTGTCGCGTACCTCTCGGAAACCACTGGATTAAAAGATGAACAGTCCACTACCTGAAAACATGAAAAATATCAGTTACCCAAGCTCGAAGCTGATCGCATTGTCAAAAGTGCAGTCAACCGAACTATAACTTACACTCCGCTTACCTCCCATCAAGACAATGCCATGGTTCGTCCGAACTCCTATGTGTTGAAAACTCTACCCGATAGCCTTATATCCGGAATAACCGCGCGACCTTCCTGAACCGGAAGTAAACGCCCTTAGACCCGCGATAGTTATACAACAAGTGTCCGGACTGGAATCATATCCAACACATAGGCCACCAATAGTGACGCTTCAGTAATGAAACTGTAGCAGTGACCCCTGTGTGTGCTGATCCCAGACCCTCATGTGCAGCTAGCTTTCAACCCTAATCTGCGAACAGTAATTGGTATTACTCTATCGCCCACTCCTTCGAAGCTGACCATACAGAATATTTTACGCATCTAACTTGTAGGAGTACTTGAGTGGAAAGCCTTTCAGCAGGTGGGTGTTGTTCCAAGCAGCATTGACAGCTACCATGATGTCTTGGTCTATTCTCGTACTTGAACGAGTGATTGCAGCTACAGCATCAATGGGGACTGTTGCCTTAGCGGCTTCATCAGCCATGGTTGTGCTTGATTGTGCAACCCTTGGAATCTTGAAATCCATTTTGGCCCAAATAGTGAAGATATTCATTATAGGACTGGACACAGTAGTACGAATCACACACTATAAGTGTGGGGAATTCGTGGTCCATACTTTGTGGTGCCAGTATTAGGGTATGAGCTCTGTCAGCTGCACTGTACAGTCCCCTAGGGACTGAGTGTGTTTTTTTCAGATCGGAACTTTCCTTCATGCATGCGCACCTTTATGATTGCACATGCTGCTGAATATTGGTGTTGTGTTATTACGGAAGGCTGAGAAGATCCATCGGTATAAATGATGTATTCATGTCGATCTAGAGGCATTATTTCATTTGGCAGAGGATATTCTTGTTCATACTGCAGGTATGCTTGTGTTTGTAATGTAGAATCGAATCTGTAATCTACATCTTTTGCAGTGAGAGAGTTAGCCCATTGAATCCATCTTGGATGTAATGCGTTGACATTTGGAACACTTGCTTTTGTAACGGCCTCTACTGTCGGTACAGGGGTAACGGCAATTATTCGCTTACCCTAAGCCAGTGCTCTCTCTCTCTCACTACAGCAGTTTGTACTGCTGTGAGAATTTTCTCAGTGGGTGCAAAATGCATTTCAGCATTTGAGTGCAAATGAGATTTGTATGCAATAGATACTGTGTCACCTTCATTAAAAGTGATATGGGTGTACTCAGTTGGTCCAGCGACTACACGGATTACCTGGCTAGTTGTGTTTACACGTGTGTGTAAATGTTTGGAAGCTATCATGTCAGCTTGTACAGAATTTAAAATGTTTCTATGTTCGTGTCTCCAATGGTTGATTGAAAATTAAATCGTAGAATGGTTTTACTCATTCTGCATAATCCAGAATGTATGTTCTGCCAAAATTTAAAAATCCTAAAATGGATTGTATCCTTTTCAGAGTCGTTGGAGCAGTGCGCATTTTTCAAAAAAATGTGCCTCCTGGCTTTTGCCTTCACTTGACAACTCATACCCTAGAAACTGAACACTGAGGTGGGCAATTTTTGATTTTTTTAAATTAAATTTGTAACCCAGGTGAGCGAACCCAAGAATTATGTGGTTCACTCTAGCCAAGTGTTCCATTAACTCATCGTCCGTCAGATAAATATCATCGACATAGGACCATGCTTACTCATCAAAATCTTGAAGTAACTCTGTTGCCCTGGCTAAAAACAGCCCAGGGCTGTTCTCATACCCTGGAGGTAAAAGCGCTGAAAACACTGTCAAAGATCTCCTCCAGGCGCTATATTCTGGCAGAACAATCCATTTGAGATATCTAGTGTTGTTTTGTATTTCTTCCGCAAAATGTTATTCATTAGTGTGGCATTATGTGCATTTTGTTCTGCAAATGTGCCTGTGGAAGTGTTCATACGTCTGTAGTCTAAGACTATACAGTATGAATTGTCTGGTTTCATTACAGGAATCAAGGGATTATTCATTGATGAGGTGCAATTTTCTGTTACACCTTGATACTCAAGTTGTTCTAGGATTTCCCTAAATTGTTTTTTAGCTTCATGTTTTATTGGAATCTGTCTCTGGGGGTGAGGATTTTAATGGGATTTCATGATGAGCTGACTCATCATTCCACTCAACATGATTGCTGTATAGTGCAGGAGCTAGCGCTAATGCCCAGTCCTGCACATATGAATGTTAATCTGATTCTAGAACGAGGTCAGAGAAAGCAGATAAAATAACTGTTTCTCCCAGTGGGCATTCCATTACACACTCCGGTGGCCAATCAATTTCAGTCACATTAGTATTTTAACCATATGTCAGGATCTCTCAAAAGAGAGCCTTGATGTTTCTCGGTATGTCCCTCTCTAATTGGAGTGTAATTTCGTATAAATGATGGGGGACACTTACCCTTGTATCAGGTGTTTCCACCGTTATATGCTCACTCAGCGCTACTACCGCCACATAACCCATCAGGTTCCGGTGAACTATTGTGACTTCTGCAGCACTGTCCAGCATCGTCACTGCCCACTCCCCATTCAGAAGCAGATCTCAGTATCCTGGGCATGTCTTATTTTAATCCGCGCTACTTTCTTAATTTTGAATTGAGGTTTAGGAGTCTTTTGTTTGTCCTCTTTAAGGATGTAGTCTGAAGTGCGATGTGTTTTCCTTTTTGGCTTCACGCGCTCTTCTAATCTTCGCTCTGACCATCCACTTCTCTCTGACCGTGCATCTATGAATCCTGAAAGGAACGAGTTGAATGTCTATCAGTATCCTGATACCTGTCAGGCTTTCTAATATTTTCACGGTTTCTCAAATTGTATTTTTTCTCAATGGTTTCCTGTTGAGGAGACCTACACTGTGATTGTGTTTTATTTTGTTTATTGTCCCATTTCTTCTTTGAAGAATCTGGTGCTTGCTTGGAGTTATCCTTTTAAAAAATAGTCTTAACCTGTGGGTTACCAGGTCTGGCTCCCAAATTATCTCTACGTTGCGTAGCATAAGTTCATTCAATAATTTTAGGCAATTCCCACTCCTGCAGTGCAGGAGTGAACTCCTTCAGGCATTGGAGCATAGCCAATGCTGCTGCTTTCCCCTTTATGTTACTTAACATGATTGGTTGATACCACAGCAAAATTGCCCACCAGTTTCATCCCCAAGTCCAGGGCAGGTCCTGCCCCGTACTCATTCTGTACTTGTTTCAGTACTTCAGGTAATACTGCTATTGAAGGGGTACCATGAGTTCTGGTGTAAACTGCAGCGGAGACTGTACCCCAAGTGGCACAATCTTCCACCAGGGTAGCCATCCCCATTGGCGAGCAAATTGTTAATGTTCTGTGTTTGCCCTGCGGTCCCATATGGGGAAAACCCACTTCAAGCTGGCTTGTTTTCTGTGCTGTCTAGAATGGAATTTGCTCCCGACTGGTGGGAACCTTTCCCATGAGGGCATTCAGCATTTGAGGGCTAATACCTGTGGCAGCCAGGTGTGGCTGTGCAGCCTGAGCCATCCATGCAGTGTTAACTGTCAGTGTTCGCATAATATATTGCCTGAGATTTCTGTAAAGTTTTACTAGATCTTTGTATAGTGTTGTTATTTCTGCCCATCCAAATTCTCGGGATTGGGGTGTGGTGTATATGCAGCTAGGACCAGCCAAGTCACTCCTTCTTTACTGAGCGGACCGAGTCTCACATTTTCTACTGTATGGGGGGCACCTTTAAACCAATTTATGTGTTCATGGTAAGTTAACGGAATTTCTATATCCACATATGGAAGATATTCCTCTGGTGTTTCATCTTCAATGTAATGTAAAACAATTTTGTGCGAGCATCCGCATCTGGGAATGTAACCTACGAGTAGAATACCTCTGTTCTGAACGCTTTGTGTGCCTCAACTCCAAAGGTAACATCACCACCCGTTGCTGCGAGGCCGTATTGTAGTAATTTCATAGTAACTGCATGTCTGCAATTTTCTGTAATATTTAATCTAACTGCTCATTCTTCAATGTCCTCACCTTGTTCAGTCATTGTTAATAGAAAAAAGGAGTTAAGTAAATTAATTTATGAAGATCTGGTTTACACAATTTGTGAACATTTTATCCAGCAAGCTTGAATAACCTACAGCCAATACATAGGATATACCTACTCAGCTGAGGTGGATTTCCCTTTCCACCATGGACATCTCAGGTTTTGGAGGTGAGTAGGGGTCTCTGAGAAAAGCACAACTGAACTACTCAGATAAACCATTAAATAAGAACCCAACCAACGTTGCCGGTGCCATGTTGTGAAGTTCCCACTAATCCATAGGACCTCCACGTTTGTTGGACAACAAACTTTGGGTGAGGTGCCTAGCCTGATTCCGGGAACCCCCGTAGGATATGTTGGCTAGAGACCAGCTAGCTCACAGTGCCACCATAAGCCCCCCTAACCTTACCAGGGAGCGAATTGTTCCTGGCAACCACTGAAAATAACAAGACTGACCCCTCAGAGATAATGGAAACAGGTTAGAACTTTTCACTCAGTCACTTGTGCTTACTAGTGCTCAGAGAAGTATACAGAATACACAATAGGACGTTTTCAATAAATATATTGATCCAACGTTATTCTGGTATATATTACTAGCACCAAAAGAGTAAATAGTAGATTCAGTTCTACCATGGTGCTAAAACTGTGTCTTTAAAGGCAGGCATATAAACAAGGGAGTAATCAGGTGTACTCCTTCTATGCAAACCCTACTCTGAGTGTACCCAGAGTGTGTGTAGGTGTGAAGCCAAGAATCCCCCAAGGGACGATCCAACCCCATTACCAGGCTGGAGAGAATGTAGGAACCTGTCTTGGTCACGAACTGGACACCCCTCACGGAGATGTCAGACCATTGCGTGGTGAAGTCTCAGCATGCGGGGATCCTCGGTGTCAGGTGAAGTGCCTCCTATGCTAATCTTTTGAGATGCTCTTTATTTATAATAAAAAGCAGCCTTGCGATATGTGTATAGATTAGTGATGTTAAAGAAAGGTAGATAGTCCTGTGGCCCTGTGGATGAAGATAGAAAGACATTTGTACATAGTGCGTAGAAGGGCCTTGTACATGATGTTTGAGGCATTGTGATAATGTTGTGTGAAGCTAGATGTGTATGCAAAGTAGTTTGGGAGAAACTAATCCAACATTGTCATGCACGCAAATATGTGCAACGGCCATGGAAGAAATGTTAATTGTGAAAAATAGAACAATGTAAGAAATGAGCCGCTGCGCTACATGGGGCTAACCCGGGCACATAACAGTACCACACTGTTTGCAGACAATGAAACGCGCATGAGAAATACCCTACACAGAATTAAAAAGTTTCTACAAACAATAGTGTACACTCTATGCAACAATTGCCAAAAAATACACTATCTGCTTAAAATAAGCAACGTCTGAAGGTGCTAAATATTATACCACCTGCAGCCTTCATACTATGATAAAAACTTTACAGATAGCCTCCCTTCAGAAGCAAAACAAGCACATGTACATAGCTTAACACCTGGTGCACACAGTCTACTATGTTACGTAGAAATTGTTGTGCTGAGACGATTCTGTCTAATAACTCAAGGCTGCTTACAATACTTAGTATGCTGTATGTAGAATCTTTGTCCCATTGAAAACTTTTTCTGCAGAGCCTAAAAACTTGTGTGGAACATAATAGACACTAGTTATCAACTGTCACCTGCACACAGGGGTTTTTTCAATGCAAACATTTATAACATGTGCAATACCTCTACACACCTATGATGCATTAGTAGCACCTGTGTATTGTAAATAAAACAAAAATACACATTGTGGGGTATATTCACAAGAACGTGTGCTAAACATCCCCAAAAAATGTTAACGCAACTTTACACATTGCAGCCTATCGCGGGAAAATAACCCCGTGTTAACGTGGAATTCACAACACGGCGGTACCATGCGATAGTCCGCCGAAATCGCGGCCAATATCCGCGATACAACCACCTCGACGGAGATAAAAACACAAACCACAACACAACAAAACGTGCAATGAGTCCATTCGCGATGAGGAAAGCAGCGATAAGCACCGCCAGGCCCGCGACACACACACGGCAGGCGGGAATAAGCACAACAAAAGCCTGAAAAAGAAAGACAAACCTAACAGAAAACAACAGCCACGCACAATGGAGGCAACCGGAGCCAGTATACAACCCCACAAGCCCCATTGGCAACAAAACATTGTACATGGCAGGCCATCGTGGACAAGGTGAATGCAGCCGGAGAGTGGAGGAGGACAATGGAAGAAAACCAGAACAGCCGGAATGAAGCGAAATTCACAAACAAGCAGAAACACGCCAACAACAAGAAGGCAGCAATGCACACCGGAGGTGGGAGTCCAGCGCCACACCAGGAGCTGGATGACATGGAGGAAATGGTGTCCACCACATCAGTCTGGAGATGGTGGCAGGACCCGGGGACCGGAAACTCCCAAAACAACAGACACAACAGCAACAGGGAGAGGAACGACCAGGGACTGGGGGGACGGGGGGAGATGGGCACAATGGCACACATGCACAATTAAGCACAGCACAACTGCAGACAAACCATGCCAAAGAGTAACAACACCAACCAAGGGCAAAAGTCACACAACCCGGCAATATCACACCACTGAACAAGCACAGAAGTGAAAACCACACTGCCTGAAAGGGAGAAGGGTGAGCCAAATCAGAGCTGAAAGGACATCTCACACACAATGCAGCACACACACATAGAAAGCAGAGCACCCCAACATCGAACACAATGTGGTACAAACACCAACATTTGCACAACAGAACACAGGACACAAGTGCACCCGCTTGTGGCCGGCAAACGGCCATACGCATCTGGCAAAGCACGAAACAGGGACATGATAATGCACAAGTACAAACCCACAGCCCTGATGGGGGAGCAATGCACGTATGGCAGGGAGCCAGAGAGTCCGTGACACACACATCGGCATACAAATCAAGACACAACACAGTTGGAGACAAGTGAAGGTGAGGAAACTTTATCAACAAGTGCGTGTCAGTACGGCCAAGAGAAGTGCCACAATATGAAGACCAATGCAGCAGCATGTCTGAATGAGGAATGTAGGAAAGCGCCCATGTCCACCCCGGGGGAGTCCATCACCAACACAAGTCAGTGCCAACCTGCGTTGGTTGTCCGCGCATGGATCAGGAGTCCAGGCCAATGCAGCCATGTCCACTGTCGTATTGGGACATGTGACCAGATTCCCAACATGCAACCAGGTGTCGGGACACGTGCAATGGGTCACATCCAGTTGTGGCTGCAGATACCTTGTCACTCGTCCATGAACGCGAGTGCAGCAGCGTAGGCCAACATCTCCAATGAGAGATCGTTCTCCACCACATCTGACATGTCATCAACGTAATCCATCAGCTGACCCGGACAGATGTGCTGACTCCAACCCCTGGCTCCAATGTGCACCAAAGCCCAATCGGGTAGCGGCTCAATGTGCTCACTGCAAACGACGACTCGTGCAATCTCCCAGGTCCAGTTGCCAGCATGCATGCCAAACATCCATGCATGCCATAAATGGGCATCACGGTGACACTCCTGGTCGTGGGCCAACAGGGGGCGCACACACACGTCAAAATCCATGTCAGCTACAGTCACGTTGGAGAGGCAGACATCCATGGTCCACTCGAATATGCACGAGCGACAATGCAACACAGGCTGAACGCAGGTGACGTTCGCAAGGCGGAAGCTCAGCCGGTAACTGATCCGCAGCACTGCCAATGGCAGTGCCCCCAGTACATGCAGCAGACGTGCACGGTACAGGTCCACGTGACTGGAGTCAAGCATGTGTCCGGGATGGTCTGCCATTGCGTTAGTGGCTCTGCTTGAAGTGGCACTGGCTTGCCCTCCGCCAGTCCTGTGGATGAAATGGCACAGCTCGGAGCAATGACCAGTGTCTGTGTGCAACGGGTGCAGGCCTGGGGTGGGGTGGGAGTACGTGTGAAGGCCATCTCATGCACACTAACTACGACCAAGGACTTCTGCGTGTGGGATGTGTACACGTTGGTCTCACGTCGGGCAGTGCGTAGTGTGGAAGTCGCAATTAAATGCTATCATATCTGTCAGGGGGTGCTGGCCACATGCAAGACCCAGCTCAGAGCTGCAGATGTGCCACCTCCTGATAATACAGACAAAGGACCCTTCATCGCTACAGTAACTTCACCATCTGCATGCATTCAGGAGATATACAGAGGCCTGTCGTGGGTGTGGTGGGATGTCTGCGACCCTGGGAATCATGGATGATATGCCCAGCACGTGGCACACTCTGTGTTTTACGTTGCCTCACAGCTGCTCCTCCCTCCCATGAGCCCCCACACTTGTGTGTGCTGCGCGGTTGTATCACGTGCACTCCTATGGCACACCATTGTCATGCCTGTCCGCACATGTCCAGCGGCATGCCAACAACACCGTGAGGCTGGCCTATGAAGGTGTGCGGCCATGTGAGTCTAGGCCAATGGTCCGGACAGGGCGAACACAGGTGTACAGTCCATGGCTGGCTGTGATCGCGCTGCGAATGAGGCTAGGCAACTGACTCATGCAGCCACAGGACTCATACACATAACACCTGGCATGCATGTGCCAAGACCCCGAGCGTTCTTGCGCTCCTACATTTCCCTGTCCATGCGGGCCCGCCCTCCTGGTGCATGCTACATTGCAACATTGACTACTGTGTCCCTGGTGGCGACAACACCCAAACACGGAGACACACTTACCGCACATCCTGCCCAAGGCCAGGCCCGAGCCACGCCCTGCTCCCCCTGCCGAATCAGCACACCCCTGCGCTGACCTGACGTACGCCGGACCAGCACACGCCGCTTGTGCATGCAGGGGGGGGCGTGCGAAGCTACATGTCCAGGGTCACTGCCAACGCTGAGTTGACATGGTATTGTCCACTGAAGACAGCACACTGTGTGGTTGCAGGTCCCGTGCCCATCATGCTGACACAATGACCACACGGACACACTTGCTCAGATGGTGTGAATGGCTACGGGCACGTGCACCCGGCCACATTTATTAGCAGGCACACATATCGAGTGACCTGTGTTGGATGTGTGTGGGGTGTGTGCTAGGGGTGGGCGGAATTTGCGTAGTCGCGCTACGCAAAGCTCCGTGAAACGGTAAAAAATCTCTGCGAGCACGCAAAAGTTCCGCGAACACGCGGAATTGCTTGTTCCGCCCGTTCGCGATGCTTTTTTCCTGTTCGCGAATGCTGTTTGCGTGCTCGGGAGAAATATCTCGCAAACACGCATTTTGAAAGCGCAAACAGCCAAAAAATTCCACGAAGCCGCGGAACGCGAAATTACCCAAATTCCGCAAATTCCGTGAGCGGAACGGAATTAACCGCCCAGGCCTAGTGTGTGCACACCAGCCGGCAAGGGCTGCCTGGTGCAGTCAGAAATCGACAACAGTGTACATCGTAAAGGACACAACCATTCAACCATAAAGGCCCCATGACTTGTGCTGCACAGAGTTAGTGGCCCCAGATGCACAGCATCCTGCACGGGCCTACCGCCACGGGCCGCTGACTTGCGGGGCACTGCGGCAGGTCCACGAGTGCAGAGCAGGTTTCCGTAGATGACAAAGGGGTTTGTCGGGGAGTGTCTCGGTGGACAGTGGAAGGTGTACCCCCAGGGCATGATGCAGAGGGCAGAACCACGCTGAAACAGTCGCTATGGTGGAGATGAATGGAACAGACACATGTCGGACACCAAGTCCGGTCCAGCCAGATGAAGATGCAGAAAACCACCAGGCCATGGACTCAGATGCCACCAAGGTCCAACCAGATAGAGCCCATGACTCATTGCGCACAGAGTTAGTGGCACCAGTGCTGTTAGGGGATGCCGCCTGCGATGAGGCGTGTCCGATGGTGTGGACTCCTCCACATCTTACCCAAGGCACAGTTCCACATGTGTGACCTACTGGACCGCAGTGTAGGCCTGAGGCAGCGGTCAGCACGGGCCATTCACCGAGTGTCACCGGCTTAGGTTGGATGGCCCCATTGGCCTGCGTAGTTCAGGTTCAGTGGACTTGCGGTGAACAGGGTTGATGGCACCAGGTCAGTTGTTGATAGTGTTCAATCACCTCCATGACTCTGATCCGGCTTTCGTCTGGACTGATCCGCATCTTCCTCTCCGTGCATTCACTGGTGTGGACTCTGCCATTCATGATTCGCGACTAGGTGCTGGATGTGGGACCTACTAGTCCGCAGGGTAGGCCTGAGCCCTCATCCATGTGTTGCCGGCTTGCATTGAACAGGGTTAGTGGCACCACGTGTCGCCGGCTTGCGCTGAACAGGGTTGGTGGCACCACGTGTCACAGGCCTGCGATATGGAATTATGCCTCACTGATCGAAGGGAGTCTGGTGCTGTGGCCGCTGCCATGGACTTGGGGTCACTGCCATTCAGGACTCAGGACACAGTTCCACATGTGGGACCTACTGGAGCGCAGAGTAGGCCTGAGCCCTCATCCACGTGTCGCCGGCTTGCGTTGCACAGGGTTAGTGGCACCACGTGTCGCCGGCTTGCATTGAACAGGGTTAGTGGCATCATGTGTCGCCGGCTTGCGTTGAACAGGTTTGGTGGCACCACGTGTCGCAGGCCTGTGATATGGAATTATGCCTCACTGATCGAAGGGAGTCTGGTGCTGTGGCCGCTGCCACAGACTTGGGGTCAGTGCCATTCAGGACTCAGGACACAGTTCCACATGTGGGACCTACTGGGCCAAAGAGGACGCCGGTGGAGTATGTAAATGAGAAAGGAGTAATGTGGGCCAGCGTTGGGGGCCAGCGATGGTCTGCGGATGCTGCAGAGGTCGCGGGACTGGTGCTTGGAGCTTGCACCGGCACGTGGTGGGCCCTCTTTGACACACGCCGGTGTAGGCAGGTGAGCGGAGCCTCGTTGGTGCGCTGGGGCAGGCTTGACGGGTCTGGGGACCAGCGGCCCGCGGTGCAGCAGGCGCACAGTGATGCAGGCCCCGCCACGCTCGGAGCTGGACTCGTGGTGGGCTGAGAGGCGCCGCCCTAGTTGATGCATTGTCCATTCCGAATGAGAACCACGCCCAGTGAGACAGGCTTTTTGTTCACACCCCTATGCAGGCCTGGCGTACGCAGGTCCAACCCACTACGCACGCGCATGCAGGGGGGACGTAACGTGCGACATTTCCGCGTTCTGCCCCACAGCCTATGGGGACATGGTAGCATCCACTGGCCACTACACTCCATGCACCAGCAGTTGATCTCCACATGGCCATTTCCATGGTTTGCACTCTGTGGTCTGTCAGGCACCTCCACGCCACACCTGGCATTGGGTAGGTTGACATTCCTTAGTCACTTGCCACTCTCGCACATGCCTGCTCCATGCCTCTCCTCACGTCCTGCTATTGTGTGTCTGTGGTGCCTTGCCGTGGCTGGGTTGTGGGCATGGCAAGGCCAGATTCCCAATGGAGTCGTGTTCTCGTGTCTGGTCGGTTGGCATGTTGTGTGTCATGTTGAATGTAGTTGTGCTGCGTGCCCATTGCCAGTGTTGTGAGTTGCATGACCGTGGGCTGGAGGTGTGTGGTGTGTTCATTTTGGACTTACCAACGGGCACTGCATTTCCATGGGTGCCATCCTGGGAGCGCTGGGTGATGATGGACTGTCAGGAGATGTCAGAATCATGCACTCTGCCTGGGGAGTTGGCCACGACGTTGTTGAGGAGTCCCGGGCAGTCCACTATTGCCTGCACATTCCAGGTATGCGTGTGCTTTCTGTTGTGGTAGTTGTGTGCAGTGTCGGCAGGGGGCACGAGGGGTACATGTGTGCAGTTGATTGGCCCTGACACATGAGGGAATCCAGCTATGGCGTAGGGGCCTTGCTTGGTCTCCAGCTGCTCCTGCGCAGTGTGGGTGACGTGGAGGTGCTGGGGTACCAGGCTGATATTGGCATCCAGGACAGGTGTGATGACCTTGGATGGGGCTGGCTGTGTGACTCCTCCGACTCTGGCAGTTGTGGGTTGGATGGTACCAGAGGCCGACATGTGCTGCGCAGCCGGCAGCTTTGAATGCGGAGGGATGTTGGTTGTCCGCTGGGTTGGTACCATCAGCAGGTGGGGGATGTGGGTCAGGATGCGGGGGATGGTTGTCCTTTTGGGCCTCTGGTGGGCAATGTCGCCCTCTGGCGTTAGGTCTGGGCGGCAGTTGCGTTTCAGGTGGGTCCGCTGTCTTTGTGTACGCTGCCTCTGTGGTGTTCCCGGGGGGGCGGGATGGGTCCTGGGGTGGTGGCGGGCCTGGGGTGGGTGTTGTGGCCCTCATGGGTCTCGGAGCTGCATGATCATTGTCTCCATGGCATCTCTGGGTCTTCAGATGTGGCTCTTGGCTGGGCTCCCTTTCATGCTGCAGGTAGTCGTCATGCTTAACACCAACAAAAGGCAGGTGTTTAATCCCTGCTGCTGCCGCGGCTTATCGCCAGTTTTTGGTTGTCATCGCAGATCTGGCAGTTCGTTGTGAAAGTGGTGTTGTGGTTTTTCGTGTGTTTTTGCACGGGAACACCTACTCTGCATCTCATTAGGGTTAGTTGGTGGTGTCCACCGTGGAGATAAATTTTGGGGCAGTTGTCGCGGGAATACTGGGGATGTCTGCAGTGTGCACCCACTTGTGAATGGGGTGTTAAATCTATCTCCACTTTTGATGGGTTAAGGTGGAGATATATCGGCGGTAGGTCCTTGTGAATATGTCCCCCGTGTGTTTTAAAACAGCGCATGTCACCCATGATCAAGGCATCAGGCACGCCGAAACATGTAGGGCATTTTCTCTATTGCATTTGCTGTTCATGGTGTCTGGACTAACAGAATAGCACCTTTAGGCACACTGCTGGAGTACGTGTCATCTCTTTAAAATTCAGAAGAGGAGTGTTTGTCGGATACACGTGAGCTGGCTCGTCCATACCCGCACCACTGTTGTCAAGGCTTCGGTCAGGAGGCCCTTTTGGAATTGAGTATATGTATGTATGTATATATATGCAAAGCAAAGATTCCTCAGTTCGGAAACGCACTCGAAACCGAGTTTAATTAGCAACAGGTGAATTCTGTATATATTGCATGCTGGGCATTGAAGTGCAAAGTTAGTTTTACTCACAGTGAGTTTTACAGTGCCTTTTAAAAAAATGTTTTATTATTTCCTTTGTAGGTTCTGTGCACTCTTACTTAGTTTGTGTGCTATCCCAGCCCTTCAGTGGGCCTCCGAGATGAGAAATGCTTGATAATTATGCCATCCGATTTCCATTTGGATACAAGAACAGTTCTGTGTCTCCATGGCCCCTTCCTCTTGTTGGGTGGTGCAGTTTCCATGGCTGAATGGCCGTACATTTGATGCAAAGCAAAGATTCCTCAGTTCGGAAACGCACTCGAAACCGGATTAGTAAAGGCAGACAAGCATTCCTTAGTTCAGATAATTTTCTTTGCCTTATGCGTTTCGGGGTAATACACTCCTTGTTCACAGGCATTTCACAGTACCGGCACAGAGTAGAAAAGACACTTTTCCCAGCGTGTTCGTTTTAGTAACATTATTTAATTAGCAACAGGTGAATTCTGTATATGTTGCATGCTGGGCATTGAAGTGCAAAGTTAGTTTTACTCACAGTGAGTTTTACAGTGCCTTTTTAATTTTTTTTTTTATTATTTCCTTTGTAGGTTCTGTGCACTCTTACTTAGTTTGTGTGCTGTCCCAGCCCTTCAGTGGGCCTCCGAGATGAGAAATGCTTGATAATTATGCCATCCGATTTCCATTTGGAGACTCAAACAGTTCTGTGTCTCTATGGCCCCTTCCTCTTGTTGGGTGGTGCAGTTTCCACGGCTGAATGGCCGTAAATTTGATGCAAAGCAAAGATCCCTCAGTTCAGAAACGCACTCGAAACCGGATTAGTAAAGGCAGACAAGCATTTCTTAGTTCAGATAATTTTCTTTGCCTTACGCGTTTCGGGGTAATACACTCCTTGTTCACAAGCATTTCACAGTACCGGCACAGAGTAGAAAAAACACTTTTCCCAGCCTGTTCGTTTTAGTAACATTATTTAATTAGCAACAGGTGAATTCTGTATATATTGCATGCTGGGCATTGAAGTGCAAAGTTAGTTTTACTCACAGTGAGTTTTTTAGTGCCTTTTAAAAAAAAAAAAGTTATTATTTCCTTTGTAGGTTCTGTGCACTCCACTCTTACTTAGTTTGTGTGCTGTCCCAGCCCTTCAGTGGGCCTCCGAGATGAGAAATGCTTGATAATTATGCCTTCCGATTTCCATTTGGAGACTCGAACAGTTCTGTGTCTCTATGGCCCCTTCCTCTTGTTGGGTGGTGCAGTTTCCACGGCTGAATGGCCGTAAATTTGATGCAAAGCAAAGATTCCTCAGTTCGGAAACGCACTCGAAACCGGATTAGTAAAGGCAGACAAGCATTCCTTAGTTGAGATAATTTTCTTTGCCTTACGCGTTTCGGGGTAATAAACTCCTTGTTCACAGGCCTTTCACAGTACCGGCACAGAGTAGAAAAGACACTTTTCCCAGCCTGTTGGTTTTAGTAACAATAAATTAGTAAGGAAGGCAAAGAAAATTATCTGAACTAAGGAATGCTTGTCTGCCTTTACTAATCCGGTTACGAGTGTGTTTCCGAACTGAGGAATCTTTGCTTTGCATATATATATATATATATATATATATATATATATATATATATATATATATATATATATATATATATATATATATATTACAACAAAGAGGTATCCCACCATTGAAAGCGCACTCCAGAAGACAGTCGAATTCCACTCTATTTCAGTAGATTTCTTTATTTCAAAAACCGGCAAGCAGCAACCTTCATAATTAAAGCCCTACGCGTTTCGGAATCACTTATTCCTTGATTACGGGCAGTTGCATGTTAATGAGGCAGAATGAGCAATGTCCGAGTCAAACTGTTTTTAAATCCTCTGGTGGCCAGCCCTCCAGTGGGCGTATTTTCACAAAAGGCATTCTGGGACTCGTGGTACACTTGCACAATAATTACACCCTTCAGTGGGTTCTGCCGCCTTAACATTGTAATTTTAGCATATTTAAAGCTCTCCAGTGAGCTACAGGCTGTGACCTCCGGTTCATTTAAATTATACTGCTCCTTCCGCTGTTCTGTGTTGAAGTCCAGTCTCCATACAGCAGACCTTTACTCCGATAAAGGCGGTGCAGCTTCCCTGACCGGGACTGGCCGGTTACATATTACAACAAAGAGGTATCCCACCATTGAAAGCGCACTCCAGAAGACAGTCGAATTCCACTCTATTTCAGTAGATTTCTTTATTTCAAAAACCGGCAAGCAGCAACCTTCATAATTAAAGCCCTACGCGTTTCGGAATCACTTATTCCTTGATCACGGGCAGTTGCATGTTAATGAGGCAGAATGAGCAATGTCCGAGTCAAACTGTTTTTAAATCCTCTGGTGGCCAGCCCTCCAGTGGGCGTATTTTCACAAAAGGCATTCTGGGACTCGTGGTACACTTGCACAATAATTACACCCTTCAGTGGGTTCTGCCGCCTTAACATTGTAATTTTAGCATATTTAAACGCACGCATGAACTTACTGAAAGGAGATAACTTACCTGCATAAACGGACTCCATGCCCCACAATGCATCCAGGGAGAGTGTAACTTCTACACGCCCATGGTGGGCGGGCATGTTCAATAAAATGCCGGAAATGAAATGCAGGTTTCACGTGTGCTGTTTATTGCCCAGGAAGAAGGGGCTTGAGGCCCTGAAACGCGTCGGCAGAGAAATAAATGTGCGCTATGAAAGCAGGCTGCATTACTAGGCTGGATGGCAGAACATCGTGAGTGATCCTCCAATGCTTCAGGGCAAATTGTTGATTCATATTGGTGCACGGCTGCCCGGCCATGGGAGGAAGCAACATCATCAGTTGGGACTGAGTGCATTTTTCCAGCTGATTGAGGCCGTAAGACTGAACTTATCAGGACTGTTACCGGCACGATGTTCCATATGCAAATTAAGCAGGCTTTCTAGTGCGTGACTCACTCAGAGGTTATAATGGAGTATAATGTTTAAACGCACGCATGAACTTACTGAAAGGAGATAACTTACCTGCATAAACGGACTCCATGCCCCACAATGCATCCAGGGAGAGTGTAACTCTACACGCCCATGGTGGGCGGGCATGTTCAATAAAATGCCGGAAATGAAATGCAGGTTTCACGTGTGCTGTTTATTGCCCAGGAAGAAGGGGCTTGAGGCCCTGAAACGCGTCGGCAGAGAAATAAATGTGCGCTATGAAAGCAGGCTGCATTACTAGGCTGGATGGCAGAACATCGTGAGTGATCCTCCAATGCTTCAGGGCAAATTGTTGATTCATATTGGTGCACGGCTGCCCGGCCGTGGGAGGAAGCAACATCATCAGTTGGGACTGAGTGCATTTTTCCAGCTGATTGAGGCCGTAAGACTGAACTTATCAGGACTGTTACCGACACGATGTTCCATATGCAAATTAAGCAGGCTTTCTAGTGCGTGACTCACTCAGAGGTTATAATGGAGTATAATGTTTAAACGCACGCATGAACTTACTGAAAGGAGATAACTTACCTGCATAAACGGACTCCATGCCCCACAATGCATCCAGGGAGAGTGTAACTTCTACACGCCCATGGTGGGCGGGCATGTTCAATAAAATGCCGGAAATGAAATGCAGGTTTCACGTGTGCTGTTTATTGCCCAGGAAGAAGGGGCTTGAGGCCCTGAAACGCGTCGGCAGAGAAATAAATGTGCGCTATGAAAGCAGGCTGCATTACTAGGCTGGATGGCAGAACATCGTGAGTGATCCTCCAATGCTTCAGGGCAAATTGTTGATTCATATTGGTGCACGGCTGCCCGGCCGTGGGAGGAAGCAACATCATCAGTTGGGACTGAGTGCATTTTTCCAGCTGATTGAGGCCGTAAGACTGAACTTATCAGGACTGTTACCGGCACGATGTTCCATATGCAAATTAAGCAGGCTTTCTAGTGCGTGACTCACTCAGAGGTTATAATGGAGTATAATGTTTAAACGCACGCATGAACTTACTGAAAGGAGATAACTTACCTGCATAAACGGACTCCATGCCCCACAATGCATCCAGGGAGAGTGTAACTTCTACACGCCCATGGTGGGCGGGCATGTTCAATAAAATGCCGGAAATGAAATGCAGGTTTCACGTGTGCTGTTTATTGCCCAGGAAGAAGGGGCTTGAGGCCCTGAAACGCGTCAGCAGAGAAATAAATGTGCGCTATGAAAGCAGGCTGCATTACTAGGCTGGATGGCAGAACATCGTGAGTGATCCTCCAATGCTTCAGGGCAAATTGTTGATTCATATTGGTGCACGGCTGCCCGGCCGTGGGAGGAAGCAACATCATCAGTTGGGACTGAGTGCATTTTTCCAGCTGATTGAGGCCGTAAGACTGAACTTATCAGGACTGTTACCGGCACGATGTTCCATATGCAAATTAAGCAGGCTTTCTAGTGCGTGACTCACTCAGAGGTTATAATGGAGTATAATGTTTAAACGCACGCATGAACTTACTGAAAGGAGATAACTTACCTTCATAAACGGACTCCATGCCCCACAATGCATCCAGGGAGAGTGTAACTTCTACACGCCCATGGTGGGCGGGCATGTTCAATAAAATGCCGGAAATGAAATGCAGGTTTCACGTGTGCTGTTTATTGCCCAGGAAGAAGGGGCTTGAGGCCCTGAAACGCGTCGGCAGAGAAATAAATGTGCGCTATGAAAGCAGGCTGCATTACTAGGCTGGATGGCAGAACATCGTGAGTGATCCTCCAATGCTTCAGGGCAAATTGTTGATTCATATATATATATATATATATATATATATATATATATATATATATATATATATATATATATATATATTACAACAAAGAGGTATCCCACCATTGAAAGCGCACTCCAGAAGACAGTCAAATTCCACTCTATTTCAGTAGATTTCTTTATTTCAAAAACCGGCAAGCAGCAACCTTCATAATTAAAGCCCTACGCGTTTCGGAATCACTTATTCCTTGATTACGGGCAGTTGCATGTTAATGAGGCAGAATGAGCAATGTCCGAGTCAAACTGTTTTTAAATCCTCTGGTGGCCAGCCCTCCAGTGGGCGTATTTTCACAAAAGGCATTCTGGGACTCGTGGTACACTTGCACAATAATTACACCCTTCAGTGGGTTCTGCCGCCTTAACATTGTAATTTTAGCATATTTAAAGCTCTCCAGTGAGCTACAGGCTGTGACCTCCGGTTCATTTAAATTATACTGCTCCTTCCGCTGTTCTGTGTTGAAGTCCAGTCTCCATACAGCAGACCTTTACTCCGATAAAGGCGGTGCAGCTTCCCCGACCGGGACTGGCCGGTTACATATTACAACAAAGAGGTATCCCACCATTGAAAGCGCACTCCAGAAGACAGTCGAATTCCACTCTATTTCAGTAGATTTCTTTATTTCAAAAACCGGCAAGCAGCAACCTTCATAATTAAAGCCCTACGCGTTTCGGAATCACTTATTCCTTGATCACGGGCAGTTGCATGTTAATGAGGCAGAATGAGCAATGTCCGAGTCAAACTGTTTTTAAATCCTCTGGTGGCCAGCCCTCCAGTGGGCGTATTTTCACAAAAGGCATTCTGGGACTCGTGGTACACTTGCACAATAATTACACCCTTCAGTGGGTTCTGCCGCCTTAACATTGTAATTTTAGCATATTTAAAGCTCTCCAGTGAGCTACAGGCTGTGACCTCCGGTTCATTTAAATTATACTGCTCCTTCCGCTGTTCTGTGTTGAAGTCCAGTCTCCATACAGCAGACCTTTACTCCGATAAAGGCGGTGCAGCTTCCCCGACCGGGACTGGCCGGTTACATATTACAACAAAGAGGTATCCCACCATTGAAAGCGCACTCCAGAAGACAGTCGAATTCCACTCTATTTCAGTAGATTTCTTTATTTCAAAAACCGGCAAGCAGCAACCTTCATAATTAAAGCCCTACGCGTTTCGGAATCACTTATTCCTTGATCACGGGCAGTTGCATGTTAATGAGGCAGAATGAGCAATGTCCGAGTCAAACTGTTTTTAAATCCTCTGGTGGCCAGCCCTCCAGTGGGCGTATTTTCACAAAAGGCATTCTGGGACTCGTGGTACACTTGCACAATAATTACACCCTTCAGTGGGTTCTGCCGCTTGCACTACCACCAAATGAAAATGATGGGCTGCTTCACACGGATTGACTGTGTTCGAAATTGCAGGCTAAAACAGGTTCTAAAAAGCAAACCGGAATCCTGTGCTTGACGCTCACTGGAGAGCATGATTTATGCAAATAATTAATGTTTTAATCGGCGGAATCCACCAGAGGATATTAATGAAAGGAGTGTAAAGACCACGAGTCCCAGAATGCTGTTATCATTAAAGCCACACCAGAGGGCGCAATTAAAAGGAGTGACTCGTGTTACACTCGCTTTTCCTGCCTACAGACATTGCATGGAGCCCGTGAGAAAGGAGCAGGAGCTCCGAAACGCGTAGGGCTGTTTAATCTGTGAGCACAGTGATGTCCTGTTTTAAAGAAATAAAGGTAACTGCTACAATGCGCAGGGTCCGCCTGTTTTTCCAAGTGCAGCCTCGTAGGGGGATAACTTTGTTTGCACATATAATCCGGCCAGTCCCGGCCGGGAGGCTTGCACTACCACCAAATGAAAATGATGGGCTGCTTCACACGGATTGACTGTGTTCGAAATTGCAGGCTAAAACAGGTTCTAAAAAGCAAACCGGAATCCTGTGCTTGACGCTCACTGGAGAGCATGATTTATGCAAATAATTAATGTTTTAATCGGCGGAATCCACCAGAGGATATTAATGAAAGGAGTGTAAAGACCACGAGTCCCAGAATGCTGTTATCATTAAAGCCACACCAGAGGGCGCAATTAAAAGGAGTGACTCGTGTTACACTCGCTTTTCCTGCCTACAGACATTGCATGGAGCCCGTGAGAAAGGAGCAGGAGCTCCGAAACGCGTAGGGCTGTTTAATCTGTGAGCACAGTGATGTCCTGTTTTAAAGAAATAAAGGTAACTGCTACAATGCGCAGGGTCCGCCTGTTTTTCCAAGTGCAGCCTCGTAGGGGGATAACTTTGTTTGCACATATAATCCGGCCAGTCCCGGCCGGGAGGCTTGCACTACCACCAAATGAAAATGATGGGCTGCTTCACACGGATTGACTGTGTTCGAAATTGCAGGCTAAAACAGGTTCTAAAAAGCAAACCGGAATCCTGTGCTTGACGCTCACTGGAGAGCATGATTTATGCAAATAATTAATGTTTTAATCGGCGGAATCCACCAGAGGATATTAATGAAAGGAGTGTAAAGACCACGAGTCCCAGAATGCTGTTATCATTAAAGCCACACCAGAGGGCGCAATTAAAAGGAGTGACTCGTGTTACACTCGCTTTTCCTGCCTACAGACATTGCATGGAGCCCGTGAGAAAGGAGCAGGAGCTCCGAAACGCGTAGGGCTGTTTAATCTGTGAGCACAGTGATGTCCTGTTTTAAAGAAATAAAGGTAACTGCTACAATGCGCAGGGTCCGCCTGTTTTTCCAAGTGCAGCCTCGTAGGGGGATAACTTTGTTTGCACAATATATATATATATTACCTACTGGCGGTCGCCAGTAGGTAATTATAGTTAGGACCACGTTTCCATAGGAAAAGCATTTTTTCATGTGCTTATAACTTTGGCGTCGGTTGACGAATCTTTACTGAAATTTTCCAAAATGTTTCTCTTTTTAGATCAGTTCCTATCTTCAAAGTTTGGGGGTGATTGGTCAAGGGGGGCTGAGAAAAAGGGGGTCCCAAAACGTGTTTTCTCCATGCAATTTCCATAGGAAACTTTAGACAAGGCTACAGATCAAACTGCTGAACGGAATTATGCCAAATTTGGCAGGGAGAAAGGTCTTGGTCCAGAAAGCACGCTTTTGTTTAAATGGGGTAAATCCGTTCAGTAGTTTTTGAGAAATATCAAATTTTACAGATATCGATATTTGAGAATTCTGACTTTCTGATTGGCTGAGGGGTTACGAGCACGAGCTTGCGGCTCATTGGCTGTGAACGGTTGAAACTAGGAAGTGTTGGCAGCCATTTTGTGACTCACTTGAAAGGAGAAGGGGGAAAAAAAGAGAAAAATTGTATAAGAGGGTATAGTAGGAACACTGTGGAGTTACTTTAAGCAGTATGTACGGTGCAGAGGCAGGGAGTTTGAATGTTGCGTTGGCCGTGGAAATCACGTCCGTAGAACAACAGTGCACGGTATTGCGGCAAGGTTGCGTAGGCTCTGGAAAGCCTGTCGGGAAAACATTGAGCCATATTGCGACAAGCAGTGTGTAGGGTGCACACACAGGTAGTGTGAATGTTGCGTAGGCCGTGGAAATCACGCCTGCAAAACAACGATGCGCGGTATTGCGGCAATGCTCAGTAGGCTGTGGAAATCATATCGGGAAAACAACAATGCGCCGTATTGCGGCCTTCCTTTAATATAATGCAGAGTAATGTTTACTTATAATGTGGTGTTCACTTTTATCACGGATAGTGTCACTTTGTTAGAGGAAATGTAATATTATGTGGGAGGGCGTGTTCTCTCCCTGTGCGTGGAACAAAATTAACGTTTAATTGGCTGAGGTGTTGCAACAACGAGCTCAATGTTCATTGGCTGCGAAACATTGAAAGTAGAAGTGTTTCCAGCCATTCCCTTCCCCTCCGCGGAGTAGCAAGGACAGCTGATTGGCTCAGATGTTCCAAGGAGGACCTTCCAGACCTTAATGTTCATTGGCTGCGAACCATTGAAAGTAGAAGTGTTGCCAGCCATTCCCTTCCCCTCCGCGGAGTAGGAGGGACATCTGATTGGCTGACGTGTTCCAAGGAGGACCTTCCCAAGCTTAATGTTGATTGGCTGTAAACCATTGAAAGTAGAAGTGTTGTCAGCCATTCCCTTCCCCTCCGCGGAGTATCAGGGACATCTGATTGGCTAACGTGTTCCAAGGAGGACCTTCCCAAGCTTTTGTTCATTGGCTGTGAAGCATTAAAAGTAGAAGTGATGGCAGCCATTCCCTCCCCTTCTGCGGAACACCATGGACATTTTATTGACTAAAGTGTTCCGAGTACAAGTTTGCTCCTTATTGGATGGGAACGGTTCACTGTTGTCAGCCATTTTGTGACGCACTTCAAAGGAGTACGGGAAAACAAAGTAGTAGAGGGGAGGGTAGGAACACTATTAACTCTGTACAGTGGTCACAAGGTGGTGGACAGGGACTGTGAATGTAAAAATTGTTTTTTATATATTTTAAGGGACATTTATATAATTTGCGTGGGGCCTACAAATCACGTCGGGAAAATAACAGTGTGTTGCGGTCTTCTTTTTATTAAGTCAGCGGGTGGGATACTTCACAGGAGCAGTATTTACTTATAATGTGGTGTTTACTTTTCTGACGGGGAGTGCTACATCTTTGGAGCAAATATTATAATTTGGAGGAGGGTGTTGAAAAGAAAGCGCGCTGTTGCGGTCTTTATTTAAATAAGGTTCTGAGTAAGCTACTTCTCGGGAGCAATGTTTACTTATAATGTATAGTTATAGTGCGGTGCTTACTTCTGTTGCGGGTAGTGCTATTTCCTTGCAGCAAAATAGTAGGTGTGGTTGCGCTGCAAAAAATTAAGTCTAGGTTTGAAACAGTTTTTATTAAGCAATCACAAATATACTTTCTTAGGAAAGTGTAGCTGTATATATCAGAGGGGTGACAAATAAAAACGCAATTCATAAAATATCCTTTAAGCGTGGCCACACCCTCCTTTTTTTGTCGCCTATAGTTTGTAAAAGTGTTGCCCCATATTCTTGTTAATATAAGAGGGCATCAGTTACTTTTAGATAAAGTAGAAAAGAAGTGCTACAAGAAACACTCCCGCACTACATCATCTCAGGTCACAACAACAATAACAAGTAAAAAACAGTTAAACACAAATGACGTCATATTACCTAGAAATGTACACTTCATCAAAACATTAAATAAAGCACTATGTATACAATTTTTTTTTAGGGACTACTATTTTATAAAATATTAGCAGTGTTACAAACTGTGAGGTAGTAAGTTATCAACGGAAATAACTGTAGTAAATGTTGTTAATTTCTCGCAGAGATAGATCTCCAACCCCTCTGAAGTACTATAAGTTCACAGTATTAAAATGTACAGGGTGAGTTTATAGTATTCCACAGGAGAAGAAGAATAAGGAGCACAACAAAAAAAACAAAATTTTTACAATCTCTATTCAGTAGAAGTCGGGAAAGTTTTGTCGTAGTGCTTAGAGGTTGCTCACTGCTCTGCTAACAGATCACGTACTCGTTTAAGAATATATAGGAAAGTAGTAATATATACAATACTATTCCTATATATTCTATAGGGAAGAACGAGAATAGGAACCACAACAAAGAAAAAGAGAAATACGAAAATATCAATTAAGAAATGTAGGGTTTATCAAAGGCATTCAGTAAAAAATATCTATGTAAACAATCTTTTTTTAAACTGCAATTTCGAACAATATTCTCACTGTAAAAATATCTGATCAAGTAAGTTATAAAGGTCAGTAAGCTGTATTTCAGATGGTTTACTCCTGGCGGCGACAAATCTCCAATTCCTCTTGTGTGAAAATATGACACTCTACTACAATATAGATAGTTTCACTGATGCCATACAAAAAAGGAAAAGGAAAATAAAGTCATAACCACAAAACAAGATCAATAACGAAATATTTTTCAGCGGTGAATATGTTCCAAGCTTTTTTTTCCGGAACTTCAAAATCTTTCGTCTTCACGCCGACGGCTCATAAACTCCTCTCAGATCATAATGACTGTGAATCTTATAATATACATATTCACAGTATATGATTAAAGGGGGGAAACAGAGGGGCCGATTCCGATCTCGGCCGGTAGGGCTCCGAATCGGATTCGGCTTAACCGGATCCGATTCGGAGCCCTATTTCCCGACCGATCCGTACGCGCGTCCGGGCGAGCGAGTACGATGCGTATTCGCCGACCGACTCGTCCCGGCGTCCCGACCGCTCCGACCGACTCGATCCCGGGTCGAACCGCACCGACCGACTCGCACGGACACGACTCGCACCGCGCAATGGAGACGTTCCCCGGCCGGGTAAGTACGATGCGCGCCGCGAGCAGTCCGACCGAGCCGCGCACTCCGGCTCGAAAGAGCTGTCGGAGCCGTACTTTGGGGGTCCGTGTCGGACCCCCTGTACGCGTGAGCCGCGCGAGTCGCACACAGGGGGGACCCATGGGTCCCCCTACCTGTGCGTGTACGGCGTGAATCGCTTCGCCGCGTACACGCTGTAGGGGGCGCACTTGTCCGCATCGCACCCATTGAGTCAATGGGAGCCCGCGTACGCGTTGTACGACAGGCTCCCATTGACTTCAATGGGAGTCCGACCGACTTCGAGTCCGGTGGCATACGTGCGCATCGTACTCGTTCGGTCGGACTGCACGAGTCCGATTCGGTCGGAAATCTCTCCGGGTCCGGCTCGGTCGTGGAGATTTCCGGCCCGAATCGGAATCGGCCCCAGAGTAAGAAGGAGAAGCTGTTTACGTTACATATGAATCTTTAGTCTTCGCGTCGACGGGTCACCAACACCTCTGAAGTTTGCTATACTCTGATTATTACAATGTACATAGTCACAGTATATAACCTCAAAGGAGCCAGAAAAGGAACAGTGTTTCCTCTATTCTGGGTGTTTCTCAATACAAGCTGCTGACGTTACATATAAATGGCAAAAACAACCAATAACACTTTTTTCGTAATACAAATCTTTAAATATTCACAAATAGCTACGTATTATAAATATCTACTATGCCATAATCAAACAACTTACAACTCCGTAATATGTTTTGTTGTCGCAAAAGAAGAATCTGACGCTAGAAAAGGGAACCTGCATCACAGAATGGACACGTGTAAATAACTCGCAAAAACGAAACTAATCGAACAATGGGTGTGGTTTATATACTTTTTGGTTATTGAGTAGTCTATGGAAGGAAGATGCGGCTCCGCCCATTTAGATGTCACGTTTTACAGTTGACACGTGCTCCCGTTTTCACTGTTTCACTTGTGCATATGTTGGGAAAAGTTACAAAATGTGAAGAGGTAAAGGTTTCGCTTTCGATCCTCATAAGTATAAGTTGCTTAATATGTACATACGTTGGAGAGCTTAAAAACTGTTACCCAGCAAACCGTGCCATTTCCTTTCTCGTGACTAAAAACATCTATTAATTGCCGTCATTCTAAATAGAAGATAAAAAAAAAAAATCATTCAGAATAGAAGAAAAAAAAGTATGTGGTAATATTTCTCATCACTATGGTTTTAAATTAAAAAAATACCAGCATTTGTAAAGCGTACAGGTACCCCCGGAAAGGTGTGCCAGCGCTCGGGGCGTCGGGAAGATTAAGCAAGGTGTTGCCCACAGTGAGATAGTGGTGGGCTAACGTGCCGCTGAATCGAACTGTGAACGCTGTTTTTCGAAGTCAGGTATCATAGCTGCTGCGTCACACTTTTTCCACACTTATATGTTAATTACTGCTAATTAAGTTTTAAACATTGTTAAATTATAACTTATAACAGACTACTGTTACAGTTAGTTTTTCACTACAAAAAGTGTGCACGTCTTTTTAAAATTTACTTAAAAACAATATAGGTTTCAGGGACATTGTAGTTAGAAATCAGCATTTATAAAACCTTTGAAATTCACTGAAAGAAACATAGTCATCAGTGATGTCATCAGTGATGTCATTTGAGATGTCATCAGTGATGTCATCAATGATGTCACTGACCATGCCATGAATGATGTAATATGTGACGTCATAAGCAGTGCATTGCGGGGGCGTGAGTTATAGTTAGCTGAACTAACTATAATGGTGGAATTTCTATGGTTTTGTACGAGTGAAATGTACAGCTAACTACAACGTCCCTGAAACCTATGGTTTTTTCAGTAAAGAAATATCTCGCAAACACGCATTTTGAAAGCGCAAACAGCCCAAAAATTCCACGAAGCCGCGGAACGCGAAATTACCCAAATTCCGCAAATTCCGTGAGCGGAACGGAATTAACCGCCCAGGCCTAGTGTGTGCACACCAGCCGGCAAGGGCTGCCTGGTGCAGTCAGAAATCGACAACAGTGTACATCGTAAAGGACACAACCATTCAACCATAAAGGCCCCATGACTTGTGCTGCACAGAGTTAGTGGCCCCAGATGCACAGCATCCTGCACGGGCCTACCGCCACGGGCCGCTGACTTGCGGGGCACTGCGGCAGGTCCACGAGTGCAGAGCAGGTTTCCGTAGATGACAAAGGGGTTTGTCGGGAGTGTCTCGGTGGACAGTGGAAGGTGTACCCCCAGGGCATGATGCAGAGGGCAGAACCACGCTGAAACAGTCGCTATGGTGGAGATGAATGGAACAGACACATGTCGGACACCAAGTCCGGTCCAGCCAGATGAAGATGCAGAAAACCACCAGGCCATGGACTCAGATGCCACCAAGGTCCAACCAGATAGAGCCCATGACTCATTGCGCACAGAGTTAGTGGCACCAGTGCTGTTAGGGGATGCCGCCTGCGATGAGGCGTGTCCGATGGTGTGGACTCCTCCACATCTTACCCAAGGCACAGTTCCACATGTGTGACCTACTGGACCGCAGTGTAGGCCTGAGGCAGCGGTCAGCACGGGCCATTCACCGAGTGTCACCGGCTTAGGTTGGATGGCCCCATTGGCCTGCGTAGTTCAGGTTCAGTGGACTTGCGGTGAACAGGGTTGATGGCACCAGGTCAGTTGTTGATAGTGTTCAATCACCTCCGTGACTCTGATCCAGCTTTCGTCTGGACTGATCCGCATCTTCCTCTCCGTGCATTCACTGGTGTGGACTCTGCCATTCATGATTCGCGACTAGGTGCTGGATGTGGGACCTACTAGTCCGCAGGGTAGGCCTGAGCCCTCATCCATGTGTTGCCGGCTTGCATTGAACAGGGTTAGTGGCACCACGTGTCGCCGGCTTGCGCTGAACAGGGTTGGTGGCACCACGTGTCACAGGCCTGCGATATGGAATTATGCCTCACTGATCGAAGGGAGTCTGGTGCTGTGGCCGCTGCCATGGACTTGGGGTCACTGCCATTCAGGACTCAGGACACAGTTCCACATGTGGGACCTACTGGAGCGCAGAGTAGGCCTGAGCCCTCATCCACGTGTCGCCGGCTTGCGTTGCACAGGGTTAGTGGCACCACGTGTCGCCGGCTTGCATTGAACAGGGTTAGTGGCATCATGTGTCGCCGGCTTGCGTTGAACAGGTTTGGTGGCACCACGTGTCGCAGGCCTGTGATATGGAATTATGCCTCACTGATCGAAGGGAGTCTGGTGCTGTGGCCGCTGCCACAGACTTGGGGTCAGTGCCATTCAGGACTCAGGACACAGTTCCACATGTGGGACCTACTGGGCCAAAGAGGACGCCGGTGGAGTATGTAAATGAGAAAGGAGTAATGTGGGCCAGCGTTGGGGGGCCAGCGATGGTCTGCGGATGCTGCAGAGGTCGCGGGACTGGTGCTTGGAGCTTGCACCGGCACGTGGTGGGCCCTCTTTGACACACGCCGGTGTAGGCAGGTGAGCGGAGCCTCGTTGGTGCGCTGGGGCAGGCTTGACGGGTCTGGGGACCAGCGGCCCGCGGTGCAGCAGGCGCACAGTGATGCAGGCCCCGCCACGCTCGGCGCTGGACTCGTGGTGGGCTGAGAGGCGCCGCCCTAGTTGATGCATTGTCCATTCCGAATGAGAACCACGCCCAGTGAGACAGGCTTTTTGTTCACACCCCTATGCAGGCCTGGCGTACGCAGGTCCAACCCACTACGCACGCGCATGCAGGGGGGACGTAACGTGCGACATTTCCGCGTTCTGCCCCACAGCCTATGGGGACATGGTAGCATCCACTGGCCACTACACTCCATGCACCAGCAGTTGATCTCCACATGGCCATTTCCATGGTTTGCACTCTGTGGTCTGTCAGGCACCTCCACGCCACACCTGGCATTGGGTAGGTTGACATTCCTTAGTCACTTGCCACTCTCGCACATGCCTGCTCCATGCCTCTCCTCACGTCCTGCTATTGTGTGTCTGTGGTGCCTTGCCGTGGCTGGGTTGTGGGCATGGCAAGGCCAGATTCCCAATGGAGTCGTGTTCTCGTGTCTGGTCGGTTGGCATGTTGTGTGTCATGTTGAATGTAGTTGTGCTGCGTGCCCATTGCCAGTGTTGTGAGTTGCATGACCGTGGGCTGGAGGTGTGTGGTGTGTTCATTTTGGACTTACCAACGGGCACTGCATTTCCATGGGTGCCATCCTGGGAGCGCTGGGTGATGATGGACTGTCAGGAGATGTGAGAATCATGCACTCTGCCTGGGGAGTTGGCCACGACGTTGTTGAGGAGTCCCGGGCAGTCCACTATTGCCTGCACATTCCAGGTATGCGTGTGCTTTCTGTTGTGGTAGTTGTGTGCAGTGTCGGCAGGGGGCACGAGGGGTACATGTGTGCAGTTGATTGGCCCTGACACATGAGGGAATCCAGCTATGGCGTAGGGGCCTTGCTTGGTCTCCAGCTGCTCCTGCGCAGTGTGGGTGACGTGGAGGTGCTGGGGTACCAGGCTGATATTGGCATCCAGGACAGGTGTGATGACCTTGGATGGGGCTGGCTGTGTGACTCCTCCGACTCTGGCAGTTGTGGGTTGGATGGTACCAGAGGCCGACATGTGCTGCGCAGCCGGCAGCTTTGAATGCGGAGGGATGTTGGTTGTCCGCTGGGTTGGTACCATCAGCAGGTGGGGGATGTGGGTCAGGATGCGGGGGATGGTTGTCCTTTTGGGCCTCTGGTGGGCAATGTCGCCCTCTGGCGTTAGGTCTGGGCGGCAGTTGCGTTTCAGGTGGGTCCGCTGTCTTTGTGTACGCTGCCTCTGTGGTGTTCCCGGGGGGGCGGGATGGGTCCTGGGGTGGTGGCGGGCCTGGGGTGGGTGTTGTGGCCCTCATGGGTCTCGGAGCTGCATGATCATTGTCTCCATGGCATCTCTGGGTCTTCAGATGTGGCTCTTGGCTGGGCTCCCTTTCATGCTGCAGGTAGTCGTCCTGCTTAACACCAACAAAAGGCAGGTGTTTAATCCCTGCTGCTGCCGCGGCTTATCGCCAGTTTTTGGTTGTCATCGCAGATCTGGCAGTTCGTTGTGAAAGTGGTGTTGTGGTTTTTTCGTGTGTTTTTGCACGGGAACACCTACTCTGCATCTCATTAGGGTTAGTTGGTGGTGTCCACCGTGGAGATAAATTTTGGGGCAGTTGTCGCGGGAATACTGGGGATGTCTGCAGTGTGCACCCACTTGTGAATGGGGTGTTAAATCTATCTCCACTTTTGATGGGTTAAGGTGGAGATATATCGGCGGTAGGTCCTTGTGAATATGCCCCCCGTGTGTTTTAAAACAGCGCATGTCACCCATGATCAAGGCATCAGGCACGCCGAAACATGTAGGGCATTTTCTCTATTGCATTTGCTGTTCATGGTGTCTGGACTAACAGAATAGCACCTTTAGGCACACTGCTGGAGTACGTGTCATCTCTTTAAAATTCAGAAGAGGAGTGTTTGTCGGATACACGTGAGCTGGCTCGTCCATACCCGCACCACTGTTGTCAAGGCTTCGGTCAGGAGGCCCTTTTGGAATTGAGTATATGTATGTATGTATATATATGCAAAGCAAAGATTCCTCAGTTCGGAAACGCACTCGAAACCGAGTTTAATTAGCAACAGGTGAATTCTGTATATATTGCATGCTGGGCATTGAAGTGCAAAGTTAGTTTTACTCACAGTGAGTTTTACAGTGCCTTTTAAAAAAAGGTTTTATTATTTCCTTTGTAGGTTCTGTGCACTCTTACTTAGTTTGTGTGCTATCCCAGCCCTTCAGTGGGCCTCCGAGATGAGAAATGCTTGATAATTATGCCATCCGATTTCCATTTGGATACAAGAACAGTTCTGTGTCTCCATGGCCCCTTCCTCTTGTTGGGTGGTGCAGTTTCCATGGCTGAATGGCCGTACATTTGATGCAAAGCAAAGATTCCTCAGTTCGGAAACGCACTCGAAACCGGATTAGTAAAGGCAGACAAGCATTCCTTAGTTCAGATAATTTTCTTTGCCTTATGCGTTTCGGGGTAATACACTCCTTGTTCACAGGCATTTCACAGTACCGGCACAGAGTAGAAAAGACACTTTTCCCAGCGTGTTCGTTTTAGTAACATTATTTAATTAGCAACAGGTGAATTCTGTATATGTTGCATGCTGGGCATTGAAGTGCAAAGTTAGTTTTACTCACAGTGAGTTTTACAGTGCCTTTTTAATTTTTTTTTTATTATTTCCTTTGTAGGTTCTGTGCACTCTTACTTAGTTTGTGTGCTGTCCCAGCCCTTCAGTGGGCCTCCGAGATGAGAAATGCTTGATAATTATGCCATCCGATTTCCATTTGGAGACTCAAACAGTTCTGTGTCTCTATGGCCCCTTCCTCTTGTTGGGTGGTGCAGTTTCCACGGCTGAATGGCCGTAAATTTGATGCAAAGCAAAGATCCCTCAGTTCAGAAACGCACTCGAAACCGGATTAGTAAAGGCAGACAAGCATTTCTTAGTTCAGATAATTTTCTTTGCCTTACGCGTTTCGGGGTAATACACTCCTTGTTCACAAGCATTTCACAGTACCGGCACAGAGTAGAAAAACACTTTTCCCAGCCTGTTCGTTTTAGTAACATTATTTAATTAGCAACAGGTGAATTCTGTATATATTGCATGCTGGGCATTGAAGTGCAAAGTTAGTTTTACTCACAGTGAGTTTTTTAGTGCCTTTTAAAAAAAAAAAAAGTTATTATTTCCTTTGTAGGTTCTGTGCACTCCACTCTTACTTAGTTTGTGTGCTGTCCCAGCCCTTCAGTGGGCCTCCGAGATGAGAAATGCTTGATAATTATGCCTTCCGATTTCCATTTGGAGACTCGAACAGTTCTGTGTCTCTATGGCCCCTTCCTCTTGTTGGGTGGTGCAGTTTCCACGGCTGAATGGCCGTAAATTTGATGCAAAGCAAAGATTCCTCAGTTCGGAAACGCACTCGAAACCGGATTAGTAAAGGCAGACAAGCATTCCTTAGTTGAGATAATTTTCTTTGCCTTACGCGTTTCGGGGTAATAAACTCCTTGTTCACAGGCCTTTCACAGTACCGGCACAGAGTAGAAAAGACACTTTTCCCAGCCTGTTGGTTTTAGTAACAATAAATTAGTAAGGAAGGCAAAGAAAATTATCTGAACTAAGGAATGCTTGTCTGCCTTTACTAATCCGGTTACGAGTGTGTTTCCGAACTGAGGAATCTTTGCTTTGCATATATATATATATATATATATATATATATATATATATATATATATAAATATATATATATATATATATATATATATTACAACAAAGAGGTATCCCACCATTGAAAGCGCACTCCAGAAGACAGTCGAATTCCACTCTATTTCAGTAGATTTCTTTATTTCAAAAACCGGCAAGCAGCAACCTTCATAATTAAAGCCCTACGCGTTTCGGAATCACTTATTCCTTGATTACGGGCAGTTGCATGTTAATGAGGCAGAATGAGCAATGTCCGAGTCAAACTGTTTTTAAATCCTCTGGAGGCCAGCCCTCCAGTGGGCGTATTTTCACAAAAGGCATTCTGGGACTCGTGGTACACTTGCACAATAATTACACCCTTCAGTGGGTTCTGCCGCCTTAACATTGTAATTTTAGCATATTTAAAGCTCTCCAGTGAGCTACAGGCTGTGACCTCCGGTTCATTTAAATTATACTGCTCCTTCCGCTGTTCTGTGTTGAAGTCCAGTCTCCATACAGCAGACCTTTACTCCGATAAAGGCGGTGCAGCTTCCCTGACCGGGACTGGCCGGTTACATATTACAACAAAGAGGTATCCCACCATTGAAAGCGCACTCCAGAAGACAGTCGAATTCCACTCTATTTCAGTAGATTTCTTTATTTCAAAAACCGGCAAGCAGCAACCTTCATAATTAAAGCCCTACGCGTTTCGGAATCACTTATTCCTTGATCACGGGCAGTTGCATGTTAATGAGGCAGAATGAGCAATGTCCGAGTCAAACTGTTTTTAAATCCTCTGGTGGCCAGCCCTCCAGTGGGCGTATTTTCACAAAAGGCATTCTGGGACTCGTGGTACACTTGCACAATAATTACACCCTTCAGTGGGTTCTGCCGCCTTAACATTGTAATTTTAGCATATTTAAACGCACGCATGAACTTACTGAAAGGAGATAACTTACCTGCATAAACGGACTCCATGCCCCACAATGCATCCAGGGAGAGTGTAACTTCTACACGCCCATGGTGGGCGGGCATGTTCAATAAAATGCCGGAAATGAAATGCAGGTTTCACGTGTGCTGTTTATTGCCCAGGAAGAAGGGGCTTGAGGCCCTGAAACGCGTCGGCAGAGAAATAAATGTGCGCTATGAAAGCAGGCTGCATTACTAGGCTGGATGGCAGAACATCGTGAGTGATCCTCCAATGCTTCAGGGCAAATTGTTGATTCATATTGGTGCACGGCTGCCCGGCCATGGGAGGAAGCAACATCATCAGTTGGGACTGAGTGCATTTTTCCAGCTGATTGAGGCCGTAAGACTGAACTTATCAGGACTGTTACCGGCACGATGTTCCATATGCAAATTAAGCAAGCTTTCTAGTGCGTGACTCACTCAGAGGTTATAATGGAGTATAATGTTTAAACGCACGCATGAACTTACTGAAAGGAGATAACTTACCTGCATAAACGGACTCCATGCCCCACAATGCATCCAGGGAGAGTGTAACTTCTACACGCCCATGGTGGGCGGGCATGTTCAATAAAATGCCGGAAATGAAATGCAGGTTTCACGTGTGCTGTTTATTGCCCAGGAAGAAGGGGCTTGATGCCCTGAAACGCGTCGGCAGAGAAATAAATGTGCGCTATGAAAGCAGGCTGCATTACTAGGCTGGATGGCAGAACATCGTGAGTGATCCTCCAATGCTTCAGGGCAAATTGTTGATTCATATTGGTGCACGGCTGCCCGGCCGTGGGAGGAAGCAACATCATCAGTTGGGACTGAGTGCATTTTTCCAGCTGATTGAGGCCGTAAGACTGAACTTATCAGGACTGTTACCGACACGATGTTCCATATGCAAATTAAGCAGGCTTTCTAGTGCGTGACTCACTCAGAGGTTATAATGGAGTATAATGTTTAAACGCACGCATGAACTTACTGAAAGGAGATAACTTACCTGCATAAACGGACTCCATGCCCCACAATGCATCCAGGGAGAGTGTAACTTCTACACGCCCATGGTGGGCGGGCATGTTCAATAAAATGCCGGAAATGAAATGCAGGTTTCACGTGTGCTGTTTATTGCCCAGGAAGAAGGGGCTTGAGGCCCTGAAACGCGTCGGCAGAGAAATAAATGTGCGCTATGAAAGCAGGCTGCATTACTAGGCTGGATGGCAGAACATCGTGAGTGATCCTCCAATGCTTCAGGGCAAATTGTTGATTCATATTGGTGCACGGCTGCCCGGCCGTGGGAGGAAGCAACATCATCAGTTGGGACTGAGTGCATTTTTCCAGCTGATTGAGGCCGTAAGACTGAACTTATCAGGACTGTTACCGGCACGATGTTCCATATGCAAATTAAGCAGGCTTTCTAGTGCGTGACTCACTCAGAGGTTATAATGGAGTATAATGTTTAAACGCACGCATGAACTTACTGAAAGGAGATAACTTACCTGCATAAACGGACTCCATGCCCCACAATGCATCCAGGGAGAGTGTAACTTCTACACGCCCATGGTGGGCGGGCATGTTCAATAAAATGCCGGAAATGAAATGCAGGTTTCACGTGTGCTGTTTATTGCCCAGGAAGAAGGGGCTTGAGGCCCTGAAACGCGTCGGCAGAGAAATAAATGTGCGCTATGAAAGCAGGCTGCATTACTAGGCTGGATGGCAGAACATCGTGAGTGATCCTCCAATGCTTCAGGGCAAATTGTTGATTCATATTGGTGCACGGCTGCCCGGCCGTGGGAGGAAGCAACATCATCAGTTGGGACTGAGTGCATTTTTCCAGCTGATTGAGGCCGTAAGACTGAACTTATCAGGACTGTTACCGGCACGATGTTCCATATGCAAATTAAGCAGGCTTTCTAGTGCGTGACTCACTCAGAGGTTATAATGGAGTATAATGTTTAAACGCACGCATGAACTTACTGAAAGGAGATAACTTACCTTCATAAACGGACTCCATGCCCCACAATGCATCCAGGGAGAGTGTAACTTCTACACGCCCATGGTGGGCGGGCATGTTCAATAAAATGCCGGAAATGAAATGCAGGTTTCACGTGTGCTGTTTATTGCCCAGGAAGAAGGGGCTTGAGGCCCTGAAACGCGTCGGCAGAGAAATAAATGTGCGCTATGAAAGCAGGCTGCATTACTAGGCTGGATGGCAGAACATCGTGAGTGATCCTCCAATGCTTCAGGGCAAATTGTTGATTCATATATATATATATATATATATATATATATATATATATATATATTACAACAAAGAGGTATCCCACCATTGAAAGCGCACTCCAGAAGACAGTCAAATTCCACTCTATTTCAGTAGATTTCTTTATTTCAAAAACCGGCAAGCAGCAACCTTCATAATTAAAGCCCTACGCGTTTCGGAATCACTTATTCCTTGATTACGGGCAGTTGCATGTTAATGAGGCAGAATGAGCAATGTCCGAGTCAAACTGTTTTTAAATCCTCTGGTGGCCAGCCCTCCAGTGGGCGTATTTTCACAAAAGGCATTCTGGGACTCGTGGTACACTTGCACAATAATTACACCCTTCAGTGGGTTCTGCCACCTTAACATTGTAATTTTAGCATATTTAAAGCTCTCCAGTGAGCTACAGGCTGTGACCTCCGGTTCATTTAAATTATACTGCTCCTTCCGCTGTTCTGTGTTGAAGTCCAGTCTCCATACAGCAGACCTTTACTCCGATAAAGGCGGTGCAGCTTCCCCGACCGGGACTGGCCGGTTACATATTACAACAAAGAGGTATCCCACCATTGAAAGCGCACTCCAGAAGACAGTCGAATTCCACTCTATTTCAGTAGATTTCTTTATTTCAAAAACCGGCAAGCAGCAACCTTCATAATTAAAGCCCTACGCGTTTCGGAATCACTTATTCCTTGATCACGGGCAGTTGCATGTTAATGAGGCAGAATGAGCAATGTCCGAGTCAAACTGTTTTTAAATCCTCTGGTGGCCAGCCCTCCAGTGGGCGTATTTTCACAAAAGGCATTCTGGGACTCGTGGTACACTTGCACAATAATTACACCCTTCAGTGGGTTCTGCCGCCTTAACATTGTAATTTTAGCATATTTAAAGCTCTCCAGTGAGCTACAGGCTGTGACCTCCGGTTCATTTAAATTATACTGCTCCTTCCGCTGTTCTGTGTTGAAGTCCAGTCTCCATACAGCAGACCTTTACTCCGATAAAGGCGGTGCAGCTTCCCGACCGGGACTGGCCGGTTACATATTACAACAAAGAGGTATCCCACCATTGAAAGCGCACTCCAGAAGACAGTCGAATTCCACTCTATTTCAGTAGATTTCTTTATTTCAAAAACCGGCAAGCAGCAACCTTCATAATTAAAGCCCTACGCGTTTCGGAATCACTTATTCCTTGATCACGGGCAGTTGCATGTTAATGAGGCAGAATGAGCAATGTCCGAGTCAAACTGTTTTTAAATCCTCTGGTGGCCAGCCCTCCAGTGGGCGTATTTTCACAAAAGGCATTCTGGGACTCGTGGTACACTTGCACAATAATTACACCCTTCAGTGGGTTCTGCCGCTTGCACTACCACCAAATGAAAATGATGGGCTGCTTCACACGGATTGACTGTGTTTGAAATTGCAGGCTAAAACAGGTTCTAAAAAGCAAACCGGAATCCTGTGCTTGACGCTCACTGGAGAGCATGATTTATGCAAATAATTAATGTTTTAATCGGCGGAATCCACCAGAGGATATTAATGAAAGGAGTGTAAAGACCACGAGTCCCAGAATGCTGTTATCATTAAAGCCACACCAGAGGGCGCAATTAAAAGGAGTGACTCGTGTTACACTCGCTTTTCCTGCCTACAGACATTGCATGGAGCCCGTGAGAAAGGAGCAGGAGCTCCGAAACGCGTAGGGCTGTTTAATCTGTGAGCACAGTGATGTCCTGTTTTAAAGAAATAAAGGTAACTGCTACAATGCGCAGGGTCCGCCTGTTTTTCCAAGTGCAGCCTCGTAGGGGGATAACTTTGTTTGCACATATAATCCGGCCAGTCCCGGCCGGGAGGCTTGCACTACCACCAAATGAAAATGATGGGCTGCTTCACACGGATTGACTGTGTTCGAAATTGCAGGCTAAAACAGGTTCTAAAAAGCAAACCGGAATCCTGTGCTTGACGCTCACTGGAGAGCATGATTTATGCAAATAATTAATGTTTTAATCGGCGGAATCCACCAGAGGATATTAATGAAAGGAGTGTAAAGACCACGAGTCCCAGAATGCTGTTATCATTAAAGCCACACCAGAGGGCGCAATTAAAAGGAGTGACTCGTGTTACACTCGCTTTTCCTGCCTACAGACATTGCATGGAGCCCGTGAGAAAGGAGCAGGAGCTCCGAAACGCGTAGGGCTGTTTAATCTGTGAGCACAGTGATGTCCTGTTTTAAAGAAATAAAGGTAACTGCTACAATGCGCAGGGTCCGCCTGTTTTTCCAAGTGCAGCCTCGTAGGGGGATAACTTTGTTTGCACATATAATCCGGCCAGTCCCGGCCGGGAGGCTTGCACTACCACCAAATGAAAATGATGGGCTGCTTCACACGGATTGACTGTGTTCGAAATTGCAGGCTAAAACAGGTTCTAAAAAGCAAACCGGAATCCTGTGCTTGACGCTCACTGGAGAGCATGATTTATGCAAATAATTAATGTTTTAATCGGCGGAATCCACCAGAGGATATTAATGAAAGGAGTGTAAAGACCACGAGTCCCAGAATGCTGTTATCATTAAAGCCACACCAGAGGGCGCAATTAAAAGGAGTGACTCGTGTTACACTCGCTTTTCCTGCCTACAGACATTGCATGGAGCCCGTGAGAAAGGAGCAGGAGCTCCGAAACGCGTAGGGCTGTTTAATCTGTGAGCACAGTGATGTCCTGTTTTAAAGAAATAAAGGTAACTGCTACAATGCGCAGGGTCCGCCTGTTTTTCCAAGTGCAGCCTCGTAGGGGGATAACTTTGTTTGCACAATATATATATATATTACCTACTGGCGGTCGCCAGTAGGTAATTATAGTTAGGACCACGTTTCCATAGGAAAAGCATTTTTTCATGTGCTTATAACTTTGGCGTCGGTTGACGAATCTTTACGAAATTTTCCAAAATGTTTCTCTTTTTAGATCAGTTCCTATCTTCAAAGTTTGGGGGTGATTGGTCAAGGGGGGGCTGAGAAAAAAGGGGGTCCCAAAACGTGTTTTCTCCATGCAATTTCCATAGGAAACTTTAGACAAGGCTACAGATCAAACTGCTGAACGGAATTATGCCAAATTTGGCAGGGAGAAAGGTCTTGGTCCAGAAAGCACGCTTTTGTTTAAATGGGGTAAATCCGTTCAGTAGTTTTTGAGAAATATCAAATTTTACAGATATCGATATTTGAGAATTCTGACTTTCTGATTGGCTGAGGGGTTACGAGCACGAGCTTGCGGCTCATTGGCTGTGAACGGTTGAAACTAGGAAGTGTTGGCAGCCATTTTGTGACTCACTTGAAAGGAGAAGGGGGAAAAAAGAGAAAAATTGTATAAGAGGGTATAGTAGGAACACTGTGGAGTTACTTTAAGCAGTATGTACGGTGCAGAGGCAGGGAGTTTGAATGTTGCGTTGGCCGTGGAAATCACGTCCGTAGAACAACAGTGCACGGTATTGCGGCAAGGTTGCGTAGGCTCTGGAAAGCCTGTCGGGAAAACATTGAGCCATATTGCGACAAGCAGTGTGTAGGGTGCACACACAGGTAGTGTGAATGTTGCGTAGGCCGTGGAAATCACGCCTGCAAAACAACGATGCGCGGTATTGCGGCAATGCTCAGTAGGCTGTGGAAATCATATCGGGAAAACAACAATGCGCCGTATTGCGGCCTTCCTTTAATATAATGCAGAGTAATGTTTACTTATAATGTGGTGTTCACTTTTATCACGGATAGTGTCACTTTGTTAGAGGAAATGTAATATTATGTGGGAGGGCGTGTTCTCTCCCTGTGCGTGGAACAAAATTAACGTTTAATTGGCTGAGGTGTTGCAACAACGAGCTCAATGTTCATTGGCTGCGAAACATTGAAAGTAGAAGTGTTTCCAGCCATTCCCTTCCCTCCGCGGAGTAGCAAGGACAGCTGATTGGCTCAGATGTTCCAAGGAGGACCTTCCAGACCTTAATGTTCATTGGCTGCGAACCATTGAAAGTAGAAGTGTTGCCAGCCATTCCCTTCCCCTCCGCGGAGTAGGAGGGACATCTGATTGGCTGACGTGTTCCAAGGAGGACCTTCCCAAGCTTAATGTTGATTGGCTGTAAACCATTGAAAGTAGAAGTGTTGTCAGCCATTCCCTTCCCCTCCGCGGAGTATCAGGGACATCTGATTGGCTAACGTGTTCCAAGGAGGACCTTCCCAAGCTTTTGTTCATTGGCTGTGAAGCATTAAAAGTAGAAGTGATGGCAGCCATTCCTCTCCTTCTGCGGAACACCATGGACATTTTATTGACTAAAGTGTTCCGAGTACAAGTTTGCTCCTTATTGGATGGGAACGGTTCACTGTTGTCAGCCATTTTGTGACGCACTTCAAAGGAGTACGGGAAAACAAAGTAGTAGAGGGGAGGGTAGGAACACTATTAACTCTGTACAGTGGTCACAAGGTGGTGGACAGGGACTGTGAATGTAAAAATTGTTTTTTATATATTTTAAGGGACATTTATATAATTTGCGTGGGGCCTACAAATCACGTCGGGAAAATAACAGTGTGTTGCGGTCTTCTTTTTATTAAGTCAGCGGGTGGGATACTTCACAGGAGCAGTATTTACTTATAATGTGGTGTTTACTTTTCTGACGGGGAGTGCTACATCTTTGGAGCAAATATTATAATTTGGAGGAGGGTGTTGAAAAAGAAAGCGCGCTGTTGCGGTCTTTATTTAAATAAGGTTCTGAGTAAGCTACTTCTCGGGAGCAATGTTTACTTATAATGTATAGTTATAGTGCGGTGCTTACTTCTGTTGCGGGTAGTGCTATTTCCTTGCAGCAAAATAGTAGGTGTGGTTGCGCTGCAAAAAATTAAGTCTAGGTTTGAAACAGTTTTTATTAAGCAATCACAAATATACTTTCTTAGGAAAGTGTAGCTGTATATATCAGAGGGGTGACAAATAAAAACGCAATTCATAAAATATCCTTTAAGCGTGGCCACACCCTCCTTTTTTTGTCGCCTATAGTTTGTAAAAGTGTTGCCCCATATTCTTGTTAATATAAGAGGGCATCAGTTACTTTTAGATAAAGTAGAAAAGAAGTGCTACAAGAAACACTCCCGCACTACATCATCTCAGGTCACAACAACAATAACAAGTAAAAAACAGTTAAACACAAATGACGTCATATTACCTAGAAATGTACACTTCATCAAAACATTAAATAAAGCACTATGTATACAATTTTTTTTTAGGGACTACTATTTTATAAAATATTAGCAGTGTTACAAACTGTGAGGTAGTAAGTTATCAACGGAAATAACTGTAGTAAATGTTGTTAATTTCTCGCAGAGATAGATCTCCAACCCCTCTGAAGTACTATAAGTTCACAGTATTAAAATGTACAGGGTGAGTTTATAGTATTCCACAGGAGAAGAAGAATAAGGAGCACAACAAAAAAACAAAATTTTTACAATCTCTATTCAGTAGAAGTCGGGAAAGTTTTGTCGTAGTGCTTAGAGGTTGCTCACTGCTCTGCTAACAGATCACGTACTCGTTTAAGAATATATAGGAAAGTAGTAATATATACAATACTA
Organism: Calotriton arnoldi; assembly: GCA_963921515.1. NCBI lineage: Eukaryota > Metazoa > Chordata > Amphibia > Caudata > Salamandridae > Calotriton > Calotriton arnoldi. The sequence goes on from CAWUFW010001575.1 coordinate 959,908, forward strand.
TTCCTATATATTCTATAGGGAGAACGAGAATAGGAACCACAACAAAGAAAAAGAGAAATACGAAAATATCAATTAAGAAATGTAGGGTTTATCAAAGGCATTCAGTAAAAAATATCTATGTAAACAATCTTTTTTAAACTGCAATTTCGAACAATATTCTCACTGTAAAAATATCTGATCAAGTAAGTTATAAAGGTCAGTAAGCTGTATTTCAGATGGTTTACTCCTGGCGGCGACAAATCTCCAATTCCTCTTGTGTGAAAATATGACACTCTACTACAATATAGATAGTTTCACTGATGCCATACAAAAAAGGAAAAGGAAAATAAAGTCATAACCACAAAACAAGATCAATAACGAAATATTTTTCAGCGGTGAATATGTTCAAAGCTTTTTTTTCCGGAACTTCAAAATCTTTCGTCTTCACGCCGACGGCTCATAAACTCCTCTCAGATCATAATGACTGTGAATCTTATAATATACATATTCACAGTATATGATTAAAGGGGGGAAACAGAGGGGCCGATTCCGATCTCGGCCGGTAGGGCTCCGAATCGGATTCGGCTTAACCGGATCCGATTCGGAGCCCTATTTCCCGACCGATCCGTACGCGCGTCCGGGCGAGCGAGTACGATGCGTATTCGCTGACCGACTCGTCCGGGCGTCCCGACCGCTCCGACCGACTCGATCCCGGGTCGAACCGCACCGACCGACTCGCACGGACACGACTCGCACCGCGCAATGGAGACGTTCCCCGGCCGGGTAAGTACGATGCGCGCCGCGAGCAGTCCGACCGAGCCGCGCACTCCGGCTCGAAAGAGCTGTCGGAGCCGTACTTTGGGGGTCCGTGTCGGACCCCCCTGTACGCGTAGCCGCGCGAGTCGCACACAGGGGGGACCCATGGGTCCCCCCTACCTGTGCGTGTACGGCGTGAATCGCTTCGCCGCGTACACGCTGTAGGGGGCGCACTTGTCCGCATCGCACCCATTGAGTCAATGGGAGCCCGCGTACGCGTTGTACGACAGGCTCCCATTGACTTCAATGGGAGTCCGACCGACTCGAGTCCGGTGGCATACGTGCGCATCGTACTCGTTCGGTCGGACTGCACGAGTCCGATTCGGTCGGAAATCTCTCCGGGTCCGGCTCGGTCGTGGAGATTTCCGGCCCGAATCGGAATCGGCCCCAGAGTAAGAAGGAGAAGCTGTTTACGTTACATATGAATCTTTAGTCTTCGCGTCGACGGGTCACCAACACCTCTGAAGTTTGCTATACTCTGATTATTACAATGTACATAGTCACAGTATATAACCTCAAAGGAGCCAGAAAAGGAACAGTGTTTCCTCTATTCTGGGTGTTTCTCAATACAAGCTGCTGACGTTACATATAAATGGCAAAAACAACCAATAACACTTTTTTCGTAATACAAATCTTTAAATATTCACAAATAGCTACGTATTATAAATATCTACTATGCCATAATCAAACAACTTACAACTCCGTAATATGTTTTGTTGTCGCAAAAGAAGAATCTGACGCTAGAAAAGGGAACCTGCATCACAGAATGGACACGTGTAAATAACTCGCAAAAACGAAACTAATCGAACAATGGGTGTGGTTTATATACTTTTTGGTTATTGAGTAGTCTATGGAAGGAAGATGCGGCTCCGCCCATTTAGATGTCACGTTTTACAGTTGACACGTGCTCCCGTTTTCACTGTTTCACTTGTGCATATGTTGGGAAAAGTTACAAAATGTGAAGAGGTAAAGGTTTCGCTTTCGATCCTCATAAGTATAAGTTGCTTAATATGTACATACGTTGGAGAGCTTAAAAACTGTTACCCAGCAAACCGTGCCATTTCCTTTCTCGTGACTAAAAACATCTATTAATTGCCGTCATTCTAAATAGAAGATAAAAAAAAAAATCATTCAGAATAGAAGAAAAAAAAGTATGTGGTAATATTTCTCATCACTATGGTTTTAAATTAAAAAAATACCAGCATTTGTAAAGCGTACAGGTACCCCCGGAAAGGTGTGCCAGCGCTCGGGGGCGTCGGGAAGATTAAGCAAGGTGTTGCCCACAGTGAGATAGTGGTGGGCTAACGTGCCGCTGAATCGAACTGTGAACGCTGTTTTTCGAAGTCAGGTATCATAGCTGCTGCGTCACACTTTTTCCACACTTATATGTTAATTACTGCTAATTAAGTTTTAAACATTGTTAAATTATAACTTATAACAGACTACTGTTACAGTTAGTTTTTCACTACAAAAAGTGTGCACGTCTTTTTAAAATTTACTTAAAAACAATATAGGTTTCAGGGACATTGTAGTTAGAAATCAGCATTTATAAAACCTTTGAAATTCACTGAAAGAAACATAGTCATCAGTGATGTCATCAGTGATGTCATTTGAGATGTCATCAGTGATGTCATCAATGATGTCACTGACCATGCCATGAATGATGTAATATGTGACGTCATAAGCAGTGCATTGCGGGGGCGCGAGTTATAGTTAGCTGAACTAACTATAATGGTGGAATTTCTATGGTTTTGTACGAGTGAAATGTACAGCTAACTACAACGTCCCTGAAACCTATGGTTTTTTCAGTAAATATATATATATATATATATATATATATATATATATATATTCTTTAATGTATTTATTTTTTTGTGAGGGGAGGGAAATCACCCAAAGCCATAGCTCTCATTATCTATACCACCCTTTACCAGCAACTTTTTGTTGAATAACAATAGCAATTATGTTATTTCAAAAAATACTAAAAAGATGTGTGGTAAAGGTAAAAACCTATACCCTGTAGTCAGTTGCATGGCACTTACCTGCATAGTAAAAACCACGTGACAAGGGTAATCGATGATAAAGATAGTGTTGTAATGGCTGTTTACTTCTGCTGGCCCTGAGCTTTTTGAGGACAAACTCATAGGGAAACATCGTTTAGTATGTAACGTGCTGAAGGATAGCAGGTTTTCCATCCTCTATATTTTATTATTTCTCAACATGGGATGAAAAACAAAATCTGCAACTGCTCTAAATATGGTGGATTCACAAACATTACTTAACAATCCTTTCAAATCAGCTTGATTTCCTTTTGAAAGAGTCTCAAATGATAGGGCTCCCGTTCTTTCTAAAAGACATTCTCCTTCATTGGTGTTATTTCCTGTTGGCAGACAAATGAAAAGTGCCACCAATTGTGTTGAGCATGCTTATTTTCCTTCTCATCCAAAGCTGTGTGTAGTGGCATTAAAAATTATAAATCACTCATTATGTTTGACCTGTTTTATAAACTTATTTTTTCATTTGAGATGCAGGCCATAAATGCCCTTTTACACATATGAATATTCGAGTTTCTCAGTGCCTGGTGTACTGTTTGCACCAGAGGTGTGGTGCAGCGGCCAGGGCAGCTGACTTCGCAGCACATGGTTCACGGTTCGATCCCCGGCTCCGGCGGCAGCTCAGCTCAGCACCATGTGACTCTGGGCAATAGCTCACTTAATTTCCACGACAGCCCCCAGCGCCTTGAGACCCGTAAGGGTGAGTAGCTGCGCTATATAAAAACTTACTTACTTACAGATTAGTTGAAGAAATTCATTACATAGTAATCCAGATTACATGTCCTCACCCCAATATGTGGTGCATTACTTGAAACCAAAAGCATCCCTGTGATTTCTTTTTCATAACAGCCCCCAATGAACAAAGAAAATCATCTGAATGCAGGTGTTTGTAACGTAATGTGCATTTGTAAACCACATTTTCACCCGCAAGGGTATCTTGCCACTGTTTGGGGTTTCATCCCAAAAATATTTCTTAAAAATATAGGACAAAATGTTTGTCATTCCAGTTCTCCAAGACCCATGTAATCTCAGTGGAATGCGGGTACTCTTTGCAAAAAACCTGTTTTTTGTGAATGGAGCCAAACAAACCATCTCCTACTGCACACTCACAGAAAGGTGTTCTGGGTTACAATGTCATGTACAGCAGCACAAATGCAATATTTGTATTGTCCAGTTGGTGTTATTTCTAGAGAAGAGAGAATACTTTTATTCCATTTAAATTCAAATGTACTGGGATGTGGCCCCCAGAAATTACCAGTGGCTGGGATTAAATCAAGCAATCCATCCATCACTTTATTCTATACGTTAGAGTTAATGGCAGTGGTCATGACAACCAGGGAAGGTGACACTGGGAAACCTTCTGGTTCCATTGAAGGTAAACTGACATCCAAATAAATTACATAAAAACTGCATGGTGTAAAGAGAGCAGTGCAAGAGGGACATGCAGACGGGAGAGATAGGACATTTTCTGGATACCATCAATCATATGGAGGGCCCCAATCCTGGGGCTGGATTAAGGGAAATGAAAGACCTAGTTTCAAATAGATTCACTATTAAAGAGCAAGAGAAGGTAACTGGATTGCTGCTGATGCTTTACCAGGAGAATTGTTGGCAGCTTGGTACTGTTGCTCTAGGTTATTTAAATAGGCTTCGACAGCCAGCAGAGCAGAGATAAGAGTGGTTAATGTGATGTGTTAAATGTGTATGCAATACAGTGATTCATGTATATTTCAGCACTGGGAATGTCATTTGATCTCCAAAGAGTCTAATGGGGTTTACCAATGTATATATAAGCCATAGGGTGTCAATATACACCTCACCAGTCCTCAGAAACCAGGGAGCAGCAAGAGGGATTGAGAGGGAGCAGCTAAGCTCTAGAATATACATCACTGTATTATTATTATTATTATTATTATTATTATTAAAAAGTAAATCTTATATTTTTACAAAAAGACTAAACTCAATATGTATTTGTAATCCATTGCCAGGTTGCTGTGTGCATCCCTTACACCATTTTCCTCCTTTTGTGCAAGTCTCTTTTCTATCCCAATGCCATCATTCACATACATCAAAATACCAACAGGTGGAGATAAGGAGATAATAGATTGTTTTTGCAAGCCAGCAGCAAAAACAATGCAGCAACATTCACACCCCTGTAGACTCGTTGCTCTTTAAGCTGTGCCTACCCAATAGCCCATATCAGTCTCCCCTCCTCCAATGACAGAGTGGTCCTGCATGCTCCTGCCTTTTGGACTCCACACCAACCTCCAATCTTCATCTAGTGATCATGTACACGAAAAGAAAGCAAGAACGTTAATTAACTTTATCCATATACACCCCCGCCATTCCTAAGTACTGTCCTTACTGGGAGTCTTTGCCACCAAGTGGGGACTTCTCCACACCCACACTTCACTGCTGATCCTTCTCTGTACTTTCTGCAGCAGAAAGAGAGGCATTTAATAAATGTTCAGAATGAAAATCATGAATGCAAACCTTGCTAACATCTCCATGGTCATGTCTATGTATCTAACGCAATACTCTGAATTTAACACAAACCAAATGTGGTGCAGTAAGAAGTATCCGAACCTATAGCTTTGTGGCTAATTAGCTGTGTCATAACCATGCAAAATTAACAAGGCTATGGCACAGGAAATTCAGCACAGAAGAGAGAGTGGCAAAGTGTGTGAATTATATAGGGTATTACGGTTTATGAATCCTGTCATTTTCTTGTGTGTATTCTGTGTGAAGGGTGTATCACCTACCTACAACTGATTAAATCATTTTCATTAACAATAACCATTCTATGCTGGTGGCAGCATTCAGGTAGCCACTGAGGTGCTGTTGGAATAACAATACTGTGTTAACTGTAATAATTCCATGCATTTATTTTTTTATCACTTTTCACAAACCTTTTATTTCTATTTGGTAGTAAAACAGTTATGACCTAGTTGAAAACTCCTTTGTTCAGTTTTGAAGGCTTTCATCTATGAGAGTGGGAATGGTGGGATTTACATCACTCTCAATAGCAGCAAGGACAGGAGGTTAGTGCATGCGTGAATCTTGACAGCATGGCCAAAGGGACAGCCAAAATTGCTATGTCTTTCTTCATTAAACATGTGATTATTTCTTTCAGGTGTCTGCGTTTTTCCCTAGAAATTCAGTAACATAGGAAAGTTGGGATACACTGCCCTCTGAGGTGCAGTAATAAAAAAAGTGGTAAAACATGCACACCGAGTTTGAATGTGCAGGTCCCAACAAACTACATCTATAACTTATGGGACTTCAGGAATTGTCATATTTCTCTGGCTCAGGTCATAATCAGATTCCAGCCCTTTGTCTTCCCCTACTGCTTCCCCACAAAAAATTGAGCAATTATCAATAATTGACCTAGTTCCTAGGGGAGAAAAGGTGCATGGGGAAAATCTGCATATTATAGTTAACTTCCCAGTCCCGCAAGAACAAAGGGGGGAGGACCAGACCTTTGGAGCCAACACAGTAGGGGCTCACCTTTGAAGATTTGGTGAGAAAGGTTGAGGCAGTGATTTCACCTAGGGTCAGAGCTGAGTCCCTTTAGAAGAGCTTTTTCCAATGGAAACTGGAAGTCACCCTGATGAACTATTCCAGAATGCTGTTCAGGAGGGTTGGGTCAGGGTTGGAGGGATTATGTGTCTTCCTAGGATGGGCCAGGGGTGCCTGGCATCTACAACCTGCACAAGAGAAAGACAGTTCAGAAGGATGTCCAACTGGAAGTAAAAGCTAGCTGATGCCCAACAAAGATGGACTAAGGCTTTTGACTCCAACTGACCCCAACTGACCCCCCCAGGAGTAGCTAGATCTTTTCATGGCTAAAGGTGCTGGCCCCTTCTGCCCCCTGAGGACCAGTTGAGGGGAAGACCTGGACACTACTGCCCCCCACAGGTGATCTGCAAGAGAGCTAGGAGGTTCCAGGGCCCGAGGCATGTGGACAGGAGTGTGTTCTATTGGCTGTTCACTGGGGGGGGGACGCAAGATGCCCCACCAGCTGCAGAGGAGCACCTGGAGCCAGGCAGAAGAGAACACTGGTGCAGTGATCCAGATAAATCCAGCTCTCCAAAACATGAGCCGTTTTAGAGGCCAGGATGTATGATGAAAATTCTCAAGGTGGCTAGATCTAGCCACTAGGAGGACAATAAACTCAAGATAATGAAAATTGGTCCAACGCGGCCCAAGGGTTGTCTGCTTGAAAATATGTGCCTTTTGAATTCCAAACAAAGCAAATGAGCATGTGACGCTCTGTACATCTACATTTCAAAACCACAGGGGTGGACCAGTGTAGGTTTTTAATTGACAGCCTTTACCCCACCCCTCCCCCCGCCTCAGGCAACACGTAAGGGCAGCAGAGCATACATGATGTGCTTCTTGTGTCAAATCACTTTTTGAATTATATTCAGATAACATGTTTGTTTTTGGAAGGTGTGGCCTTTCCTCAAAAATCCACCTAAAACGTTGAAAGTAAACAACTGTGGTGTTTAGCCTCTCTTAATACCCAGTATACCCAGTGGTCATAATATTATCAAAACATGAACGAGCAACACGCAGCCAAAGGTGTCATATTAGCAGAATTTTAGCTGCTAATGCACCTGCTTATGTGGTTTACTGTTGAGGACAGCAGTTTTATCTCTAACTGGAGGTCTCGAAGAATGCACACTAAGCACAGAAAGGGGTCAGGTGAGTTTAATGACAGATTCCTGGCAAGAAAGCTAGTGCTCCCAGCTTTGTAGTTCTGTCTGTGTCCAAGTCTGTATGTGTGGGACATTATTGTTTACTCTGTAGCACCGAAATCTGATAACAAGATTTAATTATCTCTTTTAGAATTGGAGATAGAAAAGTGAAAATAGTCTGTACATTTTCTTTATTAAGTGAGCTAGTGGGTCAGTTACAAGGTTCATCAATATATAGAAGTATCCAATTAGGTTTTGCAAATCGACCTTGAATTATCATTAACCCTTGTCAAAGGTTGTACGCTTTCCTACAGAAGTACAGGACAGTATATGTAATGGATTTGAGCTTGTCTGCCTCATTTAAATATGTGCAAACAAATGTAAATCTACTTCCGGACTCCCTGCCACCATTATTTGTGGAATTTGTTGTTGTAGTGACCTGAAGGTGCCGAGATCCTTTTCCTACAGAGTGGCAGTCCTGGCTAAGCGTATTACTAAATGTTTTCCACTATTTGCATTTTATCATCAAAAGGCTATGGGAAATGCCTTCTGAAAAAAGCCACACACTCAGTACAGAATTTACTTCAACCTACTGAAAAAGATTAAAGTAGGGAAACTTAGAGGAAAAATAGAATTGATGTTGGGTATTTATGACAAACTATGGTGCAGATTTACAAAGCTTTGATACAACGAATTGCAGTAACTAAAGTTGCTGTCCTGCAATGAGTGAGAGTGAGAAAGTAGGACAGACCTATATCTTCTAAGTTATGTCACTGTGCTGCTCGCTGCCCAGCACTGGAGCAAAATCAGGCCCCTTGCTCCACTCATAGACCTTTGCACTATGCACATACCTTTGCACTGTAGTGCAAATGTGTTTGCATAATGTCTAGCATAGGTTGTGTACTGGCAGGTTGTTCGTCCAGTACAAAATATTATGCTTAGACAAACCTTCAAACTTTTCCCACTTAGAATGTGTGCCATACAGTGCAGGAAACATGCAAAGTCACAGAGGTTTGGAGAAGTAATACATTTCTCTTTTTAAACACCAGCTTTATAGAGGTGCTATTTTTGGCTCAAAGCCCTCTCTACAAATGTTAGGAGATAAGGCTTTGCATCAAAATTCATGGGTTGTTGCATGAGAACACCCATGTACAAACCAGAGAACACCCCTAGACACAAAGCAACGTAGAGCAGTGCTACTTTGTGTTACTGTAATAGCAAATAATGTTTTGTTCTGGAACGTAAATCACAAATAAACATTTTGCATCGTCACTTTTATAAACCAACAGGAATGGAATATGTTAGTAAATCTCCACATTCCAACCATTCCAACATCTCCACATTCCAACCATTAATAACCTACATATATTCAGGTAATGCGAAGAAATGGAGAATTTGAGAAGGACTTTCCAGTTAATATTAGATCAGAAATTCAATTTTTTGGGCAGTCAGCAGAAACTCTTTACTGTTTCTTGCTACAATTGATGTGCATCAAGAAGTATCGCAAATAATTTCCTGCACACTAGACCCAAATATCCTGTAAATCTGGGATATTTGAGCCTGGTGTGCAGTGACCGCCATGATGTGTTTAATGGGACATGCTCTTCCTGGAATCCTATGTGATTGAAAGTTGAGAACTGTCCTTTATCCAGACAGAGCCTGCTGACAACTGGAGAATAGACAATTGGCTGGTGAAGCACTATGAATTCTTAGTAAACCAATGGCAGTTGTGTGGGGATTCGTGATGTGCTGTTGACTTCTGAAACCAGCAGAAGTCCTTGCTTTCTGAGAAATTAGGTTCTAAGAAACTGGGAAATTCCTGAACAATTGGGAGCCTGCAGCAACCTCGTGCCGACTCTAGAAAACCCATGCAATATTTCCATTGTGCTTCGTTTGAGCTGGTGATTGCAGTTGGGGACCACCAACATTCAATTTTGGGGATCAGTACTTATATTCCTTCATCAGACATGACAGAACAAGAGACAGAAAAACATAAAATAAGGTAAAAATGAGGAAGAGAAAGACAGAAAAAACAGCAACAAAATAAGTAAAAATAAATATAAAAAAAGAGCATGCAAGTGTGAGATAAAGGGATAGGGTCTGTTTGGTGGTGAATGAAATAGGCATAAAGTAGAATAAAGTCTATTCAGTCCTGGTATTTTGCCCCCCTCCCCCACCCATACACACTATGCGTAGCACCAGCTGTGGGCTTCTTAGCAAAACTTTGGTCACTGGCACTTATTGTTTTATACATTAAGCACTGAGAAAATGGTCACTGAAAACCTTGCTGAAGACACTCTTTACAGGAATTTACTAACCAAAATAATTATGGCCATAGTTACATTTGCATTAGTATGATCGTTTTTCCACTTTCCCTTTTTTCCTTTCTTTATTTTACTTAATTTTTGTGACAATTGTTTTATTACATTTGAATCTTTTAAAATAAACTTAACATTTAACTTTAAACAATTAAGGTGTTAAACTGTATTGTGTTATTTTTTTTATGCAACATACATTGTTTGGGGATTGTCTTTTTACTCATGTCAAGCTAGCACGTGTTCTAAACGTGTAGGTCTCGGTTATAGGTCACATCCAGCCTGTAACCTCTCTCTCTCTCTTTCTCTCCCAGAGACTGCCAATTGAATTGCCTACATTTGCGCAGGGTTTGCCTGCTTAGAATGGTATCTAGGGAAATAATTTCCACCTGTGAATGTGCAAACCTGTCCAATTGAACAGATACAGCTACTAGGCCTGAAAGTGACTGAAGGTGAGAACAATGGATCTTGCAAACTGCATTTTCACTGCCAATGATGGCAATGACGAAATATTTTATTGATGTGGAAATGCCACAGGGAAACGTAGCAAGGACATATCTAGACAAGAGCTGTCTAGCTAGAAACGATTTATGATGAGCGCAATAACGTAGTAAGATCAGTTATCCTTTTTACCATTTCTCTTTTCACAGAGGATCCATGTTGCACACTGGAACTGGAAAAGGAAGTTGAAATAAGCCCTGCTAGGGTCCTACTAAGGTCTGAATGATTTCCTCTTGTGCACATACAGGATTTAATTTGTGATGCAATCTTCGGTTTCACCTGTAAAGTTATGAAGAGTCCATTAGGGAAATTATCATTGCATAACACATCACAAGCAGTAGATTTAGTTTTTTTAGATTTTGGATTGCAACCATAATAAAACTTCAACTAAGATTTTATAGGGGCTTTTTAAAAATGTTTTTTATTGTGCTTGGGATACAGCATGAACATATCTCGATCACTCTGTATTATAAGCAAATAAGAAAATAAGCATAAATCCTTCTACAGTAATGCAATTTTTAAATACATCTATACCAACAGGGGCCGCGCTCTTCACTATGCTATTGCACATTGCAACAACAAATTAAGGACATAAAAAGGTACTATAATGAACTATCCATAAAGTGTGCATGCTACCTAATGTGCCGAACTTAGCATACCTATTCCTTACACAAGTGCGGTTGCATACCATACTAAATAATATTTTAAAGTGCTTCAGTACATAAATAACAAAATAAAAGATATTTCACATGTTTATCGTGCTACAATTACTAAACTACATGTAAAGATATTAACCTATCCAATGGGCTCAACAGCCAACTGCCAAAGTGTCCGTGCATAGTAAAGTGCCTGCTGTCTTCAACCTTTGGGGGTCATTAGGATGGCGGAAGGACCGCCACCGCCGGGCCGGCGGAGGCGGTCCTTCCGCCATCACTAGGCGTTTTACCCACCACCCAATGCAGGGAACTGCAGTGCATGCCATTTTGACAGTGCGAACGGTGCTGCATCCAGCAGCACCGTCCGCAATGTTAAGGGCCTGGGATGCGCCCGCCATACTGGCGGGCGCATCCTAATATGTGTGGTGAGACCGCTGCACGTCTGGCGGGCGGTCCCAGCACCGCAACGATGGCGGGCGGACTGATGTCCGCCCGCCATCATAATGAGCCCCTTTGTCTCTAAAATTCCTATAAAACTTCCTAGATTGTCCGTGCGTTCTATGTTTGGCCCTTTTTACGAGGATGATTCAACAGCAAATTTGCCTCATACTGTCCTATAGCGTGATCCTTTGCTGACCCGAGCATGATACCAAAATCTCCTTTTGTTAAGTTTTTTCATCCTATTAGACCATTCCATAGATGAGGGGCTGGCTGGGTATCCAATATTTTGTGTTAAAAGATCGAGCTACTGCAGGTGAAATAAAAATAAATTGTGCACCTTTTTTCCCATAAAGGGGTGGTACTGCAAGACCCAGTAAGGCTAAGGAAGGCAAAGGGTTATCCATTTACCTACCCTAATCCACATCAGAACGACAATCTGCTCCCAATATTCTCTCACCCCCTCGCATGACCAAAACAGGTGTTCCCAATCTCCTGGTTTATCACATCCGGGGCACTTCCTACTGGCTAACTAAAACATTTCATTGAGTCTGGCTGGGGTATGGTAGAGCATCCAGCCATTAAAAAACACCATGCTATGAAAATCCGCCCTTCTGAGTAGAGGAAATCCAAAGCTGAAGAACCTCTTCCAACTATCTGTGTCAACATTGTTGCCCATACTGTTCCCCTATTTGGCACCAATCTCCTCAGTAACTTGGGTGTAATCTTGGCAAAATTATTTGTAACAAAACCTTGGGGAATCATTAACCTTATCTACTGTGTACAATTTTGTGACTGACATCACTGATTTATTTATTTCTGAGGATAAATTATTGAGGACGGTGACAATCTGTTTGTATGAAAAGCTATAAAAGGCTTCATTCTGAATGTCGGTCGGACACATTTCCCCGCATAGGATTTAATTCAGACATCATCAAAAAAATGTCCTACTTTACAGATCTTAATGATTCACCGCCTATAGATGACACCTGTCGAGAGATAGGGAGATAGATGCTCACAATTATCCAAAGGAGTTTCAGGATGAATATCAAGGAATTCTATACCCCAGGCACAGCTGGTGCCGAGCAGCTCATTGCACTTGCAGGGACTTATAGCGGACCTTTTTCGGTACTTTTGGCTTCTTAATGGCTTCGGGCCAACTACTAATACCACGATTATTTAGCATTTATAAAATGAAAAAAATAGCAAATTGCGGGGTCTGCATTGAAAATCTTCTTATCTGTAATGCAAAAGCCAACCACTAATGCAACCTAAAATTAGGGCGTGCCAATCCACCCTCAGATTTCGATAGTTGTAAAATGTTTAAACTAGAGCTGGGGGCGGGGTCTTATTACGCATATAAATGAAGGCAACATGCTCTCTAGTTTAGTAAAAAAAGAACCACATCAGGTTTACGGGAAACATTTAAAAAAAGAAATAAAAAAAGGGCCAAAATAGACATTTTAATAAGAGGTATTTGACGTATAACGGAGAAAGGGATAGATTTCCAGACTACACAAAAAGACTGAATTTTGGATAAAAGTGGAATTAAATGGAAGAGATACTGGTTCAGTCTCAATAATAAACTCCTGAATACATTTTCGGGTTCAGATATCATAGTTAGCCTTAAGTTTGAGTGATAAGAAATCAGTGGTGTTAAACTGAAGCAAATCCGTTTTAAAATCGTTGATTTTGGCGGCCCCCCCACCCCCCCACCCCCCTCCCCAGTTTAGTGTATATTCATAAAGCTTTCAATGCAGTCTGAATGTTACATACAACTATCTGGGAGTAAAAAAAGAGCAACATAATCGGCATATAATTTTAATTAGTCCTGAGAGGGAAGAATTGCCCCATGAGAGTGAATAAACTGGGCTAAAGGTTCGATGAATAAAGCAAACAAAATAGGGGATAGGGGACAACCTTGACTGGTGCCTCTGTTGGGAAATACAGTGTCAGCACAAAAACTGATTTAGTAATAATGGCTGAAATGTTCATAAAGCCGGGTAATCGATCTCTTGAGCACTGATAGAAACTTGAATTTTTCCAAAATCTAGAATAAAAAGTTTGCAAGGCTACAAGGTCAAAGACATTCTCTGCGTCCAACTGAGCTATAGACAAGACAATATTCTATTTCAAAACCAAATCAATAAACTCCAATAGGCAATGTGTGTTAACACTCAAACTTTGCCCTCGAAAATAAGCCTTCTGGTTGGAGTGCATCAAACTGGCATTCTTATGATTAGCTAAAATTCTTATAAAAATCTTATTATCCACATTTAGGAGTGTTATTGGCTGATAAGAAGATGGTTCCCTTTCATCTTTCCCTTTCTTTGAAAAGTTGATTAACTCTCTTTTCAAAAGAGAGCGGAATTGGTCCATTTGATAAAAATGGAATTAAACAGGACGGTTAATGGGTCTACAATTAAAGTGCAAAAGCATTCATAAAATTCAGCTCGGAAGCCATCTTTCCCTGTGTTTGGACCCTGTCAGTCGTTTTATTACATTCCTTACTTCATCTCCACTGATGGGACTTGCGAGGCGATCCACCACTTCAGTCTCTAGCTATAATAATCGCACCTAATACAAAAATCGATCTATTTGTGCTGACATTTACTTATTTATTTATTTATTTATTTATTTATTTATAAAGCGCAACATTCATCCAAAGGATATCACGGCACTAGGAGAGCGAGATCCATGGTGAGGGTGAGGTAGTGTTAGATGCCTCTGTGTCTGGAACTAAACCTTAGGGAACAAATGGGTTTTCAGCATTTTTCTAAATGACATATAGTCATCAGTAAGACGTAATTCTAGCAGTAGTTCATTCCATTGAATTGCAACCAGGAAGGAGAAAGCACGGCCCCCTGCCCTGACTTTCTTGATACGTTTGGTCATGGCCCACGCCTGGTTGCATGACCTTAGAATCCGTGTAGGGGCATACAATTGGAGTTTGTCTTGTAAAATTCTGGGACCGCAATGGTGTAGAGCTTTTTGTGCATGGCTCAGGAGCTTAAATCTGGCTGTTTGACGCACGGGCAGCCAATGGAGCTGTCGCATGCATTCTGACGCCGAGCTATACTTAATTTTTGTTGCACACCAGTTTGGCGGCCGCATTCTGGATTACCTTCGGGCGAGAGAAAAGATAATCAGCCATGCCCACGAACAACGCATTCCCGTAATCCAGTTTGCTTATAAGTAGGGCCTGTGTGGTGGTTTTCCTACATTCCAAAGGGATCCATGGGAAAAGCCTTTTTAGAAGTTTTAAAGTGGCAAAGCTTCTCCCGCAGAGAGCACAGACATGGTCCTGCATGGTTAGTGTGTTGTTAATAAGAATGCCCAGGTTTTTTGCACCCTGCTTGGGTGCGGGAGCGGATCCCAACGATTGGGGCCACCAAGTTGCATACCAAATTAGGTGGGCTCCCCCAAAGAATAGGATCTCTGATTTGTCAGCATTCAATTTCAGACAATAGTCTGACATCCAGATCACCATTTCTGAGAGGCAGTTGTTCAGTTTGATCCTGATGTCCTCATGCCTTTCTTCAAGGTCTATTATCAATTGTGTGTCATCTGCATAGGAGCAGATACTGAATCCCTATTTCTCACTGATTTTAGCCAAAGATGATACATAGGTGTTAAAGAGCGTGGGGCTCAGGGAGGCTCCCTGCGGGACACCATAACTGATGGATTTTGGGCTTGAAGAAAAGAAGCCCATTTGTACTGTTTGCGTTCTGTTGCTCAAAAAGGAGCTGAACCACTGAAGGGCTTTGGCATGTATACCCTTTTCATGTATGGTGCTCAACAGTAGTCCATGTGAGACCGTGTCGAAAGCCGCTGACAGGTCCAACATGATCAAGGCGGCGGCTTTCCCCTGATCGATTAGGGATCTGAAGTTGTCCAGGACAGCCAAGAGGGTAGCCTCGGTTGTGTTGGTGGCTCTGACGCCAGTCTGAGATGGATCCAGGAGTTCATTGGTTTCGAGATAGTTAGATAATTGTTTATTAACCAACTTCTCCATAACTTTAGATAGATATAGGAGCTGGGAGATTGGACGATAGTTAGCTGGATTGTGGACATCCGTGCCTGCTTTCTTCAGTAAAGGGGCCACAATGGCTTTCTTCCAGATCTCTGGGAATACAGCAGTGTCCAGAGATTGATTGAATAGGCGAGCTACATGAGGACATAGTGCCGGTATGATCCGGGAGAATATGAAGTGTGGTTATGGGTCAAGTGGAGACCCCGATTTAACTTCACCCATTGCTTTTGCAACCTGTTCCTCTGTAAAAGGGATACAACTGCTAAAACGGGATTGAGCCTCAGGGTGAGGATCCAAGGATTCCCATTCGGTCTTGGCTGAGGAGGGATGATTTCTGAATGAAGACTATATCTCGCTGATTTTGTCAGAGAAGAATTTGCTTATCTTCTCGCAGCATTCTTCTGAAGGGGGCAAGGTTTGGGACATACTTGCTGGTTTACATAATTCTTTTACTATTTTATAAAGCTCCTTAGGCAAGTTGCTGTTATCTTTTATTCGCTTCGCGAAATAGGTCTTCTTAGCATTCTTAATGGCGTTGTTATAGGTTTTCATCTCTACCTTGTATAATCTATCCTTATCCTGTTTTGACAATCTCCATTTGTGTTCTAACATTTTGCACTTTCCTTTTAGTGTCCTGAGTTCAGGCAGATATCATTTCTTCAATGGTGTTCTCCTGTTGGGTTTGTGTTTTAATCTAGGTGCGCATTGGTCCAGTATATTTGAGATCTCAGTTTGAAAGCTTACTGCTCCCATGTTGATGGGGAGTGCACTTAGGGCATTTGGATCATTCAGGGAGGAGTGGTATTGAAATGAGTCAGGAGTAACCAGCCTCTAGGCTTTGTTTACCACTAGTGGTGATGTAGTAGGGTTAGTTGGGGTTGCCAGCAAGCTAAAGGTGAAAGAAATTAACGAATGATCTGTCCAGGAGAGAGGCCTGACCTCTAGGATATGGGTGGATTCTATATTAGAGAACAGGAGATCAAGGGTGTGCCCTGCAATGTGCGTGGGTCCTTTAACCCATTGTTTTAGTTGCAGGATCTGGATGTCATTTTCCAGGTGTTTGGCCACGGGGTTGTTTATTTTTTCAAAATGAACATTGAAATCTCCTATTACTACAAAATGTTTATGTTTCAGACATGAGGAGAATAGTTGGGTGAGCAGTTGTGCACTGAAATTTGATTGGTATCCAGGTGGATTATAGATTACTGCTACCCCACGCGTTTTATGGCCAGCTCTTGATACTTGAAATGCTAGGATCTCATGTTCCCTTAACTGTGCCACTGTTCCGGTTAGGTTAGGTGAAGCAGTTCTTAAACAGAATGGCAAGTCCTCTTCCCTTCCGTCCCTCTCTATCTTGTTTTAAGAGTTTATAGTCGACAGGCAAAGCATTAGCGATATCAGGGGAGTTATTGTCGTCAAGCCAGGTTTCTGTGATGAAAACTAGGTCAGGCTTCATCTCAGTTATAATGTCCCAGATCTCAAGGGAGTGTTTGGGTACCGACCTAGCATTGAAGTAAATGCAGTTCAAGTGGGACTTGTCGTCAATTCCTTTATGGGACCAATCTAACTGTGCTTGGCTGCACCATTTGCAGCTAAGACATGAAAAAGTGCCCTCCATATTCCCTGGGTAAGCAGGGTCAAAGACTCCCTCTTGTACAGAGAGAAGTAATAATCCACAAAGATATTCCCAATGCCCAGACATTCTTTTATAATAGTACAAGTGCTAGGGTCTCCAACCCCCGTAATCAGTTTCAATCCCGTTTTTCTTCATCTGTCCATGCCAGGCCAGTGTCCTTAGTTTTTCCCCCGTTTCATATACCTTATTGCTTAAAGTGCTACTATTGAGGACCTCCTTCTTTAAAAAGAATCTTTCCAGGCTCCCCTCTCATCCAGCCAGTTGCAACGTGCCTGATCTGATTGAGCTTCAAAAACTTTGTAATATGCTCTATGAATGTCCAATTGTAAGCTGTATTGCTCATTCCTATCCTTCTTTTTCTGATAAGCCAAGAGATAAAAAAAATCCCTGAACTGTTGCCTTAAAGGCCTCCCATACTACTGCCACATCCACAGCATTCTCGTTTATCTTCAAAAACATTCAATCTCTGTTGACAGTGTCTGAATATTAGTACCTTGGCTCAGCTTCGTTTTAGGATTATGCAGCAGGCATTTTTACATCACCACCGAGTGGCCCAAAAAAGCCCCTGCATGATGTTGCTGGGGAATGTTTGAGATGGTGAGATCTGATAAAAATATATCTGTCCTGAAGCTGGCCTATATCGCTTTGAAAAACAAGAATACTTTCTGCCAGTTGGGTTCTATTGTTGCCAAACATCTTGTACTCCTAACCAGGTACAAATGTCATCAAAGATCTGCCATGTCCACTTCTTGTGTTGAATGTGGTTAGGATTCGAGGAATCCATTGAGGAAGAGAGCAAACAATGCATTTTCCACCGACAATTGGAATCCCAGGCATGTTACCTAGTTCCCACAGTAAAGACTGAAGAGGTGTAATATTATTGTGAATAGCGCCATAGTGAAAGGCAATGTTATATCTTATATTGTGGATCAGTGCTGGGGCGATGACCCAAAAATCTTCTTCATCGATCACAGGAAGCAAGCAGCTGATACCTACTTTTTTAAATTTATTTTTTACAAAAAATCACTGCAGTCCCATATACAAAGCTCTGGCCAATGAAAAGAAGCACTCTGTATCCCAGGGATAGTTCAATCTATTTCATTCCCTCCCCTTAATTAAGTGAGCTTCCTGCAAAAGGATGATTGCTGGTTTACAATGTTGCAAACTTAAAAATATATCATCCCTCTTCCATCTATTATTCAGACCATTAGCAATATAACTAACAATCATTAATTCCATTGTCTTTTTAAAAAAAATCTTAATCCCTAGCCTAGACACTTGCTAGATGTGCATGTTAAACACTAATAGAAAATAACCATGCAATCCATACAATCCACTGATCATGTTGTACAATTTCATTTAGATATTCCCTAGGAACTTTCCCCCTTACAGTGCCCCTACACCCATCACTAACCATTTTGCCCATACACCCAACATCTCCCCCACCCCTCTCCTCCCCCCAGCCCTAAACCAATGTTCCTAGCTTCTGGAAGCAAGAGCAGCCAACCCTTCTGTTTAGTTGGTGCATTTTTCTGCCCCCCCAACAACCCAGAGCCATTCTTTCTCACCCCTGGGGCTACCAATCTAAGACAGAATATTTTTTAACTTCTGAAGGTTCAGTAAAAATGTAAAACCGCCCCCTCAACCCCACAGAACTTTCAATCTAGTGAAATGCAGCAGATGATCCTGGGTTCCCTTTGCCTTGTATAACTCTGACAGATGTTTAATTTCCCAGCAATATCTGGAGGTTTCATACGCAAGGTTTAATACACAAGGTCTAGAAAGGTTTTGAAGGCAAAGTCAGTTCCCACTTTAACAGGTTTCAGTTGAATTGTTTTCCTTAGGATTTCCTCCCAAATTCTAAAGTCCTGGAACTTGACCAAAATGAACAGTGGTTTTGCACTTGCCTTGGGTGGAATGGGAAGAACCCTGTGGGCTCTTGCAATAGAAAGATCTGAGGGCTGACCAGATAAGACATATTTGGCTAGAAATTTTGAGGTTTTCTCAATCAAATCCTTATGTTGTCCAAAGTTCTCTGGTACTCCTACCAACTTTAAATTTGCCCACCATCATCTTTTCTCTAGATCCTCCAGCTTATTATTAATATGGCTCATGTCCTTCAGAAGCTGAGACATCATTTCAGAATGAGACCATTGTGCCCCCTCTAAGTCTGAAATCCTTTGTTCAGCTTCCGCACATCTGGAGTTTAGACCCTGCAGGCCCTTGTCAATTAAATCTAGCTTGTTCTCAATTTTACACACCATCTCCTTGTGAGCCATTTTCATCTCCTGAATTTATAACATACGTTTTTTAAGTAAAGCACATAACTCGGCATTACACTCTCTCAAAATACCCACTAGCTTACTCTTGACATTGTCCTGGTCAATTGAATTAGTCCAAGGTCTTATATGGCTGTTTTTCTAATTTATAGTATAATTGGCTACAGCCGCAGCCCATTGCTGAATGGTAGGAGGGCAAGTCATTGACACGGATCCAAGTTTGGCCATTTCACTCATCAGTATGATCAATACTGTTTTCAGTCTAGATACATCATTCCCTCTCTGGCCAATAGTGCTGCCTTCCTCTGAAGGAAGATCATCATACTGTTGTGTACCTTGGGAAGGTTTGACTCCCCAGAGTGGATCTTTACCAAAAATTGGATATTGTGGCAAGCAGGTTGAGCTGCTGGTTAAATTGCTGCTTGGCACTGAAGGAAGTGATTTTGTGGTGGTAGGGTCTTCATGAGATAGCTTTCGGTCAGGCAGTGCGTTGTGTCCAACACACTCTTCACCCTGATACTCTATGGCCAGCCCAATCTGCAGGGCATCAGCCAAGCCCAATGATGCAGTTTCATTTATATGGTCAAAATTCCAAAGTGGTGCTGCTGCCTCACCTTCAGTGGAACCTCTTTATGCCATAGAGGGAGAAAGTATTTGGATCTGCAATGATGTTGTTTTTTCTGATCATTGTTTCACACCCTGTATCTTCTGGGAAAAGGAAAATGCATTACACAGCCCACTCCCTGCAGTAATTATTCCTTTCAGCTGATCTCTAAGATTATTTTCCATTTACTAGGCACCATCTCAGTCCCCTCTTAAAAAGGGTTAACATGCGTTTCCAAGTGGGCCCTAGTACCCCGCAGTCCTTCCACTTTTATCCCTGGATAGGGCCTCATTTTTGCTGCATACACTACTGCACAATGGGGTAGTACAATAGTCAGGGTCTTGGGAGAGCTCCTGATGCCCTTTCGAAGGTCTGCATGCATAGAGTTTTTCAATGTCCCCAAAAAATAGAAACCAGCCTGTCCAGCAGCTGCTTCCTACGGTGACCTGAACTTCCAAGGGTCTCTGTTTAAAATTAAGATCTGTCAAGCAGCAGCAGATAATCTTTCCCAGCGGGAGCATGAGCACAGCTACTATCAAACAAAAGAAAAATAAGGGGCAGACTTCTCAACATACACCCTTAGGTGTCAAGTCCAAATCCACAGTTTGGGAAAGCTAGGCTGGTGACGCACTCACCAGATTTGCAGTCTCCCAACAGCAATTCAGCCGTCCGCCAAAGGGGTCCACAAGCAAACCTGCGATGAGATGTGCATGCCTCCACGATGCACTCCCCAACTCCAAGTGGCGTGCCAAAAGCTGATCCTAAAGACAGCCGGGGCAGCAGCCAGATGGTGCCGTGCCAGCAGCAGGGATTCCACAAAATGACACTTAGCACCCCATCAATCTTCAAGTCCTCTTCTTCCGGGTCCCATGTCATTAGGCTCTGCACAAAATCAGATTGAAGCCCCCACATCTCTCACTCCACTACAGGCCATCATGATGAGATAAAGCAATGCGCCTGGCAAAACTCCAATCATCCTCCTTTTAGGGGCAATTTCATAGTTTTTAATACATTTATTAGTAACAAACTACGAATGAAGAGATTCTGACACCAGTCCAATTGAAACAAACTAAGGATAGGCATAGTCCGACACTGTAACACCAGTCCAGAAATACATCAGACAAAAGGAAAATGTCATGCAGGTCTCAGGAAGTTTAGATGAAATACAAGAGAAGGCCAGATTGGACTCGTGCTCAAGAAGACTGGAAAGAGGAAGCTAGGGGAAAATCTGCTCTCAACATCTTCGTTCAGTAAGCACTTGGCAGATAAAAACAGAATAGTCTCAAACACTGCACATAATAGGCTTTCACACACACACACACGTAAATGGAAGACACAGAATTGACCACCAGTAAGAAATCCCTCAACGACTCTAGAGCATGCATATAACACTGTCCGGCATGCACTGATACAGGTCAGGCAGAAATCTGAAAGACATGAACTGTCCTGTGACTCAATCTGTAATGAATAAGCTTTAGATAGCTCATAAAGGTTAGTGGATGCTCACAATATCTACCAATCAACATGAGGCAGTCCATCAATAGGATAAACCATCGTACTACAAAGCTAACTCAGTGAAACATACAAGCACCACCTCCTCATATATAACACCATATTTCTGCACAATGCATCATATAACATTACAGTATACCACATCACAACCCAATAAATGAAAATTCGCCTTCCTATTCCAGTCACACCATAACATCATATTACACCACTAAATAAAAGATCACTAAACACTCCATCACCCCACACGCACAGAACATCCGAAAGCGAAGGTTTTTCAAGGGCATTTTACTTAGTACCACCCATATACTCCCAGATTAATTACATATAATAACTTACTACCATCTGTAAGATCACATACTGTCAGGTGGAAAGAAAATCTCATGCATCATCGATATTTGACCTTAAAAGGTGTTCAAATTACTCCTAATCACTTCTCATCTGACCATACTAGACAACTTCTTTCTACATATTCTAAACCTTGTTACATCTAATCATCTCAGGCACTGCATGACACCATACCACACTACATCACATGCTATTACAGCATGACATCTTAGACCACAGCACAGGTCTGACTACCATAGAATATGTATACTTGAAGGTCTCTTGACACTAGGCATCTTCAATCTCTATGTGGCACAATAAGCAATAGAGGTGTTTAATATCCATTTTAAAGGTACTCATTTGATTGACTTTATAGAAGATCAGGGTTTCAAACTATGTACTGCATATTAGAGCAGATATTAGTGACAAAGTGGAAAAAAAGGAAATTATATTTGCAATTGTACACCAAAACATTTCCTGTCTTATTTTTGCTTGCTTAGAACTCTGCAAAACAGTGGTACAGTGCATGTGCTTTCTATTTGAGAATTGCACTGTGCATTTGATTCAACTAATTGGCCTATATGCCTTTGCTGCGTAAGAATCCCACCAATCGTGTGAATGTTAAATATCATACTTGGGCAGCACTGTGCATTTACAAAACCCTTATACATGAAAATATATATGTCTTCAGGTAGCACAATTGTGCACTGGCTTGGCTTCAGTTTGAAAATGCTGTAGTGACACATGACAAGGAAAAGTGATCTGACCGTTTAGAAATAGAAAATATATATTTTATAAGTACCCCAAGTGTTCCTTAAAAGAAACTTGAAAGTATCCAGGGCTTGGTGCTTGATATATAAAAATATATGTATTAAAATTGGCCATACTACATATTTGGAATAACACGCCCTCACAGTGGACGCTTGTAGAAAGTCTATTTCCACTGCTTAGACAAAATTACATCCTCCATGAACAGGTTCAGCTATAAATAAATTGACTGTTTTATATCTCTGCCCGGGAAAATGCTAGAGAAATGAATCAATATTATTTTTTCAAATTCTAATAAAATGGTGAAGGCAGATCTTTGATACCTTGAGAGGAAAATCAACTTTCAGTTTGCCTCTCACCCTTACTCCTGAAGTACACATTCCTGGTTGGATATTAACCTTGTTCCCAGAGATCAATGGCTTGGGCTCAGGAAGGCAGGGGTGTTGTCAATAACTAGTCACTAAATAGGGTTGGACATCTGGGAGAGCTGGCAGAACTGAGTACTGACTTAACACATCTGGGGCCAGATGTGCAACAATTCTATTTTGCAGGTCACAAATTGCGATTTTTTTGTGATTCGCAAAATGGAATGTACTACTGTGTCTCAGACACATTAGCAATTCTCAATGGGGGTTGCAAATGACCTGTTTTAGAAATGGAGGTCTCTAGTTGGCAACGGTTTGCACCTTTGTCCAAGTAGGGATCCTTCTTCCTAGTCAGGGTAAGGGGGATTCACTTCTAAAATAACCCCTGCTCACCTCCTTGGTAGCTTGGCACGAGCAGACAGGCTTATCTCAGAGAAAGTGTGTAACGCTTTTGTGAACACATACAGTAATACAGTGAAAACACTACAAATGGACACCACACCAGTTTACAAAAATAAGTAGTCTTTATCTAAACCAAACAAGACCAAAAACGACAAAAATCCACAATACAGTAATAATGATATGACTTTAAAATGGTAAAAATAGTTCTGTTCAAAGCAAATTGCAGATGCGACACTTTCAACACAAAGTACAGTGGATGCGTCAAAATCAAAAGCAAGAACAGCTGCAGGGAAGGTGATGCGTTGGTTCCTTACACACAGGGAAGGTGATGCGTCAGTTCCTTACTCCAGGGGAGGTGATGCGTTGGTTCCTTACTGTCACGCAGGGGAGGTGACGCGTCGGTTCCTTACTGGGTGGGAAGGTGATGCGTCGGTTTCTTACTGCGGCCCCAGTGCCCTTGTAGACTTGGCACCCCGATGCGATGCATGAGGATCGGGGCTGCATAGGCTCTGGATGCGGCAAGGGCACTCGCGTCGGTTCCTTACTCCAGGGGAGGTGGTGCGTTAGTTCCTTACTGTCATGCAGGGGAGGTGACGCGTCGGTTCCTTACTGGGTGGGAAGGTGATGCGTCGTTTTTTTTACTGCGGCCCCAGTGCCCTTGTAGACTTGGCACCCCGATGCGATGCATGAGGATCGAGGCTGCGTCGGCTCTGGATGCGGCAGCGGCAAGGGCACTCGCGTTTGTTTCTTCAGCCGCAGTCCCCCGATGCGTCGGTTCTTTGCAGCCGCACACCAGGGCCTGCTCGGAATCGGTGTTGTGATCTCGGCCTTCGTAGATCGGTGCACTCGATGCGGCGTGCAGCGATTTCTCGAGCCACAAGCAGGCGCTGCATCGGTTTCTTCGGCGATGCATCGGAAACAGGTACAGATGCGTCGCGCTTCTCGAAGTTGCGTTACTTTTCCAGCTCCCAGCAGCAAATAGCCTCTAGAGGTCCCAAACAGCAGCAGGCATCTCTTAGCAGATCAGAACTCCCAGCAAGGAAGTTCAGGGGAGCTGGTGGTGAAGTCTTTGTGTCCCTGAGACTTCAGAACAGGAGGCAAGCTCTTCTTTCAAGCCCTTGGAGATCTTCCTCATACAGGGGACACAGAACACAGCAAAGTCCTTTCTCCTTTCCTTGGCAGAAACAGCCACTGCAGGCCAACCCCAGAGAGCACACAGCAAAGGGCAGAACTTCTCCTCAGTTTCTCCAGCTCTTCTCTTTGGCAAAGGTTCCTCTTGATTCCCCGAATGATCTAATAGTCTGGCCCCTCTTTTTATAATAAAAAATCCTTTGTTCCTGTGGCAGAGAAGCTCTTTGCCCAGCCAAAACCAGTTCTATCCCCTCTGGTGCAGCTTCCTGGAAGGAGGTGGAGACAGCATTGTCCTTGGCAGGCCAGGCCCATTCACGTGTGAAAGAAATCTCCCCCTACTCTGAATGCAGCCCAGATCTATTCAGCCCAGCTCTGACTCACCCTGGAAAGGCAGGACACACCTAACCCTCCCAAGTGGCTGTCTGAACAGAATGCACATCCCCAGCCCCTGTAACTCCAAAGCCAGACAGTCAATACACAATCTAGCAGAGGCACACTGGATGGCTAGGCAAGGAAATACCTACTTTCTAAAAGTGGTATTTTCAAACCCAGAATATAAAAATCACCCTCATAAAAGATGCATCTTAACATTCTGAGCTATCTTGTACCCATGGGCAGTTATGCTCATAAGATGCTATAAGCAGACTCCCCATTCTATCCTATGGGGACAGATAGCTTTACAATAGTAAAAAACGAAATTGGCAGTATTTCACTATCAGGCCATGGCGCACACATCAGGGCATGTCCTACCTTTCACATACACTGCACCCTGCCCACAGGGGTACCTTGGGCCTAACGTAGGGGTGACTAACATGTAAGAAAAGGGAAGGTTAGGGCCTGGCAAGTGGGTGCACTTGCCAGGTCGACATGGCAGTACTGGACTGCACACAGGCACCACAATGACAGGCCTGAGACCTTGTTGCAAGGCTGCTTGTGTAGGTGGCACAATCAGTGCTGCAAGCCTACTAGTAGCATATAGTTTACAGGCCCTGGGCACACATAGTGTACTGTACTAGGGACTTAACAGTAAACCAAATAAACCAATCATGGAAGCATCAATCCATAACAACAATTGACAAAGGGAGCACTTGCACTTTGGCACTGAACAGCAGTGGCAAAGTTCCGAAAGCATCTAGACCAGCAAAACGAAATCCAACACGCAGCAAAAACACAGGAGGTAAAGGCAAAAATACATGGGAAACCCACACCAATGATGCCAGGTCTAACAACCTGCCTCATCAATGTTCATGGGGCAGGTCACAATTTGCGATCCATTGGGAATGGGCAAAAACACAGGGATGGTGGCCTGTTGGGGATAGCAGACCAACATGTCTGGGTTCGCTTTTTAAATAAAGCAACTTTTTTTTTCAAATGCAGCCTGTGTTCCTTAAAGGAAAACAGGATGTGCTTAAAAGAAAAAAATGAAACGTTTTCTTTAAATTATTTAAGTGCAGGCGTGGTCCATCTTAAAAAATAATTTCGCTGCCAAACACAAAGGGGAAGGGGTCCCCTTGGGACCCCTTCCCATTTGCTACTGGCTTACAACCAATTTGAAATTGGTGGTAACTGCGATTGTTTTGCGACCTCAAATGCGTTCGCAAAACAATCAAACATCGCCCTGCAACTCGCTATTACGAAGGGACGCCCTTGGCATGTCCATTCCTAACAGCGACTCGCAAACCCTATTTTGCGAATCGGTAATAGGTTACAGACTCACAAAATACAGTTTGTACATGCTACGACCCTTTTTAGCAGTCGCAAACGGCCTAATTTTCCATTTGTGACTGCTAAAAACAATCGCACATCTGGCCCTTTATTTTGACTTGGAGATGCCAAAGGGGCCGGGTAGGTACTGGTCTCATTCGTTCCCAGGGTCCTTTCAGAGTTCCTGGCTCCACCCCAGCAGGAGAGAGGACCAGTTTTTACCTAAATGAATAACCCACTTTCAGACAACACCTTTCAACTTAGAGGGCCTTTGCGTTGACACCTTCACATCACAGCACATGGCGCAACACTATAGCATGCCTTCAACATAGTACACCCTGTCTATGACAGTTACAATGATATTCAGAATACTCATGCAATCTTATATGACGCACAACTACACTTCATTGTTTACTCCAAATAATTCTTCAACTCTCCTTCATATATGAGGTAGCCATTCTGTATACCAACAGTGTATTGGAATGAAAGCAATGCCATTGATAGAAGGTGTGTCCTATTTGGTGCATCTAGCACAAAGGCAGGCGCAATAATGTGCTCCTAAACACTATTGCAACCATTCATGTGTCACCCGGTTCACCTCAGCTGTCAGCTGTTATTCATTAAAGACATAGCTGTATGCACTTTACCATAAATCACAAACTAGGAAATAGAGGGACAAGAGCAGGGAACAAAGCAGGGTATATGCCCCAACATGGTGGACCATTCAGAAATCAAGTGGGATGCTGAATCAATGATTCCTATATGGGTATCATAAATATTTTGATGTAAAGTTCACCCACTCAAACCAGGGTTTCTTCTGCAGCTCTGCTTCATACTGAACAACATAGCTGTGACAAGCCTGGATTACTACAACTTCTCATGAATCGGGTGTTCAGGAACAAGCTCCTACAATTAACTCTGTGTACTGCTCCAAAGCAGTAAAGGGTGGGTGACTGAAGCAGATAAATCAGTGATGCATAGATAAGTAAGGAGAACACAGATTCCTAACAAGATGCATGGAACTGCATAACAAATTGAGAATCCATAGTTTTCTGACTACTAACCAGATGTATAATCATTACCATACTGTTAAATATATACACTATATTGCACAGGCAATTGGTCTGAATAACAAAGTTATCTCATTTCATGCACATACACTGACTGCAGCATGCATGAATCACCAACGGGTACAACCAGCAATACAGGGAGTGACAGACGGGATGAAAGGCTCTAGGTGGTTGTATCTTGACTAATGGAATATGCAGCGGACCCAGCAGGAGCTGAAGGAGGAGTCGAGTCCTGGGGATCTGGTTCCAAAGAAAGTAAATAAGTATGGAAAGCCTGCCAAATGTCCTTAGGTCTGGCTGGCGGGGAGGAGTTGTAGCTTAGCATATACCTCACTTGTCAGGTTGCAATAAGTCATGCTCCACAAACAGGCATTGGTGGTAGGGCACATCCGACTGCCCCAGTGAAGTACAATCTCTCTTTGTGAGTAGCAAAGCGATGACTGTGAATCTGAAAATGTCCTCAGGGACAACTGCTACATTACACAGAAGTAGCATTGGGGGGAGGGTTCAAGAGTGATCGAAATCATGCAGGAGAGGATTGTGAATACATCTGTCCAAAAGTGGCGATAGGTGGATAGGTCCAAGTCAAGTGAGAGAAGTCTGCCTCTGGAAATCTGCATTAAGGACGCAAGGATGACCTTGACAGGTCAAGTCTGGCCAAGCCAGCGGGGGTTGTGTAGGATCTATGTAAAAATCAGAAATGAAGTAGCTTGTGACGGTGGTTGGGGGAGATTGGTTTACTCTGTGCACAGCAGTAAGACCAGTCCCCAATAGATATGAGATGGCCCAGATCTGTCTCCCATTGCAGTCGTGCCCTGCTGCCATGGGCACGACTGATGGCCATGCAGGTGCTGTAGAGTTTGGTCACCATGTAAGACCCTTCAGAATTGGTTATTAACAACGTAAGGGGGAGAGAATCATCAGGGGCAAGAGAATAAGATGGAATACGGGAGCATAATGTTCCATGCAGCAGGCGAAACACAAACCTATCCATGTACATGGCACCAGCAAATCTGGTGTCCACCGAGTGGGTAAGTATATGGCCGTCCGGGAATACATCACCAGGTGTATGTAGGTTGTGTTTTGTTAATGTACGTCCTACAAGTTTTTCAAATGTCAAAGCCAGCCATGGATTTCGCGATATAGGAAGCCCAGGGAATATAAGAAGTTACAGCCCAGAACCATGGTAAGTTTTGCAAAGCCCAGCATGTTGTAGATAAAGTCTGGATATCTGGAGGGTCCAGCTTGAGACCCTGAAGCAACAGAGCTGCTAGGGGTGTTGGGTCTGCTAGGTCTTGTTCAGACTTAGAATAAGGTAGATTGGCATTCGGATAATACCGTTTGGAATTCAGGGACCAAGAACCCACCCCGATCATATGGGAGGAGAAGAGTATTCCAGGCAATCTGGGGCCTGCTGCCACCCCAGATCAGTTTCAGAAGAAGGCTACATGTGGTAGCAAAGAATGAATTAGTCAATGGAATGGGTATATTTTACAAAAGGTACAAAAATCGGAGGAAACCCATTTTAATCATGGCAATATGACCTGCCATCGAGAGAGGAAGCCGAATCCAGCTAACAATTTGGACTGCAAGTATGTAGATGGCGGGCCCGTAGTTAAGGCTGACCACTTACTTGTTCTTTGTACCTATGTAAAATAACACCTAAATATTTAGTAGAGTCTGTGCACCATTCAAGGGGATATTCACAAAAAGAAGGCCCAGTGACATCTGTAAGGGAGAAGAGCTCGGACTTGGCCCAGTTAATATGCAGACCAGAGAGGTCACCAAAATAAATAATTTCAAGTAGCAAGGGGGCTAAGTTGACCAAGGGATGCCAAACAAATAACAAAGTCATTGGCGTACATCGAAATAAGGAGCGATCCAGGTTTAAAATGTAGGCCACTGTGCATGTGGTGTTCTTGAAGGTGGCAGACCAGAGGGTTCATGGCTATAATGAACAACAAGGGTGAAAGAGGAGACCCCTGTCTGGTACCTCTGGAGCCCTTCCCCTTTGCGACTGGCTTACCACCTACTTGAAGTAGGTTGTAACTGTGATTGTTTTGCATTTGCGGTCAAAACAATTGTACATACCAGTGTGCTGAGAAAATAGTGGCAGCTAGGTAGATAATCACTGCACCACCCAATATTGTCACAGACAGATTATATTCTTTAAACTCACACAAAAAGTAAGGGGTAGGAGGAATTCGTCCCGCTTCGACCTCCTGCAACAACTATATTCCCACAGTATAGAAGAGGGACTGTGTGCTCAAAAATGCTGTGATCAAAAACACACAAGGGTGTTAAAACTGCCCTCACACACAGCGAACTGTGTCATGCTTCATCATACGGCTGCTGGCACACCTCCGCGCAGACCAACGCTGGAGGTGGAGCAATAGGGAGGGGGAAGACAATACAACACGAAAGTGAAAAATAGAATGGGATCACAAGTGAACAGAAGTGCAGAAACAGTGATTAAAACTGGCCACAGGTAATCCCTATTACAATTTTAATATTGGGTACCCTGTCCAGAGTAAAATGGTCACTCCAAGACCAGTGGATGGTGGAATGGGGAAGTTCTAATGAGTCACCAACCCCTCCACTCTGCAAAACCGTCAACATGTTTCAGCCGGCAACATTAAATACCCCGGCTTTCATCAGGACTCACATAGAAAAGATCCCATGGGTACTAACCCTACCTCCTTTGATCCCAGGTAGAGGGAAAACACCCTTCTGAGTGACTGCTCAGATAAAATGTGGTAGAGCACCTTGCTCTCCAAGAGGAACCGAGTTCATTTAAAATCTAAACTTGAACTGGCCGGGGAGCGAGGACAGCTCCCTATTATCACACATTCATCAAGGTGAGCTGTGGCCATAATTCTTGTCTCTCCCAGGTTCCTGCACGGCTCCGGGAGAGACAAGAATTAGGAGTATTGGCCCTCTTCCATGCTGTTGCAACTAGAAGTTGTGCTAGTGCCATGGAGATAAAAACAAAATACAGCTGGCCCTGATCTCCTGCAAATCCCAGATCATAGCTAAACAGCATCATAGCAGGACTAATATAGATCTCTTTTTCAAACACTTATTCCAAAAGGCCTCAATACGTTCTTTTAATGGCAGTAGGCTCCCACAACCGAAGAACATATGGACCATATCGTCCGGGCTTCTCCACACCTAGGGCACATATTATCCTCCCTCTTTCCCCAGCTAAACAGATTGGCAGGCATGTTATAGAGGCTGAACATGGCTTTATAGTGTTGAGTTCTTAAGATAGATGAGAGAAGTACTTTCATCCCAATCCCAATTGAGGCCTGTAAATCTATGTCCCCCATTTCTAGCTTCCCTGCCCATCTTTCCTCTTGCACTTCTAAGTCATCTGAGACCATATCCATTGAATCCTTTGTATATCTGGCAAATCTTTCTTCCTAGCAGCTGCACAATGTATAAAAGGGGAATTATTTCCATCAAAACTGTTCCCTGCTTTACCTTGCTCAGAAATTTTCTGACCTGTAAATATTTAAAAAACATCCTAACCCTCATCCCAAAATCTTGCTGTTAGTCAGCGAACGGGCACATCTGACATGATGAGAAGAAATCCCCCAGCCTACACAGCCTGTGCTGCTCCCATTGTTTACAGATCCCATCATGGAATGTTGGCGGGAACAACGGGCATCGCCACATCGGGGTATACCAAGTATAGCTTTCAACACCCAACTGCTTCTTAACCCTACTCCAAACTCTCCAGGCTGTCACCACGATCTTGAATCTAATTTTTTTAAATAATACCTTGGCTTGACCTTCCCTCAGGAAATACCCCCATGCCGACCCCCCAGGGCTAGCTCACAAATAAGTGGAGGCCCTGAACAATGCCCGAGCCATTCATCAAGCTCCTCCCTGCCGAGAAAAGTACCCCAATTTGCTGGGGAAGCGCTGTCCAGTAGTAAAACAAAAAAAACTGGGAGCAGCCCAACCCCCCATCCCCGTTCTCATGGGAAAGCTAAACATTTGATGGTCCTTCTTGTCCTTTTACACAAATGGCATCCAAATTACTAAGCAGTAACCCTTGTAACTCAAGAGTATAGTGCTGAACAAATAAGACACTTTTGGCTGCCTGGTCATCTTTAAACACTGCACTTTCCACTAGGTAAGATGCAAGCCATTAATGCGTCTCTGATCTGTGCTGATCTTACTCAGTAACTTGTCGAGATTGATCTGATAGATGGAACCAACCTTGGGTGATATCCTAATCCCTAGGTACATAGCAGTCTCAGCCCTACAGGTATCCAGCATAGCTATATTGTCAGTGCATACAACCTGGGTTTTTCCCTGTTCAGAAGGTAGCTGGAAATAGCCCCAAATGTCTCCACCAATTTCTCCAACTCGGGCACACCACTTACAGGATCTGGTGTAATTACCAGAATATCATCGGTGTATGCTAATACCTTTCTATCATTATTATTGGCCCTCACCGGCAGGATGATCCGGTTCCTTGATACTTGCCTTAATAATGGGTCAATATAAAGGGCAAGAAGAAGGGGGAAGAGGGACAACCCTGCCTTGTTCACCTAGTAATCGCTATCCTTCCTAACTCTAGGCCCTTAATTTGGAGATGGGCAAATGGGGCATAGTATAAAGCTTTTATTGCCTTAATCAGCCTTGGGCTGAATCCTTTACACCTCAGGTCTCCCCAAAGATAGCTCCAAGACACTCTATTGAATGTTTTTTCCACATCAAGAAGGATCACAGCCACAGGGTCTCCGGTCCCCTCAGCGATATCAAATAATGTGATGGCATGTCTGACACGCTCAGTTGTCCCACAAGATATGTTTTCAGGGAGAAGCCAACTACCAGATGAGCTAATTGATGCATTTATAAATGATTTAAGAGTGTTAGCTGTCAGATGTAATTATCATACTTTTTATATAACAAGATTATATCTGACCAATTGCTATATAGAATCAGTATTGTCAAACTACAGAACTAATTACTGTTGGTAGACGTTCTGACTTTAGATAACGCTATAGCCATACAGAAACTGCTTGAAGAGAGGACCTTAGGTAGGAAGGGATTATCACATAAGAGTATTAAAGGAATGAGTGTGCCAATGGCTGAACGAGATAGTACAGAAAAAATATTCAATAATGAAAATACGCAGGGAGATAGATAACAACAAAACATACAGTAACACAGAAAGAAAATACACTATATACTATAAGTGTGGGCATGCTTCCAATAATATATCTTGTACAACAATAAGATAGGTATATAAGTATTGAAAAGTTAGAGGCCACTATGTAAGGAAGTGCAAAACTAGAAATAGATGATACAAAAATTATCAGGTGGGAAGAGACTCCTCAAATCAAATAATAGAGGTATTGGAAGAAAAATTACTGAAAGATTTCTTTTAGAGGTATGTTAAATCAATGAAACAAAGTAAGATGCACCATTTTGCACAGTAAATATAGAAGGACCCATATTAATTCTCCAATGGACCCTGGCGGGATGTCTTGTAAATCGCCTGCCCAAACATGGTCTTATATGGGAAGTAGATAAATGTAGGTGTCTAGGAATAATGGTTGCAGCAATGCCAGAGACGCAGTATACATGTAACATCGTCCATCCGGTTCTGAAACATGTTGCCCTTGTCCGCGATGAGAAGAGTTGTCATCACTAAGATGGTGTTTCTCCCCAGATGCCTCTACATTATGCAAAATTCTTCATGCCCTCCGCTGTAGAAAACTTTCAGAACATTGAACAGCCTTCTGATATTGCTCATATAGGCTGGAAAGAGAAGTTGTGTTGTGCTGGATAAGCCTAAATTAGACCAAGAAGAGTGTGGGCTGGGGCTTCCTGACATAGAACTGTACTATTATGCAGTGCGTATACAACTTACAGCTAAACGGCTAGCAGATGGTGACAACTCGGAGAAACAATTGTTATGAAGGACATGTGCTGATGCACCCTTGATGGAGTTGCTAATAAGGGGATCAAGTATGGTTTGGGAATATCCCTCTCTGGTGTGACACGCGTCCCAAATCTGGGAAAAATAGTTATCAGAGTCCTTATGGGTCCTCTCTTCTCCAGGGATTTTGAGTTGTCATTTTTGAAGCCATTTAGAAACATAAGCATAGCATGTCAATTGTACAGTGGTAGAAAGGAGGATATGGACTACTGGGTGATCTGTGTTCCGGGGAATTGTATTTCTCATTCCAGAAGACACAGAAGACTTTCTTAGTGGGGGAGGGTCAACATCTGCAGGATGTAAAAATTGCAAGGACTATGAGGGAGATCTGAACTGAATTTCCAGACGCACCCCACCAAACCGAGACCCTTCAGGTTGTTCTGGGTGGTATCGGGCACTTGGTGTTATAGATGTAGAAGGACCTCAAAGCATATAGAATTAAGAAGGAGCCGATAGCTACAATGGTGTAGAGAGATGACTTAGGTGGGCAGTTCACAGATAGTGACTGGAAGATGACCTGTGGTTTGATAAAGGGGGGTTTCCGACAATGCAAGATTTCAACTAATTAATTTCCATTATGTGCATCGTACTCATCTTACCCTGATCAAATTGAGCACAATTTACTCGGGTCAGTCAGCAGCTTGTCCATGATGTGGACATGAGGGAGTTACTTCTGTGCACCTAGCATGGTGAAATGACTATATTTTGGCCTATTGGCGGGAGGTGGTAGACAGGTATTGTTCCGGACCTCTTCCCGCTGCCGTGCCTATTAGGCATCATAGGCAAACCAAAAACAGGAGGATGCAATTTTAATTTCTCCACCTGGCATTGCTCTTAGCGAAACAATGACTAGCCATGGGTTGGTTGGACTGGAGTCCTGGCAGTGTCTCCCTGGGTGAAACACACAGTTGAATGGGTGCTGGCAGAGGAGACGGATATTAGGATGCCCCTGAGGGACAATGAGGTAATTGAGGATTTAGGTGTGTGTGTGGAGACAAACTGTGAGCATTTGAGGAAGTGAGCCTATGGGTGGAATGGAGGTGCTCACAGTCTCATACCTCAACGGCAGCACTTGGGGGTAGTTTTGCCGGAAAAGGCCTCAGCAGGTTGGCAGTGAATGACAGGGCATATAGGAGAATGGTATGTCCACAGACAAACAAAAGAATGTGCATTGTGTTGCATTGCTCATGGAGGGTTGTATGAACATTGTCTTAGATGTTGCGGGAGGGACAACACTCCAGCATGGATACTTAAGAATCTTGCAGCATGACGCATGAATGATGGGTGACCTTGTGACACAGTCGTTTCGTTATGTAAGAAGAACCATGCTTACATGGGCACAAAAAAGGGATCATATAATGATGCTAAATCTCAACCATCCTGGCCAGGTATTGGGGGTATAATGATTTAATATCTTCAGTAAATGATTGCAAGGCAATGCAGTGGTAGAAGGCAATTCCTAAGGTATTTTCACCAACATGTGGTTTGTTAAGAGTTTTTGGTCACAAAAGAATACTTAAGAGGGGGTCCCAGCAAAGGCAAGCAAAGTACAGAATGTGACAGTGTCAATAAGAGGTGCATTGAAAGATGAGTGTAGAAAATGATGTGCACTGAATATAATTGAAGACATTGTGCTTCTGAGTGGCTATTGCCTGTGTTTATGGTGCATTAACCCAATGAAAAAACTGTAGAAAAATGCAAATTTGAAATGCCATCTGTAGACCATCGAGTCTCAAAATTAAAAAAGATGGACTATATCCCAAACTGAGCATTGTAAAAGTAATTGAAGAATCCACAAAACCAAAGAGAAAGACCAACATAGGTCATTTCTTGACTTGACTGAAGATTACGCTAAGTACATTTCTTTATTTTCAGATGGAACAAGCCATATTAGGGATTTGAAGGGAAAAGAAAACAAAGTAAGGAATGTGCTTCTGATTTTAATAAGATAAAAAATCTATAGCAGAACCTAAATCTAGACGGATGCCAGAAGTGCAGGTATTGGTGCTGTATTATTGCAAAATCATATTGGAAAGCTTGCAAAAAATTGCTTTTGCACCCAGACCACTGAGAAAAGTATTCTCTTGAAAAGGAAACATTAGCATTTTGATGACCATTGAATATTTTAGAAGCTGTGCATATGGGTCTAAATTAACAGTAAGAACTAATCATCACCGTTTAGTTGAGTTATTCACCACAAAATGGTGCAGAGGAGGAACAGCTAGAGTTTGGAAATGGCAGTACAAAATGAAAGAGTTTTATTTTCATGCACAGTACATGCCAGCTGCGAGAAATGTTCTAGCAAATTGTTTGTCACATCTCCCTATTGATAGTGTGGATGATGCATGTACTAATAATCCAGACTTAGAAAGACTAAGATCAATTTGTGAAGCATCAGGTGGATGTATTATTAAAGAGGCATGTCTGGTAAAGAGGTGTTCTAGAAGGCAATAGACTATAATAAGACAGGGCAGCCTAATAAGAAATAGATTGAAGAGGAAATGTTACCATACCTCAAAGTTGCAGAGGAATTATCTGAGCAGGATCTCGTGTTGTATTGGTTGAACAATTGGTATTTTCAGAAAGACTAAGGTGAATAATTTTGGATATGGCTCATGAAGGACACCTGGTAATGAGTAGTATTCAAAGAATGCTGAGAAGTGTCTTCTGGTGGTCTAGTGTAGTCAGAAACACCGAGAACAAGATGAGATTGTGCACTGAGGGGTCGATTCCGATTCGGGCCGGAAAAAGCACCGACCGACTCGGATCCGGAAATAATACCGACCGACACGTACCCGTGGCGCACGACACGCCAAGTACGATGCAAGGCGCGAAAAATCCGACCGACACGTACCGAAACCAAGTCGACCGACCGAGCCGCACGGAAAACAGCAATCCGGCCGGAAAAACACGCGAATCCAACCGACCGACACGCACCCGGAACAAATCCGACCGAAACGTACACGCGAACTCCAAACCGCAAAGTACGATGCAAGGCGCGAAAACCACGAGCGAGTCGGACGGAGGACAAGCCGTACGACCGACACGCATACAAAACCGAGCCGAAGCAACACAAAACACCGCGACCGACGCGTACGCAGCATAGAAAACTGCACAAACACAGCGTGAACGAAACGGAGAACACCGTACGAGACTAATGCAGGGTCCGACTCGGTCACAAGAACGTTTCCAACATACACAAACAGCACAAAGGAAAAATCACCCAAAAAAGGCCAAACAAGCAATTACCAAGCCAATAAACACTGGGGGGGGTGGGGACAGAGAACAAAGACACACCCACAACTCCACCTATATAAAGGACACAGATCACAACCATGAGCCTTTGCAAATGCCATTCCACTGCCAGCACCCAAGAGAAAGCAACCACACACCCACAGCTCATCCCTCACACAAGCCACACACCATCAGCACACCAACAAATACCTACCTCACATACACCCAGCAAAACACACACTCACACACCCTCAACTGCACACCAACACACACATCACTCACCATCACCACCCATCACCATGCCCCCCAAGAAGAATCCCAAGTTCCTAGATAGTGAATTGGAAGTCATGGTAGACGAGATCCTCAGGGTGGAGCCACAGCTGTTTGGCACACTGGTCCAACAGACCCCCATGTCGCAGAAAACCAAGATGTGGGAGAGGATCATCAACAGGGTGAACGCCAATCACCATGTCGGCGCACAAAGAGCGACATCCAGAACAGGTGGTATGACGTGCGAGGAGGGTACGGGACATGCTGAAGAAAGACTACATCAACAGCCAACACACCGGCAGTGGCCCTCCTGCCAAGCCAATATACCTCAGGCCCTGGGAGGAGAAGGTGCGGGCCATCCTTCCGCCAGTGAGCGTATATGGACTAGAGGACATCCCAGAGCCTGGTGAGTACACAACAAATGTACACAATATACTGCCACAAAACACACACATCACTGTCAAGGGAGAGTCAAACCATGCACTCATAGCAATTACACAGCAACCAGAACAGAATTATCCCAAAATGTGTATGTCAGTCAGATAAACACAACACATGCCATCAAAAAAGTCACATCCAACTGTGCCAACACATGTACAAACACAACTACAACTACAGCTAGGCAGTGGCACAAATAGAACTAACAAACACATCCAGACATGTAGGCACCACAACAACACCAACACACAGTGAAGACCACTCAAAGGAAGGAATTCTGTGTATGCTGGCCAAGTCAGTGTAGCCAATAGCATCATGGGAGTCGCAGTCACACATATTGCCCCTCCCACAACTGTCCCATCAACACCACCATGAACCATGCTCACATCACAGGAAGTGGAGAAGGACTCACAAGATGGCTGACACTGGCTACTGCTGTGGGGAGCACAAGGCCCTGCTGGCAACTGTGCACCAACAAACAGCAGGACACCACTGACTGACATCCTGAGAAACAACTTACACTCCCTGCAATGCAAGCACGTTCCATGGTGGGATATCTGGCTAGCTGGGTGGGAAGGAGGACTTGCAGCACTGTCCATAGTCACAAGCACCTCCCCTCACACCCCCCCAACACAAACTCCACAGAACCCACCTGGTAGAATGCAATACCCCCATCCTAACACAAGATCCCACAAAGAACCACCACCCTGGGTTATGTTGTGTGAAGCACAGGGACACTCTTGGGACCTCTAGCCAAACAACTGCCAGGACAACACTCCCAGCCATCCTGTCAGCACAGCCAGCCCACCCCACAGGGAAGCAGAGTCAAAAGGAAGTAAGCATGGGCATGCTGGGAAGGGGGAGGAGGCAATAGCATGATGGGAGTCGTAGTCACAGCTCTACATCCCCCACCACATGGCCCAGCAAGCTCACACTCACGCATGCACATCCCACAGAGAGTGGAAAGGCCCATCAAAGATGTCTGACACTGTTGCTGTGTCGTGGGGAGCACAAGGGCATGCTGGGTACTGCACACCAACCAACAGCAGGACACCACTGTCAGCCATCTTGCCATTGCTCTCACACCCACACACACTGAACTCCCCACAAAAGCAAGTAAGTATGGGAATGCTGGGTAGTGGGGTGGAGGCAATAGCATGATGGGAGTCGTAGTCACAGACATAGCTCACCCCCACAACTGTCCCATCAACACCACCCTGAACCATGCTCACATCACAGGAAGTGGAGAAGGACTCACAAGATGGCTGACACTGGCTACTGCTGTGGGGAGCACAAGGCCCTGCTGGCAACTGTGCACCAACAAACAGCAGGACACCACTGAATGACATCCTGAGAGACAACTTACACTCCCTGCAATGCAAGCACGTTCCATGGTGGGATATCTGGCTAGCTGGGTGGGAAGGGGGACTTTCAGCACTGACCATAGTCACAAGCACCTCCCCTCACACCCCCCCAACACAAACTCCACAGAACCCACCTGGTAGAATGCAATGCCCCCCATCCTAACACAAGATCCCACAAAGAACCACCACCCTGGGTTATGTTGTGTGAAGCACAGGGACACTCTTGGGACCTCTAGCCAAACAACTGCCAGGACAACACTCCCAGCCATCCTGTCAGCACAGCCAGCCCACCCCACAGGGAAGCAGAGTCAAAAGGAAGGAAGCATGGGCATGCTGGGAAGGGGGGAGGAGGCAATAGCATGATGGGAGTCGTAGTCACAGCTCTACAACCCCCACCACATGGCCCAGCAAGCTCACACTCACGCATGCACATCCCACAGAGAGTGGAAAGGCCCATCAAAGATGTCTGACACTGTTGCTGTGTCGTGGGGAGCACAAGGGCATGCTGGGTACTGCACACCAACCAACAGCAGGACACCACTGTCAGCCATCTTGCCATTGCTCTCATACCCACACACACTGAACTCCCCACAAAAGCAAGTAAGTATGGGAATGCTGGGAAGTGGGGTGGAGGCAATAGCATGATGGGAGTCGTAGTCACTGATATTGGTCACCCCCACAACTGTCCCATCAACACCACCCTGAACCATGCTCACATCACAGGAAGTGGAGAAGGACTCACAAGATGGCTGACACTGGCTACTGCTGTGGGGAGCACAAGGCCCTGCTGGCAAATGTGCACCAACAAACAGCAGGACACCACTGAGTGACATCCTGAGAGACAACTTACACTCCCTGCAACGCAAGCACGTTCCATGGTGGGATAACTGACTGGCTGGGTGGGTTGGAAGGAGGGCCGGCTGTCAACCAAACACAACCAATGCAGACCATGTTCACACCCCAGAAAATACATAGAAATGCCCAAATAATGCAGGACAATGTGCCACACCAATATCAACCCCTGACTGTGACGACTTAGGACAATGCAATGTACAGGCCCGCACCCAGAGGCACAGTCACAACTGTCATGTGTGTCAACCATTGATGCCTGCAGAAACATAACATACATTGTTTGTGTCTCCCAAAAACAGGTGATGATGGGGACACAGCAGCAGACGCTGAGGAGTCCCAGTCCCAGGCTCAAGAGGATGCCGAGCTCACTGGCGTCGTACAGCCTCTGTCCTCCTCGCACGATGAAGAACAACCTGGCACATCCGGTGCAAGTCAACATGCAGCACCAGCAGGACCACCAGCTGCAGCACCAGCAGGAACACCAGCTGCACCCCCTGCACCCACCCCTCCAACGACTGTCACCACGAATACCATCCCTGCCGACATGGACAGAACAAGGAGCAACACCAGCACAGGGACCCTGGACCAACCTGGGGCCATGGACACCATCACCACCACCAACCCCCAAGGTGGACCAGGGTTATCTGTGCGTGCCACTGCACACACTGCACATGTCAGCAGGGGTGGTGGGAGGGGTGGGAGACAGAGGTCGCTGCTTGCAGACGTTGCTGGTGTGCATGATGACCCACAACTGGTACGCATAGCTGATGCGTACCAGTCCAGCACCGGAGACCTCAGCCAGGTAGTGGGGCTCCTCAGAGACATGAAACAGCAGCAGGCTGCCCATCATGCCCGCTTGGACTCCCACATGTCCCACGTGGAGTCACACATGTCCCGTGTGGACTCACACATGTCCCGCGTGGAGTCCAAGTGGGATGCACTGCATGAGATGACTGCGGTGCACAGGGACATTTTACAATGCCTCCGCCAGATGAACAGCAACCAGTCCACACCTCCCTGTGTGCCAACAACATCTGGTGCTGAACAAACTGCAACTGCCACAGGGAGGGAGGAGGACTCTGGCGGAGAGTCCCCTGCACCGCAGCAGCCTGTACTTGAGGGCCCCCCCCAAGAAGAGGGGTCGTCCGAGGAGGGAAAAGTGAGAGGCCGATGGCCAAGCGCAACTCCCAGGAAGCCTGAACCTGTTCTGGATGTTCGCCTTTGTGCACAGACTGTTCACCCTGTTGACGGCAACACTACTCCCACACATTGCATGGGGAGTACAAGTTGGACCAATGTGTCAGACAACTGTGGCCCCGATACTGGGGATCCTGTCTACCAGGACTTTCAATTCACCTAGGAACTTGGGATTGCAAGATTTATGTACAGCACTACCCATCCTATGCACTATTAACACAAATGTATCACAATAAACACACTAATACACCATACTTGCCTCTGTCGTGATTCCAACGTGGGTGCTGTTATGGGGATGATGAACTGCAAAATTACACTGTGTATGCGAACTGCAACAGCAAGGACAACACAGGCATGTGAGTACAGGCAACGTGACACACATGAGGGAGACACACCACCAGGGCTACACAACACATACACACCTAGGCCATCTGACTCATTGCCTACACTGATGTTGCCAGGGAAGACGGTGCAATGCACAGACACCACACCCATTCCCAGTTGTAGTCAAGTAGCCCACAGGTGCAGTAAGCAAATGGCAGTCAAATGTGTGACCACAGACAACGCACATCACAAAGTGAAGCACAGGTTTATTACACAGTTGCAACATGCCGTAACCAACACAGATGCAAGGTAATCCCACCTGG
The DNA here is from genome assembly GCA_963921515.1 of Calotriton arnoldi. NCBI lineage: Eukaryota > Metazoa > Chordata > Amphibia > Caudata > Salamandridae > Calotriton > Calotriton arnoldi. The sequence continues at coordinate 1,001,156 of CAWUFW010001575.1, forward strand.
CAGCGGGCACACAGTCAACAACTGTAGACGGAAGGAAGTCCATGGGTGTGGCGCACATCACCTGTAGGGACACAACAGCTACCAGCCTGGATGTGCAATCACGTCGTCGGTGGACACAGTTGACCAAACGAATCTGAAAGTACCCTGTGAAGGACAGAAATGACACACAGTCAAAAGCAATGGAGTACAGGACAGAACAGCAAAACTCATGCACAATACATGTTACAAGATACCCACCCAGAACCAAGTTAGCATGTCAACACTGTTGGGGAGTACAGCCCACCTGTTAGCACACATCGCAACACACATCCAGTCAAGTAGCCCATGGACACACTCCAACAGCACCAGAGCACCACCCACACATCATGCCAACTCACATCATTGACATGACACCTCAGGATACTCACATTCAGCTAAAGAAGTTGGTGATGAGCTGTGTGCGGACATCACCATCACCATCATCATCATCATCATCGTCACTGGCATCGTGGTCCAGGCCAGGATCCTCCACAGGTGGCGGATGTTGGTCATTGTCATCCTGGATGAGAGGCAACTCCTTCCGCACTGCCAGGTTGTGGAGCATGCAGCAGACGATGATAATCTTGCATACTTTCGCAGGGGCATATGGGAGGGACCCTCCGGTCTTGTCCAGGCAGCGGGAGCAGCTCTTCAGGAGACCAAAGGTCTGCTCAATCACTCTCCTGGTCCGACCATGTGCCTCATTGTAGCGCATCTGGGCTGGTGTCACAGGGTTCCTGAGGGGTGTCAGCAACCACGGCATGTTGGGGTATCCCGAGTCACCTACGGACAGACAAGTGCACATTAGCTGACTTGGAAAAGTGGGCGGAATACTACAGATCAGATCACACACAATGGCACAAAGTCAGTACACACCGACAAGCCAGGCACGCTGGTTCTGCATCTGTGCCATCATCCTGGGGATGCGACTACTCCTCATCACAAAGGCATTGTGTGCTGAACCAGGGAAACGGGCACACACGTGTGTGATGGTCATGTCTGCAAGACACACCACCAGTGCATTGACCGAGTGGTAGTGCTTGCGGTTCCTGTAGGCCTGCTCCTGGGCCTGTGGTGGTTCCAAAGCCACATGTGTCCCATCAATGGAGCCAATGACATGCGGCATCCTCCACAGGGCATAAAAGTCACTCTAAACGTCAGTGAGTCGTCGCAGTCTAGGGAAATAGATGTACCGGTTCAGGAAGAGCAACATTGCCGCCAAAACATCGCGGAGCACACGGCTCAACATGGTCTGTGACATCCCACCAGCAGTCGCCACAGTATGTTGGAAGGTACCAGTGGCAAAGAAGTGTAGGGCTGCCATCACCTTCACCTTGGGGGTCAGCACTGTAGGATACGGCCGGCCAGGCTGCAAATGTGGGGACAACTGCACTGCCAAATCCTCAATCAGCTGCCTGGTGAAGCGGTACCGTCGGATGCTGTCCCGTTCCACCATCGTTGCCAGGTCTGGGAATGGTCGATGGACAGCAGGAGCCCTGCAGTGCAGAGGAGAAGTAAGCAAGATTGTCAGTCACCCCACATATGCTGCATTGAACACACTCAAGATCCCAACATACATCATTATGAGGCACAACTACATGAAGTGTGCAGTACCGGAAGGACATGTATGGTACATACATGGCCAACATCTGTCAACACGGTCCAACAGGTGGCATCAATTAGTCCCAGGTTGGCCCATTGGATATCATGAGGCCGTGTCACAGTTCCCATCTCCTGCTGCCGTGTCACAATAACCCCCCACAGTGACATGTGAGGACAGATGTGCCCCAGGCACCACAGCTCAACGACAGGTACATTCCCAGGGACCTGTAATGCCACATGGACACTGAAATTACATGGAGTATGATGTATACACCACAGCAAAACAACCATGACCCCCACAGGTAGTGGCCCCACTTGCCACGGCAGGACAGACATGGACGTCTGTGACACACACACGCACAACATCAGAGTCCATGCACACACAACGTGGATGTGGAGACTGTCTCCCATTGTGCACATGAAATCAGAGACATTGTAAACACCACATGCACAAAGACTGTGGAGGACCATCACTATTGTGCCACTGGGACACCCTGGCTCAAACATACCGTCCCACATGGGACTCACGGGGTATGTGACATGACATACACATACACCACCGTGAAATGTGACCATGGCACATGCACAGATATGAACAGTTGCACATCACAGTGGTCATGTACACGTAACACCCAGGATCCTGTCCCCATGAACACGTGCACAGCCTGGGGGTGGCTGCCCACAGGTGACACCCACAGGACAACATGTACACCAACATATACACAATAGGAAATGCAGCCTTACATGCCTTATGATAACGTTTGGACAGGCTGTCGTGATGTAGGTGTGCCCCTCACTCCCTGGGAGCTATCTGTGGCTGGCATATGTCCATCTGAGACAGGCATGCTGACATATGCCAGTCACATGTACAGTGATGCGTTGTACTGCAATGGACCGATCGGTGCCTCCGGCCGGCCCATTGCATTCAATGTGTGCGGGTACGCGTTGTACCCCTGTGCGCGTTGAACTGCAATGGACCGATCGGTGCCTCCGGCCGGCCCATTGCATTCAATGTGTGCGGGTACGCGTTGTACCCCTGTGCGCGTTGTACTGCAATGGACCGATCGGTGCCTCCGGCCGGCCCATTGCATTCAATGTGTGCGGGTACGCGTTGTACCCCTGTACGCGTTGTACTGCAATGGACCGATCGGTGCCTCCGGCCGGCCCATTGCATTCAATGTGTGCGGGTACGCATTGTACCCCTGTGCGCGTTGAACTGCAATGGACCGATCGGTGCCTCCGGCCGGCCCATTGCATTCAATGTGTGCGGGTACGCGTTGTATCCCTGTGCGCGTTGTACCGCAATGGACCGATCGGTGCGCACCCATTGACAATGGGCTTGCCTGGCAACGGACGCGTTTCGAATTTCGAACGAGTCGGTTGCTGTAAATTCAGTTGGTCACCCACAACAATGTTGCAAAATCATGTATGTCATGAAGTTGAAGATTTGAAGGATGCTGTGGGCGTGTTTTGGTGCTGCTATTCCATGGATTGGCCAGATTCAGAATATGCAAACGACTTGGACCTATCACTTTGGACACAAGGGACAGTATCTGCCTCTCCAGCACATATATATTGCTGGCTGTTCCCCTGAGAGCTCACTTGCCTGCACTACATGCTCCAGGAGGACATCTGCCACTGCACTGCTGCTGTCTCTGCCCCTCTGGACCCTGCAATGGCACGTACTGTGGAGAGAGCCCCAGCCTTCAGCCTTGAAGAGAACCAGGCCCTGCTGGACAGCCTACTTCCACAGTACAGCAAGCTGTATGGGACACCAGGGGAGCAGGTGAGTGTTCTGTGCACTGCCTTTCTGAATGTGCATTTTGTGTGACTAGCAAGGCTGAAAGTCTGCACGCCACTGGCTAGCAGGCTCACTGAGTAGTTGTCACCCCCCATAGTGTGTAGTGACTTGCACTGGACAGGTATGGTGCAGTGACAGTGCATTTGAACATGGTTTTACTTCCCATGCAATGATACCATGTAGTGACGTCTGGCAAAGTGTCCATGGTCAGCTTTGCACTGCCTGTGTACATCATGTGCCCCTGTGATTGAGACATGTATATACAACTGTGTCATGCACGGATATGTTGCATGTGTGGTAATGGCCTTTTCACTTTGTCATCCTGACAGGTTAATGCCCATCGGAAGCAGGAAATCTGGAAGGACATCGTCTGGGCCGTCCGGTCCGTGGGGGTCTACAAGCGCCGGATCCGCAACTGCCAGAAGAGGTGGCAGGACCTTCGGGGCTGGACCCGGAGGATTGCACGGGTCCAGCTGAAGCTGTCGCCTCCTCGCAGGAGGGGCGGAACATGGACCCTGACCCCCACATGCTCCAGATCCTGGCGGTGGTGTTTCCAGACCTGGATGGGCAGCTGAAGGCCAGACAGCAGCAAGGAGGGGTGAGTCAAAGACTGCACTGTGAACTCTGTATTACATGCTTTGTGCCCTCCTCTGGCCTGGTTCAACTGCCACAGTGCAGCAGTCATGTTGTCCAGGAGCCATGTCCCTCTATTGTGCACTGCCCACTGCTCATCTGATACCCAGGTGTGGCCCTTACATTCAGGGAATTGTGTCACTTGGGACTGTGTCCTTGCAGTTTGCTTCACTAAAGGTGGGGGACAGCATCTGTTTCCCTAACTCTGTTGTGGGCATCATGGGTGGGTCCATTGTTCACACAACGCCTGGGTTTGGACATGTGATCTGCGTGTTGCTTTGATATGCGGTCCACTTGCTGAGCTGAGCCACCACATGTGCCTGGGGTATGTGGCACACGCCCATGCAGCGGGTGGGAACAATGTTTGGGCCCCAGGAGTGTGCAGATTACGTGTGTCACACATACATAGCCAGCTATCCACTGTCCAGGGCACATCCCTCATTCATGTGCAGCAGGACAGTCATGCCTACTCCAGGCCATGCAATGCACTCTGTACTCCCACTCCCGTGTATCAGCTGACACATTGTGCACAGTGATTTGACCCCTCAGGTGTCTGCCTCTGTGTCAGTGTGCTGTGGATTAGTTGCCAGGACTGCTGGGGTGTTTCTTGGTAGGGGCTCAGCATGCCCCTGGAGATGTGACCATAGGAGACGATACTTGTGTGTCACATAGGTGTTTGATCAGCTGCCCGTGCAGACTGGGGTATGCGAATGTGAAGTTCAGGCAGCTGTTCCCCATTCACAGCAAATTGTGAGGGGCTCAGGTTCAGAGGGTAGTGTCACAGGTCTCCCATATGTCCAATAGGTGTGACCTGGACAGATGAGGGTTAAGATGATGTGTTGTGTGGGGGATGTACATGTGCACTTGTGCAGCTCCAGGACTTGCATTCCCCATGACCTACTATTGTGACACAGTGCATAGTGTTGTTGTCTGGCTGCCAAGTCATACATCACTGAGACAGTGATGTATGACTTAGCAGTCATGCCTCTGCCATGGCATGTGTCAACTTATTGGTGGTCCTGCAGGGGAGTGACATGTGCTACATGCACACCATTGTGGCGCTGGCTATCAGGACATGGGTGCATCATGGTGTCTGTCGCTGGTATGCATCACATGCATTTCCTATTTGACTCTGGGCATCCCTTTCATCCGGAAACCTGTACTGACTCAGTGGCAAGAGCTGTGATGTGTGCATGTCCACATGCCACACCGTGTCCTCTGCACTGTCCAACTACTGTGTACTTGGTGCATGTGTCCACACTGGGGTGTTGCAATCCAACAGACACCAGACAGATGGGTGCAAGGCCATGTGGGATGTGAGTGCCATGCTTGGCATCAGACTGACAATTGGCTTCTCCTGTTCAGTTAGGGCACTTTTAGCAATGTACAACTAATGATGCCAGGGCTTGCTCTGTAATGTGCTGTGCTCACAGTGGTGTGTGCGTTTGGTGCAGGTGACTGATGTCTGTCTGTTTCCCCATTGTTTGCAGATACATCCACGGCCACGGAAGGGGACAGCTCCATGGACCAGGAGGAGCCAGAGAGCCAGACTGGGTCAGCAGCCGAGGAGTGGTCGGAGGGACCCAGTGGCACGGAGGGCGAGGGGAGCCACACCGAGGAGTCCTCAGCACCATCCACCTCAGCTGAGGACCAGAGCAACTCGGAGGATGACTCCCTTGTGGAGGCGGGTGTCAGCAGCCACCACACCCCAGCTAGTGTTGCTGTCCCCGCCACCACCAGCACCACCACCGCCCTCCCATCGGCTCCCATTCCCCAGGTCCGTGGAGGCTCCCATGTTCGGGAGCGTGTCTCCTTTGGGCCAGGCACCGCACCCCTGCCCCTGTGTCCCCTGCTGGCCTGAGTGACGAGTCTGTGTACCTCCTTCGCCAGCTCCATGTAGGGCAGACAGCCATGCTGAGTGTCCTCCATGCGCACACCGCACTGTTGACTCAGCTGGTGTCGTTCATGGAGGGCATCTCATCGGGCATGTCTGACCTACAGAGGGGCAACAGGTCCATGGACTCCTCCCTGACGGCAGCAGTGTCCCTCCTCAGACAGTCCCACACACCGGCACAGGCACACACCAGCACACACACGTCCAGCACACAGACACACACGCCACAAACTAAATGCACACGCACGCACAGTCAGGGGACTGAAACCAGACTCACAGGGGATGGGGCCCTGGTACACACACACGCATCCACGGGCACTGCGCAGTCCTCAGTTGCCTCTCCCTCCAAAGCACCCTCCCTTGCCTCACCTGCAACCCCAAAGACCCAGCGCCTCTTCCTCAGTGACCTCGGCCTCTTTCCCTCCGATCCAGCTGCCCCAGCATCCAGGGGGAAGAGGAAGCCCCCCACACGGAGCAGAGTGCCCCTCGCCCCTGGACACCCTCCCCAGGCGCAGACAGACTGAGGCCCCCACCCGCAAGTCCCCCCGGAGTGCTAAGAGCAAGACCCCACCGCCGCCCTGCAGCTCAAGCACCAGGTCTCCTTCCTCCATCCCTCAGGCCCCCACTCCACAGGTGCCCCCACCACACCCTGCCCCAGGTTCCCCCACCCACAGATATACCATCCCCAAGAGGCTCCGGCCTTCTCCCCTGCCACTTGCTCTCCCGGAACCACACCCCCGCTGCGCTTGTCTGTGCCACTGATGTGGTGAGGGTGTCCTCCCCTCTGTCCAGCCCATCTTGCCTGTTCCCCATTCTCCTCCCCTGGTGGTAGGCACTGCAGTGGAGTCCACTACCACCCTGTCTGACTTGGGCACTGCAGTGGCGGACCTGTCCACTCCATCTGCAGGGTCCACTGCAGTCGTGCCGGCACCCACAACATCTGAGCCATGCCCCCCAGTTGTGCCGGCACACACCATGTCAGACACCTCCACTGCAGTTGTCAGTGGCTCTCCAGCACCCACCACCCCTTCCCTGCTTCCTCCTGGTGAGCCCTGATCCTGTCCCTGCGGTGCCTGGCCTACCCCCCCGGTTGCCCCTCCTAGTGGATTGTCCCTGGTTTTGTGCAGGCATGTGTAGGGTGGCATCTGCCACTGTCACCCACTTGTGACTTTGTTGATGGACTGGCCATTGGCCTTTGTTTATGTTCTACCGGACTTCTACTTTTAATGCCACATATGCTGAATAAAGCAACTTTCTGTTCTCTAGTGCTTTTGCTTCTGATGTACATGATGTTGATGATGCTAACCATGCCCTTGCTGCAGTGATGGTGATATTTGGTCTCATGATAATGAAGTGTTACTGTGCAGGAACCCATGTGGTCCAGGGGGAATGTGTCCTATCCTGTGGTGTATCCATGTCATCCATAGCAGCATCTGAGGGTGTCATGTGTTCAGTATTTGGCAATGGGATTTCCTACTTAGATTGGCAATTTCACATCTGTGGCTTCCACCCCTGCACATCTGTTGTGCCTGCCATTGTTCAATTCGTCTACTTCCCTGACCGTGTGGCCATCTCCACTGGACATGCAGGTTTGGGCATCAATGGGGAAGGACTCATCTGTGTTGTCAGTGCAACATTGCTATACAAGTGTGTTGGATCTGTGCTGATGATTCCGTTGGCACTTCCATGACCAGGCTGATGTGACGGGAGCCCTCATTTGGTGCTAATTGTTGATTGTGTGACCAAGTGCTCAGCTGACATGGTGGGGCCCTACTGAGGCAACATATGGCACAGCTTTCCTCACACAGGAGTGGAGTCCCCTCATGGCAGTGTGTACTCCTGTGACATTGCCTGCGCCCAAGGTGTGTGTTGTATGTGCATGTCTGTGTGTTCACTTCCGTTTAGCTGTGCATGCTGTGATCCCTAGTGTTGTACCTGTTTGTGATGCTAGCTGAGTTGAGCTATGTTCCCCCAAAGTCTTCTCCCTGGGTTCTCTGTGATGTGGGTGCATGGCACATTACTGGTCATCAGGGTGTCACCCATAGGTGTGCTTGCTGTCAGGGCTGAGTTTGTGTGCAGACGCAGCTGGGTCACAGTCAGGTTTCCCTTGGCACTTGTTGTTTGCCCCTGTCATGTGATTTCCAGTTTGTGCTATCTTTCAGTGATTGTGACACGTTGTGTGTGTGACTGCTGGCACTCCTCAGGGTCCGGGCTGCAATGTTGGTTGTTGTCTATGTGTGTTCTTTGTGGGTGACCTTGGCTTCTTCATTGGTGTGCAGTGTGTCAGACATTCAGGAGTCTTGTTGAGTGTCCATGTGTGATGTGTTTCTGCACCTTGGTTCCCACCCACCACCCTGGAATAGTCATGGGTGCATGTGCAATGTCACCAGTGCATGTGTGCTTCACTGCTGCACATTGTTGGAGGTCGAGGGGTGTGGTGTTGAGTGTGTGCAGATGAGAGTTGTTGCCCAGCTAGGCCCCTGCCTCCATGTTGGCCTTGGCTCACTGGCCATGCTGTTTGATTTGTGCTTGTGTAGGTGTGATGGTAGTTAGTTGCTCAGTACACATGACTGTGGTTCACAGTGTGAACCACATTTAGCTTTGTCATCACAGTGGGATTGTAATGCAGCCCAGGGTCACCACATTGTGGGGGCCCTGGGGGTGGTGCTGTGGTGTGTCTGTGTCTTGCTGTGTCAGTTGCTGTCCCTACGTGCCTGTGTGACATGTGTGATTTGTGCTCCCTCTCATCTGACAATGCCTGCTTGCCCACATAGGGATATTGGATCCATGAGTTACCTTTGTGTGGCACTGTATGCACATCTGTATGATTGGTATTCATGTCTCCTCATGTGTTGTGTGGTTGCCTGGGGACACTGGCACCCCCACCCTCACCTGTTGTGTATGATGTGCAGGGTGGGTCTGCCTGTTTGTGTTTGTGCATCTGCACCACTGCATTGGCATATCTTGGGTGTGCCATTGGCTGTATGTAGTTTGGTGGGTTTCCCCTGCTGTCCCTGGGACTCCTAGGTCATCGGTCAGCACAATGATCATGGTTTGTGTGTCCCATTGCTGCCATGGTATGGTATCTGTTCACCTCACATCTGCAGTCTCCACAGGGTATCTGCATGTGTGTGCCCATTGGTGCAAATATGTGGGTCTGCATTCGGATGGTCACTTCTGTCATTGTGTCATTGATGATTGTTGACGGTGTCAGCCCCCATGGGTGTTGTTTGTCTGCACATGGCCAAAGTTATGTCTTATTTGCACTGCAGGATTTGGCTCCCCCAATTTATGTTGCAATGGGACACATACACTACTTTGCCACTGATGTGGTTGTTGTTCTGTGACCAAGAATCATCCATGCAGTTTGGCAGTTGCACCTCTTACTTTGTCAACACTTACCTTTTGGTCACTGTGATGATGGGGGTTGGACCCCATTGCCACAATGTTCAAAATGTGCTTCAGCTATGGACCCCACACTTACATTTTGGTCACTGTGATGATGGGGGTTTGGACCCCATTGCCACAATGTTCAAAATGTGCTGCAGCTATGGACCCCACACTTACCTTTTGGTCACTGTGATGATGGGGGTTTGGACCCCATTGCCACAATGTTCAAAATGTGCTGCAGCTATGGACCCCACACTTACCTTTTGGTCACTGTGATGATGGGGGTTTGGACCCCATTGCCACAATGTTCAAAATGTGCTGCAGCTATGGACCCCACACTTACCTTTTGGTCACTGTGATGATGGGGGTTTGGACCCCATTGCCACAATGTTCAAAATGTGCTTCAGCTATGGACCCCACACTTACATTTTGGTCACTGTGATGATGGGGGTTTGGACCACATTGCCACAATGGTCATGGCCTGCTTGCATTGTGGGTGCCACACACATATATGTGTGGCACATGTGCTAGGGGGTCACATTGTATGTTCAAAGTCATGTTCGGTGTTGTAGGCATTTGTCACAGTCTACACACGCTTGTCATGGTGTTGGGGGATGTCTTCTTCTTGCATTCCCTAGGTTGTGGTGTGCTGGTTGTGTCATGCATTGTCCATCCTATGAGTGGGGGTGGTAGTGGTGGTAGGCATCCTGCCCCCCCTGGCTAAGGGTGGTAGTAGTGGTAGGCATCCAGCCCACCCTGGGTGAGGATGGTAGTAGTGGTAGGCATCCAGCCCCCCCTGGCTAAGGGTGGTGGTAGGCATCCAGCCCCACCTGGGTGAGGGTGATAGTAGTGGTAGGCATCCAGCCCCCCCTGGCTAAGGGTGGTGGTAGGCATCCAGCCCCCCCTGGGTGAGGGTGGTAGTAGTGGTAGGCATCCAGCCCCCCTAGCTAAGGGTGGTGGTAGGCATCCAGCCCACCCTGGGTGAGGGTGGTAGTAGTGGTAGGCATCCTGCCCCCCCTGGGTGAGGGTGGTAGTAGTGGTAGGCATCCTGCCCCCCCTGGGTGAGGGTGGTAGTAGTGGTAGGCATCCAGCCCCCCCTGGCTAAGGGTGGTAGTAGTGGTAGGCATCCTGCCCCCCTGGGTGAGGGTGGTAGTAGTGGTAGGCATCCTGCCCCCTGGGTGAGGGTGGTAGTAGTGGTAGGCATCCTGCCCCCTGGGTGAGGGTGGTAGTAGTGATAGGCATCCAGCCCACCCTGGGTGAGGGTGGTAGTAGTGGTAGGCATCCAGCCCCCCCTGGCTAAGGGTGGTGGTAGGCATCCAGCCCCCCCTGGGTGAGGGTGGTAGTAGTGGTAGGCATCCAGCCCCCCCTAGCTAAGGGTGGTGGTAGGCATCCAGCCCACCCTGGGTGAGGGTGGTAGTAGTGGTAGGCATCCTGCCCCCCCTGGGTGAGGGTGGTAGTAGTGGTAGGCATCCTGCCCCCCCTGGGTGAGGGTGGTAGTGGTGGTAGGCATCCTGCCCCCCCTGGCTAAGGGTGGTAGTAGTGGTAGGTATCCAGCCCACCCTGGGTGAGGGTGGTAGTAGTGGTAGGCATCCAGCCCCCCCTGGCTAAGGGTGGTGGTAGGCATCCAGCCCCCCCGGGGGGAGGGTGGTAGTAGTGGTAGGCATCCAGCCCCCTGGCTAAGGGTGGTAGTAGTGGTAGGCATCCTGCCCCCCCTGGGTGAGGGTGGTAGTAGTGGTAGGCATCCAGCCCCCCCTGGGTGAGGGTGGTAGTAGTGGTAGGCATCCAGCCCCCCCTGGCTAAGGGTGGTAGTAGTGGTAGGCATCCTGCCCCCCCTGGGTGAGGGTGGTAGTAGTGGTAGGCATCCTGCCCCCCCGGGTGAGGGTGGTAGTAGTGGTAGGCATCCTGCCCCCCCTGGGTGAGGGTGGTAGTGGTGGTAGGCATCCTGCCCCCTGGGTGAGGGTGGTAGTAGTTGTAGGCATCCTGCCCCCCTGGGTGAGGGTGGTAGTAGTGGTAGGCATCCTGCCCCCCTGGGTGAGGGTGGTAGTAGTGGTAGGCATCCTGCCCCCTGGGTGAGGGTGGTAGTGGTGGTAGGCATCCTGCCCCCCTGGCTAAGGGTGGTGGTAGGCATCCAGCCCCCCTGGCTAAGGGTGGTAGTAGTGGTAGGCATCCTGCCCCCCTGGGTGAGGGTGGTAGTAGTGGTAGGCATCCTGCCCCCTGGGTGAGGGTGGTAGTAGTGGTAGGCATCCTGCCCCCCTGGGTGAGGGTGGTAGTGGTGGTAGGCATCCTGCCCCCCTGGGTGAGGGTGGTAGTAGTGGTAGGCATCCTGCCCCCCTGGGTGAGGGTGGTAGTAGTGGTAGGCATCCTGCCCCCCTGGGTGAGGGTGGTAGTGGTGGTAGGCATCCTGCCCCCCTGGCTAAGGGTGGTAGTAGTGGTAGGCATCCTGCCCCCTGGGTGAGGGTGGTGGTGCGCATTCAGGCCCCTGTGTGCATATGTGGCATTGGTGATGGGCATCCCGCCCCTATGGTGCTGCTGTTGCTGGTGTAAGTATATTCTGCATCCCTCTGTGTGTGTGTGATGTGTCGTGTACGTGTTGTATGTGTTTTGTGGTTGGTGTCTGGCTTACCTTCTGCGCCGTACGCGTCCGTGCCTGTTCCGGTAGTAAATGTAGAATATTGGTATGATCGGGACGAAGGGATTCATGGTTGGTTCGTGTCGTTCGTCCTTCTCGTTGCTTCGCGTCGTCCTCGTCGCTTCGCCTCGTCCTCGTCGCTCCGCGTCGCCCTCGCCGCTGCCGTGTTCGTCTCGGAGCCGTGGATCGTGTTTTGGCGCGAATCGGAGCTTATGTGCGCCTCTCCTGGATGCTTTGACGTGCCGTGCGTAGCGACGGGTTCGGCGCGTACGGAAAGCGCATCGTACTTGTCCGGCCGGACGGGGCTGCATTTTTCCTTCCGTGCGACTCGATTCGGCGTTTCCGGATTCGCCTCGGTCGGGGAACAGGACCTGGTTTGGGTGAGTACGGCTCGGCCGGATTCTTTGCTGTTGTGCGCATCGTACTTACTCGTTCGGTGTGCTGTACGGATCGGTCGGGAAACAGGCTTTCGCATGGCTTTTTTCCCGACCGAATGGTGTTGGGTACGCCTCCGACCGAGATCGGAATCGGCCCCTGAGTATGCAATAAGTGAAAAGTCACAGAAGGTAATTGAGCATCTTAAAATACTGCCATCCAGACCGGGTAGAGTGTAGGAAAGTATCTCATTGGATGTTGCTGAACCGCTGTGTATAATAAACTGCCAAAAATATTTTTTAGTTTTAATAGATCAGATGTCTCAGTGGCAACAAGCTAAGATGGTATAATAGAGTAAAATTGATGCTCTCAGAGAGGATGGGATTCCTTTTGAGCCATGTCATAGAGCGTAGATGCACATCAGTATATTATCCACAAAGCAATGGAATTGTGTAGTGATGTATAAGAATATTAATGGAAGGTATTCAATTGGCGATGGCCAGGGTAAAGATTATCATGAACCTGTGAAAGAGTTGATATGGGGATATCGCATAACTCCTAGATTGGCCGGAGAGAATTCCCCATTCGAGAAGATGAGGAGTAGAGTTTGAGGGTGCAACTGTTGTGAAGTTAGATGGGCCCCCGACACAAGCACCTCCACTTTACATGTTCACGTTTAAGGTTGTCATCTTTTTACACAATTACTTTTAACACACAATAGCTTGTGCGCCCGTATGGGATAATGTTCTCTGAAAATGGTTTGTTTACACTTCTTTGTAGGCACATTATCAGGCTTTGGAACATTATGTACAAGGGCTAGGCACACTGTGCAAAATGTGGTTGTTTCTTGCTGTCTGTTCAGCGACAGCTCTGGGTGGGTAGAATCAGCAATGACAGCCGGACCAGAACTTAGACACAGAACAAATGGGTTCAGTTCATTATATAAACTGAACCAAGCCTTTGTTTAGATAGAGGAGCATTTCGATAGGTTGTGGAAGTCACCCCAGATCAAAATTCTAGCCTAGCTGTATCCTGTCATTATCCTGAGAAGGACAGCGGCTGGTCTATACCCAGGCTGGTTACCAGATGGCACACATCCGCCGGTAAATGGGGAGTTAGACCACTCTACAGGATTGTAGGACCCACACACCGCACGCTTTACAGGATAGACAGCGCTAAGTAGGACTACAATTATATTTATTCATATAATCAACGCAAATGCACAATTGTTCATTCTGTTTACCATTCTTGTAACACTGATAACATTGTTTTACTTCATTCTATTAATCATTGTAGCACACATATTTTACACAAGAGTTAAATGGCTTAAATAAATATTTGAAATACCAAATTGTGTACTTCTTGTGTCTCCCTTTGGGCACGCCTGAGTTAACAATGAAAGGGTAGATATGTTTCCACGATTTCTGTGACAAATCAGGTTTGCCATGTTCTGAGGTTGCAAACATGATCCGGTAGCTTGTAAGGTTTAGAGGTCCAGATGGGGCACTGTGAGCTGGTCAGGAATTAGGTCAACACATTCTGATGGTATGTGCAGACAATGGCCCACATAGGTTTAACGGTTATGTTGCCCAACTGCACAATCTTACTGAAATAGTAGAAACTGCACAACATGGTGCCACCAACGTTCTAGGTCAGGTACTAATTTATTGGGTATCCTGAGTAGTTTTCTTTTGTGTGCCCAAAGACCCTACTCACCATTTAACTGGAGACATCCATGGTGTTAAGGAAAAATCCTCCTCAGCAAAATAGGGAACCTCTATTTCTGCCTGTAGGTTGTTCATGCTTGAACCTTTCAAAGGATCACCCCACCATAGTTACAGCCTATGAATTTCACATATTAAAATGGCTACTCCAGTACCAGTGGTCATACCACTTAACTGCGGACATGTAGTACCACGGATGTTGCTACAACGTGGGCTCCCTCAAACCGGAGGGGATGGTAACTTTGTGGTAGAGGCTCATGAAACGTATAAACCAGAGGTATTTTATTCATGGGTAACATTTCTGGCAGCAGATGACACCACAGGAAACTTTCATACACAACCACTGTAGCAGCAGTGCCCAACAATTACAGACCATATGAAGATTTAGAATTAGCACTAATTGGTTCCAACACACACTACAACATCCATTAGCTAATGTCAGGCTGGGATCCCTCAGCAATGACGGGGCAACATGGCCAGTCTTAGCCAGCAACACACTTTATCCACAAATAACAGCACTCACAGAAGCAGATCTACATATATTTTACAACAGTCTAGTGGGATTATGCCAATGTATAACACAGTTTGTTATGCAAACAATAACAACAAACCCACTGAGGATTGCTCAAGCTGCACAAATGCGTTTAGCAATGGCAGCAATTAGTCCAGACACTATTATTCAATTATGGGAAAGTTTCTCACCAGACAGGAGGAAATTCCGTTCTGGATTGCAGAAAAACAAATCAGTTTGAAGCAGTATTTCCCCATGTGGGACCTCAAGATAAACATAGTTTTCTCAAAATGTGCATACCTTTAGGGATGGTTCCCCCTTTAGAAGAGTGAGCCACATGGCGCACAGTGTTTGCAGCAATCTATACCATCACGCATGGTACACCATCCATAACTGTTTTGCCATATGTGCTTAAACAGATCCAAAATGAATACAGGGCAGGCCCTGCCCTGGACTTGGCATTGAAACTTATTGACAATTATGATACGGTATCCTCAATTATTTTAGGTAATATTAAATAAGAACCAGCAGCTTTGGCAGTACGCCAATGTTTTGCACTAATACAGTTAGCAGATCAGGAGCGGGAACTGCCAAAAATTATTGCCGAGACCTATACATCCATAGGTCGAGATAATTTGAGAGCCAGACATAATAAACCGCAACTTAGGGGTAATTCTGAAAAGGATTACTCGAAATAGGCATCAGAGTCTTCTGGGACATAAATAAAAATAAAGTAAAGACTAAAACACAGCGTGGATCCCCTCCACTCAAAGCTCATATGACTTCATAGAAGAAAAGGAAGAAAAGCTTCCACAGCATAAGCCTAAATTTAAAAAGAAGAAAGTGGCTGGGATCTCACACATATTGAGGGCTCTGCTTATGAATAAGGAGTGGGCTCTGACTCTGCTAGACAGTGCCATAGAAATCACAATAGTTCGCCAGAATCTTCAAGAGATTCTGGTGGTGAGAGCAACTAAGGAGTTTGTTCTGGTAGAAACACCAGTTCAGCGAGTTAGTGCTCCCGGCTGATTATATGATTTGCAACTCCAAATAGAGAGTGATCTAGCTCACACCATTTAAGGTCTCTTTTAGGAGAACCTAACATTTGGCTATGACAATCTCTTGGTTGAAAAGGATTGGCTACCAGAGTTTGTGCAAAATGTCCTTTGAGGGGAAAGCGTGATATTCCCAGCCTTTTCCGCCCTTGTTCAAGAATCAGTTAACATTCATATTCCAAGGACTGGGACCTTGCTCAAGCCCCAGCATTTTATCGCAATCACGTGGGCTGAGAGGAAGATTCACCTTACCATAATACCCAAAAGGTCCAACCCACAAGTGCACCCACAATACCCCTTCAAAAATTAAGCCAAATGACAGGTCAGGGAAATTCTAACAACTTGAATATCAAGATTTAATTGAGACTTGCACCTCACCAATGAACAATCTTTTGTTCCTGGTAGCAAAATCAGATCATTCATATCGCCTAGTCTTTGACTATAGACAAATAGTCTCACACACACATTTTCAGTATGAAATGCACACAGCGCAGCACTAATGAACAACACAGTGTGCAAAAAATACAAAACAACATTAGATATTTCAAACAGCTTTTTCTGCCAAAGCATAACACATGAGAGCCGGTATTTGACAGCATTTACCGCCCTTGGGTCCAAAACAATTTTGTCAATTGCCACAAGGGTGTAAGAACAGCCCAGGTTTGTAACAGGACTATTACAAAATTTTGAGCACAAAGCATTGTCCTTTGTTGATCACATATATCTGACGTCTAGCCAGAGTAGATTGAATTATTGTAGAATTTGCTCAAATAGGCCACAAATTCAACTTAAAAAATCCAATATTTCCTTTCTCGGTGTCCTGCTCTTGGAATATGAGCTATCAAATGAAGGCAAGAGCTTAGCACCACATTTCCTAGAGAAATGCACACTCTTAAAACCACCAAACACAATAAAAAAGCTACAATCACTATTGGGCTTGAGTTTGGTAGAACATACATTCCAGATTATGTACAACGGGTGAAACCATTTTATGAATTAATTCATCTAGACTTTTCAAACACATATTGGACACCAGAACATACACAGATTTTGTGTTCAGTTAAAGCTGACATGCTAGCTTCAAAACACTTTCACACGGGTGTTAATACCAAAAACCTGGTGATCCGCATAACTGCGGGGACTACAGGCAATACATATAATTTATACATTGGGTGAGATGACGTGGCCTAATGGCCAGAGCTGCTGACTTTGGAGCTGGGGAACCAGGTTCGAGTCTCGTGTTGGCTCAACATCCTGCAGTTCTGGGCCAATCACTTAATCTCCCCGTGCCTACCAAAAATGAATGTGTCCTTGTGCAATGTAACAGGTGCTCATGTAAAGCGCTCAAATACCTTTGGGTCGAGTTTGCACTATATAAAACTGCAGAAAAAAAAAATATTCAACTAGGGTGAAACAGTACCGATAGAATATAAATCGCGTTTTTATTCTAATGCAGAAATGCATTTTACACCAACAGAAAAAATACTGGCAGCTTTACAGACAGCTGTAGTGAAAGAAACATCATTGAATCAGGGGAAACGCATAATTGATGCGACTCCCATTCCAGCTAGAGGCTGTCACAAAGGCCATTGTCCCGGAGCATGAGTACTTGTAAGCCTTGCATTGGTTCAGGTAATTATTGATTATTTATATCGTAATCTATCTAAAGTGTTTTATGCATGCTGCCATTAAACATACAGTGACAATAGGAATATAGGCCAGAATAAAAATATGCGGTATATAGAAAAGTAAAGTAAAAATTAAAAAGAGTCTTTTTAAATAGAAATAGGTTCTTTTCAATTCATATTTCATACCTGCTTTTGTGGTTATATTTGGTGAATATATGTTGTTAGTCAACTCACATGTTGAGTTCATTCCTCATCAGTGGACATGTCGACATCGTCTGGTGCACACATAGCATACCTGTGATTTTTAAGTAAACCATACAGAGCATGTTCATTGATAGTAATCTGCATTTTTGATGGACCGGTAATCGGTTGCTTATCTGAGACACTCAATAGTAATTACGTCTTATCTCCAGAGGGTTTGAAGGATAACAATGAGTCAAGGCACTCATCAAGGGCTGTGTCAAAAGTTGCCACTGGTGACATTGGTCTGTCATAAGTAGCATCTTGTAGAAGGGACAGATGCAGTGCTCGGAATCATCTCTGGTGCTCAGGCAGAGATTTAATGATCATTTCCATAGCAAGATAAGCCACTGGGGGCTGATCCAGCTGTAAGTCCAAGAGGATTTCAGTCGAACAGTTAATGCATTAGAACACAGGCTTTACTTGTGTAGCATCCATTTTGCAAAATGTGAGCATCCAGTGCTCGCTGAGTTCAGATAGCCAAGGATGTCCTATGGAGCGTGCTGAATCTCTCTGCATCCTTTTTCAGTTAGATATGTGTACTCCATGTTGTTGATTTCCGTGTTAGAACAGCAGAAAGATATTGAAACCACAGTCAATTAGCAGTATGATGATTGGAAACCCTCCAAAAAGGCTAGAGAATAAGGAGTGAAAAATTATGAAATCAGTCCAAATATTGCTTTAAATCCAGTCACCATACCAGATCCAAAGTTTTCAAAAAGATGCTCAACACCAATCATCAAAGACAATTTAAATATCATTGTACTATATCTGCAAAATATGTTGGGTATTGTGTGTGTAACAGCCTCTGAGTCTCTGAAGCAGTTCTGGCTGTCTGCAGATAATAAGTTTCAATCACTGAAGTCAATGAGACTTCTTTTTGCAATAGAAGAGATGATAGTCTGTTTAGATCGTCAAAACACATAGATTTCATGATTATACTAGGCCAAGGGATGTTCCTGATGATATTTCAAGGTGGTGGGTAAAAGGCCCTTCCACAACACTGAATTGTTTCTGAAACAGTTATCAGGTATGGCTGGCTGGGTTCCAACCCATAGCAAGTAGCATTTGTTAGAAATAAATTAGAACCATTATTCAGAAGTTCAGGATGTTTCAGAATGGATGCAATGGGGGAAACACATAAAACACAACTTAACCCTGGCATCAATGTAATGAAATGGCGTCACACAGAAGGGAATGTCCAAGGGCATTTCTACAGTCATCTTAATTTACATTTAACCAAATGTGAGAGAAAGGAAATTTCCATGACTGAAACCTATTGTGAATTGTTTATAGTTTCATACAAGCCAATGGATGAATATTTTTGACAGTCATGAAAAAAAACATTGTAGTGGGCAGTGAAATAATACGGTATATTAGCTAGGTAATTGGTGGAGTGTCACTAACCATAAATATTGCATCTTCAACTTGTTCTATACTTGGTCTTACATAGGTAAATTCTTTCTTGGCCATTGTTTTTTAGTGAGTGTTAAATTATATGATTCCATTGAGAAGTTGCTAAGGCACGAAACCTGATCTGAGTGTTTGTAGTGCCCAATTAAATTTTGTAATTGCTCTTAACTGAGCCTGCCCATGTTTTAATAAATGTAGATCTCATTTTAAGATGTCTAAGGACAAAATGTGGTTTCATGAGTACTCTCTTTTAGAAAGATTGTCATTGTCGATAACTTTAAAAACCATTTGCATGTATTTTTGATCTATTTGCCTAATTTTTTCTGCAGCTTCTTTATCTGAATATTTGTTTAATTCATTATTGTGGCAAGAAATCTTTCATTTCTTTTAGGACTTTTAGCACAAAAGAAAGTCAGAAAAATTCAGGCTTTCGTTAATTTAAGAGAAATGTTCCTTCACAGCTGAAAGACTAAGAAGTACCTACACTATACATGGTATCTACAACAGGTGTGTTGGAAAGAAAGTGCTGCATACATGTATCAGAATCATCATACGGCTAAACCTTCAGTAGGAAATTGGGATGAATTATAAGTTCCATTTTGTATCATATAATTTATGTCTGATTCAGACATATTTATTTGGAATTGCCAGTTATTGAACATGGCCAAATTGGCTTTTGATAAAGTAGGTTTCTTTAAGGCAATCATAGTTTCAAATCCCAGACAGGTAGTCACTTGGATAGTTTTGTTTAAAAAATATTATTTCTTTTGGTATTATACAGGCCCAAATATGGCTTCTTTGCCTTGGATCTGTCAAAATTTGGTTCCCCAGATTCTTTTCTCATCAACATTTGCATTCCAATACTCATATCCTTGAATAGCCAGGTTTTGACTAAACTCAGGAGAGTAAATCAGCTTGTTGGTAGTGATTAGATTATTTGGAAACTGTTGTGGTTTCAGTATATAATAGAAGGCTGAAAGGTGTGATCCGTCAGCACTCTGAAAGTAATGGAAATTCTTTAAGAAGTGAGAATGGCTATCAGGAGGCAGGGTAATAGTGAGTTTTTCGAGAGTAGCTAGTCCTATGTATGTAATAATGTGTACAGTGATAACAACAATACATTTCTTTGCAATTAGCTGAATTAAAAAAAGAATCTTCATTATTCAAAGTAGCATATGGCTGTAAATCAGACATCATTCTTTTAAGTCTCAATGCCCCAATCATCTGAAATAGAACTGGGTATCACAATATCATTCAGTGAAACTTTTATCACATATGGTAATTGCAAAGTCTCAGTGGGCCACATAATCTGACCTAGTACTTTTTCCCTTGATATGCCATCGTGCACAGGGTGGGCTGTAATGTTCACAGCAAAGAGACCTCTTCAGGCTCGGTGGGATGAGAAGAGTGGCTGCAGTACATAAACCACAGGTGAGGCAATTGTTCTTGCAGGGACGAAATGTCCATTAATGGCAGTAGAACAACAAGTGTCATTGACATGCCACAAAATGAAAAGAAAAGTTCCCATAATGATCCAGGCATAGGACCATGGAGGAATCAAATACTTGACACAAAACCATTGAATGACACAAGGAAGTCTCTGGCGGTGAGTGACTGTAGAAGGGGTTGAAAAGTCTTCTGTGAAATATTCAGAGTTGTTTTCAATGTCATGGGTCTTTCTAGGCTCTCAAAATAGCACCAGTTCAAATGACATAGCGCCCGGTGATATTTCATAGTAAACTGTGAAATTATGTTGGACAGTAGCGACTGTCATATTGGCAGCATCAGATGTATTTGTTGAACTCAATGTTTTGCATACAGTACTGCGCTCAAATATCCCCTGCTGAAAATGCGAGCCAGGAGTGTTACTGCTTTGTTCAGGGATTAAGGTATTTAGAGGAGGGAGAGGCTGGGAGGAACTACTCTGAATCCTTCTTGGTGTCTGCTGAGGTTTGCTATAAAGAGTTGGCCACATAGTGCTTTTTCATGTGGTCAATAAACACCAGTCTTCTCCCTATCAAGCCAGGCAGAGTAAAAGTTCTGTTGCCTTCTACCTCTAGAACAGTGAGGGGCTGTCTGTAGGATGGTAAAAAAAAACTTGCTTGTCGTGGATTTTTCCCCAAAATAGCTACCCAACTTTGGGAATCCAACCGTTGGCATCAGTGATAACCTTCTCTTCACAGGTGACAACGTAAAAGTGTTCTGTTTTAGACAGCTTGTTTCTGACTTCTTGGATACCTTGTAAAACATTCAAACGTTTCTCCAAGTCAAATTTATCTTCATCTGCCACCTTCCCAGAATGATCTAAGCTACACACATACATAGGAACTCCGAAGAGAAACTCATATGGAGTGTGTCCTTCCAATACTTGCCTAGGCAAGTTATTTAGTGCTCTCTGAGCTTCATACAGATTATGGTACCAACTAAGACCTGAACTTAGCACCATAGCAGTCAAAGCTTGTTTAATCATGTTGTTGGCACGTTCTACAATACCGTTCAATTCAGCTTTGAATGGGTTGCGGAGTTGCAGAGAAACTCCCAGAGCCGACATTGAGTCCCTGTAAGCCTTTGGGGGCGAACGCAGGGCTGTTATCTGAATGAAATGAATGAACTGCACCAATTGCTACCAGGCACTGCAAATCTTTTATTACTGCTGAAGCGCTTGCATTTCTCTGTGGACAAACCCATAGGAATCAAAAACATGTATCTATTGCCACCCATATTTACTTATTTTGATTAGCTGAGAGGAGGGGACTGTTGTGGTCCAAATGAATCATCCGGAAGGGAATATTTGACATCATGAGGGGAGCTGGTAAGTCTCTTTCGGCAGTGGAGGGTTTAAACTGCTGACACATGTTACACTGCCTAACATAATCCCTAGTCTCTGTATATAAACTAGGCCACCACTAGCGTTGCTGTAGAATTGCTACGGTTGTGTTGATTTCTGCATGCGCATATGCAAACACCTCATGGGCTTCTTTGATTAAATCTAATCTAGACAGACAATTAGGTATTATCCTGTCTCCCACTTGTAGAATTGTGACTTTAGGAATGTTATCTGAATTAAGGGTGTAGGAGTGTTTGGGAG
The DNA here is from genome assembly GCA_963921515.1 of Calotriton arnoldi. Classification (NCBI taxonomy): domain Eukaryota; kingdom Metazoa; phylum Chordata; class Amphibia; order Caudata; family Salamandridae; genus Calotriton; species Calotriton arnoldi. Next base: position 1,023,157 of record CAWUFW010001575.1, read on the forward strand.
ATTAGCCTGCAAGAGGTTTCTCACCTTTCTTGATTACATTTATAGCTGTTAAAATATCTGTGTCGATCTTTGTTTGAGACCTAGTTTGGACTGCTACTCTAACTGTCTGAATTGCAGCTTTTACCTCTAGGTCAGCCGCACACTTCCCTTTGGCATGAATGCCATCACGCTGATGGCCCAAACTGTGTGGAAGCTTGTCTTCTAAGACAGCTACCTTTACCCAAAGCTAATCATTTTTCATAAGTTTTCGCTTTGAATCCTTGAATCCATTCAACCGTTAATGCTGCAAATTGACATTATAACCTTACACACAGTAGGATGAGTCGGACACAATAAGTGTGGGGACTGACGTGCCAATCTTTTGCAATGCAGGTAACAGGGCATGCAATTCTGCATGTTGTGTAGTCACCTAGGATTTTAGTGTGGGTGAACTGTGAGATGAAGTCACTATCCTTCACTACACTATGTACTATAGCGCAAGCTGCCAGTTTTTTTTATTTTGGTCCTACCACAGGTTGGGCAGAGCCATCCGTATGGAAGATGCTCTGGTAAGACTCAATAGGTAAAGTAGTTGGAGCAATATGTTGTTCATATTGAAGAAAAGCTTGTGTATGAAGAGAGGGATCATACTGAAACTCAACATCCACTGCTCTTAAATAGGCCCACTATGCCCATCCAGGGTATAGGACACGAGCATTAGGAATGCTTGCCTTGGTGGTTGCTTCTAGTGATGGTACGGTAGAAATAACAATAATACAGGTGCTCCTTTAAAATAGCTGTTTGCACAGCTGTTTGGATTTTTTCGATGGAAGTAAAATGTGCTTCAGCTATAGAATATAAGGGAGACTTGTAAGCAGTAGGGACAGTCTGTCCTTTATTGTAGGTCACATAGGTATAACCATAGTGACTGGTTATGTCTTTCATAACTAGGTTTGTTTTATTATCCCTAGTTTGTAAATATTTAGTCTCAAGCATGTCTGCTTGTAGAGCATGCAAGATATCAGTGTGTGCTCTTGACCATTGTTTGGATGAAAATGTGGAAGAAATCAGGTCATACAAGAGTTTTACTCAGCGTAGAGGCAAATAAGTTGGTAAGTTAAGAAATCTCAGCCGAGATTACAACTTTTTCAGTTTATCAGGAGGTTGCAATGTAACACACTTCTGAAGGATGTCTGGAGCTAGGCTGTTGCCCTCGCTGGATAACTTGTATCCCAAGAAGGTCACCATAAGGTATACAGTCTTCGACTTCTTAAAATTTATTTTGTAACCATGTGATGTTAATCTGGTAACTCCTCTGTCTACCCGGGTTAGTTGTAGATCTAAGTCATTGTCGGTAAGATAGATATAATCAATCTATGATAATGCTCAGGATCTGGTTGTAATATCTCTATGATATGTGCTGAAAACAAGTCAGGACTGTTCTCACAGCCCATTGGCAAGTGTCTACTTGAAAACTGCCCTGCAAAGTTTGTGCCTCCTCGGAAGTGACGGACAGCGGAGAGGAGGTGACGGAGTGTGGAGCGGAGCCAGGAGCAGGGAGCGGTCGGTCGGCGTTTGGTCCCGAGCGTTTGAGCTGCTGTCGCCCTCTATCCCTTTGGCCCTGTGGACCTATTGCCCCACTGCTACCGGCGCTGCCCTATTACTGGAATTACAGGTCCAGGAGCCTGGGAGAAGTGGATCAGACCGGACCTGGGCTCGAGCCGCGGATGGTAAATTTACGGCCGGTAACTGTACTACAATTCACCACTGAGCCCCTGAGCTGCTACTGAGTCATTCCTGTTTTGCGAGGTGAGGATCTGGAGGCGAGTGGCGGGTGGCGAGCCCTGAGCCTCTGGGTTGCTGCAGCATTGAAGGGGGGCGGTACGTTGTAGCAGCCAGCAGCCTGCCCTTTTCTGCCTGATCTCAGCCCCGGCCTCGGCCTTCCATAATCTTTAACCCCATCTGGCTGGCATCTCACAAGATGGCCCCAGTTCCCCCTTCCCCGCAGTCCTGATAAACATCCTGGGGATCTGGTGTGCGGGCCACAGGGATCCAGAAGCTGCAGAAAGAGGACATTGGTGGCCTCCCCTTGACCATCAGTCACTATTATTCTTTGAGACTGCGAGTGCGGCTGCTGGTAGTCAGCGGCCACAGAGAGTGACCCCCGGAAACCTACAGAGGCGGCCCAGTTACTACGGGTGCTGCTTGTGGGCTACCAGGGGGGCTCCACCCGCTAATTATATTTACATAAACCGGTGCTGATTGGGAGGACATATAGACACAGGCACTGGAGTCACACTGGAGTTATCACCTGCTGTCATCTGCTGCAGTTGTCTGCACACCCACGGTGTAGAATTCCAAGCCAGCAGGGAGAATTAGGAGACCACGTTGGGAGCGAATCTTAAAACTGCGAAAGGGCGATCTAGTGTTGCCCCCCTCCCACTGCACTACAATGGCATACAAGAAACTTAGGACCAGAACAATTCACATGAAAATATTGGGCACAGAACAGCCTCTGAGTAAAAACAAATGCAAAGCCCTTCACATTGGAGCTGTCTCTGGATCCACTGGAATAACAACAAGCATATCAAAATCAAGTAGCTCAATGACAGGAGCCAACCAGGGGAAAACCCAGAGAAAACAGACTGAACCAGAGAATGACTCTTTAATACTTTTAAACGATATGGTCCCGGAAGAGGAACTAGAAAGGAACCATCCTAACGACTATATAAAAGGAGAACAATCTCCAGACCCCCAGAAACAAAAATTACATAAGGCAGAGGAGATACCACCCTCATTATCAGTAAATGGGCCTGATTCACAGAACTAACTTACGTCAAAAACGTAAAGTTAGTACTTTTTGGTATTCACAGAATACACTTACTCATTTTGGTATTCACAGAAGTTAGTAGTCCTAACTTTAGGACTCCTAAATGCCTTCTGTGAATACCGAAAGTCTTAAAGTTAGGATTTTTCTTAGTTTAGGAGTAGTAAAGTTAGGAGTCCTAACTTTACTACTCCTAAACTGAGAAAAATCCTAACTTTAAGATTTTCGGTATTCACAGAAGGCATTTAGGAGTCCTAAAGTTAGGACTACTAACTTCTGTGAATACCGAAATGAGTAAGTTCATTCTGTGAATAACAAAATGAGCAAGTGTATTCTGTGAATACCAAAAGTACTAACTTTACGTTTTTGACGTAAGTTAGTTCTGTGAATCAGGCCCAATGACTTTACCCTACCAGATATAAATCTTAACTCAGTTCCTCCCTCAGTTCTTTTAAAACCAACAAAGGAGACTCTGTTAATACTCAACAGTACCCCTAGCCACACTCCTGACCAAATAGAAAACCTTTTTCAATCACCAGACTTTCCGTTGTTCAACTCACTGCACTCACTTAGTAGACAAGATACAATATCCAGTGCACTTTTTTCCCTCCCAAAAATTCTAGAATCTATATTGCCCCTTACAGAAAACTATATGGATAACTCCGAACAGCTATTGGAAACACAAACGGGTATTCTTCAATACCTAGTAAATAAAAAGAGGGAAAAACAACTTATCTATAAACAACAAGTTCCACCAAGAAAACCAGAAAACATAGACAAGAAAACAGTATAAAGAGTATCATCTCTTTCGCCAACTGAATCATACTTCCCAGTAAAGATTCAAAGGGCGACGCAGACTGGCAGGACTATTGGTAATAATGACGCTATTAAAGTGTCTCTCGATTATAAAATCTATTCACTCCGGAAATTATTTAAGGAGTCTTCAAGTGATATCAATACAAAAGAAGGTATCTCATTCTTCCCAATCTTTGATCAGAAAAGAAGCCAAACCTTGATAAATCAAACACTAGGAAATGAGGCAACAGCTACTACTGAATCTCCGATCGAAGTAGAGACCGGACTGCAGTCAAAGCAAAAGGGAAAGACAACCAAAAATTACTGTAAAGATAAAGGGCACAAGAAGAGAAAAAAACAAAGAGTCTCTCGACAATCAACAAGGAAAATAAAATCCCCACTCCTTACATCCTCAGAAAGGGAAACGGAGGACAAGTCCAAACTCTTCAAAATTCCAGAGAGCGACTCAATAAAAGATCAGCTACCACTAGTGTATAACACAAACGTTATCTAGTCGCAATTAAATCCTCTTGCACCAAACTTTATTACAGATACTTCAGCTGACCTCCTTCTGGCGAACACCTCAAGTAACGAAGATTATTCGTCCCCAGGAAATTCAAGCGAAAAAGGGAACTCAATTGCCCCTTGTATTCTTTAAATAACCAATTTTGTTTCCTGTAGGAAAAGCACCTCTAAATCATAGGAGAATCGTAAACTTGCTTCAGAAAATTGATCTGCTCCACTCTCTGACACCTTCGGAAATAAAACTAGTGACCTTTCCAAATAAACCCCAGTTTATGACGGCAAATGTTGAATTCTGGTCAAATATGATACCCGCAATTATTCTAAAAGAGAAGGATACCATCCATAAAAACGGATTTGATGTGGTTGAATTAAAGGAAAACGAAATTTCCAAAAACATCAAAATATAAAAACAGACACTAGGACTATTTATCATACTCACATTCTTCATAGTGCAGGAGCACAAACTATTGCACCTGAAGGAACATTAACCATCTCTGTAAATAACGGGGAGGGACAAATCTGGACCTCACCAAAAAATACCCTATGTCTGAACCCCAAAATCTCTCTTGGTCTTGGATATCTAAAATCCTGAATAGTCATAAGTTGGGCAAGGTTAACAAGCTACCTTTTTAGCAGATCTTTAAGTATTGCATCGTGGAACATAGCTGGGAAGGACCCTGGAAAACTAGCCCTGATCCTAGAAAACTCACCATCGATTATGGCCTTGCAAGAAACGTGGGCACTAGCATCCTTTGATCAAAAAGATTACATTACATATGATCTCCCGGCAGAGGCGGTGAGAAGGGGCCATGCAAAAGGAGGCCTCACAATACTACTGAAGGAAGACATATTCTGGGATCAGGAAGTAGTCAATATGTGTCTGCCAAATATCCAATGATAAATATCAAGTACAAGAAAGAGACTGCAGACTCTATGCATGATCTCCTTATTTTTAACGTTTAAATCCCCCCGGGGCCTGCTAACGATCACTTAATGATCAAAGTATTTACTAAAATTGATTCCGTTATAGACTCCAAAGGATTTCCATCAGTACTGATAATGGGGGACTTTAGTGAAAAAATCTCTAATACTTTAATGACCAAATGGAGCACTCACGCATATGAGGAAAGGTTGTCAATTCCATCACTGCTACTCCCTACGAAGGCCAAAGCTGACAAAAGGGGGAAAATGCTCGTCGCCCTGGTGACTCCATTTAATGGGCTTATACTAAATGGAAGACTAGAAGGGGACATTCCCGCGGCTTACACCAGAAAGGGGCCATATAGTACCTCCATTCTTGACTACGTGATCTGCAGTCTGGATCTCTTCAGGAAAAATGCAAACTCTGAATGTTAAAATGACAAAAGAAATTGATCATGCAATGTTGCTTTTGGCAACCGAGATCCCTTTGCATTCCTCTGATACATGGTTCCTATCTCAACAAAATGGAACTATAGAAATCCACTCAAAAAACGGATGAATAAATTGGAACTCTAAATCAATTGCAAAAATAAACTCTGCTATCATTTCTTCATTATTGACTTATGGATGTACAGTTCCTGACCCGATAACAGTTTATGAGGACACGATTGCTGAGATAGTGGCCTCTTGACCGGCCACCCAGTTAGGTGTGGTAAGCGTGATGGAGCAGGGAAAATAAAAAATTTTTAACCCCTAACAAATTTTATAATTAATTAAATAAAATGTTCGTTTAAATGTATTAATCAACACTGTATGTATGGGAATGGTAATATGCCAATGTATGTGCTAAATAATCTATTAATGGATGTCCGTGTGTCTAATTATAACGTAAAATTAAATGCGTACTAAATAAAAAATAAATGCATGTTTGTGCTTCATAGGAATAAAACGTGTCGTTCCAAAAACAATAAGTGATGGTAAGTAAGGAACAGCTCTAAATGTTGCTTTCTGCTAGGTAACAACTAATTGGGGTACGTAGACGACGGGAGGGAAACGAAAGGGATATTTTTCTCTATTTTAATTATGTTTTGTTTGCCTCAAATTAGTGCTTCTAAAAGTATAACCGAGTGGCGATATAAAATGGCCGCCAGTGGGAAGATGTGCGCAGGCGCAAGGGGACACGTGATATGGGATGAAAACGGAGAAAAAAGCTAAAACCTCGTGAGGTTACTGAGACGCTTGGATGCAAGAAATGGTCAAGGCTGGTGTGACCTAATTGAACTGATAGTGTGCCATGATGATCAGCAGAAGGCCCGTGGGAAACAAGTTTAAGAGAAAGGACAATGACTGCGGAGTTCTCGAATGTGTCGAAAGAAGTTACAAATGAACTGATCGAAACGGATGAAAATGTTTAAGCGTATGGGAAAGGAAATGATCCAAGGACCCTTGAATCCAAGAGAACTTGATTAAAAGAATGAATAAGCTGACATGCATGGACCAATGAAAGAAAAGCGTGATATTAATGTTGCAACAGTTAGTTAGCAAAGTTAGAATTAGGGTATAAGAGGGCCTACTCTTAGTGGGAGGGGGTCAGTCGCGGTTGCAGTCACAGTCAGGAGAGGAGTTGAAGAGTCGTGTTGGTGGCTTCCAGTGCTGGGTGGTCCTGATCGATCCCTTACTGAGCGGGAGATGCTGAAAGACTGTTAGATGAGACGGGTTGCAGGTAGCTGATGCTGACGAGCTGAAGTTGCTGTTGCTGTCTTAATTTTCCAGTTGAGTATGAGAATCAGGCTATTTCTAATTCCTAACTTAGGTTAGAAATCATTAGGCTAAATTAGGAAGCTAGGCAGGTAATTAGGGTTTTGGCTTCATGACAAAAATTTCCTTTCTGCAATAAAATGATTATGCTTAATAAATATTTGAATTTAAGAATGAATAATTGAATAAAGTATTAAATTCTTTTTTCATGCTTTTGAAATTATATAAAATTTAAGATTCTTTAAACCCAAAATGACTCAGTGGTTATTTTCCTAAATGATTGTGACATAAGTAATTGGTTATTGTGATTCAGCTGGTCTTAATCACTATGAACTAATTTCTTAAATGAATGATTCATCGACAAAACAATGAGCAGGATTATCTTAAGAAATAACTAAAAGAAAGTGACAAATTAAGGTAATAAGATATCCTGGCTCTTCCGGTGGTACATAAAATGGTGTTCTCCATTTAGTTCTCATGCTTCTCCTAGGAGTACAGAATTTCATAAAGGTGTAAAGGAAATCCAGGAGTGTGTGTGTGTGTTAGGCGATGTTTATGGGCCCCATCGTCATGTGCATATGAGAAATATAGTTTGCCCCTGGATGACCTATAAGTAACCTGGGAGGAGAATAGTTTTTATTGTACGCGCTGCATCAGATTTCTTGGTAGCAGAGTGATGGTTTTCTATAGATTAGTTTAGTGATTATTGTTTATTGATTATTGATTATTTTTGATGACTAACACTATATGTTGAGTCACGTTATGTTATATGTAAGTTTTCACGCTTCTGGGATGTAGGAAGTGGAACACGTGTGGCAAGAGAAGTCACATGGAATTTGGTACATGGTCTGAATTCATTTTGGTAATAACGCAGGTTGTGTTATGTTAGGGATTTTTCTGTACGAAAAGTGTGTAATTGAAATAGCAAATCACGTTTACTTGTGAAACTTTGGCCTTAATTCTCAGGAGCCTAGTCTCCACATGTGTCTTATCCCCAGAGAAACGAGTAAATTGTTTGTTTGAAAGAAGGGTAAGGTAGAGGGAAGTGCTACTTTATCGGCGAGAGTAAATAATTCTGTGGTAGGGTAGAGGTAAGCGCTGCCTACTGGAAAAACAGGATTCTTGTGTAAAAGGACAAAGCTGTCACTTTTGTTTAGCGAATCAGACTATGGAATTGTTTTAATTGTTGTAACTAACGAAGAAAACAGCAAAAAGAAAAATTGCCGATAAATTTTGTAAAGGAGGGGTAAAGAGTAGAAGTGACGTGGAAAAGTGCCGCGCTAGGATTGGGTAGTGCGCTAGTCACGTGAACACAGAGCAGGAGTGACGTAGAAAAGTGCAGCGCTAGGATTGGTTGGTTCACGGACGGTGGGAATTGTTCTGATTGGTACGTTAGTGTGAGTCGCGCTGTAATTGGTCGAAGTTCCGTACACAGAAACAGCGTTAGAGTAAAGAGAAAACAAATAGAAAACATGCCGTATTACGAGTATGAAAGGGAGAGAACGTCATGGACGACGAAATTGAAGAATTTCTTTAAGAAAGACAAAAAGGTTGTGACTAGAGAGGGACAAGTAATTCCTCCGCCGAAATCAGCAGCTTCACATATGATGCTGAAATATGGATATCATACGTGCATATGGTTGGAAAATTGGGCTAAATATACAAAGAATGATGGTGCTTTGGCTTTCCCTGAGAATGGATCGTTTAGTGTAGCGGTTTTGCGAAACTTGCGAGAAAAAATGTGTAAGTTGGAACCTAGACCTAGACCAACACAGTTTGAGGCTTTGACGGAATGGGAAGATGAGATGTATGAACGAGAGAGATTCAGAGGAATGAGAGATCATGAGTTTATGCCTGGAAGATTGTGGGGAGTAAATCATGAGGACAGAATAAAACGATGGAGATGTGCTAACATGACAGGAGGTTTGTTTCCAGCTTTTACAGTTGAGGAAGGGACTAAGAAAAAACGGACTGAGAAAAAGAAACATATGGAGAGAGAAAAGTATATGCATGAGAGCGAAACGGATGACGAGTTGCTGGAAGATATATTAAATAGAAATCCACCTCCGTATCAGCAGAGTTCTACAGTGGTGACACCAAATGCGCCACTAATAGAGACTATGCGAAATAAAAGTCCGGAAAAGAGAATTGAAGTAAATAGGTCACAAGAACAAATGAGAACTTCTCAAAATGAAGGAATAGAAAGCGACAATGCAAGCGAATTGGCAAGGACAACAAAAGAACTAACTGAGAAAATTAGAGAATTAACGAAAAATATGGAAGCAGTTACTGTGCCTGTAACAATAGGTCCAGTAATACCAGTTTTTGAGAATCAGAAAATTGATGAACGTTCTTTGGTGATTCCCTTGAGTTCACAATTTCAGAGAGAAAAGGAAAGGATGGAACAAAGTGCAAGTACAAGTAATTTGGCTAGTACTTACAGACCAAGTCCACCTACAAATTTAACGGTGAATGAATGCAATGGTAGGAAAATGCATATGGTAACAGAATCTGCAACAGAAACGCCTGAAAAGAGTGGTAACTGGATAGAACTAAATAATACACCCATAGGTCCGACTCCTGATGAGTTGAATGAGTGGATGAAAGCTTTTAAAATAAAAGAAACAGAAGAAAAACCATTAGATGTGATCAGATTAAAAATAGATATGGAAGAATTAATTCTAGGAACGATTGGTACTGAAAAGATAAAAAATTATCAGGATGATGAAATAATGTTTCTGTGCAAAAGTATAACATGGAGGGCAAAGAATTTACATGACAAACTAGAAGAAGTGGCTAGTGAGATTGGAATAGATTTTGCAAAAGTGAAAACGTTGCAGAAACCATACAGAGTAGACTTTTGTGAAAAAGATATTGAAAATTTGAACACGGCAGGAAGGCTGACACAGATAAAGGAGTTAATTGTGTTGTTGAGAAAATGGGGTGATGTGGACAGATGGAAGGTTAGATGGACAAAGAAGAATGAGAAAAGTACAGACAAAGGTTCATTGGCTTTTATGATAACTGAAAAAGAATCTGTTGTTAAAGAATACCCCATGAGAGAAACTCCAGGTGGTAGTTACGTGCATGTTCCCTGGACTAGGCAGGACATACTGTCATTTACCAATGACTTTCCAAAGTTAAGAGAGAAGCCAGTTGAGTGGTACCGACAAGTAGAAAGGTTTGTAAAAGTCTCAAAAGTGTTGTGGATAGATTTAGATGGATTGTTTGACATAGTGGTACCAACAGATTTATGGTCAGAATGTAAGATTACAGTTGACTGGCCAACTACAGAATATCCAAGAGATCCTAAGACAGGAGCTCCAGGTCCTGAGGTGATGAGGAAATACGATAAGGTGATTACCTTTTTGAAGAATAAGATTCCTCCCAAAGAGACAGATTGGGTTAAGATTGATAGAACTACACAGGAAAGTAAGGAGTCTGTACATGCATATTATGAGCGACTGTTATTGGTTTTCAAGCAGTATAGTGGTTATGAGGAGTTGAGTGAAAAGGACATGAGTCATTTTGTATACCGATTTGTGTTTGGCCTGAAACCAGAAATAAGTGATATGATTAAGCAACACATGATAAACTGGCAGAATGGAAGTGTAGATAAGGTACTGAGATATGCTAAGTATTGTAGTGATGAAATAGAGAGTAAACAGCGTAAGTTGAAAGAAAAGGCAATGTGGGCACAAGTGAAAGTGGCAGAAAAACAAGAAGCTCAATTGGACAATAATAATGGAAACGAATCAGGACAGAATAAAATGCGACCAAACATAGGTAAAGGAAAAGGTCAAGTGAGTCTAGAAGAGGCAAAGAAGAAATGGCCATGTCATAATTGCGGAAAATTAGGGCATTGGAGAAACGAGTGTAAGTTCCCACCTAAACCTAATCCGGAACATCAATCATTAACTCCACAGGTGCAGAATGAGGTAGTTGTTCAACAAAGTCAGGTGCCACAACCACCACTTCCCAACACTGTTAACCAGCAAAGATACAGTACAGAAACAGGATTCTACGGAGGAGAGCAGGTAACACAGTTGCCGCGAGCAGCTAACATTTCTCAGTATTGGTTGCGTCAGAGTGAGGATGACCCGGATGAAAGATTCTGACGGTGCGCAGGAGAGGGGAAAGAGTGCGTGCTTGGCGCAACTCTAGAGGTAGATCAGTCTGGTCCCTTTGTGGATGGAGAAGTGAATGGTGCAAACGTAACATTCCTTGTCGATACTGGAGCTACCCGTTCTACTGTTAGATCAGTGGAAATTCCAAACCTTCCTCTCTCAGGTGAATACATCCAAGTGGTAGGAGTAGCCAATCAGCAGATTAAAACCCCACTTACTGAATTGGTGGAAGTAAAAATTGGTTCTTTTAGCAAAATGCATAAATTTGTAGTGTGCGATTGTAGTCCTGTAAATCTTTTAGGTCGTGACCTTTTGTGCAAGATGAATTGCACAATTTATTGTACGCCAGATGGAATAGGATTAAAGACTTCAGATGAAGATGTTTTGTATAAAGTAACTTTGATGAATCAAGAACCTGAAACGAATGGTTTGTTTCCTGCATTTGATGCAGAAAAACTTCCAGAAGAACTAAAAAGTGTAGTAAAAGAAAGTGTGTGGGATTTTACAGGAGAAGACATTGGATTAATGAGAGAAGTTGATCCCGTAAAAGTGACAGTGAAAGAAGGGATAACTTATCCAAACACGCCACAGTACAAATTAACTCCAGAAATAATTGAAGGAATAACTCCTGTGATAAATAAGATGATTGAACAGGGAATTCTGAAAGAAATCATGAGCAGTCCATGTAATTCACCTATTATGGGACTGAAAAAGCCAAATGGAACATATAGAATAGTACAGGATTTGAGAAAGATCAACAAAATAGTTGTACCATGTTGTCCAATAGTGCCAAACCCTGCAGTAATTCTATATCAAATTCCACATGAAGCTGAGTGGTACACTGTGATAGATTTATGTCACGCATTTTTCTCTATTCCTTTGCATCCAGATAGCCAGCCATTATTTGCATTCCGGTTCGGAGAGCGTATTTTGGCATGGTGCCGAATTCCTCAGGGGTATACAGAAAGCCCCTCAATTTTTAATCAGATTCTAAAGAAATCTCTGGAAGATTTAAAAATGCCAGAAAAATCAGTGATGGTGCAGTATATCGATGACCTATTGGTGGCATCGAAAACCAAAGAAGCATGTGTAAGTGACACAATTGCTTTACTGAACCATTTGGAGAAAAGAGGACATAAAGGGGTCGATTCCGATTCGGGCCGGAAATTTCACCGACCGAGCCGGACCCGGAGAGATTTCCGACCGAATCGGACCCGTGCAGTCCGACCGAACGAGTACGATGCGTCCGTATGTTATCGGACTCGAGTCGGTCGGACTCCCATTGAAGTCAATGGGAGCTGGTCGTACAACGCGTACGCGGGCTCCCATTGACTCAATGGGTGCGAGTCGGACAAGGGCGCCCCCTACAGCGGGTACGCGGCGAAGCGATTCGCGCCGTACACGCACAGGTAGGGGGACCCATGGGTCCCCCTGTGTGCGACTCGCGCGGCTACGCGTACAGGGGGGTCCGACACGGACCCCCAAAGTCCGGCTCCGACAGCTCTTACGAGCCGGAGTGCGCGGCTCGGTCGGACTGCTCGCGGCGTGCATCGTACTTACCCGGCCGGGAAATGTCTCCATTGCGCGGTGCGAGTCGAGTCCGAGCGAGTCGGTCGGAGCGGTTCGAGCCGGGAGCGAGTCGGTCGGAGCGGTCGGGACGCCCGGACGAGTCGGTCGGCGATTTCGCATCGTACTCGCTCGGCCGGACCCGCGTACGGTTCGGTCGGGGAACAGGGCTCCGAATCGGATCCGGTAAAGCCGAATCCGATTCGGAGCCCTACCGGCCGAGATCGGAATCGGCCCCAAAGTGTCCCCTTCAAAATTACAGTTTTGTCAGAAAGAAGTCCAGTATTTAGGGCATAAAATTGAGAAAGGAGTGCGGAAAATAGCGACAGAAAGAGTAAGAATGATTCAAGGAATGAGAGCACCAATGACTCAGAGAGAGGTAAGAATGTTTTTGGGAATGGTTGGATATTGTAGACAGTGGATAAGTGGTTTCTCTTTGATTGCAAAACCCTTACAAAAATTGACAAAGAAAGATGTAAAAGACCCTTTTGAGTTAAACAAAGAAGAAATGAAATCTTTCAAAGAATTGAAAAAGAAACTGTGTGAGGCCCCTGCTTTAGGCATGCCTGATTATGAGAAGGATTTTAAGTTGTACTGCAGTGAAAGAGATGGATGTGCATTTTCAGTACTGGTACAAAAACACGGGACCATGAAAAGACCAATCGCTTATTTTTCAGCTGTTTTAGATCCTATAGCAAAAGCATTACCTGGATGTCTGAAAGCAGTTGCTGCTACTTGTGTAAGTCTGGAACAAAGTGAAGGTATAGTGATGGGGTATCCACTGAGAGTATATGTTCCCCATTCAGTAGAAATTCTTTTGACAAGAACAAAAACACAGTACATGACACATAGTCGGCTGACTAAGTACGAAAAAGTCATCTTGAGCGCTGAAAATGTGACCATAGATAGATGCATGAATGTAAATCCTTCTACATCATTACCAGATGAAGAAAGCATAATTGAACAAGAAGAAGTAGATCATGATTGTCTGAACGTGCTGGAATATTGCACAAAACCAAGAGCTGACATAAAAGATGAACCGTTAAAGGAATCTGATTATGTCATGTTTGTGGATGGTTCATGCTTGCGTACAAAAGAAGGAGTGTTAAGCGCAGCTTACGCAGTATGCACAGTGGCAACTGTGATGGAAGCGTCTTGTCTGAAAGGAGTTAGGTCTGCCCAAGTTGCGGAACTAATTGCTTTGATTCAAGCATGTAAATTGGGGAAAAATGTACGAATCACGATTGTGACCGATAGCCAATATGGTTTCGGCATCGTACACGATTTCGGACAGATTTGGTCACAAAGAGGATTTTTGACATCTGCAGGAACACCTATCAGAAATGGAGATTATGTTAAAAAACTGCTTGAGGCGATACAATTGCCTAAACAAATAGCTGTAGTGAAGTGCAAGGCGCATAAGAAAAACGAAGACTACATAGCGGTCGGCAATAATTATGCTGATGAGATCGCTAGATATTGTGCGGAAAACATGGCGTCCCTGAACAAAAATAGAGAAAGGGAGCATGTCTCTTGTCCTTTGCTTTTCACTAATACTGTCGAAACATGGGATGAAGTAAGGCAGTTACAAGAAACAGCAAGAGATGAGGAAAAAGATTACTGGATAAAAGCAGGATGTAGAAGACAGGAAAATAATGGTGTGTGGGTATACAGAGATGAAAGACCAGTTATGCCTGATAGCATGATTGCAGACATGGCACGGATGTACCATGGACAAGCTCATATTGGGAGAGATGCAATGATCAGACTTTTTAGACAAACCTGGTATAACCCAAAATTCAGAGCCATTGCTGAAAGTCTTTGTCAAAGATGTCTTATTTGTCAACAATTTAACCCAGGAAGAAAAACAGTAGTGAGTCTAGGAACAATAGGACGAGAAGGAGGTCCATTCACAAGAATGCAGTTAGACTTTATCGAGATGCCCCCTAGTAACAGACTAAGATATGTTCTAGTGGTCGTCTGTTTGTTCTCTCGTTGGGTGGAGGCATACCCCACAAGAAGGAATGATGGAACAACAGTGGCAAAACTTATGCTGCGAGAGTTCATTCCAAGGTATGGTTTTCCAGTCACGGTTGAGACAGATAGAGGAACACATTTTCAAAATGAGTTGATCCAATTGATTTGTGAAGCATTGAGTATTAAACAAAAACTACATTGTGCTTACAGACCAGAGGCTTCTGGGGTAGTAGAGCAGATTAATGGAACAATTAAAAACAGATTGGGAAAAATGTGTCAAGCTACAGGACTCAAATGGCCGGATGCACTGCCTCTTGTTCTGATGACCATCAGAAGCATCCCTGAAAAGAAAACGGGACTCAGTCCTCATGAGATGATCATGGGACGAGCAATGAGACAAGCACACGTACCCGTCAACAAGTTATTAACTATAACTGATGATCTAGTACTGGATTATTGCAAGGGACTGGCTGATGTGGTGCGTTCTGTGTTTCATCAGGTTGGACCGGATGCGACCACTCTTGAAAGAAAACCAGCCCACGACTTGAATCCAGGAGACTGGGTCCGCATAAAAGTCCACAGGAGAAGAAACTGTCTAGTTCCTCGTTGGGACGAGCCACGACAGGTAATCCTAGTGACAACGACTGCCGTCAAGTGTGCAGGAGTGAAAAACTGGGTTCATGCCAGCCACACAATCAGAGTTCCAGAACCTACAGATCGACATGTGAGTCGGCGTCTGGAAGTGTGGGATAAAAGTTTAACGGCTGGGACAACAAAGATAAAAGAAAGGGTGCCAGAACTTGAAGATCGACCTGAAAGTCGACATCTGGAAACCCCAACTGCGAGTACCTCTAGAGAAGAAGAGGAATAAGAAGAAGAAGAAGAAGAAAGAAATTCAGAAATTCCAGAACCTGAAGATCGACCTGTAAGTCGACATCTGGAAATATCTGACACAACTTCAGACTCTGATGATTCAGTTGAAAACCGTGAAGAATTCCTAAGGAAAACTTGGGGTTATAAACCAATTAGAGAAGAAACTGAGCAAGAAATTGAGTTAGATGAACAACCAGGTACAAGCTATGGTGGAACTCCTTCAGAAACAATATTAATAGATGAAGTAGGGAAAGAAGTACACAAAAAGTTAGAAAATCGAGAAGAACCCCGAGGAGCAATAGGGACAGATAGAGAAACAGAAGAACAGGGAAAATTAGAAACAGAAAAGGAGAAAAACACCAAATCGGAAGAACACCGAGGAGGGACAGTAATAAGGGAAAACAAAAAGGAGAAGACAGATCCACCAGTAGGAGATGACGAGATTATAAGTTTCAAAATAAGAGACAATAGTGAAACAGTTGAAACAGAAACAGAAGAAAGTGGAGGAGAGGAAAAAGCAAAGACTGAATCAAGAAAAAGAAATTGGAAATCAGAAAGAGAAGAAAGAGAAGGTGAAGCAAAAGGCCAAGAAAAGGAGATAATTGGCCCAACAGCTATGTAAGAAAATTGAGATATAGAATAATAAGAGCGGAAGACGAAGGTGCTGAACAAGTAAATGAGCTAACAAGTCAAAAGGGACAAGAAAAACCCAGTGGAAAAAGATTACAAAAGTCCAAAAGGACAAAGAAAGTGAATGCAAAATATAAGTTACCTGAGTGGCTGTATATTGCACTAACCGATTACAAAGAAGAAGAAGAAAACACTCACGGGAACCAGAGACTGAGAAGTCGGATGGGAAAAGGTGAGATGCAACAAACTTGAAGTGAAGACTTATAGTGCTTCTGCCGGACATGACAATTTACTGGATGTGACAAATCACCGGATGTGACAACGAAAGAATTCTGGAGAGAATTAAAGAAAGTACCAAGCAAAGACTTTTGAAAGCAGAGTGGCATCTAAGTCATTTCTGAGGTGTAGTGACACATTTTCTGAAACTTAACAAATAGAAAAAGAAAAATGGAAAATAATAGGGATAGAAGAGATAAATGTGAATTTATAAAGAGATGGTGCAAAATGTGCTGCTTTTGTACAGGGTTATTAATGACCATATGGATAGTTTTAGCAATCACAATTCCTATTAGTGTAGCTGTGATAGAAGCAAAAAATGATACTAAACCAGAAAAAGAAATTAATATTAAAGAACCAGTTATTTTAAGAAGTAGTGCAGAGTTGCATAAGGATAAGTCAGTAACAGATTTTTCAAAGAATGTTTTTACAAAATTGTTGTATGAGTACGTAGAGACAATGGATGTGAGAGATTGTTATGTTTGTATGCAGTTGCCTGCATCAGTATCAGAAGGTGTGACTTATCATCACCTACCTCTGACTTATGGAATAACATGTAGTATAATAGCAAGTTTATTTTATAAAACAGGTAGATTAGAATCTTATTATACTGATATAGATAAGATTTTTGCAAACATTCCAGTAGTACCCGAACTTAACAAAGTAAAACCAGCAAAAGTTTTAGGAGAATTCTTTTTAGAACATAGAAAATTAACGTTAGAAGAAATAGTTAGTAACAACCTTACCTGTGAGTTAAAGAAAGAAGAAAAAGTATTTTTAGAAATGGTTGAAGAAAGAAGAATGAAATTTCAAAAAGAAGCAATAAAAGAGGAAGGAAAACGCTTATGGACGTTTGAGGAAGGAAATCATGAAGGGAAAAAGATAAATGCCGCAATGACATTAGATTGGCCGCAAACAGGAAAGTTGTGTATTAGGAGAAATAAGACAGTCTATGACAATTACTTTGTAGGTTCCAGTATCTGCCATGACAATTATCAAATTCTGGGAGGTTGGGGATTCAAAGGTGGAAAAGATCCAATATTTCCAGGTATCTATTATATTTGTGGGAATAGAGCTTATTACAGGTTACCGGACCATTGGTATGGAACTTGCTATGTAGGCCTGGTCTTTCCAAAAAATGTTCACATGGACAGAGAAGAAAAGGGAACATACAAGATGATTAATAGATTTACACGTAGAAAGAGGGAAAGTTTTTCAGAAATTGTAGGTGATATTTTTGGAGCATTGATACCAGCAGTGGGAATATCTTTGAATGCATTTAAAATTCGGAAGTTATCCACAGTAGTAGATCGTTTGTCTACAGATACTGCGGGAGGGTTCTTAATGGTAAATACCGAAATGGTTGCCATGAGAGCTATGGTGATGCAAAATCGGCTTGCCCTTGATATTCTTTTGGCAAAAGAGGGTGGAGTCTGTGGAATGTTGAAAGTCCAACATTGTTGTACTTACATTCCTGATAACAGTGAAAATATACAGAAGTATATTACAAATATTACAAGTTTGCACAAAGAACTAGTTCCACTGGAGGTTGAAAGTGTTTTGGGAAAACTTGGTAGAGGGTTTTCTTCAGTAGCAAATTGGTTAACTAGGATGAGTAGACTAGTGATAGGGAAAGTTATAATAGTAGCAACTATAGTAATACTGTTAGCCATGGTATTGAAAATAGTAATAACATGTATAAAGAGAAAAGTAAGACAAAATAAGATAAAAAGAAATAACAGAATAATGAGAGAAAGAGAGAGAGAAATGGGTGAAATTGAGTTGGAGAAAATGAAAGAAAGCATGTATAAAGAGACTAAAAGGCAAGATGAAGAAGAAACAGATGTATAAATAACAGAAAGCAAAGGATGAAAGACATGCTGCCTGAAAAGAAGTATGACTTGGGTTTTATGTGGTGATTTAAAAATCACCAAAGGGGGGAGTTGATGGAGCAGGGAAAATAAATTTTTTTAACCCCTAACAAATTTTATAATTAATTAAATAAAATGTTCGTTTAAATGTATTAATCAACACTGTATGTATGGGAATGGTAATATGCCAATGTATGTGCTAAATAATCTATTAATGGATGTCCGTGTGTCTAATTATAACGTAAAATTAAATGCGTACTAAATAAAAAATAAATGCATGTTTGTGCTTCATAGAAATAAAACGTGTCGTTGCAAAAACAATAAGTGATGGTAAGTAAGGAACAGTCTAAATGTTGCTTTCTGCTAGGTAACAACTAATTGGGGTACGTAGACGACGGGAGGGAAACGAAAGGGATATTTTTCTCTATTTTAATTATGTTTTGTTTGCCTCAAATTAGTGCTTCTAAAAGTATAACCGAGTGGCGATATAAAATGGCCGCCAGTGGGAAGATGTGCGCAGGCGCAAGGGGACACGTGATATGGGATGAAAACGGAGAAAAAAGCTAAAACCTCGTGAGGTTACTGAGACGCTTGGATGCAAGAAATGGTCAAGGCTGGTGTGACCTAATTGAACTGATAGTGTGCCATGATGATCAGCAGAAGGCCCGTGGGAAACAAGTTTAAGAGAAAGGACAATGACTGCGGAGTTCTCGAATGTGTCGAAAGAAGTTACAAATGAACTGATCGAAACGGATGAAAATGTTTAAGCGTATGGGAAAGGAAATGATCCAAGGACCCTTGAATCCAAGAGAACTTGATTAAAAGAATGAATAAGCTGACATGCATGGACCAATGAAAGAAAAGCGTGATATTAATGTTGCAACAGTTAGTTAGCAAAGTTAGAATTAGGGTATAAGAGGGCCTACTCTTAGTGGGAGGGGGTCAGTCGCGGTTGCAGTCACAGTCAGGAGAGGAGTTGAAGAGTCGTGTTGGTGGCTTCCAGTGCTGGGTGGTCCTGATCGATCCCTTACTGAGCGGGAGATGCTGAAAGACTGTTAGATGAGACGGGTTGCAGGTAGCTGATGCTGACGAGCTGAAGTTGCTGTTGCTGTCTTAATTTTCCAGTTGAGTATGAGAATCAGGCTATTTCTAATTCCTAACTTAGGTTAGAAATCATTAGGCTAAATTAGGAAGCTAGGCAGGTAATTAGGGTTTTGGCTTCATGACAAAAATTTCCTTTCTGCAATAAAATGATTATGCTTAATAAATATTTGAATTTAAGAATGAATAATTGAATAAAGTATTAAATTCTTTTTCATGCTTTTGAAATTATATAAAATTTAAGATTCTTTAAACCCAAAATGACTCAGTGGTTATTTTCCTAAATGATTGTGACATAAGTAATTGGTTATTGTGATTCAGCTGGTCTTAATCACTATGAACTAATTTCTTAAATGAATGATTCATCGACAAAACAATGAGCAGGATTATCTTAAGAAATAACTAAAAGAAAGTGACAAATTAAGGTAATAAGATATCCTGGCTCTTCCAGCGGTACATAAAATGGTGTTCTCCATTTAGTTCTCATGCTTCTCCTAGGAGTACAGAATTTCATAAAGGTGTAAAGGAAATCCAGGAGTGTGTGTGTGTGTTAGGCGATGTTTATGGGCCCCATCGTCATGTGGATATGAGAAATATAGTTTGCCCCTGGATGACCTATAAGTAACCTGGGAGGAGAATAGATTTTATTGTATGCGCTGCATCAAGCGTAAGGGTCACTCAGTCCTAAAGCACTCGGACAGCGTAGCCTCTAATTTAAACAAATTGATTAGACTGCAATTTTAAAAAATACCCTGGAGCCAGACAGAAAGAGATCGCAAAGTTGAAAAAAGCACGCCAACAGGCAGAAGGAGAAAAACAAACGTGCACAAATTGACAAAAACTGGGTGGATTCTCAAACTGCAGTGAACCAAAATAATAGTAAGGAGTTCTGGAGGATAGTAGCAGAAGCAACAAGCACACGGAAAGCTATTTATTCCTCTCCAGTTCCACCATCGGAGTGGGAAAAGTATGTCTTTGAGCTTTATAAATCAAATTTCTACGGCTTGGAAAAAACAATATATCCTGGGCACAGAAAGGAGGAAAAATTCACCGACAGGATAGCACCATCACCAAATGAAATAGCTGTATATATAAAGGCAGCAACTGGCCCAGATAAAATCCCCATTAAAGTTCTTCAAAGTAATCCTAAAGGCTGGAGCAAGTTTCTGGCTCCTTAATTTTCTCATTGTTTCTCCACTGGGAGAATTCCAGAATCATGGCAGGGGAGTATCGTGGTTCCCATCCTGAAAAAAGGATCCCGTCTGTCGCCCAGCAACTATCGACAGATAGCCCTACTGGATGCTACAGGGAAGATCTTTGCAACATGTGTGCTGGAACATCTGAAAGACTGGGCATTCTCTACAGGAGTGATACCAACGACTCAGGCTGGCTTTCGACCAAAGCACTCTGTGACGGATAACATTGCAGCTTTGCAAACAGTCATAGACAAATATGTAGTAATGAAGCAGCAAACGGTTTATTGTGTCTTTGTTGATTTTACTACTGCCTTTGATCATGTAGATAGGCCAAGCCTTTGGTCTAAGTTAGGGAAGCTTGGAATACCAAACAATCTGCTCACTATAATTATTGCATTACATTCTGCAGCATGGTGTAAATTCAGCTGGGGGTGAAAAGGGTTTGACGGGGCCTATTGTTACGAGGAACGGCCTCAAACAAGGCTGCATCCTAGCCCCCATTTTATTTTCCCTGTACATAAGTGACCTCCCAGAGTGTTTACAAACAATTAATAATTTCCCACCAAAAATAGGTTCTAGCAACATGCACATCTTAATGTACGCCGACGACGTGGCAATAATGGATCTTAGTCCGGTAGGCTTACAAAGAAGTCTTAATGCTCTAGACCAGTATGCCAAAGATAATTTTCTTATACCAAATAGCTCTAAAACTAAAGTTCTTCCCTTCAGAGGTAGAAAGCACTATCTCCACTGTAACTGGACATTAAATAAGAAACCTCTAGAGATTGTTAAGGAATATGTTTACTTGGGGAGAATTTTTACCCAGTCCTTACAAAATTCATCCCATATTGGGCATATCAGCGTAAAGGCTGATGCCCACGTTGGCAGACAACTGAGATTTTATTCCACCTCAGGTAACAGACATTTTGCACCCATGCTTGAGGTCTACCGTTCACAAGTGCCACCAATTCTAATATACGCCTTGGAATATATCCCGATCAAGGCATGGCAACAACTAAATGTAAAAGAAGGGCCTTTACTACGTAAACTACTAAGAGTCAACCAGTCAGTCCCTGTTCAAGCAATCCGCCTTGAGTTATCCATAGACAGTGTGTATGCAAAAGCTATCAAAAATATACTTCGCTCTTACACGCAGACCAAGGGACTATAAGGCATATTTTGAAACTGGAGACTTTTAGAGACGAGGCATCTCATTATACTTTTAATAAGAACTTAACTATTGCACTAAACCGGTCTGGTTGCACGATTGCACTTTTGAAATCTATGACCTACACATCTGAAGCTCTATCTAAAGAACTTGAGTTTAAGAATAAGTTATGAGTCAGATGTAGACCACTCTTCTCGGCTAAAACACTTTGCATACCTCGCATACAGTCAACAACATAAAACTCCACAACAATACCTACGTTTTTCATTAGAGCATAGGGTTTGGCGCACCATAATTTTTATGAGGTTGGGGATTCTACCCTTAAACACCCTGACTTTTTATTGGGATTAGCTGGATAGTTCCACAGAAATTTGTGATTTCTGTAATGGAGGACGGCAGGATTTCTTACACAGGTTATTAGTCTGTCCAAATTCGACTCTGGTAGAGGCCCGGCACCGGCACATAAAGCCTATATGTTTTAGACATAATCTTAGCTCTGCAAAAAGTTTAATTGAATTTTGTAAGTCTCTGCCTGATGAATTTACTTGTTATAATCTGTATACATTTTTAAAAAGTTTTTTAAAACTGTTTTAATGTCTGAATAAAGTAACTGTTTTATTACTTTTTAATTCTGTATTTGTTGACCTCAGTCGAGGTCTAAATCAAATTTAATAAAATTGAAAATTGAACTGCACTCCGTCAAAACTGAAAGCAGTTATATACTAACTTTCAGGCACTATGTTTTGACTACAGAGCCCATTAGAAATATTCAGAGTAGTTTTGCATTCTTTACGCACCAAGTTATACATTAATCCAGTACTATGCATTTTTGTAAAGCATATGTTCACATGTGAATTTAAATTCCTATAGTCTAAAACTATTCTATGGAATCTGACTGGTTTGCAGACAAGAAAAAGGGGTGTGTTCATTGGTAAGACAAGGTGCTATTATGTCGTGGTCCTGCAACTGATCTAATATTGCTCTTATACCACGTTTTGCTTTTGGCTTTAAAGGGTACTGCACCTGTGGCTGTGGTTCACTGCACAAGGGAATGACATGTGGACTAGAGTGTTTGTCCCACCCTGCTTGGTTTCTATGTAAGGACGGAGCTAGACTCACAGCCTACTCACTGGCATAGATTTCCTCCAACTTCTCGGGTACTACGGGAGAGAAGGCTACACTTGACATCCTCCCCCCAGGGTGGTTCCTTAATAAATGCTGGAGGCCAGTCTTCTGCTAGAATGATATCATAATCATCAGATAATCGTGACCAAAAGACTGCTTTAATAATATGTGGTATGTCCCCTTCAATTTGTCTGTTTAGCTTGTAAACCCTATCTGGAGGATTTCAATGTTTATCTGGAGTCTTGATTTGTATAAGGATATCAGTTAGATTTGCATCCAGAAACCTCTAAAGCATCTCACACACTATTGTTATTTCTGCTGTGCTGTCTAAAAGGGCTTTCGCCCAGGTCCTGTTTCAGTGGAGGATTCCTAGCTGCACCCGCATGTTTCTTAGAAATCCTGCCACTTTCTTCTTCTTCTTTATTGGAATTTTAGAGTTCAATTCTTTCTCTTCCTTCTTTACGCTCATGTCAGTCTTGTGTCCTGCTTCACTTTTCCATATCTCTGTTCTTAATTTTTGTTGTTGTCCCTTAAGCTATAAACACCCCTGCTGGATTTTCGAGAAGCGGGTGATCTAGTCTGTCTCTTTTTTTTTCTCTGTCTGTTTCTTCTGCCCTTCAATTGCAGATTTTTATTGAACAGAATCCTCAGTGTCATTTTTAGGTTTTAAATGTGGCTTAACAGGTCAAGTAAAGATATCTTTAACCACAGAGGTATAAACATCCCCAAATATTTTTGGTAGTTCCTGTTCATGATCTAGAACTGAAACTGTTTCAAGTCTCTGATGTATAATCAGAACTGAAGCCTCTCCTTTAACATTGCTTAGGATGATAGAGCACACCGTGGAGAAGTTCCCCACTAACTTTATTCCTAAGACCGGAGCTGGTGCAGCTCCGTGCTCATTTTGTACCTGTCTAAGTACATCAGGGAGAACTACCAATGAAGGCATACCAGGCGTACTAGTGTAAATGCACGCAAAGATGCTCCCCCAGGTGTTACACTCCTTTATGGTGGGGCACCATTCTAAGAGGATGACACATAGTCAGTATCCTATGTGTGTATGGTGGTGGGTCTACCGTTGAATAGGCATGAAATTGCCCTGAGGCAGAATCGATAGGCTCAAACTCCATCCATGAGTAAAATGTCTCAAAGCCATATGCATGGCAGATGTGTGCAGCTATTACAAAGGTAACTGCCCCCCCTTCATCAGGGGGCAATTGAGCTATGAGATGCGATGTGACCGTTTCCCTGTAATTATCCCCTATCACAATAGGTGATACCATAATGAATGGATTCAATTGAAAATTGGAGTTAAAGAATTATAAAACTCACAGAATGGGGAATAACATTTCATGAGTCAAGCTTGATAAACCTACGGAAATAGGTATTCCCCTATTCCCAGTATAAGGGAACCATTATACTACAGACGTTTCAGTAATGATGTAATAATGGTTTGTCTGTGTGAATAGATATGGGCCCCATGTTGAGCGCTAACTGTTACGTAAACTACGACTTTGGCATATTTTTACAAGGTGTGCTTTCCCACCCACAAGTGACATGAGGGAACTTGGCTCAATACATCAACAATGAATGTGAAAGACAGATTAATGTAGCCCCACAGAACACTACTCAATGTGTTACTGAAATAGAGTTATTGCTTTTGATTTACTAACAATCCCTATGAAGGGATCAGGGACACCGTGCTATCAGTAACAAACCTTTTTCATTGTTCACAATATCATACATTCACTGCTCTAAGAAGAATGAACACTTTTAAGTAAAAGTATTTATCACTACAGGAACAACCTGTTTCACAGTACGTCTAAAACAACTACACAGAATATCATAAAAACAGCAAAAAGGCGTGTTATAAACAATGAGAATTAAATGAACATTTCTAGCATGGTTAAAATGTGATCTAGGACCTAACATCTACTCCTCTGCGCTACGCTAAGAGAGCATGGACGGCAGAGCAACCTGCATGTTAGAGCTTCTTAGGGAGAAGAGATGCACTGCATATCTTGTTGACAGCAAAGGCTGTCTTAACAGCGGAGGCGTGAAGACAGTGTTCCCTGCAAATGGCAAACACACCCTGCGGTAGAGGGCTTCCTCTGGGGCTCGGCTTTATTGGCTTCAGGCAAGGAGTAGCATCTGTGAAGTGTAAAGTGTGCTGGCAGTAGAGACCGTCTCTAGCAGAATCTCGTACAATTATCTAGGCGAAGGACCTCTCCTGACAAGTGGTCAAGTGGCAGTCCTTACATACTAAATCTTATTTCTGACATAGGTTTAGGAATGTCTGACATAGATTACGTACATCAAGTTGTGTGTCCCAGTTGTTTCCTTATGAACATATAAGGTAAAAAGACGTCAATTCAGACTACACTATTTGGGCTATATGTCTGCATTTGTTCTTATTTAACCTTGACATGTTAAAAAGTAGACACTTGTTTTAGACTAATGTCACATCAGGTGCTATATCTATTTCATTAGTTGATTCACTTAACACTTTCACGGTTCTTAGAAAGATAGGTCAGGCGACATCTGTGTCAAATGGCAGACATGACAATGTTTCTGCATAAATCAGGAAAGAGAACGACTTCTATTGTTTGAGAGTGAGAAGATGGCGACCTCCATTATCGAATCATGGTCGAGTCATGGCCTAAATAAAATGGAGACTGACCGTAGGGGCTTTATGTCAAGGTGCATACACCATTTGGTGACACACTAATATAACTAAGGCTGCATGGGTAAGCTCAATTGGTCAGGGGCCTCAAGAGGGGGCTATACAGTGTGATGAGTTTGAGGTGTTAGAAGACATTGCAAGCCTGGGAGCCAGGGGTTGTTCTTCCTCACTCCGCTGCTCACAGTGAAGTGAGGAGCAATTTTTGAAGAGGTGTTGAAGAGAAAGAGGGCAGAAAGCATTGGAAGCTTATCACAGAACCCAGATTGTGATGATCCTCAGCAAACTGAGGATCCTAGCTAGATCATAAAACATTGGTAACATGGAGAGCATATGTTTTAGAGACTGCTGCAAATTAGATGGTGGAAAAGAATATTTAGCAGTCCAATACCTGTAACCATTTATGTTCAAAGTGAAAGACCTCACAGCACAGCAGGAAAACAAATTAAGTACAGCAAATGGAGGGTATGATGAGGAAATTCATGGACTGATCATTACACTTCCATTGGAGAGAGAACTTTGTGTTGGTTGTTTTAACAACTTCCCCTTTGAGACAGAGATACCCAAAAGTACACTGTTGTCATGAACAGACTGGGATTGAGGCAAAGTACTGGGTAACACTGCACAAGAGGATAAATTCAAATGAACAATTAGTCATAATGACAAACCCAGAGTCAGATTTAACATTTGGAAAATCAACAAGCGAACACTCCCATGATCACATGAGATAAGGGTGAACAGTGACACACTAGAATTGAATAGAGGTATAAAGGAGGAAAGGACTTAGTTTGTGCTGTATATTTGGTACAGAATCAGCTCTAAGGTATGCTTGCAGTGTATAAACACCCACACCCCTAAGAAGACTCTTTGAAAGGGCACACATAACTATGAAGTTCGAAGGCAACAGGCTGGCTTGTTATTGAAGAACTGTGGTGCCTGGTGTTTGTGCTCAAAATCATTAAGAACATTGATGAGAAAAATGAACATTGATGAGAAGAACAGAGCATCACAGCATTCTATTCCATTAGTCAGAACCACTTCCCAGAATGACACCAAGCAAAATAAAATGGCAAAAATGAAAGCAGGACAAACCAGACACCCCAGTCCCCAAGACAGACATTATGGAGTGTATCACTAACTTTCAGTCAGATCGAGCCCAAGCTTTGGAGAAAAATGAAATGGTCGAGTGAAGCAATTAAAAACACAAAGGAAGCTGAATACCAAAGATGAAACAACACAGATTAGTGAAACTGTAATCGAGGATCTCCGATATATTGCTGGATCGGCTACCAAACAGATTGAGAGACAAAGGGAGGTGAAGTGTATCCATGGTCACAGTAAAGAAAATTAAAGAAACACAGAAAAATTACTGTTTATGTTCTTATACCCAATTAAAGATAGACTGAGGTGTTTTGCCATCAGGAAGATATCCTTCTTCAGGAGATGAAAGTGCTCCTTCTACAATGCCTATTTTAAGTAACAATGTATTGAAGACAATCTAAGAAATGTCATCACTTTCATCAGGACAAGATTTAATGCAGACAGACGTATTCACTTGCCTTCCTTTTAAATTGGTTTAGACAGGGCACCAAATCTCAACGGAGGAGAAGCAGTGGCTACCAAAGCATAAAGAAGGAAAGTGTGAGACCAGTTCTTTGGAGCATCTCTGTCTCAAGGGCAACAGCCCTCATGCTAAGTGTGACCACTAGCCTTATCCGTAGTGAATTACATATTACCTCCTCTTTAGGCTTTAATGTTTTGGTGAGTGAGATGAAACAATCAAGACTTACTCTAGGAAGGTGGTGTGAGGTAGAACATGTACTTCAGGTATCACATTTATCACCCATTAGAAACATAATGTCAACAAAATATTCCTTTAAGAAAAAATATATATCACGTTATTTATTATGATAGTGTGGTAAGTAGCTATAAGACTTTTTCTATGGCATTAACAATACTTCAAAATCCATATCTCGCTAGTGTGCAACTTATTTGTGTCTGTCAAGACTATGCACACTCAACAGCATATACAGTTACAGGTTTAACTACAGCACAGTACACTGTGTGCTTTGAGTGGTTCTTAA
The DNA here is from genome assembly GCA_963921515.1 of Calotriton arnoldi. Lineage (NCBI taxonomy): Eukaryota > Metazoa > Chordata > Amphibia > Caudata > Salamandridae > Calotriton > Calotriton arnoldi. The sequence continues at coordinate 1,050,636 of CAWUFW010001575.1, forward strand.
TTGTACAATTTAATACCTGATTACATTCTGGCAGTAAGAGGACAGCAAGAAGTGGCTTTCCGCACTTTGCAAAGTGGTACTTTTATTGTGTGGACATAGCTTGGGAGAAATGAAGTGCTGTATGTTATGTAAAAGTTGGGAGATGGTGCACAATCATGTAAATCAAGTAGATAATTATGTCTTCGAAATACAGAATTACATTACAAATATTTACATTTTGTTTAGGCTCTGGGAAATTAAGTAATGCTATGGTACGAGAATATCATTGCCAGAATATTGTTTAGAAACAGATATTGTGTCCTGAAAAGGTCTACAAAAATATTGCCCCACTGGAATTGATTATAGAAAGACTATACCTAGTGTGACAAAAGTTTTGTAATTGAAATTTAGGACACAATATTTTCGTAAGCCATAACTGTGGACACAATATTCTGACATGCAAGCTAAGTGATTTGTATAAAAACATTTTGATAGAAATGGGGTTTCTGGTTGGCAGAGGTATGCACTCTGTCCAAGCAGGAACCACCACCATAGTCAGGGTAAGCTAGATACACAATAAAAGATAACCTGTGTTCACCCTCTTGTAGCATGGCACAGAACAGTCAGGCTTATTAAAGAGGCAATGTGTAAAGAATTTGTGCAACACACACACACAGTAACACAATGAAAGCACCACAACAAATACTCCACACAAAGTTAGCAAAATAGATACAATTTTAATAAATAAAACAAGGCTAAAATGACAAAAATACAATAAGTAGAAAAGGAGTTATGAATTTTTAACGATTAAATCAAAATACAGCGCTTAGAGTCAAAGTGGCAACCGGGGACACCTGGTTGCGCTTGACTGGGGTAAATCTAAAGTTCAGACTGACTGCGATAGAGGGCAGGCAGGTTACAGGACTCATGCAGGCCACGCTGAAAAAGTGCCTTGGATGGAGGACGCGGTACGTCGTTGTCGATCCTGTGGATGTAGATGATGCCTCAGATTCAATCCATGCAGTCAGTGAAGTCTCGTCAATGAACCCCTTTGCGAATCAGGCGATGCATCATCGTCAAACCGCGCAGTCCGTCGTCGTCAAGCCGCAGAGTCTGTTTAAGTAATGTCATCAGACAGCAGCTGTGTCGGCATTGAAGGGCGATGCATTGGTTTCAATTGGCGCAAAGCAGTTGATGAGTGGATTCTGCTGGGTCAGCACAGAACAAGCACTTCCAAGTGCTCAGGACTGGATTGGCACCACTTGGCAAGGCAGGACTCACAGATGGCAAAGTCCAGGTGCTTTTGCAGGGTTGGTTGGAAGTGCATTGATGGCCCTGAGACTTCCAAACAGGGGGCAAGTCACCAGCCCTTGGAGTCACTCTGGGTTCAAGTGAGATGGGTCCAGTCCTCTTCCTCAGCCGGGCAGAGGGTAGGGTAGCCAGCAGCTGGCAACAGGCAGCACATCAAAGCAGAAAATCAGTTTTCCCAGAGCAGCAGTCCAGCAGAGTGGCAGTCCTTGTAGAAGCACAGCAGTCCATCTTCCTGACAGGGATCATCACAGGTCCAGTAGTGCACTGTCTTGGTAGGGGCAGAGACCCAGTACTTATAGATGTGCCTTTGAAGGGGGGGTGACTTCAAAGAAGGGTCTTTGAAGTGCGCACAGGTTCTTTTTTCCTAGCCCTGGCTCCAAACTATCAGTAGGGGGCCATCACCCCTTTGTGTGGAAAACAGGATACTGACTATTCAGGTGTAAGTGGCAGCTCCCCACTCCCTTCCTGCTCAGGAAGAGCCATCAGAATGCAGATCAGTATGCAGACACATCTAATCTTCCTGTGTTTGTGGGTGTCTAGTAGGAATGTACAAAGTGTAGCTGTCACCCACCCCAGATCAGTGGCGGCCTGTGGTGGGAGTGCTGCCGGGCGGTGACACTGGGCGCAGGAGGGGCAGGGTGGGGGGTAGTAAACTACGGAATACGGCAGCACAGAGGTAAGTAAACAAACAAATAAATAAAACGAATTTCGTTGCGCGCGCTGCATCGCCAAATGCGATGCCGCGCGCGCAACAAAATTTGTTTTATTTGTTTGTTTACTTACCTCTGTGCGGCCGTATTCCGTAGTTTACTACCCCCGTCCCACGTCACCGCCCGGCAGCACTCCCATCACGGGCCGCTACTGCCCCAGATGTGTACTGAAGACAGGCTGCAGGCACACAGAGCTGTAAGAGTAGAGAAATGCCCACTTTCTAAAAGTACAAACAAAAAAGAATTACCTTTACTGACATCAATTAGCAATTCATTTGTTTCATCACAGTGGATACGTAACTTAATTAACTAGGCTACTTTTTTATTTTGCCATATATTTTTCAAAACATTTTTTAAACCTATTTTTTAGCACGTCATAAACATTGTAACATTCTACCAGTTCTGCAAATCCAACATTTTTAAGCCACCACTACATTGAACATAATTGTGTAAACAAAAACTTTTTAGACAGTCCAACACTCACTACATAAATTACAAAAAACATACATAGAGTTTCACAAAAATAAAATCTCACGATTGCAGACACAATTGTGATGTCCCATTTCCCAATTAAAAAATGCAAGGAGTGCACTTTTTCACTTTTCTCTGTACTCCTGCACCATAAATATAAGTTGGAAAGGCTGCCTTTTAATTTTTTTTTTTTTTTTATCAGGGCCTGGGTACCTCTCTGTTTGTATGAGGTTCCCCTTATCCCCAAGTATTTTAGGCAACTATCTAATATTAGACGTGTTGACACGTTTCGAACCGAACACTTCAGGGTTCTCCTCAGGACCATGAACTGGCTGACACTGTAATCAAAAAGGGGGAGGAACATAGTGAATAACTTAAATGTGGTGGAAGATCAAACTTCTTAAAAACAACAGCCCCTCACTTCAAGCTTACTTATTTTGCAATGTTCATTTTTGTCTTTCACTGCTTTGTTAATAGTTTTTATTGGGTCGCTGGAATAGAAATCAATAACAATACTAAGTATCATAGGGCCTGATTCACAGAACTAACTTACGTCAAAATCCTAAACTTACAACAATTTTGGTATTCACAGAATGAACTTACACATTTGGGTATTCACAGAATGAACTTACACATTTGGGTATTCACAGAATGAACTTACACATTTGGGTATTCACAGAATGAACTTACAACAATTTTGGTATTCACAGAATGAACTTACACATTTGGGTATTCACAGAATGAACTTACAACAATTTTGGTATTCACAGAATTAACTTACTCATTTTGGTATTCACAGAAGGCACTTACTCATCAATGAGTAAGTGCCTTCTATGAATACTCAAAATGTGTAAGATTACACAAAATGTGTAAGTTACACAAAATGTGTAAGTTACACAAAATGAGTAAGTTACACAAAATGTGTAAGTTACACAAATGTGTAAGTTACACAAAATGTGTAAGTGTCTTCTGTGAATACCAAAATGAGTAAGTTTATTCTGTGAATACCAAAATGAGTAAGTTCATTCTGTGAATACCAAAATGGTAGTAAGTTTAGGATTTTGTCGTAAGTTAGTTCTGTGAATCGGGCCCATAGTGTTTCTCAAGAAATGGCAGAGAAATGCTGTTGTTTCCGTTAGTCATTGCAGTCACATAGCTGAACTCGTCAGAGTGGGGCTCTTGCCGTTCTCTTTCTCTGTGGAAGGATTCTACTTCTGCTGTGCCACAGTAAATGATATGCCGTCTGTTCTCCAAGCTGTGAGTAAAAACATTTACCATCCGCTTAGTTGGATTTTTTCAAAGCTCCCACGTGTTTGCTTCTCGCTGCAATGTAGCAGTTATTAACCTGTAGTTTATGCAGACGAACATTCTTCAAATCCAGGCTGTTTGCTAAGCTGACACATCGTTTAAATTGCCATGTTTCTTAATACTTGTTATTTTGTCGGCCTTTTAAGTCACAGGGACTTCCAATGAAATCACACTTAGAAAAAGAATGAACCTTTGTGTCCTCGTCGCTATGCAGTTTAAAAAACAAGAAGAAAGAGGCTCTTTATTTGCCAGTTACTGGACTCCGTGGCACAATTCCTCGAGGAATTTTAAAGAATGTCCTATCAACATTCACTGCAGCCTAGTAAATCAAAATACGAGATAGCTTGTTCCCTGTTGCCAGCCATAGTTGCTCTTATTAATATTGCTCAACTTTTTCTAAAAGATCCAAATCTACTGCAAGAGCAGCATGCTCCATGCATGTCGAGTCCTCGAGCCGTTGAGTTCTATTAAGACATTAGCACGTTTTTTTTTTTTGATTTCAAAATGTTTTTTTATTGATTTTCGTAAAGGAGAAGAAAAACATCCACAATAGTGAATAACATATAGAGGTTAGAGCATCATGTACATACCATAAAAGAATAACAATGTAGAGGGAAACAATGATATGTATGGCGCAATAATGGTCCAGAAGAACTAACCTCCAATACACATGAATAAGAAAAAAGGGAAGAAAAGAGAAAGATGAAGGAAGAAAAAGATTGAATATCAGAAGATAAGAGGAAAAAAGAAGCCAGAGCCCTCATACTCAGCAGGTTTCAATGGATTTCGTGGTACAAGAGTACCCCATCAGTAACATATATCTCCTATGTTAGTTGATGACACACAATACAATACACTTATACAGAAGGAAGCGCTTATATATATTATAGCGCTATAGTTGACCTCACGGGGGTTTATGAGAGTCAAAGAAATTGTCCAGAGTAGTCCACATCCTTCTAGTTGAAGTTTTCCAAGGCGAGTTCTGTAAGGCAATGTTGTCTGCTCCCCTAAGATGGGTAACCCAATTTATCCAACCTGCATAAGAAGACTTACTGGTATCCTTCCATTTGGTGAGAACCATTTTCACTGCGGAGATTAACAAAAGGTCGAGGAGAGCCTTATCGCCATCCGACTTCAGGTCCACCATCAAGAAAGCAGTAACTAAGGTGGGCAAATCCCTAGACAGCTTACAGTTAAACAATTTATTCAATAATACATAAACCTTATCCCAGAAAGGTTTCACTACCGAACAGTGCAGGATAAGGTGAGCAAGGTCACCCACTTCTTGTTTACAGTTCCAACATAAAGCATCCTCCCGGATCCCCAAGGTGAATAGCCTAGCAGGCGTCCAAAAGGCCTTATGAAGTAACCAATATTTAGTTTGGGAGAGTACTGGGGATATCTTGTTACGAGAAGCTGAACTCCATAGCGAGGACCATAAAGCTTCTGTTAACGGAACAGGAGACTGCATTTTTTTATAGACATTAGCACGTTTTAACCTATCTCCGTAGGTACAACTGATTTCTTTTCATTAGTAGATAGCTATTGCTACACACTTCTTTTCTATTGGCACAATGCCCAATTCAAAGGACATTCTGGATGTTGTAGTTAAATCCATACTTTCAGTGATCATTCCAGTACGATGGACGAGATTCCATGTACATCAGATGACCGCGTGAAGGGCATTATGGGTGTTGTAGTTTAATTCTGATATGTAGAACTCTACTGGCTATCGCTGGGTTTATCAGTCTGGATATTCTATTAATTTATTGTTAGAGATTCTGCAGCTCTGTCATCTCGTTCAGTCCCTGGGTCAGGGTGATGAATTTCAAGATCAAATAGGCTTCTTTTTTAAATAAGCTTCTTTCAAGTGCTCCTCCTCTTGGGTCTGGCTGTATGGCCGCTAACACAGTCCACATGAACTCACTTTCCGTATGCTGTTTTTCTACAAAGTGGTTTACAAGTGGTGCTGTTAAGACTTCTCGGCAAATCCTTGATTTATGCTGGATGATCTTTTGCCTTACTTCCTGGTCCGTTTTTCCAATATACAACTGTTTACATGGGCAAAAAATACCATACACAACATATTTTATTTTGTGGTTAGAAAATTCAGTATGTTGCCATTTGGTGTTGTAACATTGAAATGCAAACCACGCAGGTCCAGCATTTATGATGGCCTTTTAAAGGAGTTAGGTTCCAGAGCTGTCTTAAATTGCTTTTAACTGAGGCTGGAGGAGTGTGTGCCTGTATTATCTGTTTGCCAATGTTGGCAATCTTTTTTAAGGCAAATAAAGGGCATTTAAAGGAACTGTCCAACTTGGATATTAAATGCCAATTTTGCATGACAATCTTTTTAAAATGGTTTGTTTGGGGACAGAAGGGGGGAAACACATACGAGTCGCTCAGATGTTGATTTGCCCTTTTTCTCTAAGAGGCTTTCTCGTGGAGTGAACCAAGCTCTCTTCATTGAGTTTTTTTAGTAGTTTCTGAGGATATCCTCTTTCCTTTAGTTTATCAACCAGATTGGCAGCATGAAAAAAGTTATCTTTCTTCCGCAAACAGTTACGCCGAATCCGTAAGAAATATCCATACGGCGAATTGCCTCTCAGGCTGCGTGGATGAAAGCTAGAGTAGTGCATAGCTTTATTTCTGTTGGCTGGCTTTTAGTACAGTGTTGTTATGATCTGTCTTTCTATGCCCATGATTTTGACATCTAAGAATGCAATTGATTTCTTACCTTTGTTCATGCTGAACTTGATGTCAGGGGATCTATTATTCAGCCAATTATGGAACTGAACAAGGGAATCTTCATCTCCAGTCCATATACATAAAATGTCATCTATGTATAGATGCCAGCTTGTGATTTGGTGTCCAAAAGGGTTGTTCTTATAGACTAAGTTTTCCTCAAATTGCGCCATATAGGGAACCGCCAGCACTAGGACAAAGTAACATCCCATCGCAGTTCCTTTGATTTGGAAAAAGAAATCATTGTCAAATTTAAAGTCATTTCTCCTCAGCGCCAGCTGTGCCATGTTGATGACGAATTCAGTCAGGACACGGTGCGGTCTTGGCCTTGTTTCTAGGTAAATTTCAATGGCTTGAAGGCCATCCTCTTGAGGAATTTGGGTATATTATGAAACGGATGCCAGCCTTTGGGTTTCAGGATTATACTCCACACCTTAAATTTTATTGGTAAGATCCATTGTGTCCCTGAGGTAGGATGGAACCTCGTGGACTAAGGGTTTAAGGAATGTATCCACATGTTGCAAAATGGGTTCCAGAACTGAGTCACATCCCTAGACTGTTTGCCTTCCCGGGGAGATTTTTCATCTTTATGTATTTTTCGGAGACAATAGATAGCAGCTATGCATGGTCTCATTTTTCTAAAGGCATTCACACTCTTTTGGGCCTATATGTCTATTTTCAAAGGCTTCTTGGAGGATCACCAAAATGTCACCTTGGATGAGGACCTGTTGGTAGCCTTCTTTATTATAGCCCTCTCTTGACCAAATGACCACCACTCCACTCTTATCGGCCTGTTTGATAACTATAGTGACATCCTCTTGTAGATTTTTTAAGGCTAATTGTTGGTCTTTTGGTCATGTTGTTTTGACAAACTCCTTCTTACTTTCTAGTTGTTTAATAGATCTAGAAGTGGCATTTCTAAAATAGTAATGTTAAATCCAGCTTTACCAGTAAAGAGGATTTATCAATACCATTTAAAAGATATAAAACATGATACAGCTACTCCTTTCTAGTCAGGAATTACAGTTTAAAAGTGTATTAAGGAATTCCCAATGTTAACCTATGAGAGGAGTAGGCTTCATAGTAGTGAAAAATGATTGCAAGTGTTTTTCACTACCAGGGCATGCAGAACTTAAAAAGTACACGTCCTACCTTTTACTTACAGAGCACCCTACTGTATGGGCTACCTAAAGCCTACCTTAGGGGTGACTTCTGTGTAAATATTGTACAGTTTAAAGCTTGGCAAAGGGTTTTTAATGTCAAGTCATAATGGTAGTAAAACTGCACATACAGGCTCTGCACTGGCAGGCCTGAGACATGTTTGAAGGGCTCATTGTGTGAGTGGCACAATCAGTTCTGCAGGCCCACTAGTAGCATTTAATGCACAGGTCCTGGGGACAGGTAGTGCCCTCTACTAGGGACTTACAGATACATTAAATATCCCAATTGTGGATATACCAAATGTAACCATGTGTTGGGGAGAGAGCACATTCACTTTAGCACTGGTGAGCAGTGGTAAAGTGCTCAGAGTCCGAAAGTCATCAAAAAGAACTCAGCAAAAAGAGGAGGAGGAAGGCAAAAAGTTTGGGGTAACCCTTCAGAGAGGGCCATTTTCCAATACATATGATGTTCTATCACGTATTGATGCCATTATTTGAAAACAGCTCACCACCTTACAAAGCCACCTTCTTAGCTACAGGACCATATGTTCTTCCAACCTGCCCAGCATCCACACTTATGGAAATAGTGAGCAATGGGAAAGATATGTCGTGAATGGGAAGCCATTTTATACCTATTTTATTATATGATGACAATGCATTCCTACTTGCCTGCATAGCAAATGGCCTACAGGTTTTACTAGGCTCCTTTTTAACTTACATGGGGGACCTAGATTTGCAGGGTAATTATTCAAAGTCTTATGTTATGACCTGTGGTCGCCCAAGCACAAAGTCGAAATGATTAGTTATTGCAGGAGCTCATTTAGAAAATATTAAGGGCCTGATTGCGATCTTGACGGACAGGGATCTCCAGTCCACCAAATTACAATTCCATTATATCCTATGGAGCATGTCATATGGCAGACGGATATCCATCACATTTGTGATGGAGTATCCCATCCACCAAGATCATAATCAGGCCCTAAATCTTTTAATTATTTGGTCATTCTTTTTAACTCGTCTTTTAGCTGGAGTTCGTTAGTAACCTTAAGATCACAACAGTTTAGCAGGAATATTGAGGCAATATTTAGATCTGCTCACAGACTACGACACAAACCTATAAAGGAGATTTTAAGTTTATATAACAATAGATGTATTTTGGCAGGAACATATGTGGCGGGGCTATGGAGGCATTGTAATGTAGGGGCCCTCCAGTGTGTCGAAAATCATTTCACATGCAGATTATTGTCAGTTACCAGAGTCACTGCCACGTTTATATGTCACCAGGAACAAGGATTATCCTTTTTGGAGGATTCAATAAGACTTGCCCCTTTACTTCTTTGGATTAAGAGCTGGGGCACTCCAGAGGCGGCACATGTTAGAGTTTGTATTTTGAATTGTCTGTCCTTAGATAGGGTCAATGAAATACACTGGCTTGCCCACTTGAAGAAAACTTTTGAAAGCATAGGCCTTTCAGACTTGTTTAGTAAGCCAGACAAGATAATATCCAAACACAAAGATACATTTAAACAGGGTTATTTAAACCATTGCATGAACTCATTCCTGGAGAGAGCCCAGCTTAAGGAAATTATTGTTAGATACTCATTGGTATCAACATCAAGGAGTCCAGAGCCTTACTTGGATTGGATAATAAATCCCACACACCATTTTTATCTTACACATTTTAGATTATGCAAAAGCCATTTTCTTCCAGAAGATTGGACCGGCTTATGTGATACACCCAAAAATAAGTTGTTGTCAACAATCTGACAGCAGGTCTCTGCAGGAGTGTGTTTCCTTTCTCCTCGCTTCCCACTTACCACTCAAGCAGGGAGATACTCTTTCTATGATTACATTGATTCTCCCCCTACTACGACAAATATTCTATAATGTCCAAAATATTTTACATCTATTGTCCATTGCTTAGTGTTCCAATGTTGTGACATCTTTTTCTAGAAATGGAAAGACATGCTGAATGCAATAAAGCTTGAAACACTTCACTTTGTTTTGTGCTCAGCTTCTCGTCGACTGTATATAGAGGCTGTGTTACCACACATTCTGGTAATCAGTAGTCGCAGGGTAAAAGCACTAGTCACAGTTCATCAGCAGTTGGTAGGGTATCTAAACTCTTGTGAACTGATGGCCACTCAACACTCATAGAGGCAGTGATTGACTGCAGTTCTATGACTTCATGCTGAAATCTCTGTTGGTAAAGAAAATGCTGAAGGCAAAACATCTGAGTATTATACTGGCATCAGCATTGCTGGACACAGTTGCACACAAGGCGATTTGGGAATGCTTCACAATATTTTCATAGTGTAGAAGAGGGCCACATAAAGAATTGACACACTACAGGAACACATGCCTCAAAATGACACTTGCATTGCTGCAGAAAGGGGGTTGCACATGGCAGTCCAGCAATGTAGGCACACAGGACTCATGCTGATGTTGATATCACTACAGAAAGTGTCTCACACACAGCTGGGGCTTCAAATCTTAGCAAATGTAGTCCTCCTCACAACAATGCTCTGGAAGGCAGGACTTGGATACTTGATAAACAGTGAAGTCCACTACTTTCCAGACCGTTTAATTCTTCTTTTTCAGATGTAGAAACAGCAAACATACTTCTCCATTCAATAGTGTATATAGGCATTACCTCTCAAAACTAGTCAGAAACAGAGTTTACCTCTGTTCCTAACCTTCACCTATATAGGTATGTAAAACTCCCTGAAGTAAAATGTGATCAATTAATAAGCCAAATGTGCAGTTTATTTGCAGTGAGATAAGTGGCACTTAGCCTGCAACCAGCTATCCACTCAGATTCAAAGTTAGTTGCAAGCCTTTAGGGAAATCATTGACGACAAAGTACATTATCCTTCCAGGTGTGCTAAAGGTCCATGGTAACCAGAAACATGGAAGTTATCAGTTGCAGATGTGAACTGGCTTCTTGGCTAACTCTGGCCGTCACGTGCTAAGTCTTCTATTTTCAGGGGAACCTGGTTCAAGATGCGTGGATGGGCAGGTAGCCATGCTCATTGTGAAAGTTGGGCAGCGTTGGCCATAATTTCGGTCACAATTGTTGAGGTGCTGGTCTTGTGAGAGCAAACTAGATCCCACTGGAGTCACTGTTCCTAAGAGAAGAAGGATAGAGAGAGAGACTATGGTCGTTCTAATACTGTGGTTGTTGGGGACAGTGTGTCCTGATCGTGATGCCCTCACACACCCCGAAAGGATGTCATGCTTCATCATTGGGCAGTGCTCCTCAACGGGCCGGCGCTGCAATGCCCTACGGGTCCCCCGAAGGGTCACTTTGTCAGAGATCTTTTCAGGATAAAGCCGTATGAGTGCGTGGTGCTGAGTGGCAGTGAAGTCCTAAAGTGATATCTAAAAGATGACTGGAGGGTAGGTATACAGTTTATTAAGGAAAAAATCCGTCTGCCATCTGTAAAAAACCCAAATGTTGGGCTGCTCAGAGGGGAGTAATGGCCCTCAGTAGCTAAAGAAAGAGTAACATGCCCCTAATGTACATGTTTTGTGGTCAACATGTTTCGCGCTACCTGTTGGTCTCAGAAGGAGATCCCAAGCGCTTTGTCAGGACCATGAAAGGGTGCAGTGTGTAAAAAGGATAGTGAGTGGCCTGTATTCGTAGTTCTAGTGCCACTGAGAATGATAATGTATTCTGGAACGACAAAAAAGAGAGGGAATCAAAGTGGTCAATGCATTAGCACCCTATATTAAGGGTGTTCAATAAATAAACATATGTGAGCCTGGGTTTCCAATGGTGAGCCAGGTGCATGTAGCGTTAAAATCACCAACAGTAAGTTGGACAGTAAGTGAGGCTGTAGTGGGCTATAGACATATAGTGACAATACGTGACGAACAAACATATATCTGTGCTCAAGGCACAGTGTCAGTTATTAACACACAGCATGTGGTAGCAGTTGTTAACCTTCACACGTTTGGCCGAGTTAGTTGGTAAAAAATGAGTGCGGAAAATCAAAGGTATCACCATTGATGGCAAGCCTCAGGTCACTGTGTAAATTCAAACATAGTATTTACCACATTGTGCTTGCCTATAAAGTAAGGGAGAAAAACCCCATGAGATGCGGCTGTAAGGTATTCTCGAGACCTGTTATGAGGGGTAGTGGCGTTAGTTTAAGCATAAATAAGACAGGGCACACAAGCGACTATCCTGTATGGTTGCTATGCACCCAATGCAGATGAGCAGGACAGTACTTACAATTTCTCGTAGGTATGTGAGGCCCGATCACCTATCCGACCTCACGCCGTCTCTGTAGAGGCTGAATGCAGCCGCCGCTGGGTATTAGTAGCGGTACAGAGACCGGCGCATGGGCGTGTTCAGTCATCGCCTGCTTCCGGGTCGCCTATTCGTTGCTAGGTGACTCAGCGTTCTTCTCGGAATAGTCCGCGCATGCGCGGCAGTCGTCTATCTCCGAGACAGTGTTTGATGTGTGTTTTGGTCTGTGCATGCATGGGGGCCATGTTGTAGTGGTTTTTGTCCTCATGGAAAATGGAATGGTGTTTTAGTATATTCGGATGATGATTACTATTACTATAATGTAATATGTTAAGAATATACTAATGGCACTTCTAGATCACTGTGATTCACTCCAGGATGAGATTTGGGTTTCACTCCAGACTATCTCCATCTCAAGCGCACACCATTTTTGCTCACCAACTATTTCATAGTGCCTCTAGACCACTGACATTCACACTAGAATGCAAATTTATCTATACCTATAAACTATCACCACCTCCAATGTAGTTGGTTCTACCCTAGTGCCTCTTTTCACCATCTTGGTATAGGAATGATTCTGATTGATTACATGCTTACTATTTTTAACGTATTACATTATAGTAATAGTAATCATCAATTGAATATACTAAAACAACATTCCATTTTCCACGAGGACAAAACCACTACAACATGGCCCCCATGCATGCGCAGACCAAAACACACATCAAACACTGTCTCGGAGATAGACGACTGCTGCGCATGCGTGGACTATTCCGGGAAGAACGCTGAGTCACCTAGCAATGAATAGGCGACCCAGAAGCAGGCGATGACTGAACACGCCCATGCGCCAGTCTCTTAGATTCCAACCAACATGGTTTTAGATCTCGCCATTGCACAGAGTCAGCCCTGATTATGGCCACAGAGGAGATCCGTAGACAGCTGGATGGGGGGGGGGGAAGAGCCGTCCTTATCCTGCTCGACCTATCATCAGCATTTGATACCGTTAACCATACAGTACTGATGCGGCGGCTGAAGGCAATAGGTATTAAAGAGACAGCATTAACCCTACTCTCTTATTTCATGGCATCCAGGGAGCAGATGATCTACTGAGATAATCTCAAATCAGAAAACTTCTGTCTCCCATGTGGAGTACCACAGGGCTCAGCTTTGTCACCATCCTTGTTTAATATTTATGTCACCCCCCTGGCTAAATTAATCAAAGATCACAGTCTTACGCTGATCTCATACGCGGACGATACCCAGATAGTTGTATCTGTCACGCAGAAGGTGGACACCACAGCTGTTAGCTTTCACAACTGTCTAAATTCCATTATGGCATGGATGAATTTAAATTTTCTCAAGCTTAATACTGAGAAAATGGAGGTCATGGAGTTTGGACAGGGTCCATCCGAATGGAGCCAATTGTGGTGGCCATCTGAGGCAGGTAACTGTCCTGTTCCATCTATTAAGGCAAGAAATCTTGGAATAATATTTGACAACGAACTAAGTTTTGCAAAACAGATTAATCACCTAACCTCCTCCTGTTTCTTTACACTGAACATTTTGCGAAAAATCTTGCCTTTTATTCCAGTAAGCCTCAGGAAAACAGTAATAGGAGCCCTTGTCCTCTCAAAAATTGACTATGGCAATGCGCTATTCTTGGGAATTGACAAATACCACACCGCCAAACTACAGTCCTTGCAGAATGCTGCAGGGCGAGTATACTTGATATTCCCAAATATCACTCCATTTCCGCTAGCATCAGGCAGCTTCATTGGCTCCCAATCCAACAGCGAGTAGAATTCAAAGCTCTCTGTCTTGTACATAAGGCGCTGTATGGTGGAGGAGCCACGGATATTCAGAAACTATTCTCCTGGTACTCCCTGCGGCAGACTCTTAGATCAGCCAACACAGGGCTTGTACAGGTTCCCAAAATTCAAAAAGCCAGATGGAGAGGCAAAAGCCTCTCTCATCGAGCAGCCAAATTGTGGAACAAGCTACCAACTTCTATTAGGCTACAGTCCAACAGGCCTCTCTTTAGGAAACTGGTTAAGAGCTGGCTTTTCCCCCCGCAATACATTTCGGTCGGGCCTGGGCAACTGCAACAAGTCACTCTTAGCGCCAAGATGCCTCGGCAATCGTGCGCTTTATAAATATGTCACTCACTCACTCTGTACCGCTACTAATACCCAGTGGCAGCCGCATTTCAGCCTCTACAGAGACGGCGTGAGGTCGGGTAGGTGATCGGGCCTCGCATACCTACGAGAAATTGTAAGTACTGTCCCGCTCGTCTGCATTGGGTGCATAGCAACCATACAGGATAGTCGCTTGTGCGCCCTGCCTTAATCATGCTTAAACTAACGCCACTACCCCTCATAACAGGTCTCGAGGATACCTTACAGCCGCATCTCATGGGGTTTTTCTCCCTTACTTTATAAGTAAGCGCAATGTGGTAAATACTATGTTTGAATTTACACAGTGACCTGAGGCTTGCCATCAATGATGATACCTTTGATTTTCCGCACCTATTTTTTACCAATTAACTCTGACAAACGTGTGAAGGTTAACAACTGCTACCACATGCTGTGTGTTAATAACTGACACTGTGCCTTGAGCACAGATATATGTTTGTTCGTCACGTATTGTCACTATATGTCCATAGCCCACTACAGTCTCACTTACTGTCCACCTACAGTAGGTGATTTTAACGCTACGTGCACCTGGCTCACCAATGGAAACCCAGGCTCATGTATGTTTGTTTATTGAACACCCTTAATGTAGGGTACTAATGCATTGACCACTTTGATTCCCTCTCTTTTTTGTCGTTCCAGAATACATTATCATTCTCAGTGGCACTAGAACTACGAATACAGGCCACTCACTATCCTTTTTACACACTGCACCCTTTCATGGTCCTGACGAAGCGCTTGGGATCTCCTCCTGAGACCAACAGGTAGCGCGAAATATGTTGACCACAAAACATGTCCATTAGGGGCATGTTACTCTTTATTTAGCTACTGAGGGCCATTACTCCCCTCTGAGCAGCACAACCTTCGGGTTTTTTACTGATGGCAGAGGGATTTTCTCCTTAATAAACTGTATAGCTACCCTCCAGTCATCTTTTAGATATCACTTTAGGACTTCACTGCCACTCACCCCCACGCACCCATACGGCTTTATCCTGAAAAGATCTCCGACAAAGTGACCCTTCGGGGACCCGTAGGGCATTGCAGCGTTGGCCCGACGAGGAGCACCGCCCAATGATGAAGCATGACATCCTTTCGGGGTGTGTGAGGGCATCACGATCAGGACACACTGTCCCCAACAACCACAGTATTAGAACAACCATAGTCTCTCTCTCTATCCTTCTTCTCTTAGGAACAGTGACTCCAGTGGGATCTAATTGTTATATTCAGGAGCACGAGTCACCGGACCTTGATCTAGCTCCTTGTCCCCCCTCCCCCATCATTTTGTGACGCTTGTGAGAGCACACAAAATGCTGATGTAGTCAGCTGCTTATGGCAGCTAGGTTAATAATAACTAGTATGTAGGGAATGAAAGCAACCACTGAAAGAAACAATGTGGATAGGCAGGATCGAGAGCATGTTACTAAATAAAACATGTTGCTTATTCCCAAACAAGAAAGACAGGGAAATGTAAGTAAATCTGGGACCCTTCTGGGTATACAGTGCTGAAACAATCTGAAATAGAAGTGTCCAACAAACAAAAGAAAACATGCAGTTGCTCTTCTTTTGTATATCTGAAAGGGATATGGTTAATGTGCTGCAGAGACAACTATTATTTAACCCAGGCTCCACCTACTTTAAGAAGCAATCAGATTGATCTCATTGTTGAGAAATGGAATCCTGGGAAGTTTCTATACCAAGGAAGTCCTAATGAATACAGGAGACTCATTATGAAATAGTTAAAACTCTAAATAACATGTTTAGAAGAAACATATCTGTACAATTTGCCACTAATTACCCCAAATATTTGTTGGGAATGAAAAGGTATGTGGCAGTCGTGTTGTAGGTGTCTGTTTTCTGTAAACACTATCAGTGTTTAGCCACATATGATGGTTTGTGTGGCTAAAGATCTAACTTGTGTCAATACATTACATCTAAGATTCATTGTAGTTCATCTTCCAAACCTTAAAACACCCCTTACAAAATCAATCTAGTCACACCTACCAGGGTTCAAGAGCAGGATACTCTTTGGGATGCATGTCCCAAAGAGCTTCAAAACATTGTACATTGTATGCTTCCTCCCTTGTGAATTCCCAGAGTCCTCCCATGGTATGTGCAACAATCTTCTTTACAAGGGGATTAAATATATGGAATTTGAAAACAATTTTGTTATACACATTTACGAGAGATGCCTCTGCAAGAGAACTCCAAGCTCGTTAACTTATTCTATAGTCTTTTATGTGGAAGATACTGCATTGCCAGACGCCTTCTGTAATGCAAAATTTGTTTAATACATTTTTAAAGATTGTTTGGAATACATCAAGACAAAATCCCTTTATTTGCTGAGAAGTCTGTTAAAATTGTGTGGGTGGGAAGCAGCTGCTCCAGTGAATATGTGTACATAGGGATTCACAGTACAAAAAAGCTGAAGGCTGAAGACTAAGTAGCTCCGAATTTATTAGCAATGTAAATAAATACTTCTTACTTAGCACAATCTCGCAAGTATTCTTTCTTCTGTGTAAAACCATTGCAATTTAATAGAGTATTTAGTTGCATTTCAGAAGAGCCAGTTCTGAAAAAATAAAGGCAACTATCGAATTGGATTACCAATATTCATAGTTAGCCTATGAATAATTACATTTGAACAAACCCAACGCAGATGCAATTTTGAAATAACTATTTGCATTCAAAATGTATTAGAAACAGTTTTCTAATTCATAACTATTGTGTCCACAGAGATTATGAAGTTTGATTTGCCAAAATATAATTTCTGGAAAAAAATAAACTTTTTTCAGAAAAATTCAAGCTGTCATCAGAATGAACGTTGTCCTTCCAGATTTAAAATCATGTGCTTTTTCTCTAGAAAATATTATTGATCCTAAAGTCATGACATTGTGCCACGTTGTGCTCCTTTGTTAAATCTTGACATGCTGATATAGAACACCTGCCTACGTGTCACAGCTCTGGCCTGCTGTGAGAGGAACAACCCCTTCCTCTACCCATTACCTGACTTGAACCTGCCAGAACATCCAGAGCAAAACTGTTAGAACAACTGAAAGAGCTACAGCTGAATAGTCATTGAAGAACGGTAATTAGTTCATCATCATCATCATTTGTTATTTGTACAGTGCCCATGTTCTTTATAGAGAATCTTGGCACTAGGAAACACTGACATATCAAACAAAAAATAACAAAACCAAAATCAACAAATAGCACACTCTTCAGGGCCCTCTTAAAAGAGAAATGATCCTGAATGCAACAAATATGCACAGGGCGTTTGCTCCAAAATGATGGCCCCAAATATCTGAAGCAACGTCCTATAGCTTAAATCAGTTTAATCTAAGGAATGCACTGCAAAAGGCAAGTATAATATAAAATATTTACTGCAAAAATGTGTTGTTGGATCTGACATCTTTGGTGTGGTATTCCCCGAAACCTTGGGCCTTCCCCCTCCTGTTTTGCTGAATTTGTTTTGTTGACTTTCGGACTCTGTGCACTTGACCATTGCTAACCAGTGCTAAAGTGCTTGTGCTCTCCTTCAAACATGGTAAAATTGGTATTTACCTAATTTGTACATTTAGTTTACCTGTAAGTCCCTAGCAAATGGTACTACACGTGCCCAGAGCCTATAAGTTAAATGCAGTACCCATTGTGCCACACACTAAAGTAACTTTTTAAAACCTATCTCAGGTCTGCCACTGCAGCCTGCAGTGAAGTTTTACAATGTCATTTCTTCCTGGCAAAATAAAACTTTTGCCAGGCCTAACCTTTATTATTTTAGGTTTAACTCTTTTTTATTAGCAGTTTCATTGTACTTACATTTGTAGCTCTGCCATTTAATACACCATAAACAAAAAAGTAATGACAAAACTCTATTGTATGCAGTTCTGGCATGTCCCCGGCTTTCATTATGCTTCACTCTGCGTTTGCGCAATAGTCCGTTTGCTAAAGAATGGCTCTGCATCTCCTGAGGAGGGTAAGAACTTGCCTCCTTAACCTGAAACCATGAAACTCCCCCCTCCCTCCCCCTCCCCACCTGCCCACTGGTATGCAGTTTCCCTTTTTCCAAAGTGATACCGTCTTGAGGAGATTGGACTCTGTGCCCTCACCCTGTCTCAGAAGCATCCTCCGTTGCTGTCAGTCTAAGGAGGCGAAGGTATTTAGGGCACGTGATCTCGTTGAATTCGTTGGATAGTAAGGACAGAAGGCGTTTCAACACCTCTCTGAAACTAGACCCCGAGCCCGTGAGAGATGCCTGGATGCGTAACATCCCCAAGATGTACCATAATTTATGGAGCCAGCCAGTATGAGTGGGTTCCTTTGGCGTGCCCCACAGCGTTAGTATGTTTTAGAGCGGTGCTCCTAGCGCTAAGCCCATCTGTTTTCCCCTGTGGGACTTCAGAGGAAAGGTGAGGGGATTAGGCAATCCCAAGACTACATAACCTGGGAATCTCGGGATCTGCGTTTCGAACTGCCCGTCTATTTCGTCTAAAATCATCGGCCAGTATTTAGCCAGAACCGGACCATCCCATAGCAAGTGGAGGAGAGTGCATTCCCCCCGCATCTCCTCACCAGCATGTAGGGCTGCGGTCTGGATTTTCCTGATTCAGTCTCACCGGAGTCAGGTACCAGTATGTAACTATCTTATACGCTGTTTCCTTACTGGCAGTGTTCCTCGCTGTGTGCTTGGCTCTGTAATATATGTCACCCCATTCCTTCTTCGAAATTTCTCTACCTAATTTTCTTGTCCACCGTCTCTGACTAGGGGTAGGCTCTAAGGGGGCTGGCCTGCGGAGCATGTCGTAGAGTTCTGAGAACAACTTTTTGTCTGAAGTTTTTGTAACCAACCATTTCTCGTACTTCGTCAACTTTCTATTTACCTTGGGGTGTATATCCAGATGTAGAAGCCAGTGTCTCACCTGCATCTAGCGATACCGTTCTGTCTCGGGAGTGCGTAATCTTGCCTCAGTTGTGTGAAGGGAATAATTCCCTCTACATCAAACAGGTGGCCTGCTGCTTTGCATGGTGTGGCTTGCCACTTCCGGAAAGCAGTGACGTCCATTCTCGGCAAGAATTCCTTGTTCTCTAGCAGTGGCGTCATCGGAGAGGTAAAGGACGTTAGCTTCCTCTCTGTGGCCACCCCCTCCCATGCGCCCATCGTCGCTCTAGTGATGGGGGAGCCCCCCAGGCCTTGCAGCATGTCAGCCTTTTTCAGAAAGGGAACCTTCCAGAGAGAGATCTGCACCAGAGCTCTGGCCTGGAACAGCCACCACTTCTCGGATCCATTCGACCAAGTATATCAGTTGGGAAGCTGTATAGTACTCCTCGAGGTTAGGGATCCCCAGCCCTCCCTCTTCTGCTCTCAAGTATCCTAATTCCCTGCGCATGCGTGGTCTCGCTCCTGCCCATACGAATTGAAATATCTCTTTCTGTAAGGCCTTAAGTGACCCCTTAGGTGGTTTAGCCGGCAGCATCTGAAACAGGTGTAGTGCCTTCGGTAGGGTCGACATCTTTATTGCAGCCACTCTGCCCATCAGCGACAGCTGGTATCGCTTCCAGGACTGTAGGTCTTTAGTGATTCGTCTAGTGAGTTTGTCGTAGTTCATAGTGGTCGTTAGTTGTACCGACGGAGCCAGCTCAATCCCTAAGTAAGGGATCGTCTTCGTTATTTTAATCCCCATGAACCGATCCCCCCCATCCTTGAGCCCTGCTGTGCCCTGGCTAGATTTAAAATTCGTGATTTCCCCACGTTAACCTTAAACCCGGACACACTCCCAAATATCTCCAGCTCTCTCGGAAACGCTGGAACTGACCTCCCCGGAGTCTCCAGGGAGACGAGTATGTCATCCGCGTACAGACTTATGGTATGCCTCTCTCTGCCAAATGGTATGCCCTCGATGTCCGGGTTGTCTCATACCCTCTGCGCCAGCGGTTCTATGTAGAGAGTGAACAGGAGGGGCGATAGGGGGCAGCCCTGCCTGGTGCCCCATTGAATGGGGAAGGGGCAAGACCAGATCCCGTTGACCCTAATAGAAGCGGTGGGGGAACTATAACAGCTCCCTATCCATGCTCTGAAGCGGTCCCATATCCCAAAATGAACCAATGTGCGCTCCAGGAAACCCTAGTCAACACGGTTGAACGCTTTCTCAGCGTCGACCGTCAATAATACTGCATCCATATTCGTGCGATGGGCCTTATCTATCAAATGGAGGATCTGCTTCGTGTGGTCTCCCCCTTGAAGGTTCTGGATAAATCCCGCATGATCTGGTTCTATGATCCCAGCATCATCACGCCCAGTCTCGCCACGAGGATGCCCGGGATCATAGAACCAGAGCAGTTTGAGATCTACATTCAATAGGGACACTGGGCGGTAAGAACTGCACTTCTTTTTGTCCTTCCATGGTTTAGGGAGTACTACTATAGACGCTGCCAGCATATCTGCAGGGATCGAGCCCGGTCCCTCAAATGAATTAAACAGACGTGTCAGGTTCGGTGCGAACAGGTGGCGGAAGGACTTATAAAAACCCCCGGAGAAGCCATCTGTGCCAGGTGACTTAAGAGGTTTAAGGCGAGCTATCGCCCCTATCACCTCCTAAATCCGGATCGGATTGTACAGTAACTCTGCTTGATCTTTAATTAGCGCTGTCGTCTGAATCCCCTGCAAGTAGGAAGTCATCAATCTATCCGACTTATCCTCTTTGGAGTATAAGTCTGTGTAAAAGTCCTGAAAGGCTCGCTCTATTTCCTCGTCCTCCTTGAGGTTCTCCCCCTTGTCAGTCTCAATAGTCTGCACTCTCATCTGTTGGTCCTGTGCCCTTAATTTACTTGCTAGCATACGTCCCGTTCTGTCCCCGCCGCTATAGTAGGCGTGTTTTAGCCTCAGTGCTGCATACTCTGCCCGGTAGAGGTCTAACACTGCCAGTTGTGCTCTTGCCAACTTCAGCTGCCACCAGACCCTTGGCGCTCCTGTCCGGCAATGCACCCTTTCTAATTCCAGCACTTGTGCCGACAGTTCGGCCCTCTTTTCCTTATGTTCTTTATTCTCCACCGCAGAGATCGCAATTAGTTCCCCCTTCACTACCGCTTTCAGGGCTTCCCACAATGAAGCTATTGGGGTGTCCGGGGAGTCATTAACTTTGAGGTACCCTTGGATGCACCTAGTGAGTGGCGTTTTCACCTCGTCTTTGTGGAGCATCGACTCTCTTAGTCGCCAGCCCCCCTGTTGCCTCTTTTGCGGTGGCAACTGTAAGGAGACCGTCACTGCATCGTGATCGGACATTGCCGCTGGGTACATGTCCACCTCCCCTACCATCTGGTTGATCTCTACTGTTCCCAGTAAGTGGTCCAAGCGTGCAAATGTCTTGTGTGCATGCGAGTAGTATGAAATCTTCGACGTGTGAGGATGGGCCTCCCTCCACAGATCCACCAAGCCCAGGGCCTGAAGCCACACTCTGCCTTCCTGTGAGACCTCCCCCATCTGTGAGTGTTGGTTACCGGACCTGTCTTGTGCCTCACTCATAACTATGTTCAGGTCTCCCCCTATTATCATCTTGCGCTCTTGTCTGTGCATGACCTCCGTGAGAGCTGATCTCAAGAACTTCTCCTGACCAGTGTTAGGTGCGTATATGGAGCCTATCACCAGATTGTGTCCCCCAATCTTGAATGCGTGAGCCAGTAGTCTTCCTTTTATCTCTGCCACTTTTTCCCCCACTGTCCCCTTGAACTGTCTCGCCACTAGAATAGCCACCCCCGCCTTTTTATCCAAGGGGGAAGAAAAGAATTGGTGTGGAAAGACTCAGGATCTCAATCTATGCCAGTCTTTGGGAAGGAGATGCGTCTCCTGGAGGAGGCATACATCCGCCTCTGAGCTCTCTAGATAGGAAAGAATGGACCTCCATTTAATGGGGTTATTAAGTCCTCTTACATTGAGAGTGAGGATTCTCATGGTGTGTCGGGACATACGTCTCTTCGGGGTGTGTATCGTCGTCGAGGTGTCCCTGTGCCTTTGTGTTTCTCCCTCCCCTCTGCTATCCCCTCCGCCTCTAGTTCCCAGTAGCGACGTTCTCTCCTCTCCAAGTCAATAACCTGCATACCAGTATCCCACCCTCCCCTCTCTAACCCCAACTTTGAACCCCGATGATCCCCATATTGTCCAGGAACCGCCAGACCTGTTCGCGTGTCCTTGGTAATCACGAAGATTGGGAGTTTTGTGTGGTCAGAACCCTGGGCCTCCTTGCTCCCGCTAGATGGTACCGCCACCCCACCCAGCCCAGCTAATGTCTCTTATATGCCCCTCAATCATTCAGGGTGTCTGCATGTGGGGATGTCCCTCTCGATAGCGTCTCCAGCACCGACTGTTTTTCTTGCGCCATGGTCGTGGGGTCAGGTCTCATCGCTCGCTCCATACTCCGCCGTCCTGTGACCTTTTGCCATCTCTCTCTGGGGGCCTTGCTCTGTCTGGTCTCCGCCTCTTCCTGCTGCGGGTCCTCGATGCCCCGCACCCTGCAGGTGTCCTGCAGTGATCAAAGTTGATGGAGCTTGCCCTGCCATTTGAAGTTTAATCTGAATGGATGTCCCCATGAGTACTGTACCCCCTGGTTCCGGAGATGTGTTGTGTCCACTCGGAACTCCCTCCATTTCTGAAGAGTTATCAGGGCCAAATCTTGATATAGAGCGATGGGGTGGTCTTGATATCGTATGGGTTGTTTGTCTCTGGCAGCTCTTAGTGTACGCTCTTTAAGTTGAAAATCCAGAATGTATGCCAGTATATCAGGCGGGGGTGCCGGTGCTCTACGCGGGAGTCCCACTCGATGAACTCTGTCTATTTTTATGACAAAGTCTGATGGGGCCTCCAGCACACTCCTGAAAAGGCCTTGTAGGTACAGCGTTATATCCGGCCCTTCTTCCTTGGATGGCACTCCCTTAACGCGAATGTTATTTCGGCAAGAGCAATTCTCCAAATCCTCTGTGTGCGCTTGGAGGTCGATCTGCTGCTCTTTGTGCCTGATAATCTCTTGCTGCAGGTGCTCTACTTCCTCCTCCCTTGCTTGTTCTTGATCTTCAATCGAGGCCACTCTTTCGTCCACTGCCTTGATGTCCCGTCTCACCTCTTTCATTTCCCTTGCAATTTCTCCTTTCAGTGTCTGAAAGTCTTCCCTCAGTGTGCCGAAGAGCGTCTCCAGAAAGGCAAGCGTGACTTGGGCTTCGTGTGAGTCTGTGTCTTGTCCCCCCTGTGCAGTGGGGGAAAGTCTCCCATCCCCGCTGCCCATCGCAGGGAGCTTGGTCAGCATCTCTTTAAGATGTCTGTCCTTCTTGCACGTCACCATAGACATGGTTGACCCGACTCTCCCTGCCCTTCCAAGTTGCTTCTCTCTGTTGTGTCCGGGTAAGACTCTGTCCCCAGGTGAGCTCTATCTTCCGGGGTATCCGCCCTCTGCTCGGCTTCCCCGGTGACTCTAGCAATTCGTGGGCCCGTGATCAGTGTCCCGGTCCTATGTTAGTCTCTGCGTGTCTGCAGGGGGCTCTCTCGGTCGTTCCCTCTGATGCGTGCCTGGTCCCCTCACCGATCCGTGGATCCGGTTGCCGCCGGTTATCAAAGGGAGGATCCGGCCCCGCTCATCGCCTCTGAAGGCCCTGCGGCCTGTCTGCACCCCCTATCAGCCATGTACAGCACTGCACCCTCCTGCTGATGGATTGTTGCTGCGCCACTTCCTCTTCCTCTGTGGGGCACAGTGGTTAGTTTTCTGTGGCCTCAATTCGCACCCGCTCACCGTTTGCTGGCGAGTCTTGACGTTGGTCTCCCCCGCTGATGTGCTGTTGTGAGGGGATACTGCTCAGATTTGGGCCAATCCTGTCACCCCCGGGAGCTCTCCTGCCCTGGGAGCTTCCTGGCCGTGGCCCGCAGCTGCTGCCTTCTCTGCTGCTCACCCCAAGGGATACTCCAGGCCTGGGCACTGTGAGGGCAGGCCGTTACCTCCACTTTGCCTGTTTGCCCTCTGCACTCTCTCGGTGCCTGCCCCTGCACCTCCTCTCCGGCTGTCTCTCTCTCACCCCCGTATTCTTGGGCGTTCAGCTCTGACAGGGCGCCCCTCTCACTCACTCCGAGGCTGCGCTGCTTGCTCCCCCAGGCCTCCGTCGCTCAGGCTCCCGTCACTGCAGCAGCTTTGGTTCCGCGCCTCACCTGTGTCTCTGTTGAGGCCGCGCGGCCTGCCTGCAAGGCCCGCCTCATAATGCAGCGCTCTCTCACCCCTGGCATTCCCGTTCTGCTCCTCCGGGCCCCTCGCTCCATCTACCGCAAGCGTAGGCGTCCACAGTCAGGGTCGGGGTTCACGCGTACGCCCTCCGGTGCTAGACTTCTGCTGGACTCGCCCTCCGGTCCCGGGCTCCCGTTTCTGTCCAGCCCGCCGCCTCAGTCCTCGCCTGCCAGCCAAAGCCTCTGGCCGATGTACGGGAGGGTAAGTTGACAGCGATTCAGCTCCTCGCCCTATCCGCCCGGCACTTGGGCACTCCGCTGTGGTTTCACCCTAATAGGCCCCCCTGGGCCCCGCCGGCATGGCCCTGCAGTCACACCGACTTGAATGCCTGCAGGCCTGTTGCTAGGCCCGAATCCCGGTCTCCCTGCCTGCTCCCTTGACCCCGCTCCGTGTGGGCCTCGCTCTGTCTTCCTCTGGTCGCTGCCGGGCTCCTGGTCGTCTCCGCCGGGCCGTTGCTTGCCACAGTGCTAAGTCCACTTAGATACCGGCCTCAGCGGCGCCCGGAGCCTGCCGCCATTTTCTGCGCCGACCTTGCGGCGCTCCGGAGCTCACTCTCCTCTGCAGATGGGCCCCCATCTCCGAATTTCAGGGTGTCGCAGGAGCAATGGGGACAGAGTGCTTGTCTCTCCCTGCGATGCAGTTTGTAGGAGGGTAAAATCCGCTGATTTAGGCTGTATTGGGCGCTCGGGAGCAGGGAGACCCAGGGAAACACGTTTCACCCGCTCGCCATCTTGGCCACGCCCCAACCTTTATTATTTTGTAGGTATAAGTCACCCCTAAGGTAGGACCAAAAGACTCATGGGCATGGAGCATTGAATTTAAAAGTAGGACATACGTACTTCCGTTTTCCATGTCCTGACAGTGAAAAAGAAACCAAAGTCATTTTTTCACTGTTGTACGACCTGTCTCTCCCTTTGACTGACACTGGGTTGCCTTCTTACATTTAATAAATGAAAACTTTGGATTCGGAACAGGTAGGTATGCTGTTTACACTCAACTGAAGTGTAATTTAAAATCCTCTTTAATGCTAAAGTTGGATTTTAAGTCACAATTCTAAAAATGCCACTTCTAGAAAGTTGGCTTTTTCTTGTCCTTACCATTTGTGCCTTCTGTCAGTGGCTTTGGTCACATGACTGTGAATGGTTCTGCTATTTGGATTTGTTTATTGCTTCCAGACAGTAACAAAAAGGGGACTTAGGTATGGACAGGATGGGCCATACTGGAATGATGAATGATGACTGGGAGGGGCTGTTCCTAGCCTCACTTCCATTTCAAAGGGCTTTGCTTCCTGCATACACAATAGTATGTGACACCAGGCGTGCTATTTCTTTTGCCACCCCAGATAGTTTATAGCCTTGACAAAGGAAGGGGAAGAACTTTCTAGAACCAGATCTGGGGTAGGACAGGGAACCCCCCCCCCATACAAAGCCTGGAACTAGGTATACTACTGGACATTCATAGCCACTCTTTAGAACACCCCTGGACCTGTGGGAGTTACAGAAGGACTGCCCGGGTACCTGATGGACTGATTAGCTGTCTGAGAAGGATAACTGGACCTGCTTACTTTCATCCGAGGTAAACCAGAGTGACTCCAAGGATCAGTTTAGTGACCTCTTGTGTGAGCTTTTTACTAAAACCTCTAAACTTAAATATCACTGGTTCTGCTAATCAGATATTTGTCATTCTGGTACCATTTTATTTAATAAAATGTACTCTATATTTCAAAGTTAGTTTAGGATTTTTCTTGTGTTGTGCGTCCCATTTATTACTGTTTATGTGCTGCATAAATACTTTACACATTGCCTCTAACTCAAGTCTGACTGCTTTGTGCCAAGCTACCAGAGGGTTAAGCATAGGTAAATTTAGTGACACCCCCCAACCAATAACACAATTTTCTAGCTTTCTAGAAAATGTGTCTATGAACCTGCATATTTCAAGCTCAAATTAGATCCTGAGCTTCACAGAGAGAACCTTGAATCATAACCTGTTAACAGGTAGTTCGGGCAATATATAGGAATTCCCCAAACCAAAATGCAAATACAACAAGCTTGAATCACTTTTACAATCCGATAAAGTATGCTACTTTCATCTGAGTGGAACAAAAAGAGAAAATTCTGATCATCAGGCTATATTTTGAGTTGCTAAGTAAAATTGTAGAAGATACATCTTCAAATCAATCAGTGTAAAAACCCAGGATCTGGGTCAACATAGACCTTGTTTTATCAGAAGTGGTCAAAAACATCTTAACTTGCTTCTGAAAACCAAATTCAAAGTACTCTGCACAATATTTAAAGCATTAAAGCATGAGAAGGAATAAGTCCAAAAGATCTAATAAACACATTTTCAACCTCCTCAACCATGAGATCAAGTTAATAAAAAACAGTTGTTCACTATTAAGGCTTATAGAAAATAAATAATCAGATCACTAGGCACATATTTGTAGAACTTACTAAGCCCCAGGAAACCGTCAAAACTTGATTTTATCAAAAGACATTCGACTATAAGCCTCTTCATGAAGGTCTTTCCTATCTGCAAAGGTAGGTAGAGGCTGCTGCTAAATTCCCGACGTTTTAAAATTGATTTTTAAAATTGATTTTACTGTGCTGTCCGAAATCGTTTTTAATTGCTTTTTCGTATTTGTGTGCTTTTCATTGCTTATTGAACAGAACTTGGGGAACTTGGGGAAGGAGCTGTGTTCAATGCTCCGGGGGGACCTTTAGGCGGGCTTCACTAAACGTAGGTTAGCACTCCAGCTGCGACGGCATCGACGTTCACCACTCCTCTTAAGGGGCGGATGAAGTGGCCGCGCAGCGGACGCGCGCAGCGGGCGCGCCTCAGGAAAGCCCGTCTGCGCCCGTCCGCGCCCAACCGGGTCCAGGGGCCAGAACCCCTGGATCCCTAATAAGAGATAAGCTCTCCTACTCTTCTAATCAATTGCTTCATCTTAGAGAGTCTGTACCCCCTAAATGTAAGCACTCCATGATTCCAGATAACAGTTATAACAAATGTTCACACTGCCCTTTTAAACTTAGAACCCTATTCAAGCCCATCGTCGAAGACACCCCAAATGTGAAAAGGTCTCTTAGAATGGCCCTTCTGAACTGCCGCTCACTACCTAAACATTCCACTGAACTTCGTCTACTGCTGGAGGATTATGAGCTTGATGCCCTGTTTCTTACTGAAACCTGGCTCTCCAGCACTGCAGACCCAGCGGTAGTTCAAACCCTGCCCCCGGGATATTTAATTCAGAGACAAGATCGTGAACTAGGCAGAGGCGGGGGTCTAGCTATTATCTATAAAGATAATTTTAGTTGCCAAATTACAGCTAGCTTGATCCCTGATTGTGAGAGCTGTTTTTTTGCTCTCGGCTTTTCCCCTACTTGTACCTTCTCTGGCGTTCTTATTTACCGGCCGCCAGGATCAATTGGCCACTTTAGTAGGGAGCTTCCAGAAATTATAGCCAAATCAGTGAGCTCCTCCTCTAATTTCTCATTATTAGGTGATCTTAACATCCATTTTGACCTGGCATCTTCCCCTGACGCTGAGGCTGTAACTGACAATTTGGATGCATTAGCCCTGAAGCAAAAAGTGTCCGGTTCTACTCACCAAAAAGGTCACCTCCTTGACCCGCTCTTCTCTAATATTGACAGCCTCGCAGTGGAAAAACCCATTCCCCTACCTTGGTCAGACCATTATGTGGTTCCCTTTTGTGAAATCTTGATATATTATTTCCAAGACACAAGTGTGTGGGAAATTGTAGGTTTATTCCAACAGGAAGATCCCATCCAGCAACAGAAATGAACAGCTTAAACAGCTTTACAGTTTGAACATCAACCACATTACAAATCTCTTATGACATGTGCACATTCCAATATCATTCTAAGAAAGAGCATACAAGAGCAACTTGGACTAGAGAGTACAATACCATAGAGGTGAACAATGGGATATCACACACCTCCCTCCCTCAAACAACCATGTACATAGGATACAGTAACAATAAACAACTCTATACATAGTCTTTGAGATAACTCGGACGTTTAGTCAACCTAGTTGACCGTTTCTTAAAGTCCACTTCATGACCTAAAAGAGAAGAATTTCTGGGCGAGCACATACCATTAGATCCATTACTGTCACACTTTCCATTAACAAAGTAATTATCATCAACTTTTCCTTTCAACACCACAACCCTATTAAGGTTCCAAATGCGATGATCGTGAGTTCGAATTGCATTACTAAAAACTTTGATAACCAACATTGGTTTAAGATACTTTGAAGAAGATCCGTCCTTAAAACCAGGACGTCGAACTTGCACCCAATCACCTACCTTCACTTCAGTTTTTTTTACAGATTTCTTTGACTCAAAATATTTCTTCCTATTTATGGCCTTCATGTGTTCCCTCGACAGTACATCTTTGGTATCACACACACTATCCCTACCCCTGGATAAGCCATACTGATTTACCCAAGAGGGTTCAAGAAGAGTGTTAGGCACCCTTCCACGAAAAAGAAAGAAGGGAGTCTTTCCCGTGGTGCCATGAGGAGTCATTCTATACTCTTCTACTTTCTTCAAAACCTCTCCTTTCCACTCCAAGAATGAGGATTTCGCTAAAGCAATGGTCTCTTTGAGCACTCTATTAAATCTCTCAATCATACCGTTGGCTTCCGGATGATAAAGAGAACAAGTTTTATGAGTAATGCCACACAGAGAAAGAAAATCCTCCATTTCCCTCGATGTAAGTTGAACACCATTATCTGTTAAAATTGATCCAGGAACCCCTTCTCTTGCAAACAATTCCTTTAAGCACTTAATGACATGACCAGAATCAATAACCGTCAAAAAAAAACTTCAGGCCAGCGAGAATACATGTCCATGATGACCAAGAGAAAAATCTGAGACCCATTACTATGTACAGGTCCTAGAATATCCAACGCAATGTCCTGCCAAGGACATGAAGGTCGCTTCCTCAGGACCATAGGTTGCACTCTTGGACATTTAGATTTATCAGATAAAGAACAAGGTAGACACTCACGAATTAACCTTTCTACAAATTTGTCCATCCCAGGCCACCAATAAGACATGCGCAACCTTTCCTTAGTCTTTGTAATACCTGAATGAGTATTATGAGCTAAATCCACCAGTTCTTTCTTAAGACTGCTGGGAGGAACTAATCTTGTTCCGCGGAACAAGAGATCTTTATCGATTGACAATTCATTTCGTAAGTACCAAAAAGGTCTTGTCAATTCTGACCCACATTTTATACTTGCCCAACCATTTTTCACCAATTTCATCACTTCCATGAGAGTAACATCTTCTTCAATTTCTTTACGCCATCTATCTTCAGATATAAAACTATAATCCAACACACACACCCACTCATTGTTCATATCCAACCCATCATCTTCTGAACAATCCACATCAACTAAGCGCGACAGGGCATCCGCCACACCATTTTCAATACCTGGAATGTACTTAAGTGAGAAACAATACTCTTGAACACCAATGATCCATTTGGTAATGCGACTTGATATCAAGTCCAAACCTTTTTGTTGAAGATCTCCACCAAGGGTTTATGATCTGATTTAACTTCAAAATCCACACCCCACAAAAATTTCTTTAATTTCTTCACAGCCCAGAAAACTGCGAGAGACTCTCTCTCTACAACAGAATAACGAGTTTCTGCATCCCTTAAACTACGAGATAAAAACATTATGGTTTGTAACCCAGAGGGACCATTTTGTTGTAGAACAGCTCCCAATCCCTTTTCACTGGCATCTGTGGTAAGAATGGGTTTAAGACGTGTGTCAAAACTCTGAAGAGAAGGAGCAGCACTCAATTTTTCTTTTACACAAATAAACTCATTTTCACACACCTTGGACCACTCAAAACTTACTCCTTTTCGTAACAGAAGTCTCATGTTCATTGTTAAATCAGCGAAGCTCCTTACAAATTTAGCATAATACTCGACCATCCCTAAGAACTTCATAAGTTCTTCCTTATTCTTCGGAGAACTCATTTTCTGTATAGAGTTAACCAAATCATCTTTTGGCTTAACACCCTCTCCACTTATGTTGTGACCCAAATAATCAATGGAATTAGACCTGAATTTGCATTTCTCAACTTTCACAGTCATGTTAGAATCACATAATTTCTTAAGGACCAATTTCAGACGACTATCATGCTCTTCTTCATCATTACCAAAGATAAGAATATCATCTTGGTATATGCAGACACCAACAAGATCTTTTAAAACACTTTCCATGGCACGTTGGAACACTGATGACGCTGAAACTAAACCAAATGGCATCCTAATAAATCTAAAAGTGCCAAAAGGTGTAATAAAAGCAGTGTAATCTCTGCATGATTCCTCCAGCTCTATCTGATGATAAGCGGAGGTAAGGTCGATAGTACTAAACACTTTAGCTCCACCCAACAACACCAGCAATTCTGTTATATTCGGAAGTGGATATCTATCCACAATTACGTTTTTATTCAATTGTCTTAAGTCGATGCACAAACGAAGATCCCCGTTCGGCTTGCGAGCAGCGACCACTGGGGCCAGCCACTCCGTACCTTCTACTTCTTCTATAATTCCAGCACTTTTGAGCTTACAGATTTCTTTTTGCAAATCCTCTCTTACAGAAATAGGTACATTCCTAACCTTACAAGAAACAGGTACAGAACAATCTTTCAATTTTATTTTATGCTGATAGCCTCTCAAACAACCCAAACCTTGTCTGAAGACTTGTGGAAATTCTTCTTTTAGAATGTCATCAAATTTTTTACCCCATTTTTTTCCACTGTACAGACTCTATCCTTTAATAAAATGGGAGGATCAGAATTAGGATCGAGGAATACACCCAAATCACCCTGATGAATCCAACTAATGATGCTATCCCCTTTCTTAGAAACATATATCTTTCCAGATATCATCCTATCCTTATAATCAATGAGCCCAATGAAATAACCATGTAATTTTATTGGCTCACCACCATAGGCCAAAGGTATAATATCGGGTTTTAAGAGGTTAACTTTATTTTTCAATTTGTTGACAAAAAAATCATTAGATATAATGGTAATTTTTGCTCCAGAATCAAATAAGACACGAGTGGATTCACCATCCACTAAGATGGTATCAAAGGGACAGGATTTCCTACTAGTTGTAGTTTTGATTTGAACTACAATTTGACCACAATCAAAATCCTCAGAACTAGATTCTGAATTACGATCCTCATAAACCTCAATTTTTTTAACTCTGGGATCAGGTTTAGTTTTACATACCGACGGAAAATGCCCCTTTCTTTTGCACTTAGTGCAAGTGTGACCCAAAGCTGGACATTTCCTGTCATTGGCTAAGTGACCAGCTCTGTCGCATCTATAACATCTAATGTCACCCATTTTCTTTTTAAACTTCTCGTTTTCCAGAAAAGGTCTACCTCTCTCATTTACTTTGCTACTTAGGTTCTTGTCTTTAATCACTTGAACTCTAGAAACTTTATCATTTTCTTTCTTTAAAACAGCAACACATTTTAATGAATGTTCAATTCTTTTTGCTACCACAAGAACCTCATCCAACGTTGGTTCATCACGCAACCAAAGTTCTTCCCTCACTTTCTCCATGTTGCACCCAAACATGAATTGGTCACGGATACGCTCATTAGTTAAATTGTCAAATTTACACGATGAAGCAAGCTTCCTTAAATCTGTTACATAACCTTCAACAGATTCCTCCTCTCTTTGAGTTCTTTTAGCAAATTGATATCTTTCCAAAATAGTACTTATTTTTGGAAGATAATGTTTATCCAATTTCTCAATGCAGATCTCATAATCATTTAACCCTTCAGCTTCAGAAGGTGACAAATCTGGAAGGTGATCAAAAACATCTTGCCCCTCTGAGCCTAAGCAATGGAGGAGAAGAGATGATTTTCTTTCTGCGCTAAGAGAAGCTCCGCACACCTTTGCATACCTCTCGAATACTTTTTTCCATTTCTTCCACTTTATGGGTGGCTCACCAGGATTAGCCAGGAAGAAAGGAGCAGCAGTTATGTTTTGCATAGCTCCAAACATAGAATAAATTCAAATTTAACAATAAACACTAAAAGCAATTATAATTTTTCAAAATTTAAAATACATCAGAGAACAGAGTATCATCATATAAATGACCAATAATATTTTGAATTGTAGTGTTTAAGAGAAAAGAAAAACAAAACTTAAATGCAAGAAAAGTACAACTCAGCTGTGCCTATCAGCGTGTGAAATGAAAACTTTCCAAGCAAAAAAATACAACTGTTATAACTGACACCAAAGGCACTCAGCTGTGCCTATCAGCGTGAAATAAAAGCTTTCCAAGTTATGGCAATGATATTCTTTTAGAAAGCTGTGCGCATCAGCGTATTGTAATGAACAAACTTCTTGTTGAATGGAGTTGTGCCAATAAGCGTAATCACCCTTTGAAAGCTGTGTGCATCAGCGCATTCAATTAAAGAACATCAGGTTGAATGAATCTGTGCCAACTATCGAAGGCACACCTGAAAAAGACACCCAAAGCGTAAGCACTTTTGAAGACTCAGTAATTTCCAACATCAAGCTGTGCCTATCAGCGAATCAGAGAAGGCAAACTAACTTCCAAAACAAGCTGTGCCTATCAGCGAAGGGAACCGGCGTGAGTGCTTCCCTCTTTTCGTATGACAAGCCCTTTTTAATGCCTTAACCAATGACAGTGCAACAGGAAGCATCCGGATACAATTAATCAAGGCGGGCAGCAGAAACGGCAAGCAGCGAGCACAGGCTGAGGTAGGAATCACGATACCTTTCTTCAACTGCAGGCTAATTCTTTTAAATCAGAGAATAAGCTTTTGCTTTGCCGAACAGGAGTGTTATAAATGGTGACACGATGACTCACGTGCTCGGCTCAAGTCTCAGAGCAGCGCTGGCACGAGCAGGGAGTTGCGCAGTGCAGAGACAACCTCGACAATTTTCTAACTCCGCTTTCAAGTTAAATATGTCTCCCAATTTTAAAGATAGTAAGCGAGATAATTATATTTTACACTCTTGGTGAGCAATTCCTCTCGCAAGTTCCAAGCTGAAAACAGAGCGCTCGTTATTCTCACAAAACAAGTCACTTCTCCTTTCCTTTAAAGTGTGGCAAAACAGAGCAGATCTATGGCTTGGCACATGGGTTTTAAAGTTAATTAAAGTCTAAATCGGTTGTCTCTCACCGGAATCTTGAGGGAATGTAGTTGTTGTGTTGAGATCTTCCAGGAACTGCCGACTACGCCAGTGTGAAATCTTGATATATTATTTCCAAGACACAAGTGTGTGGGAAATTGTAGGTTTATTCCAACAGGAAGATCCCATCCAGCAACAGAAATGAACAGCTTAAACAGCTTTACAGTTTGAACATCAACCACATTACAAATCTCTTATGACATGTGCACATTCCAATATCATTCTAAGAAAGAGCATACAAGAGCAACTTGGACTAGAGAGTACAATACCATAGAGGTGAACAATGGGATATCACACCTTTGTTTGGAACCCACAGGAGGGTGGACAGCCACGGGAAAGGGTAAAATCCTGGAACCGGAACTGATCTAAACTCTCTATGGATGCCTGGGCGTCCACTCTTGATAATATGAGACCTGTGCTTGGTACTGACCCTGAATCTTACAACATTAAAGTTAAACAATGGCTCGAGTTATCATTAGATACTTTA
Organism: Calotriton arnoldi; assembly: GCA_963921515.1. NCBI lineage: Eukaryota > Metazoa > Chordata > Amphibia > Caudata > Salamandridae > Calotriton > Calotriton arnoldi. The sequence goes on from CAWUFW010001575.1 coordinate 1,084,727, forward strand.
ATCCCTAAAAACTGGATTTCCAGCAAAAAGTTGGGCACGGCGCAGCATGGTACTCTCCCAAACTTAGAGAGCTGAAACAGTTATGTAAGCGCTTTGAGAGAAGTTGGAGAAAGGATTTCTCCACTTCTGAGAAAATTAAATATAGAGACGCCATTAAGGCTTATAAGGCAGAAATCAGAACTGCACAATCTGCTTACTACGAAAAGAAAATTATTTTAGCCTCTAACTCCCCCCGTGAAATTTTTAAAATAACAAAATCACTCTTGCAACCTCCTGAGCCCCCTTTGCCTCCAGCGGATTCCCTTGGGCGGTGCAATAATTTGGCCCACTTTTTCTATAAGAAAATTGAAGATATTTACACTGCCTTTCCTCCCCTATCAGCCTCGGCAAGCTCCCCCCTGACTGAGGACCAACCCCAATTTCTAAACCCCTCTATTGAATCCATTCCATCTATGGATATGAAAGTTTTAAAAATGCACTTTGATTGTTTGAAATCTGGTTCCCCCTGTGACGCTGCCCCCCCTAGCATTCTTAACCAGGTATTTGACTCTGTCACCCCTGTTATTCTGGATCTGGTTAACAGCTCTTTCTCCTCTGGGATTGTCCCCTCCCTATGGAAACGGGCCATGGTCAGAGCCCTTTTGAAGAAGCCTACCCTGGATCCCGAGGTCCTTGCTAATTATCGCCCGATGTGGCTCTTGCCTGGGATTGCTAAAATAAGCGAAAAATACGTTAATTGCGTTCTCTCCGCCTTTCTGGAGGAGAATGAACACCTTCATCTCTCCCAAACGGGCTTTAGACCCCAGCAAGGCACTGAGACAGCCCTGTTAGCGGTGATTGAAGAATCGAGGAAGATACTGGATGTCGGAGGGTCCGCGGCCATTATTTTACTCAATCTTAGCGCTGCCTTCGACACGGTCAATCACCAATTGTTGATAGTAAGACTCAGAGAGAATGGGGTAACTGGAACCTTACTAAAATGGCTTGAGTCTTTCCTAGCAGATCGGTTGTTTCAAGTCTTTGAGGACAATGCCGCCTCTGAATGGATGCCGCTGCAGTGTGGGGTACCTCAAGGCTCCTCCTTGAGCCCCACACTTTTTAATGTTTACATGCGCCCTTTGGCTGAGGTGGTTGAGCCTTTCGGGGTTAAGATTGTCACGTACGCTGATGACACTCAGCTTATTGTGTCCCTCAATCTTTTAGACAACAATAAGTCTATTCTGGCCAATTGTCTGGAAAAGGTCTCAGCATGGATGGACTCTTCTTTCCTAAAGCTGAATGCTGCTAAAAACCGAACTGATGTTTTTAGGCAAGCCTACCAACTTGGAGAGCAGCGCACTATGGCCTAAATGTCTCGGGCCATGCCACCCCCTAAAGACCAAATAAAAAGTCTCGGAGTATGGTTGGACCATAACCTGAACTTTAAGGTACAGGCGGGTAGGGTGGCAGGTACCTGCTATGGCATCCTGAAAATGATTAGGATGATTTTGCCCCTTCTGCCTTTTAATGCCAGGAAACTGCTGGTACAAGCCCTGATTCTCTCGAGGCTTGACTACGCCAATGTGCTCTATCTTGGCTCCCCCTGCTCGACCATAAAGAAACTTCAAATGGTTCAAAACTGTGCGGCTCGACTCCTTATGAAGGCCCACAATAGGGAATCTGCCAAACCATATATTAACTCTTTGCATTGGTTGCCAGTAGCCGAAAGAATCCAATTTAAGGCCTTGTGTATCGCCCATAAATCAATGTCGGATAGTGCTCCGCCAATTCTCCGATCCATTATCTCCCCTTATCTTCCTAAAAGATCCCTTCACTCTGAGAAAAAACACCTTGCTACTGTTCCCAGAGTCAACCGAGCTCGGAGCGGTGGCCGTCTATTCTCTGTCATCGCTGCAAAGTGCTGGAATCAGTTACCAGATCATATTTGGCTCGAGGCCAACCATCTTTTATTTCGCAAACGTTTGAAGACTCTGCTGTTCTCCTGATTTTCCAGATCTATGCGGTTTAGGCTCTGTCTTTAGCGCTGGGAAGCCTTTGGTAGCCATGCGCTCTATAAGTGTCTACTCATTCATTCATTCATTCAAAGTGCCTCAGGTGCTTCCTTTCCCTTCATTTCGAGGACAGGTTCCCAAACAGGACCTTCTGCAGAGAAACTGGCACTGTATGTACAGGAAAAAAAACCTGGAGTTTACAAACTTTTGACTTCCATTGGCCCAGTGTGAGAAGCCTATTTGACTCTGAAAGATTTAGCACAAATTGGTGTTATGTTACAATCTAGCACTTTACACATCAATAAAATAATAATAATGATTAAAGCTAAAACGTTGTTTTTTTTGGGCCTGACACTTTTTTAAAGGTAAGGCGGAGAGTAAATTGCATGTATGAAACATTCTGCATTAGAAAGAAAAGATTTTCATCAAACAACATGCCCACAGACTTAACCTTTGAAACATATGTTGGCCGAGTGCCAAGATAGTGGGGCTAGATCACTGACACAAAATATCATTGAAAAAAATATTGTGTCAAAAATATCAGAAAAATTATCATTGACAATAATATCACCCACAAATAGACAAAATATTGACTTTTTAATTCAAATAGAGTTTAAAGTAGTCAATGTTAAATATTTTAATACATAATTTTATTTTAATATACATAAAATACATTTAATTAATATTTAATACTATATATAAATGTTTACTTATATAAGCACACAAACGCATATGTGTATGTGTATGTATGTATATATGTATATATATATACATATATACATACATATAGTGTAACATAGTTAATACAATACATATTTAACATTATTCTTAATATATTTTAAATGTATATCAAAAAATATATATTTTTTGTAAAATATTTATTTTACGCGACCTTAATTTTTTATATTTTAAATGTATTAATCCGAAAATATATATCCATATCTATATATATATGGACAGGAGTTTTCCGTGTAAACCCTCGATGATTTACGTCAGAGTCCCAGAGGGTCACAGAAAGGCAGCACTTACATCAGCAAGCCCAGGCAAGTTAACGTTGTTCACTTATCATTTATTTTTATTTTTCATTTTCGTTATTTCTCCAGTGTAAGCATGCAAAGTGCAGAGTGCATCAGAAAACAACAAGACGACCTACGCGTTTCGGCCAGAGGCCTTCGTCTGGGTCATGTGATAACATGTGTAAGGTGTTTTTAAAAAGGGGGTTGGTTAGACCCGCCCTCAATTACAAAAAACAAAAATCTCAAATTAAAAACATGTTGTTTGAGGGAACAAAAATTCTAAGTGTAACATTCAATTACAATCAATGAATTTAAACTAAATGACATACTATATAACCTTGTAAAGTACTTAAGGCAAAATGATGTTATTGAGTCATAAAAAATTCAAATATACATAGAAGATTATTATTTCCCATTGCAAAAACAATAACATAAGCCCAACTTTTGGGTTATTCTCACGACATGTCCATAAGAAGTATGTAAATGTATATATAGCCCATATTGACTCAATCAAAAAATAGGCGATGTAACAAAACCCAATCCATTGTAAACAAATAGGTAATACATTTGAAATGTGAGATTATTATCAAAATCCGGTAAAGTGCCAGATTAACAGAAAAATGTAGAAATTTAACTTTATCAAAACGTGGTACATTTTCTATCCATAAGGAAAGAAAATCCTGCACATACGGTAAAGCACCTCACTGTGTCCAAATTCTACTGTATACCACAATTGATCTACTTCCTCTTAAAAATTCTACATCCTCTTGAGTTAACTAGATCGACATATAACAGTTGACATGTATCACCTCCAAATACATCAGTCATGAGAGAATCCCCTATATCTACACTGGGTTTGATCTATATTTCTATTCTTTCAGATGGACATCTAAAAAAGGACACCACAAAAACTTGATAATAAAATTTGACGCTTGATATTACCCATAAGGTATAGCTATTGCCTTGATCACAGTACCACTCTAAATTGAGAATAGAATTATACTTTTAACAGGATAGCATTTTTGACTAAGGATCACGGTCTTTAATGTCAGATTTATCTGGAATGTCAATCACAAGAAATTATGCAATTCAGCATCTGCATTCAAGCCCCATATATCTATATCTATATATCTATCAGTAGGTAGTTCTAGTCAGGACCTATTTTCCATAGGAAAAGAGGTCTTTCATTTGCCTACAATTTTAGTGCCGGTTGACAAATCTTCATGACATTTTCCCAAAAAATTGGACACTCACTTTAGCTTGTGTCTGGAAAGTTTTGGCATGACCCGTACGGTGGGGGCGGAGAAACAGGAATTAGAATTCATTCTTTGTTGCTTAAGTAACAAAAATCATTGCAATTAAAACATTAAAAACTAAGACAAAAAAGAGAAACACAATTCCCAGTTTCTTTAAACAATGTGCGCCTGTACAAGAAGAATGTTTCTATGGTTACATGCCGTACTAGAACATTGATACCAAATATAAACATCTTTTAACACAAACGCGCTGTAATCAGAACTGAGGACATAATATGGTTACATTACCAGGAATATACAATAAAAACTATAAATATGATATTACATTGTGCAAATGAGCAATAAGGTGTCTCTGTATGCTTTGAAACCTTTTTATCTGAAGTTGCCTGAGGGCTAAAATGTTAATCAGTTCCATTGTGCAAACAAGCAATGAAGGTGCCTCAGTGTTTTCATATATTCTTTAGGGCCTAATTACTTTAATAGCTTAGTCACAAAATCATTCAAGGTGTCAGCAACTTAAAAACAACCACTATGATTCCTAATTCATTAAGACAACCCTTAGGTTGCCGATACCAATAATTTTTCAGCATTAGCTAAAACATGTATCAATTGACATAGCAATGGAATCGACTCACCCGATAGACATAAAATAAGCTCCTGACGGGCTGATCTTACCCCAGCCTTAAGGAATAGAGGTTTTAAAAGTGTGCAGCGTATTTTAAGCAATTTAGGGCATGCACATGATTTGTGCAGTAAGGTTTCATGTGGTCACCCATACAGTCTACATTTAGTACTTGGCCATTGTTGAATCCAGGTCGGCGTACCCTCCTTGGTTGAGTTTATGCCAAATCTTAATTTTAGAAATGTTTCTTTCATTTGGGCCAAAAAATGGGCATTCAGATAAGGCTGGATTCGTAGAGACTGATGTGAATTAATCACAAACCATGCATGGGTTTTTGCAGCTAAGGCTATTTTATCCACATCAAATGAGTTGGTTTTTGTTCGGTTTTTTAGGATTTGTTTAAAACTGGGCATTGTCAGTCCAGAGAGCCCTATTTGCAGATCAAAACTCTGGAGGCATATTGAGATGTGAGATCACCAGGTATCTGTATAGGCAGAATTAATTATTTCATGCCAACAGATGATCGCTAAGGAATCAGAGTCAGATGAAAACAAAGAGTACATGCATTTCAGAAATGACCCTTGCAACACCATAGACTGTCTTTGGAGGCCAAACTCCAGTCTAATTTCTGCTTGGCCAATTGACCTAGAGATCCCAAAGATTGATTTATAGGCCTTAATTACTAATAGGTCCAATAGTTTCGCATCTTTCCCCCTGGCAATAGGCGAGCCATATGTAATAGTTGGCTGTAACTTTGCTCTCATACCTTTGAGGAGATGTTCACATTTAAAAGCATAAATTAGGGTTGAAGTTTTTGACCTTAGGTCTTTAAAATGACTTTTAAACAAGACTCTATTGTCAAATAAAATACCAAGATATGTGTATGTCTTTACAACTTCAATTGGCCTTCCTCTAGCCCTCCATGAATCAGTCTTAAATTTTACCAGGCTGATTTTCATGATTTTAGTTTTTTTAACATTCAATTCAAGGTCATTCACTAGGATTTAATCATTAAATTCATTAATCAAGCTTTGTAGGCCTATAGGGGTTTGGCTCAGCAAAACGGTATCATCTGCGTATTGTAAATAACTAAGATGCATCTCACCAATTTTTGGAGGATGGGCATTAACAGGCTCAAGGTACTGAAGTAGATGTGACACAAGTAGATTAAAAAGGAAAGGTGCAAGGACACAGCATTGCTTAAGACCATTATAGGTTTTAATTTTTAGTGATAGAGTACCACCGTTGCCTAGCTTGACCTGGACCCAAGTGTTAGTGTAAAGGAGTATTATAGCATCCAGCAATTTTCGTGGAAAAGCCCAACCTGGAAAGTTTTTTCCATAGTAAAGCTCGACGAACTGAATCAAAAGCAACTTTTAAGTCTATAAAAGAGATATATAGATTTAGCTTTTTTAAAACTGCCCGTTCCGCTAGTAAAGTAAGGGCCAGCAGATTGGTAATGGTAGATTGGCCCTTACGAAAACCTGTTTGGTTAATTGGGATTATACCTTACTGTGCTGCCCAGTTTTCCAAATCCGTCCATCATCCCCTTTGGTATCGTTTTGTTCGCCCTAAGTTGGCAGGGTATGCCCAGACGTGGGTCCCTTGCTCACTTTGCCACTGGATTCAAGATAGCCTGGCTGATGAGGGTTATGAACCCGAAACCGGTCCCAGGATGCTTGTTTCCGGTCCAGGGAAGACATGGCTTGGCAGTTCGGGCTGGACTGTTCCCATGAGGCACAGGGTCAGACTGATTTGCATATGGCCATGTCTGAACTGGGGTGGTGGAGTGAGCTAAAGAATGATGATGGATTAAACCCAGATCAGTTGACTGGGGGTGAGTGTTTGATTTGCTCTAACGCTCCGTCCATCATCCCCTTTGGTATCGCTTTGTTCGCCCTAAGTTGGCAGGGTATGCCCAGACGTGGGTCCCTTGCTCACTTTGCCACTGGATTCAAGATAGCCTGGCTGATGAGGGTTATGAACCCGAAACCGGTCCCAGGATGCTTGTTTCTGGTCCAGGGAAGACATGGCTTGGCAGTTCGGCGCTGGACTGTTCCCATGAGGCACAGGGTCAGACTGTTTTGCATATGGCCATGTCTGAACTGGGGTGGTGGAGTGAGCTAAAGAATGATGATGGATTAAACCCAGATCAGTTGACTGGGGGTGAGTGTTTGATTTGCTCTAACGCTCCGTCCATTATCCCCTTTGGTATCGCTTTGTTCGCCCTAAGTTGGCAGGGTATGCCCAGACGTGGGTCCCTTGCTCACTTTGCCACTGGATTCAAGATAGCCTGGCTGATGAGGGTTATGAACCCGAAACCGGTCCCAGGATGCTTGTTTCCAGTCCAGGGAAGACATGGCTTGGCAGTTCGGGCTGGACTGTTCCCATGAGGCACAGGGTCAGACTGATTTGCATATGGCCATGTCTGAACTGGGGTGGTGGAGTGAGCTAAAGAATGATGATGGATTAAACCCAGATCAGTTGACTGGGGGTGAGTGTTTGATTTGCTCTAACGCTCCGTCCATCATCCCCTTTGGTATTGCTTTGTTCGCCCTAAGTTGGCAGGGTATGCCCAGACGTGGGTCCCTTGCTCACTTTGCCACTGGATTCAAGATAGCCTGGCTGATGAGGGTTATGAACCCGAAACCGGTCCCAGGATGCTTGTTTCCGGTCCAGGGAAGACATGGCTTGGCGGTTCGGGCTGGACTGTTCCCATGAGGCACAGGGTCAGACTGATTTGCATATGGCCATGTCTGAACTGGGGTGGTGGAGTGAGCTAAAGAATGATGATGGATTAAACCCAGATCAGTTGACTGGGGGTGAGTGTTTGATTTGCTCTAACGCTCCGTCCATCATCCCCTTTGGTATCGCTTTGTTCGCCCTAAGTTGGCAGGGTATGCCCAGACGTGGGTCCCTTGCTCACTTTGCCACTGGATTCAAGATAGCCTGGCTGATGAGGGTTATGAACCCGAAACCGGTCCCAGGATGCTTGTTTCCGGTCCAGGGAAGACATGGCTTGGCAGTTCGGGCTAGACTGTTCCCATGAGGCACAGGGTCAGACTGATTTGCATATGGCCATGTCTGAACTGGGGTGGTGGAGTGAGCTAAAGAATGATGATGGATTAAACCCAGATCAGTTGACTGGGGGTGAGTGTTTGATTTGCTCTAACGCTCCGTCCATCATCCCCTTTGGTATCGCTTTGTTCGCCCTAAGTTGGCAGGGTATGCCCAGACGTGGGTCCCTTGCTCACTTTGCCACTGGATTCAAGATAGCCTGGCTGATGAGGGTTATGAACCCGAAACCGGTCCCAGGATGCTTGTTTCCGGTCCAGGGAAGACATGGCTTGGCAGTTCGGGCTGGACTGTTCCCATGAGGCACAGGGTCAGACTGATTTGCATATGGCCATGTCTGAACTGGGGTGGTGGAGTGAGCTAAAGAATGATGATGGATTAAACCCAGATCAGTTGACTGGGGGTGAGTGTTTGATTTGCTCTAATGCTCCGTCCATCATCCCCTTTGGTATCAGTTTTCCAAATCGATCAATAAACGGAGGCAAAGACCTTAGCGTCTACATCAGTTAGGACGATTAGCCAATAATTGGTAGGGTTGTCAACTGGGCCACTTTAGAAAATGGGCTGCACAATGCTACCTTTCCAGGACACGGGGGCAATATTCAATGTCAATACCTCATTGAACACTGAAGTCAACACTTTGAGAAACAGGAGTTTTGAACACGACCACAGCCCAAACCACTGGACAGAATTACACCAAATTTGGCAGAAAGGTAGAATTTGTTCCACAGATCATGCTGTTTGTGATTTGGTGTAAATCCATTCAGCTGTTTTAGAGATGTTAATCAAAAAACACGTTGGTATACAAAGGGACGCAGATCCTCCATGGATCTGTCCACGGGGGATCCATGCACCAAAGCAAAGTCCTGATTGGCTGGCCGCATCTTCAGAGAAATGTTGCTGCCGCAATTTTGTTTGTTAGGAAACAGTCTCCGGGGCAGACACTTTCTGTGCAAAGTGAGTAAAGGGGTCAGGGTAGAGGTACCCTAACCCCATGGGTGTGTTAGAGGGGTCTCAGAGGAACCCATAAAGGCCAATGAATTGCCTTATAATGTGGCCAATAAATTGTCTTATAATGTTTTTTTCCAATGTTCAGGAATCCGATGATCCCCTTCAGTGTTCAGCGCAACCCGCAACTTCAAATCCTGACGCAGCTAATCAGATGCCCGTCCCCCTTTGTCTACCACTCTGCAAATACACCTTCTGGCACACTACTTGTTGGGAGATGAAGTCCTCTTCGATCCTGATGGTCCTTTGGGGCAAAAAACCCCTTCTGTTGCCTCTAGTAAGTCCCACACAAGGGATTGCTGAGAGCTGGTCGGAGGCCCTGCCCTCTTTCTCCACCACTGTGCAAATGCACCTCCTGACGCACAACTGGTTGGGGAATGACATCCCCATGGATGCTGAGGGTACTTGCGTGCCAAGAACCATTCCTGTTACTTCCAGTAAGTCCTACACAGCAAGATTGCTGAGAGCTCATCAGAGGCCCACCCCCTTTCCCCACCACTCTGCAAATGCACTTTCTGGCGCAATACTAGTTGGGCAATGAAGTCATCTTGGATGCTGAGAGTAGATATATATATATATGTATATATATATATATATATATATATATATATATATATATATATATATATATGTATACAGATAAGAGATAGGACCTGATTACGACTTTAGTGGTCCTACACCAGATGCGACAACAGGCCGTCTGCTGTAGGACCACCAAAGCTGTGGTGCTGCCACCAGCCACATTAGGACTTCAATCCTGTTCTGGCAGGCGGTTCTGCAGCAGTCTGACAGTGGTGGTTTGTTAGGATCATAGAAGAGCCAAACATGCTGAACACCGCTGCCAGGGTGCCGACTGCTCCATTCTGCACGGTGTGGCATACATGCCACACTGTGGAGGAACTGGGGGTGCATATCCAGTGGGGTACAACATGTGCCCCCCGTTATTGTCCCCTTTGTTGCCTCTCCACCACATTTTTCATGGTGGGCTCACCGCCTTGAAAAGGAGGGTGGAGAGGCAACTCGAAATATGCTTGGCGTTGCCGCTTTGGCACCACCAGCATATTTCATCCTCTAACCGTTGCACGACTGACGTGGAATCCTGGATCTATGGCGGTCACAGTGGTCCTATTGCTGTCCGACTGCTACACTTGTAATACTGCTGGCTGGCCCGCAGTGTGGCAGTGGTTATACTGCCACCACGAGAACGGCGGTATTATGGACCACCGTACTCGTAATCAAGCCCATAGATATAGATCATACATACACAATAAAACCATAAAAAATAGAAACTTGCCTACAAGAAAATACATTAAATAATGCAGTAGCGGTCGGTGGTGGGAGTGCTGCCGGGTGCTGACGTGGGGCGGGGGAGGGGCAGGGTGGGGGGTAGTAAACTACGGATTAGGGCCGATTACAGGTAAGTACACATATAAATAAATAAAACAAATTTCGTTGGGTGCGCTACATCGCATTTGGCGATGCAGCGCGAGAAACGAAATTCGTTTTATTTATTCATATGTGTACTTACCTGTAATCGGCCGTAATCCGTAGTTTACTACCCCCCACCCTGCCCCTCCCCCGCCCCACGTCAGCGCCCGGCGGCACTCCCACCACCGACCGCTACTGAAATAATGTAGACAATGAATACGTTTTTAAAAATTGAAAAATCCAAGAAACAAATTTACAAAAAATACTATAAACATTGAAATCATTTTAAAATAAAAACAAATATTGTAAAATATAAAAAATGAAACAATTAATGCTATAAACTCTATTTAACCAACATTCTGTGGTGAGGCGCTTTTTCTAATAAAGTCATCTGTGATGCAATGCAGCATTTTAAAGTAGTGGCAGCAGATTAAATGTGGGCAGTTTGAGGAGTAAGGACTTTTAAATATAAGCATATCAGTGGGGAATGAATCCCAATCACTCGATTGTTGCATGCCTGTGTTTCTAGTGTATCTTCAAATGTTGAGAGATGAGATTGAACAAGAAGAAACAATTGCTGCTGAGATAGCAAGAGAGAGTTCTCAAAGCAGTCAAAGTTCAACACCTGGAAGTCAAGATCCTCTTGGACAGCCAATCATTGCAAATGAAGCTGCAATAGCTATGAATGAGGTGGAGAATGCAATGCAGCAAGTAAGACATGAAACTGTGGATCTAGAACTACTAATACAGCAATTGAATGAAGATCAGAAAGAAATTTCTGAAAAGGTAAAAGGTAATGTAGAACATGGGTTTCTCCATGAGAATAAAAAGAGTGCATGTTTTACATATCAACCAGTTCTATTGTACATAAGTGGTCAAGCTGGAAGTGGAAAAAGCTTCTTGATTAAGGTACTGACAAGTTACCTATAGAAGAGAAAAGAGTACAATTTGTCGTGTGTGGTCACTGCACCAACAGGCTTAGCTGCTCATAATGTTAAGAGAGTTACCCTTCATCAATTGTTAATGCTGCCTGTTGAACATGACAACAAATTACAATACAAAAAATTATCTGGTGATGCTTGCCATGAAGCTAGCTTTTATACATTTAAGAATGCCTCAAATAATGAAAACTGAGTACGATGTACTTTTTGGAGGAAAACACTTAATATTCTTTGGAGACCTGCTACAACTAACTCCCAGAAAAGGGCAACCTTTATTCAAGAAACTACTACATAATGAAACAAGGAATTCCCTAGAAACTATTGGAAATGTAAACATTTGGGGAAACTTTCAAAGAGTTAATCCAAAATATGCACCAAACATCAGATATGCATTGTGCAGATATATCAAAGGATATAAGAGTGGGAGTCCTCACAAACGAGGGCAAGACAGTATTACAAACTCGTCTCATTAAAAATTTGTTTCCAAATAATGTTTCATATGCTGAAGTAATGTACAATTCTGTTAGGGAACAGAAGTCTATTGTTTGTTTGATGCCATCTCTTGAGGAGTGTAGTAAATTCAATGAACAATTATTGCAACTGGAAAAAGAAGAGATTGTCAAAATTAGAGCAAATGATAAAATGGAACATCAAGGAGATATAATGCTACTAACAGAAAAACTGCAATCGAAATTGGATAGTTTAGAAAAGTCTGTGTCAAAAACTGCAGGATTAGAAAAACAGTTACGTATCTGTAAAAATTGTTGTGTAATCTTACGTCGTAATTTAAATGTTGAAGAAAGGCTAGTGAATGATACAATAGGTAAAGTTATGAAATCTGTTAATTATCCAAACAGAAATTATGTGGAATACTTAGTGATAACATTTGATGATATTGCTGAAAATGAGCAGATTGGTAGATGTGTTGTACGTTTCCTACTTGTGAAAGACTTGTATGTCCAGCGAAAGCAGGTCCCAGTGTTTTTAGCGTATGCAATACCTATTCATAAATCGCAAGGTTCAAGTGTAGATACGGGTCTTGTTAATATTGGTAGTAGTGTATTCAAAGAAGGAATGTCATATGTTGCTTTGTCGAGAATTAGAAAATTGTCTGGTTTATTTCTGATTGATTTTGATGAGAAGAAAGGAAGGGCTGATTTGAGCTGTGTAACGGAGTATAATTGGTTAATAGCTCAATATGCACTCATTTAGGCCAGTATCCTGTGGTTCAAAAAGCAATACTGTGTCCAAAGCATACACTATCTAAACAGTACATTACAGTTGAATAGAAAAATGAACAAAAAGAAAATCAACAGGGAGGAAAGAAAAGAAAACTAGAGCACAATGAGGAATCAAGGCTATCACTTTGATAATAAATCTGGAGTGGACTGTTATGCAAATGTAATGTTAAATGGACTATATCATTTGCCTCATTTTATAAATTCTATTAAAGAAAAGGTATGTAGGAAAGTAGGATCTGCTTCTTATGGTTACCCCCACTTTTTGCTAAATGTGATACTGTTTTTTACTAGTCTGACTGGGATCCTCCTAATCAGGACCCCAGTCTATCTGCTTGCTCCTTAAACTGTAATGTTATGTACTTTGGTACACTCCAGATTGGATACTGGGGTACCCTTGTCAGTCCCTATTATATGGTACCCATGTACCCAGGGCATAGGTACCCCAGAGGCCTCCCATGGGCTGAAGCATGTACTATGCCACCCATGAGAGGCCATGCAAAATGGAACCTACAGGCCTGCCATTGCAGCCTGTGTAAGTTAGTGCATTGCTCCACTTAGTTAGGTTTACTATATCTAAGGGTCACTGCACTTAAAACCTATGAGTCACCCCTCTAGCAGGCCTTTACAATCCTGAGGGCAGGGTGATTGGTTCTAAGTGAGAGGGTGCCACTGAATGATCAGAACACCCCTGCAGCCTACGGAGTCCATTCTCCCGGGTTGTCAGTGTATCAGCTATTTACGACATATAGAGTGGCATTATGTGACCGCGTGATGACCAACTCTAAAATGGCTGAAAGTAACCCTATCGTGTTTGGAGTCAAACATTGTGGAATCATACCTCCACACCGGTAACTGGTGTGGGAGGTATGATTCCACCCCTCAGAAGCGAGCTTCGTGAGGTCCCTGGTGTTCCCGGTACCAGCCTTCTAGTCCTGGACAGCACAAAATGGTTTGTGCCGACCAGAGATGCATTTCTGCCCTCCTGTTGCTGAGCCAAGCTCGAGCAGGGGAAGGCAGAACAATAGGCATCCTGTCACAGGGAGGTGTGACCATCTCCCAGACAGGATTTAATGTATTAGGCCTGGGTGGGCGCACTTGCCAGGGACCGAGAGTCTGCATGAGGGGCACATTTGATGTCCCTGTGCATAGTCCAGTTCAAACCAGTCCTGGGAGCCGTTGGCTCCTGCTCTGGTGTGAAACTGGACAAAGGACATGGGAGTAACCTCCCCACTGTCCAGACCCTGCCCTGGGAGGGTCCCCTAAATCTGTCCAACCCTCTCCCGTGGGTACAAAAGGGCGTACCTGGCTGTAGGACCCTAGATTCGACGTGGACAAGATTCTGAAGCAGAAACCACTGAACTACGACCGTTTGGCCCGACTTCGTCTCCCTCTCAGTCTGAAGCATCGTCTGTGCCCGTGCACTATACAGGCTCCGTGCAGGACCTGTGGAGCATCAAGGACAACCGAAGATATCTTCCTTGGAGGGAAGGAGTCACTCCCCTGCATCCGCAGGCACCACATCACGACTGACCAGTCTGCTGCTCCTGAGCTCCTACGGACTCCGAAGGCTCCAGTAACACAGGAGGTGGGTTCCTACATCCCACAAGGTCCGAGTTGCCCTCTTACCAAGTTTGAGGCCAGAATCCCTCTTGGGGGCTGCATTACCTGTACCCCTGTGCACCGCGTTCATTTGCAAGTGCATATGCTTGCTGGTGTTTCCCGTAGCCCCAACCTCTAGCGCCATTTTCCTATAAAGAACTCTGGCCTCCTCACACCGAGTGCTCCGTGGGCTGCTGCTTTGTGAATTCGCTCGAGGTCCCCTACCCACTCCTGTGCCTCCGGCCTGTGGGTCCACTTGAGGGTCAACTTTGCTTTTCTTGGGCTCCCCTGGTTTCTCCAGGCCTGTCCTGGTGAGTCTCCTGGACCTTGCTGGTCCAAACCGTAACCATCCTTGACCGTCTGCATGGGTTGCAGTTGCCAAGGCTTGTTGATGCTCCGCCGGACACCGACCCCTCAGTACTCGATATCCTTTGTGGGATGGCTCCTGGTCATCCTTGACATCTCCTGGTCCCCGTGGCTCCAGAGTCAAGAACTCCATCAACGCACCTGAAGCACCCGACATCGGTGGGCATTCTTCTACCGAGCCCCTGGTCACTCCTGAGTGACCCAGACTCTGTCCCCTCTGCTCTCAGGTAGAATCCACCTTTGGATTCCAATGGACACTTTTCTTCCTTCCAGCAGCAGCTCTTCTTCCAAGTCCTCCATTGGATTCGACGGCGGTTTCCGACGCCACTCCAGACCTATTCACCCGGCTTTCCTGGGATAGGTAACTCAGGTACCTCAGTTTCCACGGGTGCAGTGGCTTTCCAACCTCCTAACTTCCACGGGGTTTCTTCGAAGTTCATTGGGAAGGGTTCTTAAACTCTAAAACTTCAACCGCGACTTTCCTATAGAATTGTACGGATTACGCAGTCATGTTCCCACACTGCACCCAGCTTCCGTGGGGTACCTGGCTACTCACCTTGGGTGGTTCTTTGGGGTCCCAGCGATTCTACAACCTCTAGACACTGTCTTGACTCGAGTCGTGGTTCTTAGACCACTATTTTAGTATATGGTTTGGTCCCCCCCCCCTGGGGCCCACTGTTCATTAGTGCTATTTACTATTGTTTCTGTGCTACATTATTGTGTGCTTTGTGAGTATCTTCGTGTAGAAGATACTGTGTCGTACTAGAGGGTGTTATATTAATAAATACATATTGTTAGACCTGGCATCCTTGGCGTGGTTTTTCCTGACTTTTTGCCTCTACCTCCTGTGTTTTTGATGCTGTGCTGGATTTCTTTTTTGCTGGCTTAGATGCTTTGGGCACTTTGCCACTGATGATCAGTGTCAAAGTGCAAGTGCTCCCTGTGTAAATTGATATTGTGATTGGTTCTCCCTGATTGGTATATTTGTTTTGCCAGTAGGTCCCTAGTAAAGCGCACTGAGTGTGCCAGGGCTGGTAAATCAAATGCTACTAGTGGGCTTGCAGCACTGATCATGCCACCCACATGAGTAGCCCTGAAAAGAGGTCTCAGGCCTGCCACCGCAGTGCCTGTGCGCAGTTTGTTAACTGCCATGTCGACTTGGCAAGTGCACCTATTTGCCAGGCCCTACCCTTCCCTTTTCTTACACATAAGACACCCCTATGGTAGGCCCAAGGTACCCCCCTGGGCAAGGTACAGTGTATGTGAAAGGTAGGCCATGTACTGGTGTGTGTAACATGTCCTGATAGTGAAATACTGCCAATTTTGTTTTTCACTATTGAAAGGCTATCTTGCCCATAGGACAGAATGGGGAATGCGTGGTAACATTTTACAAGCATATTTTCCCACAGGGATAAGATAGAAAAATGGAGTTTGGTATATCTGAACTCAGGATTTAATAACACATCTTTTAGTAAAGATGGTTTTTAAATTGTGTGTGTAAAAATACCACTTTTAGAAAGTGGCTATTTTCTTGTTCAACCATCCTGTGTGCCTCTGCCTGTTTGTGGATTGACTGTCTGGCTTTGGAGTGACAGGGGCTGGGGAGGTGCAGTGGCTCCAGGAGTCTGGATGAGTCAGCACTAGGCTGAATAGGCCGGACTGCGTTTGGAGTAGTGGGAGGAGTAGCACCTGTACCTGAATAGGGCTGTGCCTGCCTTCCACAATGCTGGCTCTGCCCCCCCCTGTGGTGTGTCTGGAGCCAAGGCTCACACTGACAATGGATGTTGTTGTGCACTTGCAGAGTGCCCCCCAGAACTGGGTTGAACTGGGCTCAGAGCCCCTTGCACAAAGAGAACAAAGACATTTTGGGGTATAATTATCAGACCCAAAACCCCAGACTTTAGATCATTCCTGGCATTCAAGAGGAACCTTTGCCAAGAAGAAGAGCTGGAGAGACTGAGGAGGACTACTGCCCTTGCTGCGTGTCTGGGGTTTCTGCCAAGTAAAGGAGAAGGACTTTGCTGTGTGCTGTGTCCCCTGCTTGAAGGAGATCTCCAGGAGCCTGAAGTGAGCTGGCCTCCTGTTCAGAAGTCTCAGGGACACAAAGACTTCAAACCCAGCTCCCCTGAACTCTGCTGTTGTGAGTTCTGACCTGCTTTGAGGTGCCTGTGCCAGTTCTGGGCCTCTGGAGGTTGTTGCTGCTGTTTGGGAGCTGGAAGAGAGAAGAAACTCAAAGAACTACAGAAATCGACGCATCGCTCTTCTTGTGGCTGTTTTTTCGACGCATCTTCATGGCGCAAGAAGAATACCACACATCGCCGCGCCACTGCGAAAACCGTCGCAGCGCCTGTCGTCGCTGCAAGAATCGAAGCATCGAGGGATCGCGGCTGAAGAGGACTGACGCAGCGCCGCCGCATCGATCGCCGACGCATCATGAAGAATGAATGAATGAATATAGGACTTATAGAGCGCGAACTTAGCCCATGGGCATCAAGGCACTGCGGATAGAGATCATGATCAGGGATGTCCATAGATAGAGGGGTTACAACTGCGTATTAGTAAAAAGCCAGGTCTTCAAGGCTTTCCGGAAAAATAAATGCGCAAGAAGATCCACGCATCATACCTGTGCGGCACGCTTTCCCGACGCATCACCTGTGGACCAGAACCGGCATGAAGAATCCATGCATCACTCCCCATACAGACCGGAATCGACACAAACCTTCCTCTGCGTGCAGCAGGATTGTCGCATCGCCTCCTCAGGGTCTCAGGAGTGTCGCATCTCTTTGTTTTCCGACGCTGCGGCTGTTTGTCTTGGTGAACTTTGAGGCAACTACAGGTACTTTGGTGAAAAGTCACGCATCCATAGTTTTCTATGGTACAAGTTCTTGACACCTTTTAAAAAATCATGGGGCATATTAGCAAGACCGGCGATAAAATTATCGCCGTTTTAGCGGCAGGAAACTGCCGCTAAAACGGCGATAATGGGCTTGCTAATATGCGTTATAGAATTCAATAGAAGCCCAGGTTAGATGTGCAGGACATCTAACCTGGGCTTCTATTGGAATTCTATAACGCATATTAGCAAGCCCATTATCGCCGTTTTAGTGGCAGTTTCCTGCCGCTAAAACGGCGATAATTTTATCGCCGGTCTTGCTAATATGCCCCCATATTCTTAACCATGTATGTTAGATTTTTGATGTTTTGGTCTTGTTTAGTTTAGATAAAGGTATTTTATTTTTCTAAACTGGTGTGGTGTCCCTTTTGTGCTGTTTTCACTGTGTTACTGTGGGTGTTGGTACAAATACTTTACACATTGCCTTTGGGATAAGCCTGTCTGCTCGTGCCAAGCTACCAAGGGGGTGAGCAGGGGTTATCTAAAGTGTGTATCCCCTTACCCTGACTAAAAGCAAGGGTCCCGATTTGGAAAAAGATACCTACCTCTGCCAACTAGAGACCCCCATTTCTAACACATATTTTTATAACTACTGTGTGCGGTTCTCCTTTCATTTAACCAATACTATAAGGTTGCATTCTGGTAAAATAAGCGGCTTAACATTCCTTCAAGACTAAGGGGCCGATTCCGATTCAGGCCGGAAAACATACCGACCGACTCGGTACGGGAATGTTGTCCGACCGACACGTACCGGCGCTGCCCGATCCACGTAGTACGATGAAATGCATGTGAATTACGACCGACTCGTACGGAACACAAGCCGAACGACCGAACCGCACGGAAACCAGCTATCCGGCCGGGAAACTGCGCGAATCGAACCGACCGACACGCACCAGGAATGAACCCGACAGAAACGTACCCACGAACTCCGACCCGCGCAGTACGATGCAATGCGTGTAAAACCAGACCGAGTCGCACGGAGCCCAAGCCGTACAACCGACACGCATACAAAACCGAGCCGAAGCAACCCAATACTCCGCGACCGACGCGTACGCCGCACAGGAAACCCATCAGGAACACAGCTTGAAAGACTCGGAGAAGCCCTCACGAGCCAACTGCAGCGTCCTACTCGGTCAGAAGAACGTCTCCTACATGCCTAAAAAATACAAGGAAAAATTACAAAAAAAGGGCCAAACAAGCAATGACAAAGTCAATAAATACAGGGGAAAAAAAACATGGAACAAGGACACACCCCCAACTCCACCCACATAAAGGCCACAAATCCCTACCATGATCCTTTGCAAATTCAACTGACCTGCCAGCACAGAACACCATCAGACAGCAACCACAGACACACTCACAACTCATCCATCACACAAGCCACACACCATTAGCGGATCACTGACAGAATATCGAATACAAGAATATCGACCTACAACAATATCGAAGTAAAAATATAGAATGACAAAATATCGAATGCCTATCTACAAACAGGTAAGTACAAAAATATCGAATCCAAAATATAGTTGTAAAAAATATAGTTAGTCAAAATATCGAATTTTTTTAAATATCTTAAAAGTAATGTAAAATTAATGAAATAATATATATAATTAACTAAAACATACTTAAAAATACTTAAATAACTTTAAAATTAATAAATAATTAATTTAAGTTAAACAAAAATAAACATACATTTTTATTTTTTAATACATATATATATATTAACGTAATATTTATAAAAAATATTCAATATTTTTAGCGTAGGATAGCGGGAGGGTAAAATTGACTATTACCACTCCAGTGAGTGCAACAGTAGGGAAAGCATTGGATAGCGGGAGGGTAAAAATTACTATTCCCACTCCAGTGAGTGCAACAGTAGGGAAAGCGTTGGATAGCGAGAGGGTAAAAATTACTATTCCCACTCCAGAGAGTGCAACAGTAGGGAAAACGTTGGATAGCGTAGGGGTATAAATTACTATTCCCACTTCAGAGAGTGCAACAGTAGGGAAAACGTTGGATAGCGGGAGGGTAAAAATTACTATTCCCACTCCAGAGAGTGCAACAGTAGGGAAAGCGTTGGATAGCGGGAGGGTAAAAATTACTATTCCCACTCCAGTGAGTGCAACAGTAGGGAAAGCGTTGGATAGCGGGAGGGTAAAAATTACTATTCCCACTCCAGTGAGTGCAACAGTAGGGAAAGCATTGGATAGCGGGAGGGTAAAAATTACTATTCCCACTCCAGTGAGTGCAACAGTAGGGAAAACATTGGATAGCGGGAGGGTAAAAATTACTATTCCCACTCCAGAGAGTGCAACAGTAGGGAAAGCGTTGGATAGCGTAGGGGTAAAAATTACTATTCCCACTCCAGTGAGTGCAACAGTAGGGAAAGCGTTGGATAGCGTAGGGGTAAAATTACTATTCCCACTCCAGTG
This sequence comes from Calotriton arnoldi, assembly GCA_963921515.1. Classification (NCBI taxonomy): domain Eukaryota; kingdom Metazoa; phylum Chordata; class Amphibia; order Caudata; family Salamandridae; genus Calotriton; species Calotriton arnoldi. The sequence continues at coordinate 1,104,595 of CAWUFW010001575.1, forward strand.
AGTGCAACAGTAGGGAAAGTGTTGGATAGCGGGAGGGTAAAAATTACTATTCCCACTCCAGAGAGTGCAACAGTAGGGAAAGCGTTGGATAGCGTAGGGGTAAAAATTACTATTCCCACTCCAGTGAGTGCAACAGTAGGGAAAGCGTTGGATAGCGTAAGGGTAAAAATTACTATTCCCACTCCAAAGAGTGCAACAGTAGGGAAAATAATGATTTAATATTTTAATAAAAATAAAATAATTATCAATACCAATAAAAAATTAATTAAAATGACTTACCAATTACAAAATATTTAATAATTAATTCTAAATACCAATAAATATTATTTCTTAAAAATTAATTACCTATTAATAAAAATTAATTACCAATTATTAAAAACTAATTACCAATTAATAAAAATTAATTACCAATTAAAAATTAATTACCAATTAATAAAAATTAATTACCATTTAATAACATTTAATTACCAAATAAGAATTAATTAACAATAAATTAATACTTAATACCAATAAATAATAAATAATTACTGATTTACAATTAAATTACTTCCCACCCTATTCCCCTATAAACCCACAACCCGCTCTGAATAATAAATTAATACAATTTATATAATTATCAATTAAAAATTAATAAAAATTAATTACCAATTAATAAAAATTAATTACCAATTAATAAAAATTAATTACCAATTAATAATTAATTAACAATGAATTATTTATCAATACCAATAAATAACATTTAATAATTACTTAATTAAATTTAAATTACTTCCCACCCTATTCCCCTATAAACCCACAACCCGCTACAGAACTAAAACGCACAATTAAATTAAATATAATTAATAATTCCTAAAAATTAATATTTAATTTACTATAATTAAATTACTTCCCACCCTATTCCCCTATAAACCCACAACCCGCTACAGAATTAAATTACACAAAAATTAAATAACATAAAATTCATTACTTTATAAAAATTAAAACATACATTACAAAAATAATACATACTTTTAACACATATACTAACACTTAAAACACTATAAAAAAAATCGATATTTTTAACAACTATATTATGACTGTCGATATTTTGTCATTCTATATTTTTACTTCGATATTGTTGTAGGTCGATATTGTTGTATTCGATATTCTGTCAGTGATCCGAATTTCGATATTCTTAACAACTATATTTTGGCAATTCGATATTCTGTCCATTCTATATTTACAACTCGATATTTTGGCAATTCGATATTTACAATTCGATATTATGTCTGTTTACCACCATTAGCACCTCCCAAATAGCACCCTCACATACACCCAGCAAAACCTACACTCACCCACCCTCACTTGCACACTCACACACACATCAATCCCCACCACCACCCATCACCATGCCCCCAAAGAAGAATCCAAAGTTCCTAGACAGTGAATTGGAAGTCCTGGTAGATGAGATCCTCAGGGTAGAGCCACAGTTGTTTGGTACATTGGTCCAACAGACCCCCAAGTCGCAGAAAACAAAGATGTGGGAGAGGATCGTCGACAGGGTGAACGCACAATCACCATGTTTGCGCACAAAGGAAGACATCCAGAACAGGTGGTATGATGTGCGCAGGAGGGTCAAGGACCTACTCAAGAAGGATTACGCCTTGAGTAATCGCACCGGCAGTGGCCCTCCTGCCAAACCAGTATACCTCAGGCCCTGGGAGGAGAAGGTGCGGGCCATCCTACCACCAGTGAGCGTATATGGACTATCAAACATCCCAGAGCCTGGTGAGTACACAACCAATATACAAAATATTGTGTGACAATACACACACATCACTGTCAAGGGGGGAGTCAAACCATGCACCCTTAGCAAATACACACCAACCAAAACAGAATCATCCTAAAATGTGTATGTCAGTCAGATAAACACAATACATGCCAGCTCATAGTGATATGTAACTGTGTCATGACATGTACAAACCTAACAACAAATAGAGCAAGGCAGTGGCACAAATCTAACCAACAAACACAGTCAGATATTTTGCCACCACTAGAACACCACCTCACAGGGAAGCTCACTGAAAGGAAGGAATTCTGTGTATTCTGGTAAAGTGAGTGTAGGCAATAGCATGATGGGAGTTGTAGTCACAGATATTGGTCACCCTTACAATTGGCCCATCAACACCACTCTGAACCATGCTCACATCACAGGGAGTGGAAAAGAAATGACAAGATGGCTGACACTGGATACTGCTGTGGGGAGCACAAGGCCCTGCTGGGAACTGTACACCAACAAACAACAGGACCACACTGTCAGCCATCTTGCCATTGCTGTCACACTCACACACAATGAAGTCGACTCAAAAGGAAGGAAGTATGGGCATGCTGGGAAGGGGGGTGTAGGCAATAGCATGATCGGAGTGGTAGTCCCAGATATTGGACACCCTCACAATTGGCCCATCAACACCACTCTGAACCATGCTCACATCACAGGGAGTGGAAAAGAACTGACAAGATGGCTGACACTGGGTACTGCTGTGGGGAGCACAAGGCCCTGCTGGGAACTGTGCAACAACCAACAGAAGGACACCACTGACTGACATCCTGAAAGCCAACTTGCACTCCCTGCAATGGAAGCACGTTCCATGGTGGGATATCTGGCTGGGTGGGAAGGAAGACTGACAGCTCTGACCAAAGTTACCAGCAGCTTTTCTCACACACACCCTTAACACAAACTCCACACAACTCACCTGGGAGAATACAATGCCTCACAATCTAATTAAATATCCCACAAAGAACAACCACACTGGGTTATGCTGTGTGAAGCACAGGGACACTTTTGTGACTTGTAGCCAAACAAACGCCAGGACAACACTGTCAGCCATCCTGTCAGCACAGGCACACTACCCCACAGGGAAGCAGAGTCAAAAGGAAGGAAGTATGGGCATGCTGGGAAGGGGGGTGTAGGCAATAGCATGATGGGAGTGGTAGTCACAGCTCAACATCCCCCACCCACATGGCCCAGCAAGCTCACACTGAAGCATGCACACCTCACATGGAGTGAAAAGCCACTTCAAAGATGTCTGACACTGGCCTCAACTGTGGGGAGCACAAGGCCCTGCTGGGAACTGTGCACCAACAAACAACAGGACCACACTGTCAGCCATCTTGCCATTGCTGTCACACTCACACACAGTGAAGTCCACTCAAAAGGAAGGAAGTATGGGCATGCTGGGAAGGGGGGTGTAGGCAATAGCATGATGGGAGTTGTAGTCACAGATATTGGTCACCCTCACAATTGGCCCATCAACACCACTCTGAACCATGCTCACATCACAGGGAGTGGAAAAGAAATGACAAGATGGCTGACACTGGGTACTGCTGTGGGGAGCACAAGGCCCTGCTGGGAACTGTGCACCAACAAACAACAGGACCACACTGTCAGCCATCTTGCCAATGCTGTCACACTCACTCACAGTGAAGTCGACTCAAAAAGATGGAAGTATGGGCATGCTGGGAAGGGGGGTGTAGGCAATAGCATGATGGGAGTGGTAGTCACAGATCAACATCCCCCACCCACATGGCCCAGCAAGCTCACACTGAAGCATGCACACCTCACAGGGAGTGAAAAGCCACTTCTAAGATGTCTGACAAGGTTGCTCTGTTGTGGGGAGTACCAGGCCCTGCTGGGAACTGGGCACCGACCAACAGCAGGACACCACTGACTGACATCCTGAGAGTTAACTTGCACCCACTGCAAGGGTCGCATGCTTCATGGTGGGATAACTGGGCTGGGGGGAGAAGGAGGTCCGGATATCAACCAAATACCACCAATGCTGGTCATGCACACACCTCAACATCAACATTGAAATGCATCAGGTTGGCAGGACAATGAGCCACACCAATATCAACCTCTGACTGTGACAACTTAGGACAATGCAATGTACAGGGCCGCATCCAGAGGTACAGACACAACTGTCATGTGTTTGAACCATTGATGCCTGCAGAAACATAACATACATTGTGTGTCTCTTCCAAAAACAGGTGATGATGGGGACACAGCAGCAGATGAGGAGGAGTCCCTGTCCCAGGCTCCGGTGGCCCCTGAGCTCTCTGGTGTGGAACAGCCTCTGCCCTCATCGGATGGCGAAGGCCAACCTGGCACCTCCGGTGTGAGTCATCATGCAGCTCCTGCAGGACCACCATCTGCACCCCCTGCACCCATTCCTCCAACATCTGCCAACACACAGACCACCCCCGCCAACACGGACAGACCAAGGACACTGAATGACAACAGCACAGGGACCCCAGCCCACCGTGAAGCAACGGACAACAACCCCAGTACCAACCCCCAAGGGGGCCTAGGGTCACCTGTGCGTGCCACCGCAGGTCCCGCACGTATGGCCAGGGGTGGTGGGAGGGGTGGTAGGCAGAAGTTGCTGTTTGCAGAGGGGTCTGGACTGCATGATGACCCACAACTGGCACGCATTGCTGATGCATACCAGAATAGCACCGGAGAGGTCAGCCAGGTAGTGGGTATCCTCAAAGACATTCAACAGCAGCAGGCTGCCCATCATGCCCGCTTGGACTCCCACATGTCCCGTGTGGAGACACACATGTCTGGCATGGAGTCCAAGTGGGACACATTGGAAGAACTGACAGCGGTGCAGAGGGACATATTGACATGCCTCCGCCAGATTAGCACCAACATGTCCACACCTCCCTGTGTACCCCCAACATCTGGTGCCGCAACAACTGCAACTGCCACAGGGAGGGAGGATGACTCTGGTGGAGAGTCCTCTGCACCGCAGCGGCCTGCATGTGAGGGTCCCCCCAGAAAGAAGAGGGGTCGTCCGAGGAAGGACAACTGAGAGGCCGATGGCCATGTACATCCCCCAGGAACCCAACACCTGTTCTGGAAATTCTCCTTTGTGTGCAAACTGTTCACCCTGTCGAATGCAACCCAACTCTCCCACATGACATGGGGAGTTTAAGTTGGACTAATGTATCAGATGACTGTGGACTTTGCTCAGGACATTTCTGCTACCAACACTTCAAACTCATCTGGGAACTTTGGATTCCAATCCCAATGTACAGCCCCCACCATCCTGTGCACTATCCTCACACATGTATGTAAATAAACTCACTAATACACCATACTTGCCTCTGTTGTGATTCCAACGTTGTTTTTGTCATGGAGATGATGATCTGCTAAATGACACTGTGCATGCTAACTGCTACAGCAAGTTCAACACCGTCATGTGAGTCATGGCGACGTGACACATATGAGGGAGACACACCACTAGGGCTACACAACACATAGACACCAGGGCCATCTGACTCATCACCTACACTGATGATGCCAGGAAATACAGTGGAATGCACAGACACCACACCTATTCAGAGTCTGTGTTAACTAGCCCACAGGTGCAGTAAGCAAATGTCAGTCAGATGTGTGACCACAGACAACGCACATCCCAAAGTGAAGCACAGGTTTATTACACATTTGCAACATGTTGTTTCCACTACAAATGCAAGGTAATCCCACGTGGCAGCGGCCACACAGTCAACAAGTGTAGAAGAAATAAAGTCCAGGGGTGTGTGGCACATCACCTGTAGGGAAACGACTGCTTCCACCCTGAAAGCTGAATCATGGTGTCGGGGGATCTGAGTTGACCAAATAACTCTGAAAGTACCCTGTGAAGGACAGACATGACACACAGTCAAAAGCACTGAAGAAAAGGACAGAACAGCAATACTCATGTCCAATACATGTCACAAGATACCTACACAAAACCAAGTTAGCATGTCAACACTGTTGGGTAGTACAGACTACCTGTAAGGACACATCGCTGCACGCATCCAGTCAAGTAGCACCTGGCCACACTCAAACAGCAACAGAGCACCACCAACACATATCATGCAAACTCACATCATTGACATGACATCTCTGGTACTCACATTCAGCTGAAGAAGTTGGTGATGAGCTGTGTGTGGACATCACCCTCATCATCATCATCATCACTGGCATTGTGGCCCAGGCCAGGATTCTCCACAGGTGGCGGATGTTGGTCATCGTCATCCAGGATGAGAGGCAACTCCTTCCGCACTGCCAGGTTGTGTAGCATGCAGCAGACGATGACAATCTTGCACACCTTTGCTGGGGAATATGGGAGGGCCCCTCCTGTCTTGTCTAGGCAGCAAAAGCGGCTCTTCAGGAGACCAAATGTCCGCTCAATCACTCTCCTGGTCCGACCATGTGCCTCATTGTAGCGCATCTGGGCTGGTGTCACAGGGTTCCTGAGGGGTGTCAGCAACCACGGCATGTTGGGGTATCCAGAGTCACCTACATACAGACAATTGCACATTAGCTGAGTTGGAAAAGAGGGTGGAATACAACATTGCAGAACACACACAATGGTACAAAGTCAGTACACACCGACAAGCCAGGCACGCTGGTTCTGCATCTGTGACATCATCCTCGGGATGCGACTACTCCTCATCACGTAGGCATCGTGTGCAGAACCGGGGAAACGGGCACACACATGTGAGATGCTCATATCTGCCAGACATACCACCAGAGCATTGATAGAATGGTAATGTTTCCTGTTCCTGTATGCCTGCTCATGTGCCTGTGGTGGTACCAAAGCCACATGTGTCCCATCAATGGAGCCAATGACATGTGGCATCCTCCCCAGGGCATAGAAGTCACTATTGACATCAGTGAGTTGTTGACGTTTAGGGAAATAGATGTACTGGTTCAGGTATCTCAACATTGCCTCCAAAACATCGCGTAGCACACGGCTGAACATGGTCTGTGACATCCCACCAGCAGACGCCACAGTGTGTTGAAAGGTACCAGTGGCAAAGAAGTGTAGGGCTGCCATCACCTTCACCTTGGGGGTCAGCGCTGTAGGGTATGGCCGGCCAGGTTGCAAATGTGGGGCCAACCGCACCGCCAATTCCTCAATCAGCGGCCTGTTGAAGCGGTACCGTCGGATGCAGTCACGTTCAACCATGGTTGCAAGGTCAGGGAATGGTCTATAGACAGCTGGTGCCCTGCAGTGCATAGGTGAAGAAAGAAAGATTGTCAGTCACCCCACATATGTGGCATTGACCATACTCAATATCACATGATACATCATTATGAGACACAAGTACCTGATGTGTGTGCCGTTCTGTATGGACATATATGGCACCTACAGGGCCAACATCTAACATCACAGTTCAACATGTGTTGACAACAAGTTCCAGGTTGTGCTATGGGAAATCATTAGGCTGTGTCACAGTACCCATGTACTGCTGTCACATTCCAAACACACACCACAGTGACATGTGAGGACAGATGTGCCACAGGCATCACAGCTCATTGACAGGTAGATTCCCAGGGACCCTGTATTGCCACATGGACACTGGCATGACATGGCGTATCATGTACACGTCAGCAAAACAACCATGACTCCCACAGGTAGTGGCCCCTGTTGCCTCTGCAGGACAGACATGGACGTCTGTGACACACACACGCAAAACATCAAAGTCCATGCACAAACAACGTGGATGTGGAGACTGTCTCCCATTGTGCACATGGAATCAGAGACATCGGAAACACAACATGCACACAGACTGTGGAGGGCCATCACTATTGTGGCAATGGGTCACCCTGTGACGTACATACCTTCCCACATGGGACTCAGGGTGTATGTGACATGACATACACAACCTGGAAATGTGACCATGCCACATGCTCTGAACTGAACAGTTGCACATCACAGTGGTCATGTGCACAACACACAAAGGATTCTGTCCCCATGAACACGTGCACAGCCTGGGAGTGGCTGCCCCCAAGTGCCACCAAAAAAACTACATGTTGACCCCCATACACACACAGGTAATGCAGCCTTACATGCCTTAGGATACAGTGTGGACAGGCTGTGGTGTTGTAGGTGTGCCCCTGAGTCCCTGGCAAGTAAATGTGGCTGGCATACGTTCACCAGTGACAACCATGGTGACATATGCGAGTGACTTGTACAGGGACGCGTCCTACAGCAATGGACCGATCCGTGTGCACGCATTGGCCATTGCATATGATGTGGACGGATGCGTGTTGTCATCCGAAATACGCGTTGTACAGCAATGGACCGATCGGTGTGCACGCATTGGCCATTGCATATGATGTGGACGGATGCGTGTTGTCATCCGAAATACGCGTTGTACAGCAATGGACCGATCGATGTGCACGCATTGGCCATTGCATATGATGTGGACGGATACGTGTTGTCATCCGAAATACGCGTTGTACAGCAATGGACGGATCGGTGTGCACGCATTGGCCATTGCATATGATGTGGACGGATGCGTGTTGTCATCCGAAATACGTGTTGTACAGCAATGGACCGATCGGTGCGCACGCTTTGGCCATTGCATATGATGTGGACGGATGCGTGTTGTTTTTCGAAATACGCGTCGTACAGCAATGTTCTGATCGGTGCGCACGCATTGGCTATGGCCTGACATGGTAACGGACGCGTTTTCGAAGCTTTAACGAGTCGGATGCAGTGAATTCAGTTGGCCAGCCACAACAATGTTGCAAATTCATGGGTGTCATGAAGTTGAACTTTTGAAGGATGCTGTGGGCATGTATAAGTGGTGCAATTCCATGGATTGGCCAGATTCAGAAGATGCAAACGACTTGGACCTATCACTTTGGACACATGGGGCAGTATCTGCCTCTGCAGCACACATATAATGCTGGCTGTTCCCCTGAGAGCTCACTTGGCTGCACTACATGCTCCAGGACGACATCTGCCACCACCACTGCTGCTGTCTCTGCATCCTCTGGCTACTGCAATGGCACGTACTGTGGATAGAGCCCCAGCCTTCAGCACTGAGGAGAACCAGGCCCTGCTGGACAGCCTCCTTCCACAGTACAGCAAGCTGTATGGGAAACCAGGGGAGCAGGTGAGTGTGCTGTCCACTGCCTTACTAATTGTGCATGTTGTCTGACTAGCAAGACTTACAGTGTGTACACCAGTGGCTAGCATGCTCACTGAGTAGTTGTCACCCCCCAAAGTGTGTAGTCACATGCACTGAACAGGTATAGTGCAGTAACAGTGCATTCCAACAAGGTTTGACGTCCCAGGCAATGATACCATTTAGTAACTGCTGGCAAACTATTCATAGCCATAGTTGCACTACCTGTGTACATCATATGCCCCTGTGATTGAGACATGTATATCCAACTGTGTGATGCACGGAAATGTTGCTTGTGTAGTAATGGCCTTTTCACTTTGTCATCCTCACAGGTTGATGCCCAACAGAAGCAGGAGATCTGGCTGACCATCGTCCGGGCAGTACGATCCGTGGGGGTCTACAGGCACAGGATCCGCAACTGCCAGAAGAGGTGGCAGGACCTTCGTGGCTGGACCCGGAGGATCGCAAGGGTCCAGCTGAAGCTGTCGCCTCCTCGCAGGAGGGGCGGACACCGGACCCTGACCCCCCACATGCTCCGGATCCTGGTGGTGGTATTCCCTGACCTGGATGGGCAGCTGAAGGCCAGACAGCAGCAAGGAGGGGGTAAGTGCTAGCCTTAACTGTGTACTTTGACTAACATGCTCTATGCACTCCTTTAGCCTGGTTCCACTTCCACAGTACAACTGTCATGTCGTCCTGGACTCATGTCCCTCACTTGTGTCATGCCCCCTCCTCATCTGATACACAGGTGTGGCCCTTACAGTCTGTGACTTAGGTCACTTGGGTACTGTGTACTTGCAGTTACCTGTTGTTCAAGTTGGGGACAGCATCAGTTACAGGAACTTTGTGGTGGGCTGCATGGGTGGTACAATTGCTCACAATGCCTGTGATCTGACATGTACTCTGGGGTATGGCTTTAATATGTGTTCCAATTGCTGCTCTGACTCACCACATGTCTGGGGTATGTGCCACACACCCATGCTGCTGCAGAGACCAAGGTAGGAGCCTCAGAAGTATGTACATCATGTGTGTGACACATGCATAGCCACCTGCCTAGTGTTCAGGGTAATACCATGTTGCACATGGACCAGGACTGTAATGCCTACTCCGTACATCGAAGGCACTCTGTTCTCCCACTCCCGTGTGTCAGCATACATATTGGGCATTGTGAAGAGTGCACTCAGGTGTATGCCTCTGTGTCACCGTGGTGTGGCCTTGCTTTTGGACTCCTGGAGTGTTTAACAATTTGGGGTGGCCAGCCATCTGAGTTGTGACTATGGGATCTGCACATAGGTTAATGCATAGGTCTCTGATCCCTTGACTGTGCACAATGTTGCATGAAACATTGAGGTGCAGGCAGCTTTGGTTCATTCTCATCAGACGGTGAGGTGCTCATGTGTATGGATTTGTGTTTGCAGTCACTCAAATGTCTCATTTGATTGACGTGGGATCATCTCAGTCCTCATGATGTGGGTGGCCAGGGGTGCACATGTGCACCTGTCAGCTACAGGGCTTACATTCCAAAAACTTCCATGATTGTGACACAGTGCAGACTGGTGTTGTGTGTATGCACTGCCCCTGTGACAGGAGACAGTTATGACTGACTTGCCAGACAGGCCTGTGCCATGACATTCCAATCGCAAAGGGTGATCCAGCAGTGGTGTGATATGTCCTGCATGCACACCATTGTCGCATTGTCTATCAGGACATGAGGACATCATTGTGTCTGGTGATGGAAGCAAAACCCGCATATCAACAGAGACTTTGCCCATCACTTTTCCTGACACATGTACCGAGTCAGTGGCAGGAGATGGCATGTGTTTGGAGTGACACATTTCCATATGTTCTCTTGGATGTCCAACAACTGTGTATGTGGTGCATGTGCACACATATGATTAGTCGCATACAACAGGCAGCAGACAGATGGGTGCATGGACAGGTAGGATATGTGTGGCATGACTGACTGTCAGGCAGAAAATGGGCTTCTTCAAATCAGTGTCAGCACTTATTGCAATGTCTAGCAAATGATGGCAGGGCTTGCTCTGTGATGTGCTGTACTTACTGTGGTGTGTGTGGTCAGTACAGGTGACTAATGTTGCTCTGTTTATCCTGATTGTTTGCAGATACATCCACAGCCACAGGAGGAGACAGCTCCATGGACCAAGAGGAGCGGCAGAGCCAGACTGGGTCCACTGTAGGGGAGAGCGAGGGACCCAGTGGCACGGAGGGTGAGGGGAGCCACACTGAGGAGACCTCAGCTACGACCACCTCGGCTGGGGAAAACAGCACTTCCAGTGAGGACTCCCTTGTGGAGGCGGCTGTCAGCAGACCAGAGGCAACGTCAAGCAAGTCTGTCCCCGCCACCACCACCATCTCCACCCTCCCATCTGCTCCCATCCTACATGTCCGTGGAGGCTCCCGTGTAGGGAAGCGTGTCTCCTTCATGCCAGGCACCGCATCCCCTGCCTCTGTCCCCCCTGCTGCCCTGAGTGTGGAGTCTGTGGACTTGCTGAAACAGATCCATGTAGGGCAGACATCAATGCTGAGTGTCCTCCATGCACACACGGGTCTGTTGACACAACTGGTGTCATTCATGGAGGGCATGTCATCTGGCATGTCTGCCCTACATCGGACCAATCAGTCCATGGCCTCCTCACTGACGGCAGCAGTGTCCCTCCTGCAACAGTCCCTCACCCCTCCTACCTCTGCCCCATCCACAATCCCCAGCACCCTACCTGTCCCAAGCACACACACACCGGCACCGGCACGCACCAGCACAGACACAAGCAGCACACAGACACACAAGCCAAAATCCAGACGCACATGCACGCACAGTCAGGGGACTGATACCTCACTCACAGGGGATGGGGCCCAGACACACACACACGCATCCACGAGCACTCCGGAGTCCTCAGATACCTCTCCCTCCAAAACCCCTTCCCTTGCCTCACCTGCAACCCCCCCCTCTCAGAAGCTCTTCCTCTGTGAGGTTGGCCTCTTCCCCACAGATACATCTGACACGAAGTCCAGGCGGAAGAGGCGACCACCACACACAGAGGGGAGTGCCCCTCACACCCGGACACCCTCCCCCAGGCACAGGCAGACTGAGGACCCCATTCGAAAGTCCCCCGGACCAGGAAGGGCAAGACCCCACCACCACCACCACGCAGCTCCACCACACAGTCTCTCTCCTCCATCCCCCAGGCCACCACTCCACAGGTTCCCCCGCCACACCCTGCCCCAGGTTCCCCCACACACCAATACCGCATCCCCAAACTGCTTAGGCCCTCCCCCCTACCACTTGCTCTTCCACCCCCAAACCAGACCCCCAAACCAGACGCTCTGCCTGTTTGTGCCACTGGTGTGGAGACCGGGTCCCCCCCTCTGTCCTGCCCATCTCATCTGCCCTCCCTTGGAGTTATGCACTGCAGTGGAGTCCACAACCACCCCGTCTGACTCAGGCACTGCAGTGGGGACCCAGTCCACTCCATCTGACTGGCCCACTGCAGTGGTTGCAGCACCCACACCATCTGACTTGTGCCCTACAGTGGTGCCGGCCCCCACTGAGTCAGACACCTCCACTGCAGTTGCCGGTGACACTCCTGCACCCACCACCCCTTCACTGCCTCCTTCTGGCATCCCCTGATCCTGTCCCTGCAGTGCCTGGCCTGGCCCTTGCATGCCCCTCCGAGGGGGATGTCCCCTGTCCATACCAGTGCAGGCAAGCAATGGGTGACAAGTTGTCACATATCACCCTGTTGGGACTGTGTATTTGGACTGGCCATTTCCTTGGTTTCTTTTGGACTTAAAATTTTAGTTTAACATTTGCTGAATAAAGCCTCTTTTTGTTTACTTGTGGTTTTTCTTTGGATGTACATGATGTAGATGAGTATCATCATGCATTTGCAGTTGTAATAGTGTTCAGATCTGGAAAATGAAGTGTTGCTGTGATGGACTCCATGTGGTCCATGGGATATGTGTCCTAATGTAGTCTGGATCTATAGCATCCTTTGCTGCAGTCTGAGGGTGTAATGTTCAGCATTTTTGACACAGGGATGTACGTTTTGCATTTGTAAATTAACATCTTTGGCTTACACTGATGCACATCTGGTGGGCTTACCACTGTTCAATGTTTCTATTTCCCTGACTGTGTGCCCATCTCCACTGGACATGCAGTTTAGCACATCAATGTTGAAGGACTCATCTGTGTATACAGTGCAACTTGATTGACACGTGTTTTGGGTGTATGCAGATGACTGATGTGACACTCCCGTACCCAGGCTGATGTGAGCAGAGCCTTCAGTGTGTTGTAGTTGTTGACTCACTGACCGAGTGTTCTGCTGACATGTTTGAGTCGTGCACAGACAAGGTTTGGCACAGCGGGCCTTCCACAGGAGTGGAGTGCCCTCATGGCAGTGTGTAATCCCATGACATTGCCTGGGCCCATGTTGTGTGTTGTGTGAGCATGTCTGTGTGTGTTCCCTTCCCTTTTCCTACACAGGCTGTGTCCCTAGGGATGTTCCTGTTTGTGATGCTTGCTGAGTTGTCCTGTGCTCATTAAGCATCTTGGACCTGGTTTCTCCGGGATGTGGGTGCATGGCAAACTAATGTTCATCAGGTTGTCATCCCTAGTTGTCTTTGTTGTCAGGGCTGGGGATGTGGGCAAACGCAGATGGGACACAGTCAGGATTCCCCTTGGCACTTGTTGGTTACACAAGTCATGTAATTTACAGTTTGTGGTAGCTTTCAGTGATTGTGACACGTTGTGTGTGTGACTGCTGCCACTCCTCAGGGTCCGAGCTGCAATGTTGGAAGTTGTCTATGTGTGTTCTTTGTGGGTCACCTTGGCTTCTTCATTGGTGTGTGACTGTGGCCGGGATCCCATTGATTGGGGTGGATTTCACGTCATGCCCATGTACGGCGTACTGTGCAGTGTGTCAGACATTCACGAGTCTTGTTGACTGGCCATGTGTGATGGGTTTCTGCACCTTAGTTCCCACCACCACCCCTGGTATTGTCATGGGTGCATGTGCAATGTCACCAGTCCATGTGAGCTTCACTGCTGCACATTGGTGGAGATCAAGGTGTGTGGTGTTGAGTGTGTGCAAATGTGAGTTGTTGCACGGCTAGACCCCTACCTCCATATTGGCCTTGGCTGACAGGCCGTGCTGATTGATTTGTGCTTGTGTAGGTGTGATGGTAGTTAGTTGCTCAGGACACATGGCTGTGGTTCACAGTGTGAACAACATCTACCTTTGTCATCACAGTGGGATTATCATGCAGGCTAGTGTCACCACAATGTGGGGTCCCTGGGGGTAGTGCTGTGGTGGGTCTGTCTCTTGCTGTGTTAGTTGCTGTTCCTACAAGCTTGTGTGACATGTGTAATTTGGGCTCCCTCTCATCTAACAATGCCTGAATGCCCACATAGGGGAATCCGATCCATGAGTTACTTTTGTGTGGCACTGTATACACATCTGTGTAATTGGGATTCAGGCCTCCTCATGTGTTGTGTGGTTGCCGGGGGACACTGGCACCCCCCCCATCACCTGTTGTGTTTGATATGCAGTGTGAGGCTGCCTGTTTGTGTTTGTGCATCTGCACCACTGCATTGGCATATCTTTAGTGTGCCATTGGCTGTATGTTGTTTGGTGGATTTCCCCTGCTGTCCCTGGGACTCCTAGGTCATCAGTCAGCACAATAATCATGGTTTGTATGTCCCATTGCTGCCATGGTATGGTATTTGTTCACCTCACATCTACAGTCTCCACAGGATATCTACATTTGTGTGTCCATTGGTGCAGATATGTGGGTCTGCATTATGATGGTCACTTCTGTCATTGTGTAATTGATAAATGTTGACAATGTCAGCCCCCATGGGTGATGTTTGTCTGCACATGGCCAAAGGTATGTTTTATTTGCACTGCACTGTTTGCCTCACCCAATCTATGTTGCTATGGGACACAAGCACTACTTTGCCACTGATGTGTTTGTTGTTGTGTGACCAGGAATCATCCATGCTGTTTGGCAGTTGCAGCTTTTTCCATGACAACACTTACCTTTTGGTCACTGTGATGATGGGGGTTTAGACCCCATTGCCACAATGTTCAAAATATGCTTCAGCTATGGACCCCACACTTACATTTTGGTCACTGTGATGATGGGGGTTTAGACCCCATTGCCACGATGTTCAAAATGTGCTTCAGCTATGGACCCCACACTTACCTTTTGGTCACTGTGATGATGGGGGTTTAGACCCCATTGCCACAAAGTTCAATTGGGCTTCAGCTATGCACCCCACACTTACCTTTTGGTCACTGTGATGATGGGGGTTTAGACCCCATTGCCACAATGTTCAAAATGTGCTTCAGTTATGGACCCCACACTTACATTTTGGTCACTGTGATGATGGGGGTTTAGACCCCATTCCCACAGTGGTCATGGTTTGCTTGCATTGTGGAGGCCACACACATTTATGTGTGACACATGTGATTGGGGGTCATATTGTATGTTCAATGTCATGTTCAGTGTTGTAGGCATTTGACACAGACTACACACTCTTGTTGTTGGGGGGATGTCTTTTTCTGACATTCCTTATGTTGGAGTATGCTGGTTGTGTCATGCATTACCCGTCCTATGAGTAGGGGTGGTGGTAGTGGTAGGCATCCATCCCCCTATGAGTGGGGATGGTAGTGGTGACAGGCATCCAGGCCCACATGAGATGGGGTGGTGGTAGTGGTAGGCATCCAGGCCCCTATGAGTAGGGTGGTGGTAGTGGTAGGCATCCATCCCCCTATGAGTGGGGATGGTAGTAGTGACAGGCATCCAGGCCCCCATGAGTTGGGGTGGTGGTAGTGGTAGGCATCCTTCCCCCTATGAGTGGGGATGGTAGTAGTGACAGGCATCCAGGCCCCCATGAGTAGGGGTGGTGGTAGTGGTAGGCATCCATCCCCCTATGAGTGGGGATGGTAGTAGTGACAGGCATCCAGGCCCCCATGAGTAGGGGTGGTGGCAGTGGTAGGCATCCATCCCCCTATGAGTGGGGATGGTAGTAGTGACAGGCATCCAGGCCCACATGAGTAGGGGTGGTGGTAGTGGTAGGCATCCAGGCCCCCATGAGTAGGGGTGGTGGTAGTGGTAGGCATCCAGGCCCACATGAGTAGGGTGGTGGTAGTGGTAGGCATCCATCCCCCTATGAGTGGGGATGGTAGTAGTGACAGGCATCCAGGCCCACATGAGTAGGGGTGGTGGTAGTAGTAGGCATCCAGGCCCCCATGAGTAGGGGTGGTGGTAGTGATAGGCATCCAGGCCCCCATGAGTAGGGGTGGTGGTAGTGGTAGGCATCCAGGCCCCCATGAGTAGGGTGGTGGTAGTGGTAGGCATCCATCCCCCTATGAGTGGGGGTGGTAGTAGTGACAGGCATGCAGGCCCCCATGAGTAAGGGTGGTGGTAGTGGTAGGCATCCATCCCCCTATGAGTGGGGATGGTAATAGTGACAGGCATCCAGGCCCCCATGAGTAGGGGTGGTGGTAGTGGTAGGCATCCATCCCCCTATGAGTGGGGATGGTATTAGTGACAGGCATCCAGGCCCACATGAGATGGGGTGGTGGTAGTGGTAGGCATCCAGGCCCCCATGAGTAGGGGTGGTGGTAGTGGTAGGCATCCAGGCCCCCATGAGTAGGGTGGTGGTAGTGGTAGGCATCCATCCCCCTATGAGTGGGGATGGTAGTAGTGACAGGCATCCAGGCCCACATGAGTAGTGGTGGTGGTAGTGGTAGGCATCCAGGCCCCCATGAGTAGGAGTGGTGGTAGTGGTAGGCATCCAGGCCCCCATGAGTAGGGGTGGTGGTAGTGGTAGGCATCCAGGCCCACATGAGTAGGGGTGGTGGTAGTGGTAGGCATCCAGGCCCCCATGAGTAGGGGTGGTGGTAGTGGTAGGCATCCATCCCCCTATGAGTGGGGATGGTAGTAGTGACAGGCATCCAGGCCCCCATGAGTAGGGGTGGTGGTAGTGGTAGGCATCCATCCCCTATGAGTGGGGATGGTAGTAGTGACAGGCATCCAGGCCCACATGAGTTGGGGTGGTGGTGATGGTAGCCATCAGGCCCCTATGGGTGTGTATGGCATTGGTGATAGCCATCCTGCCCCTATGGTTCGGCTGTTGCTAGTGTACGTAATTTCTGCATCCCTATGTGTGTGTGACATATGTCGGGTACGTGTCGTTTGTTTGTGTAGTGGGTGTTTGACTTACCGTCTGCGCCGTACGCGTCCGTACCGGTTCCGGTAATAGATGTAGAGTATTGGTAGGACCTGCGCGATGGGATTCATGGTTGGGTCGTCTCGTTCGGGTTTCTCGTGGCTTCGCCTCGAACTCGTCGCTGGCTTGTTCGTCTCGTAGCCGTGGATCGTCTTGTGGCGTGAATCGGAGCTTATGTGCAGCTCTCCCGGATGCTCTGACGTGCCGGACGTAGCAACGGGTTTGGCGCGTACGGAAGGCGCATCGTACTAGTCCGGCCGGAAGGTGCTGTATATTTGGTTCCGTGCGACTCGATTCGGCGTTTACGGATCCGGCTCGGGCGGGGAACAGGAGCTGGAATGGGTACGTATGGCTGGGTCGGAATCTGAGCAGTTATGCGCATCGTACTTGCTCATTCGGACGACTGTTCGAATCGGTTGGGAAACACGTGTTCGGCTTGGATTTTTTCCGGACGAATAGTGTTAAGTGCGCTTCCGGCCGAGATCGGAATCGGCCCCTAAGCCTGAAGGCTGCTCTCCACAGCTACCACTTGGATAGCTTTCTAAGGTTATCTTTGACCTCTTAAATCACCATAAGGGTTGTTTAGACTGGTGCAAGGTACCCACTTTAATTAGTGGACAGCATATACCAGGCCAACTTCTCACAAGGTAGATAAAAGAATGTCTTCACAACTGTGTAGTTTACTTGAAGAATTAACAAGTGATAGAAGTATTATACATTCTGCTACTGGAATAAGAAAACTCACTGATGACTGTACTGGATCAGTAGTATTCTCTCAAAATCTTTAGCAGGATGTCAAAGATTTTCTAATGGTAATGCTAGGACTATTAGATGAAGAAGATGTGAATATCAATGAATTATTTAGTTTATCCCATAAATGGACCCATATCTGTGAAGATTGTGAATTTACGTCTCCACTGAAATCAATTAAGAATGATTCCCCTACTTGACATTACCAGATTGTGAAGCTGTGCCGTTTGAAAATTTAACTACAAATGCCCATCAAGATATGACGTGTTAGCTTCAATACTTGTTCACTTTCAACAGTGCTTTGTATGAAAACTCGTCAGGAAACAGTGGGAAAAAACAATTAATGGATTGTAAAAAAAACCAAAAAACTGTGCACAGTAGATCATTATAACTATGTCATACTGTTCACTGTACTCACTACCAGTTTTTTAATTCTGGCTTGCTGATAGCTTACTACCTTAATGAAAATAACTGTAGGGTAAAATTGTTTCTGATATTATTATATCTGGTACAAAAGGTCCAACAATTATGAAGCAGTCTTCATTTTTGCATATCCTTTTGTAAACATCTCTGTTAGGCCAAATGATGTCTAAACTGTTCTTAGTCCATGTATGAAAAACATAACCCATAGTACAATGTAGAAGTTGCTGTAGCAGAAATAAAAGGGGACTTTATTTAGAGACTTTTACATGCAACTTAACTCTACTGGTATTATAGTACCTCCATTTACTTTTTATCTGTAGTAACACAATGTAGTCCTCAAATATTTATAAATTCCTTTCCCCTCAGTTAAAAAGAGTCCTTCATTTCTAACAGCTTGCTGTAGACAATACCCCGAATAGGCCGAATAATGTCCCAGAAACACATAATCCATATACAAATCAACACAATACCACATTTTCTTATCTTGAATTCTCCTTAGAACTTTGGTTCTAGAAACAGCAGATATGAGTTTGGTAACTTTTTGTGTAGTCGCGATTTGAATGTCACTTGTATGTCCTTGCACTCTGTCCATACTGTTTGACATCGTAAATATATTGTGTAGTGTCCAGAGGGTATATTAACTCCTTCATGAAATATGATTGCTATAGTTGTGAAAGTTCTTTTTGAGATGGAAATTTGTGCAGCTCTAAAGTTTGTAATTTTAGTTCCTAACTTTGGGGGTCATTACGATGGCGTGGAGACCGCCACCGACAGACTGTCAGTGGCGGTCTCCGCGCCATTTGAACCACCTTCTCTGCCCACCACATTAGGATGGCGGGCTGTGTGATGGCAGTCAGTAACAGAGACCGACATGCATCCGACGGGCTCCTTGAGTCCGCAGGTGCGGCAGAGGGGCTCGTAGTCCCTACAATGGTGGGGGTGCTTACCAGGCACTGCCATAGTGATTACAATGTCCCTTTCTGCCCGCCTGTTCATGGCGGGTTAACCCTCCATGAACAAGCCATTGAAATAAGACTTTGGGAGCCCGTTGCGGGCCCCCCTTACTTCCTGGCCCCCAGACACGGGACCTGGGGGCACCTATGATGCCCCCCTACACATCCCTTCACCATGTGGCAGGCACCCCAATTGATGAAGGGTAACTCCTTTAACATTATGAGCAGCCAAGCCTGTTGGTGCAATGACTACACACAACAAATTGTACTCTTTTCTCTTGTATAGGTAACTTGTCAGTACTTTAATCAAGAAGCTTTTTCCACTTCCTGCTTGACCACTTATGTAAAATAGAACTGGTTTATATGTAGAACAAGCAAACTTTTTATTCTCATGGAGAAAACCATGTTCTATTTTAACTTTCACCTTTTCAAAAATGTTTTTTTGATCTGCATTCAATTGCTGTATTAGTAGTTCTAGATCCACAGTTTCTGTCTTACTTGCTGCATTGCATTCTCCACCTCATTCATAGCTATTGTAGCTTCATTTTCAATGATTGGCTGTCTTAGAGAATCTTGACTTCCAGGTGTTGAACTTTAACTGCTCTGAGAATTCTCTCTTGCTATCTCAACAGTGATTGTTTCTTCTTGTTCAATTTCATCTCTCAACATTTGAAGATACACTGGAAACACAGAGCACTCAATGCTGTCTTTCACAGCATTGAAAGTGTCTTCATAACAGTCAAATTCTCCAAGTAGCTCACTTTCAGTTCGCCATGGCATAAACAACTGTAAGAAGGCTAAATAGAAAAACTCTCTTTTGTGTAGAGTTTGGCAACTTAGCTTTTGATGGTTAATTACATTTCCTTTGTTATGTCTCACCAAACATCCTTTAAATCCAGCCACAGCAAATTTACCTTCATTTATGATTTCACTGACATTACTTCTGAAAGTATAATGTTGAAGTATTTCATAAAGACACATCCTTTCCGGATTATGACTTCTTCTTGGATAGTACGTATCCAGCATGTTACTCTTCAGAATATCTGTACTGTGTGGCTCAAATTTTGCAAGATATTGAATTTCAGGAAAATAATTCAGTACTCTGTTACAAGTATTAGCAAGCCCTAAACGCACTAGATGTAGAAAACAAACTAGCTAAGTTTAACCGGTCTACACATTCATAGGAGCCTATCTCTCTGTGAGAAAGCATTTTCAAACTAAAACTGTACAATTTCTTCATAAGACTCTTTTCTGCTGAAATCTCCTCCCACATCTCTTTCATCTCAATTTTCTCAGACGTTGTTATATAAGATGTAACATACTGAGCAACAGCAATTGAGTTGTCTGCAACAAACATCACATCCATGTTTGCAATCCAAATCTTCAGAATCACAGGGTTGTGTCATTAATGTTCTTGGAGGCCTCTGTTCTTCTTAGGTTGTATCCTTGTAAGTGTATGTCTGACTGCAGACAAAAAGCTGCTGACGATATGTCATTTTAATCCAAAACGACATCTTGTATAAAATTTCCCTTTGCTCTGCATCTTTGCTGATAGTATTTTGCGCCTCTATGATTTTGAAATCGTAGAATATGTTGTCTTAAAATGTTGTCACTGCTCTCCTTTGGGATGGAGCAAGTTACATACTGCTCAAGAAAAGACAACACAGACTCCACACTGTCTGTTCTAAAATTTGGGGCATCTTTTCCCCACAGCAGCATGTGAATATGGGGAGCATCTCTGGCTTGGTACTCTTTACACCAAAAGAACTCACTCACTTCACAAAGAGGAGGTTGTGTTTTGTTCAAGATGAAAGCCGTCATTACTTGAAATCTGTGATTAAAATATCTGCAAACATTTGCAGGGTCTAATGAGCACAATTCTCCTGGTATCTTCAGATGAATGTCTTTTATATTTGAATTTGCTTCCTGCAAGAATTCTAGCAGGTCATCCCAAGCATATTCAGCACAACTCAGCATCAGGAACCAAGTAGGTGCTCCAAGGTTCCTTAACATGCACTTGAGTTCACCATGATGCCGATACCAATATTCATTAGTCCCACGCTGACATGCCATTAGGTTTATTAAATTGTATTCCATGTGCTCATCTTTTCTTTGAACTTTTTCCAAAAGTTCTCTTGCTGCTATATTATGCAAATTAACTCCTTTTTTTTTAATATGATTCACAGCATATGAGAGGCCAGACAAGTCACACTCAAATAATAGGTGAATTATATTCGGAATACACTGATGAAATCTAGGGTCTTCTGAATAAAGTCTACTACATCTATACTCAGCTGCAGGTATTTGCACAGGCCGCTCATCATAACTGGCACTTACTCCAGTAGGAAAAAGAAGTGGGAAATATCGAGCTTCGAAACGTTTTTCCCAAACACTTAATGAAGCTCTTTTTGCTTCCTTCTTTTGAAACAGCTCAATGGCATCACCAATAACCTCCTTAAAATGCAAAGGGTGGATGCTATAATCTTCATACATTTCTTCTGTCCTGGACTGATCCAACTTCTCAATCTGACCTGTTGATGGAAATGTCTGATCCTCCATATATATGATATCTTGCAGGCTTTCCACATTTCTATAGTAAACATTGTTTTGTACCAGATATAAAGTTGCTGTTTTAACTTTGGTAACATTTACTAACTCCTGCCATATCTTCTTTTTCTTGGTAGGCACACCATTTACAAGAATTACTAGTCCTTCCTCTAAATCTAGATCTACCCCTACCGTTTCAATGTTTTTCTTTACATAAAAATGGCAAATACACTACTCTGCCTTTTAGACCTTTCTGCAGCTATGTTGGGGGTAACTTGCCCGTCTTTGGTTCCATACATACTATAGCCTGAAATGGATGTGAAGTTTGGATAAAAAAGGACTCATAAATATTTAAACCCTAGAAGTGCTTCTGGAATGGGAACCAGTTATAACTTGTTATGCACAGCTCTAGCAGGTCTTTTATTATCTTCTAATTTATTGTTGCTGTACTCACATATAACTTGCTGTGTAGACAAGTGAAATCTTTTTCTACAGATAAGTACAGTGCAAACATTTGCCAGTTATCATTGTTCTCTATTTCACTTTTTAAATATAAGTCAACAGTCCGCATTTAATTCTTGTAGTTAGTGCGTCAACAGCATACACAAACATACTCTGGTTTTTCTGCACATACTGTCTTACATTTTATAATCACTTTTTCAAAACTATGAACTGCAGTACCTGTGTCCTGTTCTACAATTCCTCCTGTTATCAACTCTTCAATTTCCCTACAGTCCTGTTCTGGACCAAAGAAACAAAACATTACAAACCTTTTCCACCTCTGCCACAGTACCATGCAAAAGTGTCCTTTTCATTTCTCCTAAACATAAAGCAGTAGTTTTTACATAATACAGTCTCCTAACTAAAGTTTGCATTGTTGAGTGGTGTACAGGTAACATACTAAAATGATGAAATGTTATTTGGCACACTTTCTTTGATAAACAAGCTAGTGAGTGTCCCTGAAAATTTGTATGCATTCTCAGCTTGCAAGGATACAAACCTTGTAAAGTACTTATTTTGTGTTTTAAACTTCACCTTGGAAATATGAGTTAACCCTGGGCGTAGTTCGTGGAGTTTTGCTACGCGGAATTCCACGAAGTTACAAAAAAACTCTGCGAAGTTACGCGAGTAGCGGAGTGCAGTGCGAACTGCAGTTTGTGCCGGTATTCCTGCCGCTCGGGTACAAATTCTACCCGAGCGGCAGCTCGCGAACTTACAGTTCGCGATCGCGAGTGGGGAAAAAACCCTGCTGCACATCGCGAAGCGGAGTTTTCTGCACTCCGCGAGCTCCGCGGAGTGCAGAAAACTCCGCAAACTCCGCGAACGGAGCGAAGTTCACAGCCCAGGCCAAATATGAGTAGGAATTTCCTTAATATATCAATGGATTGCTGTCTAATACTACAATACTACTACAATTCCATTTGTATACAGGGACCTAACTACGCCTCCCTTGTACTTCTTCTGCAATAACTTCTTCTGCATTTTAGGGTACAATAACCTTTTTTCCTATAGGACTGCCATTCTTCATTTCACTACATCGTCTGCTTTCATCAATAGCATGAACTAATCTGTTATCCTGAAAATAGCTTTCTTCATTAAAGAAAGGCTCTGTTCTAGAAGTATGTATCCATTCTCCACTAAAAACTGTACAAAAGTTACTTCCATTCACTAATCTTTTCTTCTGGTTTTGTCTCTTCCTGCACAACACTATTTTGTCAAGAGTCTTCATTCTATTTAGAATCAAAATGAAAAGCTTCCTCTTCAAAGCAAAAGCCTTATCAACTACTCTCTCAACTAGTCTCTCTTTCAGTGCCTCTCTCCTTTCTCTGTACTTCTTCATAGTTCTCTGTAGATTTATAACCACTCTACTACGAAACATTCTGGCTCTGATTTCCTTAAACTGCTTCTGTCTCCTGGTTAAGGTGCGTCCATGTCTTTTACAATCTTTTCTGTTCTTGCAATGTACACTTTGTCCACTCTTATTGCTTCTCATAGTCATAATTTCATTTTCTTCATTTTGTATTTTATTGCAAGTGCATATACTTTTAAGAAATGACTTTGTCCTCTTACCAGTAGCTCTTTTTCCTTTTAACACTTTTTCTGCATTTTGCCCCTTTTGTAACTCATTTCTGCTAACATACTGTAGCTGCTTCTGTTGCTTTTTTGTCCGAACTTTTGTAGGCATTGCAACTGTGTGTAGTTATGTAGATATTGTTCTGTAAAAATAACAAGTATATTTAAATTTTTACCCTAGCCAATCTACCAACTATTTTACTACTAACTTACACATAATACTAAAACAGTTTTCATGTTATGTCGCAGTTCAAAATCTACAGATGAACCTCGAAATATTACTACATGCACTTACTTCAATATAATAAACACAGGTCAAAACACAAAACTTTATTTATTAGTTACCTTTTAACATTTTAGCACCCTCTTGTACAACACAGCTACAGCATGTCTCCCTTATCACTTGTATATGGTGAAAGAACAGTTTATCCCTTCTGTAGTAAGTTTTCAAATGAACATCAAGGGAAGAAGGCATATTTACAAGCCCTATGCACTTTCCAGAGCGTCACTTTTTTTGACACACCGGCACAGTAATGTGGTGCTCTATATTTACAAAGCCACATAAAGCCACTCTGCGTAGATTTTCATGGCCTTATAAATACAAGTGCTTTTCTTAGGCAGCACTTTGCATGAAAGAAGCATGGCATGGGTGTTTCTGTGGGTGGTGCTCCCCAGGGGAGGTGTAGGGAGATGCAACAAGAAGAAATACATTTCTTTCTCCTCATTATTTCCTTACTATGCATGCTGCATTCTACAGCATGCATGCAAAGAGGAAAATAACTCTTATGATTGTTTTTGTACAGAAAGGTGTCCCTTCCTGCAGAAAAACAATCAACCCCACTACACAGGCACCCTTGCACCATGGTGCAAGCGTGTCTCCGTTGGTGCATGGCAGCCAGTTCTGCACCAGCACAAGGGAGAGCATAGGAATCCATCATATTGTTGTAAATATGAAACATCCCTGTGCTTTGAAAGTAATGCAGCATGACGCAACCAAATGGCTTGCAGCTCTGCACTGCATTACTTTCTTCTAAATTTAGCCCCAAGTGTACAAGTACATACAGTGCCCCAACACTATAAATATAAACACAACATAAAAATTATTGGATGCCTCTCTACCACTGTGTTAGTGCTCTATTTACTATTACAATACTGTTCTACTTAAATGTATCAGATTTAAATTTTGAGAAATGGTGCATATAACAATCTGCACGTTAATGTCTACCAAACTATATACCTCACTAATTGTTCCAACTACATCCAAAAGTATGTCACTGCTTCCTATATAATTCACCAGATGGTTCTAAAAGACTTCATATTGTTCAGTAAAACTTGTAAAAAAATGAATTTGTGGTTGATTACATGAATACTCCCTGGATGATGAATTGGTGCATACTTAGTACCTCGGTGATTCTTTGAGGATACAGGTACTGGCTAGATGATTCCCTGCGTATATCAGAACTCCATGGGTCATTCCATATCTGCATAGTTACTGTCTGTATGTTTATATGAGTATATCAGTACTATCTGGGTGTTTGGATGAGTGCATGAGTAATGGCTGGGAAAGTGGATGATTGCATGGGTAATGCCTCAGTGAATGAATGAGTGCAAAGGTAGTGCCTGCATCTTTAACTAAACTCAAAAGTCCCACCGTATATTTAGCTATGTGCAACCACAAGAACCATATCTCACCATCTAAGCATATGCTAAGCCGTCATAAAAAGTTAAAAACCACACTGACAAACAATCCCGATACATACCTAACAAGTATTACTTATTTCTAATTCATATACAGGCGGACAACATGTTCTCATCTTTTAATTGTGACTACACTACTCCTATGATATATCTTTTCATATCACTGTGATACTCTTTTTTATCAAACTCCCATATACATCTTATTTTCTTATGTAATTTTTATAAAGAGTTAAAACGTTATGTACATACCAGTGAATTCAGTTTGTAGACTATATTGTTGTTTTAGCTCTTTGTGGATAGTTTTTATATTGTTAGGTTTTCTGAAAACTAAGCACAAGAATGCTACACCACTCTCATAAAAAGCAACCATAAAATGGCAACCTCTTCAACTATGCACTCTGTGATCATGAGAAAGCCAGCAATCTCCTCTTGTGAACCGGTTCCCGCTCTTTCAAAAAGAAATTCCTATCTATGTTTTTTCGCGATGTTTTCACAATCATCGCGGAGAAATCGCAATAAAAACAATCTCAAGCTTAATTTTTTTAAAATTTAAATACTACTCAACAGTTTATTACATAGTCCTGTGTTGAAATTAAATCTTGCCATTACTTACATTGTCTCATCACTCCTCAACTTTAAAAAAAAAATTCTGTCTCTTTAACAACCTTCCCCCAATACACTCTTACCTCAGTGTACCTAGCAAACCAGTGCAACCAGTAGGTCACAAGTTCATAACACATTCTAGAAGGAACATGCTGCTTCCAAATAAGATACAGCAGGTGTGCTTTACTCCACAGATTCAAAAGCATATCAATGTCTGTATTACATTTCTTTCCATAAACAACAGCCAATAATAAGACTTCTTGCATTCAACACAGTACCTAATTTTATTCACTTTCATGCTAACAGCATCCAATGAGATATATCTTTTAAAAAAAGAAAACCTCCATTTTAACTGCTTTTTATTTTGCAAACTACCTTATTCAGCTCCTGCCTTCTCCTGACTGCTATTGCTCCTTCACTTCAAAATGGTTAGAATACGGATTGTGGGCCACAGCTATATCTATTGGGCTAGAGAGGCTGCAAAAAATAGAGGTATTGACAGAGATTTGAGTTTGCCAAATGTGCAGAGTACTTGGTTTGGCCAGAGAGGGTTAAAGTTTCATCAGTTGCTGGCTTTGGTTAAATTCATTGTGGATTCCAAACTCCCCACCTCATGATTGTGCACCGTGGTGGCAATGACCTAGGCACATTGACTGGGGTAGGGCTGGAAATCCTAATGAAAGAAACATTTGCAGAACTGATGTTGCTTTTCCCTAGCACTGTCTTGGTGTACTCTAATATATGCCAAAGACAGAAATGGAAGTGGTATGCTTTCCTCAGAGACCATCACATGGGATGTATCTATAACAACAATCTTCATAGAAATAATGGAGTGCAGTTTACAGATGAAGGCAACAGGTTGTTTCTAACTAACCTGAAACTCTGCATCCGCTTTTATGTGTAGCAGCCATATACACACAACCAACGCAACAGCTCTTGTCAGAGCCACCTAGTACCTGATATATTGTGAAGTTTTTTTCGAAAGAGCTTTTTTTTCTTTCGTTTTTGGGGATCTTCGCGACCACATTGCGTACTCCGCGTACACATCACAAAAACAGAAAACAAAAGAAGATATTCAATTGCCTCCAACACATCCAAAAATAATATGTAAAAAAATCCATTCTGGACATTGCACTACACATATTACTATCTACATACTTCTTTTAAAGCTTGTTTAAACTCATATTTTTGTACTAAGTTTCTTTAAAAACCATCTTTCAGACCTATTTTCTGTTTTCGCGGTTATTCGGGACATCGCGATGATGTCGTTAACCGTGACGATCGCGCCTTTTCCATAAAGTCTAAACCACATATATCCACACATACTACAGTATTTTACACACTAGGGTTTTCTTACAGTATTCTCTTAAGTCATGTTTTTCTAAAGAGTTTCTTTAAAAACGATCTCTAAAACCTATTTTATGTTTTCACGGTGACTCCGAAGAACGCAAGGACGTCGATAATCGCGATTCCCCCGGACACGTTGTGAAAACGGAAAAGCAGGAATCCAATAGCCACCACCTCATTAAAAAAATTATAGCTATATAATTAATTCTAACAATCACAGTAGTTAACTCACTATATAAATAACTCTATAAAAACCTTTCTCAATATCTCAATATCTCTATAACAGTGCGTATTAATGATTCACTGATATTTTTTTATGTATATTGATTCCTTTTTCGGTTACCATACATAACCATAAAAGTAAACATAAATACAAAAAATTACCCAGTTAAAATACAGAGTTGAAACACAATTAAGCATAAATGATCAATATTTCGAGCTCGCTAAATACAACAGCAAAGTGCAATCACATAACTAAGCAAAGGAGAGTGGGACCAGAGCTACATATGTAATGTGCAAAAGAAGCATAAAGTGTGTTAAGTGCTAGGAAGAAAAAATTATTGCACTTGCAAGGTGTACCGTATACCATCTACCATGCAGTTCCCACCTAACAGATGGGAGCACACTACCGTCGATCCAATCCCTGAAGTGCCATAGGAGTATAAAATGCCAGTGCGTATGTAACATATATAAATGCTGGAAAATAGAGAGTAATAAAAACAACTTTGTGTCAAGAGAATACAGGCAGTTGTGTAATCTAAAATATCTGCAATATCCCTAAAAACTTATCTCTCTAGTCAGTTTTCTTTGTCCTTAAGTACCAAATGGCTGTCAGGAATTTGAAAATAGAAAAAAAGACTGGTCCACTCGTGTTTGTGATACATATTCTAAGTGCGCTACAGTAATCCATGAGCGATACCAAAGGGGATGATGGACGGAGCGCTTGAGCTAATCAAACACTCACCCCCAGTCAACTGATCTGGGTTTAATCCATCATCATTCTTTAGCTCACTCCACCACCCCAGTTCAGACATGGCCATATGCAAATCAGTCTGACCCTGTGCCTCATGGGAACAGTCCAGCCCGAACTGCCAAGCCATGTCTTCCCTGGACCGGAAACAAGCATCCTAGGACCGGTTTCTGGCTATTCAGCCGTCATCAGCCAGGCTAGCTTGAATCCAGTGGCAAAGTGAGCAAGGGACCCACGTCTGGGCATACCCTGCCAACTTAGGGTGAACAAAGCGATACCAAAGGGGATGATGGACGGAGCGCTTGAGCTAATCAAACACTCACCCCCAGTCAACTGATCTGGGTTTAATCCATCATCATTCTTTAGCTCACTCCACCACCCCAGTTCAGACATGGCCATATGCAAATCAGTCTGACCCAGTGCCTCATGGGAACAGTCCAGCCCGAACTGCCAAGCCATGTCTTCCCTGGACCGGAAACAAGCATCCTGGGACCGGTTTCTGGCTATTCAGCCGTCATCAGCCAGGCTAGCTTGAATCCAGTGGCAAAGTGAGCAAGGGACCCACGTCTGGGCATACCCTGCCAACTTAGGGCGAACAAAGCGATACCAAAGGGGATGATGGACGGAGCACTTGAGCTAATCAAACACTCACCCCCAGTCAACTGATCTGGGTTTAATCCATCATCATTCTTTAGCTCACTCCACCACCCCAGTTCAGACATGGCCATATGCAAATCAGTCTGACCCTGTGCCTCATGGGAACAGTCCAGCCCGAACTGCCAAGCCATGTCTTCCCTGGACCGGAAACAAGCATCCTGTGACCGGTTTCTGGCTATTCAGCCATCATCAGCCAGGCTAGCTTGAATCCAGTGGCAAAGTGAGCAAGGGACCCACGTCTGGGCATACCCTGCCAATTCTCTCAGGACATAAGGCCAATAGGCCATTTTAAGCTATTCTTATCCTCTGCACACTCATATATCAAGTAAAAAATTTAGGAAGTTATCGTTATACAAGCAGTAAAGAAAGTAATTTGTTATGATTTTTTTTTCTTGGTCTTTAATCCGAATCTCCCAGCCAACACGTGTTTCGTCGATAGGGGAAGACCCCACGACTTCTTCAGGGCTGTCAGGCTCTCTAATTTCTTATCACTATGTCCTCTCCGCCAGTTCTACTTCCGACCTGGCTGGTCTAATATATATATAATTCTTCTTTGAAGTACACCAATTTTTCTTGAAGCAATCCCTGTATTCTGGACCGGTGCTTCACCCGACTACGAGTGGTCTGGGCAAGAGACGCTGTTCGTGGTAAGTATCTGTTCTAATTTGTCCTTGCAAGCGAGTACGCTAATGAGTGATGGTGGAATCCGCGCTGCGTTCGTATTGTGAACCGGAAGGTTCGAACTCAAAGTCGCACTTAAATGAGAGAAACGTTTTTGTCAGAGTGCCCAAATTGGATTTGGAGGTGATTTCTCTCAGAACATAAGACCAATGGGCCATTTTAAGCTGCCCAATGGCATCACCTGGTATATCATTTGGATTTGACCAAAAGTCCCCTAGACCCAACTTGTGCAACCATGACTTTATGTAGGTGCACCACGGGATCCTGTCCGCGCAAGAACACTCTCGGAACCCCTGGAGCCACTGCCTATAGGGCTCCAGTTCTCTTGTTGCCCAGACCCTTAGCGAATACAGAATTGGTCTCATCTCAGCAATATTCAGAATGGATCTCAAATTTAGATCCATGCGGATGGGTAGTGTGGGGGTGTTCAAAGGGATTTTTAACAGAGATTTCAAAAAATAGTTTTCTGCTATTTCTAACATCTCCAGGTTGCAATGTCCCCAAATGCCTGCTCTACAAAGGGCTGCCCCACATGCTTGGCTCCTATAAATTTCCAAAGGGGGGGAGATGGTAAAAGATGGAGCATTATGGGCGAACCTCACAATAGGACACTCGGATTGCCTTAATAACAGGGTGCTCTTCTTCAGCTGCGCCGGCCACCCATGTGAGTCTTCTAAGCGAATGCCCAAGTAATCAATCTTGGACACTCGCTCGAGGGCTACCCCATCCATTAGTATGGGTCATCTCATTTTGCCCTTACGGTCACCAAATACCATGTACTTAGTTTTATTGTTATTAATTTCTAACCTGTGATCCCTACAGTATGTAGAAAAGCTATCAAGCAGAATGGATAGGACCCGTGCATTTTTTGACAATAACAAGGTGTTATCACCAAATAGCAGACAAGGTGTTTTTTTGTCTTTAATCTTGGGGGAGTCGTTATCGCAGTTAAAGAGTTATGGGAGCCACTCGTTGATGTAAAGGAGAAAGAGTGTAGGAGCCAGAACGCACCCCTGGCGCACTACTCTCAGAATAGGTATTTTATCTGACAATTCACCCACCATTCTCCACCTCACCCTGGCAAAGTTGTCTGTATGTAATGCCTGGATTAAAATAGTAGGGCCAATGGCACCCCTAGCCTGCTCAAGGTTTCCCATAGTTTCACCCTGAGGACCAAATCAAAAGTGGATCGAAGATCTACGAAGGCCACGTATAACCTCCCCTTGTCCAAATCTATATTCCTCCATTTTATGGCTGGAAAATGTATGATTTGATCTATTGTGCTGACCTTCCGCCTAAAGCCGGCCTGTAGGTGGGAAAGTACTGGCACTTGGTCGATCAAGTCCTTTAGCCTATTCAATATCTGGGAGCTAAACATTTTTTGAAAATTGTCAATCAGGGTTATGGGTCTGTAGTTGCATGGGGAGCCCTTATCTCCTTTCTTGGGTATCGATAATATAATAGCTCCTTTCCATGTGTTGGGGACAGGGCCCCCCACCAACAAGGCATTAGAGACTATATTTATATAGGGTGCACAGGTCTGTAGATCACTTATGTACAGATCAGCTGGAAATTTATCATGTCCTGGTGCCTTACCTGGCTTCTGTGCCAGTATAGCTAAAATGGTTTCTTCAAGCATAAATTCCTCGCAGTACTCCCCCCATACTTTTGCTGGGGCTAGCAATGAGCTCTCCATTCTATCAGCTGCTGGACTTGTCTGATAGAGGTTCCCAAAGTAAATAACCCAATCATCTGGCAAAATATGGCACTCTGGCCTCCTGGCGTCTTATTGCCCCTTTTCAGATACCAATTCCCAGAATCATTTGCTATCTTTGCCCTAGCCACAGCCAGCAGATTTTCTCAGACTTCCTCATCCCAGGCAGCTTTCATTTTCTTGATAGTGTTAGCATACTCCTTCCTAGCCCTGACAATAAGTGATCTGTTTTTGCTTCTCAGGGCATTTGTGAGGGCCCCCCTAGCACATCTGCAAGTGTGGTACAACCATTCATTAGACCTTTTCCACCGTAAGACCCTTCTTCCGACCAGTGATTTTCTCAAAGTGTGTGTCAAGTCTGGTAAAGAAGGATAAGTGGGCTTCCACTATCTGGCTATACGGCAGCTCCTTTAAGGGTGTTGCCATCAGTTCTTTTAATAAAAATTGGTGTAGCTTGGTCAACAAGTCCTCT
Organism: Calotriton arnoldi; assembly: GCA_963921515.1. Classification (NCBI taxonomy): domain Eukaryota; kingdom Metazoa; phylum Chordata; class Amphibia; order Caudata; family Salamandridae; genus Calotriton; species Calotriton arnoldi. The sequence continues at coordinate 1,136,689 of CAWUFW010001575.1, forward strand.
GAGTTGATCAGGAACGCCCACTTAACTGCTCGTTTGTTGCTCATGGTCACAAGTGGATTTATGACAGCCAAATCATCTGGGTGTCCTCTGTTCCTGCAACCCTCCCATCCCAAGGACAACATGGTCTGATAACTCCTGCCAAATTCTTAGGTACCGTAAGATATAGTCAATATGACTCTTGTAGGTTCCTCTACTGAAAGTGGGCGTTGTGGCTTGATCTGAGGGGAATCTCCCATTCCCTGCTCTCAGGCCAAGCATGGCCATAATATCAACAACCTGAGAACCTGCAACACTTATTTTACTTAGCCTTTGGGAGCAGTTTAAAGGGCTTATGCCCTACAGACGAACCTCCTCTTCAGAAAGCTCTAAATATGGTGTGTAAGGCTCAAAGCATACATTAAAATCACCTGCAATGATTATTTGATAGGCAGGGGGCTACTCTGCCAGAAATGTGCTCAGAATTATTAGAGTGTTAGATGCTTGTGAGAAAGGAGTAGGTCTATTATAAATATTAATTACCAAGTAAGTTGGTCTATTTACAAGTGATAGGGTGATGGCTAGTATATCCAGGGAATCAATAAACAGTCTTTTAACAGTGAAACCCAATGCTATCCTTAGCCATATAACAAGAGCTCCCATTGCCCTTCCAGCTGTGGTATCGAGGGTGTGATTAATAAAGGAGATATAGCCTTGTCTATGGATATCTGAAGTGGTCCGGGTCTCCTGCAGTAGACACATATCAAAATCTGCTATATATAGTCCCCAATCGACTTCGCCCTATTTGGCCCTCAGCCCTGCTACGTTTCATGAGATAAGATTTGGAAGATGCCATCCGCAGCACCAAGGAGTGCGGTTTTTAAATGCGGCTGGTTTAGCTGGTTAGAGGGAATAGTTGTAGGCACACTGTGCTGGGTGGAGCCGCAAGGGCCATGACTTCCAAAACAACGGGCCTAGAAGGAATGTTCGTAGAGAGCAATTCATGGGAGTTAGTTATAGTGGGACTTGTTGAAAGGGTAGCAGGGATAATGTTCATAGGATCAAAGTTGTTCAGCAGAATTTCACCCATTCATGTTGTGGTATTGCTATTCTGCTGTGAATTAGTACCAAGTAAAGTGCTTGCTGGGTAGAGGCTGAAAGAGGGGGCTCCCTTGTCTATTTTTGCCCCAAAGTGTACCCCCATAGTCTTGGGAAGCTGGGTATTATACTGCTGTGTTATAGGTGTTGCTTTCTAAGTCAGTCGATGTAATTAAGGCAGGAGGTTGGGCTATTGATGCCTCTATGATCTTGGTAATTCCTGTATTTAAATTGAATGTTGGGGCGGCCTGGCGGGGTTATTCTTGCATCTAGCACAACCAGATTGTCTGCCAGTAGTGGTGCTGTCAGGGTTAACTCAATCTTATAGAACCCTGTACTTCTATTTATTAGTCTTTCTGCACCAATAATGTCTTCACGAAGTAGTCACCGACAGCCCTGAAAAGGGCGTATCAAATGAATGGACTTATTCAGTAGTGAGACTTTGGTCTCTATGGCTGAGGTTTTGCTAAGTTTTGGGACGTTAATCATTGTAACATGTCCAAAAATAGCATTATCCTTACTGCCCTACCAGGAACAATATTCCCATATCTTTGCTGTGAGACACTGTAAGGCTGTGCACGACCCATAGTAAAAACTCCCCTCCTGGTGTGTGGAGACTTGGCCTCTGGGGTAGCAGTTAGAGAATTGGGGACCTCTTTTTCCCTCGTGGCCTTGGCTCTTGCTCCAGAGATATCTCTGGGGCACTGGTTGGAGATTGAGGATGGAGGCTGGGATGTCTGAGGAGGTTTGGTCGCAGAAAAAGGCTGCTGGAAAATTGGGATTGACGGTGGCATGGAGGATTTATTCTCAGCTAACAACTAGTTTAGTGAGGTGGACAAAGATACTACCAGAGTTTTAGCTCACCCACCTCCTCTTTTAAAGATGTTACAAGGGCAATCAAGGCAAGTTGGTGGAGTGTCAATTGCCGTATTTACAGGGACCCTAGCCTGGCTTTTCACCGTCTGAGACTTGTTTAAGGGGCAAAGTGGTTACTGCAAGGAAAGCCCTCCACTCTATTTCCCAAATCAACAAGAGGCGACATGATTGGCGAGGCAACAGGTGAAGCTGGGTGTGGAGTAATCTGTGCCTCCGTTAAAGGCTCAGAGCCCTGTGATCTGGGCTTCGTAAACATGCCTGGGATTCTGCGCTTGCTTAACGCACTACGAGAGTTAGGGGGTGATTTAGGAGGTGTAGGCTTAGTGGGGATAGCATCAGTGGGCTCCTGCAGCCCCTGCAACAATACACGGGGCTGCACTGGCAGTCACCGCGTCATCACGAACATCGTGCAAGATTAAAAAAATCAATTTCAAACACAAAACTTGTGTCACTAACACCCCCATTCTTCAAACTAGGGTCAGAGTACCTCTACTCTGATCCCTTATGTTAGCTTTTTGAAAGATTTTCATCCCCAGGAACCGTTCCCTAGCAATAAAATGGAATTTTCTGTTCAGGTTGCATCCAGCCAATCAGAGCATTCCCGTTGGTGCGCATTCACGAATAATCACAAAATCATTGCGAAATATCTGAAAAAACCATAGGTTTCAGGGACGTTATAGTTAGTTGGACATTCCACTCGTACAAAACCAGAGAAATTTGGCCGTTATAGTTAGTTGAGCTAACTATAACTTGCGCCCCCGCAATGCACTGCTGATGACGTCACATATTACATCACTCATGACATGGTCAGTGACATCACTGATGACATCACTGATGACATCTCAAATGACATCACTGATGACATCATCCAGTGACTGAGTGTTTCTAAAAAGTTTAAATATGTTTTATATATATATATATATATATATATATATATATATATATATATATATATGCCAAGGTGTATTGAAGAATAAATGGGTGTATCAGTGTCTGTATGGATGATTTAGTAGGTGCGTGATTGACTGTATAAGTGAGTGATTAAACGTGTCTTACTGAATGCATGGGTTAGTGACTAAACTGTGTGAATGTCTGTATCAGTCTGTCAGTTGATCTGTAAGCGGCCGCATGGGTTGGTGAGTAGCTACATTAGTGTCTATATGGGTTATTGATTGATTGTCTGAGTATCTGTGTGGGTGCCTGAGTATCTGTGTGGGTGGGTGGGGGGTGTGACTTTGCGCATAGATGTGTGAGTGGGTGATTCACTGGGTGTATGGGTTCAAGAGTGCGTCTGTGAAGGGCTGTATGGGTGGGTGAGTGCGTGTATGGGTGTCTTGGTGAGTGTTTAGATGTCTCAGTGGTACATGTGTGAGTAACTACATATGTCAAAGGCAGTATATGTGAGTGTTGGGCTATATAAATGACTATGTGAGAGTGAGTGATTGTGAGAGTGGCTGTATGGATGAGTGTGTGCTTGTGTCAATGATTGTATAAGAGAGTAAGTATGTGTTAGTATCTGTATGAATAAGTGAGGTGGTGTGTGAATAATTGTGTATGTGAGTAAATGGGAGTGTGATTGATTCTTTGCATGACTGACTATGTGTGTGAGTAACTCTATGGGTGAGTGGCGGTGTGTGACTGTCTGTATAGGTGTATGAGTGCATATGATAGTGCTGTATTGATGAGTGACTGCATGTATGAGTGACTGTATGGGTGAATGAGTAGATGTGTGTGTAGACCTAGGAATCAGTGAGTGGGTATGTAGTAACTGGTATTGGTGTGTCTTTGGTTTCGAAAAAGGTAGTCTGTATTTTAGAGTGGGTGTATCAAGAGTGAGAGAGTGGGTGTGAGGAGGTGCATCTGATTATCATGTGGATGATGTCATCAGTGATGTCATCAGTGATGTCATTTGAGATGTCATCAGTGATGTCATCAGTGATGTCACTGACCATGTCATGAGTGATGTAATATGTGACGTCATCAGCAGTGCATTGCGGGGGCGCGAGTTATAGTTAGCTCAACTGACTATAACGGGCGAATTTCTCTGGTTTTGTACGAGTGAAATGTCCAACTGACTATAACGTCCCTGAAACCTGTGTTTTTTTCAGTGAATTTCTAAGGTTTTTTAAATGCTAATTTCTAACTATAACGTCCCTGAAACCTATGGTTTTTTAAGTGAATTTCAAAGATTTTTTAAATGCTAATTTCTAACTATAAGGTCCCTGAAACCTATGGTTTTTTCAGTGAATTGCAAAGGTATTTTAAATGCTAATTTCTACCTATAATGTCCCTGAAACCTATGGTTTTTTCAGTAAATTTCAAAGGCTTTTTAAATGCTAATTTCTAACTATAACGTCCCTGCAACCTATGGTTTTGTCAGTGAATTTCAAAGGTTTTTTAAATGCTAATTTCTAAGTATAATGTCCCCAAAAAAAGTTTTCTTAGTTTTCTATTTCTTATAAAAATAATGTAATATTTTATATTTTCTAAAATATAAATATACATTTTTTTTTAAATAAAAAAGTGGATTCGCGTACCGATCGTGTACCTGTCTCGGTGGGTGTGCGATTTCAAGCCGCCATATTGGTTAAGTCGTGTAGGATGCGCGTTGGGTATTTGACGGGTGCACGGATCGTGGCCCCGCATAACGTCACGTACATAGTTCCAGGGGTTGCGCCGTGTGCGCGAATCCATTGCAAATCTTTAAGTTTTAAAAGTATATGTATATAACTTTATTATATATATTATACCATGACATTATTTAAGATAATTGTAAATAGCATATATTTGTAACTGGAATAAAGATATATTATTGTTAAATATATTTTTCGGAAATCGCGCTGCGTGCACTCCGGTTGTGCGCCGGCTGCCCGAATCTTGACCTCGCGTAACATCACGTACGTAGTTCCGGGGAGGGGTCGCGCCGGGTGCGCGAATTCATCGCAATTCTTTAAGTTTTAAAAGTATATATATATAACTTTATTATATATATTATACCAAGAGATTACTTAATATAACTGTAAATATTATTTATTTGTAGTAAAGATATATTATTGTTAAATATATTTTTCGGAATTCGTGCTGGGTGCGCGCCGTTGCGCGCCCGCTGCGCGAATCCCATGTGACTTCAAAAGAAAGTATTTGATTGGTTATGAAGCTCTTGATTCTAGAACTTGAAGGACCCCACCCTTTTTTTTAATTCTTTCAACTGCATCTCAGGAGTGACAGGTCTTCTGTTTTGCTCTTCTTCTTTGTTTTTTTTGGTGTTTACTTCATCAAAAAATGGCTGCTTTAAATCCAGCAGGGCAGCTTCCACCTGAAGATGAAGTTGAGTTGGAAGAACCAGTGAAGGTGAGATACCAAAGTATCGTATGGGCTTTCTTCACATTTCCACCTGGCGAGAAGAAAGTTAATGCCCGTAAGGTTACGTGCACCTTATGTAACAGTGTCTTATCATGAGGATCTGACAAGAAGTACTCTTGTGGCACCTCCTCAATGCTTAAGCATTTACAGACTATTCATCCACTACATCTTGCAAGAGAACAGCACAGACGTGACCTTGAAAAGCAAGCAAGACAGGACAACAGTGGACAAGCAAGCACTTCATCTGGTTCATCTGTAACATCAACACCGCAGATTGTACCTCAATTTGCCAGAGTGCAGCAGACTTGCATAAAATGCAAAGCAATCTTGTGCCATGGCGAGCAATCATTGGATGCCGTAGTGGTTGCAATTAATAACCACCATTGTTAATTTTTTTTTGTTTTGTTTTTGGCAATGACTTTGAAATTGCATATTGTTTCTTTAGCCTTTCACTGTGGGTTCTCTTAATTTTTTCATTCTTTTAAAAAAACACCCCAAAAATTCAAAAAGAGTTGAAAAAACACAAAAAAAGAAGAAAAAAAATGGTTCTTTTCAAAACCGCCTATTTGGTTTAAAGATAGACAAATTTGTAATTGTTGTATGAATTGTGGTAAGTGTAATATGTGGAGAAGTGAATGGGTACTGCATGTGTGATGGCATGAATGCATGTATAGTGCCTCGGTGATTGGAGATGTGCAAGTGTACTACCTGAGTGATTCCATGATTATGTGGCTAATATTGGGAGATTGTAAGAGTGCATGGGTAGTGGGTGCATAATTGATTGCATGACTGCAGCGGTAGTGTCTGAGTGATTGAAGGAGTGCCTGAGTAATGCCAGGGTGCATGGAAGAGTACATGGGTAGTATCTAGGTGATTGCAGGAGTGTATAGATAGTGTCTCCGTGATTGCATCAACACAGGGGTAAAGTCTGGGTGATTGAAGGAGTGCATGGGTAATGCTTGGGTGCATAGAAGAGTGCATGGGTAGTGCCTTGGTGCATGGAGGAGTGCATGGGTACTTTCTGTGTGATTGGATGACTGCATAAGAAGTACCTGGTTGATTGCATGAGTGTACATGTAGTGTCTGGATGATTGGAACACTGTATGGGGAGTGGTTTAGTGATTGCATAAGTGCAGCAGAAGTGCATAAGTACATGTATAAGTGCATGGCTAGTGCCTGAGTGATTGCATAAGTGCATGGGTAGTGTCTGGGTGATTGCTAGAGTGCAGGAGTAATGTCTGGATGATTGCAGGTTCATTTATTTATTTATTTTATTTAATGCATTTTTATATAGCGCAGACTTTACCCGAAGGTGTCAGAGCGCTGTACAATAGAACCAGTTATGTTACATGAGAGAAATGGTACAAAATAGAACGTTACAAAAATAAACAGGAGAGGTAGAGTAAAACCATATAGGCAATAACACAATATCAGACACAGCAATCAAGGGTGGGGAATGAACAAGAAGATGTTACAAATTTATAATGATGAACTAGCTTCCTGGAGGGGTCTGAGAATGAGGATATTAGTTCTGAAAGTGTCTTTGGAAGAGAAGAGATTTGAGGTCCGCTTTGAAAATCTGGATGGAGGTGGTGGCACGGAGCAATGGCGGAAGCGAGTTCCAGATTCTCACCGCATTACCTGAGAACGATTGAGCCATCGATATTTCCTTTTTGAAGGAGGGGGGCTCAAGCAGAAACTTTTCTGCATTCCGAGAAGGTCTCGAACCTCCTGACATTTTCAGTTTATTCGCCAGGTAACGAGTGGAAGAAGTGTGCAAGGCTTTATGGGTGATGCAGGCAGTTTTATAAATGGATCTTGCCTCGATGGGAAGCCATCGAAGAGAAGACAGGATAGGAGTAATGTGGTCACCACGTTTGGATCCTGAAATAAAGCGAGCTGCTGAATGGAGGACGGATTTGAGGGGGGAGAGGTGAGATTTGGGTAAGCCAGTCAGGAGAGAATTGCAGTAATCCAGTCTAGAGAGAACTAGCGATTGGACCAGTGTTTTTAGGTCTTTCTCCGGGAAGAACCGACGGATCCCCCACAGAAGCCACAGCTGGTAACATGCGTTATTAGCAATGGAGTTGATGTGGGAGATTAGGTTGAGTCTTTTGTCAAGTATGACACCGAGGGATTTAGCGCTGTCGACAATGACAGGTTTATTGTTGAGTAAATTCAGCTGATCCATCCAGGATTGAACCGGAGGAGGGGAGAGAGAGGTAGATAGGAGGAGGAATTCAGTTTTGGTGGGATTGAGAATGAGTTGGTGAACTAACATCCAGTTGTGAATAGAGTTGAGAGTAGAGTTGAGTAGTGAAAGATCGTGTGCGGAAGACACCTTGAGGTAGATTTGGGTGTCATCCGCATAGAGATGGTAGTGGATCCCAGATTTACTTAGGAGGTTCCATAAAGGTTCCAGATAGAGATTAAACAGAGTGGGTGGAAGGATAGAACCTTGAGGGATGCCTTGACCTACCGCCAATGGAGACGAAAGACTGTTCGCTATCTTGATCATTTGGGATCTGTCCGAGAGGAATGAGGCAAACCATTTAAGCACTGTGCCTTCCACGCCCATTCTCTGTTGAAGAATGTTAAGGAGGGTGTTGTGATTAACAGTGTCAAAGGATGCAGAGAGGTCAAGAAGAATCAGAAGGCACGATTCCCCAGCATCGAGTATATGCAGCGCATCATCAATCACTTGCAGCAGGGCTGTTTCAGAGGTGCAATTTTGGATGAAACCAGACTGGAACACGTCAAGGAGATTATTGTCCATAATATGTAGGGAAAGTTGTTTCGCAACAGATTTTTCTGTGATTTTAGAAAGAAAAGGGAGGTTGGTGATGGGGGGAAGTTGTTGAGGTCATTCGCATCTGCAGATGGTTTTTTTAGAAGAGGGGTAACCTGTCCTGTTTTGAGGGCAGCAGGGAGGGAGCCTTGACTAAGGAAGAGGTTAACTAGCCTGGTCCAGTAAGAGAGAGTATTGGTGTAGAAATCAATGACGATGCCACTAGGGATGGGGTCAGAGGAATGGTTGGAGGGTTTGGTTTCAAGGATGCATTTGAGGAGGTCATCTTCCGAGATGGCTGCAAAGTTCTGCCAAGTGACTGAGGATTTTCGTTCTTCAATGGGGTTGGGGTGGGTGACCTGATCCACTAGTGATTTTACCTTTTCATCAAAGAATAAAGCGAATTCTGCTGCTTTCTTTGAAGAATCCTCAGGCTTGATGGTTTGGGGAGAGCAGTTTTGGGTTTTTGATGAGGTCAAAAAGTTTTTTGGGTCTGTTCTTGGCTGAGTCGAGGAGGGATCTGAAATCTGATGCTTTTTCATGGAATATGTGCTTGTGGTATTTGGATCTTGCCGAACGTAAATGAGAGAGATTGGTGGTGGAGGGAGATTGTCTCCACTGTTTCTCCAAGATTCTAAGGTTTTTCCTTTCATCATAGAGAGCTTTATTGAACCAAGGTGCTGAGGGGGTGGGTCTTTTCTTTTTGCTTTGGAGTGGAGCGACTATATCGATTTCGACTGCTAGGACTGAGAGGCAATGGGAGGTGAGATCATTGACATCCACGTTGGGGTCTCGTCTAGGAAGTGATTGCAACGCAGAGTCACACAGAGTGTCAAGATCAATGTTTTTAGTGTTGCGGAACCAGGTAGTTGCATTTGGGTTGGCCGAGTGTAATAACGTGCGATAAATGAAAACGGAAGGGAATGAGGAAGTGGTCTGACCAGTCTACATGGACAGGGGGAACAATAGTGAGCAGGTCTGCTTTGGATATGACAAGGTCCAGAATTGAGCCCTTACAGTGTGTAGTTACCGAGCTGTGTTGGAAAAGATCATTGGCTGAGAGAAATGTGGCAAGCTTGTTGGCAGCCGAGTCTTCTAAAGAGCCCCAGTGTAGATTGAAGTCACCCAGGAAGATCTGTCTGTCACTTTGAGACAATTGGTCACTGATGAAGTCGGTGAGTTCCTCCAAAAAGGGAGAGCAGTTACCGGGTGGATGGTAGATGACATGGAACCTGAAAGGTGAACCGTGATGAACTTGAAGTTCTAGGGATAGGCTTTCGAGTGTACGGGAGGGGATGGTAGGAAAGACTTTAATTTGAAGGGAGTTTCTGAAAATGATAGCGACATAGGTGTGCATAGCTAGTGCTTGAGTGATTGTATGAGTGGAGAGGTAATGTGTGGGTAATCGAAAGAGTGAATGAGTAGTGTCTGGGTGATTAGAGGAGTACATGGGTAGTGCACGGGTGATTGGATGAGTGCATGGGTAGTGCCTGGGTTATTGCATGAGTGGATGAGTAGTGCCTGGGTGATTGGAGGAGTGCATGGCTAGTGCCTGGGTGATTTTGTAAGTGCTTGGTTAATGCCTGGGTGATTGCATGAGTACAGAGGTAATGTATGGGTGATTAGAAGAGTGCATGGGTAATGCCTGACTAATTGCATTAGTTTGTGGGTAATGCCTGGATGATTGCATGAGTGCATGGGTAGTGCCTGGGTGATTGTAAGAGTGCAGGGGTAGTGCGTGGTGATTTTATAAGTGCTTGGGTATTGGTGGAGTGATTGGATAAGTGCATGGGTACTGGCTGGGTGATTGGAGGAGTGCATGGGTAGTGCACGGGTGATTGGAGCAGTGCATGGGTAGTGCCTGGGTTATTGCATGAGTGGATGAGTAGTGCCTGTGTGATAGCAGGAGTACATGTCTAGTGCCTGGATGATTTAGTAAGTGCATGGGTATTGCTTGGTTGATTTTACAAGTGCATGCTTAATGCCTGGGTAATTACATGAGTTTATAGGTAATGTCTGGATGATTGGTTGAATACATGGTTAGTGCCTGGGTCATTGCATGAGTACATGGGTACTGTCTGGATGATTAGAGGACTGCAAGGATAGTGCATGGTGAATTTATAAGTGCTTGGGTATTGGCAGAGTGATTGTGGTAAGTACATGGTAGTGTCTGGGTGATTGTAGGAGTGCATTGGGTAGTGCACGGGTGATTGGAACAGTGCATGGGTAGTACCTGGGTAATTGAAGGAGTGAATGAGTAGTGTCTAGGTGATTAGAGGACTGCATGGGTAGTGCACAAATGATTGCAGCAATACATGAGTAGTGCTTGGGTTATTGCATAAGTGCATGAGTAGTGCCTGGGTGATAGAAAGAGTACATGTGTAGTGCTTGCATGATTTTCTAAGTGCATGGGTTTTGGTTGGTTGATTTTACAAGTGCATGCTTAATGCCTGGGTAATTACATGAGTTTATAGGTAATGTCTGGATGATTGCTTGAATACATGGTTAGTGCCTGGCTCATTGCATGAGTACATGGGTACTGCCTGGATGATTAGAGGAGCGCAAGGATACTGCATGCTGATTTTATAAGTGTGTGGGTATTGGCAGAGTGATTGGATAACTGCATGGCTAGTGGTTGGGGGATTAGAGGAGTACATGAGTAGTGCCTGAGTAATCGAAAGAATAAATGAGTAGTGTATAGATGATTATAGAACTGCATGGGTAGTTGATAGATGATTGGAGCAGTGCATGGGTAATGCCTGAGTTATTGCATGAGTGGATAACTAGTGGCTGTGTGATTGCAGGAGTACATGGGTTGTGTCTGAGTCATTTTGTAAGTGCACAGGTATTCCTTGGGTGATTACAGAGCTGTATAGGTACTACCACAGTGAACAAAGCTGTATATTGGTAATGCATAGGTGATTTTCTAAGTACTGAGGTTATATTTCAGAGATTGAAGAAGACCATGGGTTCTGGTAAAGTAATTTGATGAGTGAGATAATTCAGTTTTTAAAAATGAATGACTGCAATAAAAGTGACTGTAAATATTATTTTATAACATTATGCTTATTACATTACTTTATCTTAACTTCTTTTTTGAAGTAGATATGAAACTCATTGAAACTATTTTTTAGTTGCTTTATTATAATCTAAATTTAAAATATTTTCGAACTTTAGAATTAGTTTCTGTAAAAGAGAAGAAAAAATACTGTTATTGCATATAATATTATAGTTTTAAGAACACAACATAATTTTAGAACTACATAGCATATTCAGTTTGCCTTTTTTGCTGTTTTCAGATTCTATTGAGTTTCACTATACACAGTGATTTCAATGTTGATCATCATGTAACAGCGGGCAAAAAATACGATCAATAAGATTGTTAAAAAAAAACAAATCTGTGTTCAAAATATTTACAACAAACTCAACTATCTGTTTACATTTTCAAAAATAAACACCCTCATTAACATTGCATATAATACAAAGATCAAATATAGGAACTGCTTCTTTCAAAAACAATTTTCTAAATGCAATATCAAAAAACAGAAACGATAATTCAAACAGTAATTGTTGACATCTTCCCAATAGGCTGAATGATGTTTCCGAAATCATTTACATTGAAAATATCCAAAATAAACTCGTTAATTGAAGTTTACATCTTCCCAATAGGCCGAATGATGTTTTCAAAACTTTGGCACCAAAAATATCAGATATGAATTTGGTAATTCATTAGGCAACCGATATTTGAATTCTAAATGGGCATCATTACAATGTGTCCATCCTTTATTGCACTTTAAATACACAGTATAGTGTCCAGATGTTGTAGAAGGTCCATCGTGGAAAATAATAGCCACTGCTTTAAATGTTCTTCCTGAAATTGACAGTTGACTTGCCAGAAAGTTTTTAATTTTAGTTTCCAATTTTCTTCCATCTGCTCTACAACGTTGTAGCATTAAAATGACATATTGTCCAAATCTTTCTATAAATAATGTTGACAACATTTCAGATTTGCACTGAGTACATTCCATATTTTGATTAGCTGATTTTACTAATTTGTTAAAAGACACTGTTTTGCAATCTGGTATTGTCAAATATATGAATCGTTCAGTGTCTATTTCAGTGGTAGAAGAAAATGAACAGTCTTCACATTTATGATCCCATCTGTAACGTACTCCAAACAGATTTTCAATTTGTATTCCTTCACCTTCCAATACTGCAAGCATAAGCATAAGAGAGTCTTGAGCATCTTGCTGTACATTAAGTGTAAATTATAAAGAAGCAGAACATATATCCAAAAGATGCCGAATGCCAGAAGCAGTTTGGATTTTAGTTTTATCAGTTGTCAATTTTTCAAAAATATAATGCACAAAGAACAAAATCTTTTTTCTCGATTCCCCATAATTTGATGATGAAGATTTTCTAGAAAAAACACGACGTTCACAATTACATTAGCATAGCAGTTGATACCTGATTTTCTAACTGGTATCCTACAATATCATCAACAGTGTCCATTTTCATTTTCTTTGGAGCCTCAACATTCTCTTGATTTTTTTCTTCTTTCCAACCTCACTACAGTGTTTTTCATATGTTCGTTTTGGACATACTACACGCTTTTCATGTATGAGATATTTACCTAAGTTGGGAGCATACAGTCTTCTTAACCGATTATACGCTCTTACACAATTTGCATCTGCACTAATCTTTCTCTCATCAAAATCAATCAAATGCAATCCAGATAATGTTCTTACTAGAGACAATGCAACATATGCCATGCCCTCTTTAAACACTGTACTTCCAATGTTTACCAAAGCACTGTCTACACTTAAACCTTGAGATTTATGAATGGTCACCGCAGATGCTAAAGAAAGAGGAAACTGTTTTCTACGAACATACAAGTCTTTAACAAGCAAAAACGAACAGCACAACGTCCAATCTGTTTTACCTCTTCAATCTGATCAAATTTAACCTTCAAAAATCCAATTCCATCTCTATTTGGATAATTAACAAAATCAACAACTTTCCCCATTGCTCCATTTACTAAACCTTTTTCTACATCCAAATGATGCCGTAAAATTACCCGACAGTTTTCACATACATATAAATTCTTTGCTAAACCTGCAGTCTTAGATATAGATTTTTCCAAAGAATCCAATTTTGATTTTAATTTTTCGGACAAAATAATAGTAATTCCTTCGTGTTCTATTTTATCAATGGCTTCGATTTCATTATTTGTTGTTTTTCCAACTTCAAAGCGTTGGCACTGGAGGCAAATTATAGATTTCTTTTCTCCAATTTTTTTGTATATTATTTCCGGAGCAACATTTTCATTTGGAAACAAGTTTGTAAGTAGCCGACTTTGCAAAGCTTCTTTACCATGCTTTGTCAATACACCAATTCTTATATCTTGAAGAATGCTTCCATAATGTTCATCACTTGCTTGTCGCATATTCTTAATAATTTCTTTATATTCAAAGTGAGACCAAATGTTGACATTTCCAATACTTCCCAAAGATTTCCTGGTGTCTTCATGCACAATTGTTTTAAAAACTGGTTGCCCTTTTACAGAAGTAAGTTGCAGTAGGTCGCCGAATACAATCACATGTTTTCCTCCAAATAAGACTCATAATCTGTTTTTAAAATCTTCTGCATTCTTAAATGTACAAAGGCAAGCATTAAGTTTGAGACCATGCTCACCTCATCAATTATCAGAGGTTTCATTTTCTTTAGTACTCTTGAAACTTCATAACAAGCTTCTCCAGATAGCTTGTGATATTCCAACTTGTTTTCATGTTCAACTGGTAGCATCAGTAAACGATGTAACATTATCTCTTTAATGTTGTATGCTGCTAACCCAGTTGGAGCGGTTACAACACAAGATAAATGTGATTCAGTGGTTTTCTGTAGATAACTGGTCAAAACTTTAATTAAGAAACTTTTTCCTGTACCAGCTTGACCACTGATATACATTCGAATAGGTTTAAATGATGTGCAGTTGCATTCTTTTTTTCATGAAGTAAACCATGGTCTATCTGTTGTGTAACTTGCTGATATATTTCTTTCTGTTCAATATTTAGTTGTTCTTCCAAGTTTCCCAACTCCATAATATCCTGTTAAGCTTGTTGCATTGCTGTTTCTACCTCACTCATGGCTATTGCTGCTTCATTTTCAAGAATTGGTTCTCCTAGTGGATCTTGACTTAGTGGAGCAGAACTTTGACTATCTTGAGAACTGTCTCTAGCAATTTCAGCTGCAATAGTAGTTTCTTGTTCAATCTCTTCATTCAACATTTGTAGATAATTTGGAAAAACTGTGCATTCAATGCTATCTTTACATGCATTAAAAGAATCTTCATAGCACTGAAAATCTCCAAGTAATTCCATTTCAGTATGCCAAGGCTTAACCCCTTTGGTGCTTATGACGAGACCAGCTCGTCATGAGTCACAGTGGAGCTGTGCTCATGACGAGCTGGTCTCGTCATAACAGGTGCGCACCGCCCACGCGTGATTAATTCCCCGCCTGTGCGGGAGAATTAATGAGTGGGCGGGTTTGTGACGAGACCAGCTCGTCATGAGCACAGCTCCACTGTGACTCATGACGAGCTGGTCTCGTCACGAGCACCGCGGCGCCGCATTCACCCCCCCGCCCCCCCGCACCCGCGGGGGAACTACCCCCGCAGCGAAGGGGTTAAAGAGTTGCAGAAGTGCTAAATAGAAAAATTCCCTTTTATCTGGAGTATCACAACTGAGTTTCCTGTGATTAATGAGATTTCCTTTGGTATGTTTCACCAAACATCCATCACATCCAATGACTGCATATTTTTCTTCATTTATGTCCTCTGTAATATTTCTCTTAAAGCTGTAATATTGCAGTACTTCATAGAGACATATGTTTTCAAGATGAGCACTTCTTTTAGGATAGTACATATCCAACATGTTTGTTTTAACAATATCTGTACTTTCCGGTTCATTTAATGCTAAGTATTCAATTTTTTGTACAGATTTCAATACTCGATTTCGTATTGCAGCAAGACCTAGACTTACCCAAATGATTCCTCTTGACTTTGAATATAAACTTGCAGATGTCAACCGATCCGAACATTCGTAGGATCTAATCTCTCGATGGAAAAGCATCTTCAAACTAAAGCTGTACAATTTGTTACTAAGAGTCTTCTCTTGTGAAATTTCTTCCCACATTTCTTTCAACTCCGTCTTTTCAGATTTTGTTATGTATGACGTAACATAGCGAGCAACAGCAATCGAATTATCTGCAACACACTGGGTATCCATATTTGCATTCCACATCGTCAAAATCACTGGATTATAATCATTAATATAATTTGAATCTTCACTTCTTTTTATATTGTAAGTATTCTTTGGAGATTTTCGAGTTATAGTATGCCTCAGTGCTGACATGAAACTGTTGACTCTTCCTTTGGAAATTACTGGACGTGGGAATCCAAAACGACATTTTGTATACATTTTTTCCTTTGACTTGTATTTTCATCGACAATATTTCCCACATCGATGAGTTTGAAACCGTAAAACTTGTTGTCTTAAGGTATTTTCTTCTCTTGTTTTTGGAATCCCACATGTAACATAGTCTTCAATGAATGATAAAACAGTCTCATCAGAATCAGTTCCCAATTTAGGTGCATCCTTGATCCATAAAAGCATATGTATATGAGGAGCACCTCTAGCTTGGTACTCCTTTCTCCAAAAGAAATCAATAACTTCTCCAAGAGGTGGGTTGTTTTTATTGCAGATAAAAGACATCATAGCTTGACACCTATGATTAAAATATCTGCACACATTTACAGGATCCAAGGAACACAGTTCTCCAGCTGTCTTGAATTCAATGTTTTTAATATTTGAATTTGCTTCTCAAAGAAATTGAAGTAAATCGTCCCATGTGTATTCAGCACAGCTTAGCGTAACAAACCATGTAGGGGTTCCTAAGTTCCTTATCATACATTTAAGTTCTCCATGACTACGATACCAATACTCATTAGTACCACGTTGACACGCCATCAAATTAATCAATTGAGATTCTAAATGATTATCTCTCTGTGGTACTTTGTCCAAGAATTCCTTTGCAGAAATATGTTGAAGATGAACTCCTGTTTTTAATATGTGGTTCACTGCATATGAAAGTCCAGACAAGTCACTTTCAAACAAAAGATGAAATATATATGGAATACATTGTCGAAATCTTGGATCTTCTGAGTACAATCTTGTTGTACGATATTCTGAAGCTGGAATATGCACAGATCTTTCATCATATCATCCACCTTTTCCAGTGGGGAAGAGCTGTGGAAAACAACGGGCTTCTAAACTTCTTTCCCAAACACTCATAGGAGTTCCCTTCGCTTTCTTCATTTGGAATAATTCAATAGTATTTCCAATCACTTCCTTTGAATGTAAAGGATGTACACTATAATGTTCATAAATTTCTTCACTCCTGGAGATGTCCACTTTTTCAAATTGGCCACTTGAAATTTTGCTATCATCTCCTAAAACTATTTCTTCTTCTTCCAGATATACATTTTTATAATAAAGATTGTTTTTTATGAGATATAACGTAGCCTTTTGAACTTTGGTGACATCCACTAACTCTTTCCATATTTTCCGACTCTTTGTTGGAACACCATTAACTAGAATAACTACAGGTTCACTTTCCTCTCTCTCTACACCAATAGTTTCAATATTTTTCTTTAAATCTAAAGGTAAATACACAACTCTTCCTTTTAAACCTATTTGTAAATCTGATGGAGGCAGCTTACCTGTTTTAGGCTCCATACGAACAACAGCCTGAAATGGGTGCACCGATTGAATCAGAATGGACTCATACGTATTAAAATCTACCAGTTCTGCAGGAATAGCTACCAACTCTAGATTATTATGTACAGCTCTAGCTGGCATTTTGTTCTCTTCTAATTTGCTGTAACAATATTTACAAATACGTTGATCAATATCCAACTCAAAAACACCTTCAACAAATGAATAAGTACAAAATTCCTCCCACTTATCATTGTTTTCCTTTTCACTTTTTAAATACAGATCAACATTCCTAGTTTGATTTCTATAGTGAGTACATTGACAACAAATACAAACATAGTTTGGTTTTTCAGAACAAATTACCTTAAACTTTGTAATTTCTTCTACAAACTTCTCAGTAGTACTATCTTCCACCTCCTCTTCAACACCTACACTTATCAAACTCTCACTTTGTGTACTCTCTTCTCCAGTACTGAAGTAACGAAACTCAATATTATCACAAACTTTTTTTACATCCGATACTGTGCCATGCAAAAGAGCAGAGTTTATTTCACTTAAAAATAATGCAGGACTTTTTACATAGTACAATCTTCTTACTAACTGCTGCATTGCAGAGTGATGTACTGCTAACATTCTCAAATGATGAAAAACACTTTGACACACTTTTCTAGAAAGACAAGCCAGAGAATGACCTTGCAAGCCAGTATTTTTTCTCACGTTACAAGGATCTAGTCCTTGCAACATCTTAATCTTTTGTTTAATACATTTTTTAGTATACTCTCGTAAGAAATTTTGTAAAATATCAATAGACTCCTGTCGTATACTAAAAATACTACTATAATCCCATGTATACACTGGGGCTTGAGAACGTCTCCCTTGAACTTCTTCAGCTATCACTTCTTCCACATTTCTAGGAACCATCTTTTCTTTTTCAATTGCACAACCGTTCTTCACTTCATAAGCACGACCACTGGTATCAACTGCGTGAACTAATGTATTGTTTTGAAAATAGCTCTCTTCATTAAAAAAAGGTTCTAAACTAGAACTGTGCTTCCATTCACCCAAATTTTTTTTACAAAAATTAGTTCTGTTAATTAGTCTTTTCTTTTTACTTTTGTCCTTCATAGAATGCATTGGTTTATTTAATGTTCGCATTCTCTTTAAAACTAAAATGAACAGTCTTCTTTTCAATTCAAAAGCCTTTTCGACTATACTTTCAATCTGTTTTTTCTTTTTATAAAATGCAGATCTTCTTTTATATTTCTTGCCATCTTTCAATAAATTTTGTAGTACTCTACTTTTATACATACGTTTCCTTATATCATGATATTGTTTCATCCTTCTTTCAACATAGATTGTTTTATCAGAACATGATTTTGCATTAATTTGTCCTCTTTTCATTTCATTCTTCTTCGTTCTAGAACTATTCTTTCTAATTTCTGCATTTTCAAAATTGTTTCCGGTTCTAAAAAGTCTTTTAACAAATTCTTTTGTTCTCTTACCACAAGACTTTTTCTTCACTGCCACATGTTGTAGTTCATCTAATTCCTGCTTTTGTCTCTCCTTTAAATAGTACTGTTTTCGTTGTTCTTTTTTCTTTTGCGATTTTTTTGTCATGGTGAATCTTTCTTAATAATAATGGAGAATATCTGAAAAAAGAATTTTTAAAATAATTTAATATTATTAAAATAATTATATATAAAAGAGGTACAGAAAGAAGGAACAGGTGGTCAGAGTAACGCAAAAGAGGTGCATTAAGAGGGAAGAAGGGTACAGAAAATGAAAGAGGGATGCAGAAATTTAGAACTGAGATACAGTAAGAAGCAAAAGCAGTGCAGAAAGAACCAACAGAGCTGCAGAAAGAGGCAGGAGGGGTACAGAAAAAGGTAAGTGAAGTTCAGAACGAAGCAAAAGACGTGCAGAAAGAACCAACAGAGCTGGAAAAAGAGGTAAGAGGAGTGCAGAAAGGAGTAGGAGAAATGCACAATGACGCAAGAGGGGTACAGAAAGAGGCAGGAGGAGTGCAGAAAGAGGAACAAAACTGCAGAAACAGGAAAAGGGGTGCATAAAGAAGCAAGTGAAGTGCAGAAAGAGGCAAGAGAGGTGCACAAAGAGGCAAGAGAGTTACAGAAAGAGGCAAGTTAAGTACACAAGAAACAAGAGAACTGCAGAAAGAGGCAATATGGATGCAGAAAGAAGCAAGACAGGTGCAGAAAGAAACAAAAGAAGTGCAGAAAGAAGGAATAAAGGTACAGAAAGATGCAAAATCAGTGCAGAAAGATATAAGAGGGGTACAGAAAAAAACCAATGAGGTGCATAAAGAGACAACAGATGCCTAGATACTGACTAAATGATTGCATCAGTGACTGATTACAGCACTGCATATGTAACACCTGCATCATTGTAAGACTGCATCGAGTACTTGGGTGTTTTTATAAGTGCATGAGAGTTCGGCCAGATAGCAAGTGAGTGGCTGATTTTATAAGTTCATGAGTACCGCCTGGGTGATTACTGTACTACTAAGATACAGCCTGAGTGATTACAGGTGTGGAAAGGTAGTGACCGGGTCAATCAATCAATCAATCAATCAATCAATCAGGGGTTTGTTAAAGCGCGACTACTCACCCGTAAGGGTCTCAAGGCACTAGGGGTGGGGGGGTGCAGGTTCCATTCCATCAAGGAGGGGGTCTGTCGAAGAGCCAGGTTTTGAGGTTTCTTGCGAAGATGGGGAGCGATGTTGTCTGTCTGAGGTGGAGCGGAAGGACGTTCCATGGTTTGGCCGCGAGGAAGGAGAAGGAGCGGCCTCCCGATCTGGTCTTTCTGGTGTGGGGGACCACGGCATAGGAGAGCTGGGCTGATAGTAGGGTCCTTTGGGGTGCGTGGAATTTGAGTCGGCTGTTCAGGTATGCTGGTCCGGTGCCGTGGAGGGCCTTGTGTGCGTGGGTGAGCATCTTGAAGGTGATTCTCGCCTCGACGGGGAGCCTGTGGAGTGGGCGCAGGTGATGGGAGATGTGGCAGTGTTTTGGCAGGTTGAGGACCAGTCTTGCGGTGGCGTTCTGGATGTTCTGTAGCTTGCGGGTGAGGTTTTTGTTTATTCCGGCATAGAGTGCGTTGCCGTAGTCGAGTCTGCTGGCGACCAGGGCATGAGTGACGGTCTTTCGGTGTTCGAGGGGGATCCATTTGAAGGTCTTACGAAGGAGGCTGAGGGTGTGGAAGCAGGAAGACGAGACGGAGTTGATCTGGCGGTCCATTTTGAGCTCGGAGTCCAGGATGATTCCCAGGTTGCGTGCGTGGTCCGTGGGGGTTGGTGGGTTTCCGAGGGCGGGGGGCCACCAGGTGTCGCTCCAGGCATCTGGGTTTGGGCCCATGATGAGTACTTCTGTTTTGTTGGTGTTTAGTTGTAGGCAGCTGTTTTTCATCCATTTGGCGACAGCTTCCATGACTTCTCGAAAGTTGCGTCTGGCGGTGTTGGGCTCGTTGGATAGGGAGAGGATGAGTTGGGTGTTGTCTGCATATGACACAATGTTGAGTCCGTAGGTTCTGACGATGGGGGCGAGTGGAGCCATGTAGACGTTGAAGAGCGTCAGGCTGAGGGAGGAGCCCTGGGGGACTCCGCAGGTGGTAGGTGTGGGGTCCGAGAGGAAAGGGGGAGTCTGACCCGCTGCGTCCTGCCGGAGAAGAAGGAGCGGATCCAGTCAAGGGCCTTGTCCTGGATTCCTGCGTCGTAGAGTCTGCGTATTAGGGTGCTGTGGGAGACTGTGTCGAACGCCGCTGATAGGTCGAGGAGGATGAGGGCTACTGTTTCTCCTTTGTCCAGTAGGGTGCAGATGTCATCTGTTGCGGCGAGGAGGGCGGTTTCTGTACTGTGGTTTTTTCTGAAGCCGGATTGGGAGGAGTCGAGGATGTTGTGTTCTTCAATGAATGTGGCGAGTTGGCTGTTGATGGCTTTCTCGATGACTTTCGCTGGGAACGAGAGCAGGGAGATGGGTGATTTTAAAAGTACATGACTACTGGCTGAGTGATTACATAAGTACAAGAAAATTTGCATTGGGATTGAAAGAGTACAAGGGGATTAAAGGACTACATAGATAGCATCTCACTGATTGCATGACTACAGGGAGAATGTCTAGGGATTGACATGACTACAACCCAAGTGACTGGGTGATTTTATGAGTGCATGAATACTTCTTGGGTGATTGCAGGACTACTGAGGTAGAGCCTGAGTAAATAAAAGTGTGCGAAAGTAGTGCCTGGGTGATTTCATAACAGCATGACTACTGGCTGAGTGAATACATGAGTACAAAGGTAGTGCCTCCATAATTCAAGGACTGCAGCAGTAGTGCTTGGGTGATTACAAAAGTACATGAGTAATACCTTAGTGATTGCATAACTACATAGATACTGTGTAAATGATTGCATCAGTGCAGCAGCAATGCCTGAGTGATTACAGCACTGCATATGTAACATCTGCATCATTGTAAGACTGCATGGCGAGTATTTGGGTGTTTTTATAAGTGCATGAGAGTTCGGCCTCCCAAAAATAAAGCAGCTCACTATTACAAAACTCAACTATAAGTGTCTCCATATTATTAAAAGCATGCATACATATCTCTCTACGTTATCAAATCATCATGATATGTAAAAGAAATATGTATACAATATTTCTGAATTATGTTGAAACCTAGAAACTGAGACACGTAATAGATCTCACTAAGTAATTCCAACACTCAATGGGTGCTCCTTGGGTAATTGTATGAGTGCAAGGGTAGTCACTGGGTAAGTACAGGACAAGATGAAAAGTGACTGGCTAATTTCATGAGTGCAAACATGCACATTGAGTGTATGGATAAGTGAATAAATAGCACCTGAAGGCATAGATGAGTCATTGAGTACTGCCTAGGTGAATACATGAATGCAACAGAAAGGCATGGGTGATTCGATGACTGAAAGGGTAGTGTGTAGGTAATTAAATGACTGCACAGCAACAGCCTGCATGACTGCATAACTGTAGGGGTAGTACCTGCCTAGACCCTGACTGATTCCTTGCCTGCAAGGATAATATCTGGGGGGAATACTGAAGTAGATAGCAAGTGAGTGGCTGATTTTATAAGTTCATGAGTACCGCCTGGGTGATTACTGAACTACTAAGATCAGCCTGAGTGATTACAGGTGTGGAAAGGTAGTGACCGGGTGATTTTAAAAGTACATGACTACTGGCTGAGTGATTACATAAGTACAAAAAAAGTGCGTATGTGATTGGAAGAGTACAAGGGGATTAAAGGACCACATAGATAACATCTCTCTGATTGCATGACTACAGGGAGAATGTCTAGGAATTGACATGACTACATACCAATTGACTGGGTGATTTTATAAGTGCATGGGTACTTCTTGGGTGATTGCAGGACTACTGAGGTAGAGCCGGAGTAAATAAAGGTGTGCGAAAGTAGTGCCTGGGTGATTTCATAACAGAATGACTACTGGCTGAGTGATTACATGAATACAAAGGTTGTGCCTCCATAATTCAAGGAGTGCAGCAGTAGTGCTTGGGTGATTACATAAGTACATGAGTAATACCTTACTGATTGAATAACTACATAGATGCTCTCTAAATGATTGTATCTTTCAAACCACACTTTTGTGCTGCATCTTCACCATTGTATCTAAAATTATGCGGCATCATTCAACTATACCTTTCTACAGACTACAAAATAGAAGTCTAATTACTAACACCTTATGTAAACATATTTTAAACCACAGTTTTGTGCTGCATCATCACTATTCTACTAGTACTCACAGTCTTGACCCTACCACATAAAAAGCAACAACAGCTCTTTGTTATACATCATGCACCTTAATATGTATAAAACATATGAAAATAGATATACAAGTAGAAACATACTTAGGACAGAAATCCATACAAACCTTAAAACTTCACAGACTCCACCTTTTAATTTAATCCAACAGCTAAAATGATGCAGTGTACTACAAATGTTCCAATATACACATAATACTATACAGAATCTTTTTCATACAACATTTAAATACAATAAAACAAACCACAATAAACATCTCTACACTTACTAATATATTTCAAACATCAAGGTTTTTGATTAATTATTTAACAAAAAAATTAAAAAAACACATAATACACCTCACAAATTTATAACTCACCTTCCAAATTGATTTGTAGAATTTAAAATATCAGAAACTCATAAAAGAATTTCTTATACACACAATCAATGTAATGCACTTCTCTCAGCAAAGCAAAACCAGTAATGGCAAAGTTTCCCTCTCATTCTCTACACAAATAAATGTAAGTAACAAATCACATTGCTTCCCATATTTTTTCAAATTCAAAAACACATTTCTCTTGGTTAGACATATTAACCCTTACCAACTGACTTCTAAAAGTGCCCAAACTGGTTCTGGAATTTTTTGGAGTCCCGACTCCACCGTGCAGCAAAGCGATGGAGCCGCAAATCCATACGGGAGTTCAAAAATATATTACAAATAAAAACATGACTACTTTTTCACAACACACCACTTCTAAACATACTACTGACTTGGGAAATCTTACTTTATTAAGATTTCACTTATATATAAATTACAATTTCACATTTAAAGTACACAGTAAAGTTTCAACCCTTCCCCCATAAAGCTTAATGCCAGTTTCCATAGTAACAGTTCATGGAACATTCAACTGAACTCACAGGTCACAAGTTCACCATATTTTCAAGTTCACCACACAATGTTGCAAATGCAAACAGCAGGTGTGGTTGACTTTGTAAAATATGTTCTTATCCTTTCTATTGTACCTTTCAAACATTTTTTACTACCCAATAAAAAATATGCTTTTAAAAAAAAGTAAAATGCACCCTATTTATTGATTGTAGAATGTTCTTAAACAGCCAATCAATTCTCTACTTTTTAAAATATTGCATCTTGTCCACCATTTTACATACCTCTCATTCTACCAACAGACTACCTCAGCTACAGACATCTTTTCATTACTTCCAGACATCCCTTCAAGATGCTTACAGTGTGGATTGTTGGGCACAGCTATGTTTTCAGGTGCAAAAGGTATGCTGAACGCAGAGGTATTGACAACGACCTAGCTTTGCAAAATGTGGACATTAAATGGATTGGACAGAGAGGATTAAAGTGGCACCAGTTGATGCCTTTGGTTAAAACCTTTTTGCATCTCCAACCCCCTGACCTCATGATTGTGCACTGTGGTGGCAATGACCTAGGCACATTGACAGGGGTAGGTCTGGAAATGCTAATGAAGGACACCTTTGCACAATTAATGTTGCTTTTTCCTCAAACTGTCTTTCTATACTCTAACATATGCCAAAGACAGAAATGGAACTGGTCAAATCAATTCTGTCCACAGATTGAGAAAGCTAGAAAAATGTCAATAAAGCTGTTTCTGCTTACCTTAGAGACCATAGAATGGGCTCCTATGTTTTGATATGGAGGGCATGTACAGGAGTGATGGAGTGCACTTTACAGATCAGGGAAACAGAGTATTTCTCAACAACCTAAAGCTCTGCATCCACACTTACATGTAGCTACAACAAACTCATAATAACCACAAAGGCTCTTTTTAGAGCCACCCTATAACCCAACAGTGAATCTTACCTATTAAAAACATACATATTCTTTTTTATTAAATTTTGCTTGGAGTCGCGAACACATCGCTTTTACACTGGGGCCCGCGCTGGACGTAATGGAGTCGCGACTCCAAGCGAGCGAAAGAAAAAAAAAATTCCCCCTATTCTAAATTGTTTAATTCTTCCTCGGGGACCCCATCCCCCGAGGCGTGCTCTTGGGGACTGTGGAGGGAGCCCCAATGCCCCCACTGTCCCTGCCGGCTCCCCGCCTCCTGCGGGAGCCGGCATTGCTTTTGGACAAGGGGAGCTGCTAATATGCAGCTCCCCTTGCTCAAAAGCAATACTGCTTTGCTTCTTGGAAGCGAAAGCAGGTTTCCTACCCTCACTTCCAAGAACCAAACCAGTGTTTGCAATGACAGGGCGGGAGCCACAAGGCTCTCGCCCTGTCATTGCAAACAGCAATGTCCCGGGGGTGGGCACCCCGAGACATTGCAGGAACTGGCCCTGGGGGGTGGCGGTTCCCAGGGCCATCAAGGGTGCTAGGAGGGGGGCCACGTGGCCCCCCTCCCTTCATTTGCATAGCCCGGGGAGGTGGTGGTCCCCAGAGCTTGGGGGGGCCCGCAAGGCCACCCCTCATTATTTAAAGAAGCCCCGGGGAGGTGGTGGTACCCGGGACTTGGGGGGGCCCGCGAGGCCCCCCTCATTATTTAAAGAAGCCCCGGGAAGGTGGAAGTCCCCGGGGCTTGGGGGGCCCGCGAGGCCCCCCCTTACAATTAGAAATGTCCCGGGGAAGTGGTGGTCCCCGGGGCAGCATGGGCGGAGTTACGACCCCCCACGCATTCAATAATCAAGCCCCGGGGAGGTGGCGGTCCCCGGGTCTGCGGGGGCCCCCGCAGGCCCCCTCAAATTAATTACTGATTGCCCCCGGGACCTGGCCCACCCGGGGGCTTATAAAAAACAAAGCGCGACTTAGGATGTTTTTTTTAACAAATGCTTTTTTGGGGCTTCTGGGACCCCCTGACCAGGCCTAGGTTGTCAGGATATTTCTACCCTGCCCCCTTTTCTTGTTTTTCAGCCTTTTTTCCACTCTTTTTCTTGTGACTCGGTTACCGAGTCACAAGATGGCTGCCAACACTTCCTGCTTTTGAGTGTTGGTGGCAAATCAGAAGTCGCGACTCCTCCTCGGTGCTCAGCAATCGAAACTTTTCTTTTTCTAATTTCTCAAGAACTACTGAATGGATTTACACCATTTAAAAAAAAGGTCGCTTTCTGAACCAACAACTACCTTTTTGCGAAATTTGGTGTAATTCCGTTCAGCAGTTCGGGCTGTAACCTGTACCAATTTTTCCTATGGAAATTAACATGGGAAAAACGGGTATTGGGACCCCCCTTTTTTCTCGGCCCCCGCTTGACGAATCACGCCAAACCTTTCAACACAGGAGCGGACCAGTGAGCCCCATTTGTTTTGAAAATTTCGCAAAGATTCGTCAAACGACGCCAAAGATATTGGCAAAAGAAAAAACGCTTTTTGAATAGAAACAAGGTCCTAACTATAACTACCTACTGGCGACTGCCAGTAGGTATAATTTTATATATATACATATATATATATATATATGGCGGTCGCCAGTAGGTAGTTATAGTTACAACCTAGTTTCCATAGGAAAAGCATTTTTTGATTTGCTAATAACTTTGGCGTCGTTTGACGAATCTTTATGAAATTTTGCAAAAAGTTGCACTTTTTAGGTTAGCTCCTATCTTGAAAGTTTGGGGGTGATTTGTCAAGCGGGGGCTGAGAAAAAAGGGGGTCCCAAAACGCGTTTTCGCCATAGGAAATTTTGCGACGAGCTACAGCCCGAACTGCTGAACGGAATTACTTCAAATTTGGCAGAAAGGTAGAGCTTGGTTCAGAAAGCGACCTTTTTAAATGGGGTAAATCCGTTCAGTAGTTTTTGAGAAATACAAAAAATAAGAGTCAAAAAATCAATTTCCCATAGGAAAATTTGTGCAAGGCTACATCCGAAACTACTGAACAAAATTACCCCAAATTTGGCAAAAACGTAGTGCTTGGCTCAGAAAGCGACCTTTTGTAAAATGGTTTAAATCCGTTCAGTGGTTGCTGAGAAATAAGAAAAATAAAAGTTTTGATATCTGGGCGGAGCCTAAGTCCCGTGCACGAGTTTCACTGTGATTGGCTGCGAACACTCCAAACCAGGAAGTGTTGGCAGCCATCTTGTGGCTCGGTAGAAGCGAGTCACTAGAAAACAGAGAAACAAAGGTATAAAACAAGAGAAGGGGGCAGGGTAGAAACACTGTGACCCCCTAGGCCTGCTCAGGAGGTCCCAGAAGGACCCCAGGGCCAAAAAAAGCATTTTTTATAAATACAAAAAAAATCAGCACAATTCGCGCTGGGGTCGCGGGTTCCCGCATTTTATTTTAATGAGGTCCCCAGGTGGGCTAGGTCCCGCAGGCATTTCTTAAAAAATAATAGCTGGGGGTCGCTGGGGCTGCGGGGGCCCGCTGGGGTCACCGCAGCCCCGGGGCTTCACTCATGTTGGGAGGGGGTTGCGCGGCCCCTCTCCTGGAGCCCTCCATGTGCTTATAACTTTGGCGTTGTTTGACGAATCTTTACGAAAGTTTAAAAAGTTTCTCTTTTTGATCAGCTCCTATCTTGAAAGTTTGGGGTTGATTGGTCAAGGGGGCTGAGAAAAAGGGGAGTCCCAAAATGTGTTTTCTCAATGCATTTTCCATAGGAAACTTTAGACAAGGCTACAGGTCAAACTGCTGAACGGAATTACGCCAAATTTATGAGGGAGAAAGGTTGTGGTCCAGAAAGCGCGCTTTTGTTGAAATGGTGTAAATCCGTTCAGTAGTTTTTGAGAAATATCAAATTTTACAGATATCGATATTTGAGAATTCTGACATCTGATTGGCTGAGGGTTACGAGCACGAGCTCGCGGCTCATCGGCTGTGAACGGTTGAAACTAGGAAGTGTTGGCAGCCATTTTGTGACTTAGTCCGTCAGCTCGCATCTCTCCGTGTAGAAGCCATCGGGTGTGTAGTTTTACCTCTGCGAGGCAACACTGGTGTCTGTGTAAGATACTCCTTTCATGCTGCCTCTCCCCACATCACGAGGTCGCGGCTATGCCTTTAGAAGCCAGTCCGTTGTCTCGGAGCTCTGTGAGTCAGTCTGTCGGCATGACCCTCTACACAACCCAAACACCACTGCACTACCTAACTAAACACTAAACCACTACTGCCAGCATGACCCCCTACACTACAGAAATACCACTGCACTACCTTAAACCCTAAAACACTACCCCAGCACGACCCCCTACACTACAGAAACACCACTGCACTACCCTAAACCCTAAAACATTACCCCAGCATGACCCCCTACACTACCCAAACACCACTGCACTACGTAACTAAACACTAAACCACTACTGCCAGCACGACCCCCTACACTACAGAAACGCCACTGCACTACCATAAACCCTAAAACACTACCCCCAGCACGACCCCCTACACTACAGAAACACCACTGCACTACCCTAAACCCTAAAACACTACTCACAGCAGGACCCCCTACACTACGTAAAGACCACTGCCCTACCCTAAACCCTAATGTACCCCCAGCACCACCCTCTACACTACACAAACACCACTGTACTACCGTAAACCCTAAAACACTACCCACAGCAGGATCCCCTACACTACACAAACACCACTGCACTACCCTAAACCATAAAACACTACCAGTCCATTGGCTCACAGTTCTGCATTTGCGAGCCGATGGCCCGTAGGTCTCCCTCTGCGAGCTGAGCCCACGGGCCGCAGCTCTTCCTCTGCAAGCCTGCCCGACGGCCCGCAGGTGACACTCTGCGAGCCGAAATTGGGAATATAAGGCGGCTCTAAAAAGAGCCCTTGTGTTTATTAGTTGGTGCTACATGTAAGTGCGAATGCACAGCTTCAAGTTAATCAGGAAAACTCGGTTTCCCTCGTCTGTGAAGTGTACTCCATCACTTCTGTAGATATCAGCCATATCAAAACGTATGTTGTTGTTGTAAATCGACCACATTCTATGGTCTCTGAGGTATGCAGACACAGCTTTGTTGACATTCTTTCTAGATTTTTCAATTTGAGGACAAAATTTGTTTGACCATTTCCACTTCTGTCTTTGGCATATATTGGAATATACAAAGACAGTTTGAGGCAAAAGCAACATCAATTGTCTAAAGGTGTCCTTCATTAGCATTTCCAAACCTACCCCAGTCAATGTGCCTAGGTCATTTCCACCACAGTGCACAATCATGAGGTCAGGGAGTTGGAGATGCAAACAGGTTTTAACCAAAGGGAGCAATTGGTGCCACTTCAATCCTCTCTGTGCAAACCATTTAATGTGCACATTTTGTAAACCTAGGTCTAAGTCAATACGTCTCTGTTCTGCATTCCTCTTGCACCAGAAAATATAGCTATGTCCTACGATCCACACTAGCATTTTGAAGGTGAAGCTGGAAGATATGGATAGATGTCTGTAGCTCATGCAGTCCGTTCGTAGAATAAGAGATATGTTTAAAGATGGGGAACTACTTTTTTTTCTCATACAAAACGATAACTGATTGGGAGATGAAAAACATTGTTTACTAAAAAGTAGGGTGCATATTAGTTTGTCGAAAAGCATCTTTGTCATTGGTTAATAAAAAGCAGTTTCAACGTAGAGTTCATATGATAGGATAAAATTTGTTCAGTTCAACCACACCTGCTACTTGCATTTGGAAGGCACTGTTTGAACTTAAAACAATGGTGAACTTTTAACCTGCACGTGCCCTTAAATGTTCGAGAAAATGTTGCAAAAAAATATCGTTAGGTTTGAAAGAATGATGAACTTTTAACCTGCACGTGTCGTAGAATGTTCTAGAAAGTTTGTTGATAGAATACTTTTCACCTGTATGTGTTCTTAAATTTTTAAAAAACTGTTTATATGGAAAGTTCAAAAATAACCAATAGAGAGAAGTTTTGCAATTTGAAAAAATAAAGGAACTATTCTGATTTGTTCTTTACATGTATTTATGTGTGGAGCAACAGGGAAATTGTGCCATTACTGGTTCCATTCTTGATGAGAGCGGTGCATTACATGTACTGTGTGACAAAGAAAGAATTGCATGCGTTTGTGACATTTGGAATCTGCATACCAACTACGAACGTAAGTTAAATTATGCTTAGTGTGGAAATAGTGGGGAAGGGGTAAGAGTAGAAAATTCATGTGTTATTAACTTAACAGAGATGGAACAAAATCCAGAAATGTTATGTGGACAATTTGTGGTCTCATTTTTTATACTGAGAGGTAGATTTCAATATCAATCAAGACTGGTGTGTTACTGGGAGGCTTTGTATTTTGGTGTTGTTATGAAATGTAAGTTGTTGGGGAGCGTTTCTTCAGAAGACATTTTTTATAAATATGTGAGAGATAAAAAATAAATGAAAATGTTCTGTGTATATTTTCTGTACGATTTTGTTCACAGTGCTAAAGTAAATGTGATTATTAGTGAAGGTAATTGTCAGAGTGTGTTTGTGTGCTGAATATACACAGGCTTTTAAGTGGTCCGGGTTTTGTGGGTACTGAGCTCCGCCACCCGTTTAAGACAGTTGCCAAATTTTCCATTCCACTTAAAGCTGTTAATATACGTATATTAAAGGAACGATGCATAAAAAGTTTGGGAATTACACCTTTATTTACTCTGTGCAGCTCCCACCACCATTTTGTGCCCCCCAGCGGTACTGTTTATAAAAATAATCTAATACAGCTCTTTGTATTATAAAAATAGCACTTCTAAGTTTATTGCCATATTGGTAAGGTTTGTACTATATAGAGAATGGTGCAATCAGTTTCATTGGTATAAAACTGCACTGTGTTATGTTGGAAATATTACATATGCATAGGTTGTGATGTTATATTTTATACTGTGAGGTACATTTGAATATAAGTGAAGACAGGTGTTGAAAATGTGCACAGATTACATGGAGAGTAAATGGACAAAGTAAATGTACATGTTGCTTTCTGTATGTATGCATGGTTAGAATCTTTTGATGATGCTTTAAGATATAATCTAAATAGTGTTTGTGGTTTACAATTGGGTATACTGCACCGTGTTCGTAGTTAGTGACTAGATGCTGGTAAAGGGATTATTTATTGCTCGTTCTTACGAAATAAAGGTGGAGAGCGGCGTTTATTTACAAGAGATATTTCATAAATGTGTGAGAGATAAAAAAAAATGTTTAAGTAAATTTTCTGTATGATTTTTTCATACTAGTAAAGTAACTGTTATTATAAGTGATGAAAATTGTTAGATTGTGTCTCTGTGCTGAATATACGCAGGCCTTTAAGTGGGCCGGATTTTACCGGTGCTGAACAATGCTACCGCTTTTAGACACCCGCCATTTTTTTATCCCATTGAAAGCCCTGAATATACATATATTAAAGGAATGGTATAATTAAAGTTTAGGAATTACACCTCCGTTTACTCTCCTCATCTCATATTCTTTATTTTGTGCACCCAACAGTAGTGTTTATAAAAATCAAGTAATAGAGCTTTATCTAGTATAAAAATAGCACTTATACTTTTATTGGCATGTTCGTGGGATCTGTAGTGTATAGAAAAGGTGGTTATTAGTTTCAATGGTACAAACCGGACGTGACATATGTTTGAAAGATTACATGGTTTTAGGAATAAGCTCTCGCTCTGCGAGTCCTCGGGCCCGCAGTTGTATCTCTGCAAGCCAACACTGGAAATATACTGCAGTTGTCCATGTACGAGATACACCCTTCATGCTCCCTCTCTTCACATCATTGTCCCGCACCTATGAGTTGCTAGCCGACGGCCCGCACCTTTCCCTATAGCAGTTGGCCCGCAGCTGTTCCTGTGCGAGGCGGCCCGCAGCTCTTCCTCTTCGAGCCGACGGGCCGCAACTCTCCCTGTACGAGTCAGCCAGTCGGCTTGCAGCTCTTTCTCTACGAGCCAGCCCGCCGGTTCGCAACTCTCCCTCTGCGAACCACCAGTCGGCTCATAGTTCTTCGTCTATGAGCCGTCAAGCTCGCAGTTGTAGCTCTGCAAGCCAACACTGGAAATATACCGCAGGTCTCTCTCTACGAGATACCCCCTTCACGCTTCCTCTCCCCACATCACTGTCCCGCACCTATGATTTGCAAGTCGACGGCCCGCACCTTTCCCTATAGCAGTTGGCCCGCAGCTGTTCCTGTGCGAGGCGGCCCGCAGCTCTTCCTCTTTGAGCCAGCTAGTTGGCTCGGAACTTTTCCTCTACGAGCCAGCCCGCCGGCCCGCAGCTCTCACTCTGCAAACCATTGTTCGGCTCGCAGCTCTTCCTCTGGGAGCCAAGCCGCAGTTATACCTCTGCAAGTCAACACTGGAAATATACTGCAGCTCTCTCTCTCTGCGAGATACCCCCTTCATGATCCGTTTCTCCACATCACCGTCCCGCAGCTATCCCTTTGCAAGCCGACGGCCAGCACCTCTCCCTATACCAGTTCGCCCGCAGCTGTTCCTCTGCGAGCCGGCTCGCAGCTCTTCCTCTGTGAGCCAACGGGCCGCAGCTCTCCCTGTATGAGTCAGCCAGTCGGCTTGCAGCTCTTTCTCTACGAGCCAGCCCGCCGACCTGCAACTCTCCCTCTGCGAACCACCAGTCGGCTCGTAGTTCTTTGTCTGTGAACCATTGAGCTCTCAGTTGTAGCTCTGCAAGCCAACACTGGAAATATACCGCAGGTCTATCTCTACGAGATACCCCCTTCACGCTTCCTCTCCCCACATCACCGTCCCGCACCTATGATTTTCAAGCCGACGGCCCGCACCTTTCCCTATAGCAGTCGGCTCGCAGCTGTTCCTGTGTGAGCCGGCCTGCAGCTCTCCTTCTGCGAGCCCACGGGCTGCAGCTCTTCCTTTACGAGCCAGTCAGTCGGCTCGCAGGTCTTCCTCTACGAGCTAGTCTGCCATCTCGCAGCTCTCCCTGTGCAAACCATTGTTCGGCTCGCAGCTCTTCGTCTGCGAGCCAGTCGGGCCCGCAGTTGTACCTCTGCAAGCCAACACTGGAAATATACTGTAGTTCTCTCTGCGAGATATCCCCTTGATGCTCCCTCTTCCGATATTACCGGTCGTAGCTATCTTTTTGCAAGGCAACGGCCCGTACTTTTCACTATAGTATTTGACCCGCAGCTGTTCCTCTGCTAGCCGGCCTGCAGCTCTCCCTCTGCGTGCCATGTAGTTTAGCAATCCTGCTGTCAGTGTCATGCACTTCTCCAATCATCCATCCAGCACTATCTACTTACCCTATCACTCTGCCAATACCTAAGTACTTATAAATTCACCATGCACTCTGTTTAGAGCACTGTAATCATTCTAGTTAGTAGTTATGTACTTATGGAATGGCCTAGCCACTAAGACAAGTACAGCTATAATATTCTGTGCAGTATCTATGCACACCTCTAACCATGTACATACTATTGGTACACTCCTATAAATACCCAGTTAGTAGCCATGCAGTCTAGGAATCATGTTGTCAGTCCCATGCAGTTTTCTAATCACCCATCCAGCACTATCTACTTATCCTATCAGTCCAGCAATACCTAAGCACTTATAAATTCACCATCCACTCTGTTTGCAGCACTGTAATTATTGTAGTTAGTAGTTATGTACTTTTGGAATTGGCTAGCTAGTAAGACAAGTACAGTTACAATATTCTGTGCACTATCTATGCACCCCTCTAACCAGCTACATACTATTAGTACACTGCTATAGATACCCAGTTAATACCTATGCAGTCTAGGAATCCTGCTGTCAGTCCCATGCACTTTTCTAATCACCCATCCAGCATTATCTACTTATCCTATCACTCCACTAAAGCCTAAGTACTTATAATTTCAACATACACTCAGTTTACAGCACTGTAATCATTCCAGTTGGTAGTCATGTAGTTATGGAATGGCCTAGCCACTAACACTACTATAGATACAATATTCTGTGCACTATGCATGCAGACCTCTAACCAGGTACATACTATTGATACAGTCTTTTAAATACCCAGTTAGTACCTATGCAGTGTAGGAATCCTCCTGTCAGTCCCATGCACTTCTCCAATCACCCATTCAGCACTATCTACTTATCCTATCACTCCGCCAATACCTAAGCACTTATAAATGCACTCAGGCACTCTCCTTGTAGTATTGTAATCTTTTAGTCACTACCCATGTATTCATGGAATGATACAGGTTGTAACCATGCAGTTCCACAATTAGATGTGTACTACTAATGCTGTGCTCTAGTATCTTTCACACTACTCATACACTACTACAATTATGCAGGTAGCACTGTTCCATTGCTGAAATCATTGATGTAGTTTTTTTGTATGCATTTTTATAGTTATACATGTGAATATTTATATATAATTATTTTAATTATATTAAATTGTTTTCAAAACTTTTCTTATTTTACAGATAGTTTGCATAATTATTAAGAAAGAGTTACAATGACAAGAAAAGAGCAAAGAAAAAGACAACAAACAAAGGAGGTTTATTTTTTTTAAAAAGGAAAAGAGGAATTAGATCAACTACAACATGGATCTTTAAAGAAAAAGTGTTCTGGTAAGAGTCCTAAAGATTTTTTTTTAAAAACTTGTAAAAACAGTTTCCAATTTTAAAAATAAAGAACAGACAGATACAACAAGAACAGTGAAACAAAAGGAAAAGAAAAATTTACAAAAAAGTGGAAAATTGGATTATCGGAAAAAGAATTATGTTGGAAGCAGGAAGAAACAATTTTAGGAAATTCGAAAAAGAATCTATAAAAGTAGAGTACTCCAAAATTTGCTAAAAAAATGTAAAATATATAAAAGGAGATCAGCATTTTACAGACAAAAAAGGAGATTCTAAGTGTAATTGAAAAAGCCTTTGAATTGAAAAGAAAATTGTGTATCTTAATTATAAAAAGATTGAAGACTTTAAATAGAATAATGCAGCGTATGAAGGACAAATGTAAAAGAAAAAGAATTTTAAATAGAACTAATTTTTGTAAAATATTTTCCGGGGAATGGAAGCATACTTCTAGTACGGAACCTTTTTTTAATGAAGAAAGTTATTTTCAAGAAAATAGATTACTGCATGCAGTTGATACCTGTGGTCATTGTTATGAAGTGAAAAATGGCTCTCCAATTGAAAAAGAAAAGATTGTTCCTAGAAATGTGGAAGAAATAATACCTGAGGAAGTTCAAGGGAGACGTACCCAGGCTCCAGTGTTTACATAGGATTGTAGTAGTATTTGTAGTATACGTCAACAATCTATTGATATTTTATTAAATTTCTTAAGAGAATATGGAAGAAAAACTGTGAAACAGAAGATTAAGATATTACAAGGACTGGATCCTTGCAAAGTGAGAAAAAATACAGGGTTGCAAGGTCATTCTCTGGCTTGTCTTTCTAGGAAAGTGTGTCATTGTCGTTTTCATCATTTAAGAATGTTAGCAGTACATCATTCCGAAATGCGGAAGTTAGTTAGAAGATTATACTACGTGAAAAGTCCTGCATTATGTCTAAATGAAATTAATACAGCTCTTTTGCATGGTTCAGTGTTGGATGTAAAAAAAAATTGTGATGATATAGAGTTACGTTTCTTTGCTGGTCAAGAGGAGTGTCGAGAAACTGAGAGTTTGATAAGTGTAGGTGTTGAAGAAGAGATGGAAGATAGTACTGATGTGAAGTTTGAAAAAGAAATAACAAAGTTTAAAGTAGTTTCTGGTGAAAATCCAAACTATGTTTGTATTTGTTGTCGACGTACTCATTATAAAATTCAAACTAGGAATGTAGATGTGTTTTTAAAAAGTGAAAAGGAAAACAATGATAAATGGAAAGAATTTGCTGCTTATCTGTTTGTGGAAGGTCGTTTTGAGTTAGGTACTGTACAATGTATTTGTAAATATTGTTGTAATAAATTAGAAGAAAACAAAATGCCAGCTAGAGCTGTCCATAATAACTTAGAATTAGTAGCTATACCTCCTGAACTTAAAGATTTAAATACACATGAGGCCATCCTTATACAATCTGTGCACCCTTTTCAGGCTATAATTCGTGTGGAGCCTAAAACAGGAAAGCTGCCTCCAACAGATCTACAAAGAGGTTTAAAAGGAAGAGTTGTGTATTTACCTTTAGATTTTAAGAAAAATGTTGAAACTGTTGGTGTAGAAAGAGAGGATACTGAACCTGTAGTCATTCTTGTTAATGGTGTACCCACAAAGAGTCGGAAAATATGGCAAGAGTTAGTAGATGTCACGAAAGTCCAAAAGGCTACATTATATCTGGTGCAAAACAATATTTACTATGAAAATGTAAATGTAGAGGAAGAAGAAATGAGTTTAGAAGATGAAAGGCACATTTCAAGTGGACAAATAGAAAAAGTGGAGAATTCAAGAAAAGAAGAAATTTATGAACATTATACTATACACCCTCTACATTCAAAAGAACTGATAGGAGATACTATTGAATTGTTCCAGATGAAAAAAGCAAAAGGAAGTCCCATGAGTGTGTGGGAAAAAAGTTTGGAAGCTCGTTGTTTTCCACTGCTGTTCCCTACTGGAAAAGGTGGACGATATGATGAACAACCAGTTCAGATTCCAGCTTCAGAATATCGTACTTTACGACTGTACTCAGAAGAACCAAGATTTCGTCAGTGTATTCCATATTTATTTCATCTTTTATTTGAGAGTGATCTGTCTGCACTTTCATATGCAGTCAACCATATATTGAAAACTGGAACGCATCTTTCACATCTTTCTGCAAAGGAATTTATGGACAAAGTTGAAAAAAGAGATGACCATTTAGAATCACAGTTAATTAATTTGATGGCATGTCAACGTGGCACTAATGAATATTGGTATCGACGTCATGGGGAATTAAAATGTATGTTAAGAAATTTAGGAACCCCTACATGGTTTGTTACACTTAGGGGCCAATTCCGATTCGGGCCGAAAACGTACCGACCGACTCGGAGCCGGAATTAATTCCGACCGACACGTACCGGTGCAGCCCGACCCGCAAAGTACGATGAGAAGCGTGCAAAACCCGACCGACGCATATGGAACACAAGCCGAACGACCGAACCGCGCGGAAAACAGCCATCCGGCCGGAAAACCACGCGAATCCAACCGACCGACACGCACCAGGAAGAATCCCGAACGAAACATACCCGCGAACTCCTACCCGCCAAGTATGATGCAACGCGTGGAAAACACGACCGAGTCGCACGGGGCCCAAGCCGTACGACATATACGCAGACAAAACTGCGAGCCGAAGAAACCCAAAAACCGCGACCGACGCGTACGCAGCACAGAAAACAGCACAAACACAGCGTGAACGAATCTGAGAGGCTCGCACGAGACAACTGCAGGGTCCGACTCGGTCAGAAGAACGTCTCCTACATGCACAAAAAGAACCAAGGAAAAAACACACAAAAAAAGGCCAAACAAGCAACTACAAAGCAAATAAATACTGGGTGGGGAAACAGGGATCAAAGACACACCCACAACTCCACCCATATAAAGGACACAAATCCCTACCATGATCCTTTGCAATTTCAAATTACCTGCCAGCACTCAACACCAACAGACAGCAACCACACACACACTCACAGCTCATCCATCACACAAGCCACACACCAGCAGCACCTCAACAAATTGCACCCTCACATACACCCAGCAAAACACACACTAACACACCCTCACTTGCACACCAACACACACATCACTCACCATCACCACCCAACACCATGCCCCCAAAGAAGAATCATAAGTTCCTAGATAGTGAATTGGAAGTACTGGTAGATGAGATCCCCAGGGTAGAGCCACAGCTGTTTGGTACACTGGTCCAACAGACACCCATGGCGCAGAAAACCAAGATGTGGGAGAGGATTGTTGACAGGGTCAACGCACAATCACCATGTTTGCGCACAAAGGTAGACATCCAGAACAGGTGGTATGACGTGCGCAGGAGGGTCAGGGAGCTGTTGAAGAAGGAATACCTCTTGAGCCAACACACCGGTAGTGGCCCTCCTGCCAAACCAGTATACCTCAGGCCCTGGGAGGAGAAGGTGCGGGCCATCCTACCACCAGTGAGCGTATATGGACTAGAAAACATCCCAGAGCCTGGTGAGTACACAACAAATGTACACAATATTGTGCGACAATACACACACATCACTGTCAAGGGGAGAGTCAAACCATGCACCCTTAGCAAATACACACCAACCAAAACAGAATCATCCTAAAATGTGTATGTCAGTCAGATAAACACAATACATGCCAGCTCATAATGATATGTAACTGTGTCATGACATGTACAAACCCAACAACAAATAGAGCTAGGCAATGGCACAAATCTAACCAACAAACACAGTCAGATATGTAGCCACCACTACAACACCACCTCACAGGGAAGCTCACTGAAAGGAAGGAATTCTGTGTATGCTGGGCAAGTCAGTGTAGCCAATAGCATCATGGGAGTCGTAGTCACAGATATTGCCCACCCTCACAATGCGCACATCAACACCACCATGAACCATGCCCACATCACAGGGAGTGGAAAACAACTGACAAGATGGCTGACACTGACCACTTCTGTGGGGAGCACAAGGCCCTGCTGGGAACTGGGCACCACCAACAGCAGGACACCACTGTCAGCCATCTTGCCATTGCTGTCACACTCACACACAGTGAAGTACACTCAAAAGGAAGGAAGTATGGGCATGCTGGGAAGGGGGGTGGAGGCAATAGCATGATGGGAGTGGTAGTCACAGCTCAACATCCCCCACCCACATGGCCCAGCAAGCTCACACTGAACCATGCACACCTCACAGGGAGTGAAAAGCCACTTCAAAGATGACTGACAATGGTGCTCTGTTGTGGGGAGCACAAGGCCCTGCTGGGAACTGGGCACCAACCAACAGCAGGACACCACTGTCAGCCATCTTGCCATTGCTGTCACACTCACACACAGTGAAGTACACTCAAAAGGAAGGAAGTATGGGCATGCTGGGAAGGGGGTGGAGGCAATAGCATGATGGGAGTGGTAGTCACAGATATTGCTCACCCTCACAACTGTCCCATCAACACCACCCTGAACCATGTGCACATCACAGGGAGTGGAAAGAACTGACAAGATGGCTGACACTGGCTACTGCTGTGGGGAGCACAAGGCCCTGCTGGGAACTGTGCACCAACCAACAGCAGGACACCACTGACTGACATCCTGAAAGACAACTTGCACTCCCTGCAATGGAAGCACGTTCCATGGTGGGATATCTGGCTGGGTGGGAAGGAGGACTCACAGCACTGACCATAGTCACCAGCAGCTCCACCCACACACCCCCTAACACAAACTACACACAACTCACCTGGGAAAATGCATTGACTCAAACACACAAATCAAATATCCCACAAAGAACCACAACCCTGGGTCATGCTGTGTGAAGCACAGGGACACACATGGGACTTCTAGCAAAACTAACCCCAGGATAACACTGTCAGCCATCTTGTCAGCACAGGCACACAACCCCACAGGGAAGCAGAGTCAAAAGGAAGGAAGCATGGGCATGCTGGGAAGGGGGGTTGAGGCAAAAGCATGATGGGAGTGGTAGTCACAGCCCAACACCCCCCACCCACATGGCCCTGCAAGATCACACCCAAGCATGCACACCTCACAGGGAGTGAAAAGCCACTTCAAAGATGTCTGACAATGGTGCTCTGTTGTGGGGAGCACAAGGCCCTGCGGGGAACTGGGCACCAACCAACAGCAGGACACCACTGTCAGCCATCTTGCCATTGCTGTCACACTCACACACAGTGAAGTACACTCAAAAGGAAGGAAGTATGGGCATGCTGGGAAGGGGGGTGGAGGCAATAGCATGATGGGAGTGGTAGTCACAGATATTGCTCAACCTCACAACTGTCCCATCAACACCACCCTGAACCATGTGCACATCACAGGGAGTGGAAAAGAACTGACAAGATGGCTGACACTGGCTACTGCTGTGGGGAGCACAAGGCCCTGCTGGGAACTGTGCACCAACCAACAGCAGGACACCACTGACTGACATCCTGAAAGACAACTTGCACTCCCTGCAATGGAAGCACGTTCCATGGTGGGATATCTGGCTGGGTGGGAAGGAGGACTCACAGCACTGACCATAGTCACCAGCAGCTCCACCCACACACCCCCCTAACACAAACTACACACAACTCACCTGAGTGAATGCATTGCCTCACACTCCAATCAAATATCCCACAAAGAACCACAACCCTGGGTCATGCTGTGTAAAGCACAGGGACACACATGGGACTTGTAGCAAAACGAACCCCAGGATAACACTGTCAGCCATCCTGTCAGCACAGGCACACAACCCCACAGGGAAGCAGAGTCAAAAGGAAGGAAGTATGGGCATGCTGGGAAGGGGGGTGGAGGCAATAACATGATGGGAGTGGCAGTCACAGATATTGGTCACCACCACAACTGTCCCATCAACACCACCCTGAACCATGCGCACATCACAGGGAGTGGAAAAGAACTGACAAGATGGCTGACACTGGGTACTGCTGTGGGGAGCACAAGGCCCTGCTGGGAACTGGGCACCAACCAACAGCAGGACACCACTGTCAGCCATCTTGCCATTGCTGTCACACTCACACACAGTGAAGTACACTCAAAAGGAAGGAAGAATGGGCATGCTGGGAAGGGGGGTGGAGGCAATAGCATGATGGGAGTGGTAGTCACAGCTCAACATCCCCCACCCACATGGCCCAGCAAGCTCACACTGAACCAGGCACACCTCACAGGGAGTGAAAATCCACTTCAAAGATGTCTGACAATGGTGCTCTGTTGTGGGGAGCACAAGGCCCTGCTGGGAACTGGGCACCAACCACAGCAGGACACCACTGTCAGCCATCTTGCCATTGCTGTCACACTCACACACAGTGAAGTACACTCAAAAGGAAAGAAGTATGGGCATGCTGGGAAGGGGGGTGGAGGCAATAGCATGATGGGAGTGGTAGTCACAGATATTGCTCACCCTCACAACTGTCCCATCAACACCACCCTGAACCATGTGCACATCACAGGGAGTGGAAAAGAACTGACAAGATGGCTGACACTGGCTACTGCTGTGGGGAGCACAAGGCCCTGCTGGGAACTGTGCACCAACCAACAGCAGGACACCACTGACTGACATCCTGAAAGACAACTTGCACTCCCTGCAATGGAAGCACGTTCCATGGTGGGATATCTGGCTGGGTGGGAAGGAGGACTCACAGCACTGACCATAGTCACCAGCAGCTCTACCCACACACCCCCCTAACACAAACTACACACAACTCACCTGGGAGAATGCATTGCCTCACACTCCAATCAAATATCCCACAAAGAACCACAACCCTGGGTCCTGCTGTGTGAAGCACAGGGACACACATGGGACTTGTAGCAAAACGAACCCCAGGATAACACTGTCAGCCATCCTGTCAGCACAGGCACACAACCCCACAGGGAAGCAGAGTCAAAAGGAAGGAAGTATGGGCACGCTGGGAAGGGGGGTGGCAGTCACAGATATTGGTCACCACCACAACTGTCCCATCAACACCACCCTGAACCATGCGCACATCACAGGGAGTGGAAAAGAACTGACAAGATGGCTGACACTGGGTACTGCTGTGGGGAGCACAAGGCCCTGCTGGGAACTGGGCACCACCAACAGCAGGACACCACTCACTGACATCCTGAGAGTCAACCTGAACCCA
Source organism: Calotriton arnoldi (assembly GCA_963921515.1). Lineage (NCBI taxonomy): Eukaryota > Metazoa > Chordata > Amphibia > Caudata > Salamandridae > Calotriton > Calotriton arnoldi. Next base: position 1,178,019 of record CAWUFW010001575.1, read on the forward strand.
CTGCAAGGGTGGCATGCTTCATGGTGGGATAACTGGGCTGGGGGAGAAGGAGGTCCGGATGTCAACCAAATACAACCCATGCAGACCATGTACACACCCCAACATTCAAATTGAAATGATCAAAGTATGCAGGACAATGTGCTACACCAATATCAACCTCTGACTGTGACAACTCAGGACAATGCAATGTACAGGCCCGCATCCAGAGGTACAGTCACAACTGTCAGGTGTGTCAACCATTGATGCCTGCAGAAACATAACATTCTGTCAGGGTCTAAATCCCTTTTGCTGTCTGAACCACACAGGAGCAGAATGACGCTAGGTCCCAATACCCTTCTCAGAACCAACCCTGCTAGGTCTTTTAGTATTCCATTGCAGGTAAGTTCTAAGGGGGGAAAAGGGGTTGGGGACAGAGAAGAGACTGCTCCAATATTCTGCCTGTTCAGCTACGTCTTCTTCTTCTTACTGGACTGCAACATTAACATGTAAAAACCTTTATTTACTGTGCCTTTTAACTTACTGTTTTTTTCTATGGTGTATAAATAACTTATCTTACCAGAATGTTTACTGAAGATTACTTCTCTTCTACTTCTCATGTATTGTTTGCTAGGTTGTATGAGAAGTCTTCACTCAGATCTCTTTCCTTTTCGTTCTCAGGTACAATCTGCACTTGATCCTGCTATTCCTTAATGTAAGAAAGATAAGGTAAGTATTTATTTCTGTATTCCTAATTTATGTATTATTTGGGTTTCTCTTTCTTTCTATTAACTCACTGTTAAGAGACTGGAGTGGGCCTTGAACTGGGGTTTCTGTAGTAAGATGACTGGTTTTCTGTCTTTAATTAGTTTTTTAAACAATGCTTCAGAACTTAGGTTAAATGTTAAAAGGAAGCGTTCCTTTTATTCAGGCCTTTGGTTTTAATGTTTGCTGGAAGCACAATTTATTCTGCCATACGTGAGGAGAACATTACTGGAGTTCTTTAACACATGGCATGAGAAAGAAACATGCCGGGCTTTTGACCCTGACTTCACCTTTTAATTAATTCTCAGAAGAGTGAACAAGTTTCAGTCTAAGAAGACACTGCATGTTGAAAGGTCACGCCTGCGTCTGACAGATTCTGGAACAGCTGAAAAAGACAGCTGATTCAAAAAGCTTTTTATTTAATCTTCTCAGCTAAGGAAAGCAATTACTGAAAAAGTATTTCCAGTTTTCAAACGAAGGAAAATATATTCTGACTTGTTTCCTTTTTTCTCTTTAAATAGAAATTTACCTCTGACACGATAACCTTTTCTCACAGAATGTTTTATATTAGCTACAAGTTTAACACTAACCTGATTAGTGAGGGAATGTAGTTCCGACGAAGCTAACCCCGATTTTATCGCAACTACCCTAACTGACTTCCACGACGCTGGGAAAACAGGTGCTCTTCAAATTATTTCTTCAGTGAAGTGCACAGTGGAATGTTGAAGCACACTTCACCTGATGTCATGAAGCCTAAAAGACTAGACTGCTAACAGTGGTGTGCTGTCGCAGTATGTGCATGTTGGCAGCCATCTTGGAGTTCCATCGGTGCCAACAAGCACTCCAGCTTGAGGGATTATCTGACTTTTGGTAAGTTTGTAGGGGGAAAATGGTAGCCAGCATACAGTTAGAAGGAGGAAACCTCCCGTGAGTCCTGACAGTACCCCCTCCCAACGGGGTTTCCTCCGGTCGTGGTTTGGCAGGGAATTTGGAATGAAAGGCTCTAATTAAACGGGGGGCATGGACATTAGTACTCTTTTCCCAGGAACGTTCATCAGGTCCATAACCTTGCCAATCAATGAGGTAGAAAATGTCATTGCGGATGAGTTTTGAATCCAAAATTCGTTTAACTTCGTACTCCGCCTCACCATTAACCATCAGAGGATCAGGAGGGGAAACCCTACGCAACCCCGGTTGAATTGGTTTAAGGAGAGAAACATGAAATACTGGATGAATTTTGGTAGAACCAGGAAGAGATAGTTGATAAGTGACTGGATTTATGACCTTCTCAATTGGATAAGGACCCATAAAACGAGGCTGAAATTTACGGGGACCTTTGAGTCTGAGATTTTTTGTACTCAACCAGACTAAGTCTCCTACATGAAGCTCAGGTTCTTTTTTACGTTTTCGGTCAGCGAAGTGTTTGTAACGATCCTTCGCGATCGACAAATTCTGGGTTACTGAGTGATGAATTTTAGTTAACTGTCGGGCAATATCTTGAACAGCAGGAACATTAATATCATCAAAATTAGCATGAGAATTGGGATGTCTGCCTGAGTTTATAAAGAAAGGGGAGTGGCCAGTGGATACATTTAGAGCATTATTGTGAGCATACTCCGCAGTCCATAAGTGGTCAGGCCAGTCACCCTCCTCATCTAACAAATAAAGTCTGAGGTGTTGTTCTAGGTCTTGGTTAATGCGTTCAGTCTGACCATCAGTTTCTGGGTGAAAACTGGTGGAATAACGATGGTCAATATTAAGGCCTTTGATGTAAGCCTTCCAAAATCGTGATAGGAACTGAGAGCCCCTGTCTGAAACGAGGACCCTAGGAATCCCATGAAGGCGAATAACATGTTGATTGAAAAGTTGGGACAATTGTTTAGCAGTGGGTGTACCTTTGAAGGGTATATAATGTGCCATCTTACTAAAAGTGTCGACAACTACAAGAATGGTATCATACCCATGGGAAGAAGGTAGATCAACAATCAAATCTAAGGAGACTGTGTGCCAAGGATAGGGGGGGGTTGGCATGGGTTGTAGGGGACCTTTAGGAGCTTGTCTGTCCGATTTTCCCCGTGCACAAATTTCACAGCCTAACACATATTGAAGGACGTCTCGGCACATGTATGGCCACCAGAAACGACGTTTGAGTAATTCTTCGGTTTTCACAACACCTTTGTGGCCAGCCAGAGGGTTGTCGTGACATTCCTGCATTGCCTTCAGCTGAAGCTCCTTGGTGGGTAAATACAGGGTGGTACCTAAATAGGGAGGCCATTGCGAATGAAACGTTGTGGATCTTCTGTGGCCCAGTTCTCCATTTCAAGGTCGGTCATCAAATTTCGAACGTGATGTTCAAAAGGTTCTAAGGAGATAGTTCCAATGAATTTTCCATCAGGTATGATTTGCTGGTTTTCAATGACTGAAGTTTGATTTTCTGTGTCGAGTCTAGAGAGGACATCAGCCTTTCCATTCTTGGATCCGGGACGAAAAGTGATAACAAAATCAAAGTCCGCGAAGTAAAGAGACCAACGCAGCTGACGTGGTGTGAGAGTTCGAGCAGATCGCAAAAATTTTAGGTTGCGGTGGTCCGTAAACACCGTTACAGTGTGTTTTGCCCCCATTAAGTAATGCCTCCAATCTTTGAAGGCATCTTTGATTGCCAAGAGTTCTTTTTCTGTAATCGTATAGTTGCATTCCGCAGGGTTGAGTTTGCGGGACCGATATGCCACCGGGTGTAACTGTCCCGTGTCCTTGTGCCTCTGAGAAAGTATTCCCCCGATGGCTAGGTCCGATGCGTCTGTCTCCAAATAAAAAGGCTCAGAGGGATCTGCATGAAGCAGCACCGGTGCTGTGGTGAAACTGTCCTTCATCAACTGAAAAGCTTCTTCTGCTTCTTCTGACCATTGGAACGGAACTCCTTTCTTCAGAAGACGAGTCAGCGGAAGTATCTTATTGGAGAATCCATTAATGAATCGTCTGTAAAAATTAGAGAATCCGATAAAGCTTTGAACCTCTTTGATACTGGTAGGAGATTTCCAGTCTGTTATCGCCTTCACTTTTTGCTCATCCACTCGAACTCCTGCAGGTGATAACACAAAACCTAGGAATTCTACTGTATCTGTGTTGAAGAGGCATTTCTCCAATTTAACGTATAGAGAGTTCTCTCGTAGACGTTGTAAAACTGCTCTGACCTGGTTGTGATGTTCTTCAACCGTGTTGGAATAAATCAGGATGTCATCTATGTATACTATAGCGCATCGGTCAATGAATTCACTTAAAACATCATTGATAAAGTACTGGAAGGCCGCTGGTGCGTTACAGAGACCATATGGCATCACAAGATACTCATAAAGGCCAAATTTGGTCCTGAACGCAGTCTTCCACTCGTCGCCTTCCCGGAGTCTAATCAAGTGGTATGCTCCTCGTAGGTCTAGGCGAGTGTATATCTTTGCTTCCTTCACTTGATCAATTAGTACCGAAATGAGAGGCAATGGATAACGATTCTTCACAGTTATCCTGTTAATCGCTCTAAAGTCAATACAAGTCCTGAGATCTCCCCCTTTTTCGGCACGAAAAAAAGTGGGGAAGAGACAGGGGACTGCGACGGTCGGATAAATCCGTTCTCCAGATTCTTAGCTAGGTATTCCTTCAAATGGATGTTTTCCTTCTCCGTTAATGCGTAAACTCTGCTGCATGGTAGATTAGCCCCTGGTTCTAGATCAATTTTGCAGTCATAGGGCCTGTGGGGGTAACGTCTCTGCCTTTTTCTCATCAAAGACGTCTGCAAAGTCTTGGTATTCATCTGGTATCATGGTAGTTTGGATCGCACATACCGAACCTCCACCTTCACACAATTGGGTGGCAGCGCAGATTACAGAAGAATGTGTCTGGTCGTCGAAACAATTTTTGGTGCAGTAGTCTGAATTTAATTGAATAGTTCGGGCTCCCCAATCAATTAACGGGTTGTGTTCCGTTAGCCATGGTAGACCTAGAATCAGTTGAAATTGGGGGCGTCTATTAAATTAAATTGCAAGGTCTCTTGGTGTCCTTCGACAGTAGTCATGTGTACCAATTCAGTATGACTGGTTATGGGCCCTGAAGTTAAATCCGTACCATCCACCGCTCTGACCTTCTCACTTTTCTCCTTCTTGATAGCTTGTAAACCGATCAGGCTAGCGAATTTGTGGTCGGAGAAATTACCTGTTGCCCCAGAATCTACCATGACGATGATTCCTGTCAAAACCACATCTCTAAACCTTAAGGTCACAGTCATAACCAAATGGGGAGAGGAGACTTGTAGTGTGTTTGCCAATTGGTGATTTGTTGGAGTCGTTTTTCCATTCGCATCCACAGGTCCAACTCCCCTTACCTGTGGTGCCTCTAGTTTTCCTTCTCCTTAGCAGGCAACTTTGGTCTTTTTAAGCAATTCTTGACAAAATGTCCACTTCTTCCACAATATAGGCACAGTTTGTTCAGCCTTCTCTTTTCTTTTTCTTCTTTAGAGAGTGGACCTCTGACTACACCGATTTGCATGGGTTCAATTCCCGAAGAACTCTCTACTGTCCGTGTGGATTCTGTTTTGACACGGTCAAAACGAGGAACACTTGGTCTAAGCTCCTTCCGCCGTTCTCCTTTCCGCTCACTTTGCCGATAATCGATCTCTAAGGTTAAATCCACTAAGGCAGAGATATCGGTGGGTCGATTAGGGATTTGAGATAGAGCGTCCTTCAATTCCTCTCGCAATCCTCTATAGAATACTGCTGCTCTTTTATCCTCGGGCCAGTTGGTCTCGACCACTAGTTTATTAAATTGGGCTAGGTAAGACACGAGTTCTCGGTTTCCTTGCTTTAATTCCAACAGTTCGTTGTCTGAAGCTTGAGATGCTGTTCTTCTATCAAAAATTCGGAGAAATTCCTTCTTGAAGTCATCTAAACTGTACAAAATTGGGTCATCCTTGGTTACTAGTGGCATGGACCATGAGGCGGCGTCCCCACTAAGGTAGGACAAGATAAACGCCACTCGGGATTGAGCATCGGGGAAGATCGTTGGACGGCACATAAAATGCAGAGAGCATTGGGTCAAAAAAAATTGCGCTTTCTGCGGGTCTCCATTAAATCGCTCTGGAGGGGCAAGAGGAATTACTGGGGATAATGAGTGGATTACTTGTGTGGGGGCAAAGGATGAAGTGCTGATGTTAGGACTCTGGGTTTCAAAGGATGCGGTGCTTGGCCTAGGTTCCAAAGCTGGTGTTCCCGTTTTAAAGGTTATTATCTCCTGTCTTAGTATTTTATTTTCCTCTCTGACTGCCTCCAAGTCCCTTTGTATATTACTCAAAATCTCGCCCAAATTTTTTAAATCAAGTCCTTCTGCCATTCTGCTCAGGTGCTTGTACCAACGTGGGCACTTCACTCTGTCAGGGTCTAAATCCCTTTTGCTGTCTGAACCACACAGGAGCAGAATGACGCTAGGTCCCAATACCCTTCTCAGAACCAACCCTGCTAGGTCTTTTAGTATTCCATTGCAGGTAAGTTCTAAGGGGGAAAAGGGGTTGGGGACAGAGAAGAGACTGCTCCAATATTCTGCCTGTTCAGCTACGTCTTCTTCTTCTTACTGGACTGCAACATTAACATGTAAAAACCTTTATTTACTGTGCCTTTTAACTTACTGTTTTTTTCTATGGTGTATAAATAACTTATCTTACCAGAATGTTTACTGAAGCTTACTTCTCTTCTACTTCTCATGTATTGTTTGCTAGGTTGTATGAGAAGTCTTCACTCAGATCTCTTTCCTTTTCGTTCTCAGGTACAATCTGCACTTGATCCTGCTATTCCTTAATGTAAGAAAGATAAGGTAAGTATTTATTTCTGTATTCCTAATTTATGTATTATTTGGGTTTCTCTTTCTTTCTATTAACTCACTGTTAAGAGACTGGAGTGGGCCTTGAACTGGGGTTTCTGTAGTAAGATGACTGGTTTTCTGTCTTTAATTAGTTTTTAAACAATGCTTCAGAACTTAGGTTAAATGTTAAAAGGAAGCGTTCCTTTTATTCAGGCCTTTGGTTTTAATGTTTGCTGGAAGCACAATTTATTCTGCCATACGTGAGGAGAACATTACTGGAGTTCTTTAACACATGGCATGAGAAAGAAACATGCCGGGCTTTTGACCCTGACTTCACCTTTTAATTAATTCTCAGAAGAGTGAACAAGTTTCAGTCTAAGAAGACACTGCGTGTTGAAAGGTCACGCCTGCGTCTGACAGATTCTGGAACAGCTGAAAAAGACAGCTGATTCAAAAAGCTTTTTATTTAATCTTCTCAGCTAAGGAAAGCAATTACTGAAAAAAGTATTTCCAGTTTTCAAACGAAGGAAAATATATTCTGACTTGTTTCCTTTTTTTCTCTTTAAATAGAAATTTACCTCTGACACGATAACCTTTTCTCACAGAATGTTTTATATTAGCTACAAGTTTAACACTAACCTGATTAGTGAGGGAATGTAGTTCCGACGAAGCTAACCCCGATTTTATCGCAACTACCCTAACTGACTTCCACGACGCTGGGAAAACAGGTGCTCTTCAAATTATTTCTTCAGTGAAGTGCACAGTGGAATGTTGAAGCACACTTCACCTGATGTCATGAAGCCTAAAAGACTAGACTGCTAACAGTGGTGTGCTGTCGCAGTATGTGCATGTTGGCAGCCATCTTGGAGTTCCATCGGTGCCAACAAGCACTCCAGCTTGAGGGATTATCTGACTTTTGGTAAGTTTGTAGGGGGAAAATGGTAGCCAGCATACAGTTAGAAGGAGGAAACCTCCCGTGAGTCCTGACACATACATTGTGTGTGTCTCCCAAAAACAGGTGATGATGGGGACACAGCAGCAGACGCTGAGGAGTCCCTGTCCCAGGATCCATGGGAAACGGAGCTCACTGGTGTGGAACAGCCTCTGCCCTCCTCGGATGACGAAGACCTACCTGGCACCTCCGGAGCGAGTCAACATGCAGCACCAGCAGGACCACCAGCTGCACCCCCTGCACCCACCCCTCCAACGACTGACAACACACAAACCACCCCTGCCGACACGGACAGACCAAGGACCACCACCACCACCAGCACACGGCCTCCTGCCCAACGTGGGGCTATGGACACCAACACCACCAAAAACCCCCAAGGGGGCCCAGGATCACCTGTGCGTGCCACCTCAGGTACTGCACGTGTCACCAGGGGTGGTGGGTGGGGTGGTAGACATAGGTCGCTGCTCGCAGAGGGGTCTGGACTGCATGAAGACCCACAACTGGTACGCATAACCGATGCGTACCAGACCAGCACCGGAGAGTTCAGCCAGGTAGTGGGGATCCTCAGGGACATACGACAGCAGCAGGCTGCCCATCATGCACGCTTGGACTTACACATGTCCAGCGTGGAGTCCAAGTGGGACACACTGCAAAAGATGACGGCGGTGCATAGGGACATATTACAATGCCTCCGCCAGATGAGCAGCAACCAGTCAACACCTCCCTGTGTGCCCACAACATCTGGTGCTGAAACAACTGCAACTGCCACAGGGAGGGAGGATGACTCTGGCGGAGAGTCCCCTGCACCGCAGCAGCCTGCACTTGAGGGTCCCCCCCAAAGAAGAGGGGTCGTCCGAGGAGGGGCAACTGACAGGCCGATGGCCATGTGCAACCCCCAGGAAGCCAAAACCTGTTCTGGATAATCACCTTTGTGCGCAAACTGTTCACCCTGTTGACTGCAACACAACTCCCCGACATGACATGGGGAGTACAAGTTGGACCAATGTATCAGATGACTGTGGACTTTATTCAGGACATTTCTGCTACCAGGACTTCCAATTCATCTAGGAACTTTGGATTGCAATCAAAATGTACAGCACCCACCATCCTGTGCACTATACTCACACATGTATGACAATAAACACACTAATACACCATACCTGCCTCTGTTGTGATTCCAACGTGGTTTCTGTCATGGAGATGATGACCTGCGAAATTACACTGTGCATGCTAACTGCTACAGCAAGTACAACACAGGCATGTGAATCATGGCAACGTGACACATATGAGGGAGACACACCACCAGGGCTACACAACATATACACACCTAGGCCATCTGACTCATCACCTACACTGATGTTGGCAGGAAATACGGTGCAATGCACAGACACAACACCTATTCACAGTCATTGTCAACTAGCCCACTGGTGCAGTAAGCAAATGTCAGTCAGATGTGTGACCACAGACAACGCACATCACAAAGTGAAGCACAGGTTTATTACACATTTGCAACATGTTGTAACCACTACAGATGCAAGGTAATCCCACCTGGCAGTGGGCACACAGTCAACAAGTGTAGAAGGAAGGAAGTCCATGGGTGTGGCGCACATCACCTGTAGGGTTACAACAGCTACCACCCTGGAAGTTCAATCACGGTGTTGGGGGATCACAGTTGACCAAACAACTCTGAAAGTACCCTGTGAAGGACAGAAATGACACACAGTCAAAAGCACTGAAGAACAGGACAGAACTGCAATACTCATGCCCAATACATGTCACAAGATACCCACCCAGAACCACGTTAGCATGTCAACACTGTTGGGGAGTACAGACTACCTGTAAGGACACATCGCTACATGCATACAGTCATGTAGCACATGGCCACACTCAAACAGCACCAGAGCACCACCAACACATATCATGCATACTCACATCATTGACATGACATCTCTGGATACTCACATTCAGCTGAAGAAGTTGGTGATGAGCTGTGTGCGGACATCACCATCATCATCATCATCATCACTGGCATCGTGGTCCAGGCCAGGATCCTCCACAGGTGGCGGATGTTGATCATCGTCATCCAGGATGAGAGGCAACTCCTTCCGCACAGCCAGGTTGTGTAGCATGCAGCAGACGATGACAATCTTGCACACCTTTGCTGGGGCATATGGGAGGGCCCCTCCTGTCTTGTCCAGGCAGCGGAAGCGGCTCTTCAGGAGACCAAATGTCCGCTCAATCACTTTCCTGGTCCGACCATGTGCCTCATTGTAACGCATCTGAGCTGGTGTCACAGGGTTCCTGAGGGGCGTCAGCAACCACGGCATGTTGGGGTATCCGGAGTCACCTACATACAGACAATTGCACATTAGCTGAGTTGGAAAAGAGGGTGGAACACTACATTGCAGAACACACACAATGGTACATAGTCAGTACACACCAACAAGCCAGGCACGCTGGTTCCGCATCTGTGACATCATCCTCGGGATGCGACTACTCCTCATCACGTAGGCATCGTGTGCAGAACCGGGGAAACGGGCACACACGTGTGTGATGCACATATCTGCAAGACATACCACCAGTGCATTGACCGAATGGTAGTGCTTGCGGTTCCTGTATGCCTGCTCCTGGGCCTGTGGTGGTACCAAAGCCACATGTGTACCATCAATGGAGCCAATGACATGCGGCATCCTCCCCAGGGCATAGAAGTCACTCTTCACATCAGTGAGTTGTTGAAGTCTAGGGAAATAGATGTACTGGTTCAGGTATCTCAACATAGCCACCAAAACATCACGGAGCACACGGCTGAACATGGTCTGTGACATCACACCAGCAGACGCCACAGTGTGTTGAAAGGTACCGGTGGCAAAGAAGTGTAGGGCTGCCATCACCTTCACCTTGGGGGTCAGCGCTGTGGGGTATGTCCGGCCAGGTTGCAAATGTGGGGCCAACCGCACCGCCAATTCCTCAATCAGTGGCCTGGTGAAGCGGTACCGTCGGATGCAGTCCCGTTCAACCACTGTTGCAAGGTCAGGGAATGGCCGATGGACAGCTGGTGCCCTGCAGTGCATAGGTGAAGAAAGAAAGATTATCAGTCACCCCACATATGTGGCATAGACCAGACTCAATATCACATGATACACCATTACAAGACACAAGTACATGATGCGTGTGCCGTTCCGTAAGGCCATGTATGGCACCTACATGGCTAACATCTAACATCACAGTTCAACATGTTCCTTCAACAAGTCCCAGGTTGTGCTATGGGATATCATTAGGCTGTGTCACAGTACCCATGTACTGCTGCCACGTTCCAAACACACACCACAGTGACATGTGAGGACAGATGTGCCCCAGGCATCACAGCTCATCGACAGGTAGATTCCCTGGGACCCTGTATTGCCACATGGACACTGGCATTACATGGTGCATCATGAATACACCACAGCAAAACAACCATGACCCACACAGGTAGTGGTCCCTGTTGCCTCAGCAGGACAGACATGGACGTCTGTGACACACACACGCACAACATCAAAGTTCATGCACAAACAACGTGGATGCGGAGACTGTCTCACATTGTGCACATGGAATCAGAGACATTGTAAACACAACATGCACACAGACTGTGGAGGACCATCATTATTGTGCCAATGGGTCACCCTGGGACGTACATACCGTCCCACATGGGACTCAGGGGGTATGTGACATGACATACACATGCACCACCGTGAAATGTGAACATGCCACATGCTCAGGAATGAACAGTTGCACATCACAGTGGTCATGTGCACGACACACCAAGGATCCTGTCCCCATGAACACGTGCACAGCCTGGGAGTGGCTGCCCCCAAGTGACACCCACAGAACAACATGTTCACCCCCATACACGGAATAGGCAATGCAGCCTTACATGCCTTAGGATACAGTGTGGACAGGCTGTGGTGTTGTAGGTGTGCCCCTCACTCCCTGGGAAGTAAATGTGGCTGGCATATGTTCACCTGTGAAAGGCATGGTGACATATGCCAGTGACTTGTCCAGGGGCGCGTTGTACAGCAATGGACCGATCGGTGTTCCCGGCCGGCCCATTGCATTCAATGTGAGCGGGTACGCGTTGAACAGCAATGGACCGATCGGTGTTCCCGGCCGGCCCATTGCATTCAATGTGAGCGGAGTACGCGTTGTGATCGCGGGTACGCGTTGAACAGCAATGGACCGATCGGTGTTCCCGGCCGGCCCATTGCATTCAATGTGAGCGGGTACGCGTTGACAGCAATCGACCGATCTGTGGTACTGAAAATTCTGGACCTGTGTCATTAACATCATTGTAACATGACGATTTTGGTATCAGCAGACCGGTAATGACAGGAATGCTATATCTGAGTATTTGTGTCATATTCGAGTGACGGGATCACTCTAATATTAACGATTCCCTTGTGAACCCTCGGGTTCCATTTTGTGTACGGCAGCCATTTTGTGGTTGCCCTCACATAAGGCAATGACTAAAGCCAAAACGCGCCTTAGGGGACACGTACACTTTCAGTGACCTGGGCAAGCTGACTCCACTGTCCAGAGCCAGAACCTGTTCGGCCAGTTTTAGTTCTCAGTGGCCGATCGAGATTAGGGGCCCAGGTGCAGCATGCCATAAACCCTTCATTGCACACATCTATATCTAAATCTTATTCACACCTGTCACTGCTCTTTCTTTATGACCTGCTTTACGAGGAGGAGGTGCCCGATTTTATTAGGGGTCCAGATTATATCTGTTGCAGGTGTTGGGCCTCACTGGGTATTTGGTTGTGGGCTGGACAAACTGAAAATGGGCTTGTCATCATGAATCTGTCTTTTTTTGTTGTAAGAAATATGTGAATGACCCACTGTAAAAATAAGGAATGTTTGCCTAAAGCATAATATTCTGTATAAAAGAGATAGCTGGTTTCCATGAGAAAGGCAGTCTCCTGAGAACATACACCGTGTTGTACTTCTAGGATACCTGTTGCTGGCTGCAGCCAATAAATTGATCTTTGAAGCCACCAAGAAGACTCTGTGTTTCTGTAGTCTGAGACAGGAAGAACTCGAGGTCATTGGGTGTGTTCCCTGGCACCGCTGGGTCCAATAAAACCCAGTACTTCAATTGGCGCCCAACGTGGGGCGATTTCAGCGGTACCGGTCCAAGCCAGAGGTCGTGAGGAGCTTCGTGTAAAATTCTGGAGGAAGGCCAACCACTTCATCGACCCCTGTATGTCGTTCGTGGTCCGAAAGTCTTTGCTGCGAGGTTCCCGCGTCCCGACGGCTACGAAGGACTGCTGCCCTGACTATCGCCCTGTCTTGGACCCTTTTATGATTTGTAGAGCGAGACAATAGACGAGTCTTCTGGTGACGTCATCGATACCTCAGTTAAGTATAAGTGGAGCGTCTCCCAGTCCTTAGTCTTGGTTCTTAGTTTTGGGTATCCCATGGGATCTTTGATTTGTTAGGATCTTTTTGATTTGGAACTTGCAAGTACCAAAGCCGAAGGACTCGTGTATTCACGAGACTGTCGTATTCGATAATCCTTTGAAGTTTGAAGCTAGACTAGTGAGCGAAGATGCCTGGTCTTAGCAGACTTGGAAATTTGTTTTGTCTTGGTTGTAATAGGGATTCCCGATTGGAGGACTCGTGGCCGGTTCCTCCAATTGGAACTCCAACCTATGAGCTCTACGTGAAGCATGGAGTGGGCCCTATCACGTATAATAACGTATGGGTTAGGTACACAAGGAAAGATGGTGTCCTAAAGTGGCCCCAATATGGTAGTTTTGACACCGAAATTCTGGATAATTTAGAGGTTAGACTTTTAAGAAGAAAGCCCGGCCGGCGATGTTTGACTCTTTCCGCCTATGGCGAAAAGAAGCCAAACAGAAAGAAATTAAATTAGTAAAGAAGAATAAAAGAGAAAAGGGTATTTCAATAATGCAAGCTGCTATGCAGTATAAGGATGATGAAGAGGAACAAGCGAGTGAACAGCTGCACAGGCAACGTAAATTGGCAATTGATAAATGTTATCCAGTTTTGCCACCTCTTCAGCAAGATACAGTGAAGGAACTTGAGAAGGATCCTTTAATGTCTCATTTGTTGAATTCACCACCTCCTTATGCGCAGAGTGCTACAGCACCTCCGCAACCTTTAGTTGTACAACCCCCAGTTGTTGTACCTCCGGTTCTTCCACAACCACCAGCTGTTTTTCAGTTGGCTCCTACTACTATGGCGCAGCCCCCTCAAGGGCTGCCACCTTTACTACCTGTTCCATCTTTACTTCCTATGACTTTGCCCCCTGCATCTATTTCCCTCCACACTATCCCTTCTGACACTGCCTCTGCATTTGCTTTGTCTCCTCCTGTTTTTCCTCCTGTTCATTTGTCAACTTCTCCTTCTGTCCGACAGAGAATGAGAAACACTGTTACTAGTATTTTGTCTCCTTTCTTTGGGTCACCGACTACGACCCCCGTTTTAGAGCGTAAACAATTGCGTAGCCAATTGCCCGATTCTAGAGAGAAGGGAGTATTGGATCATTTGGCGCATAAATGGGTCACTGACCCTACAAGATATGAGTTAGAGTCTGTTATGGATGTCTTCCACCAATGGCAAGCACCGAAACAGAGATATGTTTTTGACAAAATGTGCGAAGTTCTTCTTGAAAGATTAAAAGATTGTGATATGGAGGCCAATCCGCCTGAGTTGTGTCGTGTACGGTTTGAGTTTTCCAAAGGCACGATTGTGGGTTCCGATATTGAGAAAGCAGTTGCGACATTATTATCATTTAGGAGTGAGGGTATTTCTCGACTGTTGTTTGAGCCAGAACCCTCTGTTAAAAGGAAGGTCAGACAGTATCCCATGAGAGAAGTTCCCCAGTTTGGAAAGAAGGAGACCTAAATGCTGTTCCACCTATTCAGCCTCATTTTCAACGTGTGTGGGTACATGTTCCATGGAAGCGAACTGAAGTCCTGGCTCTTAAGCAGACTCTACCCGACCCCGTAAAAACCCTGCAGGTTATTATAAGGAATTATCACAGACTGCAGACTCCTGTGTTATGAATTTAGCTGATATAGACATGTTGTTTGGAAATGTGGTCCCACAGCCTTTATGGAGAGTGATCCGTCACACGGATCATGCGCCGGAGTTAGGGGACACATGGATTAATATCAATGCGGCAAATGACAGACAAGTAGGCGGTGCTAAACCAGAGCCTTTAGTAGCAGACCTCCCTGGTAAGATCGTTACTTACATGAAGACTTTGATGCCTGCAATGCGTGTAAATTGGGATAAATTGTCTGCATGCAAGCAGAAGAAGGAGGAAAGTGTATCTGACTTCTTCACTAGGTTTGAAGAGACATTTATCGACCACAGTGGTCAGGATATGAGTACAGAAGGTGGTCAAAGGTTGTTTGTTGACAAGTTTGTGCATAATTTGCTTCCCGAATTGTGTAAAAAATTGAAAGATTCTGAGAGTTCTTGGGCCGTTTCCTCTTCAGCACAGATATTGGCTACTGCACAATACTACGAAAATAGAGATAAAGATGAGAAAGATAGAGCAGACAAGAAAACTAAAGAGTTAAAAACAAAGGTTCTTTTACAACAAGCGTATCCGCCTCGTAGTAATCAGCGTGACTATCAGCAACCTCAACAGTATCAGAGGAATTCGCAAAGGTTTGAGTATCCTCAACAACGTGCTCTGATAGGCCCTAACCAATGTTCATATTGTAAGGAAGAAGGTCATTTTAAATATAATTGCCCTATTTTGTTGCAGCGTATGAATGGTATTTCTGGCGCAAGAGGTCGAGGTGTTCCACAAGCACCTAGAGCTAGAGGACGCGGAAATTTCACCCAGAACGCGCGCCCATTTCCTCCTCAAAATTCAATGAATAGTTTTGATCAGCAGAATAACGCGTCTGGTAGGACGACTCAGTACTATGCTGATGACTACTATGCAGAAGGTGAGAGTATGGAAGGTGATGATTGCTAGGACAGCCATAGACAAAGAGAGGGAGTTGTTTCAGTTCCAGTAGATCAGAGTGGACCTTATATTGAGGTGATTACATCAGGTGTGTCAGAGCCTTTTCTGTTGGATACTGGTGCTACAAAGAGTTCTATTATGCACTCTAAATTCCCTGGCGCACCTTTGTCTGGCGAAACTAATGTTTCAGTAGGTTTTTCTGGCGCCCGGTTAGGAACCCGATTTCTAGCCCTATGTCTCTTTCTGTTGGACCTTGTGAAATCGAAGCACCACTTATTCTAACGACAGGTTGTGGTGAGAACTTGTTAGGATTGGATCTGCTGAAAAGATTGTATGCGACATTGTATTGTTCTCCTTCGGGAGTACAACTCACATTGGGTAAGACAGTGGTTTCACCAATATATTTGTCAAAGGACAAACTTCCAACAGAATTGTCGTTTCTCCCTGATATTCTTTGGGCTACTGGTCCCAATGATGTAGGTCTTTTGGAAATACCGCCATATGTTGTAACGTTGAAAGCCAATGTTAAAATGCAGCGCATTCCCCAATACAAGATCTCTAATGAAGGTGAAAAAGCGTTGCTAGCGATCATTTATGATTTGATTGAGAAAAATGTAATTGAAGAGACAAGAGGTAATGTTTGCAATAGTCCTGTTTTACCTGTCTTGAAGCGTACTGACTCTTCTCAGCCACCTGTTTACAGGTTTGTGATTGATCTTAGAGAGGTAAACAAGATAGTTGTGCCACAGTTTCCAGTCGTTCCCGATATCACTGCTTTACTGACAATGATTCCAGCCTCAGCCACTTGGTTCTCGGTGATTGACTTGAAGAATGCTTTCTTCAGCATCCCGATTGCCGTAGAGAGCAGGGATATTTTTGGATTCTGTTTAGGAGGCCGAAGCTTCCGATTTCAGAGAGCTCCTCAAGGTTTTTGTGAAAGTCCTTCTATCTATAGTCAGGCTCTGAAGTCTCAGCTTGACACTCTTGTGTTACCTGATGGCGCTACCCTTCTACAGTACGTCGATGATTTGTTAGTTGCTGCAGATACTAAGGAGATTTGTAAAGAAGCCACTTTGTCATTGTTGCGTCATTTGTCTGATTTACACCACAAAGTGTCTCTTTCCAAGTTACAGTATTGTCGACAAGAAGTGACCTATTTAGGTCACCTCTTATCGAAAGAGGGAAGAAGATTGACCCCAGAAAGAATTCAGGCAATTGCAAAATTAAGTGTGCCAATGACACAGAGAGAAGTGCGTGCTTTCTTAGGTATTACATCCTATTGCAGACAATGGATACCGAATTTTTCATTGATGGCTAAACCTTTGGTAGCATTGACCTATAAAGACACGCCGAATCCCCTTCCTTGGTCCGAAGATTGTCAGAAAAGTTTTTCCGAATTGCGTGATGCATTGTGTTCGGCTCCTGTGTTGGGTACCCCGACTACAGCAAGCCCTTTACGCTGTATGTCCATGAGAGAGAAGGATGTGCATTGTCAGTGTTAACACAGTCTTTTGGGGACAAGCAACGTCCATGTGCATATTTCTCGTCGATTTTGGACCCGGTAGCTAGAGCGTTGCCGAGTTGTTTGAGAGCCACAGCGGCAGCAGCTGTTTCTATTCGACAGTCTGCTGGTTTGGTGATGAATAATACGCTGGTCGTGATGGTCCCACATGCAGTGGATATTTTGTTAAACAGGACCAAGACACAGCACTTAACTAGTGCTCGATTGTCAGGTTACGAGTTGACACTTTTAGCGAGCCATGTGCACATAAGAAAATGCAACACGCTGAACCCAGCTACATTGTTGCCAATTATAACAAAGACAGATGTTCCGGAACAGCATGATTGCTTTCTTAGGACAGAAGAAGAAACGAAAGGGAGAGTAGATCTTAGGGACACTCCTCTTGTAAAGTGTGATGGTACCTTATGGGTGGATGGGTCATGCTTCAAGCTTCCGAATGGTGATACGACTGCGGCATATGCTGTCACGACTTTACATACGATTGTTGAAACTGCACGTATCCCACATAATTCAGCTCAAGCAGCAGAGTTGACTGCACTTATGAGAGCGTGTGTATTATCAAAAGGAATGAAAGTGACCATATATACCGATAGCCAGTATGCGTTTGGTGTGGCCCATAGTTTTGGACGCTTGTGGAAGGAACGTGGGTTCCTCACGTCTCACGGTACGAAAATACAGCATGGTCAATTGGTGAATGAGCTCCTGGAGTCACTTACTTTGCCATTGCAAGTCGCGATTGTGAAATGCAGTGCACATAAGAAGGTCACTAACGACGTTGGTCGCGGTAATATGTTTGCTGATGAAGTTGCGAAAGAAACAGCAAGAGATGTGATGAGTCGAATGTATGTTGCGGGCCCTGCAAGATGGATTGGTGACGTTGGAATGTGTGAAGATACGATAGAGAGTGTGAAGTCCATCCAAGCTGAAGCTACGGAGAAGGAATTAAGTACGTGGAGAGAGAGTACGGGTAAATTGGATGCAAATGGTTGTTGGGTTGAATTGTCAGAGCATCAGCGATGGTTGTTACCCGATACATATGTGCTTGCAGTGGTTACAATGGCACATGGGATGGCCCACATCAGTGTGAAAGGAATCTGTAAGTTATTGGCTCCAGTGTGGCAAAATGCTGGAATTCCCAAATGTGCAGAGAATGTGGTCAAAAATTGTATGGTTTGTTTGAAATACAATCCTGGTAAGGGAACCCCAACTCCAGCTGGTCATTTTGCGCCTCCAACGTATCCGTTCGAGGTTTTGCAGCTAGATTTCATCCACATGGAGAGGTGCAACAATTTGAAATACGTACTCGTTGTTGTTTGTGCCTTTTCAAGATGGGTAGAGGCATATCCTCTGAAAGATAATACTGCCTTGTCCACAGCGAAAGCCCTTCTCAAAGAGTTCTTCCCTAGGTTTGGTTTGCCGAGAATGGTGTGGAGTGATAATGGGGGTGAATTTGTGGGTCAAGTGATGAAACGAGTGTGTGAAGGTTTAGGAATCCGGCAGAAATTTCACGCTGCAAATCATCCCCAATCAGCTGGATTAGTTGAGTGCTATAATGGCACTCTTAAACTAAAACTGGCCAAGATACAAGCAAGCTCTGGCCTTAAATGGCCTGATGCGTTGCCATTAGCACTATTGTCAACTAGGATGACCGTACATTCCCGAATAGGACTTAGTCCTCATGAGATAGTGTTTGGTCGCCTGGCTAACATATGGGGAGTGCCGAGGCCAACGAAATTCAGCGAGATTGAACACCCTGTACTGCTTGATTACTTGCATGATTTGACGGCTAAATTGCGTGTTTTACACCAACAGGTTCATAATACACTGCCTCATGCTTCTAAAGATCTAGGGCATGCAATCAATCCCGGATCGTGGGTGTTAATCAAGAACTTTCAGCGGACAAAGAACGATCAGCCCCGCTGGATTGGCCCCTATTTGGTGATTTTGTCCACAAGATCTGCAGTGCGAGTACAAGGGAAGAAAAACTGGATCCACGGCGTACACTGTAAGAGGGTCCCTTTGCCTCTACCATATGACCGGTGGGTCCAGGAGGGAATTGCTGACTCGGAAACTGAAACAGTGCCTCGTTTTCTGCCTTTTAGTGACGCACGCGTCACAGGGACAAATTCTGAGCGAGAAAGTGACGATCTTCTCCAAAGAGCAATACCATCACCACTTCGATTGGACACTACTGAGCCTGAACTTTTGTTTTGCGACCAGACATTGCCTGGCAAAAGCCGTTATAACTTGCGACCGAGAGTCATGGACAAATAAAATGAAATTTTGGTCCTCCCATCCGAAAACCTGTTTTTGAACCACCATCCGGGTTCAGCTGTAGGGTCGTGGTGAAAAGACTTGAGTGTGGAGCCTGCGGACACAAGGTCTACGGGTCTGGTTTGCTCTAGGGCGTTCCCTGGGACATTCAGAAACACTCTCAAGTGAAGAAAACCAACCGCCGCGAACAGCACGTTAGAGGATGGAGCCTTTTCAGATGGAGAGACCTGTTGAAAGAATAAGTTTCAAGAGGAAAATATGTGCAACCATGAGCAGAAAATGTTTTCTAATTATGTGTCTTTGTATTTTACTTAGTCTAATGATGTCTTTAGTGGGGTATATCATATTCTCTTTTCAAGTGACATCTGCACCCACTGTACAGCCCATGCCTTCCTCTACTATCTCCTCACATTCTTTTCACCCTCTACCTGAACACGAGTCCGTTAGAAGATTAGAGTTTATGAACAACTCCTTTGTTCAGCTCTTACACCAACACCAGCTAGTAGTGAACAGAACCAACTGTTGGGTGTGTGGCCTTATGCCTCATACTACTGAGAAAGGTATTCCCTACCTAGTGCTGCCATTCAGCTACAATGGTTCTGTGTGGGCATACCGAACGATGTTCATCTATGATCGCGAAATCCACCCCCTACGTTCCGTCAAAGACAACCCAAAGAATAGTGCTCTAGTTAAGGGGATAGTCGACATGATAAGGGGAACTAGTTCCTACGAAACTATCCTGGAAGATGCGACACTAGCGTATATTGGATGGAACGTGACTGGATATGGAGCGAGTCTGAGCGAGAACCAGCAAGCAAAAAGATCCGCTCCAATTTGGATTGTACCCCATCAGGGTCATCTATGTCTGCAAGGTAATGGCAAGAATCCAAGAGCTCAGTTAGGGAAGAGTATCTGCACTGAAACGTATATTTTTGCGTCTCAGACTTCCCCTTTGTTCTTAGCAGCTAGGGGTACCTACTTTATCTGCCATGATAGGGCCTACACGTGGTTGCCCCCTGACTTCTCGGGCACATGCTTCGTTTCATTCCTGTTGCCTCCCACCTACACAGCTGCGGCAGATTACCATAAGATAAGAAGAATTAGGGGTGTCTTCAGCAAGGAAGACACTGCAGGACAAGAAGCGGGAGACTTCTTTAGGGGTTTTCTGCCGTTCTGGGGACCTATGGCTAACAACAGGAATGTGAGGCAATTGACGCGAGTGGTTGAATCCACCATAGTCGAAACTGTCGGTGCCCTTAATAATTTGACTGCTGAGCTCCAGTCGGACCGCCTTATGACCCTGCAGAACAGGGTCGCGTTAGACATCATACTTGCAGACCGTGGTGGGGTATGTAGAGTGATCCAATCCAGTTGTTGCATTTTCATTCCAGATAACGCTCCAACAGTGTACCAGGCCATCTCCAAACTACATAGGATCTCTGAATCCATCCATGTAGATGAAGGAGACTGGTCGTTGATGGGATGGTTCTGGGAACTGTTATCCACCTGGGGATGGAAAGTTCTGATGGTCATTGGGATACTTCTAGCCATCCTTTTCCTGTTTTGTCTGTGCATACAGTGTGTTCCTGCCATATGCGGCCTATGTGTTACATCATGTGTAAGGAAACCTGTATCAAGGGACGAGCTAAGTAATAGGATGATGCTACAGCAACATCTCAATGAATTCATGAATATAGACCTAGACTCAGATTAGCATGAGTGTAAGTAAATTGCCTATGTAAGGGCAAAAGGAGGGTCTGTGGTACTGAAAATTCTGGACCTGTGTCATTAACATCATTGTAACATGACGATTTTGGTATCAGCAGACCGGTAATGACAGGTATGCTATATCTGAGTATTTGCGTCATATTCGAGTGACGGGATCACTCTAATATTAACGATTCCCTTGTGAACCCTCGGGTTCCATTTTGTGTACGGCAGCCATTTTGTGGTTGCCCTCACATAAGGCAATGACTAAAGCCAAAACGCGCCTTAGGGGACACGTACACTTTCAGTGACCTGGGCAAGCTGACTCCACTGTCCAGAGCCAGAACCTGTTCGGCCAGTTTTAGTTCCCAGTGGCCGATTGAGATTAGGGGCCCAGGTGCAGCATGCCATAAACCCTTCATTGCACACATCTATATCTAAATCTTATTCACACCTGTCACTGCTCTTTCTTTATGACCTGCTTTATGAGGAGGAGGTGCCCGATTTTATTAGGGGTCCAGATTATATCTGTTGCAGGTGTTGGGCCTCACTGGGTATTTGGTTGTGGGCTGGACAAACTGAAAATGGGCTTGTCATCATGAATCTGTCTTTTTTTGTTGTAAGAAATATGTGAATGACCCACTGTAAAAATAAGGAATGTTTGCCTAAAGCATAATATTCTGTATAAAAGAGATAGCTGGTTTCCATGAGAAAGGCAGTCTCCTGAGAACATACACCGTGTTGTACTTCTAGGATACCTGTTGCTGGCTGCAGCCAATAAATTGATCTTTGAAGCCACCAAGAAGACTCTGTGTTTCTGTAGTCTGAGACAGGAAGAACTCGAGGTCATTGGGTGTGTTCCCTGGCACCGCTGGGTCCAATAAAACCCAGTACTTCAGATCGGTGTTCCCGGCCGGCCCATTGCATTCAATGTGAGCGGGTATGCGTTGTATCGCGGGTACGCGTTGAACAGCAATGGACAGATCGGTGTTCCCGGCCGGCCCATTGCATACAATGTGAGCGGGTACGCGTTGTATCGCGGGTACGCGTTGAACAGCAATGGACCGATCGGTGTTCCCGGCCGGCCCATTGCATTCAATGTGAGCGGGTACGCGTTGAACAGCAATGGACCGATCGGTATTCCCGGCCGGCCCATTGCATTCAATGTGAGCGGGTACGCGTTGAACAGCAATGGACCGATCGGTGTTCCCGGCCGGCCCATTGCATTCAATGTGAGCGGGTACGCGTTGTATCGCGGGTACGCGTTGAACAGCAATGGACCGATCGGTGTTCCCGGCCGGCCCATTGCATTCAATGTGAGCGGGTATGCTTTGTATGCGCAATACGCGTTGTACAGCAATGGACCGATCGGTGCGCACACATTGGCTATGGCCTGGCCTGGCAACAGACGCGTTTTCAAATCTTTAATGAGTCTGATGCTGTGAATTCAGTTGGTCACCCACAACAATGTTGCAAATTCATGGGTGTCATGAAGTTGAACTTTTGAAGGATGCTGTGGGCGTGTATTAGTGCTGCTATTCCATGGATTGGTCAGATTCAGAAGATGCAAACGACTTGGACCTATCACTTTGGACACATGGGTCAGTACCTGCCTCTGCAGCACACATATAATGCTGGCTGTTCCCCTGAGAGCTCACTTGCCTGCACTACATGCTCCAGGACGACATCTGCCACCACCACTGCTGCTGTACCTGCACCCAATGGATCCTGCAATGGCACGTACTGTGGAGAGAGCCCCAGCCTTCAGCACTGAGGAGAACCAGGCCCTGCTGGACGGCCTCCTTCCACAGTACAGCAAGCTGTATGGGAAAGCAGGGGAGCAGGTGAGTGTGCTGTCCACTGCCTTACTAGATGTGCATGTTGTCTGACTAGCAAGACTTACAGTCTGCACGCCACTGGCTAGCAGGCTCACTGAGTAGTTGTCACCCCCCATAGTGTGTAGTAACATGCACTGAACAGGTATAGTGCAGTGACAGTGCATTTAAACAAGGTTTTACTACCCAGGCAATGATACCATGTAGTAACTGCTGGCAAACGGTCCATAGCCATCGTTGCACTGCCTGTGTACATCATGTGCCCCTGTGAATGAGACATGTATATCCAACTGTGTAATGCACGGATATGTTGAATGTGTAGTAATGGCATTTTAACTTTGTCATCCTCACAGGTTGATGCCCACCAGAAGCAGCAGATATGGCTGACCATCGTCCGGGCAGTGAGATCCGTGGGGGTCTACAAGCGCCGGATCCGCAACTGCCAGAAGAGGTGGCAGGACCTTCGGGGCTGGACCCGGAGGATCGCACGGGTCCAGCTGAAGCTGTCGCCTCCTCGCAGGAGGGGCGGACACCGGACCCTGACCCCCACATGCTCAGGATCCTGGCGGTGGTCTTCCCTGATCTGGATGGGCAGCTGAAGGCCAGAGAGCAGCAAGGAGGGGTGAGTCCATGACTGCATTGTGAACTTTGTCTGCCATGCTATGTGCCCTCCTCTGGCCTGGTTAAACTTCCACAGTACATCAGTCATGTGGTCCAGGACCCATGTCCCTCAATTGTGCACTGCCCACTCCTCATCTGATACCCAGGTGTGGCCCTTACAGTCAGGGAATTGTGTCACTTGGGTACTGTGTCCTTGCATTTTGCTCAGCTCAAGGTGGGGGACAGCATTTGTTTCCCTAACTCTGTGGTGGGCATCATGGGTGGGTCCATTGCTTACACAATGCCTGTGTTCTGCCATGTAATCTGCGTGTTACTTTGATATGTGGTCCAATTGCTGAGCTGATCCACCACATGTGCCTGGGGTATCTGGCACACACCCATGCTGCGGGTGGGTACAATGTTTGGGCCCCAGGAGTGTGTATATTACGTGTGTCACACATACTTAGCCACCTGCCTACTGTCCAGGGCTCATCCCTCATTCACGTGGGGCAGGACAGTCATGCCTACTCCAGGCCATACAATACACTCTGTACTCCCACTCCCGTGTATCAGCTGACACGTTGTGCTCAGTGATATGTCCCCTCATGTGTCTGCCTCTGTGTCAGTGTGCTGTGACTTCGTTGTCAGGGGTGTTTCTCGTTTGGGGCTCAGCATGCCACCTGAGATGTGACATAGGAGACGATACTTGTGTGACACATAGGTGTTTGATCACCTGACCGTGCAGACTGGAGTATGCAAATGTGAAGTTCAGGCAGCTGTTTCCCATTCACAGCAGATTGTGAGGTGCTCAGGTTCAGAGGGTTCTGTTACAGGTCTCCCATATGTCCAATTGGTATGACGTGGACAGATAAGGGTTCAGATGATGTGGTGTGTGGGGGATGTACATATGCACTTGTTCAGCTCCAGGACTTGCATTCCCCATGACCTACTATAGTGACAGTGCAGAGCAGACTGTTGTTGTCTGGCTGCCCTGCCCATGTGACTGGAGACAGTGATGTATGACTTAGCAGGCATGCCTGTGCCATGGCGTGAAACTTCCTATGAGTGATCCCGCAGGGGAGTGACATGTGCTACATGCACACCATTGTGGCAATGACTATCAGGACATGGGTGCATCATGGTGTCTGTCACTGGTATGCATCACATGCATTTCAAGATTTACTCTGGGCATCCCTTTCTCCGGACACCTGTACTGACTCAGTGGCAAGAGTTGTGATGTGTGCATGTTCACATGCTTCACCGTGTTCTCTGCACTGTCCAACTACTGTGTAGGTGGTGCATGTGTCCACACTGGGGTATTGCCATCCGACAGGCACCAGACAGATGGGTGCAAGGCCAGGAGAGATGTGAGTGCCATGGTTGACCATCAGACTGACAATTGGCTTCCCCTACTCTGTTTGGGCACTTTTTGCAATGTTCAACTAAGGATGCCAGGGCTTGCTCTGTAATGTGCTGTACTTACTGTGGTGTGTGCGTTCGGTGCAGGTGTCTGATGTCTGTCTGTTTCCCTATTGTTTGCAGATACATCCACGGCCACAGGAGGGGACAGCTCCACGGACCAGGAGGAGCCGCAGAGCCAGACTGGGTCAGCAGACGAGGAGTGGTCGGAGGGACCCAGTGGCACGGAGGGCGAGGGGAGCCACACCGAGGAGTCCTCAGCACCATCCACCTCAGCTGAGGACCACAGCAGCTCGGAGGATGACTCCCTTGTGGAGGCGGGTGTCAGCAGCCACCACACCACAGCTAGTGTTGCTGTCCCCGCCACCACCACCACCGCCCTCCCATCGGCTCCCATTCCCAAAGTCCGTGGAGGCTCCCATGTTCGGGAGCGTGTCTCCTTCGTGCCAGGCACCGCACCCCCTGCCCCTGTGTCCCCTGCTGCCCTGAGTGAGGAGTCTGTGTACCTCCTTCGCCAGCTCCATGTAGGGCAGACAGCGATGCTGAGTGTCCTCCATGCACACACCACTCTGTTGACTCAGCTGGTGTCGTTCATGGAGGGCATCTCATCGGGCATGTCTGCCCTACAGAGGGGCAATAGGTCCATGGACTCCTCCCTGATGGCAGCAGTGTCCCTCCTCCAACAGTCCCTCACCCCTCCTACCTCTGCCCCATCCACACTCCCCAGCACCTTACCTGTCCCAAGCACACACACACACACCGACACAGGCACACACCAGCACAGACACAGGCAGCACACAGACACAGACGCCAAAATCCACACGCACTCGCACGCACAGTCAGGGGACTGAAACCACACTCACAGGGGATGGGGCCAAGGCACGCACACACGCATTCACGAGCACTGCGCAGTCCTCAGTTACCTCTCCCTCCAAGGCCCCTTCCCTTGCCTCACCTGCAACCCCAGAGACACAGAGGGTCTTCCTCAGTGACCTCGGCCTCTTCCCCTCCGATCCAGCTGATCCAGCATTCAGGGGGAAGAGGAAGCCCACCCACATGGAGGGGAGTGCCCCTCGCCCCCGGACACCCTCCCCCAGGCGCAGACCGACTGACGCCCCCACCCGCAAGTCCCCCAGGATCCAGAAGAGCAAGACCCCGCTGCCGCCCTGCAGCTCAAGCACCAAGTCTCCTTCCTCCATCCCTCAGGCCCCCACTCCACAGGTGCCCCCACCACACCCTGCCCCAGGTTCCCCCACCCACAGATACACCATCCCCAAAAGGATCCGGCCTTCTCCCCCTGCCACTTGCTCTTCCGGCACCACACCCCCCGCTGCGCATGTCTGTGCCACTGGTGTGGAGACAGTGTCCTCCCCCTCTGTCCTGCCCACCTTACCTGAACCCCATTCTCCTCCCCTGGAGGTAGGCACTGCAGTGGAGTCCACTACCACCCCGTCTGACTTGGGCACTGCAGTGGGGAACCTGTCCACTCCATCTGCACGGCCCACTGCAGTCGTGCCGGCACCCACAACATCTGAGTCATGGCCCCCCGTTGTGCCGGCACACACCATGTCAGACACCTCCACTGCAGTTGTTAGTGGCTCTCCAGCACCCACCACCCCTTCACTTCCTCCTTCTGGTGAGCCCTGATCCTATCCCTGCGGTGCCTGGCCTGCCCCCCCGTATGCCCCTCCAAGGGGATTGTCCCTGGTGTGTAGCAGTGCAGGCATGCGTAGGGTGACATCTGCCACTGTCACCCTGTTTTGACTTTCAGAATGGACTGGCCATTGGCCTTTGTTTCTATTTCTTCTGGACTTTAACTTTAGAACCCACATATGCTGAATAAAGCTACTTTCTGTTCTCTAGTGGTTTTGCTTCTGATGTACATGATGTTGATGATGCTAACCGTGCCCTTGCTGCAGTGATGGTGATTTTTGGTCTCATGAAAATGAAGTGTTACTGTTCAGGAACCCATGTGGTCCACGGGTAATGTGTCCTATCCTGTAGTGTATCCATGTAATACTTAGCAGCATATGAGGGTGTCATGTTTTTAATATTTGGCAATGGGATTTCCTACTTACATTTGCATAATCACATCTGTGGCTTACACCCCTGCACATCTGTTGTGCTTGCCATTGTTCAATTAGTCTACTTCCCTGACCGTGTGTCCATCTCCACTGGACATGCAAGTTTGGGCATCAATGGGGAAGGACTCATCTGTGTTGTCAGTGCAACTTGCTATACATGTGTGTTGGATCTGTGCTAATGATTTCGTTGACACTCCCATGACCAGGCTGATATGACGGGAGCCTTCATTTCGTGCTAATTGTTGACTGTGTGACCAAGTGTTCTGCTGGCATGATGGAGCCCTACTGAGGCGACATATGGCACAGCTTTCCTCACACAGGAGTGGAGTCCACTCATGGCAGTGAGTAATCCTGTGACATTGCCTGAGCCCAAGGTGTGTGTTGTGTGAGCATGTCTGTGTGTGATCACTTCCATTTTGCTGTGCATGCTGGGATCACTAGTGATGTTCCTGTTTGTGATGCTTGCTGAGTTGACCTATGTTCCCCACAAGTCTTCTCCCTGGGTTCTCTGTGATGTGGGTGCATGGCACATTACTGGTCATCAGGGTATCACCCATAGGTGTGTTTGCTGTTAGGGCTGAGTTTGTGGGCTAACGCAGATGGGACACAGTCAGGATTCCCCTTGGCACTTGTTGTTTACACCTGTCATGTAATTTCCAGTTTGTGTTAGCGTTCAGTGATTGTGACACGTTGTGTGTGTGACTGCTGGCACTCCTCAGGGTCAGGGCTGCAATGTTGGTAGTTATCTATGTGTGTTCTTTGTGGGTGACCTTGGCTTCTTCATTGGTGTGGGACTGTGACTGGGATCCCATTGGTTGGTGTGGTATTGCCATCATGTCCATGTACAGCGTAGTGTGCAGTGTGTCAGACATTCAGGAGTCTTGTTGAGTGGCCATGTGTGATGTGTTTCTACACCTTAGTTACCCCCCCATGGGATTGTCATGGGTGCATGTGCAAGATCACCAGTGCATGTGATCTTCACTGCTGCACATTGTTGGAGGTCGAGGTGTGTGGTGTTGAGTGTGTGCAGATGAGAGTTGTTGCCCGGCTAGACCCCTGCCTCCATGTTGGCCTTGGCTTACTGGCCGTGCTGATTGATTTGTGCTTGTGTAGGTGTGATGGTAGTTTGTTGATCAGGACACATGACTGTGGTTCACAGTGTGAACGACATCTAGCTTTGTCATCACAGTGGGATTGTCATGCAGCCCAGGGTCAACACATTGTGGGGACCCTGGGGGTAGTGCTGTGGTGTGTCTGTGTCTTGCTGTGTCAGTTGCTGTTCCTACATGCTTGTGTGACATGTGTGATTTGTGCTCCCTCTCATCTAACAATGCCTGATTGCCCACATAGGGGATTTGGATCCATGAGTTACTTTTGTGTGGCACTGTATGCGCATCTGTGTAATTGGTATTCAGGCCTCATCATGTGTTGTGTGGTTGCCTGGGGACATTGGCACCCCCCTCACCTGTTGTGTTTGATGTGCAGTGTGGGGCTGCCTGTTTGTGTTTGTGCATCTGCACCACTGCATTGGCATATCTTTAGTGTGCCATTGGCTGTATGTTGTTTGGTGGGTTTGACCTGCTGTCCCTGGGACTCCTAGGTCATCAGTCAGCACTATGATCATTATTTGTGTGTCCCATTGCTGCCATGGTATGGTATTTGTTCAGCTCACATCTACAGTCTCCACAGGATATCTCCATTTGTGTGCCCATTGGTGCAAATATGTGGGTCTGCATTATGATGGTCACTTCTGTCATTGTGTCATTGATGAATGTTGACAGTGTCAGCCCCCATGGGTGATGTTTGTCTGCACATGGCCAAAGGTATGTCTTATTTGCACTGCACTGTTTGCCTCCCACAATTTATGTTGCTATGGGACACAAGCACTACTTTGCCACTGATGTGTTTGTTGTTCTGTGACCAGGAATCATCCATGCATTTTGGAAGTTGCAGTTTTTTCAATGTCAACACTTACCTTTTGGTCACTGTGATGATGGGGGTTGGACCCCATTGTCACAATGTTCAAAATGTGCTTCAGCTATGGACCCCACACTTACCTTTTGGTCACTGTGATGATGGGGGTTGGACCCCATTGCCACAATGTTCAAAATGTGCTTCAGCTATGGACCCCACACTTAGCTTTTGGTCACTGTGATGATGGGGGTTGGACCCCATTGTCACAATGTTCAAAATGTGCTTCAGCTATGGACCCCACACTTACCTTTTGGTCAGTGTGATGATGGGGGTTGGACCCGATTGCCACAGTGGTCATGGCCTGCTTGCATTGTGGAGGCCGCACACATTTATGTGTGACACATGTGATAGGGGGTCACATTGTGTGTTCATAGTCATGTTCAGTGTTGTAGGCATTAGACACAGTCTACACACGCTTGTCATGGTGTTGGGGGGATGTCTTTTTCTTGCATTCCCTAGGTTTTAGTGTGCTGGTTGTGTCATGCATAGTCCATCCTATGAGTGGGGGTGGTGTTGGTGGTAGGCATCCAGCCCCCCATGGGTTGGGGTGGTGGTAGTGGTAGGCATCTAGCACCCCCTGGGTAGGGGTGGTAGTAGTGGTAGGCATCTAGCACCCCCTGGGCAGGGGTGGTAGTAGTGGTAGGCATCTAGCACCCCTGGGTAGTGGTGGTAGTAGTGGCAGGCATCCAGCCCCCATGGGAAGGGGTGGTAGTAGTGACAGGCATCTGGCACCCCCTGAGTAGGGGTGGTAGTGGTGGTGGGCATCCAGCCCCCCATGGGTAGAGGTGGTAGTAGTGACAGGCATCTGGCTCCCCCTGAGTAGGGGTGGTAGTGGTGGTGGGCATCCAGCCCCCCATGGGTAGAGGTGGTAGTGGTGACAGGCATCCAGCACCCCCTGGGTAAGGGTGGTAGTAGTGGTAGGCATCTAGCACCCCCTGGGCAGGGGTGGTAGTAGTGGTAGGCATCTAGCACCCCCTGGGTAGGGGTGGTAGTAGTGGTAGGCATCTAGCACCCCCTGGGCAGGGGTGGTAGTAGTGGTAGGCATCTAGCACCCCTGGGTAGGGGTGGTAGTAGTGGTAGGCATCTAGCACCCCTGGGTAGGGGTGGTAGTAGTGGTAGGCATCTGGCACCCCTGAGTAGGGGTGGTAGTGGTGGTGGGCATCCAGCCCCCATGGGTAGAAGTGGTAGTAGTGACAGGCATCTGGCTCCCCTGAGTAGGGGTGGTAGTGGTGGTGGGCATCCAGCCCCCCATGGGTAGGGGTGGTAGTGGTGGTGGGCATCCAGCCCCCCCAAGGGTAGAGGTGGTAGTAGTGACAGGCATCTGGCTCCCCCTGAGTAGGGGTGGTAGTAGTGGTAGGCATCTAGCACCCCCTGGGTAGTGGTGGTAGTAGTGGTAGGCATCCAGCCACCCATGGGTAGGGGTGGTAGTAGTGGTAGGCATCCAGCCCACCATGGGTAGGGGTGGTTGTGATGGTAGGCATCCAGCCCCCATGGGTAGAGGTGGTAGTAGTGACAGGCATCTGGCTCCCCCTGAGTAGGGGTGGTAGTGGTGGTGGGCATCCAGCCCCCATGGGTAGGGGTGGTAGTGGTGGTGGGCATCCAGCCCCCATGGGTAGAGGTGGTAGTAGTGACAGGCATCTGGCTCCCCTGAGTAGGGGTGGTAGTAGTGGTAGGCATCTAGCACCCCTGGGTAGGGGTGGTAGTAGTGGTAGGCATCCAGCCCACCATGGGTAGGGGTGGTAGTAGTGGTAGGCATCCAGCCCACCATGGGTAGGGGTGGTAGTGGTGGTAGGCATCCAGCCCCCATGGGTAGAGGTGGTAGTAGTGACAGGCATCTGGCTCCCCTGAGTAGGGGTGGTAGTGGTGGTGGGCATCCAGCCCCCATGGGTAGGGGTGGTAGTGGTGGTGGGCATCCAGCCCCCCATGGGTAGAGGTGGTAGTAGTGACAGGCATCTGGCACCCCCTGGGTAGGGGTGGTAGTAGTGGTAGGCATCCAGCCCACCATGGGTAGGGGTGGTAGTGGTGGTAGGCATCCAGCCCCCCATGGGTAGAGGTGGTAGTAGTGACAGGCATCTGGCACCCCTGGGTAGGGGTGGTAGTAGTGGTAGGCATCTAGCACCCCTGGGTAGGGGTGGTAGTAGTGGTAGGCATCCAGCCCCCATGGGTAGGGGTGGTAGTAGTGACAGGCATCTGGCACCCCTGAGTAGGGGTGGTAGTGGTGGTGGGCATCCAGCCCCCATGGGTAGAGGTGGTAGTAGTGACAGGCATCTGGCTCCCCCTGAGTATGAGTGGTAGTGGTGGTGGGCATCCAGCCCCCCATGGGTAGGGGTGGTAGTGGTGGTGGGCATCCAGCCCCGCATGGGTAGAGGTGGTAGTAGTGACAGGCATCTGGCACCCCCTGGGTAGGGGTGGTAGTAGTGGTAGGCATCCAACCCACCATGGGTAGGGGTGGTAGTGGTGGTAGGCATCCAGCCCCCCATGGGTAGAGGTGGTAGTAGTGACAGGCATCTGGCACCCCCTGGGTAGGGGTGGTAGTAGTGGTAGGCATCTAGCACCCCCTGGGTAGGGGTGGTAGTAGTGGTAGGCATCCAGCCCCCATGGGTAGGGGTGGTAGTAGTGACAGGCATCCAGCCCACCATGGGTAGGGGTGGTAGTGGTGGTGGGCATCCAGCCCCCATGGGTAGAGGTGGTAGTAGTGACAGGCATCTGGCACCCCCTGGGTAGGGGTGGTAGTAGTGGTAGGCATCTAGCACCCCCTGGGTAGGGGTGGTAGTAGTGACAGGCATCTGGCACCCCCTGGGTAGGGGTGGTAATAGTGGTAGGCATCTAGCACCCCCTGGGTAGGGGTGGTAGTAGTGGTAGGCATCCAGCCCCCCATGGGTAGGGGTGGTAGTAGTGACAGGCATCCAGCCCACCATGGGTAGGGGTGGTAGTGGTGGTGGGCATCCAGCCCCCCATGGGTAGAGGTGGTAGTAGTGACAGGCATCTGGCACCCCCTGGGTAGGGGTGGTAGTAGTGGTAGGCATCTAGCACCCCCTGGGTAGGGGTGGTAGTAGCGGTAGGCATCCAGCCCACCATGGGTAGGGGTGGTAGTGGTGGTAGGCATCCAGCCCCCCATGGGTAGGGGTGGTAGTAGTGACAGGCATCTGGCTCCCCCTGAGTAGGGGTGGTAGTGGTGGTGGGCATACAGGCCCCTATGTGTATGTGTGGTATTGGTGATGGCCATCCCGCCCCTATGGTGCTGCTGTTGCTGGTGTAAGTATTTCTGCATCCCTCTGTGTGTGTGTGATATGTTGGGTACGTGTAGTTTGTTTTTGTGGTTGGTGTCTGACTTACCTTCTGCGCCGTACGCGTCCTTGCCTGTTCCGGTAATAGATGTAGAATATTGGTAGGATCGGCACGATGGGATTCATGGTTGGTTCGTCTCGTTCGTCTTTCTCTTTGCTTCGCCTCGTCCTCGTCGCTGGCATGTTCGTCTCGTAGCCGTGGATCGTCTTGTGGCACGAATCGGAGCTTATGTGCGCCTCGCCCGGATGCTTTGACGTGCCGTGCGTAGCGACGAGTTCGGCGCGTACAGAAGGCGCATTGTACTTGTCCGGCCGGACGGGGCTGCATTTTAGCTTCCGTGCGACTCGATTCTGCGTATCCGGATCCGCCTCGGTCGGAGTAGAGGACCTGTATTCGGTGAGTACGACTGGGTCGGAATTTGGGCAGTTGTGCGCATCGTACTTGCTCGTTCGGACGTATGTGCGGATCG
This sequence comes from Calotriton arnoldi, assembly GCA_963921515.1. NCBI lineage: Eukaryota > Metazoa > Chordata > Amphibia > Caudata > Salamandridae > Calotriton > Calotriton arnoldi. Next base: position 1,210,712 of record CAWUFW010001575.1, read on the forward strand.
GTCGGGAAACAGGCATTCGCCTGGCTTTTTTCCCGACCGAATGGTATTAGGTGCGCCTCCGAGCGAGATCGGAATCGGCCCCTTAGTTGTGCTGAGTACACATGGGATGATTTACTGGATTTTCTACGAGAAGCAAATTCAAATATAGAAAATATTGAATTGAAGACACCTGGAGAACTGTGTTCCCTAGATCCTGTAAATGTCTACAGATATTTTAATCATAGATTTGAAGCTATGATGTCTTTCATCTGTAATAAAAGAAAATCCGCCTATTGGCGAAGTTATTTATTTTTTGGGGAGAAAAGAATACCAAGCTAGAGGTGCTCCTCATATACATATGCTTTTATGGATCAAGGATGCACCCAAATTTGGAACTGATTTGGATGAGACTGTTTTATCTTTTATTGAAGAGTATGTTACCTGTGCGATTCCGAAAACAGGAGGAGAAAATATCTTAAGACAGCAAGTTTTACGGTTTCAGAGTCATCGATGTGGAAAATATTGCCGACGGAAATATAAGTCAAAGGATAAGTTTTACACAAAATGTCGATTTGGCTTTCCACGTCCAGTAATTTCCAAAGGAAGAGTGAACAGTTTTATGTCAGCAGTGAGGCATACTATCACTCGGAAATCACCCAAAAATACTTATAATATAAAAAGAACAGAAGAATCGATGTACATTAATGATTACAATCCGGTGATTTTGAAGATGTGGAATGCAAATATGGACATACAATATGTTGCAGATAACTCAATTGCTGTTGCTCGCTATGTGACGTCATATATTACCAAGTCTGAGAAGACAGAATTGAAAGAAATGTGGGAGGAAATTTCACAGGAGAAGACATTTAGCAAAAAATTGTACAGCTTCAGCTTGAAGATGCTTTCACATCGAGAAATTGGATCCTACGAATGTTCGGATAGATTGACATCTGCAAGTTTATATTCAAAGTCAAGAGGAATCATCTGGATAAGTCTAGGCCTTGCTACAGTACGAAATCGAGTTTTGAAATCTGTACAAGAAATTGAATACTTGGCACTGAAGGAACCAGAAAGTACAGATATTCTGAAAACAAATATGTTGGATACGTACTATCCAAATAGAAGTCCATACCTAGAAAACATATGTCTATATGAAATTCTGCAACATTATAGTTTTAAAAAAAATGTTACGGAAAATATAAATGAAGGAAAATACGCTGTAATTGGATCTGAAGGATGTTTGGTAAAGCATGACAAAGGAAATTTGATTAATCACAGGAAATTAAGTTGTGATACTCCAGATAAAAGAGAGTTTTTCTATTTAGCTCTTCTGCAACTATTCAAACCTTGGCGGACTGAAATGGAATTACTTGGAGATTTTGACTGCTATGAAGATTCTTTCAATGCATGTAAAGATAGCATTGAATGTACAATTTTTCCAAATTATCTCCAAATGTTGAACGAAGAGATTAATCAAGAAAGAACTATTGCAGCTGAAATTGCTAGAGATAGTTCTCAAGATAGTCAGAGTTCTGCTCCACAAAGTCAAGATCCACTAGGAGAAGCCATACTTGAAAATGAAGCGGCAATAGCAATGAGTGAAGTGGAAACGGTGATGCAGAAAGCACAACAAGACAATATTGATTTGGAAAATTTGGAGGAACGTCTCAAAACTGAACAGAAAGAAATATAACACCAAGTTACACAACTGATACAACATGGATTACTGCATGAAAAGAATGATTGCCAATGTACATCATTTAGACCTATTCTTAGGTACATCAGTGGACAAGCTGGAACGGGGAAAAGTTTCTTGATTAAATGTTTGTCAAGTTATCTACAGAAAACAACTGATTCACATTTGTCTTGTGTTGTAACTGCTCCAACTGGGTTAGCAGCACACAACATTAAAGGGATTACATTACATTGTCTACTTATGTTACCAGTAGAACATGACAATAAGTTGGAATACCACAAGCTATCTGGAGAAGCTTGTTTTGAAGTTTCAAGAGTACTGAAGAAAATGAAACTTCTAGTAATTGATGAAGTAAGCATGGTCTCAAACTTAATGCTTGCGTTTGTACATTTGAGGATGCAGCAGATTTTAAAAACAAATTACGATGTTTTATTTGGAGGAAAACATGTAATTGTATTTGGTGATCTACTACAACTCACACCTGTAAAAGGCCAACCAGTTTTTAAAACCCTTCTTCATGAAGACACTAAAAATCTTTGGGAAGTATTGGAAATGTGAACATTTGGAGTTATTTTGAATATAAGGAACTTATCAAGAACATGCGACAAGCAAATGATGAAGATTATGGAAATATTCTTCAAAATATTAGAATTGGTGTCTTAACAAAGGATGGAAAAGATGCTTTAGAAAGTCGGCTACTAAGAAACTTGTTTCCAAAAGAAAATATTGCAGCTGAAACAATCTACCGAAGAATTGCAGAAAAGGAATCTATAATTTGCCTTATGCCAACACTGAAAGAATGCTCTACATTCAATGAAGAACTGTTGAAACTGGAGAATGAACCGATAATAAAAATAGTAGCTATTGATAAAATAGAACATGAAGGAGTAACTATTCTTTTGTCAGAGAAATTGCAGTTAAAATTAGACTCTTTGGAAAAATCAATATCTAAGACTGCTGGTTTGGAAAAGACCTTATATGTATCTGTAAACTGTCGGGTAATATTACGGCGTAATTTAAATGTTGAGAAAGGTTTAGTAAATGGAGCAATGGGGAAAGTTGTTGACTTTGTTAGCTATGCAAATAGAGATGGAATTGAATTTTTGAAGATTAAATTTGATCATATTGAGGAGGTGAAACAGATTGGACGCTGTTCTGTTCGTTTTTGCTTGTAAAAGATTTGTATGTTCGTAGAAAACAGTTTCCTGTTTGTTTAGCATATGCAGTGACTATTCATAAATCTCAAGGTTTAAGTGTAGACAGTGCTTTGGTAAATATTGGAAGTTCTGTGTTTAAGGAGGGTATGGCATATGTTGCATTGTCTCGAGTAAGAACGTTATCCGGATTGTATTTGATTGATTTTGATGAAGAAAAGGTTAGTGCAGATTTAAATTGTGTAAAAGAGTATAACAAGTTAAGAAGACTCTATGCTCCTAGTTTAGGTGAATATCCTATTTATGAAAAACGTTTAATACGTCCAAAACGAAAATATAATAAAGATTTTACTGAGGTTGCAAAGAAAAAAAGAATTGAAAAGAATGATGAGTCTGGAAAGAAAATAGAAGGGAACACAGTTGCTAATATTGTAGGATATCAGTTTGAAAATAGTTCAGGTATCAACTGCTATGCTAATGTAATCGTCAACGTTGTGTTTTTTTCAGAAAACCTACAGCATGCAATTATGGAAAATCGAGAAAAAGATTTTGTTCTTTGTTACATTATATTTTTGAGAAGTTGAAAACTGATAAAACGAAAATCCATACTGCTTCTGATGTGCGGAATCTTCTGGATATATGTTCTGGATCTTCACAATTTACACAGAATGTACAGCAAGATGCTCAGGAATTTCTTATGTTTATGCTTGCAGTATTAGAAGATGAAGGTATACAAATTGAAAATCTGTTTGGACTACGTTACAGATGGGTTCATACATGTGACAGCTGTTCATTTTCATCTACCACTAAAATAGACACTGAACGATTCATATATTTGACAATGCCAGATTTGAAAACAGTGTCTTTCAACGATCTAGTGAAATCAGCTAATCAACATATGGAATGTACTCAGTGCAAATCGGAAATGTTGTCAACATTATTTATACAAAGATTGAATTGAATTGAATTGAAATTGAATTGAAATAACATTTTTATAGCGCATGGCTACCCGGAGGCATCCCAGCGCTGGCAGTAGCAGCAGTAGTGAGTTTCATCAGTTAGGAAAAGCGAGGTTTTCAGCAATTTACGAAAGACTAAGTGATTAGATTCTACACGTAATTGGGGGAAGAGAGTTCCAGAGTCTAGCCGCATTAAAAGAAAATTGCCGGCCCCGCTTCTAGCTTTCCTGATCCTAGGGACGATGACAAGATTCATATTCTCAGAACGAAGGCTTCTGTTGGGCCGGTAAGACTGAATAGTGCTCTGAAGAATGGCGGGGCCTATTCCGGCTAGAGACTTATGGGTAATGCATAGAGCTTTGAAATTAACTCTCTCCCGAACTGGTAGCCAATGAAGTGCTCTCAGGGCAGGTTTGGCTGAATGATGTTTAGGAATGCCTAATAAGAGTCTTGCTGCCCAATTCTGTATTGTCTGTAGCTTGGAGAAGGTCGCAGCAGGGGCACCCAGATAAAGGGCATTCGCATAATCCAGCCGGGACAAGATAAGAGCCTGGACCATAACCTTCCTTGCTTGGAAAGGGAGAAGGGGAAGTACCTTCCGAATCATTTTCAAAATACCATAGCAAGTAGCTGCCGTAATCCGTGCTTGTGTCTTAAATGTGAGGTCTTGGTCAATCCAAACACCCAGACTTTTTAACTGGGTCTTAGGGGTAGGGGCTAGGCCGAGAGAGGTCGGCCAGATTGCTTTTAGATCAAGGGGAGAACTATTACCCAAGATCATAACTTCGCTTTTTCCCCATTCAATTTTAGGAAAGACTCATTCATCCAGTTGGCAATTTCTTCCAAGCATGGACGCAGACTGAGAGGGGAATTTTCGGCTCTATTGAGCCCAATTACAAGTTGCGTGTCATCTGCATAAGTGACTATGTGCACTCCAAAAGGTAGAACCACCTCTGCAAGGGAACAAGTGTAGACATTAAATAAGGTGGGACTCAGGGAAGATCCCTGAGGGACTCCACAACAGAGGGGCATCTGCTTAGAGTTCACCTCATTATCGAAAACCTGAAAGGATCTATTGCTCAGAAAGGACTGTAGCCATGACAGAGCGGTTCCAGTGACACCCAGTTTCCTAAGTCTGTGGATCAAAATGCAATGGTTTACTGTGTCAAAGGCCGCGCTGAGGTCCAGAAGGAGGACCACAGCGGTGCCTCCGGAGTCCACTATTTTTCTTGACTCTTCCACTACAGAGAGCAAAGCTGTTTCCGTTCCCTGAATGGGACGGAAGCCTGTTTGAGACCGATGGAGAAGCTTGTGAGTCTCTAGAAATGAAGATAATATTGAATTAAAATATTTTTCAGCAATTTTGCTGACCCCTGGAAGCAGGGATATGGGACGATAATTTCCCAGAATGGAAGAATCAAGGATGGGTTTTTTAAAAGTGCCTTTACCATAGCTTCCTTCCATGGGGGAGGAACCACTCCAGAAGAAAATGAGGTATTAATTAATTCTAGGATTACAGGGGAGACAGCGCCCGCCACCTTCCTCAGTATCTTTAGAGGGGCAGGATCTTTAGGTGATCCACTTTTTATCTGAGTCAGAAGGCTTTCTAACACAGGCATTTCCATCGCCGGAATAGTGGCCAAAGAAGGCTGGTTACTACAGGATTGATAGAACAGAGTACAATCTTCAAAGGGAGAATTGAGGTAAAAATAGTTTCAATTTTATTGGAGAAAAATTCCGCTAAGTTGTTGCACTGTGCCCCTGAGAGATCAGGGATAACTGGTGGGGGGAACTCTAGAGAGAGTTTTGACAATATCAAAAATCTCACGGGCGGAGTTAGTTGCTGATAAAATTTTATTTTCGTAATAAGCCGCCTGGGCTACTTTGATTTCGGCTTTGTATACATTAATGCTTTCTCTATATTTTAATTTCCTGTCAATCGAGAAATTTTTCCTCCAATCTCTCTCAAGCTTTTTGCAATTTTGTCTTAGGCCCCGGAGTTTGGCAGAGTACCATGGTTTCCGGTTACTTCCTATTTTCGCTGGAGTCCTTTTTACAGGAATAAGCGTATCTAGTGATTTTTGAAGCCAGTTGTTAAAATTGTCATTGGCCACAATAACATCTGAGGAAGACACCGGTTTGGTTTCTTCTAATATTGTGGTCCAGTGTTCAATTGACAATTTAGACCAGTCACGTACCTTGGAGTAGATGGGTGTCATATGTGAGGTCATATAGGGCGGTGCCCAGGTAAAAGGTATAAGGAAGTGATCTGACCATGTAACAGGGGTAGGTTTCTCTCCTTTTAGCTCCTCTATATTTGAAAAGATAGGATCCAATAAATGCCCTCTTATGTGAGTGGGCTCACTAACTTTTTGTACAAATTGAAAGGCTGCTAGATCATCAATAAGTTCAGTTGCCGATATCTGTAGAGGGTCCTCAAGATGGAGGTTAAAGTCTCCCAATAATGTAAAGTTGGCCAGAGTGCTTGCCAGGTTTGCAGCCAAATCTGGTAGAGAATTACAAAATTCCACTGAGGAACCTGGGGGCCGATAAATTAATATACCAGAAAAAGTGAGAGCTGGAGAAAATTCGATAGAGAAGACAACGTTCTCACAGTCAGGCACAGGGCTACCAGTCAACCGACAGGTCAAGCCATGTTTATAAATAATGGCTATCCCGCCTCCTTTCCCTGTGGGTCGATCCGATCTCTGTATGGAATAGCCAATTCAATTTCAATTCAATTCAATACAAAGATGTGGATAATATATTATTTTAATGCTGCAATGTTGTAGAGCAGATGGAACAAAATTGGAAACCAAAATTAAAAATGTTGTGGCAGGTCAAGTTTCAATTTCAGGGAGAACTTTTAAAACAGTGGCTATTGTTTTCCACGATGGAACTACTTCAACATCTGGACACTATACTGTATATTTAAAATGCAATAAAGGATGGACACTATGTAATGATGCACATTTAGAGTATAAATTTCGGTTGCCTAATGAATTACCAAATTCATATTTAATATTTTTGATGCCAAAATTCTAAGATATCAACATGAATTACTGAGTATATTTTGGATATTTCCACTACAAATGATTTTAGATACATCATTCACACTATTGGAAGCATGTGAATATGATTTTAGAAATCTATCTTGGATATCCTGATTGCAAATGTTTTCAGAAACATCATTCGGCCTATTGGGAAGGTGTGTATATGAATGCAAAAGTTTATTTTGGATAAACTTAATGGAAATATTTTCAAAACATCATTCGGCCAATTGGGAAGGTGTTGGTAATTACGGATTCAATTATTGATTCTGTTCCTTCATATTGCGTTTGGAAAATTGTGTTGGAAAGAAGGTGGTCATATATTTGATTTTTGTATTATACTATGTTACTAAGGATGTTCATTTGTGAAAATGTAAATACCAAGTTTTGTTTGTTGTAGATATTTTGCAGAGAAATATGGTTTTTTTAACAATCTTATTGATTGTATTTTTTTACCCGCTGTCATCTGATGATTAACATTGAAATCACTGTTTATGGTGAAATTCAATACAATCTGAACACAGCAAAAAAGGCAAATTGAATATGTGATGTAATTGTATACTTATGTTGTGTTGCAAAAACTATAAAATTATATGTAATAACAGATTTTTTTCTTCTCTTTTACAAACCTTACTACTAAAGTTTAAAATATTTTAAATTTGCATTAAAAAAAGAAGTGAATATGTATTACTATTAATTTGATATCTGCTTGAAAACAGGTAAGATTAATTCACCCAGGTACTACCCTTGCAGTCTATCAAAAACACTGTCACTCCCTATGCCCATCTCCAGTCACCCAGCGAGTACTATATACTAATGCAATCTGTCCACTAATACCCAAGCACTTATAAATACACTATGCACTCTCTTTACAGCACTATAATCATCCAGTTACTACTCACGTACTTATGGAATGGCCTAACTACTAATACAAGTACAGCTACAATATTCTGTACACTATCCATGCAGACCTCTAACCACCTACATTCTATTTATACACTCCTCTAAATACGCAGTTATTACCCATGCAGTCTAGGAATCCTCCTGTGAGTCCGCTGCACTTCTCCAATCACCCATCCAGCCAATATGTAAGCACTTATAAATTCACCATGCACTCTGTTTGCAGCACTGTAATTATTCCAGTTACTAGTCATGTAGTTATGGAATGCACTAGCTACTTACACAAGTATCCGCTATTATTATTAATAGTAGCTTTCAGGGAGGATACAGTTAGAAAGTAGCATTTAAAAAACCTTTGAAATTCACTGAAAAAACCATAGGTTTCAGGGACGTTATAGTTAGAAATTAGCATTTAAAAAACCTTTGAAATTTACTGAAAAGACCATAGGTTTCAGGGACGTTATAGTTACAAATTAGCATTTAAAAAACCATAGAAATTCACTGAAAAAACCATAGGTTTCAGGGACTTTATAGTTAGTTGGACATTTCACTCATACAAAACCATACAAATTCCGCCGTTATAGTTGGTTGAGCTAACTATAACTCGCACCCCCGCAATGCACTGCTGATGACGTCACATATTACATCATTCATGACATGGTCAGTGACATCACTGGTGATGACATCACTGATGACATCTCAAATGACATCACTGATGACATCACTGATGACATCAACCACGTGAAAAATCTGATGCACCTCCTCACACCCTAATATAACCTTTGATACACCCACTGTAAAATACAGACTACCATTTTAAAAACAATCGACACAGCAATACCAGTTACTACGTACGCACGCACTGATTTCTAGGTCTACACACACATCCACTCATTCACCCATACAACCATTCATACATGTAGTCACTGATCAATACAACACTATCATATGCACTCATACACCTATACAGACACTCACACACCACCACTCATCCTAGTCAGTCATGCACTCATCCTAGTCAGTCATGCAAAAAATCAATCACAGTTCCATTTACTGACCTACACAGTTATACACACACCACCTCATTTATTCATACAGATACTAACGCATACTTACTCTCTTATATAATCACTAATACAAGTACACACTTATCCATACAGCCACTCTCACAATCACTCAATCTCCCGTATAGTTATTTTTATACACCAACTCTCACATACACTGCCTTTAACTTTTGTACTTAGTTGGACATCGACCACTAGCACATCCATTCACTCACCAACACATGCATACACACACTCACTCACCCATACAACTGTTTCCACATGCACTGTTAAACTCATACACCCAGTGAATCAACCACTCAAACATCTATGCACAGAGTCACACACCCCCACCCAACCACACACACACTCAGTCTCCCATACAAATACTCAGGCAACTAATCAATAGCCCATATAGACACTCATGTAGCTACTGACCAACCGATGCAGCAGGTTATACAACAACAAACAGACTCATACAGACATTCACACAGTTTAGTCACTAACCCATGTATTCAGTAAGAGACATTTAATCACTCACTTAAACAGTCAGTTACACACCTACTAAATCCTCCATCCAGACACTTATACAACCACTCATTCTTCAATAAAGCTTGGTATATATATAAAACATATTTAAACTTAACAGAAACACACAGTCACTAGATGATGTCATCAGTGATGTCATTTGAGATGTCATCAGTGATGTCATCAGTGATGTCACTGACCATGTCATGAATGATGTAATAGGTGACGTCATCAGCAGTGCATTGCGGGGGCGCGAGTTATAGTTAGCTCAACTAACTATAACGGCAGAATTTCTATGGTTTTGTATGAGTGAAATGTCCAACTAACTATAACGTCCCTGAAACCTATGGTTTTTTCAGTTAATATATATATATATATATATATATATATATATATATATATATATATATATATATATAAAGATTGAACAGTCCTGGCCCACTTCCCTTCATGGTGGACTAAACAGGTACGGACCACAGCACGCACAGACTCAGGGTTGCTCCTTCCAAAGTGCTTTTATTCCAACATCATGAACCTCAATGTAGATCAAGCATAGTGCCCGCTATATATATATATAATTATTATTATCATCCAGTGGCGCCCACTACCGGGCAGTTATAATTAGGATTGCTTTTTCATTGACAAGGTGTTTTTTTGGTTTGCTAATAACTTTGGCGCTATTTGATGATTTTTCACAAAACTTTGGAAAAAAGAAATTCACCTTAGCTTATTGCTGGAAATTTTCAGGGTGATCATCAGGGTGTTGGACCAGGGCGTGGCATTTCTTTTCTTTTCTTTTTGTTACCCACCATGCAGTTTGTCAATAGAAATACACTTGCCTCATTGGGCATCTTGTTAACTGTTCACTTTTGCCTGTATTATCATTATGTAATGCTTGGTCAATAGTATATTTGATAACGTTCCTATCTCATGTTTGCCAACCGCTTGTTTGGTATTGAAATTCCAATACAATCTTTTGAAGTTAAAAAACCAAATATATTTCCAGTACACCAACTTCGAATTTGCCAAATTACACAGAAGAGCACCTGTTTCCTATGCTATTTGCATGCTGTGCTAGTTCATTTCACAATCCTTCCCCTAAAATTGTATTGGATCTCTTGCTCGAGTGTTTTCTTTTTCTGATTACATGTTTGTTTTCCATTGTTATTCAGTTTAATTGTGCTTTTTGCTCAGTGGCCTAAATATGTGTGACAGGTTTTTGGTTGCCTTACAGACGGTTAGTCTTATTCTGTCATTTTCCAGTTTTCCCTGAGTAAATATATTCACTACTTTACTACCTTTTGTATGATCATTGACGTTATCTCCCCTGTATATTTCCATTTCATTTTTGTAGGCCATAGACAATTTAGTTATGCCCATGGGGTTGCAATTCATTCTCCCAGTGTCATCTTAAGGATTTTTGGGGCCTCGTAAAAGAAGTATTTTGACGGTCCGTGTTTGGAACAAAATTTAATTTAATTTTAATACCCATTTTTTGCTAAATCAAGCTCTATGTTGGCTATCAATATTGAGTTTTATGATAAATGTTAAGATATAAAATTACACAGATGAGAGGTAGAGAGAAAGTTAACTTTCCCAGACGGGCCCCTGGAATGTGAGGGCCCTGTGCAATTGCCCACCTTGCCCATGCATTACAACATCTCTGCGTTCATCTTGAGTCACAAGTGCATCCACTTTGGGATACTGACACTTCTGACCTGGAAATGGGCCTATTGTTCTCAGTACTTCTAATACCAACAGCAAGATGTCCTGCATGCTTTGTCCTCTTTGTGTGTACCCTTGGTCTGAACAGTTTCTCTCCACTTCACTGCTGGTATTCTTCCACTTCGCAGGATTTCCAGTTATTTTTACAGCTGCACCTGCTGCTCTTCAAATGCCACAGTCTCACACCTGCCAGACCTTATCGCCTGTAGATGACTGCCCTTCCTTTACCATTTTCCATTCTTGTTTGCTCTCTACCTCACCCTTTTGCCCCTTTTTTGGGGGCTCACAGCAGGCTACAATGTTTGCATGGTGCATGGGGGAGTGAGAAACACATTCATCCTCTGCTTGAGTCTGTTATGTCCTGCATTAACTAAGGTAGGCCGGCTCGTGCTGCACGCATACTGGTCCCTAGCGCTAACAAAACACTCACGTACACACACAATACTATGTTGGGCGGAAAGATCTCGAGTGGTCTCCTCCCATTTATTTATAACCTCGGGCCACGCCTGGCCCGAGGGTGAGGTGGGAATACACCTGGGGTGCTCAACGGTGCAACAACAAGACTGCTGACCTGCTACATCCCATATCAACTCAGTCCTTGTGAATAATTAAACAACTTCTTCTAGGTGACATGCAAAGTCCTTGAGCCACAGGTTGGGTTGAGGGTTGGGCAGGAGGCAGTACCGGGGATGCTGATCATGACAGGCTGGCCACTGGTTTGCTGGCCCGGGCGATGCACTGTGTTGTGGACTTTCTTCTGTTGTTGGAAACTGCCTGCTGGTTGGACCCATGTCAGCTCCAGTGGTTTCTTCCATACTGGGTCAGTTTTTTTCCTCCTTTCTTTTGCCGTCCGGGGTTAGGTCTTGCAGGGCAGCTTCTATCTTCTTGAACCATGAGACATTTCGGGCCTCTGTCCCTTTGCGGCAGTTACCATGGTTCAGTCACTCCTCACCACTGTCCACACCCAGGTTCATACGGTGTCCTGAACTTCCACCCGGGTCTTCGGTCTTTGATGACCACCAGGTCCCCATATCTGAGATCATGGATCTTGCCCCTCTCTTGTGGCTGGTTGTCCTATTCTGCCTCTCCCTGTGTGCATGGTTTTCTTGGGCATCATAGGGAGGCGACGTCCACCTCGGGCATGCAGGGATTACGTCCTGGCGATGCCTGTTAAACATCAAGGTCCATGTGGCTCGTTGGGTGGTGCTGTGAGGCGTGCCCCAATATTCCCTCAGGAATGACTGGCGGAGGCGCTCCGGGTCAGCCTGTTCTGTCACTGCAATTCAGAGTGATTTATTCAGGGTTCACATGTATCTTTCGATCTCCCCGTTGGCCTGGGGCCATTGGTGGGTGATGCGGCGATGACGGATTCCGTGATGCTTTAGAAAGTCACTGAACTCCCTGCCTTGAAATGGCGATCCATTGTCACTTTTGATCTCGGAGGGGAAACCAAACATTGTGAAGGCCTTCTACAAAACAGGAGCCACCTACTTGAATGCTGTTGAGCAGATGACTTCCACAGTGGGGTATTTGGAGTAAATATCATGACTAGCGTAACTCTCCCATTCGGGAAACTCCCAAAGTCTAGGCTTTTTATCCCATGGGATAGTGCATGATTCCTCTGTGATTATAGCCGCAGGCCTTTCCAGGACCCCTGTCAGTTGACATACGGGGCACCTTCGGACAACCTCTTTGGCCAGGGCTTCAAGCCCAGGAAACCATACCTTCTTCCTCATCTTCGTCTACCCTTGATGTCCTCCATGAGCTAGTTGCGTCACATGACGCTGCAGGGCCGCCGGAAGGACTATTTGGGACCCACTCAGGAGGATCCCATCCTGGGTCATGCTGATCTCATCCCTCACACATCTTAGTGAGATATTCCTGATCCTTTTCTGACCAGTCATTGCCATCCCGTAGAAAGTTTTGCCATGTGCCGCTTTGGATGGTGTTGCGCACCTTAGTGAGGACTTAGCTTCAGCCGCGTCCTTGATGTCAGCAAGGGTCAGGGGTTGAGGACAAGCGGCACTTGAGATCATGTTTACGTAGGCCTCCACCGCCTCTGACTCGTGGCTGTTGACTTGGGGTTCTGAAGGCACTGGGTAGCGGGATAGAAAATCAGACATATTTTTTGCTCCTGGTCGGTAGATCACATCCATCATGTATTGTTGCAGCTGGATGGCCCACCGCTTGATTCTTGGAGGTGGATGTGGAACTGATCCCCGGAACAGTGGGATTAGTGGTTGGTGATGACCTTGAAAGATTGACCACTTACATAAAGGTGAAAATGCCTGCATGCCCATTTAATTGCTAGGGCTTCTTGCTCAATCTAGACGTATCGTGCTTCAGTAGGTGACGGCAGTAGCGGCCCGTGGTGGGAGTGCTGCCGGGCGGTGACGCGGGGCGGGGGAGGGGCAGGGTGGGGGGTAGTAAACTATGGAATACGGCCGCACAGAGGTAAGTAAATAAACAAATAAATAAAACGAATTGCGCTGCATCACATTTGGCGATGCAGTGCTCGCAACGAAATTCGTTTCATTTATTTGTTTGTTTGCTTACCTCTGTGCGGCCGTATTCCGTAGTTTACTACCCCCCGCCCTGCCCCTCCCCTGCCCCGCGTCACCGCCCGAGAGCACTCCCACCACAGGCCGCTGCTGGGTGACGGCGCTTTGCCGGCAAATGCTAGAGCTGCCTAACACCTGGGTTTCTGTTCCTAGGCAAGTACTGCCTAAGACCCATTGGGCTAGCATCTACCAATAGTTCAGTGCATTGGTCCGGGTCAAAATACACCAACGTGGTGTTGTCAAGCAGTGCATCCTTGAATCGTTGGAATGCTGCTTCTTCATGGTGACCCCAGTTCCACTTGGTGTCTGCCCTGATTAGGGCCCTCAATGGTTTTGCAATGGTGGCCAAGTCCCGGATGAATGTTAGTGACAACATTCTCATCCATTCCGCCACAGCAGTCGAGCACTACAACATCCTTTGAGCCACTCTGAAGGGCCTCCAAGACCATGGCGCCACGTTGCACCAAGAGAAATGTCTGTTCTTTCAGCCAACAAATGAATTCTTTGGGTACATATTCAAACAAAATGGAATACAAGCTTGTAGTGTCGTGGTATGTGTAGGACACGGGCATTAGGACCCGGGACAGGGGAACCTGGGAAGGAGGAGCGGAAGTGAAGAAACGGAAAGGGAGGGGGCAGACAGGGATTGAATACGGTGGAAAGAGGTTGTGGCGAGGATTAAAAGAACTATAACTATTACAACGTGTCCTTGCCATCTATGGTAAACAAGGGACACAACAAAGCTGACCCCTGGAAATACCAGTCAATTAAACAGGCACCACCACCCACTACCGTGTCTGAGGTACGAAGTTTCCTTGGGGAAAATATGCAAACATTTTTTCGAACTATCACAAGTTAATATACTACATGTGTTATAAATCGCATGTGAAAACAATCGAACAGCGATATTCAGCCCATGCATAAAATATACCCTGCGATAAATAGCGATAATTTATGTATGTAATGTTTGCAAGAGGTGTAAGATAAAAAGATATCACAAGTGTGTTGTCATTACGAAATTCAGTGGTAAATAGCACTGAAGTTAACACCAGCACCCAGCAGGTGTTAAATTAATTAAAAATAAAATGTCTTCATTTTTATGAAGCAATCTTTAGGATTACATTTTTAAAAAAATGTAAAAGCCACGGTACTCATAATTTCTTCAAATTATCAACCTCCAGCAACCCTGATAGAACAATTGTATGCACCTGTGCACATATCCCTAAACTATAGTATCTGTGAGACCAACTAAAGTCTTGCAAAACGCTATTTGCAAAGACACCTTGTGCCACAACACTACAATGTTTTGACACTATTAGGACACTTCTTGATGCTGCGGTAAATACCAATACCCCTGCACTACACCATGCAGCAGCGCACACAGAGGAATGCTGTTCTTCAATGTCCAAAGAGGATTTAGAGCACTTTGCTAGATCTGCTCAACCTGACATGAGCAGAAGGAGCTAATGATCTCCAAACTTGACATGGACATCATAAAACATAGATAAATTCCTTAGGAGACGTTCGGAATCCTAACATTGGTTTACATACTGCTATACTAAGACACATCACATTGTTGGAAGGCCTTGAATTCCTTTCAAGAGCAGGACACAGCACACAGTGCCAATGATCCATGGATTGTCACAACAAATTTCCTTAAAAATACTCAACCACCTGATTCCAATTTTAATCAACAAAAGAGGACGGCATATTGTTTTGTTTCTGTAACAGATGTAGAGCTAATGCAATCAAAGCCAATTTTATACAATGTCTGGGTTCCCCGAAGTGGTGGGTTCTATTGACTGTATTCACATTGCCCTGTTTGCACAACATACACAAAAAGGTATACCAGAGTCGTAGGATGTAGAAGGTAATTGACATTCAGATGGTGCGTGATGTGAAACTGTATAGCACACACTGCTGCACCAGGTTCCCTCGCTCAACCCATGATGCCATGTTGCATGGTAGAAGCTCTTTTCCAAATACCATGAACACATGCCATCCACATTCTACATTGCTGTTTGGTAGGTATCAAGGGGTATTGTGACTGGCTGGTACTTGGGGCATGATCCCTTGACAAATATGTGTCATGTTTCTTGTTTGCCGTTTGTGCTTTGGTGCCAGTGGCGTCTGCTGTCTTTTTTATTTATTGAGGATGCTGCAGTTTGTTTTTGTAGTTGAGATGAACGCATGGGTTTCTCCCTCCATTATTCTTCCCCTTCCCCGTAATCTGTGGTTTTTATAGATGTCAGTTGGTACTGTGTTTTTTTAACATGGTGTTTGCATTGCAAAACCCATCTTAATTATGAGTCATTAGTTCTTAAGAAATGAAATGTTATAATACACTTATACGAGGCACATTAAATGTTGATTCCTGTGCAAACGTATTTGCGTAGTGTTTGCAATAATTAGTGTTACAATGCTGCTCAAATTTGCTAATAACATCTGCAATTAAATTCACACCCCTCATCAATTCCCGCAGGTCACTCATTCACAAGCGGAAAAATGGACAAATGAACAGATATGGCATGATTGTGGAGTGATGAAAGCCTCAAAATGTGCTGCTAATGCCACATTTGGAGGACTAAAATTGTGCTCAGGACTTTTTCCTCTCTTGGCTTCAATTGTAATTTTGCTTGTGTTCTACCACTCTTGGCCAAGCTCTCGTTCTAGTTTTTAGCCACAGTGCTGGGTATACCATACTGTGTTCATTTCACCGTAAATCGCTGTAACATTTCTATACGCCCTCAACTTCATATGAAGAATTAGACACAACATTTATATTTTCTGTAATGCCCTTAATGTTGCGCATACATGCCTTTGGGGGTCATTTTCATCATTAAATGCCCTATTATGTTGGTCATAGCTCTTCTCGAATTTCTCTGCTAACATTCACTTTTGTCCTCTGGCGCTACGACACCCTCGGGTATGTGCACGCTTTATAAAACTAATTTCATTCATTCATTCTAACTCTGGATCAGTCAATTCATATTCCCTGAGTCCTGCTGGGGTCAATGATAGCTACTTAACACAGTTTCTGGCATAGATCTACTTTGTAAAATACTGGATGAATCAAGCCTTGACATTAAATGCATGTGATTCTTCGATTCAGAAGGTGTTCCTAAAGTGAAACAAAGTTTGAGAACTAAAGATCTTCTCGTCTTGAAATCCTCTCCGGTAACACAAAATGGAGTATTTTTGATGTAATGTGCATGTGCTAAATACCGGTGCATAAAGTATCAATGGGCGGTATTTAACACACCAGTTAAACACAGTGGGGCATATTCTCAAGAACGTGTGATAACCACCGCAAATGTAGCTTAACGCAACTTTTCATATCGCAGTCCATCGCGGGAAATTAACGCCTTGTTAACCAAGTATTCACAACACGGCAGCCCCATGCGATACTCCCCAGATAACGCGCCAACTGACCGCGTTAGAATCAAAGCCACGCCGCAAAAATGTGAAACACCAATGTAGGAGAGTAGGATCTGCTACACATGGGTACCCCCACTTTTTGCTGATGCTTCACTGTTTTTCGACCTTAGTCTGGCTGGGGCCCTGCTAATCAGAACCCCAGCCTAGCTGCTTCCTCTCTCAAATGGTTTCCAGGTGCCTTAGGCACATCTCTGATTGGAATCTGGAGTGCCCTTATAAGTCCCTAGTATATGGTATACTATGTACCCAGGGCATAGGTACCTCAGAGGCCTGCCAGGGGCTGAAGCATGTATTGTGCCACCCCTGGAAGGCCAGCCAAAAGGACACCACAGGTCTGCTACTGCAGCCTGGGTAAGGTGGTGCATGCACCCCTTACTGTGATATAGGCTACCTATATCACTATATACATACACACATATAAACCTATAAGTCACTCCTATTTCAGGCCTTATCAATCCTGAAGGCAGAGTGCGTGGTTCCTATGTGAGAGGGTGCCCCTGCATGAGCAGGGCCCCTCTGCAGCGTTCGGAGACCCTTCTCTGATGCTGTTTGTAGTGCAGCCTGACCATATACTCTTAAGCGCATTATAACCTTGCGTTAAATGCTAACTTTGGGATGGCTGCACGGAAACATGTCGTGTTTGGTGTCAAACATCTTGGAATACTACCCCCCCGCCAGTTCTGGCGGTGGGGGTAGCATTCCACCCTTCTAGAGGGAGAGACATGCACACACCGGTATACCCGGTACTGACTGTCCAGAGCCCTGGCATCACAAAATGGATGCCGCTGCCACAGACACGAGTATGGCCTCCTGCTGCTGACCGAAACTCCGGCTGGGGAGGCCTGGACAATAGGTTTCCCCCAGACAGGATAGTGTGTATTGGGGCTGGGCGGGAGCACTCTCTGGTACTTTGAAGTCCTGCACTGGGGGCACATTTGGTGTCCCTGTGCATACCCCAGTTCAAACCGGCTCAGGGGCTTCCAGCCCCTGCTCTGGCGCGAAACTGGACAAAGGGAAAGGGGTGTAACCACCCCTCTGCCCTGACCCTCCCATAGGTGGGGCCACAGAGTATGTCCAACCCCCTACCTTAGTATAAGTATGGGACCCCAGACCTTAGGACTTTAGATTTTACCTGGACGAAACTCTGACACAGAATCCTGGACCTTCAATGCTCTACTTTAAGATTAGAGGACTGAAGAATCTCCCTTGGGGTCAAGGAGTGACTCCCCTGCTTGGCAGGCACCAACGAAGCAATTGTCCGGTCTGCATCGCTGAAGCTCCCGCCAGACGCCGAAGTCTTTGCATCACCAGAGGTGGATTTCCAGACTTCCCCAAGGCTACCCTGAGTCCCCAGCAGAGCTGAGGCCCGTGGCTATCGTGGGTAACGTGGAACCGTGACCCCTGGACACCACATACTTTTGTAAGTGTATCCTCTTCTGGGTCTCTCACGAAGTTGTGCTTTGGGCTCCGAGTAGCCCCAGCCTCCAGCACCGACTGCACCAAAGATCACTGGCCTCCACTTCCCGAGTGGCCTGTGAGCCAGCTCCACGTGCGTCGACTCAAGGCCCCTTCGCGGTCCCTAGTCCGTTGGCTAGTAGGCCCTCCCGAAGGCCAATCTTCTTCTGCTTGGGCTCCCTGGTTGCTCCAGGCGTGTCCTGACTTACCCTCGCTGGGTAAGTCCCACAAATCTTGCTGGTCTGCAACATCGTCCTTCTTCCATTTCCACAAGACTTGCCGTTGCCAAGGCTTGTTGGGTCCAATCCGGTCGCCGACACCCCTGCAATCGACAGACGTTGTGGCACAGCTCGAATCCAGCTCCTAGTCGTCGTCGACACCTCCTGGACCTCGTGGCTGAAGAGTCAAGATGACCATCAACCTACCTGAAGCACTCGACATCGGTGGGCATCTGCTCATCGCCTTCCTGGTCACTGGCTAGTGACCCAGACTCTGTCCCCTCTGCTTTCAGGTTCTTCAGATCTTCGATCCACCTTTGGATCCACCCGAACACTTTCGACTTGGCCACCAGCAGCACTTTGCAGCAGATCGCCATTGAAAGCGACGACGAAACCCGACCCCGAAAGACACCTATGCACCCGGCTCCCTGGGTGAGATAACTCGAGTACTCCGGTGCTCCCATGGGTATTGACACTAGAACAGCCTAGTTCTCAAAGGGTTTGCTCCAAGTCCTCCTCTAAGTGTCCCTTTTCTTTTAAATTCAAACCGCGACTTTCCCCATAGAAGTTAACGGCGATTCGCGGCTGTGTTCATACACTGCACGCGTCCCCGTGGGTCCCCTGTGTCACTACCTTGGGTGGTTCCTTGTGGTCCAAGCACTTCTACAGGCTCTAGGCCCTGTGTCTAGCTCAGTCGTGGTTCTTATACCACTTTATTGGTATATGATTTGGTACGCCCCTAGGGCTCAAACGTGTATTTGTGCTATTACTGTAGATAACTAACTTATAATTTATGTGCTTCGAACTCTAGCCTCATAAAGAGACTAGAGGGGTGTGTTTAGCAATAAATACATATATTTTGAATATATACCTGGTGTGGTCCTCTTTCATTTGGTCACTCAAGAGATTATAGACTGGTAAAACAAGCTGCTTTGCATTCCTTCAAGACTTAGCCTGAAGGCTGCTCTCCATAGCTACCACTAGGATAGCTTTCAATAAAGGTTGTCTTTAACCTATCTCCAATAAGGGGTTGTTTGGACTGGTGCAAGGTGCCCACTATAAATAGTGGACAGCATATGCCAGGCCAACTTCTCACAACCAACGCAAAAAAAGCTGCGATGAGGCCAATCGCGATACGAAAATCAGCGAAACCCAGCTACAGGCCTGCAATCCACACGCATCAGGTGGGTACAACCACTATAAAAGCAGAAAAAAACCAGACAAACAAATGCCAAACAACAGCGAAGCACAATGGACGTTGCCGGAGCAAGTACGGAGGAGAGCCATAACCCCACAAGCCCCCCGGAGGACCATCCTGGGACTTCGGGGTCAGGGAAGGGCAAGGACAAGAAGAATAGGAAGACGAAGTTCAGTCCACAGGAAAACAGGATCCTGATAATGGAGGTGACAGAACACCATCAACAACTGTTCGTCACCTCCACTGTGTCATTGGCAACAAAATATACATTATGGCAGTCCATCGTGGACAAGGTGAATGCAGTCGGAGTGCTGAAGAGGACAATGGGCGAGGTCAAGAGGCGCTGGAATGATGTCAAGCACAAAACCAAGCAGAAACTCGCCAACAACCTGAAGGCAGCAATGCAGACTGGAGGTGGGAGCCCAGCGCCACAGGAGGAGCTGGACGACATGGAGGAAATGGTGTCCACAGTCATCAGTGGGGAGATGGTGGCAGGAGTTGGGGGCCCGGACACTGCTCAACAGGACCCGACACAACAGCAACAGGGTGAGTAACCACCAGGGCCTGGGGGGACGGGGGGAGATGGGCACAATAGCACACATGCACAATTAAGTTGAGCACATCTGCAGACACACCATGCCCCAGACCACCAACTCCCACCAAGAGACCAACGTACCCCAGTATGCAACATGTCAACACTGTACAAGCACAGAAGTCAGAGGCACACCTCATGAAAGTGATAAGGGGCAGCAAAACCTGAGCTGCAGGGGCGACTCCCCAAAAATGCAGCACACACATCACATACAGAGCACACCTACATTGACAACGATGTGACACAATCCGCAAAACACCTACAACAGAACACAGGACACTACTGGTGCCGCTTGGGTGCAGACACTGGCCAATCACAATTGGCATTGCAAGGATATGTGCGTTGTTAATGTACAAGTACAAACACACATCCGTGATGTTGTCGAAATGTCCACTGTCCCCCATCAAATAGGCAGCTCCTCCCAAACAGCCACAATGTACCCAGTCATGCTGTCTGTATGTAAACATGTACAATGCGACAACATACATGTGGACACATTGTTAAACTGCATCTCCCCTTCACATTGCAGAGGGAGAATCAACACCTCCTGCAGAGCAGTCTGACCCTCTCTTCTCTGGAGACGAAGAGGACGACCACAGCTTCGACTCTGACGTCCTCCAACTGCTCGTGGAGAGCCTCCGCAGCCCACTTCCAGGAGCTGGGCAGCCCAGCTGCTACGAGGAGACCTTAGCCCCTGCACAGACCACACAGCAGGCAGCACCCACCACCACTGCTGCCTCCCAGGACCCCAAAGGAGAACACATGGCCTTCCAACGCCGTGTTTTGGGGTGCCAGGAGAATCTGGCTGAACAGGTGCGGGTGGGCTTCGACCGAATGGCAGACAAACTAGATGCCATACGTGGGTGTCTAAGTCCCATCAGGGACCACTCACGGTCCCTAACGGACACCCACAGTCTGCTCCATGCTCTCCAATGGACCATGGCTGACATCGCTGGAGCCCTGACTCAGAGAATAGTACAACTGTCCAGTCCGAGTGACTCTAGCGATGCCACACGGGAGTTGGGAAACATGCAGAGGTTAATGGAGACCATGGAGCGGGCGAATGCGGAACGAGCGGCTATCACGGCTGCACACCAGCGAGAGGTAGCTGGGTTCCTCAATGACCTCAGAACCCTCCTCATGGCATTGCTGCCACAAGGCATGGTGCGGATGCATGCTGCTGCCACCACTCCATCCACATCTCCGCCCCCTGAAGTGTCAGTGCCACACAGTGCGGCAGACCTTCCACCTCCGGCCACAGATGTGTCACTGCCACACAGTGCTGGAGACAGAACACCACCACCCACATGTGAGGCACATGAAACAGCAGAGAACGAAGATGCGGATGATACTGCCCTCGTGGTAAGGAGGACGCAGCAGCATGTATCTCATCCATAGGTCCGGCTTCAGCTTGGTACTGCCCTCTGCATCATCTTCCACTGTCCCCCAATGCACTCTGCGACACTCACCTTAGACCTCGACATGGACTGCCATATGATGTTTGATCGCCATTGACACAGCAATCAGACTGCAGACTGTACTTGTCCTCTTCCTTTGGATTTGTCATTCCCTGGAGGACCCTGGCTGGACCTCCACGGGACAACATCGTCATGTGGGGTTTGCATGGCCCTGTACTGCTCCAGATGCAACACTCCACTGAATGTGCATTAAACATTCATATACACACAGATGTGTCATGTCTATGGTCTTTTAAGTGTGGAAGTATGGATGAATGTGGGCTCACTGGACTCCTCTTAAGTCCATGTGGCTCATGTCGTAGAACAGGGGTCACAGGGTGACACATTGCCCAATGCGGTCCGGGTGGCGCTGACACAACAACAGGGGCACACGTATGAGTTACTTCCTTGTCCAGCCCAGTACGGAACCACGCCCAGGGCCCAGGGGTCATATACAGACCCTTACGCTGGACTGGCATACGCCAGGCCAGCCCACTCTGCTTACGGTCACAGGGGGGGACGGCAACGCTACATGTCCCCTGTCTTTCCTGTGGTGATCTGCTGCTCACAGGTCTAGTTATCAGCATGCCACAGCCACTCCCTCACGGCTGGTTTACACCCACACACCACCCATCCAGCACACGCGTCACGGGACATGTGACCCTGCCAATGAAAAGGGACGGGCGCACGTGCTCGACGCCATTTCCACTCTCTATCTGGGTGCGTCCGTGTGGTGTCAATGTAGGCATGAGGGCCTCGGGCCATGCAACATCACATTCCCCAGGATCAGAGGTGACATGATGGCGTCTGCAACATGATACCCAATCATACAGGGACCATGACTTTGGGACACAGACTTGGTGGCACCGGATACATTGCGGCCGGCACAGGCACACCGCCACGGGACGGTGACTTTGGGTGCACTGAGGTAGGGGCACCTTAAGTGCTGAGTGGGTGTGCAGCCTGCGATGATGCCCCGTCCCGGCCGTCCGGACTGCTCAGGATTTGTGTGCCCTGCTGGACCGCATTGTAGGCCAGAGCCAGCGGGCAGCGCGGGCCTACCGCCTCGTGGCGTCGCATCCCGGATCACGGAGTTAGTGGCACCTCAAGGGCTGAGCGGGTGTGCAGCCTGTGATGATGCCCGGTGCACTGGTATGTCCTCTGCCATGGTGAAATCAAGACCCAGAATCATATGTGAGACCTGGTGGCCTGCGGAGCGGGGCTGCATGATGTGGAGGGTGCCATGTCCGCGGGCCCTGGGCATGTGGCTTGCAGTGCCAAGGGCGGAAGGTGAGCAGTGAGGCCTGGGTGCGCAGGGGCGGGCATGCACCGCTGGGCGGTGGGATGGGCTGGGGTACATCTGCCTGGGTGCGCAGGGGCAGACAGGCGATGATGTCTTGTGCAATTGTGTGTGCTTTGCCATTCATGTCTCTGGACTCTGTTTCAGATGACGGATCTGTTTCAGATGTGTGACCTGGTGAACTGCACTACATACAGGCATGTGGTTGGAGACACACCTGTGGCAGCAGTGGGCAGTGTGGCCTGGATGCGCATTGTGGGCACTCTCTCTCCCTGTCCATCTCTTCTGTTATCTGTGTCTCACTCCCCCTCTCTGTCCGTCTTTCTCGCACTCCCCCTCTCTGTCCGTCTTTCTCTCGCTCCCCCTCTCTGTCCGTCTTTCTCTCGCTCCCCCTCTCTGTCCGTCTTTCTCTTGCTCCCTCTCTCTGTCCATCTTTCTCTCACTCCCCCTCTCTGTCCGTCTTTCTCTCGCTCCCCCTCTCTGTCCGTCTTTCTCTCGCTCCCCCTCTCTGTCCGTCTTTCTCTTGCTCCCCCTCTCTGTCCGTCTTTCTCTCGCTCCCCCTCTCTGTCCGTCTTTCTCTCGCTCCCTCTCTTTCTCTCTCTCTCTCCTTCGCTCTCTCTCTGTCCTTTGATGTTCTCCAGACACACCTTCTCATCATGATTTTGTCTTGCAGGCTTTGACCTACGGATTGTCCCAAGGGGAGCCGCCATGTGTCTTCATTTCTGTTCTGTGTTTCTTTGAATACATTTTCATTTGTTACTTCGAAGGTGGATGTGTGATGCTCATTTTTGTGACGACACATGCATGCCACCAAATATGATTGTGCGACATCTGGCGGATTATTTGGTACATGTTCCGTATATTTGATGTGGCATGTCTTTGGCCAGGGGGGGGTTGTCCTGGGGGTTGTGGCGGTGGGTGTTGTGGCCCTGTTGGGGCTCCGAGCTGCATGATCAGTGGCTCCATGGCATCTGTTGCCCTTCAGGTGTGGCTCTGGGCTGGGCTCCATTTTGTGGTGCAGGCTGTGGTCCGACTTTGCACCAGGTCAGAGCAGGTGTTAGTTTCCTGCTGCTAACGGGCCTTATTGCCGGTTTTGTGGTCCTTATCGCCGATCTGGCTGCTCGTTGAGTATGTTGCGGAGTGGTGTTTTCGCAGCTTTTTGCACGGGTATGCCTACTCTGCATCTCATTAGCGATAGTTGCGGGGGTCATCTGTGGCGATGTTTTTTGCGGATGCTATCGCGGGTATAATGGTGTTCTGGGCTGTTAACACCAGCTTGTGAATGGTGCGATGAATTTATCGCCACTTTGGCTGCGATAAAGTGCCGCTAACTCGGCGATAAGTCCTTGAGAATATGCCCCAGTGAATGATATTTATGGATGTGATGATTATTTCATGAATTTATTGACTGTTCCGGAAAATGTTAATATTGTGCTGTACTGAAAAACCGTAAAATTATGACACTGATTTGACCCAGTTGAATTGTTATTTTGAGAGTGTGTTAAATTGAGCATATTTAACACAAAAGTCATTAGAAGGGCCTAAATATAGTGGCCCCGTTATCTGCCACTAAGTACCTACCTTTTAATCACTTTACACTTCCCCTTAACTTCATTGCCTAAATCAGAGCGCTCTTGTTTTTTTATTTTTCCTGTTTCCCCTTGGCCAAGTCTTTGCCTGCATTCCTGATCTTAAAGCAATCATTTTTTCTCTCTCTGCATTTTTGTAGGTGAAAATTGAAATATTTCTTTTATTTTTAAACTTTGCTGATGAAAGTTATCTAAAAATGTCACTTTCTGCCGTCTTATTTTATTTCCTGTTTTAAAAGATATTGATAGTTCATGAAATGAAGTTAACTAAATTCACAAATATAAGAAATAGAAGTAGTTTATGGTTGCTAAGCGTAGAAAATGCTAAAACATGTTTAGTGGTAAGCAATGTATTTTTGAAGTGTATGTCATTTAAAAAAATGCTGAAATCGTCTGCAAACCAGTGGGCACGTTGGACACTTTCTATGCTCTGATAGTGGCCAGAAATAGGTTGTCATTAATCTATCCGAGTTAAACACTGTGTAATTACATATTCCACTTCATAGAAAAAGACACTGTATTGCTGATGAGGTTTATATGGGTTCAGCAATATCAATTATAAAACCTCATTAGCATAATCCATCTTCTGCATGGAGCTTGCAGGTTGGGTGCCATTCAATCAATCAATCGCCTCAGGATTTGATGTGAATCAACATGCGTAAAAACATCTACATGAGAGTCATAGTACCCTGTTAGTAATTCAGAGTTTAAAAAGCAGCAATTGAAGTAATAGCAACATTGCAATGACAACAGGACTAGAGCTATTTTGTCGGATATCCTGTGTATTAAAGTATATTTAATGTATAGATTCAGAAATATATATCTTTACATTTTAATGCCAGGTGTTACTATAAACAAAAGTAGCACACGACTATATGTAATGGCAGCCAGGAACAGTAGACTCCATCAAGAGGTCAGTAACACCCCTGAATTTCCTTTTTGTCATTCAACAATGAATAATAAGCAGCTTCAGGTACACGATTCACTGAATACATCAAAGTACGAGGGGTCTCATCTACTATCTGTTGCTCTGCATGGCCAGAGGGTCCTGGAACAAGCCTCCTGCGGGACACTTCTTTTGCATCAGCTTGAAGGATGTACCTTGCCTTGCCTCCCCGCCTACTCCACCTCTGTTCCTCCCTAGAGCGGATCCTGTTAGTCTTGGCATCTTTGGCGTGGTTTCCCCAGACTTTTTGCCTCTACCTCCTGTATTTTTTGATGCTGCGCTGGATTTCGTTTTTGCTGGCTTAGATGCTTAGGGCACTTTGCCACTGCTGATCAGTGTCAAAGTGCAAGTGCTCCCTATGTAAAATGTTATTACAATTGGTTCTTCCTGATTGGCATATTTGGTTTACTGGTAAGTCCCTAGTAAAGTGCAGTCAGGGCATGTAAATCAAATGCTACCAGTGGACCTGCAGCACTGATTGTGCCACCCACATCAGTAGCCCCGAAAAAGTATCTCAGACCTGCCACTGCAGTGTCTGTGCGCAGTTTTAAACTGACATGTCGACCTAGAAAGTGCACCCACTTGCCAGGCCCTAACCTTCCCTTTTCTTACATGTAAGGCACCCCTAAGGTAGACCCAAGGTACCCCCATGGGCAGGATGCATTTTTGTAAAAGGCAGGACATGTACTGGTGTGTGTGATATGTCTTGATAGTGAAATACTGCCAATTTCGTTTTTCATTATTGAAAGGCTATTTGTCCCATAGGATAGAATGGGAGATAGTTTGTAACATCTTACACGTATAACTTACCATTGGGACAGGATAGAGAAATAAAGTGTAGGCTCGCTGAACTCAGAATTTAATAACACATCTTTTAGTAAAGATGGTTTTTAAATTGTGTGTTTGAAAATGGCACTTTTAGAAATTAGGGATTTTCTTGTTTAACCATTCTGTATGCATCCGCCTGTTTGTGGATTGACTGTCTGGTTTTTGAGTGACAGGGGCTCGGGATGTGCATTTACTGTAGACAGCCACTGGGGGAGTTGAGGTGTGCCTGGCCCTTCCTGGATGACTAAGAGCTGAGCTGAATAGAACTTGGCTGAGTTTTCCTTGCACCTGAATAGGGCCTGTCTCCCTTGCACAATGCTGTCTCCACCCCATGTGGTCATACTGCACCAGTGAGGGCATAACTGGTTTGGACTGGGCTCAGAGACCCTTGCACAAAGAGAACAAAGACCAAATGGGGTATAAGTAGTAGACATAAACCCCAGAACTTTAGATCACTTCTGGACCCTTTGCCAAGGAGAAGAGCTGAAGAACTGTGAGGAGGAGTACTGCCCCATTGCTGTGTGGGGTTGGCCTGCAGTTGCTGTTTCTGCCAAGGAAAGGACTGGAACTGTGCTGTGAACCTGCTCGAAGAAAAATCTCCAAGGGCCAGGGTGTTGACCTCCTGTTCTGAAGTCTCAGGGTCACAAAGACTTCACCCCCAGCTTCCCTGAACTCTCCTGCTGAGAGGTCTGACCTGCCAGGAGGTGCCTAATCCAGTTCTGGGCCTCTGGAGGTTGTTTCTGCTGTTAGGCGCTGGAAGAAACCTGAAGAAGTGAGAAAATCGACACATCGCCCTTTTTGAGTCTGTTTTCCCGACGCATCACACCGTGCGAGAAGAACCTTCATGCACCGCCGTGTTGCTGCAGAGACGACGCAGCACCCGTCATGGCTTCAAGAACCGACGCATTGTGGGATCACGGCTGTAGAAACTGACACAGTGCCGCTTGCTGCCACCGCATCGCTCGCCAAAGCATTCTGGATTTTCACGCATCGCACCTGTGGGGTAAGTTTTCCAGACGCATCACCCGCAGACCAGAACCGTCTTGGAGTCGATGCAACACTTCCTGATACAGTCTGGTTTCAATGCATCACTTCTCCTGCGTGCAGCAGACCTGTCGCATCACCTCTCCGAGGACTCAGGAGCTGGTGCATCTCTTTGTTTCTCGATGCTTCCTTTCTCTGTGGCTGTTTGGCCTTGTGAATTTTGATGCAACCACAGGTACTTTGTGTAGAATCACGCATCCATAGTTTTCTATGGACCCAGTTGCTTGAAACCTTTGAAAAGTCATTCTTATTACATGGATTTTTGTCATTTTGGTCTTGTTGAGTTTAGATAAAGATACTTTATTTTTCTAAACTGGTGTGGTGTCCATTTGTGGTGCTATCACTGTATTACTGTGTGTTGTGAGCACAAATGCCTTACACATTTCCTTTGGGATAAGCCTGTCTGCTCGTGCCAAGCTACCAAGGGGGTGAGCAGGGGTTATCTAAAGGGTGTATCCCACTTACCCTGCCTAGAAGCAAGGGTCCCTATTTGGACCAAGGTACATACCTCTCTGCCAACTAGAGACCCCCATTTCTAACAGATTGCGCCTTGCCTTGCCACCGAGACTGCCTGATCACCCTGGTGGGACTCGGAGTCCCAGGGTGCAACACTCCATGCGAGCCACAGCTGTTGAGGGGGGAGGCGTGCCCAACATGCTTTAAAGCACAGCCTCGACTCCCGCGGCGCGGTACGTACCTTGCCTTGCCACCGAGACTGCCTGATCTCCCTGGTGGGACTCTGAGACCCAGGGCGCAACACTCCACGTGAGCCACAGCTGTTGAGGGGGAGGCGTGCCCGACACACTTTAAAGCGCAGCCTCGACCCCTGCAGTGAGGGCCATGCCCGTCAGAGCCCGGATGAGGCTGGGCCCCCTCTCTTGGCCTTTGGATCCTGAGGAGAGTTTGGATTTTGCCCCTGAAGCAGTGAACGGAAACTTTTGCTTACACCTGCCTCCTCCAGTGCCAGTATTGGTTAAGCTACAGAACGGACAAAAGATATTTCAAGAAGGTACTGTGCCGTGCGTTAATTTAAGGGAGTGCTGGAAAGCTAAAATGACAGGGTTCGATTGGTCAGGACAATTACAATAAGGCCGATCATAAAGAGCTGAAGAAGAGCACCTCTTCTTTGCTTCTTTGCCTCTCTCTCACTGAATATACTCAAGCTAGATTCTCCCTCTTGGTTACATATTGCATAAAAAAGTCTATAAAAACAAGGTAGCAACACTGCTTAAACTATGGGGAAGCAAAAAGCAACATAGGCGCCTATGGGAAAGGGTAAAACACCAAAACTAAAGCAAAGTGTGGGAGGGAACTGCACAATATCTGAAATAGACAACCTTATAGAAGAGGTTGAGATAATGTTAGAAGGAGCCGCTAGAACACATTAGGTATCTCCAAAAGGAAAGATCACCTCCTTCTATGCAAAGCAGGCAGTGCTCAAACAATTGGCACCAGCACACCGAAGTGATGTCATAGTGTACGCAGCGCAGGTAACAAGTCAGCAAAACCTTTCAAACAATGACCAACAAAGACCAAACTGCAAAATACATTCACCGATTCCACACAGGAATTGTCGCCAGGAAAGAACACAGGCAAGGAATCTACACCTCAAGTAAAAAGATGACAGGAGGTGGGGCTAATGCAGGAATATCTCTCGCAAATAGGTTCACGCCCCTAGCCAAAGAAAATCTTGACATGGCACCCCCAGAGGGTATAGCGAGCTACCCTAGTCGCACACACAAAGAGTCAACAGTGCCCAAAGAGTCTGTGCAGCTCGCAAGCGAGTGCAGGTGCAAGTGCATGGATGAAACCAGGAAGACACAGACACTAGCTGAGGAAGTCCATACACTAACAAAAGAAGTGTAAATCTAAAAACCCTAGTAAATTCCTTGAAGAAGCAATTAGATCCCACTGCTGTATCATATCCCATTGATCTATACACAGGCGACACGGGACAAGCAGCACAAATAGCTAAACAGCTAATTGAGCATAGAGCAGCAGTTAACCGGATATCCAACTGAGTGAATCACAGCCCTTCATATAACAAGTTTTCTGAGTGTTCTGGAAGGGAGCAATTGTCCCACTGGTATAGGGAGAGGGAAACTAGGCCAAGCAACATATATAACAATGCAAACCAGACAACATACCCAAACATAGCACAGCTTAAAACCTGGCCACAAAGAATTCAGAGAGGTGCCCCAAGGACGCCACACGACTATCAAACACGCTGGCCTGTATTGAGAACGCAGGGAGAGGGTAATTATATACCCAAACCAGCGTTTATTTATGGGCTACAAAAGAGTGAAGAAGGTCGGAGAATATACCTAACTAATGTACCCAAGATTGCAGTAGTAGCTAGAGAGGATGAAGACTCGTTAAAAAATAAAGTAACCCACTGGATCAGGCACAAGCGACAATGTTTGTGGGTTGTGCGCTCAGACATAGAGAGGGCGGAGCGCCTGGAGGGGGGAAATGAGAGCTTGGATACTATTAAGTCGAGTGTGGTTAATAGAGAAATAGCACAGTGATTAATTGCAATGCACCTAAGAACAAGCATGACAAGCGGGGTAATCCAGCGCTTTAAACTGCATGACCCTATAGATATCCTAACATCACAAATAAGGCATAGATCCCCCTCTGCCAATGAAGAAAGTTAACATCAGATCTCAAATTAGTGGATTGACTGAGTGTCATAGAACAGACAAACCTGAGGACAGATAAGCAATTAGATCAGGAAGGGAACAGTAGGGACAGCATGCTTCCAAATGAGAATGGTGCAAGGGGACGTTCAATAAAAAATATAGCAAAGGATGAAATAAGCAAAATAAAAGAAACAAAACTGAATTTAGAAGAATCATCTAAAACTCACAAAGCATTGGCAAAAGGTCCCACACCTATAGCCATAGTCTCCTGGAAAGTTGCAGGTCTAAAACAAGAACCTGAAGATCCAGATTGGCATAGTTACATAGAGAAATTTGATCTTTGCCTCTTCCAGGAGACCAGGCTATTAACCCCCCCATATAAGTTGGGATACAATATATATTACAAGAATGCTGTTCCATCGCAGAGAGGAAGACCCTCAGGGGGCTTGTATTATGGGGCAAAATAACTCTGGGAATGCGAATTAACGTCTAAACCATAGATTCACCTGATTTACTGGCTGTATATCTAGACATGAATATCTATAATAATGCAAATTTGTATTTATTTAATGTCTATAGTAGACCAGCCAGGCAAAATTACAACTCCGGGATTATTGAGTGATTAGGTAGTTCCCTGGACCATGTAAATCGTCATGATAACGCGATGGTATGTGGTGATTTCAACTGCACCGACGTACCACTAAATGGCTTAGAAAGTTTAACTGAGGCAGAGGACATGGCTAGGGGGTTGCCCCAGGTAGAGGCTGGACCGCCAAAACCATGCACTAACGCTGCAATACAGATAATGCAGCTTTCCATTGAACATCACCTAAGGGCATGCAACGGAAGGGTGACCAATAATGGGAATGATAGACGTTCACTACACACATTTAAATGAGGTAGCTCACAATCTAAAATAGATTCTATCATGCATAGTACGCACAGCTGGAGTAGGATTATGAGCTTCAAGATAGACGCAAGAGAGGCCAGTGACCATCACCCTCTTTGCCTAGACGTAACTGGCTATACAGCAAGGGACGAGTCATTAAACATATGCCTATCCAAAACACAGCCCATAATAGGGAATAACCGTAGAGTCATTAAATGGCCTCGGATTACAGACACCATAGAGACAATGACTAATATTTACAAGACATTTGCAGAGGTAGTAGGTCCCCATGTAGAAACAAGTGGAACCCCAGTAACAGCAATGCATAACCTCTTAGTTACAAAGTTAGAGCCCTTTCTTACCAGAGATGCTAGAAAGAAACCTTAACATAACTGCAAGACAAACTCAAAAATCTATCCCTGGTACACTACAAACTGCAGGAAAGCAAAAAAGTGCCTACTTGAAAGTTTAAAACAGGGAAGTGCAGATTTAATAAGGAGGGCTAGGGACAGCCACAGGAAAACATTGGTTACTGCAAAAAAGAAGTAGGAGGAAAACAGCTGGATGGATCTCCTCCTGGCTGCAAAAAACCAACATTATGACAGTATTTTGGAAAATAATTGCGCTTGAGGGCAAGGATCAAGTAGCGCATACAGAGCATTGCTTGGATTGTGCAGCCTGGACTGAGCACTTCACCAACCTATACTCAGGTTTCCATTCTTCTACCATTTAATATCATGGACCTGCAAATGGTGAGGGAGACAGAGATGTGATTACTTTTACTCTAAAAGAAACTGCACATGCGATATATACTATCAAGCAGAGAAAAGCCCCGGGATTAGATAGACTTCCTGGAGATCTGTTCAAACACGATAAAAAGGTTTGGGTTGCATATGTCAAGCTAATTAGCAATGCCATAGCAGCAGGTGCTCCAATACCGACAACATGGAAAGGGGCCCAAATTGTCCCTATTCATAAAAAAGGTAGTAAACAGAAACCCGAGAACTATTGGCCAATTAGCCTAATAGATGTGTTGCAAAAAATCTATGCAAGACAACTCTTAAATAGGCTCAATGAATAGATGGAGACTAACATCATACTGTCCCCGTACCAGGCAGGATTCAGAGCTCGCACAAGTACAGTAGATCAAGTCTTCAGACTCTTATGCATCATTTGGAAATATGTTAAGGTAAAGGGAGGCCACATCTACTTAGCATTTGTAGACCTAAGGGTGGCCTTCGACCTAGTACCTAGATGCCTACTGTGGAACTCATTCGAAAGCAGAAAGTGCCCTCAAGCCTGTTGGCCCAGATAATAAGGCTACATCGCGACAATTACGCAAGAGTTAGCTGGGGTATGAATGGCGAGCTTACTGAACCGATCCCAATAGATAGAGGAGTGAGACAGGGATGCGTGCTCGCTCCCACCCTGTTCTCGCTCTACATTAATGATGTGGTTGATTATTTACAAAAAAACAAAAATGACCCTCCAAAGCTGAGTGGGATTTCGGTTCCAGCATTATTATTTGCAGATGACACCATTCTGATTTTGCAGACACCAAAGGGCTTGCAAAACCTAGTGGATGACTTTAATACGTATTGCAATGAAAAAGGCTTAGAAATAAACACTGGGAAAACCAAGTACATGGCCATAAATCCCCATCAGGGTTTCACATATAATTTCAGGGTGAATAACCAAAAACTAGAGCATGTCCCAAACTTTACCTATTTAGGAATATTGCTCAATTCGAAGTTAACATGGAATCCGCAGATAAACCACTCAGCACTATTGCTCGCACAGGGGTCAGGGGCTAGCCTTAGAAAGTATAGTTCATCTTCAAGCAAACCCTTGACACCAGCCCTAGAGGTCTATAAATGTAAAGCGCAGGCAGCAGCTTTATAGGGATCAGAACTCTGGGGTATTGGCGACATTAAGCAAATAACAAATGGGTAAAAAATAGTTTGCGGGGAAATTAATGGGGCTACTTTTAGCAACACCACTTATCCCAATGTTTTATGATCATGAAGCATATAGGGCAAATTGCAACACTGCGACCGCTGCTTTACTGGATTCGACTATGGATAATGCCAGAAGTAGCGGTGTAGAGAGAAGGCGTTAAAGAACTCCTAGCCGGTGATAGATGTCTAACTTTTCCTTTGCTCAGATTTGTCAAGAAATGGCTCATAGAACTAGGCCTGAGCTTATATTGGACTGAGCCACATAAGCTATTACCAAGTTGCAAAAATATATTGAAACAAACATGCTGGATATATATTTTAAATGTACTTCAACGTGACCCTAATCTGGGTAGATTAACAACACAATTTCTTAATGTAAAACCTAACCCGTTCTTTGAAGAATTTCTTGACAATATACAGTTAATTTGGCAAGAATCTTGTACTTGAAAATAAGATATGACCCCCTACAGATTAAAAGCTATAACGCAAACTGGGGAACACAGGGAGAGTGAACTTGCAAGCTATGCACTTTAGGCTTTATTGAAAATACTGTGCACATCCTCTTCTTCTGCCCAACATATGCCAGGGCAAGGAGGAAATGGATCCGCCCGTTGTGCAATACATTGGGATTCAGGAAGCATCAGGATGCCTTAAGGGTGCTGAAATATAGCACAGTACCGTATGAAATATTTGCTATATCTAAATACCACACTAGGAATCACACGAAGCAAGATGGGGCTAAAAATGTGATGTCGCAATAAATAATGCACTCCTCTGCCTGAAATTTGCACTTTGAAATATATTAATCCTATTTGTAACCTTTTTTTAATTGTATTATATACAGTTTTAGCTGATTTTATATATACATATAACAGAGGGACATATTGGAATACTTAGTGACCAATATATACCGTCCCGATTTTGAATATTGTACTGAGATCGATGATACCTTCACTGAGAACACTATATACACTGCTCGATGGATTCCTTGATCATATCAATTGCTTGCTTATACATGTTTACAGTACAGTTGTATATGGACAGTTGAATATCTTGTTTTTATTGTTTAACTTTTTATGGCCTTTGGCCGAAATAAAGTATTTATGACTGACTGACCGGAAAAAAAAAACATCCCCAGTACACAAGAATGGTCTTGTTTAATAGCAAGTTCTCATGTTCACAGCACTGTCTTCGGACTCCTTGGTGGAAGTGTATAAATGCCTCATGCTCTGAGACTATTCATATTACTTATAGGAGTCAACAGGCCTTGCAAAGAAGGCACCCTTTGCGATCTGTTTCTCCTTCTTCCAAAACAGGAGGTGACATATTTTACTCTGTCCAAATGCACCAAAAGAAAGAAGCTGAACAATGTCTGCTGGTTTATGTATAGTCCAGTTGAATTCGTTCGAGATATGGCGAAATACTGTTCTCCACTCTTTTTATGATTATATGGGCCAAATCACAGATGTAGAACACGCACTACGGTATGAGTAAAGTCATTAAATTGTCGCGTGCCTCAGAGGTATCACTCTCTGATCCTGGAGTGTGAGGAATATTTGTGAAAGGTAGCGTTGCCTGAGTTAGGCACCGTCCCCCTGAGCACAGCAGGAGATCGCGGGAAGCGATATAGTAAGGTTGTCTGTACAGTTTTATGCTGAAATATTAACTCCAATATTCATGTGAATTGACAAGCTTTTATTCAATGAAACGATATTATAATAATCATATCACAGATCCATTAATATGAACTTGACAGCGTTTGTAAACAAAGTTCGACATCACGCAATGCATTTTGGGCACTTGATGCCCTTCGTCAGGGGAAAATTTCTACAAAATAACAATGCAAAGTCTCATGAGTAACCAGTCGAGAAAGGCGAGCCTCCACCTTATCCCAGGTGTAATTAGGTTTGACATGCATCAAGCATACGATTATTTGTGTTCAAAAAGAGAAAGAAAATTGTACAGGCGCCGAATAATAGGTTCAAAGCTTCATTAATTATTATCGTGGCTAATAGGTGAAGTTTTCAAATGTGAAAAGCGGAAATGAAATAAAATAAAATGTGACCGTGTCTACAAAGTGTGGGTGACTCTGTAATCACGGCGCTAGTAACCGCGTGGTCTCAATGACCGAATGGAATTCGCTTGGTATTTATGACACTCTCATTGACAGAACTATGTTCCGCTCTTTCGGATACATTTCGTCTATCGTCGGTTCAAGCATACTCATCTCATTCACTCACTCATTGTTTCACTGATTATCTCTGTTTATGCTTTCTTTGTATTACATATCCGTTCAGTTGTTTTACGCACCTTGCTATTTTACACTCCTATTCATTCCCTTTACCCTTTACCCTTTGCATTTTCTTCTTCAACTGTCATCATTTGTTCAACTGCTGTGGCAAAGATATCTGTTTCTACACAGATTAACCACTTATACACCTCTCCCTATCATCCAGTGTTCTATTTCATTATTTTTTCCATTTTAATTTTTGCACACATCTTACCCTCATCCACATGTTTTTTTGATATTCTTCTATTATTAGGAGCATATACATTTGTTCCAGTAAAACTAGAACACTCAAAGTCCGGTGCAACATTCACTAGCCTGCAACGTTTTGGTACATGTGTACATTCTATAGGAGAACATCGTCCAGGATCATGAACTACAGTTGTTACACTTTATGAAAACTGAATGTTCCAGTGTAAGATGTTTACACAAATGTGTTCATTTTTTACACTATGATGTGCTTATTACCATTAGCTCACAAGTTCCATTTTCATGTTTGCATTCGTTACCTTTGTGTATCCTTTTTTGTATTCAGCTCTGTACCCTTGATTTACTGACATCACTCTTGGTGAATACATCCTTTCAATATGGCGGTCACGTTTGCCTTTACGGCATGCATCTAACATTCAGTCCGTCGTCTATGACGGTACTACATTACAGCGTTCCGAACACAACCTTCGCGTTCACACTGCCGGTGTTTGGTGTGAGTCCCCACCACCGCGTTTCTGTAAGTACTTTACCTAACATTCTCCATTTGTACCCGGTAGCTCTATGCACAGTACGTTTTTTAAGAATGCACTCAATTAATTTTTATAATGCACTCAGCTGTATTTCACGCCATACTTTATCACGCTTGGCCCAGATGCATAAACACTTGCATTTACTATCGCCGTGATTACAGAGTCACCCACACTTTGTAGACACAGTCACATTTTATTTTATTTCATTTCCGCTTTTCACATTTGAAAACTTCACCTATTAGCCACGATAATAATTAATGAAGCTTTGAACCTATTATTCGGCGCCTGTACGATTTTCTTTCTCTTTCTGAACTCTTTGTTGACAAATAATCGTATGCTCGATGCATGTCAAACCTAATTACACCTGGGATAAGGTGGAGGCTCGCCTTTCTCGACTAGTTACTCATTAGACTTTGCATTGTTATTTTGTAGAAATTTTCCCCTGACTAAGGGCATCAAGTGCCCGAAATGCATTGGGTGATGTCGAACTTTGTTTACAAACGCTGTCAAGTTCATATTAATGGATCTGCGATATGATTATTGCAATATCGCTTCATTGAATAAAAGCTCGTCAATACACATGAAGATTGGAGTTAATATTTCAGCATAAAACTGTACAGACAACCTTACTATATCGCTTCCCGCGATCTCCTGCTGTGCTCGGGGGCCGGTGCCTAACTCAGGCAATGCTATCTTTCACATAATTATATGGGCCCCATAGGCTCCGGGGGGAGACAGTGTGGCTGCCCTCTTGTGGTGCAGCACGTTCATGTCAATGTGGTCCCTCCTGTCCTGAATGTTAAAAGAGTGGAGAACGGTGTTTTCTCCACATCCGAAACAAATTAAACCGCACCATACAGAAACCAGGGGACATTGTTCTGCCTGGCTTGGAAAACAAAAGGATCCTCTTACTCTAGTAGCCCTGACAAAAGACACCAACCTGTTGAGGCGTAGGTGGGCTGAAACATGTAGACCTATTTTCACTATGTGATGTGAAGGGACACATTAAATATCCCAAATACACATCCACTTTCTTTTTTAACCTTACCCCTATCTAGGTTCTTAATAATTCATTTCTTTCTAGATAAGAGGTAATTTTAGATTTCCTATTCTGATGCGGATCCCAAATAATCTCTTCAATCAGAGAGATTACCTCTTAGTGGATGAAAAAGACCCGATAATGATGCTATCAGCTACTATTACTTCAGAAGAAAAGCATATACCACTAACCAAAAATAACTGTTGGGGGTCCCACATATTTTTCTAATGGAATCCCTCCAGAACATATGATTCCACTCTGTTTTGATTTTTTAATATATGTCTGGAAGCTGAGTGGGTTCTGGATACCTGTTGCTTCTCCTTCCCTCCTATGATATTTATGATTCCTATATGTTCAGCAAAAAAGTGGCGACAGAACAACAAGGTGATGAAATAAATGCTTAAATGCATCACCCAGACTATCATTATCACCCATTGTTCCATTTAAAAAAAGATTTGCCTTATGCTAATAAATCTTGGTTCTGCTCCAATATGAACAGTCCTGCTCACACTGCCAGGCCAGGTCCCCTCAAGGTTATAACACAAGCAACCCAGACCCATTTTGACCTACTTAGGTAGGCTCAGTGATGTATAGCTTGAGTTCTATCGCACAGTAAGCACACGGCTCATGTCTGGGCATACCAGTAGCACTAAGGGTGTCTACTGCAAAAACAAAATAAGGTGATAGAAGGAATGCTTTAATTTACCTCAGCCACTGGCGATCACTCTGGACCGCACTCTAGACCACAGCTTTTTGCTTAGTGTGCTATTCTAGACAAAGACCCATCTTAAGCAAATCTGTCTTGGTCCTCCTCCAATGGGAACAATCCAGCACAAAGTCCTAGGCCAGGTTCCCTTCAGATGTGAACAGACAGGAGTCCTGCCTCTCAAGAGGCTTTACTTTGAACATTCTGGCAATGACAGAGGAGGTTGCGGAGAACAGTGAGCAATTCTCTGACCTATTGCATGGGGATGGCTCTATAGAAAGGGTTTATTTTACCACTGAACTGACTCATAAGCAGCAAGAAAAGTGTAGAGAGGTAGAGAGGCATTTTTCACATATCTTCTAACTGACCCCATGGTTGACACCCATATGTGTTTATGGCATAGGTACGGGTGATGGTTTGCTTATAAAGGACAAGGACTAGAGGATGTCAGACCAGTTCCCAAAGTGCATCAAGGCAGAGCTGGCTAAGATGTTGGGCCTGGGAGAGATTATTCTCTGTATTTAGAATATTGTTGGCCTGGAGCTCTGTGCACTTGCCCCCAGGAGAATAGAATATTTGATTGGAAAAAGTGTCCCTTAGATCGGCAGTTGATCTCCTGATATACGACCGACTGCGGTGTATATAATAAAGCTCCATCCTTAATTCTAGCAAGCTTTTTTAGGCAATTATTGACTTTGTTACAGTGTGTTTAAGGACATCAAGTTTAGTGGCGAGTGTGGTCATATTGTCAATGAACTTTGTCAAATGCTTTTTCAGCATTTAATGCCAATACCCCAGATGGTGAGAAAAAGGACAGTCCCTCTTCAAAAGCATGTAATAACACTATAGTATTGTTTACAGAATATCTATGTTTCTTGAAACCAGATTGATCAATGTTTATAAAGGAAGCGCACACAGAGGACAACCTGGTTGCAAGAATTTTTGCATAGTTTACAAGGAAATGGGTTGATAATTAGAATAAACAGTTGGATCTTTGTTAGGTTTTGGAAGAACTCAGTAAAAGACCCAGATGTTGTTCCTAAGGAGCTAAAATGGGTAAAAAGCTTGAACAAATGAGGTATGGTTTGCAAAGAAAATTCCCTATAAAATTCAGCTGGGATAATGTAGGTTTCAAAATAATCATAGGGCTATGCCCCTTATGTTACGCTATTAGATTAGCCTTATATAGCTAAATATAGCAGTGGTAGTCATCTATATTGACAACCCACTGAGCTATATTAAGAAGGATGATGTTTTACAGAATAGGTTAGTCTTGGACAGGTGGCAGCCATTTTGTATACTGGCCGCCATCTTACATTATGGCTATGTTTAAGTACGCGGTGAGCTCTAAACTGCGAACGAGGTAGGCCCAGACAGTTGCGCCATGACACTTGTTGTTCACCTGATAAGTATACGCCCAGTTTTGTTTCTTTATTCAATAAGGGGCGCTGCCTCGCTTATGAATAAGCCTTTCTGTGTGCGTAAGTAATATTCTATTTGCAGCACCTCTCCTACGTTGGGAGGAGCAGGGATGCAGCTGGCTGACCTTGGCTAAGAGATATCGTGTGCCTGCCTCGGCTGGTGATGTACGCCCCTCAGCCTCACTAAAGTACGCATCCCGGGACCTGTAACTTACCCTTGTAGGTGTGCTCTAGATGTTTATGACGTGTTTGATGTATCATACTATGCTGCGCATGATTATTGAGTCAGTCCATTAGCAAGCATTGCATGGTGCATGTTGTATTTGGGCTCCTCTGCAGAGTATAGATAATAAACTGCTTGTTTGCATTCTCTACTGGTTGACCGACTCTTCATTGATATAGGTAAGGCCGAGATGTGGTGTAGTAACCCGAGTGACCCAATACGGGTTACTTCCATCAGTTGGCGCCCGAACAGGGACCCCGCGATTAATCACCCATCACACCCATAAACGGGTCGTGAGGTCAGGGTGCAGGCTGGTCTAGCGGGAGGATCGGGGGCCCCCACAAGATAGAGCTCTGTTTCTGTGGCTTGCCCCGCCCATCTGATCGAGGGTGCCCTGCCTAGTGGTGATACGCCGGGGTCCAGAGACGGCGAGACCTTGGAGCTGACCAGATTGGTCTAGAGAGTCAGCGGTAGAGAATCACGTGTGAAACCTGTGTTTGACAGGTGAGTGACTTTGTGTACGTTTTAGTACTTGAAAATGTACTGGCGCCAGTCCTGAGGTGGTGTTGGACTGAACCGTGCGAGGCAGACCGTTGACCGCCTTTCGGTGTGAACTTGAACTGCTCCGGGTGATTCGAGTTTTTGAAACCCGTCTCATAGTGGTTCTCGGGTAGCACCGGGAGGGGCAGGGCCTTCGGGCGTGTTTCGTGGACGGAGCCACACTACCGACTTGAGGGAGACAGAACCGATCGGTCTGTGCTCCATAAGTGGTACCGGACTGTGAGGGTGAGGTCGCCCATCGAGCTGTATCTCAGTGGTCTTGAGCCACAGACAAGATGAGCCTTAGTGGCGAACCTCACGGGCGGTGCCGGACCGCGTTTGACAAGGCAGAACCTTGAGTTGTACCCTTAAGTATTGTGGACAAGCTACTTGGGCTGTGCTTTAATAGCGAGTTTGAACTGTATTGTGTGAATGAGTGCTGGGGCTGAATCTCGTGGTGGTTTGAGAGTCGTTAACGGCTCTACGAGCTACCAGATGCGGGATAGGCTTTAGATCGTGTCTAATCACAACAGGGTCGAGCTGGGCTATCCATACACGTAACAGAGATTCTTAGGTGGTGCTTAGTGAAAGGCTGTTTGGGCCGTGTTGTATCGCATACCTTAAGAGGTCTGTTCGTGCTGATTTTTGAGTGTATTTTGTGTACGATTTTCGGACAGAGAAGTGGATTTGCTTTGCGCTTGCGCAGTGGGAATTGTGTAAGTATCTTATATTAAGATGCCGTGTTTTAGTAAACTTGGATGTTTTGTATGTCGATGTTGTTGTTCAAGTGATCGACTGGAGGAAAGACAACCTGCTCCTCCAGAGGGTACCCCAAATTTTGATATGTACATAAAGCACGGTGTTGGCCTTATTATGTTTAGCACCTTATGGCATAAATATACGAAGGACAATGCTGATTTGCAGTGGCCACTTGTTGGCTCGTTCGATGAACAAAAGTTGAATTTTCTAGAAGGAAAGCTGTTTGCTAAGAAGAGTAGGCAGTCAATGTTTGATATGTTGAGGGTTTGGCAGAAGGAGGCAAAGCAGCGGCGAATTAGAGAGGAAAAAAATACGAGGAAAAGACAGGCGCTGACGATCGCGCAGGAAGCCATGGCTTATGATAAAGCGACAGTAAACAAAGGTGTTGAGTGCGCAGATAGGGCGTTTCGGCTGCAAGCTGAGAAGAGTTATGTCGTTCAAAATGAAGGTGATGCTTTTGTTGAAGATTTGTTAGACACCCAACCCCCACCACCTTATGCTCCTCTACAGATATATCCTATTGTTCCAGCTTCCCAGGCCCCGGCTTCAAAGGCTCTGGCTCCGGTTCTTGGCCCCACCAGTCCTCCTCCTCCTAACATTCCTGGTCTACATTTGATGCCTTCTGGGTATTATACTGCTTTATCGATGTCCGGGTTGGAGGGTAATAGCTCTCCGTCTGTGGCACCTGTTTCTCCATTTTCTGGTTCGACTTTCTATACTCCCTCTAGTCAAGATCGTTCATTGATGGTACCTGTCTCTTCATCCACTCTTTCACCGGCGGATGTTTCACTTCCCATGATGCAATTTGACAGAACGCCTGTGAGTGGAATGTCCCCGGGAAGTCGAGCGAAAGTGCAAGAACGCGTGAGTAGGGTGTTGGTGCGTTCTGCAGTAAGTAATCAAGAAAAGGAGATGGTGGCGAATCAGGCTGTGCAGTGGATTCGAAATCCGATCTATATGGTTGAGGATGTATGGAGTGTGATGAGACAGTATGAATCGCTTATGCAACAACTTGCGCTTAAGCATATGTGTACAATGCTGATGAGTCTGTGGGAGCAGCGCTTTAATGCTGAGGTCCCAAGGGAGGTTTCTGAGATACGAGATGAAGTGTATGGTTCCGGTATGGATCCTGCTGCTGTGTTGAATAAAGTTACTACTTTGTTAAAATATCGAGGTAGGATGCTTAAAGAGGGTTCCACAGCATTAGCGCAGTTCCCTATGAGAGAAGTTCACCCCATATATCATCCAGAGACACCAGCAGAAATAAATGCAGTGGGTGACATTTTTCGGCCCCGGGAGGGGGCACGGTTTCAAGAACAATGGGTTTATACCCCCTGGAAGAGAAGCGAAGTACTTTCTCTTAAAAATCAGTTGCCAGATCCCAGAAAGAATCCGACTGCTTATTATAAAGAACTGACAGAAGCGGCCGATTCGACAGTTATGACGTTAGCTGACATTATGTTGTTTTTGGGTTCCTGGTGCCGATTGATATATGGAGGCAGGTGCACTTGGTGGATCACGTGGTAGAGTTAGGAGCAACGTGGGATCAGATAAAGCTGTGGGATCAAGAACGTAAGCCAGGTGAGAAGCCAAGAGCGGAAGTGTTAGCTTTACCTGGCCGAATTTGTACGTACATGCATTCGTTTATTGCTCCCAAGAAAGTGGATTGGGATAAACTTACAGCATGTTGTCAAAAGAAAGAGGAGAGTGTGTCAGATTTCTTTACTAGGTACGAGGGGGTGTTTTGGGATTTCAGTGGTCAGGATTTGTCAGTGGATGGTGGAGTCTGGCTGTTTGTCGACAGGTTTGTTAATAATTTGTTTCCTGAGATTGCAGCCTGCATGAAGGCAGCG
Source organism: Calotriton arnoldi (assembly GCA_963921515.1). Lineage (NCBI taxonomy): Eukaryota > Metazoa > Chordata > Amphibia > Caudata > Salamandridae > Calotriton > Calotriton arnoldi. The sequence goes on from CAWUFW010001575.1 coordinate 1,253,432, forward strand.
GAAAGTACCTGGTCCACATCCACTCCCTCGGGAATTTGAGTATGGCGCAATATTATGAACATCGAGAGAATGAACAGAGGCAGGTTGTAGAGAAGAAAGGGAAGGAATTGAAGACAAAGGTGTTGTTGCAGCAGGTGCAGGGAAGTAGTGGAAGAGGAAGGGGTCAGCCGCAAGTGCAGCAGCGATGGTCCGTACCGCGAGGTGGTGGAACGAGTGCTTCATATGTACCTGTGGGACCTAATCAATGTGCATATTGTCGGAAGGAGGTGCATTGGCAAAATGAGTGCCCTGAATTGCTACAGGCTGGTGGGATCCCTAGAAGAGGGGGTTTTCGGGGACGTGGTAGAGGAACAGGAAGTCAGGGTGAGAGAAGACCAGAACGAACTGAGAATGTTGAAAAGGATCAGAATTACTTTGATGATCCTAGAGGACGACAGTATTGTCGCCAGGATTATGATGTAGATGAAGGAACAGGGATGTCCATCCACAGCTAGGACAGGGACGGACAGGGTGGTGGACCAGTTTCGGTGAATGTAGATCAACGCGGACCCTACGTTGCTGCGGGTTTGCTTGGTACCTTTCAAAAGTTTTTGATTGACACGGGCGCTATCAACAGCTCCGTTTCCCGTTCGCTGGTCCCTGGGGCAGCTCTGTCTGGCAAGAATAATGTTTCGGTGGGATTTTCAGGTACGCCGGTTGTTAGTCCCATCTCTAAGCCCCTTGCTTTGACAATTGGTCTGTTTTCAGTGAAATCCTCGTTCCTTTTGACTTCAAATTGTGGGGAAAATGTAATGGGGCTTGATTTGTTGAAACAGCTGCATGCAACCATTTTCTGTTCCCCAGACGGTGTTTACATGACGATTGGACCTGATGTGGCACGGCCGAAGCAACACTTTGCCAAAGACGCCCCTCTCCCCGATGAGTTCAAGGATGTGCCTAGTATGCTGTGGGCTACAGGTGACACGGACGTAGGACTGTTGCAGGTACCGCCAGTGTCTATACAGGTTAAGGACAATGTTTCTCTGCCTCGTATTCCACAGTATAAAATATCGCAGACAGGAGAGACTGCTTTGTTGAAAATCATATATGATTTAATTGCATCTGGTGTGGTTGAGGAAACAGTTTTTAATGTGTGCAACAGTCCTATTCTTCCGATTCTTAAAAAGGCCCCGACAGATTCACCTGATGCCCATTCTGATGTGTACCGATTTATTATTGATCTTAGGGAAATTAATAAAATAGTGGTACCACAATTTCCTGTTGTTCCTGATATCACTTCGATTTTGACTATGATCCCTCCTACAGCTCAGTATTTCTCTGTGATTGATTTGAAGAATGCGTTCTTTAGTATTCTGATTCATCCGCACTCATCACCAGCAGACTGGACTATGGAAACGCACTCTACGCCGGCATCAACAAGTCCCTACTCCGCAAACTTCAGACAGTACAGAACATCTCCGCCAGACTCGCCTCAGCATCCCCCGACATGAACACATCAGCCAACACCTACGAAGTCTCCACTGGCTCCCCGTGGAGAAAAGAGTCACTTTCAAAATCCTCACTCACGCCTACAAATGCCTACACAACAACGGACCCAAATACCTCAACGACAGAATCAACTTCCACATACCCAAAAGAAACCTCCGATCTTCCAACCTCGCACTGGCCGAAACCCCGTGCATCCACAGAGCCAGAGCAGGCGGAAGATCCTTCTCTCACATTGCAGCCAAGACCTGGAACGAGCTACCAGCAGACATCAGACGCGCCCCCTCCCTGAACACCTTCAGGAAGACCCTCAAGACCTGGCTCTTCGGCTAAACAGATCTGCGGACCCTCCCCCCCCCCCCAGCGCCTTGAGACCCTCACGGGTGAGTAGCGCGGTTACAATTCCCTTATTGATTGATTGATTGATCCAGATTCCAGGTATCTTCTCGGGTTCAATTTATCTGGCAGAAGCTTTGTGTTCTGTCGCGCTCCTCAAGGGTATACTGAAAGTCCTAGTATATATAGTCAAGCCTTGAAAGCACAATTGGACTTGCTAGTGCTTCCGGTTCATAATGTATTGTTGCAATATGTTGACGATCTCCTCGTGGCTTCTGATACTGAAGAAGGATGTAAGGAAGCCACGGTCAAATTGTTAATGCATCTGGCACAAAATGGACATAAAGCGTCCCTTTCTAAGTTTCAGTATTGTCGATAGGAGGTTACCTATTTAGGTCACCTCCTATCGAAGGAGGGTAGAAGATTGACACCTGAACATATTTCTGTAATCAATAAAATGGGCGTGCCAAAGACACAGAGAGAAGTGCGAGGTTTCATTGGAATTACCTCATACTGTCGACATTGGATCCCCAACTATTCTCTGATTGTGAAACCCCTCCTTTATTTAACTACGAAAGGTGTGTGTGAACCCTTGCCGTGGACGCTTGAGTGTCAGCATGCCTTCGAGCAACTGAAGCATGCGCTTTGTTCTGCTCCTGTCCTTGGTACTCCTGACTATAGGAAGCCCTTTGTATTGTATGTACATGAAGTGGATGGTTGTGCGTTGAGTGTCTTGACACAGGCTTTCGGTGGTAAGTATCGGCCCTGTGCTTATTTTTCTGCAGTCCTTGACAATGTGCTAGAGCACTCCCGAGCTGTCTGAGAGCCGCTGCTGCAGTGGCAATTGCAATCAGACAATCGGCAGGGCTCGTTCTTGACACTGACCTAACGGTCATGGTACCCCATTCTGTAGACACTGTATTAAATAGAACGCAGACGCAGCACCTTACTAGTGCACGTCTGACTGGATATGAGCTAACTTTGTTCGCTCCACATGTCACCATTAAACGATGTGTCACTCTGAATCCAGCCACATTACTACCCCTCCCTTCGACGAGTCATTATACAGATGTGCATGACTGTATGTACAGAACAGAGGAAGAAACAAAGGGACGTGTAGACCTGACTGATGTTCCCTTATCTGACCCCCAAGGGGAACTTTATGTCGATGGCTCCTGCCTTAAGCTACCGGATGGCACTACTTCTGCCGCATATGTGATCACCACATTGCGCACAGTCGTAGAGACTTCCCGCGTCCCATATCAATCTGCCCAGGCTGCTGAGTTAGTAGCCCTGTTGAGAGCTTGTGAGTTAAGTGAGAAGATGGCTGTTAATATTTACACCGACAGCCAGTACGCGTTTGGAGTCGCTCATAATTGTGGGCGTCTCTGGGCGGAAAGGGGGTTCCTGACATCCCATGGGTTGAAGATACAGCATGGCCCGTTGATCCATAGATTGCTGTCGCATTGATGTTACCCAACAAGCTGGCAATAATAAAATGCAGTGCCCACAAGGTAGTTACTGATGACGTGGGTAGGGGCAATGCATTTGAGGATCAAACAGCTAGAGAAACTGCTAGATCGAAGATGAGTAAGATGTTTTGGCAGGACCTGCTAGGTGGGTACCTGATAATGCGATGTATGAGAACACTGTAAGTAGTGTTAAGGACATACAGAATGAGGCCACAACAGATGAAGTGGCTGTATGGCAGGAAAGTACAGGTACTCTAGATGAGGATGGGTGCTGGACTGATTTGTCTGACAGCCGGAGATGGCTGTTGCCCAATGCATATGTTTTCCCAGTTGTCACTATGGCTGATGGTCCCGCTCATATTAGCGCAAAAGGGATTTGTAAATTGTTAGACCCAGTGTGGCGAAATGATCTCATTCCCAAGGTAGCTGCCCATTTAGTGAAACATTGTATGATTTGCTTAAAGCATAATCCTGGGAAAGGTACTCCTGTGCCTTCTGGGAATTTCGCACCACCCTCATTTCCCTTTGAGGTTCTCCTAATGGACTTCATTGAGCTAGAACGAGTGAATAATTTGAAGTACGTTCTAGTGGTTGTGTGTGCTTTCAGTAAGTGGGTGGAGGCGTACCCTGTGAAGGAAAATACTGCTAACGCAACGGCGAAAGCACTCATAAAAGAGTTCTTCCCTCGTTTCGGTTTGCCTCGGGTGATCTGGAGTGACAACGGCAGCCATTTTAATGCCCGAGTCACGCAGTTGGTGTGTGAAGGGTTGCACATAAATCAGAAGTTTCATGCAGCAAATCACCCCCAATCTGCAGGTCTTGTGGAGAAATATAATGGAACGCTCAAGTTGAAGCTAGCTAAGATCCAGGAGAGCACAGGCCTGAAGTGGCCGGATGCGTTACCATTAGTTCTTTTGTCCACAAGAATGACCGCACACACGAGGACTGGTCTATCTCCCTATGAGGTAGTTTTCGGGCACCCTGGCAATATATGGTGTGTCCCTAGGCCAAAACGATTTAGTAAGATCGAGTATCCGATGATGATAGATTACCTGTATGAGTTAACTAAAAATCTTCGTTCTATTCATCAGCAGATCGGAGAGTCACTGCGACCACTTCCAGAGAGTCCCGGACATAAGTTGCAGCCCGGTGACTGGGTTCTGATCCGAAACTTTGCGAGGACAAAGGCTCTGGAGCCCCGTTGGCATGAACCGAAGCAAGTCCTCCTTGCAACGAGGACTGCAGTGAAGGTGGATTGGAGAAAAAATTGGATGCATGCCCACCATACCAAAAGAATACCGCTGCCACTCCCTTATGACCAATGGGTCCAAGAAGGAATCGGAGATCATGAATGTGAGCACGTACCAAGGTTCATTCCGTTTTCGGATGCTCGGCTAACTTGGACGGAGACAGAAAAAGAGAACGAAGATGTGTTATTGGAAGCTGTCCCTCCCGAAATAAGGGCAGCATGAGAGTCCTCTGACACTCAACAACAAGTGTTGGAGTCTGGGAGCTTTGTTGAGGCTGAGCCTTCGTTGCTTTTTTCTGATCAAACAGTGCCTGGGTCTGTAAGATATGATCTACGCCCATGACAAAAGTAGAGCACCAGAGGGAAATAGAGAGTTATGGATTTGAGTTTATGGTAAGAGCACAATATCTGTAGTGCCTGCCACAAAAGAGAGACACTGGTGCACTGCTTTGAAACATTTAGACTTTCGAGTGAGCTGTGGGTGTTTGCCAGGAGGTAACCCCAACCGACACAAAGAAGGATTGGATTACTAAGTAGGCCTAGACTGTGAGGCCCCACGCGGAGGAAGTCACCTGTTACAGTATGATGGACAATAGAAGCCTATCAAAGAGGCTTAGAACGGACTTTGGCGTAGTTGATCATTGTTTGAAGAAGGTCGCAAGTGACTCCATCATTATTGTAGAAAGTAGGTGTTAGATATGTTCCCGTTTGGGCGAGTTGTCGCGCAAGAGGAGCAGCCTCTGGCGGCCCCGCCCTTAGGTCAAAATGATCCTGGGTGGCCTAGTTGGACCACTAAAACCAAAGTTGTGGTTTTATTCTGCATTTTTGTTGTTATGATTATATTGTTTGATGTGATATTTTATTTAGAAATTAAGCATCCAATGCATGTTTTGATAGGGACTACTCCTGATCCGCCTGAGCCTTCGTTTGTTTCCCTAGCTCCACATAAAGAAAGACATAGGCAGACGTATTTTGGAAATGCTTTTCTTCAGATGCTCCATGAAGTACACCAAACGACTAATGCGACAAAGTGTTGGATCTGTGGTTTACTTCCTTCTATGACTCATAAGAATGATCTTCTTATATCCTTGCCTCTGTCATATCTAGGGAGTTGTGAAGCATGGTTCCAGCTCCTTACTGTAGTGTATACCCACTCACATGCAGATACTGCCCAACTGACTAAAGAAGATTATGAAGCAGTGTTGGAAAACATAGTGATGCATCAGGGATACACTCCTGGAAAAGGAGGAAAGGCAGGTACTTTGCATCCAGATGCCTGTATGAATGTTTATGAGCAAAGTGCAAACATTTCTTGGGTACAAGATGAGATGATGGAGTTCCAAGGGTTTAATATAACAGAGTATTTTAGATCCTTTCATGAGAGAAATATCCCAGATAGTGAGGTCCTACCCATTCCAATAATTGATACACCAGCCCCATTTTGTGTAGAAGGATTTGGGAGTGTTCTTGTGGGGAAGAGTCATTGCAATTATACGTTTACATTGACCACGACAAGTAGTCCACCCTTGCTTACACCCCCAAATGTATATTTTACCTGTGGGACACATGCTCATGTATGGCTCCCTAGGGGGTGGGCAGGACGCTGTTATGTTTCTTTCCTTCTACCCCCAGTTTACTTAGCCCCATCCAATTATCATAAGGATCATAAGTTGCAGCAAAGGGGTACCTCATTGTCACGAGTAAAGAGGATTATCAACACTGAAGATGTTGATCAGACAGACACCACGATGCAGCAATTTGCTGATGCTATGAAGCTATTGTTGCATCTATGGGGACCTATGTATAATAGTAGGTGAATTCGCCATCTTACTAGAGTAGTGGAAGCGGTCATTAACACTACTGCTGGTATACTCACGAATATTACAGCTGAGCTTCAGGCGACCAGGCTCGTGGCTCTTCAAAACCGGATTGCCCTTGACGTCTTTCTTGTAGACAGGGGTGGAGCCTGTCGTGTGATTGGTAGCAGCTGCTGCGTTTACATACCAGACCACGCCCCTACCGTTTATTCAGCTATTCAGAAACTCCATAGGTTAGCCTCTGAAATACATGAAGATAATGGTACAGGGTCTCTGACACAGTGGTTCTGGGGCCTAATGTCCGCATGGGAATGGAAGATTCTCATGGGTTTAGTAGTAGTTGCAGGGATCATCTTCACTTGTTGCCTAATGTGAATTGTCTTCCATCCTGTTGCACTTATTGCATGGCTAAACTCACCCCCTCTGTTCAAATAAGTGAGTTTAAAGCCAGGGATGCGATTATGATGCTGAAAGAACTTCAAGAACTGATGGATATCGACAAAGGCATTTTCAAGGACTAAAGATTCGAATTCAACAGAATCTTGCCTTAGTTCTGCACCGTTGCATACCCCCCCCCCCCGGTTTCCTCATGCTGACGATTGATAAAAACCCTGCCTGATGGCCTCCGTACTTCTATATTTAGCTTATAACGCTAAAAGGAGGGTCTGTAGGGTTCAAAATAATCATAGGGCTATGCCCCTTATGTTATGCTATGAGATTAGCCTTATATAGCTAAATATAGCAGTGGTAGTCATCTATATTGACAACCCACTGAGCAATATTAAGAAGGATGATGTTTTACAGAATAGGTTAGTCTTGGACAGGTGGCAGCCATTTTGTATAGTGGCCGCCATCTTACATTATGGCTATGTTTAAGCACGAGGTGAGCTCTAAACTGCGAATGAGGTAGGCCCAGACAGCTGCGCCATGACACTTGTTGTTCACCTGATAAGTATACGCCCAGTTTTGTTTCTTTATTCAATAAGGGGCGCTGCCTCGCTTATGAATAAGCCTTTCTGTGTGCGTAAGTAATATTCTATTTGCAGCACCTCTCCTACGTTGGGAGGAGGAGGGATGCAGCTGGCTGACCTTGGCTAAGAGATACTGTGTGCCTGCCTCGGGCTGGTGATGTAAGCCCCTCAGCCCCCCTAAAGTACGCATCCCTAAACCTGTAACTTTCCCTTGTAGGCGTGCTCTAGATGTTTATGACGTGTTTGATGTATCATACTATGTGCACGATTATTGAGTCAGTCCATTAGCAAGCATTGCATGGTGCATGTTCTATTTGGGCTCCTCTGCAGAGTATAGATAATAAACTGCTTGTTTGCATTCTCTACTGGTTGACCGACTCTTCATTGATATAGGTAAGGCCGAGTGGTGGTGTAGTAACCCGAGTGACCCTATACGAGTCACTTCCATCAATACCATCTGGACCATGTGATTTATTCATTTTAAGGGATTTAATTGCCAATTCAATCTCTTCTACAGTTGCTATATTTTTGGTAATGCACAACTGTGCAAGAAACAAAGAATACGTGAAGAATCACCAGGGAGATGTTTATAGTATAATGTTGAATAATATTAAAAAAATTAATTAACTATATCTTTGTGGGATAATGCAGTCTTACCATTCAAACCATGAATTGCATTAATTTGAGTTTTATCTTTTTTAATATGTAGATAGTTGCCAAAAGTCTACCAGAACTAATAGCACTAAAACAGAATCTGGCTTTATTATTAGAAATTTGTATGCCAGCTATTCTGGTTAATATTGAATTTAATTCATAACAACGTTTTTGCAATTGCATTTTATATATGAGATTGTTTGATGATATACAGATTCTTTCAAATTTTAAAATCTCCTTATTCAAATCTTTAATTTTACAGTTAAATGATTTGTTTTTATGTGCCATAAGAGAAATGGTTACCCTTCTAAAATATGTCTTAAATGTATGAGTTACAAAAGACATAATAATAATAATAATAATAATGATAATAAAAAATAATAATAACAATAATAATTGCCATTTGTAAAGTGCAAATACATCACCCCTTAAGGTTTCTAGATGCAGGGGGATGTTGGGATGTCTTAAACCTTTAACATTCAAAGAAACAATTTTAATATTATTGATATTAGCCATATTTCAAAATAAAAATGAGAGGAAAGAAAAAGCATGAAGAAGAAAGTGTAGAAGAATAAAAAAGTAGCTTTAGAATGAAATGACAGGAGTAAAAGGAGAGGCAAGGACAAGCAAAAATAAGACAACATAGAAACATAAATAATACTGCTGAATTGCACACACTAATAAGCAAGAATGACCTGCCAAAACAAAACTCCTTCAGAGCTAATCTTAGAAGAAAAGCGAGTTATGAGGAAAATTCATGGCAGAGAAATCAAGTATAAGGCTCATTCGTTTCCTTGGAAAATGGTGAATGTTGCTCTAAGAAAACATGAAGATCTTCCTTGTGTTAAAATGACTTGGAGAAACCATCTTTCCGTTATTCACATAGTAGACGGGTCAAAAAGACCATATTGAAAACCAGAACTTCTTAATTATAGTCTAAGCTCAGTGAATTCTTTGCAAATTTTTCAGCTTCTTCAGCAAAGTCCTGGTAGATATAGATTTTATTGCCATTTACCAATAAAGATGGGATCTCTCTTGCTGCTTTCCTGATCATCACTAAATGATGGTGGTGCAAAACTCTAAAAATCATTTGTTACGGTATGTAATGGTGAGGATTATGGTGAGAGGGAATTCTGTAAGCCTTGTCAATTCTGAATTTCTCTGAGAATTATAAATGTAGAAGACCAGGCAATAAATTCACCATATACGATCTGCAGTCATTGCCTTCTACCTCTTCCGGTAAATTAAAGATGCACAGGTTATATTGTTGATTGCAATTTTCTAAATCCAAAAGTAGCTTATTCACTGGCAGGCGTTTTGCTGCATGAGGCGTCAGACTGTCAATTTTTGATTTATTATCTTGAATTTGAATTGCGTTATCAGAAACTTTCAATGAAAGACTAGCCATGTCTTTGCAAATATTTTTAATTTCTCATGCAATAGTATCTGTATTTAAACAAACAGCCTGTAGTTCTTCCAACAATGTAGATAACAAAGGCTCTTTAGAGTCAACAATTTTTCATTTAACTGGTGGAGGAGATGTTGTTTGTTTACGCTTATTATATCCAATACGCACATTTTTTCCTTCCATTTTGGCAAATTAATTGTATTGCAATCAAGCCCTATTGAAATTAGAAATAGAAGCAAAAGTATCAGATAACCATCATTAATGAAGAACCAGTCATAGGAGTGGTTTAGGCCTCACTTGCACGCTTTCCTGAAGCCAGCCACGCCTTCCTGACAGACACTTCAACAGAGCTGCAACTGTGGCACCGATGGAAAACTCCTTGAAAGAAGTGGCCCCAAAACCTCAGCAAACGCGTCAATAACGACACCACAGCGAGGGAATGGGGAAACATGGCGGCGGGCTGACGCCGGTCGCGGGAGCATCCTGGGCTGAGGGGACAGAGTGAGGAGGCAATCATGAGATTATGAGAAACGTACGGCAATTTTAAAACGCAATGATACTGAATTACAGACCGGCCACAGAACCGTGATAATCTTTCTCCTTTTCTTTATTGTTTATCGCGTCGATTCGGATGTCCATGGGTGCCGCTGTGACGACGGGATGTGGAGCTTGGTGTAGAGCTGCCCGGGTGCCGCGGAAGACTAGGGCGGTGACCTCGACGGTCGGCTTCCGGGTCAGCAGCGGTAGAGCGGTGGGCCTTCGGTGCAGGCTACACCGAGAACAACATCTTGAGAAAAGTGGCGGTGAAAGAGGAGAAGATCAAGCCGGAGACAAAGCTAAGTTTTTTTCTCTGAATTGGCATAACAAAGGTACGAGAGGAATATCCTGTTGGAGGCAGGCAGCGGTGAGCAGAACCGGGCGGGTAGTTAACCTATTGGTGCCGGGACAGGAATTGGGGGAATTGGGGGAGGCCCTGAATGTGCAGCAGCTGATGGAAGATTCTCCCCCTATGGTGTCGGATCCAGGTTATGATTCTGGACGAGGGTGTAGAGGCAACAGCGACTTTTCGGAGACGAAAGATAGTTTAAGAGAAAAAACAAACTCTATTCCATTAACCCAGGAAGCCCCCCTAAGTGAGCAGAGTCCGGTGCTAAGCCCTACAGTAGGACAGGAGATCCGAGTAAGGAGTAGATATCAGCTGAGATCTTTTCTAGACGGGAGGAAGAAATTCAGAGGGGGGAGAGGTGGGGCGATTTGGGAACAGTCCCCTAGGGAAGAAATATCGGTGGTCCCAGTCTCCCCAAAAAAGAAAGTTTTGAAAAGTGCTGATAAACCTCGGAGGTGTTGACAGAAGGAGGTGCGAGCTGTGGTAAGACCATCTCCCTCCTTGAAGTCATATTTTAAGATTATGGAGCATGTGGCAGGTCTACAAAGTAAGGGGAAGCAGGTCCCTACGCATATATTACAAATAAAATCCACCCCTCTCCCTGTGGAAAATAGATTTTCTGCCCTAGTTGGTTTACAACCTAATGGAGAAGGGCCACAGTTTGAGAATGAGAAAGCTCCCACTGGGTGTACTGCCAGTCTGGCTGCCAAGTCTACCTTATGTCCTAATACAGGTTCTAGTTCCAGTTTTGGTTCCGGTTCTAGTCCTGTTAGTAGTCTTACTGGTAGTCATAATCCGGATTGTCCTTGTAGCTCTCCTATTTCTGCGCATATAAACCCAGAATCCTTGCATCAAGCAATGGACGATTTAAAACACAGAGAGGAGCAAGGGGCTATTTGCGAGGGGGAAGTGACACTCCAAAGAAATGGGGGAGATGAACAATCTATGGAAAAATTATTTGCGAGACTAAGACAAGATATTTTTGATAAGTTTGAAATTTCAGAGGCTAATCAAAGGGGAATCCATGACAAATGTGAAGCATTGGAAGAAAAATTTGACGACATTGTGAAACGAACTTGTACACTGGAAGGGGAAGTTAAGGTACTTTCAGTGGCTGTTTCTGAAACTTCTAAGGATATGGAATATCTGAAAAAACAGAATAGAGCGTTTCAAGAGGACATAGAAAGATTGGAGACACAATTTCGTCTGAATAATTTGAGGTTCTTAAAAATTCCAGAGGGGGCCGAGAAGGGAGATGTTAAGTCCTTTATTTGTACTTTATTGAGAGAAATGTTGCCCGATAGATTAGATATGGAGTGGGAAAGGGAGATCCAGAGGGCACATAGGGACCCCTTTAGGTTAAACCCTGAGAGGAAAGCCCCAAGAAAAGTTTTGATTAATATTTTGAGCTTCACTGTCAAAGAGCTTATTCTGGGAAAGGCACTAAGAGGGCTCTTTAAAATATAAAGATTTCACTTATCAGATTAGATCGGATCTAAGTAAGAGGACAGCCCAGAGACAGTGGGAGCTAGGCACAAGGATGAGTGTTCTCCGCGAGAAGGGAGCCCAGGTACAATTGAAATTCCCAGCCATGTTAAGAATAATGTGGCGTAATAAAATGCACAATATTAGCGATCCTGAGGAGGTTGACACATTTATACAACAGATGGGCAATTGAGCCGGTATAGTAATGAGTATGAGGAGAAGTGCATAAAGAGTAGTTATGTGGTTGCCTCCCCAGTCCTCTGTCCCCTCTAGATGGGGGCTCACGAAGGGCGGCTTGAATCGCCCAAGAGGTAGAATGGGGGTTTCCCGGGGGGGAGGGAGGGTAAGGGTCACAGGGTGTGGGGAGCAGTGGGAGAAAAAAATAAAAAGATTTGTCCTCATGGATGCGGTTTTTTGTTGGTTTTGGGAGGTTTTAGATGGGGCTGTTGTGGTAAGGAGGTTTAAGTTGTATTTCATTATACGACTTTCAGTCTGTCTTGGGAGGAACTAGATGGGGTTGATAATGCAAAGGGGATGTAAGAGATACCCTACTATACAAAAATGTCTACAGATAATACAAAAGTAATCACTATATTTTCTTGGAACGTGAATGGATTAAGATCTAGGAAAAAAGTTTCCCGGGTTGCGGAGTTCTGTAAGGACTGTGACGCCCAAATATTGTTATTACAAGAAACCCATCTTGAAAGAATAGAGTTTAAGCAGTGTTTCGGAAAGTTTAGATGGCTACAGGAGGTTGTTTGTTCCGACCAAAGAGGGAGTACAAGGGGAGCGGCGATTATTGTTAAAACCAACCAGGAAATAAGATTACTCAAATATGAGTCCGATCAGTCGGGTAGGTGGTTGGTAGCAACTTTTTTAGTGTATGGGAGGCCTTTGGTTTGTGCCGTATACTATGGGCCAAGTAATGATACCCCGGAATCCCTAGAAAAATTAGAGTCCTGCCTTATGGAGACAACAGCTCCCATTGTGATAGGGAGAGATTTTAATTTGGTTCTGAATAAAATACTTGATAGGACTTCGAAAGCTAAGTATATTAGTCCGTCGAAAACGCTCTCTAGACTGACAAGTATAATGAATGAATTTAATTTAGTAGATATTTGGCGTGTTTTGAACAAGTCTAGGAGAGAATTTACTTTTTATAGTAAAAAATATAGGCACCATTCTCGCATAGATTATTTTTTAGTGGACCAGGAGTTATGCGGAGATGTTACTAAGGTAACTCATATTCCAGCAATACTTTCAGATCATTCTGCAGTAGTAATATCTTTAAGGTATAATCAATCAGAGGAGTGTAAAAGGTGGACCCTGGATAGGTCAATACTTTTAGATGAGAAGGTAGTGGAAGATTTGAGGGTAGAATCCGAGAGTTTTTTTGTCAATAACAATGGCTCAGCGTATGAAGATGTAGTGTGGGATGCCTATAAGGCATATTTAAGGGGAGTTTTAAGATCTATTATGGTGGGGAAACACCGAGTGGAGAAAAAAGACAGAGAAAGCGCTATCCAGGATATTAGAAATAAAGAGGAGGAGCTGCAAAGGGCATCTATGGAGGAACCAACTAGAGTAGGGGTCCTAAGTAAGGAGGTAGAGGGGTTACAAGCCGATTTTATGGCAAAGTTGGATAAAAGATCTATGGATAAGTGGAAGGCGAGTAAACTCCAACATTTTGCCTATGGGGAGAAATGTGGATCATTATTAGCTTGGAAAGCGAAGACAGACAGGGCAAGAAATAACATCCGAGAGCTAATTAGTGGGGAATCAGGGGACCTATTGATTACTAACTCAGATATGTGCAAGGAGGCATGTAGGTTTATGGAAGACCTATATAAAGAAAATATAACATCTAGTCAAACAGATATAAGGGAGTGGCTTGGGCTAACAACTCTTCCGAGACTATCTCTAGAGCAGCCGAAATTCTTGGAAGGAGATATTATGGAGGGGGAGATAAGGGTTCAGTGCAATAAGATGGCTAAAGGAAAGGCAGCTGGACCAGATTGTCTTCCTGTGGAAGTTTTTCTTTGTATCATGGATACTGTAATTCCGGTGTTACAAAACTTATTTAATAAAATATACCTTGGTGGAAAAAGGGTTCCTAAATCTTGGTTGGAAGCCACAATTACTATGATTATAAAGCCTAACAAAGACCCAAGGAAGATAGACTCGTATAGGCCGATTTCTTTATTAAATATAGACTATAAGATCTTCTCTGGTATCATAGCTGCGAGGGTGGCGAAGGTAATACATGAGATTATACACCCTAATCAGAGAGGCTTTATCCCTGGGCGACAACTAAATGAGTTGACCTTCCAGGTATTGGGAGTTATAGATCTGGCGGAGGCTTGGAAAATACCTCTGACTATCGTAGCAGTCGATGCAGCTAAAGCCTTTGACCAGGTACATTGGCCTTATTTATGGGAGGCTTTACGAGGCTTTGGTTTTCCACAGAATATGGTAAAAGCGGTTCAGACCTTATATCATTGTCCAAAAGCTAGAGTGTTGATCAATGGAAGGCTGTCAGATTGGTTTGATATTTTTAGAGGGACCAGGCAGGGTTGTCCGCTCTCCCCGCTCCTTTTTAATATATATATCGAACCCTTTGCAAACTTGATTAGGTTAGATACAACTATCCTTCCTTTTAAATTTCATACTTTTGAAGTTAAGTTAGGGCTCTATGCAGATGATCTGTTGCTCTATACCAGTAACCCGCAAGAAGCAATTCCAAATTTGATGAGGAAGGCAGATGCCTTCGGGTACATTTCCGGGTACAAAGTAAACTCAAGTAAGACCGAGCTCATGGAGTGGAATCAGGGGTTGGCAAGTCATGGGGCGAGAAATCAAATGAGATACCTGGGCATCCAACTAACGCAGAAAATCGAGGATATTATTAATGTAAGCTGGAAGAAAGTTAGCCAAGAAGTCACAGGTTTACTCATGAAATGGGCGAACTTACCACTTAACATATATGGGAGGGTTAACCTCGTGAAAATGATTATTTTACCTACAGTGACATTTTTGTTTAATTCTATCCCGTTGAACTTCCAAAAGAAAGATATAGCAAAACTTCAAGGAAAGATAGGAAGCTTTATATGGTCATCAAAAGGTTCCAGGATTTCATGGAAAAAGTTACGTCGGCGACTGGATATTGGAGGTCTTGCGTTATATGGTCAAAGTGGGTTTCTTTTTAAATATGGGGATCCCAAATTTTTTTTAAAAGTCAGGCTTAAGATCCTAAAGTCTGCTTTGCATACATGGATGTATGCGCGGAAGGCATTAAGAGTCCCATATTTTTCATCATGGGCGCCTATTTGGGATTCTCCAGGTACCCCTGAGTGCATGAGGGACCAATTAAGCCAGCCTTTGAGAGACGGGGGCATTCAGTGTTGGGCGGACCTTAAGGATGGTATAAATTTGATTAGTTGGGAAGCACTTTGTAATTGTACCAAGGGTTTGCTGACAAGGTTTAAATACTACCAGCTGAGTTCCTGGTGGACTACACAGGATTGGGCAGAGGTGGAAGATCCTAAATTTGACCAAGTGATGAGATCTAGTCGGTGGAGTAAGGAAACATCATTTTGGTATTGGGCCTTTGTAGATGCGGGTGGACAGATGGAGAATGAAATTGAAAAATTGTGGGGCGAGGAGCTTGTTAACCAGGATACAATGCAAATGTGGAGCAATTCGTATAATATACTACGAAAAATAGTAAAATCAGCACCACTAAAACGAAACCATCTTTTCACCACTTATAGGGTGTATTGGACGCCCGCAAAACTCTCTAAGGTCACAGGGAATATCTATACTTGTCCCAGATGCATGTGTGTTGATGCGGATGATATACACATGTTTATGGTATGCCCAAAAATAACCCCCTTTTGGAATGAGATTAGCGCCTTTTGCGGAGAAACTATTGGGATGCAACCAGAAGTATCATTCAGCCTAATATTTTTTGGTTTGAGTTGGGATCAAGAAGAGCAACTGTCTGAGGTTAACTCCAAATTTTTGTTTTATGTAACTGTATTGGCAAGATGGGAAATTTGTAAATTGTGGAAATCTGGAAACCCTCCAATGTTCTCTGAGTGTCTAAGGAGCATTATATATGTGAGCGAATCAGATATGACATGTGATCCGAAAAGTAAAGAGAAAGTTTGGGCTCCGTTGAATAAGTGGAGAGAAAAGGTAATGTGAGTCCTATGATTATGCCACTTACTCTGTTGGCCTTATAATCTCCAATTCCTTTGGTAGGCCCAGTTAGTATGTGGAGATGGAATAGGAAACGGATGTAAACTTGTGGGCGATCATCTCAGGGTCTCGTAATACGGCAAATGGTTTTGGTTCACTACGATATGGCCTAGAAAGACTCTGAGTGTTACCCTGCAAGAAATCTGGCAAAAAGAGGACAAACATTTTTTTTTTTTTTAAATGACACCACAGCAAAGTACAACACTTCCTGAGCTGCTAGATAGCAAAATAAGCAGGTATTACCAGCCTAATCATTCTAGAAGATCGTTGTATATGCGGCCTCCAGGAGGGCTAATGGGGGCTGCCATCTTGATTCGCACGACACCTGAGATATATCTTTTTCATGATGCTTCATGTTAGAAAATTGAACAGGGTTGCAAAGCCCCTTTTATGAGTTGGAAAGAATTTTCTGAAAAGAGGTTTTGCATTTTATGAAAGAATGTTTTGTAATTACAAACATGACTTGTAGGCTTTACAACTGCGAAAAACATTTGTACATGAGGCCCAAGGTTTTAAGCCAATGCAAAGAATACACATAATTTATCATCAAAGTACTTTGTCATTTCAGCAAGTTTAATTGTTTATTGTTTTCAAACCAGCAAAGTAAAACATGGACAACTATGGTCATCAACAATGAGGGTATCAGTTTATAGACTATTAAAACAATATATTGTCAATATTTTTTTCTTTTGACTGTGACATAGAAATACTGGGACAAATTTAAATTTCATTAGCAATTTTTATTTATATCGTACATAAAATATTTGTTTCCAAAAGTAGGTAAGTAGGCAAGATTGGATGCATTTAAAAACTCAAGATGAACTGCACTAGTCACTTGTTTTATCATTTTCTCAAGTGACAGAATTGCTCTGATACTTTTCTTGATTAGTCAAGAATATTACCTTTCCTTTGGAATACAAGCCAATAAACACCCATCTGAAGGTAAATCTGAAGAGATTCTAATAGCTGTTGCCACTGCTGCCTTCCAATCAAGCATACTTAAAAGTAGCTCATTGACTTAATAATAACCCGATATTTGTAAAGTGCGAACAAATCACCCCTAAGGGTCTCAAGGCACTGGGGGCCGTCGGGAAGATTAAGCGAGCTATTGCCCAGAGTCACATGGTGCTGGGCTGAGCTGCCGCCGGAGACGGGGATCGAACTGTGAGCCCCGTGCTCCAGAGTCAGGTGCCCTGGCCGCTGCGCCACACCTCTCCCTCTTACGCCCTCATTAGGGATTGGCAGATGGGGTAATTCATCAAAAACGACGATGGAGCCTACACTTGATCTGCACTTGACTGACGGCCCAATGGGTATCAGGCCTTCAGTCTAAGTAGTGACCAATGTAAAAATATTGAATCAAAAAATATAGTGTTACATAAATATTATGTCAAAATATTCTCACTGCAAACATATCAAGGAACAGAATATAGAAGGAAAGAAACAATTTTTTATGAATATAATATAGCTTTTAAAAATATTATTGTATGTAGTCTTACTTACTTGAATATAGTTGTATTAAATACTGTTTTGCAATTAGTTTAATATATATTAGTTATTATCTACATTTTAGATGTTCATGTTATTAAGATAATTGTTTTATTGTTTTTAGTGAAGATTGCCATTTTTAATGTGGTATTACAATATTTTACATTTAATTAGTAATGTATAATTTAGTAGCAGGTGTTTGGGTTTGAAGGGGAATAGAGTAGGACGTTATTTAAAATATATATATTTTTTGATTAAGTGTTTATGTTAAATAAATATTTAATTGGTAGTTGATTGCTATTTTAAATATTGTGATTTCTAATGTATTTTGGATTTTTGCATTGTTTAATTGATAATTTATATTTTAGTAGTGGGTTTTTGGTTTGTTGGAGAACAGGGTGGGAAGTTTTTTTTTTTACACATTGTTTATATGTCTAATAACTATGTAGTTGGTAATTAATATGCAAATTATATAACTGATTATTTGGTATGTAAATCATTTGCTGTATTTTAATTGAACATTTATTTATAGTAGATTTAATCATACATTTTGTCATATGTATTGTATATGTATTATTGGTTTTAATTTTATTTGCTTTTTCGATCAGTATTTTATTGTTATAGTTTCATTTTATATATATATTTTAAGTATTGGGGGGGTTATTTTTTATGTGGGTAGTATGGGTGGCTGTATATTTTTTTTAAATGTACTTATTTTGTTGTTTGGTTAATATGTTTTTATTTTTATGTTTTACATTTAATTTAATTTATTTACATAGTACACATTTTTATTTTGATTATGGTTTACTAATTTCAAGTTGTTAGGAATTTTAATGGTTTTTAATGATTTGGAGTTGGAGGTGTATATGTAACACTTCCTATGTGCAACACTGTCTACGTTTATTTAACGTTGGAGTAGGAATAGTAAATGTTATTCTTCCACAGTCCAACACTTGCCCTACTGTTGTTTAAATTGGAGTGGGAATAGTAAATTTAACCCCTCCACGTCTAACACTTTCCCTACTGTAAATTGGAGTGAAAATAGTAAATCTAACCCTTCCAAAGTCTAATGCTTTTCTTGATTTTGTTTACTTTGGAGTGGGAATGGTAAATCTAACCTCTTTAAAGTCCAACATTTTCCCTATTGTTGTTTAGATTGGAGTGGGGATAGTAAATGTAACCCCCAAAGTCCAACTCTTTACCTACTGCTCCTAAGAATGGAGTGGGTATAGTGAATGTAACCCCTCCTAAGTTCAACACCTTACCTACTGCTGCTTAGATTGGAGTGAGAATAGTAAATCTAACTCCTCCAAAGTCCAACACATTCCCAACTTTTGCTTATGGTGTGGTTGGATTAGTGAATCTAATCTTTCCAAAATTCAACACTTTCCCCACTACTGCTTAGTTTAGAGTGGGAGTCGTGAATCTAACTCCTTCAAGACTAATACTTTCTCTACTGTTGCTTCCTTTTGAGTGGTAATAATAAATCTAGCCTCTTTATTGTACAACACTTTCCCTATTGTTGCTTAGATTGGAGTAAATATAGTGAATCTAACCCCTCCAAAGTCCAACACTTTCCTTGCTTATGTTTACCTTGGAGTGGGAATAGTAAATGTAGCCACTCTAAATCAGAACAGTTCACCTAATTTTTATTATGTTGGAGTTGGGATAGTACATCTAATCCCTCCAAAATCCAAACGTTCCCTGCTTTTACTTAAGTTTCAGTGTGAATAGTAAGTGTGACCCCTCCAAAGTCCAACACTCGGGTTGATTACCATGTTGGTCGGAAAGGCTCCGAATCAGATTTGGGTCTGACGAATCCGATTCGGAACCCATCTTTCCAACCGATCGGTCGGAGCCAACTCGTACAAGTCTACGGACCGCGTTTCCGTCCGAGCGATTACAATGTCGGATTCGGACAGCCTTTCCGAATCGGTTGTTCTGACACAGATCGGGTGTCGGAATCTGACTTTGGGGGCCCATAGCAGGCTCCCCTTCACCTGGAGCCTTCAGAATGGGGCCCATGGGGGTACCCAAGGGACCCCCATTTCCAACCTTGCACAGTGTAGCAGGCACCAAGGGGTGACCTCCACAGGGAGCACAATTTTCCCCAAAACTCTTTCTTCAATGGGAGCCTGTGTATTCGGTCGGAACACAGGCTCCCATTGAAGTCAATGGGAGTACAACCGAATCGTATTCATAAGCATCGTAATCGGTCGGTTGGACTCCCCGAATCCGATTCGGTCAGAAACCATTCCGAGACTGATTCAGTCGGAATGCTTTCCGACTGACATCGTAATAGGCCCCTCAGGGTTGCTTAAGGATCTTTGGGGCTCAATCATAACAACTTTGAATTTCATTTTTGGAATCGCAATTTTAGGGAAGTGCAAAAAATTGTGATTACCTAAAATGAACTGCCAAAGCCTTTCATACATCTTGAAAGGATATTTTGCTTTTGCAAAGGGTCAAATTTAGTGATTGGCACCATATGCGAATACAAAATAGCTTGATACCTGTGGCCCTAAAAGAAGTGAGAGGTGTTCCCCTTTTTCTCCCTGCTTGGGATGATGGGCATTAGGCAGTCAGTACACTCAACCCCTGTGTGTGGTATAGGGAGTAATTTGGAAGTTAGGGAAAATTCGTACCTTGGTGAATCAGCTGTAGCTTGTGTCTGGCCACAGAGGGCCGATAGTTATCGGGTTATTTCTTTTTCTCCGCACAAATCGTTGCTATTTTTTTGTCCACCGAGGCGATATTGACAGACTGTCGGGCTCACTTAGCTCAACATATCACATAGAGCATCCCCCTCTCGATGGGCTGTAGTCACTAGGAGGGTGGAAAGTTTATTTTGGACAAAATAACTATTTTTTATGTCAAACCTTATCTCTTTATAGTCTCCTCTGCATTTTTTCCATTTCTGCATTCATTGATGTTGTGGTGCTGTTGAAATTTTGCAAATCATGCTGCATGTTTAAATGTTATGTCATGTTAGTAAGTCTATGCTTTATAAATTAACAACCATTTTTTCCAAATCAGTTCATGATTGCTAGTTTACTGCTACAAATCAACTCGCACTGCTCTCAACTAAGAATTGCGTTCTGTTTCAGGTTGTTACTTTTTCATTGCATTCATCTTTTGTTTAGTGTTTAGTGTCCTTTTTTCAATACATTGATTTTTCATAAGAGCTTGTAACCAGTATTTTTTTTTCGGTCCCACCTCATGTACACTGTTCCCCAAAATGAGAGTAGAATTTGTAATTATTTAAAGAATCACAAGACAACCCAAATTTGCAAAATCCTTAAAACAAGTTTCCCAATTCATCATGGAGACTCCACTAAGCCATATGCAAGTGAGGTTTCCCGCCCATGCTAGGAACCTCGAGATACTTTGCCGCGAGTGGCACGTCCATACCAAAGCCCATGCATTCCCCCAGCCTAAGGGGGGAACATTTGATACCAACGTTATAGAGAACACCAACACATTCAGACCAGATCCAGGGAACGGGAGAAGGCCAGCCATGAGGGATAGTCTTTTTGGACCCCAGAGATGCAAAAAATGCCAGCTAACTCCCAGGGAAATTATAGCAAGGGAGGAGGGGGAAGATTTGTCTGCCCTTTTTGTGATCTACTCACAGAATGGATGAAGTAGGGGAGCCAGTTCAACCAATCCTGGCCAAGAGGGGGGTCGTTTGAGTTAGAGGACATGATGATGGTGGAGGATTGCATCAGATATAGGGAAAGGGAACCGAGACTGGGATTTCCCCTATATGCAACAATGCCTCACAAAGTGGGAAAGGAAACAGGAAGAGAGGGATACGGAGACAAAAGTAAAAAGAAGAGAAGGAGAGGAGAGGAGCAGAAGGGAACCTGCCCACCACTGAAATCCTGTGCAGGGAAAGGGCAGCACAGGTTGGAACAGCTGTAGCTGCATTGGCAAAGAAGGTGATGGAGCCAATGGGGGCACCACCACAGAGGTTGAAAAAAAGAGACAGCATGTAGCCATAAGGTTTGAGTAAGTAGTAAAGAGAAACCCCCAAGCCAGGACCAGACCGCCCTCTCCTCCATCCCTGTGACCCCAAGTGAACCACCGTCCCCACACCCATCAGATTGAAGGGACACCCCAACTCTCATGTGTCCCTTGCTATCCGTATCACAGTGATCCGATGTAGAGCCCACCATGACGATCCTGGTAAATAACACGCCCCACAGTTTCCTGATTGACACAGGTGCAACAAAGTCCTGTCTAAAAGAAGGGATTGTGCCCCTGTCCAGGGATTGCATGGACACACAGGGTTTCTCGGGGGTGATAGTAAGGGTCCCCTTCAAGAAACCCTTAGAGTTGGAAGTAGCAGAGAGCATGGTAGGGGGGCAGCTAATATGTCACCCCTCGTTACCTACTAACCACCTGGGTGGAGACTTGATGGCCAAATTAAACATGACCATCCACTTCTCAAAGGATGGGACAATGACGTGTTTGACCCCAGGGGTCACCCCGACCAGATTCATGACCCTGGTACGCCCACAGGGCCCGACCCGGCACGCAAGAGCAACACACGACGATTTAGCAGCCTTTATCAGTGTTGTCCTCACCTTCATGGCTAACACCCGAGTTATTAGGGTGAAAGCTGCAGTTGCCACATGTGTTCGGATTATGACAGAAGGGCCACTGTGATGCAGAACCTTCACGGGAAAACCTGCTCTGCTTGGAGGCCGTCAAGCTACGGCCCAAAAGTTCAGGCAGGTGTAATGTCAGCATGTGTCATCTTCACACTGACAGACACCAGGACATAACTGATGACCAACTGTTTGACAAATACCCGGGGGCCTCAGAGATCATCATTGCTAACCCCATCCATCTTAGGGTAGAAGTACAGAGTGATGTCCCACTGCACCTGGTAGTGCTCACTATGTGGCAGGAACAGGACTTGGCCACTGTACCATGACAGCTGTGTGCCAAGGGGCCCTACGATGCAGGGTTCATCAACACCATGGACCCAGTGAGAATAATATTGAAAGAAGGGGCCCTCCTGCCGCTTGTGCACCAGTATCTGCTTTCCAGAGAGGCAGATGAGGGTATAGCACCTACGATCCAGGCACTAGTAGACCAGGGGGTTCTCCACGTAGTAGTCTTCCCATGCAATACCCCAATGTTCCCAGTTAAAAAGATCCAGGGAGGAACTGGC
This sequence comes from Calotriton arnoldi, assembly GCA_963921515.1. Taxonomy (NCBI): domain Eukaryota; kingdom Metazoa; phylum Chordata; class Amphibia; order Caudata; family Salamandridae; genus Calotriton; species Calotriton arnoldi. The sequence continues at coordinate 1,276,125 of CAWUFW010001575.1, forward strand.
TGCCTAGTTCAGGACCTGCACCCCCTCAATAACATTGTGGTCCCATAATTCTCAGTGGTACCAGACCCCTCTGTCATACTGACTAGCATACCAGCAGACGCTTGCTACTTCTCTGTGATAGATATAAAGAATGCGTTATTCAGCATCCTACTGTGTAGCCCACAAGACCCTATGGGGGAAGGGCCCAGTAATAAACAGCTCCCTCATTACCTTTTACCTCCCCAGGAAATGTCTACGCTCAGCTAATCTTAACATCGCAGTCATTCCCAAAATTAAGAGGGTGAGAAGTGGAGGAAGAGCATTTTTCCCTTACAACATAGCTAGGCTCTGGAAAACACTGCCCCCCCACCTTCGCTCAGAACCTCGCCATCTCCGCTTTCAAAAACTTCTTAAAAAATGGCTATTTCAACCTCCCACCCTATAATTCTCTCGGTCCTCCTCCTGTTCGGCCGCTAGTGCTGGCATGCCTTAGGGTAGCTATGCGCTTAACAAATGCTGAATAATAATAATAACTGCACCCTGACAGCCAGTACCTTACGGCATTCACCTTCCACGGTGCCCAGCTGCTATAACGGAGACTACCACAAGGGTACTGCGAATCCCTCAGTATTTCCAACAGAATACTGAGAAAGGATCTTGCCAACTTTCAGTCAAGCAGCACCCTCATACAATATTCTGAGGACATCTTGGTCTGCAGTTCGTCCAAGGATATATGCCGCCAAGAGACGATTGCCCTCCTAACAGCACTTGCAACAAGGGGATACAAGGTAGAAAAAAGGAAAGTGTAATATCTGCACCCAGGTTAGCTATCTTGGTCAGCTCATCTTAGCAACTGGCCAGCGGATCACGCAGGAGCGGGCAGATTCCATCCAGGGCCCGACCACCCCCAGAACAGAAAAAAGGCATGCAAACGCTTTTGGGCCTGTGCAACTATGTTCAACAATGGGTCTTCTATTATAGCACACTAATTGCTCCCTTGCTCAGAGTAATGAAGAAGCAAAGACAGGCAGTGAGGTGCTGGTCTGGACATCCAAGATGCAGGAAACCTTCGACAAACTAAAAATGGAAATATCGCACTCCCCCGTGTTAGTTATGCCTGATTATAGGAAATAGCTCTTCCTATTCAGCTACAGTGACAGGCGAGCCATGAAAGCCGTTCTAACCCAAAAGTACCCACTGGGGCACAAACGACTTGCATATTACAGCGGGCTTTGGATTCAATCATGCAGGGCCATTTCACATGCAAACAGGCCTTGGCCACTGCTGCCTTTGCGGTTGACAAAAGCACCTCCATCGTGATGGCAGCACCACTGACACTGTATGCAGAGCATTTAGTGTTTGCAGTGATACAAAAAGGGAAGAGCACGCTGACCATGCCACGGGTATCAGTATAGGAACTTATGCTATCTAGACCATCCCTAAAAATAGCCTGGTGCCATCCGGTAAATCCTGCTATTTTCCTAGTGCACGAAGTCAGGGGGGTTGAGGTGATTCACGACTGTGTGACACACAACTCCGACGGGATCAGCCAGGCTGAGGAAGGTCCCATCTCTGAAAGTGAGGCACTGTTGATTGATGGGTCCTCCACAACAGACTAAGAGACAGGGGCGAGGCGTACAAGGGCAGCTGTGGGGATGGACCCCAAGCACAAAGCTTCCCACAACCTCTGGGTCACCACGCAGCTGACTGTCGTCCTCCAACTCTCAGCGCAGGCGGCAGGGCTAACAGCATTGATTGAAGCTCTCACTTAGAGCTCAGGGAGAACGGTAACCATCTACTCCAACTCTATGTACGTCACCACCACGATGCACTCAAACATAGGAAGGAGGAGAAGATGAGGGTGCATAAAATCAGACGGCACTGTCGTTGGGAACCGAGACCTTCTGGAGCTGCTAATAGATGTGCTAACATTACCAAAGCGCTTAGCTGTGGTAAAGTGTTCCATTCATACTTGGGGCAAAGACTTCATGTCCCAGTGGAATCCGTTAGCAGACCAGATGGCGAAGAAAGCAGCATATGCGAGGGTTTGTGAGACTCACATGCTGCCCTTGCAGCAGAATGAAGAGATCAGACTATCCCACAGCAAACCATACAGGGAGACAACAAGTTTGTATTAAAAGTAGGTCTGGGTGGTGAACTCTGCTCTGCTCGCGGACTTTGCGGAGTTTTCCGCACTCCGCGTTAGGCGGAGCTCGTGGAGTTCTGAAAAACTCCGCTCCGCACAGCAGAGCAGAGTTTTTTCCTTGCTCGCGTTCGTCAACATCAAGTTGGCGAGCGCGAGTGAGGAAAATACACCTCCCGGCGAGATTTCTCAACGCAGGCGGTCAGATTTCTCATCGCGTTAAGAAACTGTCCATTCGTGTTGAGAAAGCTGACGCTCGAGTAAAAATCTACTCTAGCGGCAGAAAAGGAAGCAGCGCCCGCTTGTGCTGTGCATGGTGCCGTTCACGATGATTGCACAGTGCGGACAAGCATCTGGCACTGAAAATCATCGTGAACAGCATTTGTCTAACGCACTCCGCCGCTCGCGGAGCTTCGCGTAGCGTCTTGCACTTCGCGGAGTTTCGCGTAGCGGAACTCCTCGAACTCCGCCCAGGCTTAATTTAAAGAAACTGCAGGAGATGGCCCCTACGGAGAAAGGGAACGGTGGCTGACCAGGGGCTGCACACAGACAGCACACAACCTCATATATCGACACACACCCTCCGCAAAACCTGTGATGCCTAGTCAACATAGCCTTATCTCAACTGCACCAACCTACGCACCTGGCCAAAGTTAATATGGTAGCGGAGCTTCAAAGTAACTGGTTCATGTCCAACATTGTCAAGATAATAACCATGTACCTCAACAAATGCACTGTTTGTCAACTGTATTCTCCCAAACCCATGCTGATGGTCGTCTAATCAAACATTCTGTGATCCACAGGGCAATTCAAAACCTTCTATATCAATTTTATTGGTATGATAGACTGATGTGTGAACTATTGATACCTGATAGTTGTGGTCTGCCCTTCCTCCAGGTGGATCGAGGTTGGCCCTTGTATACACTGCAACACCAAGGCAGTGGCCACATTCCTTGTCAGGGAGGTGATACTGAGGTGGCGACTGCCTGACGTCATCCGATCGGATACCGGCAGGCACTTTGTTAACTCAATGTTTTAACACATTCACACCCTCCTAGGTATCACCAATAAAATGGTCTCAGTGTATCACCCTCAAAGCAACAGCATCAATTTGAGACTCTCTCAAGAACAAAATTAGTAAAATCTGTGCCAGTCTCAATAAAAAGTGGCTCCACTCCCTCCCCCTAGCCCTTTTTGTGTTAAGGAACAGACCCAGCAGTGATCATAACCTCACACATCACCAAATTGTGACAGGCAGACTAATGGGGACACACATCCCAATTGCCCGGACAAAATAAAGTGCTGAAGCAAGCTCCCAGATACAGGGAGATGAGCTACGTTTTTACCTTTCTGAGCTAACTAAGACTGCTAAGTTCTTGACCAAACAGGTCTACCACTGAAGCTCTCATGGGACAGACACCAACCTACCCTACCAAACCCCTCAGCCAGGGCAAGAAGTCTACATCCGCATCTTCGTACGGAAGTGGAAGCAGGCCAAATTTGAAGGTCCCTATGAGTAATATTCTCAACACCAACCGCCGTCAAGGTGGAAGGAAGAGATGCTTGGGTCCATCTCTCTGAAGTACGACCCAAGCGATGAGCTAGGGCGCACCTCCCCGACTATCTACCAAATAGCTAAAGCTCCTCCAGCAGCCCACAGGGAAAGAGTACTGTCCCCATCATAGCTAGGAGAGGGAGGGGACCCCAAATACAAAGACCATTAAAGCAATTTAAAACTCAATACTCCCTAAAATTCTGGGACATCTTAAAACAGTTTAAAATTCACCATCCTCCTAAAACCGTAGTATTTCCTTTTCAGGACCATATGCGGAAAAATTTGCTTACAGTTAAACCATCGAGCACATCGGTAAATGTAAACAGCATATTCCAGACAACTACTTAACGTTGTATTTTTTCCAAACTAACCTACAACCCACAGCTCTTATCCTACAGGTCCGGGATTGAGCAGAAAGTTCACCAAGACTGCTGCGGCCCCCCATTTCTTCGACTAAAGCTTTCAAAAGACTTTTACAAGGCCAATAACTCAAGTCATACAGGATACATTGACTTTGCTTCAACCCCTTGAAAGTCATTGTTTGCTCTGCACCAAGACAAGAGACCTCTGGGCGCCCAGATAACAGACACCTCACACTAAGATGAGCCTACTGCCTGCAAATGCTTTCTTAGTTATGTACTTTTCTATTTCTGTACACAATCTATTTAGCAGGGGTGCTCTCGAGCCCCTCCAAAGCTAGAAGTATGCCTAATGTCATAAATTCTGCTTTTACATTCTTGCAACGCATGTGCAGAGACCTCTCTCACCTCACATATACCTACACTGACACAAAAGCTAGTATTCCTCACGCACTGCACAGCGCACTACTATACAATACCTGGTATCAACACATGACCGCCAGGGGAACACAAACTATGAACAGGTTATGTGATATATGTTCATGGATACCCCATGTCATAGGGGTAGACAGACTTTACCTATTCCAGGAGATAGCCCCTGAAAGAGCAAAATACCTCATCCATCTGTACCTATGTAGGATCAGAGTGAAGATCCAACCCCATAGGGTAGAGTAGAACCCCACAGGGCACTAGTAAACATCGCCAGGTATGAGAACAACCCCTATGCAATGTATCTCTTCACTGAGCCTAGTGACATCCAATCCAAGGTAGACAGGATGCGCAAAAGGGGCATAATAGGGGAGGACACTGTTTGGTCCTATAAGAGGTTCCTGGAGGTAGCAAGACCACCGCACCAGAGCACAAATATGTCCGCTCTCATCTCTGTCTGCAGCCCCAGGGTGGCCCTTAACATCTTTGGAGCCACCTTCTTTAATGACAAATGGACCCTGGACATGGTATTCTAGTGCAGGGCCTCTCATCTCTCATCTCAATAACGCAGGGGGGAAATGAAACCCAAGGGAGGGGGGTCCAACACTAGCATAAACACTCAGTGCCAGGAAATCTGGGATACCGAGATTAATAGATACACATGGTTGGAGGGGAATGGAAAACCCCTAATTGTACGGAAACTTACACTGTACTCTATGTTTCAGAGGCAAAGGAAACATAATGTTGGGCAGTAATGCGAACTTCTGCACAATACTATATGTACCGGACCTGCAATGGGGCACCTCCACATTGATGGATTCTACTGGTAATGTGATGACCTTGCCTACACCCAGCTCGTCCCCGGATGGCGGGGCCTCTGCACCCTAGTGACCATACAGACCCCAACCCTGGTCATCCCTGGAGAAGATCTGTCTGAGTTGTCTCAACATCCTGTTACAGAAGAAAACAACTCTGTTGCATCAGGCTCGAGGGAGAAGAACTGATTAATATTTTGGCTGGGCTTAGTACAAGGACATTCCAGAAGAATTCAGACTGTTCACTGAGATGTAAGTGAACGCTGGAGGTTCAATACCTTTCTACACCACACAAAAAAAGGCAAACACCCGCTGGTTACAAATAACCAGGTGGGAGTTGCTGAAGATGATAAATAATACTGAGCTCGGCTTAAACGCTATCCAGGAAGAACTGAGAGCCACCTGCCTTATGATGATGCAACATTGGTACGTATTGGACTTGATGACTGCGATTGAGGGTTCGGTGTATGTCAAGATTGGTGCTTCCTGTTGTACTTTGATTCCCGGAAATGACATGAACAATGAGACACTAGCTCGTGCCATCCAAGAACGGCATCGTCTGCAATCCAACATGAAGAAGGGAGATATGCCCGGTAGCAGGACTGGTTGCATAGCATCTTTTCGTGGATCCCCCTATGGGTGTCCATACTATTTACGTCACTGATGCCAGTTTTCATTATTGTACTTCTGTTATGTGGTTTCCTACAAGTGGGGGCATCCTGCTGTAAAAACTCAGTCCTCAAATGAGGTAGCATGCACATAGTTAGGGAAAAAGTAACAAACACTACAGGCACACACACACTTTCAAATAGCATAACTGTCATGACATATGAGGAGGATAGAACAGTTTAAGAATCAAAAAAAGGGGGAAGTATTGGAATGGGTAAGTACAACGTCAATGAATGCCATGATATGTGCAGGCCCGACAACGGCAATACCAATAAATGTTCAATGTATGCCATAATCTTTGCCCATACAACAGCGATGATACCGGCAGTAGCAATGTCAATGTATGCACAAACGACAATGATGTTACCAGTAAAAGCAATGTCAATGTACGCCATGATTTAGGAAGCATACCTATGTCAATATCAGTAAAGTCAATATTGATGTACGCTATGACAACTGTGCACATAATGTTGAGAATGTCGGTAAAGATGATACCAGTGACTGCCAAATAATTTTTAGGAGTTCCTGTGAACTCGTCTGATTGCTATCAGATTTACCCAAGGTGATCAACCCATCAACCCCAATTCAGAGATAAGTGATCAGGCAGGTTCTATGACCCATACCTATGCCTATCGAATACCAGGTCACAGGTGGAGTCTCTCTTAACCCAAAGACAAACGAGTGCCCAGGGAAAACCCTGCTCAATCCCACAGATAGATAGTTACACCATAAATAGGTCGAAGGTAAATGGCCCCAATAAACACATTTGACCAAAGGCTTGCATTCCCCAAAAGGACCACAAAGCTAGATACCACATGTAGATAGAAACACTGAACCAATCAGGGCAGGACATGCACACCACATGTAGTGATCACACACTTCTCATGCCGGACATCTTGACACATACACACTGGCCCACACTAGCTCTCCCTGGAGTCCAGAGCCATCTGTGTCCTTATCTGATGCCCTAGCTTGTTAATTTATGACTGAGATCCTCTTCTGGAATGCAATTTTTTTTATTATACCTCAGAAAATGTATATAATACCAGCCAAAATTTGTACACAGAGAGACTTTCCTCAGACGCATTCTGTCGAGACTCTCCCGGCCACTGTGTTTAATTAAACCAACTTTTTCCTGTTTTGCCAAATGCCTCTTGTCTTTTCATTTCTTTAAGGTAATTTCAAACCCAAAATGCAATTTATGAAGCCACACAAGGCCACCTTGAGTGACCCTGATTGGCTTCATAAATCCAGAGTAACGCTACACATCACAAATCACTGATTTGCGCTACTCTGCCTTGTGAAGGCATTCCATGGGCATTGCATGGTTGTCCCCATTCAACTCCAATGAATTTTGATGCATTCCCTGATTTACCAAAAGTGGTAGATGTGGGATTGTGCCAAAATGCTATGCATTCCCAGGTGAGACGTAACGAGGAGAAATATCTTTATTTCTCCTCGTTACTTCCGCTTTCTATGCCTGCTGCAGAATGCAACACACATAGAAAGAACAAAATGCCTCTCAGGATTGGTTTTATGCAGGAAGGTGCCTCTCCCTGCCTAAAAACAATTCTGCATGCAATGCCTGTACCCTTGCACTATGCTGCAAGGGTGCCTCTATTTGAATTAGGCAACCCACTGTGTGTAATAAGTACGGTGCATTCCTGCCCTTTCACTGTAATGCTGTGCAGCAAATGTGACTTGCTGCACAGAGCTGAGCGGTGCTGCATTACTTTTACATAAATAGGCCCCCTAATTCATAAACAGGTATTTATACGTGCATGCCCTTCTATCCTGACCTGACACATGATATATATGGGTCTGTGGCAGTTGCTTTTACTTTCTCACATTAAATGCAAATGAGCTAAGCTTATGCTAGTCTAGACCATGTTTACACTGTCCTCCATCTTGCACCGTCACAATATAATACTGCAGATGTTACTGTTCCAAATAAAGAATTGTCAGGTTCACACTAATAAACAGAGATCACTCCTAGAGATTTTCTCTCATTGTACCTAACCAAAGATAGTCCGATTGTCCCAGGCTATTGTTATACAATGTAGCAATTGAGATGCTCAAATGAACTGTGAGAATGATTGAAATCCAATGTGCTATTAACATGTGAGAATCTTCTGATGTATTCAGAAGTCAAATGTTTCTTCTTGCTCGTTCCCTATTGGTCCGTATCTTGAGAACCATGTACCCGTATAGAATTTATGAATGTCTTTGTCTGACGTCCTATAAAAGGACATGTAGATTTCTGTACCCCAGAGGCCCCTCTTCCATGCCTTTAGGAGGAAAATCTATGCCGGATGCCATTTAGAACTGTACTGAGTTCACTGTAGTTATAATCTGTATGCTTTGCCTATTAATTCTTTATATAAAACTTCTAAATGACAATACTTGTCTGTCATTGAGTGTTTCAGGATTTGTCATTGAATTTGATCGATCAGATTTACTGACGGTTCCAATCAGGGAACACCAAAGTCCGTATAGGGACTACACCACTCCTAGTCCTAGCCATTGGCGTGCCCCATGAGCTTGATTTTAGGATTAATTTGTGCAACAACAGGTCCTTTGTCATAATTCCGTTTCCTTTACTCCCTTTTCCTGTCCCTTTTTTGACATACTCATCCATTGTTATTTGCTTTGTTGTCCTGGCAGACCCTTTAGCACGCTCTTTCTCTTTTAAGGGTAAAGGCCAGATCTAAACATCTGAGATAAACCACTGGGAATACTCCCATATATACAACTCCTGAGTACAATGTCATTGACATGGATGACTTTTCCTACAATAAAAACTCCCACTGCACAATACCTACAATGAGTGTTTTACTTGATACACAGTTACTCTAGTCTACCGATTGTAAACTCATGTTTGCAGTGGATCACAGTTGTGGAACACATGGTTCCTGGAACTGGATATATAAGACACTATGGGGCTTATTCGTGAAAACCCTGCATCGCTTTTGCACCACATAAAGTGGTACATGCATGACGCAGGGCTCTCATAAAGATATATGTAGCCATGCAAAGACGCCCTTCATGGCTTTGAGTGGCCTCATAAATTATGAGTAAGGCGACGCAGCCTTACTCATGATTACTGCCTTACTCTGCACCTAGGAGGCATTGCGGAGGGTTTTCTCATGCAACATCCATGGAATTTGACGCTGCCCCAGATCTACAAAGTGATGTAAGCCTGGGGAAGCGTCAAATCCGTACACTTCCCGAGGTGAGGCATAACGAGGAGAAATATGTTAATTCCTCTCAGTTTTTTCCTCTTTCTATGTGTGCTGCAGATCACACATAGAAAAAGGGAAACGCCTTGCAGGACTGTTTTGTGCAGGATGGTGCCTGTTCCTGCACAAAAACAATTCTGCCTGCAATTTAGGCACCATGATGCAAGGGTGCCTAAATTGGCACTAGGCTGCCAAAATGTTGCCAGCATAGGCAGAAAGGACAGGAATGCACTATATTGCTTAGATACAGTGCATTCCTGCCCGTTCATTTTGGCGTACGGCAGTGCAGTAAGGTGCCTTGCTGGGCTGCCCTACGCCAAAATGCCATAAATGAGGCCCTCTAAGTCATTCCCTCACCATCTTAAAAGCATCCTTCGTTAATTCTTATATTCATTTGTTATGTATAGCTCTTATAGAGAGCCTCTATCATTTATTTCAGTTTCTGAAAGTCATAACTTCTTGCTATGACATCACAACAGTTGATAGCAAAAGTGGTTATTGTGGTGAACTAACGTCGCACTCAAGTCGTCGTGAGTGATAAGTAGAATACTTTATTCCAAGTAACACAGGAGAAAAGTGAACCAACACTAGGCAGGCAAAATCGCTCCACCCGTTATCCCATCCGTCTCCCCACTCCCCTTCAAACCCCGCATTCCATAGATGGGTGTACACGAGACCTCGAGGACACGAGGCGTCCTCGAGCTCCCGTGGACACGTGCTCATCACAACACATCCCCTATCCTTGAATAACAAAACTGAAAGGAGAAAAGAACGGCTAAGATAAGAAAAGAAAAGAAACAGAAAAGAAATGAAAAAAAGGACAAGGAAGACTACGAAGCATTATCCCTTAAATACTTTGGTGGTCTGCAAACTCTACCCACCCTCGAGGTTGCACCATGACCAACAATAGCATCAGTGGTGCTCTTTACACTACTACTTGGAAAAACAGGTCCTTCAGGTGTTACAGGAACTTGTTGACTTTCCTCACGATGGCTAAACTCAACATCATCCATGAACAGGTAGCCACCACAACTCTCTCTTTTTTCCACACTAGAACCACAACCACCTCTTTGATATAACGCAACTCTACGTCGATTCCAGCGTTCACCATTTTCAAGAACAACATAAAATATTGATTGTAAATTGACATCAAAAGGGGATAAGATCCCAGCATTTCAAATCTCTCTCTTAATGTTATCAAAACACTTTTGTTGTTCAGTTCCTCATGTAAAACTCTGACCTTTTCTCAAAAGGGCTTTAAGGCACTCAGTCTTACTTGCAAAAGATTTAACAAACTTGGCATAATATTCGATGAGACCCATAAAGGATCTTAGTTGGTCTTTGTCGATGGGTCTTGGGGCTTGTTCGATGGCTCCAAGAAGACTTAATTTGGGTTTGACACCCTCGACAGACAGCGTGTGACCCAAATATTCAATACTTTCAGAGAGAAATGAGCACTTATCCTTGCGCAGGGTTATTCCAACATCGACAATTCTCTGTAAAGTCTGATTGAGAATTGAATTGTGTTCTTGAACAGATGCACCGAAGATCAAAATGTCGTCTTGAAAATACAAGACGTTAGGTACATCCTTAAAAATTTGAGACATCATGCGTTGGAAAACGCTGGCCGCAGACGAGAGACCAAATGGCATGCGGGTAAATTGAAAAGTTCTTTCAAGAGTGACAAAAGTTGTAAGAGATTTCGAGTCCGGGTGAAGCTTGAATTGGTGGTATGCACTTTTAAGGTCTAATTTAGAAAAATATTTACCACCCTTTAATAACATGACCAGTTCATTGATATTTGGCAGTGGGAAGGTGTCAGCTACAATGTTCTGATTGAGGGACTTCAAGTCCACGCAAAATCTCAGGCGGCCATCAGCCTTGTGTGTGATGTTGACGGGTGAAACCCAATCAGAGGCCTCAACAGGTTCGATAATCCCCTCCTTAAGCATTTCCTCCAATAGTACTTTAACACCTTCTCTTACAACCACAGGAACCCTTCTCAGTTTGTGTTGTACAGGGTTTGCATTTTCTTTTAATAAGATCTTATGTACATAACCTTTCAGAAGACCAAGTTTATCATTAAAGACATGTTTAAAATTATTCAAAATATTATCGAGGGAATCATCATCAACCACCACAACTTGCATGGGAGCCCTTTGGTCAATTTTAATGTGCAAGTCAAATTGGTGAACCCAACCGAGAATGGCTGGTCCATCTTCTGAAACATAGACTTTCCCTGAAATTGTCCTCCCTCCAAACTCAATCTGAGATAACATGAACCCCAAGATGTCAATCGTCTCCCCTTGATATCCAGAGGGTGAGATATCTTTGGATTCCAAAATGGTACCTCCCCATAAACGTGTGAATAAAATCTTGGGAATAATCATGTATTTGGAACCAGTGTCCACCATGAGTGACACCTCTTTACCATTAACTTTAAATAATGGTTTAGGTCTGTTGTATCTGCATGAGTCATCCTCACCATCATCAGGCACACCTCCATCAACACATAAAAGTCTGTCGGGAATTTCAACAATTTGAGACTCATCTTCAGTGACAAAAGCCACTTTACCCCTTCGTGCCAACCTACACATTTTTGCAAAATGACCGAAGCGGCCACACCTCAAACATTTCTTATTCTATGCAAAAGGCTACCACAATGATTGCAACACTTATTAGAGGCAGGAGGGGGTAAAGACCTACCTCTTTGAACAAATGGTTTACCTCGAGAAGTACTGATTTGATTACATTTATTAATAGCACCCACCTCAGAGACCTCTATTTTTTGTTCAGTCTTCTCTAACTCCTTCATACACAAACTGGACTGCTCTAGGACCTTGGCTATGCCTATAGTATCATTGAGACTCAGAATTTTGGCAGCCCATAACCTTTCCGGAATCTTCTTATTAGAGCATTGAACTATAAGTTGATCCCTAATGAGCTCATCAGTCATAGCTCCAAATTTTCATTTGGTGGACAATTCACAGAGTCTGGAAACAAATTCATCAATGTTCTCTTCAACCCTCTGATGTTGAGTATAAAACTTATATCTAGACATGACTAGGTTTTCTTCCTTATCAAACCGTATTTCAAGTCTCCTTCTAGCCTCAACATATACATCTTGAATAATTTCACCAGCGACCCCCGATGTGTGATCCTCGGCAGGCGAGTAAGGTTATCTCTCTGACTCCATTTTACCATTTCACTAAAGCTGGGAGCACTTAAGAAACAACATAAACCCGGGTGTTACACAAGCGGTGAAAACTTGCGCACTTATGGTTAAAAAACCTAATGAATATATTAATCCGTGCTTGAATGCAACAGGCGTGTTATATGGGATGCGATCCTATCTTTAAAGGCTGTACCCTCGAAGCTGAGGAGCAAGTATTTAGACGGGTTACCCCGGTGTCACATTACCATATTTTGTTTGTGAAGTAGTGTGAAATGTTTCTTGTAAACTGTTTGATTAAGGAGATTTTAATAACAATGATAATGCAAGCAGCACAGGTAACAACAGTACAGAGTCAATACATCTAGCGTGTCACTACAGTTCCATTTAAAGTTATGTCATGTGTTATGTTATGTTACTGATTATTTGTATAGGTCTGCGCTCGCTTATTGTTTCGCCTCTAGGTATTTATAAAATGTAACAAACTAAGGAGTGCCATGAATGTCGCAAATGCTTTTTATGATTTAAAATCAGGTTTTGGGCCTCAGGGGTTAAAGCAGTGGATTTTGCTTCACTAACAATCCTTCTATGTGTGGATACATGTGCACTCTCTCCGTGTGAATGATTATTTTCCTTCGTTGTCACGTCCATTAAGGTTGTTAGCTGTTTGCCCCAATGTCCAACTGATCAGCTGTGATGAAACTGTATGCGAAGGACCCCTGTCCTTTCTTTCATGGGGAGGAGGGTAGTTCCAATACATTAGACGGCTTGGAAAGGCTCCTATAAAGAGTCATCGTTCAATTCATCTGGCCATTCGAGAGGATTTGCTACGATCAGAAAGGTCTCTCACTCTTAGGAATTCTGGTTTGCGTTTTCAGTCCGTCAAAGCATAGGTAGTCATCTGTCTTTCAGGCCACTTGAAATGATCTTGCAGTGTTCCCTTCCTTTTTATTGGTGCATTTTGTAGACACTGTCCGTTAGAAATGCTGTATTCAGTCTATGGCCGCATGGATAAATACTTATAAGGTCCCAAAGGCGAGACCGATTGCATTGCAAATGCTTGTTGGTTTAATGGTCATTACTTTCCCTTTTCTTGTCCGTCTTAAAAAGCATAGAATTTATTTGCCAGGTTGTCTCAGGCTTTCCCACTATCTCTTCCTAGCCTGATTGCATTCTGATGTGCCAAATGTCTATAGATTTCATGATAATGTTTTACACGCACAGTAGGAATGCTAAAACTTTGGATGGATAAAACTTTATCCATCGGTTTCTACGGGGCCGGTGCTGTCAAACTGCTGGCTCCCACATAAAAGGCTGCTTGCAAATAAGTAGACCACTGACATTTGGATGGCAGATTCTAGCAGGTTGGCCACAGTAATTGCTTTCAGATACACATCAGGGGCCTGATTCACAGAACTAACTTACGTCAAAAACGTAAAGTTAGTACTTTTGGTATTCACAGAATACACTTACTCATTTTGGTATTCACAGAATGAACTTACTCATTTCGGTATTCACAGAAGTTAGTAGCCCTAACTTTAGGACTCCTAAATGCCTTCTGTGAATACCGAAAGTCTTAAAGTTAGGATTTTTCTCAGTTTAGGAGTAGTAAAGTTAGAACTTTACTACTCCTAAACTGAGAAAATCCTAACTTTAAGACTTTCGGTATTCACAGAAGGCATTTAGGAGTCCTAAAGTTAGGACTACTAACTTCTGTGAATACCGAAATGAGTAAGTTCATTCTGTGTATACCAAAATGAGTAAGTGTATTCTGTGAATACCAAAAAGTACTAACTTTACGTTTTTGACGTAAGTTAGTTCTGTGAATCAGTCCCATTTAGCTTACACATTACGCACATAAACACCCCCACAAGAATGAAGAATTCGACATTTTCATCGTATTTTAATCCTGATTATGTCTTTCTCCCTGGGCTTCCTGGTCACATATAACTATTATAAATACATTGTTACTCAGTATACTTTGCACATAACCGATGCATGTTTGTATGACAACAAAGTTCAGATATTAAAGTTTAGAGAGCTGTTGTCCTCGTTACAATATCCAGTTCCAACTCTTTGCATCTATTCCCTGCAGCACTTTCCATTGATAAACAGAGTCACTCACTCTATATACTCACTCTATATTCATTCATTTTATATATGACATCAGGTGGGTCCAAGTAGCTTGAAGAAGTTTCCGCTCAGCAACGTCATTACCGGCCTGTTAGAAACTTGGGGTATATTTACAAGAAATGGCGCTCTGCTGTTTTGCTGCAGCGGAGCATCAAAAATGTTACTGCTGCCGTGCGACACTTCCTAATGCCATGTTAGCGTCATATGTACAATACAGTGCTGCATGGTGTTAGGACGGATTAGAGGATGAAAAAAATGATGCTACCATCAGCGTTAAGTCGTTAAAAAAAATCATGGTACGGTACAAAAAGTGACGTTTGCCCAATTAGAAGCAAGAAAATACACGCTAGCCGGCCTAACGTCACTTTTCTGCACCTAACGTAAAAAAAAAACTGCTATGGAGAAAAAAAAATGTATACTTACCTGAAAGCAAAATGGAGCAGCAAGAAATGAGCACAGCACACAACAACAACTCCACTACCAGCTAGGATGGTCAGCCAGAGTCCCAAGAGAAGAGGAAGTGCAAGTTCAAACAGAAGGAGAATGAGATCTTGATCACGGAGGTGACGGAGCACCAACACCTGCTCTTCATCAGCTACAAAGAGTAATTGCAGAACAAAAAGACCACATGGCACGATACCAAGCGCAAATCTAAGGAGAAACTGGCAACCAATCTACAGGAAGCATTGCAGACCCGAGGTGGCAGTCCAGTGCCCCAATAGGGGCTGGATCCCTTGAAGGAGCAGGTGTCTGCTGTCATCTCTGAGGAGTCAGTGGTTGGTGTTGTGGGACAGGACAGTGCTGACTATGACCAACTTCATCAGCAACAAGGTAACTCACAACAAGGGCCAATGGGGGGAAATATATAACGTTGTGCAGTCCAAGAAGCTCTGTCCCAGCGTTCTGCAGCACTGTCTGCAGAATAAACGGTAGGCACCTGTCTCATTCATGCTTAGACATGGCATAAATGGAAGGCTCATGGGCATTTTGATCGTTTGTTGGCATAGGGTAGCATCACAAGTCCCATAGCTTGGCTATCCTAACTAAAAATGAATGTGCAGCAATGTGCCGTTTCTACAAAATATGGAACATTCATGTATTAATTGCATGCGCTGGCACACATACAGCAGACGTACACCAAAGCAGGCACTCCTGCACCATGGTTCAAGGGTGCCTACGTTGGTGCTAGCCAGCTGAATGTGCACCAGCAGAAAGGAAAGCACATGAATGTGTTGTATTGTTGTCAACACAGCACAACCCAGCACTTTCCTTTTCACACAGCTTGGCGCAGCAAGATGGTTTCTTGCGCTGCACCACATGTCTATGAAACATGCCCTTCTGTCACACCTGGGCCCATGCACATTAAACTAGCCTCAAAGTTCCTGCCCGATTTGGTATCTCACAGGATGAATAACACACCTAAGGGATGGGGGATATGTGGGCCATGGCTAGTACCTATCAATAGGGACATTTATATTGTCACTTGCAAACTCGCCTAGAGCAAACTACATGGCATGCTGCTGTCCTAGCATGCAGGCTTAGACCACACATGTGTCAGCTGCCATGATAGGGACCACCTGAACTCCTCTTATCTACATATATGTGACTGGTTGTGGGGTTGAATGCAACTTATGTACACCAGCAGAACATGGGCCATATTTAAACTGAAAAGGCGCAAGGCGTTGATGCAAACATATCTGTAGTGCAGACATGCATCATTTCACAAAGGCATAGATGAACTGTATTTACTGGATTATGTCCCACCCCTGTGCACACCCCGCCACCACTGAAAAAAGAACAGCCATACACCAACACAGGCACCCTTGGACCTTGGCACAAGGTTTTCTGTCATTATCTGTGCCAAAGCAAGAGAAAACACATGGGGTGCGCCCGATACTTGTGAATACGGTGCTGTCATGTGTATATGGAAGGACGCCAGGTTGCATAAATAAATTGCTTGCAGCGCCGTGTTGTGCTATTACCATGTGAAAATGCCCCTCAGTAGATACATGTCACCATTCCCAGCAAAACTAACATCTGGGGTGCTGCCTGACACATGTCACTCTATAACAGCCTGCCATGTCAGTCCATTGGAGAAGGCTACGCATGATGTAGGTGTCTTAGGCACTGGTTATAGTATGATCAGGGTTCCATCACTGTGTGGCAGTAAGTTGGCTGCCAGGACCTAATTTGAAACAGCCAGAGGGGTCATGGACACATACAAGTGCATGGATCGGATGAAAGAGATGTCTGACACCCTGCAATTAACCAACTCAGGTCTGGATGAAATGCCATGAATGTCAGTGATTTGAATCTGACTACTAACACAGGGCTCATCCACTCAGAGTAGGCACACAGTGGTACTGATGACAATGCTTAGGTCCTGTCATCTGAAATGTAAATACAGTGCTATCTGCCATCCACACCCTGGTGTAACAGATGTCCTACTCATCAATGAGAAAATGAAAGTGTCATGTCATGCACTTTGTTTATCAACTGCTTTAAACCATGTCATTGCAGAGGATAAACCCTTACCTCCTAGCCAGCACTCTGTCCCGGACATTAATGATGATGGTGATGATGGCAACCTACCAATCATCGACCATGACACCCTCCAAGAGCTCCTGCACTCCATTGGGACACCATCTCCGAACCCGGGGAGGGTCAGCAGTGTTATAAACACCAAACAGGCACCACCTCACACCACTCCTAAGCCCCTTTACTCCAAGGACCAAAGCATTACCTTCCAGCGGACTGCGGTAGGAGTCCAGCTGGAGTTAGCATATCAGGTGTGTGAGGGGATAGAGACTGTGGTGACCACCCTAGAGGGAGTCCGTGGGTACCTCAATCCCAATAGGGACAGCACTGCCACCATCAAAGGCACCAACTCTCTGCTCCGTGGCCTCCAGCAGTCCCTGGCTGACATTGCTGGTATCATGAGGCAGAGGCATCAACAATTGCCCTGCCAAAATGGAACCAGCAACATGGCCAAAGAGCTGGGGGCTAAAAGAACCATCTAGGAGTCCATGGAGCGGAAGCAGGACCACGACGTTGCTGCTGTGTTGCAACCAGGAGATCCTCCTTGCTGCACCAATGCCTCATGTATTGGCACAGATGAATGCTACTGCAGGCACAGGATCCACATCTTCCAACCCTGATGTGTGGCCTATCCTCCCTAATGACACTGCGGTCATCCTCCTGACTGATGCACTCCTCACCTCAACATGTCCCATGACATGTTCCCCACATTGACTCTGTCTGGAGATCCACTGGCTCTACACATCCTTTGGGGTTGTTGTCCAATCAACTTTAGCTGTGATCTTGTACAACATTAGCACTTGTAAATAAATGCACCAATAAGTATTACCTGTGGGTTGTGTGTCTCTATGAGTCAGGACAAAGTTCACCATTGGCCATTTGGGAGGCAACTACACCAACTAGTAGCCAAATGGACATCATTTTGTTTGCAGAGTCTGGGACAATGCTAGGCAGTGAGAGTGTAACATAAATTGCAATCACTATTTGTGTGATGAATAGTAAGTGCTTAATCAAGGTTGCAAGTGTTAAGTTTAACTGGTGTCATACAGTCAATGTGAATGGTGAGTTCAGTCACCCCACAAGTGTCAGGTCCATCCATGGTTACTAGCAAGCATACAACATTGGGCTGACAAGTCAACGCTGCAAGTATGAGAGGTTATGGGGTAGCCATCAGTGTATGAGTCCAAATACCTACTATATGTGCAAACGTAATTGAGCACAACATACCTCCAAGTTATGTTCCATTAGCAACACATACATTCACCTTGTATGTGAACACAAGATGAGCACTGTGTAATTATACATCCTTGAATGCTAGGTCCACTGCTCAACAATGTCTGATCGTAAGATCATGTAAATTCATGGGCAGCCTGACAGATCCCTGTGCATAGCTAAGAACCCCACTCACACATGTTGCCAGACACCGCAAGCAAAGACAAAGACAAATGCAAATACAAAACTTTACCTGAGGACTCGTTCCTACACAGTAAATCATGACGTACAACTGTATGTACTAACTATTGCATTTAATGTAAATGTAAAAGTTTAAATAGAAATAACTATCTACCCTATGCTAAATACCTATCCTAACCTATCCTACCCTAATTTAGCCTAGCTACTATTTTAAACTACCTCAACTTAACTTAGCATATTCTATACAATTAGCATGACATAATCAACATCAGCTCCCCACCCCCTTAAGTCACATTTTCACACAGGACAACAGAAACAACACCTAAACATCAACTACCCACAGATAGAAACCTAAACAATCATATATTCTTTTGTACATTTCTAAACATTTAATGGTTTTTTGGGTATTTTTTTTTTTATACATATCAAACACATCAACCCCACACCCCTAACTAACCTAAAGTAGCCCTATCCACTAAAAAACTAATCCACCCCATAAGATTTCCTAGAAACACTATCTCTACACTATTACTAAAACTACACTAATCCTAAACTAACGTATAAAAACCTATTATAAATATGTCTGCATGTCAAGCAGGGGGAACAGCAGAAGGGGTCCCTGTGGCATTTATCTTTTGGCCTGCGCAACTGCCTGCTTAATGTCCTGAAGCAGGGATAAGGCCTGGTCCACCTTGTTCTCAAGGACTGCCACTCTAAGTTTTAGGTCAGACATGTCCTTCCTCATGTTCTGCTCAAAACATGAGGGCCCTCCTGTGGCCTGAGGTGTGTCGTGTAGTTCCTATAAACCTTATATAGGATCTGCGCGTTTAGACAACATACACTGTGGGACTGCTGTTTAGACTGATTCCAGACACCCCCACCGGTTATGTTGGCCGGTGTACCAGCTAGCTCGCAATGCCACTATAACCTCCTCCTACCAAGGAGAGAATAGTTCTTGGCAACTATCGAACATGACAACGCTGATCCCTCAGGACCGTGGAAACAGTAACTTACTTTTCGCTCAGCCACCCGTGCTCACTGAGAGGGTCATTACGATGGCGGGCGGACACCGTAACGGTGAATGGGACCGTCTGCCATAGGAGCGGCGGTCCCGCCGTGAGTATTAGGATGCCCTATTCCCAACATTGTGGCGGGCGGTGTTCACAGCACCGCCCGCCACAATGCTGGGAATGCACGTTGGGCATTCACATGCACAAGGTGACAGGCACCACGCGGTGCCTGCCACCTTGTCCATGCCAATGCAGGGGGGTACCATAGGTACCCCCATGTGCACTCCCCACCCCCCCAACATCCTGGGGGCCCGCTACGGGCCCCCAACAGCAAAGACCGTATGCCTTTCCATGGCGGCAATGCCGCCATGGAAAGGCTGCTCTCCGCGATCATCATAATATGGACGGCGGTGTCTTGCAGACACCGCCGCCATATTATGTATGTTTTCCGCCCGGTCGACGAGTCGACCGGTGGAAAAGCAGCGGACGGTCTTTCCGTCCGCCGCGGACCCCCGAGCCATCGTAATATGGCGGGGGAAATGACATGTGGGTGGTCTGACATGGCAGGCGGATCGCCACCACCTTACGGGCGGTGGCGATCCGCCCGTCATCGTAATGACCCCCTTAGTATTTATTGAACAGTCGTTATTCTAGCGTAAAATAAGTGCAATGAAATCACCAGTAGACAGTAGCATATATAAATGAGTAGCAGCACTAAGAAAGTAAACAGGTGGTAGGTTTCTACCATTTTGCTAAAATCATAACTACAGGCAAGTATATAAATACATGGCAATAAGATGCGTACTCCTACGATGCACGCTAACTAGATGTACCTAAATGTACCTAGCATGTGAGTAGGTGTAAGGCCAAGAATCCCTCTAGGATAAAGCCAACCCCATTACCTGATGTGAGACTGCGGGACCCCGTTCTGGTCTCGAGCTGAACACCCCGCAAGAGATGTCAGACCACTGCGAGCTGGAGTATCTGCATGCAGGAACCTCAGCCTCTTGTGTCAGTGTGTCGGCTGGGAAGTCCTGATCTCCTCTCCCTATCTCAGCAAGATGTGGTGTTTATATACCCTAAGGTATCCCCAGGGGTTCTACCTTGCTGTGCCAGTATCGGACTTAGGATGACGTCGGGAATGAACTTTATACACAGTTATTATGCAGGAGATGATGGTCCTGCTGAGATTCCAAGAAACTAATAATCCTCATGCATAATTTATGAGGCCAGTGTCCAGGGAAAAACCCTACGTACTTGTGTGTAGTATTGTAACTGGGTAAAAGGTCAGTCCTTCAAATCCGTTATGTGTATAGTGTCGGAGAGAATGTAGGTGAAGGGTTATGATGTTACCTAGAACTATAGCGGGGTACCTATATGAAATATAACAGGTGTAAGTGTCAGTGGTTGAGAAGGCCTGCTGGTGGAGGTACTGGGGACAGCTGTTTGTGAGGCCCCTGATTTAGCCTGTCCATGGTGGGCCGAGCTTCCACTTGTGGTGGCTGGTGGTCCTATCGGAAATACACACCACTTCCCCTGGGCCTTTTCTGCCCCATAATGCCTCTTCATGGTCCTGTGTGCCTTGGGGACCCTTTTGATGTGGTTGAAGCACACCTTTTGTTTGTTGAAGTTGCGCAGCTCATCAAGGGTCATGTTGTCTGTTGAAACAATGAGGATAAATGTCACTCAAGGGCTGACTAAGAACACTTTGCTCAAAAACAACGTGGACGGACCCACTAGTGAATCCTTAAACAAGGACGACTCTGCTATAAATATTGGAGTGCCAGAAACCACATGGGTTTTTAAGAAGAACCCTCACCCACCAACCTAGTTGGTGGCATGCTTCATCATCAGGTTCCTAGCTGGGCAGCCGAATGCAACCCAGCTGTGGTTCGACACCTGAATTACAAGGGAGCGGGTTTTGTTTTTGTGTGAGTGGTGCTCAAAAAAGTGGTGAGGTTAAAAATGCCTCTGGGACTCTTTGCTGACAATTTTTTTATTCCCAGCGGCCCAGGACATATTTAAAAGAAAACAGGGGGATAGAGTGAAGACTAGCAATTGGTCTTCGTTATCCATCAGGTCGACATGTTTCAGCCTCAAGATACAGTATAGAGGCTTTCTTCAGGACCATACAATGTGAAAAATGGTGGAAAAATGGTGCTGTGGCAAAAATAAGCCACATGTATTTTTTCAGCACACACACTAAGGGGTGCTGTGCATGCAGTGGTGTAACCGTACTTACGGACCCACCGGCTGGTTTAAAACCTGTAAGACATAAAGAGAACATAAAGGACACACATAACATATATAGGGATGATTCAAACTACTCCATTTTGGTTTATCATCCTTTTGCTCGTGGTGCATTTGTCTTATAACACTTCATAAAGTCGTTCATTCATATGTACCAACAATTATACAGGAGACATGCAACATACACCTAGTGTATGCAAACTCATGCATGGTGGTTCGGTGCAAGCATGCATGTCTTATATTGTTGGTGCTATTTTAGCATGTCATATCACATGTCATAGCGTAATCATTTGTGCTTAGAATGAGTGGCCAGGCCATGGTAGACATTATTGTATTATCTAAAAAAATGGAGGCCAAAGTGTGCTATTGGCGCAAGAATTATCTTGGGATGGGTGCGTGTATATCCATTCTCACGCAAGATAAAAAACTATCATACTGTCACAAAGAAAGGGAAACCATAATTACTCAAGCTACGTGTTTGTAGTAGCTTTGAGAGATCCTGGAAGGGGCAAACGCCTGTAGTCAAACACTGTGAGGTAAGACAATGAAGGCATTGGAAAGTTAGTCAAGATAAAGTCCTTGGTAACGTGTAATGCTTGAATCAAGCATGGTCTGTAAGAAAAACGTACTTCGTCAAGGCTGATCGCCTGCTATTTACACCTACTTTGGTCTTCTCGGTATCTCGACGATACCCGAGGCTGGAGACATCTCCTTTTGAAGCCGGTTTTGCGGAATTGGCGGGGGGCGAGGTCGCGTAACCGCATCATCGCGTGAGCGTATGACGTAGGACGCAGACCTTGTGTGTGATCGGGTGCTGGAGCGTGCGATCCTGTTTACTAAACTCAATTGTGGAATCACACGGAAGTGCAGTACCTACTAATTCTATGGCGGACATCTACCTTGTTAATATGGCTGTTAGCATGAATTATGGTGCAATTGTATTGCATGATTGAAAATTACTGGATATGCCGTTCTGTAGCCTAATGTAGTCACGGAGTATCCGCCAAGTAAATACAGGTTGCCACATGGGTTTTTTTTTTGCCATATAATATATATATATATATATATATATATATATATATATATATATATATTTTTTTTTTTTTTTTTATTAGGGTTTTTTACATCAGCAAACATAAAAACAGAGCAAGAAAGAAAAACCATTACCGCATTTCAACATGGTAATGCATTCGATGTAACGGGGTCACCAGTCACATTGGTTCAAGCATTTTCCAACTATTGCAGTAGAACATACAGTGTAATGTGTACACTTCACAAGTTACATTACAAGTATCTAATCATGGGGTTTTACAATATTATACGACTAGTCCAAAGTTGCATGTTATTCCAATATACAAAGACCAAAGTGCATTGCGCTGTTCCAGGTGTATCTACAATACTTCTTCATCAGCGGCACTCAGCCAGCTTGTGAACGGGAACCAGATATCTTTGGGGCGGGATCGAGCTGGTAATAGCTCCCAATAGCATGACAATTGGTCTCTACAGTATGTGACATCTTTCACCCAAGCTTTTATGGTTGGAGGTGATATTGTTCCCCAGTGCATGGCCACTCTTCTTTTAGCCAGCAATAACATTAATGCCGTGAGTCGTTTCACTGAGCTCGGGGTGTTGTGTATGTATCCTAGTAGTACCACCAGGGGAGTCCTCGGCAAGTTCTGCTCAGTTATGTTCTCTATATGGTTAAGAACCGTCTCCCAGAAAGTATCTATGGGTCGGCACTCCCAAGCCAAGTGTAAGAAGGATGCCTGGGGAGTCTCGCAATGCCAGCAGCACGCGTCAGGCCTTAACCCCATGCGGTGCAATTGCGTCGGGGTGCGGTAAATGCGATGTATATATTTAAAATAAATTAGCCTGAGGCGATAGTTAGAAGAGTGCTGCTCTAACTGACTGCAGCAGAAGACCCACTGTTCGTCTGTTATTTCTTCTCCCGTATCTGCCTCCCAAGCGCGTCGTGATTGAGGGACAATGATCGGGGATTCTCATTGTGTGATGGTATATATACGAGTGACCAGCTTACGAGCCGAGGAAACTGTGATCAAGTTTTCCAGCATCGGCAGTAGTGCTGGGGCAGTTGGGAATGTGCTATATCTAGCGCAGCACGCTGCTCGTAGCTGGTAGTATAGTAGTGTGTCCATTGCCGTGTGTTGTGTTGTGCTGCACATTTGTTGGAGTGTGAGGAATTGACCTTCTGCGTATAGGTCACTGCCAATGACAAGTTTATTTAAGTGTGCACGAGCCTGTATGTTTCTCTCCAACATCGGGGGCATCAATGGGTTATTTGCCAGTGGCATGGATGGCGCGTAGATAACCTTCAATTTAGCCCTGTTACAGATGCCTGTCCAGGCCCATTGCATGGTTTCTGTGGTGTGGATTTCGTGTTTTGGGCCTTTGTAGCTTTGGTATAGTGCCGTGTTCAGGGGTAGAGGTGCCACCTTGTCTATTTCAATGGCCACATGCGGTTGGAATGGCGTTGGGTGCTGCCAGAATTGGAAAAATTGGGCTTGATCTCTGTATGCATATAGTGCAAAGTCTGGTGCACCAAACCCCCCCTGTGTCGGCGGCAGCGTATTTCCCAAGATACCCTGGGCTGTTTCCCAGCCCATACAAGCTCGATCATGCTAGACCTGAGGCATTTGAAAAATTGTGTCGTTATTGGCATGGGGATGTTTACAAATAGATACAACAGTTTTGGGAGAATGATCATTTTGGTGATGGCAATGAGACTCGCGAGGGATAGTGGCAGAGTTTCCCATCTTTGGATTCTATCCTCTATCCAACCCATTGCCCTGCCATAATTAGCCGACCATATTTCCTGCAAATCTCTACTGAGCCAGATGCCCAAATATTGTGTCGGACCGTCCACCCAGGCTATCAGATAGTCCGTGTCAAATGCAGTTGTGCCTGCTGTTAGAGGGAATATAGTGGATTTTGCCCAATTGATCTGAATACCAGATAATCCTCCATATCTCACGAGTTTCCTGGTGATGAGTGCAAAATTTACCTCCGGGTCAGTAAGGTAAAGCGTAATGTCATCTGCATACATCGATACAATCAAACCCCTGGTGGTGAAACCTATCCCCCGATTTGCGTGGTGTTGCCTTAACCTGGTGCCAGTGGTTCTGTGACTATAGCAAATAACAAGGGTGATAATGGGCAGCCCTGGCGAGTGCCCCGAGTGATTGTTATGGGGTCAGAGATCAGGTCATTTACTCTAATCCTAGCAGTTGGCAAAGTGTAGATAAGTTTAATTTGCTGGATAAAAGTGGGACTCAAACCTAATGTGGTTAGAAGGGTGAACAGGAATTTCCACTCTAGGGAGTCGAAGGCTTTTGTTGCGTCTAATAGAGTGGCAATAGCAGAGACGTGCGGTGCGAGGTAGTGCAGAAGTGCAAATATTGTACGTGAGTTATGTGAGGTAGAGCGACCCGGCATGAATCCTTATTGATCCGACCGCACAATTAAGGGAAGTTGTGGTTGTAGTCTGTTGGCTAATAGTTTGCCAATAATTTTTGCATCTATATTTATTAATGAGAGCGGACGATATGAGTCACATTTTGAAGGGTCTTTATCCGGCTTTAGCAATGTAATAATGATAGCTTCTCGCATGGACTGTGGCAGTATACCGTTTAGTGTCGCTTCTTGATACACCTCTAAGAGGCGAGGGGCCAACAGCTCCGCATATTCTTTATAAAATTTGGCCATAATGCCATCAGCCCCTGGGGCCGTGTCTGCAGGTAGACTATGAATGACCTGCTTGATATCGTCTGCTGTAAAAGACTCCTCTAGATATTCGCGATGTGCCCTACATAACCATAGAAGTTCCAGCGAATCTAGATATCCCAACAATTCAGAGTCGGCCGAATCTGTTTGAGTGGAGTACAATTGCGAGTAAAAGTTTTTCATTGACCCTAACACCTCCAGCGGCGATCGGGAAGGTCGTTTACCAGGGGTACAGAGTTCAGTGATGTAAGCAGAGCCTCTGGGGGTTTTTAGAAGATTTGCCAGCGTCTTCCCTGGTCTATCTCCCTCCCCGTACCTGCGCGCCTGTGCATGTTTGTAAAAGAATTTAGTCTCCCTCTCGACCTCTTCTTGAAACTCTGTTAATTTTACGCGTATGCCCGCTAGTACTGTGCAATGTGTAGTGACAGCGGCATTAGCAATACATTTTGCGGTATAAAACAAGAACAATTAATAACCCCTACCCACCCCCCACCCACACCAACCCCCCAACAGGTTGTGTATTCATCCCCTGTAACAACCCAAAATGTGTGGAAATCCCAGGTAAACCTAGAGTTGTTGGAAATTATCACTGGGGGAACATGGGGTTACTGGCGTACACCCCTGCCATTTACAGCAGGGTGGCCGAGCCCAATAGGAACACGACTTACCGTGATGCAATGCACATTATGTGTAAAGGACATTGCAACTTGCAATATTAAGGGAAGAGGCTGAAAAGGAATTTGGTGCGGGCCATAGGAGACAGTGCATGCCAATCAAAAACAAACAATACCTGCACCTCCGGTGCTTTATGTTACATTAAATGACCATGTGAGACAGTGGTTCCGGGTAGCCCATTCAGTCATTGTCACTCATTTGGCAGTTCAGCGACGTATCTTCTGTATGGCTCGGATTCTGTCTTTTTTTGGCCGCCTGTTTGGCAAATTTTAGCGCGGCACTGGCGTCAGTGAATATGAGGGGCTTGCCGCCAGTTTGCACTCGAAGCCTGGCTGGATACAAAAGGGCATATTTAGTTCCAGCTTGTTGAAGCAGTTTCTTGGCCGGTACAACCTCCCTGCGTGCCGCTTGAACGAGTTGGGTGAAGTCCGGATATAGAGAAATTGTATTTGCCTGGTATTCAATTGTCCCCTGCTCACGGACTAGTCTCAGCACTGTGTCTCTGTCTTGATAATTTTTGGAGGCGAGCAAGAATTGGCTGTGGCTGTGCTCCGGGCGGCGGTCTGGGGCCCAGAGAGCGATGCGCCCGCTCCACCAGAAACATGTCAGAGAGGTCCTTTCCAAAAAGGTCCTTTAACAACGCTTCCACATATTTCTCCATGTTTTGGATGTTTGTTGACTCCGAAATTCCAGTAATTCGGACGTTGTTCTGCCGAGATCTGGCTTCCAAGTCCTCGTTCTTAGCTATTATAAGGTTGAGAACCTTATCCATACCTAGTAGCTGCTTGTGGGTTTTGGTTGGCGGTCGTCAGCATCCGATATTCTAGTTTCAAGCGCGTCTATTCTGGTTTCGTGTTTCTCCACTCTCTGGGATACTTGGTCCATACGTGCAGCCATAGTGTCTAGTTCGGAGTTAATCGCCTGCAGACTAACTTTGACGTCCTTCAGCATGGACCTTAGATCGTCCTCTACGTGGTGTCCAGGTTGGCCTCGCTGAGCGGCGCCGGTCCCCCCTCCTGCTGGCGCATCGCCCTCTTATCAAAGTTGAGCTTTGGCTGCTTAATGTCCATTTTGCCCAAATCTATGCCTTTTGATGCACTGGCCGGGCGACGGCACCCGGACCCCCCAGGCTCCAACACCCCACCTGTGCCCATGGGGGGCCCAAGAAGGTACTAATAGCTCCCTGTTTCGACCACCGTTTCGATCATTGCTGCTGATAAAATATAGTGTTTGTTTTCACTCTTTCACCTTGTGGTTATAGGGCCCGATTCACAGAATTAACTTAAGACAAAATCCTAAACTTACTACCATTTTGGTATTCACAGAAGGCACTTACTCATTTTGGTATTCACAGAAGGCACTTACTTACTCATTTTGAGTAACTTACTCATTTTGTGTAACTTACTCATTTTGGTATTCACAGAAGGCACTTACTCATTGATGAGTAAGTGCCTTCTGTGAATACCAAAATGAGTAACTTACTCATTCTGAGTAACTTACTCATTTTGTGTAACTTACTCATTTTGGTATTCACAGAAGGCACTTTACTCATCAATGAGTAAGTGCATTCTGTGAATACCAAAATGAGTAAGTTACACAAAATGAGTAAGTTACTCAAAATGAGTAAGTTACTCAAAATGAGTAAGTAAGTGCCTTCTGTGAATACCAAAATGGTAGTAAGTTTAGGATTTTGTCTTAAGTTAGTTCTGTGAATCGGGCCCCTTGTTGTGGGCTCGCCGTATGCCAGCCGTGCGACTGTCCATGGGCCCTTTCTCCACAAGGTCCGGGCAGCGTGCCCGTTAGTCAGGCACGGAGGTTATGCAGTTGCCTGGTTCCTGCCGGTGCAATGTCTTCAGGCACAGGAGCAGGTAAGGACGAACCGGCCATGCCGCGCCCACCACAGCCAGTGCCCCCACTCACCACGCTCCCCGGCGGCAGTCCGTGCACCCCCAAGCTATAGCCAGCTTTTAGGAGCCCCCCAGCCGGGCACACCTCCGAGCCGCCACCAGGCCCATGCAGAGGCACGCCCGATTGAGCACCAGGGCCCTCAGCGTCCCACCTGCCAGGCCAAATCACGAGGTGCTGTGCGTGGCCGCCTAATGATGGCGGAGCTGAAGCAGCGCGGGGCAATGCAGCCGCCCACCGGGGTCCAGAAAGGCCAGAGGAGCACATGGCAGGGCCAGCACCATCCACAGCACCCCACCCACTGGTTCGATTTCTGCCGCAGAGGACCGCAGCACAGGAGGAGATGCGGCCCGCGCCGCGAGGCCCAGCCTGTCGTGTCCTCGCACCAGAGGTTGTCAGACGCTCATACCGATACGGGTCTCCCCGCAAGACTCACCGGCCAGGTTGATTTTGTCAGTCTGCTTTCTCGTCGCAGCCGTCGGCTGCCCGCGTCCACCAGCCACCGGGCACCTGCAACCAAAGCGCGCACCACAGGGTTGCCCAAGGCGCCGTCACTTTAGTTCGGCAGAGGCGTTAGGCCAGCTGCAGCGCAGGCGGTGCCAGACCGCTGCAGCTCCAGAAGCGCGCTCTTCAGGCCGCGACAGGCCGCAACTTTCAATGTGGGCCGGGATATAAACCTGCAGCCTTCCGGTCTCCAAAAAGCCAGGATTTCGATTGTGTGGCTATCCTGTATGCATATATTGATTATGCTGTGCAGGATCACGCAGATGAAGCAGGATAATTATCGGATTATCGGGCTCGGCCGGCAGAGCCCTTTCACCTAGCGGCCATCTTGCAGCTCGGCTTGGCCACACCCCCTTGCCATATTATATTTAATCATTAATCAATATGCTGATTTGGAGTGAATATCTTACAAAACACGTTGGCTTCATGGTATAGCTGCTAGGTTTTGCCTCACATAATGGTATTTTGGAGATGATGAAAACATAACAGAATACATTATTTGGCATCCTGAGGGAATTAACTTATATTCGCCAGGTTTTCATAACGATGTTATAGCGGTAGTTGGGCAGATTGTAGCCAGTATTGGTTACAAAACGGTATTTAATACCAAGCTGTATTGGGGCAATTCGAGGTGGAAGTGTGCATCATAGGTGGCGTGCCAACAGTGACATCGCAATAGAAATAGTTATGGCCAATTTTCCATTTACGGTTTGTAAGAGAAAGATGGTAGTGGAAAAGTGCCAGATCTAAATGGCAGCTGATGCCATAGGGGTGTTTCCTATTGTTTTAAGGCTTATCAATGGCCGCTATAGTGTAGTATTGGCTGTGTTCTCGAAGTAGGTGTGTGTGGTTGGACTCTATCAGGGTATTTACTCAAGGAGTTCCATGGAATATTGTCATTCAGACCATTTATGTGTGGACAAATGGTAGATCCACCGTTGTTCCTTCTCTAGAAGGCGGCTCTAGAGGTTGGTGGTGTTTGACTCCAGCTGTTCTATCACCACCCAACTCATGTCATTGGTAGTGTGCCCCACTTCAAGGAAGTGGTCGGTCATCCGTGTGGTGTTGCGTTTACAACGGAATTTACTCCGGTGTTCGCAAATCCGAACTTTCATTTTTTTGGCTGGTCATGCTGATGTATTGCAAGCCACATGGGCAGGTGATCAAATAGATGGCATTCATGGAGTTGCAGTTTCTGTGTTTTTTAATCTGCCAAATTTTCCCGGGTTCCAGATTTAGGGTCTTTGTGGGTTTGGTGAGGTGGCATACGCTACAATTTCCACATGGGAAATGGCCGGTCATGTTGGGAAGACCCCAGGCATTAAGTACTGTGTTGGTTGGCTTGATATTCTGCTGTGGACGTGTTGACAGAAAATTGTCTTTTAGACTTCTTGCTCTATTATAGGAAACAAAGGTTTCTCCCAATTAAGTTTTCCCGTGTTCAGTATCCTCCAATTTTTATTTGTATGATGCGTGATACTTTATTGGAGATTAATTTATAAGTTGTCACGCATGTTAATGGTATTATGGATGATGTACGTTGTGTCTGTTCCAATAAGCCATCCCGATTTTGGTTACGTGCTCGTTTTCTTGCTGTATTAATGACTTTGTCAGGGTAACCCCTCTCTTTGAGTTTAGTTGTCAGGGACTGTGCTTGATCTTTGAAGTCATTATTGTCATTACAATTTCTGCGCATTTGTAGGTATTGTCCAAATGGTAAATCTTCCCTTAAGGGTCTGGGATGGAAGCTTTTGAAATGGAGAAGGGAGTTTCTCGTTGTAGACTTAAAATGTGTTTTTGTCTTGAGCTGGCCACCTTCGGCCCTGATATCCAAGTCAAGGAAGGTGATGTTTTCTGTATTCACTCTGTTGCGTGCTCGTTGTCCTGCTGTATTAATGACTTTGTCAGGGTAACCCCTCTCTTTGAGTTTAGTTGTCAGGTACTGTGCTTGATCTTTGAAGTCTTTAATGTTATGTTTTCATCATCTCCAAAATACCATTATGTGAGGCAAAACCTAGCAGCTATACCATGAAGCCAACGTGTTTTGTAAGATATTCACTCCAAATCAGCATAATGATTAATGATTAAATATAATATGGCAAAAAAAAACCCATGTGGCAACCCGGATTTACTTGGCGGATACTCCGTGACTACATTAGGCTACAGAACGGCATATCCAGTAATTTTCAATCATGCAATACAATCGCACCATAATTCATGCTAACAGCCATATTAACAAGGGAGATGTCCGACATATAATAAGTAGGTACTGCACTTCCGGGTGATTCCACAATTGAGTTTAGTAAACAGGATCGCGCGCTCCAGCACCCTATCACACACAAGGTCAACATCCTACGTCATACGCTCACACGATGACGTGATTACTCGACCTCGCCCCCAGCCAATGCCGCAAAACCAGCTTCAAAAGGAGATGTCTCCGGCCTCGGGTATCATCGAGATCCCTAAAAGACCGGAGTAGGTGTAAATAGCGGGCGATCAGCCTTGACGAAGTAAGTTTTTCTTACAGACCATGCTTGATTCAAGTATTACACGTTACTAAGGACTTTGCCTAAACTCAAAATACTTTTCTGATTCTAGCGCTACCCGACATTAATTTTACTCGCTACTGAGTGCCTTGACTAACTTTCCAATGCCTTCATTGTCTTCCTCACAGTGTTTGACTACAGGCGTTCGCCCCTTCCAGGATCTCTCAAAGCTACTACAAACATGTAGCTTGTGTAATTATGGTTTCCCTTTCTTTGTGACAGTATGATAGTTTTTTATCTTGCGTGAGAATAGATATACACGCACCCATCCCAAGATAATTCTTGTACCAATAGCACACTTTGGCCGCCATTTTTTTAGATAATACAATAATAGTCTACCATGGCCTGGCCACTTATTCTAAGCACAAATGATTACGCTATGACATGTGATATGACATGCTAAAATAGCACCAACAATATAAGACATGCATGCTTGCACCGAACCACCATGCATGAGTTTGCATACACTAGGTGTATGTTGCATGTCTCCTGTATGATTGTTGGTACATATTAATGAATGACTCTATGGAGTGTTAATGATAAGACAAACGCACCACGAGCAAAAGGATGATGAACCAAAATGGAGTAGTTTGAATCATCTCTATATATGTTATGTGTGTCCTTTATGTTCTGTTTATGTCTTACAGGTTTTAAATCAGACGGTGGGTCCGTAAGTATGGTTACACCACTCCATGTACAGCACACCTTAGCGTGTGTGCTGAAAAAATACACGTGGCATATTTTTGCCACAGCAACATTTTTCCACCATTTTTTCACGTTATATGGTCCTGAAGAAAGCCTCTATACTGTATCTTGAGGCTGAAACATGTCGACGTGATGGATAACGAAGACCAATTGCTAGTCTTCACTCTATCCCCTTGTTTCCTTTTAAATATGTCCTGGGCCGCTGGGAATAAAAAAATTGTCAGCAAGGAGTCCCAGAGGCATTTTTAACCTCACCACTTTTTTGAGCACCACTCACACAAAAACAAAACCCGCTCCGCTGTAATTCAGGCATCGAAGCACAGCTGGGTTGCATTCGGCTGCCCAGCTGGGAACCCGATGACGAAGCATGCCACCAACTATGTTGGTGGGTGAGGGTTCTTCTTAAAAATCCATGTGGTTCCTGGCACTCCAATATTTATAGCAGAGTCGTCCTTGTTTAAGGATTCACTAGTGGGTCCGTCCACGCTGTTTTTGAGTATTAATCAGGGGATAGGGACGTACCCCGGTCATAGTCCTCGCTCTCTCCTTTGTTTTTTCGCATAAGAACACTTTTCAACATCATGAAAGCTTATGATTGACATTACTCCTAAGGTAGTTACCCCTACAGCCTAAATTCATCTTGCAGCTTATAGTGACTATACACATACCTATCATGTAGCATATCAGATGTCCTCAGCCCTAACTGCAAAGGAAGGCCAATTATTAGTCTGAGCTATAGCAAAACCATTGGCAGATCTAATCATGACCATTTCAGTACTGAATATGCTTGGAAACAAACCTCTTTAGCACCCATGGAACAGTACACATTTTCACCTTCACTGTGTATTACTGTACCTTCTGCATCCTGCAATGGCCATTATGCCATAGACAATTAACAAATTCAGAAGTGCTATGTCTTGACAGCATATGTCTTGTGTCACAACATTTAGTAATTGATAAGGCAAGGTACCATATCAGGACACATTGCTACCTATACAGATAACTTGGCAGGTGTGACATGTAACAAGGAATGCAGGAAAAGTGAAAAAGTATCCTACATCATACAGAGGCATATGAACCTTCTCATATTTGACCTGTAGCAACTCCATGGTGGACCATGCCACTGCACAATACATGCTTCCAATATCATGGTATGTGCAACTGATATGCATTCTGTAGCATTCACAGCCACATAAATATCTGATGTCCACCCACATCCACATATATTAGCATTGTCTGACACTGGTATTATGACTCCCCTATCAATCAACGATCATGTGGTCCATCCCAGATAGGCAAAGTGTTCTCCTAGACAGAAGTCAGAGTCTGATAGACATGCAACACATCACCACAACTTTCCATGGCTTACTTCTCACTCCTCAAAAGTTCAATTGTGATGAGGATGCACAATGAATCTGGCAATGCCCACATAATCTGATATCATACTCACTCTTTGCAGTAAACAAATAGAACAGATGAAGGCACTCACTGGTGAAGTTAGGGTGAAGTAAATCACATCATTAAACTTACTACACATATTTGATAAGCAACAACAGCACAGCACATATGCAAGGCTATTTGCTATGTAGCCCTTCAGGTTGTAAGTGTTCAGATGACATAGTTGACATGCATGGATAATACACATAAGTAAGGCTGGCAGAGTCAAACACACACATGAAGGCCTTACACATGTACCTGTTGGCCTATTTTGCAGAACCATGTGCTAACCCACATCACTACCTAACTACACAATGGTAGCTGACTTGGATGATGCTGTGCACCTACACAATTCACATACCATGCTCAGTAAGGTTATGCTATCTGGAGGCCCTCTTCAAAGCAGACACCAGTAATTGAATATGCTACATACATCGCGATTCATGCGTACTGGTCCCCTAAGTAACATGAGAACTGTTCCTGTCAGTGCTGCTGAGTGCATGATATTGTACAGTTATGTTTCATGCATTCCTAAACAGAAAATTACATATTGGCTCATTGACACATACAGTATAGGCAGAGATGTGTCTCGTTCAGCCAAGCATACTCTTGGATACTGTACCATGTGATAGAGCTCCCTTCTAACACACATTTGGGCTCTCATACTAGAGTCATGTACCATGTGCGTTACATATGCTGAGACATCTCGAGTGGCTCTAGCATCAATAACCCCTGCATGAGGCTGTGCAAATGCAGCATGTGGGATTTGCTATGAAGTCAGAAGTAGTCAGGCAAGCCAGTGCAAAGCACAGCATAGCCATAGTGGGCATCAAGGAACTATACCCATTACACATAGGAAATGGTGTTAAAGACCAGTGTAATGTGTACTGCCACAGAGGTGAGCTAAGCAGTGTAAGCCATGGCAGGTCTCATTGATGACAGACAACTCAGGGCAAGTATGCCAAGGAGTATCATTGGCACATCAATATGGGGCTTCTTTTCAATGCTCTTGCACAGCCGCTGCATCTCTTTTGACGTTGTTAGAAGTGAAATGCCAGCAGTGCAAGGCCCTTTATATATGACGCGTCACAACTGTACATGACGAATGCCTTCAGAGAAATAAGCTGCTGTGGAGCACATCTGCACTACCTGCCCTATCATCACATGAGTTGTCTGAATGGGCTATGGCAATGTACATCAACTCCATGCTTCCCTGGGACCCATCTCTCTCACCTTCAGTAACAGTTAAAATAGTGTAGGCCACAGTGTCACAGATAGAACTAGTGCACATACTGTGCCAACACTATAGGCATGACATTTGCCCCTTTTGCATGGGGACATGACTAATTAGAGGCAAACTTTCTTGTGAGCCATACTTAATGGTTCCACAAATCATCAATGGGTACATGAGAAAGATAAGAGAGCAGACACATTATGTGTCCTTACATGTTGGTCCACCAACTTCGATGCCCACTTACTGTAGGAGGTCAGAATCTCTGCTGACCAAATCTGCCCAGTGATGTTTCAATTGCTGGGTGTCAAGGTCCACTCAATGTATGTGCTGCATCTGCAGACGTATGCTCTCCCATCGCTGCTTCCTTAACTTTACAGGGTAGCCCTAGATCACACGGCCCCCATGAACTATAATGTTAGGAAGATAATGGCAGACCAGCCACAGGAATGCCCATATCTCCCGTGCATTCATAGGGCGACTACAGCTATGCCCCGGCATGATCTTATTCACGATAAACTATTCTAAAACAACAACAAAAAACACCCTAATACCCCTATAACAAATATACCCCAGGAGAGAAACACTGACAGCACACAGGACAATAAACAACAATACACCACAAAAACACACAAAAAGGATTTAAGGGACACAAACTCCAACACCAATCTCCAGCACAATCATGAGACCACCACAACCACAGACAGTAAAACTATGACTTATTGTGAAAGTGAAAGTAACTTCACAGTTCCTGGTTTGCATCATGCAAGACCCATTACATCACTTCCCTTTATCCATTACTTCACTTCCTGGGCGGATGCAGCACGTTTTCATAATTATTTTTTACGCTACCGCTCAATGTGTCTATTTCACTAAAGGCCTAACAATGGAAAACAAGCATTTGCAATGCAATCGGTCTCGCCTTTGGGACCTTATAAGTATTTAGTGATGCAGCACATTATCGCACAAAACGTAAGCAGTATGGTTTAAAAAGACCACATCCCTGCACACAGAGCCGCGGTACACATACTATAAATTAAAATAAAGAAAACAGCTGATAAGGATCACATCAAACGTTTTCCATTCTATGCATTAATCAGATATTGTAGTACCTCCAGGAATGGTGCACTTCCCCACTGTGGAAATAAATGTTGTTCAAAGAATTACGAGAAAATGAAAGTAGCGGTTCACTGGCAAAGTCGGTAAAGTGGCGTTCTGGCAAAGTCTGTAAAGTGGTGCTAATGTGTGTGATTGTGAATAAACTCCACCCAACTCAATAACACTCATTTTATCGACCTCAGAAGGATGAAAGGCTGAATGGACCTACCGGGATTCAAATCTGTGATCTTGACATCAAATACAAATTCCTATAGTGGATGCATTAGCCCACTGAGCCACCAGACTCGGCTGTAATAATGGTTCTCACCAAAAGATAAGTTACTTCCACCCTCAGATATATTATAATAAACCATTGTTAACCTCGTCAGCTATTGGCTCATCTCCAACATCTTTTTCATGATGCAAGTCAATAAAGACATGCCAGACAACAAAGTTACTTCAGACTCTGGCACGCGCAGCCCTGGGTATGCTTAATGATATTCCAGGGTGTATGTGAGAAACAACCAGCCTCCTCAGAAGCTGTGACCAGATCTATGGTTGTAAAATGGCGCAGGAGGCATAGCAGCAAATTTGTGGAATATATGTATACTTTTCATATTTTTATTAACCAACTGGGGAAGTCCTTAGCTGTCATTCCCTATATTAGAGATAACTTTAAATATAAATAATCACCTTTAAGCCAGTAAATCTGGCTAAGAAGTGAAAGTATTTCTTCATTGTGTGTGTGTGTGTGTGTGTGCGTGTGTGTGCGTGTGTGTGTGTGTGTGTGCGCACGTGTGTGTGTGTGTATGTGTGTGTGTGGTATCGTGGGTGAATGCAAGAAGAATTCAAACGGTAGATGAATGAATACGAGTGTAAAGATGATTGATCGTGTACATTTATGGGAAATAATTAAGTGCCTGGATGAAAGCATGCATCTACCCACTGACTCGTGTTGCATTCCACCACTCTGCCATCAAATAAAAACATCTCCAGCTGTAGGCACACAACAGCAACTACTTCAACAGATGATTTTGAACTACCAGAAACATAATCCTTTTAACCCCTTGACCGCGATCGGAATTCCGCTCCTGTGCTGGACATTCCAATCGCGGGTGTGGTCGTGACGAGCTCAGTTCGTCATGCGCACAGCGCGACCACGCAGCATGACGAGCTGGGCTCGTCACGAGCATCGAAGGGGTTAATAGTAAGTGTACGTCTGGAGCAGAAGGGTATTTCTTTGTTGATTAATTGACCCCGAGTCTAACCCGTTAGCCAATGTTCACAAGTTTGACTCACATTCAGTTCAAATGGACCGCTTGTAGCTAGAGTGTGTTGTAATCTTCTACAGGAAATGTGTAGCTAAAGTGGGTAGATCAACATACTTTTCTAGTCTTGGCAGTACATATCCTGGTAAAGGGTAAGCAGCTAGTCATACTGACCTGTGTACTGCATTCTTTTTGCTACCTGACAGATCTAGTCTACTGTGTGAGGTACTGAGATTCAGGTGCTGGCCTAGTGTGGTCTAAATTCTATCCTTTGTCCCTGGTTACCGTGTCTCCCTGTTCCCTATCTAGCACAATGCTCAATCCCTCACAAAGGGGAAACTTGATGCAATTCATAGGCTGGCTGCATATACTGACTTACGGGTGGTTGGGTGAAGGAGTCAAGCCAAAGTCTGTGCAGAAGAGATATTAAAGGATTTAAGTATAGTAACGATTTGTAGCTATCCAAACTTGTATGGTGGGTTAATTGATCAGTTATTTTTTGCAGGTCATCTAGTAAAACAAGTTTCTATTTAGCAATTTTACTTAAAAAATGTTGAAGTTGTATAGACTCAAGTTAGAAGAAACCTGTAGCATCTGCCTATGTAGGGTGAGTTGAGAGTTTTAGAATGAGAATGTGTAGTGTGCCTAGGTATCCGTGAGATGCAGAGAACCATAGCATAGTTCTGTTGTGGTGTTTTAGGATGGATCTGGTGTAGTGGTTAGTGGGACAGAAATGTGTTGCAACATTACCTTCATTGGTTTGATGAAGAGAAAGGTATGAGTTATGATTAACTGTATAGTGGGGAACTGTGGGTGGTGAGATTGGGTTGGGAGCTAGTGTGCTGAAACGGGAGGGTTAGGCCTCTGGGAATGGGGGGTTGTGGAGATGTGCTGGAGATGAGTGGTGGCTCAGTGATGAGATTTGTAGGTATGGATTGTACTGTACGATGTACTTGGGTGCTGTGTACTGATTTGGACAGGACGGGTAGGTACCTAGAAGGAGGGATGACGAGAAGTGTAAGATTTTCTATTGAGTATACCGTCGCATCGTGGTTGGTAGTGTATCAGTGAACTGTGGAGATATAAGAGCTAAGGATAGTTATCTAACATGTGGATAAGGGAAGCCTGGGTTTCTAGCCGTGGCATTTGATGTGCTGGTGTTGTTTGCCAATGGTGTGGTGTGTGCACAGTACGGAATGATATAGGTTGCAATACTGTGTGATATATATTGTGGTCTTAAGGAGGGAGGGATGGCTGGGTTCAAGGTACTCTGACAGGAATGAAAAAGTTTGGGGGGAGTGGGTGAGCGAGGTGGTGGATTGTTGTGGTAATGAGATTGATGCAATAATACAAAAGGGACAGCGAAGTAGGCTATCTGAACAGACAGCGGAAGGCGGCGATGGAAGATGCGAGTAGAAAAGAGTGGCTGGATAAGGGAGGAGGTGTACAGAGGAGGAGCATAAAGGACAGTAGTGGTAAGAGCGAGAAGTATAACAAGGTGGAAGGAAGCTTTGGGGGATAGAGTGGTGAGGCCGATTGATACTTATCGAGTGTGGGAAGGCAAAGACGTAGAGCTGTTTTAATCAGGTGAGGATACGTTTACTAGATCAGGATCAAGTGAGTGGAGGAGAGAGAAAGTCAAGATAAAAAGTTGGACGTGGGTCAAAAAGGAGCTGAACGGAGCTGTGCATTATTTGGGCAGATAACTGGAGGATAGAATGTAGGGATGGTATGAAGGGGAAAGAGAGGACTGAGAAGGCAGTGAGTGTGCAGATTAAGGGGATGAAAGGTTATGTTGCAATGCTGGGGGGCGGCTGGATGCTCGCCCCGATACTATGTTGTTTGAATGTAAGGGATGAGCAGCTCGATTCCAGATATGTTAGTCAAGTGTAAGGAAGGAGCAGTCCGATTATATACACGAGATTTTAAAAGGTTGGGTGAGCATGTGTGATGCAGACAGAGCTCGGCAGTAAGAGGGCATGATGGGTCGCACATAACAATTATGGCACATATGATATAAAATAATGGCTCTTTAGTAATGCTTACAACGGAGTTCACGAAAGACAATTAAGATGGGTGTACATGTAACATGACAACACAAACTCTTGTCTGTAAGCATCTAACATGTTGGGTAACATGCGTGGCACTGCAGATAGTACCCATGTCTGTAGATAACACACAAAAGCTTTGCCAGCACCAATGACAAGATAGGTCGCACATACACTTATAGCAGGCTGTATTTAGGATTCTTTAAGGCATGGTGGCTGTACAAATGAAAATATGGATACCAGATAATGACCCACAGACAGGCCAGCATAAATCACATGACACAAAATGCGGCCTGTAACTATGACATGTATGGCATGCAACACGCATGACAAGTAGCATATAAGGCATGACAAGTAATACCTTTGGCAGACAGCACCTATGACGCAGGTGAGGTGCATCAGGATAGCACTACATAACAGTTTCCATATATAGAAGACAGCATATAGGCCTGATAGCCAATATATAGGTCCCGCACTGAGGGCTGCATATGAGACAGAAGACTAGCATTCATGACATAAATCATATATGACAATTATGCCGGATTGCGCAAACAATACCATGGGCACACGATACCTCCTTTTCGCAGACAGTATACGCTACTGGTGTGCGAGCAGTGCTCACCGCAGCTCTGCCATGGGAGCTGCGTGAGGCCGGATGGTGTGAGTTTCCTGCCACTACGATCTGTCTTGGCTCTAAGTTTCCTCGCTCCTCTCCAGACTGCCTCTTTCTTCCCCCAGGGCCCGGTATCCCTGGCACTCACATCTGGCTGACCAGCTTCTGTCTGAAGGTCGTGCTGCGCCAGTCGGTTTCCTGGCTGTTCACATCCATCTTCCGCCCCCGCATTGCCTACAGCTCGCACAACCGTGTGCCCACTGCCGGAACTCACAGTGGACAAGGAGACAGAGGAGTGCGGAATGCTGGGAGGGAGCAAGAGTCAAGGAGACGCCTGGGGCATGCCGGGAAAATGAGTACTGTTGCCACTCAGCACGAGCTGGGTGACGTACTGTTGCTTGCCACTCAGCGCTAGCTGAATGACGTTCTTCACGCTGTCGTAAAAAAGCTACTGCAAAAATCCTCGCACCGCAAACCCCCATCTTAAATGTATACTGCTTCCTCTCAGACATTTAGGAATGCTCCTACTCTTTAACATGGCCACCGAAAGACATCGACCCCGCAACGTAACAGTTTACGTCATTTTATTTTGTATTATCCATTTCTTTATGCAATTGTATGCAGTGTGAAATTTGATCGAGGGGTGAGAGGACTTCGCAACGATAAAATAAACAAGCAATGCAATAGGACTCGCATTTACGCGACACCTATTGCATTGCAAATGGGAGTGCGGAAGGCACGAACAAAGGGGGGCGGCGGGCGAGAAGGCATGGACTGAGGGAGGCGGGGGCACGGGAAGAAAGTAGGGCTGTGCAACAGTCCAAGTAAAGGGGCCAGTAGCCACGGAAGGACACAAATGACGACATGGCCGTCATAAGGAGGGACTAACAAGCCTAAAACCAATCGGATGGCAGCATTTAAGACAAAAGCCAATGAAAAAGATGGGCGGAGTGTGGGCGGAGCTTACACGAAGCTGCCACGCTATACTGAATACTGCATGCCTCGCAAAGCGAGCAGCGCATGCGCTGCAGCGCTAGGCTCGACCTAAAAATGATTATATCGCACGTCTGCGGATAAGCATCATTTTTCACTTACGCGGTGGCAGAAATAGTTCACGCTGAATGGTTTTGCATCATTTTTCTTTGATGCGAGAGGTCTACTTTATATTCTTTAAAGTTTTGAGATGTGCACTTCATGTAAATATTGACATTGAATGCAGTTTTGTGTGTGATGGGTAGAGTTTACACTGTTTGCACATATCATATGTGTGTAATTAACTGAACATATGTGTCGGATCATGCGGTTCATGGAGCATACTATGCATAGTGCCCAAACACTGTGGTAGCACAATGAGGCCCCTTACCAAAGATGCTCTGTGTATTAATTTATTAATATTACCCATTGGCATTGTATCAGCTTCCCCCAGGGATGCCAGAGACTACCATTGCCATGGGGTCAGTGCAACCACATCTATGACTTCTCAGCCTACAGCAAAATAGTGCTGTGTCGCGCAATGGAGGTACCAGGCTGTAGTAAAAATGTAAAAGTGTGCCGCTATTGACTGTACACACCTGTAAGGCGATGTATGGATGGGGCCTATCAATTGTTTGCATAATTGCCATTCATATCCAATGGCCATACCTCACAGGACAGTGATAGTGTCATAATTTGTGACCACCATGATCCTTCTTCTTGGTGAATGTGGTATGGTAGGTCACCATGCATGCCTTGGTTTGTCCTCCAACGTATTGCTGACAGTAAGGCTATGTAAATTACTCCATAACTACACTATGCATCAAGAGAGTGTTGTTTGTGCATAGCAGTGAGTGTACACATGCAACACTGTGGCACTGGCAAAGTATGGGATGTAGATTTTGTCTGTGTAAATTGAGACAACTTATTAGATGTGACATGTGGTTAAGTTTAATAATGTAGTATATGTAAACTGTAGTTTTAGGAGTGTGTTCCCATACACATCCTATGTGGAACACTGCAAAGTCATCATACAAAGAGTGGCCTCTACTTTAGGCCACTAGTATGAGTCCTAAGACATGGCAAGCATCAGGAGAGACACACACACAGTCTTTGCCCACTATCTACTTTACGTTGGTAATTGTGGCTGGCAATGAAGGGCTAGCTGTTACAGGTAGTTGGTATGCACACAAATGCTTACACAGTGGCAGTGCTCTGACATTTTATCTACAGATAGATGTACAATGTGTAATCTTTCATCATTGTTCCATATGATGTTGGACAATCATGCTTCAGAAAATAAATTATTGATAATGTTGTGCCCCTGCCATATTGCTGCAACTGATGCTCCAAGTTGCTGAGGCTCCTTATTTTCCTCCTCCTCCTCATCACCCAGTATTTCATCACCCCAATCTCATCTGGTCATGGCACATTGGTCCTGACACATATTATGCAAAATGCTGAAGATCACAATTATTTTACAGACCATAGGTGGGGAGTAGAGCAATCTGCCCCGATACGTCAAGGCTCAGGAAGCATGATTCAAGTACTCCGAATGTCTGCTCAATGCTGGATCTGGTGTGGCATAGAACATGGTTGTTGGTCCACTGGGCTTCTGTTTGCGGGATCTTTACTGGAGTCATGACCCATGGCATCATAGTGTAACCTTGGTCTGCTGCAAAGAAAGGAGGTGTTGTATTAGTCAAGACTCATGATAAGGGTTAGACCAACATTCATTTCCATTCTGGTCTGTGTCCAGCTTGACTCATACACCTTGCAAACTGTCATGAACATGCTATGACATTACGTGGCATACAGGCAAATTGGAATTGTCAATGGCGTACACAGATCTACACATACAAGTGTGCTGTGCTCTGAGATTCACTTACTATTTGTCATTCAGCTGAGTGCCAATGCCATGCGGATGATAATTTGTCACAAATGAGGTTAGCCTATTTGCCATTGAGTAGGCACAAGTCTCACATTTATCTATTGTGTCTATGTTTGGCTACTATTTCAAATCCTGAACTGATACCTGTCTGATTTGACAATAAGTAAAAGTAGCTGGTGATATGTCACAGATATTTTGTATTGATGATTTTCGCAAACAATTTTCTATGTGTTAAACATTGATAAGGATAGTGGGTGCATATACATATGTGACATGGTAGTATACACATGGCAGTGTGTCGTGTAGCTCCTATAGTACCCCTGCAGGACCT
The DNA here is from genome assembly GCA_963921515.1 of Calotriton arnoldi. Classification (NCBI taxonomy): domain Eukaryota; kingdom Metazoa; phylum Chordata; class Amphibia; order Caudata; family Salamandridae; genus Calotriton; species Calotriton arnoldi. The sequence goes on from CAWUFW010001575.1 coordinate 1,318,794, forward strand.
GCGCGTTTGGATAACATATACTGCGGGCTTGGTGGCAGACTGACTCCGTGCACCCCACCGTATATGTTAGCCTAGTTTTGCATTAGCTAGCTCGAAGTGCCACTAGTGTCTCCTCTTATCGGGGAGAGATTAGTTTCTGGCAAGCTTAGAACATGACAACCCTGATTCCCTCAGAATCGTGGAAACAATGTACTACCTTTCGCTCAGTCACTCGTGCTCACTTATTCGGTTTGTCTCAGAGAGTTACACAGAATAAACAGTCGGGTGTTTCAATAAGCATTTATTGAACAGTTGTTATTCTAGTGTAAAATATATGTGCTGCGGTAACCAGCAGACAATAGCAGAGATATATTATCAGCAGTATGATAAAAGCAAAGGGATAGAACAGTTCTACCATATTGCGATAATCATGAGTACATACATGAATATAAAAGCATTATGCAAGTGCGCGTACTCCTACGATGCCTAACTAGATGTACCTGAGTGTACCTAGCATATGTGTGTAGGTCTAAAAGCTAAGAGCCAAGAATCCTCCTAGGATTTAGTCGAACCCCCATACCTGAATAGAGAGCGTGTGGGACCCCGTCCTGGTCTCGAGTTGGACACCCCTTCAGGGCTGTGTCAGACAACTGTCAGCTGGAGTGACTGCATGCAGGAGCCTCAGCGTCTCTGGTCAGTGTGTCAGCATGGAAATCTCGGTTCCCTCTGTCTTACAGGGGTAAGATGTGGTGTATTTATACCCTAAAGAGTCTCGGTCCTCAGTACGGTTTGTATTGGACATGAGGAAGACGTCAGGGGTGAACTTTATACATACATATTATGCCAGTGGTGTATTCTTAGAGAGCCATGCATAATTAATGAGTACAGTGTGGGCCTGTGTTTGGAAAAACCCTGCTGTATTCAGAACCACAGGATAGATAACGTTCAGCCCTCAGAGCTCATTGTGTACTAGCTGGGACCAATGTAGGTGAAAGATCATTCCTATATAAGGAATCATACTATAATAGGACATGTACAGTTGTGACCATAATTGGGCATATGCGGCCATGACCATAACTGGGCAAGTACGAATATGACCATATTAGGGTAAATATGAATACGTCCATTTTAGGGCATGTACGAACGGGTCTACATTAGGGCCTCTATGCGGGTTATAACAAGTGCACAAAGTCCACTATGTTGACAGTACACAAGTATTATTACATGTCTTGGGGACAGTGTAGGCTATATCTTCCACATGATTCAGTGTCCATGGTTGTGTGTCTGCACAAGCAGAAGCAATGCAGCATATCTCAATGATAGTCACAGCGTTTCCCTGAGAACTGTCTTGTTGGCTGTCATGGGGGATGTAGTTTGTGCCTGGGGGGCACCTTGCTGCACAGTCTGGCACCTTGGACGACTGCTTTAGTGGTTTCCGCACCAGAAATCATACATGTTGTGCACATTGCATATGCTGTGTGTTTATGATGTGTGATGTAATGTAGCGTAGTTTAGTTGATCCAGTGAGGTTCATATATTCCAATATTTATCTGTTTAATAGGTTTGGGATCGATCTTCATGCCTTCTGCCCATGGGATTGACATGTGACACATAGACTTGTGACAGGGATTGCCTTGCTTCAACAATGTGTTTGTAAGCCTCATTTAACTATATCTTACATATGTGAGGGTCTTTGACACAATTGATTGTGCACACAGGTCCTCATTTAGCATTTGTAGCCTCTGGGCATCAATGTATGTGAAAAGGCTGAACTAACCTGCATCCAAAATGAAGTGATGGAATGTGCCTTTCAGTTTACATACAGCACATCCATGATTTGACCACATTTGCAATATCACATGATAGTGACTAGTGCCAACACCCCCCTCCCCTTGCACCATGGTGCACTTGTCTCAGCTTAGTGTCCAGACATAATGTCATGCTTTAAGGGACACATGCCAGAACATATTTCTTACAATCTGTGCTACTCTGACACCTTCGGGTCTGGCTAGCGCTTTGCAAAACTCTTAAATAAATAAATATTCCCTCCTTCAATGCATCATGCGGAATGATGGACACATTGTAATTGGATATGAGAATGAGACATGTGATTATGTATCTTCTTGTCACCTCCTTTTGGCAGACACACTTCTTGCACACTGTCCCAGGGTCCCTGTACATAGAATGTGTGTAAACATGTGTGATCTTCATTGGTGTTCGATGAGAAAAGCCACTGCATGGCCCATGGTAGACCTCCTTAATGTAGGGTGAATGAGCGAGGCACTTTGTTGTGGCCTGCATAACTATGAGGCCTTGCAATGTCATGCAGACATACTTAGCATTGCCACATTGACATGATTTGGGTAGCTGCTCCACCACAGGATCATGAATGATGATACTCCATCAGCCCAGTTGACTTGTACAAGTGGGCCACAGTCGCTTAGGAGGTGTCGACATGTGTGACTTGTAGGATATGTGTTGTGCATATGCCATGCAGTTTGGAACAAGTATATCGGGCCACACCAGCAATGTATGCACTGTCTCATTCAAACCAAGACTGATATGCCAACGTTTTCCAATATGATTGAGTGCCTTGTGGTCTATCGTGTGCTTGAGATGTACTTACCAACAACCCGGTCAGTCCCATATGTCCCATTCTGGAAACACTCATTGATGAGGGAATGCAGAGGATGAATGAGTCATGTGCTCTGCCCAGATGCTTGGCAAGGATGTTTATGAAAAGGCCCAGATGTTCATGGAATGGGTGTGCTTCTTGTTGTGGGAGATATGCGATGTAGCCACAGGAAGCACAAGTTGCACATGTGTGCAGTCCATTGCCTCCAACACATGTGGGAATCCTGCAATGGCATAAAAGCCTTACTTCTTGTCCTGTTGTTGCTGTGCTGTGTTGGGGAAGTAGAGGTACTGGGGCATGAGGCTTATTATGGCATTCAGGATGGTGGGGAGGAATCTTGAGAAGGATGCCTGGGATACTCTTTCACTCTGGCTGTGGTGGGTTGAAAAATTCCAGACACCAGCATGTGTAGGACAGCCAGTAGGTTGGCCTGCAGAGGGATGTTGGTGCAGAGCTGCGATGTCTGCAGCCTTGGTGCAATCTGGTGGAGGAGGCGGACAATGGACTCCCTCCTGAGCCTGTAATGGTCAATGACCTCTTCCTCCCTGAGGTCGATGAGGGTTATCCGCTGGTGGTATGTCTGCTCCCTTCTTCTGCACTGCCTCTGAGGTGGTGGTGGTCTCCTTGGTGCTCCTAGCTGCAATAGCAGTAGATCCATGGCATAGTGGAACTTGCCAAATGGCTTTGGGTCTGTTTTGCATTTATACCAGTGTTCTAGCTTCATTTTTAAGACCAGCTTTTCCCTAGCAGTAAAAAATGGCCACTAATGGAATCTAGCAGCAGTTTTTGAAAAATTGCGTCATTTCAGAAACTTCTTGCACATATGGCAGCATCAGTTTTCTGAGTGCTTTTCCGAGGGAACGCCTACCTTGCATATCATGTTCACAAAATGCCTCGACCAAAACTGGCATTGTAAAAAATTGGCGCTAGCAGTGGAAAAGTGATGCTAGGGGCACTAGCGTCTCTTTGTGAATATGGCGCTAAAAAAAAACGTAGCAGCATCAAAAATGTGACGCTGTGGTGGTGTTTACTCCTTGCCCCTGGGTTTCTGGTTGGCAGAGGTATGCTTCCTGTCCAAGCAGGAACCACAGTCCTAGTCAGGGTAAGTCAGTAAACACCCTAAATTAATCTGTGCTCATCCTCTGGTAGCTTGGTACAGAGTAGTCAGGCTTAATTTAAGAGACAATGTGTAAAGTATTTGTGCAACACTTCAAACAGTACAAAAGTAAAAACACCATGCAAAAAGATACCAAACCTACTTAGACAAATAGAGCTTAATGTATTGAACAAAACAAGACCAAACTGACAGAACTCCAATAAAGCATAAAACGCACACCGGGGATATCTGGCCGCGCGGGTCAGATACAGGGACCAGCCTCGGCCCGTTGAAACAGTTTATTTGTTCACGGTTATGTCAAGGGAATTTCGTTGTGAGCGCTGCATCGCCAAATGCGATGCAGTGCGCGCTACGAAATTCGTTTTATTTATTTAAATGTTTACTTACCTGTATTCGGCCGTAATCCATGGTTTACTACCCCCCACCCTGACCCTCCCCCACCCCACGTCACCGCCCGGCCGGCACTTCTACCACGGACCGCTACTGCGTATAAGGTGTTACAAGGTAATCCCATTGTTAACCTATGAGAGAGATAGGCCTTGCAGTACTGAAAAACACATTTAAGAGTTTTCCCTACTAGGACATGTAAAAAGTAAAAGTACATGTCATACTTTTTATATACACTACACAATGCACTTGGGCTGTTCAGGGGCCTACTTAGGGGTGACATATGTATGTATATAGTCGACATGGCAGTTTAAAACTGCGCACAAAGGCTCTGCAGTGGCAGGCCTCAGACATGTTTAAAGGTTTAAAGAGCTACTTAAGTGGGTGGCACAATCAGTGCTGCAGGCCCACAGGGAAGACATGGCTTGGCAGTTCGGGCTGGACTGTTCCCATGAGGCACAGGGTCAGACTGATTTGCATATGGCCATGTCTGAACTGGGGTGGTGGAGTGAGCTAAAGAATGATGATGGATTAAACCCAGATCAGTTGACTGGGGGTGAGTGCTTGCAATGTTCAACACTCCGTCCATCACCCCCTTTGGTTTTGCTATGTTCGCCCTAAGTTGGCAGGGTATGCCCAGACGTGGGTCCCTTGCTCACTTTGCCACTGGATTCAAGCAAGCCTGGCTGATGACGGCTGAAATGCCAGAAACCGGTCCTAGGATGCTTGTTTCCGGTGCAGGGAAGACATGGCTTGGCAGTTCGGGCTGGACTGTTCCCATGAGGCACAGGGTCAGACTGATTTGCATATGGCCATGTCTGAACTGGGGTGGTGGAGTGAGCTAAAGAATGATGATGGATTAAACCCAGATCAGTTGACTGGGGGTGAGTGTTTAATTGGCTCAAACGTTCCGTCCATCATCCCCTTTTGTATCGCGCAGGCCCACAGGTAGCATTTAATTTTCAGCTCCTTTGCACATGTAGTGCACTTTACTAGGGACTATTAGTAAATTGAATGTGCCACTTGTGGATAAGGTTACCATGTTTAAAGCAAAGAGCACAGGCACTTTAGCACTGGTTAGCAGTGGTAAAGTGCCCAAAGTCCTAAACCCAGCAAAAACGAAGTCAGCAAAAACAAGAGGTCTGAAGGCTAAAGGTCAGGGGAACCACACCATGGGTGCCAGGTCTAAAACAGTCCTACTTCTGAATTATTATTTTTACCCTCTGCATTATCTGTATACTGCATTATTCCATTCTGTCTTCCCTTTAGTTTTACTTCTATTTTAGTTTTTGCCAAGTAGCACTTCTTGCCATATTTATTGAGACTGTTCCCAGATTTTGTAACTGTTCGAACTAAATTCACACTTCTTTCACCTCTGTCCGGCGTTCTAGCCGTCTCCTGCATCGCCCCTTGTGTTTGGAATTACCTGGCACTACACATAAGCACCTCCTCTGCACTTCTTGAATTCCGTAAGAAGCTGGACCCTTGAATTTTAGAGTAGTCCCACAAGACCCTCGATGTGGTTAGACACACACCTGCTCAGTGCCAGGACACCCTCCTGGGTGAGCTATTAATGTACTGATGTCCTGCCTCTAGCTTATCCTGGCTAACGCTGGACTCTGAAGGCCTCTTCAGCTGCTCCAGCCTTGCTTGGAAGTCATTTTCTGTTGAGGTATTGTTGTCCAGAGCTTGAGTGCCCTCAGTGCTGAGTGCACCTTGAGCACAAATGTTTACTTTTCTCCTTTTTCCCAAAATTATGCACCCTTCTGCGGAGCAAATGTCAGCACATCTGCTCCCACATCCTCAAAGGATGCCTACATTCCATGGATGTGATTTTGGGGAAGCCGAACGATTAACCCAACTGACTAATCTAAGTGCCGTCACACATTCTCACATACTAGCTATAACTGCAAAAATGAGAACATGCTTTTTTTGCTCTCTCCTCCATGTAATGATATGTCAGAATATTGTCTACAGAAATATTGCATGGTATCAATCTCGTTTTAAATATTATTCACAAAAATATTGTCATATTTTTGTAGATTTTTTTATGATGATCTCGATTAGAGCTATATTTTTGTAAATGATATGTAGAATAAAATGTTTATGCAGCCTATATTCTGACAGTGGTATTCCGCACCATACCTTCATGTAATCCAATAAATGAGATAAGGGGCAAATTCACCCAGACCACTTTTTCAGCACCCAGATTAACCCATAGGAATATGTATACGGTAGCCTTCATTGAATTTTCCTGCCTGTCTATTGGCGAGTACAGTTTAAAATTACTTCAAAAGTCCTGACTTTATAGGGGTATATCATAATAAAATGGATTTGGTGACTTGTATGTGTCAGCTTCCGAGCAGCCAGCCTGAAACTTGCCTACTGCCTTAATAATCCCCCATCCGTGACAAAGTTTCCTAGATAAAAATTCTCTGTCACTGAGAGAATTCTGTTTTAACTCCTACGTGTTATCTGTACACTGATAACTGTTGTCATGAGTAGACCTCAGTTCCTCGGGTATTGTAGCTATTTTGTAAGGTGCACCAATGTGCTACGGGTGGAGCTGCAGTGTATCCAAACCTTAAATAAATTATTTAGTAAATAAATATTCTTTAAGACAGGTATTCTTTTCAGACTATTAGTGGAGGCCAAAGAAGAAATGTGGTGTTCAGTTCAATAAGATTAATTCATCTTCCTATTATACATCTGTGTATAAATGAAAATCAAGCCTTTAGCAGCTGGACTGTCTGACATCTCTTTAGATGTTGTAGGTACAGACGTAGATTCCGACTCAGGGCCTACAGCACCTGAGGTAGCTGGTGTATAGAAATATTAAAGGACAAAGTTGACTTACTGGAACTCAGGGAGACTCCACAACTAACCAGAAAGGAGTACACTCAAGCTCTGCTGAGTTGGAATTTTTGGGCCGGTAAATAAGTCTCAATTACGAGTTTGTTCCACAGAATGGGGACTTACATGTAGATTTTGGTGCCCTTCTGCACTAGAATCCACATGCCTCAGTAATTATCAGGCATTTTTTTCCTCACAAGTTTTAGCAGGTTTTGACTTACTGACATTCATTTTGGGAAAACTGTAGGAGTCCAGTATTAGCCGATAACCTTTAGTTGCGATATGTGTGGTAACACAGGCTTCCTTACATATCATAATGAGCCTACCCACTCCTAATGAGGCCCTCAGGAATCACCCAAGTATGGACCTTGAAGGTCTTCAGAATTAATGCAAAATAATGTTTAATTAGAACAGGCACAAATGCCACATTCTTGATTTGTGGTAACAAGATTGGTTGGCCAGAGCTTTCTATTTTTTGAATAAATCAAGCAACATCAGCAGGGCTTGGACTTACTCATTCATAATATGCAAGATGAAATACTCCACTTCCAGTAGGCCTTTCCTTGTGCCAACATTGAAACAGTGAACATGCTAAAGCTGCACTGATCAGTGCTTCATTGCTCACTCCAACAAGGTACTATGTGTCAACTACCTATTTCATGTGTTCAAAAGTTCTTTCATCAAGGGAACTTCAATTAGCAAAACTTCTAAATGTAGCATAGTCAGCCCTGGCAGACTTTGCAAAAGTCACATCTGTGCTTCCCACCTACACTTCAGTTTTATATGACAATGACCATCACCAAGGCCTTTTTTTCCAAAGTCCTGAATTTATATTGTTCCTGCTTTTTGTAAGAAATTGACCACCTTAAATGATGGTCTTATATTTTACTAGAACATTAGATTGTTGAGCACTCCATTGTAGACAATGGAGTGCTCCGGGCTCCTACAGGCCTGCAGAAGCCCGCATAGCAACATTCTAATGTTTTTTTTTTCCATTCACAGCTGCTGCTGTGAACAAAGCGAGAGGCCTTTGGGGATTTAAATCCCCTCGGGCTCCGAGAGGCCTTTGTTTTATTTGTTAGAACATTATGCCCTCTAGTGGCAGAATGTTCCAATAGCCCTATAGCCCTCTGTGGCTGAGCTATACCGGCCATTAAAGTCCCGCTCTCTTGATAAAGGCCCTCACCTTCGGCTCAGGCCTTTAACGCTTGAGCGGGCCTTTAATAGCAGGTATAGCCAGCTACGGCGGGATATAAGGCTATAGTAGATTGCAGTACCTAATAGACATTTTTAGCCAATGGGCTACAAAAGATTCGTTCAGATGGAGTTTGACCAGACTGAGATGTGAATGAAGATGATGATGTTTTGTAGCAGCGCCTCAGCAAGATCTTCAATTAGATTTCCCACAACATTTGCCATGGCCAGTGAACAAGATTCAGTGTAATTTCAGAAAAGTTTAAACTCTTCTTCTGATACCTCCTAAAAATTTTACAGAGTAAGTTGGAGACCTTAGATGCTAGACTTAGGGCCTGATTTAGAACTCGACGGACGGGTTACTCCATCACAATGGTGACAGATATCCCGTCTGCCAAAATATAAATCCATAAAAATCCCATCGGATATAATGGGATTTGCATGACACAAGCCCCTAGTAAACTAGCAAAAAGAGCAGATAAGCAGTTCTTAAGTTTCTGATGTGTGGCTAGGTACTTATATGTGACATTTGAATGCAGTAGGCAACAAGCAATCACAATCAAACTCAGCAGCTCCATCCCCATGAGATCATCCCTCATAAAGTCAACAAACTTATGTCAGCTCATGTGCACTTGTGTACACTCGATTTTGCGAAACTCAATGAGTAGAGGCATCAGCATGACCAATACAATGCTTTCACCCAGCATTTCTGCACGCGATGATCAACAAATAATTCTGCAACTAGGCCCAGCTGTGGGAATGCTTGTGAGGTATGGAACACTGTTCATGGTCTTACACTTCATCTTTGACTTGCAATGTACTGCAGAAATATATTCCTTGTTTTTACCATCATCAATGTGAACACAAAATAGTGTGTAAGACCTCTAGTGCTAGTTCTGTATAGCAAGAATATATGACCACAACCCACGGTCCACTTGATTGATCAAAATTACCAGTCCAGAAGCAGAAGACTGCTATTATGATGTTGTGGCTATATTACGATGCATTCAGGCTACACTATACGCCGGACTCAAAAGAGAAGGAACATGATTTCTGTTCTGTAAGTTAGCTTGATGCACCTGAATGCTATTACCTAATGAGTGTGGTGGTTGAATTGTCCTGATCCTCCAAACTTCAGTCTCCATGTCTATTAGTTTTGTCTGCAGAGTAGCTCTAACATGTTTGGATTTAATTTACTGACTCAGTTTTTGATTTTTCACAGGCCAAAGAATTGAGTGTTATTGACTTAGGGAAGTAGCAACTCATATTTTTGAAACAAGTTATTTTTATTATGTGACAGGCAACTGCAGTAACTCTCAAGACTGTTCACCTGCATTTGCAGAGTTCTCAACCATAAACTAGTGGTAGGACTGAGGGTGTTCTTTTTCCACTCAGATACTACGTCATATGGTCGAGATTCTTGCTCATGTGGAATTGCAGAATGCTTACAAAGGCTAATGAAAGGAGGAAAATTGTACAATGGAGAGTATCCTGTCCTGACCCAGTGATAAGAATGGATTAGTTCTACCTCGATCATATGCATGGTTATGATGACACAAGCAGCTGACCATATTAAATTCACCACTAAGTTAGATGCAGATCTCCTGGTTTGCAGTGAGGGAAGGTGAAATATACACTGGAGAAGTGTCAGTGATGGACAAAACTCTGAATAGCTTATGGGGCAGGCTGCTGTTGTTGGGTGAGCAGTGATATAATAGACTTTAAATATGCATGCCAGTAGGTACAATCTCCACAGCCAGCTCCTGGGGAACAGACGACTCTTATTCTCTGTATTACTTAAGTGCTTTAAGGCGGTGAGCTGCAAATCATGTCAATGGCGCAGATCTGGTTGCTTCCCACATGTCTGATTTTCTTGACTATTCTAATCCTTGGTGTTTCTGCTTGTTGTTGAAATTAAGGCAGCGTCCAGTGGCTGTTCTCCCTAGTGTTGCAGTGATACGTCTTGAACATAAAAAAGTTTGAGATCAAAGGAGCCATGATTTCCAGTAAACATGCACATGCAGCACCACGTAATCAAATTTGAAGTCAGTGGGCATTGATTTCCAGTAAACATGCACATGCAACACTAAGTAATCTACTTTTGGGTCAATGGAGCAATGATTTGCACTCAACATGGACACATAGCACTAATTCAGTTCATCATAACACTTGCCTATGGCCATGTGCCATGCATTGAGAAGATCTATGTAGCATGAGTATATTGTTTCTATCACATCTGCCACTGGCACACTGACTGTCCACTTCTATGTGGTGTTTTAAGGACTGGCACATTTTGTATATGCCACATCTTTGCAAATGCTCTGCTGTGGTAGTACATCCAACTCAATGTGGGTCTTGTTAATGCACAGTGTTGATATCCCTTTCAGAGAGCCATGGGGCAAGCAAAGTTTACTGGGCCCAACCGTGGGGGTTGTGGCCTTATACTCCCATTGTCTAGCGAGCGTGACCTACTATAGGTCCTGAGTAACTGGGCCAATTATTAGCCCTATCAGCACTTGACTATCAGGGAGAGTGCAGGTTGAGCAGTCCAAATTTCTTTAAGGGAGAGGTAGTCATGAAGCATACACAGGCGCAGGACTCCAAGCACAAACAGTAGCTGCAATAAGCTGATTACCCAGTCAAATATTTGCTTTTATGAAAAAGTAGTATTTTACTATAGACACACAAAGCATCAAAGCAAGACACTAAATAATACCCACAGTATTTTAAGGTCAGCACTCTAACATCACCCTGGTTGCTTTCCCAGAGTCCCTCTGTCCCTTCTAATCAGGCAGGTTATTCCCCAATAATTGAGGAGACTTTCAGTTGTTGAGCATGGTAGTCCCCAAGGGACAACGTCTAAGTTTCTCCTTAAGAGTCAACTTTAGCAGTGCTAACTGCTAATTCCATGCATATCCACGGCAGGACAGATGGCCTTAAACAGACTTACCCAACCAAGGGCACTTCGCTGGCACACGGGGGATGGACCTCGTGTCACAGTGGCTCCCTCCTGGTAAACAGGGGTCACCAACTTCACAACAATGGGTTGGCAGCTCATGCTCTTGCGGTGGTCTGAGCTGGACTGGGTGTTTCACACTTGTGTCACCTGGATCCACTCAGCAGGATCTACACTGGGCCTTGCTCCCTCCAGGTGCTCTTCTCCTCCTCACAGGATCTGCTGGTATTGGCAGGCAGGCCAATGACTGGTGCTCCAGGTTCATGACAACTGGTCTTGACTTCCTGAGGGATGGCACTCACCCAGCAGGGAAATTAGCGGACTTTGGTCCCTAGTCCGGGTTGCATCAGCTAGAAACTTCGTGATTTGCTATTGAACAACTTGTGGGACTCATACTTCCAACTCTATAGTCCAAATCTTGAAACAAATGTGATTTTAATGTTTGGTATCATGTGCTGCCTGTCACTTTACACAGTCACCATGTAGGCCAAGGGCAGTGGAAATTTACACAAGTGTGCCTGTAGAGACCACTCCAGTGACACAGATAAAAAAAGGCCTATTCACACTACTGACTCTTACTGAACACACAACGGGTATGCTACCAACACTGCACTCAAGTCACTTAGTTCCTGACAAGGGCAATAGCCCTCTTCCACTATGAGGGTAGTGCTTGGTGTACCCACCCACCCCACTGGCCTAACAAGACTGCATTACCATGAGATAAACGTAGGTCATGGCGCACATACATAAACAGTGTTTGCACATGACCATAAATCAGTACAAGGGATTCAGATATCCATGCAGCTAGGGCATGACTGTCCATCACCCTGTAGAGCACTTTCCATGATGTCATCAATGATGTCATTTGAGATGTCATCAGTGATGTCATCAATGATGTCATTTAACATCATGAGCAGTTTAATACATCATAAGCAGTGCATGGTGGGGGCTTTGGTCATAGTTAGTCCACTGAACTATAACTTGTGAATGTCAGTGTTTTTTGGATTGAAAACATACATTTTTAACCCATTTTGACACCTGCCTATAACATCACTTTTTCATTTGGTTTTTCAGTGAATTTTCATTGTTTTTAATGAAAAGGAAGATCATCTCACCATACCTAACTATAATGCCTCTTTACCTTTTGGATTTTTTTCCGTGAAGTTTTGGGTTTTCTGATCATATTCAGCCAGTAACCCGCCTGTGCAGGGTCTTCGGCCATGCGCAGTGGGGGGTTGGCCTAGGCCCACCCCCGTGGTTGGCCAAGCCACAGCAACCAGCCTTCTGAGGTCAGCTTGCTGCCCCTGTCCCTCTTCTGCCTGATCTCCACTCTCTCTCTGTGTTTCCCTGTCGCCTCCCTCCTGCCCTCCGTGGTAAGCTTTTTGCACCGCCCATGCCAGCCTACCCTGATTAGTCAGCTTGCTGCCCCAAAACCTGCACCCTTTCTATCAGCCCACCATTCTCTGTCTGGGTGTCTCTGCCCCTCATGCCCGCCCTTCATGGTCAGCTGCTGCCCCTGCCGGCCTGCAATCTGTGGTCAGCTTGCTTCCTCAACCCCCTGCCTGATGTGCTATGTTCTCTGTGTACATGCTCCTGCCTCCCCCTTCTGCCCTCCACAGTCTGATGTGCTGCCCCTGCCCATGCTAGCCTGCCCTCCATGCTCAGCTTGCTACCCCTGTGGCCTCCTCCTATTCTACATTCTGCGTGGTGTGGCCCCCTCCTTCCTGGCCACCATGGTCCATTGTGCTTCCTATTCCGACTTGCTGCCCTGCCTCACTTCCTCTGGCCCTCTATTCTCTGTCTGCATGCCCTTGCCCCTGCCATTTCCTGCCTGCTTTCCATAGTCATCTTGCTGAACCTGGCCATGCTGACTTCCCCATCATGATCCTCTTGCTGCCCTCACCCTCCGTTGTCCATGTGAGTGCCTGTTTCCCTTTCTGCCTTCCCTGCGTTCTCTGTTGTGTTGCCCATGCCCGCCTGCCATGAAAGGTCAGCTTGGTGCCCCTGCTGACTCCCTCCTGCTCTCTGTGGTCAGCTTGCTGCCAATGCCGGCCTGCCCTCCAGGGTCAGCTTGTTGCCCAACCCCAATCTCTCATGCCCTTTGTTCTTCCAGCGCATGACTCTGCTCCCTCGCTTTTTCCCTTCATGGTCCATTGTGCTGCCCCTGCTGTCCTGCCTTCTTTGGTCAGCTTGCTGGCCCAGTGCTATCTACTATCCCTTTCCATCTGTTCTCAATGAGGATGCCCCTACCCCCTACCTCCTGCCCTCTGTGGTCTATTCTGCTGCCCCTGCTTATGCTAGTCTCCCCTCCATAGTCAGCATGTCGCCCTTGCCCACCTCTCGCCTGCCATCTATTGACCTTCTATAATCCCCTGCCCCCTGCCACCTGCCCTCTGTGGTCCTCTCCACTTGCCCTCCATTCTCTGTGTGCATGCCTCTGCCCCCTCCCTCCTGCCCTCCATAGTCAGCTTGCTGCCCTGGGCCCCCTCCTCATGCCTTCTGCGGTCCATTGTGCTGCCTTTGCCACCTGCCTGCATCCATTTCGGCTTTCTATGACAAAAAGAATCCCATAATTTTATTCATTTCTAACACTGATCTACAGTACTATGGTACTCATTGGGTCCATTCTTCAACTTGGCAATTGATGCTGTGACATGATGGTGCTTCTACAGACCTTAATACTGTGTGAAGTTGTTGCACCATGTTCCTGCAATGGGTGTAGTATTGTGAAGTCACCTGCAACTTCTTTTTCATCTTCCTAAGGGAATATGCCTTTTTGGTAGTGTAGCATGTGTACATGGCAGCATTAGTACATGTTGTATGGCTAGAGATGAAATATTACACATGATGTAAGCTGTTGTGACTCTGGGAGTATGCAAATCTTGTGAAGTTCCTTTAGCACTTTCTCTGTGTCCATATATGCAAATTGGGTATGTTACTTCAGCCTCTGCATCTGTGTTTCACAGTGTACATACAGGCAACAATATGTCAGAAGGATGTTGGTGATGTGTATGACCAGACAGGGAATCCATGTACACACTGGCATGATATAGCAGTCACTGAGGATCAGAGCATTGCAGCTACACTTGTCAGTGACATTATTCTTATAATGAGCTAGTCTCATACACAAGATGGGATCTGTTGTACGTGACAATGTTTGATGAGTGGTGTAACCCAGACCTACAACTGGCTGGAATATGGAAATACAAGGTTTGTATATTGTGATGTGCCCAACAACACTTCCCACCATTGTTCCCTGTCTTACTTCCAATCTGTAAAAATATGAAATATTGTGTTACAACTAGTTGCCTTGTTACATACAAGTACTCACATGCTTCAAGTAGATGTATACAGCATGAATCATGGATGAGCAGCTGTGGAGACACATCCGACTATGTAGTGCTTGGTGGATTGGAGAGTTGGGTGACTGTTGTATATGACTAACACTTTGATGCGTAGGAGCATTCAAGGTTTTACAGTAGTTTAGAGTTTCACTTAGGGGCCGATTCCGATCTCGGCCGGTAGTGCTCCGAATCGGATTCGGCTTTACCGGATCCGATTCGGAGCCCTGTTTCCCGACCGAACCGTACGCGGGTCCGGCCGAGCGAGTACGATGCGAAATCGCCGACCGACTCGTCCGGGCGTCCCGACCGCTCCGACCGACTCGCTCCCGGCTCGAACCGCTCCGACCGACTCGCTCGGACTCGACTCGCACCGCGCAATGGAGACGTTTCCCGGCCGGGTAAGTACGATGCGGGCCGCGAGCAGTCCGACCGAGCCGCGCACTCCGGCTCGAAAGAGCTGTCGGAGCCGTACTTTGGGGGTCCGTGTCGGACCCCCCTGTACGCGTAGCCGTGCGAGTCGCACACAGGGGGGACCCATGGGTCCCCCCTACCTGTGCGTGTACGGCGCGAATCGCTTCGCCGCGTACCCGCTGTAGGGGGCGCCCTTGTCCGACTCGCACCCATTGAGTCAATGGGAGCCCGCGTACGCGTTGTACGACCGGCTCCCATTGACTTCAATGGGAGTCCGACCGACTCGAGTCCGATAACATACGGACGCATCGTACTCGTTCGGTCGGACTGCACGGGTCCGATTCGGTCGGAAATCTCTCCGGGTCCGGCTCGGTCGGAGAAATTTCCAGCCCGAATCGGAATCGACCCCATAGTGTTTTCTGATTTGTGATGTCAGTGATGTTTAATGTGAATCAGAGAGCTTTTGACTTTGTATTTTGTGACATTTGAATCATTTACACTAATGTTTTTTCCATAAAAATATGTGTGAACGGTCATTATTTAGGGACAGGCTATTGTCATACTGTCTATTGATTGTGATTATCAGACATACATGATATGTAGGATACAAAAGGTTAGTTCTGCCCTTGCATGGGGACAGTGTGCTCAATAAGTTGGCCCACTGAAAATTTCTCTGTGTTGCAAAACACATTAGGTAATGGAGGCTTTGAGCTCCCACAGCATTGTTTCCCTGATGTAGGTATGTTGGGTGGCACTTAGTTGCCTGCGCCTTGAACTATGACAAACACTACATTTGCTTATCACCCCAAAGAGCTGTTTCCAATGGTTGACATGTTTGACATTATTCTTTTGGATTGACTGGTTTGTGTATATACTTTGATGGGATATTGACAGTTCATCAATGTAGTGGTCCACTTGCTTTTCCAGTCAATGTATGTGAGCCATTTGTGCATATTAACAACTACAGTGGGGTAGGGCAAGAAGGCTAATACTGCGTTCCATCACTCTAGAAGCACAAGGCTGTGCCGTAGTTAAGACATTACAGCATAGTACTGCTTTTCTCTAAGGACGTGTGTAATATGTAGCTGCATTGTGCAAATGCAGGCACACTTGCACCATAGTTGTGGCAATAGTGCCTTGGAAATTTGGCCCATTGTGTCATTCACACATGCTCTGTCATCTTGCTGCCTATCAAGGACCCAGACTCTGCAGACCCCATTTTTCGGAATGCCCTCTGTATTTGTTGTACTGGCTACACTGCTTAGGCATTGTTGACACCGCTCCAGTTTGATGGTCACAGACAACACACACTAGGCAAATGTGCGAAGTAGAAATTGACACACTGGACCAGTTCTTTTGACAACAACCCCAAATTTGTGTACATAGCCAGGGGATGTCCAGACAGAGTCCTTGTGGGGAATATGTCATGAGACACATAGAGGAATCAGGAATCTTCAGTCAGGAGGATGATTGCAGTGTCATTGAGGATCAATGGCTACATTGACAGTCCATAAAATGTCCAAGGTGAATGTAGCATAGTCAATATAAGGACAGTGATTGTTGATGTTCCCAGCCAGCAAATGGCTAAGCAGAAACTGGCCGTTTGACACAGATGAATGCTACCACTGGCTTCTCATTATGAAAGATGTGCTATCCACATCTTCCTCCTCTGATGTGTGTGGTGTCTCCTGTGAGGGTGTTGTTGGATTAGCGGCAGCCCAGTAAGACACAGACACATCAGGGGCAGAAGATGCGCATGCTGTAGGTGCAGCAGCATTCATCTGTGCCAACAGATGAGGCATCACTACAGCGAGGATAAGCTGCAGGGCTTGCAGGACCCCAGCAATGCCACCGTGGTAGGCAGTCAAGTGGGAATCCTGCTTCCGCTTCTTGGTCTCCAAGATCTTCCTAATTGCCCCCAACTCTTTGGCCACACCCCTGTTAGCTACTTTGGCAGGCACATTTTTGTTGCCTCTGCGTGATGACACCAGCAATGTCAGCCAGGTATTGCTGGAGGCCACGGAGCGGACTGTAAGTACCTCTGATGGCAGCTGAGTTGTCCCTATTGGGACTGAGGCATGCACTGCTCCCCTCGAGTTTGGCTGCCAGGGTTTCCAGCCCCACCCGTACCTGCTCTGCCATCTCATGCTGGACTCCTACCTCACTGCATTGAAATTGTATCTGTGGGTCCTCAGAGTCCAGGTTTGTGGCTGCGGTGGTAGGTGGTGCCTGCTGGATGTTTGGTGGGGCATGTGGCAATACCACGATGCTGCTGGATCTCCCCGGGCCCGGAGATGGCCTGCCTGATGGAGTCGAGCAGCTCTTGGAGGGTGTCATGGTCAATGGTTGTGAGTTCTTCATCAACATCGTCATCATCGTTGATGAGTGGGACAGGCTGCTGACCAGGAGGTGAGGTTTCATCTTCTGCATTGTAAAGGGCAGATACTATTGTATGTGTCTGTTAAATGTTGACATGTATTTTTGCATTTGACAATCAGAGTGCATGACAATTTTCATTCTCCCGTATTACATGGTACACTTGTTACACGCAGCTTTGTATGTCAATTTACAATGTCCATGAATGTTAAATTTTAGTTGTTCATGATTTGGACATTTGCCCTGTATGCCTACAGTGAGGAACATATTTACAAGCCCCTACTGCCACTGGTACGTCATCTATTCAGACCTTCCTGTGGTGCTGGGTGCTTCACCTTATTTACAATGCAGTGTTAAGCTACTGCATGTGGCTTTATGAGGCATTGTAGATAAGGCCCCCTTACATACTACACATTGCATGAAAGTGTTGGTCACTGGGTTTTGAGGTGGACATTCCACTGCACCCCCCATTGATCTTGCCACTGCCACCTATTTACAATTGTGGCATAAGGAAAAGGCCGCTCATGCACTTGAGACCAGGGATACAGTCATTTTCATGTGAAAAAGACAAGGAGATGTGCTTTGATTCTCCTAATTTTAAAAGTATCTACGCGTTTTAAGGTGTTCAGCACACAAAGAAACAGGTAAATTCCATGAATGGATGTTTATGTGCAGGGAGGAACACCTTCCTGTTCATTAACAATCATTTTGGTGAAAGGGTACCTGTGTTGATGCAAGGTAGCTTCGATACCCACAGGCACAATTGTAAACACAGGGGTGCAGCTTAAATTTGTAAATCTACAGAACCAAGACATTTCGTTATGTTGAAGCATGATGTTAGCAATCTGAGCTTAAACACATACTTTGCCTTTCTGTGGTTAAACTACTACAAAGTGGCTACATCCTAACCTATTTTTCTAATGGGAATCACTGACATCCTTTGTATTGCATTGTTTTTAGTGTAGGTGTTAAGCAGGATGTGAGGCAGCTTAGGTATGCGTCCAGTGATCTCTCTGTGTGTTGAAGACTGAGGTCAGGACAAACAACTGACTGCCACACAGTTTTGTAACCATGTTGAAGAGTGTTTTCTCATGTGCCTACTACTCTTGCTTCATTTGTAGCTTGCTACAACAGAAAGATGTTGCAGTCTGATAGAAGGTTACGTGTCATGCAGCACACCAGAGGATGCCTTTCTTGGGTTGATGGTGTGATTTCACAACATATACTCCTTAGACCAGATTTTGAATTGACATGGTGCAGCAACAGCTTAAACTGTGCAAGCCAGCATGTGTCTACATACACAGGACTGGGCCAGAGTAAAGATGTGGGTGTCCTCCCCTTATGTTTTCCACAGCAGTGACAATGATGACAAAATGCAAGCAGGAGGACTGAGGACTTTTGAGGCAGACTTCAAGGATGGGTGCATTGTTGCACAGCAGACCTTTGTTGAACATCACAGGGGTGAGCACATGGATGATACATTCTGTAGTGTACATGATCCTTCCATGCATTTGTTACAGGAAGAATGTTTACAGAAATCAATAGCTATGCATTTTCTCCTTGTCACTGTGGACTTTACCTAAGGCCCATGTTCCACGCATGTATATGTGTGTCATTGACCACAATACCCAGGACCATGAGTAGAATGTCATACTGCCAACGGAACATCACATTAAGCAACTTTTATGTGGATAAATGCATTTTGAGGAAAAATAGCAAGGCAGCGTGTAGCCAAATAACGGTCATTATTGCAACATTGAAAATGAGGACCCTTCTCACCCTTCACTTACCATAAAAGGAATGGTTAATATGGGTTTCAATGAACATTGCATCCACAACAGGCATGTTGACATTTTAATGAACCCATTCCTACAGTGCTGGGGCAGAACACAATACTTAAAACTGCGGAACACTTGGGCAAATTTTGAATGCACCTTGCACTTTCAGTATGTCATTTGTAATCGTTATTTGTGAGTTTTCATATAAACAACAAGGGTAAGTCAACTTCAATAAGTTATATCCAACATTTTTTGATGTTATGTGTGCTTCATTCAGCTGCACACATAGAACCAGCAATTAAGCAATTACTATTACTTCTGGAATATTTAGAATTCCTGTGGTTACAGGAACATCACAATTTTTTACTTTACTGTGGCAAAACGTGCTTTGCCATATTTACTAGGCAGTGTTGACCCACTTCATGTGGCTTTGCACTGCCTTGTGAATGAGGCACATTTTCACGCTATACTTAGTGTGAGCGGGGTAGGCAATGGGTGTTGCAGTGGACCTTCCAACAAATCAGCCAATGATTTTGATACTGCCCCATATAATCAAGGATGGGGAAAAAATGTGTGGCTAGGCCAACAATAGGAGCAGTAATAACAGGGGAATTGACATTGCGCAACAATGCAAAATGCTAGACTAGGCCTCATTTTTGATGTTTGCATGTGTGCTGCATTGTGCTGCGCACATTGAGGTAGCTAAACAGCATGCATAATTATTTATGTGCAGGTAGGTGTCCTTTCCTGCACACAAATCAAACATTCACCACAATGCAGGCTACATTCCACCGGGCAGGGGGCTCCTCCTGTATTGATTTTATTCTGTTCCCTATGGCCTCACGTAGAAATGTTAAGAACTTTGAAGTCATACAGTCTGCATCCAGTGATCACTCCTTTCTGTACTTCACGTTTAGCTGCAACCTACTCAAGAAACCAGACTCCAACTGCATATCTAAACTAACACTAGCCAGGAAAAATGGGTACACTTTAAAATGGGTGAACATTGATCCCGCAAAGCTATTACCGAGAATAGTGTCCACCTCATGTAAGGAGATTTCCTTATGTCTAAACTTATCCTCCACAGCTAACCAAACTATGGAAGCTTTTAACACAATTTTAACTTCGATAAAGGGACACCTTACTTGTCAAACTTCCCCAAAAAAACCTTTAAAACAAAAATGGTTTGGGAAAAAGTGCTCACAGGCACTAGCGGATTTACATAAAGCACTTACATCGCAATCTAGAGATCAAACCCTTATTAGATCACTTCGGTCTGCTTATAAATCCGCAAGGCAGGAAAGGAAAAGGCAGTTCACCAAGGAAGCCTGGGAAAACCTGAGAGCAGCATCTATAGCCAAGGACAGCAAATCTTTCTGGAAAATAATTAATAGTCCCCTTTTCCAGGAGGAGAGCAGGCCTTCATTGGACCTCCACATTGACGAGGCCACGTGGATAAATCATTTCCCAAAAATATTTCAGGAACAATCACCCAATACCCCAGAGTTATCAGAGCAATACTTGAGGGCCCCACTAGCACTGGAGTTCTCCATAGGCGAAGTAGATCTTGCATTAAATCAATCTCCGGCATTGTAGGCACCCGGGCCAGATGGGGTCCCACAAGATGGGCCTGATTCACAGAACTAACTTTTTGGTATTCACAGAATACACTTACTCATTTTGGTATTCACAGAATGAACTTACTCATTTCGGTATTCACAGAAGTTAGTAGTCCTAACTTTAGGACTCCTAAATGCCTTCTGTGAATACCGAAAGTCTTAAAGTTAGGATTTTTCTCAGTTTAGGAGTAGTAAAGTTAGGACTCCTAACTTTACTACTCCTAAACTGAGAAAAATCCTAACTTTAAGACTTTCGGTATTCACAGAAGGCGTTTAGGAGTCCTAAAGTTAGGAGTCCTAACTTTACTACTCCTAAACTGAGAAAAATCCTAACTTTAAGACTTTCGGTATTCACAGAAGGCATTTAGGAGTCCTAAAGTTAGGAGTCCTAACTTTACTACTCCTAAACTGAGAGAAATCCTAACTTTAAGACTTCCGGTATTCACAGAAGGCATTTAGGAGTCCTAAAGTTAGGACTACTAACTTCTGTGAATACCGAAATTAGTAAGTTCATTCTGTGAATAGCAAAATGAGTAAGTGTATTCTGTGAATACCAAAAAGTACTAACTTTACGTTTTTGACGTAAGTTAGTTCTGTGAATCAGGCCCGATGTGTTTATAATTAATAAACCCCTCTGGGTGCCTATCCTTACAACTGCATTTAACGCCATAGCGATAGTTGGCCCTCCGCCGTCCTGGAGACAGTCCGTCATAGTTCCAATTTATAAGGAGGGGAGTGGTGCAGACCCGGCTAACTATTGCCCGATTTCTTTGCTGGACAGTACAGCAAAGCTAATGGGCAGACTGATGCTGAACAGGTTGGAGGAGTGGGCAGAGGAGAACAAAATCCTCGCTGAAGCCCAGTATGGCTTCAGGAAGGGGAGAGGCACAATAGACCAGTGCCTCAACCTCGCCCTAATTGCTGCAAAATATTCTGTTGCCAAACAGGGGCAGCTATTTGTAGCATTTATGGATTTGTCCACGGCCTTTGACTGCATGAGCCACAATAAATTGTGGTCTATCATGGAGTCTCTGGCCGTGGACCCACCCATAACCTCATTCATCAGAGACCTGTACAGACACGCAGAGGCAGTAGTCCGTTACGGGGAAAAAGGGGAGTGTACAAAACCTTTTAGGATTGATAAAGGAGTAAGACAGGGTTGTGTTCTTGCCCCCTTTCTCTTCTCCCTTTACACAAATAAACTCTCCGAAGCCCTGATTGAAAAATGCAAGGACGTCCCAGTGGTAGGCTCACATCCCCTACCTGTTATGCTTTATGCTGATGACGCCGTCCTTCTAGCCAGAACAACAATGGCCTTACAGCTTTTGATCGAGACATATTCCACCCATATGGCAGTCCTAGGCCTACACGTTAATAAAACAAAAACTTATGTGATGGCCATGGGCAGGGCCAAGAAGCAGAAAGTAATGGGCTTTCACATTAATGGCAGAAGACTGGACAGAGTGGGCAATTTTATGTATCTGGGAATTTGTTTTGACAATAAATTAAAATGGTCCACTATGGTGAGGAACAGGGCGCTCCTGATGTCCAAAAGTATAGCTGGCATCTGGAAGTTCGCTGCAAAAATAGAGAATAAACCAGTAAAAGAAATGTTAGAAATTTATCATGCAAAAACAAGATCCATAGCGTCATATGGTGCAGCCATTTGGGGAATTGCAGACATTAACTCCATTCATGCAATAGAAGATACATTTCTAAAGAGACTATTAGCCACCCCTACATCGTGCCCAAGTTTTTTAATTCACAAAGAACTAGACTTCCCGTTCATTTCTGATTCCCTGAAAATTGCTCCCCTTTTAGCCTGGCTTTCAATTTGGAAAAGGGATTCGGTCCCCCTGAACCATTTAGTACTAAGGGACACTCTAAACTTGAACCATGCTTCTTCGATTAGCTGGTTATCTTACGTGAAACAGTCCCTCACAGATCTAGGTCTGGAGCATTTATTCAACTCACTGTCTGAGTGCATATCCTTTTCTAAATCACGCCTAAAAGAGCTCTTTTATAACAAATGCAACGCACATAGGTGGCACGAAAATCTAAATAAAATCACAGTGACCACATACTTTGCATCACCTGCTACAAGTAGTGGTCATTTATCCTATATTTCATTTGTTACTAATATCAGCCACCGCTTTGTATTGACTAGATTTAGATTGAATTATATCCCATGAATGGCCGCCTATCCGGCTCAAGTATTTTTGATAAATCAGTTATCTTTCTGCCCTTGTGATGGCATTTCCCCTCAATCTATTTCACATCTCTTATTCTTTTGTTCATTTTACACAGTAGAGCGCAAAACATTCATTATTCTGTTGTTGAAAAAATTCTGTATTTCGCACAAACAAGCCCTCGAAACTTTCCGATTATTGGAAACTCCGCTCGTATGCTTTATGCTTGCCAACTTCCTGCTCGCTGTTCTTAAAATCAGAAAAATGCACTTTAATCCACATGGGTTACACTTTTAGAACTTGCACTACTATTCTTTAGCGGGGCAGCCGTTTTATGTATACGGTTTTATGACTTTTTAAATTAATTCTATAGCTGTTTTATGAATCTAATTTCATCTTTTTTAACAGTTTCCAAAGTTTAATTGTTGTTTTATATGATGTATTCTAACAATTCGACGATTTTATGTACTTTTTATGCATTTATTTGAATGTGAAATAAAGATGTGATGATGAATCACCATCCCAAAAAGGAATGGTTAATATGGGTTTCAATGAACATTGCATCCACAACAGGCATGTTGACATTTTAATGAACCCATTCCTACAGTGCTGGGGCAGAACACAATACTTAACACTGCGGAACACTTGAGCAAATTTTGAATGCACCTTGCACTTTCAGTATGTCGTTTGTAATAATTATTTGTGAGTTTTCATATAAACAACAAGGGTAAGTCAACTTCAAAAAGTTATATCCAACATTTTTTGATGTTGTTATGTGCACTGCATTCAGCTGCACACATCGAACCAGCAATTAAGCAATTACTATTACTTCTGGAATATTTAGAATTCCTGTGGTTACAGGAACATCACAATTTTTTACTTTACTGTGGCAAAACGTGCTTTGCCATATTTACTAGGCAGTGTTGACCCACTTCATGTGACTTTGCACTGCCTTGTGAATGAGGCACACTTTCACGCTATACTTAGTGTGAGAGGGGTAGGCAATGGGTGTTGCAGTGGAGCTTCCAAGAAATCAGCCAATGATTTTGATACTGCCCCGTATAATCAAGGATGGGGAAAGAATGTGTGGCTAGGCCAACAATAGGAGCAGTAATAACAGGGGAATTGACATTGTGCAATAATGCAAAATGCTAGACTAGGCCTCATTTTTGATGTTTGCATGTGTGCTGCATTGTGCTGCTCATGTTGAGGTAGCTAAACAGCATGCATAATTATTTATGTGCAGGTAGGTGTCCCTTCCTGCACACAAATCAAACATTCACCACAATGCAGGCACACTTGCACAATGGTGCAAGAGTGCCTGCGTTGGCGCTAGACAGCTTAATTAAGCTCCAGTGCTGGGTGATTACACAGGACTGAGCATATTGTTGTACATACGGTGCAGCCCTGCGTTTCAAAAGTGGCGGAGCGCTGCGTTGGGCCAAAAAGACGCATGTCTGCTCAGTTGTCATTATATGTATGCATGTGTGCTCAATTACCAGGCCCTTACACTACCGTTATGTGACTTTTAATGTATTTGTAAATGACACCAACATCTCAAGGGACATTTGAATGTACCCCAGAATACATATGTAGCTAGCATTTGATCTGCACACAGTGTGGGTGGGCACTGAGACATAGGTAGATGGACGGAAACATTACTCATCCCCCCATATCCCTGGCTGTTACTTACCCTGTTGCTGGTGTAGTTGGTCATAGTCAGCACTATCCTGTCCCTCTACTCTAACCACCGACTCCTCACTGATAACTGTGGACACCTGTTCCTCCAAGGCATCAAGCTCTTCCTGTGGCGCTGGACTCCCACCCACGGGCTGCAGTGGTGCATGTCGATTGCTGACCAGTTTCTGCTTATTCTTGTGCTTGGCATCATGCCAGCGCTTTTTGCAGTCGGTCACTGTCCTCTTGACTTCTGCTACAGAGTTCACCTTGCTGACAATGGACTGCCAAATGGCATTTTTGGTCCCCAATGACACCTTGAATCTGACGAAGAGCTAGTGTTGATGCTCCGTCACCTCCACAATCAGGATCTCATTTTCCTTCTGACTGAATCTGGTTTTCCTATTCCTCTTCCCCTGGGACTCTGGCTGGTCAACCTTGCTGTTAGGGGGTTTAGGGGTGTTGTTGTCTGGTGCTGAACTGGGTCCATGCTTCTCCATTCTGTATTCAGGGATTTTTTTTTTGGCTTGCGTCAAATTTGTGTTGTTTTTTCCCCTCTAGACGCCAACAAATTAATGTCCAACTGACTAACGTGAGTTTTCTTGCCGCTCATTGGCCAGCCGTCACTTTTTTCACACTAACATCAAGATTTTTATTGACGTGACACTAGAGTTAGCGGCAATGTTCACCAACACGAGCTGATCCTAACGCCATGTAACGACATATTGTAAATACGTCACAAGCATGGCGTTGGATTTGGGCGATAGACAGCAGTAAAAAATTGCCACTCAGCAACGTTAAAACTGCTTAGCGGCAATTCTTGTAAATACACCCCTGAGTACTGTAAACAGTGTTTTCACTATGAGGAGAGCTTACTGTATACCACACTATTTGCAAAAGGTGAAATTTCCATTAGACACATACCACAGAGTATTAAAAAGTATTTACTAAGAATAGAGTGCACTCTATGCAACAGTTGTCAAATGACACTTTTTGGAAAAAATAACCAAGATCTGAAGGTCCTAAAAATCCTACTATTTCACTCCTTTATACTGTCATGAAAACGTCACAGATAGCCCATCTTCTCAAGTAAAACAAGCACCTGTATATAGGTTAGTACCTGGTGCACACAGTCTTCTATGTTATGTAGAAAATGTCTTGCAGACAAGATTATGCCTAATAACTCAAGGCGGCTTACAAAAGTTAGTATCTACTATGTAGAATCTTACTCCTGTTGAAAACTTTTCCTGCAATACCAAAAAACGTGTGTGGAGCGTAATGACCACAAGTCGTCAACTATCAACTGCACACAGTTACAAAGATTACAAACAATACAAAGATTTATAATGTGTTCAATACCTCTACACGCCTATGGTACATTAGGAGCAGATGTGTTTTGTAAACGCTTATGCCCATTAGTTGGACCCATCCAATACAAAATTAGGTAGACATGTAATATGGTAATTAACCGTCACTATGTAAACTATAAAACAAACTAGCACACTAATTGGATGATGTCATCAGTGATGTCATCAGTGATGTCATCAAAGATATCATTTGGTATGTCATCAGTGAGGTCATAGAACATGGCATCAGTGATGTCATATGTGAGGTAATAAGCAGTGCATGGCAGGGGTGCAAGTTATAGTTAGCACTGCTAACTATAAGTAGTAAATTTCAGTTTTTTTTCTCAAAACAATGTTATCACTGACATATTCACCTAACTATAACCTGAATTTAACCTTTGGAATTTTTCTAAGGTTTAAAAAAAAGCATATCCTTTATTTACACCTAACTGTAATGTTACTTTAACGTTTGTTTTTTTTAGTGAATTTCTAGTTTTTTTTTAGCGTAAAGTAATACTTAATAAACATACGTAAATCCAACTCCCCCGCCATGCACGGCCAGAGCCTGCAGCCAACACCCACCCACAGAGCCAACCCCACGCTGCACGCTATAACTAACTAGTGGCGACACACAAACACACACAACCACACACACACACATATATATATACACACATACATACATATACATACATATGCATATATGTATATATGTGTGTGTGTGTGTGTGGGTGTGCGTGTATATATATATTACCTACTGGCAGTCGCCAGTAGGTAGTTATAGTTAGGACGTTATTTCTATTCAAAAAGCGTTTGTTATTTTGCCAATATCTTTGGCACCGGTTGACGAATCTTTGCAAAATTTTCAAAACTAATGGCCTGCTCAAGTCAGCTCCTGTCTTGAAAGTTTCACGGTGATTCATCAAGCGGGGGCTGAGAAAAAATTGGTGGTCCCAAAACGGATTTTCTCCTTGTTAATTTCCATAGGAAACGTTTGACGCAGCTACAGCCCGAACTGCTGAACGGAATTACACCAAATTTGGCAGAGAGTTAGCTCTTGGTCCAGAGTGCACGCTTTGCTTTAAATGGTGTCAATCTGTTTTGAAGTTCCTGAGAAATTCATATAAAAAAAATATGGATATCTGGTGACCGCGGTGGATCCGCGAACCCTCCCGAGCACGAGCTTGACTCTCATTGGCTGCCAACACTTCAAATCAGGAAGTGTTGGCAGCCATCGTGTGACTCTTGTGGTAGAAACACCCTGACCCCCTAGGCCTGGTCAGGGGGTCCCACAGGGACCCCAGGGCCCAAAAAAGCATTTTAGCGTAGAAATTGAGTAAGGGACATTGTTTCTTGAATCTGTGGATGATTTTAACTCTTGACTTGCACTAAAGCTATTTGAACTGTTAAATGCTATTTTAACTTGTTTTTACTTGCTGCCACTTAGCTCTCGCCCAGTTTCAATGTTCGGCGGTGCTGTGCTCTGATTGGCCAGTTCCTAGCCAATCAGTGACCAACCCTGGAGGAGCCAGTTGTGCCCCCCAGGCATTTAACGCACACTGCTGCGCGGACGCGTGGTTGAAATTGAGTAAGGGACATTGTCAGACAATCAAGGCATTGTTGTTTGTGCGTGGATCCGTGGAACCTTCGTAGTTCAACCGCGTTGCTAGATATACATAAATATTTTTTCTTTATTAAGTCCAAAACTACTGAACAGATTTTACTAAATTACATACAGTACTCTTGATGGACCAAGATCTAGCTTTGTGCCACATTTGGTGTAATTCTGTTCAGCTGTTCGGTCTGTAATTGTGTTTAAAATCCCTATGGAAATTGCATGTGGAAAACACATGTGGGATCCCTTCTTTTCTCGGCCCTAGCTTGACAAATCATCACAAAATTTTCCAGACAGCAACTAAAGTGACTCGCACTCTAATTTTGAAAATTTAATGAAGATTTGTCAAACTGCCCCAAAGTTATTAGCAAAACAAAAATTGCTTTTACTATGGAAGCTAGGTCCTAACTATAACTGTCAGTATCTAATTATCTTTAGTTTACATTTATTTATATATATAAAATCACCTCCCGTACTCCTTAAATCCTGAGAGACCAGGCACAGACACCGTGAATCTCCACTCAATTGTTTTATTCTTTACACGTCCACCATAACGTGTTTCAGTCACCCATGTGGCCTTGCTCACTTGAGCCTCGGTGCGTTTATGCACATCTTAAATGTGGCCACATGGTAATTACAAAAACAAAAGATTCTTTTTCTGTGGCATTGCAAAATTACTTAAATCACATTTCATTTTATCCATATTATTGAATTAAGTGAAACCCATTTTCATGATTTGCGTTCAAATTTATATAATTTGAAACCATAAAATGTTTAAATACATTTTCTGAATACAATTTTCAAACACCCTCATTCAGAATCCTTTAGTTTACTAAACTCATTTCTTTCTGCCTCAATACATAACACTGATTCAAAATCAACATGTGCCATAACTAAAAAAATCATCCAACATGAATCATTAACATTTGATTGTCTCTATTTTTGGAACTACTCGTTGTCCCCAATGAATTCATCCTCATAATTACAATTTGACTATCAATCTATGACCCTCACTTTAGCTGCCTCAGTACATTATTTTATTTGACTTCATGCCTAATATTATTGACACATGACTGAATAACTTAAATAATTAGGTTCTACAGAGTATTCATCTATCTCATCACTGGTAAGCTTTATGATTGTGCCCTTCTTCCATGCTATAATTTGACTTTAATGCGATTCGAGCACTTTGTAAGGAGGGTCCTATTTTTCTTTCTACTGTTATAGGAATGAGTATAGCTCCTCCTCACCATTCAACCCATTTGGGAATTTGGTATTGATATTAACTATGTCTCTACATTCTATCTGTCTGAGCTGCCTTTCTCGGTCCACTCTTCTCATTGATCTTCGGACGGCATCAATCACAACATATGATAAAATAGCCTGCATCATTATTGTGTACATCGTGCACATGTCTTGCAGCTGGGTATGACCAGTCCCTATTTTTTACTGCTCTAAAATGTTGAAGGATCCGACAATTGACCTGCAGAATTGCACTGCCCACATATGACAACCACATTTACAGGAAAGCATATATACTGCAAATTCTGTCTTGCAGTTATAATTTCCTTTGATCTTGATGGGTTTAGGGATAAATGGCGTCTGATACTCACTGGTGTTTACTTTATATGTGAGCAGACTTTGCATAGATGGCATTTATGAAACCCACTGTCTCGCTGTAACCATGTTCTTTGACTGCCTATCTCAGGACTACTGCTCACAAGCGCATCCTTCACGGAGGATGCTCACCTATATGTTATCTAAGGTGACTTTGAAATTGAAGGTCTCAAGATGGCATCTCCTTTTGCCAAATGCCAATGTCGTTCCATGATTTTTCTAATATCTCCTCCCTGTTCACAGAAGAACATTATCATTCTAGTGGGTAGTTTCTGTTCTTTCTTGTTCTCTTCGCGGAAAAAGAATTGTTTCCCTATTTCTGGCCTGCACTTTATCAAGGCCTGTTTCCAAGATTTCAATGGGATAACCCTGTTCCCTGAATCATTCTATCATTTAATTTTTACCCATATTCCAGTCCTCTATCAAGCTGCAATTTGTCCTCAGTCAAAGCAACTTTTGGTGGGGGATACTGACTTTTAAATGGGTCAGATGATAACTGTCGGCATGAAGAAGGGAATTTCCTACCATTGTTTTTCTGAACAATTGAGTTTGTAACTTGCTTTGCCTCACGAACACCTGCAATTCAAGAAATTCCACCTGCGCTGGACTGATGTAAAGACACCACTTTATCATAGAAATTAGCATTTCAGTGTGCCTGTACAATCTCGCTGGTCTGGTTTGCAAGTACTGCTCAATAGCACTTATCCCATCTGTGTGGTTGATGATGGTGTAAAGAGCTGAAACTTCCAATATAATTACACAATAATCGTCACACCATGGTATATCGTAAGTATGTTTAAAAAAATCCCCAGTGTCCTTATGTATGTAATGTAATGTAATATAAATGTGATTTGTAAAGCGCGTGAAATGCCCAAGGGCGTCTTGGCACTATGGAGCGTTATATAGCGTGCGCGAATATATGAAGGTCAATTTTTAATGAATTAATGGTTTTCTTGTATAGCACAGACTGTTGCTCCAAATGAAGCATCCTGGCACTTGAACATAGGCCTAAGGCAAAGAGCATCAGGTGCAGTAAGGAGCCAAGTCTTCAGACTTTTCTTGAATGTTACTTCATTGTCTATAGTATGAAGAGAATTTGGAAGTTGGTTCCAGGCTCTAGTGCCAAGTACTGAAAAATACTCCCCCCCGGGTCTTTAGTCTGAAGGGTGGAGGCTTTAGGAGATTGGCAGAAGAAGACCTCAACACCCTCTATGTTTTGTGATGCCCTAAACAACAGTAGGAGGATTCTAAAAATAACCCCCTTATGTATAGGCAACCAGTGAAGTTGTACACAATGCATGTTTCTAATGGATAATGGTTAATATGCCAAATTACTTGAGCAGCATCGAATCTCAAAGTATAACTAACTCACTGTCTTTGAGTTCCTCAAAATAGACATATTTCAAATCACCAAATTATGAAATGGTATTCTATTTGGATATCTGCTGTCTGCAAAACCGCATGGTGTCATGTGCATGGTCCTTATTTTTTAATCCACACAAATGGACATTCAATTGCCATTAAGAAAAAGGTTAGCTCAGCAGTGCTGAAGGAGTGTGTGAAGCGTAACGCTGTATACACAGTTTTTAATTACACATATGGAAAAATCCACTTATACCTCCACCTATAAGAAGAAATCAAACTAAATGTTTGTTGAGTGGGAACCTACCACTTCTTCATTCATACTTTTATTTGAAGCAGGGCTGGCACCCAGGCAGAAGGGCTACACTGTTGATCTCTCGAATGGATGCTAACTAGCTTAGCGAAATTGAAGTAAAAAAAAGGTGTGAAATGTCTGTAGGAACCTTCACACAAGTGTGCTGTTCATGGACATGGACTTTGCATACAAGAAGGAAACATTAGCTAAAGAAAGTGAAGGCAAAAGGGACTGAAAAGAATCCACATGATAGGGGGTGTAAAGAATCCACATGATAGGTAGTGTGAGTATCGTTTTGATGTATGACGAACGGTGTTCAGATTGTTAATAGAGTGGGAGCGATATTATAAGAGTGATCTTTATTTATTTATTTAAAATGTTTTATATAGCGCTGGCTGGACCCGAGGGTATCAGAGCGCTTTACATGGGTATTCAATGCAATATAGCAAGATTTACAATGAGGTAGAATTCAGAAACCAATACAAACGGTATAAAGCAGTTAAGATATTACACAATCTAGATACAACAAGTTGTAATGGACTACAGCAAATCCTGAGAGATTGGGCTAGTGTGAGAGGGAAAGAATGGGAAAGGGGGAGGTAGGGTATAGGAATGAATTAATGGTTTTCTTGTATAGCACAGACTGTTGCTCCAAAATGAAGCATCCTGGCACTTGAACATAGGCCTAAGGCAAAGAGCATCAGGTGCAGTAAGGAGCCAAGTCTTCAGACTTTTCTTGAATGTTACTTCATTGTCTATAGTATGAAGAGAATTTGGAAGTTGGTTCCAGGCTCTAGTGCCAAGTACTGAAAAATACTCCCCCCCCCCCGGGTCTTTAGTCTGAAGGGTGGAGGCTTTAGGAGATTGGCAGAAGAAGACCTCAACACCCTCTATGTTTTGTGATGCCCTAAACAACAGTAGGAGGATTCTAAAAATAACCCCCTTATGTATAGGCAACCAGTGAAGTTGTACACAATGCATGTTTCTAATGGATAATGGTTAATATGCCAAATTACTTGAGCAGCATCGAATCTCAAAGTATAACTAACTCACTGTCTTTGAGTTCCTCAAAATAGACATATTTCAAATCACCAAATTATGAAATGGTATTCTATTTGGATATCTGCTGTCTGCAAAACCGCATGGTGTCATGTGCATGGTCCTTATTTTTTAATCCACACAAATGGACATTCAATTGCCATTAAGAAAAAGGTTAGCTCAGCAGTGCTGAAGGAGTGTGTGAAGCGTAACGCTGTATACACAGTTTTTAATTACACATATGGAAAAATCCACTTATACCTCCACCTATAAGAAGAAATCAAACTAAATGTTTGTTGAGTGGGAACCTACCACTTCTTCATTCATACTTTTATTTGAAGCAGGGCTGGCACCCAGGCAGAAGGGCTACACTGTTGATCTCTCGAATGGATGCTAACTAGCTTAGCGAAATTGAAGTAAAAAAAAGGTGTGAACTGTCTGTAGGAACCTTCACACAAGTGTGCTGTTCATGGACATGGACTTTGCATACAAGAAGGAAACATTAGCTAAAGAAAGTGAAGGCAAAAGGGACTGAAAAGAATCCACATGATAGGGGGTGTAAAGAATCCACATGATAGGTAGTGTGAGTATCGTTTTGATGTATGACGAACGGTGTTCAGATTGTTAATAGAGTGGGAGCGATATTATAAGAGTGATCTTTATTTATTTATTTAAAATGTTTTATATAGCGCTGGCTGGACCCGAGGGTATTAGAGCGCTTTACATGGGTATTCAATGCAATATAGCAAGATTTACAATGAGGTAGAATTCAGAAACCAATACAAACGGTATAAAGCAGTTAAGATATTACACAATCTAGATACAACAAGTTGTAATGGACTACAGCAAATCCTGAGAGATTGGGCTAGTGTGAGAGGGAAAGAATGGGAAAGGGGGAGGTAGGGTATAGGAATGGGGAGAGGCTAAGGCGGGGGGTAGGTTAAGGCGATATCAGACCACTATACATGGATAATTCATTGTAATGTAACAGGCTTACAATGAGGTAATACTCAAAACCATCCAGATAGTGAAAACAACTCCAGTTTTAAACAATCAAATTACATGTATTGCAAAGGGTTATAGCAGGTCCAGAGAGATTAGCCTAGTGTGGGAGGGAAAGGATGGAGAAGAGGGGGAAGGGTATGGGAATGGGGAGAGGCTGAGGAGGGGGGGATGAGGCAATACCAAGTGGGACGAAGCAGGTCCTATGGGAAAGTTAGTCGGAGGAGTTAGTGGGCGAAGGAGGATGAGAGAGGGGGAGGATAGCAGTAGGTGGTCGGGGTGGGATGAGTGCCCAGGGGAGGGGTTAAGGACCCCAGTATTTGTTGAGCAGGAGAAGTTTGAGGTCTTTTTTGAAGCTGATGTAAGAGGGGTTGCACCGAAGATCTTTAGGGAGGGAGTTCCAGATGTTAGGCGCGTTACCGGAAAAGGAGCGAGATTGTGTGGTTTGCTTGTTTAGCAGAAGAGGGACAAGAGCGAGGGTGTTAGAGCTCCTCAGTGATCTAGAGCAGCCAGCTTTGTGAAGTTTGTCTGAGAGGTACTGCGGGGAGCGTTGATGCAGGGCTTTGTGCGTAATGCAGGCTGTCTTGTAGGAAGTTCTACCTTCAACGGGAAGCCACTTCAGTGCTTTAAGGGCAGGGGAGATGTGATCGAACCGTTTGAGGTCAGTTATGAGCCTAGCTGCCAGGTTCAGAACAGATTTGATTGGGGCTAGGTGGGCTTTAGGGGTTCCAGCGAGGATGGCGTTACCATAGTCGATTTTTGACAGGACCAGCGATTGGACGATTAACTTAAAGTCGTCTGCAGGAATGAAAGGTTTTATTTTCTTGAGGTGATGGAGTGTGAAGAGAGCGCTTTTGGCCGAATTTTTTATGTGGGGGATAAGAGTAAGGTTTTGGTCAATGTTAAAACCGAGGGATTTAACTGAGTTTGATATAGTGAGGGAGCAGTTGAGTGCGGTAAGGTCCGAGATCCAGGATAGAATGGGGAGCGAGTTGTTCTTAGGGGAGAAAAGAATGATTTCGGTCTTTTTGGGTTGAGTTTGAGGTGGTTGTAGTGGAACCAGGATTGGATCTTACTCAAGGCATCATTGAGGTGAAGAACATCCGAGCGGGATTGAATCTTATAGTAAAGTTGGGTGTCATCGGCGTATAGGTGGTAATTGATTCCTGCTTGTTTAAGGATAAGGGTGAGGGGTTCCATGAAGAGATTAAATAGAGAGGGGAGAGGATAGAGCCCTGTGGGACCCCTAGGGAGACGGGCAGAGGTTTGGAAAGGCATTCACGGATTTTGATTTGCTGGGTTCTGTGTTGGAAAAAGGAGGTGAACCGTTTGAGGACTGATCCATTGAGGCCAAAACGGTCTTTAAGTGTGTTAAGTAGAGTAGAGTGGTTAACAGTGTCGAAAGCAGCGGAGAGATCAAGGAGAATGAGAAGGGAGGATTCGCCTTTGTCGAGGGCGTGATGTATGTCATCAATTATGTTTAGCATCGCCGTTTCTGTACTGCAGCCCTTTCTGAAGCCTGATTGGAAAGAGTCAAGAAGATTGAATGAATCAATGTGTCTATCTAGTTGGAGCAGGGCGCATTTTTCAAGGGCTTTTGAGAGAAGAGGAAGGTTAGAGATAGGACGAAGGTTATTTAGGTCATTAGGGTCACCCGCAGGATTTTTGAGGATGGGAGTGATTTGTCCCAATTGGAGGGAAGCGGGGACGAAACCCAAGGTAAAGGAGGAGTTGATGATAGAGGTCCAATAGGGGGCAATGATATGTTTTAAATCTTGGACAAGGTTGGAAGGGAGAGGGTCTTTAGTGTGAGATGATGTTTTAAGTCTAGAGATGACGTTAAGGACATCAAGTTCAGTGACTGGTTGGAAGTCAAGCCAAGAGGCATTCTTTTTTAGTTCAAGTAAGATGGGGCCGGGTTCAGGAATCGGGATGAAAGGGGGGAATGGTGAGGAATCAAGAGGAGGCATAGCGAGTGAAGGAGAATTGCAGGAAATGTCCAGCGAGGGAAGTAGGTTAAGAGGGAGGGGAGTAAGGGCGAAGGATTGATCAATTTTGGAGATTTTTTCTGAGAAGTAGTTGGCAATTTCTTCGCATCTCTCGATGGTGGCAGTCACCTTGGGGGGTGCAGAGGATGTTTGGTTTTTAACAATGTTGAAGAGGTCTGTTTTTGGCCCGGTCGAGTTGGGAGCGGAAGAAGGAAGTCTTAGCATTGAGGATGTGTTTTTTATAGTTGGATCTAGCGGATCTGAGGAGAGAGAGGTTGAAGGGGAAGGGTTTTGCCTCCATATGCGTTCAGTCGATCTAAGTGTGCGTCTCTCATTGTTGAGATCAGGATTGAACCAGGATTTGGAGGAGGAGTTTTTCTGTCGTTTTAGTCTGGCTGGGGCAATTTGGTCAAGGACCTCAACAATGGATTTATTAAAGTGTTCGGTGAGGTCATTGGCATTTTGGGAGGGAGGAGAGAGTCGAAGTTGAGCTTTGACTTTGGTCTCAAGTTCGCCTGGGGGGATAAGATGAAGATTCCTGGTCAGTTTCATCTGATTGGTGGTTTTGGGTAGAGGGGGTAGTACGGTGTTAGTGATCGTGAAAAGGATGAGGTGGTGGTCTGACCAGTCGATGGGAACGATGGAGGAAAGGGAGGCCAGCTCATTGCTAGTAATGATAGCGTCCAGAGTGGCTCCTTTGGAGTGAGTAGGAGAGTGGCATAGTTGTTTTAGGTCATTGATGTCAAGTAGATCAGTGAGGA
The DNA here is from genome assembly GCA_963921515.1 of Calotriton arnoldi. Lineage (NCBI taxonomy): Eukaryota > Metazoa > Chordata > Amphibia > Caudata > Salamandridae > Calotriton > Calotriton arnoldi. Next base: position 1,354,333 of record CAWUFW010001575.1, read on the forward strand.
GGTTAACCATAGGATCGTCCTTTTTGTTCCAATGAAGGTTAAAATCTCCGAGGAAGAGGTTTTTGGAGTTGGAAAGTGAGGATTGGGTGAGAAGGTCAGACAATTCTTCTACAAAAGGAAGAGGGTCGCTGGGAGGATGATAGATATTGTGTAGTCGAATTGGAGGGGAGCCCTGCACTTTAAGTTCCGCTCCGAGGTACTCAAAAGTAGAATGATCAGAGTTTGGCACAGGGGAGAGTTGGAGTTCGTTTTTAAAAATTATTGCTAGACCGCCTCCAATTTTGATAGGTCTATCTTTTCTGAGGATGGAGTAGCCAGGGGAGAGAGCATATCAAGAATGGAAGAAGAGTGATCTTTAAGCCAAGTTTCAGTAAGGAAGGCAATGTCAATGGATTCACTAAGGATGGTTTCCGAAATTTCAGTCGCATGTTGGACAGCCGAGCGACAGTTAACCAGCATGCAAGTCAGGGGTATAGGGTTGGTTGTGGGGGGGGGGGCAGGTGTGGATAGTAGTAAATTGCGGAGGAAGTCTAGGAGAAGCTGGGGAAGGTGGAATTCTGCTAGTCCCAAGGATCACGGGGTAGGTGCCTGAGGGGTCAGGGGGTCAGTAGTCAAAGAGCAGGGGTGGTAAGGATTATAGAGGTCAGGGAGTTCAGAGGCGGGGAGGAGGTTAGAGGTGAAGAATGTTCTAGGTGTATCGTTACCGAGGGGGGTAGGATCCCATTGCTGGGGGAATGTGGTGTTGTTTAGTTCAGTACACCGGGCAATAGAATGATTTGGGCGGTTAAGTGAAGAGAGGGAGTTGACATCATTTCTGAGAGAGGTGAGTTCAAACGATAGGTTAGCGAGATGGAGTTCTATATTAAAAAGCGTCTGGGGAATAAGGGAGAAGGGGATGGAGGATGGGAGTTCATGGGGACAAGGAGGATGTTCTGCATTAGTCAAGACGAGAGGACTGGGGTGAGGGAGGGGAGGGAGCCCAGGTGGGGGGAGGAGAGGGGAGATCCAGTTGATGGTCGAAGGGAGGGAGGTGAGGTGGGACTGGGCAGTCACTGGGGACTGAGGCGAGTCGGGAGAAGGAAAGGGTGCTCGGGGAGATTGGGGAGTGTTGGTTTCCTGGTTAGGGAGGGGAAGGATAATTGGGGGGGAAGAAGTTAGAGTAAAAGATTGAGTCGTAGTGAGGTCAAATTGGGAGGGTTGGGATGAAGAAGAAGATAGAAGGGAGGAACTGATGTGAGTTGTTGGAGCCTCAAGAGGAGGAGAGAGAGTTTGGGTGGATGAGTAGGTTGTTGGTGAATCAGTAGGAGGGAGAGTTGTTAAGGCGGGGGAGAGATTGAGAATCTGTGCTTGCGAGACTGCCAAGGTGTTTTCATTGTCTGTATGAGGAGGGGATAGAGTAGGTGAAAGAGGAGGTGTAGGGTCAGATTGTGATTGGGAGGCTGATGGGTCAGAGTAAGGTATCGAGAGTAGGTAGGATAAGGTGCTGAAATGGTGTTCAAAGATGGTGAGATGTTTTTCAGAGGCTTGAATGAGGATGTTTCCAGATTTGAAAATGGAGATGTCTATTTCACCAAGAAAAGTAGGGGAAGGGGTGGTAGAAAGTTTCAAGCCATATGGGATTTTATATGACTTCGTAATAGGGAGGTGGAGGAGGAAGGTGCTTTTCCATTTAGAGGGGCGCTTGGAGTAGAAGATGTAGTTGGTTTTAACAATCGAGGTGAGACTTCGGTAGTTATCTACAAATAGCGTTTCTTGATGACGAATTAGTAGTTTGTGTTTAAAGTTTTTCTTAGCATTTTTGGAGAGGTTGGGGGGATAAAGGATGGTCCAAGAGTTTGGGCCGTGTCTAGTGATAGGTTCATCCAGTGTAGTGAGGGGGTGAGTGAGTGGGGGCATAGTTATTCCTTTAAAGGCCGGGGAAGAAAGTTACTAGAGTAAACCCCGGAGAGGTCTGTGCAAGTAAGAAGTCATAGATGGTGTGAGGGAGCGTTAAACCTGTTAAAAAGACAAAAACGATGGGGGTGGGAACATAAAGATGCAGAGAGAATGGTAGATAAATAAACTACCCGCCCGACCAATTCCCTAGTGCACAAAGAGACGGACATGCAATGTGCTATAACGCATATTGTCTTGCTGTGGGTAGTGTCAAATAGTATATTTTAGATGATCACAAGATGCAGGACAGTTAACAGTGTATGTAGTGCAATAAGGATAAAAAGTCTTAAAACAGCTCAGCTAACAGTAACATCCCAAGACAAATTTAATACAATATGACGTCGTGCTGTGGTAGGGCCATAAAGGAGCATGTGGAGCTATAGGTTAATGAACTACAGTATCCAGCAAAGGAGGCGTATGAAAGCGTAAGTAAGCCCGGCTTCAGGTCAGGAAGCTGGCTCCAGCCCAGGGGACGAAAGGTATGTCAGGAGTTAGGACAGAGGTAGGGTATTTGTCGAGGGAGTGCAGTGTAAAATCAAAATCTTCTTGGCATGAAGGAATTTTGAAAGTCACATCACAGCCTTACTATGAAACGTTACGCAAATGTGTTTGCCACCAAAGAACAGGCTCAATTTCCTGCATCTGTGTTTTAGGATGACTTTCTAGAATCTTACTGGGAGAGAGCTGTCGATATGCAGCTGTCGACATATACAGACATATTTACACTGACAGGACAATTGCAAGTTGCATCCAACAGCATTTCATATGACTGGCCTGTGGTATCTGCATACCAAACTGCATAGCTGTGACATGGATGAGCTCCAGGCTGCACAATCAATCAGGGGTTTATAAAGCGCGCTACTCACCCGTGAGGGTCTCAAGGCGCTGGGGGGGTGCAGTTCCGGATCAGTCGAAGAGCCAGGTCTTGAGGCTCTTCCTGAAGGTGTGCAGTGTGGGGGAGAGTCTGATGTTGACTAGGAGCTCGTTCCAGGTCTTTGCTGCGACATAGGAGAAGGCTCTTCCACCTGCTCTGGTTCTGCGGATGCGTGGGGTCTCTGCTAGGGCGAGGTCGGCGGAGCGGAGGCTCCTTTTGGGTATGTGGAAGGAGAATCTTTCGTTGAGGTATTTGGGTCCGATGTTGTGGAGGGATTTGTAGGGGTGGGTGAGTAGCTTGAAGGTTACTCTCTTCTCGATGGGGAGCTAGTGGAGGTCTTCTAGGTGCTGGGTCATGCGCTAGTGTTGTGGGGTTCCGAGGACGAGTCTGGCTGCGGTGTTCTGGATGGTTTGGAGCTTGTGTATCAGGGTCTTGTTGATTCCGGCGTAGAGGGCGTTACTGTAGTCCAGTTTGCTGGTTATGAGTGCGTGGGTGACGGTCTTTCTGCATTCGGGGGGATCCACTTGAAGGTCTTATGGAGGATGCGAAGGGTGTTGAAGCAGGTGGAGGCGACGACGTTGATTTGGCGGGTCAGGGTGAGGCAGGAGTCTAGGATGATGCTGAGGTTCCGGGCGTGGTCTGTAGGGGTGGGGGGGGTTTCTGAGGGCAGGGGGCCACCAAGCACTGCCCCACACAGTGGGGGAGGGTCCAAGGACGAGGACCTCTGTCTTCTCCGAGTTCAGTTTTAGGCAGCTGTCGCTCATCCAGGCTGCAACATCTTTCATCCCTTCTTGGAAGCTGAGTCTGGTGTCTTCGGGGTTCTTCATGAGAGAGAGGATGAGCTGGGTGTCGTCGGCGTAGGATACTATGCTGAGCCCAAGCTGTCTGACGATGGCGGCGAAAATAAGAAAATAAAGACAAGGCAGCTCCTAACTCTTATTTATCTTCTCTTTCCATTGCTCAGATAGTGCCAGAACAAAATAAAGATAATGTCAGGTATAGCATTCACATAAAACATCGACGCACCTTGCTATTACACAAGCATCAGCTGCAGATACACAGTACACAGTACAGTATTACTTAATATGGTACACACTGCAGCAGATGTTTATGTATAACTGACCCTCATACAACAGGAAACGCTTGGGCAGCGCCTCTTTCAGGTTCTTGGCAGCCAAACTGTGGAACTCTCTCCCGTTAATTCTCAGATTAGAGCAATCTAAATTGGCCTTCCATAAACACCTCAAAACCTGGCTATTTAAGAAGCAACTCAATCAACAGTAGGCTTGCCCAGCTGCCCAGTATCCCTCACTCTGGCTCAATGGTTTCTAGCGCAGGGACACTCCGAATTGGCGGAACCAGGCGCTCTACAAGCTGCATATAATAATAATAATAATAATAATAATAAAAGCAGGCGTAGAAATTAGCCAGAAAAGTGGAGTATGCCACCATACCGTGGACAACCCTTAGGCTATGATTCCAGTGATATCCTGATACTAATCAGTATTCAGTGGCATGCAATGTGATGAAACGGGACATTTCTATTTTAACGTGGAATGCATATTTTGCTTGGAAATATACAATTATGTATTAAGCTACATTTTTCGTGAAAATACACACATACAGTGTTATATTTTTCTGCTAGCACAGACACATCAGCAACCGTTTGCTGAGAGAATGCTTTCTTTCATTCCTTGGCTATTTTGATGCCACATTAAATCACATTTAAATTCGTCAACACTTATGCAGAGTTAACCTTGAGCAATCACCTGGAGAGCAATCATCTGTGAGCACTAAGCAGGCTTGTCACTGACGCTAATAGCGTACGGTTCCTTTCAGCGTTGAAGCACATTTAAAACACTGATGGTGAAAGGCTTTCTTGGAAATTAACTTTTTAATAGCTTTTTAACTTGCCAAACCCTCTTATAAATTGCGGACCTCCTAATGGACCTTTATAACATTAGCCCACGAGGCTCAAAAACAATTATGCAGTCCCCTAATTCTAATTCAATCAGTCTTTAGACAGTTCATTATTTTAGGAATAGTCAGCCATTTTAGGGAAACAGCAATCCGGGCTGTGTACTAGCTTTATACAATATGACTTATTATATTTTGTCAAACATAGAAGCAAGGTTTTAAGAGCAAGTTATTAAAAGTGCTGTTCTGTGCAATACCATATTGTCAGCTCTAAAGATAAACAGACTCGTTCCTAAGCAAGGACCGCTTCACCACTGTTTCTCAAACAGATCACGTCATGAGAAGTACGAGAAATAATTGGTAGAAAATGTGAAATGCGCATAAACTCATCACTGAGCAAGCGTGTACCTTGACATGGTAATTGGTCACAAAAGCAATCCAATCCAACAAGCTTTATTCGACGTCAAGTCATAAAAGCACAGTACTTGCATACACATTAAAACTCCATAAGATACAATATATATACATATTTTAAAACGAAGGATTGGTACTCCGAGACGTCGACAATTCCATATAAAAAATAAAACATTTGAAAATTACTATAAGGTACTAGGACATAAGATCAATAAGAGTTTATTTCAGACGTTAGGGCCTGGGATATATAGTGGAATTACAATAAATAAAATACATTTCATAATATTGAATATTATTCAAGACCTTATAAAATTGACTTAAACGAACCCTTCAAAGTGCTTAAAGTGCCTTCAATCTAATGACCCAAGACCATCCAAGGAATTTTGCCACTGCAATAACGATGGGAGCTGACGTGTTCGTGCACAGTATTCTTTGTGCCTCTCCACTCAATCTAGTCCCCATTGTCCTACAGATTGGTGCCAACCATGCGCAACGCGGCCCTTCATACGCTGGGCAGGTGAACAGCAAATGGGCCATTGTCTCTGTCTGGGCCATAGACGTAGGACAAACTCTATCGCCCTCTGTGGCCCATCTTGCTGTGTAGGACCTAATGGGAAGTGAACCTACCCTGAACTGAAAAACGGTAATTGGTCACAAAAGCAAAATGGAAAAATCAAACTGCTTGCAAATATGCATGATGGTCCACTAGAGACAATGCACAATGCAGGTCACAGATTCCACATTTCAAAAATGTCAGGCCCAGAATGCAAAATCATGTTCACTTGTCGTGTGCAAGTAAACTAAGTGCCAATAATATTAAGTGCCAATTAATTATTAACATTTGATGGCACGTCTCTAGCAAAGAAAAAACTGGATATAAAATGTAGCAGTGTTAATTAAAAAGTAGTTTACATGCACATCCAATTAAAGTAGTAAATAAAATGTTAAGCATAGGCAAAAAGGAAACATTCTCTGTGCATTACTTACAAATGAAAACAATCTTGTTATAGTGGCAAATTTACAAATCAATATCAAACAATCAACATTTTGGAATTTACATCCAAGAAAGCTGACAAAACGTTTGCTCACCTATGCCAAACTACGTGTGCACAATTGTGCAAGTGCGACCAACATATCCACTGATTCTGTTAACGTTTACCTATGGAATGACACTCAGCGGACAATCCATAATCACAGAGTTAGCATAGACAAACATTTAATAGGGCAACCATGAAAATCATATTGGAGCTGAGCACATTTTAGGTCAACCACTACAACTCATTTTTGTTGAATCAAAAATATTGCTGGCTGTTTGGTGTCTATCATAAAGATACAAATTTCTCTATGATGTCAAAAACAAATAACATGAAACCAAGCACACGCTATCTTTAAGAGTGTTTGCGTAGGTGTGCTTCTTCCCACAACGGCGGATCCAAGACTTTAAATTACACTGATCCATTCAATATATATATATTTTTTTATTAGAGCAGGAATAAAAAAACACGACATTACAGAATAGATAAAAAGAAGAGAATAGCAGATACCAAATATCAAATGACAAAAAATACATTATACAATGTAGCGTAAAAAGATCAAAGTTATCATCCATTGTTGAATATTTAATAAAAAAGCCAGTTCCATAATGTAAGAAAAATAGCATATATAGAATATATTCATCACTACCCTACATTAAACTGTGTTCACATAATCTACCGGGCATTTCCTTCCCCCTGGTAGTTTTCCAGGAAAACCTATACATATATTTACTAAAAGCCATTAATGCCTGATTAGTATTCTAAAATCAATACAGCGACTACTTCTCTCTGTCATACTAGTATACAAAATTCTTTAAAGTGCCAGTACAACTAGCAGCAAATTATTTTAGTAAAGTGCAAAAAATTGGATCCCTAAAGAAAGTGTTATACAATCGGAATATGATCTTCTACGTTATATAATAAGAGGAGAAATTTGCTGAGATAGCTCTAAATCTTGCAGTGGCTCCTACACGCTTTGCATAGGCCTCCTCGAATCTGTAAGTCCTGCACATTTTATTAACCCAATGGTCAATCCTTGGTTGTTTATTTGTTCTCCAATTTTGTAAAATGAGTGACCTTGCAACTGCTACAGATATTGCTATAAAATACTGCTGGCATTTCTTTAAGCATTTTACCTCCCCTGATGAACCAAATAAAACCAGCATACAGGATGGGACAATTGTTATAGATAAACAGCGGGTGATCAAGATAAAAACATCCTTCCAAAATTGCTGTAGGTTAATACACTCAAAAAATATATGTACCCAACCCCTTCGTCCTGCTTTTTACATCTAAAACATTGGTTCTGATTCGTTGGAAACATCTTATGCAGTTTCAGAGGGGTGTAATATGCCATCCATCTGGACAGAAAATTCATTCTTTTAAAATTAGCACCTCACAGCGCTTCATTAGTCATCAAACTAAGCTGCTGCCATTCTTTAGTATTGAATTTACACCCTGTCTCAGAATGAATTTTCTGAAGCTCTTTCATAATAATCTCTTCTCTATTAGCCTTCTGATGTAATAAATTATACCAAATTCCAACACCCACTGTTTCGTTCGACATCTGCCTGGTGATCTGATATGCAGCCTCGCTCAGCATAGTTTAATTGTTTTTGAGGAAATTCACCACCTGATGGAAACTCATATAAAAGGCAGTGCTATCATTTCCCATGTGATTATCCTATCATGATTGCAAAAATTGCCAAGCCGAACAAAACCTACTTCTTGCCATAGTTGGTAGAGTCCTTTGGACAGCATTAAACCTCCTGCAGCACAATCTTGAATGGGAGTATAAGCACGGTATGTTGAAATATCTTGAGATTTAAAAAACAACTGAGCTCTTACTGCTAACGTCAGTAACAACTTATATCAGGTTCTTTTGTTGAGTTTTGCTAACCGTAAAAAAACTGGGAGTTTAGTGGCACTTTCCTTCAACATATGAATTAAAAGGAAGTAATCAAAAACTGAATTTTCCTCTCCTAATTGTGATACCAAGTTAATCAAAGAGGCCTGGTAGTATGTTGCGAAATGTGGGAGTGCCAGTCCCCCACATACTACATCTAGTTGTAATGTGGCTAGTTTGACCCGGGGCTGCTTATTATTTCAAACAAACTTCCGGATCGTTTCATCCAATTCTTTAAAATAGGAACTGGGGATTTTTAAGGGGAGATTACTAAAAAGGAACAAAACCAGTGGGAGCACTGACATTTTAACCATCGAAATCCGTCCTATCAGTGATAGATGCAGCAGAGTCCATTTATCTAATAGTTTTTTCACTTTCGCAAGCATATTGCTATAGTTCTGTGAAAACAGTTGGTCATATTCATTTGTAACAAAAATACCCAGGTATCTAATTGGGTGTGGTGATCGGTGTTGCAAACAAACCGGGATCTCAGAAAATTCCGAATTAAATGTGAGGATTTCCATTTTTGCTTGGTTCACTTTGTATCCCCCTACATGCGTAAATTTCTAGATTTCGTCCAACGCATCCTGTATATTAGAACCCCCGGCTTTGAGATATAAAATTGTATCGTCCGCATATAACTTAATTTTTGCCAACCCTCCAACGGGAGGTAAGATCGATAAATTATTGCGAATTTTGGCAGCTTGGCTGGAAGACGGGATGACGGCTATGCTGAATCCCACCTAGCATAGCCGCAGGTGACCGCATTGCCCCTCCCCCCTGCTTCAGAGCGGATTCTGATGCCGGCGGTCAAGTAAGGAGACACCGAGATGCCGTGACACGGAGCCGAGATAGAGGAGGCTCCTTCTGCTCTTTTTTGCTTTTGACCTGAACGGACCCCATGCTTGGAGGGGGGTCCTTGGAAAGGAGAGTAAAGTGGTTTGCAGAGGATGGCCTCGCAAAAGGATAGAGCTGCTTTTCTCATGACTGGCAATTCAGGTGAGAGGGCTCTCTAGGGCCCAGAGACATTTCGTTTCCTGGTGGTTTGTTTTCTTTTCTGCTGCTGCTTGGGACGGCCCAACAGACCCCCCCCTCCCCGGTGGGCACTATTGTGGATGCTCTGAAGCATTGCTATGCTGGGTCTGTGAAAAAAGAAGGAGGGAAATAAAGTAGAAAAATTAAAAGGAATACTAACTGCTGACAGCTGCTATGGAGCTGGGAGGGTACTCTCTGCAGCAGTAATGCTACCTTGAAGGCACTGTTATAGCATTTAAATCAACTTATTCGAGAAACTGGCAAAAGAAGCAGGCATAGAAGTCAGCATATAACTCTGCGTATCTGGAGGATACGGGGGCAGCTCTCTCCTTTATAAGAGAAAAGAAGCATTGCGGTTTGGCTTTCTGGCCCTTGGCATGATGGGGAAGCATTTAAAGATTGCCAACGTAACGGCTCATGTTGACTCAAATGCGGGTCTCAAATCAAAAACTCGAATAGCTCAGATGAAGACTGCATCAGCAACAGCAAGAGCCGAACGCTCACAAAAAGCTTGTTGACGGTCAGCCCCAATATCAAGCTCTCTGAGCACAGAAGACGATGTGATGAGCACGGAGTGGGGGTTAAAGGTGATCAAGCTTTGGGGATTCCGGAAATTCCCCAGTAGGGAAGCCTGGCTGAGGATTTAGGGGCTGAGGGGCTATCCCTGGCTCAATCTGGCTTAGCTGGTAAAGTGGATATTGCTGGTGTAGACATCTGGGCAACAGGAACTATAGAGGAGAGGGCGAACTAAGAGATCTTAAAGGAAGATTCCTCTAGCTTGCTTCAAGGCAAAACTAAGGAATACCCATTATTCGCGAAATACAAAATCTCCTCATTGTCTGCAAAAGCCCAAGTTTTAGAGCAAGAGTCTGTTAGTATTATGCAAGCGAGCATGCCACCAAGCGTTCAAGCTCCTACTTCGTCTTTTAGGCCCCTACAACAACGGAAGGGGGTCTTAATGGACGGTCAGCCTCTATCCTCCATGTTGGGTTAAATCCCAGAGGCAGGACAGCAAGATCAGACTCAGTTAACATCGGAAGAACCCTTAGGAAACCAGATATTGGAGGTGGGGAATGTCATCCAATGTGACATTAAAGCCATGTTAAATCTTATCTTGGATGAGATTCGTGAGCTGTAAGCTACGCAAGCAACCGAGATAGCAGCACTACATCTTTGCTTGTCAAAAATTAAAGAAGCAGTTGGCAGTTACCCAGCTAGAATACAAGAAGCCGAATCCAGAATATCTCAGCTCGAAGATCAGATGACCTCGATGCAGCACCAGGCTACTCTGGATAAAAAACAGAAACATTTACTTGAAAGCAAGCTGGAGGAGCTGGAAAATTACTCTTGACGCTCTAACCTGCAGCTGGTCTGGGTTCCAGAAGGTTGGGAGGGATCACAAATGCATCAATGGGTCGAGACATTTATTGAGGACAATGTGTTGCCCGAATTCTCAGGAGATCTTACTATTACGAGGGCACATAGGGTCCCATCCCAGCCATATCCGAACTCAAAGTTGCCGCAAACAATCCTAGTCAACTTCTCAGATTTCCAGGTCAAAGAATAGATACTGACCAGGGCCATCCAAAAGAAGCAATTTTCAACTCACAAAGTTCCCAGCTGCCGCATTTTCTCTGATATGTCTGTAGCAGTGGCTCGTCATACGAAGGAATTTGTGAAACTTCTGTACTTGTTCAAAGCGCAGGGGGCGCAGGGGGCGCAGGCAGCTATAGCACAGCAATCTATGCTATGAGTCTTGGTGCAAGAGAAGTTTCATATGTTCACAAATCTCGATGAGGCTCAGGAATTGCTACAGAAAATTACTACAGAAAAGTAGATAAGGAAAGAGAACCGGGAATGGGTGTTGTATATTTTATGGTGGATTAATTGTTTTTCTCTGATTTGATGAGATAAGGGGGGGGACAGGTCACTTTAGGGTGCAATACCATGGTCCCCAGTTTAGGGGTAATTCAGGGTGGGGAGGCAAGGGATATGGTGGGCTATTCCCCACTTTCTAGGGGTTGGAGGGGGCGCAGGGGGTTCGTGAGGGTTAGGGATGGGATAAGCAAGGAAAAAATTTGTAGGATAAGAGTGAATTCTATAGGATATGTTTTCGAGCTATCAAGCTACTGGGTAGAATATTTTGTCTGAGAGATGATGGGAAAAGAGGTTAAAAAGGGAGACAAAATTCCAGGAGAGGTCGAGGTTGAGATATGTTTCCAAAGATGGATCAAATGACACAAAATATAAAGGTAATTACATGTAATGTGAATGGTTTGCTGAATTCACGTGAAAGCTGTGCATTTCTAAATTGGCTAGTATCCCTCGCCCCTGAGATAATATTTTTACAGGAAACCCATTTTAGGACTGATACCCCAAAGTTATCCCTACCTAAAAAATATGCATTGGCGTATTTTTCATCTGCTAATTTAGTTGTCCGAGGGGTCAGGATTTTATTATTAAATACAATTGACTGGCAGGTCAAGGAGGTTCTACGAGATGGGAAGGGTAGATGACTTTGGGCTAAGGTAAAAGTTGAGGAGACAGTGATAAATTTAGTGAATTACTACGATCCCATAGATGATGAAACCATAGCACTTGAACACATTTATCAAACAGCAGTGAATATGGAAGGTATACTGATTATGGGTGGTGATTTTAATTACATTCAGAATTTGACACTTGATACTTCGAATAAAGCAAAACGACAATTGAAGCCTAAAACGGCAAAGTTAATAAAAAATATGACAATGGATTTTGCTTTGATAGATCCATGAGGCAAGGGCACCCAGGCTTCTCTCAACTCAATTTACCTGTTATTCCTGTAGATATAGAACGGCGTCTCGATTAGATTTTTTTCTGGTAGATAAATTATTAGCTAATGGCAAGACAGAGATACTGGCCAATTCTTTTTCAGACCACTCTGTAATTCTTTTACTCTAATCTTAGGGATGACCCCGAAAAAGAAACCAAGGTGGCAGTTTGATAAGTCTCTATTAGAATATATTACTTGGCTGAGTGAAACTAGGATTTTTATTAGGGAGTTTTTTCAATTTAATGAAAATACTGCCCCAATCTTTACGGTTTGGGAGGCATTTAAAGCTGCTTTCAGAGGGCAAACGATTTCCTACAAGTGTAGGTTGAGCAAACAGCGTAGGAAAAAGGTTCTGGGGTTACAGGCGGCTGTTGATAAAGCCAGACAAGATGTAAATTTAACAATGGCAGAGGAATGTACTTTTGAGGTACAACAGCAAGAATTATTAAAAGCTAAGAAGCAATTGAGGGATTTTTTTCTGTTAGAGGAGATTTCAGGAAATAAGGCATACCAACAAAAAGTTTATGAACAGAGTCAGCATATTGGTAGATTCCTGGCCTGGACCACGAAAAGTCAGAAAGCTGGACAAATAATAAGTCAAGTAAAAAAATCCAACTACTGGCCAATTAGAAGAAGAAAAAACACGCGATTGCAGATGTCTTTCTCTCTCATTTTTTAAAAAAGTACACTGAATTACAGGTTATAGAAGAGTCAGAATTGACATCATACTTTGAATTATTGGACCTGCCTCAGCTGTCTCTGCAGTTTACTGAGATGCCCAATAGTTCTATAGAAGTTTCAGAAATTTTGATAGTACTGAAAAGTATGGCAAATGCTAAGGTCAGTAGTTCTGATGGGATCCCGGTAGAAGTGTATAAAATATTTCAAAAACAACTACTTCCATTTATAACTAAGTTGTTTAATTGAATGAAGGACAGGATAGATATCCCCAAAAGTTTTAAAGAATCAGTGGAGGTAGTCTTCCTTAAAAAGGATAAGGATCCGCTGGATCCTAATTCTTACCATCCTATTAGTCTGCTAAACACAGATTATAAATTATTTATGAAAATTTGGGCAATGAGAATTGCTCCATGTGCCCAACAGGGGGTTCATATAGATCAAAATGGTTTTCTCCCGGGACCGCTAATGGCCACTAATACATATTTTTTAACGCAAGCTTTTGACTATTTTTCGGCTAATAAGATCAAAGCAGTAATTCTGATGATGGATGCTGAAAAGGCTTTTGATTTGGTAGATTGGCATGCCTTATTTTTTATTTTGGATAAGTTTGGTGTTCCACATCAGCTAATACATTTGCTAAAGGAAGTATATAGCCAGGCGGAGGCCAAACTTATTATTAATGGGACAGAAGCTGGGATGGTAAATATCAATCGAGGAACCCAACAGGGATGTCCGTTATCCCCCTTTTGTGTTCCCTGTTTATTGATCCATTCAATGTTAATTAGATTTGAAATACAGAGCATGGAGAAGAGTGGTAAACATTTCTGAATAAACAGAAATGCACATAGGGCCTGAATCACCACTGATGAATAATGATTTCATGGGGTACGTTATTTATCGGATGCTCTAAATAACACGTATTATGAGTTTATGGAGAATAAAATGCAGATTTTGGTGTTTAACAGACCAAAATCTGCATGATACAGTACATGCCATATGTTTTCGCCTGTTAAACCCTTGGGCTATTTATCCCCTTCACTGCTAGGCCTTCCCCCGTGCTAAGCCTTTTTATTGGCTGTTTGAGGTAGTTTGCGCTTAGGTCCCCGTAACATTTTGTCCACATAAGGTATTCACAACAAATTTGCATCCTTTTCTTCTAACATCCTGAGGATTCTAAAGGTACACAGGGTTTGTGGATTCTCCTGGAGGGGACCAAGAAATTAGCCAAAATATAGCTAAATGATGGATTTTTTAAGAAAATGGGGGAAAAGTGCTGCAGACGAAAGAGTCTGTTTTTTTCCCTGCAAATGGTATCAACTTAGGGTTTGTGGTGGTAAAATCACCATCTTCCCTGGTTTCAGGAACAAGCAGACTTTTGTCAGAAAACGAACATTTTCTACACAGTTTTGGCATTTTACTGGGGCATAGCCTATTTTTCCTATTTTTTGTGCTTTCAATCTCTTTCCAGTTAGTGGTAGAAGTGGGTGTGAAAGCAATAATGGATCCTGGAAAGCTATTAATATCTGAAAAGTAGGCAAAAGTTTGAATTCAGCAAGGGGTCATTTGCGTATTCATTCAAGGTTTTCCTATAGAAACTAACAGTTGAAATAAAAAAAAAATTGAAATTTAGTTGAACAAAACAGTCAATTGTGCCAACTTTTTCACCTGTAACTTCTTGGAAGTATGGCATATTATATAAAGCAATATACCGTTATGTCTGGTGGTCGCTTCTGGTTGCAGAGATATATAGGACTTGCAGGCTCAACAAGAACCCGAGTTACCCAGAACCAATAACTGAGCTGCGCAATGGTTTTTCATTGTGTACCGGGTATATAGCAAAATAGGTATCAAGGAAACCTATGTATTTCCTAAATGGGAACAAAATATAGAGTTTAGAAGCAGTGGTTATTTGCACATCTCCGAAATTGTGGGTACCAGTATTAGCATGTGAATTAGAGGACATTTTTCAAAATGACTTCTTTTTTACACATTGTCTTACATTTGGAAGGCAGAAATGCATAGAAATTCAATTGGTAATAACACTTGTTCTGTGTTTCCCCAAGTTTCCTGATAAAAATGGTTCCTCACTTGTGTGGGTAGGCCTAGTGCCTAGGACAGGAAATGGCCCAAAATGCAATGTAGACCCATCATATTTTTACAGTGAAAACTGATCCTTTTTTCACAATGTGACTAGCTATGGATTTTGGACCCTTGCTCAGCTGGCACCTAGGGAAACCTAGCAAACCTGTACATTTTTGAAAACTAGACACCCAGGGAAATCTAGGATGGGATGACTTGTGTGGCTCTCACCAGGTTCTGAGACCCACAATCCCTTGCAAACCTCAAACTTTGTAAAACAAAAAAAAACATTTTCCTCACATTTCTGTGATGGAAAGTTCTGGAATCTGTGGGAAGCCACAAACTTCCATCAACCCAGCATTCCCCAAAGTCTCCCAATAAAAATGGTACCTCACTTGTGTGGATAGGCCTAGTGCCCGCAAAAGGAAATGGCCCAAAACACAACGTGGGCATACCACATTTTTCAAGTGAAAACGGACCATTTTTTCCCAATGTTCCTAACTGTGGATTTTGGACCCTAGCTCAGGGAAACCTAGCAAACCTGTACATTTTTGAAAGCTAAGCACCCAGGGGAATCCAGAATAGGGTGACTTGTGTGGCTCTCATCAGGTTCTGTTACCCAGAATCCCTTGCAAACCTCAAACTTTGTAAACAAAAAAACACATTTTCCTCACTTTTCTGTGATGGAAAGTTCTGGAATCTGCAGGGAGCTACAAACTTCCATACACCCAGCATTCCCCCAAGTCTCCTGATTAAAATGGACCTCACTTGTGTGGGTAGTCGTAGTGCCTCCGACAGGAAACGGCCCAAAACGCAACTTGGGCACATCTCATTGTTCCAGTGAAAACTGACCCTTTTTTTGCAATATGCCTAGCTATGGATTTTAGACCCTTGCTCAGGCGGCACCTAGGGAAACCTCCCAAAACGTACTGTGGAGACTGCAAAATTATCGATCACAAAAAGACTTGCTTTTGCGAGGGAGACACCTGCATTTTTGGTCCCGGGCTTTGCGGGTATCTAGGGAAACGTACCAAACCCAGATATTTCTGAAAACTAGAGACTTAGGGGAGTCCAGGTAGTTTTACGATCAATAATTTTGAAGTCTACATAGTACGTTTTGGGCCGTTTCATGTCAGGGGCAATAGGCCTGCCCACAGAAGTGAGGTACCATTTTTATCAAGAGACCTGGGAGAACGCTGGTTGGGCGGCCTGGTGATCCCACAACTTTCCCACACAGAAAAGTGAGGAAAATGTGATTTTGTTTTAGCTAAATTTGGGGTTTGTAGGGGATTCTGGGTAGGAAAATGTTGAGAGATCCATGCAAGCCGCACCTCCATGGACTCCCCTAGGTATCCAGTTTTCAGAAATGTCTGCATTTTGTAGGTTTCCCTACATGGCCGCTGAGCCCGGGACCAAATACAAAGTGACTCCCTTGCAAAACCAGGTAGTTTTACGATCAATATTTTTGAAGTCTCCACAGTACGTTTTGGGACATTTCCTGTTGTGGGCTCTTGACCTACTCACACAAGTGAGGTACCATTTTTATCGGGAGACCTGGGGGAACGCTGGGTGGTAGGACATTTATGGGTACATGTTTTAGTTAAATTTGAGGTTTGCAGGGGATTACAGGTAGGAAAATGTTGGGAGATCAATGCAATCCACACCTCCCTGGACTTCCCGAGTGTCTAGATTTTAGAAATGTCTGGGTGTGGCAGATTTCTCTAGATGGCCGCTGAACCTGGGACCAAAAATACTGGTGATCTCCTTAAAAAAAACAGGTTGTTTTGTGATAGATAGGTGTGCACCTGTGTTTTTGGTCCTAGGCTTGCAGCCATCTAGGGGAACCTAAAAAACCCAGACATTTCTGAAAACTAGACACACACGGGAGTCCAGGGAGGTGTGGCTTATGTTGAACCCCCAACATTTTCCTTCCCAGAATCCGCTGCAAACCTCAAGTTTAGGTACAAAGTCTCATTTTCCTCTAATATCTGTGTGGGAATGTTGCAGGATCACTGCACAGTACACATTTCCTACCACTCAGCACTCCCCTCAGTCTCCTGATAAAAATTATAACTTACTTGTGTGGATGGGCCAAGTGCCTGTCACATGGAAAGGCCAAAAACGTGTAGAGATTAAGGGGGCCCCAAAGCGGGTTCAAAAGGGCAATTGGTTTATACATTTTTAGGCTAATGCTACTTTGGGCACCCACACAAGTGAGGTATAATTTTTCTCGGGAGACCAAGTGAAACTCTTGCTGGTAGGAAATTTGTGTACAACTTTCTCACACAGAAATGTGAGGAAAATAAGACTTTTTAAGTAAATGTGAGGCTTGCAGGCGTAAGAAAATGTTGGGGGATCCATGCAAGCCACACTGCCAGCTAATAGTCAGTTCACGCACACCACCATCCACGCACACCACCAGCCAAGCGCCATCCATGCACACCCCCAGCCAAGCGCCATCCATGCACACCACCACCCAAGTGCCATCCACGTATACCACCAGCCAAGCACAATCCATGCACAGAGTCAGCCAAGCACTATCCATGCACACCACTAGCAAAGCACCACCCACACACTCTGCCAGTCAAGCATCATCCCTGCCCACCTCCAGCCAAGCACCATGCATGCTCACCATCAGCCAAGTGCCAGTCCACGTACACCGCCAGCCAAGCACCACTCTATGCACACCACCAGGCAAGCACCAATCTACAAACACCATCATTAAGCCTGAGTCAACACACACCATTAGCCCAGTGCAAGGCGACACACCGCCAGCAAAATGCCAGTCAAAGTTCAGTACACGCAGACCATCAGCAAAACTCCAGTTCACACACACACAAACTTTCCCTGGTTTCTATTGATTTTTGGGGGGGGTGGAAGGGGGCATTGGCATGCCCATTTTGGGCAACCAACACCCCTATATACATAAAATAGATAAATCCTGGTGCCTAGTGTGCTTTCTGTCCCCCGGAGAGGTAGATCGGAGGCTATTGCCCCATATGCCTCCTGGGGAGGGCAGAAAGACTGTGGAATTTTGGGGGGCATTCGCATGCCCATTTTGGGCAGCCCCCACCCCTATACACATAAAATAAATAAATCCCTGGTGCCTAGTGTGCTTTTGGTATCCCTCCCAGGGGGCAGATTAGGGGCTATTGCCCTCATCTGCCTCCTGGGGGGGCAGAAATACTGTGGATTTTTTTGGGGGGGCGGGGGCATTGGCATGCCAATTTTGGGCAGCCCCCACCCCTATATGCATAAAATAAATAAATCCCTGGCGTCTAGTGTGCTTTCTGCCTCCTCTGGGTACAGATCAGGGGCTATTGCCTCCATCTGCCTCCCGGGGGTGGGCAAAAAGACTGAATTTTATGGAAACCGCTTCCCCCTCCCTGGTGCCTAGTGGGTGGAGCCCTGATTGGGGATTACCCTCCTGCGGTGATCCCTAAGCAGGGATCCACTAGCAAGGGGTACCATTTGAAAGGGGAGAGTCTCCCCTTTCCAATGATACCCCTCCCGTCTGCCTTGGTCCTCAGGGGGCTGAGATAGCTCCCTGAGCACTGAGGCAGTGAAACTGAAACAAGCCAATCTACGTAGCGGTACACACTATATGTACGTGGGCTCCCACTCAGACAGCAGTCATCAAGCACTGGTCAAGGCAAGCAGTCTTTACGCCACTGTAGTACTGATAAATGCCTCATCCATAGAACACAGCCACCAAGCAAGCACTGCTCAATGCAAGGTGGAACGGTTTGCCATAGACTAACGAACTAACATGGAAAAAAATACAAAAATAAACAAAGGAAAAATATAATTAAAACAAAGAAATAGACGAGGGAAAAAAATGCTCAAATGGCACACTTCCCTCAGGATGGCACATGAACTTAATGTAGCTCAACCACCCGGCCAAATAGTCACATAGCATGCGCTCATGGGTGTATTACCCTCATTCAGCAAACTAACTGACCCTGCATCTGCCTCCCCCAGGTGAAAAACATGGATAGGGCAGCTGGACAATTATTTCATAGCCAAATGAGAAACTGACGGCATGGTAAAACACTCCCTTCTCAGACACTATGCAGGGGAAGAAATCTACCTCCTATTCACACACCTACCAAACACAGGCCTACCCACCGACCACAACGCCACCGTGAGAGTGTTCAACGCTCATTTTGACCCGCAATTCAATCTGGTCTTTGAGAGGTTCAAGCTGCGCCAGGTCCACCAACAGAAGGGCAAATCAATGAACACATTCTACGACAGGCTATGGGAGTTAGGGAGCACCTGCACAACTAATGACCAGCTCAAGGAGATCCGTGCGCAGCTGATTCAGGGATGTCGCAACAAAATACTGCATGGCCTAATTCTAAGACAACCAAACTTAAGCCTGGACAACATCTTGATCCTCGCAAGGTCTCACGGCCTGTCCGCTGAATGGGCCGACGAGATGGACCTGGGACTATCAAGAACAACTGATAAGAATGTGGTCATTAAGACTGAACAAGCACACACCGTAAGGACAAAGGTGAGGGGAAACACCCCCAGAGAGCACCAATTCTAGCCCCAGAAGAACAAGTGCATATACTGTGGATCACTTTGCCTCAGTCTGACGAAAGAAAATGCAGGGCAGGGACCCCTGAGGCAACAAACCACTGAGGAAAGCAGTACCAACTATCAATTATGAACATTACACACCCTAGTGACTTGAAGACCACGGTCCGCATAGCAGAGTCAGCAGTAAAAGCCGTCATCGACACCAGGGCCTCCGTAAACATCATGGGTATACAGTAATACAACCGTCTCCGACCCAGGCTGCAACTGGTGCCATCCAAAATGAAGATATTCACATATGGGAATCAGTCACCTTTACTCCTACAGGCACAGATGATGGTACCCATCCAGTCAGAAGAGCACCAGATCACAACAACATTCCACACCATCGATCAAGAAGCAGAGACGCTGATCAGCAACCACTCCGTGGAGGACCTAGGCCTGGTGTCCTGCGCGAGGAGTGTCATGTAAAACCAAACTGATAACCTGCTCGATCAATTCCTGAACCTCTTCAAATGGCTGGGTTGCCTCCAGCATCCTCCAGTGAAGCTCCACATTGGCCCGAACAATAACGCCAACAGCACTCCGGCACCACCGTGTCCCATTCCACCTCCTACACTAGTGGAATGCAAACTGCAGAAACTCGAAGAACAAGCAGTAATAGAAAAGGTCTCCGGACCGACAGCCTGCGTCTCTCCAACGGTACTTGCCAAGAAGCCAAAACAGCCGGGAAAAATAAGGCTATGCATTAACATGTGGCTCCCAAATAGAGCCATCCCGAGGGAACGCCACATAACCCTGACATTGGACGAGATAGTAGCTGACGTCAACAGCTCCCGGTGGTTCTCTAAGCTAGACCTAAACGCAGGGTATCACTAACTAGTCCTAGCGGAAGAAAGCAGGTACATAACCACCTTCAGCATGCATTTGGGACTGCGCCGCTATAGGGGCCTCAACTTTGGCATATCCTCAGCGAGCAAGGAACGCCTCCAGGACCATGGCATCACACTGCATCGAGAGAACTGCTTGTTCTTTCAACCAACAATTGAATTATTTGGATGCATATTTAACCAGAGTAGAATACAAGTTGACCCCAGGAAGCTCAAAGCGATAAAACAAGCACCACAGTCTACAACCTTGTCTGAGGTGCGAAGCTTCCTAGGGATGGCTATGTATTGTGGCCAATTCATCCTGGACCTGGCCTCCATCGCAGAACCGCTAAGGGCTCTAACCAGGACGGACAACAAGTGGAGCTGGGGCCACCATGAAGAAACAGCATTCCAAAGCATCAAAAATGCACTCCTCGACAACACCACGCTGGTATACTTCGACCCTGACAAGTGCACTGAACTGCTGGTGGATGCCAGCCCAATGGGCTTCGGAGCAGTGATGGCCCAGGAACAGAAGCCCGGATGGTGGGCAGCTCTAGCATTTGCACAGTAAAATAATTTTACTGTGAGTGGCCAACCCTTCAAGGTCATCACCGACCATCAACCGCTAGTCCCACAGTTCTGGGGATCAGCCCCACATCCACCTCTAAGAATCGAGCGGTGGGCCATCCAGTTGCAACAATACATGATAGAGGTTGTCTACCGACCTGGGGCGAAAAACCCGGCTGACTTCCTATCCCGTCACCCAGTGCCTCCTGAAGCCCAAGCCTACAGTAATGATGCAGAGGCAATGGAATCCTGCATCAATATGATCTTTTCTGCTGCGTGCCCTCGAGCCCTGACCCTGGCTGACATCAGGGATGCGGCTGAAACAGACCCGGTCCTCACCAAAGTGCGACACGTCATCCAAGGTGGCACATGGAGAAACTTTCTACAGGATGCTAACGACTGGTCGGGCATGATCGTGAGTGCCTCACGAAGGCGTGGAAGGTGTGAAACTAGTTAACTATGCATGGGTCCCACATTGTCATCCCAGTGGCCCTGCAACATCACGTAATGCTACTAGCACACGGAGGGCACCAGAGGTTGATGAAAATGAAATCCAGGATGAGGGAAAAGATATGTTTCCCGGGCTGGAAGACCTAGCTGAGGAAGTTGTCCAGAGGTGTCCCGCATGCCAACTGACCGGCTTTCGAGCAATAATCACAGAGGAATTGTGCAACACACCCTGGGAGAAAGTGAGCCTAGACTTTGGGAGCTTCCCGGATGGGAGAGTCACAATAGTCATGACGGATACCTTCTCCAAATATCCCATTGTGGAGGTCATCATCTCAATGGCGTTCACACATGTGGCTCCCATTTTGGAGAAAGCGTTCTCAAACTTCCCAACCGAGATTAAGAGTGATTATGGGCCGCCATTTTAAGGTGGGGAATTCAGTGACTTCTTAAAGCACCACAGAATTCGCCATTGCCGCATCACCCCCCAATGGCCACAAGCCAATAGAGAAATCAAAAGGTTCATGAGAACACTCAACAAAACTCTCTGGATTGCGGTGGCTGAGCAGACTGACCCAGAGCCCCACCTCCAGTCATTCCTAAGAGACTATCGGGGCACGCCCCACAGCACCACTCAACAATACCCATGGACTTTGACATTTGACGGGCCTCACCGGGACTCAATCCCCATGTGCCTGGTGTGGACACCACCCCCATATTATGCCCACGTGTCTCAGGTGCACAGACAAGAATGGAATGCAGCGACAAGCTACAAAAGAGGGACCAAGTCCTGTGAACTCAGGCCAGGGGACCATGTGGTTATTAAAGACCGACGACCTGGGTGAAAGTTAAGGTCACTGCACGAGTGAGGGGTGTGGACAGTGGTGAAGGGTGATGGAACCATGGTAAAGCCATGAAGGGACAAGAGACCGTAGCCCGGGACATCTCATGGTTCAAGAAGATAGAGGTGGCCCCGCAAGACCTAGCCCCGGAGGGCGAGGGAACAGAAGAGGAGGACTGGCCCAGTATAGGAAAAACCTCAGGAGCTGATGTAGGACCAACCGACTGGCAGGCAACAATCACAGAAGAAAATCTGGCAAGCAGTGCGTCACCCAGGACAGAGTATCAGGGGCCACTCTGTCGTGACCAGCATCCCAGGTACTGTCACTGGCCCAACCCCCAACCTAGCCTGCCACTCAAGGACTTTGCATGCTGCCTGGAAGAACTTGTCTGAACTGTTGCAAGGACTGAGTTGGGATGGGATGTTGCAGGTTAGCAGTCCTGATGATCTGCCGGAAGGCACGCTGGATGTAGACACACTTCACACTCAGGCCAGGCGTGGCCTGAGGTTATAAAATAAAGGGCAGGAGACCACTCAGGATCTTTCTGCCCAACTGCAACCAGTGCGTATGTGTGAATTATTCTGCCAAGCGTCGGGTAGCCGCAACGCAGTTCTAAGGCGCCCTAACTCATAACGAAGGGCACAAAAGCGTTTATACAAATTCCCCTGAAATAAAGTTAGGAAAACCTGAATACAAAGATCACATCTGAGCTTCAAGGTCCATTGAGTACCTCCAGCACAGAATGAATGAAAAAAGTGTCCTTTTTTACCTCCTTTCTTCACTGATCTTCTTAAAGTCTGTGGAAATACAACTAGGGAACCAAATGAGTTTCAGCGCGTCACAGCCAGTATCTTCCTGAGTCTGTTTTCAAACTGCCGCCACATGTGATGTCTCTCACACAGCCCTTTGCTCATGTCAGACAGTGTGTGGCCTACCACACTGAGGCGCAGTCACCTGACGACAGGATCTGTGCTCAAACTGGGGTAGTGCCAGTTAGAACTGCAAGGAACTGTAGGTATAATTATACCACAAATCAACCCAAGGGCTGAAGACTGCTGAACTCTGTCCTCAACAAAAGCTCATCATAGGAAGTCTCCAATCTATGGTGGGGTTACCCAGTGAATTAAGGGCACCCTGCTATACATGGTCTAGTAGCTGCAGCGTAATGATCGCACTCATGTACATATAGTGAGGGTCCAGGCAGAAGACCACTTGCGGTCTACGCCACTTTAATAATATAGCCTCTGGCCATGCCTGGCCAGAGGATGTACAGGGTGCATCTGTGGGGCAGTGAGCTACCGCGAGGGAAGCCTGGGTGTCTCACTACACAATCCACAGCACAGTGCGATGCTGCCAATTGCTGATCTGAAATGACACCGAAGGATTTCAAGATTCTGTCATTGGGCTCAGCAATCCACTCCACTCCCTTACTCATTGTAAAGAGCCCACGACTAGGAAACCTGGTCCGTCCTTGAAACTTAAAGCAACTGCCTAATGCAGAATACTTGAGCAGTGCCCGATATGAAGAAAAAAAGGTAAGTAAATACAATGTAAAGTGGAAAATAACCTCTTAGGGAGATCTCAAACAGCACTTGACAAGCGAAAGGGATGTATTTCACAAAATATCATATTAAAAGTATGTTAAGGTGGAAAAACAATATTACTAAACAACTGTTTCTCATGTTTAAGTTATTTTCACAGTCCTTCTAGTCATTGTGGGCTTAGGTTAATAAAGATTCACATCCATCGGTGGAAGCTGCAGTAAGTGTTATTGCTAGGCGTGCACAGGAAAATACCGTCTTCCTTGTCCAGTGTGGCCTACATTCCAGATGCTGAATATAGCTCAGTGTTCTTCCTATTTTAGCCTTTTTCTTCAACTGTAATACTAAGAATGTAAGAAAGTGCAAAATTAGTATATATGTCAGTATATCAAAGATAAGATGGAAAGTGCTGAAAGTACTGGACATTTCACATTTCTGCTGGCATGCCCAACAAGATATTAAGTGGGTTGCCTTGGCTGTACCTTAACCAGAAAAAACAATGGCGATCCAGTAAAAACCACAAAGGTAATAAAGAGGTAAAGCTCATCAAAATTTGCATCACTGTAGAAAATAGTTTAAATGAACTCGACAAAATACTTTTTCTGTAGCTGCAAACCTTTTTCCATGTTTTTCAGTTTTTTCTTTAATTTTTTGTCCTCATTTGCCTCAAAACACCATTCCACTTGCCCGTATCTGGGGTGTCCAGCCCTTTTGCTGGGAAAAGAAAGAAGGAGAATTCAAGCGGTACCACCCTTGGATTATGAAGACCCTTTCTTCCAACTACACTTTATCCGAACAGACCCTGCTCAGTAGAAAAGTGCCAGCCAAGGCGGAGTAGGCTTAATCATCCGACCCCTGATCCGACCTGCTTCCTTGTTGCTCTATCTACCTTAGTAAAGGTAGCCAGAACTCGTACCTTTTCTTTCCCTTGTCCGATATGTCCAATCTAGCAATATTCTTTACTGATAGTAACCAATCCTCATATCGAGGAGGGGTTTGGACGACCCATTGTTTACAAATTTCTCTGCGTGCCAGTAGCATTGCATAAAATTCCAGCTTCCCATTACTTTTTTCAACTTTTAGTTGTGAGTCCAGACATCCAAAAAAGATCAGAGAGACACTCACCTGAATTTGTATCTTCAGAATATCAGATAAGGCTCTACTCACGTCCTCCCAGAATGTCTGGATCCTAGGGCATTGCATAAACATGTGCACATCGTCTTCTTACATATTGCCGCATTTCGGACAAGCCACATCTCCTCCCTTTCCAAATAAGTCTTTGTGGGGTCCAGTACACCTGATGGATAGTGAAGAGATGGTTTCTCCTTAAATAGGCAGGTTTTACTATTTTATAAAGCATAGACATAGATACTTGCCATAAGTCTTCCAGCGAGGTCTCCGGCAAGCACCTTCTCCACAACTCCATCGGCAACGTGAATTCCCCGTCTTCCGACTCGATCATCAGCCAATACCAAACAGCTATTTCTTTCTTCACGGATGTTCCTGACATCAGCCTCCCTTCAAATTAATTTAGATCCCCTACCGCCATACCCGGAGATTGAAACCAGCTCTGTATTTGGAGGAATTTGAATCTTGACACTTTATCATCTGTCGTCTGTCTACACATCTCCCAAGTTGTCAGGTGCCCTTCATGGATTAGATGCTCCCATCTTACCATGCCAACCTCTCATAACGAAATGGCCAGCTTGTCTTTTGTCCATTAAGGAGAGCCCGGAGTGTCCCAGAAGGGGGCCAAGTATCCAAAATACGGAAGCTTTAGAGTCCTTTTAATCTTGTACCATGTCTCAGCCATGCCCTGTAGAATTTTCAATCTGACCTTTTGGAAAAATTTAGGGTCAGCGTATTTATGCAGGAAGTCACAATCCCTTCCTTCCACCTGCTTTAACAGTGCGGCAAATAATCTGCCAATTTCTGAACATGCGGGTCTATCAAGTAGCATTTTCCCATATTTTAACAAGAATGCCCAGGAGTAGAATAATATGTCTGGTAACACTAGACCCCCTTTCTCTACCCTCCTTCTCAACTTCTTCCACATTATCCGAGGACCTTTAGCAGACCAGATAAAGCTGCTAATCAGGCTTTGCAACTTCCCAAACCACTCTTTCTTAAAAGGTAGAGGAATTGAGTCAAATAAAAAAGTGCATTTTGGGAGGATCATCATTTTTACCAGGTTAACTCGGCCGAATATAGTGAGCGGGAGATGTGACCAATTTCTCAACAAGGTATAGACTTCCTTCTTAGATTTTTCATAGTTTTCCTTGGTTAGCTTGATGATATCTTGGGTGATCTTAATCCCTAGGTATCTCATCTCCCTTTTAACCTTCTCATCACCTTCCTCAGTGTTCAAAACCATTATTTCTGTCTTTCCTCTATTGATGTCGTACCCTGAGACCTTTCCAAAATCTGTTGTTAGTATCATCACCCGACTCATGGTTCTTTGTAGGTGGGTGTGTGAATTAGAAGGTCATTTGCATATAAACCTAATTTCTTTACTGAGCCTTTATACCGGAACGGCAGAATATCTGGGTCGTTCCTGAATTTTCTTGCTAGAGGTTCAATGTAGAGATCGAACAACAATGGTGACAAAGGGCATCCTTGCCTCGTTCCCCTGGTTATTTTGATGGGATTTGTCAAGAAGCTGTTAATCAACACCCTGGCTTCCGGTGCAGCGTATATCCCCGCCAGAGCCTTACAAAATTTTGTTCCCAGGTTAGGGGATTTTGCAATTGTTTGAAGGAAGACCTAATTTACCTGGTCGTCTGCCTTTGTAGCATCTAACGCCTCTACCGCAAGGGGGAGCTCATATGTAGCAGCCAGGTCTATGGAGCCAATAAGCGTATAAGTCAACTCCTTTAGAGATCTACCCCGTGTAAACCCCTTTTGGTCCTCATGTACAAGCTCTGTCATAACACCATTGAGTCTTCCTGCCAGAATCTTTGCGAAGATCTTATAATCGCAATTTAATAGCAACACCGGCCTATACGAATCACAGTTCTTGGCACATTTCCCTGTCTTCAAAATTAATGTGATAATGGCCTCCTTCCATGACTCGGGCATATTCGCTTCTGTCATAAACACCTCGTTAAACATTTCCACTAAAATTGGTGTTAACGTACTAGCCAATACTTTATAGACTTCATGAGGCAAGCCATCTGGTCCGGGTGCCTTCCCTTTCTTTCCTTCCCATATTGCCTGTTCCACTTCCCTCATATTTATCCTTTCGTTCAACATCTTGCTTTTGTCTTCCTTTAGGGCTTCAACACTGTCCTGCTTCAACCAGGTCATCACCCCCTCTTCAGTGATATCCAACTCTTCCTGGTATACCTTCCCAAAATATCTAAAAAAGGCTTGTTCAATCCCCTTGTTATCACTTAGTAGGGTACCCGTATGCTCACATCTAACCTGCTTTACCCTATTTCTCACCTGATCTTTTTTGGTTTTCCATGCCAGCAACTTGCTGCACCCTTCGCCATATTCAAAATGGGCCAGCCGACTTGCCTCCCATCTCTCCCTACCCCTGTCTTGCAATACAGTGGCTAACTTAGATTTAACCTCTGCTATTTCCAACATTGAAGCCTGCAGGTCCCCCTGATTTGTTCTTAAATTAACCATTTCCCTCTCTAATTTTCACACTTGTTCTTCTAAAACTCTGACTTCTTTGTGGTAAAGCCTCCTTTTTGCTGCCGCTAAATTACCTATTCTGCCTCTCAGGTAGGCCTTGTATACGTCCCAGACTATTCCTACTGAGGACGAACCTATATTACTTTCGAAAAACTCTTTTGTCTCCTTGTTTAGTACCTCTATTACTTCCTCCTCTAATAGTATGGTGCGGTCCATAGTCCATCTAGATTGCATATTCCTCTCACTTAAGTTTAAATGAAGCATTACCGCTGAGTGGTCTGATAGATGTGCCCCAACATGATTAATCTCTCGCACCATATCCTTTAGACTACTGTCTATTAAGAAATAGTCAATCCTTGACTGGTGGCTATACTTCTTATTATAATATGTATAACCTCTCTTTATGCCAGCCCTCTGTCGCCAAATATCGCAAAGGCCCATTTGCTCCATCATTCGCCTAATCAGCCCTGACATTTTGGGATTTAATGCAGCTCTACTATTTGTGGATCTGTACAAAGTTTTATCCAGAACAGCATTGAAGTCCCCAGCCATAATAATCGGGTCCGGGAAGTTCAGTAGTTCTGTTCACAAATCCTCAAGAGGGGCAATATCATCTTGATTTGGACCCTAATACCCAACTAATGTAAAATTTTGCCCTAAGATCCTCAGTTTTGCAACAAGCCATCTTCCCGCTTTGTCCGAGACACTATCCTCAGTAGTAATTTTAGCGTCTTGTTTCACCAACACGGCCACCCCCATGTTTTTCAGTTTGTCTCCTCTGCCTTCTTGCCAGGTAGGGTGACCACCTGGCAAGAAGGCAGATTCTGGACCGTGACAGTAAAAATTCAGGGCAAAGGTTCAAAATTCATGACAAAAATTCAAGACAAGAGGTCAATTTTACAGACACATCTGAGGATGTCATGCAATTATAAAATAGCTGACAAAAGCACAAACCAAAATAGGTTTACGTTGTTTAGTTTACATTACAAATTGGAGTACTGAGCAAACACTCACACATAGCTGGACATATTTCAAGAGGAACAAACTAGTAAAAATGTGGACTCCATGTAGAATTTGACACCCAACATAAGGGGCAGTTTTCACAATTCTCCCCTGTGCAATTAATGAAGTGCCATCAGCAGGTCATTGTTTCTGAACATAGACTATGGAGACAATCACGAGTTTGATGGTGCGGTGGCGTGACTACCTCACCACTGCACCACCAAAGCCGCATGAGAACCTCCTGCCGTATAATGACTTTTTTAGTCATTGGCTGGCGATTCCTTTGGTGTTCATTCCCACGGCGGTGCCTATAAAATAGGCACCGCAATGGGAATGTCAAAAGCAGTTCCAGCAAGGCATAGACTGAAAAGTCCATGACCTGCTGCAACTTCTGTGCATGCACCCAAGGGGGGGGCACATCTTGTGCCCCCCCATGTGCATCCACAGGGCATGATACACAAGGGGGCCTGTAGGGCCCCCTTTGTTTCCTCTCCACCAGAGTTTTTATGGAGGAGGAACCGCCATGAAAGCCCTGGCAGGGCGGAAACTCGCAATATGCTTGGCGGGAACATGGCGGTCCTGCCAAGCATATGGATGCCTCCGGACCGCCTTGTCACTGCAGGGAAAAGCAGTTCCCAGGCAGTTGTCGGCAGTCCCAGGGCGGCACGACCACTAATGACCACCACTGCTGCCCCACCACGAGTCTGGCGGTCCGAGGACCCCTAGACTCATTATTAGGCCTGATGGAGCAAGGACTCACAAATGAGACTTGCTTGGAGGCAATCTC
The DNA here is from genome assembly GCA_963921515.1 of Calotriton arnoldi. NCBI lineage: Eukaryota > Metazoa > Chordata > Amphibia > Caudata > Salamandridae > Calotriton > Calotriton arnoldi. The sequence goes on from CAWUFW010001575.1 coordinate 1,383,268, forward strand.
CTCACAGTATTAATTTATTAAACTTTGTATGGTTTATACTAACAATTGCATACACGAACATAAGTAGAGAGGAAGCTTGCCTATGTGTTTAAACTAACAAATAACGCTTGTCTGTTCTAAAATGGCCGCTAAAGCGCGGGAATCTTTATTGCACATGTGTCAACCATATCACGTGGTGTGACGTCTTTCTTTGCTTGGTGGGAAATTCTTGCATCTGCGCAGTGTGTATTAAAATGGCTGCTTTATGTTTCCACGTGCTACAGCTTGCTCTCATGTTGCAATTAAACTGTGGTATTCTAACGCTATTAATGCGGGATAGAATTTATAAGTAAATGGGAATAGAGTAGAAAGAGTGGGTATACAGTGAAACAATTTATCTGTGATTTTAATATTTTCTTCTTTGACTTTTTATTAGTTCGTAAATTGGGCCTGGGGTTGGTGAACTGAAACTCGTGTGACAATGGTTCTGCGCATGCGCCCTGAGTGGCTGCCCAGAGGAAAAGGATGAAGTCAACCTGGACGTCGTCCAAGGCCGTGACCTGATGGCCAACACTGCTGTACCCATGATGTCCCTACTGAAAAGCAACAATTTATATGAACAATGTATAAAATTTGTCGTGAGACGGGTGGGAAATAAAGCAAATGTATTAATTGTGATGGGCGGTATTTCTAAACAATGTGTTTAAAGAAATTGAACCAAATCGATATGGTGTGAGGATCAACCCCCTGTCCCCGTCCAATCAGAAGTAGTGGGCCCATATTTTTACAACATTTATGGGAGGTACATGGGCATAAAAGGGTATAATAGATATAGAATTAGTTAATTAGAGAGTCTACGAGACTAGACGCTGACAGACACAGAAGAGCAGGCGTATCGAACGGGCTGATTGCAGACTGAACCGCTGTCCAGAGAGGTCCTGAGGAGGGGGCGGCGGAGTCCATTAGAATGAAGGCACGGGAGAATCGAGGAGAAGCGGAGTATCAGAGAGGGGAACGATGCAGGCGTCGTTGATAGAGAGGTCACCGGTCCTGTCCTGAATCTGGAGGAGGTCTTGCTCTTCATCCTCCCTGGGTCCTATCTTTCCAACTCCTTGGCCAAGGGGTTTGGTTCTCGCACTTTAGGTAAATATACATGCAACCTTTAGTTGCGCTGCTGTCTCTATCTTCTCCTTTCTGAGGGACCCTCATAAATCGATAATTGATTTAATATGCTTCATCCTTGATATACGACTAAGTATCATGTGGTTCTGTACTTTACTCTGCTAAATCTTTTAGATAAACATTTTAAAACTTCCTGACTCAGTGATTATTTCAGGATTATGAATTGTAATGAATGTCACTCATTTTAAACTTCCCAATTAGCAAAGGGTCCATTGGTAAGTCATTACTCTTCAATCAGAAAAGTAATTGGTAGCAGGGATTTGATAAAGAGTACAACTGACACACCAGCGGAAATTGCTAGCGTAGTATGAATGTATGGGCCCAAGTGAGTATCTGGTGTATGAATGCTCGTTGCTAGTAACCCGCTGGATCAGGCCCTTAGAGTTCACAGGCAGTAACACTACTAGAGAGTGTGAAACAGAGAGATAAATGATGTTGTGAAAGGAGGAGATAGGGATATATACTGAGATGAAGAGACAAACAGTTTGAACAGTGAGAGAAGAGGAACAAGAGTCTTCCCGCTGAGAGCAAGAAAGAACGGGCAGTGAAAACTGGAAAGAGGATCACAGAAAAAGATATGCAGAAAAAGGAGTAAAAAATAGATAAGATGCTGAGGGTGACAGAGAGAAGGTTGAAAAGAGAAAAAAAACATAGAGGAAGCACATAAATAGTGAGGTAGTCGGAACCAAGAGAAAGCTTGTGGGAGTGTGGCTGTGGCAGAGACAAATGGCAAGATAGAAGAGAGGAGGTAACAGATAGAGAAAATGAAACTGAGAAAGGAGATGTTGAATAGGAAAAGAACAGAAAGGTTAATTGAAGCTTTACTGTGTAACTTGCATGCCAGAGCTTTCAATTCCATTTCCAAAGCACCATTTCTTTGGAAATATGGTGCTCTTCTGCTTTTTCCCTTTTGCACAACTCAGCACAGCAACTTCACTTCCTGTGCTGTGTTGTATGAAATGTTAGTAAATATGCCCCTCAATAATTTAGTACAGCAGTCCAGACAAGTTTTGTCTTGGACATTGTACAGTGCTCTGCTTCATTTTGGCTAGGGTCGCGCTCCTGAAATAACATATACATGCATACAGACAGACCAGAAATCACTGCTAATTAAGAAAAGTCAAATATGAGGAGTCACATGTCATCCATATGGTAGTAAGACAAAATATTGAATCAAAAATATAATCTTACCAAAAGATCATGTCCAAAATATTGTGATATGGAAATATCGTCAGCAAGAATATTTTTTTGAAGGGAATAGGGAGGGAAGTAAATTAATTTTAAGTAAGTAATAATTATTTTTTTAATTAATATTAATTATTAAGTTGATAATTAATTATGTTTTGTTCAAAATGAACCCTCATACGCAACCAGGAGTCGCAAATAGGATTCAGTGGTAATGACCTTCACTGGTGTTAATCCTATCTTTCCAACCAAAACCAGTGTTTTCACATGGGCACGCCCATGTCTTAAATCACATCACGTATAAGTCCCCCTGGGCTCCATGCTGCTTTCTGCCATCTTCAGCCTATACATGGAGCAACTTGGTGTGCTACTCACAAATAATAGCTTAGAGATTCACTAATATTCTGATAATACGCAAGGATTGTTTGAAATTGTCCTCTGCTTCAGGCATCTCACGCCTCAAACACTGCTTGCATATCATCTAGACCTGGATGTCCAGCGCCTACCTTAAAGTCATTTCAACCAAGACAGAACTCTTGTTATTTGCCAAGAACAGTAAACAAAATGCATTACAAATGACACCATGACAGCTTCAAACCCCAACTTTCACCAAATGCCAAGTCACTTGCATTCATCCTGAACACCAACCTCACCATCAAAAAACACATTGCCAAAAAGAAAACAAAGGCAGCGTGGTACCAGCTCTCTCTCCTAAGGAAAGTCAAACCATTGGGTCCAGAAAGTGACTTTAGAAAAGCTGTTTAAACCTTCTTGCATCTGGATGGTGGTAATGCCTTACTTCATACCCTCCCAGTTTCCATACTAGCACCCTGTCGGGGCATCCCACATGCTAGGTATGATTCATCCAGGGCCTGTATAAATATGATCACTTCATCCCCATCCTGATGGAACTCTATTGGCTCCCTTAGCCGACCTGCACCATCATCAAGACCAAGTGCATGATTTACAAAGCTTTCATGACCAGCACCCCCACTTATCTTTGAGAGAATCTCATAATCTCTGGTGGATCTCGGCACACCAACAGCCAAGACACTTTTTAGACCGGTGACTAAGAAGTGTAAAAGAGATAAACACAATATAGCAGGCCTTTTCCAGCTACGCACCCAGCTTCTGGTAGTGGCAGGCCCAAGAAGGGGTATCAGCCTTGCAGAGCTCAAAATTGGCTGGCACAGTATGTATTGCCACAGCAGTATCAGTCGCATACAGCAGGAGGTTGTGAAAAAGTGGGTTGATATAGCAGAATGGAGCAGTACCTGCTCAAACTTGCCGTTGAGGTGATGGCAACATGTAAGTGATGTCTGGCTTTTTAAATTCTGGCCTCAGTTACAAGCCCATTGCGCCTCCGTTGCATCACTTTTTTAGACGCACCAGTGGCGCAGTATGCCTGCCCATCTTTACAAGGCTACGTCCGGTCACCCTGCGGGACTTTTTATGCCCTTGTAAATATGACCCCTTTCACGCATTACTCTGCATGAAAGGGGCATTCCATGGTTTTGATGTGAGAGTTTCCACACAACATCCATGGAACCTGACACATTCCCAGATTTACAAAGTGTCGTAAACATGGAAATGTGTCAGAATCCTACGCCTCCCCAGGGGAGGCATAGGAGTGGCTCAGAGTGGAGAAATACTTTTGTTTCTCTTTGTTTCTTGCTCTTACTATGTGTGCTGCATTTCGCGGCACACAATTAAGAACCAAATTGCCTTCAATGATTGTTTATGTGCAGGAAAATATCCCTTCTTGCACATAAACAATGATCCCTGCAATGCAGGCACCCTTACAACATGGCGCAAGGCTGTCTGCATTGGCACACGGTTGCTGCTTGTGCACTGGCGCAGGGGAGAAGGACAGGAATACGCTGTATCTTGTAGATACGGCACATTCATGTCCTTCTATTTTGATGCATGGCAGCACAGCAGGAAGGCATGCTGCGCTGCCGTGCGTCAAAATATAGTAAAGGAGGCCCTTTATTTTAATGAAATATGTATCACCTGTGTAGCTAGGGTACGGTCAGCCTTTAAATTAAAAATACATGTTTTGCTTTCTTAATAACTTTATTGCATGAAACTTTCCTTAAAAAGTACATTCACTTTTGCGATTCATGGCAACTTTGGTCCAGATCTGTAAAGAAGAGCCAATAAATAGGGGTGTCCCCAAAATCGACATTTCCCATTTTAATTCCATAGGATTCTTTGCTTTGGTCTTCATACAGAAAAGTTTTCAAGAAATTAGCATTTAAAAAAAGTGTCTCAGATTGGTCATGAAGAGGTTCAATTGTAGAAATATATTGTCTGTTAATCAACGGAGTTCCATGAACCCGGTTTCATATAAATCCATGACTAAAAAAATTCAAAAACCATTCTAAACCCATTGAACAAAGGGACTTTTTCCCTTTGTCCATTTTGGGTCTGCAAACCCAGAGACGTATTTTCAGAGCTAAAGGCCTCTGACGTGGGAAAAATGTTGATACTTCCATTACAGGAGGTGGAGAATAGATCATAGTGCCCTGAAAAATAAAAGTAAAGTCCATTGTAGGGGTCTGGGTGAGCACATCCTGATCCTCCATTACATATGGGACGGGCCACAAAGGAAACTTCCTATCTTTAAATTATAGAAATTGTAGATTTTTCAGCAGGGTTCATAGATTTCACCAGATACGCGATGCCCAGTGCTATGTCCTAGTTCCTAGGATACATAGAGGGAACTGTAAACCTAATTCAGCTTCATGGGCACGGGGGCCACAAACCCACTGCAAGCTTCAAGCCCCAATGTTTCTGTATTTGTGGGATCCACAATACAAAGGAAGGTCCAGCATGCGCCCATAAACTTGTAAATCCTACGATGGGATCTGCAAATTTGGGAAAAAAAGTGTTGCTAGGTCCAGGTTCTGCGGTTAATCACTGTGTGCTGTGACATTGGCCATCAGTGGAGGGTTGGGTGCAAAGCCTAGTCAGAGGCCAGACCAGTTCTGCCAAACCCTGCTGCACACAACTTAAGCATGTGTGCAGCAGGGGGACCTCCAGCAGATGGGTGGGTGCAGGGGTAGGTATAGGGCTGTCAGGTACCATCCTGAGATCGGGACTAGACTAATTAACAGGGAGAGATTGCACTCTGATGGGACACATTTATTCTGGAGAAGGGGCTTAGCATTTACAAGGGATTACCTGAAGGTCTGGAAGGAGAAGGACAAGACAGAGTTGAGGACTAGAAAAGGTTGAAATGGATCGGAATGGAGAAATTGAACCTGAACTGAGTAATGAATGAAAACACAAAACTAAACAGACGGGGCATTCTTTATAAGGAACAACAGAAATGCAGGAGAAAGTACAAAGCAGAAGAACAGTAGTATGATTGTTTGTGTGCTCCTTGAAGGGGTGATCTCTCTGTGTGGGAAAAGGTCTTACAATTACGCAAGTAGCAGTCAATCTCACAGTCTTGAGAGACATTCAGCTGCTCTTATGGAAGAAGACTGATTGGTGCCTCAGAATTTCAGTGGTGCCCTCTGTAATAATAACAATATTTCAACACAAATACAAGAGAGGACAAATGGGAAATAGTAAGAAACAGTAAATACGGAAATTGGGGCTAGGGAAAAACAAGGAACGATTCCATGAACACAACCATGACTGGAACAATGCTCACCGAACTAAGACGACTGGAATCCAAGACTAGGAATTCTGAACACAAGGACAGAATGGAAGTATGCAGGCAGAGCTAGGAATATCGATATATAAGGCAGATGAAACTGTATACAAACAGGGACAGGAGAGGAAGTGTGCAGACAACAAGCAACTCAAGAATTGAAGATAATGAAACTGCACACCAATAAGGGAGTGCGCAGACAAAAGTAGAAACACTGACATACAAAATGGGCAGAAAGGCTGAATCAACAAGGAACAAGATCTGATAAACCAGCGTTACATAAGAAGAAATATGGAACAAGTAATAAGAAAAATAAAGGAGCAACCCACAAAGCAGTAAGACAGCATTGGTTCAAGGGTAGCCTCATCTGTAAGGACTGTTGTTAGTCTCTGCATTACTGAACTCAGAGGGTGAATATCTGGAAGCTCGAGGGATGAGCAGAGGTGCATGAGTAATCAACCAAGTACAGGGATTCAGGGAAGCACCAATGAAGAAAAGGCTGCACTGGGACTTGGAGATAGACAGACTAGGAAAGTCAGAAGCCACAAGAACGGAAACAGGAAAAGTAGCAGCAGGATTTGGATTGAAACTGAGTGTGAGAAAAGCCAAGAAAACAAATACGAATAGGACATTATAACCATAAAAGCTAGTAGCACTGATGCTGTGCTGGAAAGTATTCTGACAGAAACAGGTGTGAAGGCACGATTCCACAGTGCCTTATTAAGAGCCCCTGATGGTTGAGTGGAAAATTCCTGACTAGGTCCCTACATCCAACACCTGCTGCATGTTGCTAAAGGCCATTCGCAATGGGATTTCAGTGCCAGTGGCAGATTGGGGGCCTAACCTGCCTGCAACCTCCACTGATCGTGGCTGACTTCCCATTGGGTGCAGGGTCAAGACTGATTTGCATATGGCTAGGTCCAAACTGGAATGGCAGGGTGAGCAAATAAAAGATGGATTTAGGCCCAGATCTCTGTACTGGGGTGAATGTATGACATTGTTCTGCATTCTGTCCATCAATTGTTCTTTTTGCATTTGTCACCCCGAGTGGGACGGGTATGCCCAGACGTGGGTCCCGTGCTCTCCATGCCACTGGAGTCAAGCTATCCTGGCTGATGAGGGCTGAAAGTCCGAAACTGGTCCTAGGATGTTTGTTTCCAGTCCAGGGAGGACCTGGCCTGGCAGTTCGGGCTGGATTGTTCCTATTGGGTGCAGGGTCAAGACTGATTTGCATATGGCTGGGTCCAAACTGGAATGGCATGGTGAGCAAAAAAACGATGGATTTAGGCCCAGATCTCTGTACTGGGGTGAATGTATGACATTGTTCTGCATTCTGTCCATCAATTGTTCTTTTTGCATTTGACTGGCATAGGCAGCGGGAGTTAGCTGTCCCAAGGAGGCTTGCCATTGTTACGTATGGCCGAAAAGCCTACCGCCTACAGAGGGCTTTGCAGATGAAACTGTTGGATTTGGTGTATGGTAAAAAAATGCAAAAAATTCTCTGCTAAAAAACAAAGGAAATGTATGTTTAAATAGATCTCTAAAATATATCTAAAAAAACCTATTGTTAAAGCACACTTATGGTTATGAATTTACCCACAAAAAATTGAAATTTGAAAATTATAGTTAGGTGCGCGATTCAGAACTTACACAATAGCCAAGCAAACCATAATGCGAAACCATCAGCAATGGTCATCCCCATTGTCCCAGGCAGCCAACTCACATGGCACATGGCCTTCAGTGAGGTTACGAAGCAATGACAGGACTGCAGGTAGGCCATGCTCCCATTCTGCCAACGTGGTCATTGGCCGAAAAAACAGTAGTGCATTGAAAGCTTTTTTCCCCCCATTTTTTAAGCGATTTTCATTAACTCAAGAAGTAATCTCGAATCTGGCACAGGATTTATGAATCACACCAAAATCATTTTTTTAAATATTTATTTAATTGTTAGGGGTCCCATTGCCCCCCTCCTAGGTCAGAAGGTCAAGGTATGTCCAATCTGCCCCATCATGCCCTTCTTCAATTTTGTTTTCTCAACAAAGTGTGCCATGTTGGATAATAGCAGCTGCAACAGAATTTTTTCTGTGATGTCCAGCCATTCAAACAGCAGTAGATTGTACAATGAGAGAAAAAGCTCCCTCGTCCAGTGGTATGACTTTACAGTTTTTATTGGATTTATGAATCCACAGAGATTCCAGAAATAAACTGTTGTGATGGGAACACTGTTTAGGCGTTAACTTCAAAAGAAGTACTGAACAGATCTACCCCATATCAAGGTATTTTCAGTTTGGTCCAATTAAGTTCAGCCTTTTTCTGTATCAAGGGGCAGAAATCCTACAGGAGTAAGTTGCAATCGACACTTTGTAGTTATAGTTAGGCCAGACTTTTTATAGAAAGAGTGTTTTTTTGTTTTGCTAATAACTTTAGTGCAGTTTGCCAAATCTTCATGAAACTTTCCAGAAAAAGTTCTTCCACCTCAGCTCTTTCATGGAAAGTTCTGGGGGGAAACGGCCTTTAAAACGTTGGCTCAGCCACGTGTGCCGTTTCCCCGCAAGCGTAACTACGCTTGCCTGAATCACACATCTGCCTTAACCACATATGCGTGGTTCAGGCAGATAGCGGTCTAGTGTTCAGATGGGAGAGGAGAAGAAGAGGAAGCGTCAGAACAGGAAGCTCCAGGCGTGGACAGGTAAGTGGGGCTGGGTTTGGGGGTAGTTTTTGAGGGTGGGGGTCAGTTTTACGGCTCAGGGAGGGGGAGAGTTGGGGTAGTTTTTGGAAGGGGGCAGAGTTTTAGGGCTCAGGGTGGAGAGGGGTATTTCCATGGGCTGGGGCACGGTTTGAGAGGGAGTTTTTGGGGATGGGGTTGGTTTTAGGGCTCAGGGCAGGGAGAGGAAGTTGGGGTAGTTCTGAGGGCGGGGCTGGGTTTTGAGGGAGTTTTTATGGGTTGGAATTGGTTTTAGGGCTCAGGGCAGGGGGGCCAGGATAGTTTATTTATTTGGGGCAGGATTTTAGGCCTCAGGGCAGTGGACGGAGTACGGATAGTTTTAAGGACAACACAGGGGCAGGTTTTTAGGGCTCAGGGTGTGGGGTTGGGGGCAGTGTAGTTTTTGGTGGGGGGCAGTGTTTTAGACCTCAGGGCGGGAGAAGGGGTAGTTTTAAGGGCAGGGTGGTGTAGGTTCTAGGCCTCAGATTGGGGGCGGGGTAGGGGGATAGGATTTTAGGGCTTAGGGCAGGAGGGGAGGTCGGGGTAGTTGTAATCTTTACCCTTTACCAATCATGCCTTTACCATGAAATTGCATGGTAAAGGGATGCGTGATAAAGGACTTGCTTGGTTTAGATGCATTTGTGGTTAGGATGGCGTTGTAGAGGCACGGATGGTTCAGCCATGCATGCTTCTGCCATACTTCCGTTTTGGGGTGATCCATCAAGTGGTGGCCGAGAAAAAGGGGTCCCTAAACAAAATTGTTTCATGGAATTTCCATATGGAATTTTATACAGTACTACTGCCAAAATTGCTGAACGAAATTACACCAAATATGGCAGACATCTAGATATTTATAGAGAAAGCGTGATTTTTGTGATTTGGTGTAAATCTGTTCTGTAGTTGTGAAAAAATTGAAGTTCAAAATGTATAGATATATTGAGAGTTGAATTGAAACTAAAAGATATAAGCCTTCTAATTGGTTGAGGGGATTTTTTGAGCGAGCTCTCTGGTTGGCTGGCCGCTACATGCACAGAAATGTTGCAGCAGTAATTTCAGAACTCAGGGACTGTGTCCCCTGTCCTGAAATTTTTAAAAAAATACGATATAAGGAGATATGATAGGGGTACCCTGACCCTCTAGTCCTTCAGAGGTTGACCCAGGGGAACATCCGCTGGGGCCAAACTTAAAAGAAATATTTTGGAGGTTTCTTCAATACCGTCGGACTCCCAAGAGAGTTCTGAGGGAGTCCAGAGGGACTCTCCAGGGACGGGAAACAGCCATCACATCGCATGCGTAACAACGCATGCGATTACAACGCGGTCGTTACAACACCCGCGTTGTTACATCGCAGTACCATTACAACGCAAGTCGTTACAACAACTTGCTGTAGGGGGTGCTCTAAACTAAGGAATAGTATAATTTACTATTCCAACACCTTCCTTACTGTTGCGCACGCTGGAGTTGGAATAGTAAATTATACTATTCCTAAGTCCAGAGTGCCCCCTACAGCAAGTCTACAGCAAGTCGTTGTAACGACTTGCGTTGTAATGGTACTGCGATGTAACAACACGGTCGTTGTAACAACCGCGTTGTAATCGCATGCATTGTAAACGCATGCGATGTAAAGGTATGTATTCTCCATGGACTCCAGAGGAAGTCCCCAGAACCAGGGAATATGAATTACAAATCAGGAGTGGGTGTCCGGGGGGGGGGGGGGGGTTGGCTGTCTGAGGGCGGTTGGGCATTATAATAACATCTTACTTTACATTAAACAATCCTAGAAATTCATGGAAAAAAAGAAAGGTTGAGGTGAAAATGTCAGTTCAAACGAACATTCTGAACTAAAAGAAAACCACTGAAATTCTCGTTATAATTTGATTGAGCTAACTGGAACGTGTGCCCCCACCACGATCTGCTTAAGACCACACAGATTGCATCACTCATGACATGCTGAATGACATAATTGATGACTTCACTGGTAACATCTCAAATGTCATCATTTAATTGCAAATTTGGGTATGGCGGGGGCACAAGTCTCTGTTTATGTGTATGTGTTTGTGTGTGTGTTTATGTGTTTGTTACGCACCAATATATTGTACATATTATATTTTCAATAATCCAACTTCTCACTCCCTAGTATTCTACCATTGCCCGAGCTCCTTTTTCAGTATATCTTCCATATCCTCCCAATCAAATACAGAACTCCTGCAAATCTATTGAATTGATACCTCGTTCCTTTTCTTAAACCACTATTGCCCTCAAAATGTATTTATCTCTGCTTGGCTTTTGAACAATATGAATGTTTGCTACCCAGCTTTCAGCAGCCTAGCTTGTACAGCGCTCAGTTTAGAAATCTGTCAAATAAATAAATAGTTGGATAACTTTATAAATAAATAATACCAACTTGTAATAACATGAAAACCTGGCATATTCATCATCTTAAAGCTGTTATAAACATGAATCCCTTACCTGATCAGGAGTTGAGGTACGTAGCATAAGGCTGCACCAGTAACATACTGTGTTTTGATATGAGTCATCTGCATCTAATTACGATCAGGTGATATCTGCAATTAATTTCATCACTAATTACCATTTGTCAGTGTGAAGCAGACTATTTTTGGCTGTGTTTTATCTTTACTATTATTAACATGTGGCACGCTTATCTGTAATTTCTTTTAGTGATGGCTTTGCCGTTTTGGTGTACATACCATATTATGTTTTTCACTTTTTGTTCAGTGTGGAGAAGTAATGAAAAAGTCAAACAACCTGTGCTGCTGTGTCAAGGCCAAATATTAACTTCCTATCACTAAAGTCAAATTAACATGATCGTCTTAAAGAAAAGGTATCAATATATGAAAGAAATCCCACCAGCACCTGCAATGCCCTCATAGTTTTCATTATTCTGTGATCTATGACCTCATATTGAAAGCTCTGTGGCTTACTATTTAATTAGTTTTCTCTGACCGGCAGGCCAAAGTTGCTTAACCTCTGAATGTAAGGCAATTTTATTTTTTACCAGCACTGTTAAATGTTTTTTCTTGTTCCTTATGTTCATGCCTTTGGCTCCCTGGTGAATTAATATGTGAATGTATAATTGTAACTGAGAACACTTTCAATTTCAGTTTTTCAGTGGCATATAAATTTGGCTGGCTGACATTAGAAACTTAATACAACCCACTATTGTCAGGTCACAACACAGTTCACTCAGAATCCCTGCCTAACTACTGGTCACTATGGTGCAAGCAGCAGGTGTTGCACCACAGAAATGTATAATGCTTCAAGCAGTCTCAAACCTGTCAGCCATAGGAAGATCTTCTCCCAAACCTTTTACCTTACTCATCCTGGTTTTACTTAATGATTTTTTGTTTGCCTTAGGACTCTACGCGCTTTACCACTACTAAGTACTCACAAGCTCCCACTGACGGCTTCGTCGTCTCCGCCGCTGCCCAATGTATCTCCTCGCAGCTCCTCGTCAACGACTGCTCGACGCCGGCCCACACAGCTCAGCACAAGGACTCTGCATCTCGACGCCCAAGCCAGAAGGTACTGTTTCAGCAGACTGAACTCAGTCCTGTATCCAGTCGGTGCTCTCTTGCTGGCGGCCTAAACATGGACTTGGACGCTGCCCACTGCAATTAGATAACCGCAGTTTGTGCATTTGTCTTCTCCATGCTTGATTTCTTCAAAACCTTTAAGAATGCAAATGTCAGTTTCTACTGATTTTATAATTTTGTCTCCAATAATTTATTAAATTTTACTCTATTTCTTTAAATTGATGTGGGATTTTTCTTGTGTTGTGTTTTCACTTTATTCTTATTTGTGTGCTGCATAAATACTTTACATATTGCCTCTAAGTTAAGCCTTACTGGTTTTGTGCCAAGCTACGAGCCGGTTAAGTACAGGCTAATTTGAGGTTCTTTTGTATTTCACTCTGACAAAAATTGTGGTTGCTGCTTGAGTAGGGTTCCAATCCCTCAATAAATAACAACATTTCTCACATTGATGGCAGCTGTGGGATTCAGTTCTTCTGTTTGCGTAGTGTGATACAGTGATTTTGAGTAAAACTAACATCCCATATAAGTAATTTGATACCATAGTAAACCTCTTTTTTAATTCTCCTTCATTGGCCCTTTTTGCTTTTTCCAAATTTACTCTCATTCTATTTGACTGTCAGTGCCTGTGACCATACCTGCAAGAATGGAATTTGAAGATACACTATGGCTGAGTTCAAGGAGTTCTGTAAGGAAAAGGGATTTCTAACCATGAGCAGCACTATAGGAATCTGGAGCTACAGAAGGCTCTGAGGGCCTGGGCGAAGCCTCAACATTTGCAGGCAACAACAGAGGACCAGGATGAGGTGGAGTGTATGGAGTGGCAGTAGGAGGACGTGGGCACAGGTCCTGAGCTACGTGAATGGTAGCACTTATAGGAGGGGGGACAACTCATTCCCAGAAAAGGAGTCTATTGCCAGGGCAGAAAGCAGTGTGTCTTTCCATGGCCTGTCCCCAGAGGAGCTGGTGGACAGGAGAGCTAAGAGGGAATTCCAGCTGTAGATGGCCAAACTAAAAATGGAGGAGAAGCTGGCTCTAGAGAGACTGGATCATGATTGGAAACTTAAGGAGCTGAAACTCAAAGCAAAGTAAGCAGAATCCAGCAGTTATGGTGTCAGTGATACCGCAGTGTCTAATGGAGACAATAAGATCCACTTCCCCAAAGACCTGGCGAATAGCTCTGTGGTGGGGGATGGCATTGCCAAGTGGTTCTCAGCCTATGAGATAGCGCTAAGGTTGCACAGGATCTCAGAAGAGTATTGTGGGGAGAGTCTCTAGAAGCACATGCCTACAGTGGGGAGGGACATCATGCTCTCATTATAGATAGGAGACCATATGAAGTATGTCCCCATGAAAGCCATTCTTGTCACCAAATTTGAACTCCCAGAGAAGTACCACATGAGATTTAGGGACAGCCAGAAACCAACAAACCAGTCTTGGGTAGATTTTCTTGATAACTCCAGTTTTGCACTTAATGGTTGGGTGAGGGGCAAAGGTGTCAATTTTACTGGGTTGTTTAATCTGATACTGAGAGAGCATATGGCCAATATCTGCTTTACAGAGCTGCGTCAAAGCCTAGTGGATAGTAAGCTCATTGGCCCCAGGGAGTTTGCTAAGGAGGTGGACCTCTTGGTCAGCACCGGAGTATCCAAGAAGGTATCTGGCAGGGACTCCCAAAATGGTGGTCAAGGGTTCCACCAGAAGAAATAGGGGGATCCCATAATAATTCCCAAGGGAGTAGTAACTAGTCCCACTCTGACTCAAACAGAAAGGGGTTCTATGACAAGCAGACAGGGAGGTTCGTCCCCCAGTGTACTGAGTGTTACAAATATGAGCATTCTAAGGGAGACACCAAATGCCTCAAGAGGACACAGCCCCCCACTGGTGGGCAGACACCAGTGTTGGCCAGTGTAGCGCTTGGGGAGGATGCAGTCCCAGTTAGCTTGGGGAAGAGAGCAGAAGTTACCCTAATATACCTGGGACATAGAGAGATGGTGTCAAAAGCCCACATGTTTGCCAATGCTTCCAAGTATAGGCTGTGGATTACCATCAATGGGCAAAAGCTGAAGGCTCACAGAGACACAGGAGCTAGTATGATGACTGTGAGGTGTCACCTGATGTCCTCAGAGTTGGTCATCCCTAATACATTCGTAACACATCAGAGTAGCACACAACATTGAGAGTCATTACCCAGTGGCTCTGGTTCCCTTTGAGGGGGGTCTCAGGCTCTCTAAAAGTAGCTATGAACCCTGCCATGCCTGTAGATTGTCTTTTGGGCAATGACCTAGAGCACACTGTCTGGAAGGAAGTGGAGTTCCGGTCACACCTGTAGATGTTAGGATTCCCTGAGTGGGTCTGTATGACCACACTGTCCATGGCTGCCCAAGAGGGAAGTAAAGGAAGGCTGGAGCCTAGAAGAATGGCTCAGGCAGCTGCCAAGAAGGGGAAGGGCAGAGGGCATGAACACCTGCCCCTGAAACTCCCACAGTAATGGTTGGTGGGGCACCTGAGGAGGTTGACCCATATCCTACTGGAGAGGGCACTGCTGCCCTGGGAGACCTGCGTGAGCTTGGTGATTGGCAAGTTGAGGGTAGGCCCACCAAGGAGGAATTCTGTAAGAAGAGATGCCCCATCCTAGAAGGCTTGAGGAGGCAAGCAGAGGCCCAGGCAGCAGATGATACATGTGTAGATCAATTGGGAGAATGGCCTCCTGTATAGTGACTCAAGGATCATGAACCTTGGGCAACCCATTTGTTGGTGGTCCCCCAGTGTTTCCGGACTTTCCTACTGGGGATGGCTCATGACATACCCCTGGCAGGTCATCTGGGCAGGAGAAGACCTTTGCCAGGCTTGTCATCCACCTTTATTGGCCCCAGATGAAGACAGCCATGGATACATTCATTAGGTCTTAATCCCACCTGTCAGGCCAACTGGAAAACAGGGAAAACAGCTGAAAGCTCTCCTGGTTCCCTTGCCTATCATTGCCACTCCCTTTGAGAAGGTAGGCATCAACATTGGTGGACCCTTGGACCCCAAAACTGCCTTGGCAACAGGTGCATTCTGGTGTTGGTGGACCACGCTACTAGGTATCCAGAGGTCATCCCTCTGTGGTTGGTGACTGCACCTGCAGTGGCCAGGGCCCTGATAGGGATTTTTACCTGAGAAGGGTTTCCCAAGGAAGGGGTGTCTGACAGAGGCACCAACTTCATGTCTGCGTATATGAAGTCCATGTGGTCTGAGTTTGGGGTAACCTATACGTTCTCCAGACCCTACCACCCCCAAATGGATGAGCTTGTTGAGGGATTCAACAAGACCTTAAAACGCATGATTATGGGCCTTCCTGGGCCCATGAGGCGGAAATGGGGCATCCTCTTACCATGCCTGCTATTTGCCTACAGTGTGGTACCAAAGAAGGGAGATGGCTTTAGCCCATTTGAGCTCCTCTATGGTCACCCTGTTAGGGGACCTCTCAGTCTAGTGAGAGAGGGGTGGGAGCAAGCTTCCAGGAATCCCCCTCAGGATATAGTCAGCTTCCTGCTGGCTCTCCACAACCAGATGCAGTGCTTCTGGCAGAAGTCGAAGAAGAATGTTGAGGCCAGCCAAGAGGTAATGAAAGTCTGGTATGACCAGAAGGCTAATCTGGTAGAGATTCAGCCTGACCAGAAGGTGTGGGTCATAGAGCCTGTGGAGCTCAGAGCTCTCAAAGGTCATTGGAGAGGACCCTATGAGGTGAAAGAGCAGAAAGGGGATACCCCTAGAAACCTCCTGAGGGTGCTTCTTATCAGTCGTCTCAAGCCATACTTTGAGATTTCTGAGCTCATTATGCTCCCGGTGACAGATGATGGGGTAGAAGCAGATGATGTGGAGAGTGTACATCTCCCTGACCTTCTATCCTACAAGGAGCATGATGGGTCAGTAGAGGATGTCGACCTCTCCCTTTTTCTGGCTTCAGAACAGCAGAGGAAATGTCACCAACTGTGGATCAGTTTGCCACACTTTCTCCCTCACCCTGGTGTTACACACTTGTGTACCCATGACATACATACTGGAGATAGTACCTCAGTTAAAAAACTAAATTTACAGGCTGTCGTACAAGGTGAGAGCCAGTATCAAGGAGGAAGTGTCCAAGATGCTGGCACTAGGGGTAATTGAATCCTGCAACTGCCCAAGGCTGTCCTACCGGGCATCACACCAGAACTTAGGTTCTTTGTGGACTACAGAGGATTCAATTCATTTATCAAGACTGACGCTCGCTCCATCCACTGAGCTGATGAGCTCATAGACAGGCTAGATGCTTAGACGCTTAGTCCAGCTTAGAGGAGCCCCTGTACCGCATTTAAGAGTTGCTTCAGGCGTTGCAGGAGCAGCGCGTGATTAGCAAGGCCTGTAAGTGTCAGATAGGGACAGGAACTGTAGAATAGCTGGGCCATATGGTGGGCAGGGGCAAAGTGCAGCCCCTCCAGGCTAAAATTGTGAACATTCTGGCAACCTCCCCCAAAACTCAGACTGAGGTGAAGGCCTTCCTGGTTCTCAATGGATATTACAGGATGTTTGTTAAGGAATATGGCACCATTGTTGCCCCCTTAAATGAGCTGACTTCAAAGATTCAGCCCAAAAAGGTGATCTGGACAGAGGCCTGTTAGAAAGACTTTGACACCCTCAAGGACGCCATGAGTACAGCACCTGTACTCAAAGCTCCTGATTTTTCCAAGGAATTTATTGTGCAGACAGATACTTCAGAATATGGCATGGGGCTATCTCAGCACAGTTAAAGGAGGAGGGCCTAGACCAGCCTGTAGCCTTAATCAGTAGGAGGTTACATCCCCTGCAATAGTAGTGGAGTGCTATTCAAAGGGATGCTTTTTCTGTTGACTGGGCACTGAAGAAACTGAGACCATACCTGTTTGGGACTCACTTTCGGGTTCGGACTGGTCACAGGCCACTCAGATGGTTCATGCAAATTAGGTGTGAAAGCCCAAGCTGTTGAGGTGGTCTATCTCCCTACAGGGAATGGACTTTACTGTAGAACCCTGCCCTGGGTCAGACCACACCAATGCTGATGGTCTCTCCAGGTTCTTCCTCCTTAGTAATGAGAACTCCATGAGGTCGGTTAGTTCTCCCCCACTTTTAGCTGTGGGGACATGTGTTAGAACTGTCAGCCTTGGGGTAGACTTCCCACAAACCTTTTGCCTTACTCCTCTTCTTTTGCTGAATTCGTTTTTGTTGGCTTTAGGACTCTGCGCACTTTACCACAGATAACCAGTGCTAAAGTGCTTGTGTTACCTCCTTTAAACATGATAACATTGGCTTACACCCAATTGCACATTTAGGGGCATATTCACAAGAACATGTGATAACCACCACAAGTTTAGCTTAACGCAACTTCTCACATCACAGTCCATCGCGAGAAAACAACGCCGTGTTAACATAGCATTCTCAACCTGGCGTCACCATGCGATAGTCCCACGATAACGCATCAAATGACCGCGTTAAAAACAACGGGACGCCGAAAAAATGCCAAACACCAATGCGAATAAAGTTGCGATGAGGCCAACCACGAAAAAAAAACAGCGACAACCAGCGATAGGCCTGCAATCCCGACGCGTCTGGCGGGAAAATGCACCATAAAAGCTGAACAAGAAAAACACACCATAAACAAATCAAACTGCACAGCAACATGGATGCACCCGGAACGAGTGCCCAGGTCAACGCGAACCCCACAAGCCCCACAGATCACCAGCAATGAACCTCGGGTCGGGGAAGGCCAAGGAGAAGAGGAAGAGGAAGACGGGGTACAGTCCGCAGGAAAACCCGATCGTCGTCACGGAGGTGACAGAGCACCAACAACAACTGTCCTTCACCACCACAGTGTCATTGGCAATACAGACGGAAAAATGGCATCCCATCGTGAATGCAGTCGGAGTGCCGAGGAGGCCAAGATGCGCTGGCACGATGTCAAAAGCCAAACCAAGCAGAAACCCGCTGCCAACAGGAAGGCAGCAACGGCGAATGGAGGTGGGAGTCCTGCGCCACAGGAGGAGCTGGAGCAAATGGCGCCCACAGTCATCAGTGTGGAGACAGTGCAAGGAGTCGGGAGTCCAGACACTGCTCGACATGACCTGACACAACAGCAACAGGGTGAGTAATGAACAGGGACTGTGGGGACGGGGGGGACGGGCACAATGGCACACCTGCACAACAACGTGTAGCATACCGCACACCCACAATAACCCTGGGTCATGTCCCTGATCCCCGTGGCACACTGCAGCACACATACAAACCTCAAGTAGGCCCCTGTTCACCATGTGCCCAAAGGGGTCCCACCCCACACATCACCAATTACACAACACACACATGCACCCGTGCGAAACACAGAAAGATGCGTATGTGAGAGCCACACTGACAATGCAAGTGACACCACATGACCAGCAGCATGGCTGGAGTACAATCACCATGACACTGTGCACGCCATGAGACTGAGGTGGCTGAGTGTGGGCCACATCCGGAAAGGAGAAGGTCACACTCTGACACATCCACCTGCACAAACAACTACTGATGTCAACACCACATCTGCAGACAAACAATGCACAAGAGTGCAAAAAACGTCCAAGAGCACAAATGACCCAAGTCGCCAACATCACAGCACCTCAAAAGCACAAAAGCCAAAGGCACACTGCCACCAAGGGATAAGGGGCAGCAAAATCACAGCTGCAGGTGCGACTCCCACACAAAGCAGCACACACACATAGCAATGACAGCACACCCACATGGACGACAATGTGGTACACAGTCCAACACCTACACTGCAGAACAGAGGACACAACTGGGTCCGCCTGTGCATAGAAAATGGCCAATCACATCTGACATAGCAGGAAACTGTGAGATGCAAATGTACATGTACAACCTCTCCTACGTCATGTAGTCAAAATGTCCACTGACCCACATCAAATAGTCCGCCCCTCCCAAACAGTCACAATGTACATTGTCATGAAGTCTGAATGTAAACTTAAACAATGCGGCAACATACATGCCAACACAATACCAACAAGCATCTCCCCTTCACATTGCAGAGGGACAAACAACACCTCCAGCAGAGCAGACCAGACAACTCTACAGTGATGCTGAAGAGGACCACCACACTTCTGACACCTATGCCCCACAACAGTCCATGGACATCTTAGGCAATCGACCTCCAGGAGCAGGGCAGCACCTCTGCATCGAGGAAACCCCACCCCCTGCACAGACAACACAGCTGGATGCACCCACCACCCAGGCTGGCTCCCAGCAGCCCACCCAAGCACACATCGCATTCCAAGGCCAGGTGTCAGACTGCCAGAAGGGGGTGGCCGAACATGTGCGTGTGGGATACCACCTCATGGAAGCTGAACCAGATCACATACGTGGGTGTCTGAGTCCCATCAGGGCCCACCTACACTCCCCAACGGAGACCCACACTGCGACAGAGACACATGCCTTTGAACATTTCCAGTACTGAACCACACCCAGAGCCACGGGATGATCATCCACAGCCCCATGCTGGACTGGCGTGCGCCGGCCCAGTTCACTCCTCTTATGTATGGAGTGGGGGACGACAAAGCTACATGTGCAATGTCCCACCCGCTGCCTGCGGTGACATGACTGCGTCCTCAGTACACGGCACAATGTAATGTTGTAGTGCCCGGGGCACAAATGCATACATCATGAGCACACAGACACACTCAGATAGTTCGTTGAACTGGCCACGGGCACGTGCGCTCGACACCATGGAGTCGTTGGTGCTGGCAACAACTTGAACAGTGATCACAATTAAAGCGGATACAGAAAACACCAGCATTACAGAAATAACTGTGAAGCATCATGGTGGTAGCCGGAGAGAGTACAGTGTTCACCCAACATGCAAGCAGAATGGTCCATGATTTGTGGTGCACTGAGTTAGTGGCACCTGAAGAGCTGAGCAGGGAACAAGCTGATGATGGCACCCATGACTGGTGTGAGCAACTCTGATAGTCTGGCAGTAAGATACTTACGACTCTGGCACCTGTTGTTTGGAGTTGGTCCTGGCGGTGGTGGAGTGTGCATCCTGCGGTGATGCGACGTCCGGGCAGGCCAGGACTCGATTTGATGTGTGAGCCCAGGTGGGCCGCAGTTGAGGCCAGAGGCAGCGGACAGCGCAGGGCCACAGACACATGGCCTTGATGACCCCCAGTCCATCGACCCAGAGGCCATCCAATATGCTATCAGACAGGGGCCATGAATTGAGCTGCACAGAGTTAGTGGCCCCGGATGCACTGCGGCCGGCACAGGCACACCGCCACGGGATGGTGACTTGCGGTGCAGTGAGATAGGGCCACGCGAGGTGAGCGGGTCCTCGTCGATGTCGAAGGTGAATGTAGCGGAGGTTTGCGGGGGACAGTGGAAGGTGTCCTCCAGGGCATGATGCAGAGGGCAGAAGCTGGCCGGAAGCGGCAAATGGAGGAGTGGAATGCCACATGCCATTACCTTTCTCAGGTACATCGACGACATTTTCATTATATGGAAGGGTTCGCAAACCAGTCTGTTGAAGGCTTTAAATTCTCTTAACACCATCAATGATAGGATCCAGTTCACCTTTGACTACGATCAATAATCCATAGCATTCTTGGACGTACTGATCAACAGATCCGGTACTACCCTGGATACCAACATTTACAGAAAAAGCACAGACAGGAATAACCTACTGCACTACCAAAGTTTTCATCAGACACCCCTCAAAAACAACTTACCATATTTGCAGTTGCTTAGAGTCAAGAGAATTGTTTCGAATCCAGACAACTTTGATCAACAAGCTGCAGAAATGTTGGACAAATTCAAAAATCGTGGATATCCCCAGAAGATTCTCGAACAAGCTAGCAAACGATGCAGTGAAAAGAACCGCATACAGCTTTTGACACCTACCATCAACACAACACGCCAACGAACCGTGGTTGTCTCCAAATTTTCCACTCTAAGCAATCAATATAAGAATTCGATCAGAAAACATTGGTCAGTTTTGGACATGGAATCAGATTTCAAAGGCATTTTTCACGTTCCTCCAACTTTTGCCTACATAAGGGGAAAGAACATTAAAGAACTCATTGCCAAAAAACCAGCATCATCATCCACGTCTGTTTACAAAGGAAATACACCTTGCCTTAACCTCTTCGACGCTCATGATTGCTCCACGCCATCATGAGCCACGGTAGCCGTGTGCTCATGACGCCGTGGAGCCGTCATAGCCCCGCCCGCTCCCTGCCGCTCCGCCCACGCGACACTAATTCCCCGCCTGTGTGGGAGAATTAATGAGCGGGCGGGGCTATGACGGCTCCATGCCGTCATGAGCACACGCCTACCGTGGCTCATGACGGCGTGGAGCCGTCATGAGCGTCGAAGCGCCACGCCCACCCCCTAGCCCCGCCCGCGCCGTGGCCGAAATCGCGGCGCAGGGAAGGGGTTAATTGTAATATTTGCCACAACATCATCAAAGGACCTGTTATAACACATCCAATGAAAGGCACCAAAATCAAGTTAAGAGTGAACGCCAATTGTGATACCAAAAATGTTATTTATATGCTCAAATGCCCTTGTGGGTTGGTTTATGTCGGGAAGACAGAGAGAAAGATCAAAACCCGAGTGAATGAACATAAGAGTAACATTCGCACCAACAACACTAAATCTGTTATTGCAGCACATTTCACTGAACATCGACACAACATCAGTCAACTGCAATTCGCTATTTTGGAAACCATCATCAGACGCGAGGGCAGAAATAATAACGATTTCATTCTACAAAGGGAAAACCATTGGATAAAGTTTCTGGACTCTATGAAACCTAATGGTCTCAATGACCGGATGGAATTCCAATGCTACCTGTGATACCACTA
This sequence comes from Calotriton arnoldi, assembly GCA_963921515.1. Classification (NCBI taxonomy): domain Eukaryota; kingdom Metazoa; phylum Chordata; class Amphibia; order Caudata; family Salamandridae; genus Calotriton; species Calotriton arnoldi. The sequence goes on from CAWUFW010001575.1 coordinate 1,405,432, forward strand.
CCACTGTGTTTGTTTATTGCTTGTGGTCTACTTGTCACTTCTTTTGTTCTCACACGTTTTCATTGTTCCTTTCACACACTTTCACCTCCATTCACATTTCTCAGCATATCCTACAGTCTCTAATATTCCTTTTTACGTCTCTTTGTTGTGTTTTCACAATCATAGTCTGCTTTCTCTTTCACACCTTGATATCTGAATTCTTTTTCATTCTTTTCTTGACGGCTTGCTCCGTTTTCTTTCTTCCATGCTTTTCTCACCTATGGTTCTGGCTCTGCATATCAGATTCTTTTAATGATTTTTCTGCCCATCAATTGGGCGGTTTCTACACACTGCCTTGTTCATATGTCACGTTCTTGTTCTCAACTCAATTGTACGTCACCAGAGCACTTTCACAATTGGCCATGATTATTGGTTTGGTACATTCTTTTTACACCCGTTTCATTTATATAGCATCTGGGCGTTTTTTAAACGGCTCTTTTTATACGCAGTCTTGATTACTTATGGGATTTTTATCCATTTCAAGATGGCACTCGAATTTTTTCAGCTTGTTGTCATTCAGCATGGATAGTCCGCTTTCAATTTCTATTCATGAATGAATTAAATTCATGCGTAAATAGACTTGACTAAGAGTTTTGAACCTTTCATAATCTTTCACATATTCAAATTTTCGATTTGGAACATTCGTTACCTGCATTGTCAGGTTTTCAGCTGTGCCTAGAGGGATACCACTCACGACAAGTGGCACTACCCAGTACATTTTACGTGACACCCTTTACAGAGGGTGATACCTCCAGTGCACGCTACAGAACGTATATCTTCAGCACATCATACGCTGTGCATGCTCATACACTCGCTTTCTTGTTCATTGTCTGGATTTTTTGAGCTTTGCACGTCCAGCCAACCCATTCATCAACATGTCATATACGGATATTACAACTCTCACTGATATCAGGGCTGAGACTTTCGCCTTTTCTGAAGATGATGCCGATAAAATCTATGCGCTGATACCAGAGGTCACTTCCCAAGCAGCCACGAAGTAAAACAAAGACAGCATCATTAAACAATTATTATACTTGACTAAAAGAGAGGTTAACCAGCGTTTACATGCTTGCACATTGATACGATATCACAGAGCCAAAGGATTCCCAGAGGATTACGCGTCCCTTTGAAACCCCTTCTATGTAAGAACAATCCCAAGTTTATAGAGAAATGGTATTCCATTTTGAACAAATGTTCGCTTGATTTGATTCTGTTGATAGTCGAAGAACTATCCAAGATTCTGGAAGAACTCAATAAAGAAATTGTTTTGATCAAACAGGAACTTTCCGACATGATGTCACAGACCGAATTGTCTAAAATATTGGAAGACACCAACACCCAGTTAGAAAAATACACCCAAGAGATAAATGAAAGAAAAATTCGGAAATATCGATGAGACACCATAGACTACAAACTGGGGGAGGTATATTCATGGGCGGAGGTTTATGCCAGACGCCGTCAAAACAAGCCATACAGACAGAACACCGACACTGAAACATCGTCGTCCGATGATGGCTCCAGAGGCAAACCTAGAACAACTGCAACAGCACATTCTATACCCTCCACCAGCATGACCCAACAACCAACCACTGAGGCTTCTTCTTTTTTAGAATTAGGCCCAACAGACAAAGACGACCCCGGCGGGGAAAAAGACAAAGAAAAAGAAGGAGAGAGACACGAGGAGCTCCGCGGCCCAGAGGAAGGGCGCCAAAGGGAAGAAAATATAGACAACTTAGTGATTAACATCTCCTCATATCGATTACAGACCACGGAAATGAACATTCTTCAAAAAGGGACCTCTTTTGTTCCCACCAGCCACACCAATTGCTTGGAATTGGAGATTAGTTTATTCAAATTAATGCGCAACCTCCGCTTGAGACATTTTTTTGACAACGTCATCACTGACCACATCAGTGACAAGGAGAATCAACTTCGTGGTTTACAACACAGGAGTACCTACATGGCCCCAGTCAGCCACAAGAGTTTGGATACCTTTGAGAACCTCGTGAAACAAGACAATCGCAAATTTAACTACAGACGCTCATCCAAACATCGCAACTTGTCTAACAGAGTTCACCGTGTTGAAAAATCTAGCCGAGAATCCCAACATTACATGCCAAAATGCAGATAAAGGAGGAGTGATCGTCATAATGGACACCAGCTTTTACCGGGAACAGGTCCAGTTGCACCTCTCCGACATTAACATGTATTGCACTATTGACTTTAATCCTACAGATCAGTTTGCTTCCATTCTCAGCAATTTAATCAAAAGGGGCACTGACAACGGCATTATAACTGATAAGACTGCTAAATATTTGATCCAGACGTTCCCTCGCATTCCATCTCTGTATATGCTACCCAAAGTCCACAAGGACCCCCAACACCCTCCGTTTCGACCCATAGTCTCTACCAAAGGTAGCTTACATGAACCATTGGGGAAATTTGTTGACAAATATTTACAACCGTTTGTGGTCAGCTCAAGAACTTATATAAGAGACACCACAGATCTACTTTCTAAAATCATGAGTGTCAAGTTTCTAATTGAAGATGAAATCTGGCTGTGCACAGTGGACGTGAAGTCCCTGTTCACCTCAATTCCTCACTTGCTGGGCCTTGAAGCCATTGAAGAAATGTTACTGAACTCCGATCTCAACACTGATTTTCAGCTTTTTCTGATGGAACTGGTGCATTTCACCTTATATCAGAGCTATTTTGAGTGGGAAGGTCAGTGCTACCTCCAACTCTCAGGGACTTCTATGGGCAATTGTGCCGCGCCTTCATATGCAAAAGAAACAATTGATGGACGGAATGCTGGACAATGCAAACATTCACCCCCAGTCACAAGGATCTGGGTTAAATCCATCATTCTTTTGCTCACCACACCACCCCAATTTGGACCCAGCCATATGCAAATCAGTCTTGATATCTATAAATCTTTTCCCACGTGCCTCTCGGATCCTGTCGCCCCATTAGCTTCTGGGCCGACTGCTACCCTAGCAGTTATTCCCCCTATATCTCAAGATGAGTTTCTTATTTTAAGCTCTAAGGTTAAATCTGGTTCCCCTTTGGACCCAATGAGGCCTGCCCAATTTAGAGATTGTTTATCTATTCTTCTCTCACCCCTATGTCAGTTGATTAATTCTTCTTTTGTTTCAGCTATAGTCCCTCTGGCATGGAAGCAGGCTAGGGTGATCCCCTGTTGAAGAAACCCTCACTGGACCCTACTAAGCCGGAGAATTTTCGACCTATTTCTCTTCTGCCTTGGGTTGCTAAGATCGCGGAGGCTCATACCAATAAGGTGCTTTCGGACTTCCTGAACAACAGCAGTATCTTAGACCGCTCCCAGAATGGTTTCCGCCCTGGTCATAGTACCGAGACAGCACTATTAGCAGTGAGTGAACACCTGCGGTCCATTTTGGATGAGGGTCAAACGGCGGCTCTGATACTGCTTGACCTCAGTGCCGCGTTTGACACGGTCTCCCATCAGATCCTCCTGCACCGTTTAGAGGAAGCAGGGGTAGTCGGTTCGGCACTGGAATGGTTTCGGTCTTTTTTGTCCGACAGATCTTTTCAGGTCTCCGCCCCCCCCTTCCTCTCCCATGCCCATTCCATCAAACAGGGGGTTCCCCAGGGCTCGGCACTGAGCCCTACTCTGTTCAATCTCTATGTTCAACCCCTGGCAGGAGTAGCGCAGGACCATGGCCTGACCATGGTCTCTTATGCTGATGACACTCAGTTGGTGGTAGCCCTCTCTGGTGACCAGCCTCGGGACGCTATACAGTTCCGGAATGGTCTAGAGGCGGTTGCACGCTGGATGACCACTAACTGCCTCCAGCTCAATGCCAATAAATCTGAGGTGTTATTGGTGGGGAATGATAAGGGGCTTTGGAGTACACAATGGTGGCCGGTATCCTTGGGCCTCGCTCCAACACCTAAGTTATTGGTGAAGAATCTTGGGATCTGGTTCGATTCCACTCTTGGATTCCAGGATCACACTAAAAAGGTCGCCGGTACCTGCTTCGGTCTCCTACGGGGGCTGAGGCCTATTTTGGGGTTCTTTGATCCGGCTACTCGTCAATTGATAGTCCAGGCGACTATTCTATCAAGACTTGACTACGCCAACGTTTTACTGTTAGGTGCCAACAAAGCCGAAGTGAACCGTCTCCAACGTGTCCAAAACGCAGCCGCTCGAGCTCTGCTCAGACTCCCTAGAAAATGTTCTGTGTCAGGCGCTCTGCGTCGCCTCCACTGGCTCCCTATCTATAAGAGGATCGAATTCAAAACATTATGTCTGGCTTTTAAAATTCTTAAGTCCTCTTCCCCAGAGATACTATCCAATTTGTTGGTTCCCTATGTCCCCGCTCGCCAGCTACGCTCTGCAGAACAATTCTTGGCCACTGTCCCACGAGTGAATCGGATCAGGGCTGGGGGCAGGTCTTTTCGCTGTCTGGCTGCTAAACTGTGGAACTCTCTTCCAGTACAGACTCGTCGTATAGACTGCTTGTTATCTTTCCGGAAGGCCATAAAAACCCACCTGTTTCCAACAGCTTAGCTCTTGCCTTTTCAGATTCTGCATCAGCGCCGGGACGCCCCTTTGCTGGGGCAGCTGTGCGCTTTATAAACTAATTAACATTAACATTAACATTGACCCTGTTCCTTGTGGGAACAGTCCAGCCCGAACTGCCAAGCCAGGTCCTCCTTGGACCGGAAACAAGCATCCTAGGACCGGTTTCAGGGCATCACCCTTCTTCAGCCAGACTAGCTTGAATCCAGTGGTGTAGTGAGCACGGGACCCACGTCTGGGCATACCCTTCCCACTTAGGGCGACAAATGCAAAAGAAACAATTGATGGACGGAATGCTGGACAATGCAAACATTCACCCCCAGTCACAAGGATCTGGGTTAAATCCATCATTCTTTTGCTCACCACACCACCCCAGTTTGGACCCAGCCATATGCAAATCAGTCTTGACCCTGTTCCTTGTGGGAACAGTCCAGCCCGAACTGCCAAGCCAGGTCCTCCCTGGACCAGAAACAAGCATCCTAGGACCGGTTTCAGGGCATCACCCTTCTTCAGCCAGATTAGCTTGAATCCAGTGGTGTAGTGAGCACGGGACCCACGTCTGGGCATACCTTTCCCACTTAGGGCGACAAATGCAAAAGAAACAATTGATGGACGGAATGCTGGACAATGCAAACATTCACCCCCAGTCACAAGGATCTGGGTTAAATCCATCATTCTTTTGCTCACCACACCACCCCAGTTTGGACCCAGCCATATGCAAATCAGTCTTGACCCTGTTCCTTGTGGGAACAGTCCAGCCCGAACTGCCAAGCCAGGTCCTCCCTGGACCGGAAACAAGCATCCTAGGACCGGTTTCAGGGCATCACCCTTCTTCAGCCAGACTAGCTTGAATCCAGTGGTGTAGTGAGCACGGGACCCACGTCTGGGCATACCCTTCCCACTTAGGGCGACAAATGCAAAAGAAACAATTGATGGACGGAATGCTGGACAATGCAAACATTCACCCCCAGTCACAAGGATCTGGGTTAAATCCATCATTCTTTTGCTCACCACACCACCCCAGTTTGGACCCAGCCATATGCAAATCAGTCTTGACCCTGTTCCTTGTGGGAAGAGTCCAGCCCGAACTGCCAAGCCAGGTCCTCCCTGGACCGGAAACAAGCATCCTAGGACCGGTTTCAGGGCATCACCCTTCTTCAGCCAGACTAGCTTGAATCCAGTGGTGTAGTGAGCACGGGACCCACGTCTGGGCATACCCTTCCCACTTAGGGCGACAAATGCAAAAGAAACAATTGATGGACGGAATGCTGGACAATGCAAACATTCACCCCAGTCACAAGGATCTGGGTTAAATCCATCATTCTTTTGCTCACCACACCACCCCAGTTTGGACCCAGCCATATGCAAATCAGTCTTGACCCTGTTCCTTGTGGGAACAGTCCAGCCCGAACTGCCAAGCCAGGTCCTCCCTGGACCGGAAACAAGCATCCTAGGACCGGTTTCAGGGCATCACCCTTCTTCAGCCAGACTAGCTTGAATCCAGTGGTGTAGTGAGCACGGGACCCACGTCTGGGCATATCCTTCCCACTTAGGGCGACAAATGCAAAAGAAACAATTGATGGACGGAATGCTGGACAATGCAAACATTCACCCCCAGTCACAAGGATCTGGGTTAAATCCATCATTCTTTTGCTCACCACACCACCCCAGTTTGGACCCAGCCATATGCAAATCAGTCTTGACCCTGTTCCTTGTGGGAAGAGTCCAGCCCGAACTGCCAAGCCAGGTCCTCCCTGGACCGGAAACAAGCATCCTAGGACCGGTTTCAGGGCATCACCCTTCTTCAGCCAGACTAACTTGAATCCAGTGGTGTAGTGAGCACGGGACCCACGTCTGGGCATACCCTTCCCACTTAGGGCGAAAAAATGCAAAAGAAACAATTGATGGACGGAATGCTGGACAATGCAAACATTCACCCCCAGTCACAAGGATCTGGGTTAAATCCATCATTCTTTTGCTCACCACACCACCCCAGTTTGGACCCAGCCATATGCAAATCAGTCTTGACCCTGTTCCTTGTGGGAAGAGTCCAGCCCAAACTGCCAAGCCAGGTCCTCCCTGGACCGGAAACAAGCATCCTAGGACCGGTTTCAGGGCATCACCCTTCTTCAGCCAGACTAGCTTGAATCCAGTGGTGTAGTGAGCACGGGACCCACGTCTGGGCATACCCTTCCCACTTAGGGCGACAAATGCAAAAGAAACAATTGATGGACGGAATGCTGGACAATGCAAACATTCACCCCCAGTCACAAGGATCTGTGTTAAATCCATCTTTCTTTTGCTCACCACACCACCCCAGTTTGGACCCAGCCATATGCAAATCAGTCTTGACCCTGTTCCTTGTGGGAAGAGTCCAGCCCGAACTGCCAAGCCAGGTCCTCCCTGGACCGGAAACAAGCATCCTAGGACCGGTTTCAGGGCATCACCCTTCTTCAGCCAGACTAGCTTGAATCCAGTGGTGTAGTGAGCACGGGACCCACGTCTGGGCATACCCTTCCCACTTAGGGCGACAAATGCAAAAGAAACAATTGATGGACGGAATGCTGGACAATGCAAACATTCACCCCCAGTCACAAGGATCTGGGTTAAATCCATCATTCTTTTGCTCACCACACCACCCCAGTTTGGACCCAGCCATATGCAAATCAGTCTTGACCCTGTTCCTTGTGGGAACAGTCCAGCCCGAACTGCCAAGCCAGGTCCTCCCTGGACCGGAAACAAGCATCCTAGGACCGGTTTCAGGGCATCACCCTTCTTCAGCCAGACTAGCTTGAATCCAGTGGTGTCGTGAGCACGGGACCCACGTCTGGGCATACCCTTCCCACTTAGGGCGACAAATGCAAAAGAAACAATTGATGGACGGAATGCTGGACAATGCAAACATTCACCCCCAGTCACAAGGATCTGGGTTAAATCCATCATTCTTTTGCTCACCACACCACCCCAGTTTGGACCCAGCCATATGCAAATCAGTCTTGACCCTGTTCCTTGTGGGAACAGTCCAGCCCGAACTGCCAAGCCAGGTCCTCCCTGGACCGGAAACAAGCATCCTAGGACCGGTTTCAGGGCATCACACTTCTTCAGCCAGACTAGCTTGAATCCAGTGGTGTAGTGAGCACGGGACCCACGTCTGGGCATACCCTTCCCACTTAGGGCGACAAATGCAAAAGAAACAATTGATGGACGGAATGCTGGACAATGCAAACATTCACCCCCAGTCACAAGGATCTGGGTTAAATCCATCATTCTTTTGCTCACCACACCACCCCAGTTTATGCGCAATTTTGAGGAGCACAACATACTCAATGACATACAATGGAAAGAACATGCCATTACCTTTCTCAGGTACATCGACAACATTTTCATTATATGGAAGGGTTCGCAAACCAGTCTGTTGAAGGCTTTAAATTCTCTTAACACCATCAATGATAGGATCCAGTTCACCTTTGACTACGATCAACAATCCATAGCATTCTTGGACGTACTGTTCAACAGATCTGGTACTACTCTGGATACCAACATTTACAGAAAAAGCACAGACAGGAATTACCTACGGCACTACCAAAGTTTTCATCAGACACCCCTCAAGAACAACTTACCATATTCGCAGTTGCTTAGAGTCAAGAGAATTGTTTCGAATCCAGACAACTTTGATCAACAAGCTTCAGAAATGTTGGACAAATTAAAAAAACGTGGATATCCCCAGAAGATTCTCGAACAAGCTAGCAAACGATGCAGTGAAAAGAACCGCATACAGCTTTTGACACCTACCATCAACACAACACGCCAACGAACCGTGGTTGTCTCCAAATTTTCCACTCTAAGCAATCAATATAAGAATTCGATCAGAAAACATAGGTCAATTTTGGACATGGAATCAGATTTCAAAGGCATTTTTCACGTTCCTCCAACTTTTGCCTACACAAGGGGAAAGAACATTAAAGAACTCATTGCCAAAAAACCAGCATCATCATCCACGTCTGTTTACAAAGGAAATACACCTTGCCTTAATTGTAATAATTGCCACAACATCATCAAAGGACCTGTTATAACACATCCAATGAAAGGCACCAAAATCAAGTTAAGAGTGAACGCCAATTGTGATACCAAAAATGTTATTTATATGCTCAAATGCCCTTGTGGGTTGGTTTATGTCGGGAAGACAGAGAGAAAGATCAAAACCCGAGTGAATGAACATAAGAGTAACATTCGCACCAACAACACTAAATCTGTTATTGCAGCACATTTCACTGAACATCGACACAACATCAGTCAACTGCAATTCACTATTTTGGAAACCATCATCAAACGCGAGGGCAGAAATAATAACGATTTCATTCTACAAAGGGAAAACCATTGGATAAAGTTTCTGGACTCTATGAAACCTAACGGTCTCAATGACCGGATGGAATTCCAATGCTACCTGTGATACCACTACCACTGTGTTTGTTTATTGCTTGTGGTCTACTTGTCACTTCTTTTGTTCTCACACGTTTTCATTGTTCCTTTCACACACTTTCACCTCCATTCACATTTCTCAGCATATCCTACAGTCTCTAATATTCCTTTTTACGTCTCTTTGTTGTGTTTTCACAATCATAGTCTGCTTTCTCTTTCACACCTTGGTATCTGAATTCTTTTTTCATTCTTTTCTTGATGGCTTGCTCCGTTTTCTTTCTTCCATGCTTTTCTCACCTATGGTTCTGGCTCTGCATATCAGATTCTTTTAATGATTTTTCTGCCCATCAATTGGGCGGTTTTCACACACTGCCTTGTCCATATGTCACGTTCTTGTTCTCAACTCAATTGTACGTCACCAGAGCACTTTCACAATTGGCCATGATTATTGGTTTGGTACATTCTTTTTACACCCGTTTCATTTATATAGCATCTGAGCGTTTTTTAAACGGCTATTTTTATACGCAGTCTGGATTACTTATGGGATTTTTATCCATTTCAAGATGGCACTCAAATTATTTTAGCTTGTTGTCATTCACCACGGATAGTCCGCTTTCAATTTCTATTCACGCACTTGCACGGTTTGCTTTAATTAGATCGTGAACACTCACTCGGCGTTTTCAGACCTTTCGGAGTACGCAGTATGCCTGCCGGGCTGATGTAAGTTTCCTTTTGGGTTTTTGCTACACCGCGCACAGTGTTCTGCATGATTGTTCCTTCACGCGATCTTACACATACCTCACATTTTCTTGTGCATGTGTATTTAGTAGAGATTGATCACCGAGTTTCGTGATTATTATTTGGAACGGTACGCAAGTCTCACCGACTCCATCAACATGGTTTTTTACATCGCTCACGGCTTCACTCACCTTTTTATTCATCAAAACCATGGATGTTAGACACCTATACATTTCAGACACCGCATTGACACAGTTGTACAGATTGCACGGATTGTTTATTATTTCATTAGTCACGTTAGGCGCACGATACGCTTGCATTTTGTATATGTCACCACCGCTTGTACACCACCAGATATGATACTGTTTAAGTTGTGATATACTGCTCACTTGTAGAACACAGTGACGCTCTGTTTATTCTCCGCATTTGTTTCAGATCTTTTCCCCTGACGAAGGGCTTGCATGCCCGAAATGCATCGGGAGATTGATCATCGTTCATTTGAAACTCAAGCCAATCGATTGATTTACATGTATTCATGAATGAATTAAATGCATGCGTTAATAGACTTGACTAAGAGTTTTGAACCTTTCATAATCTTTCACATATTCAAATTTTCGATTTGGAACATTCGTTACCTGCATTGTCAGGTTTTCAGCTGTGCCTAGAGGGATACCACTCACGACGAGTGGCACTACCCAGTACATTTTACGTGACACCCTTTCCAGAGGGTGATACCTCCAGTGCACGCTACAGAACGTATATCTTCAGCACATCATACGCTGTGCATGCTCATACACTCGCTTTCTTGTTCATTGTCTGGATTTTTTGAGCTTTGCACGTCCACCCAACCCATTCATCAACATGTCATATACAGATATTACAACTCTCACTGATATCAGGGCTGAGACTTTCGCCTTTTCTGAAGATGATGCCGATAAAATCTATGCGCTGATACCAGAGGTCACTTCCCAAGCAGCCACGAAGAAAAACAAAGACAGAATCATTAAACAATTATTATACTTGACTAAAAGAGAGGTTAACCAGCGTTTACATGCTTGCACATTGATACGATATCACAGAGCGCAAAGGATTCCCAGAGGATTATGTGTCCCTTTGAAACCCCTTCTATGTAAGAACAATCCCAAGTTTATAGAGAAATGGTATTCCATTTTGAACAAATGTTATCTTGATTTGATTCTCTTGATAGTCGAAGAACTATCCAAGATTCTGGAAGAACTCAATAAAGAAATTGTTTTGATCAAACAGGAACTTTCCGACATGATGTCACAGACCGAATTGTCTAAAATATTGGAAGACACCAACACCCAGTTAGAAAAATACACCCAAGAGATAAATGAAAGAAAAATTCGGAAATATTGACGAGACACCATATACTACAAACTGGGGGAGGTATATTCATGGGCGGAGGTTTATGCCAGACGCCGTCAAAACAAGCCATACAGTCAGAACACCGACACTGAAACATCGTCGTCCGATGATGGCTCCAGAGGCAAACCTAGAACAACTGCAACAGCACATTCTATACCCTCCACCAGCATGACCCTACAACCAACCACTGAGGCTTCTTCTTTTTAGAATTAGGCCCAACAGACAAAGATGACCCCGGCGGGGAAAAAGACAAAGAAAAAGAAGGGGAGAGAGACACGAGGAGCTCCGCGGCCCAGAGGAAGGGCGCCAAAGGGAAGAAAATATAGACAACTTAGTGATTAACATCTCCTCATATCGATTACAGACCACGGAAATGAACATTCTTCAAAAAGGGACCTCTTTTGTTCCCACCAGCCACACCAATTGCTTGGAATTGGAGATTAGTTTATTCAAATTAATGCGCAACCTCCGCTTGAGACATTTTTTTTGACAACGTCATCACTGACCACATCAGTGACAAGGAGAATCAACTTCGTGGTTTACAACACAGGAGCACCTACATGGCCCCAGTCAGCCACAAGAGTTTGGATACCTTTGAGAACCTCGTGAAACAAGACATTCGCAAATGTAACTACAGACGCTCATCCAAACATCGCAACTTGTCTAACAAAGAGTTCGCTGTGTTGAAAAATCTAGCCGAGAATCCCAACATTACATGCCAAAATGCAGATAAAGGAGGAGCGATCGTCATAATGGACACCAGCTTTTACCGGGAACAGGTCCAGTTGCACCTCTCCGACATTAACAGGTATTGCACTATTGACTTTAATCCTACAGATCAGTTTGCTTCCATTCTCAGCAATTTAATCAAAAGGGCCACTGACAACGGCATTATAACTGATAAGACTGCTAAATATTTGATCCAGACGTTCCCTCGCATTCCATCTCTGTATATGCTACCTAAAGTCCACAAGGACCCCCAACACCCTCCGTTTCGACCCATAGTCTCTACCAAAGGTAGCTTACATGAACCATTGGGGAAATTTGTTGACAAATATTTACAACCGTTTGTGGTCAGCTCAAGAACTTATATAAGAGACACCACAGATCTACTTTCTAAAATCATGAGTGTCAAGTTTCTAATGAAGATGAAATCTGGCTGTGCACAGTGGACGTCAAGTCCCTGTACACCTCAATTCCTCACTTGCTGGGCCTTGAAGCCATTGAAGAAATGTTACTGAACTCCGATCTCAACACTGATTTTCAGCTTTTTCTGATGGAACTGGTGCATTTCACCTTATATCAGAGCTATTTTGAGTGGGAAGGTCAGTGCTACCTCCAACTCTCAGGAACTTCTATGGGCAATTGTGCCGCGCCTTCATATGCCAACATCTTTATGCGCAATTTTGAGGAGCACAACATACTCAATGACATACAATGGAAAGAACATGCCATTACCTTTCTCAGGTACAGCGACGACATTTTCATTATATGGAAGGGTTCGCAAACCAGTCTGTTGAAGGCTTTAAATTCTCTTAACACCATCAATGATAGGATCCAGTTCACCTTTGACTACGATCAACAATCCATAGCATTCTTGGACGTACTGATCAACAGATCTGGTACTACCCTGGATACCAACATTTACAGAAAAAGCACAGACAGGAATAACCTACTGCCCTACCAAAGTTTTCATCAGACACCCCTCAAGAACAACTTACCATATTCGCAGTTGCTTAGAGTCAAGAGAATTGTTTCGAATCCAGACAACTTTGATCAACAAGCTGCAGAAATGTTGGACAAATTTAAAAAACGTGGCTATCCCCAGAAGATTCTCGAACAAGCTAGCAAACGATGCAGTGAAAAGAACCGCATACAGCTTTTGACACCTACCATCAACACAACACGCCAACGAACCGTGGTTGTCTCCAAATTTTCCACTCTAAGCAATCAATATAAGAATTCGATCAGAAAACATAGGTCAATTTTGGACATGGAATCAGATTTCAAAGACATTTTTCACGTTCCTCCAACTTTTGCCTACACAAGGGGAAAGAACATTAAAGAACTCATTGCCAAAAAACCAGCATCATCATCCACGTCTGTTTACAAAGGAAATACACCTTGCCTTAATTGTAATAATTGCCACAACATCATCAAAGGACCTGTTATAACACATCCAATGAAAGGCACCAAAATCAAGTTAAGAGTGAACGCCAATTGTGATACCAAAAATGTTATTTATATGCTCAAATGCCCTTGTGGGTTGGTTTATGTCGGGAAGACAGAGAGAAAGATCAAAACCCGAGTGAATGAACATAAGAGTAACATTCGCACCAACAACACTAAATCTGTTATTGCAGCACATTTCACTGAACATCGACACAACATCAGTCAACTGCAATTCGCTATTTTGGAAACCATCATCAGACGCGAGGGCAGAAATAATAACGATTTCATTCTACAAAGGGAACACCATTGGATAACGTTTCTGGACTCTATGAAACCTAACGGTCTCAATGACCGGATGGAATTCCAATGCTACCTGTGATACCACTACCACTGTGTTTGTTTATTGCTTGTGGTCTACTTGTCACTTCTTTTGTTCTCACACGTTTTCATTGTTCCTTTCACACACTTTCACCTCCATTCACATTTCTCAGCATATCCTACAGTCTCTAATATTCCTTTTTACGTCTCTTTGTTGTGTTTTCACAATCATAGTCTGCTTTCTCTTTCACACCTTGGTATCTGAATTCTTTTTTCATTCTTTTCTTGACGGCTTGCTCCGTTTTCTTTCTTCCATGCTTTTCTCACCTATGGTTCTGGCTCTGCATATCAGATTCTTTTAATGATTTTTCTGCCCATCAATTGGGCGGTTTTCACACACTGCCTTGTTCATATGTCACGTTCTTGTTCTCAACTCAATTGTACGTCACCAGAGCACTTTCACAATTGGCCATGATTATTGGTTTGGTACATTCTTTTTACACCCGTTTCATTTATATAGCATCTGGGCGTTTTTTAAACGGCTCTTTTTATACGCAGTCTTGATTACTTATGGGATTTTTATCCATTTCAAGATGGCACTCGAATTTTTTCAGCTTGTTGTCATTCAGCATGGATAGTCCGCTTTCAATTTCTATTCACGCACTTGCACGGTTTGCTTTAATTAGATCGTGAACACTCACTCGGCGTTTTCAGACCTTTCGGAGTACGCAGTATGCCTGCCGGGCTAATGTAAGTTTCCTTTTGGGCTTTTGCTACACCGTGCACAGTGTTCTGCATGATTGTTCCTTCACGCAATCTTACACATACCTCACATTTTCTTGTGCATGTGTATTTAGTAGAGATTGATCACCGAGTTTCGTGATTATTATTTGGAACGGTACGCAAGTCTCACCGACTCCATCAACATGGTTTTTTACATCGCTCACGGCTTCACTCACCTTTTTATTCATCAAAACCATGGATGTTAGACACCTATACATTTCAGACACCGCATTGACACAGTTGTACAGATTGCACGGATTGTTTATTATTTCATTAGTCACGTTAGGCGCACGATACGCTTGCATTTTGTATATGTCACCACCGCTTGTACACCACCAGATATGATACTGTTTAAGTTGTGATATACTGCTCACTTGTAGAACACAGTGACGCTCTGTTTATTCTCCGCATTTGTTTCAGATCTTTTCCCCTGTCGAAGGGCTTGCATGCCCGAAATGCATCGGGAGATTGATCATCGTTCATTTGAAACTCGAGCCAATCGATTGATTTACATGTATTCATGAATGAATTAAATGCATGCGTTAATAGACTTGACTAAGAGTTTTGAACCTTTCATAATCTTTCACATATTCAAATTTTCGATTTGGAACATTCGTTACCTGCATTGTCAGGTTTTCAGCTGTGCCTAGAGGGATACCACTCACGACGAGTGGCACTACCCAGTACATTTTACGTGACACCCTTTCCAGAGGGTGATACCTCCAGTGCACGCTACAGAACGTATATCTTCAGCACATCATACGCTGTGCATGCTCATACACTCGCTTTCTTGTTCATTGTCTGGATTTTTTGAGCTTTGCACGTCCACCCAACCCATTCATCAACATGTCATATACGGATATTACAACTCTCACTGATATCAGGGCTGAGACTTTCGCCTTTCTGAAGATGATGCCGATAAAATCTATGCGCTGATACCAGAGGTCACTTCCCAAGCAGCCACGAAGAAAAACAAAGACAGCATCATTAAACAATTATTATACTTGACTAAAAGAGAGGTTAACCAGCGTTTACATGCTTGCACATTGATACGATATCACAGAGCGCAAAGGATTCCCAGAGGATTACGCGTCCCTTTGAAACCCCTTCTATGTAAGAACAATCCCAAGTTTATAGAGAAATGGTATTCCATTTTGAACAAATGTTCGCTTGATTTGATTCTTTTGATAGTCGAAGAACTATCCAAGATTCTGGAAGAACTCAATAAAGAAATTGTTTTGATCAAACAGGAACTTTCCGACATGATGTCACAGACCGAATTGTCTAAAATATTGGAAGACACCAACACCCAGTTAGAAAAATACACCCAAGAGATAAATGAAAGAAAAATTCGGAAATATCGACGAGACACCATATACTACAAATTGGGGGAGGTATATTCATGGGCGGAGGTTTATGCCAAACGCCGTCAAAACAAGCCATACAGTCAGAACACCGACACTGAAACATCGTCGTCCGATGATGGCTCCAGAGGCAAACCTAGAACAACTGCAACAGCACATTCTATACCCTCCACCAGCATGACCCAACAACCAACCACTGAGGCTTCTTCTTTTTAGAATTAGGCCCAACAGACAAAGATGACCCCGGCGGGGAAAAAGACAAAGAAAAAGAAGGGGAGAGAGACACGAGGAGCTCCGCGGCCCAGAGGAAGGGCGCCAAAGGGAAGAAAATATAGACAACTTAGTGATTAACATCTCCTCATATCGATTACAGACCACGGAAATGAACATTCTTCAAAAAGGGACCTCTTTTGTTCCCACCAGCCACACCAATTGCTTGGAATTGGAGATTAGTTTATTCAAATTAATGCGCAACCTCCGCTCGAGACATTTTTTTTGACAACGTCATCACTGACCACATCAGTGACAAGGAGAATCAACTTCGTGGTTTACAACACAGGAGCACCTACATGGCCCCAGTCAGCCACAAGAGTTTGGATACCTTTGAGAACCTCGTGAAACAAGACATTCGCAAATGTAACTACAGACGCTCATCCAAACATCGCAACTTGTCTAACAAAGAGTTCGCTGTGTTGAAAAATCTAGCCGAGAATCCCAACATTACATGCCAAAATGCAGATAAAGGAGGAGCGATCGTCATAATGGACACCAGCTTTTACCGGGAACAGGTCCAGTTGCACCTCTCCGACATTAACACGTATTGCACTATTGACTTTAATCCTACAGATCAGTTTGCTTCCATTCTCAGCAATTTAATCAAAAGGGCCACTGACAACGGCATTATAACTGATAAGACTGCTAAATATTTGATCCAGACGTTCCCTCGCATTCCATCTCTGTATATGCTACCCAAAGTCCACAAGGACCCCCAACACCCTCCGTTTCGACCCATAGTCTCTACCAAAGGTAGCTTACATGAACCATTGGGGAAATTTGTTGACAAATATTTACAACCGTTTGTGGTCAGCTCAAGAACTTATATAAGAGACACCACAGATCTACTTTCTAAAATCATGAGTGTCAAGTTTCTAATGAAGATGAAATCTGGCTGTGCACAGTGGACGTCAAGTCCCTGTACACCTCAATTCCTCACTTGCTGGGCCTTGAAGCCATTGAAGAAATGTTACTGAACTCCGATCTCAACACTGATTTTCAGCTTTTTCTGATGGAACTGGTGCATTTCACCTTATATCAGAGCTATTTTGAGTGGGAAGGTCAGTGCTACCTCCAACTCTCAGGAACTTCTATGGGCAATTGTGCCGCGCCTTCATATGCCAACATCTTTATGCGCAATTTTGAGGAGCACAACATACTCAATGACATACAATGGAAAGAACATGCCATTACCTTTTTCAGGTACAGCGACGACATTTTCATTATATGGAAGGGTTCGCAAACCAGTCTGTTGAAGGCTTTAAATTCTCTTAACACCATCAATGATAGGATCCAGTTCACCTTTGACTACGATCAACAATCCATAGCATTCTTGGACGTACTGATCAACAGATCTGGTACTACCCTGGATACCAACATTTACAGAAAAAGCACAGACAGGAATAACCTACTGCCCTACCAAAGTTTTCATCAGACACCCCTCAAGAACAACTTACCATATTCGCAGTTGCTTAGAGTCAAGAGAATTGTTTCGAATCCAGACAACTTTGATCAACAAGCTGCAGAAATGTTGGACAAATTAAAAAAACGTGGCTATCCCCAGAAGATTCTCGAACAAGCTAGCAAACGATGCAGTGAAAAGAACCGCATACAGCTTTTGACACCTACCATCAACACAACACGCCAACGAACCGTGGTTGTCTCCAAATTTTCCACTCTAAGCAATCAATATAAGAATTCGATCAGAAAACATAGGTCAATTTTGGACATGGAATCAGATTTCAAAGACATTTTTCACGTTCCTCCAACTTTTGCCTACACAAGGGGAAAGAACATTAAAGAACTCATTGCCAAAAAACCAGCATCATCATCCACGTCTGTTTACAAAGGAAATACACCTTGCCTTAATTGTAATAATTGCCACAACATCATCAAAGGACCTGTTATAACACATCCAATGAAAGGCACCAAAATCAAGTTAAGAGTGAACGCCAATTGTGATACCAAAAATGTTATTTATATGCTCAAATGCCCTTGTGGGTTGGTTTATGTCGGGAAGACAGAGAGAAAGATCAAAACCCGAGTGAATGAACATAAGAGTAACATTCGCACCAACAACACTAAATCTGTTATTGCAGCACATTTCACTGAACATCGACACAACATCAGTCAACTGCAATTCGCTATTTTGGAAACCATCATCAGACGCGAGGGCAGAAATAATAACGATTTCATTCCACAAAGGGAACACCATTGGATAAAGTTTCTGGACTCTATGAAACCTAACGGTCTCAATGACCGGATGGAATTCCAATGCTACCTGTGATACCACTACCACTGTGTTTGTTTATTGCTTGTGGTCTACTTGTCACTTCTTTTGTTCTCACACGTTTTCATTGTTCCTTTCACACACTTTCACCTCCATTCACATTTCTCAGCATATCCTACAGTCTCTAATATTCCTTTTTACGTCTCTTTGTTGTGTTTTCACAATCATAGTCTGCTTTCTCTTTCACACCTTGGTATCTGAATTCTTTTTTCATTCTTTTCTTGACGGCTTGCTCCGTTTTCTTTCTTCCATGCTTTTCTCACCTATGGTTCTGGCTCTGCATATCAGATTCTTTTAATGATTTTTCTGCCCATCAATTGGGCGGTTTTCACACACTGCCTTGTTCATATGTCACGTTCTTGTTCTCAACTCAATTGTACGTCACCAGAGCACTTTCACAATTGGCCATGATTATTGGTTTGGTACATTCTTTTTACACCCGTTTCATTTATATAGCATCTGAGCGTTTTTTAAACGGCTCTTTTTATACGCAGTCTTGATTACTTATGGGATTTTTATCCATTTCAAGATGGCACTCGAATTTTTTCAGCTTGTTTTCATTCACCATGGATAGTCCGCTTTCAATTTCTATTCACGCACTTGCACGGTTTGCTTTAATTAGATCGTGAACACTCACTCAGCGTTTTCAGACCTTTCGGAGTACGCAGTATGCCTGCCGGGCTGATGTAAGTTTCCTTTTGGGCTTTTGCTACACCGTGCACAGTGTTCTGCATGATTGTTCCTTCACGCGATCTTACACATACCTCACATTTTCTTGTGCATGTGTATTTAGTAGAGATTGATCACCGAGTTTCGTGATTATTATTTGGAACGGTACGCAAGTCTCACCGACTCCATCAACATGGTTTTTTACATCGCTCACGGCTTCACTCACCTTTTTATTCATCAAAACCATGGATGTTAGACACCTATACATTTCAGACACCGCATTGACACAGTTGTACAGATTGCACGGATTGTTTATTATTTCATTAGTCACGTTAGGCGCACGATACGCTTGCATTTTGTATATGTCACCACCGCTTGTACACCACCAGATATGATACTGTTTAAGTTGTGATATACTGCTCACTTGTAGAACACAGTGACGCTCTGTTTATTCTCCGCATTTGTTTCAGATCTTTTCCCCTGACGAAGGGCTTGCATGCCCGAAATGCATCGGGAGATTGATCATCGTTCATTTGAAACTCGAGCCAATCGATTGATTTACATGTATTCATGAATGAATTAAATGCATGCGTTAATAGACTTGACTAAGAGTTTTGAACCTTTCATAATCTTTCACATATTCAAATTTTCGATTTGGAACATTCGTTACCTGCATTGTCAGGTTTTCAGCTGTGCCTAGAGGGATACCACTCACGACGAGTGGCACTACCCAGTACATTTTACGTGACACCCTTTCCAGAGGGTGATACCTCCAGTGCACGCTACAGAACGTATATCTTCAGCACATCATACGCTGTGCATGCTCATACACTCGCTTTCTTGTTCATTGTCTGGATTTTTTGAGCTTTGCACGTCCACCCAACCCATTCATCAACATGTCATATACGGATATTACAACTCTCACTGATATCAGGGCTGAGACTTTCGCCTTTTCTGAAGATGATGCCGATAAAATCTATGCGCTGATACCAGAGGTCACTTCCCAAGCAGCCACGAAGAAAAACAAAGACAGCATCATTAAACAATTATTATACTTGACTAAAAGAGAGGTTAACCAGCGTTTACATGCTTGCACATTGATACGATATCACAGAGCGCAAAGGATTCCCAGAGGATTACGCGTCCCTTTGAAACCCCTTCTATGTAAGAACAATCCCAAGTTTATAGAGAAATGGTATTCCATTTTGAACAAATGTTCGCTTGATTTGATTCTTTTGATAGTCGAAGAACTATCCAAGATTCTGGAAGAACTCAATAAAGAAATTGTTTTGATCAAACAGGAACTTTCCGACATGATGTCACAGACCGAATTGTCTAAAATATTGGAAGACACCAACACCCAGTTAGAAAAATACACCCAAGAGATAAATGAAAGAAAAATTCGGAAATATCGACGAGACACCATATACTACAAATTGGGGGAGGTATATTCATGGGCGGAGGTTTATGCCAAACGCCGTCAAAACAAGCCATACAGTCAGAACACCGACACTGAAACATCGTCGTCCGATGATGGCTCCAGAGGCAAACCTAGAACAACTGCAACAGCACATTCTATACCCTCCACCAGCATGACCCAACAACCAACCACTGAGGCTTCTTCTTTTTTAGAATTAGGCCCAACAGACAAAGATGACCCCGGCGGGGAAAAAGACAAAGAAAAAGAAGGGGAGAGAGACACGAGGAGCTCCGCGGCCCAGAGGAAGGGCGCCAAAGGGAAGAAAATATAGACAACTTAGTGATTAACATCTCCTCATATCGATTACAGACCACGGAAATGAACATTCTTCAAAAAGGGACCTCTTTTGTTCCCACCAGCCACACCAATTGCTTGGAATTGGAGATTAGTTTATTCAAATTAATGCGCAACCTCCGCTTGAGACATTTTTTTGACAACGTCATCACTGACCACATCAGTGACAAGGAGAATCAACTTCGTGGTTTACAACACAGGAGCACCTACATGGCCCCAGTCAGCCACAAGAGTTTGGATACCTTTGAGAACCTCGTGAAACAAGACATTCGCAAATGTAACTACAGACGCTCATCCAAACATCGCAACTTGTCTAACAAAGAGTTCGCTGTGTTGAAAAATCTAGCCGAGAATCCCAACATTACATGCCAAAATGCAGATAAAGGAGGAGCGATCGTCATAATGGACACCAGCTTTTACCGGGAACAGGTCCAGTTGCACCTCTCCGACATTAACAGGTATTGCACTATTGACTTTAATCCTACAGATCAGTTTGCTTCCATTCTCAGCAATTTAATCAAAAGGGCCACTGACAACGGCATTATAACTGATAAGACTGCTAAATATTTGATCCAGACGTTCCCTCGCATTCCATCTCTGTATATGCTACCTAAAGTCCACAAGGACCCCCAACACCCTCCGTTTCGACCCATAGTCTCTACCAAAGGTAGCTTACATGAACCATTGGGGAAATTTGTTGACAAATATTTACAACCGTTTGTGGTCAGCTCAAGAACTTATATAAGAGACACCACAGATCTACTTTCTAAAATCATGAGTGTCAAGTTTCTAATGAAGATGAAATCTGGCTGTGCACAGTGGACGTCAAGTCCCTGTACACCTCAATTCCTCACTTGCTGGGCCTTGAAGCCATTGAAGAAATGTTACTGAACTCCGATCTCAACACTGATTTTCAGCTTTTTCTGATGGAACTGGTGCATTTCACCTTATATCAGAGCTATTTTGAGTGGGAAGGTCAGTGCTACCTCCAACTCTCAGGAACTTCTATGGGCAATTGTGCCGCGCCTTCATATGCCAACATCTTTATGCGCAATTTTGAGGAGCACAACATACTCAATGACATACAATGGAAAGAACATGCCATTACCTTTCTCAGGTACAGCGACGACATTTTCATTATATGGAAGGGTTCGCAAACCAGTCTGTTGAAGGCTTTAAATTCTCTTAACACCATCAATGATAGGATCCAGTTCACCTTTGACTACGATCAACAATCCATAGCATTCTTGGACGTACTGATCAACAGATCTGGTACTACCCTGGATACCAACATTTACAGAAAAAGCACAGACAGGAATAACCTACTGCCCTACCAAAGTTTTCATCAGACACCCCTCAAGAACAACTTACCATATTCGCAGTTGCTTAGAGTCAAGAGAATTGTTTCGAATCCAGACAACTTTGATCAACAAGCTGCAGAAATGTTGGACAAATTTAAAAAACGTGGCTATCCCCAGAAGATTCTCGAACAAGCTAGCAAACGATGCAGTGAAAAGAACCGCATACAGCTTTTGACACCTACCATCAACACAACACGCCAACGAACCGTGGTTGTCTCCAAATTTTCC
The DNA here is from genome assembly GCA_963921515.1 of Calotriton arnoldi. Lineage (NCBI taxonomy): Eukaryota > Metazoa > Chordata > Amphibia > Caudata > Salamandridae > Calotriton > Calotriton arnoldi. The sequence goes on from CAWUFW010001575.1 coordinate 1,427,813, forward strand.
ACTCTAAGCAATCAATATAAGAATTCGATCAGAAAACATAGGTCAATTTTGGACATGGAATCAGATTTCAAAGACATTTTTCACGTTCCTCCAACTTTTGCCTACACAAGGGGAAAGAACATTAAAGAACTCATTGCCAAAAAACCAGCATCATCATCCACGTCTGTTTACAAAGGAAATACACCTTGCCTTAATTGTAATAATTGCCACAACATCATCAAAGGACCTGTTATAACACATCCAATGAAAGGCACCAAAATCAAGTTAAGAGTGAACGCCAATTGTGATACCAAAAATGTTATTTATATGCTCAAATGCCCTTGTGGGTTGGTTTATGTCGGGAAGACAGAGAGAAAGATCAAAACCCGAGTGAATGAACATAAGAGTAACATTCGCACCAACAACACTAAATCTGTTATTGCAGCACATTTCACTGAACATCGACACAACATCAGTCAACTGCAATTCGCTATTTTGGAAACCATCATCAGACGCGAGGGCAGAAATAATAACGATTTCATTCTACAAAGGGAACACCATTGGATAACGTTTCTGGACTCTATGAAACCTAACGGTCTCAATGACCGGATGGAATTCCAATGCTACCTGTGATACCACTACCACTGTGTTTGTTTATTGCTTGTGGTCTACTTGTCACTTCTTTTGTTCTCACACGTTTTCATTGTTCCTTTCACACACTTTCACCTCCATTCACATTTCTCAGCATATCCTACAGTCTCTAATATTCCTTTTTACGTCTCTTTGTTGTGTTTTCACAATCATAGTCTGCTTTCTCTTTCACACCTTGGTATCTGAATTCTTTTTTCATTCTTTTCTTGACGGCTTGCTCCGTTTTCTTTCTTCCATGCTTTTCTCACCTATGGTTCTGGCTCTGCATATCAGATTCTTTTAATGATTTTTCTGCCCATCAATTGGGCGGTTTTCACACACTGCCTTGTTCATATGTCACGTTCTTGTTCTCAACTCAATTGTACGTCACCAGAGCACTTTCACAATTGGCCATGATTATTGGTTTGGTACATTCTTTTTACACCCGTTTCATTTATATAGCATCTGGGCGTTTTTTAAACGGCTCTTTTTATACGCAGTCTTGATTACTTATGGGATTTTTATCCATTTCAAGATGGCACTCGAATTTTTTCAGCTTGTTGTCATTCAGCATGGATAGTCCGCTTTCAATTTCTATTCACGCACTTGCACGGTTTGCTTTAATTAGATCGTGAACACTCACTCAGCGTTTTCAGACCTTTCGGAGTACGCAGTATGCCTGCCGGGCTAATGTAAGTTTCCTTTTGGGCTTTTGCTACACCGTGCACAGTGTTCTGCATGATTGTTCCTTCACGCAATCTTACACATACCTCACATTTTCTTGTGCATGTGTATTTAGTAGAGATTGATCACCGAGTTTCGTGATTATTATTTGGAACGGTACGCAAGTCTCACCGACTCCATCAACATGGTTTTTTACATCGCTCACGGCTTCACTCACCTTTTTATTCATCAAAACCATGGATGTTAGACACCTATACATTTCAGACACCGCATTGACACAGTTGTACAGATTGCACGGATTGTTTATTATTTCATTAGTCACGTTAGGCGCACGATACGCTTGCATTTTGTATATGTCACCACCGCTTGTACACCACCAGATATGATACTGTTTAAGTTGTGATATACTGCTCACTTGTAGAACACAGTGACGCTCTGTTTATTCTCCGCATTTGTTTCAGATCTTTTCCCCTGTCGAAGGGCTTGCATGCCCGAAATGCATCGGGAGATTGATCATCGTTCATTTGAAACTCGAGCCAATCGATTGATTTACATGTATTCATGAATGAATTAAATGCATGCGTTAATAGACTTGACTAAGAGTTTTGAACCTTTCATAATCTTTCACATATTCAAATTTTCGATTTGGAACATTCGTTACCTGCATTGTCAGGTTTTCAGCTGTGCCTAGAGGGATACCACTCACGACGAGTGGCACTACCCAGTACATTTTACGTGACACCCTTTCCAGAGGGTGATACCTCCAGTGCACGCTACAGAACGTATATCTTCAGCACATCATACGCTGTGCATGCTCATACACTCGCTTTCTTGTTCATTGTCTGGATTTTTTGAGCTTTGCACGTCCACCCAACCCATTCATCAACATGTCATATACGGATATTACAACTCTCACTGATATCAGGGCTGAGACTTTCGCCTTTTCTGAAGATGATGCCGATAAAATCTATGCGCTGATACCAGAGGTCACTTCCCAAGCAGCCACGAAGAAAAACAAAGACAGCATCATTAAACAATTATTATACTTGACTAAAAGAGAGGTTAACCAGCGTTTACATGCTTGCACATTGATACGATATCACAGAGCGCAAAGGATTCCCAGAGGATTACGCGTCCCTTTGAAACCCCTTCTATGTAAGAACAATCCCAAGTTTATAGAGAAATGGTATTCCATTTTGAACAAATGTTCGCTTGATTTGATTCTTTTGATAGTCGAAGAACTATCCAAGATTCTGGAAGAACTCAATAAAGAAATTGTTTTGATCAAACAGGAACTTTCCGACATGATGTCACAGACCGAATTGTCTAAAATATTGGAAGACACCAACACCCAGTTAGAAAAATACACCCAAGAGATAAATGAAAGAAAAATTCGGAAATATCGACGAGACACCATATACTACAAATTAGGGGAGGTATATTCATGGGCGGAGGTTTATGCCAAACGCCGTCAAAACAAGCCATACAGTCAGAACACCGACACTGAAACATCGTCGTCCGATGATGGCTCCAGAGGCAAACCTAGAACAACTGCAACAGCACATTCTATACCCTCCACCAGCATGACCCAACAACCAACCACTGAGGCTTCTTCTTTTTAGAATTAGGCCCAACAGACAAAGATGACCCCGGCGGGGAAAAAGACAAAGAAAAAGAAGGGGAGAGAGACACGAGGAGCTCCGCGGCCCAGAGGAAGGGCGCCAAAGGGAAGAAAATATAGACAACTTAGTGATTAACATCTCCTCATATCGATTACAGACCACGGAAATGAACATTCTTCAAAAAGGGACCTCTTTTGTTCCCACCAGCCACACCAATTGCTTGGAATTGGAGATTAGTTTATTCAAATTAATGCGCAACCTCCGCTCGAGACATTTTTTTTGACAACGTCATCACTGACCACATCAGTGACAAGGAGAATCAACTTCGTGGTTTACAACACAGGAGCACCTACATGGCCCCAGTCAGCCACAAGAGTTTGGATACCTTTGAGAACCTCGTGAAACAAGACATTCGCAAATGTAACTACAGACGCTCATCCAAACATCGCAACTTGTCTAACAAAGAGTTCGCTGTGTTGAAAAATCTAGCCGAGAATCCCAACATTACATGCCAAAATGCAGATAAAGGAGGAGCGATCGTCATAATGGACACCAGCTTTTACCGGGAACAGGTCCAGTTGCACCTCTCCGACATTAACACGTATTGCACTATTGACTTTAATCCTACAGATCAGTTTGCTTCCATTCTCAGCAATTTAATCAAAAGGGCCACTGACAACGGCATTATAACTGATAAGACTGCTAAATATTTGATCCAGACGTTCCCTCGCATTCCATCTCTGTATATGCTACCCAAAGTCCACAAGGACCCCCAACACCCTCCGTTTCGACCCATAGTCTCTACCAAAGGTAGCTTACATGAACCATTGGGGAAATTTGTTGACAAATATTTACAACCGTTTGTGGTCAGCTCAAGAACTTATATAAGAGACACCACAGATCTACTTTCTAAAATCATGAGTGTCAAGTTTCTAATGAAGATGAAATCTGGCTGTGCACAGTGGACGTCAAGTCCCTGTACACCTCAATTCCTCACTTGCTGGGCCTTGAAGCCATTGAAGAAATGTTACTGAACTCCGATCTCAACACTGATTTTCAGCTTTTTCTGATGGAACTGGTGCATTTCACCTTATATCAGAGCTATTTTGAGTGGGAAGGTCAGTGCTACCTCCAACTCTCAGGAACTTCTATGGGCAATTGTGCCGCGCCTTCATATGCCAACATCTTTATGCGCAATTTTGAGGAGCACAACATACTCAATGACATACAATGGAAAGAACATGCCATTACCTTTTTCAGGTACAGCGACGACATTTTCATTATATGGAAGGGTTCGCAAACCAGTCTGTTGAAGGCTTTAAATTCTCTTAACACCATCAATGATAGGATCCAGTTCACCTTTGACTACGATCAACAATCCATAGCATTCTTGGACGTACTGATCAACAGATCTGGTACTACCCTGGATACCAACATTTACAGAAAAAGCACAGACAGGAATAACCTACTGCCCTACCAAAGTTTTCATCAGACACCCCTCAAGAACAACTTACCATATTCGCAGTTGCTTAGAGTCAAGAGAATTGTTTCGAATCCAGACAACTTTGATCAACAAGCTGCAGAAATGTTGGACAAATTAAAAAAACGTGGCTATCCCCAGAAGATTCTCGAACAAGCTAGCAAACGATGCAGTGAAAAGAACCGCATACAGCTTTTGACACCTACCATCAACACAACACGCCAACGAACCGTGGTTGTCTCCAAATTTTCCACTCTAAGCAATCAATATAAGAATTCGATCAGAAAACATAGGTCAATTTTGGACATGGAATCAGATTTCAAAGACATTTTTCACGTTCCTCCAACTTTTGCCTACACAAGGGGAAAGAACATTAAAGAACTCATTGCCAAAAAACCAGCATCATCATCCACGTCTGTTTACAAAGGAAATACACCTTGCCTTAATTGTAATAATTGCCACAACATCATCAAAGGACCTGTAATAACACATCCAATGAAAGGCACCAAAATCAAGTTAAGAGTGAACGCCAATTGTGATACCAAAAATGTTATTTATATGCTCAAATGCCCTTGTGGGTTGGTTTATGTCGGGAAGACAGAGAGAAAGATCAAAACCCGAGTGAATGAACATAAGAGTAACATTCGCACCAACAACACTAAATCTGTTATTGCAGCACATTTCACTGAACATCGACACAACATCAGTCAACTGCAATTCGCTATTTTGGAAACCATCATCAGACGCGAGGGCAGAAATAATAACGATTTCATTCCACAAAGGGAACACCATTGGATAAAGTTTCTGGACTCTATGAAACCTAACGGTCTCAATGACCGGATGGAATTCCAATGCTACCTGTGATACCACTACCACTGTGTTTGTTTATTGCTTGTGGTCTACTTGTCACTTCTTTTGTTCTCACACGTTTTCATTGTTCCTTTCACACACTTTCACCTCCATTCACATTTCTCAGCATATCCTACAGTCTCTAATATTCCTTTTTACGTCTCTTTGTTGTGTTTTCACAATCATAGTCTGCTTTCTCTTTCACACCTTGGTATCTGAATTCTTTTTTCATTCTTTTCTTGACGGCTTGCTCCGTTTTCTTTCTTCCATGCTTTTCTCACCTATGGTTCTGGCTCTGCATATCAGATTCTTTTAATGATTTTTCTGCCCATCAATTGGGCGGTTTTCACACACTGCCTTGTTCATATGTCACGTTCTTGTTCTCAACTCAATTGTACGTCACCAGAGCACTTTCACAATTGGCCATGATTATTGGTTTGGTACATTCTTTTTACACCCGTTTCATTTATATAGCATCTGAGCGTTTTTAAACGGCTCTTTTTATACGCAGTCTTGATTACTTATGGGATTTTTATCCATTTCAAGATGGCACTCGAATTTTTTCAGCTTGTTTTCATTCACCATGGATAGTCCGCTTTCAATTTCTATTCACGCACTTGCACGGTTTGCTTTAATTAGATCGTGAACACTCACTCAGCGTTTTCAGACCTTTCGGAGTACGCAGTATGCCTGCCGGGCTGATGTAAGTTTCCTTTTGGGCTTTTGCTACACCGTGCACAGTGTTCTGCATGATTGTTCCTTCACGCGATCTTACACATACCTCACATTTTCTTGTGCATGTGTATTTAGTAGAGATTGATCACCGAGTTTCGTGATTATTATTTGGAACGGTACGCAAGTCTCACCGACTCCATCAACATGGTTTTTTTACATCGCTCACGGCTTCACTCACCTTTTTATTAATCAAAACCATGGATGTTAGACACCTATACATTTCAGACACCGCATTGACACAGTTGTACAGATTGCACGGATTGTTTATTATTTCATTAGTCACGTTAGGCGCACGATACGCTTGCATTTTGTATATGTCACCACCGCTTGTACACCACCAGATATGATACTGTTTAAGTTGTGATATACTGCTCACTTGTAGAACACAGTGACGCTCTGTTTATTCTCCGCATTTGTTTCAGATCTTTTCCCCTGTCGAAGGGCTTGCATGCCCGAAATGCATCGGGAGATTGATCATCGTTCATTTGAAACTCGAGCCAATCGATTGATTTACATGTATTCATGAATGAATTAAATGCATGCGTTAATAGACTTGACTAAGAGTTTTGAACCTTTCATAATCTTTCACATATTCAAATTTTCGATTTGGAACATTCGTTACCTGCATTGTCAGGTTTTCAGCTGTGCCTAGAGGGATACCACTCACGACGAGTGGCACTACCCAGTACATTTTACGTGACACCCTTTCCAGAGGGTGATACCTCCAGTGCACGCTACAGAACGTATATCTTCAGCACATCATACGCTGTGCATGCTCATACACTCGCTTTCTTGTTCATTGTCTGGATTTTTTGAGCTTTGCACGTCCACCCAACCCATTCATCAACATGTCATATACGGATATTACAACTCTCACTGATATCAGGGCTGAGACTTTCGCCTTTTCTGAAGATGATGCCGATAAAATCTATGCGCTGATACCAGAGGTCACTTCCCAAGAAGCCACGAAGAAAAACAAAGACAGCATCATTAAACAATTATTATACTTGACTAAAAGAGAGGTTAACCAGCGTTTACATGCTTGCACATTGATACGATATCACAGAGCGTAAAGGATTCCCAGAGGATTACGCGTCCCTTTGAAACCCCTTCTATGTAAGAACAATCCCAAGTTTATAGAGAAATGGTATTCCATTTTGAACAAATGTTCGCTTGATTTGATTCTTTTGATAGTCGAAGAACTATCCAAGATTCTGGAAGAACTCAATAAAGAAATTGTTTTGATCAAACAGGAACTTTCCGACATGATGTCACAGACCGAATTGTCTAAAATATTGGAAGACACCAACACCCAGTTAGAAAAATACACCCAAGAGATAAATGAAAGAAAAATTCGGAAATATCGACGAGACACCATATACTACAAATTGGGGGAGGTATATTCATGGGCGGAGGTTTATGCCAAACGCCGTCAAAACAAGCCATACAGTCAGAACACCAACACTGAAACATCGTCGTCCGATGATGGCTCCAGAGGCAAACCTAGAACAACTGCAACAGCACATTCTATACCCTCCACCAGCATGACCCAACAACCAACCACTGAGGCTTCTTCTTTTTAGAATTAGGCCCAACAGACAAAGATGACCCCGGCGGGGAAAAAGACAAAGAAAAAGAAGGGGAGAGAGACACGAGGAGCTCCGCGGCCCAGAGGAAGGGCGCCAAAGGGAAGAAAATATAGACAACTTAGTGATTAACATCTCCTCATATCGATTACAGACCACGGAAATGAACATTCTTCAAAAAGGGACCTCTTTTGTTCCCACCAGCCACACCAATTGCTTGGAATTGGAGATTAGTTTATTCAAATTAATGCGCAACCTCCGCTCGAGACATTTTTTTTGACAACGTCATCACTGACCACATCAGTGACAAGGAGAATCAACTTCGTGGTTTACAACACAGGAGCACCTACATGGCCCCAGTCAGCCACAAGAGTTTGGATACCTTTGAGAACCTCGTGAAACAAGACATTCGCAAATGTAACTACAGACGCTCATCCAAACATCGCAACTTGTCTAACAAAGAGTTCGCTGTGTTGAAAAATCTAGCCGAGAATCCCAACATTACATGCCAAAATGCAGATAAAGGAGGAGCGATCGTCATAATGGACACCAGCTTTTACCGGGAACAGGTCCAGTTGCACCTCTCCGACATTAACACGTATTGCACTATTGACTTTAATCCTACAGATCAGTTTGCTTCCATTCTCAGCAATTTAATCAAAAGGGCCACTGACAACGGCATTATAACTGATAAGACTGCTAAATATTTGATCCAGACGTTCCCTCGCATTCCATCTCTGTATATGCTACCCAAAGTCCACAAGGACCCCCAACACCCTCCGTTTCGACCCATAGTCTCTACCAAAGGTAGCTTACATGAACCATTGGGGAAATTTGTTGACAAATATTTACAACCGTTTGTGGTCAGCTCAAGAACTTATATAAGAGACACCACAGATCTACCTTCTAAAATCATGAGTGTCAAGTTTCTAATGAAGATGAAATCTGGCTGTGCACAGTGGACGTCAAGTCCCTGTACACCTCAATTCCTCACTTGCTGGGCCTTGAAGCCATTGAAGAAATGTTACTGAACTCCGATCTCAACACTGATTTTCAGCTTTTTCTGATGGAACTGGTGCATTTCACCTTATATCAGAGCTATTTTGAGTGGGAAGGTCAGTGCTACCTCCAACTCTCAGGAACTTCTATGGGCAATTGTGCCGCGCCTTCATATGCCAACATCTTTATGCGCAATTTTGAGGAGCACAACATACTCAATGACATACAATGGAAAGAACATGCCATTACCTTTCTCAGGTACAGCGACGACATTTTCATTATATGGAAGGGTTCGCAAACCAGTCTGTTGAAGGCTTTAAATTCTCTTAACACCATCAATGATAGGATCCAGTTCACCTTTGACTACGATCAACAATCCATAGCATTCTTGGACGTACTGATCAACAGATCTGGTACTACCCTGGATACCAACATTTACAGAAAAAGCACAGACAGGAATAAACTACTGCCCTACCAAAGTTTTCATCAGACACCCCTCAAGAACAACTTACCATATTCGCAGTTGCTTAGAGTCAAGAGAATTGTTTCGAATCCAGACAACTTTGATCAACAAGCTGCAGAAATGTTGGACAAATTAAAAAAACGTGGCTATCCCCAGAAGATTCTCGAACAAGCTAGCAAACGATGCAGTGAAAAGAACCGCATACAGCTTTTGACACCTACCATCAACACAACACGCCAACGAACCGTGGTTGTCTCCAAATTTTCCACTCTAAGCAATCAATATAAGAATTCGATCAGAAAACATAGGTCAATTTTGGACATGGAATCAGATTTCAAAGACATTTTTCACGTTCCTCCAACTTTTGCCTACACAAGGGGAAAGAACATTAAAGAACTCATTGCCAAAAAACCAGCATCATCATCCACGTCTGTTTACAAAGGAAATACACCTTGCCTTAATTGTAATAATTGCCACAACATCATCAAAGGACCTGTTATAACACATCCAATGAAAGGCACCAAAATCAAGTTAAGAGTGAACGCCAATTGTGATACCAAAAATGTTATTTATATGCTCAAATGCCCTTGTGGGTTGGTTTATGTCGGGAAGACAGAGAGAAAGATCAAAACCCGAGTGAATGAACATAAGAGTAACATTCGCACCAACAACACTAAATCTGTTATTGCAGCACATTTCACTGAACATCGACACAACATCAGTCAACTGCAATTCGCTATTTTGGAAACCATCATCAGACGCGAGGGCAGAAATAATAACGATTTCATTCCACAAAGGGAACACCATTGGATAAAGTTTCTGGACTCTATGAAACCTAACGGTCTCAATGACCGGATGGAATTCCAATGCTACCTGTGATACCACTACCACTGTGTTTGTTTATTGCTTGTGGTCTACTTGTCACTTCTTTTGTTCTCACACGTTTTCATTGTTCCTTTCACACACTTTCACCTCCATTCACATTTCTCAGCATATCCTACAGTCTCTAATATTCCTTTTTACGTCTCTTTGTTGTGTTTTCACAATCATAGTCTGCTTTCTCTTTCACACCTTGGTATCTGAATTCTTTTTTCATTCTTTTCTTGACGGCTTGCTCCGTTTTCTTTCTTCCATGCTTTTCTCACCTATGGTTCTGGCTCTGCATATCAGATTCTTTTAATGATTTTTCTTCCCATCAATTGGGCGGTTTTCACACACTGCCTTGTTCATATGTCACGTTCTTGTTCTCAACTCAATTGTACGTCACCAGAGCACTTTCACAATTGGCCATGATTATTGGTTTGGTACATTCTTTTTACACCCGTTTCATTTATATAGCATCTGAGCGTTTTTAAACGGCTCTTTTTATACGCAGTCTTGATTACTTATGGGATTTTTATCCATTTCAAGATGGCACTCGAATTTTTTCAGCTTGTTGTCATTCACCATGGATAGTCCGCTTTCAATTTCTATTCACGCACTTGCACGGTTTGCTTTAATTAGATCGTGAACACTCACTCAGCGTTTTCAGACCTTTCGGAGTACGCAGTATGCCTGCCGGGCTGATGTAAGTTTCCTTTTGGGCTTTTGCTACACCGTGCACAGTGTTCTGCATGATTGTTCCTTCACGCGATCTTACTCATACCTCACATTTTCTTGTGCATGTGTATTTAGTAGAGATTGATCACCGAGTTTCGTGATTATTATTTGGAACGGTACGCAAGTCTCACCGACTCCATCAACATGGTTTTTTTACATCGCTCACGGCTTCACTCACCTTTTTATTCATCAAAACCATGGATGTTAGACACCTATACATTTCAGACACCACATTGACACAGTTGTACAGATTGCACGGATTGTTTATTATTTCATTAGTCACGTTAGGCGCACGATACGCTTGCATTTTGTATATGTCACCACCGCTTGTACACCACCAGATATGATACTGTTTAAGTTGTGATATACTGCTCACTTGTAGAACACAGTGACGCTCTGTTTATTCTCCGCATTTGTTTCAGATCTTTTCCCCTGACGAAGGGCTTGCATGCCCGAAATGCATCGGGAGATTGATCATCGTTCATTTGAAACTCGAGCCAATCGATTGATTTACATGTATTCATGAATGAATTAAATGCATGCGTTAATAGACTTGACTAAGAGTTTTGAACCTTTCATAATCTTTCACATATTCAAATTTTCGATTTGGAACATTCGTTACCTGCATTGTCAGGTTTTCAGCTGTGCCTAGAGGGATACCACTCACGACGAGTGGCACTACCCAGTACATTTTACGTGACACCCTTTCCAGAGGGTGATACCTCCAGTGCACGCTACAGAACGTATATCTTCAGCACATCATACGCTGTGCATGCTCATAGACTCGCTTTCTTGTTCATTGTCTGGATTTTTTGAGCTTTGCACGTCCACCCAACCCATTCATCAACATGTCATATACGGATATTACAACTCTCACTGATATCAGGGCTGAGACTTTCGCCTTTTCTGAAGATGATGCCGATAAAATCTATGCGCTGATACCAGAGGTCACTTCCCAAGCAGCCACGAAGAAAAAAAAGACAGCATCATTAAACAATTATTATACTTGACTAAAAGAGAGGTTAACCAGCGTTTACATGCTTGCACATTGATACGATATCACAGAGCGCAAAGGATTCCCAGAGGATTACGCGTCCCTTTGAAACCCCTTCTATGTAAGAACAATCCCAAGTTTATAGAGAAATGGTATTCCATTTTGAACAAATGTTCGCTTGATTTGATTCTTTTGATAGTCGAAGAACTATCCAAGATTCTGGAAGAACTCAATAAAGAAATTGTTTTGATCAAACAGGAACTTTCCGACATGATGTCACAGACCGAATTGTCTAAAATATTGGAAGACACCAACACCCAGTTAGAAAAATACACCCAAGAGATAAATGAAAGAAAAATTCGGAAATATCGACGAGACACCATATACTACAAACTGGGGGAGGTATATTCATGGGCGGAGGTTTATGCCAGACGCCGTCAAAACAAGCCATACAGTCAGAACACCGACACTGAAACATCGTCGTCCGATGATGGCTCCAGAGGCAAACCTAGAACAACTGCAACAGCACATTCTATACCCTCCACCAGCATGACCCAACAACCAACCACTGAGGCTTCTTCTTTTTTAGAATTAGGCCCAACAGACAAAGATGACCCCGGCGGGGAAAAAGACAAAGAAAAAGAAGGGGAGAGAGACACGAGGAGCTCCGCGGCCCAGAGGAAGGGCGCCAAAGGGAAGAAAATATAGACAACTTAGTGATTAACATCTCCTCATATCGATTACAGACCACGGAAATGAACATTCTTCAAAAAGGGACCTCTTTTGTTCCCACCAGCCACACCAATTGCTTGGAATTGGAGATTAGTTTATTCAAATTAATGCGCAACCTCCGCTTGAGACATTTTTTTTGACAACGTCATCACTGACCACATCAGTGACAAGGAGAATCAACTTCGTGGTTTACAACACAGGAGCACCTACATGGCCCCAGTCAGCCACAAGAGTTTGGATACCTTTGAGAACCTCGTGAAACAAGACATTCGCAAATGTAACTACAGACGCTCATCCAAACATCGCAACTTGTCTAACAAAGAGTTCGCTGTGTTGAAAAATCTAGCCGAGAATCCCAACATTACATGCCAAAATGCAGATAAAGGAGGAGCGATCGTCATAATGGACACCAGCTTTTACCGGAAACAGGTCCAGTTGCACCTCTCCGACATTAACACGTATTGCACTATTGACTTTAATCCTACAGATCAGTTTGCTTCCATTCTCAGCAATTTAATCAAAAGGGCCACTGACAACGGCATTATAACTGATAAGACTGCTAAATATTTGATCCAGACGTTCCCTCGCATTCCATCTCTGTATATGCTACCCAAAGTCCACAAGGACCCCCAACACCCTCCGTTTCGACCCATAGTCTCTACCAAAGGTAGCTTACATGAACCATTGGGGAAATTTGTTGACAAATATTTACAACCGTTTGTGGTCAGCTCAAGAACTTATATAAGAGACACCACAGATCTACTTTCTAAAATCATGAGTGTCAAGTTTCTAATGAAGATGAAATCTGGCTGTGCACAGTGGACGTCAAGTCCCTGTACACCTCAATTCCTCACTTGCTGGGCCTTGAAGCCATTGAAGAAATGTTACTGAACTCCGATCTCAACACTGATTTTCAGCTTTTTCTGATAGAACTGGTGCATTTCACCTTATATCAGAGCTATTTTGAGTGGGAAGGTCAGTGCTACCTCCAACTCTCAGGAACTTCTATGGGCAATTGTGCCGCGCCTTCATGTGCCAACATCTTTATGCGCAATTTTGAGGAGCACAACATACTCAATGACATACAATGGAAAGAACATGCCATTACCTTTCTCAGGTACAGCGACGACATTTTCATTATATGGAAGGGTTCGCAAACCAGTCTGTTGAAGGCTTTAAATTCTCTTAACACCATCAATGATAGGATCCAGTTCACCTTTGACTACGATCAACAATCCATAGCATTCTTGGACGTACTGATCAACAGATCTGGTACTACCCTGGATACCAACATTTACAGAAAAAGCACAGACAGGAATAACCTACTGCCCTACCAAAGTTTTCATCAGACACCCCTCAAGAACAACTTACCATATTCGCAGTTGCTTAGAGTCAAGAGAATTGTTTCGAATCCAGACAACTTTGATCAACAAGCTGCAGAAATGTTGGACAAATTAAAAAACGTGGCTATCCCCAGAAGATTCTCGAACAAGCTAGCAAACGATGCAGTGAAAAGAACCGCATACAGCTTTTGACACCTACCATCAACACAACACGCCAACGAACCGTGGTTGTCTCCAAATTTTCCACTCTAAGCAATCAATATAAGAATTCGATCAGAAAACATAGGTCAATTTTGGACATGGAATCAGATTTCAAAGACATTTTTCACGTTCCTCCAACTTTTGCCTACACAAGGGGAAAGAACATTAAAGAACTCATTGCCAAAAAACCAGCATCATCATCCACGTCTGTTTACAAAGGAAATACACCTTGCCTTAATTGTAATAATTGCCACAACATCATCAAAGGACCTGTTATAACACATCCAATGAAAGGCACTGATGCAGCACGTACAATGAAAACTATTCTCCTCCCAGGTTACTTATAGGTCATCCAGGGGTAAACTATATTTCTCATATCCTCATGACGATGGGGCCCATAAACATCGCCTAACACACACACACACACCTGGATTTCCTTTTACACCTGTATGAAATTCTGTACTCCTAGGAGAAGCATGAGAACTAAATGGAGAACACCATTTTGTGTACCGCTGGAAGAGCAAGGATATCTATTTACCTTAATTTGTCACTTTCTTTTAGTTATTTCTTAAGATATTCCTGCTCATTGTTTTGTCGATGAATCATTCATTTAAGAAATTAGTTCATAGTGATTAAGACCAGCTGAATCACAATCAACCAATTACTCATGTCACAATCATTTAGGAAAATAACCACTGAGTCATTTTGGGTTTAAAGAATCTTAAATTTTATATAATTTTAAAAGCATGGAAAGAATTTAATACTTTATTCAATTATTCATTTTTAAATTCACAATTTTATTAAGCATAACCAATTTATTGCAGAAAAGGAAATTTTGTCATGAAGCCAAAAACCCTAGTTACCTGTCTAGCTTCCTAATTTAGCCTAATGATTTCTAACCTAACTTTGGGATTAGAAATAGCCTGATTCTCATACTCAACTGTAAAGTTAAGACAGCAACAGCAACTTCAGCTCGTCAGCATCAGCTACCTGCAACCCGTCTCCTCTACTGCAACCACGACTCTCGAACTGCTTGGAACTCTGACTGGAACTCTCTGGAACTGCCCCTCCCACTAAGAGTAGGCCCTCTTATACCCTAATTCTAACTTTGCTCACTAACTGTTGCAACATTAATATCACGCTTTTCTTTCATTGGTCCATGCATGTCAGCTTATTCATTCTTTAATCAAGTTCTCTTGGATTCAAGGGTCCTTGGATCATTTCCTTTCCCATACGCTTAAACATTTCCATCCGATTCGATCAGTCCATTTGTATCTTCTTTTGACACATTCAAGAACTCCGCAGTCATTGTCCTTTCTCTTGGGCTCCTTTCCCACGGACTCTCTCCTGATCATCACGGCACACTATCAGTTCAATTAGGTCACACCAGCCTTGACCATTTCTTGCATCCTAGCCTCTCAGAGACATCACGAGGTTCCAGATTTCTTCAATCTCATCCCGTACCACGTGTCCCCTTGCGCCTGCGCACATCTTCCCACTGGCGGCCATTTTATCTCGCCACTCGGTTCTACTTTAGAAGCACTAATTTGAGGCAAATAAAACATAATTAAAATAGAGAAAAATATCCCTTTCGTTTCCCTCCCGTCTACGTACCCCAATTAGTTGTTACCTAGCAAAAAGCGACATTTAAGCTGCTCCTTACTTACCATCACTATTGTTTTTGCAACGACACATTTTATTTCTATGAAGCACAAACATGCATTTATTTTATTTAGTACGCTTTTTATTCTTACGTTATGATTAGACACACGGACATTCATTAATAGATTATTTAGCACATACATTGGCATATTACCATTCCCACATATACAATGTTGATTAATACATTTAAACGAACATTTTTAATTAATTAATTATATAATTTGTTAGGGGTTAAATTTTTTTATTTTCCCTGCTCCATCAACTCCCCCTTTGGTGATTTTTAAATCACCACATAAAACCCAAGTCATACTTCTTTTCAGGCAGCATGTCTTTCATCCTTTATCTGTTATTCATATCTCTGTCTCTTCTTCATCTTGCCTTTTAGTCTCTTTATACATGCTTTCTTTCATTTTCTCCAACTCAATTTCACCCATTTCTCTCTCTCTTTCTCTCATTATTCTGTTATTTCTTCTTATCTTATTCTG
The DNA here is from genome assembly GCA_963921515.1 of Calotriton arnoldi. Classification (NCBI taxonomy): domain Eukaryota; kingdom Metazoa; phylum Chordata; class Amphibia; order Caudata; family Salamandridae; genus Calotriton; species Calotriton arnoldi. The sequence goes on from CAWUFW010001575.1 coordinate 1,443,856, forward strand.
TCTTACTTTTCTCTTTATACATGTTATTACTATTTTCAATGTCATGGCTAACAATATCACTATAGTTGCTACTATTATAACTTTCCCTATTACTAGTTTACTCATCCTAGTTAACCAATTTGCTACTGAGGAAAACCCTCTACCAAGTTTTCCCAAAACACTTTCAACCTCCAGTGGAACTAATTCTTTGTGCAGACTTGTAATATTTGTAATATACTTCTGTATATTTTCACTGTTATCCGGAATGTAAGTACAACAATGTTGGACTTTCAACATTCCACAGACTCCACCCTCTTTTGCCAAAAGAATATCAAGGGCAAGCCGATTTTGCATCACCATAGCTCTCATGGCAACCATTTCGGTATTTACCATTAAGAACCCTCCCGCAGTATCTGTAGACAAACGATCTACTACTGTGGATAACTTCCGAATTTTAAATGCATTCAAAGATATTCCCACTGCTGGTATTAATGCTCCAAAAATATCACCTACAATTTCTGAAAAACTTTCCCTTTTTCTACGTGTAAATCTATTAATCATCTTGTATGTTCCCTTTTCTTCTCTGTCCATGTGAAATTTTTTTGGAAAGACCAGGCCTACATAGCAAGTTCCATACCAATGGTCCGGTAACCTGTAATAAGCTCTATTCCCACAAATATAATAGATACCTGGAAATATTGGGTCCTTTCCACCTTTGAATCCCCAACCTCCCAGAATTTGATAATTGTCATGGCAGATACTGGAACCTACAAAGTAATTGTCATAGACTGTCTTATTTCTCTTAATGCACAACTTTCCTGTTTGTGGCCAATCTAAAGTCATTGCTGCATTTATCCTTTTCCCTTCATGATTTCCTTCCTCAAACGTCCATAAACGTTTTCCTTCCTCCTTTATTGCTTCTTTTTGAAATTTCATTCTTCTTTCTTCAACCATATCCAAAAATACTTTTTCTTCTTTCTTTAACTCACAGGTAAGGTTGTTACTAACTATTTCTTCTAACGTTAATTTTCTATGTTCTAAAAAGAATTCTCCTAAAACTTTTGCTGGTTTTACTTTGTTAAGTTCTGGTACTACTGGAATGTTTGCAAATATCTTATCTATATCAGTATAATAAGATTCTAATCTACCTGTTTTATAAAATAAACTTGCTATTACACTACATGTTATTCCATAAGTCAAAGGTAAGTGATGATAAGTCACACCTTCCGATACTGATGCAGGCAACTGCATACAAACATAACAATCTCTTACTTCCATTGTTTTTACGTACTCATACAACAACTTTGTAAAAACATTCTTTGAGAAATCTGTTACTGACCTATCCTTATGCAACTCTGCACTACTTCTTAAAACAACTTGTTCTTTAATATTAGTTTCTTTTTCTTGTTTAGTATCATTCTTTGCTTCTATCACAGCTACACTAATAGGAATTGTGATTGCTAAAACTATCCATATGGTCATTAATAACCCTGTACAAAAGCAGCACATTTTGCACCATCTCTTTATAAATTCACATTTATCTCTTCTATCGCTATTATTTTCCATTTTGCTTTTTCTATTTGTTAAGTTTCAGAAAATTGTGTCACTACACCTCAAGATGACTTAGACGCCACTCTGCTTTCAAAAAGTCTTTGCTTGGTACTTTCTTTAATTCTCTCCAGAATTCTTTCGTTGTCACATCCGGTGATTTGTCACGTCCAGTAAATTTGTCACGTCCGGCAGAAGCACTATAAGTCTTCACTTCAGTTTCGTTGCATCTCACCTTTTCCCATCCGACTTCTCAGTCTCTGGTTTCCGTGAGTGTTTTCTTCTTCTTCTTTGTAATCAGTTAATGCAATATACAGCCACTCAGGTGACTTAAATTTTGAATTCACTTTCTTTGTCCTTTTGGACTTTTGTAATCTTTTTCCACTGGGTTTTTCTTGTCCCTTTTGACTTGTCACCTCATTTACTTGTTCAGCATCTTCATCTTCTGCTCTTATTATTCTATATCTCAATTTTCTTACATAGCTGTTGGGCCAATTATCTCCTTTTCTTGGCCTTTTGGCTTCACCTTCTCTTTCTTCTCTTTCTGATTTCCAATTTCTTTTTCTTGATTCAGTCTTTGCTTTTTCCTCTCCTCCACTTTCTTCTGTTTCTGTTTCAACTGTCTCACTATTGTCTCTTATTTTGAAACTTATAATCTCGTCATCTCCTACTGGTGGATCTGTCTTCTCCTTTTTGTTTTCCCTTATCACTGTCCCTCCTCGGGGTTCTTCCGATTTGGTGTTTTCCTCCTTATCTGTTTCTGAATTTCCCTGTTCTCCTGTTTCTCTATCTATCCCTATTGCTCCTCGGGGTTCTTCTCGATTTTCTAACTTTTTGTGTACTTCTTTCCCTACTTCATCTATTAATATTGTTTCTGAAGGATTTCCACCATAACTTGTACTTGGTTGTTCATCTAACTCAATTTCTTGCTCAGTTTCTTCTCTAATTGGTTTATAACCCCAAGTTCTCTTTCGGAATTCTTCCCAATTTGCAGCTGAATCATCAGATCCTGAAGTTGTGTCAGATATTTCCAGATGTCGACTTACAGGTCGATCTTCAAGTTCTGGAACTTCTGAATTTCTTTCTTCTTCTTCTTCTTGTTCCTCTTCTTCTATAGAGGTGTTTTCCGTTGGGGTCTCCAGATGTCGACTTTCAGGTCGATCTTCAAGTTCTGGCACCCTTTCTTTTATCTTGGTTGTTCCAGCCGTTAAACTTTTATCCCACACTTCCAGACGCCGACTCACATGTCGATCTGTAGGTTCTGGAATTCTGATTGTGTGGCTGGCATGAACCCAGTTCTTCACTCCTGCACACTTGACAGCAGTCGTTGTTACTAGGATTACCTGTCTTGGCTCATCCCAACGCGGAACTAGACAGTTTCTTCTCCTGTGGACTTTAATACGGACCCAGTCTCCTGGATTCAAGTCGTGGGCTGGTTTTCTTTCAAGAGTGGTCGCATCCGGTCCAACCTGATGAAACACAGAACGCACCACATCAGCCAGTCCTTTGCAATAATCCAGTATTAGATCATCAGTTATTGTTAATAACTTGTTGACTGGTACGTGGGCTTGTCTCATTGCTCGTCCCATGATCATTTCATGAGGACTGAGTCCCGTTTTCTTTTCAGGGATGCTTCTGATGGTCATCAGAACAAGAGGCAGTGCATCTGGCCATTTGAGTCCTGTAGCTTGACACATTTTCCCCAATCTGTTTTTAATTGTTCCATTTATCTGCTCTACTACCCCAGAAGCCTCTGGTCTGTAAGCACAATGTAATTTTTGTTTAATACTCAGTGCTTCACAAATCAATTGGATCAACTCATTTTGAAAATGTGTTCCTCTATCTGTCTCAACTGTGACTGGAAAACCATACCTCGGAATGAACTCTCGTAGCATAAGTTTTGCCACTGTTGTTCCATCATTCCTTCTTGTGGGGTATGCCTCCACCCAACGAGAGAACAAACAGACGACCACCAGAACATATCTTAATCTGTTACTAGGGGGCATCTCAATGAAATCCATCTGTATCCTTGTGAATGGACCTCCTTCTCGTCCTATTGTTCCTAGACTCACTACGGTTTTCCTTCCTGGGTTAAACTGTTGACAAATAAGACATCTTTGACAAAGACTTTCAGCAATGGCTCTGAATTTTGGGTTATACCAGGTCTGTCTAAAAAGTCTGATCATTGCATCTCTCCCAATATGAGCTTGTCCATGGTACATCCGTGCCATGTCTGCAATCATGCTATCAGGCATAACTGGTCTTTCATCTCTGTATACCCACACTCCATTATCTTCCTGTCTTCTACATCCTGCTTTAATCCAGTAATCCTTTTCCTCATCTCTTGCTGTTTCTTGTAACTGCCTTACTTCATCCCATGTTTCGACTGCGTTAGTGAAAAGCAAAGGACAAGAGACATGCTCCCTTTCTCTATTTTTGTTCAGGGACGCCATGTTTTCCGCACAATATCTAGCGATCTCATCAGCATAATTATTGCCGACCGCTATGTAGTCTTCGTTTTTCTTATGCGCCTTGCACTTCACTACAGCTATTTGTTTAGGCAGCTGTATCGCCTCAAGCAGTTTTTTAACATAATCTCCATTTCTGATAGGTGTTCCTGCAGATGTCAAAAATCCTCTTTGTGACCAAATCTGGCCAAAATCATGTACGATGCCGAAACCATATTGGCTATCGGTCACAATCGTGATTCGTACATTTTTTCCCAATTTACATGCTTGAATCAAAGCAATTAGTTCCGCAACTTGGGCTGACCTAACTCCTTTCAGACAAGACGCTTCCATCACAGTTGCCACTGTGCATACTGCATAAGCTGCGCTTAACACTCCTTCCTTTGTGCGTAAACATGAACCATCTACAAACATGACATAATCGGATTCCTTTAACGGTTCATCTTTTATGTCAGCTCTTGGTTTTGTGCAATATTCCAGCACATTCAGACAATCATGATCTACTTCATCTTGTTCAATTATACTCTCTTCATCTGGCAATGATGTCGAAGGATTTACATTTATGCATCTATCTATGGTCACATTTTCTGCACTCAAGATGACTTTTTCGTACTTAGTCAGCCGACTATGTGTCATGTACTGTGTTTTTGTTCTTGTCAAAAGAATTTCTATTGAATGGGGAACATATACTCTCAGTGGATACCCCATCACTATACCTTCACTTTGTTCCAGACTTACACAAGTAGCAGCAACTGCTTTCAAACATCCAGGCAATGCTTTTGCTATAGGATCTAAAACAGCTGAAAAGTAAGCTATAGGCCTCTTCATGGTGCCGTGTTTTTGTACCAGTACTGAAAATGCACATCCATCTCTTTCACTGCAGTATAACTCAAAATCCTTCTCATAATCAGGCATGCCTAATGCAGGGGCCTCACACAGTTTCTTTTTCAATTCTTTGAAAGATTTCATTTCTTCTTTGTTTAACTCAAAAGGGTCTTTTACATCTTTCTTTGTCAGTTTTTGTAATGGTTTTGCAATCAAAGAAAATCCACTTATCCATTGTCGACAATATCCAACCATTCCCAAAAACATTCTTACCTCTCTTTGAGTCATTGGTGCTCTCATTCCTTGAATCATTCTTACTCTTTCTGTCGCTATTTTCCGCACTCCTTTCTCAATTTTATGCCCTAAATACTGGACTTCTTTCTGACAAAACTGTAATTTTGAAGGGGACACCTTATGTCCTCTTTTCTCCAAATGGTTCAGTAAAGCAATTGTGTCACTTACACATGCCTCTTTGGTTTTCGATGCTACCAATAGGTCATCGATATACTGCACCATCACTGATTTTTCTGGCATTTTTAAATCTTCCAGAGATCTCTTTAGAATCTGATTAAAAATTGAGGGGCTTTCTGTATACCCCTGTGGAATTCGGCACCATGCCAAAATACGCTCTCCGAAACGGAATGCAAATAATGGCTGGCTATCTGGATGCAAAGGAATAGAGAAAAATGCATGACACAAATCTATCACAGTGTACCACTCAGCTTCATGCGGAATTTGATATAGAATCACTGCAGGGTTTGGCACTATTGGACAGCATGGTACAACTATTTTGTTGATCTTTCTCAAATCCTGTACTATTCTGTATGTTCCATTTGGCTTTTTCAGTCCCATAATAGGTGAATTACATGGACTGCTCATGATTTCTTTCAGAATTCCCTGTTCAATCATCTTATTTATCACAGGAGTTATTCCTTCAATTATTTCTGGAGTTAATTTGTACTGTGGCGTGTTTGGATAACTTATCCCTTCTTTCACTGTCACTTTTACGGGATCAACTTCTCTCATTAATCCAATGTCCTCTCCTGTAAAATCCCACACACTTTCTTTTACTGCACCTTTTAGTTCTTCTGGAAGTTTTTCTGCATCAAATGCAGGAAATAAACCATTCGTTTCAGGTTCTTGATTCATCAAAGTTACTTTATACAAAACATCTTCATCCGAAGTCTGAAAACCTATTCCTTCTGGTGTACAATAAATCGTGCAATTCATTTTACACAAAAGGTCACGACCTAGAAGATTTACAGGACTACAATCGCACACTACAAATTTATGCATTTTTCTAAAAGAACCAATTTTTACTTCTACCAATTCAGTAAGTGGGGTTTTAATCTGCTGATTGGCTACTCCTACCACTTGGATGCATTCACCTGAGAGAGGAAGGTTCGGAATTTCCACTGACCTAACAGTAGAACGGGTAGCTCCAGTATCGACAAGGAATGTTACGTTTGCTCCATTCACTTCTCCATCCACAAAGGGACCAGACTGATCTACCTCTAGAGTTGCGCCAAGCACGCACTCTTTCCCCTCTCTTGCGCACCGTCAGAAACTTTCATCCGGGTCATCCTCACTCTGATGCAACCAATACTGGGAAATGTTAGCTGCTCTCGGCAACTGTGTTACCTGCTCTCCTCCGTAGAATCCTGTTTCTGTACTGTATCTTTGCTGGTTAACAGTGTTGGGAAGTGGTGGTTGTGGCACCTGACTTTGTTGAACAACTACCTCATTCTGCACCTGTGGAGTTAATGATTGATGTTCCGGATTAGGTTTAGGTGGGAACTTACACTCATTTCTCCAATGCCCTAATTTTCCGCAATTATGACATGGCCATTTCTTCTTTGCCTCTTCTAGACTCACTTGTCCTTTTCCTTTACCTATATTTGGTCGCATCTTATTCTGTCCTGATTCGTTTCCATTATTATTATCCAATTGGGCTTCTTGTTTTTCTGCCACTTTCACTTGTGCCCACATTGCTTGTTCTTTCAACTTACGCTGTTTACTCTCTATTTCATCACTACAATACTTAGCATACCTCAGCACCTCATCTACACTTGCATTCTGCCAGTTTATCATATGTTGCTTAATCATATCGCTTATTTCTTGTTTCAAGCCAAATACAAATCGGTATACAAAATGACTCATATCCTTCTCACTTAATTCCTCATAACCACTATACTGTTTGAAAACCAACAACAATCGCTCATAATATGCATGTACACTCTCCTTATTTTCCTGTGTAGTTCTATCAATCTTAACCCAATCTGTCTCTTTTGGAGGAATCTTATTTTTCAAAAAGGTAATCACCTTGTCGTATTTCTTCATCACATCTGGTCCTGGAGCTCCTGTCTTAGGATCTCTTGGATATTCTGTAGTTGGCCAGTCAACTGTAATCTTACATTCTGACCACAGATCCGTTGGTACCACTATGTCAAACAATCCATCCAAATCTATCCACAACACTTTCGAGACCTTTACAAACCTTTCTACCTGTCGGTACCACTCAACTGGCTTTTCTCTTAACTTTGGAAAGTCATTTGTAAATGACAGGATGTCCTGCCTAGTCCAGGGAACATGCACATAACTACCACCTGGAGTTTCTCTCATAGGGTACTCTTTAACAACATGTTCCTTTTCTGTTATCATAAAAGCCAATGAACCTTTGTCTACGCTTTTCTCATTCTTCTTTGTCCATCTAACCTTCCATCTGTCTACATCACCCCATTTTCTCAACAAAACAATCAACTCTTTTATCTGTGTCAACCTTCCTGCTGTATTCAAATTTTCAATATCTTTTTCACAAAAATCTACTCTGTATGGTTTCTGCAACGTTTTTACTTTTGCAAAATCTATTCCAATCTCACCGGCCACTTCTTCTAGTTTGTCATGTAAATTCTTTGCCCTCCATGTTATACTTTTGCACAGAAACATTATTTCATCATCCTGATAATTCTTTATCTTTTCTGTACCAATCGTTCCTAGAATTAATTCTTCCATGTCAATTTTCAATCTGATCACATCTAATGGTTTTTCTTCTGTTTCTTTTATTTTAAAAGCTTTTATCCACTCATTTAACTCATCAGGAGTCGGACCTATAGGAGTACTATTTATTTCTGTCCAATTTCCACTCTTTTCAGGTGTCACTGTTGCAGATTCAGTTACCATAGGCATTTTCCTACCGCTACACTCATTCACTGTCAAATTTTCAGGTGGACTTGGTCTGTAAGCACTAGTCAAATTGCTCGTTCCTGGACTTGTTTCCATTCTTTCCTTTTCTCTTTGGAATTGCGAACTCAAGGGAATCACCAAAGATCGTTCATCAATTTTCTGATTCTCGAAAACTGGTATTACTGGACCTATTGTTACGGGTACGGTAACTGCTTCCATATTCTTGGTTAATTCTCTAATTTTCTCAGTTAATTCTTTTGTTGTCCTTGCCAATTCTCTTGCACTATCATTTTCTATTCCCTCATTTTGGGAAGTTCTTATTTGTTCTTGTGACCTATTTATTTCTTGTCTTTTTTCTGGACTTTTATTTCGCATAGTTTCTATTGGTGGCGCATTTGGTGTCACCACTGTAGAATTCTGCTGATACGGAGGTGGATTTTTATTTAATATATCTTCCAGCAACTCGTCATCCGTTTCGCTCTCATGCATATACTTTTCTCTCTCTAAATGTTTCTTTTTCTCAGTCCGTTTTTTCTTAGTCCCTTCCTCAACTGTAAAAGCTGGAAACAAACCTCCTGTCATGTTAGCACATCTCCATCGTTTTATTCTGTCCTCATGATTCATTCCCCACAATCTTCCGGGCACGAACTCATAACCTTTCATACCTCTGAATCTTTCTTTCTCGTACATCTCATCTTCCCATTCTGTTAAAGCCTCAAACTGTGTCGGTCTAGGTCTAGGTTCCAATTTAAGCATCTTTTCTTTTAAATTCCGTAAAATCGCTACATTAAAAGAACCATTTTCAGGAAAAGCCAATGCTCCATCATTCTTTGTATATTTTACCCAATTATCCAACCATATGCACGTATGATATCCATATTTCAGCATCATATGTGAAGCTGCTGATTTCGGCGGAGGAATTACTTGTCCCTCTCTAGTCACAACCTTTTTGTCTTTCTTAAAGAAATTCTTTAATTTCGTTGTCCATGACGTTCTCTCCCTTTCATACTCGTAATACGGCATGTTTTCTATTTGTTTTCTCTTTACTCTAACGCTGTTTCTGTGTACGGAACTTCGTCCAATTACAGCGCGATTCACACTAACGTACCAATCAGAACAATTTCCACCGTCCGCGAACCAACCAATCCTAGCGCGGCACTTTTCTACGTCACTCCTGCTCTGTATTCACGTGACTAGTGCACTAACCAATCCTAGCGCGGCACTTTTCCACGTCACTTCTACTCTTTACCCCTCCTTTACAAAATGTATAGGCAATTTTTCTTTTTACTGTTTTTCTTCGTTAGTTACAACAAATAAACAATTCCATAGTCTGATTCGCTAAACAAAGTGACAGCCTTGTCCTTTTACACAAGAATCCTGTTTTTCCAGTAGGCAGCGCTTACCTCTACCCTACCACAGAATTATTTACTTTCGCCGATAAAGTAGCACTTCCCTCTACCTTACCCTTCTTTCAAACAAACAATTTACTCGTTTCTCTGGGGATAAGACACATGTGGAGACTAGGCTCCTGAGAATTAAGGCCAAAGTTTCACAAGTAAACGTGATTTGCTATTTCATTTACACACTTTTCACACCGAAATCCCTAACATAACACAACCTGCGTTATAACCAAAATGAATTCAGACCATGTACCAAATTCCATGTGACTTCTCTTGCCACACGTGTTCCACTTCCTACATCCCAGAAGCGTGAAAACTTACATATAACATAACGCGACTCAACATATAGTGTTAGTCATCAAATAATCAATAATCAATAAACAATAATCACTAAACTAATCTATAGAAAACCATAACTCTGCTACCAAGAAATCTGATGCAGCGCGTACAATGAAAACTATTCTCCTCCCAGGTTACTTATAGGTCATCCAGGGGTAAACTATATTTCTCATATCCTCATGACGATGGGGCCCATAAACATCGCCTAACACACACACACACACCTGGATTTCCTTTTACACCTGTATGAAATTCTGTACTCCTAGGAGAAGCATGAGAACTAAATGGAGAACACCATTTTGTGTACCGCTGGAAGAGCAAGGATATCTATTTACCTTAATTTGTCACTTTCTTTTAGTTATTTCTTAAGATATTCCTGCTCATTGTTTTGTCGATGAATCATTCATTTAAGAAATTAGTTCATAGTGATTAAGACCAGCTGAATCACAATCAACCAATTACTCATGTCACAATCATTTAGGAAAATAACCACTGAGTCATTTTGGGTTTAAAGAATCTTAAATTTTATATAATTTTAAAAGCATGGAAAGAATTTAATACTTTATTCAATTATTCATTTTTAAATTCACAATTTTATTAAGCATAACCAATTTATTGCAGAAAAGGAAATTTTGTCATGAAGCCAAAAACCCTAGTTACCTGTCTAGCTTCCTAATTTAGCCTAATGATTTCTAACCTAACTTTGGGATTAGAAATAGCCTGATTCTCATACTCAACTGTAAAGTTAAGACAGCAACAGCAACTTCAGCTCGTCAGCATCAGCTACCTGCAACCCGTCTCCTCTACTGCAACCACGACTCTCGAACTGCTTGGAACTCTGACTGGAACTCTCTGGAACTGCCCCTCCCACTAAGAGTAGGCCCTCTTATACCCTAATTCTAACTTTGCTCACTAACTGTTGCAACATTAATATCACGCTTTTCTTTCATTGGTCCATGCATGTCAGCTTATTCATTCTTTAATCAAGTTCTCTTGGATTCAAGGGTCCTTGGATCATTTCCTTTCCCATACGCTTAAACATTTCCATCCGATTCGATCAGTCCATTTGTATCTTCTTTTGACACATTCAAGAACTCCGCAGTCATTGTCCTTTCTCTTGGGCTCCTTTCCCACGGACTCTCTCCTGATCATCACGGCACACTATCAGTTCAATTAGGTCACACCAGCCTTGACCATTTCTTGCATCCTAGCCTCTCAGAGACATCACGAGGTTCCAGATTTCTTCAATCTCATCCCGTACCACGTGTCCCCTTGCGCCTGCGCACATCTTCCCACTGGCGGCCATTTTATCTCGCCACTCGGTTCTACTTTAGAAGCACTAATTTGAGGCAAATAAAACATAATTAAAATAGAGAAAAATATCCCTTTCGTTTCCCTCCCGTCTACGTACCCCAATTAGTTGTTACCTAGCAAAAGCGACATTTAAGCTGCTCCTTACTTACCATCACTATTGTTTTTGCAACGACACATTTTATTTCTATGAAGCACAAACATGCATTTATTTTATTTAGTACGCTTTTTATTCTTACGTTATGATTAGACACACGGACATTCATTAATAGATTATTTAGCACATACATTGGCATATTACCATTCCCACATATACAATGTTGATTAATACATTTAAACGAACATTTTTAATTAATTAATTATATAATTTGTTAGGGGTTAAATTTTTTATTTTCCCTGCTCCATCAGCACCAAAATCAAGTTAAGAGTGAACGCCAATTGTGATACCAAAAATGTTATTTATATGCTCAAATGCCCTTGGGGGTTGGTTTATGTCGGGAAGACAGAGAGAAAGATCAAAACCCCGAGTGAATGAACATAAGAGTAACATTCGCACCAACAACACTAAATCTGTTATTGCAGCACATTTCACTGAACATCGACACAACATCAGTCAACTGCAATTCGCTATTTTGGAAACCATCATCAGACGCGAGGGCAGAAATAATAACGATTTCATTCTACAAAGGGAACACCATTGGATAAAGTTTCTGGACTCTATGAAACCTAACGGTCTCAATGACCGGATGGAATTCCAATGCTACCTGTGATACCACTACCACTGTGTTTGTTTATTGCTTGTGGTCTACTTGTCACTTCTTTTGTTCTCACATGTTTTCATTGTTCCTTTCACACACTTTCACCTCCATTCACATTTCTCAGCATATCCTACAGTCTCTAATATTCCTTTTACATCTCTTTGTTGTGTTTTCACAATCATAGTCTGCTTTCTCTTTCACACCTTGGTATCTGAATTCTTTTTTCATTCTTTTCTTGACGGCTTGCTCCGTTTTCTTTCTTCCATGCTTTTCTCACCTATGGTTCTGGCTCTGCATATCAGATTCTTTTAATGATTTTTCTGCCCATCAATTGGGCGGTTTTCACACACTGCCTTGTTCATATGTCACGTTCTTGTTCTCAACTCAATTGTACGTCACCAGAGCACTTTCACAATTGGCCATGACTATTGGTTTGGTACATTCTTTTTACACCCGTTTCATTTATATAGCATCTGAGCGTTTTTTAAACGGCTCTTTTATAAGCAGTCTTGATTACTTATGGGATTTTTATCCATTTCAAGATGGCACTCGAATTTTTTCAGCTTGTTGTCATTCAGCATGGATAGTCCGCTTTCAATTTCTATTCACGCACTTGCACGGTTTGCTTTAATTAGATCGTGAACACTCACTCGGCGTTTTCAGACCTTTCGGAGTACGCAGTATGCCTGCCGGGCTGATGTAAGATTCCTTTTGGGCTTTTGCTACACCGTGCACAGTGTTCTGCATGATTGTTCCTTCACGCGATCTTACACATACCTCACATTTTCTTGTGCATGTGTATTTAGTAGAGATTGATCACCGAGTTTCGTGATTATTATTTGGAACGGTACGCAAGTCTCACCAACTCCATCAACATGGTTTTTTTACATCGCTCACGGCTTCACTCACCTTTTTATTCATCACAACCATGGATGTTAGATACCTATACATTTCAGACGCCGCGTTGACACAGTTGTACAGATTGCACAGATTGTTTATTATTTCATTAGTCACGTTAGGCGCACGATACGCTTGCATTTTGTATATGTCACCACCGCTTGTACACCACCAGATATGATACTGTTTAAGTTGTGATATACTGCTCACTTGTAGAACACAGTGACGCTCTGTTTATTCTCTGCATTTGTTTCAGATCTTTTCCCCTGACGAAGGGCTTGCATGCCCGAAATGCATCGGGAGATTGATCATCGTTCATTTGAAACTCGAGCCAATCGATTGATTTACATGTATTCATGAATGAATTAAATTCATGCGTTAATAGACTTGACTAAGAGTTTTGAACCTTTCATAATCTTTCACATATTCAAATTTTCGATTTGGAACATTTGTTACCTGCATTGTCAGGTTTTCAGCTGTGCCTAGAGGGATACCACTCATGACGAGTGGCACTACCCAGTACAGTCTCGTTTTTGCCACAAAGTTAGTATCACCGACATGATGATGAAGACAAGCCCCAGTCCATAGACTCAGTCGCCACCAAAGTTCAACCAGAAAGTGTCCATGGATGTCGGGGAACAGACTTAGTGGCACCGGAGCTGAAAGGGGATGCAGTCTGCTTTGAGGCCAGTACAATGATGTCAAGTCTGCCATAAAAGATTCATAACTGAATTCCCAATGTGTGACCTACTCGACCGCAGTGTAGGCCGAATGCGTTGTCATCAAGGGCCCACAGACACGTGTGGTTGGGATGCCATGCACATACTTTGTGTCACCACATCGAAGGTAGTATAGTGATATGAACTCCGCCATAAAGTGTGTACTCAGCCATTGTGTAATCAAGACTCAGTTCCAAATGTGCGACCTACTTGAGCGTAGTGTAGGCCCGAGGCAGCGGTGGAGTACGTCAACGAGAAAGGAGTAAAGCGGGCCTGTGTATCGGAGGCAGTGATGGTCTGAGGAGGCTGCGAAGGTCGCGGGCCTCGGGCTTGGAGCTTGCGCCGGCACATGGTGGGCCCTCTTTGACACACGCCGGTGTCGGCAGGTGAGCAGTGAGGCCTGGCTGCAAAGGGCGGGAATGATGGGTCCGGGGACCAGCGGCCCGGGGTGCAGCAGGCGCACAGGATCGCAGGCCACACCGCTCACGGCGTCGTCCTCGTGGCGGGTGGGAGGCACCGCCCTGGCAGACACATTGGGCATTCCGGAAGAGAACCACGCCCAGAGCTACGTGCTTTTTATTCACACCCCTGCCCTGGCCTGGCGTACGCCGGGCCAGCCCACTCTGCACACGCTTACGGGGGGGACGTCACAAGCTACATTTCCGCAATCTTCCCCACTGGCTGGGGTGACATGGTTGCGTCCACTTTCCATTACACTCCAAACACCAGCAGTGCATGTAGACATGGCTATGTCTGTGGTCTGCATACTGCAGTCTGTCCAGCACATCTCCGCCACACTTGGCATTGTGTACATACTAATTCATGGGTCACTTGCCTCCTTCGCACATGCCCGGTTCCCACCTCTCCTCACATTCCGGTATTGTGTGGCTGAGGTGCCATGCCGTCGATCGCTCATGTACATGGCTGACCAAGGTTGCCACGGTGAGTTGTGCTGTCGTGTCTGGTGGGGGGGGCATGTTGTATGTGATTTTGTGACGTGTGCAGTGCCAGAGTTGTGAGTTGCATGATTGTGGGGTTGAGGTGTGTGGTGTGTTCATTTGGTACTTGCCAACGAGCAGTGCATTCCCATGGGTGCCATCTTGGAAGCGCTGGTTGATGTTGGACTGTCGGAAGATGAAGGGTTCATGCACACAGCCTGGGTAGTTGGCTATGACATTGGTGAGGAGTCCCCTGTGGTCCACTATTGCCTCCACTATTGCCTGCACGTTGATGGGATGCGTGTGATTTCTGTTGTGGTACTTGTGTGCGGTGTTGGCAGGGGGCACAAGTGGGACAAGTGTGTAGTTGATTGCCCCTGACACGTGCTGGGATCCAGCTATGGCGTATAGTCCTAGCTTGGTCTCCAGCTGTTCCTGCGCATAGTGGGGGACGTATGGGTGCTGGGGTCCCTAGCTGGTGAGGGCATTCAGGACAAGTGTGAGGAACTTGGATGGGGCTGGCTGTGAGACTCCTCCGACTCGGGCAGTTGTTGTTTGGGAGGATACCAGAGGCCAACAGGTGCAGCACAGCCAGCAGCTTTGTCTGCGGAGGGATGTTGGTTGTCCGCTGTGTTGGTACCGTCAGCCTGTGGGCAATGATGTTCAGGATGCGGAGGATGGTTGTCCTTTTGGGCCTGTAGTGGGCATTTGCATTGTCTGGTGTTAGGTCTGTGGGGCTGGTGCATTTCCTGAAGGTCCGCTGTCTTTGTCTGCGCTGCCTCTGTAGTGGTCCGGGGCAGGGGTTGGGGGGGGGTCCGTTGGGGGGGTGGCGGTCCTGGGGATGGTGGCGGTGGGTGTTGTTGCCCTCTCGGGGCTCCGGGGTGCATGGTGGGTGGCTCCATGCCATCTGTTGTTCTTCAGGTGTGGCTGTGGGCTGGGCTCCCTTTTCTTGTGCAGGTTGACGTCCGACTTTGCACCAGGTCAGAGCAGCTGTTAATTTCCTGCTGGTAACGCGCCGTATCACCTGTTTTGTGTTCCTATCGCCGATGTGGCTGGTCGTTGAGCATGTTGCGTTGTGGTGTTGTCGCGGCTTTTTGCTCGGGAACGCCTACTCTGCCTCTCATTAGCGTTAGTTGCCGGGGTCATCTGTGGCGATGTTTTTTGCGACTGCTTTCGCAGGTAAACTGGTGTTATGGGCTGTTAGCACCAGCTTGTGAATGGGGCAATAAATTTAGCGCGACTTTGGGTGTGTTAAAGTGCCGATAACTCGGCGATAGCTCCTTGAGAATATGCCCCTTAATTTACAAACACATATAGGGCACTCCTAGAGTAGGCCCTAAGTAGCCTTTAGGGCAGGGTGCAGTGTATTTAAGAGGTTGGGCATGCTCTTTTAAACTTTACATGTCCTGGTAGTGAAAAACTCACAAATTTGTTTTACACCTCCGTGAGGCCTGTCTCTCTCATAAGATAACATTGGATTACCTTATTAAATCTAAAACGAGATAACTTTTGTTTGGAAGCAGCTAGAAATGTGGTGTTTGGTATCTAAGGAATTGTAATTTAAAATCCTCTTTAATGGTAAAGTTAGATTTTATGTCTCAATTCTGAAAATGCCACTTTTAGAAAGTTGGCATTTTCCTGTCCTAGCCATTTGTTGTCTGTGGCCTTTTTCCTGGGTCATATGACTAGATGTAGTTGGTCCCTGTTTATTCCTCCCAGACAATCACACAATATGTGGCTTGGGTGTTGGCAGGATGGGCTATCCTGACAGGATGGGAGGAGCAGAGCTGTGCACAGCCCCACTTGCACTTCAAAGGCTCTGCCTCGTCTTACACACAAAGTACTTCACAATCACCTTTTGTGCCCCCAGACATCCTGGGACCAAAGCAGGGAGGAAGGAATTTCCTACATCATCTCTGGGGGGAAACTCTAGAAGTTTCTTCCACTTTAAAGCTGGCAACAGGTATAAAATTAGGGCAGTCAGACCCACTCTTCAGTTTACTTCTGGACCTGTGAAGGACTCTCAGAGGTCTGCCCTGCTGCCTGTGGCTTGCTGTGTACTTCAGGGGACTGCTTCAAGAGGACTGCCCTGATGCCTGAAGCCTGCTCTATGCCCTCAGAGGTCTGCCCTGCTGCTTGGGACCTGTTTTGCTGCTTGATCCCAGGATTTCCAGAGTGACTCCAAAGGCTAGTCGGCTAGCCTCCTGATAAGAACCTCAGGGACAGAAAAGGCTCAGACCATCTTGAACCCGCACTGACCCACCAAGTGGTGCCCCCCTTTCAATCCTGCCCCTTTAAAGTTGTGCTAAATGTGCCCAGATAGACAAAATCCAAACAATGGAAAAAAATCAGCCAAAAATTCCCTGAGAACCAAGAGGAAACGGGGACCTACTTGCTCACCAATCTGCCAAAGATGCATCGCCGGTTGGCGCGACTTCACTGTAACTCCCACTACATTCTGAACTGCAGCAACTCCTGTTCAGCAACTCCTTGTAGAAGGTATATGTGGCATCTGTGAGAACTTGTGAGCTACAGCCTGCAACTTTTTCCCACTGGACGCAGTGGTCTTTTGTGCAGCAGGTCACAGCGGTCAGAGGCACTTGCTTCAGTTGACGACCTGGAGATGGGGACACAACAGGATGACTGGGCCACTCCCAGGGCTGGCTTCTGCAGTGCTAGTGTCCCTCGTCAGCTGGTCAGTCACTGTAGGTTGGTGTCCAGGTTGGACCGCCAAAAAGTCTTGACTGCTGCAAGGTGTCCGGTACCCCAGGTATTGGTGCTGGAGGGCTCCTGGAGGGTCTTGCATCTCATTACTCACTGGGGAGATGGGGCTGACACCTGGGAGCATGGAACATCTCCTCCTGGGTTGCTTCTGTGTCAGTGAATCCGGTGGTCAGCTGTCAGGTGAACCAGAACTTGTGATCTGTGCCTTCATGATGCAGGGGAGTCGCTCCTCTATTCCAAGGGAGATGCTGACTTGATTTACAAAGTGCTGGCAGCTCACCAAAGAGTTTGGAGGATGCACAGATGCAGGGTGAGTTGTCTTCTTGCAATTGTTGGGACAGCAGTCAAGCAGGCAGGGTTTGGCGCCAAGTTGTGTTCTGGTCCACAGTTCTTGCTTCTATAGCTCTTCTTGGCCCTTCTTAGTCAAATCTAAGTTCCTGGTGTTAGGGGGCCACCTAAATATAGATTTTAGGGGTGATAAGGGGAGTGGCGGGTAGTAGCCAATGGCCTACTTACCCTTGGGGCCACCTCACCCCCAATGTTACCACTTCCTGTGGGGAGTGGACATAACCCTGTCCCAGAGCTACTAATTCCACCAAAATCAAGATGGTGGAATCCTTCTTTCTTGGGTCACATCAGGCAGCCTACCTTAGGACTCACTGTGTCACTTGATTCAAGCTTGACTGGCTGATGAGGGGTGATGCCCCGAAACTGGTCCCAGGATGCTTGTTTCCGGTCCAGCGAGGACCTGGTTTGGCAATTCGGGCTGGACTGTTCCCATGAGGAACAGGGTCAAGACTGATTTGCATATGGCTGGGTGTAAACTGGGATGGCATGGTGAGCAAAAGAATGATGGATTTAACCCAGATCTCTTAACTGGGGGTGAATGTTTGATTTGCTCTGCATTTCGTCCATCATCTGTGTGCCTTTTGCTTTCTCACCTTAGAGGTATGACTGGCCTGGTAGTGCACCACGCTTCCCTACATATCTAATTCTTTGCCTTTCCTGGTGCCAAATGCACCTCACGGCAGGGTGTGGTATGTCCTAGGTCTAGGGAAAGGTTGGGTCATATATCAAAGGTGGCAGGGACTTTAAAGTCCCTGGCCCTGATATGTTAAATCATTAGCCATCCTGCTCGAGGAGGTGTGAACACCTTCCTCTGGAACAGGCATTGTTTCTGGCCTCAGAGAGCGTGGGCTCTCAACTGCAGGGGGTTAGAAACTTGTCTGTGGTGGCAGTCTAGACTATACAAGCCAGCCAACACACTTAGGGCTGGTAGATTTTCAGGGGGCACCTCTAAGGTGCCCTCTGGGTGCATGTCTCAATAAATCCACTACTGGCATCAGTATGGATTTATTAGGACAAGGTGTTTGATACCAAACACCATAGGCTTCAGTGAAGCCATTATGTAGCTGGGAAACTCGTAATGGCCAGTGCCCAGTACATATATTTAAGATGCCTTTCCTGTTCACTTATACTATGTAGTAATTGAACTAGGGGCATATCTGCTCATGCTGATATTCCCCAGCTTGTAATATAATGCACCCTGCTTAGGGCTATAAGGCCAGCTGTAGGGGTGACTTACATATATTGCACGCAGTGTCTACTTTCACTTTTGTCTGCACCATTTCACACAGCCTGCAATGGCAATCTGCATGAGTTTGGCGGTGGATCCCTTAGGGTGGCACAATGCATGCTGCAGCCATTACAGACCTTCTTTAGGACCCATGCCCTAGGTACCATGTGAACCACTTACTAGGGACTTACATGAATGCTAAAGCTCATGCCAATTGGGGATCAATTGTACAGTTACCTTGTTTTAGGGAAATAGCATTGGCACTGGGGACCTGGTTAGCAGTAACCCAGTGCACTTTAGTCAAAATTGCATCACACACCAGGCAAAAAGTGTGGGTGACCATGTAAAAGAGGGACACTTTCCTACACCTATAATAAGTAATACATTTACTAATCAAATGTCAACATTATGTTAAAAGAGCTTGTGTAGGGCATAGCTGCCCCAGCAACTGGGCTTTTAGCGCTGAACCCAAACCAGAGGTAAGGAAACTATTTATACCAAACAAATAAGGGGAGAGGAGGAAACTAGTTGGAAAAGAGCCAGGTCTTGAGCAATTTCCCAAAGTGCAGTTGGTTCTGGGTTGTCCTGAGGGAGAGAGGTAGTTTGTTCCATAAGATAGGGGCCAAATCATGGAAAGAGCGTCCTCCAGTTCTTGCCTGCTTAACTCCAGGAACAATGACCAAGTTAAGGTCGGCCGATCGGAGAAGTCGGGATTGCAGGTAAGGGGAAATATTATTGTCGAGAATGGGAGCCCCCTTGGAGAGAAGAATCTTCTGGGTGATACATATGGTCTTAAAATGTACACGCTTGCCACAAGGAGCAAGTGCAGCGTCTGGAGAAGCCCAGATACAGAGAAAACGTTTGGGAGGGAGAAGAGCAGCCTTGCCGCAGCATTTTGGGCAATCTGAAGTCTTTTCGTGATGGCTTTGTTTGCTCCTAGGTGTAGGCCATTGCAGTAATCAAGACTGGATAGAATTAGAGCTTGAATAAAGGTCTGTCTTGTGTGAGGATTGAAAAAGCCAATGATGGGTTTGAGGCATCTCATAAGACCGAAGCAGGTGCCCGTCAGTGATTTGGCTTGGACCTTAAAGGCAAGAGTGTCGTCCATCAAATCTCCTATGATTCTAATAACCAGTTTTGGCTTGAGAGGTGGACCAAGGGAGACCAGCCTCCAATGGTCTCCCCAGGAGTGAGAGTGTTTACCTAACAGAAGGATTTCAGTTTCGTTGGCTGGGAAATAACTTTTGCATGGTTCCAGGAACAAGGCACTGAGGCAGATGTTAAGGAGGGATTAATAATTACTAGAAAG
Organism: Calotriton arnoldi; assembly: GCA_963921515.1. Lineage (NCBI taxonomy): Eukaryota > Metazoa > Chordata > Amphibia > Caudata > Salamandridae > Calotriton > Calotriton arnoldi. The sequence continues at coordinate 1,463,830 of CAWUFW010001575.1, forward strand.
GAGGGGAGAAGAAGATTCTGATGTTTTAAAAGGAAATCTGGTCTGTTGGGCTCATCGGTAGAGCCAGATTTAACTTGGCTACACAGGTCTTATAAGGAGGACAGGCTGAGGAGAGGCAAAGTGCTCAGTGCGGACTTAGGACAATGTTCTTGATAAAACAATACAGTCCGACAGATTGGGATTGATGTTAGAGGTGAAATGAGAATAAATATCCTCATTTTTGCCAATAAAATAGCCTGCTAGCTTGTTGCAGTGTTCGTTTGAGGCTTCTATAGGACAAGCTGAGAGAACTGGCTTTATTAGGCTGTTGACTTGATTGAAAATTTCTTTGGCGGGATTCTTGGTGTTGCAGATGTATTAGAAAAAAACTCAGTTCTAATCTTCCGAATTTTTCACAGTTTTCCTCCAGGCCCGCAGTAAAACTTTACAGTGTTTTTTAGCCATGAAAAGGGTTTCATTGGACCATGGGGCAGAATGTTTCTTTTTGGCCTGAACTTGGCTGGTTGGGATGAAAAGTCAAGTGTTGAGGTGAGCCATGATTTCAACATGTTATCGGCAGCCTCCACATTGGGGGTCAACTGAGGATGGCCGGCCTGAATAAAATTGCCAAATTCCTGCAAATGTAGTTTCTGCCAGGGATGTTTCAGGATGGTGTCAAGGGCTGGAGGGGGGTCCTGTAGTGAGATGTAGATGGACATAGGGATCATAAAGTGGTCAGTCCAGGTCATAGGCCAAGGGGTTGAGACCCACAGATAGCTTATGGGATCGAGGAGGTGGCCAGCAGAGTGTGTTGTGCCTACAACTAATTGGGATAGTTGCATGGCTGAAAGGTCATCCAGGAAGTTGCTTTTTTCATCAGCCTAATCTACCACCCCACAAAGTTTGCAATTACAGTTTTGAATTATTCTACTAGCCACCCTGCTCATCCCATATCTCAGCTAAGGTCCTCTCTCTCCCCCACCCCTTTCCTGTGCACCCTTTTCTATGTTGTAAACACTACATATATAGGGTCCAATACACAAGGGTCAGTTTCCATGTGTAGCTCTCCTATGTGGGCATATACAACTAGAACTGAAATTAGATTTCTTCATTGATGGAGTTCAACATTTCTGAGTATAGATCTATAACTAGGTGTAGACTTACAAGTCCCAAACTCCTCAGTATTCTATGACTCAATTGAGGACCGAAAAGATACTTAACAATTTTCTGCCTGTTTGTGGAGATCTCTGCCACCAGGGTGGAAATCTCCTTATAGAAAGAAATAGAGCTTGTTTACAAAAAGAATACAATTATTTCTAAATTCATAACAAAATAAATATGATTCAAATTAATTTATCAGAAATTTTACAGCACATTTCTCTAACTCTTATTCACCTAGGATTAGCACAGTAACAATGCAGGAAAATGTAACAGATAAAGACAATTAAATTAATATAAAGTTGTATCCACTACTTAACATATTTTTTATTCTTTCCTACACCTTACTGTATCATTTGTGTTGAATGTGTCACAATGTTGGATGCAAGTTATATTTTATTTTAGTTGTGAATTTAACTCTTTTAAAAAGTAATTTATTGCTTGCTAAATATTTTATTAAAAAGTTATTATGTATATAAGGACATCAACATTTAAACATGTTTAGTTAAAACAATTTATTAATAACATTACGATTAATATAAATAGGGTTTCAAATTACAATTTAATTTAATTTATTTTTTATGTTTACCTATGTGTTAGCCACCATAGATTTGTATGGGATTGTGTTGAGGTACCGCTGGTTGTCTATATGTGGTGCTTGAATTATCCCAAGGCTGATCTGGAGAACCCTTACGTCCGTTTGGTCAGTGTTGGACCTGCCTCTTTTTGCAGGGTTATCCCTAAACTTTTTGCCTTTTTCCTCCTATTTTTCTAACCCTCTTTTTGTTGGCTTTAGGACTCTGGGCACTTTACCACTGCTAACCATGTGCTCTCTCCTTTAAACATAGTATGATTGACTTACACCTGTTTGGCATATTTAATTTACTTGTAAGTCCCCTGTACAACGGTATTCCATATACCCAGGGCACGTAAATTAAATGCTACTATTGGCCTGCAGCGCTGCTTATGACACCCACAGAAGTAGCCTTTCAAACCTGCCTCAGGCCTTCCACTGCAGGACCTGCGTGCGCAGTTTACTGCCACACTGACTTAGCATTTAAAACTACTGCCAAGCCTTAAACTCCCCTTTTATTACACCTATGTCCCCCCTAAGGTAGGCCCTAGGTAGCCCTATGCGTAGGATGCTGTGTAAGTAAAGAGTAGGACATGTGCCTTTATTGAGTGGCATGTCCTGGTAGTGACAAACAACCTATTTTGTTTCTCACTACTATGGGGCCTACACCTATCATAGGCTAGCATTGGGAATTCCCTTACATGTGTTTAAGTGGTAATTCCTTCCATCTACTCCCCAAATGAGCACCAAGAGAAATTTTTGCTAGAGGCACTGGCTGAAGTCCTTCACACACCCGACTCTATGGTGGTGGTGGGCGGCGATCGTAATCTAGTTATGGACGCTGGGCGGGACCGTTCAGGCTCGAGGTCTGGGGATGCAGGAGCCTTATCAGTGAGCGGTGGCGAATGGTTGAGTGATGGGGGGATCACAGACGCTTGGCGGGGCTTACACCCAGATACACGAGATTACTCCTACTACTCAGCGGCCCATAAGACCTATGCCCGACTGGATCATTTCCTCGTCACTCAGGCTGCCTGGTCTTGTACCACAGACTCCACCATTGAGGCCCGCTCCCTCTCAGACCATGCACACATTACCTTGACTCTGCGCTTCCAACTCACACAGACGCCCACTTCACAGTGGCGCTTAAGGGACTCGCTGCTTCGGTCACCAGCGGTGGTGGATGAGATCAGACGTTACCTGACTGACTACCTGGCGATTAACGATGTTGGCACTACACCACTGTCCTTGGTGTAGGAGGCACTTAAACTGGTCGCGAGAGGGGCCTTCATCGCTAAAGCGGCTTACGAAAACAAGACTCGGCAGACCAAGCGTGCGGAAATAGAGGCTAGAGTACAGGAGCTGGAAACCATTCATAAGCGTACTGGGGCCCCCAGAATTTGGCGCCAGTTGGAGAAGGAGCGACTCCAGCTGAAGTGTTTAGATCTTGATAGAGCTGAGCACGCTGTGGTCCGGCTGAAGCACAAATACTACGTTGGCTCTACTAAAGGTGGTCGCATGTTGGCTCACTGTCTCCGCGGTCAACGTGCCATACAGGCTATCAAAGCGATACGAGGAGAGAACGGGTCTTCGGTTACAGAGGACACGGGGATCGTAGCGGCCTTCCGATCGTTCTACGAGCCCCTATACTCCGCTGCCTCCCCTAATTTGGCTGATCCCGGTGAGTACCTCCGGGAGGCGGTGGTCACCCCTCTTCCGCCCAGTGAAGCGTAGGGGCTGGAGGCCCCCATACGCATGGAGGAGGTGATCTCTGCTATCGCCCGCCTGAAGCCCTTGAAGGTGCCGGGCCCCGACGGTTTTAGCGCCCTTTTTTATAAGACCTTCTGTGTCGAATTGGCCCCGCTGCTCACCCGTCTATTCAATTGTTTCGCGGAAAGGGGCTCCCTTACGGCCTCTATGCTGCAAGCTACTATCTCGGTCATCCCCAAACCTGGGAAAGACCCGGAACTTTGCAGCTCCTACCGGCCGATTTCCCTGCTGAATATTGATGTGAAGCTATTCTCCAGCATCCTGGCCCATAGGCTGAACCCTCTCATACCCGGTTTGATCGACCCGGATCAGTCCGGCTTCATCCCGGGTCGGCAATGCGCAGACAATACTAAACGGATTTGTCACTTGATTGACAAGGTGCAACGCTCTAAGGAAGAGGCTCTACTCTTGGCGGTCGACGCGGAGAAGGCCTCTTGAGAGCTTTGGACTAGGGGTCAGGTTCCGAGGATGGGTGGCAAGCATATATAGCGCTCCATTGGCGGCGGTCAGGGCCAACGGCCTGCTCTCGAGCGCTTTTCCGGTGGGGAGAGGGACCAGGCAGGGCTGCCCTCTCTCCCCCTTACTTTTCGCCTTATATATGGAGCCTTTCGCTCAACGACTCCGGGACAACCCGTTGGCGCGTGGTGTCCCGTTTGGGTCAGATCGCCATCTCATTAGCCTTTACGCTGACAACGTCATTTTCTCGGTAGCCCACCCCCTTACTTCGCTGCCGGCGATAGTGGATGATCTGCAGGCCTTTAGCCAGGTCTCAGGCTTTAAAATAAATATGCAGAACTCCCAAGTGCTTAATCTTACCGCTGCATAAGCGACAGTTGACACCTTGCAGGCGCACTTTGCTTTTGACTGGGTGACGGAGGTTATCACTTATCTCGGGCTGGTTCTTTACAAATGCCTGGCTAAAACTGCGGAGGTGAACTATACGACCCTCCTCTCTCGCATCCGCAAAGACTTGACCCGCTGGCGGCGATTACCTTTGACGTGGTTCGGGAGGCTGGCTGCTGTTAAAATGAACGTACTTGCCCGGGCCTTATATCTCTTTCAAACGGTTCCCTTACAACCCCCGTCGCACTCGCTCCAACACATGCAAGCTGAGATCGAACGCTTCGTTTGGGTCCCGATTTCTCCCCGCCTGCAGAAGTCCCTACTACAGCACTCTAAAAGGGAGGGCGGCCTCGCACTGCCCAACATCGCCCGCTATTTTCAGGCCTCACTGTTGCAGTACCTCGTGGAGTGGAATCATCCTATGACGGAGAAGTATTGGGTCTTCATGGACCAGACGGTGGCGGGCCACCATATCTGGAGGGAGGCTTGGCTGCCGCGGTCCGCCCATGCTTGGGGGCTATATTCCTCTCCGGTTACTCACCCTACCCTGCTCGCCTGGGATAGGGTTTCCACGAGGGCTAACCTCACCACTTTCCCCTCACCGATGACCCCGATCTTCTTAAACCCTGACTTCCCACCCGGGATGGATAGGAGCGTTGGCCAACGTTGGCTGGAGGGTGGGTGTAAACGCCTGGGACATCTGTTTGACATACACGGCCTCATCCCTTTTAAACAGCTTCAAGTGGACTACAGCCTTACTGACTCGGATCTCTTTTTACATACACAAATGATGCACTGGGTATCCAGCGCCACAACATGACCCTTGGCCATTAGACCGATGCTGCCATTCGAGAAGTGGCTCCTTTACAAAAAAGATGATCACAAACTTATCTCCGAAATATACTCGTTCCTCTCTATGATCGCTGAGAAGAATCGCTCAGCAGGTCAGAGGAGCTGGGAGGTTGAGCTGGGATGCACATTATCAGACAAGGAGTGGGAGGATGTCTTCTATAGGGCCCACCACACTGCACACTCCATGGGGCACGCTGAAACTGCATTTAAAATTGTATCCTACTGGTATCACACCCCGGCCCGCCTAGCCAGGTGGAACCCTCAATGTGATGGCCTCTGCTGGCGCGGCTGCGGTAGCCCTGGTACCCTCCTTCACCTGTTGTGGAACTGTCCAAAGCTCACAAGATACTGGGAGAGAATACTTGATGACATAGATAGGGCCTTTGACACCACCATTCCTTATACCCTCTTGGGCTTGCCCAATGCCCTGACCTTCCCCTTGCTCTCTATCAGAGGTAAACAGATGGCGCAAGCGCTGAATGCTGCACACCGGGTACTGTTAGCGGGGTGGAAATCAGACAGGATCCCGGAACATACGCAATGGCTGCATCAATTATGGTACCTTTTAGGCATGGAGAGGCTGTCAATGACTACCCTTGGGAATAAATCAGAGTATGCTAAGATCTGGGCCCCCTTTATTTCCATTCTATCCACTGAATTCCGCGAATTGTCCTGTCCTAACTATCTCCGGATTCTGAGATTGATCCCCGAGGATGGTGTGGTAGCATAGTGCAGTCTATCTTTGAAGGGCTTCATGACTCTCTAGCAATGTGGGTTATCACATCCATTAGCTTACAGGCTAGATTGTATTTTCTTTTGATTTTTGCTCACTGGAGAGGGGTTGGGTGGGGGGTGGGCGTTGTTTTTTTTTTTTTCCTGATGTTTTTTTGTTCTCCTTTTTAAATGCAGACCCACTAGCACATAATGGTTTGTTTCAGGCTTTCGGTAGGCTGCTGCTCATACTCCCCGCAGCGCATTGGACTCTGCTACTATCCACTTATTGTGGACGTTAGGCCTACCACTTATCTTTCCTTATAAAAGCTGCCGGCCCTGCTTGGGTTGTAGGCGACATGCTGTGTATCTACCTGCTTGGGTGAGTCTTGATCCCACTGCCTGCCCTCCTGGTTTGAATACGACTCTGCCGGCCCGCTGGGTTATAGGCGATACTGTAATATATTTTCATGTTAAGTGTTCTGCTAATAAAAATCGATTTAATACTAAGTGGTAATTCCTGATCTGAAAGGATTATCGTCGCCTTGTTTGGAATAGTGGGATAAATCCTGCTTACTAATGTAGTTGGATTTTTTATTACTATTTTAGAATTGCCACTTTTAGAAAGTGGATATTTCTCTGTGCTTATTACTCTAATATTTTGTAGCCGGACCCCAATCCCCATCTAGGGCAGAGTGACAGCTACAGTTTGTGAATACTTTCCAGGCAGCCACTCCACAGGAAAGGCTGGGTGTGACATGAGAGGCATCTGCATCCATCTGCATGCTGATAGTCTTCCTGGGCTGGGCTGGGAGAGAGGGAGGCGAGGCGCACTGACATTTATATAGACTGTGTCCTGCCCTCACACAAAGGTCTGATTTACTCCCTAATGATGTCTGCAGCCTGGGCTGGGGTTGAAAGGCAGTGTTGTACACTTCTAAAGTTTCTTTTGAAGTCGCCTCTACGACAAAGACATTTTGGGGGAGATTTACTAAGATTTTATCCCGTGTTTGCATCACAAAAGTGACGCAAACTGGCGCAAAATCTTTTTCTTCTGAGTTACCTTCCAGCGCTAAATTTGTTTAGCCCTAAAATAGCGTGAAAGTAACGTGAAGCAGCACGTAGTGCTGCTTTGAATTACTTAGCATCAGAGGAGCATACCATGGGTGATTCATAGGTGTTCCCACACAACCACCCAAGGTTTCTGACGCTAAACCCTATTTATTAAGTAAAGTAGACAGGGTTTAGCATCAGAAAACTGCACCCTTTTGAAGTAGGTGCAAGAAAGGAGAAATGCTTTAATTTCTCCTTCCTTTTCCAACTTTGCATGTGTGCTGCACTTTACAGCACACATACAAAGAGGGCACAGGGGTTAAAGTTAGTCTAGGCATGGTAGTTTGTACTGGAAGGACACCCTTACACTATGGCACAAAGGTGTCTCTGTGGTGCACGGCAGCTGATTTCAGCGCCGGCACTAGGGAAAGGGGAGGAGAGCGCCATATTTCTGTAAATATGGCGCTGTCCATCTCTCTTCTTTCTCACCCAGTGCGGCGCTGAATTTGCGGTAGCTGCACTGCATTGTGTGAATAAGTGTTAAATCTGGCCCTTTGAGTATAAGTAGAGGGGCTCTGACCCCATGTTTTTAGAGCACTTTTGGAACTGGTACTGAACCTCTGTCAGAAATACTGCTGCGCTGCACAAAGGACTCATCTGGACTGCTCTTCTGCAGTTGCCCTGCTACCTGCTACTTGCTGGGTGGCCTAAAGGGCTCACTGGTTTGCTTTTCTGCTTGTTGCCCTGCTGCCTGCCATTTGAACTTCTTGCTTTGTTGTGTGCTGGCCTGACTGCTTTCCCAGTGCCCCCCGTGTTCGGCATGGACATGTTGGCTTGCCCCCTGTTCTTTGGAAAATCTCAGGGCCAACAAAGTTTTCCAATACTGGTCACTGCCGAGGGATCCTACCTCTCGTGGATATGGCAGCTGTCCTACGACTGAGAGCCGCGATCAAACGATCCCTGCTGTTGTGCTGATCAGCACAGGCCTGATCTCAGGAGACCCGTGCTCTCCCCTTCCAGAGAGTCCGAGTGCTCAGTGTCATCATCATCATCATCATCATATTTAACTTTATTCTGTCTTTACGACCATCAAAGTGCAAGTGCATACATTACAGAGAGTCAATTAATACCAATAAAACTGTTATACATTCAAAAGCAGAATTTGAATTTAGTTTTAAAACCAACAACATTATATGATTATTTAAAACAATAATAAAAAGGATAAGAACGAGAATAAACCATCTGATACTGTACAAATAAGCCCACACAAATTTTTTGAAGAAAGTGCTAGTGCAAAGCAGTACAAAGGTACAATACAGCCAGGGTAAAGACAATTCGTTCATAATGCTTAATTTAGATTAGTGAATAGTTAGCTATAATGTGCTAGACTACTAAAAAGACAATTGGATAGGGATACAGGTTAAAAAAGTATTAAGATATGATAAAAGAGGTAGCAAAAGGGTCAGGGTAGTGTGTTTTATCTCTTATTTATTGCATAGCGCCTAATAATCCACATTTCCCCCAAGAATTTTGCCACTGCACAGACTATTAAGGGCCTAGCATCCGTTTTTAGGATTCAAAATGCTTCTTGATGGGACTAGGTTCCCATCAGCCTACATACAGGTGCCAGCCATTTGAGTCTTGGTGTAGTGTATAGCGGACACACAAAAAGGACATGTTTAACTGTTTCGAGTGTCCCGGGACAGCCAGGGCAATGCTGTGCAGCCTCGGAGAATCGTTGCCAAGCCACTGTGAAAGAATTCAAAGGGAGACAACCAAATCTGAACTGTATGTAGAGCTTTCTGTCTTGTGGGGCCGAGATTACTTCCATATACTGTTCGTACATACCTATCCACTTAAACTCCATAAATGCTGATGTCAAGCGACCAGTAGAAGGCTGGGAAACAGTTAAGTTGACCACCCAATTCCAATAGTGGGATTTTACAACGTCTCTACTGGGTAGAAGGCTCGGATCAGAAACGTCCCACAGGTTACCCAAGCCTATGGCAGAGAGCAATGCTTTAACTTTGGTAAACCAGCCTATTTTTTTTAATCGATCAAGCTTACAGAGGTCTTCAAAGGCTGTAGCGTAATGACTAAGCTCAGGTGTTTGTTTTAGTCGCAGCCAAAAAAGGAGGGGACGGAGCCTGGCTTTATCCACAATGGTGGTCCTACCCATGTCCAATCTCAGGGAGATAAGCGGAGTACTCTGGGGGAGAGAGCATAGAGGTCTTAAAAACTTGTTTTCAGTCTGTAAAAGGCCCTCAAGATTGTCAAAACCCCAGATTTCGGCCCCATACAGAGCAGATGTTGCTACCTTCTGATCATAAATCTGCAGTGGCGCTGCTATTGGCCTAGTTTGAGAGGTCCTCTGCTCTTTCAACAATGCCCCAGAGGTTTTCTTCTGCTGCAGGTTCCTTTTAATAATGTGGTGCTTCCACTCCATTGTTTCTGAAAGTGTCACCCCCAGATAATAAAAAGTAGACACTTTCTCCAAAGGAATCCCTCCCAGGGTCAGTTTACCTTTGAACGATTTATGAGGGTTCATTGTCAGGAGCTTAGTTTTTGAGTCCTCTCTGATTGCAAAAGGCCATGAAGCGGTCAAGGAGAAGTTGAAGGCCACTAGGGGTCTTGGAGACTACTAATGTGTCATCCGCGAATAATAGAGTTGATACTTTTCCACCCCATAGTGTAGGTGCATCAGCAGGAACTTCCTCCAGGTGCATCGCCACCCCGTTTATAAAAAGTGAAAACAGGGTGGGAGCCAGGACACACCCTTGCCGGACCCCCCTGACAACCTTGATTTGCTCAGTCAATTGCCCTTGATCCCCCCAGCGTACCCTTGCATAGGTGACTTCATGCAACCGGACTACCAGCGCAAGAAGCTCAGGAGGTAACCCCAGATCCTGTAATACCTGCCATAACCTAGATCTCGGAATAAGGTTGAAGGCCGACTTTAGGTCAATAAAAGCAATGTACAAACTAGCTTGCTCAATGTTCACTGTTTTCCATGACAATAAGGCAAATCTGAAAACTTGGTCGATGGTACTGACTTTCCTCCTAAACCCAGCTTGGTACGGGATAAGATGTTTTTTTCCTCCATCCAATCAGTAATCTTGGACAAAAGGGCGGGGGCGAAGATCTTCTGGATGCCATCGATTAGACTGGACAGCCTGTAGTTGGAGGGCAGTGCACGATCGCCCTTTTTAAAAACTGGGATTACTTCTGCTCCCTTCCAAGATGGTGGTATTGGTGCCCCGGCAGCAATTCCATAAGAGAGTACCCAAATATATTTGGACCAGTTGGCGATATCATTGTGGAAGACGTCTCCAGGTACGCCATCTGGTCCTGGGGCTTTGTTCTTGGTTGTCGATGTTATGCTTTGAGTAATTTCGGTTATTGAGAACAGCTCACTGAATCGATGGCCCGAGTATTCACATGGAGGAACTTCAATATCCAATTCTGCTGATCAAGTGTAAACAGCAGAGGTTATCAACCCAAGCAGCTACAGAGATGTTGCTATTAGGCAGCTTCGGTCTGTCGGCCTCTCCCCTTGTGACCAGCAACCAAAATTGTTGGGAATCTTTCTTCTGGCAGGCATCACAAATTTGTTCCCAGCGATTTTCAGCCCAGTCTTTTTTTGCTTTTACTAGGGCTGCCTTATAGGTCTTCCTGGCCTCTCTTATTTCTGGTACATTGTTTGTTCTGACTGCAGCAGCTAGGGCAGCCCTCAGATTCTTACAATCTTTAATTAACCAGGAGGATTGTGGTCAAATAGACTGTCTTTTGCGTTGATTCCGACACGGTAGTGTGAATATGAAGGATATTTGCTCAAAGAGAGATGTATGCCTATCCGTTAACTTTAGAAGTCCCTCCCATTGTTTGCTCAAGTTATGGGAATTTCCGATAGCTTTGTGTAATAATTTCTTTATTGCATCACATTTAGAGATATCTATTGCAACCCGGGCTCACTTTATTCTTCTATTATCGTTTGAGTGACAAATCATTTTTGTTGATAACATGGTGCCGGATAGGCTACAATGTCTTGTCCAGGGTGAAGTCATGTCGAGCTTGAGCGGGTTATGGTCACTATCGATGGTCGTCCCAACTAGCATATCCATCACTCCGGGCCATAATCTTACATCAATCAAGAGATAGTCGATGCGACTCATGTTCACAGTTCTATTGAACGTGTTTGCCCCTATCCTATTGGACTTAGTACGTCCATTGGCTGCCCTTAGGCCATGCTCGAGTGTAATCGTTTAAAGCTGCAAAGCTGGTCGCGTCCATTTCTTAAATGGCGGTATATCAAGCGGCGGAATAGACCACAGCTCGTCTATCTGTTCAGTATTAGTTAGATCTTCAGAATCGAGAGGTTCAAAAGTCACGTTAAAGTCTCCAGCTATTATTAAGGGCGAAGGTGACTCTTTTCTCAAGACAATCTTCCAGGGCTAGGAGTGTTGGAGAACTGCAACCCGCTTTAGTGCCTCGAGTGTAGACATTAAATATGGCCAAGGATTTGCCATTCCTTCCCCTAAGGTCAACTGCAACAATATCTGGGCTATTACTCTTAATTTCCTTCGTGGAACATTGTAAATCAATTCTAATCCATATCAGAAGCCCTCCGGCCGGTCGTCCTGGGCTATTAGCGACTGCTGGGCGACATATGGTGATGTATCCAGGGATGAAAATTGGTGCTGTGGCCCATGTTTCCTGTAGTATACAGATGTCAAAACGCTCAATATATTTAACCCAATGTGGGAGTGCTACCTTGTTTTTTAACCCGGCCACATTCCAAGATAGTACGCGTAGTTTGTTAATTAGCCCTTCACTGTCGGAGCCCGCAGGATGATGTTCATCTATTGCACATCTTGGCAATAAGCTCACAGATGGAACTTGGTAAGTAGGACATTTCCAATGGTTGCTGCTCGAAGGCTGTGTAGAAAGGGGTGCCTCAGAGCTACTGATAGACATCGGCTTGTGGTTGATATTCCTTTGGCTTGTCCTTAAGGGCTAGGTAGGCGGTTGGGTCTGGGAGATGGAATGTCAAGTGGCTTAGTGATGCTTGGGGTGCCAGTCAATCAATGTTAGCTAAAGTTGAAACTGAATCCAGTGAACTACCATACCTATTACTGGATTGGAGCTGCAGTGCACCAGTCGGATTGTATTTCACCTGGATTCTGGTCGAAGAGGGCTAACATGTTCGTGCTTCAAGAGTTATTAGACTATGTACCATATTTTCATCTCTAAGATAGAATCCGAGGAGCAGTGGGTTATCCTTTTTGCCCAGAGGATATCGTCTCTAAAGACTGATCTGCACCCCCTAACCTTCCGGATACAGTGGATTGATTTATTTATTAGAGAGTTGTTATCTTCATACTTGGCATGCATTTGGATTTTGGGCACGTTTATCATGTAAATACTCTTAGTGGGGCCATCGGTCAACTCTCACCAATTACTTGGGTGTCGTTCATGGCCGGCAATATGTGGGTTTTTTCTACTCATATTTTTATCTATTAATGCATATGCTGTCGATACGGGAGGTTTAGCTGAGGAGCAAGTGGGGATGGACATTAAAGGGATTATGTTAGTCAAAGATTTAGGAGCTCCTACGCTTTTCGATTGTGTGATAATGTTCGTTATAGCACCCTCTTTCAGTAAGGGGGTACGTATTATTGCAGGATCTCTATCCAGAAGGAGTTCAACTTGATCAGAAAGCACTAGGATTAGTGTCTTGAGGGTGGTGACTTCAGCCCTTAGCTCATTAATAATTTTTATCGTTTCTAGCTCAGATATAGTGGGTTTTGCTGGGCAACCCCCTACCCTTTCCTTTGCTAGATCTTGTTTCCCCTGGATGGCATCTATGTTTGACAATAACGATACCATCTCTACTTCTGATACCCCTTCAGGAGAGTAATCTATAAGATCCTGTAATGGTAAGAATCTATTTGCCAAAGGGATAATAGTGTCTCTAGGGTCAGCAGTACTCACAGTATCTACACTGTCCGGTCCTATTAAATTAGACTCTGCTTCTGCCGATATAACTCTAAGGCTTCCTTTGGTAGCGATCTCGTTTAAGCCAATAGTTTGCAGGGAGTAGCTATGGCTGGGGGGCTTATCCTTTGAGCTCCTTCTAATGCGTTTGGTAAAGATGGAAGGAATTTGTTTAGCAGTTGTGGGGAATAGGCTAGAGGGGGATTGAATCTCTAGTGGGGTAGGTAAATTATCTCCAGTGATTAAATTAGAGTGAGGATCTAGAATATCTTGTCACTCTATCAATAGATCATCTATGCGAGCTAAAACACAGTTGTTAGCTGTAGGTCTGCGGACTGTATTAGTTTTGCTAACTTTAGCAACTTTGGTAGCTCTCAGACGAGTCCCAACTGTCTTCCTGACCCCCTCATTATTCTTGCATTTCCCCATCCTGTTTGCAACAGTGTAGACTAGATATCAAAAACGAATACAGTTTACTTAAAAACAGCTATCTGATGATATAGTAGGCACTTGCTAAAGAGAAGACGCACAAGGTGCTTAGGTCAAGAGGATTGAGAGCAAAAATAAAAAGATAAGAGGACAATGTCCGGCACTTACAAGATAAATCTCTAGCAGAGAAGGCTGTCCTTTAAGTCCCAGATATGTCTTTGCTCGGAAAACCAAGGGGGATGGCCCTGCCAATGATGGGCAAGGATGGGCCCGCCCTTGGCCCGGGCTTCGGCCGGGCGCGTCCCGCGCCGCGGGATGATGATGGCGCTTTTAAGCGCTGCGGCGGCTCCTCCCTTCAGGAAGACTGGTGAACGGTGGTTTGCGGGGCCTGGAGTCCCCTTCAGCAGCGGTAGGGTGCAGGAAGTACAGCGTCCTGCGCTGCGGGATGAAGATGGCGCTTTTAAGCACTGCGGTGGCTCCGCCCTCTAGGAAGACTGGTGACTGGTGGTTTGTGGGGCCTGGAGTCCCCTTCAGCAGCGGTAGGGTGCAGGAAGTACAGCGTCTTCTGCCCCCAGTACAGTGTTACACCTCCACCACAAGCTGCCCAGGGAAGAGGGTGTCCCCGTTTTCCTCTCCTCAAAATGTGATTAATGTTAGTGATTTTGCAGTAACACTAGATTAGGGTAAATGTTGGAATAAAGACAGGTTATCTGTAATTCACAATGAGCACAGGTCAGGAACCAATGATCTGTGTAAGGATAGACAAGGTATAACTCAGAATGTTGTGTTGAGGAAATCGAGTAGGAGCTCAAAATTACCGGCCAGGTTTCAAATTTTGTTTTAAAATGTTAATTATTTTAATATGTTATAGAGTGGTTAAGTATTATTTGTATTCCATTTGTGTTGTGTATTATTTTTATTTTTTGATAAAGGAGGGAAGATGTGTTGGGTTCTTGTTTCCGCTCTGCGAGCGGAATGTAGAATGCTCTCCATTATATGAGCACGGTAGAATGTTAATATTCAAACAGGGAGAGGCAGTTGTTGTGAGCCTCCTTCCCTGCCAGTCGATTTTTGAGAAGCTCTGTGAATAAAGATAAGTTTCTTTTACTTACCAAGACTGGAGGACTTCTTTGCATTGGCGACGAGGATGGGAAGTAACTTATTTAGGTCACAAACTATCTGTAGTGGGTGTTGAGCCTAAGGATATTTTAGTAAAAGCTATTGTGGAAGCACCTGTGCCTCAAGGGAAGGATCAATTAAGATCTTTCATGGGTTTGATGTAATTTTACTCTAGATTTATTCCCAGTTGTGCTCAAAGAACACATGCCATGCGCCAACTGTTAAGAAAGAATGAGAAGTTTGTATGGAGTGATTCATGTGATCGAGAGTTTGCAAAAATAAATTGGCAATGCTATTCCCCTCAAACCATTCGACACCAGAGATACTAGCATAATATTTACTGATGCTAGTCAATATGGATTAGGTGCCGTGTTACTGCAGAAAAGAAATAGAGGAGAGGAGGTAGTAGCATTTGCCAGTCGTGGTCTTAAAGGTGCAGAGTCATCATACTCTGTGGTGGAACGTGAAGCATTGGCATGTTGGTGGGGTGTAAATCATTTTTGTCAATACGTGTGGGGTACAGAGTTCATAATCAGAGTGGATCACAAACCTTTAATTGACATGTTCTCCACGAAAGGTGCTGGTAAGGCTACGCCCAGAATTGCTAAGTGGCAATATAGAATGCAAGAATACTGTTACACGATGGAGTATATTCCAGGCATCAGAAATGTGATGGCGGATTGCTTATCTAGGTTACCTGTGAATTCCCATGAAGGTAATCAGAGAATAATGGACGAGGTTGATGTTGTGATAAGTGAAGTGTCCTGTGCCACTCAAAGTGCCATATCTGAAGTTGGTTGGTTAGAAGCATTAAGTCATGACAGCACTTTAACCACAGTCATGAAATATATTAATGAAGGCTGGCCTAATAGCAAAATACATGATGAACAGGTGGATGCATTTGGGAAAATTGAATCTGATTTGTCTGTGATGGGTAATGTGTTGAGAAGGACTGATGTACTAGTTGTGCCAGATGCTCTTAGATCTAGGATTTTGGTTTTGGCCCACGAAGGGCACATAGGCATGAGGGCTATGAAGAGGAGAGTGAGAGATTCATATTGGTGGCCTGGTATGGATAGACAAATTGAGCAACATGTAAGAATGTGCAAGCCCTGCTTTGCAAGTGATAAGACACAAGTAACTGTACCTTCCCCAGTTGTTGCCGTACCCGTGCCTGAAGTTGCATGGTCAAAGCTGGCTATTGATATTATAGGTCCTGTTGGTGTGGACCATGGTCATGTGAAATATGGCATTGTAACGGTAGATTATTTTTCTAGATGGATTGAGGTTGCATTTGTGAATAGCATTACTTCTGCTGTAGTGGAAGAGGTCTTGAAGAAGTTATTTCTTCGAGAAGGTGTTCTGGATGAATTGATTACTGATAATGGTCCTCAATTCGTGTCATGTGAGTCTGAAACTTTTCTTTCAGATTTTGGTGTTAAGCACATTACCACTTCGTTATACCACCCAAGGAGCAATGGTTTGGAAGAGCGCTGCAACAAAATGATTGAGGAGAATATACAATTGTCTGGGGCCAGTGGTTTGGATTGGGTGCAAGAAGTAAAAAATGTAATCTGGGCATGGCGCACTACACCGAATTCGGATACTACGGTTTCTCCAGTTGTGTTACTTAACCCCTTCAATGCTAGGCCTTTTCCCCGCCTGTGCTAAGACTTTTTTGGCTATTCGGGGTAGTTCGCGCTTAGGCCTCTGTAACTTTTTGACCACATATGGTATCAACATCAAATTTGCGTCCTTTTCTTTCAACATCATGGGGATTCTAAAGGTACCAAGGGTTTGTGCATTCCTCTGGAGGGGAGTCAGAAATTAGCCAAAATATAGCAAAACAAATTTTGGGGGGAAAAATGGGAAAGAAGTGCTGCAAATGAAAGTGTCTGGTTTTTTCCCTGCAAATGGTATCAACACAGGGTTTGTGGGGCTGAAATCACCGTGTTCCCAGCTTTCAGGGACTGATAGACTTTTGCCTGAAAAGCAACATTTTTTACACAGTTTTGGCATTTTACTGGGACATAGCCTATTTTTGCTTTTTTTTGTGCTTTCAACCTTCTTCCAGTTAATGGTAGAAATGGGTATGAAAGCAATAATGGATCCTGGAAAACTATACATTTTAGAAAAGTAGACTAAATTCTGAATTCAGCAAGGGGTCATTTGTGTAGATCCTTCAAGGTTTCTTTATAAAAAAATTAACAGTTGAAAATAGGAAAAATTGAAAATGAGTTGAAAAAAAACTGCCATTTGTGCCAACGTTTTCACCTGTAACTTCTTCTAATTATGACAGATGTTTGAAAGAAATATACCGTTACATCCGCTAGGCCTTTCTGGTTGTGGGGATATATAGGACTTGTAGGTTCACCAAGAACCAGACAAACCCAGAGTCAATAACTGAGCAGCGTCTTGCAATGGTTTTTTATTATGTATCGGGTATGTAGCAATTAATTTGGGAAAATATTTACAGTGAAAAATCAGGATGAAAGACACCAATGTATTTCTGAAACACATTTTCCTCACATTTCTGTGGTGGAAAGTTCTGGAATCTGCGTGGATCCACAAAATTCCACCCACCCCGCATTCCCCAAAGTCTTCCGAGAAAAATGGTACCTGACTTGTGAGGGTAGGCCTAGTGCCCGTGACAGGAAACGGCCCAAAACTCAACGTGGACACACCACATTTTCACAGTGAAAACTGACCCTTTTTTTGCAAAGTGCCTAGCTGTAGATTTTGAACCCTAGCTCTGCCGGCACCTAGGGAAACCTAGAAAGCCTATACATTTTTGAAAACTAGACACCCATGGGAATCCAGGATGGGGTGACTTGTCTGGCTCTCACCAGTTTCTGTTACCCAGAATCCCTTGCAAACCTCAAACTTTGTAAAATAAAATGCATTTTCCTCACATTTTTGTAGTGGAAAGTTCTGGAATCTGCGTGCATCCACAAAATTCCACCCACCCCGCATTCCCCAAAGTCTTCCGAGGAAAAGGATACCTCACATGTGTGGGTAGGCCTAGTGCCCGCGACAGGAAACGGCCCAAAACACAACGTGGACACACCACATTTTCACAGTGAAAACTGACCCTTTTTTTGGCAAAGTGCCTAGCTGTAGATTTTGAACAGCGTTCCCCTCGGTCTCCTGAGTAAAATGATACATCACTTGTGTGGGTGTCCAATGCAGAATTGGCTAAAAACGTATTTTTTTTAAAAATGTAGCGATTAGAATTCTCGGTGCTATACCCTTAATCCCTATGTTTTTGGCTCTTCCAGTCACAGGCCCTTGCCCCACCCACACAAGTAAGGTATCATTTTACTCGGTAGACTGAGGGGAACGCTGTGGGGTAGGACATTTGTGCCAGCACGGTGATTCCACACATAAATATGTGGAAAATATGTTTTTTTCAGCTAAATTTTGGGTTTGCAGGGGATTCTGGGTAGGAAAACGTTGGAGGATCCACGCAAGCCATCCCTCGCTAGACTCCCCCGGGTATCTAGTTTTCAGAAATGTGTGGGTTTGGTAGTGTACCAAGATGGCCACCGAGCCCGGGGCCAAAAACCCAGGTGACCCCCCTTGCAAAACCAGGTTGTTTTGTGATAGGTAATTTTTATGTCTCCTCAATACGTTTTGGGCCCTTGCCTGTCACGGGTACTTGACCCACCCATGCCAGTAAGGTACCATTTTTATTGGGAGATCTGGGGGAATGCTGGGTGGTAGGAAATTTGTGGATCCATGCAGATTCCAGAACTTTCCCACACAGAAATTTGAGAAAAATTTGATTTTTTCAGCTAAATTTGAGGTTTGCAGGGGATTCTGTGTAGGAAAACATTGGGGGGTCCATGCAATCCATACCTCGCTGGACTCCCTAGGGTGTCTAGTTTTCAGAAATGTGTGTGTTTGGTAGGTTTCCCAAGATGGCCACCGAGCCCGGGGCCAAAAACCCAGGTGACCCCCCTTGCAAAACCAGGTTTTGTGATAGGTAATTTTGATGTCTCCTCAATACGTTTTGGGCCCTTGCCTGTCGCGGGTACTTGACCCACCCACGCGAGTGAGGTACCATTTTTATCGGGAGACCTGGGGGAATGCTAGGTGGATCCATGCAGATTCCAGAACTTTCTACCACAGAAATGTGAGGATTGTTTGAGGTTTGCAAGGAATTCTAGGTAACAGAACCTGGTGAAAGCCAGACAAGTCACCCCATCCTGGATTCCCCTGGGTGTCTAGTTTTCAAAAATGTATAGGTTTTCTAGGTTTCCCTAGGTGCCGGCAGAGCTTGGGTTCCAAACCTACAGCTAGGCACTTTGCAAAAAAAGGGTCAGTTTTCACTGTGAAAATGTGGTGTGTCAATGTTGCGTTTCGGGCCATTTCCTGACGCAGGCACTAGGCCTACCCACACAAGTGAGGTTTCATTTTTCTCGGAAGACTTTGGGGAATGCAGGGTGGGTGGAATTTTATGGATCCACGCAGATTCCAGAACTTTCCATCACAGAAATGTGAGGAAAATGTGTTTTTTTTTTACAAAGTTTGAGGTTTGCAAGGGATTCTGGGAAAGAGAACCTGGTGAGAGCCACACAAGTCACCCCATCCTGGGTTTCCCTTGGTGTCTAGTTTTCAAAAATGTATAGGTTTGCTAGGTTCCCCTGGGTGCCGGCAGAGCTAGGGTTCAAAATCTACAGCTAGGCACTTTGCAAAAAAAGGGTCAGTTTTCACAGTAAAAATGTGGTGTGTCCACGTTGCGTTTTGCGCCGTTTCCTGTCGTGGGCACTAGGTCTACCCACACAAGTAAGTTACTATTTTTATCGTAAGACATTGGAGAATGCGGGGTGGGTGGAGTTGTGTGGATCCAGGCAGATCCCAAAACTTTCCATCATAGAAATGTGAGGAAAATGTGTTTTTTTTAAAACTAAGTTTGAGGTTTGCAAGGGATTCTGGGTAACAGGACCTGGTGAGAGGCACACAATTCACCCCATCCTGTATTCCCCTTGGTGTCTAGTTGTCAAAAATGTAGAGGTTTGCTAGGTTTCCCTATGTTCCGGCTGCGCTAGGGCTCAAAATCCACAGGTATGCACATTGCTAAAAACAAGTCCGTGCCTAGTGGGCTTTCTGCCGCCCTGGGGGGGTGGGTGAATCGGGGGGGAAGGGTTTGCCCTGATATGCCCCCGAGGGGGGCAGAAAGATTGTGGCTATTTTTGGGGGGGCATTGGTATGCCCATTCTGGGCAGCCTCCATGCATAAAAAAGTCAGCGTAATCGCTGGCGCCTAGTGGGCTTTCTGCCCCCCCTGGGTGGCCGATCAGTGGCCACTGTCCCCATCTGGGGGGCAGAAAGACTGTGGCCTTTTTTATGGGGGGGTGGGGGTTGGGCATTGGCATGGCCTTTCTGGGGTGACCTCACTCCTGAATTTAAATAAAAAATATTTCCTGATGCCTAGGGGGCTTTCTGCACCCTATGGGTGCAGATAAGGGGCTATTGCCCCATATGCCTCCCGGGGGCAGAAAGACTGTGGTAATTGTTTTTGGGGTGGGGGCATTGGCATGCCTATTCTGGGCAGCCCCCACCCCTACATCATATAAAAAATCCCTGGTGGATAGTGGGCATTCTGCCCCCCCCTGGGGGCAGATCAGGGGCTACTACCTCCATCTGACCCTAGGGGGGCAGAAAGACTGTTGTATTTTTTTGGGGGGGGTGGGGCATTGGCCTGCCTATCTTGGGCACCCCCCACCCCTTAATCAAAAGTAAAAAAAATCCCTGGCTTCTAGTGGGCTCTCTGCCCCCCGGGGGTCTGATTGGGGGCTACTGCCTCCGTCTGCCCCCCGGGGGGCAGAAACACTGAAATTTCTCCGGGGATGAGGAGGTAGGGGCATTGTCATGCCCATTTTGGGCAGCCCCCACCCCTACATTACTAAAAAAAAATCCTGGTTTCTAGTGGGCTTTCTGCCCCCCCCCCCGGGTCAGATTGGGAGCTACTGCCCCCGTCTGCCCCCCGAGGGGTTGAAAGACTGGAATTTCTCTGGGGGTGCGGGCATTGTCATGCTCACTTTGGGCAGCCCCCACCCCAACATGAATACAAAAATAAATCCCTGGTTTCTAGTAGGCTGATTGGGGGCAGAAAGACTGTAGTGCCCAAAACAAATTGGGGGGAGCAAAGGCCCTTACCCAAGGGGCCGCTCCCCCCTCCCTGGTGTCTAGTGGGTGGATCCCTGCTTGGGGATCGCCCTCCTGGGGCGATCCCGAAGCAGGAGCCACTAGGGAGGGGTACCATTGAAAAGGGAGATTCTCCGCTTCCAATGATACCTCTCCCGTCTTTCTATGTGCTCGGGGGCTGAGATAGCCCCCTGAGCACATAGAGTGAAACTGAAATGAGCCTAAA
The DNA here is from genome assembly GCA_963921515.1 of Calotriton arnoldi. Classification (NCBI taxonomy): domain Eukaryota; kingdom Metazoa; phylum Chordata; class Amphibia; order Caudata; family Salamandridae; genus Calotriton; species Calotriton arnoldi. The sequence continues at coordinate 1,484,687 of CAWUFW010001575.1, forward strand.
GGCTCATTTCAGTTTTGTTTCTATGAAATGACGCACAGCGCAACGTGCGCGCTGATCGTCATTTCAGGAAAACTAGGGGGAGAGCCACAGAAGCTGGGGAAGCTCTTCCCCAGCTCCCGAGGCTGTTGGGGAGAAAAGGAAATCCCTCTGGTGCCTGCACCTGAGGGATTTCCGGTGCCATGTGCGAGGACGGCCGGGAGCCGTCCTGCGCACACGAGCACTGATGCGCACGACGGCTCCCGGCCATCCTGCGCCTGGAAGGGGTTAAAGGAATATTACCTGGGTCAAAAATGAACAGGTTGTGGATGAAGAAGATGGTCTCTGTAGATGTAATGCATGATGTGAATGAGAAACGTTTGATGGCTCAAGATAAGTATTCCACATCGGCACAAAAGTTTCTGAGGGTGAATGTTGGAGATCTTGTGCGTGTGAAACTTCCTTTCAGTGGAGGGAAGAGGGTGCCCCAGTTTTCTTCTCCTAAAAAGGTGATTAATGTTAGTGATTTTGCAGTAACACTAGATTAGGGTAAATGTTGGAATAAAGACAGGTTCTCTGTAATTCACAATGAACACAGGTCAGGAACCAATGATCTGTGTAAGGATATACAAGGTATAACTCAGAATGTTGTGTTGAGGAAATCGAGTAGGAGCTCAAAAGTACCGGCCAGGTTTCAAGATTTTGTTTTAAAATGTTAATTCTTTTAATATGCTATTGAGCGGTTAAGTATTATTTGTATTCCATTTGTGTTGTGTATTATTTTTATTTCATTTTTATTTTTGATAAAGGAGAAAGATGTGTTGGGTGCTTGTTTCCGCTCTGCGAGCGGAATGTAGAATGCTCTCCATTATGTAAGCACAGTAGAATGTTAATATTCAAACAGGGAGAGGCAGTTGTTGTGAGCCTCCTTCCCTGCCAGTCGATTCCTGAGAAGCTCCGTAAATAAAGATAAGTTTCTTTTACTTACTAAGACTGGAGGACTTCTTTGCAAAGTTTCCTCGTCGGGAGTAAGAGTTGCCGCAGCACCTCTCAGCGCCCTCATTTCTTTAGGACCTACCCTATGGGCACTGGTTACGATAGCTGTACGGGGAGAAACCTTGACAAAGTTCCCTGAGTGTGGCAGTATATTTTCCAATAACACCTTGCTCTGAGTTACCATACCTCATGTAGTGGGCGCACAGGGGCTCTTGTAGCCTACATGGGTACATGTACATTTAGCCCCAAAGAAGCCCACCGAGTGACCTCTTTACCATATAAAGTTGAGTAGGAGTGCCGGTGCGCTACGTCCTGCGTGTTTATGGCACTAAAGTGGTGATTCATGTACCTTGTTGTTCTTTTACATAACCTGATGCATTTTCTTGATCAAAGTATGTATTGCTCTTATGGAACTGGGTTGCCTTGCATCTCAGAATACTGAGCCCTACTACAGTATTGGCATAGTGGGCACAATATTTGTGATTTATGTCGTTTTTGCTTCGCATTACCAGGATAACCAGTACTTTATCCACGATTATATATTATGCACAGTTTTTACCAATCATATCATTTTGGCCTATATTTTATGTACAATATATACTATATTTTTATATAATACTGTGTGGAGTCTCTTTTGTGGTGTATTTATTGTGTTACTGGTTTTAGTGTGTTGAGCACACGTTTTAGACATTGCTTCTGATGATAAGCCTGACTGCTCTGCGCCAAGCTACCAGGGGTGAGCAAAGGTTGTCTTTGGTGTGTAACTTACTTGCCCTGACTAGAATGGTGAGTTCTGCCTGGCTTAGGTGCATACCCTAGCCAACCAGAAACCCCATTTAGTTAGTAATTCTACTGCAGCAGGTTTAAATAGGTGTTTTGTAAATTGCAATCGTCTGTTATGTGGGTATGTGTTTCATATTAGCATGTCCCTCTCTAACCCACTCCTTCAATTTCCATTAAGCTGACCAATTTAGGAATAAGAATTCCCCATTTTCCAACTGCCTCTCCTCCTTGTTCCTCCAACATATACTACTAAAACCTACTATTATGTGTGGGTATATCTTCACTCCAGGGTCGGACGTCTCCATACAGAATGCATAGGAGAGGCAAATATCTCCGACTGGAGTTTCGTGAGTTGCATTTTGTGGTACTTAAAGTTATACTAATTTATATACTCCAAAAGCCTTTTGTGATAGTCCACAGCTGTTGATTAACCAAACAGAAGAAGTGACATCATGCACTTTTAAGGCATCAAAATGGTGACACAACTGAGTAGTCCATACTTGAGCACTCAACATAATGTAGGGTTTCCATTAGCCCTCTATAGCTTAGCAACATAGGGCCTCATTTATGAAAAGTGTTGTATCGCTGCGGTAAAACAGCAATACAACACTTTTCACTGTGCCCTCCTTGCGACACCATGGATGCGCTGTATGTACTGTATTGGGCTCCAATCACAAGGATTGACAAATGTGTCAGGAATCCTGACGTATCTGTCAGCGCAAAACTCACCCATTGCTGGAGTTCTGTCGTAAGCATGACGCAACTCCAGCAACACATGGGGGAGGCCTATACCTATTGCACTGCGTCACCCTTACGCCTGCTATGAAGCGCGCATTAGGTTTTTACATAGTGGCATCATAGAAGTGGCGTTGTGAATTCTGATAGATTTTACTGCACCACTTCTACGAGGCTTTCTTGTGGGGTAATGCCTACCCTGCATACAGTATACCTGACGCAGGTATGATGTGGCAGAGGGGTTTACAAAGTAACGCATCTGCATAGATGCGTCACTTTGTAAGTATGGCACAACAAAGCGCATTATTTACGCCACCACTGCGTCACGAAAAGTGACGCAACAACGGCGCAAAAGTGTCACAAGGGGCTCATAAATAAGCCCCATAATGTTTTTTGTTCTCTCCGATAATATTTCTAATCTTATCGTAGAAAAAATGTATTCGGTGCAAAACTTATGACTGTTAGTTTTCATATGTATGAAAAGATCTTAAGATCAGGAACGTGACTGCCAATGGTGCAGCAGGTTTTGTGGCACCGGGTGCAAGAGATGTGCGGGGTCCACTGCGGTAAAAAGAAAAAGCACCCTTCATATCTAACCAGAGACAAAAGGGGCCCTTTCTCTCCCTTGCGTTACAGACCATGGCTCCCATGCAGGGACAAAAGGGGCCCTCTGCAGGGACAAAAGGGGCCCTTTCTCTCCCTTGCGTTACAGACCATGGCTCCCATGCAGGGACAAAAGGGGCCCTCTGCAGGGACAAAAGGGGCCCTTTCTCTGTCTTGCGTTACAGACCATGGCTCCCATGCTACGCCACTGATTACAATGTTAATCGCTGGCTTATTTAAGATAAAGCAACAAACATCTCAAAATCAAATAGCACTGTTCTGAATTATCAAATATATCCTCATCACAGCAGAGATTTTACATCTCTGCATTGTCCTCACCACAAGCTAAATCCAGCATAATATGCGCGAGCAAGGCCTTTGTCATTGTCCCCGATAATGCTTTAATTCTTACTGAACACTCGGCTCCTTCTTTTAACAGTAACAAAAATGGGTACAATGTGAGAATATTACCTGAGAGATCGCTAGGCTATTTTCCGCAGTCACGGAGTATTTCAATAATCATTTAGTTTGAAGTTGCTGTAAATCGTGAGTGGCGTGTCTAATGAATTAGATCAGGTCATGCGATTTTAAAGATGGATTCCATTCAAGAGGTGGGCCGCAAAGATAATTATTCTGAAGAGAAGCAGCATCGTGATAGAAAGAATTCTATTATACTTACCAGTCCTGCACGCCAATATATTCAGGATGCGTGTCAGTAATTTATGGAGCAAAAAGGGTTAATAGGGGCGTATTTTCACTCTCCTGAATAAAAGAATGCTAAAAAAACAACAACAAAAAACTAATAAGATCTTGCCAAAGTCAGGTGTATATGGGGAACTGTCAACATTTTTAATGAGCAAGGCGACTGCTTTTGTTTATGCATTCTCTCCAGGAACTGGCCGTACAGTGCATGATGTACTACAATATCACGGATACTGAAATATTGTTTGTATTTTCGTTGAACTTCATATTGAATGCCTAATTTCTGCAGAACAGTGCCAGTCTCAATTGTCGATATTCCTTGGAGGGTTGGGCCTAGATGAAACTCAATGCATTTTCAGAGGGCCTGAAAAAATATCCCTGTTCAAATGCAAGGGAAAGCTGCTTACTTTACATGTAGCGTGATATGTGCTTCCACTTCAGGCTGAATAACAGGATCAAAGGCATGCTGTCATTTTCTGCTCCTGTGAGTAAAATAAATGGGCAGTCTGGTTATTTATTAAAGTGTCCCTGGGATCTCTGAAGGAAAAACAGTTCCCTCAAATCATGATTGACAGATGGATCTTATTTCGTGTATAAAATGAAAAAAAAAGTTTTCTTGCAGCTCTATGTTGTAGCAGTATTTTTGAAGGCCTTAGTGCCAATATATTTGCTTTACTTTTTATTTCATCTAACCAATTAGGAATTTCTCATTTGCAACATTTGTGATTAATTTTTTCCAGTCTTAACTTAAAGTGTGTCTGACTGAGTCCTGTGCTCTGCCTGAAAAAATGGTTTCGAATTCACTGCACTGAAATTATGTTTTCATCATAATACATTTATTTTAGCGTAGCGAAAAAAGTATAACACGCAATCCATATACACAGTACCCCAGTATTAACAAGTAGTCATAAAATGGCTTGATGAGTCCATCTCAGGCAACAATCCCTATTCACTTAGAGCACAATCCATTGCAGATAATATTCCCTATAAAATATAGTTAAAAATCATGATAAAATGTATACACAATCAGTTAAGACCTTTAAAAACTTTGGTATTATTATCAGCAGCTATGGTGGCCCTCCTTTTCGCTCACATCAGGCCCAGGAATTTGGCAGTGTCACAAACGTACAGCGATTAAAGCTACAAGGTAGCAGTGCCTAACTGCCTACAGACTGGTACAATCCAAGCAGAAAGGAACTTAAAATATAAAGTGCATACAAATAACACATGTGGAATGGTCTCTTTTTGTCCTTTACAGAACGGGAGGTCCACCCTGTCACCACCCTTCCATTTCACAGTGAACGTGTTTACAGGGAGCGTGCCCAATCTAAATTGACGGTAGAGCTTTCTATCGAGCGGGACAGTTATCAGATCCCAGTACTGCTCATACCTGTGGGCAAAGTTAAAATTTAAAAATTCACTAGTAAGTGAGGAATTCCTGACTCTCTCCTCTTCTTTCTGCAGGACATAGGCCTAATAATATTTTTTCATTACATCTTTTGATGGGATTTTTTTGTCTCTGCATGCAGGCCAAGCTCACCAAGGCCAATCGCCTTCAATAACTGTGTTACAGAGATCAACCAAGGTACTCTGTTTGATTTATCCAATCTAATAAATTCAGCCAATGCCACTGCATAATGTGCTAGCTCCGGGGTTACCCAAATCTTGCGCCAGTATAATAAAGATGCAGCTGAGCCTTCAGGGTTAACTTTTTAGTACCCAAATCCATAAGTGGGGGCAGCAGCGGGGTACTCACTGGGAGCACAGACAGTTCTCTAGCAAATTTGTAGTCAGATTTTGCCAACCCCATTGTGTCTCTACACCCCCACAGCTCAGTCCCATACAATGCGGCCCCCAAAGCCTTAGCTTCATAGATTCTCAAGGCAGGAGAAATGGGCCTAGTGTAACTATCATGCAGTTCTTTTAAAATAACTCCCACTCTTTGTTTATGTTTTAGCATAGCCATGTCAATTTGTTGACCCCAGGATAAGTTAGATGTAAGTTTAACCCCTAAGAATGAAAAGGAGTCGACCTGTTCCAAAAAATCACTACCTAGGGATAACTTTCCCTTACATTTTGCATGAATATGAAAGGTCATGAATTTAGTCTTATCGACATTAATCTGCAAGCCCCGCTCCGCACAGAAGCCGCTAAAGCTAGCCAGATGTTTTTGGAGGCCACTCGATGTTTTTGAAATTAGCAGAGTGTCATCCGCAAACAACAGCAATGGCACTTTACCATTCGCCAAACTTGGAGCATCAGCCCTGACATTTAAAAGATGATGTGCCAGCCCATTCACATATAGAGAAAAAAATGTAGGAGCCAGGACACATCACTGGCGGACGCCCTTCAGTACTGGAATTTTTTCAGTAATTTGTCCCTGGGAGCCCCACCGTACCCTGGAAAAGTTATTTTCGTGTAATCTGACCAGCAGAGATAGTATGTCAGAGAGGACACCCATTTCTGCTGGAGATGAAACTTTGAGGGTGGAAGGCTACCAAGGTTTCAATAACGGCCACAGTGTATCCTTGCTCAGCTTTGGTAGCTTAGCCTGAAGGGAAAGGTAATCATCAGAGAAATGAGTGTGAGATTTAGTGTATTTAAAGCCAAGTAAATAATACTGTGGTAAAAAGCATAAGGAACTTAAGGGTCCACACCAGTTTGTCAACTAATGCAACTTGCTTAAGTAAATAGATCAAATAGGACTCCTAACTTTACTACTCCTAAACTGAGAAAAATCCTAACTTTAAGACTTTTGGTATTCACAGAAGGCATTTAGGAGTCCTAAAGTTAGGACTACTAACTTCTGTGAATACCGAAATGAGTAAGTGTATTCTGTGAATACCAAAAAGTACTAACTTTACGTTTTTGACGTAAGTTAGTTCTGTGAATCAGGCCCAGAATGTTTAATCAACCCAAATCCATTGACACTTTTTCTTTGCCCCGGAAAAAAAATGAATGAATACGAACTGGAATGTTGAATTGAACAGCAAGAGCTGGAATTACTTTTTGAAAACCGTAGTTATAAGTTAATACACATACGAAGATTTTTCCATTTGCATTTGGCATTCAGGATGAGTTCTATTTACCATTCAACTCTCCATTATCCGGAAAAGAATTAACCAAGGAACTTCTTCATTGAGATCAAAAACTTTTCGCATTAGTTCTGTGTCTGCCTGTTACAACAGCAGCACAACAACACAACTGGTAGGGGTGCCTTTACATTACTCTGCTATTTCCACCATGTGTGATGTTATCAGGGGTGAGTATGATGCGAAAGTGTGCCAGGACAAGTGGGTTTATTCAGAGTAAACTGGAAAAATCCTTTTATATATTAATTAGGTGATTCTTAATGTGTTTCACCCCTCTTGGCTTGCAAGCCTGGGGCTTTTTCAAGGCGTTTTCCAATGGTCAATGTGCACTACGAATATAGTGTGGTGTGGGAAGCTGCATTCTGGTAGACGGTGGTTGCCGTAAAGCTGAGTCTGGCATCTAGATAATTGTGTTGACAGTAGGCAAGATGGACGGTCACTATCTGTCGACATAGGCCGGATGCAGAACAGGGGTGAGTATGAGTTGATTTGAGCATGGATCATCAAAGCAGTGCAGTTATTTTGCTGACAGTACGCCAAGTTCTTGAGTCTGTATCTTTTGATTACCTTTTTTCAGTAAATGATTTCTAAATAAAGTGTCTGATTTTTTTTATCTTTTACAGACTCCATGTTTTTGTTTGCCTTTGCCAGTTGCTGGAATTACATTTATAAAAGAGTTGAGCATTTATATCCCTCTTAAGAAACCACAAACATATGATTAAATATACTCAGCAGGTTAATGCTCAGATCACTTAAAATATGCTTATGTTGCTTAAAATTGGAAGGGTCTGTAAGGTTGAAGTTGACACGTTTACTCTAATCGAAGTTTCTGAACCTAAATAATATGACTAAGTTAAAAAGAAATAAGCAACTTTTTCTGCTTTGGAAATAAAACTTCAGTGATAAACATGAAACTTTGAATGTCCAGAGGTGTGCCAAATAAAATAACACGGAATTTAATTTCCAAGTCAATAAGTTACCCCCCAGACAGACTGCAGTGAATGCTTACACAGTGTCAAGGATTACCAGTACAGCTCGGAGGGATGGCTGCCTAACCATGTCAACCTTCCATGCCCCCAGGAGAAACCTCCGCTCAGCCAACCTCTCCCTAGCCACCGTCCCACGCTTCTACAGGGACAGAGCGGGTGGAAGGTCCTTCTACTACCTTGCAGCCAAGACCTAGAACGATCTCTCCCTTCACCTCCAGCGAAGCCCAACACTGCACCAATTGAGGAAAGACCTCAATACCTAGCTAATCAAATGACTCCAACAGAGCGGCACCCCCCCACCCCCAGCGTCTTGAGACCCTAATGGGTGAGTAGTGTGCTCTACAAACCCCTGATTGATTGATAGAATAATGCGCAGTTCCTTCTTGGTGTCGTGGCTGTTTTGCTTGACTTTAAAACTATCAGTTTAAGTGAATGATCTGTGGAAGAAAGTCCTCTCATGTCTGTAGGTTAGGACACTTGTAAAGAGTTTTACGCCTACATTGAGTAGGGATATTGGGCAACAAGATCCACACTTCTCCTGGTTTTTTCTTGGCTTTGGGCCTTTCTTATTGGAGGCCTTGAACATAGATCGGGTGGTTGAAAGGTATTGGAAAAAAGGAGGTGAAAACGATCCCCATCTTCGAAGCAAGTCCTTTAGAAGGCAGTCTACTAGCAATATGTCCCAGAGTTCTTATTCCTCTTCGCCTTGCTTATAGCTCTAAATATTTCTCCAAATGCTATGGGGACTTTAGGGATTCCCACTGGGCCAATGGCAAATGAGATTCATCTCTGTAAGATTGGACGTCTCCCAGTCTCCCAGTCTGTCAATTCTCTTGAATACAGTTGTTTGTAACATCAGTTATACCTTTTTGACTATTTCATGGTCATCTTGGACCACCAGGCTGTCCCGCATTCTAAGACTAACTACTCTTTATTAAACCACTGTCGTTTTCTCTGAGCTTACAAGCAGGGAGCTTGCTGCTTTATTCAGCCTTCATAATACTTTCGTAATTTTAGCAATGCATAAATGTGCTCTTTCCAGATATAAAGTGCAAATCTGAGCTTGAACCACCAGTGTCTTCTTCACAAGTTTACTGTGCTAGTATGTGCTTTTGGCAAACCTCTAAAGCTGGTATTACAAGAAAGGACCCTAGGGGGAAGTAAAATGATTTCAAGGGTGCCCTCCACTCCTAGCAAATTCAATAATACTGAACTCCAGACTCCTACACGCCTTGTAGTACATCTTCAATTACCCTGTGATATCCATTTACCAAAGAGGCGAAAACCTGTATACATCAAGTTTCTTAAAGGGTGTCTCTGTAGTAATAAAATCAAGTGGTGGTGGATACTGTCCACAAAAGTAGTGGTGGGTATTGATCCAAAGAAGTAGGAGACACCTTACATAAACAACAATAGGTGGCAGTTGCTTAGCAATTCCAAAAAGTGAGGCTTCCCATCTTTGTCATATTCCTATGTATGCTATTATGCTTGCCACATCAAACAGCCATGTGGCATAAAGGACCTAGTATACGTCTCTACGCTATCCCTACCACACTTCTGTTTTGGGCTCTTTACTTTGGAGTAAGCAATCCTCCAAAAGATTAGGTCTGATGACCCCATCACTAAAAATGCGACCATAGGTGTGCCTCCATTCTTTATTTGTATGAACACGTTATTAAAAATACAATAACAAGCTCAGAAATTATTTTAAGAAAGGCCAGCATGTTTCAAATCCACAATAGTTTCTAGAATATTCATCAGGGCAAGAGGACCCAGTGTTCACCCATTAATTTACCACAACTGAAATAGAAAAAAGAAAAATAATACAAGTTCATGTTAAGATCAAGGAAAAATCACCAATATAAACTTGCAATGTACGGAGACACAGATTATGTAGATACTCTTATATCAGTATATATACCAGGAGCTCACCGGGTGATTGCCTACTAGTGAACAACCAGTATGATATGAGCAGTCAAAGTGTAACCGCATATAAAAAAAGAAAGCATACCTAGATCATATTGTGGCACATACAGAGCACAGATGGGAACAGAGGCCAATTACCCCCACCTACAAAATCAGAGAGTGTGGTATGTTTTGAAACCACTATTAATCAGAAATATTGAAGCCAACGCTATCATAAAATTGCTGCATATTTCCATTCTCATTACTGATCTGGGCAGAATAACTTTATGACTCAAAGTGCACCGCGATACAATACTATAAAGAGTGCGTGGGCATCCACACAAAATCACACTAACATACATCACACACTCACCCACAATTTTTATTCCCATTTGAAATAATGACCATATACAGGCTCTCCTAAAATAGGTTTCGGGGTTTCACCCCTCGTCAGCCAGGATAGCTTGACTCCAGTGCCATGGAGAGCATGGGACCCACGTCTGGGCATACCCGTCCCACTCGGGGTGACAAATGCACAAAGAACAATTGATGGACAGAATGCAGAACAATGTCATTGTTAGAAATGGGATTTCTGGTTGGCTAAGGCTTGCGCCAAAGCCAAGCAGAAACCACCACTCTAGTCAGGGCAAGGGAGTTACACGCCTAAGATAACCCCTGCTCACCCCCTTGGTAGCTTGGCACGAGCAGTCAGGCTTATCCCGGTGGCAATGTGTAAAGCGTTTGCGCAACACACACCCAGCAACAACATACTAGGCACACCACAAAAAGGAACTCCACACAAGGTTATATCAAAAATAGCCTTTGTATTATCATAAAACACATTAGAATAGTAATCACATAATATACACTGTGCCAACTGGCACTGGGCAATGTTTACAGGGGATTATGTACACATGACAGGGCCACGTGGGCCACTGTCAGAACCATCACTTAATAAAGATAGTAAATGTAGACCATGTAATAAACACAGAACACAACCAGTAATCACTGGTAACCACTATACTCCGCATCAGCCTGTAACATAAACCACATTATGCACAGTATCCCATTAGGCGCAAAATACATTATACGCCAACCTCACCAGCATAAATACATTATGCAATCATCACATAAGTCTAAACCTATTAGACACTAACATCCTAAGTATAAATCACATTAGGCATTACCACAGTAGAGAATAACTCACAACCTAAACGCATTAGGAAATAATAACCTCACAAGCATAAACGCATTAGGCAAAACCTCATAATCATAGAACTACATTTAGAGGTATAAGACAGGGTGGGTAAATCAAAGTAAATACATCACATTTCCTAGCACCACATAACCCGCATTAGCACATAGCCTCCTAGTAAAAAGAACAATAGCAGAGGCATAAATCACATTAGGGCCTGGCGCCCTACAAACCTAACAGTCCCCCTGGCCAACTGGCCATCTCAAAAAGGGGCTCAAATGCCCTATGTCCAAAAGTCAGGGCGCGCTGCCTAGCAGCTGAATCCAAGTGCGCCATTGCGCAAACCTAAACGTTGCAGCTGGCACTAAGTGCTGCGCAGCTGTGAAAGTACTGGGGCAGAGGAGTGCATCTCACTCCTATCTCATAAGGCATGCCCCCAAAGAAAGAATGGCCTAAACGGCGCAGCTGGCACTAATTGCTGCGCAGCTGTGGAAACCAAATGGCGGCCTAAACGATGCAGCTGTCCACTACTTGCTGAGCAGCTGGGAATATTAAAATAAGGCCTGGACACTCCTGGTGCCCTTAGACAAATGTGCGAAAGTGTTGCAGCTGCCCGCGCTGGTGCGGCGCAGCTGATAATACAGTAAAGGGGCCCTGGCACATCTGTGCCCTGCAAAACAAATATGCCCAAACTGGCAGGAACAAGAGCACCGACAATGTGCTCCGCTCTGGGGACCAACCTGCCCCACAGACGTTGCAGCTGCCCTCTAGCAAACCGGGGCAGCTGTGAAAGGAAATGTGGCCACCCAAAGGGGAGGAAGCGTGGGCCCTTCTGGGCCCTTTTTAAAATAACTAGGCCATAGTTGGAGCCACCTAGGCTCTAAAAACAATTATGCCACGTTGTTGGAGCCATACTGGGCTCTAAAACAATTATCCATGTTGGAGCGGCCCGCTACGGCGGGTCCGCTCTGGGAGACAGACACGGTGCCCTCACTGGCAGCACACGGGGCTTTTTTAAAATACTTAGCCCCATCGTTGGAGCGGCCCGCTGCCAGACGGGGCCGCTCAGGCACTGGCACATCTCGCTCCCGCCATCCCCACTCACCGGGTTCTTCATTCTGTGCTGCTCCGGTCTCGTCTTGGCTTTGCTGGGACCGGCCGCACTTCTCTCCTTCAACCGGGCCCCCTCCTAGGACCCGGGACTCTGCACAGCTTTGCCTGGGCCCCCCTCCGGGGGCTCCGGACTTCTCTGTGGAGCCTGCGAGGCTCCGGGTGGCTTCTCCGGTGGGCGGGATTTCCTCTCCCGGCCCCGCCGGACGTCTGTGAAGCCCCGCCCCTGTCCCAGCCAGGAATGCCTGACTTCCGGTTTTCGCGGCGAATCGGGCCGCGGCGGTGATTTCTCTTGGTCAAGTGCGGGGTAGGCACCCGCTTTTATATAACAGCACCGGCAGACCATGAGGGGTAGGCTCCCTCCAAAATTAAAATATAGAGCGGGGTGGGCTCCCGCTCCATCAATAAAGGCAAAGACGCGGGGTGGGCACCCGCGCACTAATTATAAAAATGAGCGGGGTGGGCACCCGCGTATGAAATATCAGAACAAGCGGGGTGGGCTCCCGCTCCGGGTAAACAATCGAAAACGCGGGTTGGGCACCCGCAAGTCCGGCATAATGGGGGAATCCCTTCGATGGGGATTCCCTCTTAAAGGGGCTGCAGCTCAGCGCTGCACAGCCCCCAGGCTCTCTATCAGCTGGGCAGTTTAGACAGCGCTCCCAGGCGCTGAAAGCAGGCAGAAGGTCCTGAAGTAAGAAAAAAGCAGAGGGGTCCCAAACAGGTCTTCCAGGTCCAGGGGCAAGGCAGGGCCTGGGAGGCAAGCCCTCATGGCAGCCCCCCCTGGGCCCCAGCAGCAGCACGCCCCTGGCAGATTCGAGTCCAAAAACAAGAACATCTTCATGGGGTCACAGCCCCTTCTTTTATACACAAAATCCCTTTGTGCAAAGGTGCAGGGTTTGGGGGAACCAGTCAGAACTGGTATAGGGGGGATCTGGAGCACTTTGTTTACAATGCGGCATCCTGCCTTTGAGGAAGAGGGGGTCTGCTACCAGACGCACCGTGGGAGGTGGAGCCATCACTCACTTTGCCAGGCACAGCCCTGCTCAGATCAAAGGGTCCCCTCCCCATACTCCAACTGCAGATCTCTCTATTCAACCCACGTCTGGCTCAGCCTGCCCTGTCCCTTCAAAACCAGACATGCAATCCACATCAGGCAGGCACATAGCACACAGAAATGCCAACTTCTAAAAGTGGCATTTCTCACATAGTCATAATAAATCTGCGCACACCATTGCGCAGCATTTATTCTCACAATTTCATACATACCAGACTTGGCCATGCTGCTACTCTTATAACAGGAATTACCACTGACACACTCATCCTCAATGCATTCCTATGGGAGGGCAGGCCAGTCTCACCACACATGCACACAGCGCGCACACACTTTACACTGGACCACAGTGCTAAAGTGCCCAGAGACTTAAAACTACTAACACCAAGTTACATATAAGGCAAAAAGTGTAGGGGTGAACCTGCCAAAAAGGGCCAAGTCCAACACAACCCCTTCCAGCCAAAACGCAGGGTAGACCAATCACTACCGTGATGGGCTTCCCTGCTTGGGGCGATAGAACACGGACGCGGGCCCGCACTGCAGGGACACCCTCCGGTTCTACGCCACTCTGAACCTACGTGGTTCCCTCTGAAAAAGAACTCTCAGGCCCAACTAGGCTACCCCACTGGTACTCCCTAGTTGTCCACGGCCAGGACCAGGCCCTAGGCCATCCAGATACCACTGGTCCTTGCCAATCCACAGATTGGGGGGGCAGTAACCCCTGGCATACAATAGCCATTCTCCACTCTCCCTCTCAGGGTAGTTCCAAACTGCCATTGATCCTCCAACCTATGGTCCGCACCCTCAGGCTGACCAGAGGTCACGGGCGAAGCATCTCCTCACCCTACCTCTCTTCTGGGGTTACGCACCCTCCCAGGGGAAGCACCCACCAGAACACAACTCTCCCACCAGTTCAGGACCTCTCTCCATCAACTGGTCTACCACCTGGGAGCCACATTCACCGGATGCACCGGGGTCAGAGGCGAGGACTCCCTTCCTCTGCACCCCCTTCCAGAGTTCTGCACCCTCCCACTGTAGAGCAGGGTCCCTTCACTTAAGATGGGCCCCACCTGCTCTCAGGGTAGTACTACCACATTCAGCCAGGGACCCTAAAGATCCCGGCTAGGCCTGCACCACCCCTTCTGGGAAACACAGGGTCTCTTCACTTAAGATGGGCCCCACCTGTGTTCACAGGGGTACCCCTAGAAGGCAAACCAGCCAGGACACTGAGTACAGTCACCCTGTCGTCCAGGTCAGGAAACACCTGAACCTGGCTCCCCAACCCAGGGACGGTACCCTTTGGTCAGACAATTGCCCGGCGAACCAGGACTTCCTGAGGGTGACACATACCTAGCGTGTCGAGTGACAGTCTGCCTGGCACAGAGCTCACGACCTCCTGTCCCTCTTACAGTGCGTGAAGATGCCCCAGCAATCTGGCGCAGAGCTCACGACCTCCTGTCCCTCTGACAGTGCGTGAAGATGCCCCAGGACAGAAGTGGCGTCACCATGGCCAATCCTATGAGGCTCAGCCCTTCTGGCTGGCCCCTGACCCAATGGTTCTTCCACTGGGGACTCTTTCCCCCTCTCATCCCTCAAACTGGACTTCTGCACCCTCTACCTAAGAGTGGCACTGCCATACACCAGAAACTGATGGAGGCCTGACTACAGACACTCCCAGCTCACCAAAAACGGGAAAAACCACCTCGAAGAACGGTCCAACAGGACAGACTAGGCTCCCTACCTGGTGTTCCCTCATGGAACCAACCAGTACTGGAGACTGAGGTGCGGGCACTTCGGGACACAGCCCAATCTCACTCCTTCTCCTGCAAGACAGGATGTGAGTCCCTACAACCTCCTCACTATAAGGTCACCTAGCTGGGCTACTCTGAACCATCTCCACCGCAAGAGTTGTGGAGATACCTGCACCATTCTTCTAGGGTCACTCCCAATGCAAGCTCCCTAGAATCAAAGAACTCACACACTCCAACGGATGCTGGCGCGACTCCGGAAAACAATTACGGGGCATGTTCTCTCTGACAAAACAGATTGAACAGCCCTTTAACACCATTTACTGTGCTAACCAATCACCCAAATGTCCAGTGCATCACAACATTCATCCATACTCCCCCCACAAGACTGGTGAGACAGCATCTTACTGCCCCTGAAACACAACCTGTCCCCCTCTTGACCGGGAACCAGGTACCATACTATGGGAACTGGGAATGGGACTTCCTGCACTGGACTACATATTGCTGCCACCACTGGATCCCACCCTACTGGGGATTCCAGAAAACTAAAATGATCCAAAAAGCCACAATACTGTACTATAGGATTACTCTTGAAATGCTGTAAAAATAGTTCAAAGTGTGCAAAGAGGAGTTCAGTTCAAAGCAGTGGTCTCTGCAACCCTTTTACTCACAAAGTACCTGAATTTCGTAGCAAAACCAACAAAGTGTCGCAAAGAAGCTGTAGCGATGATTTTCTGCACGCGAGGTCGGCGATGCGTTAAATCCTTGCCGCGAGGGAGGATGATGCGCCGATCTGCTGATGCGTGCGGAGACGATGCGACCAACTTCTGCACGCTAGGCCGCCGATGCGATGACTCCTTGCCGCGAGGGAGGAGGCGATGCGACGATCCTGTTGCGTGTGCAATCAGGTTGTGATGCGATGGCGCTCCGCGAGGGAGCGACGATCCGGATGCGATGCGATGAAAATGGCGGACGCACGGCATCCGCGCTGCGATGTCGTGAAGCAATGATCTCTTTGGTTGCGAGGGCTCGGCGGCAGCAGCGCGATGATTTTTCGGGCGCTCTCGGCTGCGGCGGCTCGCAAACGTGCGTTAGCGACGATTTGAGCACTCTCTTCTCTGTAGTAGAACTAGAGGCCCTGGAACTCACAGGAGCCTCACCTGCAGATAGAAATCCTCGCTGGGAGGAATCAGGAGGCTGGTGGTGAAGTCTGATGTGCCTGAGACTTCAACAGGAGGCTAGCTCTCTCCTAGCCCTTGGGTGGTTGCTTTAGCAAGATTAATAAAAGTTCTCTCAAAGTCCTTTTCCATCTTCTTCCAAGTCCAATGGTAACCACTGCAGGCTAATCCAAGAAACATCCCACAAGCACAAGGATAGTCCCCTCCTGCAGATTCCTTCAGTTACACGGACAGAGGTTCGTCTTGATGTCCAGGAGCAATACGAAACCACATTTCAAATAAATGATACTTAGACAAAATCAGAAACAATAATCCCCAAACATGTTACTATCTAAATGCAGAGCTTGTAGTGCACCCAGTTGTCGCTGTGGTATTGCGCACGCGCAAGTCCGGTCCCCACGGCTGATCACCAATGTTAGAAATGGGATTTCTGGTTGGCTAAGGCTTGCGCCAAAGCCAAGCAGAAACCACCACTCTAGTCAGGGCAAGGGAGTTACACGCCTAAGATAACCCCTGCTCACCCCCTTGGTAGCTTGGCACGAGCAGTCAGGCTTATCCCGGTGGCAATGTGTAAAGCGTTTGCGCAACACACACCCAGCAACAACATACTAGGCACACCACAAAAAGGAACTCCACACAAGGTTATATCAAAAATAGCCTTTGTATTATCATAAAACACATTAGAATAGTAATCACATAATATACACTGCGCCAACTGGCACTGGGCAATATTTACAGGGGATTATATACACATGACAGGGCCACGTGGGCCACTGTCAGAACCATCAATTAATAAAGATAGTAAATGTAGACCATGTAATAAACACAGAACACAACCAGTAATCACTGGTAACCACTATACTCCGCATCAGCCTGTAACATAAACCACATTATGCACAGTATCCCATTAGGCGCAAAATACATTATACGCCAACCTCACCAGCATAAATAAATTATGCAATCATCTCATAAGTCTAAACCTATTAGACACTAACATCCTAAGCATAAATCAC
Organism: Calotriton arnoldi; assembly: GCA_963921515.1. Classification (NCBI taxonomy): domain Eukaryota; kingdom Metazoa; phylum Chordata; class Amphibia; order Caudata; family Salamandridae; genus Calotriton; species Calotriton arnoldi. Next base: position 1,501,763 of record CAWUFW010001575.1, read on the forward strand.
ATTAGGCATAACCCACAGTAGAGAATAACTCACAACCTAAACGCATTAGGAAATAATAACCTCACAAGCATAAACGCATTAGGCAAAACCTCATAATCATAGAACTACATTTAGAGGTATAAGACAGGGTGCGTAAATCAAAGTAAATGCATCACATTTCCTAGCACCACATAACTCGCATTAGCACATAGCCTCCTAGTAAAAAGAACAATAGCAGAGGCATAAATCACATTAGGGCCTGGCGCCCTACAAACCTAACAGTCCCCCTAGCCAACTGGCCATCTCAAAAGGGGCTCAAATGCCCTATGTCCAAAAGTCAGGGCGCGCTGCCTAGCAGCTGAATCCAAGTGCGCCATTGCGCAAACCTAAACATTGCAGCTGGCACTAAGTGCTGCGCAGCTGTGAAAGTACTGGGGCAGAGGAGTGCATCTCACTCCTATCTCATAAGGCATGCCCCCAAAGAAAGAATGGCCTAAACGGCGCAGCTGGCACTAATTGCTGCGCAGCTGTGGAAACCAAATGGTGGCCTAAACGATGCAGCTGTCCACTACTTGCTGGGCAGCTGGGAATATTAAAATAAGGCCTGGACACTCCTGGTGCCCTTAGACAAATGTGCGAAAGTGTTGCAGCTGCCCGCGCTGGTGCGGCGCAGCTGATAATACAGTAAAGGGGCCCTGGCACATCTGTGCCCTGCAAAACAAATATGCCCAAACTGGCAGGAACACGAGCACCGACAATGTGCTCCGCTCTGGGGACCAACCTGCCCCACAGACGTTGCAGCTGCCCTCTAGCAAACCGGGGCAGCTGTGAAAGGAAATGTGGCCACCCAAAGGGGAGGAAGCGTGGGCCCTTCTGGGCCCTTTTTAAAATAACTAGGCCATAGTTGGAGCCACCTAGGCTCTAAAAACAATTATGCCACGTTGTTGGAGCCATACTGGGCTCTAAAACAATTATCCATGTTGGAGCGGCCCGCTACTGCGGGTCCGCTCTGGGAGACAGACACGGTGCCCTCACTGGCAGCACACGGGGCTTTTTTAAAATACTTAGCCCCATCGTTGGAGCGGCCCGCTGCCAGACGGGGCCGCTCAGGCACTGGCACATCTCGCTCCCGCCATCCCCACTCACCGGGCTCTTCATTCTGTGCTGCTCCAGTCTCGTCTTGGCTTTGCTGGGACCGGCCGCACTTCTCTCCTTCAACCGGGCCCCCTCCTAGGACCCGGGACTCTGCACAGCTTTGCCTGGGCCCCCCTCCGGGGGCTCCGGACTTCTCTGTGGAGCCTGCGAGGCTCCGGGTGGCTTCTCCGGTGGGCGGGATTTCCTCTCCCGGCCCCGCCGGACGTCTGTGAAGCCCCGCCCCTGTCCCAGCCAGGAATGCCTGACTTCCGGTTTTCGCGGCGAATCGGGCCGCGGCGGTGATTTCTCTCGGTCAAGTGCGGGGTAGGCACCCGCTTTTATATAACAGCACCGGCAGACCATGAGGGGTAGGCTCCCTCCAAAATTAAAATATAGAGCGGGGTGGGCTCCCGCTCCATCAATAAAGGCAAAGACGCGGGGTGGGCACCCGCGCACTAATTATAAAAATGAGCGGGGTGGGCACCCGCGTATGAAGTATCAGAACAAGCGGGGTGGGCTCCCGCTCCGGGTAAACAATCGAAAATGCGGGGTGGGCACCCGCAAGTCCGGCATCACGGGGGAATCCCTTCGATGGGGATTCCCTCTTAAAGGGGCTGCAGCTCAGCGTTGCACAGCCGCCAGGCTCTCTATCAGCTGGGCAGTTTAGACAGCGCTCCCAGGCGCTGGAAGCAGGCAGAAGGTCCTGAAGTAAGAAAAAAGCAGAGGGGTCCCAAACAGGTCTTCCAGGTCCAGGGGCAAGGCAGGGCCCAGGGAGGCAAGCCCTCATGGCAGCCCCCCTGGGCCCCAGCAGCAGCATGCCCCTGGCAGATTCGAGTCCAAAAACAAGAACATCTTCATGGGGTCACAGCCCCTTCTTTTATACACAAAATCCCTTTGTGCAAAGGTGCAGGGTTTGGGGGAGCCAGTCAGAACTGGTATAGGGGGGATCTGGAGCACTTTGTTTACAATGCGGCATCCTGCCTTTGAGGAAGAGGGGTCTGCTACCAGACGCACCGTGGGAGGTGGAGCCATCACTCACTTTGCCAGGCACAGCCCTGCTCAGATCAAAGGGTCCCCTCCCCATACTCCAACTGCAGATCTCTCTATTCAACCCACGTCTGGCTCAGCCTGCCCTGTCCCTTCAAAACCAGACATGCAATCCACATCAGGCAGGCACATAGCACACAGAAATGCCAACTTCTAAAAGTGGCATTTCTCACATAGTCATAATAAATCTGCGCACACCATTGCGCAGCATTTATTCTCACAATTTCATACATACCAGACTTGGCCATGCTGCTACTCTTATAACAGGAATTACCACTGACACACTCATCCTCAATGCATTCCTATGGGAGGGCAGGCCAGTCTCACCACACATGCACACAGCGCGCACGCACTTTACACTGGACCACAGTGCTAAAGTGCCCAGAGACTTAAAACTACTAACACCAAGTTACATATAAGGCAAAAAGTGTAGGGGTGAACCTGCCAAAAAGGGCCAAGTCCAACACAACCCCTTCCAGCCAAAACGCAGGGTAGACCAATCACTACCGTGATGGGCTTCCCTGCTTGGGGTGATAGAACACGGACGCGGGCCCGCACTGCAGGGACACCCTCCGGTTCTATGCCACTCTGAACCTACGTGGTTCCCTCTGAAAAAGAACTCTCAGGCCCAACTAGGCTACCCCACTGGTACTCCCTAGTTGTCCACGGCCAGGACCAGGCCCTAGGCCATCCAGATACCACTGGTCCTTGCCAATCCACAGATTGGGGGGGCAGTAACCCCTGGCATACAATAGCCATTCTCCACTCTCCCTCTCAGGGTAGTTCCAAACTGCCATTGATCCTCCAACCTATGGTCCGCACCCTCAGACTGACCAGAGGTCACGGGCGAAGCATCTCCTCACCCTACCTCTCTTCTGGGGTTACGCACCCTCCCAGGGGAAGCACCCACCAGAACACAACTCTCCCACCAGTTCAGGACCTCTCTCCATCAACTGGTCTACCACCTGGGATCCACATTCACCGGATGCACCGGGGTCAGAGGCGAGGACTCCCTCCCTCTGCACCCCCTTCCAGAGTTCTGCACCCTCCCACTGTAGAGCAGGGTCCCTTCACTTAAGATGGGCCCCACCTGCTCTCAGGGTAGTACTACCACATTCAGCCAGGGACCCTAAAGATCCCGGCTAGGCCTGCACCACCCCTTCTGGGAAACACAGGGTCTCTTCACTTAAGATGGGCACCACCTGTGTTCACAGGGGTACCCCTAGAAAGCAAACCAGCCAGGACACTGAGTACAGTCACCCTGTCGTCCAGGTCAGGAAACACCTGAACCTGGCTCCCCAACCCAGGGACGGTACCCTTTGGTCAGACAATTGCCCGGCGAACCAGGACTTCCTGAGGGTGACACATACCTAGCGTGTCGAGTGACAGTCTGCCTGGCACAGAGCTCACAACCTCCTGTCCCTCTTACAGTGCGTGAAGATGCCCCAGCAATCTGGCGCAGAGCTCACGACCTCCTGTCCCTCTGACAGAAGTGGCGTCACCATGGCCAATCCTATGAGGCTCAGCCCTTCTGGCTGGCCCCTGACCCAATGGTTCTTCCACTGGGGACTCTTTCCCCCTCTCATCCCTCAAACTGGACTTCTGCACCCTCTACCTAAGAGTGGCACTGCCATACACCAGAAACTGATGGAGGCCTGACTACAGACACTCCCAGCTCATCAAAAACGGGAAAAACCACCTCGAAGAACGGTCCAACAGGACAGACTAGGCTCCCTACCTGGTGTTCCCTCATGGAACCAACCAGTACTGGAGACTGAGGTGCGGGCACTTCGGGACACAGCCCAATCTCACTCCTTCTCCTGCAAGACAGGATGTGAGTCCCTACAACCTCCTCACTATAAGGTCACCTAGCTGGGCTACTCTGAACCATCTCCGCCGCAAGGGTTGTGGAGATACCTGCACCATTCTTCTAGGGTCACTCCCAATGCAAGCTCCCTAGAATCAAAGAACTCACACACTCCAACGGATGCTGGCGCGACTCCGGAAAACAATTACGGGGCATGTTCTCTCTGACAAAACAGATTGAACAGCCCTTTAACACCATTTACTGTGCTAACCAATCACCCAAATGTCCAGTGCATCACAACATTCATCCATACTCCCCCCAAATGACTGGTGAGACAGCATCTTACTGCCCCTGAAACACAACCTGTCCCCCTCTTGACCGGGAACCAGGTACCATACTATGGGAACTGGGAATGGGACTTCCTGCACTGGACTACATATTGCTGCCACCACTGGATCCCACCCTACTGGGGATTCCAGAAAACTAAAATGATCCAAAAAGCCACAATACTGTAATATAGGATTACTCTTGAAATGCTGTAAAAATAGTTCAAAGTGTGCAAAGAGGAGTTCAGTTCAAAGCAGTGGTCTCTGCGACCCTTTTACTCACAAAGTACCTGAATTTCGTAGCAAAACCAACAAAGTGTCGCAAAGAAGCTGTAGCGATGATTTTCTGTACGCGAGGTCGGCGATGCGTTAAATCCTTGCCGCGAGGGAGGATGATGCGCCGATCTGCTGATGCGTGCGGAGACGATGCGACCAACTTCTGCACGCTAGGCCGCCGATGCGATGACTCCTTGCCGCGAGGGAGGAGGCGATGCGACGATCCTGTTGCGTGTGCGATCAGGTTGTGATGCGATGGCGCTCCGCGAGGAGCGACGATCCGGATGCGATGCGATGAAAATGGCGGACGCCCGGCATCCGCGCTGCGATGTCGTGAAGCGATGATCTCTTTGGTTGCGAGGGCTCGGCGGCAGCAGCGCGATGATTTTTCGGGCGCTCTCGGCTGCGGCGGCTCGCAAACGTGCGTTAGCGACGATTTCAGCACTCTCTTCTCTGTAGTAGAACTAGAGGCCCTGGAACTCACAGGAGCCTCACCTGCAGATAGAAATCCTCGCTGGGAGGAATCAGGAGGCTGGTGGTGAAGTCTGATGTGCCTGAGACTTCAACAGGAGGCTAGCTCTCTCCTAGCCCTTGGGTGGTTGCTTTAGCAAGATTAATAAAAGTTCTCTCAAAGTCCTTTTCCATCTTCTTCCAAGTCCAATGGTAACCACTGCAGGCCAATCCAAGAAACATCCCACAAGCACAAGGATAGTCCCCTCCTGCAGATTCCTTAAGTTACACGGACAGAGGTTCGTCTTGATGTCCAGGAGCAATACAAAACCACATTTCAAAGAAATGATACTTAGACAAAATCAGAAACAATAATCCCCAAACATGTTACTATCTAAATGCAGAGCTTGTAGTGCACCCAGTTGTCGCCGTGGTATTGCGCACGCGCAAGTCCAGTCCCCACGGCTGATCACCAATGTTAGAAATGGGATTTCTGGTTGGCTAAGGCTTGCGCCAAAGCCAAGCAGAAACCAACACTCTAGTCAGGGCAAGGGAGTTACACGCCTAAGATAACCCCTGCTCACCCCCTTGGTAGCTTGGCACGAGCAGTCAGGCTTATCCCGGTGGCAATGTGTAAAGCGTTTGCGCAACACACACCCAGCAACAACATACTAGGCACACCACAAAAAGGAACTCCACACAAGGTTATATCAAAAATAGCCTTTGTATTATCATAAAACACATTAGAATAGTAATCACATAATATACACTGCGCCAACTGGCACTGGGCAATATTTACAGGGGATTATATACACATGACAGGGCCACGTGGGCCACTGTCAGAACCATCAATTAATAAAGATAGTAAATGTAGACCATGTAATAAACACAGAACACAACCAGTAATCACTGGTAACCACTATACTCCGCATCAGCCTGTAACATAAACCACATTATGCACAGTATCCCATTAGGCGCAAAATACATTATACGCCAACCTCACCAGCATAAATACATTATGCAATCATCTCATAAGTCTAAACCTATTAGACACTAACATCCAAAGCATAAATCACATTAGGCATAACCCACAGTAGAGAATAACTCACAACCTAAACGCATTAGGAAATAATAACCTCACAAGCATAAACGCATTAGGCAAAACCTCATAATCATAGAACTACATTTAGAGGTATAAGACAGGGTGCGTAAATCAAAGTAAATGCATCACATTTCCTAGCACCACATAACTCGCATTAGCACATAGCCTCCTAGTAAAAAGAACAATAGCAGAGGCATAAATCACATTAGGTCCTGGCGCCCTACAAACCTAACAGTCCCCCTAGCCAACTGGCCATCTCAAAAGGGGCTCAAATGCCCTATGTCCAAAAGTCAGGGCGCGCTGCCTAGCAGCTGAATCCAAGTGCGCCATTGCGCAAACCTAAACATTGCAGCTGGCACTAAGTGCTGCGCAGCTGTGAAAGTACTGGGGCAGAGGAGTGCATCTCACTCCTATCTCATAAGGCATGCCCCCAAAGAAAGAATGGCCTAAACGGCGCAGCTGGCACTAATTGCTGCGCAGCTGTGGAAACCAAATGGCGGCCTAAACGATGCAGCTGTCCACTACTTGCTGGGCAGCTGGGAATATTAAAATAAGGCCTGGACACTCCTGGTGCCCTTAGACAAATGTGCGAAAGTGTTGCAGCTGCCCGCGCTGGTGCGGCGCAGCTGATAATACAGTAAAGGGGCCCTGGCACATCTGTGCCCTGCAAAACAAATATGCCCAAACTGGCAGGAACACGAGCACCGACAATGTGCTCCGCTCTGGGGACCAACCTGCCCCACAGACGTTGCAGCTGCCCTCTAGCAAACCGGGGCAGCTGTGAAAGGAAATGTGGCCACCCAAAGGGGAGGAAGCGTGGGCCCTTCTGGGCCCTTTTTAAAATAACTAGGCCATAGTTGGAGCCACCTAGGCTCTAAAAACAATTATGCCACGTTGTTGGAGCCATACTGGGCTCTAAAACAATTATCCATGTTGGAGCGGCCCGCTACGGCGGGTCCGCTCTGGGAGACAGACACGGTGCCCTCACTGGCAGCACACGGGGCTTTTTAAAATACTTAGCCCCATCGTTGGAGCGGCCCGCTGCCAGACGGGGCCGCTCAGGCACTGGCACATCTCGCTCCCGCCATCCCCACTCACCGGGCTCTTCATTCTGTGCTGCTCCGGTCTCGTCTTGGCTTTGCTGGGACCGGCCGCACTTCTCTCCTTCAACCGGGCCCCCTCCTAGGACCCGGGACTCTGCACAGCTTTGCCTGGGCCCCCTCCGGGGGCTCCGGACTTCTCTGTGGAGCCTGCGAGGCTCCGGGTGGCTTCTCCGGTGGGCGGGATTTCCTCTCCCGGCCCCACCGGATGTCTGTGAAGCCCCGCCCCTGTCCCAGCCAGGAATGCCTGACTTCCGGTTTTCGCGGCGAATCGGGCCGCGGCGGTGATTTCTCTCGGTCAAGTGCGGGGTAGGCACCCGCTTTTATATAACAGCACCGGCAGACCATGAGGGGTAGGCTCCCTCCAAAATTAAAATATAGAGCGGGGTGGGCTCCCGCTCCATCAATAAAGGCAAAGACGCGGGGTGGGCACCCGCGCACTAATTATAAAAATGAGCGGGGTGGGCACCCGCGTATGAAGTATCAGAACAAGCGGGGTGGGCTCCCGCTCCGGGTAAACAATCGAAAACGCGGGGTGGGCACCCGCAAGTCCGGCATCACGGGGGAATCCCTTCGATGGGGATTCCCTCTTAAAGGGGCTGCAGCTCAGCGCTGCACAGCCCCCAGGCTCTCTATCAGCTGGGCAGTTTAGACAGCGCTCCCAGGCGCTGGAAGCAGGCAGAAGGTCCTGAAGTAAGAAAAAAGCAGAGGGGTCCCAAACAGGTCTTCCAGGTCCAGGGGCAAGGCAGGGCCCAGGGAGGCAAGCCCTCATGGCAGCCCCCCCTGGGCCCCAGCAGCAGCATGCCCCTGGCAGATTCGAGTCCAAAAACAAGAACATCTTCATGGGGTCACAGCCCCTTCTTTTATACACAAAATCCCTTTGTGCAAAGGTGCAGGGTTTGGGGGAGCCAGTCAGAACTGGTATAGGGGGGATCTGGAGCACTTTGTTTACAATGCGGCATCCTGCCTTTGAGGAAGAGGGGGTCTGCTACCAGACGCACCGTGGGAGGTGGAGCCATCACTCACTTTGCCAGGCACAGCCCTGCTCAGATCAAAGGGTCCCCTCCCCATACTCCAACTGCAGATCTCTCTATTCAACCCACGTCTGGCTCAGCCTGCCCTGTCCCTTCAAAACCAGACATGCAATCCACATCAGGCAGGCACATAGCACACAGAAATGCCAACTTCTAAAAGTGGCATTTCTCACATAGTCATAATAAATCTGCGCACACCATTGCGCAGCATTTATTCTCACAATTTCATACATACCAGACTTGGCCATGCTGCTACTCTTATAACAGGAATTACCACTGACACACTCATCCTCAATGCATTCCTATGGGAGGGCAGGCCAGTCTCACCACACATGCACACAGCGCGCACGCACTTTACACTGGACCACAGTGCTAAAGTGCCCAGAGACTTAAAACTACTAACACCAAGTTACATATAAGGCAAAAAGTGTAGGGGTGAACCTGCCAAAAAGGGCCAAGTCCAACACAACCCCCTTCCAGCCAAAACGCAGGGTAGACCAATCACTACCGTGATGGGCTTCCCTGCTTGGGGTGATAGAACACGGACGCGGGCCCGCACTGCAGGGACACCCTCCGGTTCTATGCCACTCTGAACCTACGTGGTTCCCTCTGAAAAAGAACTCTCAGGCCCAACTAGGCTACCCCACTGGTACTCCCTAGTTGTCCACGGCCAGGACCAGGCCCTAGGCCATCCAGATACCACTGGTCCTTGCCAATCCACAGATTGGGGGGGCAGTAACCCCTGGCATACAATAGCCATTCTCCACTCTCACTCTCAGGGTAGTTCCAAACTGCCATTGATCCTCCAACCTATGGTCCGCACCCTCAGACTGACCAGAGGTCACGGGCGAAGCATCTCCTCACCCTACCTCTCTTCTGGGGTTACGCACCCTCCCAGGGGAAGCACCCACCAGAACACAACTCTCCCACCAGTTCAGGACCTCTCTCCATCAACTGGTCTACCACCTGGGATCCACATTCACCGGATGCACCGGGGTCAGAGGCGAGGACTCCCTCCCTCTGCACCCCCTTCCAGAGTTCTGCACCCTCCCACTGTAGAGCAGGGTCCCTTCACTTAAGATGGGCCCCACCTGCTCTCAGGGTAGTACTACCACATTCAGCCAGGGACCCTAAAGATCCCGGCTAGGCCTGCACCACCCCTTCTGGGAAACACAGGGTCTCTTCACTTAAGATGGGCCCCACCTGTGTTCACAGGGGTACCCCTAGAAGGCAAACCAGCCAGGACACTGAGTACAGTCACCCTGTCGTCCAGGTCAGGAAACACCTGAACCTGGCTCCCCAACTCAGGGACGGTACCCTTTGGTCAGACAATTGCCCGGCGAACCAGGACTTCCTGAGGGTGACACATACCTAGCGTGTCGAGTGACAGTCTGCCTGGCACAGAGCTCACAACCTCCTGTCCCTCTTACAGTGCGTGAAGATGCCCCAGCAATCTGGCGCAGAGCTCACGACCTCCTGTCCCTCTGACAGAAGTGGCGTCACCATGGCCAATCCTATGAGGCTCAGCCCTTCTGGCTGGCCCCTGACCCAATGGTTCTTCCACTGGGGACTCTTTCCCCCTCTCATCCCTCAAACTGGACTTCTGCACCCTCTACCTAAGAGTGGCACTGCCATACACCAGAAACTGATGGAGGCCTGACTACAGACACTCCCAGCTCATCAAAAACGGGAAAAACCACCTCGAAGAACGGTCCAACAGGACAGACTAGGCTCCCTACCTGGTGTTCCCTCATGGAACCAACCAGTACTGGAGACTGAGGTGCGGGCACTTCGGGACACAGCCCAATCTCACTCCTTCTCCTGCAAGACAGGATGTGAGTCCCTACAACCTCCTCACTATAAGGTCACCTAGCTGGGCTACTCTGAACCATCTCCGCCGCAAGGGTTGTGGAGATACCTGCACCATTCTTCTAGGGTCACTCCCAATGCAAGCTCCCTAGAATCAAAGAACTCACACACTCCAACGGATGCTGGCGCGACTCCGGAAAACAATTACGGGGCATGTTCTCTCTGACAAAACAGATTGAACAGCCCTTTAACACCATTTACTGTGCTAACCAATCACCCAAATGTCCAGTGCATCACAACATTCATCCATACTCCCCCCACATGACTGGTGAGACAGCATCTTACTGCCCCTGAAACACAACCTGTCCCCCTCTTGACCGGGAACCAGGTACCATACTATGGGAACTGGGAATGGGACTTCCTGCACTGGACTACATATTGCTGCCACCACTGGATCCCACCGTACTGGGGATTCCAGAAAACTAAAATGATCCAAAAAGCCACAATACTGTAATATAGGATTACTCTTGAAATGCTGTAAAAATAGTTCAAAGTGTGCAAAGAGGAGTTCAGTTCAAAGCAGTGGTCTCTGCGACCCTTTTACTCACAAAGTACCTGAATTTCGTAGCAAAACCAACAAAGTGTCGCAAAGAAGCTGTAGCGATGATTTTCTGCACGCGAGGTCGGCGATGCGTTAAATCCTTGCCGCGAGGGAGGATGATGCGCCGATCTGCTGATGCGTGCGGAGACGATGCGACCAACTTCTGCACGCTAGGCCGCCGATGCGATGACTCCTTGCCGCGAGGGAGGAGGCGATGCGACGATCCTGTTGCGTGTGCGATCAGGTTGTGATGCGATGGCGCTCCGCGAGGGAGCGACGATCCGGATGCGATGCGATGAAAATGGCGGACGCCCGGCATCCGCGCTGCGATGTCGTGAAGCGATGATCTCTTTGGTTGCGAGGGCTCGGCGGCAGCAGCGCGATGATTTTCGGGCGCTCTCGGCTGCGGCGGCTCGCAAACGTGCGTTAGCGACGATTTCAGCACTCTCTTCTCTGTAGTAGAACTAGAGGCCCTGGAACTCACAGGAGCCTCACCTGCAGATAGAAATCCTCGCTGGGAGGAATCAGGAGGCTGGTGGTGAAGTCTGATGTGCCTGAGACTTCAACAGGAGGCTAGCTCTCTCCTAGCCCTTGGGTGGTTGCTTTAGCAAGATTAATAAAAGTTCTCTCAAAGTCCTTTTCCATCTTCTTCCAAGTCCAATGGTAACCACTGCAGGCCAATCCAAGAAACATCCCACAAGCACAAGGATAGTCCCCTCCTGCAGATTCCTTAAGTTACACGGACAGAGGTTCGTCTTGATGTCCAGGAGCAATACGAAACCACATTTCAAAGAAATGATACTTAGACAAAATCAGAAACAATAATCCCCAAACATGTTACTATCTAAATGCAGAGCTTGTAGTGCACCCAGTTGTCGCCGTGGTATTGCGCACGCGCAAGTCCGGTCCCCACGGCTGATCACCAATGTTAGAAATGGGATTTCTGGTTGGCTAAGGCTTGCGCCAAAGCCAAGCAGAAACCAACACTCTAGTCAGGGCAAGGGAGTTACACGCCTAAGATAACCCCTGCTCACCCCCTTGGTAGCTTGGCACGAGCAGTCAGGCTTATCCCGGTGGCAATGTGTAAAGCGTTTGCGCAACACACACCCAGCAACAACATACTAGGCACACCACAAAAAGGAACTCCACACAAGGTTATATCAAAAATAGCCTTTGTATTATCATAAAACACATTAGAATAGTAATCACATAATATTCACTGCGCCAACTGGCACTGGGCAATATTTACAGGGGATTATATACACATGACAGGGCCACGTGGGCCACTGTCAGAACCATCAATTAATAAAGATAGTAAATGTAGACCATGTAATAAACACAGAACACAACCAGTAATCACTGGTAACCACTATACTCCGCATCAGCCTGTAACATAAACCACATTATGCACAGTATCCCATTAGGCGCAAAATACATTATACGCCAACCTCACCAGCATAAATACATTATGCAATCATCTCATAAGTCTAAACCTATTAGACACTAACATCCAAAGCATAAATCACATTAGGCATAACCCACAGTAGAGAATAACTCACAACCTAAACGCATTAGGAAATAATAACCTCACAAGCATAAACGCATTAGGCAAAACCTCATAATCATAGAACTACATTTAGAGGTATAAGACAGGGTGCGTAAATCAAAGTAAATGCATCACATTTCCTAGCACCACATAACTCGCATTAGCACATAGCCTCCTAGTAAAAAGAACAATAGCAGAGGCATAAATCACATTAGGTCCTGGCGCCCTACAAACCTAACAGTCCCCCTAGCCAACTGGCCATCTCAAAAGGGGCTCAAATGCCCTATGTCCAAAAGTCAGGGCGCGCTGCCTAGCAGCTGAATCCAAGTGCGCCATTGCGCAAACCTAAACATTGCAGCTGGCACTAAGTGCTGCGCAGCTGTGAAAGTACTGGGGCAGAGGAGTGCATCTCACTCCTATCTCATAAGGCATGCCCCCAAAGAAAGAATGGCCTAAACGGCGCAGCTGGCACTAATTGCTGCGCAGCTGTGGAAACCAAATGGCGGCCTAAACGATGCAGCTGTCCACTACTTGCTGGGCAGCTGGGAATATTAAAATAAGGCCTGGACACTCCTGGTGCCCTTAGACAAATGTGCGAAAGTGTTGCAGCTGCCCGCGCTGGTGCGGCGCAGCTGATAATACAGTAAAGGGGCCCTGGCACATCTGTGCCCTGCAAAACAAATATGCCCAAACTGGCAGGAACACGAGCACCGACAATGTGCTCCGCTCTGGGGACCAACCTGCCCCACAGACGTTGCAGCTGCCCTCTAGCAAACCGGGGCAGCTGTGAAAGGAAATGTGGCCACCCAAAGGGGAGGAAGCGTGGGCCCTTCTGGGCCCTTTTTAAATAACTAGGCCATAGTTGGAGCCACCTAGGCTCTAAAAACAATTATGCCACGTTGTTGGAGCCATACTGGGCTCTAAAACAATTATCCATGTTGGAGCGGCCCGCTACGGCGGGTCCGCTCTGGGAGACAGACACGGTGCCCTCACTGGCAGCACACGGGGCTTTTTTAAAATACTTAGCCCCATCGTTGGAGCGGCCCGCTGCCAGACGGGGCCGCTCAGGCACTGGCACATCTCGCTCCCGCCATCCCCACTCACCGGGCTCTTCATTCTGTGCTGCTCCGGTCTCGTCTTGGCTTTGCTGGGACCGGCCGCACTTCTCTCCTTCAACCGGGCCCCCTCCTAGGACCCGGGACTCTGCACAGCTTTGCCTGGGCCCCCCTCCGGGGGCTCCGGACTTCTCTGTGGAGCCTGCGAGGCTCCGGGTGGCTTCTCCGGTGGGCGGGATTTCCTCTCCCGGCCCCACCGGATGTCTGTGAAGCCCCGCCCCTGTCCCAGCCAGGAATGCCTGACTTCCGGTTTTCGCGGCGAATCGGGCCGCGGCGGTGATTTCTCTCGGTCAAGTGCGGGGTAGGCACCCGCTTTTATATAACAGCACCGGCAGACCATGAGGGGTAGGCTCCCTCCAAAATTAAAATATAGAGCGGGGTGGGCTCCCGCTCCATCAATAAAGGCAAAGACGCGGGGTGGGCACCCGCGCACTAATTATAAAAATGAGCGGGGTGGGCACCCGCGTATGAAGTATCAGAACAAGCGGGGTGGGCTCCCGCTCCGGGTAAACAATCGAAAACGCGGGGTGGGCACCCGCAAGTCCGGCATCACGGGGGAATCCCTTCGATGGGGATTCCCTCTTAAAGGGGCTGCAGCTCAGCGCTGCACAGCCCCCAGGCTCTCTATCAGCTGGGCAGTTTAGACAGCGCTCCCAGGCGCTGGAAGCAGGCAGAAGGTCCTGAAGTAAGAAAAAAGCAGAGGGGTCCCAAACAGGTCTTCCAGGTCCAGGGGCAAGGCAGGGCCCAGGGAGGCAAGCCCTCATGGCAGCCCCCCTGGGCCCCAGCAGCAGCACGCCCCTGGCAGATTCGAGTCCAAAAACAAGAACATCTTCATGGGGTCACATCCCCTTCTTTTATACCCAAAATCCCTTTGTGCAAAGGTGCAGGGTTTGGGGGAACCAGTCAGAACTGGTATAGGGGGGATCTGGAGCACTTTGTTTACAATGCGGCATCCTGCCTTTGAGGAAGAGGGGTCTGCTACCAGACGCACCGTGGGAGGTGGAGCCATCACTCACTTTGCCAGGCACAGCCCTGCTCAGATCAAAGGGTCCCCTCCCCATACTCCAACTGCAGATCTCTCTATTCAACCCACGTCTGGCTCAGCCTGCCCTGCCCCTTCAAAACCAGACATGCAATCCACATCAGGCAGGCACATAGCACACAGAAATGCCAACTTCTAAAAGTGGCATTTCTCACATAGTCATAATAAATCTGCGCACACCATTGCGCAGCATTTATTCTCACAATTTCATACATACCAGACTTGGCCATGCTGCTACTCTTATAACAGGAATTACCACTGACACACTCATCCTCAATGCATTCCTATGGGAGGGCAGGCCAGTCTCACCACACATGCACACAGCGCGCACGCACTTTACACTGGACCACAGTGCTAAAGTGCCCAGAGACTTAAAACTACTAACACCAAGTTACATATAAGGCAAAAAAGTTTAGGGGTGAACCTGCCAAAAAGAGCCAAGTCCAACACAACCCCCTTCCAGCCAAAACGCAGGGTAGACCAATCACTACCATGATGGGCTTCCCTGCTTGGGGCGATAGAACACGGACGCGGGCCCGCACTGCAGGGACACCCTCCGGTTCTGCGCCACTCTGAACCTACGTGGTTCCCTCTGAAAAAGAACTCTCAGGCCCAACTAGGCTACCCCACTGGTACTCCCTAGTTGTCCACGGCCAGGACCAGGCCCTAGGCCATCCAGATACCACTGGTCCTTGCCAATCCACAGATTGGGGGGGCAGTAACCCCTGGCATACAATAGCCATTCTCCACTCTCCCTCTCAGCGTAGTTCCAAACTGCCATTGATCCTCCAACCTATGGTCCGCACCCTCAGGCTGACCAGAGGTCACGGGCAAAGCATCTCCTCACCCTACCTCTCTTCTGGGGTTACGCACCCTCCCAGGGGAAGCACCCACCAGAACACAACTCTCCCACCAGTTCAGGACCTCTCTCCATCAACTGGTCTACCACCTGGGATCCACATTCACCGGATGCACCGGGGTCAGAGGCGAGGACTCCCTCCCTCTGCACCCCCTTCCAGAGTTCTGCACCCTCCCACTGTAGAGCAGGGTCCCTTCACTTAAGATGGGCCCCACCTGCTCTCAGGGTAGTACTACCACATTCAGCCAGGGACCCTAAAGATCCCGGTTAGGCCTGCACCACCCCTTCTGGGAAACACAGGGTCTCTTCACTTAAGATGGGCCCCACCTGTGTTCACAGGGTACCCCTAGAAGGCAAACCAGCCAGGACACTGAGTACAGTCACCCTGTCGTCCAGGTCAGGAAACACCTGAACCTGGCTCCCCAACCCAGGGACGGTACCCTTTGGTCAGACAATTGCCCGGCGAACCAGGACTTCCTGAGGGTGACACATACCTATCGTGTCGAGTGACAGTCTGCCTGGCACAGAGCTCACGACCTCCTGTCCCTCTTACAGTGCGTGAAGATGCCCCAGCAATCTGGCGCAGAGCTCACGACCTCCTGTCCCTCTGACAGTGCGTGAAGATGCCCCAGGACAGAAGTGGCGTCACCTTGGCCAATCCTATGAGGCTCAGCCCTTCTGGCTGGCCCCTGACCCAATGGTTCTTCCACTGTGGACTCTTTCCCCCTCTCATCCCTCAAACTGGACTTCTGCACCCTCTACCTAAGAGTGGCACTGCCATACACCAGAAACTGATGGAGGCCTGACTACAGACACTCCCAGCTCATCAAAAACGGGAAAAACCACCTCGAAGAACGGTCCAACAGGACAGACTAGGCTCCCTACCTGGTGTTCCCTCATGGAACCAACCAGTACTGGAGACTGAGGTGCGGGCTCTTCGGGACACAGCCCAATCTCACTCCTTCTCCTGCAAGACAGGATGTGAGTCCCTACAACCTCCTCACTATAAGGTCACCTAGCTGGGCTACTCTGAACCATCTCTGCCGCAAGGGTTGTGGAGATACCTGCACCATTCTTCTAGGGTCACTCCCAATGCAAGCTCCCTAGAATCAAAGAACTCACACACTCCAACGGATGCTGGCGCGACTCCGGAAAACAATTACGGGGCATGTTCTCTCTGACAAAACAGATTGAACAGCCCTTTAACACCATTTACTGTGCTAACCAATCACCCAAATGTCCAGTGCATCACAACATTCATCCATACTCCCCCACAAGACTGGTGAGACAGCATCTTACTGCCCCTGAAACACAACCTGTCCCCCTCTTGACCGGGAACCAGGTACCATACTATGGGAACTGGGAATGGGACTTCCTGCACTGGACTACATATTGCTGCCACCACTGGATCCCACCCTACTGGGGATTCCAGAAAACTAAAATGATCCAAAAAGCCACAATACTGTAATATAGGATTACTCTTGAAATGCTGTAAAAATAGTTCAAAGTGTGCAAAGAGGAGTTCAGTTCATAGCAGTGGTCTCTGGGACCCTTTTACTCACAAAGTACCTGAATTTCGTAGCAAAACCAACAAAGTGTTGCAAAGAAGCTGTAGCGATGATTTTCTGCACGCGAGGTCGGCGATGCGTTAAATCCTTGCCGCGAGGGAGGATGATGCGCCGATCTGCTGATGCGTGCGGAGACGATGCGACCAACTTCTGCACGCTAGGCCGCCGATGCGATGACTCCTTGCCGCGAGGGAGGAGGCGATGCGACGATCCTGTTGCGTGTGCGATCAGGTTGTGATGCGATGGCGCTCCGCGAGGAGCGACGATCCGGATGCGATGCGATGAAAATGGCGGACGCCCGGCATCCGCGCTGCGATGTCGTGAAGCGATGATCTCTTTGGTTGCGAGGGCTCGGCGGCAGCAGCCCGATGATTTTTTGGGCGCTCTCGGCTGCGGCGGCTCGCAAACGTGCGTTAGCGACGATTTCAGCACTCTCTTCTCTGTAGTAGAACTAGAGGCCCTGGAACTCACAGGAGCCTCACCTGCAGATAGAAATCCTCGCTGGGAGGAATCAGGAGGCTGGTGGTGAAGTCTGATGTGCCTGAGACTTCAACAGGAGGCTAGCTCTCTCCTAGCCCTTGGGTGGTTGCTTTAGCAAGATTAATAAAAGTTCTCTCAAAGTCCTTTTCCATCTTCTTCCAAGTCCAATGGTAACCACTGCAGGCCAATCCAAGAAACATCCCACAAGCACAAGGATAGTCCCCTCCTGCAGATTCCTTCAGTTACACGGACAGAGGTTCGTCTTGATGTCCAGGAGCAATACGAAACCACATTTCAAAGAAATGATACTTAGACAAAATCAGAAACAATAATCCCCAAACATGTTACTATCTAAATGCAGAGCTTGCAGTGCACCCAGTTGTCGCTGTGGTATTGCGCACGCGCAAGTCCGGTCCCCACGGCTGATCACCAATGTTAGAAATGGGATTTCTGGTTGGCTAAGGCTTGCGCCAAAGCCAAGCAGAAACCACCACTCTAGTCAGGGCAAGGGAGTTACACGCCTAAGATAACCCCTGCTCACCCCCTTGGTAGCTTGGCACGAGCAGTCAGGCTTATCCCGGTGGCAATGTGTAAAGCGTTTGCGCAACACACACCCAGCAACAACATACTAGGCACACCACAAAAAGGAACTCCACACAAGGTTATATCAAAAATAGCCTTTGTATTATCATAAAACACATTAGAATAGTAATCACATAATATACACTGCGCCAACTGGCACTGGGCAATATTTACAGGGGATTATATACACATGACAGGGCCACGTGGGCCACTGTCAGAACCATCAATTAATAAAGATAGTAAATGTAGACCATGTAATAAACACAGAACACAACCAGTAATCACTGGTAACCACTATACTCCGCATCAGCCTGTAACATAAACCACATTATGCACAGAATCCCATTAGGCGCAAAATACATTATACGCCAACCTCACCAGCATAAATACATTATGCAATCATCTCATAAGTCTAAACCTATTAGACACTAACATCCTAAGCATAAATCACATTAGGCATAACCCACAGTAGAGAATAACTCACAACCTAAACGCATTAGGAAATAATAACCTCACAAGCATAAACGCATTAGGCAAAACCTCATAATCATAGAACTACATTTAGAGGTATAAGACAGGGTGCGTAAATCAAAGTAAATGCATCACATTTCCTAGCACCACATAACTCGCATTAGCACATAGCCTCCTAGTAAAAAGAACAATAGCAGAGGCATAAATCACATTAGGGCCTGGCGCCCTACAAACCTAACAGTCCCCCTAGCCAACTGGCCATCTCAAAAGGGGCTCAAATGCCCTATGTCCAAAAGTCAGGGCGCGCTGCCTAGCAGCTGAATCCAAGTGCGCCATTGCGCAAACCTAAACATTGCAGCTGGCACTAAGTGCTGCGCAGCTGTGAAAGTACTGGGGCAGAGGAGTGCATCTCACTCCTATCTCATAAGGCATGCCCCCAAAGAAAGAATGGCCTAAACGGCGCAGCTGGCACTAATTGCTGCGCAGCTGTGGAAACCAAATGGCGGCCTAAACGATGCAGCTGTCCACTACTTGCTGGGGAGCTGGGAATATTAAAATAAGGCCTGGACACTCCTGGTGCCCTTAGACAAATGTGCGAAAGTGTTGCAGCTGCCCACGCTGGTGCGGCGCAGCTGATAATACAGTAAAGGGGCCCTGGCACATCTGTGCCCTGCAAAACAAATATGCCCAAACTGGCAGGAACACGAGCACCGACAATGTGCTCCGCTCTGGGGACCAACCTGCCCCACAGACGTTGCAGCTGCCCTCTAGCAAACCGGGGCAGCTGTGAAAGGAAATGTGGCCACCCAAAGGGGAGGAAGCGTGGGCCCTTCTGGGCCCTTTTTTAAAATAACTAGGCCATCGTTGGAGCCACCTAGGCTCTAAAAACAATTATGCCACGTTGTTGGAGCCATACTGGGCTCTAAAACAATTATCCATGTTGGAGCGGCCCGCTACGGCGGGTCCGCTCTGGGAGACAGACACGGTGCCCTCACTGGCACCACACAGGCTTTTTTTTAAATACTTAGCCCCATCGTTGGAGCGGCCCGCTGCCAGACGGGGCCGCTCAGGCACTGGCACATCTCGCTCCCGCCATCCCCACTCACCGGGCTCTTCATTCTGTGCCGCTCTGGTCTCGTCTTGGCTTTGCTGGGACTGGCCGCACTTCTCTCCTTCACCCGGGCCCCCTCCTGGGACCCGGGACTCTGCACGGCTTCGCCTGGGCCACCCTCCGGGGGCTCCGGACTTCTCTGTGGAGCCTGTGAGGCTCCGGGCGGCTTCTCCGGCGGGCGGGATTTCCTCTCCCGGCCCCGCCGGACGTCTGTGAAGCCCCGCCCCTGTCCCAGCCAGGAATGCCTGACTTCCGGTTTTCCCGGCGAATCGGGCCGCAGCGGTGATTTCTCTCGGTCAAGTGCGGGGTGGGCACCCGCTTTTAGATAACAGCACCGGCAGACCATGAGGGGTAGGCTCCCTCCAAAATTAAAATATAGAGCGGGGTGGGCTCCCGCTCCATCATCAAAGGCAAAGACGCGGGGTGGGCACCCGCGCACTAATTATAAAAATGAGCGGGGTGGGCACCCGCGTATGAAGTATCAGAACGAGCGGGGTGGGCTCCCGCTCCGGGTAAACAATCGAAAACGCAGGGTGGGCACCCGCAAGTCCGGCATCACGGGGGAATCCCTTCGATGAGGATTCCCTCTTAAAGGGGCTGCAGCTCAGCGCTGCACAGCCCCCAGGCTCTCTATCAGCTGGGCAGTTTAGACAGCGCTCCCAGGCGCTGGAAGCAGGCAGAAGGTCCTGAAATAAGAACAAAGCAGAGGGGTCCCAAACAGGTCTTCCAGGTCCAGAGGCAAGGCAGGGCCCAGGGAGGCAAGCCCTCATGGCAGCCCCCCCCTGGGCCCCAGCAGCAGCACGCCCCTGGCAGATTCGAGTCCAAAAACAAGAACATCTTCATGGGGTCACAGCCCCTTCTTTTATACACAAAATCCCTTTGTGCAAAGGTGCAGGGTTTGGGGGAACCAGTCAGAACTGGTATAGGGGGATCTGGAGCACTTTGTTTACAATGCGGCATCCTGCCTTTGAGGAAGAGGGTGTCTGCTACCAGACGCACCGTGGGAGGTGGAGCCATCACTCACTTTGCCAGGCACAGCCCTGCTCAGATCAAAGGGTCCCCTCCCCATACTCCAACTGCAGATCTCTCTATTCAACCCACGTCTGGCTCAGCCTGCCCTGTCCCTTCAAAACCAGACATGCAATCCACATCAGGCAGGCACATAGCACACAGAAATGCCAACTTCTAAAAGTGGCATTTCTCACATAGTCATAATAAATCTGCGCACACCATTGCGCAACATTTATTCTCACAATTTCATACATACCAGACTTGTCCATGCTGCTACTCTTATAACAGGAATTACCACTGACACACTCATCCGCAATGCATTCCTATGGGAGGGCAGGCCAGTCTCACCACACATGCACACAGCGTGCACGCACTTTACACTGGACCACAGTGCGAAAGTGCCCAGAGACTTAAAACTACTAACACCAAGTTACATATAAGGCAAAAAGTGTAGGGGTGAACCTGCCAAAAAGGGCCAAGTCCAACAGTCATACATTCACCCCAGTACAGAGATCTGGGCATAAATCCATCGGTTTTTTGCTCCCCATGCCATTCAAGTTTGAACCCAGCCATATGCAAATCAGTCTTGACCCTGCGCCCAATGGGAACAGTCCAGCCCGAACTGCCAGGCCAGGTCCTCCCTGGACTGGAAACAAGCATCCTAGGACCGGTTTCAGGGTTTCACCCCTCATCAGCCAGGATAGCTTGACTCCAGTGGCATGGAGAGCACGGGACCCACGTCTGGGCATACCCGTCCCACTCGAGGTGACAAATGCAAAAAGAACAATTAATGTACAGAATGCTGAACAATGCCATACAGTCACCCCAGTACAGAGATCTGGTCCTAAGTCCATCGTTTATTTCAGTCAAGACTGATTTGCATTTGGCCAAGTCTAAACTGAGGTTGCATGGTGAGCACAATAATGATGGATTTAACCCAGATCTCTTGACTGGGGGTGAATGTCTTGATTTGTTCTGCATTCCGTCCATCAATTGTGTGTCTTTTGCTTATACAAATACCAGACACAAAGGGGCAGATTTACGAGCCCCCTGCGCCACCAGTACGTCACTTTTCCTGACGTACTGGTGGCGCAGGGGGCTGCTCCATATTTACAAGGAGAGGAAAAGCCACCCTGCATGACTTTTCCTCTCCTTGTAAATACGGCCCCTTCAAACGCAGCACTTTGCGGTGAAGGGGCGTTCCATGGGTGTTGCTGTGGGTGTTCCCACGCAACACTCATGGAACGAGACACATCTCCAGAATTACGAGAAATCGTAACTCTGGAGATGCGTCTGAAAGCTACTCCACCCTAGAGGTGGCGTAGCGAGGCGCAACGAGTAGAAATGTTTTCATTTCTCCTCGTTTTTTCCGCTTTCAATGCGTGCTGCATTCTACAGCACGCATTGAAAGAGGAAAATGCTTGTATTGATTGTTTTTGTGCAAGAAGGTGCCCCTTCCTGCACAAAAACAATCTCCCCACGACGCAGGCATCCTTGCACCATGGTGCAAGGGTGCCTGCACCGGCGCATGGCTGCAGTTTGTGCGCCAGCGCAGGGGGAAGGACAGAGATGCAACATATTGTTGTAAATATGTTGCATCCCTGTGCTTCAAAACTAACGCAGCGCAGCAAAATGACTTGCTGTACCGCGCTGCGTTAGTTCAACGTAAATCTGCCCCAAAGTGTATATGATATGTGCAAGGGAGTCAAATGAGGGCACCCAGTTGTACTTCTACCCCCAAAATGAAGTTTAATCATGAATCTTATGCCACTCCACTGAATCATTTAGACCAAGTCTGTCCATCTTTTTGAGAAAATCACATGAGTCTACTTTATAAAAAGGGCCTTCTCTGCTCCGTCCAGTCTCTGGTCAACCTGCACTAACAACATTCACTCAGAATCTGTTAGAATTTGTTGGTGATGCTGAAAGTGTTGAACTAGGTTAGTGATCAATTTTTCTGCTCTTTGTGCATGTCATCTCTTTGCTAATTGTAAGATCAATATAGAAAAGTATGCAGGGACATCTTAATCGATATATCGCAAGGCATTATGCTGCAGTTTGTCAGTTTGCTTTGGAACCATACACATCTTTTGCAGATTGTGACACTCTTGGTTTTGTCAGCTTGTAGATACTGCACTGCCCACATGGGAAATGACCTCTAAAAGGTGTCATTGTGTTACTGATGCTCAAAGATTTTGTACTGAGTCTTGTATGAACCAATTGATCTCTAAGATTCATTGATCGACAAACTGCTAACAAGGTGGTGGGACTGCTTGTAATCTACCGTTCAGTAAGTACCAGTTCCTGTGAATAATGTTGCACACTTTTGTAACCAGTAGGACGACTGTCATCACTACTGTGATGCAATCTGTTTTAGGTTTTTCGTTCATCTTAAGTGGGACCTGGCTTGGAGTGTTCAGTGCTCTCTTCTATGCATGGTTTATGACTCGTGGTGGATAAGGAATTGGCCCCATACCTCCTCACCAAGAACTCCTGGACCCCTGTCAAAGTGGGTTTGGGAGGAGTCACAGCGCCGAATTGGCAATTCATTTGGCCACTGACTCCATTTACAGGAAAGTCGTCCAGGGTGGTGCAGCTATGCTGGTGTTGTTGGACCTGTCTGTGACTACATCAGGCCAGGCTGAAGGATGTCACTCTGAACCTGCTGGAGTCCTTCCTACTGGATAGGACCTTTACACTTAGCTGTGGGGATTTTAAAGCCAAACCTTTTCAGCTTCCCTGTGGGGTTCCCCAGGGATCCTCCAACAGGCCTACTTTATTTAACTTGTATGTCAACCCATTGGCAAAGTTGGTGCGATCTTTTGGCTGCCAGGTATTGTCCTACGCGGATGGCACCCACATCATCGTTATCATCTCCGATGACTGGGAAGGGGTGGCGGCCAAGTTTAGAGCTTGCATGACTGAAATCTGCATGTAGATAAGGGAGAACTGTCTCAAAATGAACAGGGAGAAGGCTTAGATTGTGGTTTTGGTACTGAAAACTTGATCTGGATCAACCATTGGTTGCTGGAATGTTGTGGCACTTTTTCTGTTCCGCTGGCCGTGGCAAAAAATGGGTGTGTGATTTTTGATAATACCTTGTCTTTTGACATCAGGTAAATAGAAGGGTGAGCTCCTGCTTTTTGATTATTAAGACTCTGAATAAAAATTCTTCCTTTCCTTTCGAACGAGCTTAGGGTGTCAGTGTTTATTGCGCTCATCACGTCTCACTTGGACTACTGTAATGCGCTCTATTCAAATGTTAATCAGTATTCCTTAAATAAGCTCAAATTTATCTAAAATGTGGCAGCTCAATTAGTCCTGGGTCTGAGAAAACACATCTCAGCCTGGGAGAGATTAAGAACTCTCCACTGGTTGCCAGTGCAGAACTGCGTGTCTTACAAAGCCCTTTGCTTGGTTCATAAGGGTATCCATCTGCAAGGGTCGGGTTATTTTAGGACTGCCTTTAATTTGTAACTCCCTTGCAGACCTTTGAGATCAGTAGGATGAAGCATGGTTATTGTTCCTAGATGCAGGAAAGTTAGATGGGGGAACAAACCTTCAAGATTGCAGGAGCCAGGCTGTGGAATTCCCTCCCGGAACAGATTAGGAGTTTAAACTTGCACCTGACTTTTTGTAGGCAGGTGAAAACATGGTTTATCTCTAACTAGGCCGCCCTTAAGAGTAGCTTGGTTGTGCATGTCTTACTCTGTTTAGGTTTCCTCTCCCTTTCCTCGGTGCCTTATTCGGTTTAGCGCTTTGATGTCTCTTGGCTTAATGCGCTTTGACAAATCCTAATTACAATTGCAATTACAATTCGATTCTGCACAATGACAGTTTTTGTGGTGGTGGAGCATGATTGGGGCGACAGTGTGTGTGTAGAGGGCATGTGGTGACACCTGTAATGTCAGATGCCTGTAACAATCATACTTAAGGTTTTACGTGTTGTTCTATACTTTAGGAGTGACTGTGGGGCAATGGGTGCAAGAGTGTGCATAAGGCACTTTGTTGGATTGCATGTTTAAGGATTGTGCATGGGGCTAATATTGGGGTTATATGGAGGGAGGACAATGTCGAAAGGAGACTGGAAGGACACCTTTGAGAATACAGTGTGGGCAGTGCTGGAAATTATTAAAAAATACTCTCAGAACCTATCCTTAACAAATGTACAAATGTATATATTACTCAAGGTTAAAATATATACACTCCTTATATTTTTGCTTAAAATGTATATAGGTCATTACATAAATAACGGATAAGTATTTGACTACATGCTTATGAGTCTCTCTTTATTATGATCATTCATATAGCACATATAAACCATATAAACATGATTATACAGAAAGTATGTTTAAATATTAACTATAAAACAAATAATAAAAACAAATAATTAAGTAAAGGGGAAAACAAACAAAATAATATGGATATATATCTATATATATATTTGATACTTATTAGAGGAATGAAAAATAAATATATTTAATAAACAGAAAAAATGCAAATAATATGTATGTATACATGCATATATGTACAGATTTATCATTATATCCACATATATGTAGATCAATACATCAATAACATATAAGGTGATTATTGTATGCGTATGGGATTATTTTTCCATGATAACACATACCTGTCATAATGTGTAAATATGATTATAGCAATTGTATCTATAAGTACTATACTACTGAAATACTGGGGGACAAATATAAATTAAGAAAACTTAATAATAAAGAAAAGAAAAAGAAAACTGAATTTACATCAAAAATGAAAAGCCTGAGAGCCCGATTCACAAAGATAAAATGAGACGAAAGTATAAATTTACGACTTTCAGTATTCACAAAGGGCATTTACTACTCGTAAATGCCCTTTGTGAATACCAAAAAGTGGACTTTATGACTTTTGGTATTCACAAAGGGCATTTATGAGTAGTAAATGCCTTTTGTGAAAACCGAAAGTCTTAAAGCTTAAAGTTAGACTTTCGTCTCATTTTACCTTTGTGAATCGGGCCCTGAGTTTGTAAATATTTATCCATGCATGTACACATGAAACTTTATCTAGTACAATTGTATATCTCCTGATTATTTTCCATATGTGTATCATTGTGAGTCCCTTTGCGTAAATACCTCTTATGGGTGGTTATGTATCTACACATTTATATATATTCCTTCGAATGCAGAGAAGAAACAAATGTTAGCTAATCTCCCCAAACCTCACTAAATCCCCACTCTATGGCAAATCCTACTCCTCTTCCAAAATATTCCCTACCTCCACTCTCTGACTTATCCCAATCCTCTTTACTACTATGTACACCCAAATAGCCCTTTCCAAACCTTTCCCCCTCTATCCATCCTTTATCCTATTCATCCAACTAAGAAGCTCTCTGACTCCTCCCAAACCTCTTTTCCTACTATGAGCATATCCTTTCTAAAGTCTTCCCTCTTTTTTGACCATCTAACTAACAGACTCACATGTCCACCACTGCACCACTTCAAATAACAATTTATATTTCCCTCTACTAATCTACCATTAAACCACCTTTGTGTCCTGGAGTAGAGTACTACTCACAGAAAAGTGCTTTAACACCTCGTCAGGATAGTAAGTACTACATAAATACAATTGCAATTTGTATGTCAGGTGTTTTGAATTCATTTCAGTGTGTAAACAACTTATTATTTTCAAGGCACATCATATCTAAGGAAGCAGGTGCCGCAACAGGTTTTAGCAGTCTTCAAGCAGATCTGTCCTCTCTTAGTAATGGCACAGATCTTCAAAGTATTCTGAGTAATTTGTGTAATTTAAGATGCTTCCAGCTGGTCAGTAGCTCCCTCTGGTTCCAAGGCCTTTACAATTGAAGCTGCGGTCCATCAGTTCGCAAGTACCATAGTAACCAAACATATTACCCTCAGAACCACTCACCCTTGACCTTGTGAATTTACAAGGAAAATGACTTTCAGTCCTTGGAGCTAGTCTTAAGAGCAAGGATTTCAATTCTCTAGTGGAGATCTAAAATAGCATGCTATACTGAAAGAACAGATCTCGGAGTTGTGTATCTTTCCAAAGGTGGCTAATCTAGCAGAGCATAACAATGGCACTCTTTATTCTATATGGCAACACAGACAAGCCACCCTGGGTCAAACTAGTAACGGCAGAGTGCAAGGGGGTCCCTTTTTAAAGGATGAATTTTCTCACCCACCTGCAGGTGGCATGATCCATCATCGGGAATCTCCTCGCACTGCGAACCTGGTCGCAGTGCGGGCTACGACCCCCTCACTGTGAGGGAGGAGCTCAGGGATGTTTTTTATTTGTGATGGTAAGGAGGTATGCTAAAACCTTCAGATGAGCTGGGTGGGGAGGGAGTGTATAAAAAGAGAGTGATAGTGTGAATAAAATTGGTGTGGGTCATGGCAGGAAAATTCAACCTAACATGGTCAATCGGTCGACATGTTTCAGCCTCAATGCCTTCCGCGGAGGTGCCGTGGCTTTCTTCAGGACCAGGTGAGATGTGAGACAGTGTAAGTGTATAAGTCTGGCCACCAATCCAAGTGTGGTGTTGGAAAAAAAGGATACAGCCAAATAATGAGTTGGTGCATTAATCAAAGCATACTGCTGTTCAGCGTCGTCCCTGTGAAGAGACAAGTGTAGTCAACAATGATTTAGTACACGTATCTAAATGCACTCCTTAGAAATTAAGCCACATAGAATTTTGATGTAGTGACACTGTGATGTGGCAATATAACGACAAACAAATCATAATTAAGGTGCTTACCCGTATTGTCGGGCGCGCAATTGGTTGATTCACCCTCGGCACACGCACCGAGGTGGTTTCCAAAACCTAAGTAAGGGGGAAATAAAACATGGGGGAGTAGACTATGATGTACAGTCTTACAAAAGCAAATCACACAGTTGACTTAAAATGTTATAGGTTAGAAGTAACCATTATGGAAGTGTTTAACCAAGTCTCAGTCATGACAGGTTTAAATGGCTGCTATGTGAACTGCACACAACTGCGCTCAACCATCAAGTACAGTCTGCGTTGCTGGTCATGTTATTCGTAATCAGGACTAGTGACAGTTTAAAAAAATAGACCATGCGGTCAGTTCACTTGAAAATGTGTAAATGCCCTAGGGCAATGAGTGGTATAATGTCGAGTGGCATTGACTGTCCTGTGGGATGAGTGAGGAGACAATTGAATAACAGTATGTTTAAAAAAAAAAAATGTTGTATAGCAGTATGCAGGGATTATACACACCCCCCCAGGTAATGCATGATGAATGGGTACTCAGCATCCAAAGTTACAAGAGGGATTGGGCAATCTGCAGGTGCCAGGAAGACATCTCCATCCATTTACAAGCACATTGAGGGGATGGCTAGGCAGAGTGCCTGAAGCCAGCGGTCAATTACCTACAGAGGACGGCACGGCCAGGGGCAGTTAGACCCCGGCCGGAGAAGGGCTGAATGCCGTTCGAGTGCCTGCAGTGGGAATAGGACCCCTAGAGGGTGCGTGCCATGAAAAGAGAGGGTCTACTCCCCCCTTTTTTATTTCCCCCTTCCTCCCCCCCCATTTCTTTACTTAGGTTTTGGAAACCACCTCGAGTGCCTGCGCTGAGGGGGAGTCAGCCAATTGCGCTCCCGACAATACGGGCAGTCAGAACCTAGTTATCTGAAGACATTGAGGAACCTTGTACTATCACTCAAGAAGTGGTTTACACAATACCATTATATAGTCCCTACTTTCAACACCTGTATTACTACTTCCTGTACTCGTAAATGCTTTTGTGCAACCACTGCTCAGTTTTTCGTACTGTGCAGGCTGCAACGCATGCCTTAAGTTAAATATATTCAGTGCAATAGCATAAGAACAATTGCACAGCTGTTCCCTGAGAGAGTCCACGCGTTCATGATTCGGCCGCAGGTAGCATAATATTACCACCTATTTCGCTCAGAGATTTGATCTGACCCTCTTGATTACTAGTTTACCAATTAGTTGTAGCTTGGAACCAGAAAGTAAGGTAATACCCTTGCTAAAGTTTCTTCACAGAAATGGAACGACATGATTTGACTTAATGCATGATGTGTGAAATTTGCATCTTCTCGCATGCAACTGTTTTAATTGTGTATGATTAGATACAATTCAGATTCAAACTGTATTCTTTCACTGCATCTCAAAATTATAGCAAACTGCTAAACATAATTTAAAATATTCTATCTCAAATATGTACAGAAACTGGGCTAACATTAAAATGCAATCTATTTCCTTCTCAAGAGATAAACAAAACCATCACTACTTGCAACACATCTCAAGCGGAAAGTGAAGGGCTACGCATAACAGCTTTCCTGAGGTTACATTCTACACTTCCCAGAGCACTGATGACAACATGCAACTCCAACCTTTGTGTCATAATTTTAAGTTAAGATAAATTGCCTGTCAGCAGGTTATACGACCTTTGACGTCTCTTCCCTGGATACCTAGATTCTTAAATGTGTATTTTTCATTCGGAAGCTCTTGACAGGCAATACAGTTCAGAAGTGCATTCCATCTGTACTTCATGGGAAATGCAAACCTGTAAAAATGTCAGATTATTGACATGAGCTGGCAACAAAACCGCTTTACTTTGCATAATGCAGCGTCTGGCTTGTAGCACAATATACCCAACAGGATTTTTTCACATAGTGAGCCAAAAAAGGTAATAATGAGTTGTACCAAAAATACAGGATAAGACCCTCTACACGATTTTATTAGAAAAGGAAGGCATTACAAGCAAAGTTGTCGGTAGGCGTTACTGTCTCCCATATTGCTGCTTGGTCTATACTTTAGCCATGCATTAATTATGACGAAATCTCTAATTGACTTTTTCTCGAAATCAATACTACCTGATAACAAACACTCCTAGAGTGACAGCATAATTTTCAAATGCAGAATGTAATTTCCCTATAAAATGTTGTAGTAAGAACTTTTGTTAGTAGGCACCCGTATTCATTTATTTCAGATCTATAGCAGTGACATAATACCACCATTGAAGCACTGTCACAGAGAACAGACATCCACCTTCCCACTGCCTCTGAGTCTAAGATGGATCTTTGAATGTGTATCTGGAGAATGGTTCGCTGCACTGAAAACATCAGGTTCGTTTGCCACTGTAAAATACTTCACTCAATTTGCATATATCCCCCGGCATTTTCGATTGACGTTTTGACTTTAGCAGTGGACTATGGCATGTCAAGCAAGGCAGGCTCTGTAAAATCAGAATGCCTTTGTCCACTCAGCACCGCCCTTACTACTGTCACCAGGTCCTCATTGTGTCACCTTTTCAAAGACCCCCCCTTGGACTTAGATAGACTGCTATATTTTCGCTTGTGGCACTGGTAGGCCATGGATGATTTGTATGATAGTTGCCAATCTCTGCCTGAACATTGACAGCCTCCAGACTGGATCTGCCAGTCTCCATGTCCCTACAGTGACAGTAATTGGATTTTCCCAGTCCAGAGAGGCGGTGTGAATGGCATGCAAAATGGATTTCTTTGAGAACAAAAGACCTTTTGGGGCAACTGCCTGCTAGAAGATTCCTGGCATGAAGAAAGGAAGAGATTAGCTATGCAGACTGGCCACCTGGCTACACAAAGGACAAGCAGATCTCCAAATAGTACCATATTTCTGCTAAAACAGAGCTTTGGTGTCTGTCATTATTTTATAGCCAAACTAGCTTATGACAAACGAGGAGGTGCTGTGGTCTCCGAACCAATCTGTGTAGAGTATCTATGTGTGGGGAGAGCGTGGTAGCTCATTTAATTGACCATTACAGTGGCAGACTGGATAGCTTAAATAGCTAATCTGTCTTTCTGCCGTCTTTGAAAACCCATGGGATAGTGGTTTCTTGTTTTTTTTTTACAGTAAAGCTGAAGGTTGTGCTGGAAAATAGGGATGAACTGAGTGTGAAACTTTTCTTAGGATAGCTTTATGACCCATCACAAACCTCTAGCCAGTGACTATGACTATTATAGGGAACGCTTCGAATCCCAAAGACTTTGCAACACAACTGGACTTGAATGATGACAGGAGAAGCCTGCTTTCTGCCCAGTAGAGAACTGAGGCCTTGGATCCTACTTTACCTTGTACTGAGGCTTTTGAACTGCTTCTTAAAAGTCAGAAGAATAACCTGCTGACTAGTTTTGAGTAGAAATTGTTTAGGCCTTGGCTGGAGAAAGATGTTGAGTCTCTCTTCCACTGCTGTCTCTTCCTAGAAGCTGTAGTCTGGAAACATTAGGAGTGACATGTAGGAATATATCCATTGTACAGAGATTTGTGGCAGATATTTCACTGTATGAGGATCAGGGCAAGATGCTGGGGGTACTCAGGAAAGGTATGACCTTGGCAGGGAAGTTTTCAGGTTTGTCCTGCTCATAGCCTAAAGGAAACAAAGCTTCAACAGAGCCTCATGCAGAAGGCAACTGGCATCTGCCCTCTAGATTCTTGGAGCCCTGGCCAGCTCTGGCTACTAGTCTTATGCCACTGGAAGAGTTTGAGCTCCAAGAAAGCGAAAAGTGCCTCATCACGGTTTGGCAGACAGGTTACTCCACCTTAAAAGAGGAGGAGTTATGCTGGTGAGAAACCTAATGGCCGCCAGTTCTATTTAGAGTTGAGCAGACCCTCATGTTTCCACAAACAGTGCCCTGTTCTCTGCCAGGAAAAAGCTTACACCGACAGCACACTGGACTTGGGATCATCAGTGTTAGTACCTCAGACTGTATTCCCTATTTAGGGTGAATGTTCTGATGTTCTTTTTTTCTGTTTGGGACCACCTCACCCTTAAAGAAACCTCTCTGGGAGAAAACTTTCAGGATGTCAAGGTTGTTACTTTTTTGTTTCTATAAAACAAACTATAGCTGGAAGAATTGTGGCCACTCAACATACTTTCAGTGCCATCAGAGACAAGCTGGTGTGGCAAAAACTCCTTTGAAGATAGTGAGATCTGCGTCAGACAGATGGAGATTCCTATAAATGATGGGCTTTATGTCTACCAGGGCAGAGCACATAAGTCTACTGCCCTGGTGGAATTGTCATGGGCATCCTAAATCCAGACCACGTGTCTTGAACCCTTCTAAACCTCTTTTCTCACCAGGAATGCAGGGTGGACTTCTCGTGTATGCAACTGGTGGCTCAATCTCCAAGGAGCTGGCTCCAAAGAGTTGATGTGATCATATGACCCAACTTAATGGGGCACTGTTGATAATAATGTGGCCCACGTTGATAGTGCAATGTAGATATTCACAGTGGCCCCACCTGTTAACAGGGGTATTGCTCATATTAAATTGAACATGAGCCTCTGGAACTTTCCAGGACTCTCTGGAACATTGGCAGGTAGCTAAGCTCCTGGAGGGTATAATACTGCTCCATTTTGTTCACGCCCTTGCTAGGCAATCATGACTCCTGGAGAAGACGAGTTTCTCTCTGTGAACTTACCTGAGAAACTGCAGAGCGTATAAGGGTCCATACATTCCTGCATGGCAAGCAATAGCTGTAGCTGCTTCTTGCATTGTCTGTTAGACGACGACCTAGGAAGATAGAAAAACAAGATAAAGTTAAGTGCCTTAGCATCAAGCCTAGCATGCGTGTGCATAGGAAAGCAAATGAACAGTATCTAAGTCAAATCCTAGGCTTAAAATAAGACAAAAACTGCAGTTAATCTCGCACTGAAGTACGCAATCCAGGGAAAGCATCCATTTCCCAAACAAGTGAATAAAAACAGTGAGGAGGTGTTACTAAAGAGACTAAAGACTAATTGGGTAACTTGTGCTCTAGCGCCAACCTACATCTTCAAGTAGCCAATGGATAGATTGATAATTATACAGCCTTATGAACGTAAATACAAAAAAATGGTATTTAAGAGATATTGAAGAAAGAACCTTGGTAGTGAGACCATACACGATCATCAACCACAGAGGGAACCGGTTGACTGTCATTTATTGTTTTATCCCATTCTGCTATTCCCCTCGGTGACCTACCTGGGTGAGTGGTTCTATTGCTCTCTTGGTCGAGCATCAGCGAGAGTGGATGGACTGTCTTTGTCTAACGCTCCTGCTGAGCTGAACTCACATGTTAGTCATACCAGGACTGATAGGAATGAAGTAGAGCCTCAAGAGTCTAAATGTAAAAAGAGAGGGTGGGTGAAGTAGGCAGTTATCCCAATGAGATGAGGCCATCTATGATATTCAATATTTTTAGCTTGGAGCTTTGCGCAACAAAATCCAAGGCTTCAGCAGACCCCTGACTCATGAAATGAAATTTGTACTTGTAAAGCGCACCCATACCCCCAAAGGGGTGTCCAGGTGCTGTACGCATACCGCTGTGGAACCCTTCCTGGCTTTTCCCTGTGAAATGTCCACTCCTGGGCACCCCCAGGGTGAAGCCAGGCATCCCAGCGCTGTTGGGGCCGTTGTGGAGATTAAGCAAGCTATTGCCCAGAGTTGCACAGTGGGACCCATGATTAGAATAGGCACCGAGGCGAGAATTATCAGGTCCGAGGAAATTGAGCCCAAGACCCGCCGAGGCGGGAATTGAACCCTGGTCCCGGGCCAGATCTCTGCATCAGGGTCTGCCGCTCTAACCATTGAGCCACACTTCTCCACATGGAGCCCTCCTGGAAAATTCTGTCCTGGCTTGTCCATCTGGAGGAATTTGGCCGCCTACAAAGAGACTAAGCAGGAAAAAGTGATCAAGTGACCGCAGCAACAAAGCAAATTTATTGTACACAGCTCTGGTTAGCCCTTGCTGTTGTCCATAATGTAGCCCTTGCTGTTGTCCACAATGTTCTACAATACTTGGAGAAAGTTCCTCTTTTGCATGGTCACACCCATTTTTTGCCGACTGGACTTGCTGGTTTTTTAACTCTGCACACTGGGGCACTTCTGTTCCAACACAGTGTATGAACTCTGGCTCCTAAAACATGGTAAAATTGGCTAGTCCCTAATTGATGTTTTTATCGAAGGCCATAGTTTACGGTGAGCAAAAGACAAACAATTGCATAGAACATTCAATGTCACCTGTGCACTAAAGCACCTATTGTGCCATCGACTAGAGTGACCAAGAAAACATGACTTCAGGTCTACCTGTGTAGCCTTACTCCTGTAACTTTAAACCTGAAGTCAAATCTGCCAAAATAGCCATTCTTGACAGGAAAGAATCCTACTTTAAAATTTTAAAAATGTTAGCCCTAAGTATTCCTTGCAGCCCTCAGATAGAATGTTTAGTATTTAAAAGTGGTTCACGCAAGAACTTAATTTTGTCCCTACAGTGACTAGCCCCCAGACGCTATGTATACTGCAAGGAGCTGTAGCTGTTCCATGAGTAAAACTAAAGAGCAGAACATCATACATCTGCTAACTTTGGATTGTGGTAAGCTATAGATGTGATTAAACCACCATTTTTAATATGCAATCAAAATCCAATTTATTGGTGAAGTCTAGTTTCTAGGATATATTTAGGAAAAAATTGACTTTTAAAATGTTACACTTTACCTGCCTGAGCCTTCAGTGGCTAATTAGCATTATAAACCACACAAAATGTGATGGCAGTATTGCTTGCAATTTGTCTAACCACTGGCAATCACTTGGGATAGCATCCCAACCCATCGTTAATTTGCCCACTGTGCCACTTCAAATTAAACCCAGCCATATGTCTTTCACCTGCTCTAATATAAACAGTCCGCCCTGAACTGCCAAGCCAGGTCCTCTCCAAATCAGAACACAAGCTCTAGTTAGGCTAAAAATGGGCTGAGGCATTTGGTTCTGACAAAAGCCATGTGACCGTGATAGGCAACTAAAATTGCCGTTGACATGTAGACCTATTGAGATTCAATGCTAGAGTAATCATTATCTCTATGTAGCATCCTATTTGTAACCTTACCAGAGGACTCCACTAAATAATGGTATTCCTGTAGTAGCCTGCTAGGTAATTCTAACCACAGCTCCTTCACAGGATCCCTACATTTACTTTATGAAGATCTCCCTTGTTGGTTGAATACATCCAGATACAAGGTTGTTGTGAACGAAGGATTCCATGATGAAGCATGCCACAGAGAATATGTGAGTGAGAGTCCTTTCACAGCTACACCGTGATGTTCAGTGGGGGTTGTCTTCATATTGGATCAGAGTAGCCAATTCCCCTTATTCATGTTTGCTACATCTTTTATGGGTTGTACGAAAACTACTCCCAGAGCAGAAACAATGTCTTAGTCCTTCTCACAGGAAGACCTGCACTTGAGGTATGTGACATATATCAGCTCTAGAAGGCCGGCTGGGGATGGTTCACTAAATTAAGACCTGCGGGAAGACCTGGGGAAGAGAAACCTTTTGACTGTATGCCCTCTGTAGCCAGTTTGGCTCCAGCCCACTGGAAGGAGAGTCTAGTGCTACAACCAACTTGATGTAGCTGAGGAAGAGGTGACTGCACATTTTGCTAAACACACTCCTCACTTGAAGACATGATCCTCTCAGGCGCACAAATATTCTTCTACATTGCATCAGCGATGGTGTACCATCTCCACCAAACACGTGGTCCACCAGCCAGATTTAGAGATGGGTGAACTGACAGTATTTCAATAATGGCATCTACTAATTTACTCCATCGCCCTGACAACCATTACTCTATCCTCCAAACTATAAATCAGGACCTTAGTCCAAAGGTAGAAATCTTAGGCTAGCAAAGGTGTCAAAGGTATCAGGTTGACATTCGACTTCGGCGGCCATTAACTTTGAATTTCTCCTGCTCAGAGCTTTTCCTACCAAAATCAATGGTTTCAGCTGAACCTTATCCAGTTGCTATTGGGCTCTGAGAGAACTTTGGTGGATGCAGTCTGTAACCTTGCCCAGCAGGAGGATTTTGACTTCGATTTCAGAGACTAAGTCAGAAGGTAAAATGTTTTTAAGAAACAAACCTGCTAGGTGTAACTGACTCGTGCTCCATTGTATTTGGCCTGAAATAGTGCCTAGGTCCCAGTCAACCACAATCCTTTACTACTGATTGGCGCTTTACTTTTTCTTGGCGCATTGTGCCATAAATCTAAATCAATCCATATTTCCAGTTTCCCTTATTAAAGGTTTAAGTTATTCAAACTTAGGGGCATATTATCAAGCCCATTTTCGCTGCTTTATCGGCCGTTTTCGGCCGAAAAGCGGCGAATTGTACTCCGCACAATTATCAAGGACACGCTAACGCGTGTTTCCTTGAGTAAGCAGCCCAATGAACTCCACTTTGCATGTCAGCGAAGAATATCGCTAATGACATGCAAAGTGGGCGTTCCCTTCCATTCCTCCCTGGAAATCCGCGCTGACACGGCAGCGCACTATTACCAAGCCTCGAGCAAACCCGCGATGTGATAGAATTAACCGCGCTAACCGCGGTTATCGCGGGTTTGCAACGCCTGGTTTGAATCCGACTTAGCCATACTTGATATGGCAGGTGGATCGTACGGCTGAGACCCTGGGGCATATTATCAAGGAAACACGATAAATATCGCATTTCCCGCTTTGCGCGATTCTGTTTCACGCCGCTATCGCAGGATTTAATCGCCGTGGAGATATGCGTTGATAATAACGCGATATCTCGGCGATTAAATCCTGCGATATGCGGCGTTAAACAGAATCGCGCAAACCGGGAAATGCGATATTTATCGTGTTTCCTTGATAATATGCTCCTTAGTTTTTAACCTTGACAGGTTTGTGGTATTATTTCTTATGGTGTACTCATACCTACCCCAATTATTAACCTACTTTTGTACACCTACCATATTGGATGATTTAGACTCCAAGGTAAAAGTTGGACCTGCTTGCTAAGCTTTACCCAAACTACACTCCATTGCAGTCAGCCTGAAAAAGCTCCTCCGACATGGTCATCCAGGCCCCACAGACTAACATTGACTTTTGCCCTAACCATTGTTTCTTCAAGGTGCTATTAGACATTTTCTTAAAAAACATAGCACTTTATACACTTAACCAGTGCTCATGTATTTGTATTTTATTCTTTAAACATTTCTTCATTATGCTAATTTGGTCTACCAATTTCACTGTTTGATTTCTTGACTTTCATATTGCTTTAGGGCTGCTTAAATATTTTACATATTTTTCTCTGAGAGGAGCCTATTGCCTTGAGCCATAACTACAAGGAGTAAGTCTTGGCTATTCTTCAATTCTTAGGAACTAGTTTACTTAATTTTGTGTGGGCTTATTCCGTGCTCTTCCCTTAGTTAATCGTGGGTGAAAGGTGTCATTGAGACCTGCCAAATTTTAGTCACAGTTAAGAAACTTATTCCATGGGACAATTAATTCTCCCAATTTCACTTTTCTTTCCGCTTGTGTGCTGCAGACCTCATATCTGTTTGAAATGAAAATATCACTTCACTATTAATTTGGATCTCAAGTTTTGGTAAATGCAATTAACATCATCATTATATTCTAAACATTATTTGAACGAGCACATTCACATCTATAATCATATTTGAACAACTTACTTTCGTTGTATAACTTTTGCGACAGGTTACTTTATGCCTAATCCAATTACTGTGAACTAATGAGATGCATACTGTACCAGAGACGTTTCTCCAATCGGTGTCACATCTCTATTCGGAGCTAACAGCTATTGACCCCTGCTATTAAATTCCAAATGGGACACATCTAATGTATATAAGGTGATTGAACTGTGTGCAGGGGCGTGTGTTATTGTATAGAGGGAGAGAAGTAATCCGGGCCAAATCCAGACGCCTGCTGTAGTAGAATGTGCTGGCAGATGGTGCAGAAAACTTTGACGTGCACGTGACTGAACTCTGTAGTAATGGGTTGTGCTGCCATCTGTTTTAGATCTCTGTGCTTCGAGTATTCTGTGCATTAAACTACTTTAGTTAATAGTAACATTGTAAGTGATGATCTATGGGAATGTTTCATAAAATGGTTTGGGCAGTAATATTTGATCTTTTCCATGGAAAGATTCTCTACATAAATTAATTCGACCCTCCCCTCCCACCCCCATGACTTCATACTTACTCAGAATTCTTATAGCAAATTCTTAGTATTGTGAGGAAGTGAATCCGTTTTAATGGGGCTTTCTAACATTTCCATAAACTGCCGGAAATGGCAAAGTCCACCCACAGATGGTCGACTCTAGTCTTAAGTCACACTCCAATAAAATGCTAGTTCCCCCTTTTTAAAAATAAAATAAAAACATGACTGAGCCAAACCTCGGCCCGCTGGTCATTCATTAAGGGCTGGAACCACAAAAGAAAAGCTTCCTTATATCTTGTTACAATGATTTCTGC
The DNA here is from genome assembly GCA_963921515.1 of Calotriton arnoldi. NCBI lineage: Eukaryota > Metazoa > Chordata > Amphibia > Caudata > Salamandridae > Calotriton > Calotriton arnoldi. Next base: position 1,539,519 of record CAWUFW010001575.1, read on the forward strand.
CGTTTAAAATATTTTCGGGGCATATCAGCAAGGGCCTGCGATAATTATCGCTCAGCGCTTTTAGCGCGAGGATAATTATCGCAGGCTAACGCTGGATTCTATCGTGGAGATAGCGTGCTATCAGCAACGCTTATCTCCCAAGCGATAGGAATCCATGCGTTAGCTGGAAAACAGTGTGATTATCGCTGGAAATCCAGCGATAATCGCACTGCGACCAGCGATACCTTGCTGATAGGGCAGGGTGGGTTTAGCCATGTAATCCACCTCCCATTGGATTACATGGCTAAGTCAGATTACAAGCAGGCGTAAGGAAAGTAGCGATAACTGTGGTTATCGCTACTTTTCATATCGCTCTGCTTGTTTGCGTGCAGCTTGATAATTGGAGAAATGTCGGTTAGCGACATTTCTCCAGTTATTTTAGCACGGAACGCCCAATTTGCATCTCATTAGAGATGCAAAGCTGGGCGTTGTTGTAGAGTGCTAAATCAGCAAAACACGCGATAGCGTGTCTTTGCTGATACGGCGATGAAATTATCGCCGCTTTTCACCCGAAAACGGACGCAAAAGCGGCAATAATTTCATAGCGCCGCCTTGCTGATATGCCCCTTAGTTCTTACTCCTGGCCTTCATCTCTGGGCAAAGGGCAGGCTGTAGAACAGAAACAGTTTTCCACATATGGCTAGAAGAATACTTGGAACTTCATTGTTTAGAATGACTACCTCCTGCTAACTTCAAAAGACTGTGGACAGAGATGCTGAAAAGATACTGACACCAGAGACGTTCTAATCAGAGAAAACCGGCACAAATTTGAATACGTGAATTTTATCTTAGTCCTGACGATCTACAAAAGACGTACATTCAGAAAACCATATTGAACGTTCCAATATATCGAAATATCTTTCTCAGGCAGATATCCATTTTACACCAAGTAAGTTTTAAGCTCTCGTGACAGCCTGGCAGGTTCACTTGGTCAAAGTTCTATCAAAATGCTGGCTCTCAGGTTCCATATCGTTGAGCTGCTAGTCTTTCATGTGACTGGATGCAGTGTTTTTTTATTTTTTAGTGCTGGGCATTTTAATTCTTTGATTTAGAGGACAGATATCATGAACTAACTCTGCAACTACTTGTGAGCTTGGTTCACTGAGGCTGGAATCCACCCACTGCCAGATCTTTAGGACTAGGCAGATATTTCCTGTTAGCTAGACCCACACCATCATAAATTGAACTGAACAGTAAATCACAAGCCATTGAGGAAAGCCTCCATTTATCTGCAGAAAATCTACACCTGGGACTGCACTGTATCTTTTTAGTCCAATTCATTTGATGGATATTTGTGCATTTTTCTTTCCCACTTTTGAATTCTTTGATCAGTTGTCTTTATTCCTTACTTTCACCTTGCCAATTTAATATCTTTTCAAACTTAAATTTGATGGGAACCTTCAGGTTTATATTTCTTCAGTCTACTGTTGTTTATTTGCGCTGTTACACGTTTTCTGATAGTCTTGTTCCTCTAGTTGAGTAATAAAAATGAACCAAAGAACCCTAACAAAAATTACGTTACAGTTATCGATTTGAAGGGGTCAGATAGCCCAAGAGAAGTATATCTCTATAACTTGTGCATGCTAAAAAACGGCAGTGATGAGCATTGGGTCTTGTAGTATGATGCAATAAACATGCATGTGTCATTAAGTAGCTTAGGAATGTTCAATGTTAGGTTAGGAATGATACTATTTGTACAGGGGCATTCGCTCTTATACTGCTTTCCTGCCAGTTGCATAGATTGATGCTCAAAAGTTAGGAGCTGTTCTGTTAAGTATCTCTATCAGCCACTTGTCCATACTTTCCTATTTTTTTTCTATAATATATGTGGTAGCCCATGGAATATTCCCTATTCCTGACGCATTAGGAAATTAAAATCATAAGCTGCACAAAGACGCAGAAGCTATAATTTTAAGATTTCTCTTGCAAGCCAGGGTTTTTGTTGTAGAATTCCATCTTTTTCATTGTTTTGCATTAATAAACTTTGATGCTGAGTGTTCAGTAAATGTTGAGACAATTGAGAAAGAAAGTCAAGGATGTAGGGAAAACAAATCCAAATTGGCTGGGCCACGGAGGTGGTTTTCCCTGTGCTGTATATGGTCAGGTAGGGGGGCCGCGTAGCTCCCCTCCCACATATATTTTCATAACTGGCCCCGGTGAGATGGTGGTCCCCGGGGCACAGGGGGTCCACTTGGCACGCGCTAATTAATACAGCAAATCTTTGGGGAGGTGGTGGTCCCCGTGGCACTACAGAGCCCATGGAGGGGGCTCCGTGCGGCCCCCCATCCAATATTTTAAGAAAAGACCCGGGGAGGTGGTGGCCTCTGTGGCTAAAAAACAGCCCATGGAGATGGTTTGAGCACCCTCTTTTTTGTAAATAAAGCCCTGGGGAGGTAGTGGTCCCTAGGGCTCAAAGAGTCTCAGGTGGGAAGCCCATGTCCCCCCCTCCTTTTTTCTTTAATGCCTGCATGCCCCTGGGACCTGGCCCACCCGGGGCCTATAATGTAAACAAGCGCGGGAGATCGTGCTTGTTTTTTTAATTTTTTGCATGGATTCCCACATCCGTTGCAGTTTTGTGGCAAAAACTTTTTTTAAAGTGCTTTTTTGCCCTGGCAGCGTCCCTCTGGGACCCCAGAACCAGAGCTAAGGGGTGGGGACATTCCTACCCTGCCCCTTTTTCTTTTATTTATGTTTTGTTTTGGGAGACGGCTAAAGCTGAGTCCCAAGATGGCTGCCAACACTTCCTTTTTGAAGTACTAGCAGCTAATCAGATATCAGCACGAGGACTGTTGGATCCTCGGAGGATCCGCGCTCTAGATATCCAAATTTGGATATCCTTTAATATCTCCAAAACTGCTGAATGGATTTAAACCAAATATCTAAAAGTGTGATCTACTGGACAAAATCTACCTTTCTGCTAAATGTGGTGTAATTCAGTCCAGCAGTTTGGGATGTAGTTGTGTTCAAATCTCCTATGGGAAATAACGTGGGAAATGTACCCTCCCCCATTTTCTCGGCCCTCGCTCAACATATCACACAAAACTTTCCATGTACAACTAGAATCCCAAGCACATTTTTTGGGGAAAATTTCAGGATGATTGTTAGAAATGGGGGTCTCTAGTTGGCAAGGGCTTGCACCTTTGTCCAAGTAGGGACCCTTCTTCCTAGTCAGGATAAGGGAGTTACACTCCTAAAATAACCCCTGCTCACCCCCTTGGTAGCTTGGCACGAGCAGTCAGGCTTATTCTAGAGGCAGTGTGTAAAGCATTTGCACAAAACCAACAGTAATACAATGTAAGCATTACAAACGGACACCACACCAGTTTAGAAAAATATCCAATATTTTTATATACTTAAAACAAGACCAAATACGATAAAAATCCACTATACAGTACTTCAAAAATAGTTACTTCTCAAAATGTCTTTCAGTTGCAAAATACGTTGAAAAACACAGTTCGTACGAGTCGGTAGCTCGGTCCGAGTCTACCGCGATGCTGAAAACAACAGAGTCTCGCAGTTCCCGCTGACCGAGTCGGTACGGGCCAGCAACAGCGGGACAGATTCGTTCACAGTACCTTTCTTAGTGCGGCTCACACAGGCGTGTGAGTCGGTCTTGGCATCCATCGTGGTTGCGATGCAAAATGGAAGCGGTGCAAGGTGCGGTGTCCCTCGATGCGGTGCGAGCAGCGGCTCGGAGACGATCAGGCAAGTTGCGATGCGAGCGACAGATCCGATTGGCAGGAATTGGCGCTGGCCGAGCCAGACAGCTGTGCGTGATGAGTCGGTCACGGGGGTTGAGCCAGCAGCGACCGTGTCGGTGAGCCCAGGCCAGCGAGGTGAAGCGAGGCGATGCAGGTCGCGGTGTCTCTCGATGCGGTGCAGGCAGCGGCCCGGTGACAGAGTCGGTGAGACCAAGGCTTACGGCGCAGGGCGAGTCGGTGCGGCTTGCGGTGCCTTCAGGACACAAGGCCAGTGACGGATTCAGTTGACAGAGTCGGTCGCGGTTCCCTCTTCTCTGTGGCAACTGAAACAGCAGTTCCAGGAGCGGTACCCAGAGGTTTGCTGAAGTCTTTGCAGTCCCTGAGACTTCTTAACAGGAGGCCAGCTCGGTTCAGGCCCTTGGAGATACTCAGCACAAGTAGAGAAAGTTCAGTCCAGTCCTTTCACTGCCCAAGGCAGAAGCAGCAGCTGCAGGCCAACCCAACAAAGCAACAACACAGCAAAGGGGCAGTACTCCTCCTGCCAGCTCTTCCAGCTCTTCGTCTTGGCAGGTTCCTTGATTCCAGCGAGATCTAAAGTTCTGGGGTTTGGGTCCCCTTTTTATCCTCAATTTCTCTTTGTTCTCTGAAGGCAGAGAGGCCTTTGCCTAGTCCAAACCAAGTCTCCTTCTTTCCTTTTGCAGTGTAGGCCAGGGACATAAGACACACCACAGGAGGTGGAGCCAGCATTGTGGAGGGAAGGCACAGCCCTATTCAGGTCCCAGGTGCAACTCCTCCCACCCATCTACATGTAGATCTTGCTATTCAGCCCTGTCTGACTCACCCTGTCTCCTGGAATCCCCCAGCCCCTGTCACTCACACTCCAGACAAGGAATACACAACCTAGCAGAGGCAGGCTTGGATGGTTAGACAAGAAAATACCTACTTTCTAAAAGTGGTATTTTCAAACACAGAATGTTAAAACCAACTTCACTAAAAGATGCATTTTATCATTCTGAGTCCAGGCATACTAAACTCGAATTTCTACCCTGTTCCCTGGGTCAGTTAGGATCATAGGATGTAATAATCAAAACTGCCCATTCTGGCCTATGGGGAACAGGTAGCCTTGCAATAGTGAAAACGAAGTAGGCTGTATTTCACTATCAGGACATGCCACACACACCAGGGCATGTCCTACCTTTCACATACAATGCACCCTGCCCACAGGGGTACCTTGGGCCTACTTTAGGGGTGATTAACATGTAGAAAAGGGAAGGTTTAGGGACTGGCAAGTGTGTGCACTTGCCAAGTCGACATGGCAGCCCCAGGCTGCGCACAGGCTCTGCAATGGCAGGCCAGAGTTACACTTTACGTGCTGTTTGCGTGGGTGGCACAATCCAGTGCTGCAGCCCACCAACAGCATTTGATCTATAGGCCCTGGCACTCGCAGTGCACTTTACTAGGGACTGACACATAGATCAAATAGGCCAATCATGGAAATACCAATCCATACACATTTTATACAGGAGCACTTGCCCTTTCCCACTGGACAGCAGTGAGGAAAGTGCGCAGAATCATTACACCAGCAAAAACAGTCAAAAACGGGAGGTTAGAAAGCAAAAAGTCAGGGGGAATACGCCAAAAGATGCCAAGTCTAACACATGTCCCCTCCAGCTGAAAGTAGGGAGAACTACCCAACCCCATTGGAGTTCTCTTCACTAAGGCGGAAGAACCTGGACAGACCATCTGCGTTGGTGTGTTCTGTACCAGGGCGGTGTTCCACCGTAAAGTCCATTCCCTGTAGGGAGATGGACCACCTCAGCAGTTTTGGATTCTCACCCCTCATTTGCATCAACCATCTGAGGGGCCTGTGGTCTGTCTGAACCCGGAAGTGAGTCCCAAACAGGTATGGTCTCAGCTTCTTCAGTGCCCAGACCACAGCAAAAGCTTCCTTTCTATGGCACTCCACCTCTGTTCCCTGGGGAGTAGTCTCCTGCTAAGGAAGACTACAGGCTGATCCAGGCCCTCTTCATTCAGTTGTGAGAGCACCGCTCCCACACCATGCTCTGAAGCGTCAGTCTGCACGACGAATTCCTTGGAGAAGTCAGGTGCCTTGAGCACGGGCACCGTGCACATGGCTGCCTTCGGGGCATCAAAAGCTTTCTGGCAAGACTCAGTCCAGATCACCTTCCAGGGCTGCTTCTTGGAAGTCAGCTCTGTTAAGGGGGCGACAATGGTGCCATAGCCCTTAACAAATCTCCTATAGTAGCCGGTGAGTCCTAAAAAGGCCCTCACCTCTGTCTGGGTCTTGGGGGGTTGCCAAGCCAGAATGGTGTCAATCTTGGGTTGTAGGGGTGCCACCTGGCCGCTTCCTACCTGGTGTCCCAAGTACACCACAGAACCCTGCCCGATCTGGCACTTACTGGCCTTGATCGTGAGGCCTGCACCTTGCAGAGCCCTCAACACTTTCTCAAGGTGCTGTAAATGTTCTTCCCAGCTGGAACTGAACACAGCAATGTCATCCAGGTAGGCGGCACTGAAATCCTCCAGTCCAGCCAACACCTGATTGACCAACCTCTGAAAGGTGGCAGGGGCATTCTTCAACCCAAAGGGCATCACCCGAAATTGGTAATGACCTTCTGGGGTTGCGAATGCTGACCTCTCCTTGGCCCCATCGGTTAAGGCAATCTGCCAGTACCCAGACGTTAAATCGAACGTGCTGAGGAACCGGGCAGCTCCCAACCGATCAATAAGCTCATCAGCTCTGGGGATGGGGTGCGCGTCAGACCTGGTGACGGCATTGAGCCCACGGTAGTCCACACAAAACCGGAGTTCTGGAGCGGCACCGGGTGCAGCAGCCTTTGGGACCAAGACCACTGGGCTGGCCCAAGGACTGTTGGAGGGCTCAATCACCCCTAACGCCAACATCTTAGAGACCTCCTCCTTGATGCTGGCCCTGACCCGGTCAGTCAACCTGTAAATCTTGTGCTTCACAGGAGGGCTGTCACCAGTGTCCACTTCATGGGTACACCAGTGAGTAACACCGGGGGTCAGAGAGAACAGTGGGGCGAACTGTCCCAACAACTGGTGACAGTCCCCCTGCTGCTCCTGAGTCAGTGTAGGGGAGAGGATCACCCCTCCACTGACCCATCATGCTCCTTGGTAGACAGGAGGTCAGGGAGAGGCTCACTCTCCTCTTCCACCCCATCATCTGTCGTCAAGAGCATACTCACTTCGGACCTCTCGAAGTGGGGCTTGAGGCGGTTCATGTGAAGGACCCTCAAAGGGTTCCTTGGAGCCTGCAAATCCACCAGGTAGGTGACGTCACTTTTGCGCTCCACCACCTCATATGGCCCAGTCCACTTGTCCTGCAAGGCACAAGTTCCACTGGGGCCATGACCCACACTTTTTGCCCAGGTTGAAATTCGACCAGAGTGGCATTCTGGTCATACTACCTCTTCATTTCTTCCTGGCTTGCTTCTAGGTTCGCCTGAGCGAGTTTCCTGAAGCGGACAGTTTGGTTTCTAAAGGCCAGCATGTAACTAAACACATCCTGGGGAGTTTTCCTGGGAGCTGCCTCCCAGCCTTCCTTTACCAAACTCAGAGGTCCTCTGACAGGGTGGCCCTACAGGAGCTCAAAGGGGCTGTACCCAAGAGACTTCTGAGGCACCTCCCTGTATGCAAAGAGTAGGCATGGCAAGAGGACGTCCCACTTACGCCTCATGGGTTCTGTTAGACGATTGATCATGCCTTTCAAGGTCTGGTTGAATCTCTCCACCAGACCGTTTCCTTGTGGGTGGTAAGGCGTGGTGAACTTGTAGGTTACACCACACTCCTTCCACAGGGATGTCATATACTTGGATATGAAATTGGTCCCCCTGTCAGAAACCACCTCTCTGGGGAAGCCCACATTGGAAAAGATCCCCATTAACGCCCGGCCCACCACTGGTGCCGTCGTTGTCCTGAGAGGGATTGCCTCCGGGTACCGGGTGGCATGGTCCACCAAGACCAGGATGTACCTGTTGCCCATGGCTGTCTTGGGATCCAGTGGCCCCTCAATATCCATCCCTACCCTTTCAAAGGGAGTTCCAACAACAGGAAAATGTTGGAGAGGAGCTTTGACCTTCCTCCCACTCTTACCACTTGCCTGGCAAGTTTGGCAAGACCTACAGTGTGCATCTGATTCACGACGGTGCAGTGGTATGGTTATAGGTAAAATAGCACTCCAAGAATGAGTAGCACTTACACTCTATTTAGATTTCTGAGAAATTTATATGGACGGTGCTGAAAGGTGAGAAGAACCACCAGTCTCCCCAAACACATGGTCGAAACCAACATAAACATAAACACAATCCTCAGCACACGTCTTTTAAGTAATATGCAATTATCCAATTTGTTTTAGTCAAGCATAAATGATACAGAGAAATTTTCGAGCTTAGTTTCTTTTCTTTATTCTTTTTGTTCTTGCATCAGCCAACACGTGTTTCGTCGCACAAAGGAATTTTGTCCCGCGACTTTCTCAAGGCTTACAAGAGTCCAAAATGTTCCTTTATCAGTGGTGATAATTCCATCCCACTGGGAAATTAAAATCTATGTTCCGATGTCCACGTCGCATTTAACCGTGGATCTTCGTCATGAGCCAAACCTAGAGCACGTAAAAAGGACGTGTAGGTCCCCACATCAGCGCCGTGTTCTCGAGTGCGAGAATGCCGGTCTCCATGATCCACAGTGTGCTTCTGACTGCCTTCGCATTTGGGGCCAAAAGAAGTGGGTGACAAGCCTGTCAAAGGTCTTGTCCTGCCCCAAATGTCCTGCCAAAGGCACGTCATGAGCCAGACCCATTAGGAAGGTCCTGAAGCGCTGGGGTACCACCAGCACACGGGCTGACCCAGGCTCAGCAACCTTAGGCTCACTGTATAGGAGACCATTCTCCCAGTAGATCAGATGTGACCCAGACTGATTACCAGCTGCCTGGTCTGCAGCCTGCTGCCGCAGACCCTCCAGAGTAGGGCACTCGTTCTGCTCCCTGCAAACTCCTCCCTGGTGGGACCCCCTTCTTGCTGCCAATGGGTCAGCTCAGAGATGTCTCCCAGTTCGGCTACCTGCTCCCCTGTAGGCACCGGGGCGTCCCCCTCGAGGTCCGCCTCCTCCCGGTCCGTGGGAACTTCGGGGGCTGGTTTCCCGCGCCCCCTGCCCTTCCTCTTGGCAGGGACTTGGGCCATTGTTCCAGGCTCCAAGTCCTCTTGATCACCCTTTCTGGCTGCCATTGACCGAGTAGACACGCATGCCCACTCTGGCAACCCAAGCATCTCCAAGTGAGACCTGAGCTCAACATCCTTCCATAAGGACTGCTCCAGGTCGTTACCTAGCAGACAATCTACAGGCATGGTAGGGCTCACAACCACCCTCAAGGGACCTGAGACCCCCTCCCATTCAAAGGGAACCTGCGCCACCATACACTGGCGCTCAGAGTTGTCTACAGCAACTACTTGGTGGAATGCCCCTGGGACTACCTGCTTCTCAGAGACCAGGTGACACCGGACTGAGGTCACACTGGCTCCAGTATCTCTGGGAGCCTCTACCCTGTTCCCATTGATGGTCACCCAGGTGCTATATTTCTTTGTGTTAGGGGGCACCTGGTTTCCTGGGACCATCTCACTGTCCCCTAGTGAGACGAGGGTCATTTCTGCGGGGTCCCCACCCTCCTGTGGGTACCCTTCCTTCCCAAGCGCTACACTAGCCAACACTTTGGACTGTCCACCGGTGGGTGGCTGTGTCCCCTTTGGGCACTTGGGGTCCCCCTTAAAGTGACCCACCTGGTCACATGCCTAACGCTTGCGGGGGCCGGTCTCAACAGGTTTCCCTGTAGAGACCCCTTTCTTCTTATCACTTGGGGGATGGGAACCTTTACCCTGGGTACTAGTTTGGGGCCCTTTAGAGAACTCCTGTGCTTTACCCTTGTCCCCCCCACTTTTCTGCTGGAGACCCGGCCCACCTTTGGCTGAGTCTCCCCCAAACGCTTTCTTGTGGACCCTGGTACTCACCCAGCGGTCCGCCTCCATAGCAAGCTTCCTGGGGTCAGTTAGCTTACTATCAACTAGGCGCAGATCTGCAAAACATAGACTAGACAAGTGCTCCCATGCAATCAAATTGTAGAGCCCCAGAAAATCTGTTACATTACTGCCCTTCACCCAACCATCCAGCGACCTACAGAACATATCCACACATTCCAACCAAGTGTTGGCCTCAGACTTTTACTGGACCTGAACTGATCCCTGTACTTCTCAGGAGTGAGCCCATACCTAGTGAGGAGAGCGTCTTTCATGTCAGCATAGGTGAGGTCCTGCCCCTTACCCAAAGCTATCAGGGTATCCCTAGCTTCTTCTGGAAAGAGAGGCCACAACCCTGCCCCCCAGTTCCTTTCAGGGACCCCATTCATATGAATAGACGACTCGTACCCTTGAAACCACCTTTGTATGTCATCACCCTTTTTGTACTCTTTACCTACATTCTTGGGGATGTGTACAATCCTGTCTGTGTGTGCTGAAGAATTGCTGCCACCATCTGAGCCGGTTCTACTTTTTAGCTCCAGCTCCTTAATCATTCTCTCATGATCTAGTATCATCTTCCTTTCCTCCATGACTATTCTCTTGTCTTCCCTCTCACTTTCTATTCTGAGTTTCTCCAATTCAAACCTCCTTACTTCCCGCCTGTCCTCCAGCTCCTCTGGGGACAAGCTACTGCTGCCTGGCCTGGAGGGCTCCCCCCCTCCCAAAAGCACATCCACCCTAGGAACAGGCTCCTCCACCTCTCCACTGAGATCACCAGATTGCTCACTGGCATGTCTGGCTGCTACCCAGGCCCTCAGCGCCTTTTGTAGCTCATCCTTCCTGGTGAGGCCTCTGACCTGGACTTTCAGGTTCTTGCAAATCGATTTTAACTCCTTGACATTGTAGGCTTCCAATCGATCCTCCTCAAAGGCAATTTCTACTGATGCAATTGATGATACTATAGATTCAGGCATGTTGAAGTAGCAAGTTCAAACTGGCAAGATCAAAAATAGGCCAAAAAGAAAAAGAACCTGTATGTGGTACGTAATGGTCTGCGATATGGTAGTAGTGCACACCAATCACTGTAAGTCAAGTGCAAACACAAGTCCTATCCTCACTGCTGACAACCAATGTTAGAAATGGGGGTCTCTAGTTGGGAAGGGCTTGCATCTTTATCCAAGTAGGGACCCTTCTTCCTAGTCAGGATAAGGGAGTTACACTCCTAAAATAACCCCTGCTCACCCCCTTGGTAGCTTGGCACGAGCAGTCAGGCTTATTCTAGAGGCAGTGTGTAAAGCATTTACACAAAACCAACAGTAATACAATGTAACACAGGGGGAGGGAGCACACTGCCTCTCATCCCAGCACAGTTCACCCCATTGCATCCTGGTAAATGCAGTACGCTTACTTTCAAAGTTGCTGTAGTCTTTCACCAAAGTTGGTGCAGGTAGTGCTGTTATCTCTAGACACGTGTTTCTGGGTTTAGCCCGTCATCACTAGAGAGCAAAAGTTAATAAGAAGCAGAGAAAAGTCATCAGGGGTTGCTGAAATGGTGCCCAAGTCTTCACAGGTCACAGTACCTCTCCACAGGCACACAGGTGCATCCCAGGAGAGCTCGTCAGCTCGTTGGCTCAAGGGAGCCTTTTAAACACAGGGGGGGAGGGAGCACACTGCCTCTCATCCCAGCACAGTTCACCCCATTGCATCCTGGTAAATGCAGTACGCTTACTTTCAAAGTTGCAGTAGTCTTTCACCAAAGTTGGTGCCGGTAGTGCTGTTATCTCTAGACACGTGTTTCTGGGTTTAGCCCGTCATCAGTAGAGAGCAAAAGTTAATAAGAAGCAGAGAAAAGTCATCAGGGGTTGCTGAAATGGTGCCCAAGTCTTCACAGGTCACAGTACCTCTCCACAGGCAGACAGGTGCATCCCAGGAGAGCTCGTCAGCTCGTTGGCTCAAGGGAGCCTTTTAAACACAGGGGGAGGGAGCACACTGCCTCTCATCCCAGCACAGTTCACCCCATTGCATCCTGGTAAATGCAGTATGCTTATTTTGAAAGTTGCTGTAGTCTTTCACCAAAGTTGGTGCAGGTGGTGCTGTTATCTCTAGACACGTGTTTCTGGGTTTAGCCCGTCATCAGTAGAGAGCAAAAGTTAATAAGAAGCAGAGAAAAGTCATCAGGGGTTGCTGAAATGGTGCCCAAGTCTTCACAGGTCACAGTACCTCTCCATAGGCACACAGGTGCATCCCAGGAGAGCTCGTCAGCTCGTTGGCTCAAGGGAGCCTTTTAAACACAGGGGGGGAGGGAGCACACTGCCTCTCATCCCAGCACAGTTCCCCCCTTTGCATCCTGGTAAATGCAGTACGCTTACTTTCAAAGTTGCTGTAGTCTTTCACCAAATTTGGTGCAGGTAGTACTGTTATCTCTAGACACGTGTTTCTGGGTTTAGCCCGTCATCAGTAGAGAGCAAAAGTTAATAAGAAGCAGAGAAAAGTCATCAGGGGTTGCTGAAATGGTGCCCAAGTCTTCACAGGTCACAGTACCTCTCCACAGGCACAGAGGTGCATCCCAGGAGAGCTCGTCAGCTCGTTGGCTCAAGGAAGCCTTTTAAACAGAGGGGGTGAGGGAGCACACTGCCTCTCCTCCCAGCACAGTTCACCCCATTGCATCCTGGTAAATGCAGTACGCTTACTTTCAAAGTTGCTGTAGTCTTTCATCAAAGTTGGTGCAGGTAGTGCTGTTATCTCTAGACACGTGTTTCTGGGTTTAGCCCGTCATCAGTAGAGAGCAAAAGTTAATAAGAAGCAGAGAAAAGTCATCAGGGGTTGCTGAAATGGTGCCCAAGTCTTCACAGGTAACAGTACCTCTCCACAGGCACACAGGTGCATCCCAGAAGAGCTCGTCAGCTCGTTGGCTCAAGGGAGTCTTTTAAACACAGGGAGGGAGGGAGCAAAGCAAAGAAACAAGAGACTGCATTCACCACAATGCCTGGGGCGAACCTTGCCTGGGAGGTGAAGCGGTGTGCTCCCACCCCTGTTCCTGTTTAAAAGTACTCCCGTGAGTCATTTGAGCTGACGAGCTCGTGGAAGAAGCACCCGCGCGCCAGTGAGAGGTATTTGACCTGATGTGATGTTTGGCAGCCTACCCAGCAAACCAGTAATTTGAAGACTGTAATCTCTACTGATGACGGTTAAAGAACCAGAAACACGTGTCTAGAGATCAGCACTATCTGCGCCAACTCTGGCGGAACACTCGAAAATATTTTAGCAAAGCAAAGAAACAAGAGACTGCATTTACCACAATGCCTGGGGCGAACCTTGCCTGGGAGGTGAAGCGGTGTGCTCCCACCCCTGTTCCTGTTTAAAAGTACTCCTGTGAGTCATTTGAGCTGACGAGCTCGTGGAAGAAGCACCCGCGCGCCAGTGAGAGGTACTTGACCTGATGTGATGTTTGGCAGCCTACCCACCAAACCCCTAATTTGAAGATTGTAATCTCTACTGATGACGGTTAAAGAACCAGAAACACGTGTCTAGAAATCAGCACTATCTGCGCCAACTCTGGCGGAACACTCGAAAATATTTTAGCAAAGCAAAGAAACAAGAGACTGCATTTACTACAATGCCTCGGGCGAACCTTGCCTGGGAGGTGAAGCGGTGTGCTCCCACCCCTGTTCCTGTTTAAAAGTACTCCCGTGAGTCATTTGAGCTGACGAGCTCGTGGAAGAAGCACCTGCGCACCAGGGAGAGGTACTTGACCTGATGTGATGTTTGGCAGCCTACCCAGCAAACCCCTAATTTGAAGACTGTAATCTCTACTGATGACGGTTAAAGAACCAGAAACACGTGTCTAGAGATCAGCTCTATCTGCGCCAACTCTGGCAGAACACTCGAAAATATTTTAGCAAAGCAAAGAAACAAGAGACTGCATTTACCATAATGCCTGGGGCGAACCTTGCCTGGGAGGTGAAGCGGTGTGCTCCCACCCCTGTTCCTGTTTAAAAGTACTCCTGTGAGTCATTTGAGCTGACGAGCTCGTGGAAGAAGCACCCGCGCGCCAGTGAGAGGTACTTGACCTGATGTGATGTTTGGCAGCCTACCCAGCAAACCCCTAATTTGAAGACTGTAATCTCTACTGATGACGGTTAAAGAACCAGAAACACGTGTCTAGAGATCAGCACTATCTGCGCCAACTCTGGCGGAACACTCGAAAATATTTTAGCAAAGCAAAGAAACAAGAGACTGCATTTACCACAATGCCTGGGGCGAACCTTGCCTGGGAGGTGAAGCGGTGTGCTCCCACCCCTGTTCCTGTTTAAAAGTACTCCCGTGAGTCATTTGAGCTGACGAGCTCGTGGAAGAAGCACCCGCGCGCCAGTGAGAGGTACTTGACCTGATGTGATGTTTGGCATCCTACCCAGCAAACCCCTAATTTGAAGACTGTAATCTCTACTGATGATGGTTAAAGAACCAGAAACACGTGTCTAGAGATCAGCACTATCTGCGCCAACTCTGGCGGAACACTCGAAAATATTTTAGCAAAGCAAAGAAACAAGAGACTGCATTTACCACAATGCCTGGGGCGAACCTTGCCTGGGAGGTGAAGCGCTGTGCTCCCACCCCTGTTCCTGTTTAAAAGTACTCCGGTGAGTCATTTGAGCTGACGAGCTCGTGGAAGAAGCACCCGCGCGCCAGTGAGAGGTACTTGACCTGATGTGATGTTTGGCAGCCTACCCAGCAAACCCCTAATTTGAAGACTGTAATCTCTACTGATGACGGTTAAAGAACCAGAAACACGTGTCTAGAAATCAGCACTATCTGCGCCAACTCTGGCGGAACACTCGAAAATATTTTAGCAAAGCAAAGAAACAAGAGACTGCATTTACCACAATGCCTGGGGCGAACCTTGCCTGGGAGGTGAAGCAGTGTGCTCCCACCCCTGTTCCTGTTTAAAAGTACTCCCGTGAGTCATTTGAGCTGACGAGCTCGTGGAAGAAGCACCCGCGCACCAGTGAGAGGTACTTGACCTGATGTGCTGTTTGGCAGCCTACCCAGCAAACCCCTAATTTGAAGACTGTAATCTCTACTGATGACGGTTAAAGAACCAGAAACACGTGTCTAGAGATCAGCACTATCTGCGCCAACTCTGGCGGAACACTCGAAAATATTTTAGCAAAGCAAAGAAACAAGAGACTGCATTTACCACAATGCCTGGGGCGAACCTTGCCTGGGAGGTGAAGCGGTGTGCTCCCACCCCTGTTCCTGTTTAAAAGTACTCCTGTGAGTCATTTGAGCTGACGAGCTCGTGGAAGAAGCACCCGCGCGCCAGTGAGAGGTACTTGACCTGATGTGATGTTTGGCAGCCTACCCAGCAAACCCCTAATTTGAAGACTGTAATCTCTACTGATGACGGTTAAAGAACCAGAAACACGTGTCTAGAGATCAGCACTATCTGCGCCAACTCTGGCGGAACACTCGAAAATATTTTAGCAAAGCAAAGAAACAAGAGACTGCATTTACCACAATGCCTGGGGCAAACCTTGCCTGGGAGGTGAAGCGGTGTGCTCCCACCCCTGTTCCTGTTTAAAAGTACTCCCGTGAGTCATTTGAGCTGACGAGCTCGTGGAAGAAGCACCCGCGCGCCAGTGAGAGGTACTTGACCTGATGTGATGTTTGGCAGCCTACCCAGCAAACCCCTAATTTGAAGACTGTAATCTCTACTGATGACGGTTAAAGAACCAGAAACACGTGTCTAGAGATCAGCACTATCTGCGCCAACTCTGGCGGAACACTCGAAAATATTTTAGCAAAGCAAAGAAACAAGAGACTGCATTTACCACAATGCCTGGTGCGAACCTTGCCTGGGAGGTGAAGCGGTGTGCTCCCACCCCTGTTCCTGTTTAAAAGTACTCCCGTGAGTCATTTGAGCTGACGAGCTCGTGGAAGAAGCACCCGCGCGCCAGTGAGAGGTACTTGACCTGATGTGATGTTTGGCAGCCTACCCAGCAAACCCCTAATTTGAAGACTGTAATCTCTACTGATGACGGTTAAAGAACCAGAAACACGTGTCTAGAGATCAGCACTATCTGCGCCAACTCTGGCGGAACACTCGAAAATATTTTAGCAAAGCAAAGAAACAAGAGACTGCATTTACCACAATGCCTGGGGCGAACCTTGCCTGGGAGGTGAAGCGGTGTGCTCCCACCCCTGTTCCTGTTTAAAAGTACTCCCGTGAGTCATTTGAGCTGACGAGCTCGTGGAAGAAGCACCCGCGCGCCAGTGAGAGGTACTTGACCTGATGTGATGTTTGGCAGCCTACCCAGCAAACCCCTAATTTGAAGACTGTAATCTCTACTGATGACGGTTAAAGAACCAGAAACACGTGTCTAGAGATCAGCACTATCTGCGCCAACTCTGGCGGAACACTCGAAAATATTTTAGCAAAGCAAAGAAACAAGAGACTGCATTTACCACAATGCCTGGGGCGAACCTTGCCTGGGAGGTGAAGCGGTGTGCTCCCACCCCTGTTCCTGTTTAAAAGTACTCCCGTGAGTCATTTGAGCTGACGAGCTCGTGGAAGAAGCACCCGCGCGCCAGTGAGAGGTACTTGACCTGATGTGATGTTTGGCAGCCTACCCAGCAAACCCCTAATTTGAAGACTGTAATCTCTACTGATGACGGTTAAAGAACCAGAAACACGTGTCTAGAGATCAGCACTATCTGCGCCAACTCTGGCGGAACACTCGAAAATATTTTAGCAAAGCAAAGAAACAAGAGACTGCATTTACCACAATGCCTGGGGCGAACCTTGCCTGGGAGGTGAAGCGGTGTGCTCCCACCCCTGTTCCTGTTTAAAAGTACTCCCGTGAGTCATTTGAGCTGACGAGCTCGTGGAAGAAGCACCCACGCGCCAGTGAGAGGTACTTGACCTGATGTGATGTTTGGCAGCCTACCCAGCAAACCCCTAATTTGAAGACTGTAATCTCTACTGATGACGGTTAAAGAACCAGAAACACGTGTCTAGAGATCAGCACTATCTGCGCCAACTCTGGCGGAACACTCGAAAATATTTTAGCAAAGCAAAGAAACAAGAGACTGCATTTACCACAATGCCTGGGGCGAACCTTGCCTGGGAGGTGAAGCGGTGTGCTCCCACCCCTGTTCCTGTTTAAAAGTACTCCTGTGAGTCATTTGAGCTGACGAGCTCGTGGAAGAAGCACCCGCGCGCCAGTGAGAGGTACTTGACCTGATGTGATGTTTGGCAGCCTACCCAGCAAACCCCTAATTTGAAGACTGTAATCTCTACTGATGACGGTTAAAGAACCAGAAACACGTGTCTAGAGATCAGCACTATCTGCGCCAACTCTGGCGGAACACTCGAAAATATTTTAGCAAAGCAAAGAAACAAGAGACTGCATTTACCACAATGCCTGGGGCGAACCTTGCCTGGGAGGTGAAGCGGTGTGCTCCCACCCCTGTTCCTGTTTAAAAGTACTCCTGTGAGTCATTTGAGCTGACGAGCTCGTGGAAGAAGCACCCGCGCGCCAGTGAGAGGTACTTGACCTGATGTGATGTTTGGCAGCCTACCCAGCAAACCCCTAATTTGAAGACTGTAATCTCTACTGATGACGGTTAAAGAACCAGAAACACGTGTCTAGAGATCAGCACTATCTGCGCCAACTCTGGCGGAACACTCAAAAATATTTTAGCAAAGCAAAGAAACAAGAGACTGCATTTACCACAATGCCTGGGGCGAACCTTGCCTGGGAGGTGAAGCGGTGTGCTCCCACCCCTGTTCCTGTTTAAAAGTACTCCCGTGAGTCATTTGAGCTGACGAGCTCGTGGAAGAAGCACCCGCGCGCCAGTGAGAGGTACTTGACCTGATGTGATGTTTGGCAGCCTACCCAGCAAACCCCTAATTTGAAGACTGTAATCTCTACTGATGACGGTTAAAGAACCAGAAACACGTGTCTAGAGATCAGCACTATCTGCGCCAACTCTGGCGGAACACTCGAAAATATTTTAGCAAAGCAAAGAAACAAGAGACTGCATTTACCACAATGCCTGGGGCGAACCTTGCCTGGGAGGTGAAGCGGTGTGCTCCCACCCCTGTTCCTGTTTAAAAGTACTCCCGTGAGTCATTTGAGCTGACGAGCTCGTGGAAGAAGCACCCGCGCGCCAGTGAGAGGTACTTGACCTGATGTGATGTTTGGCAGCCTACCCAGCAAACCCCTAATTTGAAGACTGTAATCTCTACTGATGACGGTTAAAGAACCAGAAACACGTGTCTAGAGATCAGCACTATCTGCGCCAACTCTGGCGGAACACTCGAAAATATTTTAGCAAAGCAAAGAAACAAGAGACTGCATTTACCACAATGCCTGGGGCGAACCTTGCCTGGGAGGTGAAGCGGTGTGCTCCCACCCCTGTTCCTGTTTAAAAGTACTCCCGTGAGTCATTTGAGCTGACGAGCTCGTGGAAGAAGCACCCGCGCGCCAGTGAGAGGTACTTGACCTGATGTGATGTTTGGCAGCCTACCCAGCAAACCCCTAATTTGAAGACTGTAATCTCTACTGATGACGGTTAAAGAACCAGAAACACGTGTCTAGAGATCAGCACTATCTGCGCCAACTCTGGCGGAACACTCGAAAATATTTTAGCAAAGCAAAGAAACAAGAGACTGCATTTACCACAATGCCTGGGGCGAACCTTGCCTGGGAGGTGAAGCGGTGTGCTCCCACCCCTGTTCCTGTTTAAAAGTACTCCCGTGAGTCATTTGAGCTGACGAGCTCGTGGAAGAAGCACCCGCGCGCCAGTGAGAGGTACTTGACCTGATGTGATGTTTGGCAGCCTACCCAGCAAACCCCTAATTTGAAGACTGTAATCTCTACTGATGACGGTTAAAGAACCAGAAACACGTGTCTAGAGATCAGCACTATCTGCGCCAACTCTGGCGGAACACTCAAAAATATTTTAGCAAAGCAAAGAAACAAGAGACTGCATTTACCACAATGCCTGGGGCGAACCTTGCCTGGGAGGTGAAGCGGTGTGCTCCCACCCCTGTTCCTGTTTAAAAGTACTCCCGTGAGTCATTTGAGCTGACGAGCTCGTGGAAGAAGCACCCGCGCGCCAGTGAGAGGTACTTGACCTGATGTGATGTTTGGCAGCCTACCCAGCAAACCCCTAATTTGAAGACTGTAATCTCTACTGATGACGGTTAAAGAACCAGAAACACGTGTCTAGAGATCAGCACTATCTGCGCCAACTCTGGCGGAACACTCGAAAATATTTTAGCAAAGCAAAGAAACAAGAGACTGCATTTACCACAATGCCTGGGGCGAACCTTGCCTGGGAGGTGAAGCGGTGTGCTCCCACCCCTGTTCCTGTTTAAAAGTACTCCCGTGAGTCATTTGAGCTGACGAGCTCGTGGAAGAAGCACCCGCGCGCCAGTGAGAGGTACTTGACCTGATGTGATGTTTGGCAGCCTACCCAGCAAACCCCTAATTTGAAGACTGTAATCTCTACTGATGACGGTTAAAGAACCAGAAACACGTGTCTAGAGATCAGCACTATCTGCGCCAACTCTGGCGGAACACTCAAAAATATTTTAGCAAAGCAAAGAAACAAGAGACTGCATTTACCACAATGCCTGGGGCGAACCTTGCCTGGGAGGTGAAGCGGTGTGCTCCCACCCCTGTTCCTGTTTAAAAGTACTCCCGTGAGTCATTTGAGCTGACGAGCTCGTGGAAGAAGCACCCGCGCGCCAGTGAGAGGTACTTGACCTGATGTGATGTTTGGCAGCCTACCCAGCAAACCCCTAATTTGAAGACTGTAATCTCTACTGATGACGGTTAAAGAACCAGAAACACGTGTCTAGAGATCAGCACTATCTGCGCCAACTCTGGCGGAACACTCAAAAATATTTTAGCAAAGCAAAGAAACAAGAGACTGCATTTACCACAATGCCTGGGGCGAACCTTGCCTGGGAGGTGAAGCGGTGTGCTCCCACCCCTGTTCCTGTTTAAAAGTACTCCCGTGAGTCATTTGAGCTGACGAGCTCGTGGAAGAAGCACCCGCGCGCCAGTGAGAGGTACTTGACCTGATGTGATGTTTGGCAGCCTACCCAGCAAACCCCTAATTTGAAGACTGTAATCTCTACTGATGACGGTTAAAGAACCAGAAACACGTGTCTAGAGATCAGCACTATCTGCGCCAACTCTGGCGGAACACTCAAAAATATTTTAGCAAAGCAAAGAAACAAGAGACTGCATTTACCACAATGCCTGGGGCGAACCTTGCCTGGGAGGTGAAGCGGTGTGCTCCCACCCCTGTTCCTGTTTAAAAGTACTCCCGTGAGTCATTTGAGCTGACGAGCTCGTGGAAGAAGCACCCGCGCGCCAGTGAGAGGTACTTGACCTGATGTGATGTTTGGCAGCCTACCCAGCAAACCCCTAATTTGAAGACTGTAATCTCTACTGATGACGGTTAAAGAACCAGAAACACGTGTCTAGAGATCAGCACTATCTGCGCCAACTCTGGCGGAACACTCGAAAATATTTTAGCAAAGCAAAGAAACAAGAGACTGCATTTACCACAATGCCTGGGGCGAACCTTGCCTGGGAGGTGAAGCGGTGTGCTCCCACCCCTGTTCCTGTTTAAAAGTACTCCCGTGAGTCATTTGAGCTGACGAGCTCGTGGAAGAAGCACCCGCGCGCCAGTGAGAGGTACTTGACCTGATGTGATGTTTGGCAGCCTACCCAGCAAACCCCTAATTTGAAGACTGTAATCTCTACTGATGACGGTTAAAGAACCAGAAACACGTGTCTAGAGATCAGCACTATCTGCGCCAACTCTGGCGGAACACTCAAAAATATTTTAGCAAAGCAAAGAAACAAGAGACTGCATTTACCACAATGCCTGGGGCGAACCTTGCCTGGGAGGTGAAGCGGTGTGCTCCCACCCCTGTTCCTGTTTAAAAGTACTCCCGTGAGTCATTTGAGCTGACGAGCTCGTGGAAGAAGCACCCGCGCGCCAGTGAGAGGTACTTGACCTGATGTGATGTTTGGCAGCCTACCCAGCAAACCCCTAATTTGAAGACTGTAATCTCTACTGATGACGGTTAAAGAACCAGAAACACGTGTCTAGAGATCAGCACTATCTGCGCCAACTCTGGCGGAACACTCAAAAATATTTTAGCAAAGCAAAGAAACAAGAGACTGCATTTACCACAATGCCTGGGGCGAACCTTGCCTGGGAGGTGAAGCGGTGTGCTCCCACCCCTGTTCCTGTTTAAAAGTACTCCCGTGAGTCATTTGAGCTGACGAGCTCGTGGAAGAAGCACCCGCGCGCCAGTGAGAGGTACTTGACCTGATGTGATGTTTGGCAGCCTACCCAGCAAACCCCTAATTTGAAGACTGTAATCTCTACTGATGACGGTTAAAGAACCAGAAACACGTGTCTAGAGATCAGCACTATCTGCGCCAACTCTGGCGGAACACTCAAAAATATTTTAGCAAAGCAAAGAAACAAGAGACTGCATTTACCACAATGCCTGGGGCGAACCTTGCCTGGGAGGTGAAGCGGTGTGCTCCCACCCCTGTTCCTGTTTAAAAGTACTCCCGTGAGTCATTTGAGCTGACGAGCTCGTGGAAGAAGCACCCGCGCGCCAGTGAGAGGTACTTGACCTGATGTGATGTTTGGCAGCCTACCCAGCAAACCCCTAATTTGAAGACTGTAATCTCTACTGATGACGGTTAAAGAACCAGAAACACGTGTCTAGAGATCAGCACTATCTGCGCCAACTCTGGCGGAACACTCAAAAATATTTTAGCAAAGCAAAGAAACAAGAGACTGCATTTACCACAATGCCTGGGGCGAACCTTGCCTGGGAGGTGAAGCGGTGTGCTCCCACCCCTGTTCCTGTTTAAAAGTACTCCCGTGAGTCATTTGAGCTGACGAGCTCGTGGAAGAAGCACCCGCGCGCCAGTGAGAGGTACTTGACCTGATGTGATGTTTGGCAGCCTACCCAGCAAACCCCTAATTTGAAGACTGTAATCTCTACTGATGACGGTTAAAGAACCAGAAACACGTGTCTAGAGATCAGCACTATCTGCGCCAACTCTGGCGGAACACTCAAAAATATTTTAGCAAAGCAAAGAAACAAGAGACTGCATTTACCACAATGCCTGGGGCGAACCTTGCCTGGGAGGTGAAGCGGTGTGCTCCCACCCCTGTTCCTGTTTAAAAGTACTCCCGTGAGTCATTTGAGCTGACGAGCTCGTGGAAGAAGCACCCGCGCGCCAGTGAGAGGTACTTGACCTGATGTGATGTTTGGCAGCCTACCCAGCAAACCCCTAATTTGAAGACTGTAATCTCTACTGATGACGGTTAAAGAACCAGAAACACGTGTCTAGAGATCAGCACTATCTGCGCCAACTCTGGCGGAACACTCAAAAATATTTTAGCAAAGCAAAGAAACAAGAGACTGCATTTACCACAATGCCTGGGGCGAACCTTGCCTGGGAGGTGAAGCGGTGTGCTCCCACCCCTGTTCCTGTTTAAAAGTACTCCCGTGAGTCATTTGAGCTGACGAGCTCGTGGAAGAAGCACCCGCGCGCCAGTGAGAGGTACTTGACCTGATGTGATGTTTGGCAGCCTACCCAGCAAACCCCTAATTTGAAGACTGTAATCTCTACTGATGACGGTTAAAGAACCAGAAACACGTGTCTAGAGATCAGCACTATCTGCGCCAACTCTGGCGGAACACTCAAAAATATTTTAGCAAAGCAAAGAAACAAGAGACTGCATTTACCACAATGCCTGGGGCGAACCTTGCCTGGGAGGTGAAGCGGTGTGCTCCCACCCCTGTTCCTGTTTAAAAGTACTCCCGTGAGTCATTTGAGCTGACGAGCTCGTGGAAGAAGCACCCGCGCGCCAGTGAGAGGTACTTGACCTGATGTGATGTTTGGCAGCCTACCCAGCAAACCCCTAATTTGAAGACTGTAATCTCTACTGATGACGGTTAAAGAACCAGAAACACGTGTCTAGAGATCAGCACTATCTGCGCCAACTCTGGCGGAACACTCAAAAATATTTTAGCAAAGCAAAGAAACAAGAGACTGCATTTACCACAATGCCTGGGGCGAACCTTGCCTGGGAGGTGAAGCGGTGTGCTCCCACCCCTGTTCCTGTTTAAAAGTACTCCCGTGAGTCATTTGAGCTGACGAGCTCGTGGAAGAAGCACCCGCGCGCCAGTGAGAGGTACTTGACCTGATGTGATGTTTGGCAGCCTACCCAGCAAACCCCTAATTTGAAGACTGTAATCTCTACTGATGACGGTTAAAGAACCAGAAACACGTGTCTAGAGATCAGCACTATCTGCGCCAACTCTGGCGGAACACTCAAAAATATTTTAGCAAAGCAAAGAAACAAGAGACTGCATTTACCACAATGCCTGGGGCGAACCTTGCCTGGGAGGTGAAGCGGTGTGCTCCCACCCCTGTTCCTGTTTAAAAGTACTCCCGTGAGTCATTTGAGCTGACGAGCTCGTGGAAGAAGCACCCGCGCGCCAGTGAGAGGTACTTGACCTGATGTGATGTTTGGCAGCCTACCCAGCAAACCCCTAATTTGAAGACTGTAATCTCTACTGATGACGGTTAAAGAACCAGAAACACGTGTCTAGAGATCAGCACTATCTGCGCCAACTCTGGCGGAACACTCAAAAATATTTTAGCAAAGCAAAGAAACAAGAGACTGCATTTACCACAATGCCTGGGGCGAACCTTGCCTGGGAGGTGAAGCGGTGTGCTCCCACCCCTGTTCCTGTTTAAAAGTACTCCCGTGAGTCATTTGAGCTGACGAGCTCGTGGAAGAAGCACCCGCGCGCCAGTGAGAGGTACTTGACCTGATGTGATGTTTGGCAGCCTACCCAGCAAACCCCTAATTTGAAGACTGTAATCTCTACTGATGACGGTTAAAGAACCAGAAACACGTGTCTAGAGATCAGCACTATCTGCGCCAA
Organism: Calotriton arnoldi; assembly: GCA_963921515.1. Lineage (NCBI taxonomy): Eukaryota > Metazoa > Chordata > Amphibia > Caudata > Salamandridae > Calotriton > Calotriton arnoldi. The sequence goes on from CAWUFW010001575.1 coordinate 1,563,320, forward strand.
CTCTGGCGGAACACTCAAAAATATTTTAGCAAAGCAAAGAAACAAGAGACTGCATTTACCACAATGCCTGGGGCGAACCTTGCCTGGGAGGTGAAGCGGTGTGCTCCCACCCCTGTTCCTGTTTAAAAGTACTCCCGTGAGTCATTTGAGCTGACGAGCTCGTGGAAGAAGCACCCGCGCGCCAGTGAGAGGTACTTGACCTGATGTGATGTTTGGCAGCCTACCCAGCAAACCCCTAATTTGAAGACTGTAATCTCTACTGATGACGGTTAAAGAACCAGAAACACGTGTCTAGAGATCAGCACTATCTGCGCCAACTCTGGCGGAACACTCAAAAATATTTTAGCAAAGCAAAGAAACAAGAGACTGCATTTACCACAATGCCTGGGGCGAACCTTGCCTGGGAGGTGAAGCGGTGTGCTCCCACCCCTGTTCCTGTTTAAAAGTACTCCCGTGAGTCATTTGAGCTGACGAGCTCGTGGAAGAAGCACCCGCGCGCCAGTGAGAGGTACTTGACCTGATGTGATGTTTGGCAGCCTACCCAGCAAACCCCTAATTTGAAGACTGTAATCTCTACTGATGACGGTTAAAGAACCAGAAACACGTGTCTAGAGATCAGCACTATCTGCGCCAACTCTGGCGGAACACTCAAAAATATTTTAGCAAAGCAAAGAAACAAGAGACTGCATTTACCACAATGCCTGGGGCGAACCTTGCCTGGGAGGTGAAGCGGTGTGCTCCCACCCCTGTTCCTGTTTAAAAGTACTCCCGTGAGTCATTTGAGCTGACGAGCTCGTGGAAGAAGCACCCGCGCGCCAGTGAGAGGTACTTGACCTGATGTGATGTTTGGCAGCCTACCCAGCAAACCCCTAATTTGAAGACTGTAATCTCTACTGATGACGGTTAAAGAACCAGAAACACGTGTCTAGAGATCAGCACTATCTGCGCCAACTCTGGCGGAACACTCAAAAATATTTTAGCAAAGCAAAGAAACAAGAGACTGCATTTACCACAATGCCTGGGGCGAACCTTGCCTGGGAGGTGAAGCGGTGTGCTCCCACCCCTGTTCCTGTTTAAAAGTACTCCCGTGAGTCATTTGAGCTGACGAGCTCGTGGAAGAAGCACCCGCGCGCCAGTGAGAGGTACTTGACCTGATGTGATGTTTGGCAGCCTACCCAGCAAACCCCTAATTTGAAGACTGTAATCTCTACTGATGACGGTTAAAGAACCAGAAACACGTGTCTAGAGATCAGCACTATCTGCGCCAACTCTGGCGGAACACTCAAAAATATTTTAGCAAAGCAAAGAAACAAGAGACTGCATTTACCACAATGCCTGGGGCGAACCTTGCCTGGGAGGTGAAGCGGTGTGCTCCCACCCCTGTTCCTGTTTAAAAGTACTCCCGTGAGTCATTTGAGCTGACGAGCTCGTGGAAGAAGCACCCGCGCGCCAGTGAGAGGTACTTGACCTGATGTGATGTTTGGCAGCCTACCCAGCAAACCCCTAATTTGAAGACTGTAATCTCTACTGATGACGGTTAAAGAACCAGAAACACGTGTCTAGAGATCAGCACTATCTGCGCCAACTCTGGCGGAACACTCAAAAATATTTTAGCAAAGCAAAGAAACAAGAGACTGCATTTACCACAATGCCTGGGGCGAACCTTGCCTGGGAGGTGAAGCGGTGTGCTCCCACCCCTGTTCCTGTTTAAAAGTACTCCCGTGAGTCATTTGAGCTGACGAGCTCGTGGAAGAAGCACCCGCGCGCCAGTGAGAGGTACTTGACCTGATGTGATGTTTGGCAGCCTACCCAGCAAACCCCTAATTTGAAGACTGTAATCTCTACTGATGACGGTTAAAGAACCAGAAACACGTGTCTAGAGATCAGCACTATCTGCGCCAACTCTGGCGGAACACTCAAAAATATTTTAGCAAAGCAAAGAAACAAGAGACTGCATTTACCACAATGCCTGGGGCGAACCTTGCCTGGGAGGTGAAGCGGTGTGCTCCCACCCCTGTTCCTGTTTAAAAGTACTCCCGTGAGTCATTTGAGCTGACGAGCTCGTGGAAGAAGCACCCGCGCGCCAGTGAGAGGTACTTGACCTGATGTGATGTTTGGCAGCCTACCCAGCAAACCCCTAATTTGAAGACTGTAATCTCTACTGATGACGGTTAAAGAACCAGAAACACGTGTCTAGAGATCAGCACTATCTGCGCCAACTCTGGCGGAACACTCAAAAATATTTTAGCAAAGCAAAGAAACAAGAGACTGCATTTACCACAATGCCTGGGGCGAACCTTGCCTGGGAGGTGAAGCGGTGTGCTCCCACCCCTGTTCCTGTTTAAAAGTACTCCCGTGAGTCATTTGAGCTGACGAGCTCGTGGAAGAAGCACCCGCGCGCCAGTGAGAGGTACTTGACCTGATGTGATGTTTGGCAGCCTACCCAGCAAACCCCTAATTTGAAGACTGTAATCTCTACTGATGACGGTTAAAGAACCAGAAACACGTGTCTAGAGATCAGCACTATCTGCGCCAACTCTGGCGGAACACTCAAAAATATTTTAGCAAAGCAAAGAAACAAGAGACTGCATTTACCACAATGCCTGGGGCGAACCTTGCCTGGGAGGTGAAGCGGTGTGCTCCCACCCCTGTTCCTGTTTAAAAGTACTCCCGTGAGTCATTTGAGCTGACGAGCTCGTGGAAGAAGCACCCGCGCGCCAGTGAGAGGTACTTGACCTGATGTGATGTTTGGCAGCCTACCCAGCAAACCCCTAATTTGAAGACTGTAATCTCTACTGATGACGGTTAAAGAACCAGAAACACGTGTCTAGAGATCAGCACTATCTGCGCCAACTCTGGCGGAACACTCAAAAATATTTTAGCAAAGCAAAGAAACAAGAGACTGCATTTACCACAATGCCTGGGGCGAACCTTGCCTGGGAGGTGAAGCGGTGTGCTCCCACCCCTGTTCCTGTTTAAAAGTACTCCCGTGAGTCATTTGAGCTGACGAGCTCGTGGAAGAAGCACCCGCGCGCCAGTGAGAGGTACTTGACCTGATGTGATGTTTGGCAGCCTACCCAGCAAACCCCTAATTTGAAGACTGTAATCTCTACTGATGACGGTTAAAGAACCAGAAACACGTGTCTAGAGATCAGCACTATCTGCGCCAACTCTGGCGGAACACTCAAAAATATTTTAGCAAAGCAAAGAAACAAGAGACTGCATTTACCACAATGCCTGGGGCGAACCTTGCCTGGGAGGTGAAGCGGTGTGCTCCCACCCCTGTTCCTGTTTAAAAGTACTCCCGTGAGTCATTTGAGCTGACGAGCTCGTGGAAGAAGCACCCGCGCGCCAGTGAGAGGTACTTGACCTGATGTGATGTTTGGCAGCCTACCCAGCAAACCCCTAATTTGAAGACTGTAATCTCTACTGATGACGGTTAAAGAACCAGAAACACGTGTCTAGAGATCAGCACTATCTGCGCCAACTCTGGCGGAACACTCAAAAATATTTTAGCAAAGCAAAGAAACAAGAGACTGCATTTACCACAATGCCTGGGGCGAACCTTGCCTGGGAGGTGAAGCGGTGTGCTCCCACCCCTGTTCCTGTTTAAAAGTACTCCCGTGAGTCATTTGAGCTGACGAGCTCGTGGAAGAAGCACCCGCGCGCCAGTGAGAGGTACTTGACCTGATGTGATGTTTGGCAGCCTACCCAGCAAACCCCTAATTTGAAGACTGTAATCTCTACTGATGACGGTTAAAGAACCAGAAACACGTGTCTAGAGATCAGCACTATCTGCGCCAACTCTGGCGGAACACTCAAAAATATTTTAGCAAAGCAAAGAAACAAGAGACTGCATTTACCACAATGCCTGGGGCGAACCTTGCCTGGGAGGTGAAGCGGTGTGCTCCCACCCCTGTTCCTGTTTAAAAGTACTCCCGTGAGTCATTTGAGCTGACGAGCTCGTGGAAGAAGCACCCGCGCGCCAGTGAGAGGTACTTGACCTGATGTGATGTTTGGCAGCCTACCCAGCAAACCCCTAATTTGAAGACTGTAATCTCTACTGATGACGGTTAAAGAACCAGAAACACGTGTCTAGAGATCAGCACTATCTGCGCCAACTCTGGCGGAACACTCAAAAATATTTTAGCAAAGCAAAGAAACAAGAGACTGCATTTACCACAATGCCTGGGGCGAACCTTGCCTGGGAGGTGAAGCGGTGTGCTCCCACCCCTGTTCCTGTTTAAAAGTACTCCCGTGAGTCATTTGAGCTGACGAGCTCGTGGAAGAAGCACCCGCGCGCCAGTGAGAGGTACTTGACCTGATGTGATGTTTGGCAGCCTACCCAGCAAACCCCTAATTTGAAGACTGTAATCTCTACTGATGACGGTTAAAGAACCAGAAACACGTGTCTAGAGATCAGCACTATCTGCGCCAACTCTGGCGGAACACTCAAAAATATTTTAGCAAAGCAAAGAAACAAGAGACTGCATTTACCACAATGCCTGGGGCGAACCTTGCCTGGGAGGTGAAGCGGTGTGCTCCCACCCCTGTTCCTGTTTAAAAGTACTCCCGTGAGTCATTTGAGCTGACGAGCTCGTGGAAGAAGCACCCGCGCGCCAGTGAGAGGTACTTGACCTGATGTGATGTTTGGCAGCCTACCCAGCAAACCCCTAATTTGAAGACTGTAATCTCTACTGATGACGGTTAAAGAACCAGAAACACGTGTCTAGAGATCAGCACTATCTGCGCCAACTCTGGCGGAACACTCAAAAATATTTTAGCAAAGCAAAGAAACAAGAGACTGCATTTACCACAATGCCTGGGGCGAACCTTGCCTGGGAGGTGAAGCGGTGTGCTCCCACCCCTGTTCCTGTTTAAAAGTACTCCCGTGAGTCATTTGAGCTGACGAGCTCGTGGAAGAAGCACCCGCGCGCCAGTGAGAGGTACTTGACCTGATGTGATGTTTGGCAGCCTACCCAGCAAACCCCTAATTTGAAGACTGTAATCTCTACTGATGACGGTTAAAGAACCAGAAACACGTGTCTAGAGATCAGCACTATCTGCGCCAACTCTGGCGGAACACTCAAAAATATTTTAGCAAAGCAAAGAAACAAGAGACTGCATTTACCACAATGCCTGGGGCGAACCTTGCCTGGGAGGTGAAGCGGTGTGCTCCCACCCCTGTTCCTGTTTAAAAGTACTCCCGTGAGTCATTTGAGCTGACGAGCTCGTGGAAGAAGCACCCGCGCGCCAGTGAGAGGTACTTGACCTGATGTGATGTTTGGCAGCCTACCCAGCAAACCCCTAATTTGAAGACTGTAATCTCTACTGATGACGGTTAAAGAACCAGAAACACGTGTCTAGAGATCAGCACTATCTGCGCCAACTCTGGCGGAACACTCAAAAATATTTTAGCAAAGCAAAGAAACAAGAGACTGCATTTACCACAATGCCTGGGGCGAACCTTGCCTGGGAGGTGAAGCGGTGTGCTCCCACCCCTGTTCCTGTTTAAAAGTACTCCCGTGAGTCATTTGAGCTGACGAGCTCGTGGAAGAAGCACCCGCGCGCCAGTGAGAGGTACTTGACCTGATGTGATGTTTGGCAGCCTACCCAGCAAACCCCTAATTTGAAGACTGTAATCTCTACTGATGACGGTTAAAGAACCAGAAACACGTGTCTAGAGATCAGCACTATCTGCGCCAACTCTGGCGGAACACTCAAAAATATTTTAGCAAAGCAAAGAAACAAGAGACTGCATTTACCACAATGCCTGGGGCGAACCTTGCCTGGGAGGTGAAGCGGTGTGCTCCCACCCCTGTTCCTGTTTAAAAGTACTCCCGTGAGTCATTTGAGCTGACGAGCTCGTGGAAGAAGCACCCGCGCGCCAGTGAGAGGTACTTGACCTGATGTGATGTTTGGCAGCCTACCCAGCAAACCCCTAATTTGAAGACTGTAATCTCTACTGATGACGGTTAAAGAACCAGAAACACGTGTCTAGAGATCAGCACTATCTGCGCCAACTCTGGCGGAACACTCAAAAATATTTTAGCAAAGCAAAGAAACAAGAGACTGCATTTACCACAATGCCTGGGGCGAACCTTGCCTGGGAGGTGAAGCGGTGTGCTCCCACCCCTGTTCCTGTTTAAAAGTACTCCCGTGAGTCATTTGAGCTGACGAGCTCGTGGAAGAAGCACCCGCGCGCCAGTGAGAGGTACTTGACCTGATGTGATGTTTGGCAGCCTACCCAGCAAACCCCTAATTTGAAGACTGTAATCTCTACTGATGACGGTTAAAGAACCAGAAACACGTGTCTAGAGATCAGCACTATCTGCGCCAACTCTGGCGGAACACTCAAAAATATTTTAGCAAAGCAAAGAAACAAGAGACTGCATTTACCACAATGCCTGGGGCGAACCTTGCCTGGGAGGTGAAGCGGTGTGCTCCCACCCCTGTTCCTGTTTAAAAGTACTCCCGTGAGTCATTTGAGCTGACGAGCTCGTGGAAGAAGCACCCGCGCGCCAGTGAGAGGTACTTGACCTGATGTGATGTTTGGCAGCCTACCCAGCAAACCCCTAATTTGAAGACTGTAATCTCTACTGATGACGGTTAAAGAACCAGAAACACGTGTCTAGAGATCAGCACTATCTGCGCCAACTCTGGCGGAACACTCAAAAATATTTTAGCAAAGCAAAGAAACAAGAGACTGCATTTACCACAATGCCTGGGGCGAACCTTGCCTGGGAGGTGAAGCGGTGTGCTCCCACCCCTGTTCCTGTTTAAAAGTACTCCCGTGAGTCATTTGAGCTGACGAGCTCGTGGAAGAAGCACCCGCGCGCCAGTGAGAGGTACTTGACCTGATGTGATGTTTGGCAGCCTACCCAGCAAACCCCTAATTTGAAGACTGTAATCTCTACTGATGACGGTTAAAGAACCAGAAACACGTGTCTAGAGATCAGCACTATCTGCGCCAACTCTGGCGGAACACTCAAAAATATTTTAGCAAAGCAAAGAAACAAGAGACTGCATTTACCACAATGCCTGGGGCGAACCTTGCCTGGGAGGTGAAGCGGTGTGCTCCCACCCCTGTTCCTGTTTAAAAGTACTCCCGTGAGTCATTTGAGCTGACGAGCTCGTGGAAGAAGCACCCGCGCGCCAGTGAGAGGTACTTGACCTGATGTGATGTTTGGCAGCCTACCCAGCAAACCCCTAATTTGAAGACTGTAATCTCTACTGATGACGGTTAAAGAACCAGAAACACGTGTCTAGAGATCAGCACTATCTGCGCCAACTCTGGCGGAACACTCAAAAATATTTTAGCAAAGCAAAGAAACAAGAGACTGCATTTACCACAATGCCTGGGGCGAACCTTGCCTGGGAGGTGAAGCGGTGTGCTCCCACCCCTGTTCCTGTTTAAAAGTACTCCCGTGAGTCATTTGAGCTGACGAGCTCGTGGAAGAAGCACCCGCGCGCCAGTGAGAGGTACTTGACCTGATGTGATGTTTGGCAGCCTACCCAGCAAACCCCTAATTTGAAGACTGTAATCTCTACTGATGACGGTTAAAGAACCAGAAACACGTGTCTAGAGATCAGCACTATCTGCGCCAACTCTGGCGGAACACTCAAAAATATTTTAGCAAAGCAAAGAAACAAGAGACTGCATTTACCACAATGCCTGGGGCGAACCTTGCCTGGGAGGTGAAGCGGTGTGCTCCCACCCCTGTTCCTGTTTAAAAGTACTCCCGTGAGTCATTTGAGCTGACGAGCTCGTGGAAGAAGCACCCGCGCGCCAGTGAGAGGTACTTGACCTGATGTGATGTTTGGCAGCCTACCCAGCAAACCCCTAATTTGAAGACTGTAATCTCTACTGATGACGGTTAAAGAACCAGAAACACGTGTCTAGAGATCAGCACTATCTGCGCCAACTCTGGCGGAACACTCAAAAATATTTTAGCAAAGCAAAGAAACAAGAGACTGCATTTACCACAATGCCTGGGGCGAACCTTGCCTGGGAGGTGAAGCGGTGTGCTCCCACCCCTGTTCCTGTTTAAAAGTACTCCCGTGAGTCATTTGAGCTGACGAGCTCGTGGAAGAAGCACCCGCGCGCCAGTGAGAGGTACTTGACCTGATGTGATGTTTGGCAGCCTACCCAGCAAACCCCTAATTTGAAGACTGTAATCTCTACTGATGACGGTTAAAGAACCAGAAACACGTGTCTAGAGATCAGCACTATCTGCGCCAACTCTGGCGGAACACTCAAAAATATTTTAGCAAAGCAAAGAAACAAGAGACTGCATTTACCACAATGCCTGGGGCGAACCTTGCCTGGGAGGTGAAGCGGTGTGCTCCCACCCCTGTTCCTGTTTAAAAGTACTCCCGTGAGTCATTTGAGCTGACGAGCTCGTGGAAGAAGCACCCGCGCGCCAGTGAGAGGTACTTGACCTGATGTGATGTTTGGCAGCCTACCCAGCAAACCCCTAATTTGAAGACTGTAATCTCTACTGATGACGGTTAAAGAACCAGAAACACGTGTCTAGAGATCAGCACTATCTGCGCCAACTCTGGCGGAACACTCAAAAATATTTTAGCAAAGCAAAGAAACAAGAGACTGCATTTACCACAATGCCTGGGGCGAACCTTGCCTGGGAGGTGAAGCGGTGTGCTCCCACCCCTGTTCCTGTTTAAAAGTACTCCCGTGAGTCATTTGAGCTGACGAGCTCGTGGAAGAAGCACCCGCGCGCCAGTGAGAGGTACTTGACCTGATGTGATGTTTGGCAGCCTACCCAGCAAACCCCTAATTTGAAGACTGTAATCTCTACTGATGACGGTTAAAGAACCAGAAACACGTGTCTAGAGATCAGCACTATCTGCGCCAACTCTGGCGGAACACTCAAAAATATTTTAGCAAAGCAAAGAAACAAGAGACTGCATTTACCACAATGCCTGGGGCGAACCTTGCCTGGGAGGTGAAGCGGTGTGCTCCCACCCCTGTTCCTGTTTAAAAGTACTCCCGTGAGTCATTTGAGCTGACGAGCTCGTGGAAGAAGCACCCGCGCGCCAGTGAGAGGTACTTGACCTGATGTGATGTTTGGCAGCCTACCCAGCAAACCCCTAATTTGAAGACTGTAATCTCTACTGATGACGGTTAAAGAACCAGAAACACGTGTCTAGAGATCAGCACTATCTGCGCCAACTCTGGCGGAACACTCAAAAATATTTTAGCAAAGCAAAGAAACAAGAGACTGCATTTACCACAATGCCTGGGGCGAACCTTGCCTGGGAGGTGAAGCGGTGTGCTCCCACCCCTGTTCCTGTTTAAAAGTACTCCCGTGAGTCATTTGAGCTGACGAGCTCGTGGAAGAAGCACCCGCGCGCCAGTGAGAGGTACTTGACCTGATGTGATGTTTGGCAGCCTACCCAGCAAACCCCTAATTTGAAGACTGTAATCTCTACTGATGACGGTTAAAGAACCAGAAACACGTGTCTAGAGATCAGCACTATCTGCGCCAACTCTGGCGGAACACTCAAAAATATTTTAGCAAAGCAAAGAAACAAGAGACTGCATTTACCACAATGCCTGGGGCGAACCTTGCCTGGGAGGTGAAGCGGTGTGCTCCCACCCCTGTTCCTGTTTAAAAGTACTCCCGTGAGTCATTTGAGCTGACGAGCTCGTGGAAGAAGCACCCGCGCGCCAGTGAGAGGTACTTGACCTGATGTGATGTTTGGCAGCCTACCCAGCAAACCCCTAATTTGAAGACTGTAATCTCTACTGATGACGGTTAAAGAACCAGAAACACGTGTCTAGAGATCAGCACTATCTGCGCCAACTCTGGCGGAACACTCAAAAATATTTTAGCAAAGCAAAGAAACAAGAGACTGCATTTACCACAATGCCTGGGGCGAACCTTGCCTGGGAGGTGAAGCGGTGTGCTCCCACCCCTGTTCCTGTTTAAAAGTACTCCCGTGAGTCATTTGAGCTGACGAGCTCGTGGAAGAAGCACCCGCGCGCCAGTGAGAGGTACTTGACCTGATGTGATGTTTGGCAGCCTACCCAGCAAACCCCTAATTTGAAGACTGTAATCTCTACTGATGACGGTTAAAGAACCAGAAACACGTGTCTAGAGATCAGCACTATCTGCGCCAACTCTGGCGGAACACTCAAAAATATTTTAGCAAAGCAAAGAAACAAGAGACTGCATTTACCACAATGCCTGGGGCGAACCTTGCCTGGGAGGTGAAGCGGTGTGCTCCCACCCCTGTTCCTGTTTAAAAGTACTCCCGTGAGTCATTTGAGCTGACGAGCTCGTGGAAGAAGCACCCGCGCGCCAGTGAGAGGTACTTGACCTGATGTGATGTTTGGCAGCCTACCCAGCAAACCCCTAATTTGAAGACTGTAATCTCTACTGATGACGGTTAAAGAACCAGAAACACGTGTCTAGAGATCAGCACTATCTGCGCCAACTCTGGCGGAACACTCAAAAATATTTTAGCAAAGCAAAGAAACAAGAGACTGCATTTACCACAATGCCTGGGGCGAACCTTGCCTGGGAGGTGAAGCGGTGTGCTCCCACCCCTGTTCCTGTTTAAAAGTACTCCCGTGAGTCATTTGAGCTGACGAGCTCGTGGAAGAAGCACCCGCGCGCCAGTGAGAGGTACTTGACCTGATGTGATGTTTGGCAGCCTACCCAGCAAACCCCTAATTTGAAGACTGTAATCTCTACTGATGACGGTTAAAGAACCAGAAACACGTGTCTAGAGATCAGCACTATCTGCGCCAACTCTGGCGGAACACTCAAAAATATTTTAGCAAAGCAAAGAAACAAGAGACTGCATTTACCACAATGCCTGGGGCGAACCTTGCCTGGGAGGTGAAGCGGTGTGCTCCCACCCCTGTTCCTGTTTAAAAGTACTCCCGTGAGTCATTTGAGCTGACGAGCTCGTGGAAGAAGCACCCGCGCGCCAGTGAGAGGTACTTGACCTGATGTGATGTTTGGCAGCCTACCCAGCAAACCCCTAATTTGAAGACTGTAATCTCTACTGATGACGGTTAAAGAACCAGAAACACGTGTCTAGAGATCAGCACTATCTGCGCCAACTCTGGCGGAACACTCAAAAATATTTTAGCAAAGCAAAGAAACAAGAGACTGCATTTACCACAATGCCTGGGGCGAACCTTGCCTGGGAGGTGAAGCGGTGTGCTCCCACCCCTGTTCCTGTTTAAAAGTACTCCCGTGAGTCATTTGAGCTGACGAGCTCGTGGAAGAAGCACCCGCGCGCCAGTGAGAGGTACTTGACCTGATGTGATGTTTGGCAGCCTACCCAGCAAACCCCTAATTTGAAGACTGTAATCTCTACTGATGACGGTTAAAGAACCAGAAACACGTGTCTAGAGATCAGCACTATCTGCGCCAACTCTGGCGGAACACTCAAAAATATTTTAGCAAAGCAAAGAAACAAGAGACTGCATTTACCACAATGCCTGGGGCGAACCTTGCCTGGGAGGTGAAGCGGTGTGCTCCCACCCCTGTTCCTGTTTAAAAGTACTCCCGTGAGTCATTTGAGCTGACGAGCTCGTGGAAGAAGCACCCGCGCGCCAGTGAGAGGTACTTGACCTGATGTGATGTTTGGCAGCCTACCCAGCAAACCCCTAATTTGAAGACTGTAATCTCTACTGATGACGGTTAAAGAACCAGAAACACGTGTCTAGAGATCAGCACTATCTGCGCCAACTCTGGCGGAACACTCAAAAATATTTTAGCAAAGCAAAGAAACAAGAGACTGCATTTACCACAATGCCTGGGGCGAACCTTGCCTGGGAGGTGAAGCGGTGTGCTCCCACCCCTGTTCCTGTTTAAAAGTACTCCCGTGAGTCATTTGAGCTGACGAGCTCGTGGAAGAAGCACCCGCGCGCCAGTGAGAGGTACTTGACCTGATGTGATGTTTGGCAGCCTACCCAGCAAACCCCTAATTTGAAGACTGTAATCTCTACTGATGACGGTTAAAGAACCAGAAACACGTGTCTAGAGATCAGCACTATCTGCGCCAACTCTGGCGGAACACTCAAAAATATTTTAGCAAAGCAAAGAAACAAGAGACTGCATTTACCACAATGCCTGGGGCGAACCTTGCCTGGGAGGTGAAGCGGTGTGCTCCCACCCCTGTTCCTGTTTAAAAGTACTCCCGTGAGTCATTTGAGCTGACGAGCTCGTGGAAGAAGCACCCGCGCGCCAGTGAGAGGTACTTGACCTGATGTGATGTTTGGCAGCCTACCCAGCAAACCCCTAATTTGAAGACTGTAATCTCTACTGATGACGGTTAAAGAACCAGAAACACGTGTCTAGAGATCAGCACTATCTGCGCCAACTCTGGCGGAACACTCAAAAATATTTTAGCAAAGCAAAGAAACAAGAGACTGCATTTACCACAATGCCTGGGGCGAACCTTGCCTGGGAGGTGAAGCGGTGTGCTCCCACCCCTGTTCCTGTTTAAAAGTACTCCCGTGAGTCATTTGAGCTGACGAGCTCGTGGAAGAAGCACCCGCGCGCCAGTGAGAGGTACTTGACCTGATGTGATGTTTGGCAGCCTACCCAGCAAACCCCTAATTTGAAGACTGTAATCTCTACTGATGACGGTTAAAGAACCAGAAACACGTGTCTAGAGATCAGCACTATCTGCGCCAACTCTGGCGGAACACTCAAAAATATTTTAGCAAAGCAAAGAAACAAGAGACTGCATTTACCACAATGCCTGGGGCGAACCTTGCCTGGGAGGTGAAGCGGTGTGCTCCCACCCCTGTTCCTGTTTAAAAGTACTCCCGTGAGTCATTTGAGCTGACGAGCTCGTGGAAGAAGCACCCGCGCGCCAGTGAGAGGTACTTGACCTGATGTGATGTTTGGCAGCCTACCCAGCAAACCCCTAATTTGAAGACTGTAATCTCTACTGATGACGGTTAAAGAACCAGAAACACGTGTCTAGAGATCAGCACTATCTGCGCCAACTCTGGCGGAACACTCAAAAATATTTTAGCAAAGCAAAGAAACAAGAGACTGCATTTACCACAATGCCTGGGGCGAACCTTGCCTGGGAGGTGAAGCGGTGTGCTCCCACCCCTGTTCCTGTTTAAAAGTACTCCCGTGAGTCATTTGAGCTGACGAGCTCGTGGAAGAAGCACCCGCGCGCCAGTGAGAGGTACTTGACCTGATGTGATGTTTGGCAGCCTACCCAGCAAACCCCTAATTTGAAGACTGTAATCTCTACTGATGACGGTTAAAGAACCAGAAACACGTGTCTAGAGATCAGCACTATCTGCGCCAACTCTGGCGGAACACTCAAAAATATTTTAGCAAAGCAAAGAAACAAGAGACTGCATTTACCACAATGCCTGGGGCGAACCTTGCCTGGGAGGTGAAGCGGTGTGCTCCCACCCCTGTTCCTGTTTAAAAGTACTCCCGTGAGTCATTTGAGCTGACGAGCTCGTGGAAGAAGCACCCGCGCGCCAGTGAGAGGTACTTGACCTGATGTGATGTTTGGCAGCCTACCCAGCAAACCCCTAATTTGAAGACTGTAATCTCTACTGATGACGGTTAAAGAACCAGAAACACGTGTCTAGAGATCAGCACTATCTGCGCCAACTCTGGCGGAACACTCAAAAATATTTTAGCAAAGCAAAGAAACAAGAGACTGCATTTACCACAATGCCTGGGGCGAACCTTGCCTGGGAGGTGAAGCGGTGTGCTCCCACCCCTGTTCCTGTTTAAAAGTACTCCCGTGAGTCATTTGAGCTGACGAGCTCGTGGAAGAAGCACCCGCGCGCCAGTGAGAGGTACTTGACCTGATGTGATGTTTGGCAGCCTACCCAGCAAACCCCTAATTTGAAGACTGTAATCTCTACTGATGACGGTTAAAGAACCAGAAACACGTGTCTAGAGATCAGCACTATCTGCGCCAACTCTGGCGGAACACTCAAAAATATTTTAGCAAAGCAAAGAAACAAGAGACTGCATTTACCACAATGCCTGGGGCGAACCTTGCCTGGGAGGTGAAGCGGTGTGCTCCCACCCCTGTTCCTGTTTAAAAGTACTCCCGTGAGTCATTTGAGCTGACGAGCTCGTGGAAGAAGCACCCGCGCGCCAGTGAGAGGTACTTGACCTGATGTGATGTTTGGCAGCCTACCCAGCAAACCCCTAATTTGAAGACTGTAATCTCTACTGATGACGGTTAAAGAACCAGAAACACGTGTCTAGAGATCAGCACTATCTGCGCCAACTCTGGCGGAACACTCAAAAATATTTTAGCAAAGCAAAGAAACAAGAGACTGCATTTACCACAATGCCTGGGGCGAACCTTGCCTGGGAGGTGAAGCGGTGTGCTCCCACCCCTGTTCCTGTTTAAAAGTACTCCCGTGAGTCATTTGAGCTGACGAGCTCGTGGAAGAAGCACCCGCGCGCCAGTGAGAGGTACTTGACCTGATGTGATGTTTGGCAGCCTACCCAGCAAACCCCTAATTTGAAGACTGTAATCTCTACTGATGACGGTTAAAGAACCAGAAACACGTGTCTAGAGATCAGCACTATCTGCGCCAACTCTGGCGGAACACTCAAAAATATTTTAGCAAAGCAAAGAAACAAGAGACTGCATTTACCACAATGCCTGGGGCGAACCTTGCCTGGGAGGTGAAGCGGTGTGCTCCCACCCCTGTTCCTGTTTAAAAGTACTCCCGTGAGTCATTTGAGCTGACGAGCTCGTGGAAGAAGCACCCGCGCGCCAGTGAGAGGTACTTGACCTGATGTGATGTTTGGCAGCCTACCCAGCAAACCCCTAATTTGAAGACTGTAATCTCTACTGATGACGGTTAAAGAACCAGAAACACGTGTCTAGAGATCAGCACTATCTGCGCCAACTCTGGCGGAACACTCAAAAATATTTTAGCAAAGCAAAGAAACAAGAGACTGCATTTACCACAATGCCTGGGGCGAACCTTGCCTGGGAGGTGAAGCGGTGTGCTCCCACCCCTGTTCCTGTTTAAAAGTACTCCCGTGAGTCATTTGAGCTGACGAGCTCGTGGAAGAAGCACCCGCGCGCCAGTGAGAGGTACTTGACCTGATGTGATGTTTGGCAGCCTACCCAGCAAACCCCTAATTTGAAGACTGTAATCTCTACTGATGACGGTTAAAGAACCAGAAACACGTGTCTAGAGATCAGCACTATCTGCGCCAACTCTGGCGGAACACTCAAAAATATTTTAGCAAAGCAAAGAAACAAGAGACTGCATTTACCACAATGCCTGGGGCGAACCTTGCCTGGGAGGTGAAGCGGTGTGCTCCCACCCCTGTTCCTGTTTAAAAGTACTCCCGTGAGTCATTTGAGCTGACGAGCTCGTGGAAGAAGCACCCGCGCGCCAGTGAGAGGTACTTGACCTGATGTGATGTTTGGCAGCCTACCCAGCAAACCCCTAATTTGAAGACTGTAATCTCTACTGATGACGGTTAAAGAACCAGAAACACGTGTCTAGAGATCAGCACTATCTGCGCCAACTCTGGCGGAACACTCAAAAATATTTTAGCAAAGCAAAGAAACAAGAGACTGCATTTACCACAATGCCTGGGGCGAACCTTGCCTGGGAGGTGAAGCGGTGTGCTCCCACCCCTGTTCCTGTTTAAAAGTACTCCCGTGAGTCATTTGAGCTGACGAGCTCGTGGAAGAAGCACCCGCGCGCCAGTGAGAGGTACTTGACCTGATGTGATGTTTGGCAGCCTACCCAGCAAACCCCTAATTTGAAGACTGTAATCTCTACTGATGACGGTTAAAGAACCAGAAACACGTGTCTAGAGATCAGCACTATCTGCGCCAACTCTGGCGGAACACTCAAAAATATTTTAGCAAAGCAAAGAAACAAGAGACTGCATTTACCACAATGCCTGGGGCGAACCTTGCCTGGGAGGTGAAGCGGTGTGCTCCCACCCCTGTTCCTGTTTAAAAGTACTCCCGTGAGTCATTTGAGCTGACGAGCTCGTGGAAGAAGCACCCGCGCGCCAGTGAGAGGTACTTGACCTGATGTGATGTTTGGCAGCCTACCCAGCAAACCCCTAATTTGAAGACTGTAATCTCTACTGATGACGGTTAAAGAACCAGAAACACGTGTCTAGAGATCAGCACTATCTGCGCCAACTCTGGCGGAACACTCAAAAATATTTTAGCAAAGCAAAGAAACAAGAGACTGCATTTACCACAATGCCTGGGGCGAACCTTGCCTGGGAGGTGAAGCGGTGTGCTCCCACCCCTGTTCCTGTTTAAAAGTACTCCCGTGAGTCATTTGAGCTGACGAGCTCGTGGAAGAAGCACCCGCGCGCCAGTGAGAGGTACTTGACCTGATGTGATGTTTGGCAGCCTACCCAGCAAACCCCTAATTTGAAGACTGTAATCTCTACTGATGACGGTTAAAGAACCAGAAACACGTGTCTAGAGATCAGCACTATCTGCGCCAACTCTGGCGGAACACTCAAAAATATTTTAGCAAAGCAAAGAAACAAGAGACTGCATTTACCACAATGCCTGGGGCGAACCTTGCCTGGGAGGTGAAGCGGTGTGCTCCCACCCCTGTTCCTGTTTAAAAGTACTCCCGTGAGTCATTTGAGCTGACGAGCTCGTGGAAGAAGCACCCGCGCGCCAGTGAGAGGTACTTGACCTGATGTGATGTTTGGCAGCCTACCCAGCAAACCCCTAATTTGAAGACTGTAATCTCTACTGATGACGGTTAAAGAACCAGAAACACGTGTCTAGAGATCAGCACTATCTGCGCCAACTCTGGCGGAACACTCAAAAATATTTTAGCAAAGCAAAGAAACAAGAGACTGCATTTACCACAATGCCTGGGGCGAACCTTGCCTGGGAGGTGAAGCGGTGTGCTCCCACCCCTGTTCCTGTTTAAAAGTACTCCCGTGAGTCATTTGAGCTGACGAGCTCGTGGAAGAAGCACCCGCGCGCCAGTGAGAGGTACTTGACCTGATGTGATGTTTGGCAGCCTACCCAGCAAACCCCTAATTTGAAGACTGTAATCTCTACTGATGACGGTTAAAGAACCAGAAACACGTGTCTAGAGATCAGCACTATCTGCGCCAACTCTGGCGGAACACTCAAAAATATTTTAGCAAAGCAAAGAAACAAGAGACTGCATTTACCACAATGCCTGGGGCGAACCTTGCCTGGGAGGTGAAGCGGTGTGCTCCCACCCCTGTTCCTGTTTAAAAGTACTCCCGTGAGTCATTTGAGCTGACGAGCTCGTGGAAGAAGCACCCGCGCGCCAGTGAGAGGTACTTGACCTGATGTGATGTTTGGCAGCCTACCCAGCAAACCCCTAATTTGAAGACTGTAATCTCTACTGATGACGGTTAAAGAACCAGAAACACGTGTCTAGAGATCAGCACTATCTGCGCCAACTCTGGCGGAACACTCAAAAATATTTTAGCAAAGCAAAGAAACAAGAGACTGCATTTACCACAATGCCTGGGGCGAACCTTGCCTGGGAGGTGAAGCGGTGTGCTCCCACCCCTGTTCCTGTTTAAAAGTACTCCCGTGAGTCATTTGAGCTGACGAGCTCGTGGAAGAAGCACCCGCGCGCCAGTGAGAGGTACTTGACCTGATGTGATGTTTGGCAGCCTACCCAGCAAACCCCTAATTTGAAGACTGTAATCTCTACTGATGACGGTTAAAGAACCAGAAACACGTGTCTAGAGATCAGCACTATCTGCGCCAACTCTGGCGGAACACTCAAAAATATTTTAGCAAAGCAAAGAAACAAGAGACTGCATTTACCACAATGCCTGGGGCGAACCTTGCCTGGGAGGTGAAGCGGTGTGCTCCCACCCCTGTTCCTGTTTAAAAGTACTCCCGTGAGTCATTTGAGCTGACGAGCTCGTGGAAGAAGCACCCGCGCGCCAGTGAGAGGTACTTGACCTGATGTGATGTTTGGCAGCCTACCCAGCAAACCCCTAATTTGAAGACTGTAATCTCTACTGATGACGGTTAAAGAACCAGAAACACGTGTCTAGAGATCAGCACTATCTGCGCCAACTCTGGCGGAACACTCAAAAATATTTTAGCAAAGCAAAGAAACAAGAGACTGCATTTACCACAATGCCTGGGGCGAACCTTGCCTGGGAGGTGAAGCGGTGTGCTCCCACCCCTGTTCCTGTTTAAAAGTACTCCCGTGAGTCATTTGAGCTGACGAGCTCGTGGAAGAAGCACCCGCGCGCCAGTGAGAGGTACTTGACCTGATGTGATGTTTGGCAGCCTACCCAGCAAACCCCTAATTTGAAGACTGTAATCTCTACTGATGACGGTTAAAGAACCAGAAACACGTGTCTAGAGATCAGCACTATCTGCGCCAACTCTGGCGGAACACTCAAAAATATTTTAGCAAAGCAAAGAAACAAGAGACTGCATTTACCACAATGCCTGGGGCGAACCTTGCCTGGGAGGTGAAGCGGTGTGCTCCCACCCCTGTTCCTGTTTAAAAGTACTCCCGTGAGTCATTTGAGCTGACGAGCTCGTGGAAGAAGCACCCGCGCGCCAGTGAGAGGTACTTGACCTGATGTGATGTTTGGCAGCCTACCCAGCAAACCCCTAATTTGAAGACTGTAATCTCTACTGATGACGGTTAAAGAACCAGAAACACGTGTCTAGAGATCAGCACTATCTGCGCCAACTCTGGCGGAACACTCAAAAATATTTTAGCAAAGCAAAGAAACAAGAGACTGCATTTACCACAATGCCTGGGGCGAACCTTGCCTGGGAGGTGAAGCGGTGTGCTCCCACCCCTGTTCCTGTTTAAAAGTACTCCCGTGAGTCATTTGAGCTGACGAGCTCGTGGAAGAAGCACCCGCGCGCCAGTGAGAGGTACTTGACCTGATGTGATGTTTGGCAGCCTACCCAGCAAACCCCTAATTTGAAGACTGTAATCTCTACTGATGACGGTTAAAGAACCAGAAACACGTGTCTAGAGATCAGCACTATCTGCGCCAACTCTGGCGGAACACTCAAAAATATTTTAGCAAAGCAAAGAAACAAGAGACTGCATTTACCACAATGCCTGGGGCGAACCTTGCCTGGGAGGTGAAGCGGTGTGCTCCCACCCCTGTTCCTGTTTAAAAGTACTCCCGTGAGTCATTTGAGCTGACGAGCTCGTGGAAGAAGCACCCGCGCGCCAGTGAGAGGTACTTGACCTGATGTGATGTTTGGCAGCCTACCCAGCAAACCCCTAATTTGAAGACTGTAATCTCTACTGATGACGGTTAAAGAACCAGAAACACGTGTCTAGAGATCAGCACTATCTGCGCCAACTCTGGCGGAACACTCAAAAATATTTTAGCAAAGCAAAGAAACAAGAGACTGCATTTACCACAATGCCTGGGGCGAACCTTGCCTGGGAGGTGAAGCGGTGTGCTCCCACCCCTGTTCCTGTTTAAAAGTACTCCCGTGAGTCATTTGAGCTGACGAGCTCGTGGAAGAAGCACCCGCGCGCCAGTGAGAGGTACTTGACCTGATGTGATGTTTGGCAGCCTACCCAGCAAACCCCTAATTTGAAGACTGTAATCTCTACTGATGACGGTTAAAGAACCAGAAACACGTGTCTAGAGATCAGCACTATCTGCGCCAACTCTGGCGGAACACTCAAAAATATTTTAGCAAAGCAAAGAAACAAGAGACTGCATTTACCACAATGCCTGGGGCGAACCTTGCCTGGGAGGTGAAGCGGTGTGCTCCCACCCCTGTTCCTGTTTAAAAGTACTCCCGTGAGTCATTTGAGCTGACGAGCTCGTGGAAGAAGCACCCGCGCGCCAGTGAGAGGTACTTGACCTGATGTGATGTTTGGCAGCCTACCCAGCAAACCCCTAATTTGAAGACTGTAATCTCTACTGATGACGGTTAAAGAACCAGAAACACGTGTCTAGAGATCAGCACTATCTGCGCCAACTCTGGCGGAACACTCAAAAATATTTTAGCAAAGCAAAGAAACAAGAGACTGCATTTACCACAATGCCTGGGGCGAACCTTGCCTGGGAGGTGAAGCGGTGTGCTCCCACCCCTGTTCCTGTTTAAAAGTACTCCCGTGAGTCATTTGAGCTGACGAGCTCGTGGAAGAAGCACCCGCGCGCCAGTGAGAGGTACTTGACCTGATGTGATGTTTGGCAGCCTACCCAGCAAACCCCTAATTTGAAGACTGTAATCTCTACTGATGACGGTTAAAGAACCAGAAACACGTGTCTAGAGATCAGCACTATCTGCGCCAACTCTGGCGGAACACTCAAAAATATTTTAGCAAAGCAAAGAAACAAGAGACTGCATTTACCACAATGCCTGGGGCGAACCTTGCCTGGGAGGTGAAGCGGTGTGCTCCCACCCCTGTTCCTGTTTAAAAGTACTCCCGTGAGTCATTTGAGCTGACGAGCTCGTGGAAGAAGCACCCGCGCGCCAGTGAGAGGTACTTGACCTGATGTGATGTTTGGCAGCCTACCCAGCAAACCCCTAATTTGAAGACTGTAATCTCTACTGATGACGGTTAAAGAACCAGAAACACGTGTCTAGAGATCAGCACTATCTGCGCCAACTCTGGCGGAACACTCAAAAATATTTTAGCAAAGCAAAGAAACAAGAGACTGCATTTACCACAATGCCTGGGGCGAACCTTGCCTGGGAGGTGAAGCGGTGTGCTCCCACCCCTGTTCCTGTTTAAAAGTACTCCCGTGAGTCATTTGAGCTGACGAGCTCGTGGAAGAAGCACCCGCGCGCCAGTGAGAGGTACTTGACCTGATGTGATGTTTGGCAGCCTACCCAGCAAACCCCTAATTTGAAGACTGTAATCTCTACTGATGACGGTTAAAGAACCAGAAACACGTGTCTAGAGATCAGCACTATCTGCGCCAACTCTGGCGGAACACTCAAAAATATTTTAGCAAAGCAAAGAAACAAGAGACTGCATTTACCACAATGCCTGGGGCGAACCTTGCCTGGGAGGTGAAGCGGTGTGCTCCCACCCCTGTTCCTGTTTAAAAGTACTCCCGTGAGTCATTTGAGCTGACGAGCTCGTGGAAGAAGCACCCGCGCGCCAGTGAGAGGTACTTGACCTGATGTGATGTTTGGCAGCCTACCCAGCAAACCCCTAATTTGAAGACTGTAATCTCTACTGATGACGGTTAAAGAACCAGAAACACGTGTCTAGAGATCAGCACTATCTGCGCCAACTCTGGCGGAACACTCAAAAATATTTTAGCAAAGCAAAGAAACAAGAGACTGCATTTACCACAATGCCTGGGGCGAACCTTGCCTGGGAGGTGAAGCGGTGTGCTCCCACCCCTGTTCCTGTTTAAAAGTACTCCCGTGAGTCATTTGAGCTGACGAGCTCGTGGAAGAAGCACCCGCGCGCCAGTGAGAGGTACTTGACCTGATGTGATGTTTGGCAGCCTACCCAGCAAACCCCTAATTTGAAGACTGTAATCTCTACTGATGACGGTTAAAGAACCAGAAACACGTGTCTAGAGATCAGCACTATCTGCGCCAACTCTGGCGGAACACTCAAAAATATTTTAGCAAAGCAAAGAAACAAGAGACTGCATTTACCACAATGCCTGGGGCGAACCTTGCCTGGGAGGTGAAGCGGTGTGCTCCCACCCCTGTTCCTGTTTAAAAGTACTCCCGTGAGTCATTTGAGCTGACGAGCTCGTGGAAGAAGCACCCGCGCGCCAGTGAGAGGTACTTGACCTGATGTGATGTTTGGCAGCCTACCCAGCAAACCCCTAATTTGAAGACTGTAATCTCTACTGATGACGGTTAAAGAACCAGAAACACGTGTCTAGAGATCAGCACTATCTGCGCCAACTCTGGCGGAACACTCAAAAATATTTTAGCAAAGCAAAGAAACAAGAGACTGCATTTACCACAATGCCTGGGGCGAACCTTGCCTGGGAGGTGAAGCGGTGTGCTCCCACCCCTGTTCCTGTTTAAAAGTACTCCCGTGAGTCATTTGAGCTGACGAGCTCGTGGAAGAAGCACCCGCGCGCCAGTGAGAGGTACTTGACCTGATGTGATGTTTGGCAGCCTACCCAGCAAACCCCTAATTTGAAGACTGTAATCTCTACTGATGACGGTTAAAGAACCAGAAACACGTGTCTAGAGATCAGCACTATCTGCGCCAACTCTGGCGGAACACTCAAAAATATTTTAGCAAAGCAAAGAAACAAGAGACTGCATTTACCACAATGCCTGGGGCGAACCTTGCCTGGGAGGTGAAGCGGTGTGCTCCCACCCCTGTTCCTGTTTAAAAGTACTCCCGTGAGTCATTTGAGCTGACGAGCTCGTGGAAGAAGCACCCGCGCGCCAGTGAGAGGTACTTGACCTGATGTGATGTTTGGCAGCCTACCCAGCAAACCCCTAATTTGAAGACTGTAATCTCTACTGATGACGGTTAAAGAACCAGAAACACGTGTCTAGAGATCAGCACTATCTGCGCCAACTCTGGCGGAACACTCAAAAATATTTTAGCAAAGCAAAGAAACAAGAGACTGCATTTACCACAATGCCTGGGGCGAACCTTGCCTGGGAGGTGAAGCGGTGTGCTCCCACCCCTGTTCCTGTTTAAAAGTACTCCCGTGAGTCATTTGAGCTGACGAGCTCGTGGAAGAAGCACCCGCGCGCCAGTGAGAGGTACTTGACCTGATGTGATGTTTGGCAGCCTACCCAGCAAACCCCTAATTTGAAGACTGTAATCTCTACTGATGACGGTTAAAGAACCAGAAACACGTGTCTAGAGATCAGCACTATCTGCGCCAACTCTGGCGGAACACTCAAAAATATTTTAGCAAAGCAAAGAAACAAGAGACTGCATTTACCACAATGCCTGGGGCGAACCTTGCCTGGGAGGTGAAGCGGTGTGCTCCCACCCCTGTTCCTGTTTAAAAGTACTCCCGTGAGTCATTTGAGCTGACGAGCTCGTGGAAGAAGCACCCGCGCGCCAGTGAGAGGTACTTGACCTGATGTGATGTTTGGCAGCCTACCCAGCAAACCCCTAATTTGAAGACTGTAATCTCTACTGATGACGGTTAAAGAACCAGAAACACGTGTCTAGAGATCAGCACTATCTGCGCCAACTCTGGCGGAACACTCAAAAATATTTTAGCAAAGCAAAGAAACAAGAGACTGCATTTACCACAATGCCTGGGGCGAACCTTGCCTGGGAGGTGAAGCGGTGTGCTCCCACCCCTGTTCCTGTTTAAAAGTACTCCCGTGAGTCATTTGAGCTGACGAGCTCGTGGAAGAAGCACCCGCGCGCCAGTGAGAGGTACTTGACCTGATGTGATGTTTGGCAGCCTACCCAGCAAACCCCTAATTTGAAGACTGTAATCTCTACTGATGACGGTTAAAGAACCAGAAACACGTGTCTAGAGATCAGCACTATCTGCGCCAACTCTGGCGGAACACTCAAAAATATTTTAGCAAAGCAAAGAAACAAGAGACTGCATTTACCACAATGCCTGGGGCGAACCTTGCCTGGGAGGTGAAGCGGTGTGCTCCCACCCCTGTTCCTGTTTAAAAGTACTCCCGTGAGTCATTTGAGCTGACGAGCTCGTGGAAGAAGCACCCGCGCGCCAGTGAGAGGTACTTGACCTGATGTGATGTTTGGCAGCCTACCCAGCAAACCCCTAATTTGAAGACTGTAATCTCTACTGATGACGGTTAAAGAACCAGAAACACGTGTCTAGAGATCAGCACTATCTGCGCCAACTCTGGCGGAACACTCAAAAATATTTTAGCAAAGCAAAGAAACAAGAGACTGCATTTACCACAATGCCTGGGGCGAACCTTGCCTGGGAGGTGAAGCGGTGTGCTCCCACCCCTGTTCCTGTTTAAAAGTACTCCCGTGAGTCATTTGAGCTGACGAGCTCGTGGAAGAAGCACCCGCGCGCCAGTGAGAGGTACTTGACCTGATGTGATGTTTGGCAGCCTACCCAGCAAACCCCTAATTTGAAGACTGTAATCTCTACTGATGACGGTTAAAGAACCAGAAACACGTGTCTAGAGATCAGCACTATCTGCGCCAACTCTGGCGGAACACTCAAAAATATTTTAGCAAAGCAAAGAAACAAGAGACTGCATTTACCACAATGCCTGGGGCGAACCTTGCCTGGGAGGTGAAGCGGTGTGCTCCCACCCCTGTTCCTGTTTAAAAGTACTCCCGTGAGTCATTTGAGCTGACGAGCTCGTGGAAGAAGCACCCGCGCGCCAGTGAGAGGTACTTGACCTGATGTGATGTTTGGCAGCCTACCCAGCAAACCCCTAATTTGAAGACTGTAATCTCTACTGATGACGGTTAAAGAACCAGAAACACGTGTCTAGAGATCAGCACTATCTGCGCCAACTCTGGCGGAACACTCAAAAATATTTTAGCAAAGCAAAGAAACAAGAGACTGCATTTACCACAATGCCTGGGGCGAACCTTGCCTGGGAGGTGAAGCGGTGTGCTCCCACCCCTGTTCCTGTTTAAAAGTACTCCCGTGAGTCATTTGAGCTGACGAGCTCGTGGAAGAAGCACCCGCGCGCCAGTGAGAGGTACTTGACCTGATGTGATGTTTGGCAGCCTACCCAGCAAACCCCTAATTTGAAGACTGTAATCTCTACTGATGACGGTTAAAGAACCAGAAACACGTGTCTAGAGATCAGCACTATCTGCGCCAACTCTGGCGGAACACTCAAAAATATTTTAGCAAAGCAAAGAAACAAGAGACTGCATTTACCACAATGCCTGGGGCGAACCTTGCCTGGGAGGTGAAGCGGTGTGCTCCCACCCCTGTTCCTGTTTAAAAGTACTCCCGTGAGTCATTTGAGCTGACGAGCTCGTGGAAGAAGCACCCGCGCGCCAGTGAGAGGTACTTGACCTGATGTGATGTTTGGCAGCCTACCCAGCAAACCCCTAATTTGAAGACTGTAATCTCTACTGATGACGGTTAAAGAACCAGAAACACGTGTCTAGAGATCAGCACTATCTGCGCCAACTCTGGCGGAACACTCAAAAATATTTTAGCAAAGCAAAGAAACAAGAGACTGCATTTACCACAATGCCTGGGGCGAACCTTGCCTGGGAGGTGAAGCGGTGTGCTCCCACCCCTGTTCCTGTTTAAAAGTACTCCCGTGAGTCATTTGAGCTGACGAGCTCGTGGAAGAAGCACCCGCGCGCCAGTGAGAGGTACTTGACCTGATGTGATGTTTGGCAGCCTACCCAGCAAACCCCTAATTTGAAGACTGTAATCTCTACTGATGACGGTTAAAGAACCAGAAACACGTGTCTAGAGATCAGCACTATCTGCGCCAACTCTGGCGGAACACTCAAAAATATTTTAGCAAAGCAAAGAAACAAGAGACTGCATTTACCACAATGCCTGGGGCGAACCTTGCCTGGGAGGTGAAGCGGTGTGCTCCCACCCCTGTTCCTGTTTAAAAGTACTCCCGTGAGTCATTTGAGCTGACGAGCTCGTGGAAGAAGCACCCGCGCGCCAGTGAGAGGTACTTGACCTGATGTGATGTTTGGCAGCCTACCCAGCAAACCCCTAATTTGAAGACTGTAATCTCTACTGATGACGGTTAAAGAACCAGAAACACGTGTCTAGAGATCAGCACTATCTGCGCCAACTCTGGCGGAACACTCAAAAATATTTTAGCAAAGCAAAGAAACAAGAGACTGCATTTACCACAATGCCTGGGGCGAACCTTGCCTGGGAGGTGAAGCGGTGTGCTCCCACCCCTGTTCCTGTTTAAAAGTACTCCCGTGAGTCATTTGAGCTGACGAGCTCGTGGAAGAAGCACCCGCGCGCCAGTGAGAGGTACTTGACCTGATGTGATGTTTGGCAGCCTACCCAGCAAACCCCTAATTTGAAGACTGTAATCTCTACTGATGACGGTTAAAGAACCAGAAACACGTGTCTAGAGATCAGCACTATCTGCGCCAACTCTGGCGGAACACTCAAAAATATTTTAGCAAAGCAAAGAAACAAGAGACTGCATTTACCACAATGCCTGGGGCGAACCTTGCCTGGGAGGTGAAGCGGTGTGCTCCCACCCCTGTTCCTGTTTAAAAGTACTCCCGTGAGTCATTTGAGCTGACGAGCTCGTGGAAGAAGCACCCGCGCGCCAGTGAGAGGTACTTGACCTGATGTGATGTTTGGCAGCCTACCCAGCAAACCCCTAATTTGAAGACTGTAATCTCTACTGATGACGGTTAAAGAACCAGAAACACGTGTCTAGAGATCAGCACTATCTGCGCCAACTCTGGCGGAACACTCAAAAATATTTTAGCAAAGCAAAGAAACAAGAGACTGCATTTACCACAATGCCTGGGGCGAACCTTGCCTGGGAGGTGAAGCGGTGTGCTCCCACCCCTGTTCCTGTTTAAAAGTACTCCCGTGAGTCATTTGAGCTGACGAGCTCGTGGAAGAAGCACCCGCGCGCCAGTGAGAGGTACTTGACCTGATGTGATGTTTGGCAGCCTACCCAGCAAACCCCTAATTTGAAGACTGTAATCTCTACTGATGACGGTTAAAGAACCAGAAACACGTGTCTAGAGATCAGCACTATCTGC
Source organism: Calotriton arnoldi (assembly GCA_963921515.1). NCBI lineage: Eukaryota > Metazoa > Chordata > Amphibia > Caudata > Salamandridae > Calotriton > Calotriton arnoldi. The sequence continues at coordinate 1,589,943 of CAWUFW010001575.1, forward strand.
GCCAACTCTGGCGGAACACTCAAAAATATTTTAGCAAAGCAAAGAAACAAGAGACTGCATTTACCACAATGCCTGGGGCGAACCTTGCCTGGGAGGTGAAGCGGTGTGCTCCCACCCCTGTTCCTGTTTAAAAGTACTCCCGTGAGTCATTTGAGCTGACGAGCTCGTGGAAGAAGCACCCGCGCGCCAGTGAGAGGTACTTGACCTGATGTGATGTTTGGCAGCCTACCCAGCAAACCCCTAATTTGAAGACTGTAATCTCTACTGATGACGGTTAAAGAACCAGAAACACGTGTCTAGAGATCAGCACTATCTGCGCCAACTCTGGCGGAACACTCAAAAATATTTTAGCAAAGCAAAGAAACAAGAGACTGCATTTACCACAATGCCTGGGGCGAACCTTGCCTGGGAGGTGAAGCGGTGTGCTCCCACCCCTGTTCCTGTTTAAAAGTACTCCCGTGAGTCATTTGAGCTGACGAGCTCGTGGAAGAAGCACCCGCGCGCCAGTGAGAGGTACTTGACCTGATGTGATGTTTGGCAGCCTACCCAGCAAACCCCTAATTTGAAGACTGTAATCTCTACTGATGACGGTTAAAGAACCAGAAACACGTGTCTAGAGATCAGCACTATCTGCGCCAACTCTGGCGGAACACTCAAAAATATTTTAGCAAAGCAAAGAAACAAGAGACTGCATTTACCACAATGCCTGGGGCGAACCTTGCCTGGGAGGTGAAGCGGTGTGCTCCCACCCCTGTTCCTGTTTAAAAGTACTCCCGTGAGTCATTTGAGCTGACGAGCTCGTGGAAGAAGCACCCGCGCGCCAGTGAGAGGTACTTGACCTGATGTGATGTTTGGCAGCCTACCCAGCAAACCCCTAATTTGAAGACTGTAATCTCTACTGATGACGGTTAAAGAACCAGAAACACGTGTCTAGAGATCAGCACTATCTGCGCCAACTCTGGCGGAACACTCAAAAATATTTTAGCAAAGCAAAGAAACAAGAGACTGCATTTACCACAATGCCTGGGGCGAACCTTGCCTGGGAGGTGAAGCGGTGTGCTCCCACCCCTGTTCCTGTTTAAAAGTACTCCCGTGAGTCATTTGAGCTGACGAGCTCGTGGAAGAAGCACCCGCGCGCCAGTGAGAGGTACTTGACCTGATGTGATGTTTGGCAGCCTACCCAGCAAACCCCTAATTTGAAGACTGTAATCTCTACTGATGACGGTTAAAGAACCAGAAACACGTGTCTAGAGATCAGCACTATCTGCGCCAACTCTGGCGGAACACTCAAAAATATTTTAGCAAAGCAAAGAAACAAGAGACTGCATTTACCACAATGCCTGGGGCGAACCTTGCCTGGGAGGTGAAGCGGTGTGCTCCCACCCCTGTTCCTGTTTAAAAGTACTCCCGTGAGTCATTTGAGCTGACGAGCTCGTGGAAGAAGCACCCGCGCGCCAGTGAGAGGTACTTGACCTGATGTGATGTTTGGCAGCCTACCCAGCAAACCCCTAATTTGAAGACTGTAATCTCTACTGATGACGGTTAAAGAACCAGAAACACGTGTCTAGAGATCAGCACTATCTGCGCCAACTCTGGCGGAACACTCAAAAATATTTTAGCAAAGCAAAGAAACAAGAGACTGCATTTACCACAATGCCTGGGGCGAACCTTGCCTGGGAGGTGAAGCGGTGTGCTCCCACCCCTGTTCCTGTTTAAAAGTACTCCCGTGAGTCATTTGAGCTGACGAGCTCGTGGAAGAAGCACCCGCGCGCCAGTGAGAGGTACTTGACCTGATGTGATGTTTGGCAGCCTACCCAGCAAACCCCTAATTTGAAGACTGTAATCTCTACTGATGACGGTTAAAGAACCAGAAACACGTGTCTAGAGATCAGCACTATCTGCGCCAACTCTGGCGGAACACTCAAAAATATTTTAGCAAAGCAAAGAAACAAGAGACTGCATTTACCACAATGCCTGGGGCGAACCTTGCCTGGGAGGTGAAGCGGTGTGCTCCCACCCCTGTTCCTGTTTAAAAGTACTCCCGTGAGTCATTTGAGCTGACGAGCTCGTGGAAGAAGCACCCGCGCGCCAGTGAGAGGTACTTGACCTGATGTGATGTTTGGCAGCCTACCCAGCAAACCCCTAATTTGAAGACTGTAATCTCTACTGATGACGGTTAAAGAACCAGAAACACGTGTCTAGAGATCAGCACTATCTGCGCCAACTCTGGCGGAACACTCAAAAATATTTTAGCAAAGCAAAGAAACAAGAGACTGCATTTACCACAATGCCTGGGGCGAACCTTGCCTGGGAGGTGAAGCGGTGTGCTCCCACCCCTGTTCCTGTTTAAAAGTACTCCCGTGAGTCATTTGAGCTGACGAGCTCGTGGAAGAAGCACCCGCGCGCCAGTGAGAGGTACTTGACCTGATGTGATGTTTGGCAGCCTACCCAGCAAACCCCTAATTTGAAGACTGTAATCTCTACTGATGACGGTTAAAGAACCAGAAACACGTGTCTAGAGATCAGCACTATCTGCGCCAACTCTGGCGGAACACTCAAAAATATTTTAGCAAAGCAAAGAAACAAGAGACTGCATTTACCACAATGCCTGGGGCGAACCTTGCCTGGGAGGTGAAGCGGTGTGCTCCCACCCCTGTTCCTGTTTAAAAGTACTCCCGTGAGTCATTTGAGCTGACGAGCTCGTGGAAGAAGCACCCGCGCGCCAGTGAGAGGTACTTGACCTGATGTGATGTTTGGCAGCCTACCCAGCAAACCCCTAATTTGAAGACTGTAATCTCTACTGATGACGGTTAAAGAACCAGAAACACGTGTCTAGAGATCAGCACTATCTGCGCCAACTCTGGCGGAACACTCAAAAATATTTTAGCAAAGCAAAGAAACAAGAGACTGCATTTACCACAATGCCTGGGGCGAACCTTGCCTGGGAGGTGAAGCGGTGTGCTCCCACCCCTGTTCCTGTTTAAAAGTACTCCCGTGAGTCATTTGAGCTGACGAGCTCGTGGAAGAAGCACCCGCGCGCCAGTGAGAGGTACTTGACCTGATGTGATGTTTGGCAGCCTACCCAGCAAACCCCTAATTTGAAGACTGTAATCTCTACTGATGACGGTTAAAGAACCAGAAACACGTGTCTAGAGATCAGCACTATCTGCGCCAACTCTGGCGGAACACTCAAAAATATTTTAGCAAAGCAAAGAAACAAGAGACTGCATTTACCACAATGCCTGGGGCGAACCTTGCCTGGGAGGTGAAGCGGTGTGCTCCCACCCCTGTTCCTGTTTAAAAGTACTCCCGTGAGTCATTTGAGCTGACGAGCTTGTGGAAGAAGCACCCGCGCGCCAGTGAGAGGTACTTGACCTGATGTGATGTTTGGCAGCCCACCCAGCAAACCCCTAATTTGAAGACTGTAATCTCTACTGATGACGGTTAAAGAACCAGAAACACGTGTCTAGAGATCAGCACTATCTGCGCCAACTCTGGCGGAACACTCAAAAATATTTTAGCAAAGCAAAGAAACAAGAGACTGCATTTACCACAATGCCTGGGGCGAACCTTGCCTGGGAGGTGAAGCGGTGTGCTCCCACCCCTGTTCCTGTTTAAAAGTACTCCCGTGAGTCATTTGAGCTGACGAGCTCGTGGAAGAAGCACCCGCGCGCCAGTGAGAGGTACTTGACCTGATGTGATGTTTGGCAGCCTACCCAGCAAACCCCTAATTTGAAGACTGTAATCTCTACTGATGACGGTTAAAGAACCAGAAACACGTGTCTAGAGATCAGCACTATCTGCGCCAACTCTGGCGGAACACTCAAAAATATTTTAGCAAAGCAAAGAAACAAGAGACTGCATTTACCACAATGCCTGGGGCGAACCTTGCCTGGGAGGTGAAGCGGTGTGCTCCCACCCCTGTTCCTGTTTAAAAGTACTCCCGTGAGTCATTTGAGCTGACGAGCTCGTGGAAGAAGCACCCGCGCGCCAGTGAGAGGTACTTGACCTGATGTGATGTTTGGCAGCCTACCCAGCAAACCCCTAATTTGAAGACTGTAATCTCTACTGATGACGGTTAAAGAACCAGAAACACGTGTCTAGAGATCAGCACTATCTGCGCCAACTCTGGCGGAACACTCGAAAATATTTTAGCAAAGCAAAGAAACAAGAGACTGCATTTACCACAATGCCTGGGGCGAACCTTGCCTGGGAGGTGAAGCGGTGTGCTCCCACCCCTGTTCCTGTTTAAAAGTACTCCCGTGAGTCATTTGAGCTGACGAGCTCGTGGAAGAAGCACCCGCGCGCCAGTGAGAGGTACTTGACCTGATGTGATGTTTGGCAGCCTACCCAGCAAACCCCTAATTTGAAGACTGTAATCTCTACTGATGACGGTTAAAGAACCAGAAACACGTGTCTAGAGATCAGCACTATCTGCGCCAACTCTGGCGGAACACTCGAAAATATTTTAGCAAAGCAAAGAAACAAGAGACTGCATTTACCACAATGCCTGGGGCGAACCTTGCCTGGGAGGTGAAGCGGTGTGCTCCCACCCCTGTTCCTGTTTAAAAGTACTCCCGTGAGTCATTTGAGCTGACGAGCTCGTGGAAGAAGCACCCGCGCGCCAGTGAGAGGTACTTGACCTGATGTGATGTTTGGCAGCCTACCCAGCAAACCCCTAATTTGAAGACTGTAATCTCTACTGATGACGGTTAAAGAACCAGAAACACGTGTCTAGAGATCAGCACTATCTGCGCCAACTCTGGCGGAACACTCAAAAATATTTCAGCAAAGCAAAGAAACAAGAGACTGCATTTACCACAATGCCTGGGGCGAACCTTGCCTGGGAGGTGAAGCGGTGTGCTCCCACCCCTGTTCCTGTTTAAAAGTACTCCCGTGAGTCATTTGAGCTGACGAGCTCGTGGAAGAAGCACCCGCGCGCCAGTGAGAGGTACTTGACCTGATGTGATGTTTGGCAGCCTACCCAGCAAACCCCTAATTTGAAGACTGTAATCTCTACTGATGACGGTTAAAGAACCAGAAACACGTGTCTAGAGATCAGCACTATCTGCGCCAACTCTGGCGGAACACTCAAAAATATTTTAGCAAAGCAAAGAAACAAGAGACTGCATTTACCACAATGCCTGGGGCGAACCTTGCCTGGGAGGTGAAGCGGTGTGCTCCCACCCCTGTTCCTGTTTAAAAGTACTGCCCTTAGTCATTTGAGCTGACGAGCTCGTGGAAGAAGCACCCGCACGCCAGTGAGAGGTACTTGACCTGATGTGATGTTTGGCAGCCTACCCAGCAAACCCCTAATTTGAAGACTGTAATCTCTACTGATGACGGTTAAAGAACCAGAAACACGTGTCTAGAGATCAGCACTATCTGCGCCAACTCTGGCGGAACACTCGAAAATATTTTAGCAAAGCAAAGAAACAAGAGACTGCATTTACCACAATGCCTGGGGCGAACCTTGCCTGGGAGGTGAAGCGGTGTGCTCCCACCCCTGTTCCTGTTTAAAAGTACTCCCGTGAGTCATTTGAGCTGACGAGTTCGTGGAAGAAGCACCCGCGCGCCAGGGAGAGGTACTTGACCTGATGTGATGTTTGGCAGCCTACCCAGCAAACCCCTAATTTGAAGACTGTAATCTCTACTGATGACGGTTAAAGAACCAGAAACACGTGTCTAGAGATCAGCACTATCTGCGCCAACTCTGGCGGAACACTCGAAAATATTTTAGCAAAGCAAAGACACAAGAGCCTGCATTTACCACAATGCCTGAGGCGAACCTTGCCTGGGAGGTGAAGCGGTGTGCTCCCACCCCTGTTCCTGTTTAAAAGTACTCCCGTGAGTCATTTGAGCTGACGAGCTCGTGGAAGAAGCACCCGCGCACCAGTGAGAGGTACTTGACCTAATGTGATGTTTGGCAGCCTACCCAGCAAACCCCTAATTTGCAGACTGTAATCTCTACTGATGACGGTTAAAGAACCAGAAACACGTGTCTAGAGATCAGCACTATCTGCGCCAACTCTGGCGGAACACTCGAAAATATTTTAGCAATGCAAAGAAACAAGAGACTGCATTTACCACAATGCCTGGGGCGAACCTTGCCTGGGAAGTGAAGCGGTGTGCTCCCACCCCTGTTCCTGTTTAAAAGTACTCCCGTGAGTCATTTGAGCTGACGAGCTCGTGGAAGAAGCACCCGCGCGCCAGTGAGAGGTACTTGACCTGATGTGATGTTTGGCAGCCTACCCAGCAAACCCCTAATTTGAAGGCTGTAATCTCTACTGATGACGGTTAAAGAACCAGAAACACGTGTCTAGAGATCACACTATCTGCGCCAACTCGGGCGGAACAGTCGAAAATATTTTAGCAAAGCAAAGAAACAAGAGACTGCATTTACCACAATGCCTGGGGCGAACCTTGCCTGGGAGGTGAAGCGGTGTGCTCCCACCCCTGTTCCTGTTTAAAAGTACTCCCGTGAGTCATTTGAGCTGACGAGCTCGTGGAAGAAGCACCCGCGCGCCAGTGAGAGGTACTTGACCTGATGTGATGTTTGGCAGCCTACCCAGCAAACCCCTAATTTGAGGACTGTAATCTCTACTGATGACGGTTAAAGAACCAGAAACACATGTCTAGAGATCAGCACTATCTGCGCCAACTCTGGCGGAACACTCAAAAATATTTTAGCAAAGCAAAGAAACAAGAGACTGCATTTACCACAATGCCTGGGGCGAACCTTGCCTGGGAGGTGAAGCGGTGTGCTCCCACCCCTGTTCCTGTTTAAAAGTACTCCCGTGAGTCATTTGAGCTGACGAGCTCCTGGAAGAAGCACCCGCGCACCAGTGAGAGGTACTTGACCTGATGTGATGTTTGGCAGCCTACCCAGCAAACCCCTAATTTGAAGACTGTAATCTCTACTGATGACGGTTAAAGAACCAGAAACACGTGTCTAGAGATCAGCACTATCTGCGCCAACTCTGGCGGAACACTCGAAAATATTTTAGCAAAGCAAAGAAACAAGAGACTGCATTTACCACAATGCCTGGGGCGAACCTTGCCTGGGAGGTGAAGCGGTGTGCTCCCACCCCTGTTCCTGTTTAAAAGTACTGCCCATGAGTCATTTGAGCTGACGAGCTCGTGGAAGAAGCACCCGCGCAGCCAGTGAGAGGTACTTGACCTGATGTGATGTTTGGCAGCCTACCCAGCAAACCCCTAATTTGAAGACTGTAATCTCTACTGATGATGGTTAAAGAACCAGAAACACGTGTCTAGAGATCAGCACTATCTGCGCCAACTCTGGCGGAACACTCAAAAATAGTTTAGCAAAGCAAAGAAACAAGAGACTGCATTTACCAGAATGCCTGGGGCGAACCTTGCCTGGGAGGTGAAGCGGTGTGCTCCCACCCCTGTTCCTGTTTAAAAGTACTCCCGTGAGTCATTTGAGCTGACGAGCTCGTGGAAGAAGCACCCGCGCGCCAGTGAGAGGTACTTGACCTGATGTGATGTTTGGCAGCCTACCCAGCAAACCCCTAATTTGAAGACTGTAATCTCTACTGATGACGGTTAAAGAACCAGAAACACGTGTCTAGAGATCAGCACTATCTGCGCCAACTCTGGCGGAACAGTCGAAAATATTTTAGCAAAGCAAAGAAACAAGAGACTGCATTTACCACAATGCCTGGGGCGAACCTTGCCTGGGAGGTGAAGCGGTGTGCTCCCACCCCTGTTCCTGTTTAAAAGTACTCCCGTGAGTCATTTGAGCTGACGAGCTCGTGGAAGAAGCACCCGCGCGTCAGTGAGAGGTACTTGACCTGATGTGATGTTTGGCAGCCTACCCAGCAAACCCCTAATTTGAGGACTGTAATCTCTACTGATGACGGTTAAAGAACCAGAAACACATGTCTAGAGATCAGCACTATCTGCGCCAACTCTGGCGGAACACTCGAAAATATTTTAGCAAAGCAAAGAAACAAGAGACTGCATTTACCACAATGCCTGGGGCGAACCTTGCCTGGGAGGTGAAGCGGTGTGCTCACTCCCCTGTTCCTGTTTAAAAGTACTCCCGTGAGTCATTTGAGCTGACGAGCTCCTGGAAGAAGCACCCGCGCACCAGTGAGAGGTACTTGACCTGATGTGATGTTTGGCAGCCTACCCAGCAAACCCCTAATTTGAAGACTGTAATCTCTACTGATGACGGTTAAAGAACCAGAAACACGTGTCTAGAGATCAGCACTATCTGCGCCAACTCTGGCGGAACACTCGAAAATATTTTAGCAAAGCAAAGAAACAAGAGACTGCATTTACCACAATGCCTGGGGCGAACCTTGCCTGGGAGGTGAAGCGGTGTGCTCCCACCCCTGTTCCTTTTTAAAAGTACTGCCCATAGTCATTTGAGCTGACGAGCTCGTGGAAGAAACACCCGCTAGCCAGTGAGAGGTATTTGACCTGATGTGATGTTTGGCAGCCTACCCAGCAAACCCCTAATTTGAAGACTGTAATCTCTACTGATGATGGTTAAAGAACCAGAAACACGTGTCTAGAGATCAGCACTATCTGCGCCAACTCTGGCGGAACACTCGAAAATAGTTTAGCAAAGCAAAGAAACAAGAGACTGCATTTACCAGAATGCCTGGGGCGAACCTTGCCTGGGAGGTGAAGCGGTGTGCTCCCACCCCTGTTCCTGTTTAAAAGTACTCCCGTGAGTCATTTGAGCTGACGAGCTCGTGGAAGAAGCACCCGCGCGCCAGGGAGAGGTACTTGACTTGATGTGATGTTTGGCAGCCTACCCAGCAAACCCCTAATTTGAAGACTGTAATCTCTACTGATGACGGTTAAAGAACCAGAAACACGTGTCTAGAGATCAGCACTATCTGCGCCAACTCTGGCGGAACACTCGAAAATATTTTAGCAAAGCAAAGACACAAGAGACTGCATTTACCACAATGCCTGGGGCGAACCTTGCCTGGGAGGTGAAGCGGTGTGCTCCCACCCCTGTTCCTGTTTAAAAGTACTCCCGTGAGTTATTTGAGCTGACGAGCTTGTGGAAGAAGCACCCGCGCACCAGTGAGAGGTACTTGACCTAATGTGATGTTTGGCAGCCTACCCAGCAAACCCCTAATTTGCAGACTGTAATCTCTACTGATGACGGTTAAAGAACCAGAAACACGTGTCTAGAGATCCGCACTATCTGCGCCAACTCTGGCGGAACACTCAAAAATATTTTAGCAATGCAAAGAAACAAGAGACTGCATTTACCACAATACCTGGGGCGAACCTTGCCTGGGAGGTGAAGCGGTGTGCTCCCACCCCTGTTCCTGTTTAAAAGTACTCCCGTGAGTCATTTGAGCTGACGAGCTCGTGGAAGAAGCACCCGCGCGCCAGTGAGAGGTACTTGACCTGATGTGATGTTTGGCAGCCTACCCAGCAAACCCCTAATTTGAAGACTGTAATCTCTACTGATGACGGTTAAAGAACCAGAAACACGTGTCTAGAGATCAGCACTATCTGCGCCAACTCTGGCGGAACACTCGAAAATATTTTAGCAAAGAAACAAGAGACTGCATTTACCACAATGCCTGGGGCGAACCTTGCCTGGGAGGTGAAGCGGTGTGCTCCCACCCCTGTTCCTGTTTAAAAGTACTCCCGTGAGTCATTTGAGCTGACGAGCTCGTGGAAGAAGCACCCGCGCGCCAGTGAGAGGTACTTGACCTGATGTGATGTTTGGCAGCCTACCCAGCAAACCCCTAATTTGAGGACTGTAATCTCTACTGATGACGGTTAAAGAACCAGAAACACATGTCTAGAGATCAGCACTATCTGCGCCAACTCTGGCGGAACACTCGAAAATATTTTAGCAAAGCAAAGAAACAAGAGACTGCATTTACCACAATGCCTGGGGCGAACATTGCCTGGGAGGTGAAGCGGTGTGCTCCCACCCCTGTTCCTGTTTAAAAGTACTCCTGTGAGTCATTTGAGCTGACGAGCTCCTGGAAGAAGCACCCGCGCACCAGTGAGAGGTACTTGACCTGATGTGATGTTTGGCAGCCTACCCAGCAAACCCCTAATTTGAAGACTGTAATCTCTACTGATGACGGTTAAAGAACCAGAAACACGTGTCTAGAGATCAACACTATCTGCGCCAACTCTGACGGAACAGTCGAAAATATTTTAGCAAAGCAAAGAAACAAGAGACTGCATTTACCACAATGCCTGGGGCGAACCTTGCCTGGGAGGTGAAGCGGTGTGCTCCCACCCCTGTTCCTGTTTAAAAGTACTCCTGTGAGTCATTTGAGCTGACGAGCTCGTGGAAGAAGCACCCGCGCGCCAGTGAGAGGTACTTGACCTGATGTGATGTTTGGCAGCCTACCCAGCAAACCCCTAATTTGAAAACTGTAATCTCTACTGATGACGGTTAAAGAACCAGAAACACATGTCTAGAGATCAGCACTATCTGCGCCAACTCTGGCGGAACACTCGAAAATATTTTAGCAAAGCAAAGAAACAAGAGACTGCATTTACCAGAATGCCTGGGGCTAACCTTGCCTGGGAGGTGAAGCGGTGTGCTCCCACCCCTGTTCCTGTTTAAAAGTACTCCCGTGAGTCATTTGAGCAGACGAGCTCGTGGAAGAAGCACCCGCACGCCAGTGAGAGGTACTTGACCTGATGTGATGTTTGGCAGCCTACCCAGCAAACCCCTAATTTGAAGACTGTAATCTCTACTGATGACGGTTAAAGAACCAGAAACACGTGTCTAGAGATCAGCACTATCTGCGCCAACTCTGGCGGAACACTCAAAAATATTTTAGCAAAGCAAAGAAACAAGAGACTTCATTTACCAGAATGCCTGGGGCGAACCTTGCCTGGGCGGTGAAGCGGTGTGCTCCCACCCCTGTTCCTGTTTAAAAGTACTCCTGTGAGTCATTTGAGCTGACGAGCTCGTGGAAGAAGCACCCGCGCGCCAGTGAGAGGTACTTGACCTGATGTGATGTTTGGCAGCCTACCCAGCAAACCCCTAATTTGAAGACTGTAATCTCTACTAATGACGGTTAAAGAACCAGAAACACATGTCTAGAGATCAGCACTATCTGCGCCAACTCTGGCGGAACACTCGAAAATATTTTAGCAAAGCAAAGAAACAAGAGACTGCATTTACCAGAATGCCTGGGGCTAACCTTGCCTGGGAGGTGAAGCGGTGTGCTCCCACCCCTGTTCCTGTTTAAAAGTACTCCCGTGAGTCATTTGAGCTGACGAGCTCGTGGAAGAAGCACCCGCACGCCAGTGAGAGGTACTTGACCTGATGTGATGTTTGGCAGCCTACCCAGCAAACCCCTAATTTGAAGACTGTAATCTCTACTGATGACGGTTAAAGAACCAGAAACACGTGTCTAGAGATCAGCACTATCTGCGCCAACTCTGGCGGAACACTCGAAAATATTTTAGCAAAGCAAAGAAACAAGAGACTTCATTTACCAGAATGCCTGGGGCGAACCTTGCCTGGGCGGTGAAGCGGTGTGCTCCCACCCCTGTTCCTGTTTAAAAGTACTCCTGTGAGTCATTTGAGCTGACGAGCTCGTGGAAGAAGCACCCGCGCGCCAGTGAGAGGTACTTGACCTGATGTGATGTTTGGCAGCCTACCCAGCAAACCCCTAATTTGAAGACTGTAATCTCTACTAATGACGGTTAAAGAACCAGAAACACGTGTCTAGAGATCAGCACTATCTGCGCCAACTCTGGCGGAACACTCGAAAATATTTTAGCAAAGCAAGAAACAAGAGACTGCATTTACTACAATGCCTGGGGCAAACCTTGCCTGGGAGGTGAAGTGGTGTGCTCCCACCCCTGTTCCTGTTTAAAAGTAATACAATGTAAGCACTACAAACGGACACCACACCAGTTTAGAAAAATATCCAATATTTTTATATACTTAAAACAAGACCAAATACGATAAAAATCCACAATACAGTAATTCAAAAATAGTTACTTCTCAAAATGTCTTTCAGTTGCAAAATACGTTGAAAAACACAGTTCGTACGAGTCGGTAGCTCGGTCCGAGTCTACCGCGATGCTGAAAACAACAGAGTCTCGCAGTTCCCGCTGACCGCATCGGTACGGGCCAGCAACAGCGTGACAGATTCGTTCACAGTACCTTTCTTAGTGCGGCTCACACAGGCGTGCGAGTCGGTCTTGGCATCCGTCGTGGTCGCGATGCAAAATAGAAGCGGTGCAAGGTGCGGTGTCCCTCGATGCGGTGCGAGCAGCGGGTCGGTGACGATCGTGCAGACGGCGTCGGTGAGACCAAGGCTGGCGGTGCAGGGTGAGTCGGTGCTCGATGCGGTGCTGGCAGGTTGCGGTGCGGGTGACAGAGCCGGTTGTGGCGCTTGTCGCGGTCACGGTGCAAGGTGGAAGCGGTGCAAGGTGCGGTGTCCCTCGATGCGGTGCGAGCAGCGGCTCGGTTACGATCGTGCAGATGGCGTCGGTGAGACCAAGGCTTGCGGTGCAGGGTGAGTCGGTGCTCGATGCGGTGCTGGCAAGTTGCGATGCGAGTGACAGAGCCGGTTGGCGGGAATTGGTGCTGGCCGAGCCGGACAGCTGTGCGTGACGAGTCGGTCACGGAGGTCGAGCCAGCAGCAACCGTGTCGGTGAGCCCAGGCCAGCGAGGTGAAGCGAGGCGATGCAGGTCACGGTGTCTCTCGAAGCGGTGCAGGCAGCGGCCCGGTGACGGAGTCGGTGAGACCAAGGCTTACGGTGCAGGGTGAGTCGGTGCGGCTTGCGGTGCCTTCGGGACACAAGGCCAGCGACGGAGTCGGTTGACAGAGTCGGTCGCGGTTCCCTCTTCTCTGTTGCAACTGAAACAGCAGTTCCAGGAGCGGTACCCAGAGGTTGGTGAAGTCTTTGCAGTGCCTGAGACTTCTTAACAGGAGGCCAGCTCGGTTCAGGCCCTTGGAGATACTCAGCACAAGTAGAGAAAGTTCAGTCCAGTCCTTTCACTGCCCAAGGCTGAAGCAGCAGCTGCAGGCCAACCCAACAAAGCAACAACACAGCAAAGGGGCAGTACTCCTCTTGGCAGCTCTTCCAGCTCTTCGTCTTGGCAGGTTCCTTGATTCCAGCGAGATCTAAATTTCTGGGGTTTGGGTCCCCCTTTTTATCCTCAATTTCTCTTTGTTCTCTGAAGTCAGAGAGGCCTTTGCCTAGTCCAAACCAGTTCTGGTCAGTCCTGGAGCACTTTGTTGACAAGTCTCCTTCTTTCCTTTGCAGTGTAGGCCAGGGACATCAGACACACCACAGGAGGTGGAGCCAGCATTGTGGCGGGAAGGCACAGCCCTATTCAGGTCCCAGGTGTAACTCCTCCCACCCATCTACATGTAGATCTTGCTATTCAGCCCTGTCTGACTCACCCTGTCTCCTGGAATCCCCCAGCCCCTGTCACTCACACTCCAGACAAGGAATACACAACCTAGCAGAGGCAGGCTTGGATGGTTAGACAAGAAAATACCTACTTTCTAAATTGGTATTTTCAAACACAGAATGTTAAAACCAACTTCACTAAAAGTTGCATTTTATCATTCTGAGTCCAGGCATACTAAACTCGAATTTCTACCCTGTTCCCTGGGTCAGTTAGGATCATAGGATGTAATAATCAAAACTGCCCATTCTGGCCTATGGGGAACAGGTAGCCTTGCAATAGTGAAAAACGAAGTAGGCTGTATTTTACTATCAGGACATGCCACACACACCAGGGCATGTCCTACCTTTCACATACAATGCACCCTGCCCACAGGGGTACCTTGGGCCTACCTTAGGGGTGACTAACATGTAGAAAAGGGAAGGTTTAGGGACTGGCAAGTGTGTGCACTTGCCAAGTCGATATGGCAGCCCCAGGCTGCGCACAGGCTCTGCAATGGCAGGCCAGAGTTACACTTTACGGGCTGTTTGCGTGGGTGGCACAATCCAGTCGTGCAGCCCACCAACAGCATTTGATCTATAGGCCCTGGCACTCGCAGTGCCCTTTACTAGGGACTGACACATAGATCAAATAGGCCAATCATGGAAATACCAATCCATACACATTTTATACAGGAGCACTTGCACTTTCCCACTGGACAGCAGTGAGGAAAGTGCGCAGAATTATTACACCGGCAAAAACAGAGTCAAAAACGGGAGGTTAGAAAGCAAAAAGTCAGGGGGAACACGCCAAAAGATGCCAAGTCTAACAATGATCTATAAACTGATTTTTTTAGTTTGCTACAAACTTTGGCCAGAGTTTGACAAACCTTCACAAAACCTTTAAAAAATGAAGGTCATCCACCTCAGCTGGTTACTGGAAAATTTCGAGGTGGACTGTCGAGTGGGGGGTAAGAAAAAAGGGGGTTCCAAAACATAAAATGTCCATGTATTTTCCATTGACTTATTTAAGGCAGGTTTTGCACCAGAGTCTGCAGGAAGCTAAACCTTGGTCCAGAGATTGTGGTTTTTGCAATTTGGTGTAAATCCAATCAGTAGTTTGTGGGATATTAAGGGTCAAAAATAATGATATCTTTTGGCAGTTGTGCTTGCAAGAGTCTCAAAAGTCTTGCACAAGAGCGCCAAATCAAAAATGGAGCCCAGTGATTGGTCGAGAGTCCAAATTTTCCTGTGAGCCATCAAGGTCTCGTGGGAACAATAGGCTCCCGCAAGTCTCACGAGAGCGAGCTCTGTGATTGGCTGGCTGTTGAAATGTTTGAAATTAAATGATCGCCATTACTGTTTACTGTGAAAAATTGGAGGTGTTATGTACATGAAATAAAAAAGCTGTATAAGGGGGCAGCAGAAAAGCATGCTGTCCCCTAGATTTAGAGAGGAGGAGTCTAAGTGATAACTACTGTAAAGATAATAAATGTATATTGTTTTAAAGTAATATTTTAGGTCTTGTGAGAATCTTGCAGGATCACAAATAGTAAAAAAGAGTAGATGAGTTATCAATACACTCCATTAGTAGGAAAGCATATTGTGGTCATTATTTTTGAGAGTATCTGTGTAAGAGATAAGCACTGTGATAATTGGAAGTTTGAATCTTTTGTTTAAAAAAAAATTCTGATCTTGCAAAACTCTCACTGGATGTGAAAGGTAGGAAGGAGTAGGTGATGTTTGAATAAACTCTGCTATACACACTGATTACTGTGTGAAGGAGTCTTACTGGAGATGGTGTTTATCAGACTCTCCTATTTATGCACTTTGGTTTGAGAAGAGTTGTGAGTAGAGTTATGTCTCATCCAAGCAGCCTACTACACACATCCATCATCTGAGATAGAGTTCTGAAAGGAGAGCCCAGTCCCTCCCCACATCCTACTACTCACACCTATCATCACAGAGACAGGTCTCAGCAGGGAGGCCTATCCCTCCACATACCCGATTAGGCATACCTGTCATCTGAGATAGAGGTCTGAAAGGAGAGGGCAGTCCGTCCCCACACCCTTCTATGCATGCCCATCATCTGAGAGAGAGCTCTGAAAGGACAGGCCAGTCCCTCTGCACACCCTGCTATGCACACCTGTCATCTGAAAGGAGGGCCCAGCCCCCCCCACATTCTAATACGCACACTTATCATTACAGCAGAGAGACCAGTCCTTCAACACTCCCTACTAAGCACACCCATCATCTGAGAGAGAGGACTGAAAAGACAGCCCAGTCCCTCCCCACACCAAACTACACACACCTATCATTACAGAGAGAGGTCTCAGCAGAGAGGCCAGTCCCTCCACATATTCTACTATGCACACCTGTCATCTTAGAGAGAGGTAATAAAGGAGAAGGCAGTCCCTCCCCACACCCTACTATGCACAGCCGTCATATTGGAGAGAGGTCTGAAAAGAGAGGCCAGTCCCTCTCTACACCCTACTACACATACCCATCATTATGGAGAGTGGTCTTAGCAGAGAGGCCAGTTCCTCTACACACCCTACCATGCACACCCGTCATCTGAGAGAGAGGTCTGAAAGGAAAGCCCAGTTCCTCCCTAAACCCTACTATGCAAACCTAATGTTACAGAGAGAGGTCTCAGCAGAGAGGCCTGTCCCTCCCCACAACCTACTACACACATTTGTCATCTGACAGAGAGGTCTAAAAGTGGAGGGCAGTCTCTCCCCACATCCTACTATGCACACCTATCATTACAGAGAGAGATCTCAGCAGAGAGGATAGTCCTGCTACACACCCTACTACGCACACCTGTCAGTGCAAGAGTAATGACTCCTCAAAAAAGATTGCTGGTGACATGTCTTTATATCAGAGTTACAATAACTGAGCAAATAAACAATTTCTGTTGAATATTTATCTGTTTAATACTCACACACATTTTACAAAGATTTTGCAAACTCATTACCTATGTTCCCTCTAGGCTACGCGCATGCGCGCGCGCAGCCTTGCTTCTTACAGCGCCCAGACACTCTGTGGGAGTGCGCTCTCCCCTCGAGGAGCACAATGGATAACAAAAGGGCAGAGTAAAAACGTCCCTTTTAAGGCAGGCGGCGCACCAGGAGGCCAAGTAAATCAATTAAATGACAAAGGGGCTGCTTCCAGTGTTCGAAGAGATCCCTAGCAGGCAGTGTGAAACAAAACATATGTGAATGTGTTTCACGCTGCAATTAGAGGGTGTGAATGTGTCATTACGCCAGTGCTGCTGACATTGGAATTGGGGGAACATTGCAGGGCCGGCTCTAGGGCAAGTATATTAAAGTTTAAAGAGCACCTGCTGCCTCGTTCCTGGCCACAATAAAAATGTTAAGATATCTCTAGTGATTAATGTTCTTCCTGGAGTGAGATGGAGTTTTGTCTAGTGGAAGTTTTAACTCGTAGGGCAGCGCAGGGAATATGCCTGATGCAAAGGACGAGTACCATGCAAACACAGAACTGTGTTTATGGAGATAGCTCAGTGGGTTACTGCTTTTGTTAAAGAGACCTTTAGTTACTTGCAGTTAATGCATTCAAATCCTAAAATAGAACAGCGTGCTCTTAACTGTTAGCAAAGAGCTGCATGCAAACTGCAAGGTATATATTAGATTGTTATGATTTTTTCCCCAGTCTTTCATTTTCGTAATGTTGCAAAAAAGATTTGTTTGGGTAGAAAACATTTGCAATATTAAAGAGAACCCCCAACCATGGTGTTACGTTTTAAATCCTGAGTTTGCACTTCTCCACACCAAGCACTCTTAAATTATGCTGCCTTCCAGTATGGATGACTTGTAACTGGTACACCTTGCAATCCTCTGTCTTATGTAACATTTCCCATACACTGATTTACACACGTATAATTGTTTGTCTCTGTGTAATGTGTGCGTGATGTAAAGTGCTCTGACACCCTTCACTGATATGAGTGGCACTATAAAACTATTGAATGCATCAGAGAGTGGGTGGTTATGGAGACTTGAGGAGCACTGTTAAAGGGTGGTAGTGAGGGAATCTGTGGCGGAGGTAGTCATTGGGGGGCGCCACAAACAGTGTCACACTGGGCACCATCAGCGCTAAAGCTGGCCCTGGAAACAGGTTCCAGTCTTGATGCTCAAGCAAAGAGCTCCAATACTTTACAGTCATGGTTGCTCAAAAAATGTAAAAAAAGATTTAACTTTAATCTTAAAGAATAGCAAATACTTTTAAACCAATCCTCTTTTTTTATTCATCATCACAAAGAATGCACCTTCAAATACATGAATTCAGTCTTTGCCACTGAAGCATTAGAGAAAATTATTTGCGTTTGGGATTGAGCATGGCAAATTTCTATAGACCGGTTTCGAATTGGCAGAGAACGGGGATTGGAAAGTAAGAAAAGCAGGAAGGACAGAAATAATAGAGAGATTTTAGTGGAAGGACGATTTGAGAGTGTGAGGTAGAGGGGAGATTTGAGTGTAGAGAGAAAAGGAAACATGTATGGAGAGGATGAGATATGGAAGTGAGAACGAAAGGAAAAAGGGAGAAGAAAAGAAAGAAAGGGGAGTGAAACATAGAAAGGAAAGGAAAATGTTAGGGAAAGGATAAAACAAACAAAAGGGGATAGGTAGCCCAAGAGGTGGCATACAAGGAGGTCGGAGCCAAGGAGAGGAACAAGATGAGAGAGAAGCATAGTCAAGATATAGATTTGACAGAGTATGGATGAAATGAGCGATAACAGGGAGATTAGAGAGACTTTGTGGGAGAGAGAAGAGTAGGACATAGATTGAAGAGAGGAGAAAGAATAAGGAAAAAGTGGAGCAGAGCGGAAATAGAAAAGAAAGTGGGATTGTAAGGAAGAGCAAGGAGAGAAATAAAGCTAAAAAAAAAGGGAGGAAGGCGATAAGGACAAGCTAGAAGATCAAGTGCAAGTGGACAGAGATAAGAAAAGGTGTGAGGAGGAGATAATAGTGGCATGGAGATAGCAAATAGAGAGGATTTATAGGTAGAATGATTAGGACACAAGATGCATGAGTGCAAGGAGCCCTTTGCGCCCCAGTAATGGGTGTCTTTTATTACCAACCCAGAGGAGTGTGTGAGTGTTTGGGGGTTTTTTTTTTATTACTGGTTACATTAGGGCCCATGGCACCCTTACTGTGCCACCGAGTTTGGTAGCTTGCACACCGCACATGCTTGTATATTACGTTTTTGCTTATCTTCAGTGCACGCAGCCTTAGCTGCAGTGCACGAAGCACCTTCATTGCTGCACACAGAGAAAGAAAATTAGAGGGAGCATTGCTCATGACATGTTCTATGACATCATTTATGGCATCATTGATGAAATCTCAAATTATACAATTGATGACATCACTGATGACATCATCCAAGCTTCGTTTTTCCACATATTGTTGTATAACTTTCTATGGCTTACACATAGAAAAGTTCACATTATTAATCAACCACAGATATATGTGAAACCCTCTATGAGTATGGCATTAAATCTGTATACAACTGTTCAGAGAAAGCCAAAATAGTGAATGCCAGTTCTAAAACAAATGCTCTACTACTGATAGCTTTTATCTGTATCAAACCCCTAGCACACCAAATGTACATTAAGAAATGAAGTTGATATCAGTAGAGAACTGAGTACTGTAAACAGTGCTTACTCTATAGAGTGAGTATACTTTACAACACACTGTTTGCAAACACTGAAAGTTTCATAATGAATACACCACAGACTATTAAAAAATATTTACTAAGAGCAGTGCAGACTCTATGCAACAGCTGACAAAAAAGGCACTATTCCCTAAAAATAACCAAGATTTGAAGGTGATAAATATTCTACTTCCTACACTGTTCATACTATGCGCCCAATATCCTTATTTACCCCTTAACCCTAAAACACCCTTACAACCCTATACTCCTACCCACCCCTAAACCCTTAAATGTATATTTATACGTACACAAACACACACATACACACACACACACAACACACACACACACACGCACACACACATAAATATATTTACCTTAACTAGACTGACCATGTGTGGTAAAGGTAAGCATTGTAAAAATACCGAAACAAGCATGCATGGGAAATGCATGCGTGGTAAAAATAGCTGTGTGGTGAAAGCACTGTGTGGTTATAACTGCATTGTACAGGATGTGTCCTGTCTATAAAAATCTTGTTCACTCCAATGTCATTAAAACAATTAATTGTTTTTGCTTTGAGATTGATGACCAGCTTAATCTGCTTGATCCTATCAAGAATATTGTGGAAGATGCTCAATATCAACTGTGGATGAAAAAAAATGTAACTATTCATCTCAGGAAAGCCCTAAAAATAGTTTCCCAGGTCTTGGTTCTCAACAAGATTGATTATGGAAACACAGCCCTATTTGGTCTCTCTAACGCTAGATGGAAAAATGACTATGTTGATTTAATGGCTAGAATCTCCTAAAGATACATAATACCCTAGGCTTAAATAAATTCCAGTGGCTCCTTCTGGAAGCCCAATGTCAAATTAAAGTTGCTAGAATAACATACAAGGCAGTCTCTCTAAACATACTCTTGGAGATTACCCTCTTTTGCGTGGTGCCACCCCAGATTTTTGTATTTACTCTTTTTGTTGGCTTTAAAACTTTGTGTACTTTAACCCTGCTAACCAGAGGTACAGTGCCTATGCTCCCCCTTTCAACATGATGAAATAGGCATACCCCTGATTGACATATTTAATTTATCTATACTTCCCTAGTATATCGTACAAAAGTGTTCCCAGAGTCTTTAAGCTAAATGTCACTAGTGGATTGCAGCACCCAGTGGGCCATCCTCTACAGTGACAGTGTAAACATAAATATAACTGCAGGCCTGTGACATGTACCCTGGCTGTGCAGGTTCAAACTGTAAATTTGACATTTCAAAAATCCCCTTTTGACATGTCTGAAGCTTCCTTTTAAATATTTATAAGGCACCCCTAAGTAGGTCTTACTGCCCATAATGCAGTGTGTATGGTATTTAAAAGTAGGCCATGTAAAAGTTTAATATCACACATGTCCTTACAGTGAAAATACCCTAAAGGTTAGTTTCATTGTAGCAAAGCTGGCTGTTACATAGGAAACCGGTGGTAACATATTTAGTATTTTTTATCATCTTTTATTTTGGCATTTGGTACATCATGTGCAGGAATGTACCAGCATATCAACACAAAGCACACCTTTTGAAATATAGCAAATCAAAAAGTTACATTTATAGATGTGTATTGTTATGTGATACATGCTACCACCCTGGTTCAGAATAAACATACTATTGGTATGATAGTTCCGACCAGATTAAATGTAGGCTCTCCAAGGATACTACATTTTAATATCTACTATTGTATGTAGTCGAAGGAGGGTCGTACCTAGTCTGCATGTATACATATCTGAGTGAGGGGCCTATGAAAATACAACATTCAGTTTGTATAAAACAAACAAAAATATCAAAAACCAAAACAACTATTAATCAACTGATTATGCAGCGGGCCCAGACTGTTTGTCTTTATCATTTATGGTTATGTAGGATGTTGGGGAGGGTAATATGTGAAGAGATGGGGCGAGGGGGATCACGCACCTTTGCCTCTCAGATACGTAATGTCAGACACAACCATTCTACACCTCATCCATGGGAAGGTGTATGCATGTGGGCTCTGCCTGTGCCCTAGTTTTGTGGTGTCTGTGTATCATTTCTACGGTTACCCCACCAACGGATCACCATTCAACTAATGGCTGGTTTATCAACTACCTGGGTTGTTCAGCAACTGATTGTGGGGTGTCACTTTCCTTCTATTCGTCAGTCTGTCCCTGCTCCGGGTTCTCCTAGGTCACCAGGACCTCCCTCCATAATTCCACGATGGGACGTTGTCTGAGCCCCCTCTTT
This sequence comes from Calotriton arnoldi, assembly GCA_963921515.1. Classification (NCBI taxonomy): domain Eukaryota; kingdom Metazoa; phylum Chordata; class Amphibia; order Caudata; family Salamandridae; genus Calotriton; species Calotriton arnoldi. The sequence continues at coordinate 1,611,261 of CAWUFW010001575.1, forward strand.
TCTTCCCAGACCAAGACTCTACCCTCAGCTCCAGCCCAGTATGTCACGTCTCTTCTCCACAAGTCTATTACAGGCCCATCCTCTGATTTCCAAGTTAGTGCTATTCGTCTTCTAGCTAGGACCGGGCAAGGTCCAGGAATCTAGTCCCAACTTTACGTTTATGTGGCCTAGGGAACAGTCCCAGTAAGCACACTCCAACTGTGTTCTCCAATGTATGCCCCTCTGCCATCCCCGTTGATCGCAACACCTCCTCCCAGAACCTATGCACAGCAGCACATCCCCAAGTCATGTGCATGAAATCTGCATCTTGGTGATCTCATCTCTGGCATTACATTCTTCCACACCATAAAAGGGGGGAGTCATATACATCATATGAGTGTAGTTAAATTGAGTGTACTTTAGTCTAGTGTTTCGTGAAAACTTTTTAGGTATGCAAGAATCCTGCCCCATGCCTGGTCCGTGATTTCCATATTCAGAATGGTCTCCCATCTGTTTTTTAATTTCATTAAAGGTGTGTGGACCATCTCCAATAGTGAGATATAGAATCATTTCACTTGGTGGCGTGTCGTCCCCAATGTAAGAACTGAGTGCAGAACTGCATGTGTCTTGGGTTCTTCACAGTACCCTCCCCATAGCTCTCTGAAGGTCCGAATTACCACTTCGTATAACAGGAATTGGCCAGGTGGGAGGCCAAAACCTTCAACTAGTTCCTCAAAGGGTGACAGGTCTGACTGCTGATAGCAGTCGCCTATTGTTACCAGATCAACTTCGGTCCAAGCATTCAATTGTTCCGGAGACAGTATCATCCATGGGGTGCCATGTGGCAGACCAGACAAAGGTAGGACCGGGGTATACAAGGGGGTTCCTCCTACAATGGCCGTGCAGCGCTTCCAGCACGCTAGCGCAGTGGTCTGCATTAGTGACTGGCGTGGGATAGTTCCCGCTGTGTCAAGCAATTTGGCTACAAGCATATCAGTGCGGGTCCCTAGGTCCGTCAAGTCGGTTCTCTCAGGACCTGTACCTTCCAGTCACTTTGTTAACCACTGTAGCTGAGATGCGAAGAAGTAGAGCTTGAAGTTCTGTACTCCCAATGCCCCTCTGCAAGGAGGCGTTGTAGAGTAGCTAATGACACCCTCCGCTGCCCCCTCTCCCATATAAGGTCTTGTAGTAAGAAGTCCAGCAGTCTGAACCATGAGGTAGGTATGGGGGGAGGGAGTTAATAAAAACTGCAACAGCTGCTGCAACATTACCATTTTTTCAATAGAAATCCGGGCCATGATAGGCAGTTGGAGCGAGCACCAAAACGAAACACACAATCTGAGTGCCTTCCCAAGGTTTCCATCACAAACGTCTTCCAGAGAGCGGAAGACCTGGATACCTAGATATTTAAAAGTGGAGGGGGCCCAATTGAGGTCCATTGTGAGGCCTTGCGTGCAAGGAAGTCCTGCCGCCATGGGGCATAAGTATGTCTTTTGTCGATTTACTTTTAGTCCTGATATCTCCTCAAATCAACTCATCATAGTCAGTACTGTAGTGGTGCCCACAGCGGCGTCTTTGAGATAGATCAGTAAATCATCAGCATATAGGGAAATAATATGAGTGTATCCAACCACTGTCAGGTCCAGTCCCTCCCTACCCTGTCTGAACAGTGCCGCCAGTGGCTTAATCGCCATCGCAAATAGGAGAGGTGACAGTGGGCATCCTTGTGTTGTAACCCGTCCAATCTCATATTGCGCAGAAACAATTTTACCAGTTTTAACTCTGGCCATTGGGCATTCATACAGCAGTGACACTCATTTCAATCAGCCATCTCCCAGCCCCATTCATCTCATTGTCTCAAGCAGCTGATCCCATCTAACTGTATCAAAAGCCTTTACAAAGTCAATCAATAAAAAGGGCGGCCTGTGGAGATTGTCTTACATTAAGGTGGAACATCACTGAGTACAGTCTACGTAGGTTGTATGATGTGTTTCGGGCAGGAAAAAAAACGTTCTGGTCTGTATGGACTAAGATTGGCATATATGACAACAAGCGGAGGGCTAGGATTTTGCTTAGGATTTTGAAGTCCATGTTAAGCATGGAGAGTGGTTGAAAATCCATGAATTGCGCCTCTATGGTTTTCTTAGGGAGCGGGACCACTAAGGCGTCCAGCGTGGATCTAGGGAGATACCCAAGCCCCAGTGACTCGGCATATAGTACCTCTTGGCGGGGAGCCAATGCTGTAAAATAGCACAAGTAGAATTCTACAGGGAGGCCATCTGGCCCTGGGGATTTCCTGGTGGCCTCTCCTTGTTTGGGTGGGTCTCGTTTTTTTTAATTTTTAGACGGTTTCTGCTTCAGCCTGGTCCGCGATCTTTTCCTGATCTGTTGATCCTTAGGGGTGGCGTCTGTGGTCACCTTCTTTGTGGGCTCCCCAGTTTTGTAGGCTTCGAACCATTCCCAGGCCTCTTCGGGGTTATTACAGAAGTGTGTCTTCTAGCAGGATACGGAGCCTGGCAGGGTACATCAGGGAGTACTGTAGGTTCTCTTCTCTTTTTGGGCTTTTTTGACTTCAAGGAACGATGCACGGCACCTCTGCACTTCAGCCGTATAGCCGGGGAAGATAGAGACCTTGCTGTTATCTACCTTGATCAGACCATCTGCCCTCGGTTTTTGAAGAAGAATGTCTCTGTCTTTATAATGAAGAAGCCTCTCCACTACCGGATGCGGTGGGCGACCTGGTGCAGGGGGGCAGGCAGGCACCCTGTGTGCCCACTCGAGGGTGTAAAACATTGTGAGGCCTTCTGGTGCCACCACCATACGCAGCCACGGTTCTAAAAAGGAGATCATGTCTCCACCTTCCGATCCTTCCAGCAGTTCCACAATTCTCATGTTGTTTCTTCTGTTTCGTCACTCTGCGTCTTCGGCTCTGCGTTCAAGGGTCTGAACCCGGTCAGTGAGTTCTGTGACCTGACGAGTTAGGGTTTGTTGTGCAGGGTGGAGCTCCACAATTGTGGCCTCAGCCACTTTCACTCTTTCTGCCAGCTTGTGATGTTCGGCTCTGAACAAGCCTAGTCCCACTGACACGGTACTGATGTCTTGGTGAAGTGTGGCCTTAGTATCTGCAATGGTGTCCAGGATGTTAGTCAGTTGTTGCTGCACAGGGTCCAGCGCCGTCGGTGGTGCCTGCGATTCTTGTTGGAGTTCGGACGGGTCCTCCTCCTTCTCCGAGGTTCCTCCCACTGCCTTTGCCCTGGCTTTGCCCATGGTGCGTTGTGCTCAAGGGTGCAGGATGGGATGAACTAGCCAGGCCGAGCCTCCTGGGTAATGTAATGTAGTTGCCAAAGAAGAGTAAAGGCCAGCCGGAAATTAAGTATCCAAATTGTAACTTTGGCACTCTCCGGGTATGATGTCAAAATGAAGGTGGTAATCCTGTATTAGACAGTTGCAGTCCGAAGTATCTGCCAGTGATCCCAACTGTCGTCGAGGGACCAGTTCCTCGTGACCTGGCAGAACTTATGGTGCTATGAGTGCAGTGAGGGTCTCAGGGCTATCCCCAGGTCATTTAGCGATACTGGGTGCACTCGGCTGCCCAGCTGGGTCTGTCGCGGTCCCTTGCTACTTTTCTATACTTTGCCCTCTGCCTGGGACTAGCAGCTGCCTGCCTCAGGGGTGTACCTTTGATGTGGAGAGGAGCCCGAATGCCCAAGCAGGTACTCAACAAGCACTGGTGTGGGATAAGTACGTTCTGTGAGACTCCAATCCGGGTCTCGATTTTTAAAAATATGATTTACCGCAGAACAATTGGTGAGGCACCCTCGGGCATCTATGGTAGACAGCCGGAGATGGTAGATGTTCTGGATAATGCAGTCACTCGGGTGCCAATGAGGACTAATCCACCAGCCAGGGTGTTACAGAGGGGCTGCCTATGATATATACTGGTTATAGACAGAGAGGATAAACGCTCTATAGCCCACCCATGGATAAGTGAGGAGCAGCTCATGGAATGTACAGGTTAGATGTAACCAGGGTAAATGCCATAAGGAGTTCCACAGGAGTAATTGAGGACCAGTCCTCAGCATGCCTTGGCTGCGGGCAGCTTGGATTATTTGCCTTTAGGGTCTTCACCGGGGTGGGAAAAGAGCTTCCTGAAAAGTGCACTTATTACAGATTGCCTGGGTAAGTGCTTTCTGGAGCAATCCAAATGGGCCAGGTGGCAAAAACACAGTGGGACCTCGACCCGGGTCTCGATTTATTAAATTGGGTAGGTGTCCCATGCTCACCTTACAAGCCCAGACTAGGCTTGCCCAGCTATAATGTGGCTTCCTCCCGCTCATATCTACAGCAGGCCGCGGTCCGGGACCCGCAGGTGATCGGGATCCCGGCCTTACTGCCAGGCAAGCCTTGCCTCCCGTAGAGCACCAGGGGGCAGCAGCCGATGGGTACCGGCCTCAAGCTCTGTGCTCCGGGGTCTTGAGCCATCAGTTCAGGAAGTGTAAATGGCCCTTACCGGTTCCAGTGATGTTTGGGACCTACTTCTTCTAGGCACAGCGATTAGGCCACTGTCCGCGCTCAGATCTCCAACTCCTGCACGTCGGAGCTGCCATCTTGTCCCTGGGCTCACTGATTCGGTTGTTCCCACTGCTGTTGTCTATGGGGTGCCGACAGGTTTCCAGGCCGCTTCTCCGGGCACTCTGGAATTCCACTCAGGCCAGGGCCCCACATCCAGGGGTATTTCCCACAGGGTGGGCTGCACAGAAACAGGATTTATTACGGGCCGGCACAGATCAACAAGCTCACGTGTTCACCATTGTCGGCTTACAAGCCACGCCCCCACCACTGGTTACATTATTACCTTAAATAATACTAACTTTAGTTTGGAGGCAGTTGAAATATAATTCTAGGAACCTTTCTTATAGTTATTTCACACCGAGTTTAATGGTAAAATGTAGGACAAGGCACTTTTAAAAGGGTACCTTTTCCCCACTTAAAGCATTTGGAGGCCCTTTTTGCATTTTGTCCCCACTTCTACCAGCCAGTAATTAGCATTTAAATAGGTGTGAATTGGTGTAAAATTCCTCCCAGGATCAAATAATAGGCTGCTCTTATTGGGCAGAGATGACCCCTCTGAACCTGATGGAATATGCACGGTGGAGCTCTGAGAATCCTTTTGACATTCAAGTGCCCAATCCTTGATGAATGTCACATCCTGCTTGACATGTCTGCTGAGGTTTTTCCTATTACACTCGGATGCTCTTCAAAGAGGTCTACCTTGTCACAGGAAAATGTTAGCATACAATTGTGCAGGGCCCCAATCACAGTGGCCCTCTTGGTGATATTACAGTAACAAAGTCTCCTGGATTAACATATAACACTTGGTGCACACTTCAAAGGAGGGAACCAGGACGCCTAAACAATTCTTGTGTAATCACTCTCTGGTCACTGAAAACTCAGCTTTTGTTCCACCAGACTTCTGTCTCTGAAGTTGTTGTGGGTACAGGACCTGCCTCACACTGGATTATCTTAGAGTTAGATGTGGGAGGACACTAGGGTTACTATAGTACACTTTCCACACACACTCTGAGCCCTCAGAACCCAAGTTTAGCATAGCTGATGACTTTTGTCATCTTGAAAATTCCCAAAGTGGGTAAGGTTAGCCCCTGGATTAGGGCATCCCAGGGGTCATTTCCACCCATTAGTTTGTGCAAGGCATAAATGTGGCATCTCCAGGCCTCCACTTCAGGATACTTTGTGGACCCGTGGGATATAAGATGATGTCTGATCCTGCTGTCTGTGGCCTCAAAAGAGCCCTAAAGACTGGACCTGCACTTGATGTTGTACCCAGGACAAAGAAGTGAACTCCAAGGGCCAGATTTACATAGCTATCAGGCAACGTAGTGCAGCACCCAAAGAGGCTTCTCTGTGTTGCATGACAGGGAGAGAGCAGGATTTTGCCATATTCTCAGATATATGGCATTCTGCGCCCTAGTGCCGGCATTGATTTCAGCTGCTGTGCGCCAGGCACAAACCTTAGCACCATAGCGCTAGGGTGCCTGCTTGAGTCTACCGTAGGTTCTGTACTGGAAGGGTAGCCTTCCAGTACAAAATAATATGCATAGACACACTTCAAAGCTTTCCCTACTTTGTATGTGTGCTGCACAGTGCAGCATGCATGCTAAGTTGGAAGAGCAAGGAGAAATTGCCTGCTTTCCAGTGGCATTAATTTTTGGCGCTAAACTCTGTCTGAGGAAGCAAAAGACACACAATTGATGGACAGAATGCAGAACAAGTCAAAACATTCAACCCCAGTCAAGAGATCTGGGTTAAATCCATCATTCTTTTGCTCACCATGCCACCCCAGTTTAGACCTGGCCATATGCAAATCAGTCTTGACCCTGTGCCTCGTGGGAACAGTCCAGCACGAACTGCCAAGCCAGGTCCTCCCTGGACCGAAAAGAAGCATCCTAGGACCGGTTTCGGGGTTTCACCCCTCATCAGCCAGGATAGCTTGAATCCCGTGGCACAGTGAGCCCAGGACCCACGTCTGAGCATACCCGGCACACTTAGGGTGAGGAAGCAAAAGACACACAATTGTTGGACGGAATGCAGAACAAATCAAAACATTGTTATGTTATGTTAATTGAATTTGTAAAGCGCGCTGTTACCCTAGGGTGTCCTGGCGCTATGCATTGCCTGCTAGAAAGTGGCCAAAAGGTATATTGGTTAAAAAGCCAGGTCTTGAGCCCCTTCCTGAAAGAGAGGAGGTCTGTAGCGTTCCTCAGTTGGAAAGGAAGCTCATTCCAGGATTTAGACGCGCTGTTAATAAAGCTTCTGCCTCCCCAGCCTGCTTTTTTAAAAACGCTAATTGTGACTTTCTTCACCCCTATTGATCGTAACGCTCTCCTTGGAATGTACCACTGTATTTTGCGTTGCATGTAATCCGGGCCTTTGCCATTGAGGGCTTTAAAAACGGTGCACAGCGCTTTGAAGCGTATTCTGTGTCTGACAGGGAGCCAGTGCAACTGTTTGATCTCTTCCTTTACAGAGGCAAACTTTGATGTCCCCGACAGCAGTCTGGCTGCCGCATTCTGAACTATCTGAAGCTTGTTGATATATTGTTTTTGAGCATTCAGGTAGAGTCCGTTGCAGTAATCCAGCCGAGACATAATGAGTGCCGAGATTACTGTTTTGAGGCCATTATCGTTCAGGAAGTACTTAATCTTTTTTATGATCTTTAATACATAAAAACAGGCTGAGGTAACTGAACTTATTTGGTCACCTAGTGCCAACTTATTGTCCATTAACACTCCCAGATTCCTAGCTTTCCCAGTAGGTATGGGACATTCACCCCCAGTCAAGAGATCTGGGTTAAATCCATCATTCTTTTGCTGACCATGCCACCCCAGTTTAGTCCTGGCCACATGCAAATCAGTCTTGACCCTGTGCCTCATGGGAACAGTCCAGCCCGAACTGCCAAGCCAGGTCCTCCCTGTACCGGAAACAAGCATCCTAGGACTGGTTTCGGGGTTCCACCCCTCATCAGCCAGGATAGCTTAAATCCCGTGGCACAGTGAGCCCAGGACCCACGTCTGGGCATACTCGGCGCACTTAGGGTGAGGAAGCAAAAGACACACAATTGATGGACGGAATGCAGAACAAATCAAAACATTCAACCCCAGTCAAGAGATCTGAGTTAAATCCATCATTCTTTTGCTCACCATGCCACCCCAGTTTAGACCTGGCCATATGCAAATCAGTCTTGACCCTGTGCCTCATGGGAACAGTCCAGCCCGAACTGCCAAACCAGGTCCTCCCTGGACCGGAAACAAGCATCCTAGGACTGGTTTCGGGGTTTCACCCCTCATCAGCCAGGATACCTTGAATCCCGTGGCACAGTGAGCCCGGGACCCACGTCTGGGCATACCCGGTGCACTTAGCGTGAGGAAGCAAAAGACACACAATTGATGGACGGAATGCAGAACAAATCAAAACATTAACCCCCAGTCAAGAAATCTGGGTTAACTCCATCATTCTTTTGCTCACCAACCTGGCCACATGCAAATCAGTCTTGACCCTGTGCCTCATGGGAACCGTCCAGCCCGAACTGCCAAGCCAGGTCCTCCCTGGACCGGAAACAAGCATCCTAGGACCAGTTTCAGGGTTTCACCCCTCATCAGCCAGGATAGCTTGAATCCGGTGGCACAGGGAGCCCGAGACCCACGTCTGGGCATACCCGGCGCACTTAGGGTGAGGAAGCATAAGACACACAACTGATGGACGGAATGCAGAACAAATCAAAACATTCACCCCCCAGTCAAGAGATCTTGGTTAAATCCATCATTTTTTTGCTCACCATGCCACCCCAGTTTAGACCTGGCCACATGCAAATCAGTCTAAACCCTGGGCCTCATGGGAACAGTCCAGCCCGAACTGCCAAGCCAGGTCCTCCCTGGACCGGAAAGAAGCATCCCAGGACTGGTTTCGGGGTTTCACCCCTCATCAGCCAGGATAGCTTGAATCCCGTGGCGCAGTAAGCCGGGGACCCGTGTCTGTGCATACCCGGTGCATTTAGGGTGAGGATGCAAAAGACACACAATTGATGGACGGAATGCAGAACAAATCAAAACATTCACCCCCAGTCAAGAGATCTGGGTTAAATCCATCATTCTTTTGCTCACCATGCCTCCCCAGTTTAGACCTGGCCACATGCAAATAAGTCTTGACCCTGCGTCTCATGGGAACAGTCCAGCCCAAACTGCCAAGCCAGGTCCTCCCTGGACCAGAAACAAGCATCCTAGGACTGGTTTCGGTGTTTCACCCCTCATCAGCCAGGATAGCTTGAATCCCGTGGCACAGTGAGCCCGGGACCCACGTCTGGGCATACCCGGTGCACTTAGGGTGAGGAAGCAAAAGACACACAATTGATGGACGGAATGCAGAACAAATCAAAACATTCACCCGCAGTCAAGAGATCTGGGTGAAATCCATCATTCTTTTGCTCACCAAGCCACCCCAGTTTAGACCTGGCCATATGCAAATCAGTCTTGACCCTGTGCCTCATGGGAACAGTCCAGTCCGAACTGCTAAGCCAGGACCTCCCTGGGCCAGAAACAAGCATCCTAGGAACGGTTTCGTGGTTTCACCCCTCATCAGTCAGGATAGCTTGAATCCTGTGACACAGTGAGCCCGGGACCCACGTCTGGGCATACCAGGCGCACTTAGGGTGAGGAAGCATAAGACACACAATTGATGGATGGAATGCAGAACAAATCAAAACATTCACCCCCAGTCAAGAGATCTTGGTTAAATCCATCATTCTTTTGCTCACCATGCCACCCCAGTGTAGACCTGGCCACATGCAAATCAGTCTTGACCCTGTGCCTCATGGGAACAGTCCAGCCCGAACTGCTAAGCCAGATCCTCCCTGGACCGGAAACAAGCATCCTAGGACCGGCTTCGGGGTTTCACCCCTCATCAGCCAGGATAGCTTGAATCCCGTGGCACAGTGAGCCCGGGACCCACGTCTGGGCATACCAGGCGCGCTTAGGGTGAGGAAGCAAAAGACACACAATTGATGGACGGAATGCAGAACAAATCAAAACATTCACCCCCCAGTCAAGAGATCTGGGTTAAATCCATCATTCTTTTGCTCACCATGTCACCCCAGTTTAGACCTGGCCACATGCAAATCAGTCTTGACCCTGTGCCTCATGGGAATAGTCCAGCCCGAACTGCCAAGCCAGGTCCTCCCTGGACCGGAAACAAGCATCCTAGGACCGGTTTCGGGGTTTCACCCCTCATCAGCCAGGATAGCTTGAATCCCGTGGCGCAGTGATCCCTGGACCCACGTCTGGGCATACCCGGCGTATTTAAGGTGAGGAAGCAAAAGACACACAATTGATGGACGGAATGCAGAACAATTCAAAACATTCACCCCCAGTCAAGAGATCTGGGTCAAATCCATCATTCTTTTGCTCACCATGCCACCCCAGTTTAGACCTGGCCATATGCAAATCAGTCTTGACCCTGTGCCTCATGGGAACAGTCCAGTCCGAACTGCTAAGCCAGGACCTCCCTGGTCCAGAAACAAGCATCCTAGGACCGGTTTCGTGGTTTCACCCCTCATCAGCCAGGATAGCTTGAATCCCGTGGCACAGTGAGCCCGGGACCCACGTTGGGCATACCCGGCACACTTAGGGTGAGGAAGCAAAAGACACACAATTGATGGACGGAATGCAGAACAAATCAAAACATTCACCCCCAGTCAAGAGATCTGGGTTAAATCCATCATTCTTTTGCTCACCAAGCCACCCCAGTTTAGACCTGGCCATATGCAAATCAGTCTTGACCCTGTGCCTCATGGGAACAGTCCAGCCCGTACTACCAAGCCAGGCCCTCCATGGGCCAGAAACAAGCATCCTAGGACCGGTTTCGTGGTTTCACCCCTCATCAGCCAGGATAGCTTGAATCCCATGGCACAGTGAGCCCGGGACCCAGGTCTGGGCATATTCGGCGCACTTAGGGTGAGGAAGCATAAGACACACAATTAATGGACGGAATGCAGAACAAATCAAAACATTCAACCCCAGTCAAGAGATCTTGGTTAAATCCATCATTCTTTTGCTCACCATGCCACCCCAGTTTAGACCTGGCCACATGCAAATAAGTCTTGACCCTGTGTCTCATGGGAACAGTCCAGCCCGGACTGCCAAGCCAGGTCCTCCCTGGACCGGAAACAAGCATCCTAGGACTGGTTTCGGGGTTTCACCCCTCATCAGCCAGGATAGCTTGAATCCAGTGGCACAGTGAGCCCGGGACCCACGTCTGGTCATACCCGGCGCACTTAGGGTGAGGAAGAAAAAGACACACAATTGATGGATGGAATGCAGATCAAATCAAAACATTCACCCCCAGTCAAGAGATCTCGGTTAAATGCATCATTCTTTTGCTCACCATGCCACCCCAGTTTATAACTGGCCATAAGCAAATCAGTCTTGACCCTGTGCCTCATGGGAACAGTCCAGCCCGAACTGCCAAGCCAGGTCCTCCCTGGACCGGAAACAAGCATCCTAGGACTGGTTTCGGGGTTTCACCCCTCATCAGCCAGGATAGCTTGAATCCCGTGGCGCAGTGAGCCCGGGACCCACGTCTGGGCATACCCGGCGCATTTAGAGTGAGAAAGCAAAAGACACACAATTGATGGACGGAATGAAGAACAATTCAAAACATTCACCCCCAGTCAAGAGATCTGGGTCAGATCCATCATTCTTTTGCTCACCATGCCACCCCAGTTTCTACCTGGCCATATGCAAATCAGTCTAGACCCTGTGTCTCATGGGAACAGTCCAGTCCGAACTGCCAAGCCAGGACCTCCCTGGGCCAGAAACAAGCATCCTAGGACCGGTTTCGTGGTTTCACCTCTCATCAGCCAGGATAGCTTGATTCCCGTGGCACAGTGAGCCCGGGACCCACGTTGGGCATACCCGGCGCACTTAGGGCCTGATTCACAGAACTAACTTACGTCAAAAACGTAAACGTAAAGTTAGTACTTTTTAGGTATTCACAGAATACACTTACTCATTTGGTATTCACAGAATGAACTTACTCAATTCGGTATTCACAGAAGTTAGTAGTCCTAAAGTTAGGACTACTAACTTCTGTGAATACCGAAATGAGTAAGTTCATTCTGTGAATACCAAAATGAGTAAGTGTATTCTGTGAATACCTAAAAAGTACTAACTTTACGTTTACGTTTACGTTTTTGACGTAAGTTAGTTCTGTGAATCAGGCCCAGTGGGTGAGGAAGCAAAAGACACACAATTGATGGACGGAACGCAGGACAAATCAAAACATTCACCCCCAGTCAAGAGATCTTGGTTAAATCCATCATTCTTTTGCTCACCATGCCACCCCAGTTTAGACCTGGCCACATGCAAATCAGTCTTGACCCTGTGCTTCATGGGAACAGTCCAGCCCGAACTGACAAGCCAGGTCCTCCCTGGACCGGAAACAAGCATCCTAAGACCAGTTTCGGGGTTTCACCCCATATCAGCCAGGATAGCTTGAATCCCGTGGCACAGTGAGCCCGGGACTCATGTCTGGGCATACCTGGCGCACTTAGCGTGAGGAAGCAAAAGAGACACAATTGATGGACGGAATGCAGAACAAATCAAAACATTCACCCCCAGTCAAGAGATATGGGTTAAATCCATCATTCTTTTGCTCACCATGCCACCCCGGTTTAGACAGGCCACATGCAAATCAGTCTTGACCCTGGGCCTCATGGGAACAGTCCAGCTCGAACTGCCAAGCCAGGTCCTCCCTGGACCGGAAACAAGCATCCTAGGTCCGGTTTCGGGGTTTCACCCCTCATCAGCCAGTTTAGCTTGAATCCCATGTCACAGTGAGCCCGGGACCCACGTCTTGGCATACCCGGCTCACTTAGGGTGAGGAAGCATAAGATAAACAATTGATGGATGGAATGCAGAACAAATAAAAACATTCACCCCCAGTCAAGAGATCTTGGTTAAATCCATCATTATTTGCTCACCATGCCACCCCAGTTTAGACCTGGCCACATGCAAATCAGTCTTGACCCTGTGCCTCATGGGAACAGTCCAGCCTGAAATGCCAAGCGAGGTGCTCCCTGGACCAGAAACAAGCATCCTAGGACTGGTTTCGGGGTTTCACCCCTCATCAGCCAGGCTAGCTTGAATCCCGTGTCACAGTGAGCCCGGGACCCACGCCTGGGCATACTCGGCGCACTTAGGGTGAGGAAGCATAAGACACACAATTGATGGACGAAATGCAGAACAAATCAAAACATTCACCCCCCAGTCAAGAGATATTGGTTAAATCCATCATTCTTTTGCTCACAATGCCGCCCCAGTTTAGACCTGGCCACATGCAAATCAGCCTTCACCCTGTACCTCATGGGAACAGTCCAGCCCGAACTGCCAAGCCAGGTCCTCCCTGGACCAGAAACAAGCATCCTAGGACCGGTTTCCGGGTTTCACCCCTCATCAGCCAGGACAGCTTGAATACCGTGGCACAGTGAGCCCGGGACTCACGTCTGGGCATACCCGGCGCACTTAGGGTAAGGAAGCAAAAGACACACGATTGATGGACGGAATGCAGAACAAATCAAAACATTCACCCCCAGTAAACCCTGTCTGCTAATGTCAATAGATAGGTTTTGGCGTCAAAAAGCACGGGTGGTTGCATGGGAACACCCATGTATCACGTGTGTAACGCCACCGTGAAGCAAAGTAAACCAAAGTACATACCAATTTGCGTTGGTTTGCTGATCCCAAAAAAGGTTTAGCATAGGGTGTGCTTTCAAAAAGTAGTGCTAGCCCGACGCTGAACCTTTGAGAATCACGGCCCAAGTGTCATAAGGCTGATTTCCTGTTAAAGCTACAAGAGCACAAAAAACTAAATGATGCCTTTTCCTGCATCTGCCCAGCTGACCATGGCAACTAGACCTAGATTGGAATCTTCTGTTGGCCTCTGCCTGACACCCTGTAAGTCTCTAAGTGTCTTCCCTGACCTCCTGGGGGACTTTAGAAGTGTACTCCTTGGGTCAATCGGGACTTAAAGGCCTAAAGTCAGAAGGTAAAATATTTGACCTGGATGAACCTGGTTAAAGCATCTGACCCACGCTACATCACGGTCAGTGTCAAATTAGGCCTATGTCCTGTTCCACTACTATCATCGACTAACATTGGTACTTTGGGCATTTCTGTACTATTTCTACCTAACATTTAAAAATTCATATCTCCGGTTTCCCTTTTAGGATTTTGGTGTCATTTTGTTTATTAAATTGTACACTATTGTTCTAATTTTGGGATTTTTATTGTTTTGCATTTCGACTTTATTACTGTTTAGTACTGCATAAATACTTTACACATTACCTCTAAGGTAAGTCTGCCTGCTCTGAATATATGACGTTACAGCCCAAACAATTACAACGCATGCTTTTACAACGCAGTTTTTACATCGCAACTACCATTACATCGCATGATTTTACAACGCATGCCGGCAGGCAGTTGCATTGTAACAGTTGTGTTGTAAAACCAGTGCTTTGTAATGACTGCGTTGTAATGGATGTTTCCTGTCTGCTCTCTGCCATAGCTAACGGGGTTTTAAGCTGAGGTTAATTTAGTGATTTTAGAGGTTCAGCCTGACAAGGATTATGATTATTATTTGAGGTTAGTACTCACCTCCCTCAACTAATACTCCCAATTGCCATCACACACCCAAATACTAAACGTGGTAGTTATGATCTCTAGAGGCACATAGACTTTCAGAAGCAATAGGGGAAGAACTGCACTCGGAAACCCCCAAAACAGTTAAAAAAGGAATTACCCTAAAGGGAGAATTCCCTGTGACTGATCTTTACTCCTAGTGTCCTCCCTTTCACTATGAGTCAATCTCCTACTGAGAACTCAAACCTTCGTAAGAAAGAGAGCTTTAAACTGTAAAAATAGAACATTGATCAAAGCTGACACAATGAGGCCCTGTCTGACATCCACTGTGCCAGGCTTTAAAGGCGGAGTCATCCTTCATATTGTGACCATTTTTTCTCCTAACCACACTGGCTGCAAATTTATTTTTACAAAATATTGGTTCCTTTGATAACTAAAGTTCATGCTGCGTGTGGATGTGACTAATGTTGTTGACCACAGCATTCTGTTCGGTGAAGTTTTTCCCGACTTTTTTGTTTTTTCTCTTCAATGTAAAACTATATTGACAGTGTGTTCAGCACTCCAACGCCATTGGACTTGGTGTATGGTATATAAAGCTACGTCCTTAGATTCATAAGTAAATCCATACAAATAACTCTCACTAGGGGGTGCATGCGCGTTTTGACAAGAAAATAGGACTTTTAAAATTCAAGGGGCAGATTTACGTTCCCTGGCGCATCCCTGCAAATCAGCAGGGATGCGCCAGGGAAGATGCGTGACTCAAGTTTACCCTTGCGCCACCACAGATGCGCCGCATTTACAATGCGGCGCATCATGCGCAAGGATAAACAGATGCGTGACGCATCTGTCGGCGGAAGGGTGGCGCAGTACTGGAGTCGTGTCGCAAGTGCGACGTAACTCCAGTACTGCTCAGGGGTGCCCTATACCTAACATGCTGCGTCACTCCTTACGCCTGCTTGAAGCAGGCGTAAGGATTTGACGCAGCAGGGCAGCAAAAGTGACTCAGTGAAATCTTGTAGATTTCACTGCGTCACTTTTACGGGGCTTCACTTGCGCAGGAACGCCCCCTGCGCCGGCACGCCCACATGAAATCTGACGCAGGTTTCATGTGGCGCAGAGCTTACAACGTGACGCATCTCCCTAGATGCGTCACGTTGTAAATCCCCCGCAGCATGGCGCATGATTTGCGCCGCCGCTGCGTCACAAAAGTGACGCAACGGCGGCGCAAAGTGGCGTAAGGGGCTTGTAAATCTGCCCCAAAGTTCCTAATCTTTCCTGTAATGCATCTATATTGATTTAGCCAGGAACAAATTACAATGGCGGCACATTGGGATGTGCAAAGTCATTAAGGAATAATAATGTATTATGTATCGCTTGCGACTAACTCTAATAATGTGAAGAAAGAGAAAACGGTTCTAACTGCACCCTTGTTGAAAACTGGGTGAAAATTGAACATGCTTATCTGTTAAGAAGAGAATGAGGATAAATATAAGGGAATTTTTCTTAGTAGTGTATATTAACAATGTGCAGCATGGCTACGTCAGCCTAGAGATGTCTAGTGTGACCTACATACATGTGCCCTGCTGAAATTTCTCTATGTCTTGTATACTTCTGAAATCATGGTTATAGTAATTGTGATATTTCAGTATTGCAGACTTTATATTTTATACAGGGAATTAGTTTTTATTTGACTAAGATTTTCTGGCATTAGAGTTTGACTTTTAATGCAGAAAATGTCTTCTTCAAATGACAAAAACTTGAGAATGTATTTTATGCATTGCCTGCATATTAATGTTAAATAGTAGTAAAAAAAATTGAAAATGATGAATAGTATCTCTTTAAGGTACCAAAAAAAAAGAAACGAATTTTATAGGAAGGAATGCTGAATATACTTACGTTGTGGAGAATTCACTCTACACCAATTACCACAGTCACAAAGAAGAGAAATGTGCTTTTCATGTCTTGAGAAATTAGAAAAGTTATTTAACTCCTTTGAAAGTTCTAAGCATTGTAAATATTAAAGATCACGTTATGCATGCAATTATTTCTAATGTATCACATTTAGATTGAAAATGAATATTTTCGGACACTATTTAAGAATAGTTTCTGACAAAGGAAGTCTCAAAGTTTAACGTGGCACTTTTTATTTCAGGAGACCGCATTGCGTGATCGGAATTGGATGTTACATTCTGTGATCTTAAAAGATGAACATTTACTGAGTGCATGAGTTCAAATCCATGAAAAGACGAAAAATTGGGCAAAGCCAGTAAGGGAAGTGGTTGTCCAAAATTACTTTCTTGGGTGACATGTTTTGCGATGAGAGAGCGAGGGGACTCTTCCCACATTGTAAACCTTCCAGCATTATTGTTCGTGCTTAAATTTTACAATACTAAAGTGGCCGTACTCAAAATATTTCTGAGGAGACAGCTGCCCATTCCACCACTGGCTATACAGGGTCGGATTGGCTTATAGGGCAAACAGGTAGAGCCCGATGGGCGCATCTGACAGATCAGTGTGGCTGGTTTTTTACCAGTTGTGGGCCTGTTTTATGGGCAGTTGGCTGGTGTTTACTGTTGATTTCCCTGATATTACCACACACATTACCGGCAGTAACTACGAATGCATGCTGTATCCCGTACCTTGCAAAATACCCATACAGCGTGTCTTTACAAGTTCAAAACTGACCCTAGTTGCAAATGTGGGCCACTTTTTTAGCTATCTGGTTTGCTAATGGGGACCACTTTTATTTTGGCACCTGGGTCTATTTTTATTCGCATTCTGACCCTGCTGGCAGCGGTCGATAATTCTTGGAACCCTCCATATATTCGGACCAAAGCAGACCATTGGTTGTAGCTAAATATAGGTCACTTAGTATAATCAGCAACAACTAAGGTACTATTTCAGTCACGATATATGGAATTTCCCAGATTTGACAGGAGTAATGTACCACCCTGCAGAATTGTAAAAAGACCTTCTAGTCTTAAAAGCTTTGGTGGCTTAACTGCTCACATTATTTAAAATGAGAATCGTTAAATCGTACATAAGGCTTAATAAATATTTAACAATTGATGTGGAATATTTATTAGCATGAAATTGTAAAAAGCAAAGGAAACACGCAGGAAAGTTTTCTTTTGGTTATTAGTTTTTACTTTCCAATTCTATGATTGGGTTCATCATGTGTACATATTTAAGTTTGCAAACAAAGGCCATCCCTATTGTGTGAGCAAGTCCATTAACGTGGCCAAAACACTTTGGGCTAGCCTCCATAAAACAAAGCTGAAGCTTCGTTGTGATGTTGCCGCCTGTTTTCATTGCGGAAGGAGTGTGCTTTTAATACGGAGAAAGCTGTCTCCGTTTTCATGCTGATACCCCCCCCCCCCCCCACCACCATCAGGAGCACAGCAGCCGTCCAGCAAATAGGAGGAGAGACTATGTATATAAGTATAAATACTACTTCTACATTATTTCAAAAAGTTGATGTAAACATTTTATTCAACTGTTATTAAATGTATATTAACCATATAATACAAATAAATTTGCCTTAAAATGTCTATGTTACTACAAATAAAACACAATACAACTATTTCTAATAATAAATGTGTATTTTATTATACTATACCGTTTATTGCAACATTACAAACTATCCAAAGTAAGTAAAACGTATCAAAAATTGTAATAAAGGTGATAACAAGCATTTGCAATGCAATCTTTACTATTAGATATGTAAAAAACACAAAGTGACATTTCCCATTATAACTCTCATCAGATCTTTACTACCAGCTATGTAAACAAGCATTTGCAATGCAATCGGTCTTGCCTTTGGGAGCTTGTATGTATTTAGCTATGCAGCACATTAGCCTGGGTGCTGAAACATCTACTGTTCTTTAACATGGAGGGAAAGTAAGCACCAAACTGCGTGACACACCAGGTATGGGAACACATGGAGAGAAATATTGCCTTTCAGCTGGAAATGGTATAGTCCAAAGCTCTGTTTTTAATTATACAATCAGGGCCTTCGGTGGTCATATCACCGAAAATACAAGATTTGGAAAAAATATTATTGTCTACGGGTGCTCATGGAAGACAATTTCTATGGACTGGAATCTAGAGAATGCTAAAGTGATTCTGGTATTTTACTGACCTCTGCTGGACGTTTTCTATCAAGAAAGTTAAATAGAGGCAGTTGCCAGAAAAATTAAAAAAGAAAGTCCCTCAGCAGAAAGCAATTCTGGTATTTTACTGACCCCTACTGGTCGTTTTCTATCAAGACACTTAAATAGAGGCAGTTGAACAAGCAGAAAGCAATTCTGGTATTTTACTGACCTCTACTGGTCGTTTTCTATCAAGACCCTTAAATAGAGCCAGTTGAACAGAAAAAAAGTCCCTAAGCGGAAGCAGACAAGCCCTAGGGCTGATCCCCAGAGCCCACAAAGTACATACACATATAAGTATATACTAAAGTATATACAGGAGGTCTCGAATGCTCGACCTAAAAAGGGTGAAGGTGCACTAATAAATTATTTCTACTCCAAGCTAATCAACATTGATAAAATGTTTCATTGTGCAGATATTCATTTAATATTCCTTCTCCATAATAAACACAATTGACTACAAAAATGTACACCTGAGGGGTCAGATGTATTATTCCCACTTCATACATAGCCACATTGGAGACACTGTTGAAGTTGGAAGGGGTGGGGGGAGTTGTAACTTACCATTCTCACTCCAACCTGAAGCACATTAGAGAATGTGATGGACCCTGGTGTCATCAGAATTACTGCACCTATTCCAAACTATGGCCCTCATTACGATGGCGGGCAAACCACAACCAACAGGCCATCGGTGGCGGTCCGCCAGCCATCCAGGGCATCAGTCTGACCGCAGCAATACAATGTAGCTGGTCCGACAGCAGAAGTAGGTCGTAGGACTGCTGCCTCCAACAGGATCAAAGATCCCGGCTGTCAGATTCCTAATTCGTACAATGGTGCGGTGCCTCCGCAGGCACAGCTGTAGGGATTAGGATATCCCTTTCCAACTGTGCCATGACCAGGCAGCCAGAACGGGTCTTTGGGGGCCCCTAGCAGGGACCCCGTCACCCCCTGCTATTTGGCCAGGGGCGGCCCATGTGGTGCACCCCCAAACATCCATGCACCATGTGCCAGGCACCATATGGTGCCTGGCACATGGTGCATGGATGTTTAAAAACATCCCTTTTTCAATTGCAGCATAAGCCGCAATTGAAAAAAGGATGTTTCCGACTGCCTACACGGCGATCACATCCTAATCTGGTTGGTGGGACCACCTACTATTTGTTGGCTGGTCCCAATTCCTCAACGATTGCAGTCAGACGCTCGGCCAACTGCCATCATAATGATCCCCTAAGTAACATTGGGGAAAGTATTGGACTCTGATATGGTATAACTTACTATTCCCACTCCAAACTTAGCCATATTTGACAAAGCATTGGATTATTGTGGGGAAAGATTTAGGGGGATATTCACAAGAACGTGCGCTAAACATCTCCAGAAAATGTTAACGCAACTTTACACATCGCAGTCTATCGCGGGAAAATAACCTCGTGTTAACCCGGAATTCAGAACACGGTGGTACCATGCGATAGTCCTCCGAAAACGCGGCCAATGTCTGCGAAACAACCACCACGACGGAGTCAAAAATACAAACCCCAACACCAAAAAATGTGCGATGAGCCCATTCGCGATGAGGAAATCAGCGATAAGCAGTGCCAGGCCTGCCATACACACATGGCAGGCGGGAAAATCACTACAAAAGGAGAAAAACACACAAACACAAAATGACCAACACCGAAGCATGGAGGCAGCCGGAGCAGGCGCAGAGGACGAGCGGAACCCAACAAGCACCCCGGACGACCAGCCTGGGACCTCAGTGACAGGGAAGGGCAAGGACAAGAAGAAGAGGAAGACGAAGTTCAGTCCGCAGGAGAATAGGATCCTGGTCGCGGAGGTGATAGAACACCATCAACAACTGTTCGTCACCTCCAATGTGTCATTGGGCACCAAAAATGGATTATGGCGGGCCATCGTGGACAAGGTGAATGCCGTCGGAGAGCACAAGAGGTCAATGTACGAGGTCAAGAGGCGATGGATTGACATCAAGCGCAAGACCAAGGAGAAACTCGCAGGCAACCAGAAGGCAGCAATGCAGACTGGAGGTGGGAGCCCAGCGCCACAGCTGGAGCTGGATGACATGGAGGAGCTGGTGTCGACAGTCATCAGTGTGGAGACCGTGGCAGGAGTCGGGGACCGGACACTGCTCGACATGACACAACACAACGGCAACAGGGTGAGTAACCACCAGGTACTGGGGGGACGGGTGGAGATGGCCACAATGGCACACATGCACAACCAAGCAGAGCACAGTGCACACCCACAATGACTCTGGATCATGGCCCTGATCTACACACTGTCACAATGTACATTGCCATGCTGTCTGAATGTCAACATGTACCATGCGGCCACATACATGTGGACACATTGTAACACAGCATCTCCCCTTCACATTGCAGGGGCACCATCAACGCCACCTGCAGAGCAGTCCCAGCCACTCTTCACTGATGACGAGGAGGACACCACCAGCATCGACACCCAAGCCCTCCAAGACATCATTGAACTCATCCGCTAATCACCTCCAGGACCAGGGCGGCCCAGCTGCATCAAGGAGACCCCACCCACTCCACAAACCACCCAGCAGGAGGCACCCACAACCCCGGCTGTCTCCCAAGACCTCTTGAACAACACATGGCCTTCCAACGCCGTGTGTTGGAGGGCCAGAGGGAGATGGCTGAGCAGGTGCGGGTGGGGTTCGACCTCATGGCTACCAAACTTGACGCCGTCCATGGGTGTCTGAGTCCCATTAGGGACCACCTCCAGTCCCTAATGGACACCCACACACCGCTCCATGGTCTCCAACGAGCCCTGGCTGACATCGCTGGAGTCATGACTCGGAGACAAGAACACCTGTCCGCGATCTCAGCCGTGAGATGGCACACATGCGGAGGCTCATGGAGGACATGGTGCGGATGGAGGCGGAAAGGATGGCAGCCACCGCTGCACATCAGCAAAATGTAGCTGGGATCTACCATGCCCTGCATGTCCTCATCATGGCATTGCTGCCACAAGGCGTGGCGCAGATGAATGCTGCTGCCCCTACACCATCCACATCTCCGCCCCCTGGTGTGTCCATGCCTCACAGTGCGGCAGACATTTCCACTCCGGCACCAAATGTGTCACTGCCACACAGTGCGGCCGACAATCCACCTCCGGCCCCTGATGTGTCAATGGCACACAGTGCTGCAGCCAGAACTACACCACCCACAGGTGGGGCAGGGCACACATCCGAGGACGAGGACGTGGCTGGCTTTGGGATCAGAAGGAGGCACTAGCATTAATTTCTACCACCTGGCCTGTTGCTCCTTGGTGCCGCACATGGCGCCGGGTATGCCCAGACGTGGGTCCCGGGCTCACTGTGCAACTGGATTCAAGCTATCCTGGCTGGAGAGGGGTGAAACCCCGAAAGCAGTCCTAGGATGCTTGTTTCCGGTCCAGGGAGGACCTGGCTTAGCAGTTCGGGCTGGGGTGTTCCCATGAGGCACAGGGTCAAGACTGATTTGCATATGGCCAGGTCTAAACTGGGGTGGCATGGTGAGCAAAAGAATGATGGATTTAACCCAGATCTCTTGACTGGGGGTGAATGTTTTGATTTGTTCTGCATTCCGTCCATCAATTGTGTGTCTTTTGCTTCATGGCCCCATGACCTTCCACTGACCCCCGATACACTCTGTGGCACTCACCTTGGACCGCGACATGGACTGCCATATCCTGTTTGGTGACCAATGACACGGCGACCAGACTGCGGACTGTACTCTTCCTCATCCGCTGTACTTGTCATTCCCCGATGGACTCTGGCTGGCCCTCCACGGGCCCATATTGTGAAGTGGGGTTGGCATGGCCCTGTACTGCTCCAGCTGCAAAACTCCACTGGATGTGCAATAAACATTCAGAAACGCACTGCTGTGTCATGTCTTTCATCATTCAATTATGAATGTGTGGATGTATGTAGGGTCAGTGATTCCCCCTAATGTCAATGATGCTCATCTAGTGGGATTCCAGTCACAGTGTGCTACGTTTCCGATTGCGTTCCGGTTGCCGTAGACACTACAACAGGGACACACGCATTAGTCACTTCCTTGTCCGGACATGGACTGCACCACGCCCAGAGCCCCCGAGTCATTGTTGCAAGGCCTGCGCTGGCCCGGCATACGCCAGGCCAGACCACTCCGCTTATGCTCCGAGGGGGGGCCACATAACCACATGTCGCAGGTTTACACGCTAGTGGTCAGCAGGTCACTGGTCTAGTTGTCAGCATGTCACGGCCACTCCCTGAGGGCAGGTTTGCACACACACCACACCCATCTGGCGCAGGTGTCACAGGCCATGTGACCCAGAGAATATAAGGGGCCGGCAACGTCACATTCCCAACTGCCGGAGGTGACTGGATGACGGACGTTTCACGGGGCTCAATCATGAAGGGCCCATGAGTTGTTGCGCATGGGGTTAGTGGCACCCGAGGCCTTGCGGCCGCACGGGCCTACCACCAAGTGGCGCTGACTGGGGTTGCACAGGGTTAGTGGCACCCGAAGCCTTGCGGCCATCACGGGCCTACCACCACGTGGTGCTGACTGGGGTTGCACAGGGTTAGTGGCACCCGAAGCCTTGCGGCCGTCACAGGCCTACCACCACGTGGCGCTGACTGGGGTTGCACAGGGTTAGTGGCCCCGAAATTGCTGAGCGGGTGTGCAGCCTGCGATGATGACGTGTGAAGTGATGTGGTCTCTGCCATTGATGCCTCAGGACTCAGCGCCATGTGTGGGACCTGCTGGGCCGTGGTACGGGTCCGCATGATTTGGAGCATGCCATGGTGGCGGGACCAGGGCGTGGAGCTTGCACGGGCACGTGGTGTGCTCACTGGTGGACACACCGTTGGCGGCAGGTAAGCAGTGGGGCCTGGGTGTGCAAGGGCAGACAGCCAGCGCTGGCCGGCGGGAGGGGGTAGGGTGCGGCTGCATGTGTGCCCAGGGGCGGACAGGCGTTATTGCCGTGTGCAGTGAGATGGACTCTGCCATGATTGACTCTTGCCTCGATTACAGATTGCAGACCTGGTGGCTTGCAGTGTATACCGGCACTTGGTTGGAGACACACCGGTGGCAGCAGGTGAGCAGTGGTGCCTGGGTGTGCGGAGGCGGCAGTGTCCCTCCTTCTCTCTGTCTCTCTCCCTTCCTTTCCTTCTCTCTCTCTCTGCCTTCCTTTCCTTCTCTGTCTCTCTCTGCCTTCCTCTCCTTCTCTGTCTCTCTCTCTGCCTTCCTTTCCTTCTCTCTCTCTCCCGCTCCCTCTCTTCCTTTCTCTCTCTCTCTCCTTCTCCTTCTCCCTCTCCCTTTCTTTCTTTCTTTCTTTCTCTCTCTCTTTCTCTCTCTGCCTTCCTTTCCTTCTCTGTCTCTCTCTGCCTTCCTTTCCTTCTCTGTCTCTCTCTCTGCCTTCCTTTCCTTCTCTCTCTCCCTCTCCCTCTCTTCCTTTCTCTCTCTCCTTCTCCCTCTCCCTTTCTTTCTTTCTCTCTCTCTTTCTCTCTCTGCCTTTCTTTCCTTTTCTGTTTCTCTGTGTCTCGCTCCTTTGATGTGCGCATGACACACGTTCTGATTTTGTGCTTTATTTTCCAGGCTGTGACATCAGGATTGTCCCGGACGGACCCGACAGGAGTCTTCCGCATTGGTGTTTTGTGTTGTATTTCAATAAAGTTTTTGGTTGTTACTTCAATGATGAGTGACTGTTTCTCGTTCTTCTGACCACACGTGTGTTTCTTCTTGTCATTGTGCGACATCATGCGCTTTTTGTGGCTCTTGTGTCATGCACGGTATATGTTTGTCAGGGGGGTCCGGGGGGGGCCTGGGAGTGGGGGCGGTGGGTGTTGTGGCCCTCTTGGGTCTCCGAGCTGCATGATCATTGTATCCATGGCATCTGTGGGTCTTCCGATGTGGCTCTGTGCTGGGCTCCCTTTCGTACTGCAGGTAGTCACCCTGCTTTACACCAGCAGAAGGCAGGTGTTAAATCCCGGCTGCTACCGCGGCTTATCGCCTGTTTTTGGTTCGCATCACAGATCTGGCAGATCGTTGTGAAAGTGGTGTTGTGGTGTTTTCGTGTGTTTTTGCACGGGAACGCCTACTCTGCATCTCATTAGGGTTAGTTGGTGGTGTCACCCGTGGAGATAAGTTTTGCGGCAGTTATCGCGGGACTACTGGCGATGTCGGCAGTTTGCACCCGCTTGTGAATGGGGAGTTAAATCTTTCTCCACTTTTGATGCGTTAGGGTGGCGATAACTCAGCGATAAGTCCTTGTGAATATGCCCCTTAGAGTTCCTCTCCAAAAGTAGGAAAGAAGAAAGTGTTGGTCTCTGGAGGGACCAGTTTACTATCCCCGCTCAAAACTAGCTAATTTTGGGAAATCTAAAAGAAAACATCTAAGAAATAGCAGTTTCAAAAAAGTACAAATCCTCTGTAAAACCCACCAACCCAGAAAATTAATACCAAGAAACATTTTAAGTTTATTTTTACAAATTAAAACAATATATATATATATATGTGCTGGGCACTTGCCTTGATGTATGATAGCTGACTTTTCTTACAATAAATGCACTTTATGAGAACTGAACGCACGTTGTGGTCCGTACCTGATGTTTGCTGTGACGGTGGCGAGACAGGATTGTGGATTCTTTCATATATATAGATATATATATATATATATTACGTACTGGCGGTCGCCAGTAGGTAGTTATAGTTAGGACCTAGTTTCCATAGGAAAAGCGTTTTTTGTTTTCCGAATAACTTTGGCGCCGGTTGACGAATCTTCGCAAAATTTTGAAAATTAGTGATCAGCTCCTCTCTTGAAAGTTTCGGGGTGATTCGCCTAGCGGGGGCCGGGAAAAAAGGGGGGTCCCAAAACGTGTTTTCCCCATGTATTTTTCCATAGGAAACTTTAGACAAAGCTGCACCCCGAACGGCTGAACGGAATTACACCAAATTTGGCAAAAAGGTAGATCTTGGTTCAGAAAGAGTCCTTTCTGTTAAATGGTGTAAATCCGTTCAGTAGTTGCTGAGAAATTAGAAAAAGAAAAATATTGATATCTGGGCGGAGCCTAACCACACATCTCATGGTGAGATCTGATTGGCTGTCAGCACTTCATCCTGGAATTGCTGGCAGCCATCTTGGGACCAATATACATGATAGCACCCCATTGAAATGCATTGTAGTGAATAGAAGATTTTGAGGGTCACCAAAAGGAGAACTATAAAGGGTGATAACAGACTTTAGTTACATTAGAATTCATTTGTTGATGGTACCATACTAATTTTAGGAATTGTGGTGTGTTCTAAGGTTATTTTACCCTGTGAAAAACCATCTGCTGGGATATCATGAATCATGTTTGAGAGAAAACTATTTTCTCATGCTTGTCCCATAGAGGTTTGGAAGGTGCTCCAGAAGCTAAAATGAGAGCATATTTTCTGTAAATTCACATTATCTTTCTCAGTCATGTGAGAATGAAGTCTGACATTCTCAGTAAAACATGTACATCCAACAAGGGCAGAGACTGTCAGTTGATTCCTTTGTGTTCTACTGCAGCTTCCCAGAGTGTTCTAAAGAACAACTAGAGTGCTAACAGCCTTACTTATGATAAAGTATGGCACAACTGAAGCCATCTTGATTGGAATAAACTGGTAACACTTAAAACATTTAATTTAAAAAGGAACAAAATGATGGGGTTCATTTTGTCATAAAAATTATGGTTAGTGCTGTAGAAACAAAAATTAGGACATGTTTTAAGTGAGATCTCAAATATCTTCCTCTTATATTTCAACAGGAGCAGCCTGTCAGTTGATTCCTTTGTGTTCTACTGCAGCTTCCCAGAGTGTTCTAAAGAACAACTTGAGCGCTAACAGTCTTACTTATGACAAAATTATGGCACACCTGAAGCCATCTTGATTGGAATAAACTGGTAACACTTAAAACATGTAATTTAAAAAGGAACAAAATGAGGGGATTCATTTTGCCATAGAAATTATGGTTAGTGTTGCAGAAAGAAAAATTAGGTCATGTTTTAAGTGAGATCTCAAATCCTCTTCTATTTCATTAGAAACTTCTGACATGCAGACTGAAACAATCACTTTCAATACCAGCAGTAGACTTCCAGATAACTCCCTGGTGAGCAGTAGCTTTACTACAGTGATCTAATGAGCACCTAGAGAGCTAACATTCTGAATGTATGGCAAATGTGTGACACATCTGAATGCCTTCTTGATGGAATCAAAGTAAAAAACTGAAAGCATTTCCTACTGAGGAGACTGCAGTAAATGAGGAAATTAGGAAACTTCATAACAAATAAGTCTCCCAAGATGGCCACCAGAGAAAAAAGAGCCCAAATGTAGCACAAATATCACCCAGATGTAGCCCACATATAGCCCAATGACAAAAGTGTGCAAAACACTTTTTATTTTTAGTTTTTTTGCAGTTTTATATAGTGCAGACTGGTCAGGTATTGGTGCGTTGCATCTTACTTGGACCCCTTATTGCGTATTTTGCACAAAGTACATGAGATTGATCTTGCGAAACATTGAACTTTACTATTCTGTTAACCTGAAGTTGCTCTGAACCGGGCTTTGTAACACCCGTTTTACCTACTGGTTTTAATTAATTCTCACTGTATTGTATTAAGAAAGAGGATTTACTGTTTTTTGTACACTTTTATGATCTATGGGGCAGATTTACAAGCCCCTCGCGCCACTTTTGCGTCACTTTTAACATGGGAAAAGTGACGCAAAAGTGGCGCAAGGGGCTTGTAAATATGCCCCTATGTTGCTAAATCAGATCGAATAAAGTTTAATGAATTTAATTTAAGTCTCCCAAGATGGCCACCAGAGAAAAAGGAGCCCAAATGTAGCACAAATGTCACCCAGATTTAGCCCACGAATAGCCCAATGACAGAAGTGTGGAAAAACTTTTTATCCTTTGTTTTTTTGCAGTTTTATATAGTGCAGGCTGGTCAGATATTGGAGTGATTTACATGAGCATTGGTTACATCATACAAGGACAAACTCATTTTGGTTGTAGGCATGGGGAGATTAAGTGATTTGACCAGAATCACAGAATGTCGAGCTGAAGCAGAAACTCCAACTTGGTTCCCCAGTTGCAAAGTCTGCAGCTCTGGAAGTAACACCACATTCTCTCCCCTGAGCGTAACATTTAATCAAGTGGTCAACTGGATAAAAAAACATTAAGATAACAAATAATTTAAAAGTGCTTTGTTGCTATTGGAGAACTCAGAAAATATGTCCTCATTTTAGTTTTTAGAGCACTAACCATAATTTCTATGCAAATAAAACCCTCTCATTTCTATCATTTCTAAAGGAAATGCTTTAGGTATTACAGTTTTGATTACATCAAGATGACGTCAGGCGTGCCACACTTTTGTAATAAATATAGAATGTTAGCAATCTAGTTGTCTTTTGTTTCTTTCTGCACGTCTCTTGCCACTTTCTGCAGCTCTCTTGCCTCTTTCTGCAGCTCTCTTGCCTCTTTCTGCAGCTCACTCTCTTCTTTCTGCACCTCTCTTGCCTCTTTCTGCACCTCTCTTCCCTCATTCTGCAGCTCACTCTCTTCTATCTGTACCTCTCTTGCCTCTTTTTCACCTCTCTTGCCTCTTTCTGCACGTCTCTTGCCTCTTTCTGCACCACTCTTGCCTCTTTCTATACCTCTCTTGCATCTTTCTCCACCTCTCTTGCCTCTTTCTGCACCTCTATTGCCTCTTTCTGCACCTCTCTTCTTTCTGCACCTTTCGTGCCTGTTTCTGCACCTCTGTTGCCTCTTTATGCACCTATCTTGCCTCTGTCTGCACTTCTCTTGCTTATTTCTGCAGCTCACTCTCTTCTTTCTGCACCTCTCTTGCCTCTTTCTGCACCTCTCTTCCCTCTTTCTGCAGCTCACTCTCTTCTTTCTGCACCTCTCTTGCCTCTTTCTGCACCTCTCTTGCCTCTTTCTGCACCTCTCATGCCTCTTTCTGCACCTCTCTTGGTTCTTTCTGCAGCTCACTCTCTTCTTTCTGTACCTCTCTTGCCTCTTTCTGTACCTCTCTTGCCTCTTTCTGCACCTCTCTTGCCTCTTTCTACAGCTCACTCTCTTCTTTCTGCACCTCTCCTGTCTCTTTCTGCACCTCTCTTGCCTCTTTCTGTGCCTTTCTTCCTCTTTCTGCACCTCACTCTCTTCTTTCCGCACTTCTCTTGCTTCTTTCTGCACCTCTCTTGCCTCTTTCATCACTTCTCCTGCTTCTTTCTGCACCTTTCTTACTCTTTTTGCACCTCTCTTGCTTCTTTCTGCACTTCTCTTGCTTCTTTCTTTCTCTTTCTGCACATGTCTTACCTATCTAGGTGTATTTAGAAATTAGCATTTAAAAAACCTTAGAAATTCACTGAAACAACCACAGGTTTCAGGGATGTTATAGTTAGAAATTAGCATTTAAAAAACCTTAGAAATTCACTGAAAAAATCACAGGTTTCAGGGACGTCATAGATAGAATTTAGCATTTAAAAAACCTTAGAAATTCACTGAAAAAAACCATAGGTTTCAGGGACATTATAGTTAGAAATTAGCATTTAAAAAACCTTTGAAATTCACTGAAAAAACCATAGGTTTCAGGGACGTTATAGTTATAAATTATCATTTAAAAACCTTTGAAATTCACTGAAAAAACCATAGATTTCAGGGACGTTATAGTTAGTTGGACATTTCACTAGTACAAAACCAGAGAAATTCGCCCGTTATAGTTAGTTGAGCTAACTATAACTCGCGCCCACAATGCACTGCTGATGACATCACATATTACATCATTCATGACATGGTCAGTGACATCACTGATGACATCTCAAATTACATCACTGATGACATCACTGATGACATCATCCAGTGACTGTGTGTTTCTGTAAAGTTTAAATTTGTTTTATATATATGCCAAGCTGTATTGAAGAATGAGTGGGTGTTTAAGTGTCTGGATGAAGGATTTAGTAGGTGCATGACTGACTGTATAAGTGAGTGATTAAATGTGTCTTACTGAATGCATGGGTTACTGACTAAACTGTCTGAATGTCTGTATCAGTATGTCTGTTGTTGTGTAAGCTGCTGCATGGGTTGGTCAGTAGCTACGTGAGTGTCTATATGGGTTATTGATTGGTTGCCTGATTATTTGTATGGGAGACCGAGTGTGTGGGTGGGTCGGTGGGAGGTGTGTGACTCTGTGCATAGATGTGTGAGTGGTTGATTCACTGGGTGTATGAGTTCAAGAGTGCATTTGGAAACAGCTGTATGGGTGGGTGAGTGTGTGTATGGGTGTGTTGGTGAGTGAATGGATGTCTCAGTGGTACATGTGCAAGTAACTACATATGTAAAAGGCAGTATATGGGTTGGAGTATATAAATGACTATACATGAGAGTCAGTGATTGTGAGAGTGGCTGTATGGATGAGTGTGTACTTGTATCAGTGATTGTATAAGAGAGTAAGTATGCGTTAGCATCTCTATGAATAAGTGAGGTGGTGTGTATATAACTGTATAGGTGAGTAAATGGGAGTGTGATTGATTCTTTGCATGACTGTCTAGCTGTGTGAGTAACTCCATGGATGAGTCGCGGTATCCCACGCTTCATTTTTTTTTACATTTCGGCGGGATTCACGACCCCAGCACAAATTACACCATTTTTTTAAAAAATGCTTTTTGAGCCCTGGGGGTCCTTGTGGGACCCCCTGAGCAGGCCTAGGGGTCAGGGTGTTTCTACCCTGCCCCTTTTCTTCTTTTTCACCTTTGTTTCCCTGTTTTCTTGTGACTCGGTTCTACCGAGTCACAAGATGGCTGCCAACACTTCCTGGTTTGGAGTGTTGGCAGCCAATTAAAATGAAGCTCGTGGTCGGGAGGGTTTGCGGATCCACCGCGCCTTTAGATATTGATATTTGTTTTTTTACAATTTCTCAGCAACTACCGAACGGATTTACACCATTTTTAAAAGGTCGCTTTCTGAGCCAAGCAGTTCTCAAATGAGCACTTTTGAATTATTTGTTATCTCTATGTTTTTTATCCAGTTGACCACTTGATTAAATGTTACGCTTAGGGAGAAAATGTGGTATTACCAAGTTGGAGTTTCTGCTTCAGCTCGTCATTCTGTGATTCTGGTCAAATCACTTAATCTCCCCATGCCTACAACCAAAATGAGTTTGTCCTTGTATGATGTAACCAATGCTCATGTAAAGCACTCCAATATCTGACCAGCCTGCACTATATAAAACTGCAAAAAAACAAAGGATAAAAAGTGTTTTCCACACTTCTGTCATTGGGCTATACGTGGGTTACATCTGGGTGATATTTGTACTACATTTGGGCTCATTTTTCTCTGGTGGCCATCTTGGGAGACTTCAATTACATTCATTAAACTTTATTCGATCTGATTTAGAAACATAGATCATAAAAGTGTACATAAAAACAGTAAATCCTCTTTCTTAATACAATACAGTGAGAATTAATTAAAACCAGTAGGTAAAAACGGGTGTTACAAAGCCCGGTTCAGAACAACTTCAGGTTAACAGAATAGTAAAGTTCAATGTTTCGTAAGATCAATCTCATGTACTTCGTGCAAAATACGCAATAAGGGGTCCAAGTAAGATGCAACGCTCCAATACCTGACCAGTCTGCACTATATAAAACTGCAAAAAAACTAAAAATAAAAAGTGTTTTCCACACTTCTGTCATTGGGCTATATGTGGGCTACATGTGGGTGATATTTGTGCTACATTTGGGCTCTTTTTTCTCTGGTAGCCATCTTGGGATACTTATTTGTTATGAAGTTTCCTAATTTCCTCATTTACTGCAGTCTCCTCAGTAGGAAATGCTTTCAGTTTTTTACTTTGATTCCATCAAGAAGGCATTCAGATGTGTCACACATTTGCCATAAATTCAGAATGTTAGCACTATAGTTGCTCATTAGATCACTGTAGTAAAGCTACTGCTCACCAGGGAGTTAACTGGAAGTCTACTGCTGGTATTGAAAATGATTGTTTCAGTCTGCATGTCAGAATTTTCTAATGAAATAGAAGAGGATTTGAGATCTCACTTAAAACATGCCCTAATTTTTCTTTCTGCAGAACTAACCATAATTTCTATGGCAAAATGAACCCCCTCATTTTTTTCCTTTTTAAATTAAATGTTTTAAGTGTTACCAGTTTATTCCAATCAAGATGGCTTCAGGTGTACCATACTTTTGTCATAGGTAAGGCTGTTAGCGCTCTAGTTGTTCTTTAGAACACTCTGGGAAGCTGCAGTAGAACACAAAGGAATCAACTGGCAGGCTGCTCCTGTTGAAATATAACAGGAAGATATTTGAGATCTCACTTAAAACATGTCCTAATTTTTCTTTCTACAACACTAACCATAATTTCTAAGACAAAATGAACCCCATCATTTTGTTCCTTTTTAAATTAAATGTTTTAAGTGTTACCAGTTTATTCCAATCAAGATGGCTTCAGGTGTGCCATACTTTTGTCATAGGTAAGGTTGTTAGCGCTCTAGTTGTTCTTAAGAACACTCTGGGAAGCTGCAGTAGAATACAAAGGAATCAACTGACAGTCTCAGCCCTTGTTGGATTTACATGTTTTACTGAGAATGTCAGACTTCATTCTCACATGACTAAGAAAGATAATGTGAATTTACAGAAAATATGCTCTCATTTTAGCTTCTGGAGCACCTTCCAAACCTCTGTGGGACAAGAATGAGAAAATTGTTTTCTCTCAAACATGATTCATGAAATCCCAGCAGAAGGTCTTTCACAGGGTAAAATCACCCTAGAACACACCACACTTCCTAAAATTAGTATGGTACCATCAACAAATGAATTCTAATGTAACTAAAGTCTGTTATCACCCTTTATAGTTCTCCTTTTGGTGACCCTCAAAATCTTCTATTCACTACAATGCATTTCATTGGGGTGCTATCATGTATATTGGTCCCAAGATGGCTGCCAACACTTCTTGGATGAAGTGCTGACAGCCAATCAGATCTCATGATGAAATGTGTGGTTAGGCTCCATCCAGATATATAAAGTTCTTTTTCCTTTAATATTTAAAGAACTACTGAACGGATTTACACCATTTTTGAAAAGGTCGCTTTCTGAGCCAAGCAGTACCTTTATGCCAAACTTGGGGTAAATCCGTTCAGTAGTTTCCGCTATAGCCTTGCACAAAGTTCCCTATGGGAAATTGATTTTTGACTCTTATTTTTGAATTTCTCAGCAACTACTGAACAAATTTACACCATTTAACAAAACGGGCTCTTTCTGAACCAAGGGCTACCTTTTTGCAAAATTTGGTGTAATTCCGTTCAGCAGTTCGGGCTGTAGCCGTGTCTAAAGTTTCCTACGGAAAATTGCATGGGGAAAACACGTTTTGGGACCCCCCTTTTTTCTCGGCCCCCGCTTGCCGAATCACCAGGAAACTTTCAAGATAGGAGCGGACCGGAGCGCCCCACGAGTTTTGAAAATTTAGCGAAGATTCGTCGACCGGCGCCAAAGTTATTGGAAATAGAATGTTGCGAATTTCCTATGGAAAATAGGTCCTAACTATAACTACCTACTGGCGACCGCCAGTAGGTAAAATATATATATATATATATATATATATATATATATATATATATATATATATATATATATATATATACATATATATATATATATATATATATATATATATATATATATATATATTTCAAGGTGTATTGGAGAA
Source organism: Calotriton arnoldi (assembly GCA_963921515.1). NCBI lineage: Eukaryota > Metazoa > Chordata > Amphibia > Caudata > Salamandridae > Calotriton > Calotriton arnoldi. The sequence continues at coordinate 1,644,341 of CAWUFW010001575.1, forward strand.
TGAGTGGGTGTATAAGTTTCTGAATAGATGATTTAGTAGGTGCGTGACTGACTTTATAAGTAAGTGATTAATCGTGTCTTACTGAATGCATGGGTTAGTGACTAAACTGTGTGAATGTCTGTATTAGTCTGTCAGTTTGTGTGTAAGTGGCTGCATGGGTTGGTGAGTAGCTGCGTGAGTGTCTATATGGGTTATTGAATGGTTGTCTGAGTATCTGTATGGGTGCCTGAGTGTCTCTGTGGGTGGGTGGGGGTGTGTGACTCTGTGCATAGATGTGTGAGTAGGTGATTGACTGGGTGTATGGGTTCAAGAGTACATCTGTGAAGGGCTGTATGGGTGGGTGAGTGTGTATATGGGTGTGTTGGTGAGTGAATGGATGTCTCAGTGGTACATGTGTGAGTAACTACATATGTGAAAGGCAGTATATGTGAGTGTTGGAGTATATAAATGACTATATGTGAGAGTGAGTGATTGTGAGAGTGGCTGTATGGATGAGTGTGTGCTTGTGTCAGTGATTATAGAAGAGAGTAAGTATGCGTTAGTATCTGTATGAATAAGTGAAGTGGTGTGTGTATAACTGTATAGGTGAGTAAATGGGAGTATGATTGATTCTTTGCATGACTGACTAGGTGTGTGAGTAACTCTATGGGTGAGTGGTGGTGTGTGAGTGTCTGTATAGGTGTATGAGTGCATATGATAGTGCTGTATTGATGAGTGACTGTTGTATGAGTAACTGTATGGATGAATGAGTGGACATGTGTGTAGACCTAGGAATCAGTGAGTGGGTAACTAGTAACAGGTATAGGAGTGTCAACGGTTTCAAAAATGGTAGTCTGCATTTTAGAGTGGGTGTATCAAAGGTGTATCAAAGGTTATATTAGGGTGTGAGGAGGTGCATCAGATTATCACGTGGATGATGTCATCAGTGATGTCATTTGAGATGTCATCAGTGATGTCATCAGGGATGTCACTGACCATGTCATGAATGATGTATTATGTGACGTCATCAGCAGTGCATTGCGGGGGCTCGAGTTATAGTTAGCTCAACTAACTATAACGGGCGAATTTCTCTGGTTTTGTACTAGTGAAATGTCCAACGAACTATAACGTCCCTGAAACCTATGGTTTTTTCAGTGAATATATATATGAGAAAAACATCGTTGCACTACAAGGTCCAGAAGGCTGTGAATGCAGCCACGCCCACTGAGGCAGGCTCTTTATAATAACAGTGCACGAGGGAAAACCGCCATTGACACACAGAACGCCATCGAGAAATGGAAAGGATTCCCGAAACCGGTCTGGCGGAGTGAACTTTGATGATTGTTTCCTTTGCTTTCCCCTGTATGCAGCTGCCTTTCAATAAATTGGAACATTTTTACTTACCTTGTGGCTTCTTCCAGTGGGTCAACTTTTTGGAAGTGGATATTGAGCGGCTGCGCCCAGCCGCGGGAGAAGCCCGCCGCGGTGAGCGGACCCATGATGACGCCACATTGGTGCCATTTTCTACGGGAGGTTTTTTCCTTAAGGCGGCTGGTAAAGACATCAGGTGTTCAAGCAGGACTCATCACCAAACCCACAGGGGCTTTATTTTATTGATTTTCTGTGATGAAAAGACGGACTTACTTGAGAAAAACATTGTTGCACTACAATGTCCAGAAGGCTGTGAATGCAGCCACGCCCACTGAGGCAGGCTCTTTATAATAACAGTGCACGAGGGAAAACCACCATTGACACACAGAACGCCATCGAGAAAGGGAAAGGATTCCCGAAACCGGTCTGGCGGAGTGAACTTTGATGATTGTTTCCTTTGCTTTCCCCTGTATGCAGCTGCCTTTCAATAAATTGGAACATTTTTACTTACCTTGTGGCTTCTTCCAGTGGGGCAACTTTTTGGAAGTGGATATATATATATATATATATATATATATATATATAAACTAAAAACAAAGAAGATGCAGCCTTGTGATTAGAGCTCCTGACCCTGGAACCTTTGGACCCAGGTTTGAATCCTGCCTTATCACTAGCCTCTGAAGTATACAAAAAAGTGATTGATGGAATGCTTGAACTAATCTCAGCCATTGGTATTTACTTGGGCCACATCTCAATCCATAGTTATTTTCCACACCATGTGTTAGAAATCGGGTTTCTGGTTGGCAGAGGTATGCACCCTGTCCAAACAGGAACCACAATACTAGTAAGGGTAAGTCATACACCATGATGCAATAATATAGCATCTACAGAAGTACGTCACATAGATTATATTTTCGATGTTTTATGTTGTACTGTCATGTGGTGTCTTGTTTCACGAGTGCTATTTTACCAGTGGTGTCATCCATTACAGTGTGTGGCATGTTCATGACGCACTATTTGAGCACATAGGATAGACCATATGAGCACCCACAATATACGGGTGCGATATTTTGATAGTTGCATGCACAATCATGCTATTGCGACCTGCCAGCACGGCTGACAGTTCACTGTTTTTAATATATCTTTTTGCTTTCTAATTTCAGCCATGGATTAATCACTAGAACCGTATGTATACAGTGCGCATTAGGTGTGCATGGTTTGTGTCCTTCCTTATTACAGGACTCACTAGGAGTGGTACACACGGGGCTGGACCCCGTGGAGTCCTGATGAAGAGCTATTAGGGGAACAGCTCGAAACATGTTGACAAAAACACATTACTGAGTCAACCAGACTCATTTAGATCAGGTTTCTTCTCAGTAAACGACCCCTGATTTTTAACCATACCAACTAGGGGCGGAAATAAAAGAGTGGCCAACTAGTTAGGTATTTTTAAATTTTCTTTCCCTTTCCACTCCACATCACTGCACTACACATAGTCTACAATAAAAAAGTGCTCCTACGTAATTCGCAAGTCGCAGAAAGCCTCAATCCATAGAGGATTGAGTGGAACCCCAATGATGAAGCATGCCACCTAGGGGCAACCCTGGTGGGTGAGGGGTCTCTAGAAAAAAAGTCTTTTTTCTAGACAAGGGATTACACAAATTCTTGCTGTATCCTATCTAATTCCCTAAGGGCAGGTTTTCTTCGATATACTCGATTTTTGTCTAACTAAGTCATACACACACCATAAATTAACTTGTGCTCACCCTCTGGTAGCTTGTCATAGAGCAGGCAGGCTTAACGTAAGAGGCAATGTGTAAAGTATTTGTGCAACACTTCAAACTGTAACACAGTGAAAACACCACGAAAAGACTCCACACCAGCTTAGTAAAGTAGCATATATGTTTATGAACAAAACAAGACCAAAATAACAAAAATCCAATAAGTATGTCTGGAGTTATGAATTTTTAAGGAATAAGTGAAAAAGATAGTGCTTAAAAGCGTAAAGTGCTAACTTGGGGACATCTGGTCACACTTGACCGAGGTAAATCTGAAAAATCCATAAATGGAGCGCGGTTTGGATACAGGGACCAGCCTTGGCAACTGAAACAGTACCCTGGATGTAAAATTTACAGAAGGAAAAATAGAGAAATTTCCCGGTGCTGGTTCTCAGTTCCTGTTTTCCTTTCAGGGAATATTCCATACATTAAATCATGAGCTGAGTAAAACACAAATTGCATCTTGAATGTCCATATAAATCCTTTGTTATGCTTGAAGCAGCCACCACGTCTATCGCAGTTTATCGTAACATAATATGGCTATACACGCCTGTCAGATATACGTGAAGCCACCTACACTGACGGGCGGCGATAGCCGTATTATGTTATTAATGAACATCATTGGCTGAAGCATTGGGACATGAGGAACTGTGGGAATTCTGTATCATGAGTTAGAGAGATATTTCTCTGGAATCTATTCTGGCAAGCCCTGAAGAAGCAATAAATCGCGTAACACGTGTTGGGTGTTTCAAGCATTATTTGTTGATGAAGATGTATACCCTTGTTTTTGATGGGTTTTGATACCTATGTTATACAAACTGAAGACAAATTGTTTCAAGTGTCTGGGAGAAGGGCATGCAATAAAAAAGGATTCATATGGACATTCAAGATGCAATTTGTGTTTATCTCAGTACCCTGGATGTGTTGACGTAGAAGGCGATGCAAGGAGCAGAGGAGGTGATGCGACGTCATCGATCCTTTCGATGGAGGTGATGCTTCAGTTCTGAGCTCCGCAACATCAACAATGCTTCTTGGATTGGCACAGGATGTGAGAACTACTAAGTGATATGTTGTCATCAGGCTGCTGGGTTGAAGGTAATGGGAACAGCAGCAAAACGATGCATCGGCGCCAAGCTGTGCAAAGTCGGAGATGTGTTGGAAACAGGAGATGATGTGCCACACAGTCAGCGATGCCATGTCCACCATCCATGCAGCAACACTGAAGCATCAATATCGAGGGAGTTGCACCAGTTCTGATCTGCGCAACATAGTAGATGCATGGATATTTAGCGGTTGCAGGACTTTATACCCACTTCCAAGGGCCCAGGACTGGATGGGTACCAGGTGGCAGGACAAGACTTGCAGCAAGCATACTCCTGGTTCTTTTGCAGATTGATGAAAAGTCTTTGATGTCCCTGAGACTTAGAACAGGGGGCAAACCAGCATGCCCTTGAAGTCACTCTGGGTTCAAGTTGGATAGGTCTAGTCCTGCCTCAGCAGGGCAAAGGGTAGCAGTCAGCAGGACAGCATAGCAGAAAAGCAGTTCTTCCATAATACCATTCCAGCAGAGTGACAGTTCCTGTAGCAGCACAGCAGTCTTTCCTTCGGGTTCTTCACAGTTTCAGTAGTGTCTAATTTGGTGAGGTCAGAGATCCAGTACTTTTACCCAGCTGTGCCTTTGAAGTTGGGTGACTTTGAAGTCCTTCCTCCCAGTTCTGGCTCGACTCACTCTAGGCGGGTATGCAGCCATTTGTGTGGGGACAGGACACAGCTTATTCAGGTGCAAGTATCAGCTCCACCCTCCCATCCTGCTCAGGATGGCCCATCAGAATGTGGATGGCCACTCAGTCACACCTAAGCTCCCTTTGTGAGTGGCTTTCTAGAAGGAATGCACATAGTCCAGCTGTCACCCACTCCAGGCATGTATTAGAGACAGGCTGCAGGCATACAGGGCAGACAAATGCCATATTTCTAAGAGTGCAAAAAGAACCGCTCATGGACGGAATGCTGAACCAATCAAATATTTACCCCCAGTCACAGATGTGGGCTAAATAATTATTTTTTTTGCACGCCACGCCATTCCAGTTTAGACCCAACCATATGCAAATCAGTTTTGACCCTGCTCCACATGGGAACAGTACTGCCTGAACTGCCAGGCCAGACCAGAAACAAGCATACTTGGACCGGTTTCGAGGTGGCAGTTCGGGCTGGACTGCTCCCATGAGGAGCAGGGTCAAGACTGATTTGCATATGGCTGTGTCAAAACTGGGACGGGGTAGTGAGCAAAAGAACAATGGATTTAACCCAGATCTCTTGACTGTGGGTGAATGTTTGATTTACTCAGCATTCCGTCCATCATTTGTTGCTGTAGCACTTCTCGCCCCAAGGGGGATGGGTTTGCCCAGACATGGGTCCGTTACTCGCTGTGCCACTGGATTCAAGTTAGCCTGGCTGATGAGGGATCCAACGCCGAAACCAGTCCCAGGTTGCTTGTTTCCGGTCCAATGAGGACCCGGCTTGACAGTTCGGTGTGGAGCAGGGTCAAGACTGATTCGCATATGGCTGGGTCCAAACTGGGGTGGCATAGTGAGCATAAGAATGATGGATTTAACCCAGATCTCTTGATTGGGGATGAATGTTTGATTTCCTCAGCATCCGTCCATCATTTGTTGCTTTAGCATCTTTCTAAAAGTGGCGTTTTTAAAAGGGTAGTGATAAATTCATCTTTGCCTGTAAGGAGGAGTTATCATTATCATTCCAGTGATATGAAACATGACAGATCTTCTCTTTCTCATTCAGGAATTACAGCTTATAAGTGTAAAAATGGATTCCCAATGTTAACCTATAAAAGGGGTAGGCCTCACTGTAGTGAAAAACTAATGTGGGTGGTTTTCACTACCAGTACATGCAAAACTTAAATGTACATGTCCTATCTTTGGATTCCATGGCACCCTACCCTATGGGCTACCTAGGGCCTACCTTAGGGATGACTTATATGTAATGAAAGGATAGTTTAAGGCTTGGCAATGGATTTTAAATGCAAAGTCAACATGGCAGTGTAAGCTGCACACACAGGCTCTGCAGTGGCAGGACTGAGACATGTTTCAAGTGCTACTTGTGTGTGTGGCACAATCGGTGTTGCAGGCCCACTAGTAGCATTTAATTTACAGGTCCTGGGCACAGACAGTGCACTCTACTAGGGAATTATAGATACATTAAATATGCCTATTGTGGATAAGTGAATCAAACCATGTTTTAGGAGAGAAGCACATGCACTTTTGCACTGGTTGGCAGGTGTAAAGTGCTCAGAGTCCTAAGGCCAACAAAAAGAATTCAGCAGAATCAGAGGAAAGCAGAAACAAAGTTTGGGGAAAGACCACACTAAGGCTATCAGGTCTCACACCATGCCTCCCCAGTTTTGACCCAGCTATATGCAAATCAGTCTTGAGCTGTTCCAATGGGAACAGTCCAGCTCGAACTGCCAAGCCATATCCTTCCTAAACCAGAGCAGAAGAAACCCAGGACCAGTTCCATCCTACTTAGAGCTCAACTGCCAGGTATATCTTGGTTCCAGTGACTCAATGTGCATGGGTCCCACATTTGAGTACACGTGTCCCACTTAGGACAACATACTGAGGTATAAAAGCAATGTGAAGGACAGAATGCTAGAATTAATCTCAGCTATTGGTAATTACTCAGGCTGCATCCCAATCCATCATTGTTTTGCATAACATCTCACCTCAGTTTGGACCCAGCTATATGCAAACCAGTTTTGATCCTGCTCCAATGGTACTGTGGAGTCCAAACTACAAAGCCAGGTCCTCCCTGAATCAGAACACAAGCAACCTAGGACTGGTTTTACCATACTGAGGGCTCATCAGCCAGGAATAGCTCGGTTCCAGTGACACATCGTGCATGGGACCCACGTCTGAGCATATCCTTTCCACCAGGCTCGGCATTGTGTGATTACTTGATTTAATTGTTCTCATGATGTTATGGTTTTCATATTAGGTACTATCTATATTTTGCCATTGATAGTAAGGATCCACTCCATTCAATGGAATCAAGAGGAATACAGAGCGTAACCTCCCTATTATGACCAATTTGAGGACTGTAATTAATAATTCAAACTTAGACAATTTTTACTTTGATAGACAAATTGATCCCAACATCAGCTCTGAATTGTGTAGCCCTTTGGTACTTTAGAAATCGGAGTGTTTTCTGATTTCTCCTAACAATTGTAGACTTTTAGGGCCAGATGTATTAACGCTTTTTGCATTTGCAAACGGGCCGATTCGCAGAATCGGCCCGTTTGCGAAAGCAAAAATGCATTTTGCAATGTATCAACATTTTTTAATTTGCAATATGGGTAATGACAATAATTTGCGATTATCTAAATTGCGAATGCAGTTAGGGAATCACACTTTGCGATTCCCTAAATGCAATTTTTGTAGCTATTGCAAATTGTGAATTAGCATTAAGGAATCGTAAGTTACCACCAACTTCTAGTTGGTGGTAATTTGCAAATTCCTAGAAAAATGCACTTTTTGCATTTTTCTAGGTGCCATGTGGCGTACATATGTATGTGCGCTACATGTGCACACATGCATATTTCAGGGGTGCAACAGGGTGTCCTTTTGGCCCCCTTGCACCCTTGAAATTGCATGTGCAATTTGCGAGTACCTATTGGGTACTCGCAAATTGCGCATGCAATTCCCATTCATTCCTATGGGCCTCTAGGCCCACAGAAATGAATGGGAAGCCATTCCTTATTTGCGACTCGCAATTTGCGAGTCGCAAATAAGGAATGCGTAGGAATCGCAATTTTATTTGAAAAACCTACATACATTGCATTTTGCGAGTCCATAATAGCGAATCGGTAAAATTCGCTATTAAGGATTCGCAAAATACAATGTTGCTACATCTGGCCCCAAGTGTCTTTAATATTTTGTCTTGGAAAATCAATGAGTCTCCTCATTTTGATCACAATATAAACTTAAGTAACTTTTTAAACTATTAAAGTTATTATGATTTCCAGGCAATCTGGCTTTTGAATAGACCTACCATAGATGGATTTTTGTTCTTTGATTAAAAGAAATTGAGGTAAAGCTGTCATTCCTCAGGAGGGGAAGCCTAGTAATATTAGTGTCAACTAGGGTGAATATTTTAGTTTATTGAACAGTAACTAAATGTGCATGGTTGATTGTGTGCAAAATTTTGCTCTTTAGAGCACAAGAGAGCCATGATGGAAGTAGGGGATGGAGGCAAGTTTAGCCGCACATGAGCAAGTACAGTAGGCCTTCATAAGACCTAGTGTGGGCAATTGGCGTTAAAATCAGCATACTTTGGACAAACAGCATGGGAGTGATACGGCCCTGTCACAGTGTGGTCTGGGGTTGGAACAACTGGTTTGGCATGGTCATCCTGCACTCACCCTTTCCTAATGAAGAAACAGAGTTGCAGTAGGAGGCCCAGGGGACACCGGAGAGCATAATATCCAATGGAAGCCAAGGGAGATGCCACTGATATGCCATTAAATTGCTGAATAAACAGTAGCAGCTCCTCCGCTAAGGCGGAGGAGCGTTGCCTCACTGCACAAAAAGGAAAAATAAAATGACAATAACGTATTGTTATTGTCATTTTAGTTTTCCTATTTTTCCTATTACATGAGGCCTATGTGCATTGCAGCATTGTGATTGGCTCAGGGGAGCCTGTGTGCTGGGTGCCGCTTCCCACTGTTTTCTGACCTCTTTTCTTTAAAATGTCTTTTTTCAGACTGATTCAGAGTATACATGGGATGAGGAAAATAGAGAGGGATGTAGTCAGAAGGGAAATATGAGTGTGAGGACCATGGACAGTAGTAGTAGACCAATCTTCCACCAGTTCCTTCCAAAAGGACCCTTATACCATCTAACAGGCAAATGTGCAGGTCCGACTTGAATTTCTGAGTAGCTTGCAGGGGCACATAACGTGAGTGCTTCTGCAAAAGGTATAAGAGGTACTGATATGACATTGGCTGCTACAAAAAATTCTAGACATCCAGAAGTATGTGAGGGCTGACAAGTAGATAAACCTTTCAATGTCCTCCGAGTTTTTTCCAGTCACAGTTGTTATGCGGAAGTCAGATCATAAATCTGATAGATTGCCGTTAAGCAGATGGATTCCTTCATAAAGGGGTCAGTTGATTGGTGACACATTTCCCAATTGCTTTCCCAAGCCAGGGCAGGTTTTAAACTGTTCTCAAATTGGATGGTAGGCAGTGGTGGTTTCATTTTTGTAGAACAGGATTTATTTATCGTACCATTTTTTTCAATATTTCAAGGAAGACTCCTTGGTTGCGTGTTTATGATATTTTCAGGAAGGGTGTCTCAGAAGTGATTAGTATAGCTAAACTATTTTATAATTTTGAAGGTGTTACTTCTACCCTTTTTATAGATATGCTAAATTAGAGATCTTGCAGTGTTGGGATGTGGTAAATTGCTCTTATATATAGTTAGAATTGGTTAGTCGGATCCTGTTGCGAAGATGTTTAAGCCATTTGTGACGATGATTTGAAGATTAGACACTTTTTTCTGTATTACAACTTTTGTTTATTTTTTAAACGAGATTCACTGAAGAGGGGTTGGGTCGAATTTATATAGAGCAGTTTAGCTAAGTTAAGTCATCAGTGTCACCTACTGAGTTGATGATGTCATTGCATTCCATAAGAGTAGCTTCAGTATCTATAGACGGCAAAAAAGGATTAAACCAAAAGGGATACGATCTTTAAGAACATCACATTGTCCATAGATATATCCAGTCATTGTTCAACCTTGAATGAACTGTATTTGGAATATGATAGGAGACATGGAAGTGGTCTGATAGATGGACTGGACTGTTCAAGTAGAGCTCTTTGTTCATCACAACAGAAGCCTGTATTTTGCCTCGTACTTAGTTACTTTAAGTAGAACTGTGCATATATAATAAGTTCGACAAGTGTTACCCTGCAGGCAGCCCTCCTTTAACATATGAGATTCTTTCAAATGTCTTCTTCAGCCTCAGTGAGTACACCACTGGGATCCCAGGAATAGCAAATGAAATATCCTCCCTTGACTTTACAGCTATGAGCCAGTCTGGTTATGCATATAATTTGGGATACTGCTTAGACTTGGAAGTTGCATTCTACTGTATTTCAGAAATAACAGGGCACTCACTATGGGACTGCAGCTTAAACACTAGTTACGAAAAATGAGATGGGTAAGATTTTTTTTTTTTTTTTTTGCTTTTAACTTCTGTGTTCAATATCTTTATTGTTTTAAAAAGTAAGAGTTCATATAATTGTAATAAAATGCAATACAACAGAACAACATGGTCAATAGATAAGTAAGATATTTAAGAAAAAACAGACACAAAGGTAAAATTCATGTCAGAAAATAATGAAATCACACATAGTACCGACTCAATATGTCATATAAAAAGAGTATCTTATACTGGATTGATAACAAAAAAAAATTAGTTGTATTGCATAGATACCAAGAAAGTGCCAGGATAAGCAAAAGAAACAAGGAAAGGATAGAAAGAGAAAATAAGAAGCAGGAACAAGGAAAAAAAGAAAGAGAAAGGGGACGATAGATAGATAGATAGATAAATGGGTAGATAGATAGATAAATAGATAATACAGATGGATAAATGGATAGATGGGTAGATGGGGACACCTGCAACAGTATGAAAAATAAATTAAGCAATAGAGACAAAGGGATATTGGGCTACCAACCCCTGAGATGACAATTTCATATATTTATCCAGTGACCTCCAAATAGTATTGGAAATGGAAGGAGTACAGTGTCTCTCTTCAACCGAAGTATGGGACCCACGAAGAAATGATACCCAAGCCCACCAAGTATGATAGGACAGTAGATTAAAGGATTTCCACTCAGTTAAAATAATTTTGACAGCAATTGAAATAAGAAGATCTAATAGCTGCATATCAGTATCATCCAGAGGAAGAGGGGAACATGCGGCCCATGGTCCCAATAAGATCATAGGGAATGAAAGTTCCACTGGAATGTCAAAAATTAGTGATAAGTGTTTCTGAACTAAATCCCAAAAGGGTTGTAGTAACGAGCATTCAAAAAACATATGTTGGTAAGTGCCTGGGACCAAATTGCAATTCCAACAAAGATCCCTATCCCTCAGCTTCAGTTTATGTAAACGAGCAGGGGTCCAATGCAGAAGATTCATCTAAAAGAATTTAGATTGCATAAGGGAAGGAGCAATCTTATTTCGTAGTGAAACTTTCCCAATTAACTGCCATGACTCTTGTGAGATATGTTTAAAAATATCACTATCAAAATGATGTGACCATTTATCTTGTGTAATAGTAGCCTGTGAAGGAAGTGGCGCAGATAAAAATTTGTATATTTTCGAGGCAGTATGATCTGAACGAGACCACATAGACAGAAGTGAAATAGTAACCGAATCTGTACAGAGGGTCACTTTAGAGAGGGCAACCTTTAATTTTAAGAAATAATAGAAATCCATATTGTTAAGATTATATTTACTGGCCAAAGAAGAAAAGGGAAGAGGATCATGATTGGAATCATAAAGATGTTTGACCAACGTAAGACCTCTATTAGCCCAGGAAGACATCGTGGCAGGATCGATATCAGTAACAATTTTAGGATTATACCATAATGAGGACCATCTCGATTTATGAATGGGGTTGGAAACCTTTTTATCTATATGTTTCAGAGCATTAATTGTGTCTGAAATAATACGGCTTGAATGAGGTAACACAAGTTTAGAGGCAGTGAGAAAAGAGGGGGTAGAGAGAGGAGAACACAACACTTGTTCAATACAAATCCACGTAGGAGTATGGTGTGAATTTGATAAAAACCAGAGAGCACCCTGAGACGATAAGAAAGCAATTTGATACAAATTCCAATCTGGAAGATTACAACCACCCAAGACAGATGGCTTCCTAAGATGTTTGTATGCAATTCTAGCACATTTGTCACCCCATAGAAACTTTGAGGTAAGTAGGTCAATCTCACGGAAAAAGGATGAGGACAGCCTCACAGGTAGCATTGAGGATAAGAAGTTAATAATCGGCGTTATCATCATCTTGAGAGTTTGGAGCCTTCCCCACCAGGAAATATATTTCGGAGACCAAGAGGACAAAAGATCTTTAATCTTAGCTAGAATGTGAGATTCATTATAAGAAATAGTATCTACAAGGTTATTGCAAAACCAAATTCCTAAGTATTTAATTCGAGTCGATTGCCATTTAAAGCCAGCCTCACCCATATGAGCAGGGAAGCACAACGCATTAAGAGGGAACATCTCCGTCTTGTCTCTGTTCAAAGTATACCCTGAAACGATTGAAAATTCTTTAATGGTATTAGAGATGGCAGGGATGGCAGTAGCAATGTCTTCAGAGAATATGAGAACATCGTCTGCATACGCAGCCGTTTTAAGTGTATGTGTACCAAATTGGAAACCTTTGATGTTGTCATTTGAGTTGAGTTACCCGAAGGAGTGGGTCTATGGTCAATAGAAAAAGAAGGGGTGATAACGGGCACCCTTGTCTAGTTCCCTGACGAAGGTTGAAAAAGGAAGACGTAGCCCCATTAACTCTGATGTTGGCTTTAGGTTGGGAATATAGGGACATTACCATGTTTATAAAAGAATCTCCTAAATTATGAGAATGGAGTACTGCGTGTAAAAAAGGCCAAGAAACTTTATCAAAAGCCTTTTCGGCATCAAGAGCAATCGCAGCTGATGGCAAGGCAGAAAGTTTCGCTTTCTCCAATATATGGCAAAAGGTTCGGATATTATCTCTAGCAAGTCTTCCTTTTACAAAGCCAGTCTGGGAGTTATGAATAAGGCTAGGGATTTGGCCCTCTAATCGCTTGGCCAGGATTTTGGCAAAAATCTTAGCCTCCATATTCAGAAGCGAGATTGGACGAAAATTTTTAGGGTCAGAATGATCTTTCCCTTCTTTCAGAATCACAACAATAGTAGCCTCAGCGGATGAACCAGAGACTTTACCAGACACTACAAAGTTATCGAGAACGTTCTTAAGATATTTTATTATTGATGATGAAAAAGTCTTGTAGAAAGCAATAGGGTAACCATCAGGCCCTGGAGCCTTCCCAGATCGAGTCGACCTAATGGCCTGAATTATCTCTTCAGAATCAATCGGTTGCCCCAGAGCATTCATCTCCGACTGTGAAATAGTATGTGTAGGAATCGAGGACAAGAATTGCTGACACACAGATAAGTCACATTGATCCTTAGGAGTGCAAAGTTTTTCATAAAAATCACGAAAAACTTGTAGGATTTCTTGAGTATGGAATTTCCTAGAGCCATTAGTGTCATTAATATAAGAAATCTGAGCAGTTTTGACATTATCAGTTTGGTACTTTAAAGTGGCAGCCAACATCTTACCAGCTCTATTCTGTAAGAGTAAGCGTCTAGACTTTTGAGCATGTACACCAAGGTAAGCTCTCTTAGTAACAATGGAGTTAAAAGTATATTTCAAATTCTTGATGTCTTGCAAGAGAGACTTATCATTAGAGCCTCTATATAAAATCTCTTTACATTTGATCTCATCCCCTAAAGATTGTAATGATTTTCTGATATCACTATTCCTTTTTGACATTTTTTTGATAATATGACCCCTAATAGTGCATTTAAATGCATCCCATAACACAATTGGGGAGTTAACCGAAGACTCATTATCATTGAAGAAATTGTCAATTTCCACAGATAATTCTTTAACTTCATCCTTATCATCCAAAATCTCTGTATTGAGACGCCAAGTACGAGGGCCTTGTTTATCCGTCAAGTTAAGAAGAGTAAAAGAGACAGCTGCATGATCGGAAACAACTATTGTGTGAATTATAGCATTACTAGTGTGTTTTAGAAGTGCAGCATCAACTAAAAGATAGTCAATACGTGAGAAACTAGAATGTGGAGAGGAAAAAAACGTGAAATCACTACCCGTCGGGTTATGTAACCTCCAAATGTCAGCAAGTTGATGAGAGGAGCACATATTGAGCATTTGTTTATGTGACCTAGGAGGGCGAAATTTAAAAGCAGAATGTCTATCTAAAATAGGATCTAAAGGCAAATTAAAATCACCTCCAACAATGGTTCTAGCACTTTGAGGGATGTCAGAGAGCTTTTTGGTTATTGAACGCCAAAAGAGTTGATCATCAATGTTGGGAGCATAAATATTCATAACATATAATTCGTCTGAGCCATTGGACAAACGAGAAAGCAACCATCTGCCATCCGTATCATGTTCCGTCGTGACAATGGACAGACCAGAATTTTTAGAAATCAAGGTTACAACCCCGTTCTTCTTACCGGAGGCTTCAGAGCAAGCAACATCAAGAACCCACTGTTTCCGTAGAAGCAAAGCTTCCTTAAAGGCTATCTTAGTCTCTTGGAGAAGAACAACATCACCAGATAGGCTTCTGCAGTAGTCTAGTATCTTGGCCCTCTTAACAGGATGATTCAATCCACGGACATTAAGAGATATTACATTTAGACCAGACATGAGGAGACACGCCAGCAAACAAATAATAGTATCTGATAAAAGAGAAAGGGAACACTATACAACATATCGACATGCACATGAATAGATGGACTACAAGAACAACATAAAAAACAGGAGCCGAAGCAGGAGTCCCCAAGGAAGAAAAGATAGAAATAGAAGAGGAAAAGGCTAGAAAGGAGAAAGGAGAGAGAAAAAATGCTCCAAAGAAAAGAGGAGGAGCATAAAAACAAGAAAAACCCCACCAGGGGATGTCTGAAACAGACAATTTGCATGGGGGAAAAAACATAGAGGAGCAACCACAGAGGCGCACACAGACATTGTGGACCGCTCAGGAATAAAATTGATATATCATTGAGCAATGGAACATTAATGCAAAAGTAAATAATCCAGTCATAGATAACAATAATAAATATTGTGAGCACTAGACTAAGGCAATATTAAATTAAGGCATCATAAATAACCATAATGAATATTATGAATATCAAGCTAAGGCAACAATAATTAATGCATCATAAATAACAGTAATAGATATTATAAATAACAATTTAAGGCAATATTAGTTAGGGCCTCATAGATAACAATAAAAAAATAAAAATAAAAAAAAGATTATAAATAACAGCCTAAGGCAATATTCAGTTCAATAATCAATTCAGGCCTCATAAACAGCAATAAGGCATTATAAATAACTAATAAATAGTATGAATGCCAGGCTAAGGCAATATCAAATTAAGGTATCCTAAATAACAGTACTAGATATTATAGATAAGAGCCTAAGGCATGGTAAATAGTCATAAGTGATGTAATAATTAATAAATTAAGGCATCCTAAATAACAGAACTAGATATTATAGATAAGAGCCTAATGCATGGTAAATAGTCATAAATGATGTAATAATTAATAAAGTGAGGTGTTAGAAATATCAATAAAAATAATTCATGAGTTAAATACATAGATAATAAGAGAATATATTCACATTATAAAAATTATACAAACACAAAATAGATGAATATAGGAAGAAAGGGAAACAGAGGGAGATACAAATGAATAATAACCACACGAAAAAAGATTAGATACCAGCACAGTCAGAAAAAGAAGAAAAGAGAAAGTGCAAGCTAAACGGATAAAAAGCATATAAAAGATATTAAAGAGGGTGGAAAAGACAGAACACCAATAACATAATAATAGGAAGAAAGAGAACCCAAAAAAACAACTATTTAGATGTACAAATCAACAAAAATTCATCAGAACAGCAGAGGAGGATGAACGAAAATAGAAAAACATAGACAGAGTTGGAGTAAGCCAGAAATGACAAGAGATGAAAAAGAGATTAAGGAGAAGAAAATAGAGACATAATAACACTCATTATGTAATAGGACAGTACCTAAACACTGTCCACAAGACAGAAATAACTCTTAAGAAACCCGCCTAGATGTATGAGCAATCTTAGGACCTGTGAAGAAAAATGCAGATAAAATACCTGTGAAGAAAAAATCAGTCAAGAGAGAGTAACCACAATGAACTAACAACAACACTACTGAATCTTATTATATCCGCAAGGAACACATAGGCACGATAAGGCCGTATATCATGGCAAAAGCACAGGACAAATGAATCCAGGTTATCAACATTGAGATACATTAACAATGAGACGTGCTAGGAAGCGTTTCAGAAGCCAACTGATCCATCTGTGATTCAGACTGGTTATCCAAAAAGTGGAAAGCTCTGCAGGTTCATAAAAAATCTGAGTGCGACCTCTAAAAGTTATTTTGAAACGCGAAGGACCTGCAAAGGAAAATGGAATGCTCATATCAATTAGCCTTCTACGTAAATTCAAGAAACCTTTACGGCGAATGACAGTATCTCTAGCAAAATCCTGTGATATTGATATTCTGTGCCCCTCCCACTGTAATGATTTAATCTTCCTCATGTGAGCTAGGATTTGCTCAGAATGTTGGTGGCGCAGAGGTTTCAGAATCACTGGTCTTGGATAAGCTAACGTTTTAGGCTTAAAGGTGGGAACCCTATGAGCACGTTCTATTTCAAAGTCTTTTACAAATGAAATGTTCAAGACCGTAGGGATCCATGTAAGCAAAAATCCAACATTGAAGGAGCAGAATTCTCACAGTCCTCCGGTAGGCCAAAAATTTGAAGATTGCTTCTACGGTTCCTATCTTCCTGCTCAGTCAGGTCTCTTCTCAATGAGGCCAAGGAACGCTCTAAACTTTGAGCCTGTTTAGCTTGTTTATTCGTGAAGTCTTCCACAGAACTTATTCGTGTTTCTGCATTGGAGACACGTAATGAGAGATTCTTGAGGTCATTTCGGATAGCCGCCACCTCAACCTGAAGTAAGTCTGTATTCGTTTTGGTGCTTTGTGCTATGTCATGAACTGCATTAAGTTTAGTTAGAATAGTATCTAATGCTAAAGCAGAATCCATATTGCCTCTCGCTGAAGTGTTGGGCGTGGGTGAAATCTGTTTAGACCGCTTCAGATTCCCTTTCGAATCTCTATCCTTGGGGGTCACACCCATGCCATCCGCCATTGAAGTGTCCAACAAAAAAAAACCTCACAGAATGACTGTATAAATGTGGAGAAGTCGTAGAACAGGCGAAAGTGCTGTGAAGTATACTGAAGAACACACCACTGTAAAGCACAGCAAGGGGGAGCAAGCACAGAGGAAGACTTGAGGAGAATTAAAATTCCCACACAGACAAATGAATCGCCAACAGAAAAACAAGCAACCACTGGTATCAGGAAATAGTGTGAGGTACAGACTGCTCACTCAGTCAGAGCAAATATGATCTTCAAACGTCGCAAAATTTAAAGCTAGCAATTTGACATGTGTAGTCACCCCCATTGAGGTAAAACCAACTGAAAGCAGGTCGCAAGTAAGTCAATCAGCACTCAAATAATTGCTGCCATTTTGTGAAAAAATATTGCCTCCTCAGCATAGCGTCTTTTAAAGAAAAGCAGAGCATGACATAGTGAAGCATAAAGGATATCCAAGCAATACCTCATACATGAAGGGAAAAAGATCAGAAAAAGCCGTGATGTAGTTCAATGACCTACTGAAGTGATCCGTGAAGCAGCAGGGACTTTCACTTCTGCCGCCATTTTGAAGCTCGAGCTTGAGGAGAAAGTCGCCGAAACGAAAAGAACTCCAAAAGGACTCCAAACAGCCCGAAAATGGTATGCAGGCTTCCCCAGGTGTTCCGCCACTCAAATCCGCTGCATGATGATCGAAAAATCACCGATGCAGCATGTTCCGACGAGCGGTCGCACCCGCGATCTGACGGAGCTCAGAAAGACGCGGCCATCTTGGTTGTGCGTCAAACCACGCCCCCCTGAGATGTGTAAGATTTAAATTATTTTTCTATATCCTACACAGTTACTCCAAGCGACAATATTCATGGTCTTATGATTGTTTTAAATTGAGACTGGCCATGCAAACACAAATGAGAATGGCCGTGCAAACTCTTTGACAATAGCTATAGATTGCGAGTCTCAGGGGCATATTCTCAAGAATGTGTGACAACTACCGCAAAATCAGTCTAACGCAACTCACATCGCAGTCCATCGCGGGAAAACAACTCCGTGTTAACGTGAAATTCACAACACGGTGGCCCCATGCGATAGTCCAATGATAACGCATCAAATGAACGTGCTAAAACCAACGCGACGCAGAAAAAACGCGAAAAATGAACGCAAAAATAGTAGCGATGAGGCCAATCGCGATACAAAAATCAGCGATAACCAGTGAGAGGCCTGCAATTCTCACGCGTCATGCGGGAAAATGCACAATAAAAGCAGAGTAAAAAAAGACGGTGACATGACAATGTACGAGCACAACCCCACATCCGTGACGTAGAACAAATGAGCTTCGTCCCGCATCAAATAGGCATCTCCCCACAGTCACAATGTACATTGACATGCAGTCTGCATGTACACTGCGCAAATGCTGAAACATGCATGTAACACACAGTGAAACCGCATCTCCCCCTCACATTGCAGAGGGACAAGCAACCCCTCCTGCACACAGACGTGTCATGACCATGAGCAATCAACTATGAAAGCGTGGACGAATGCAGGGGCAGTGACTCCCGCCTACGTACATGTTGCCCATGTTGTGGGACATGAGTCACAGGGGGCATCCCTGCATCATGGTGGTACACATCTGACCCCAAAAGGAGCCCTGTTGTCACCTGCAGGACACAAATGGCAGCCAAAATGTAATGAATCTGGAAACATGTGAAACGCCGAAGAGTGGGATTCCCTACTAACTGCGACACACAGAACTGGGAGCTCGAATACGTGACACCCTAAACAGCCTCTCTGCACAGAGGGGATGCACCCACCCTACATGAACAAATCACAAAATTGATAGCAATACATGTCGCACTCACACTTGTCTGAGTGATGTGCCTGTACAGATGAGAGACATGCACTCAGGGATAGTGTCCTTCGAAAGCATTTATTTGCACATGCTGTGCCTGTGGTCATTTTGTCATGTCCCATTACTGCCAAGGACTGCCCCAATGTGACGTGCTCATGAGAAGAAATTGTCAATGATGTTGTTCCTACGGGCTATTCCTGCTGCGGCTGCAGTGGGGTGTGGTCCACCTGCCTCATCTCCATCATCATCGTCCGGTGCATCTGGCACTTGTAGCCATGGTGCCTTGCTGCGTACACATATGTTGTGCAACACACAACATGCAACGATCATCTTGCACACGATGTCTGGGCTGTACAGGAGCCTTCCACCTGTGATGTCCAGGCACCTGAAACGTGACTTCAACACGCCAAATGTGCGTTCCACGATGCCCCTGGTGCGTTTGTGGGCTGCATTGTACTGCCTCTGGGCGTGTGTGTTCGGGGCTCGGAGGGGTGTCATCATCCAAGCGCAGAGTGCATATCCTTGGTCACCTGTGACAGTGCAGAGAGATATGAGTCAATAGTCTGTTCGGCATGATGTGTTGGCGGGCTCACTGGTTCATTGGTGTGTGATATGTGTGACTTTGTGATTCCTGCATGACATGTACTGCTTGTTGCAAATGAACGGCATCAATGTGTATTACGTAGCCTCAATGCTGCCCCTCCCTCCCCCGAGCATGTTCACTACAGTAAGCAGCGCGGTTGCATCACTTGCACCCCTACGGCACACGATTGTCATGCCTGTCTGCGCATGTCCACAAGCCTGACAACAACACAGTGATGTCATGCGCTGAAGGTGAACGGACACGTGTGTAGGCCAATGGTAAGGACAGGGCGGACACAGATGTAGAGTTCATGCCTAGCTGAACTCGCCATGCGGTCGAGGGTAGACCTTTGGCTCATGCTGCGGAAATAGCGACACACACAACAGTTGGCATGTCTGATCCCTGACCCCGAGCGGGCCTGCGCACCCTCATTTATCCCTCGGCCGAGCCCGTACTCTGGGTGCATGCTACATGGCAACATGGAATGTTGCGTGACGTGTGGTGCCGACACTACATCTGAGACACACGCATTAGTTACTTCCCTGGCAAGGCCTAAACTTTACCACGCCCAGAGCCACGTGTTGAATGACCACACCCCTACGCCATACTGCCGTACACAGGTCCACTCCCTCACGCTCACAGGGGGCTCTGACACAGCTACATGTCCCAGGTCTACCCCACTGCCTGAGGTGACAAGGTTGCGCCCGCTGTACACAGCACAACATAATGTGGTATGGCCCGGGGCCCTCATGCATACATAATAACCACACGGACACACTGAGATTATCCGTGGAACTGGCTACGGGCACGTGCGCCCAGCACCTTTTATTTGCCAGGGTCACACGTCCAGTGACGCCTGTGCTGGATGGGTGTTGGGTAGTGTAAGCCACCCCTCAGGGGTTGGTTGGTGCTGGAAACAACTACAACAGTATTCAGACAATCAGAAGAGCAAAGTACAAACAGCAAGGTTCCATAACTTGAGCTGCACAGAGTTGGTGGCCCCGGATGCACAGCGGCCGGCACAGGGACACCGCCACGGGACGGTGACTTGCGATGCACTGAGGTAGGGCCACAAGAGCTGAGCGGGCCCGCGTTGATGTCCAAGGAGAGTGTCGCAGAGTGTTACGGGGGACAGTGGAAGGTGTCCATCCAGGGCATGATGGAGAGGGCAGAAGCAAGCAGAAACAGGCAATATGGAGGTGTTGAATGCTACAGTCGCCTTTTTCCCACGATGTTAGTATCAGCTACATGCTGATGAAGACAACCCTCAGGCCATAGACTCAGACGCCACCAGAGTTCAACCAGAGAGTGTCCATGACTCCCGTGGCACAGAGTCAGTGGCACCAGAGCCAGAAGGGGATGCAGTCTGCGATGAGGCCTGTACAATGATATAAAGTCTGCAATGAACAAATCAAGACTCAGGTCCAATTGTGTGTCCTACTCGACCGCAGTGGGTGCCGGAGGAAGCGGTCAGCGCGGGGCAACCGCTGTGCAGCCGGCTCCTCCTGGATCTCTAACACACGGCGTTGAAATGGCATGTGGAGATGATTCCTGGTTGACGGAGGTGGAGGCACCAGAGCTGAGCGGGTGCTTAGCCAGCGACGATGCCGTGTCCTGCCTGTTACGGACTGTATTGGATTGGTGTGAGGCCTGCTGGACCACAGTGTAGGCCGGAGGCAGTGATCAGCAAGGGCCCACAGACACGTGTGGTCGGAATGCTATGCACAGAGTTGGTGGCACCACATCGAAGGGAGTATACTGAATTAAACTCTGCTAACATGTGTACTCTGCCATCGTGTAATCAAGACTCAGTTCTAAATGTGTGACCTACTTGTTCGCTGTGTATGCTGGTGGAGTACGTCAATGACAAAGGAGTACTGCGAGCCTTGCCCATGGAGGCCGTGATGCTCTGAGGAGGCTGCCAAGGTCGAGGGCCTCTGGCTTGGTGCAGGCACCGGCACGTGGTGGCCCCTCTTGGAGACACGCAGGTGTCAGCAGGTGAGCAGTGTGGCCTGGATGCGCAGGGGCGGACGGGACTGGTTCGGGGACCAGCGGCCCAGGCTGTGGCAGACGCACAGGATCGCAGGCCACACCGCTCATGGCGACGGCGTCGGCCTCGTGGCGGGGTGGGAGGCGCCGCCCTGGCAGACATGTTGGGCATTCCAGATGAGGACCACGCCCAGAGCTATGTGCTTTTTATTCACACCCCTACGCTGGCCTGGCGTACGCCGGGCCAGCCCACTCCGCACACGCTTACAGGAGGGGACGTCACAAGCTACATTTCCAAGGACTTCCCCACTGGCTGGGGTGACATGGTGGCGTCCACTGTCCACAACACTACCACCACCAGCAGTATATGTCAACATGGATATGTCTGTGGTCTGCATACTGCAGTCTGTCCAGCACTTCCACGCCACACTTGGCATTGTGTGCATTCTCATTCAGGGGTCACTTGCCTCCTTCGCACATGCCTAGTTCCCACCTCTCCCCACATACTGCTATTGTGTGGCTGAGGTGCCATGTAGTTGATGGCTCATGTACATGGCTAGCCCAGGTTTCCGCAGTACGTTGTGCTGTCGTGTATGGTGGGTGGGCATGTTCTATGTGTGTTTGTAACGTGTGCATTCCCAGGGTTGTGAGTTGCATGATTGTGGAGTTGAGGTGTTTGGTGTGTTCATTTGGTACTTACCAACGAGCACTGCATTTCCGTAGGTGCCATCCTGGAAGCGCCGGTTGATGATGGACTGTCGGAAGATGTATGAATCATGCACACTGCCTGGGTAGTTGGCGAGGACATTGGTGAAGAGTTCCCGGTGGTCCACTATTGCCTGCACATTGATGGAATGCGTGTGCTTTCTGTTGCGGTAATTGTGTGCAGTGTCGGCAGGGGGCACAAGTAGGACATGTGTGCAATGAATTGCCCCAACACATGCGGGAAGCCTGCTATGGCGTAGAAGTCTTGCTTGGTCTCCAGCTGTTCCTGCGCAGTGTGGGGGAAGTATAGGTACTGGGGTACCAAGCTGATGATGGCATCCAGGACAGGTTTGAGGAACTTGGATAGGGCTGGCTGTGAGACTCCTCCGACTCTGGCAGTTGTTGGTTGGAATGTCCCAGAGGCCAACAGGTGCAGCACGGCCATCAGCTTTGTCTGAGGTGGGATGTTGGTTGTCCGCTGTGTTGGTACCGTCAGCCTGTGGGCAATGATGGTCAGGAGGCGGAGGATGGTTGACCTTTTGAGTCTGTAGTGGGCAATGACATTCTCTGGTGTCAAGTCTGTGAGGCTGGTGCGTTTCCTCAAGGTCCGCTGTTTTTCTCTGCGCTGCCTCCGTGGTGGTCCGCGGGGGGCGGGGGTGGTCCTGGGGGGGTGGCGGACCTGGGGGGGTGGCGTTGGGTGTTGTGGCCCTGTTGGGACTCCGAGCTGCATAATGAGTAGCTCCATGGCATCTGTTTTTCTTCATGTGTGGCTGTGGGCTGGGCTCCCTTTGATGGTGCAGGTTGTCGTCCGACTTTGCACCAGGTCAGAGCAGGTGTTAATTTCCTGTGGCTAACGCGCCGTATCGCCTGTTTCGTGTTCTCATCGCCGATCTGGCTGGTCGTTGGGAATGTTGCGTTGTGGTGTTGTCGCGGAGTTTTGCTCGGAAACGCCTACTCTGCATCTCATTAGCGATAGTTGCCGGGGTCATCTGTGGCGGTGTTTTTTGCGGATGCTTTCGCAAGTAAACTGGTGGTATCGGCTGTTAGCACCAGCTTGTGAATGGGGCGATAATTTTATTACGACTTTGGCTGCGATAAAGTGCCGTTAACTTGGCGATGGTTCCTTGAGAATATGGCCCTCAGAGTGTTCTGCGCATTGTTCATACCCTGCCAACATGACAATACTATTTGCCTACACTGAACTCCAAACTTATGACAGTAAACAATTTGCACTATTAATTGAATTTTCATTGTCTTAACATCTTCTGATCATTCTAAAAGTCTACAAATCAGAATGAGGTTTTCGGGATCCACAACCGCATTCTTTCTGCACCAAACGTGCACTGAGGTACACAAACATTTTTGTGAATCAGACCAAAAATGAATTGTTTAGAGACACATTACAACGCTGTAGAGCTCCCTTAGCTAGCCTTTCACATATTAATTACCTCTAGAGCTTATATATCCAACCAATGAAGGTCCAGAAACAACCCGAAGCATACTGAAAGTCAATGTAATGTCGTAGATCGCAGCAGATGCAAATAAATAGAGATGACACTTTGGTGGTCTTCTTAATGACCATGCCCGTTTCCACCTGGGCTTTTTTTTTACGGTCTGATGCTCGCGTCAGACCAAACCAACACACTTACACACTCGGGGTAATGATCCCACTCCTCCCTCCCATGGGCATTCCCAATTGTGTTGCCTGGCACATCACAACACTACATTCCTCCTTTACCATAGGTATGGAAACAGTAACAAGACAATGAAAACAATGTAACACACTACATGAGACACAGGATGTTCTGCTGTGCTGCTAAGACTGTTCACTGGTCCCAGATTATGAGTGCATGGCAGTTCAATAAGCAAGAAAATCGGCGTAACTTTGGGATGGCTCCAGATTGGGCCTCAGATGGTACTGTGCACGACCATTCCTGGTGGAGATGCAGGGATGTCCTTTCTGTGCCAGAGGAGCTGGCTACATCCTGGCTTGCCCCACTAGGCACTGGAACAGGACCCAGTGGAGGTGTGTTAAGCCGAGGTGAGGGTGGACTTGGCATACTGGTAGGGCTCCTAGGGGATTGATGGAACTCCTCTTCTTCATCAGTTATGTTTTCTCCAGACCCTTCATCTTAGGGGCACATGCAGCTGACTCCTGACCAGGAGTTGGAGGGGCTTTCTTGAACTGAGATACATTGCAGGCAATGCTCTCGGACCCTCTTACGGCAGTCACCACAGTGCCTTTGATCTCAGTGACAGTCCAGGGGTCGTTCTCAAAAGTCAAACAGAATTTGCCCCCAGGGTGGCTTCTCTCACCAGGGCTTTATTTCTGAGCCTCAGGGTGATGTGCTTAGCATGCCGTCTCCTCAAGGCATGGTCATTGTTGTGGGCTTTCTGCCACTCAGAGTGATTCGGGGGGTTCGGATGACTCACCCATGCGGGATAATAGGGGATGGTGTCTGTCAGTGTTCATTCAAAACACAAGTTGCTTGGGGCTATGACAGTTGTCTACTGAGGCGTGAGCTGGTACTCTCACAGAAAGTTGTAGATGGCCCATTCAACATTGCTGTTCTCTGCCTCTGGGATGTGGATCACTGTGGTCAAGGTCCTGACAAGTTGCTCTACCTCCCCGTTGGCTTGGGGCCAGCAGGACTTGACGTGGTGGTGTTTGGTGGCTCTGGAGTGGAGGTACTCGGCTCATTCTTTGCCATTGAATGGGGCCCCTTATCAGTGTGGATCTCTCCGAATAGGCCATGTGTGGCTATAAGCTTCTCCATTTTCAGGATAACCTCCAATGCTGCTGTGGTTGAGACGATCTCCACCCCCAGATAACAGAAGT
Source organism: Calotriton arnoldi (assembly GCA_963921515.1). Lineage (NCBI taxonomy): Eukaryota > Metazoa > Chordata > Amphibia > Caudata > Salamandridae > Calotriton > Calotriton arnoldi. Next base: position 1,669,522 of record CAWUFW010001575.1, read on the forward strand.
AGTCTTCCATGACAAGGAGCCAATGGGAACAGTCAGGAAATCTCCCAAAGTCCGTGCTAACCCACTGCCAGGGAGCAGTTGGACCTTCCGCCGTAATAATGGGGCAGCTGGGGGGGTCGGGTTGGCCGGTGGCCTGGCAGGCGGAGCAGCCTCGTATGACTTCCTCCACTCTCTGGTCTAGGCCTGGAAACCAGGCCTTGCTCTGCTAATCATTTTTTGACTTGACAAACCCATGGTGAGCTCCATGGTCTAGGAGAATGGCCTTGTGATGCAAGCTGTCCAGGAGTACTAGCTGTGGGCCTCTCATTAAGCAACCTTCATCGACCACGGACAATTCCTGGTGGACATTATGCAGTGACAGGAGCGTTGATTTTGCTTCCGTAGTGTGGTAGGGAGCTGTACAGTGGAGAGGTCACCAGCCTCCCGAGAGGGTTGCTTGGATGGCAATTTGGAGATACTCATCCTGCTTCATGGCTTCTACTACGTCAGCCAGGCAGATGGAGGTAGGCCTGGACTGGTCTACTACTATGCAAACGTTTTCCTTGTTCTCCTGGACATCGACCGACTCTGAGGGGCTGGACGGGCATGGCAAGATAAAAAGTCTGCCGGATTGTGAGTGCCAGGACAGTATTCCACAGCGAAGTTTAACTCCTGCAGTTGCAGGATCCATTTCTCAATCCTGGGGGGGTTGAGGGGGGGGGGATTTGGACGAGGACCCCCGAATTATTGGTTGTAAAGGTTTGTGGCCCGTGACCACCATGAACGGATGCCCATACAGATAGATTTTGAAGTGTCTACACCCCTACAGAATGGCGATAGCCTCCAGTTCAATCTGGGAGTAGCGCTGCTCTGGAGGTGTAAGTGTCTGGCTCGCATAAACAATGGGCACCCATTCGCCACACTCCTGACATTGGGCTAGCACAGCACCGAACCCCATAGGGCTGGGATTCATGACCAGTTAAGAGTCCTTCTGGGGATCAAAATATGTCAAAGTGGTGTCAGCAGTCAGCGCGGCTTTCGTACGTTTGAAGGCATCCTCTTGTTCTTCCCCAGACCCAGGGGTTAGTTGATTTTGTGAGTTCTCTAAGGGGCTTGGTGAGTTCTAAGAGTTTTTGTATGAAGGACCCGCAATACGTAACCATGCCCAGAAAGCTGTGGATGCCTGATACTGAGGAAGGGTCCGGTGCACTTTGAATGTCACTCACCTTGACAGGATCAGGGGCAATCCCTTTGTCAGATAACCGGTACCCAAAGAAGTTAATGTCATTCCTCAGGATATCAAATTTTCCTCTGTGGATGGTTAGGCTGTGCTCTTTGAGTATGGTGATGACTGCTCTAAGGAAATTCGGTGCTCCTTGAGGGTCAGGCATGCACCAGGAAGTTGTCACTCACATTTAGCATGTCTCCTTGGCAGCACACTCAACTTAGTGAGGGTAGAAGCCACCACACCACCCACAGGTGTGGCCAGATGCTTTTGATTTGGCTGGGTCCGGCTTCATCTTGCATGTATCCTTGCGAGCAGCATTGGCAGATTCTTCTTTTATGGACGCATGTTGGCTCAGGTCCATATGGGCTGCTTGGGCTTTCAAGAGCTCTTTGGAGCACACCAGGGATAGAATGGTGTGCATGGACATTCTGGGTTCTTCTAATACCCTTTCACTGAGCTTGGAAGAGGCGCACCATTAAATGTACTGTGCTCTAGGTTCGTCTGCCTCATCTGAGAGGGTGCACATGCTTGGAAGTTCTTTCAGGCGGTTGAAAAATTAATCAACAGACCCATCCGGCTTCTGCTGTGCTTAATGAAGCAGAAATCATTCATAGTCAGTGTTTGCATACGGCTCAAAGTGCGATATGATAGCATTTTTTGGTGTTGTGTAGTTGCGTGGGGGCCCACCTTCAACAACTGATGTTGTGGTTCATCACCACCCAGGTAAATAAGCATTGCATATAGACATCTGTATGGCCTCAAAACAGTTCTCCAGTTGTTCCACCCATCCTTACCAGCAGGAGGGAAGATAAAGCAGAATATCGCTCCACGCTTGGAGTCTATCATAATGAGATCAGGTCCGCCCAGAAAGTTTTCCTAGCAATCTCCATTGAAAAAGCAAGGAATTCCACAAAAGAGCTTTTTAAGGCATTAAATAACTTTGTGAAACCCCGTGCCTGTGTCTCCACTATTGAGGCCTCCCAGGATTTCTGTGACAATGTAGCCAAATTCTTTGAAGACAAAATCAAGTCTATCTACAAAAATCTGCCAGCTATCTTGGATAGCTTTTGGCACAATTTCTTAATCATCCCCATTCGACGGCCACAGTTAGCCTGAGCAAATTTACACTCTGTTCTGAGACTCCGGTGTTGCATATGCTATCCCATGCTAAGTCCGGTTCACCTCTGGACCCCTGCCCTCCCAGAATAGCAGCTAACTTAGAAACTTGTCTGGCTCCTGTAGTCACAGACATATATAACCTCTCTCTGACTACAGCCAAAGTTCCTGAGGAATGGAAGCACGCATTAGTGTCTCCGTTGCTTACGAAACCCTCAGCAACTATGAGAGTTGCCGCCAACTATCGACCAAAATCATTGTTACCTCTCCTTGCCAAATCTCTGCAAAGGTTTATCAATAAACAACTCACTGACTTTCTCAGGAAAATCGCATCCTGGACGGCGCACATTCCGGTTTCAGAGAGCTCCACAGCACAGAGAGTGCTCTACTGGCCATGGTTGATAATATCAGGCTCTCTCTTGACACAGGTACCCTAATTATGTTGGTGCTGCTGGATTTGTCAGCAGTGTTTGACACAGTCTCCTATTCCATCCTAATTCACAAGCTTCACGAGGCTGGGCTGCATGACAGAGCCCTTCACTGGCTCTTTACCTTTCTTACCAACCGAACACAACAAGTCTTCCTGGACCCCTTCAAGTCACGTCTTATGTACTTGAACAAGGTAGTGCCCTAGGGCTCATGTCTGAGCCCCACCATCTTTAATATCTACGAGGAGCCACTTGCCTGGATCGTGAGAGCCTGCGATGTGGAGATTGTGCCGTACGCTGACGACACCTAACTTCTTCAAATTTGCTAATTGTAGGACTGAAGTTGCTGTTTGGATGACTAGTAACTATCTCCAATTAAACAGCAACAAAACTGAGATTATGCTCTTTGGGAAAGCGTCTGAGCTTTGGTCGGCTGACTGGTGGCCATTTGCACTTGGTCGTGCCCCTTCACCTAAGCAGACTGTGAAAAATCTCGGAATGAAGTTTGATCGATTACTTTTCATGAAGGACCAAGTAAACGCCACCTGCAGCTCCTGCTTTGCCACTCTGAAGCTTCTTAAAAAGGCCCTTCCGTGGCTTTCCGACAGTGCTGGGAAAAGTTTTCCCCAGACTCTCATTATCAGTCGCCTGATCTACGCGAATGCTCTGCTAACATCAGTAAACAACACCTTGCTGTCCAAGTTGCAGGTGGTCCAGAACAACGCCGCTAGATTAATCTGCAATCTTCCTTCTCGCTCCCCCTCCTAAACTTTTTTTCATAAGCTACTTTGGCTGCCAATACGAAAACGGATTATCTTTAAACTTTGCTGTCTGACACATAAGGCACTTGACAAATCCCTCTCCGCCTACTTGTCCATTCGTTTAAAACCATATTGGCTCGCTAGTTGCCTCAGGTCCTCAGATAAGGCTCTTCTGACTATCCCTCGCATTCAGACCTCAAATCAGGGGGACAGATCGTTTTCCTACACCACCCCCAATCACTGGAACAAACTCCCCCTTAGTCTCTGCTCCTGCTTAGACTTTATCTCCTTCGAGAAGGGTTTGAAGGCCTGGTTGTTTTAGGAAGTTCCTCCTCTCTCAGCAGTACAGCGCCGAGATACTCCTTTGGGATTGATTTGTGCGCTATATCAAATGTCTATATCATATCATTATCATATCATACCAGCAGGCGGCTTGCGATGGTGGGGGCTCTGGGATGGTGAAGGGCTTCAAGGCTGGGATGGAAGACATCTTGCAGCAGGCCAAGCACAGGATAGATAGGCGAAGGAATCACCCTTCATGGCACAGGGATGGGCAGCTGCAGCAGGCGAGGCACCCTGGTGCAGTCTGGAGGCACCTGGCATGTGGGGTTGATTGGGGGGCCACAACAGGATTGGCCAGAGGTCAGGCTCAGTGCCAGCACAGCAGGGGTCACCTGGACAGACAATGTCAGAACCAGGTGTCACAGGCGGAGGCTGATGGCCAGAGCAAAGCAGAGAAGAGGCCCCACACAGGTGGCAGTATCCAGGGTGCTAGCAGAGGGTCCCCGGTCTCCACTGAGCAAGGAACAGCTTCAGAAGCAGGTGCTACAATGGGCCGGGCGTGGAAGCAGGCAGGCAAGAGCATGGGCAGTAGGGGCATCTCTTGAAGCGTTCACCACATTGTCGAGGGCCCGTCGATGCAGCCCAGGCGTGGTTGGACGGAGGGCACCCACTTCCAGGTGACATAGGCTGGTTGGGGGCGGAAGACAGCGGCCGGTGTAAGCAGTGTGTTCCCTCCAGGACAGGCCGGCAGGCAAAGTGAATCAGCCGACCCGGGCACAGGGCCCGCACGAGGTACTGCGAACAGGCGGGTGGGATGGCCGAGGGCCCAGAAGCAGCCAGGAGATTCAGGCGGCAGCCCACAGCGATGGGCATCGTGCACGCACAGAGGCAGTGACAAGCTACAAACAAGGGACTGATGGTGCAGTTGCCTGTGTGGGCAGTGTGGCCTACTCGTCGCCAGTGTAATGTCGCAGGATCACAGCGGCTGCAAATAAATAGAGATAGCAACACTTACGCCTTGGGGTAACGATTTCATTCCTCCCTCCCATGGGGAACTCCCATGGTGTTGAGTGACACATCACAACACTACAGTCAACAACATGCTAGTAAGGTCATCATCAACTCTTGATTCTTTACAGATTTCAAGTCAAATTTTGGTATGTTAGTAACAAGGTTAACAAAATAGTTGATGCCTTTCTTTTCCAGTGCTTTTACTCCCTTTCTCACTCCTTAGTCGATCTACCCATTAGAAGTTTGATCTTTATTTGTTAAAATATAATAGTCTACATTGTACTTCTTATTAATACACTGACTGGGTAGTTTCTCGTCGCTTTATCAATGTGTAATAACTGTTACATACTTGGCAATTACGTAGAACATTTGAATGATGTACTCATTATGAACTACCTAAGAACTGCCTCCTTAGGGTGCACGTTTTGTTCGTAATAGAATACAAACCAACTTGTATTAATGCAAAATATAGCTTGCAGGCAGGAACCCCACGGTATAACATTCACATGTCTAGTTGGATAGATGCCAGTAATGAGTTCATATTTTCAATTTAATAATGCTTAGCTACAGAATCAAGCATAACCTTAAAATGGCAGTCTTGTGTACATCATGCTGTCAATCAGCTTTCAGCTAAAATATGTTCTGTTTTATGCAAGTCCTATTCCACAGAAAACGAAATCATTTCACAGTAGTTTTAAAAAACGCTGTGACAAGAAATAGTATGCAGTGATTCCATGCCATTTTTAAACGTGTTAATTCATGTGTAGTTATATCCAAATATAACCTGGCTAGTACGTATTCTGTGATAGCATGTATCAACCTCCTTTTTATTGGGATAAGTAAAGTATTCCCTAATTTGCCCTCAGCATTACTTAATAGGTATTTTTCGGTAAAAAAAATAAGCAAACTAGTCCACATAAAAAGTCATTGTAGAAAATAAGTGTTACTCTTAACTGCATGATATCATAAGGTCCTCCCTTAACCTTTTTAGGTCGAGCATTCGAAACCTCTTGTATATACTTTAGTATATACTTATATATTTTAGTATATACTTATATGTGTATGTACTTTGTGGGATCTGGAGATCAGCCCTAGGACTTGTCTGCTTCCGCTTAGGGACTTTTTTTCTGTTCAACTGCCTTGATAGAAAACGACCAGCAGAGATCAGTAAAATACCAGAATTGCTTTCTGCTGAGGGACTTTCTTTTTTAATTTTTCTGGCAACTGCCTCTATTTAACTTTCTTGATAGAAAACGACCAGCAGAGGTCAGTAAAATACCAGAATCACTTTAGCATTCTCTAGATTCCAGTCCATAGAAATTGTCTTCCACAAGCACCCGTAGACAATAATATTTTTTTCAAATCTTGTATTTTCAGTGATATGACCACCGAAGGCCCTGATTTTATATTAAAAACTGAGCTTTGGGCTATACCTTTTGCCGCTGAAGGCAATATTTCTCTCCATGTGTTCCCATACCTGGCATGTCATGCAGTTTGGTACTTACTTTCCCTCCATGTTAAAGAACAGTAGATGTTTCAGCACCCAGGCTAATGTGCTGCATAGCTAAATGCATATACGGTCCCAAAGGCGAGACCGATTGCATTGCAAATGCTTGTTCTTTAACTAGTCAACAACGAGGCAGATCTTATATGCATCGTAAGAGTATTCTAGCACCTGAGGGAACAGCTCTCTCCTTTGGCAATGAGAGAATCGTGGAAGTGCTAATATAAGATTAATACATTTCTAGAGGTACTCTAGCCATGCATCTCTCTGTGGTAATGCTGAGACTCTATCATCATTTTTGTAATATTTTATTTTTATTTTAGGAGTTTTATTTAGCGTTTACACGACCCGAAGGGTATCAGAGCGCTTTACATCAACGTACATGAATGGAAACATAAACAGTCACAGTACATTAATAAACCTAGATTCTGGATGGTTCCCAGTTCAATATTTGTGGTAAAAAGTTCCTTTAAGGGAGAGTTCGTTGAGGAGTTGAGGATCGGATCATCGAGAGACTTTGCGGCAGTGGTGACCGTCAATAGTAGGGGATTACGAGGAAGCAGAGCGTCTATTCTCTTAATTGTATCTTGAAGCTCGTGAAGGAGGGGTTAGTTCTGATATGAATTAGGAGAGAGTTCCAGATTTTGGGTGCGTTCCCTGAGAAGGAGCGAGAGAGGGCTTTTTGTTTATGTCTTTTTGGTGGGATAAGAAGGAGCATGTTGGAGCTTCTTAGGTTTCTCGATTGTCCTGCTTTAGTGAGTTTGGCTGCGAGGTAATCTGGTTTGCAGTGTGAAGGACTTTATTGGTGAGACAGGCCGTTTTGAAACAGCAGCATGCTTTGATTGGTAGCAATTTTAAGTTTTTGCAACGCAGGGGATGTGGTGGTGTTTCTTGGATCATGTGTCCATTCTTGCTGCTGCGTTTAGGGTGGCTCTCAAGGGGGTATGTGTGTTTTTGCTGCTCCAGTTAGAGTGACATTTCCATAGTCTAGTCTCGACAGAACTAGAGCTTGTGTTGCGATTTTTAGGTCACTGTTGGGGAGGAAATGCTTGATTTTGTTGAGGAGTTTTAAGCTGTAAAAGGCACCCTTTGCAGTGGAGCTTATGTGAGCGCTCATGTTTAGTCTTGAGTCCAGAGAGATTCCCAGAGATTTAGCTGAGTTATCTGGGGAAAGCTTGCTGTGTAGGGAGTCTAGGTTGTTTATCCATTCTTGAATCTGAGGGGTTAGTCATGATTGGAGAAGACAAGAATTTCGTTTTTTCTTGATTGAGTTTGAGGTGGTTGAGTGATAGCCAGTTTTCTACTTTTAAAAGTGTGGACTTAATGTGGTGAATGTCATTAAGAGTGGATATTTCTAGGTAGAGCTCGGTGTCGCCGGCATAGAGGTGATAGAAGATATTTGCTTGTTTTAGAATGGTAGTGAGGGGTTCCATGTAGATGTTGAAGAGTGTGGGAGAGAGGACTGAGCCTTGCGGGACACCTTGGGTTGTGGGTGAGATGCCGGACATCGAGTTTTTGATTTTTATGATTTGGAATCAGTTAGGTAGAGATGAGGAGAACCATTTCAGAACAGTGCCATCAGCTCCAATACGCTTTTCTAGGACATATAAGAATAGCTTCTGATCCACCGTCTCAAAGGGCGCAGATTGGTCAAGTAGGACGAGCAGGTAGCATCTGTTGGAGTCCATGGAGTTGTGAATGTCATTTGTTACACTCAGTATAGCTGTTTCAGTGCTGCATCCCTTCCTGAAACCTGATTGGTGTGAGTCAAGTAGGTTGTTCGAGTCCAGGTGTTGGTTGAATTGGGAGAGAAGACATTTCTCGAGGATTTTTGCTAGGAAAGGAAGGTTGGTGATGGGTCTAAAGGTTTTGGGATCGTTCAGGTCAGTATCAGGTTTTTTACTAGAGGGGTGACTTTGCCTTGTTTAAGGCAGTCAGGCATCAGCCCATTGTTTAAGGAGCTGTTGATGATCTTCGTCCATATAGGGTTGTTAAGGTGAGGTTGAGGTTTTTGCCAGGGAAGCAGGTAGTGGATCTGCATAGTGGGCAGAGGGTTTGGATTTAGCAATCACATTGGAGATGTCCTCTTCTGAGAGAGGTTTGAAGTCCTTCCAACTCTTGGGTGAAGAGGAGGATCTTGGGTATGGACTTATTTTTGTCAAACATATGTTTATTGAATTTTTGCCAAATAGATCTCATTATATCAATCACATTCCGCTCAGCGCAGTGAGCACCAACATTACGATAGTACTCAAATGGTAAAACAATATACATTGTCCAGAATGTGCCCAGCCCCGATTCTAGAAGACACGCTAGTGAGAGATACAGTGGCTCTTACTGCGGGGCTGTGGGCAGACTATCGTGACAACAGCTTTTTTGGAGCATCAGAGTGAGGCACCTCAGCCTTTGTCTGAAAGGACATCTAGTCACATGCTATGTCTGAGGGAATCTAGTTTGGCAATATTTGAAGAATAAAAAACTAAATCTCCGAACCTAAAAACCCCCTCCCCCCTCCCAAAACTATGATGGCAGCAAGAATCTAAACTAAATTAGAAGCTGAAGGTAGTGGTAGTGTATTCAATATTGAAAGAGGTGTAATGCGCGGGTTGAAGTGGGACAGACAGCTGACGGGAGCCCCCGGAAAGGAAAGCTACCAATGGTCCCCACTTGAATTCAAAATTTTTATAATTGTCTTGAAAGATATCAGCCATTCTTTCCATGCTAAGAAGCCGCCATAGCCGTGAGTGCCATAGGGAGATCGCCGGGGCCTCCCCTTGTTTCCAGGCGGCCGCTAAAGTCACCTTAGCCGCTCCTATACACAGCCACATGATGGCCTTATCCTCATGTGTCTGGTGTTCTAAAGCAGGGTCTCGAAGTCCCAAGAGGACCTCCGCCATAGTGGTTGGAATGGGGTATCCCAGAATCTCTCTAATATGCGATAGTATCTCAGTCCAAAATGGGCGTATCGTCGGGCAATCCCACCAAATGTGCTTAAAATCACCCAAGAGGCCGCAGCCTCTCCAGCAGCGGTCAGAGGTGTCGGGGAAAATCTTTTTAAGCCTGGAAGGGTGCAGGTACCAGTCCATCATGGTCTTTAGGTGGGCCTCACGGAGGTCTACTGAGTGATTAAATCTAAAAATGTCGGACCACAAGTATGTCCAGTCCCGCTCTGGTATAGCGCGTTGCAGTACCCCCTCCCACATAGCCATGTAACGCGGGCGCGGTGAAGTGAGGGTAGTCAGTAAAAAGTTATAGATGAACGATATCACCCCCTTCATTGCGGTGGACTTGGAGAGGAAGGATTCAAATCTGGTAGGCGGACGAGTAGCTGCTTCTCTAACCTGTGGAGAGAGGGCCCAGTGAAGCAGCTGGGTGTGATGGTACCGTTCCGAGTCAGCCAAGTCATAGTCTCTTTTACAGTTATCAAAAGTTAAGGGGTCGTAGTTGTGAAAGAGGTGTGTCAGGGCCAGACAGCCCCCCTCTCGCCAAGCGTCAAAGGGCCCCTCCTGTATGCCGGGGGGGAAAGCCGAATTAAAGTGTAGCGGTGTGAACGGAGAGGGGAAAGTGGTCCACCTATCGTCCCCCGCCAAAGAATCCCACACTCGCAGGGTGGTTCGTGTGGGGGTGCTACAGTACACATTCTTGGGTCTGTCTCGCTTGGGGCGCCAGACCAGATCCCAAATCGTCCGTCCTGCAATACTACGGTCCATATGTAACCAATGTTTATCTGATGCAGGTTTGGACCATTCACTCAGCACTCTCAACTGTGCCGCTTTATAATATAAGTTGATGTCGGGAGACCCACTCCTCCCTCCGATCGGGAGCGACGCAATAGCGAAAACGACAAGCGGGCTCGCCCCTTTTGCCATATGAACTGAAGGATCATGGATTTAATTCTGCGGAAGAAGTCTCGATCTAGTTCTATCGGCAATGCCTGGAACAGGTAGAGGAGCTTAGGTAGGAGAGTCATCTTAACAGCATGAATGCGGCCAAGCCAAGAAAGAAACAGAGGCTTCCACCTCCCGAGCTCGTCTTGAATGCGTGTGAGACTAGGGGGAAGTTAGCAGCATATAATCCTTCCACCCTGGGTGTTAACTGTACTCCCAAGTATTGTATAGAAGAGGTCGCCCATCGCAATGGAGTGAGAGGTTGGAGCCTATGGACCTCTTCGATTGGGAGAGTAAGATTAAGAATATAGGACTTGTCCATGTTTATTTTAAGACCTGCCACCTTTTCAAAGCGTTCTAACTCCTTCTGTAGATGAGGGAGGGAGTGCTCGGGTTCCGTGAGCGACAAGAGGACATCGTCCGCGAAGAGAGACCTTATGGGAATCCCCACTAAAGGGAATGCCGTGTATGTCGGGGTTGGCTCTGATAGCTACAGCCAGTGGTTCGATACTAAGGGCAAAAAGGAGGGGTGAGAGGGGGCAACCCTGTCGTGTACCTCTAGAGTGTGAAAAAGGGATGAAGGGATGCCATTGACCTGTACCCGAGAGCGAGGCTGCACGTAGTTGGCCCGAAGCATAGTGAGAAATTTAGAAGCAAACCCAAAGCTCCTGAGGGTAGCAAACAGAAACGCCCAGTCCACCCGATCAAAAGCCTTTTCGGCATCCAATCCCACCAACACTGCAGGTATATGGCGTTTGTTAGCTTTTTCTATGAGATGCACTATGCGTCGAGTGTTATCGTGGGTTTGCCGGCCCTTAATAAACCCTGATTGGTCCGGGTGGATGAGGTCAGGCATAAGGTCATTCAACCTCTTAGCCAGTATAGAGGAATAGAGTTTCGCGTCCAGGTTTAGTAGAGCGATGGGGCGGTACGAGGTGCACAGCTGCGGGCTCTTCCCAGGTTTTGGTATAACCGAGATCATCGCCTCAGAAAGAGACCCTGTCGTCTCCCCCTCCGCCGCCATTTTATTAAACAGGCGAGTGAGGTGAGGGATGATATCGGGGGCAAAGGTTTTATAAAAAAGAGCGGTGTAACCGTCTGGGCCCAGGGCCTTACGAGGCCTAAGTGCTTGTATGGCTGCGTTCACCTCCTCAGTCGTGATGGGAGCAGTAAGTGTTTCATTCCATTCCTGCGACACCTGTGGGAGTCCGAGCGTCCGTAGGTACTCCCTCTGGGCTTCAGAATCTAACTGGTCTCCGGAATATAGCGTCCTATAGAAAGAACCAAATATTTCGGACTTTTCCTCATCTTTGTATGTGGTCTCCCCGTCGGTCTTCTGAATACCACCTATATATTCCCGTTCTCTTTTACCCTTGAGCTGCCTAGCCAGGTGCCTACCCACCTTATTCCCTTGGGAGTAAGAGAGGTGTCGGAGCTTAAGAAGCGTAAACTCTGCCCGATTATTGTAAATGGCTCTAAGCTTGCCCCTCAATGCCGTTAGTTTGCGAAGGTTATCTCGAGTGGGGTTTGCTTTATGTGTGTGCTCGACAGAAGTAACCTCAATCTCCAACGCCTCCCGTTCCCGAGCCCGCTGTGTGTTCAATGCTGAGTTGAGAGCAAAACATTTCCCTCGGATGACCGCTTTAAACGTGTCCCAGTTAGTGTATTCTGAGGTATCTTCAGGCTTATTAAAGTCAAAAAACTCGGTGATGCTTTCCCTCAATTTAGTGCGTGAGTCTTTATCCCGTGTGAGAGATGGTGGGAAGTACCAGCGTGGAGTGGTGGAGACATTTCCGTGCCAGGCAACGCAAATGGAAAGGAGACTGTGGTCCGACACTGAGATAGGAAATATCTTAGCCGCCTGGAGTGCGCCCAACATGGATTGGCTTATAAAAATGTAATCTAATCTGGAGTATGTGTGGTGAACGTGGGAGTAAAAAGTGTAGTCACGGGACTGAGGGTGGAGTGTTCGCCAAGCATCTAGCATACCCAGATCGTGAAAATTTTGTTTTGTGGTAGGGGTAAAAGAGCCCATATCCGAGCGGAGGGCGTGAGTACTATCGAGATCCCTTTGCCATGTCAGATTAAAATCACCCAAGATCACTATTTGCCCTTCTCCGAAATCCAGAATCCTCTCTGTTAACGTATTTAAAAATGCTGCTTGCCCAGCATTGGGAGCATAAAGCGCCACAAAAGTGCACAGTTTGCCCATCAAACGGCCTTTGACCATAAGCCAGCGTCCATCCTTGTCTGAGCGATGGTCCAGCTGTTGAAAGTTAGTGGTGGAATGGAACAGAAGGGCTACACCCCTATGTTTTGTTAGGGCAGATGACTTGTATATTAGGGGATATCGCTTATGACGGAGGCGTGAATCCTCTGCTCGGGCCAAGTGTGTCTCTTGGAGAGCCACTATATCAAGGTGATGATCTATAATATATTTCCACACTTTGTGGCGTTTCTGTGGGGAGTTAAGCCCCTTAACGTTCCAGGAACCTATAGTGATCGTCATGGTTCTAAAATACAGGTGAACAATGCAGAGACCCCTTCTGCCGGTCCAGCCGGCTGTGTAACCTTGACCTCCCACAGTGTGTCTATTCCCCAGGAAAGCTTCCCTCCCATGTAGACTAAAACCAACCCAGCATCCTCTCTAAAATAAAATGTAAAAGCTGCCACCATCACCCTCCCCTCCCCCAACCCTTAGAAACAACATAACAATCATTAACAACAAATGCGGCAGGAAGGCCGCTAACTGGTCCCTGAGCGTGGGCAACCTACCCAGCAGGGACTAGGGGGATCAGGAGTCCGAGGACCCCGTCCGCGCCGTCCGGAGTTGAATCACCAGAAATCTCTAAGGCGGTCCTGGTGAAGATGCATACCATAGTCCTTTGCGAAGAACGAGAAAAGTCTCTGTGCGGAGCGGCTGAGGTGAACCACCGTTCTATATCCCCGGGGAATAGACCGGAGGCCAATGGTCCCATCCCAGGTATGCGATAGTTCCAGGCCAACGGAATAAGTTGGGAATCGTTCCGTCGTAGTTCCACCGGCCCACTGTTCACATCGGACCGAAGCATGTAGTACAGTTTGTCGGAACAAGATGCTGCGGGAGCGAACTATAGCAGTTCTTCCTCCAAGGAGGTAGACGGCTGGTCAGTATCTATTTAGAGTTTAGGCGCTGGCCTTTTCATTTTCGTCCTCTCCGTGTGCCCATGAGCCAAGTCGTCGTCTGTACTAGCCCTCGCCGAGCCCCTCGGGGTTATCATGATCGGAACCAGTCTCAGTCGCTGGGAGACCCAGTAGTTCCAGGCCCTCTCTTAGGTCAGTGACATGCTGCTGTTTGTGATCGAACTCAAAGCTAAGTCCGAACGGGTAGGACCATCGGTATCGGATCTTGTCCTCTCGTAGTTTGGCGGTAATGGGTCGGAACATCTGTCTCCGCGCCAGAGTTGCTGGTGCTAGATCTTGGTAGATCGTACATGACTGATTTTGGAAGGTGACTGTCCCCTTGGTCCTGGCCGCCAGGAGCACCGCCTCTTTAACTTTGTATGAATGGAACTTCGCCAGTACGTCGCGGGGCGTCTCTTCTCGCCGGGTTGCATGACTCCCACGCGATGGACTCTGTCTAGCTTTATTGAGAGGGTGTGTGGACCCAGCAGCTCCGCAAAGAGCCCCTCCAGGAAAGCTTCCAGGTCTGGCCCCTCCGCTCCCTCCGCCAGGTCCCTGACCCGTAGGTTCTCTCTCCGTGCTCTATTCTCGAGGTCCTCTGTCTTGGGCTGCGTCTGGAGGAGCTGGTCCTGGAGAGTGCGAACATCTTCCCGGAGTTCTGAGGAGAGTGTTTCCTGTTCTTGTTGATGTCCCTCCATGTCAAGCACTCTGGTGCCCACCGAGTCAACATCTTGTTGCAGGGAGGTCAATCTTCCTGTAAGGTCCGATCGTAGTTGCTCTATAGAGGTTGTAATGTTCTGAGAGAGTTCGTTGCACAGCTCTGTCTTGAAATCTTTTAATGTAGACAGGAGATCCGCCTTCGTAAGCGCCATATCCTCTGCCTCCCCACCTCCGCACCGCGTCGGTCGTTTATCTGAGGGGCCAAAAAGTCCGATACCTTGTTGGGTGTCTTAGTCGTCACTCTCTTAGGCGGCATGCGGGCTGGCCCGGGGGACCCCACCACCGCGACGTCCGCGGCAGGAGACTGGGATTTCAGGCCCTGGGAGCCTCCGTCCAACGTGTCGTCGGTAGACCCCCTCACGAGCCATGGCAGCGGCAACCAGCAGGTGGCGCAACACAGATGGGGCCCCCTCCGGCGCCCTAAGCGACCCGCAGCCTGGCCAGGCCTGCCAAATGGTAGTAATCTTTCCCCTGAAAGCTGGGCGGCAGGGGTCCCCGGAGCATCCGACTGGGGAGAGTGTCACAATTAGCCGTTGCGTTCAAGCCTCGTTCCGTGTCTCACCTCCAAGTCGCATCCCTCGATCCGGCATGAGCGTCACTCCCGGGGGGGGCAAGCCCCGACGGGGATTCACATTGATCCCAGCATTCATATGTCCTCAGTTGGGTATCAGGCAGGGCGCAGATAAGCAGGAGGCGCCCACTTCTGCTGAGGCAGCGCTCGGCTGGGAGCTAGTCTCGAGACTCCAGGGACCCAAAACGGAGCCCGTCTGTATGGCTCAAATGGGACGCCATTTTAAGGTCAGGCATTGCGGTATCTCGCCGGCATCGCCGCAGTCCGGGCGAGTTCTCCACAGGGTGCCCCCAGATCAGCGTACCGCACCTCTCACCGTGGCAGCGAGAAGGAGAGTCGAAGGCTGGAGCTCCCCACTTCGCCACAGCCCGGATCACTCATCCCTGTCGGGAAGCCGCCATCTTGGGCTGCATCTGCTGGATCTTCGTCGCCTCTCACCGGGACTTCCCCCGCGGCGCCAGCAACGAGCAGAGGCCCCCGCTCTGTGCCTCACAGTCTCCGCTCCGTCTGGGTGTAACCTACAGCTTAGGGAATGCGGTAGAACCGCTGCTGTCTGCTCCGGAGCGTTGCGCGGACCGGGAGCCGAAACGGGCTACGTCCGTTCGGCCATCTTGTCCGGCCACGCCCCCGGTATGGACTTATTTTGGCAGTTAATGGGGGAAGAGTCTCAGTTTTGATGATCACGGACTGAACTAAGGTTGGGTTTATCTTCGTTTTGGGTGAAGAGTTGCTGAGTTGGGATTGACGGTGATAGTCTAGGGAGAGCTCAATTTTGGTGATTTTCTCATTGAAGAATTTAACCAGGTTGTCACATGGTAGTTTTGAAGCAGGGAGATTTTTCTTGGCAGACTTGGAAGTCTGATTTCGGATGATGTTGAATAGCTCTTTGGGGCGGTTTTTAGCTTTGCCCAGGGCACTCCGGAATAAGGCGGCTTTCTCCTTGAGGATGTGTTTTTTGTAATTCCTGCGTTGTCTTTTGAGCTGGAAGACGTTGGTTGTGAATGGGTTTGCTCTCCATATTCTTTCAGCGGCTCCTACTTTTCTTCTTTAGGAGTTGAGGTCTTTGTTGAGCCAGGATCTAGATGGAGTATCTTTGACCCTTTTGTGTTTCACGGGGGTCAAGGGCAGCTTTCACCATCACGTTGTAGAGGGTAGTGACCTCGTCCATATTGAGGTTGTCTGTGGTGGGCGGGAGTTGGGATGATATTTTTTCTTCCAGGTCAGAGAGAGGGATAGGATTCAGGTTTCTGCGTCATTGATGGGTGATCTGGGCTCTGACTGGTGGCGCTGAAGTTTGGTTAATGTTAAACCGACTGATGTGGTGGTTTGACCAGTCAATTGGGAGAAAGTTGTTGATGCTTATAATTTCTCTTTGACTATCATAGCATCTAAGGTACTGCCTTTGTTGTGGGTTTGTCCCTTGCAGTGTTGGGTGAAATCTTTGGTGAGAAGGAGTTCATTTAATGATTGTATTAATGTGTCCTTCTCTTTATTCCAATGGAGATTGAAGTCACCTAGGATCATTTTGTCGTAGTTAGATAGGGAGTAGTGTGTTAGTAAATCAGATAGTCCTTTCCCAAATGTGGGAGAATTTCCTGGTGGGTGTTAAATGAGATCGCGTTTTGCTACTTTGTTGTCTTGTCGTGTTAGGTTGGTGCTGAGGTATTCGAATGTTGAATAGGAGTGGGTTTTAGTTTCAGCTATTTTGATGCTGTTCTTATGTATGATGGCTATGCCACTGACGCGATGGTCTATTCTGTCGTTTTTAATGATGTAGAAACCTGGGGGCACTAGAAGGTCAAGGATCGGATAGGATGATTAATTCAGCCAGGTATCAGTGACGAACGCAATGTCAATGTAATAGTTCAGTATGGCATCAGCCAACTCTGTTGCATGCTTAATTGCTGATCTACAGTTTACAAGCATGCAGTTTACCTTGCAGCTGTTAGAGTGCTTTTGGGAGGGGGGAGCCAGAAATATAGCTATGAGTTGTGAAGGAGGTCTTATAGTCTTAGGTGGGTTGATGTCTCTGCCAATTCCGGTGATCACCTGGATGTTAGAGGTGGTGGGATCAGGGCTGTTCTAGGGTCATAAGTTTTGGAAAGATTCAGTCCCTCTCTCAAGGACATCTTAGGGTCCGCTCTTTCTGGTCTGTGGTATTGGTTGTTGAGATTGGTGCTGTGTCAGTTGGTAAGTTGTGAATTGGGTAGTTGTGAGGGCTCACTGATGTTTTTGTGGGAGGGGAGTTGTGAGTGTTGGCTGGGTATGGAAGGGGTATTGATGTTGATCAGGAATTTTGTTTATGCCATGAGTGATTATGTCGAGTTGACTTCAAAGGCAGGCTAGGCTTTCAGTCATGGATCTGATGGGCATAGGGTTCAGTGCTAAGAGAAACTTGAGTTGTTTTTCCACATGTGTTATGAAGGCGCCACCGGGAACTCGGTCACGCGCCAATATGGCGGTTGTGCCGGTCCCCGGGACACTTCCACGGTAGGGGGGGAGGGGCCAGCGCTGGTGATGTGCTTGGGGCCCGCCCTCCCCGCACTCACCATTGGATAAACAGGCATGCCCCGGAAGCAGTCCAAGCGCTTCCAAACAGGTCCCGGATCTCGCCAGGACCTGTTTGATCCAGTTTCAGGGGGAAGCGCTCTTTAAAAAGAGCAGCAGAGCGGCAGGAGAGTCTCTTCTTTGCCGCTCTGCCCCCCGAGTCAGCACCTCGCCAGCCACACGCGGAGGACTCCAGGAAGCCTCCGTTTTTTGTTTTTGTGTTTTTCTTTCCTCTACAGGGATCTTCCTTGCATGGACAGTTGGGGGCTGCTGAGATCGGGCAGTTTTCGGCGGTAACAGCTTTGGGCCGGGGAGGACTCCCGGAAGCCTCCATTGTTTCTTCTCCCTCCGTTTTTGTCTTACTCACTGCAGGATACTCGCAGATCGGGTTACAGCCGGGGGGCAGTGAGCAGAGATCGGGCAGTTTTCGGCGGGAGCAGCAGGGCAATTTTGTCAGCAGGAGTGGCTGGGGGCCTTTTTCTGAGCGTGGAGAAGCCTGCTGGGGCCAGGATTAAAGCTCCTTGCACCCCTGGTAAACCGGCCCTTTCACCGCAGTCAGGAGCCACTCAGGTTAGAGCATTACTCACCCGACCCACAGGATTAGCCTGAGGGAGTGGCTCTGGTTGGGGGGGTGCTTGTGGTCGACCAGGGGATTGCTTAAGAGGTAAGGGCTTGGGCATCGTCCAGGACCAGGCCGCAAAGTGTTGTGCTAGCTTAAAGGGTACCATGAATAATTTGTGCTGGTTTGCTCTGTCGTATTAGTGGGCATTTAAGGTTGTAATTCAGGCCAGTGGGGCAGCCAGCTGAATTTTTTAAGATTGAGGGACAATTTTTTTTAAAAACTGAGGTTTTAGCAATGGCACCCAAGGCGAAGAGGGGACAGGTCCCAACTAGGATGGAGGAATGGATGGCTACAATGATGCGCACTATGAGTGACTTGGGGCAGACCGTGGCGGAGCTGCGCAGGAGAGTGGACAGGCAGGAGGAGGATGGGGACAGGCCCAGGTGTTCAGGGGTGGCACCCAGGGCAGCGTTCCCTCCGGTACCCCGTAGATCAAGAAACAAACAAGGGAAGGAGGCCGGCCCCTGCAGGGTTACCAACCCCAGCCTTTCCAGTACCCGAGGTACCGGTATTCCCAGGGCCTGTAGTCCCACCACTCCCAGGACCCTCAGAGCCTGTAGTCCCAGCCCTCCCAGGACCATCGGTCCCAGTGCCTGTAGCCCCAGCCCTCCCGGTGCCTGTAGTTCCAGTACCTGTGGTCCCAGCGGGGGTGGAGGGTGACGCCATGGGGAGTGATTCCACCAGCGGACATGGGAGGCCCAGGGCAACCTAGCGCGTCAGAGGGTCCTATTTTAGATGAGGCCCCGGCTCAGCCAGTAGTACCCCCCGGCAGTACCCCTAATTTGGTCCCAGGCCAACCTGATTTAGTGGCAAGTTTAGCAGCAGTGCTTCCATGGCTAGCTAAGGCAGGGACAGTGATTCCATCTGCGGGCAGTGGGGTCCTGTTAGCTGAGGGGGATGCAGTAGAGAGAGCCAGGAGCTTAGTAGTGCAAGTTGAGAAAGCTAAACAGGTGGTGCCGCCACCAGTTGAGGGCCAAAAAGGCACAGGGAGCAACGCGGGTGGCACAGAACCCCCAAAAAAGGCCACAGCTGCAGGACCTGAAGACGGAAAGATGCAAGCAGGCACATCTGCAGGTACAGTACAATTGTTGCCAAGTTTAGGGTTGGGGGAGCTGCGCTCAAACAGAGAGCGTCTGGCAAGACACATAGCGCAGGACGTAAAAGAACAAATGTGGAAAGGGGAATACGTGAACATGTTTTCTTTGTTGATAGACAAGGATGAGAGGGAGGAGGCCAAAAAGCTAAGGGAATGGGCCCACCCAAAGGACTGGGCCAATTGGCCTTCTAGGAAAAAGATTGACAAGACGTTAATTAACTGGATTAAGGCATTTTCAAACTTCCATGCGGTGATGGTAGAGAAATTCCCAGGGCTGGGAACAGAATTGGTGTGCTACCAGAATAGGATCACATGCGCACATGATGAGTATGGAGGAATGTGTTGGAAGGAATATGACAAGGAGTTTAGAAGGAAGAAGGCCTCTGACCCAGCACTCACATGGGACCAGGTGGATATGATTTTGTGGTTAAGGCACATGAACTACCAAAGCAAGAAAAGACCGCTCAACACAAGCCTGATATAACTACATCCTAAAAAACCTCGCTACCTCAGGGGATGGTGGGTGGGGAAACAAAAAACTGAGGCAGTCCTTTCGGTCAGGGGCACCCCAAAGCGGGGGAGGGGGCAGCAGCAGCAAGAAGGGAGCGTGTTGGGATTTCAACAAAAAGACGTGCACTAGGCCCAATGGATCATGTAAATTTAGACATGCCTGCTCTTTCTGTGGCTTATCTTCCAATCCAGAATCTAAATGTTTTAAAAAATCAAGGGACAAGGGAGGTAAGAAACAAGAATGAGGGTTCCTTACTTGGTAAAGCTCACTCACCCATGGACACAATGACTTTGATACCCTGGTTGAATAAATACTGCTGCCCAAACACGGCACAGATTTTGTTGGAAGGTTTCAGGGATGGGTATTCTGGGGTTTCTTACTGCCGTAATCAGCAGTCAGTGAAGGATAACATGTCTGTGGCAAGAGACAAAGTGCTGAAGGAACTGCGTTTAGGGAGACTGGCCGGTCCCTTTGATTCTATTCCAGGGGGGGATTTTGTATGCTCACCACTGGGGGTGGTATCCAAAAAGGAGCCAGGGGAGTTCCGCTTGAGCCATAACCTATCTGCTCCCAGGGGTCAGTCACTGAATGATGCCATTGATGGAGCCCTGTGCTCCGTGAAGTACACATCATTGGATCAGGCAATTGCAATGCTGCAGTCGCTGGGCCCTGGCACTTTACTAGCAAAATCTGACATAGAATCTGCTTTCCGCTTGCTGCCAGTACATCCACAGGATTTCCATCTTTTGGGGTTCCAGCTAGAGGGGAAGTTCTACATGGACAAGTGCATGCCAATGGGGTGCTCGGTCTCTTGCTCATATTTTGAGAAATTCAGCTCCTTTTTGGAGTGGGTTTTCAGGCAGGTCACCGGGCACCACTGGGTATTGCACTACTTAGATGACTTCTTGTTGTTAGGGGCACCACAGTCACAGGAGTGTGGCAAGGCCTTGGAAGCATTCTGTGCACTCATGAGGGACCTTGGAGTTCCCCTGGCACAGGGAAAGACAGTTGGGCCGGCCACACAAATTGAGTTCCTGGGCATTGAATTGGATTCCATTGAGGGTGTGTCACGCTCGCCATTGAGCAAGGTGGAAGGTTTCACGCTGGCATTAGCGGACTGCTTGCGCAAAGAAAAAGTCACCTTGCATCAATTACAAAAAGCAGTGGGTATGCTGAATTTTCCTCTAAGAATCATTCCTATGGCTCGCCCCTTCTCACTTTCCATTGCACAGGCAATGTCAGGGCTCAAAGAGGAAAATCACCACACTAGGTTGTCCAGCAAGGTTAAGCAGGATATGCAGATTTGGATGGCATTCCTGAATGATTTCAATGGCGCGGTAGTGTGGCCCAGCCCAGCTAGGTCCAGTCCTGAACTTGGCCTCATGACTGATGCTGCAGGGAGTGAGGGCTTTGGGGTCATCCTGGGTTCTCAATGGGTGGCACAACATTGGCCCGCTTGGTGGATTGACACTGGTGTAACAAATAACATCTAATTTCTGGAACTATTCCCCATTTTGGTGGATGTGACCATCTGCCCACACCAGTTTCGCAATCAGTCTGTGGTTTTCTTGTCAGACAATATGGCGGTGGTGGAGTGCATCAACCAGCAGTCTGCCAAATGTAAGATGATGCTGCGCTTGCTTAAAGAAATTGTGCTGCAATGTATGAGATTAAATGTGTTGTTTAGAGCTAGGCATGTCCCGGGAATACTCAATCACGCGGCTGACGCATTGTCTTGTTTCAAGATGCAGGTGTTCAGGTCCCATCATCCGGAAGCAGCGGACTGTCCCACACCTTTTCCAGAGCATCTCTGGCAGCTTGGTGCCCCTACCTACCAGACCTTGTGGCAGCTAGCCTAGCACCCAGGACTAGGCGGGCCTATGAGGGGGCATTTACCGCATACTGCGCATCCCTAGGGCAAGGCTGGGAATGGACATGGCACGACGCAGCATCTGTTATATCATTTATAAAGAAATTGAGGGACGGAGGGCATTCTGTGGCATGCGCAAAGCGCCACATGACTGCAATTGCCTTTTTTGCAAAGATGAGGGGGCATAGGGATCCCACAGGCAGGTTCTTGGTTCAAAGGGCTCTGAAGGGGTGGAAACGCTTGCAAGGTGCCCAGCCGAACATTAGACACCCGATTAGCATTGAGGGGCTCTCAGCCATCATGGTGGCATTGGGAAAAGTATGTAGTTCTATCAGTAAGGTCCAATTATTCAGGTGTGCTTTTTCCCTCGCCTTCTATGGCGCCTTCAGGGTGGGAGAATTGGTGGCGCGTAACAGACAGGATTGGCAGGATGGGATGCAATTTGCACATGTTCAATTACAGGCTGGTTCAGTATCCTTATCAATCCCCAGATCAAAGATGGATCAGAACGGGAGGGGGAACACGTTATCTTGCAAAGAGCGCTAGGGAGCTCATGCTGTCCGGTGGGCAACCTGGAGACCTATATGGCGTGCAGGCCGCGAGGCGCAGGGGGGCCTTTATTGATTCACCAGGATGGGACCCCCCTCACAAGGTTTCAGTTTGGGAGGGTTTTGGCATTGGCTCTGGGGGCGGCAGGCCTGGATGCATCCAAATTTGGTACCCATTCTTTCAGGATCGGGGCAGCCACTGAAGACACGGCTCGGGGCCTAACTGGGCAAGAGGTTCAAAGGATAGGGCGTTGGTCTTCGGACTGCTACAAACTCTATGTGCGGTTGCATTTACTTTAGGTGTCATTGCTAATGTTTGTCCTTGTTTCATTTCTCTGCAGTTTCCACGTCCTGTCCCGCAGGAGGGGAACTTGTCATCACCTGCCGGTCGACTGCGCCTCGCCCACTCCAGGTACCCACCTGGGGGCCGGGCCACAGAGAAGTCTGGATCATAGGCCATTCATATGTGAGCAGGTTGAAGCAACATTTTTTCATAGGCAATTTTGCGGACAGGGCCCGCCAGGCGGGTTGGAGGGTGTCAATGCATGGTCAAGGGGGATTGAGGTTGGATCAATTCCAAAAGCTTGTTGGTCCTTTGTTGCTTAGGTCCCCAGCGGCACCCGCTGTGGTAATAATACATCTGGGAGGCAATGATTTGGTGCACTTGGGTAGGAAGGGAGTGGTGGAGGCTGTAATCACAGAAGTGGGATGGTTAGCAAAGCAATGCCCTGAGGCGGTTTTAGTATGGTCACACATGATCCCGAGGTTCCAATGGAGGGGGGGGAGTCTGTCTGGGCTTTGAATCACTCCATAAAGAGGATTAATAACAGGATTGACAGACTTTTCAGGATTCCTAAGCTGCGGACAATTCCACACTGGTGCATCCAGGGGAGTGGTTCTTTTTGCAGGACGGGGTTCACCTTTCTAAACTGGGTAATGACTTGTTCCTGGAGAATATGCTAGTCTGGATGGTAGGGACAACACACAGGGCATGACCTTTGTGTCAGCAGTGGATGGGGGGGCCAGATAGTCGGTCAACTATACTGGCCTGTGGCGGTAAGGTCATGATTGCTAGGTCAAATTTTACATCTCTTAGTAGGCATCCCATTGTTTAACGGTGACGCCTGGGGGGGACAGTGGTCCCTCATCACACTCCTGGGGGTGATTACGGCCGGTAGGCTGAAGGGTGCGGGGGTAGGGAGTTCCGCTTCTGGTAGGCCGCTTGGGCCAACCCCTGTGCAGGTGCATTGGGGGCCAACGTGGCATAACATCAGTCCCTGGGAGGTAGGATGGAAGGGCGTAGGGGGTGCCCGCGGAAAAGAATCTGGTGGGCACACGGGCCTCCTGCACAAGGTCACTCCGGTAAAGGGGGACCTGGCAAGTAGTGGGGAACAGTCATGACCTTGCACGTAGGCTCATCCAGGATACACAGAAAACAAATGTACATATTCAGTTTTAGGTTAGTATGGCTATGTATTAGATTCATGTTAAGGTTAGCCATAAAATGTGTCAAATATCTGTATTCAAAAATGTGATTGAATATGTTTTGGTTTTCTGCGTATATTTTAAGAACTTTTGTGTTATGAATTTTTATTGTTTTATTAATTTGTAATAAAATACGGCCGGGGTTATACGACCCCTAATCCAAAGAGTTGTGTTGGATGTGTTATTATCGATACCTCAGGTGAGAGAGGGTTTGGGGGTAGGGTTCAACTGATCATTTCATGGGAGGGGACTCGGCAATACCAGGCCATATATGAAGGCACCACCGGGAACTCGGTCACGCCGCCAATATGGCGGTTGTGTCGGTCCCCGGGACACTTCCACGGTAGGGGGGGCGGGGCCAGCGCTGGTGATACGCTTGGGGCCCGCCCTCCCCGCACTCACCATTGGTTAAACAGGCATGCCCCGGAAGCAGTCCAAGTGCTCCCGGGGCAAACGCAAGGGAAACAGGTCCCGGATCTTGCCGGGACCTGTTTGATCCAGTTTCAGGGGGAAGCGCTCTTTAAAAAGAGCAGCAGAGCGGCGGGAGAGTCTCTTCTTCGCCGCTCTGCCCCCGAGTCAGCACCTCGCCAGCCACACGCGGAGGACTCCAGGAAGCCTCAGTTTTTTGTTTCCCCACCCACCATCCCCTGAGGTAGCGAGGTTTTTTAGGATGTAGTTATATCAGGCTTGTGTTGAGCGGTCTTTTCTTTTTGCTTTTAAGGTTTTAAGTTTGTAAGTTGGTTGTCATTTTCTCGAAGAATGCCATTTCATTATGTTTTACTTTACAGGTTAATGTCAATTTTCACTTCTCGTATTTTATGTCTGAGTAACCTTGGTCTGCAGTAAGGTCATGATTGCTAGGTCAAATTTTACATCTCTTAGTAGGCATTCCATTGTTTAATGGGGACGCCTGGGTGGGGGGGACAGTGGTCCCTCATCACACTCCAGGGGGCGATTGCCGCCGGTAGGCTGAAGGGTGCGGGGTAGGAAATTCCACTTCCGGTAGGCCGCTTGGGCCAAACCCTGCGCAGGCGCATTGGGCGCCAACGTGGCATAACATCAGCCCCTGGGAGGTAGGATGGAAGGGTGTAGGGGATGCCCGCGGAAAAGAATCTGGTGGGCACACGGGCCTCCTGCGCAAGGTCACTCCGGTAAAGGGGGACCTGGCAAGTAGTGGGGAACAGTCATGACCTTGCACGTAGGCTCATCCAGGATATGCAGAAAATAAATGTACATATTCAGTTTTAGGTTAGTATGGCTATGTATTAGATTCATGTTAAGATTATCCATAAAATGTGTCAACTATCTGTATTCAAAAATGTGATTGAATATGTTTTGGTTTTCTGCGTATATTTTAAGAAATTTTGTGTTATGAATTTTAATTGTTTTATTAATTTGTAACAAAATACCGCCGGGGTTATACGACCCCTAATCCAAATAGTTGTGTTGGATGTGTTATTATCGATACCTCGGGGGAGAGAGGGTTTGGAGGTAGGGCTCAACTGATCATTTCATGGGAGGGGACTCGGCATTACCAGGCCATATAGACATTCAGTTAATCCGGCTACCGGCCCTAGGTTCAGGATGGAAGAAGAGGGAGGGGGAATTAAGGAGCAGGTTAGTTTGTAGGTGCTGGTCGGGCTAGAGGGTTGTGGGATGGTTGGACTGCGGGTAGTAGAGACACACATGTCTTCAAAAGAGCGGACTATGGGGAGAGTGTTTAGCATGAGTACTTGTGCTTTTTTACCTGTGGTTTGGGTGGTGGTTAGGCGAATGCTGGGGTTACCAGGGTTGGAAGTACAGGGTAAGTGTATTGAGAGGCTTGAGGGGGTGAACTAGGGAGCAGTCTCTTGAGGGAGGTGGTAGGGTTGTGGGGGATAGGGAGTGAGGGGGCGCATGGCATAGGGGTGCAGTGTAGGTCTGAGGAGTGCAGTGAGTGGTTTTTCTTGCGTGGGGTTCTGGGGGGTGGGTTCGGAAGTGGTTGGATAGCTGGAGGGACTAGAAATGGAGTTTCACAGCCTGGGGAAGATGAGTTCAAAATGGCGCAGGTTGAAGTCATTGGCTAGGAGCGTTGCCTTTGAAGGTGGATGTGTTGAAGATTAGTAATATTTGGCCTTAGGGGATGTTGGTAGCATTGGTGACTCGAAGGTGGTTTGCTAGGTTATTTCTCCATTTGGCCTGGTGGGTGGTGCAAATAATTAGACAAGTTTTTGTTTTGCCTTTGGAGGAGTTGTAGTAGAGATCTGCTATGAGTGTTCAAGGGTTTGCTTGAGTAATTTGATGCTTAAAGATTTTGGAGGCATTTGCTGAAAGGTTGGTGGGGTAAGTGATGGAAAAGAAATGAGGGCCGTGTGGTTTCAGGTTGTTGAGAAGTGGAGGGGTGGGGGCTTCTGCGGTGGTCTGGTGGTGTTGTCGTGTATTTGTTTTGTCATCTTTCTCGCTAAGGGGGTCATGTGGAGGGAGTCTTCAAGTAGAGGTTCTTGATTGATGGGTATCCACAGGGATGTTGGAACGCTATGCATGGGGCATGAGAAGATCCTAAAGCAGTGGGAACACCGGAAGAGGTGGGAGGTATAGAGTTCGGTGACTCCTGGGTTTAAGTAGTAGGTAATTTATGATTTGGTCACTAGATGGGGCTCCAGTGCAATGAATTTCAGCATGGACTAAGCTAAGACTGACATGTCAGGGGAGAGCTGGTCTGGGCAGGTTCAGTATTCTTTTATTATTTATTCTTTTAGTGCTTGAGGTAGATAGCGGAAGATATTGGAGGAAAAGGTGGGCACCTTCAAGTCTGGAACTCTGATCGTAGGTGGGGTCATTTGTGCAAGCTTTGAGTAGAATCACACAGAATGGGCCATTACAAGATGGCTGCCCCTGCAGGAGTCAAACGGAGGTTGTGTCTTACTATAGTTTTTGTGGTAATGCAGGTGCACAGTCCTTTGTCAGTAACCAGTGGAGGTCGCCATCTTAGGTGGGTGTTTCCAGAACCCAGAACCCAAAACCCAAAATAGATGAAAGGGCCATCCCAGTGTCTGCCCTCACTGGTTCCTGTGGTCGCAGGAGCCAAACAATCAGCGGGTACCCCCTGAGGACCCACGCAGGGGGAGACAGTGTTGCAAATCCACAGCACACCTCCGTGATGAGGGTTTTGTCGGTTGGGCTGACGTGTAAGGTAGCATCAACATCAGACCCACAGTCTTGCAGTAGGCATATGGTCAGTGGACAGAGGAGAGCATAGATAGGCAGCGGCACAGTATGGGCACGTTAACCTGTGCTTGTGTTGCTCGGCTCTTGCTGAGTCTTCTGGCCGGGATTGACACATTCCCAGCTGGATGTCTTGTATGCCTTGATTCTGGAGAACCACCCCTCCCACCTCGCAATGTAATGATTGGGGGAGACGTCTGGAGTTTTGATCCCCTCTCCTGTATCTTTGGCCGGCAGCGAGTGGCAGCACCGAGAGGCGAGGATGGCAGCAGGAGAGGCTGGTACCAACCCTCACTCAAGCATCGGCGGCCGGCAGCTAGAAGCAGCATGGATATGCGAGGGGATAGAGGTAGACAGCGCACCTCCAGGAGTTCGCCGGGAGAGGACCCACCTTTACATCATCATGGACTCCCAGATTGCCTCCAAATGCAGTGTAGTTGACAGCGTCCTCACTGCTGGCAATCCTGTGGCCTTCATCAGTAATGTCTCTTGTTACAGTTTATCTTAGAGGGGTGGATGGCTAGGGCAAAGCTAGGATTTTCAAAGATATGGATCCCTGCCCTCGGGGAGCTCAGAGAGCACCCTCTGTTCCATCGACCATCTTGGTTTCCCAAAAGTTCCCTACCTCAGCATTTTCTGATTCTTTACTGAATAAGATATGACTTAATTCCTCTTTATTCGTTTCAGCTCTTCCACTCAACATCCAGATTCTGGCCTTGTAGTGGAGCTCAAATAACAAACGTATTTTAAATTTGAGAAACATATGCAATAATTTATGAAGGTTAATGAAAGAGCAACAACTTGAACCAGGAATAGTGGACACAATCCAATGGAAACCCGTATTATTCTGGATAATATGATGGGTAAGATTTGCTAACACTTTATGCTGGATTTGCATCTCAGAAGTGATGCAAACCAGTGGCAATTGTTGTTCGGGATTTACTTTTAAGTGCAAACAGTGATTTGCATTGGATATAGCTCATTGTGCTGGTTTATGCTCCTTTGCATTAAGAAGTTGTTCCATGGGTGGTACGGAGGTGTTTCCATGCAACCAGCCAGGGATTTAAACAAGACTTTGCACTAAATTATTGCCTTAACTGTTGGACCTCTCCCCGTGCAAATGTTTGTCCACATAAGGTTTCCATGTCAAATTTGCATGCTTTTTCCAACATCCTGGGGATTCTAATGGTATGCAGAATTTGTGAATTCCCCTGGAGTAGACCAAGAATAGGCAAAATATAGTTTAATTTTGAGGGTTTTTGGGAAAGATTGGAAAAGGCTAAAGTCACCATATTCCCAGCTTTCAGGAACCAACAGAGCTGAATAAAAAAGCCGAATTTTTTTACCACAAGTTTTGAATTTTTCAAGAAAGTAGCCGATTTTCTCGAATTTGTGCGCGTTGGACTTATTTCGAGCGTGTGGTGGAAGCCAGTATAAAACCTATGGGTTATCCAGGCAAATTATGAATTCAGCAAGTGTTCACCTGTATAGATACCGCATGGTTTTCCTAAGCAAACTTAGGGGCATATTTACAAGCCCCGATCGCCATCACAACGTTACTTTTAGTGACATTGTGGTGGCAATAGGAGCTTCGCCTTATTTACAAGGAAGTGTTATGCCACTTAACGTGGCTTAACGCTGTCTTGTAAATAAGGCCCCCTTTCATGCTACACTTAGCATGAAACGGGTGGGCAATCGGTGTTGTGGTGGGCGTTCCACTGCAACACCCTTTGAATTTGACGCTGCCCCCTATTTACAAGAGCAGCGTAAATAGGAGGCAAACCCTAAAATTAAGACCAGGAAAAACCTGGTCTTCCAGTGTTTGTTTATGTGCAGAAAGGTCTCCCTTCCTGCACATAAACAATCATTTTAAAAAAATGCAGTTTTACAACTTCTATGTGTGCTGCATTAAGCAGCACACATAGGAGTTACAAAACGGCATTTAAAGATTATTTATGTGCAGGAAGGGGGACCTTCCTGCACACAAACAATCTTTCCCTCAACACAGGCACCCTTGCAGTATGGTGCAAGGGTGCCTGCGTTGGCGCTAGGCAGCTAAAGTTAAATGCAAGGCTGCACCATATTCTAGTAAATATGGTGCAGCCCTGCATTTCTAAAGTGACAAAGCGTGTTGTTAGCCTTCTTGGCTTAACAACACGCTTCACCACTTTATTGCAAATATGGCCGTAACTGTTTAAATGAAGAAAAAATGAAAATGAGTAAGAAAAATCGGCCATTTGTGACACATTTTCATCTGTAATTTTGTTTTTTACAATGGGCAATTTACCAAAGCAATATACCATTACATCCACTAGACCCTTCTGGATGTAGTGATATATAGGGTTTGTAGGTTCGTCAAGAACCCGAGGTACCAGAGCCAACTGAGCTGCACCATACAATGTTTTTTCATTGTGTACGATGTATAGACCAATTAGTAAGGTGAAATACATAGGGTGAAAAACTGGTGTCAAGGAAACCTACATATTTCTGAAATAGGCAGAAGATGTTGAGTTTAGGAGCAGTGGTTATTAGTACATCTCTGAATTTGTGCATATTCGTACTAGCATGTGATTCAGATGGTATTTTTCAAAATGTCTTCTTTCTCACACACTGGCTTACATTTGGGAAGGCAAAACCTCAGCGAAATCCAATCGGTAAAAATAAATGTTCTACTATTCGATGCTCCCACATGTCTTCTGATAAAAATGGTATCTCAATTTTTTGTGTAGGCCTAGTGACAGGAACCAGGACAAAACCCAACATGACACATCATATTTTTCCACTGAGAAGTAACCCTTTTTAGGGTTTTCTTGGGTAGAAGTGAATTTTGGGTCCTAACTCAGCTGGCACCAAAGGAAACCTAGTGAACCTGCACATGTTTGACAACTAGACACCTAATGGAATCTAGAGTGGGGTAGTCTAAGTGGCTGCTCCCACCGGATTTATATACCCAGAAGCCCTTGCAAAGCTCAAACCTTGACTAAAAAACATATTTTCCACAAATTCCTGTGATAGAAAGTTCACAAATCTTTGGGAAGCCACAAATTTCCTACCACCTAGCATTCCACCCTGTCTCCAAATAAAAATGGTACCTCACTTGTGTGGGCAGTCCTAGTACCTGCATAGGAAACAGCCCAAAATGCAACATAGAAACATTATATTTCTCCACAGAAAACTGACCCTTTTTTTACAAAGTGGGTAGCCATGGCTTTTGGGGCCTAGCTCAGCTGCCACCAATGGAAACACAATAAATCTATACACTTTTGAAAACTATACACCTAGGGGATTCCAGGGTGGGGTGGCCTGCATGGCTCTCACCAGGCAATTTTACCCATAAGCCTTTGCAAACCTCGAACCTCAAATAAAAGCACACATTTTCCACACATTTCTGTGAGGAAAACGTCTGGAATCTGTGTTTAGCCACAAATTTCCTATCACCTAGCATTCCCCCAAGTCTCTTTATAAAAATACTACCTCACTTGTGTGGGTAGGCCTAGTGCACGCAAAAAGAAAGGGCCCAGAATGAAACATAGACACATCACATTTTTGCACTGAAAATGCACCCTTTTTTGCATGTGGGTAGCTATGGATTTTGGGCCATAGCTCAGCCAGCACCTAGGAAAAAATAGCAAACTTGTACATTTTTGACAACTAGACAACGGGTGAGTGCAGGGTTGAGCGACTTGCGTGGCTCTCATCAGGTAATTTTGCTCAGCATTTCCCCAAGTTTCCTGATAAAAATGCTACCTCAACTTTTGTGGGTAGGCCAAGTGCTCGCGACGGGAAAGGGCCCAAAATTCACAATAGACACATCACATTTTTTAACTAAAAAGGGACCTTTTTTTTGCAATGTGGCTAGCTGTAGATGTTTGGCCCTAGCTCATCTAACACATAGGGAAACCTAGCAAACTTGTACATTTTTGAAAACTAGATAACCAGGAGAGTCCAGTGGTGACAAAGAAGCCTTTAAAAATCTCAATCTTTGACAAAAAATGCACATTTCACCATATTTCTGTAAGGAGAACTTCTGGAATTTGCAGAGAGACAAATTTCGTACCACCCAGCATTTCCCCAAATCTCCTGATTAAAATGTGACCTTACTTGTGTGGTCAGCCTGGTGCTGCAACAGGAAAGGGGCCCAAACGCAACATAGACACATCACATTTATATTGATTTTGGGCCCTCGCTCAGTCAGCACCTAGGGAAACCTAGCAAGCCTGCACATTTTTGAAAACTAGACAACCATGGCAGTCCAGGGGTGTGCTACTTGTACAATTTTACCCAGAAGCCCTAGCAAAACTCAAACTTTGGTAAGAAACACACATTTTCCTCACATTTCTGTGACAGATAGTTCTGTGCTCTGAGGAGAGGTACAAATTTCCTTCTACCCTAAGTTCACACACATATTTTGATGAGAACAGTACCCCACTTGTGTGGATGGGCCAAGACACCACAATAGAACAGGCCCTAAAAAGCGCTGGGGGTAGCTGCGGTATATGAGGCCTTGCTGTGGCACCACCCATGCAACCCACGAACCACAAACATTTTTAAAAACTAGACAACCAGGGGATTCCAGAGTGGAGTACCTTGGATGGATCCCATAAGTGTTTCTTACACAAAATGCACAGAAAACCTTAAACTTTGCCTGAAATCACACATTTTCCTTACATTTCTGTGATGGAAACTTCCGGAATCCAAATTTTTTTCAAAAAATTCCGACCACCTAGGGTTAACCCATGTGTGCTGATAAAAACGCTGCCCCATTTGTATGGCTAGGGCTAGTGCCTGCTACAGGACCGGGTCAAGCCAAGGTCAATGGGACATAGAGGTTAGTCTCAGATGGCTCATAACCATGTCAGAAATGGAGTAGTCTTCGCATTGGTTATACCAATGGTCAATCTGCATATAAATCGGGTGGAAAGAACATTATCTTGGCAGTAAGGAAACTCTGTCACCGTTGCAACAGAGTATCCTTACCACTTCAGATATAAATCTGGCACAAATGTTTTAAGGTTAATCTACTACTTATACTGGTTAATTTTGGCAAATCCAAAAATGCTAGTTTCAAAGAACAAATACTCACAGTATCTGAATATTGAAACCAAGACTATTAAAGTTGAGCCATAAATCCATTCACGCACCATTCACGCACCATACACTAGACTTACATAGTGCCAGCCACGGGCTCAATCTAACAGATCAGTGCACTCACATCAACATACCACTACAATCCAAGGGCCCATCACATTCATATGCCACAGGATGGAATCCCCATTCAAAACAACCTCTCTACCAGTCATCAATAAGTTTGCATACAAACACACAATAAATAAACCTTTATAAACACATATGTCCAGACATGTTGATGGTTGGTGCCTCTACAATCTTCATAAAAGTGAAGTGAAGAAAAAAGTTGACCACGTATTTACTACCTGTCAAAAATCCACCTCCATCAACAATCTGAGTGCAGGAAATTGGGTTGTTGGTTGATTGGGGTGTAAGCCCTGGTCAAGCAGCAACCATAATCCTTGTCAGGGTAAGGCACAAGCAAACCGCAAATTAACCTATACTCACCCCATTGTTAGCTTGGCACAGAGCAGTCAGACTTAACTTAGAGGCAATATGTAAAATATTTGTGCAACACTTCCAACTGTAAAAAAGAGAAAACACACCACAAAAGGAGTCCACAACAGAATTAGAAAAATAGAGCAAGCTTAAATATATAAAACAAGACTAAAATGACAAAAATCCAAATAGTAGATCTAGAATTTTAGAGTTTTTATAGTGAAAATAACACCAAAAAGCACAAAGTGCTACTGGGGAAATTTGGTCACGCCGGATCAGGACAAAGTCACAAGTTCAGGCCGACTACCATGGAGCGATAGAGCACTGGCCAACTACAGGGATCCAGGTAGCCCTGCTGAACAGCATACCTTAAATCCTGGCTGTGCAGTGTTGGATGGATCTCCGTCATGCAGCTGAAGCAATGCGTTGGTTCCAAGATGCGTCAAGGCTGGGGTGCATGGTCCTGTTGCGTCGTCGTCGAGGACCTCGTCAACGGGGCTTGGGATGCAAAGTCCAGCATCAGGGATGTGGCATGCAACTGTCGACGCGTCAGTTCTGAGGAGCTGTGAGGCTGCGATGTAGAAACCGGTATCATCATTGAGGCTGCCGTCAATGAGAGATGCAAGGAATTGGGCTGTGGATGCACCTCACAGCAAGGCGAAGCAGTTCCAAGGACTGTTGTGAGCAATGTGAGTCTTTGCAAAGAGTCCACTCCATACAGTATCAGCGATACGTTGATTCTGCTCAGGGATTCGCCACTTAGTCAAGGAGATGTGTCAGTTCTGCGCAGCGGTGCGTCGCTCAGCAGACTGGTTGCAGACTCTAAATGGCTAAGGCAAGAATAAGGTAACTTTCTAAAAGTGGCATTTTCAGAATTGCAATTTAAAATCCAACTTCACCATGAATTAGGATTTTAACTTAGGATTTCAGAGACTACAAACTTGAATCAGTGGCATCTTCCCATTTGGAAATAACACTTGTAAAATGTAATAAGGTAATACAAATGTTATCCTTTGGGAGATATAAGTCTTGCAGTAAAGAAAAACGAGTTTAAGGGTTCTTCACTACCAGGACATGTAAAACTTAAGATTACATACATTGCACCATGTATTCTGGGCTGTTCAAGGCCTATCCTAGGAGTGACATATGCATTGAAAAGAAGGTTTGAGCCTGGCAAATGTTTGTTTTTTGCCAGGTCGAAATGGCAATTTAAACTGCACACACAGGCTCTGTAAATGGCAGGACTGAGACATTTTAAAGGTCTACATAAGTTGGTGGTACAATCATTGCTGCAGGCCCACTAATAGCATTTAATGTACAGGCCATGGACACTTATAGTACCACTTTACTAGGGACTTAAAAGTAAATTAAATCTGTCAATTGTGCATGAGCCAATATTTCCATGTTTAGAGGAGAGAGCATATGCACTTTAGCACTGGTTAGCAGTGGTAAAGTGATCAGAGTCCTAAGTACAGTCAAAAAGAGGTCAGAGAAAATCGAAGAGCAAGGCAACATTTTTGAGGGTGAACCTGCAAAAAGGCCCATTTCCAAAACAATCCCCCTCCAACCTAAAGCCAGGGGAGACTAATCAACACCTTGATGGACTTCTTCGCTTAGGTGAAAGAATGTGGACAATGGCCCTCTAATGCAGAGGCACTTGTCGGTTTTACGCCTCGCTGAACTCAGTTGGATCAGTTTGTCTATTCTCTCTTGAGTAACTGAAGTGACCAATTGGGAACCCTTCTCCTCACTTGTAGACCCCATCTGTGCAGCACCTAACCTAAATTTGCTCACAGAGGCATTCCTGTAGGCAGACAGTACCACCATGGCCAACAAAGTGATTTGGCCCATTCCACCGCTTGGATCAGACTTCTGTCCCCAACCAAAGGCAAACCCTGTCCACTAGGACAACAACCAACAGAGGCCACTGACAGCTGGCTGTGTCATGAGCCAGGACCCAAGCCATTCAGTGCCAGATGGAGGATCTAAGCGGCAATATTGTGTAAGTCTCTCTTCCAGCCTTGGGGCTGGCAAGGAGTTTCCTAAGGGCTTCTGAGGTTGCTCTGACCTCTAGAGTGTGTCGGAGTTGGAGGACATTAGCCTCAGGGGCTTTGCACTGTACTTCCAGTCCAGAGGTGGTACCCTGCCACTGGCAAATCAACCCAGGGTCTGTTTCCTGAGGCTGAACAGGGAACAGGGCTGAGTCCTCCCTCACCCTGCCCTTCCATCTGGGCTCCTATACCTTCTGCTTGGAAGTAATACCCCCAGAATACTGAACTGTCAGAGCGCCCTTGGCGGCAGCCCCACTTAGTTCTCCTGACACCGAAGTCAACTCATTTTCCAGAATGTAGTCTATGTGCGTCTGAGGACTAACTTCGACCCTCCTCTAGGTCACCTCCTCACCCAACTCCAAGGATACCAGGGCCATAGGGCAGAAAAAGTCCTGCCCATGGGCCTGAGTTACCTTACATACCTGGCGGGTGTACTGCTGTGGGGAAACTAGCCTTTCCACAACCATTGTCTGGCTAGCACTGGTATTCCTCAGAGCAGTGACTGGGACCTCATTTACTTTCATCTGGTGGAAGTGATGACTCCCACCCTAGGAGATCACCAGCTCACCCTCTGAGTGTAGACAATAGTCCTTTGGGTGTGCTCCGGCACTAATTTGAGAATCTTATTCAAGACTTTTAAAAGCACGAAGCAAGGCCTAGTCATCGCCCTCACATGAGGACAAAAAGGAAGCCATTTTCCAAGTTCTATATATGGCAAGATTTCCAACCACTTTCACCTGGGCAGGGGGAGGCCTTACTTTGGATGGCCACCGAGCACTGGATAAAAATTATGGTAAACTCTTGAATAGCAGTATTTCGGTTTTATCTGAATTACCCATTAGACAACTGTTCTGCATCCATTCAGATACCTTAGTTAGGCAGGATTTTAAAGCTTCCTACAGCTCATACCTTCTGAGAACTCTACATTGGCTCCCAGTGCATACGTGCATCTTGCCGGTCATCTCTAGAAAGGAAAACATGAGCTGGGTGTCATTTGCATATGACACCACCTTTAAGCTGAAATGTTGGATGCTATCTGCAGGAGGAGCCAAATAGGCAATAAACAGAGTATGGCTCAAAGCTGAGCCCTTTTGGACGCCATGTCTCAAAGGCATGGTCACAGAGGACAAAGGTGTAAGACAAACAGTTTGCTGCTGGTAGTATAGAAAGGATTTCAACAAAAGCAAGGCACATATTCCACTGTTGGCCAGCCATTCTAAAGGGATAGGTTGAGCCAGAGTGTCAAAAGGGACTGAGAGATCTAATAATACCACAGCTTTGGCATGTACCTGGTCCACGTTCAGTTTAATAAATTCCGTTACCTCAAACAGGGCCACTTCTCTGCTGCAGCACAGGCTGAAACCAGGATGCATGCAACAGAAAAGATTGTTAGTTTCTTAGTAGTGATTAATTTGTCCATTTAGTATTTTCTCAACCATCTTAGAAAAGTCTGGCAGTAAAGAGATGGGCCAAAAATTGGCCAAGACTGTAAGGTCAAATGTGGGCTTTCTTAACAGAGGGATGACCTGTGGGTGTTTCCAGGTCTTAGGGAACCTCCACCCGGTGCAGTGGTTGAAGGGATTTGATTAGAAAAGAAGTCAGCTTGGCATTTATGCCTAGCCTGATAGTAATTTTTTAGTGCACATTTGTATCTCTCTTTCTCTGCGTGGTCACTTAGCGTGGAATTACGCCTGAAGATAATTGCAGATAAATTAGGCTTATATACCTTGTGCCAGGGACGGGAAAGACCGAGTTGTTTCGGACTTGATCTATCAACTGAAGGTAACTTAAATGGTAGCAAAAATTGGTCAGACCAGGTCCGAGTGAACGGGAACTCCAGTTCTTAAGGAGTAGTTAGAGACGACAAGATCCAAGGTATGACTTGCTAAGTGCGTAGGACCATTGACTAATTGGGGTAGATTAAGGACTGCCAAAGCATCAATAATTTGAGACACCATGGGGAATTCTTTATTCTTGATGTGTATATTTAAATTGCTTCTAATGTGAAAATCGGGAAAAAAGAGACTACTAAAGGCAATTGCTTCTATCAGCTTGTTTGAGAAATCTGAGGAATAGCCAGGGGATTGATAGGTCAGTGCACCAGAGAAGGTGACATTTGGGGAGAGCCTGAGAGAGAATAGGAAGCCCTATGCCCTAATAAGAGTCATCTAAATCGGAAGTAGTACACTCAAACGCTGAGCGCTAAATAATAATAGCCAACCCACCGCCTCTACTGTTGGGGCAATCAAGGTGAGCAATCGAGAAGCCTGAGTAAACTGCTATGGCAATATCAAGAAGGTAGAAGTCTGTTATACATGTTTCAGTTAAAAAGAAAATACATCCCAATTATCAGAAGAGGTAAGGTTATAGATTTCAATGAGTGTTCAGGAAGGGATTTTACATTAATCAGGCAAGCAAATGCAAGAAACGGCCCCAGTGTGAAGCCCAGGGCACTGGAGGGGTGGCAGGCTGACCTGCCTTGGGAACTCACCAAAGAGCAATGTAACTATTGCTGCATGCTGACAGTCTTGCTCTTGCCCAATTATTGGCTACACCTGCTGCATGTTAAATTCCATAACAGCGTATGCCATACTCTGCTGGGAGTGTTCAGGATGGTTCTTCTCCCTGATTCTCTCTGTCTACGATGCAGATGCATGGACATGGATTTTGTACAACTCTCTTTGACCTTTCAGCCATGCAAGGACAATAAATTGAGAGCAATCATATTGAATAACATCCACTCTTCTGATTAAGAGCACTATAAACAACTCTGCATGCTATGGACAATAATACAAAATTAGAAGTAACGTATTTGACGCCTACAATATATACACATGCGTACTTAATTTCTACTTCAAAAACAATGTGCATTTATAAACATGAACTTATTTTCTGAAATGTGAACTGACAAACATTATTGTATAGATACACTAAACTAGTTGTGGTGGTTTCCTGTTTTTTACAAATGCCTCCCCAGGCTGTTCTGCCTTTGTGCAGAGTTGACACAAAACAGTGAAAAGTTCTCAAACTACGTAGGAATACTTCATTACAGTAGTGCAGAAAGGGTCAAGTGCATCATTACACTTGCAATTCAATCAGTATGATACATGAGGCAGGCCAACTCATTCCTGACCAGCATGCTATACACACAGTAGCATTGATAAACATGTTATTATCACTAAATTTGTTTTGAAACAAAGGAGTGTGCAACAACCAATAACTGAGATTTGATCCTTGTGCCTACCTTGTTGCTGTTGCACCAGCAAACCAATAATGTCTTTCGACGCCATTTCAAACGTCACGGACTATCGAGCAGATATCAAAACGTATACACAAGCACAAGCAATGGATATATATGCATTAATACTGGACACCCAAGCTTTCAACATACAGGGAGGATCTGTAACACAACAACTCAGACAACTCGAATTCTTATCCAGGAGAGTTCTCAATCAAAGACTTCATGCTTCAACGCTAGTTCAGTACCACAAAGTACAAAGAATTCCAAGGGGTTTGAGATTACCCATCAAACCAATGTTGTTTAGATTTCAATATAACAAAACTTTCATGGAGAAATGGCAAGCCATCCTAAACAAATGTTCATTGGATCTCATTTTGCTATTAGTAGAAGAGCTCTCTCGAACAATCAAGGAATTGGAGGAAGAGATCAACACTATCAAATCGGACTTTAGCACAAGATGTGAGTCTGAATTTTGGAAAATAATCCTCAATGACCTTACTGAAAAATTGGACAGATATGGAAAAGAGACCCAAGAACGTAAGCTCAGGAAGTTCAAATGTGATTCTATAGATTGCAAATTAAATGAAGTATACACTTGGGCGGAGGTGTATGCTCATACGTCATCACAGGAGAGTATAGTATCAGTTCAGGAACTAGCTATGAATAGACCACCATTAAACACCAAAGCAGATTCAGGATAACAACAACAACAAACAGTGCAGCAGGGAACACCCAGCACTTCCAGTGCACAACAGACGTCTTTTTTAGGGGAAGGCCAGGCAGCGGGTCGTCCACCAGACTTAAGCGGCACAAGAAGACCCATAGAGGACAAGGAAGGAGACAACGTCAGCAAAAACCTCAGGAGCAAGATCAAACCTTGATTATCAACATTTCATCGATGGATTTGACCACACAGCAAATCAGAATACTTAACAAAGGGACATCATTTGTACCTACACACCACACAAATATCATGGAATTGGAAGTGTCAGTGTACAAATTCATGAGAAATTTGAGACTTCGGCATTTTTTCACGAACATTTTACCAGCCATGCAAGATGGTGAGCAAGCAGTTTCTGCATTATCAACAGTAACATAAGAACACGAATAAACAATGTACAAGGAATTCAAACCCCGCAGTACATATACTGCTCCGGTTTCACATAAGGTGCTTGATGCATTTAAAATTCTTTCCAAAAAAGATTTAGCACAGATGAATTTACAGTCGAAATGCAGATCCAATCTGACCAAGCATGAATATCAAATACTACAAGATATGTCCAGCAACCAATCGTTGACATTCCAACTGGGTGACAAAGGGGAGCCCAGGTAGTTATGGACAAAAGCTTTTACTTCAACAAAGTACAAGAACACGTTAAGGATGTTACTACATATTTACAATTGAAACAAGATCCCACGAGTGAAATCAAAAGAACGTTGAGCAACATCTTGAATAAAGCAATGGAAATGGAATGGATTTCTGCACCCACGTACAGTTTTCTAACTACTGCACATCCTAGACGCCCTAGATTGTACATGTTGCCAAAGGTGCATAACGTTCTTCTGAACCCTCCGTTCAGGCCTATAGTCTTAGGATGCGGGTCTTTATTTGAACCCCTGGGGAAGTATGTGGACTATTTCCTACAGCCGTTTGTTCAACAGTGGAAAACAAACATTAAAGATACAACACATTTTCTACAACTTTTGCAAGAGCTCAATTACAAGAATCACAGACATTGGATAATCTGTTCCATAGATGTAACAGCTTTATATACATCTATTCCCCTATCTGAGGGAATTGAGGCTTGTGAATGGGCGTTACTGTCACAACCATCAATGGCAGCCAGTAAAGTTTTCATCCTGGAATTACTACAGTTCTGCTTACAGCACAGTTATTTCCAGTGGAATGAAGAGTTCTATTTACAAATCAGTGGTACATTCATGGGTTTTGCTGGAGCACCAGTGTACGCAAATACTTACATGTCTAAATTCGAGGAGGATCACATCCTGACAGATGTAGAATGGAAAACGAATTTGATATTCTATCGTCGCTTCATCGACGATATATTCTTAATATGGAATAACACCCAAGAAAAATTGGAAACAAAGATCAAAGAGCTGAACCACAAAAATATCCGTATTCAATTTACGCATGAAAGCAGCACCAAATGCATATCGTTTTTAGATGTGCAAATCACAAAAACAGACGAGGCATTGGAAACTGCTGTGTACCACAAGAAAACTGATAGCAATAATTTGCTGTTATTCAATAGTTTTCATCCTCCTAATCTAACACAGAATCTGCCCTTTTCTCAAATACTCAGGACAAAGAGAATATCTTCCTCGTCAGAAGCATTCAAGTCAGCCTTACAACGTCAAAAAAACAATTTCCAACAAAGAGGATACCCTGAGTCAGTATTCGATAAAGCAATAGAAAGTGCAGAAGCAATATCAAGGAATCAATTACTCAAGACCAAATCAAAAGCAGTACAAGACCGGATGGTCTTTGTTTCAAGATATTCAACCAAGTCTACGGCGATTAAAAAGATCATCAATAGACGCTGAGAACTTCTTCAACATGAGCCTGATTTTAACAATCTGTTCATCCACAAGCCTTTATTTGCTTATACCAGAAGTCGCAACATCAAAGAACTACTAACTAATTGGAAATCAAAATCTGGTAACCAAGAAACAGGTATGATTTTTTTTATAACTGTGCAACAACATCATTTCGGGAAACACTATTACACATCCACAAACAGGCAAATCAATCAAACTACGGCACTCTACAGACTGTAATTCAACGTTTGTGATTTACTGCATCAAATGCCCATGTGGCCTAATGTACATTGGGAAAATGGAACGTAAAATAAAAATTAGAATCACGGAACACAAGAGCATGATTAGAAACAAAAATCCCAATTCCAATCTGGCAGTACATTGGATGGAAAAGAACAACAACATTCCGCAATTGAGGTTTTTGATCCTGGAAAAATTACAAACCACTCCAGACAAAGATAACTCTAAGCTTCTTTCACAGAAAGAAATATGGTGGATCAAAAAGTTTAATACCATGATGCCGTCTGGATTGAACGAGAAAATTGGCATGAGTTGTTTTCTATAACTTGAAATAGCTTATTTAAAACAACTATATTGTAGTTCACACATTAGACATACACATGCTTGGGTTCGACTAAACATATTGGGTGTAATAGTCATGTGAGTTACAGCACTAGATTAAAAAAATTCAAAATGTTTACATGTGTACAGGGTATATTATTATTTTTAGTGACAATTGGTTAGTTTGTTTTGAAACCGGGGGATATTCTGACACTTATTTATGGAGCTTGAGGAACTAGCACCAACTATGATTGTTTGTTCACCATACTAACCCTGTAGCCATTAGCCTGAGGTTGTCATTTATTGCACACCATCGAGTACAGTTTCCAACACACTCATATTTTCAAACTTTTGAGGGGTTGATCTATTTTGATAACCGCTATGTGGCATCGCAGTGTGACCGGAGGAGGTTGACTTCTGCAAACTCACTCCATGGTGGACAGAGTGGTACTCGTGAAGAGTCTTGGTCTGAGCCCTCTCGGGTGTGCACACGCTTTCTAGTTTGGAGAGGTATTGTGTGCTGCACAATCGTTTTTTCGATTATTTTCATAGAGCATTTCTCCGTGAACCTGGATATTCGCATTTGATCCTAGTTCGATTATGACTTCAGAGCTTTACACTTTATCAATAGTTGACGTCAGTCCCACTCATTATTTAATGATTTTCAGCTTCAGGCTCCATATTTATTGATTTATTCATTTATCTTGACATAGTTTCTTGCCTATTCATGGCACGCTTGGGGCCACGAATATTGTTCAATATTCATTTCAAGTTAATTCATTCATTTAAACATGACCCCTATCTTCTTTCTAGCTTTACCGATGCAGGACATTTGTCCTTCGTTTGTGTTTATCGTGCTACAGTATATCTTGTTCCTTTATTTGATTATTATCAGCTTTAGGCACTGTATTTATCCTGATATAGTTTGTTTCCCATTTAGGGCACGATTTGTGTCACGTATCTTGTTCAATATTCATGTCAAGTCTATCAATTCATTTAAAGATGGCCCCCATCTTCTTTCCAACTTTACTGACACAGGACATTTGTCCTTCGTTTGTGTTTATCGCGCTATAGTATATCTCGTCTGATTCGGGAATGCGGTTGCCATCCTTTACTATTAGGAACGCTGAATACTACGCCAAACAGAAGTATCGCGTCAGGTGAGAGCCGGAACCCTTTGATTCTGATTTTTACTGGCTTTACACGCTGGTCTAGTAACAACGCGTATAGACATTAGCGGACACTAAAAATTGGACTTGTTTTTCCGTTACTAACATAGTCCTAGGACATTGTTACACCATACCGTGTGTGGAAGCGGTGAGCTATTGAATCCAGATAGCAACATGCAGGCCTCAGGTACAGCAATAATTGACTTCACATACTCTTTATTCAGTTACAGTCAGTAATTTTCAGTTTGGTGAAAGCTTGAGTTTTGTTTTTGCAGGTCATTACAAACCAAACGTACTGAGGCATTAGCTTTAAGCCTCTCACACGATCGGCAATTTCTCTCAGTAAGTGTATCATTTGCAGTTCTGTTGACCACCTTGTGAGCATATCCCCACTACCGATTGCACAACTTTAATTGTCAAGATTAATTCACGCTGTTGAGGTGTAATATTGAGGGCATGATATTAACGATGGTCACGGAGTCAGTATATCCGCCTTACCGTGTACACTACTTTTAGAGTCATGACTAACAGATGTTAAGGAGTTTCAGGATCGAGGTGCATGATATGTATGTTATTCACGTGATCGTTTGGTGTTGGGACTACTTTATTGAGGTAACATTCTAGATTGTTTTAAGCCTGTATTCAAGATTAATTAAATACGTCAGTTCCTTCCTGTATATATTAATAAGTGGATTTATGGATTATGTTCACAGCACCCCTGAAGAAGGGATATATTTACCCCGAAATGCATTGGGAACATCTTGTGAGAGAAGAAGATTTTTTGTGTATAGTCTGTGAACTGTAGACATGTACTTTCAATATTGTATTTGTTGTTATTGAAATTAATCAATGCATTATAAACAATAATTATACATTAGCGGAGAGGAATCTGCAGAAAATAGAAAACATGATAAATGGCATATTGATGCATGAATAGTATGTGTAAAGAGCTGACACAAAACAGTGAAAAATTTCGCAAACTAGGTATGAATACTTCATTACAGCAGTGCGGAAAGAGTCAAGTGCATCATTACACTTGCAATTCAATCACTACTAAACAGACAGGCACAAGTAAAATTACCTTGCAGACATCAGGGTTATGATTTGAATGGTGCAGCAGGTGCAGTAGCACCGGGCCCAAAAGTTGTCAGAACTCCTCTAAATGCCTAATGTTGCTATATTTTACAACTAAACAGGCAGTCACAAGTGCAGTTACCCAGTAAGAGTTAGGGTCATGATTTCAATAGTTGAGCAGGTGCAGTGGAACCAGGACCAAAAGCTCC
This sequence comes from Calotriton arnoldi, assembly GCA_963921515.1. Taxonomy (NCBI): domain Eukaryota; kingdom Metazoa; phylum Chordata; class Amphibia; order Caudata; family Salamandridae; genus Calotriton; species Calotriton arnoldi. The sequence goes on from CAWUFW010001575.1 coordinate 1,712,483, forward strand.
AGGTACCCTACTAAACACCGATTATTGCTATATTTTACAACTAAACCAGCTGTCACAAGTGCAGTTTTCTTTCAGGCACTATGATCATGATTTGAATGGTGCAATGGCACCAGGCCATAAAGTTGGCAGAACTCCTCTAACCACATTGCTATATTTTACTACTAAACAGGCCGTCACAATTGCAGTTACCTTGCAGTTAAAAGGGGCTTGATTTAAATGGTGTAGCAGGTGCAGTGGCACCGGGGTCAAAAGATTTCATAAATCCACTAAACACCAAAGATATTTTATTACTAAACAGACAGTGACAAGTGCAGTTATATTGCTGGCAACAGGGTTATAATTGACATTTGACGGAGAACATGGCATCCGCCACTCACGCTGGTCGCTAGGCTCCGCCGAGCACACCACTACCGCAGGAGCTATTGACTCCCCCCTAACTAATATGCCTTACCAAGTCATTCTCAGTCACTTTTGTGGTCCCTGTGGTTCCGGCGGAGGGCGTGGAGTCTCTGTGGGAAGACAGCGGGGGATCCTGTTGGGTTTGTGCCACCCTGGAGCTTCGGAAGAGCCGCAGGGCGGCAGCACAAGGTCTCCTCAGGAGCAGTGGTAGTAGTGTCAGCACAAGCGCTGCTCTCTCAATGGCAGAAAGAGTGGAGCTCTCCCCAGCTCCAAATGGGAAGAAAGGAGAGTGTTTCCCTTTCAAAGGCAGCAGGAGGAAAAAAGCGTAGAAGAGGACTGCTGGCAAAACTGCCATACTCCCAAGAGGTAGGGGAACTAGCATAGAAATATCAGGGTCAAATACACTTAGAGCAGGGATTCAACGGGAGCAAATCAGTGACCTGGTGGAAGGTGGGCATACCGAACCGAGATCCGAGCAGGTTGGGGGCCCCCCCTTAATAACTGTGATATTACCCCTGAAACCAGTATACAGGGGTCTGCCCCACAAAGGCATAGATTAAAGGGAAAACCGACCAGGAAACCCAAAAGACAAGGGTAGGTAAGAGAAGCCGAAACGAAATCTTAAACCAAAAAAAAAAAATTGCCCCCTCTCTGATGACCTTTTTTAAGGTTCTACCACCAGTGGTCATTCTTAAAAGTCAGGAAAAAAGAACGGAAAAGAGCCCGGGAGCATTTGGGATGTCTGCTGAGGGGAGGTATAACCTGCCTAGGGGAGCCACAAATAGAAGAAGTAGTACTAGAAGAAGTTGTAGGTGAGAAGGGTGAGGCCCGGATGGGTGAAAATACATTAGACAAAAATAGGGAAAAATCTTCTCCGGACAGGTGGCTAAAAAATCTTGGAGACAAGGAAGAAGATGCTGGGGCCGCAGGGTGTCCACCAGAAGATATGTTTTCCTCACTCTCTGGGGATGTCAGAAAAGGTTTTGTGTTTTCGGAGGCAAATCATGGAGAAATACGTAACTTCTGTGAGGTTCTAGAAAAAAAAATAGACTCTCTGACAGCGGGAACACAGATATTGGAGACTAATGTTGGCGAGTTAAAAAAAAAATCACCTAAATGATAGCAAAATAGAGATCTTAACACTACAATGGGGAGAACAAGAATTGCAGGGGAAGGTGGAACCGCTTGAAAATCATTAAAGGAAGAATAATTTGAGAATATTGAATGTCCCAGAGGGGAGGGAAAGGGAGAACTTGAAATCATTTGTGGTCTCATTAAAAAAAGAAGCACTCCAGATTGAAGAGAGCGAGGAGGCTATAGAAAAAGATATTCAAGGGATACACAGAGACCCCTTTAGGAAGAACCCAAATAGGGTGAAGCCATGGAAAATCTTGCTTAATTTTCAGACGTATGCTCTGAAAGAGAAAATACTTTTAGGTGCACTAAAATTGAAAACTCTAAGGGGGAAGGATTTTTCGTTTGAAATCAGATCAGACCTGCCCCGGGTTACCCTGGATAATAGACAGGGGGAACTGGGAAAGTGCCTTGAGGAGTTCAGGAAAGCAGGAGCATCGGCACAGCTTAAATTCACAGCAGCCCTGAGAGTTATGCATAATAATAAAATGCATTTTTTGAAAAGTGTCAGAGAGGCCGATGACCTTCTGGAAATTATTAAAAAGGGGAGGTAGGAATCCAGAGATTGATGCACGACAAAAGAGACGATGCTGGGAGGGCATACGAGTTAACCCTTTTTGTCTAGGGGTCGGTGGTGGTGTGTGACAGTGGGCTGGGAAGAAAATGGGACCAACACTAGGTCCAGTAGGAAGTAGGGGTGGGTTCTCCAAAGGGAGGTAATGGGGAGGAAGGGAGGGTGCACTGGGTGGGGAGCATGTGGGAAAAATTTCAAAAAAAGTACCTCAAACACCTAAAACACACAGAAGGTAGATATTACACATTGTGATCCTCAGTTCACGAACCGGGAAAGTATAGTAGTAAGATGATGCAGATATTAACATGGAATGTCAATGGGCTACGTACGAGGGGTAGAAGGGATAGGATATTACAGAATCTTAGAGACTCTCCTGCACAAATTATGATCCTACAAGAGACACACTTGGTAAAGGAGGAGTGTACGAAATTATTTGGGAAACAAAGATGGGTACAGCAGATGGTGTGCACAGAGCAGACCACCAATATAAGAGGGGTGGCAATAGTGGTGAAAAAACAAGGGGGGAGCATCTGGTTACTAAACACGTGGGTAGACAAGGCTAGTAGATGGATTATAGCGAATATAAAAATAGGGGATTGCCCACTAACTTTAAGTGGGGTACTATGGCCCAAACCATGATGATTGTGAACATTCAGCGTCAGTGTTTACCAACCTGTTAGACTTCCCCGGCCCTGTTATAATGGCAGGAGATTTTAACATCATTATGGATCTACAGCTGGATAAAAACTAGTAAAAACAGGGCTATACCCACTCTAAAATCCCGGGCTTTTCTAAAATCTATGATGAGGCAATACGCCCTTTGTGATCTATGGAGAGAGAGGGTAGGAGGTTTGCAGGGTTCCTCGTTCCATAATCAGAAATACGGGCATAGATCGAGGATTGATCATTTCTTTGTAGAGGGGAGCCTTAAACAAGATGTTTTAGACATCAATATATGACAAAAAAAACAACTGATGGTCAAAATGCTGGGCAATGCAAACATTCACCCCAGTCACAGGGACCTGGGTTAAAATCCATCATTCTTTTGCTCACCACCCAAGTTTGGACCCAGCCATATGCAAATCAGTCTTAGCCCTGTTCCTTGTGGGAACAGTCCAGCCCGAACTGCCAAGCCAGGTCCTCCCTGGACTGGAAACAAGCATCCTGGGACCGGTTTCAGGGCATCACCCTTCATCAGCCAGGCTAGCTTGACTCCAGTGGTGTGGTGAGCACGGGACCCACGTCTGGGCATACCCTTCCCACTTAGGGTGACATATGCAAAAAAAACAATTGATGGATGGATGGAATGCTGGGCAATGCAAACATTCACCCCCAGTCACAGGGATCTGGGTTAAATCCATCATTCTTTTGCTCACCACACCACCCCAGTTTGGACCCAGCCATATGCAAATCAGTCTTGACCCTGTTCCTTGTGGGAACAGTCCAGCCCGAACTGCCAAGCCAGGTCCTCCCTGGACCGGAAACAAGCATCCTGGGATCAGTTTCAGGGCATCACCCTTCATCAGCAGGCTAGTTTGAATCCTGTGGTGTGGTGAGCACGGGACCCACGTCTGGGCATACCCTTCCCACTTAGGGCGACATATGCAAAAAAAACAATTGATGGATGGAATGCTAGGCAATGCAAACATTCACCCCCAGTCACAGGGATCTGGGTTAAATCCATCATTCTTTTGCTCACCACACCACCCTAGTTTGGACCACGCCATATGCAAATTAGTCTTGACCCTGTTCCTTGTGGGAACAGTCCAGCCCGAACTGCCAAGCCAGGTCCTCTCTGGACCGGAAACAAGCATCCTGGGACTGGTTTCAGGGCATCACCCTTCATCAGCCAGGCTAGCTTGAATCTAGTGGTGCGGGGAGCTCGGAAACCATGTCTGGGCATACCCTTCCCACTTAGGGCGACATATGCAAAAAAAACAATTGATGGACGGAATGCTGGGCAATGCAAACAATCACTCCCAGTCACAGGGATCTGGGTTAAATCCATCATTCTTTTGCTCACCACACCACCCCAGTTTGGACCCAGCCATATGCAAATCAGTCTTGACCCTGTTCCTTGTGGGAACAGTCCAGCCCAAAATGCCAAGCCAGGTCCTCCCTGGACCGGAAACAAGCATCCTGGGACCAGTTTTAGGGCATCACCCTTCATCAGCAGGCTAGTTTGAATCCTGTGGAGTAGTGAGCACGGGACCCACGTCTGGGCATACCCTTCCCACTTAGGGCGACATATGAAAAAAAAACAATTGATGGATGGAATGCTGGGCAATGCAAACATTCACCCCCAGTCACAGGGATCTGGATTAAATCCATCATTCTTTTCCTCACCACACCACCCCAGTTTGGACCCAGCCCTATGCAAATCAGTCTTGACCCTGTTCCTTGTGGGAACAGTCCAGCCTGAACTGCCAAGCCAGGTCCTCCCTGGACCAGAAACAAGCATCCTGGGACCGGTTTCAGGGCATCATCCTTCATCAGCAGGCTAGTTTGAATCCTGTGGTGTGGTGAGCATGGGACCCACGTCTGGGCATACCCTTCCCACTTAGGGCGACATATGCAAAAAAAACAATTGATGGATGGAATGCCGGGCAATGCAAACATTCACCCCCAGTCACAGGGATCTGGGTTAAATCCATCATTCTTTTGCTCACCACACTACCCCAGTTTGGACCACGCCATATGCAAATCAGTCTTGACCCTGTTCCTTGTGGGAACAGTCCAGCCCGAACTGCCAAGCCAGGTCCTCTCTGGACCGGAAACAAGCATCCTGGGACTGGTTTCAGGGCATCACCCGTCATCAGCCAGGCTAGCTTGAATCTAGTGGTGCGGGGAGCACTGAAACCATGTCTGGACATACCCTTCCCACTTAGGGCGACATATGCAAAAAAACAATTGATGGACAGAATGCTGGGCAATGCAAACACTCACCCCCAGTCACAGGGATTTGGGTTAAATCCATCATTCTTTTGCTCACCACACCACCCCAGTTTGGACCCAGCCATATGCAAATCAGTCTTGACCCTGTTCCTTGTGGGAACAGTCCAGCCCGAACTGTAAAGCCAGGTCCTCTCTGGACCGGAAACAAGCATCCTGGGACCGGTTTCAGGGAATCACCCTTCATCAGCAGGCTAGTTCGAATCCTGTGGTGTGGTGAGCACGGGACCCATGTCTGGGCATACCCTTCCCACTTAGGGCGACATATGCAAAAAAAACAATTGATGGATGGAATACTGGGCAATGCAAACATTCACCCCTAGTCACAGTGATCTGGGTTAAATCCATCATTCTTTGCTCACCACACCACCCTAGTTTGGACGCAGCCTTATGCAAATCAGTCTTGACCCTGTTCCTTGTGGGAATAGTCCAGCCCGAACTGCCAAGCCAGGTCCTCCCTGGACCGGAAACAAGCATCCTGGGACCGGTTTCAGGGCATCACCCTTCATCAGCCAGGCTAGCTTGAATCCAGTGTTGTGGTGAGCACGAGACCCACGTCTGGACTTACCCTTCATAAAAATTGATGGATGGAATGCTGGGCAATGCAAACATTCACCCCCAGTCACAGGGATCTGGGTTAAATCCATCATTCTTTTGCTCACCACACCAACCCAGTTTGGACCCAGCCATATGCAAATCAGTCTTGACCCTGTTCCTTGTGGGAACAGTCCAGCCTGAACTGCCGAGCCAGGTCCTCCTTGGACCGGAAACAAGCATCCTGGGACCGGTTTCAGGGCAACACCCTTCATCAGGAGGCTAATTTGAATCCTGTGGTGTGGTGAGCACGGGACCCACGTCTGGGCATACCCTTCCCACTTAGGGTGACATATACAAAAAAAACAATTGGTGGATGGAATGCTGGGCAATGCAAACATTCACCCCCAGTCACAGGGATCTGGGTTAAATCCATCATTCTATTGCTCACCACACCACCCCAGTTTGGACCCAGCCATATGCAAATCAGTCTTGATCCTGTTCCTTGTGGGAACAGTCCAGCCCAAACTTCCAAGCCAGGTCCACTCTGGACCGGAAACATGCATCCTGGGACCGGTTTCAGGGCATCACCCTTCATCAGCCAGGCTAGCTTGAATCCAGTGGTGTGGTGAGCACGGTGTTAGGAATTGAGGAGCCCTTTCCCTTTCTTCCTACCTTTTTTTTCCGCTGCATGCATGATCGGGTGAATTGCGGGAGTGTTTTTTGGCGCGTAGGCGGATGGTATTTAAATCGCCGCCTGCAGGGATTCAGTGCTTGGTTTCTCTTCCGGTTCTGGTGTCCGGAAGGACTTCGCCGGCGGTTTCCAGCTTCGTGAAGTCGTTTTGTTTCATGACTCTTCCTCGTGCGATTCCAGCTTCAGGATTGGGAGCTTTGGCTGCCTTGCGACTCTGTTCGAGATTATTCCTTTCCATCTCCTCCGTAAATCAGGCACCTTTATAGAATTCTTAGTCGCCTTGCATAGGGAATTCGTCTTTCCTTTCCCTCACTTTCTGATGTACAGTAACCTATCAAGGTCGTTATTGGGCACATTTGGCTGTTTTTGAGAGGAGTTTCCTAAACTGTAATTACGGACCTACTTTGCTCTTTTCATTTTATCGGTGTTGTGAGTTTTTTTTGTCTGTGCCATGCTTTTTTCCCTTGGGTTTATTATTTATACTGAAGGTGTCGTTTTTTGGGAAACAAGGACAAACGCACCTTAAAACAAAAGCCATTGGAGCTAAACTTGTAAAGGACCCTCTAACACTCTGGATACAAATATCGTGGACATTGAGCCTGTCACAAGTTGTCTCCTTTGCTCTCCGGAATGGGATAAGAGTCAACTCATACCTGCAATAAGGTGTACCTGATCATGCATGTATGCAAATGATATTTAGCGACTGTTGCTAATCTATCTTTCTGCCTTTCCTTTTTTCTCATAGGTTAGACGAACCCCTTTCCCTTCAGTGACAGACAGAGAGAGAGGCCTTGCTAGAGTGACGTTCCCTCTTGGTTTCCTTGGTTACCCCCACCTTCTCCCGGTACCTTTGTTAGCCATCCGCTTGTATATAAGTAAGCGGTGGCTGCCAGGGTAAGGGTAGGGGATTGGGACTATCTTCGCTCCTGCGGTGTTGGGCAGAACCAGCATGGTGCCAGAACAGAAAACCAAGCCCACGAATTAAAACACTGCCTGAGCGAAGATGGATCTTGAAGGTGGCATGCTTAGAACGGGGGAAGAAGGGACACCTGCCATGCAGGATTTAATGTCCGCCATCACTTCCCTCCAGGCTGAGGTACAGGAGTTGAGGCAGGAGAATCATGGGTTAAATCAGGAACTAAACACCTTTAGGTCTAGAGAGCAGTCATGGGGTACAGGTAGGGGACCATCAACAAAGGTTCAAGGACCTATAGTACAAGCCGCCACATTTCAGTTTGATAGGACAACAAGCCAAGGGGCTAGTGGCAGTACACCTGTAGCAGTCACGGTTACTATGCCTGTTCCTGTTCCTTTGGCTGTACTGGAAAGATTCACTGGGGATTGTAATAAGTTCGGGGTATTCATGAACCAGTGTCATTTACACTTTATGTGTCGTCCCACTGCTTTCCCGGATGATTCCGCTAAGGTGGCCTTTGTTATCTCTTATTTGGGGGGTACAGCTGCTATGTGGGCTGTTCCATTGGTGGATAGTGATGACCCCGTTTTGTACAATTATCCGGCTTTTAAGGAGCAGATGCGCTGTTTATTCACAAAGCATGCGATTATGCAAGCTAGCGACGCTGAACTGCTTAAACTACGGCAGGGGAAACAGGACTTGTTATGGTATTGTTAGGATATATTTCCTCTTTTAACCGTCTTGTTTCAAAAACACACTGGCCCATGGCCAAAAGAACTTCTTTGTTCTATCAGGGGCTGAGTGAGGAGTTAAAGGATATTGTATCCCAGGTAGTGGATCCTCCTGAGGATTGTTTGGCCTTCATTGATCTGGTGGTTAAGTTGAACCACCGATTGTCTGAAAGACGAGGTGAGAGGAATCGGTTTCAGGCATCTCGTGTTGTGGTAGTGAGAAGTGAGTCAAAAGGGACTGTTGAGTCGAAGCAGGGGCCTGAACCTATGGAAATAGGTGGGGTAAAGGGTCCTTTGACGAGTGAGGAGAAGAGAAGACGGCGGGATCAGAATTTATGCTTGCATTGTGGGAAGGGTGGACATTATGCCCGCGAATGTCCCGTGACACCTTCTAGTTTGCCCGCAAGAAAGGCAATGGCATTTGTTAGCTATTAAGCTGTCCTTTGAGGAATGGCGGCATTTGTTATGGGGGGCCCGACATCCCATCACAATCTACACTGATCATAAGAACCTGGAGTTTTTCCACTCAGCAAGAGCTTTAACCCCGAGGCAGATGCGGTGGGTGTTATTCTTTAATGAATACGATTTCATCATTACGTATAGGCCTGCTGCACAGCAATTGAAATCGGATGCGTTGTCTTGTATACATGTGGGTCCGTCTGGTGATTCACCAGGTTCAGATATAAGACCTATGATTCCTGTCGAAAAGATTGTGGGTTCTCCTTCAGAGGAGGAGTTTCTGACATCTATAAAAGGAAAAGTGGGAAATCTGGATCTGACCCCATGGTTGACAAATCCATTGTTTACTGTGCAGGATGGCTTGTTATATCATGATGGACGACTGTTCGTACCGCCTGAATTGAGGAGGCAAGTCCTTACGTGGTGTCATTCCTCGTCTCTAGTAGGTCATCTTGGGATAAATAAGACCAAGGAGTTTTGCTTACGATGGTTTTGGTGGGAGACAGTAGGGCATGATGTACAGGTATTTGTGGAATCCTGTCCTGTTTGTGCTGTTAGTAAATCCACACATACAAGTCCTTCTGGGTTGTTGCATCCGTTACCTGTGCCCCCTGCTCCTTGGCATACCATCAGTATGGATTTTGTGACAGATCTCCCTTTGGAGTCTGGATATATGGCCATACTGGTTGTAGTAGATCTGTTCACAAAGGCAGCACATTTTGTTCGGTTACAGAAGGTGCCTACCGCTCGTGAATTGGCTGCTGTTTTTGTGAACCAAGTAGTGAGGTTACATGGTTTGCCCACTGCCATTGTGTTCGATAGAGGGGCGCAGTTCGTGTCTCATTTTTGGACAGAGTTGTGCTCCTCTTTGAAGATGGAGTTGTGTTTGTCCTCCGCTTACCATCCTCAGACGGATGGGCAAACGGAACGAACAAATCAAACGATGGAGCAGTACCTTCGATGCCTTTTGACCTCTCTGACTTGTAATTGGGTTATGGCGCTCCTCTTGGCTGAGTTTGCGTATAATAACAGCATGCACTCGGCTTTGGGGATGACCCCTTTTTTTTGTTCCATGGGGTTCCATCCTAAGGCCATTCCTATTCAGCTTACTGGGCGAGTTCCTGCGCTAGACACTATGAGTCACTCGTTGATAGAGATTTGGGAGAAGGCTCAGGAACAGTTACTGGCTGCTAAGCTTAGTATGAAGAAGCAAGCTGATAAGCATAGGGGTTCTGCTCCCTCATATGCAGTGGGTGATAAGGTTTGGCTGGCTATGAAGAATTTGAGACTGGGTGGTTCTAGGAAATTGCAGCCTAGGTATGTGGGACCCTTTAGGATCCTCAAAGTAGTGAACCCTATCGCCATGAAATGTTTGGGGGAGGTACTGTTAGGAATTGAGGAGCCCTTTCCCTTTCTTCCTACCTTTTTTTTCTGCTGCAAGCATGATCGGGTGAATTGCGGGAGTGTTTTTTGGCGCGTAGGCGGATGGTATTTAAATCGCCGCCTGCAGGGATTCAGTGCTTGGTTTCTCTTCCGGTTCTGGTATCCGGAAGGACTTCGCTGGCGGTTTCCAGCTTCGTGAAGTCGTTTTGTTTCATGACTCTTCCTCGTGGGATTCCAGCTTCAGGATTGGGAGCTTTGGCTGCCTTGGGACTCTGTTCGAGTTTATTCCTTTCCATCTCCTCCGTAAATCAGGCACCTTTATAGAATTCTTAGTCGCCTTGCATAGGGAATTCGGGAGAGAATACCCGGCTGCGTACCCGTCTTTCCTTTCCCTCAATTTCTGATGTACAGTAACCTATCAAGGTCGTTATTGGGCACATTTGGCTGCTTTTGAGAGGAGTTTCCTAAACTGTAATTACGGACCTACTTTGCTCTTTTCATTTTATCATTGTTGTTGTTTTTTTTTCTCTGTGCCAGACTTTTTTCCCTTGGGTTTATTATTTATACTGAAGTTGTCGTTTTTGGGGAACAAGGACAAACGCACCTTAAAACAAAAGCCATTGGAGCTAAACTTGTAAAGGACCCTCTAACTCTCTGGATACAAATATCGTGGACATTGAGCCTGTCACAAGTTGTCTCCTTTTGCTCTCCGGAACGGGGTAAGAGTCAACTCATACCTGCAATAAGGTGTACCTGATCATGCATGTATGCGAATGATATTTAGCGATTGTTGCTAATCTATCTTTCTGCCTTTCCTTTTTTCTCATAGGTTAGATGAACCCCTTTCCCTTCAGTGACAGACAGAGAGAGAGGCCTTGCTAGAGTGACGTTCCCTCTTGGTTTCCTTGGTTACCCCCACCTTCTCCCGGTGCCTTTGTTAGCCATCCGCTTGTATATAAGTAAGCGGTGGCTGCCAGGGTAAGGGTAGGGGATTGGGACTATCTTCGCTCCTGCGGTGTTGGGCAGAACCAGCGTGGTGCCAGAACACACGGGACCCACGTCTGGGCATACCCTTCCCACTTAGGGCGACATATGCAAAAAAAACAATTGATGGATGGAATGCTGGGCAATGCAAACATTCACCCCCAGTCACTGGGATCTGTGTTAAATCCATCATTCGTTTGCTCACCACACCACCCCAGTTTGGACCCAGCCATATGCAAATCAGTCTTGACCCTGTTCCTTGTGGGAACAGTCCAGCCCGAACTGCTAAGCCAGGTCCTCTCTGGACCGGAAACAAGCATCCTGGGACCAGTTTCAAGGCATCACCCTTCATCAGCAGGCTAGTTTGAATCCTGTGGTGTGGTGAGCACGGGACCCACGTCTGGGCATACCCTTCCCACTTAGGGCGACATATGCAAAAAAAACAATTGATGGATGGAATGCTGGGTAATGCAAACATTCACCCCCAGTCACAGGGATCTGGATTAAATCCATCATTCTTTTGCTCACCACACCAACCTAGTTTGGACTCAGCCATATGCAAATCAGTCTTGACCCTGTTCCTTGTGGGAACAGTCCAGCCCGAACTGCCAAGCCAGGTCCTCCCTGGACCGGAAACAAGCATCCTGGGACCAGTTTCAGGGCATCACCCTTCATCAGCCAGGCTAGCTTGAATCAGGATATAACAGAAGAAGAAGTTAAGATAGCCATACAAGCATCTAAGAGTGGAAAAGCCGCAGGCCCAGATGGGATACCTGTAGAGCTATATAAGATCTTAGGAGAACCCTTAACTCCTATCCTGACAGTAATAATCAGAGAGATTCTGGAGAAAGGGATGCAACTACCAAGAATATTGGAATGAAGTGGCAATCACGCTTATTCTGAAACCAGGCAAGTACCCTGCTAGCTGTGATGCATATAGACCTATATCCCTACTGAACGCAGACTATAAAACGTATGGGCTCATTGGAGCAATTGATGTGGCGACAGCTTATTCTACCCCCCTTGCAGTTATTATGCTAGATACTTATAAGGCCTTCAATAGGGTCTGGTGGTCTTATCTGCTTGTGGTTCTGAAACAACTTGAGTTTAGGGGTTTTATTGCGAGGCAGTTCAATTAATATATCAAAATCCCACAGCAAGAGTTTTAGTGGATGGAAACTAAATTACACCTTTTAAAATATTGAAGGGCACAAGGCAGGGATGCCCTTTGTCCCCCTGTTATTCAATCTTTATATAGAGACCTTCGCCCAGAAACTCAGGATGGCAACTAATATTCCCTCTTTCTTCTGGGGGGGATGGGAAAAGAAAGTCACATTATATGCAGACGACTTGGTGATCTTTTCCTTTGACCTGGAGGCTGCACTACCTCCCACTATACAGATGGTCTTGGGCTTTGGCAAAATATCGGGTTACTTGATTAACGAGGCAAAAACAGAGAAAGGATAACCTGTTGATTAAACAGGAGATGAAGTAATTGGGTATTAAAATTGTGAAAGACATAAATAAAATCCCGGAAAATAATCTGTTGGAAATACTTAGGGAAACAGTGCAGCTAATGAAGAGCTGGGTACATCGTCCTCTTATGATCTTCAGGCGGGTTAGCTTGAGGAAGATGGTGATTCTGCCAAAAATTACATATTTATTTAACACCATTCCTTTGCATTTTGAGAAAACAATAATAGATAAAATTCAACAGGCAATAAATTGATTCATCTGGGCATAGAAGGGGGTCCGGATTTCTTGGAAAATGTTGTGGAGAAGGAGAGAGAAGGGGGTATTATCGTTACCGGACATCCAATGCTATGCTTGGGCTTTTCAGATTGCTAACTCTAGAATGCTTTTTAAAAACCCAGATGGCTCAGATGTGGGACTTATGTTCCTCACAATGATAAAAGCGAGCATAATGGGCACTGATGGTTTTCTCTTTAAGTTTGGGGACCCAATATTTTTTCAAAAGATTACGTTTTAATATCACAAGCATTGCCCAGAATGTGGCATGTGATAAGAAGGTGGCTCAAACTCTCTCCAGGGACACTGGAATGCCTTAAGGATAAATTGGCATTATCAATAAGAGAGGCGGGAGTACTTGTCTGGGGTGAGATTACGCAGGATAGACAGCTAATCTCATGGAACGAGATAAAAGATCTCTTGGGGGACAACATTTCACATTTTAAGTATATACAATTGAAGAGTTGGGAGCGGGCTCAGAAGGCACCATTGGGTGTTGGAAATGACTTGGAGGAACAATTTGCGGGAAAACCGCCTGGTGAGAAAGAAGTCCCTTTTTGGTACTGGGGTCTGCAAGATACCGTGGACGGAGAATTCACTCTGGCAGAAGATGTATGGGGAAGATGCTTGCCGAGCTGCAATGTACAACATATGTGGCAAGTATCGATTTGTACACTTAACTCTATTGTCTAGCGTGCTTTTTAAAAATAAACCACTTCTTCTCACTTCACAGGGCATATATAACACCTGAGACGCTGTCCAAAATGGGGAAAGGAAAACCGACAGCTTGCGCAAAGTGTGGTTTGGAAAAAGCGACGGATGTATACATGTTCCACTGTTATGTTTCGTATATAGGCCCTAATGTAGACCTGTTCATATATGCCATAATGTAGAAATACTTGTATATGCCCTATTATTGTCATACTCGTATATGCCCTATTATGGTCATACTCGTATATGCCCTATTATGGTCATACTTGTACATGCCCTATTATAGTCATGACTCCTAATATAGGCATGATCTTTCACCTACATTACTTCCCTACCGTACACAACGAGCTCTAAGGGCTGAACGTTATCTAGTCTGTGGTTAGAACACTGCAAGGTCTTTCCAGAACACAGGCCTACAATGTACTCATAAATTATGCATGAGCATTCACCAGCTACATCTCTCGCATAATATGAATGTACAAAGTTCACCCCTGACGTCTTCCTCATGTCCAACAAAGACCAATAAAAACCATTCTGAGGGACGAGACACTTTAGGGTATAAATACACCACATCTTGCCATGGTAAGATAGAGGGAACCGAGACTTCCATGCTGACAAACTGACCAGAGACGCTGAGGCTCCTGCATGCAGTCGCTCCAGCTGACAGCGGTCTAACACAGCCCTTGCGGGTTGTCCAACTCGAGACCAGGACGGGGTCCCACACTCTCTCGATTCAGGTATGGGGGTTCGACTAAATCCTAGAAGGATTCTTGGCTCTTAGGCTTTTAGACCTACACTTATGCTAGGTACACTCAGGTACATCTAGTTAGGCATCGTAGGAGTACGCACACTTTTCATAATGCTTTTTATATTCATGTATGTATTCATGATTATTGCAATATGGTAGAACTGTTCTATCCCTTCACTTTTATCGTACTGCTGATAATATATATCTGCTATTGTCTGCTGATTTCTGCAGCACATATATTTTACACTAGAATAACAACTGTTCAATAAATACTTATTGAAACGCCCAGACTGTTTATTCTGTGTAACTCTCTGAGACAAACCGAATAAGTAAGCACGAGTGAGTGAGCGAAAAGTAGTACATTGTTTCCACGATTCTGAGGAATTAGGGTTGTCATGATCTAAGGTTGCCAGAAACTAATCTCTCCCCGATAAGAGGAGATTCTAGTGGCATGTGAGCTAACTAATGCAAATCCGGCTAACATACACGGTGGGGGTGCACAGAGTCAGTCTAACACCAAGCCCACAGTATATGTTATCCAAACGCGCAGGTCCTGCAGGGGTACTATAGGAACTACACGACATGGCGCCGCCAACGTTGGTTGGGTATGTATTTAACAGTAGAATCTGAGTAGTTCAGTTGTGCTATTCTCAGAGAACCTACTCACAAAACCCCAGAGACGTCTGGAGTGGGTGGGCACAAAATCCGCCGCAGCTGAGTAGTACGAAAATACTATTTATTGGCTGTTGGTTATTCAAGCTTGAAAGGACATAGCGTTCCTAAAATTGTGCCTAAAACCTTATCATAGTTACTTTGAAACATTAGTCTGTGTACTATACACAATGACTAACGCGGTCCTAGATCCACTACAAATGCCACTGCCCCTGTCAGACGACGAGGAAGATCCTGAGGATGCAATACAGATTTCACCAAAATTCAGAAGGACAGTCACCATAAGACTATTAGAAAATGGCTTACCAGCCAAGGGTGGCATGGTAGTTTTCGTGATTGAGGCACACGAATCAAACAAAACAGAGGTATTCTACTCATGGGTTACATTCCCAGCAGCAAATGCCATAACAAAGACATTTCACTACTACATAGCAGGAGATGCAACACTGGAATATGCCCCGTTTGAGGACATAGAGATTCCACTCACTTACCAGGAACATCATTATTGGTTTAATGGCGCCCTACCCCACATAAGAAACAGAGTAAGATTAGGCCCGCTCGGAGGAGACGCAACCACATGGCCAATTCTAGCAGCTTACACACCGCACCATGACATTGGAACAATGCCACAGCCATAATTACTCATACAACACAGAGATTTAATTAAAATCTACAGAAACCTGACACAATTCGTCATGAGGACTTTAACAATCCAACCTGCACCAGGTGCAGCAAATAGTACTCCAGCTCAGGGTACACAAAATCAAATTACTCCTCAAACATTACACGCGGTAATGGGCAAAATGCCCGCAAAACACGAACAAATCCCATTCTGGATAGCTCAGAAAATAACTCAGCTTGAGGCAGTATTCCCGAATACTACCACCTATGATAAACACAGAATTCTCCCAATCTGCTTCCTCATGGGGATCACACCACAAGTAGAGGACTGCACCTCTTGGGGTTCAGTTTTTGCTGCCATATATACCAGAACACATGGTATCCCGTCCTTAGCAGTAGTGCCAGACGTATTGAGACAGATACAAAATGAGTACGGAGCAGAGCCTGCCCTAAACTTAGGGATGAGGTTACTAAACAACTTTGATCAGGTATCAGCCATAATACTAGCTAACATTAAGGGGGAAGCAGCTTCAGTGGCGATCCGCCAACGCCTAAGGGAGTTCAGTCCAGTAGATCAACAACACGAACTACCCAAAATAATTGAAACTGCATTTGCAGAACTAGGCAGAGACAGTCTAGGTGGGAAAGCATTAAAACCACAGCTGGTGGGCAGTCCTGAAAAAGACACTACAAAGCAGACACCTACTTCTTCTAAAAAGAAGTGGGAAAATAAAAAACAACAAAAGTCTAAAGACAACAGATCTCAATCCCGAGGCAGGTCTCCTCAACAGGAGCCCTCTGAAAGGAGGTATAACCTCAAGAATAGGGATAATATTAAAAAACCTGACAGGTATCAGGATACTGATACTCGTTCCTTTCAGGGTTCATCAAAAAACTCCGAGAGGGAAGGACGGTCAGAGGAGCGTACAAAGTCCAGAGACAAGCAACGCACTGCGGACTAAGCACCTAAAAAAGAAGATAAACAAAAACAAAAGCCTCAGTTCAAAAAGAAGAAGGTAGCAGGTCTCAAGATCAGACATGCCCAGAATTCTGAGGCCACAGCTTCTGAACGGGGAATGGGCTCTGACGATGCTAGACAGCGCAGCAGAAGTAACGATAGCTCGCCAGAACCTGAAGGTATTTCTGGTGACAGCGGAGTTGAGTGAGTATATCACAGTGGAAACACCTGATACTTGGGTAAGTGTCCCACATAAGTTACATGAGATAACACTCCGGATGGAGGGGGATAAGCCCAGAAAAGTTAAGGGTCTATTTTGGTAAACTTTGTCATCTGGATATGACATCCTATTAGCAGAGCAAGACTGGCCACCAGCATTCGTCATGGAGTGCCCAAAGGGAGAAAAGGTAAATTTTCCAGCATTTTCCGACCTCGTTCCCATACATTTAAAACATGCATATGCACAAGAGTGGGCGGTTGCCCTAGCTCCGGCATTGTACAAAAATCATGTTGGTTGGGATGAGGATTCAACCCACCATGTGATCCCGTTAAAGGTTTCACCAAATGCTCAAAGGCAATATCCTATAAAGCAGGAAGCTAAAAAACAAGTCAGGGAGATCCTAGATCAACTTGAATACCAGGGGGTGATAGAAAATTTCACTTCACCTATGAACAATCCTTTGTTCCCCGTAGCAAAACCTGACAACACATATCGTCTAGTTTTAGATTACAGACATTTAAACACGTGCACAAAAACATTTGCAGTTCAAAATGCACACAGTGCCGCATTAATGAATAACATTGTGCGCAAAAAATACAAAACAACACTTGATATCTCAAATGGATTTTTTCTGCCAAAATTTGGCGCCTGAAAGCAGGAATCTGACCACATTCAGTGCGTTAGGGTCCCAGCGACAATTTTGTCGACTAGCCCAAGGGTATAAAGCCCGGGGTTGTTTTCAGCAAGGGTAACAGAGTTACTCCAAAATTTGGATGAAGAAGCATTGTCCTATGTGGATGATATTTATCTGACTGACGGACGATGACTTACCGAGGCACTTGACCAGGGTGAGCACCATTATTATGGGATTCACCTCTGAGGGCTATAAATTTAATTTCAAAAAATCAAAAATTGCCCACCTCAATGTCCTATTTTTAGGGTTTGAGCTGTCAAGTGAAGGAAAAAGCCTAGCAGCAAACTTTTTAGAAAAATTTGCGCTGCTTCAACCTCCAAAATCACTAAAGAATTTACAATCAATTCTGGGATTCCTAATTTTTGGTCGAACATACATTTTGGATTACGCAGAAAGAGTAAAACCTTTCTACGACTTAATAAAACCTGATTTTTCAGTCAGACAATGGACACAGGAACATACCAATATCCTGCGTTCCCTACAGGAAGACATGATAGCTTCTAAACATTTACAGACACGCGTAAACGTACGCAACCTAGTGATCCGAGTAATAGCGGGTCAATGCGGGTACACTTATTTAACTTTCAATGAAGGCAAAACGGTATCAATCGCATACAAATCACACCTGTACACAAACGCAGAGATGCGTTTTACTTCAACAGAAAAAATCCTGACAGCAGTGCAGACCGCCGTAGCAAGAGAAAGAGCTCTGGCTCAGGGTAAACGCATAATTGTCATGACCCCAGTACCAGCTTTAGAAGCTGTTACAAAAGCTAGCATTCCAAATGCGAAAGCCTTACATCCCAGATGGATACAATGGGCTAATTCTCTTACTGCAACGGATGTTGAATGCAGATTTGATCCAAGTTTAAAAACACAAGCATTTCTGCAATACGAACAAGAATATCCTCTACAAATGAGATTTTGCCTCTAGATCAGTATGAATATATTATTTACACTGACGGATCTGCTCAACCGGCCATAGGGAGTAAGCAAGATTACAGCGCGGGGTGTGCAATCGTTAAAGGTCGCATGCGCGATGGAAAGTTCCATCCCAGTAGCACTGAAATGCAATCTCTAGGAGACTGCACGGCTCAGTTGGCAGAATTAAAAGCACTGATACTGGCACTTGTAAATACGGAACACGAATTCCCCACACTAATTGTGTGTGATTCCTTTTACTGTGTACAGTTGTACAATGAATATTTACATCATTGGGAACAAAACGGGTTTAAAGACGCAAAAGGTGGCACAATTAAGCATAAAATGCTATGGGAACAGGTAGTGGAGTTGAGAAACGAACTACCAAGGGCTCACGTGATACATACACTGAGTCACCAGCGTGATGGCGTTCATGTTGAAGGGAATTCATTGGCTGATGAAGCTGCAAAGGGGGCTGTACGAACAGCCGCCGTAGCTGCAGTTACTCGTTCAAAAACGAGAATAGACGGCGAGATTATGGTAGCTGACAATACTTTGTGCAAAGGCAGCACAGCAGTACCAAAGAAATTTCCACTCAAGTACTCCTA
The DNA here is from genome assembly GCA_963921515.1 of Calotriton arnoldi. Taxonomy (NCBI): domain Eukaryota; kingdom Metazoa; phylum Chordata; class Amphibia; order Caudata; family Salamandridae; genus Calotriton; species Calotriton arnoldi. The sequence continues at coordinate 1,731,145 of CAWUFW010001575.1, forward strand.
CAAGTTAGATGCACAAATCATTCCATATGCTCAGATTCCTGGAGTGGGGGATAGAGTAATGCCAAATATGGATTGTACAATACCAAAGGGGATGATGGACGGAGCGCTAGAGCAAATCAAACACTCACCCCCAGTCAACTGATCTGGGTTTAATCCATCATCATTCTTTAGCTCACTCCACCACCCCAGTTCAGACATGGCCATATGCAAATCAGTCTGACCCTGTGCCTCATGGGAACAGTCCAGCCCGAACTGACAAAGCCATGTCTTCCCTGGACCGGAAACAAGCATCCTGGGACCGGTTTTGGGTTCAAAACCCTCATCAGCCAGGCTGTTTGATTAGCTCAAGCGCTCCGTCCATCATCCCCTTTGGTATCGCTTTGTTCACCCTAAGTTGGTAGGGTATGCCCAGACGTGGGTCCCTTGCTCACTTTGCCACTGGATTCAAGCTAGCCTGGCTGATGACGGCTGAATAGCCAGAAACCGGTCCCAGGATGCTTGTTTCAGGTCCAGGGAAGACATGGCTTGGCAGTTCGGGCTGGACTGTTCCCATGAGGCACAGGGTCAGACTGATTTGCATATGGCCATGTCTGAACTGGGGTGGTGGAGTGAGCTAAAGAATGATGATGGATTAAACCCAGATCAGTTGACTGGGGGTGAGTGTTTGATTAGCTCAAGCGCTCCGTCCATCATCCCCTTTGGTATCGCTTTGTTCGCCCTAAGTTGGCAGGGTATGCCCAGACGTGGGTCCCTTGCTCACTTTGCCACTGGATTCAAGCTAGCCTGGCTGATGAGGGCTGAATAGCCAGAAACCGGTCCCAGGATGCTTGTTTCCGGTCCAGGGAAGACATGGCTTGGCAGTTCGGGCTGGACTGTTCCCATGAGGCACAGGGTCAGACTGATTTGCATATGGCCATGTCTGAACTGGGGTGGTGGAGTGAGCTAAAGAATGATGATGGATTAAACCCAGATCAGTTGACTGGGGGTGAGTGTTTGATTAGCTCAAGCGCTCCGTCCATCATCCCCTTTGGTATCGCTTTGTTCGCCCTAAGCTGGCAGGGTATGCCCAGACGTGGGTCCCTTGCTCACTTTGCCACTGGATTCAAGCTAGCCTGGCTGATGAGGGCTGAATAGCCAGAAACCGGTCCCAGGATGCTTGTTTCCGGTCCAGGGAAGACATGGCTTGGCAGTTCGGGCTGGACTGTTCCCATGAGGCACAGGGTCAGACTGATTTGCATATGGCCATGTCTGAACTGGGGTGGTGGAGTGAGCTAAAGAATGATGATGGATTAAACCCAGATCAGTTGACTGGGGGTGAGTGTTTGATTAGCTCAAGCGCTCCGTCCATCATCCCCTTTGGTATAAATATGGATTGTAGGCAAGGCTTAATTCTAGCAGCACACGAGGGTTTGGGTTCTGCGCTTACAGGCGTCACAGCGACTATTTCTTTACTGAAACAGCGCTACTGTTGGCCAGGGTTAACAAAGCAGACCAAAGACTATGTCTTAAAGTGCAATATCTGCCAGCAGATGAAGGGCTCCACTGTAACACGCCCAGCGCAGACACCATTACTAAAATCAGACAAACCTCTTGCATGTGTTTATTTGAACCACTGCGGACCCCTACAATCTGATGGGGCCAAGAAATATATCATGGTTGCAGTGGGTTCCTGCTCTAGATTCCTATGGGTTGGGCCTCAGCGCTGTGCTGACGGTCGAACTGTTATAAAAGATTTGCGAGTCTTTATCAGCTCATACGCAGTTGGCACGTTACATTCTGAGCGTGGCCCGGCGTTTAGCTCTCGGGCTTACAAAGAGGCCATAGAAGGAATGGGCGTAGCATTGTGGTACTCCTCTCCGTACCATCCTGAGGGAATTTCTGTTGTAGAGAGGAAAAACCGAGACTTAAATAAGCCTGGGCGTAGTTCGCGAAGTAGCGCTACGCAAAGTGCAGTTCGCACTACGCGAGCTACACGTAGCACTACGCGAATTGCGTAGTGCACTGTTCGCAATGATTGCACAGTGCCGGATGCTTGTCCGCACTGTGCAATCATTGAAAACGGCATCTTGCACAGTGCGAGCTGTCTTTACTGCCGCTCGAGTAGATTTTTACTCGAGCGGCAGCTTTCTCAACGCGGACTGGTAGTTTCTCATCGCGAGCGGTCGCGAGCATACGCGACCACTCGCAATGAGAAACCTGACCTCCCCGCGTTGAGAATCTCACCGGGAGGTTTATTTTCCAAGCTCGCGATCGGCAACTTGATGTTGCTGATCGCGAACGAGGAAAAAGTCTCGCCGGGATGTCATTTTGCTTGCTCGCGGTCGCCAACTTGACGTTGAGGACCGCGAGCAAGCAAAAAATGACCACTGCACTACGCTACGCGTGTTTGCACTGTGCTATGTGCAATTCGCGTTGTGCGAAGTAGCGCAAACTACGCGAGCGTAGCGTAGTGCTTTGCCCAGGGTTAGACTTAAAGCAATCTTTAACAGCTAGGGTATTAGGTAAAGGCGGTAGATGGGTCGATCACCTTTATGGGGTCCAACGAGCAATAAACAATCAGCCAAGAAGCTCTCTAGGGGGTGTAACTCCTTACGAGGTCCTATTTGAGACAAGAATGTGGGTACCTGATCTTGATTGTGAAGGCACAGTGGCGGATGAAAAACCATTTGATATCCATGATCGTTTGGCTGTTTTACAGGATCTAAATGAATCCAGAACACAACAAAGTAACGTGCTCCAGAAACAGACCGCCACTGAGGAAGTCAAGGCAGTAATGGCAAGACCTGTCTGGATCCCAAAAGTCGGGGATCTGGTCAGAGAGAATATTGCTGACAAGAAAGAATTCGGACCATCTTACAGAAAGCCTGTACCGGTCCTAGCAATCCAAGGCACAATAACTGTACTTCTGCCACCTCTTGCCGGGAAAAAGGAGAAAAGATTTGTCTCAATTGACTTAATCAAACCACCCTATGTGGCCGATACTAAACAGTAGGCAACGTGGACTCCACAGTAGCAGACGCCCTCCTCTCTCTACAATCCAAGAAGTCCAAACAGAAAGACTCATCACGTTTGAAGAGCCACCTGTACAGAATGAAGGACTAAGCAACAATGCTATGGAACTCGTTCCACTTCAGCAAGAAGAAAATCAACTTAACAACCAAGTTGCAATCAGACCGACTACAGACATCTACGTCAACATGCCTTGTCAAGAGCAAAATCTAATTTCAACAAATCCCGATGCAATTCCAACAATTGATCGAACTGCTTCTGGCTATTTCATGAACTTTGATACGTTTTCACTGGATCCAAGTGAGCCGGAAACGACGCCAGCCAAAAAATCACTCAAACAGAAACTCAATTACTTTTTGAACTTTTTTAGAAAGACTTACCTGGTGTCACCTTGGATTGAACTGTGGTATATCACTGGGATTTTCTTTTTTCTTTTCTGGCTATGTTTAATAATAACTTTTAGTATGCTTATTAATGGACGATACCTCCAGCAGAGCTCGACAGCCCAGAGAGTCAATTTGATTTTAAAACCACACCAGTCTTCACATCGTGAACCAAGAGACTTGTCTTCAGTGAACATCACAGCAGTTCCTATACCGGACGGTATAGTATGGGACAAGATTGATTTTGATATATTCGGTCCGACTGAACTATTAAAGCTTAAACATGTATTTAAAATTTCTTTAAGTGATATCATTACCTCCAGTACATTATCTGATGATTGGGACACTGAAACTGTAAACAATTTAATGTCTGATCTAGAAAATACTGCAGCATTTCCGAACAATTAAATGTTAGAAGGTACTTCAGACTATGATACATTGTACTGTTACCAACATTATGGTCATTATTTCTTACACAAATCTATAACACCTAGAAATGTATCAGTGGGAACACTGCCCAACACCTCCAAAAGGTAGTTCGCAAACTTTTGCACAGAAATTCACATACTTTTCAGGGTTTAATACATCTGACCCGAAGTCATTTTATTACAAAGTGGCAACAACATCAGCACAGAAAATTATGTTAAGAAACACCAAACAGATTTACTCTGCTTCCTTTATGGCCCAATTGTCTACACAGGGTTTCGACCTATGGAAGGACACTATAGATTCAAAATCAATCTGGGGTTCTAGGGACTGGCAGGTCCAGGGAACAGAAGCGCTTTTTACAGCATGCCTCATTCCACAGCAGATAATATTTCTAAATGACACTGTGCAACAGCCATCCTGTCTTGGACTAGCCAAGAACAAGGAAATGAACACACTGGGGTTTCCAACACCATCACAGATGGGTGGGGGGCAGAATTCAACTACACATGGGGTAAGATTAGATGACAGTCTCCAGTACAACAGGTCAGATCCCAATTGGACAGGATGGCTGATTTGGCCCATTGACACGAACACTTGTCAACAGAGATTCCTAGGTACACCCGAGGGATTTAGTATACATAGGCCAGATACATGCTATGGGGTACACCCAGGGGTAGTGACATCCTACAGTGTTGGGAAGTTGTGCCTTGATTGGCTAGAAACCTCAACACTCACAGAAGTAAAACATCATTTGACCTTACTCACACCTGATGTGGTCCTTAGGGATTTCTTGTCAGGCCCAAGGAAAACACGTCAGAAACGTTTCATATATGCTGGCCTTTATGCCTATTATAATGAAAACTGGAAAATATCCCATCAGGAGGCCGCCGAAAGAATACGGGAAATAGACCGTATTAACTTAGAGAAGGCATTAGCTGTAGTGGATAATGGGTTAACATTTACTCCTTAGGCAACATTGTGTCTTCGGCAATCGACATATTAGAACAAGATCTGGCCTTGTTACAACACGGGCAATCTCAGCTACTTTCTATTATGATGTTAAGCTGGACGCTGCAATCTTTGCGTGCAGGCTATGTGCCCTGGCGTTTTATAAACACCACGTCTCTGTTTTCAGAATACAATCTAACCGATAAACAGACAGAAATGGCAAAGAGGGGAGCCAAATATACAATGCTGCGTATTGAGAAACTGGAAAGGTTACCATTCACTGTAGCCGAATCACCATCAACAGAATGGCTAATTCATGGCCAGATCACTCTGCCAGTCACTACGTTTCAGTCTCAATAGTGCCTTGAGCAAAGGCAGGCAGGCAAATATGAAAAAATGGGTAAGGGATTCATCAAGAAAACTTGGGAGTTGCCATATAGATATCGATGCCGGAATGGGGATCGAGAAGTGTATCTGAGTGGTACAAACTGCAAGAACGCTTTGAGCGGTCCTCTCATGTGTCAGGATATTTCTCTACACGGAGCATGTAGTGGTTCAGTAGCGAACTTATCATGTCACATGTCAGGGACCCCAGCGGCCATGATCACACCGGTTTTCCAGCTGCTCTCGAATGGGAGTTACTTAATGCTAAATGATCAAGGTTGCAGTGGGATGCTTCCGGGCTTCGCCTATCTGCTCACTGTTAACTCCAGGGTTACTTGCTGTATGCAAGTATTTTTTCCACCACTGAACACAGTCAGGGAGGCACCGTTATGGCCTTCGTTGAATGTTTCCTTTATACAATTTGATACTTTGAGCAGACTGAAAGCCATGCTTTTACAGCAACCCGTGCCCTTAACCTCCGCTCGAGAAATCTTTGAACTTCAAGTTGCAAGGACCTCGACTGAGATACAAGCGCTTATAAGTACAAACTGCCCCTTTCATTTCGCAGAAATGGTGGGTCGTATCTTTAACATGTCTGATACGAGCAGTATTGTACACCTATTTAAGACCATAGGGTCAGGACTATTAAGCACCTTTCAGACAGTCCTCGGAGTAATCCCAAATTTTATACACTCCGTATTGGGAAGCGTCTTTGGAGGTCTCCCGCTTATCCTGTTCCTAATTGCAGGAGTCCTGATTGTAATATTACTGCTACGCAATGGACGGCCCCATTTCCGAGGAAATGGCAAACAGGCTCATAGAACGGAAATATCGTGAACGCATGGTGCAGCTTCTAGGCATACCTTGCCTAAGAGAACTGAACACCTCTTGGTTTCTATCATTTAGAGCAGTCTGGGTGGACTGCATCTTACCTGTTCTTCGATGCCTGTTCTGCGGAGAAGAATGCACGTTGGATCTCTGTCTAATGTTTCCATCGGATATGCCACTGGACCTAGATGCTATGCTGGGCCCCCTAAAGGCCCATGCTCTGCGTTGTCCCAACGTCTTCCAATTCTGATGAATGAATTCCTTGAGAATCCACAGGTGCCGTTTGCTCCTGCTGGGTTAGGTGGCTACTCCACAGGCACCGAGGTAACAACTACCGCACAAGCTGCAGCAGCAACAACTGTTGCCAGTGCCGAATTCCATCTATGTGCGATTGACGTTCTCTGCGAAGCGTTGGATTTGTCGTCTGCAGTAGCTAACACCGATAATGCTGTATCTCCCAGCCAGGACACTTAATCTGGAATTGGCTCATCGCGTCCTGGGAAAGAATTCGGCTTCTCTACTTCGTTTCATAAATAAACGAACAAAATTTGGAACGTTTCCTAAATTGACACTTTCGCTTGGAAAAGCATGGCCTTCTTCAGCTTATGGTGATGCAACTTTTATAAATGGGACAGAATTGGCTTTTTCAAGTGGTAACTAAGAACATTTTTAACATTTTTTTAAAGTCCTTTTAAAATCCATGTTTTAGTCGTTTTTAAGTGAATTTTTTTAAATTGTCCAGATTTTAAGTATGATCATTGTCATCCAATTTGGAATTGGAGTGGGTTTATGTTTCGTATATAGGCCCTAATGTAGACCTGTTCATATATGCCATAATGTAGAAATACTCGTATATGCCCTATTATGGTCATACTCGTATATGCCCTATTATGGTCATACTCGTATATGCCCTATTATGGTCATACTCGTACATGCCCTATTATAGTCATGACTCCTAATATAGGCACGATCTTTCACCTACATTAGTTCCCTACCGTACACAACGAGCTCTAAGGGCTGAACGTTATCTAGTCTGTGGTTAGAACACTGCAAGGTCTTTCCAGAACACAGGCCTACAATGTACTCATAAATTATGCATGAGCATTCACCAGCTACATCTCCCGCATAATATGTATGTACAAAGTTCACCCCTGACGTCTTCCTCATATCCAACAAAGACCAATACAAACCATACTGAGGGACGAGACACTTTAGGGTATAAATACACCACATCTTGCCACGGTAAGATAGAGGGAACCAAGACTTCCAGGCTGACACACTGACCAGAGACGCTGAGGCTCCTGCATGCAGTCGCTCCAGCTCACAGCAGTCTAACACAGCCCTTCCGGGGTGTCCAACTTGAGACCAGGACGGGGTCCCACACTCTCTCGATTCAGGTATGGGGGTTCGACTAAATCCTAGAAGGATTCTTGGCTCTTAGGCTTTTAGACCTACACATATGCTAGGTACACTCAGGTACATCTAGTTAGGCATCGTAGGAGTACGCGCACTTTTCATAATGCTTTTTATATTCATGTATGTATTCATGATTATTGCAATATGGTAGAACTGTTCTATCCCTTCACTTTCATCGTACTGCTGATAATATATATCTGCTATTGTCTGCTGATTGCTGCAGCACATATATTTTACACTAGAATAACAACTGTTCAATAAATACTTATTGAAACGCCCAGACTGTTTATTCTGTGTAACTCTCTGAGACAAACCGAATAAGTAAGCACGAGTGACTGAGCAAAAAGTAGTACATTGTTTCCACGATTCTGAGAAATTAGGGTTGTCATGATCTAAGGTTGCCAGAAACTAATCTCTCCCCGATAAGAGGAGATTCTAGTGGCACTGTGAGCTAGCTATTGCAAATCCGGCTAACATACACGGTGGGGGTGCACAGAGTCAGTCTAACACCAAGCCCACAGTATATGTTATCCAAACGCGCAGGTCCTGTAGGGGTACTATAGGAACTACACGACACCACCAGTGTACAGAGATAAAGAGATTTTGGGAGGAAGTTGAATCAACACTCTCAGGTATTTTGGGAATACATATAAAGGTAAGCCTTTCACAAATTATCTTTGGTGTGATGGAAGGTGTATCTGGAGCTACTAGGGATCTGTTGTTCTATCCAATATTACTTGCTAGAAGAGAGATATGTCCTAACTGGATAAGAGAAACACCACCTCAGCATTCAGAGTGGTTAGAGTCCATGTTTTATATGTCAAGAATGGACTTGTTGGGGAATGGGTCCAAGAAGATAAAAAGATTCTGGGGTATATTACAGAATTGGGCAGGGATTAACCAAAATTAATGAGCTGGTGAAAAGATAACAAGAGGAACCCCCCTGTCCAATGATTACACCTGCATAACTCTCTGTTTTATTGCTGCAAGGGCCCCCCACTACACTTTATGCAGCAGCCGCCGTAAGATCGAACGTTCTCTGAGAGAGATGTACCCGAAGGAGGTTAGTGTCTTAACCCAATGCTTTTCCCTCCTGGTGGGGGTTTATGGTCTCTCTCTCGCAGTGAAAAAACCAGGGTATAAATCATTAAAACCTGAGGTGAATGAGAACCCCCCAAAAAATACAGGGTCATTATTTGAATGGTGCAGCAGGTGCAGTGGCACCGGGTCCAAAAGTTGAAAAAACTCCTCTAAACACCTAATATTGCTGTTTTTTTACAACTCAACAGGCAGTTATAAGACCAGTTATCTAGCAAGCACTAGCGTCATGATTTCAATAGTGTAGCAGGTGCAGTGACACCGGGACCAAAAGCTCCAGGTACCCCACTAACCACCTAATATTGCTATTTTATATTCCTAAACAGGCAACCACAAGTACATTTACCTTGCAAACAACAGGGTCATAATTTGAATGGTGCAGCAGGCGCAGTAGCACTGGGCCCAAAAGTTGTCAGAACTCCTTTAAACACATAAAATTGCTATATTTGACTACAAAACAATTGCAGTCACAATTGCAGTTACCCTGCAGTTAAAAGGGACTTGATTTGAATAGTGCAGCAGGTGCAGTGGCTCTGGGGCCAAAAGTTCTAGGACCCCACTAAACCCAGATTATTGCTAAATTTTACTACTAAACACGACAGTCACAAGTAAATATATCTAGCAGGCAATAGGGTCATGATTTGAATGGTGCAGCAGGTGCAGTAGCACCAGGACAAAAAGCTCTATGTCCCCCATTAAACACCTAATATTGCTATTCTTTACTTCTAAACAGGCAGTCACAAGTGCAGTTAGCTTGCAGATAACAGGGTCATGATTTGAATGGTGTAGCAAGTGCAGTGGCACCGGACCATATGCTCTCGGGAACCCACTAATCATAGAGTATTGCTAAATTTTATGACTGAGGAGGCAGTAACAAGTGCACTTATCTAGCAGGCACTAGGGTTATGATGTCAATCGTGCTGCAGGTGCAGTGACACTTGGGACAAAAGTTGTCAGAATTCCTCTAAACACCAAATATTGCTATATTTAACTACTAAATAAGTAGTCACAAGTGCAGTTACCTTGCATGCACTAGGGGCATGATTTCAATGATGTGGCAGGTGCTGTGACACCGGACCCAAAGCTCTAGGTACCTCTCTAAACACCAAATATTGCAAAATTTTACTACTAAACAGGCAGTCACAAGTGCAGTTACCTTACAGGCAATAGGGTCATGATTTCAATGGTGCAGCAGGTGCAGTGGCACCTGGTCCAAAAGTTGTCATAACTCCTCTAAACACCAAATATGGCAATATTTTACTATTAAACAGGCAGTCACAAATGCAGTTATCTTGCAGGCACTATGACAGCAGGTGAACTCCTCTAAACCCATTATATTGCTATTACATCAATTAGTTTTATTATTTCCCTCTTTCATTTCATTTTTCAAAATGTTGCTATTACACTGTACCACTAGTAAACGCACAATATATTGCCTTTTTGTACATAAACAAGTCATAACACATAGGCAAAACCTAATGCATTTACCAATGCTTGTTATCTACTGAAGGTATAAACATGAACTACTGTGTCAAATCACATATCTATTCTGCAATTATGTTTTCTAAAATAAAGATTGTCTTCCTAAAGCATTGCACATTTTGTTTTCATAAAACGTACTCAGTACCACCCTCACAGAGTTATCCAAGTTAAGTTAAAAAAAATTAGAGTCCTGCATGTTACATTCAGTGACAAGTAACCTGTGAAGAGAGAAGTGGCATGCAGTTGTTGGGAGTGGCAATATATGAAGATTGAAGTGATTAAGCTGTTCCTGTGACCTTACTGCTGGCTAAGACAACTGGAAGCTGCTGTACATCTTTAAGAAGGCTTAAATGAGGGAATGTACATTCCCTTATTTAAAGTGTCTCTTTTCCTGTACTTAAAAAGCACAACCAGCCTTTTTAATTCTGTTTGAGATAATTGGAACTTGTGGTTGGCCTTACCTTGCTTTTTGTGATTTTTTTCTGTGATGCTGCAATATTGTTGCACCTTCATTATTAAATGTATTTGTTGTTCAGTGTATTCTTCATTTTTCATTTTGTGATAACACTTATTTGTTTGGAAAGTTGCAGTATCTTTCTCAGTAGTTCAGGAAACCTATGTGTGCTAGTTTCTTTGTAAACAACTCTCTTTTATTGATTTTAAAAATGAATGTTACCAAGTACAATTGTAGCTAGCAAACACCTCTATAAAGGCAGTTGATTTCCAAGAATAAAAGTATGAAATCTCATGGCAGCAAAGATTGTTCTACATGTGAATGCGATTGTTGGGGTGTTATAAGCAACCTGGTTAGCTTCTACCCACTTTTTATAGTTAACAATCTCTTTTTTATTGTTTACAGTTGACGGATGCAAGATGGTGATCTAGTTTCCAAGAGCATTATATTCTTCATGTTCTGGTGCTTCCTCTTTGTTATTACCTTATCCTGATGTTGAAAGACACTTTGCCAAGTTCAAAAGAGTAGTGTTTTTCTGTTACTCAGCCCTTATGCTTTATAGAGCTCTATAAAAATCCCTTAGGAGGGATTTTGGTTCCTACGTATAGTGATTTGAGGTTTTAACCAAGTCCTCTAATGGATGTTTAATCTGGGAAGAGAGCAGGCTGTCATCAAGATTGCTAATTTGGGTATGTTTTCTGCAGCTTGGATAGTTTCAGCGGTGAAACGGGTGATTATACAGAGTACTTATCAATGGAAATAGTATGGCTGTCTTGAAGTAAGATTTTTTTGTGTGGGAAATTCTCCTGCCTTCTCTTTTTTGCTACACACATGAGACCTTTGATTTCCTCCTCAGCTCTCACAATTAACCCCTCGCTTTCCTGCTACATCCTAATTTTTAAGACATTCCCCTGATCCCCATGTCAAAACTAAAATGTCATGACCTTCTCATTTCACTTGCCACATTTCAAATGAAACCTTCAATGGCACACTTTAGTTACCTTTGATTTTCACCTCATGCTTTATTTGAGGAAACCTGCATCACTCTTCAGTTTCCTCAAGGCTCAGTTTTGCACTCTCACCCTCTACAAGTGGAGGATGTTATGCTTTAAAAATCTGCAAAGGTCCTTAATACCTTTATCACTTGCTTTAAACCCCCACCACAGAAGAAAAAGACCATAGGTGGTAAATGTTTCTCTGTTCAAGCAGCCAAACTATGGAATGCGCTATCCCCAAACATAAGATCCATGGATACCTATCTTATCTTCAGAAGACTACTCAAGAGTTGGCTCTTTCCTACATAACCACCATACCCAAACACTAATGTACAGCATATCCCTGTGTTTGTAAATATTTATAAATGTACGTGTTAGATCTGGCATCTTTGGCATGTGTTTCAACTGTCTTTTTTGATTCTGACCTCCTGTTTTTGATTGTGTGCTGCATTTTGTTTTGGCTGGTTTTAGGACGCTGGGCACTTTACCACTGCTGAAAAGTGCTAAAGTTGAAGTGATACCTGTGTAAAATGCATCTGTAATTTATTTATCCATGATTGCCAAATTTGATTTACTAGTAAGTCCCTAGTAAAGTCCCTAGTAAAGTGCACAAGGTGTGCAGGGGGCCTGTAAATCAAATTCTACTGGTGGGCCTGCAGCGCTGATTGTGCCACCAACATGAGTAGCCCTGCAACCATGTCTCAGACCTGCCACTTCATTTATGTATGTTAGTAAATAAGTGGAATTGTAGGTCAATGTTGTTTATTACATTTCCGTTTATTTCAGCAAAGCTCCTGGAGGATTGTGGTTCGTGTAGTTTTTGTGTTTCTTTAGTTAACTCTTGGATTGAGGAGGTCTGTCACATGGTTGGGTTTAATTGAATGGGCTGCACCTGCAGTGTTTTAAACGGGCGGAGGACACTTGGTTGCTTTCATTTGGAGAACTACTTTGGTGCTGCATGTATGTGTACTAAGCAGTCGGTTTTGGCGCTGAGAAAGGGAAGATATTTTCTTTACATTTGAGGCAAAGTAAGTTGAAATGAAGTTTAAAATGAGTTTGGAATTTTCTTTTGAGTTTGCCATGTGACACTGTGCTTGGTGAGTTTGTAGAGTAACAGCACATATATTTTTGTGCATGTATATTTTGGGGCACTTTTATACATATGATGGTGGGTTACAGCAGTATTGTAGGCTAAGTTTGCACGCAATTCATGGCACATTCAAGTTAAGGGAGGTATGTTTGTGCACATTAAGGTACTGCATTGTTTATTTTAAAGTTTTATGTTGGATCTCGTCCCTTAAATGCTAATGGGCCTTTTTTTTAAATCGCAGTTACCCCTGAAGAAGGGCTTCCAGGCCGAAATGCATTGGGTTTATAGTTGCACAAGTAAACAGGATACATTGTTGATTCCATTGTGCTGCATGATAAAGCCTGGATGGGCATGTATTCAGCATTTGAAGTTTGGAATTAAGCTGCCTCCGTTATGAATTGTGAAAGTTTGAATAATATGGAATAAAAATGAATTACTTGAAGAAAAAACGAACTACAGTTTTCATTACAGTTATTTACGCTGTGCAGCTTGTGACTGGAGCAATACACTGCTCCAGCCTATTTTGGAACTTCAGACCTGCCACTGCCATGTTGACCTGGCAAGTGCACCTTCCCTTTTACTACATTTAAGGCACCCCTAAGGTAGGCCCAAAGTAGCCCTATGCGCAGGGTGCAGTGTATTTTAAAGATAGGCCATGTACTGGTCTGTTTTACATGTCCTGATAGTGAAATACTGCTAATTTCGTTTTTCACTATTGAAATAACTATATGTCCCATAGGTTATCATTGGAGCTGCCTTGTAACATCTTACAGATGTTACTTCCAATTGGGAAGAGATTGAGATTTGGAGTTTGGGGTCCCTGAACTCACAATTTAAAAATATATATTTTAGTGAAGGCGGTTTTTAAATTGAATGTTTGAAAATGCACTTTTAGAAAGTAGGCATTTTCTTCTTCACCATTCTCTGCCTCTGCCTGCCTGTAGAATCCATGTCTGGTTTAGGCTGACAGTTGGGCTGTTTGAGCATTCACTCTAGGCAGTCACACAAAGGGAGCTGAGGTGTGCCTTGCATATCCTGATAGCCCATCACCAGGCTGATGGGTCTTCCTGAGCTACAGTGGTGGGAGGAGTTGGCACTAACACCTGAACAGGGCGGTGCCTGTCCTCACACAAAGCTGTATCCACCCCCCTGTAGTGTATCTGGAGCCAGATCAGGGAAAGGCAGGGTCTTTTGCACTGCAGAGACTTTCCTTTGAAGTTTGCCTACGTCAAAGGCAGAAACGGGTATAAGACATGGAGCTGTGAAACCACAACTTCAGAACATTTCTGGACTAGAAGGTCATTCTTCCAGGAAGAAAAGATGGATGCTGTGGTAGGAGACTGTCACTCTGCCTCTTGCTTTGCATACTGGCCTGCTGCTTGCTGCTTCTGTACTGGGAGTTAAAGGACTGGACCTTGCTTTCTACATCCTGCTTTCCAAGGTTTTCTAAGGGTGTGTGTGTGCTTGCCTCCTGTTAAGAAGACTCAGGGCCATCAAAGACTTCATCTGCAGCCCCTGAACTCCTCGGGAGTTCGGACCTGCCAAGGGATGCCAATTCCAGTTCTGGGCCTATGGAGATGGTTTGGCTGCTAAGAACTAAGAAAATCCACACATCGACTCTCAGTGCCTGTTCTTCTGACGCAGCACCGCCGTGCGGGTAAAAAACCAATGCATCGCCACCGTGCAGCCAAAGATCCGATGCAGCAGCTGCCATGTGGCTGAAAGATCGCCACAACCCGGGTCCCGGCCAACGCATCACTTAAATCCGTATCATTCCAGAGACATATGGAGTCCCTTTAGTGCTTGCCTGATAACACTCTCGACTTGGACACAAGAAGATGCGGGGGCCAGACCTCAGCTGGCTCGGCGACATGTGTGCCACAACCGCACAATGGTTTGTTCTCTTGCATGCTATGATGGGCGAGCAACGGTAGATAAAGAAATGCACTTGAGGGCCTGAGAGGGATTGAATGCGCTCCACTGTCAATGTTCTGTGCACTGTTTATTCATCAAATTGCATGAGCATATGGAATGAGATCTCACTGCATACTTTGCCTTTCATTACCTATACGTTGTAACGTGTTTACTACAGCAATAAAGAATAAAAAAAAATCGGGCAAGCGGATAGGGAACCAAGGGGCATGTTGTCACTGAATATACCACCACCGAGAGTTGAATTTGTAGGTAGTTGTTGTTCCCTAATTCAGGCCAAGTTAGACCCAGAGATAACAATGTCATGACAATGGATAAAAGAAAAGGCCACATCAGCTGATAACATTGAGCTCGTGAAGACAGGGCCCCAGCCTATTTAGAGCTTTTAATTCATTGGAGTTATAAATGATCTTACTAAAAAGCTTGCTAGTTGAGCCTGCAGCATGACTGGCATTGGAAACAACGCTCTAACAATGCTGGGTGAATTTGACCAGGGTTCCCCCAGGCATCAGTGACTCCAAGGGACGATGGCCTCTGAGAGAGAGAGAGAGAGAGAGAAAGAGAGAGAGAGAGATCTCTCTCGCCTTGTTAACTGCACTGCTACTGAGCATGCTCCATACTGAACTGGACATTATCTCATTTGCCTAGGAACATTTTTATTCTTTTGCCCACCTGTGAATCTTAGTCAGAAAATGACTTTGGAAAGCATCAACATCACTGCAACACTTAAAGTGTAACTAAATAAAGGTGCAAAATATAACACCAATATTTACTTCGAATAATAAAACGGTTAAAGTATAGAGATGGAGACAATTAAGAAAGAAGCGGATCGTGCACTGACTAAATATAAAAACATTAGGAACGTTTATTACACAAATGTATTGTGTGAAATTGGATATAAAGTATTTTGTATATCTGTGTTGCATTAGTTTAATTGTTACATCAATTTTGAAAAACATTAAATGTCAATATCAATGTCAACACAGAAGGCTATACTTCCGTATGATTCAAGCATGGCCCCAATTTTTAAACACTGGAATCGTTCTGTCATTTCTAGCATTGTTTCGAATAACTGATTGGAAGCAAATGAATATTTCTGTACAAACCTTTATAACATTTTATGGCAAATAGTGATAGGGATATGAAGCGAACTGAAAGAGAAAATAACAGCGAGGAAGCAATTTTGGAAAGAATGAGCTTCATTCAACCTTTATGCAACAACTCACCTCGCGCAGGGGAATGTTTTATATGGTAGCAATAAAAGAGAAATTCACAGCACCAGTTAAGTGTTTACGTTTTGGGTGAATGCTTTGTGCATCCAATCGCAGTATCTAACATAAAGAACAGCTGGGCACCATTAGTTTAACATTGATTTAGTTTAAAACTATATTTTAACATACCCGCCACACAACAGGCACAGTTAAGCTGCTTATTCACAGATGTATGATGGAAGAGCAGCATTTCAAATAAAAGGTGCTTATTGGCTGTCCTTGAATCTCCTTGACTTGATTGTGAGCTGCAGATTGCCCTTGGGTTTCCCACTGGGTGATTTACTGCAGTTATCCATTTATGATAATTTCATATCAACCTCATTTCTAATCACTGCCTTCACTATAGAAGTTGTCCAAATTTAATAATGCGCCCAATCTGTATATTTCCTTTGTTAAGTGTGCAGGACATTCACGTAATCCTTAAATAAACTAACAACAATTAAAGTTTGCTAAATTTTTGAAAATCTGCTTTTATGAGTTTTTAATAATGTATTTGTAAAATGACTCAGTGCTATATTACTAATTCATATTCCTTTCTATAATAGTCCACCTATTTCTAGTTCGGCAATCTTTACTGATTAGCCATTTTGACCATCTTTCCTGCTTGGGCGCAATCTCTTGGACAAATTATGTATGCCCCAGTGAACACTAATAGTGCTGATTTCAGGAAATAGAGAGTGTGCAAAGTGCACTGTATTACAATTCAGGAACCTTGAAAAGCAAGTGTTAAAAGCACATATTTCCCAATAATGAGATGCACAAACTCGGAATGTGAGCTTTTTGCCGGAATGATGTGCTCTGGTTTCACTTAGTGAACGTCCTGTGAGCAGATGTCCCGAGAGTGTGCGATTTGTGCCCGGGTTTTACTCAGGATTTGGGTGCAATTCCAAGACTATGTACCCGAATCAGGATTAGTAATTGATATAGTATGAGAGTTTTTGAGTCTCACTACATAAGTTAATTAAATCAGTTGCTGAATATTACACGAAAAGTAGAATATATGTAAAAATGTTCCTAGAGTGGCACCTATTGAACACTGCAGGAGTGGGAATCAATTGTCGTACAGTTCCTACTTTCACAGTGAGACTGTGAGTTTAGGCAACCTAAGCTTCAAAACTATGTGGGACTGAGTCCACTCATACCATCAAAATATGTTGACTTTATTCCTGCCTAGTTCACAGTGCGCCATCTGGGCCCCTAAACTGGCAGGGCACCGAATGGTGTCTGCAACCTCAGAACATGACACAAATAATTGCCCCAAGGAAATCGTGGAAACAGATTCTACCTTTTTATTAGTAACTCAGGCAAAGGGAGATACCTGTAGTACACAAAATGGAATTTCTAAAATGTATTGAACAAATGATACTCTTGTGTAGAATACTTGCTTTGCAACGATTATTAGAATGGAGCAAAACAATGTTACCAGCATTTCAAGAATGGTGAACAGAATCAACAATTCAACCATATTTGCTTTGCATTTGATTATTTGTATAGATATAATTGCACTCTTACCTAGCGCCGCCTATCCTATAAAGCAGAGGGTGTGCAGGTCTGCCAGAATACCTTCCGCTGGTCTAACTCCCCATTTAACTACGGGCATGTATCATCTGGCAGCCAGAATAGGCCGCCGTCCTCTTCAGGATGGTGTTGGAATTCAGCTCGGGTAGAATTCAGGTATGGGGCGACCTTCGACAATCAATCGAGATGCGCCTCTGCCCAAACAGAGGCATAGTGTTGTTTATATAATAAGCTGTACCAATTAATTCTATGACTGAGTCCTGGTCCTGTTGTCAGTGTTGATTTTATCCACCCAGAGCTGTCGCGGAAAAGACAAAAACAAACAGCAACATTTTCCGCAGTGTGCTAAACTTTTGTACAGAATGGTCTAAGGCCAAATAATATGTCTGAGAAGAAATGTAATTGTAAGCAAGCCATTTCTGATTACATTATCTCATGAGGCCATGCAAACAAAAAATTCAGCGTCAACTTTAAATATGAGCTTGTACAGTGGAAATGTTTGTACTCAGGGCCTTTGTAACCTCACAACACAATTTAAATAAAGCGGTTTAACATCTCTGTCTCACACCAACAGGGTTGATCCTCACTTAGGTGTCTGTTTCTTACTTCTCTGCAATAGAGCTTGGCCATCGTTTATGAGAAGATCGGGTGTTAACCATCACAAAAATCACAATACTATTTCTAAGCTCAGTGAATAATGAGCGTTTCGATCAGTTTTAAGGGTTTTATTTCCATAAAAAGTGCAGTGTGTTCTCTTTCTTTTTATTCAGTTAGTTAATGTATCAGTCATATTTCAGCATTGATCATAAAATATGGGTAGAACAGAGCTTAACGACTAATGCACACAGCATGTTCCATAAAGGAAAGAATCCCTATTCTAGACAATGGGGTGAAAATGGTGTTTGCAGGACCCCATTAAGAGTTCACGTTTGAGAAGCAAGAGGGATAGAGCATGAAGCTCAAAATTCTGCCAATCAATAACAGGTGAACTTCCCATAAAGAGAGGTTCACCAAACTCAGTAGAATCTCAGCAAAAAATGAAATGGTCATGTAGTAGCAGTAGCACTACAATCAGTAATCAGGTAAGAAAAAGAATGGCAATCAGAGTTCAGCCTTCAGCATCAATCCGTTAGTATCCAGTGTAAGGAAAATGGAAAGTGCATGGACTAAGGGTCTGGAAAAAAAGCAGTACCCTATTCTAGGAACATGCACTAATAAAACAGAGGAAAGAAATGTTGCAGTGCACGTTCCTCTCACCCAATCAGCTTTCAGTACTCTTCTGAGAACAGACTCTCCTCTCCCTTTCTCATGTTAGGTACAATGTGCTACAGAAAGGTATCATGAAATGTAAAACATTATTATGATAGGTTCTTCATATGAGGCTTTTCAATTCTTAGACTTTCTTTCTCAAGGGTATGACCACATTCTTAACCTTCTAATAAAATAAATTGTATGTTAGCCAAACAATAGGCTATGTGAAATAGAAACATCAGCTGCAATGAATATTATTCAGCACCACAACTTCTTCATTATAAAATGAGAAAAATATGTTAAAATATCAACATTTTCTATTCATGCATTGCATATGAAATAAGGATTCACTTTATTTAAGACTAAAGTGTTTCTAGCAAACCTTTCAAAACATTTTTATTATTCAGGAACATTCTGCAATGTGATGTGAAGCATTTAGTAAAGGCATGTCAAGGTAAGGTCAACTTTTGAGCATTTTGTGCACGTCTCAGCACATTTGCTTTAGGTGCTTGTAATATTAGGCTTCTTTAGACATTTTGAGGCCTAGTACTAATGGGCATAACTACATACTGCACTTTGCAAAATTTTAATGTCAAATCAGTTCAATATAATTGCATCTTAACATGTTGTATTCCGTTTTAGGGGTCCGTATATAGGTTTTCCTGAATCATGTCCTTATATAGGCACAATTCGCCTTGCCCTTATATAGGCATAGAATCCCAGTCCTTATTTAGGCATTAGCCGTGCACTCCAAATACAAGCATGGTCACCGACATCCGAACACCCTAACGTCACAACGAGTTCTTAGAAACCAGACCCTTAAGCTTCGGGAGTTCCCCTAGCACAGGACTATTGATTTCTCTAAGAACTCATCTATTATGTATGAACAGTTATACCTTAAGGGTTCATTCCTGACGTCTTCCTCTGTCCGACTTCACGTCAATGCTAACATTCCCCGACACCTACCAGGTATAAATATACCTTCCCTTGCCCAAGCAAGTTAGAGGAGACCTCGACTTCAGAGGAGCTCGTATCCCGGCCTGACACACTGAGAAGACGCTGTCATTCCTACACGCAGACGAATCCAGCTTCCAGTGTTCTGACCCCTTCGCGGGGTGTTAGAGTTCCAAGATCCGGCAGGAGATTCCCACCTCTCTCATTCTCAAGGTATGGAGCTGACTAGATCCTAGAGGGACTCTTGGCATACTAGACTTAACATACTCTTAGTCTACCATACTAGAGAATACTCCACCTACTTCTACCTTTCCCTACACCTAGGCTAGGTTAGGTACACTGGGGTAGAACTAGCTTAGAGAGGCATCTTATGAGTACTCGCATTCTTAGCTCATGTTATTTATGTACGTGAATATATGCTAATAGATAATGCTAGCGCAGTATTATTTATTTCTACTGCTTACGCTGTACATTATTTATCTTGCATACTGTCTTGTGATCATAACAGCACATATCTCTTACACGAGAAACAAGACTGTTCAATAAAACCCTTTTTATTGAAACGCCCGTCTTTCCTTTCTGTGTAACTCTGCAGAAACTAAGCATGCACGATTGAATGAATGAAACTGTTATCTATTGTTTCCACGATTCTGAGACATGTTCCGCTTCTAAAGGGAAACAAAGTTGTCATGTTTTTCGGTTGCCAGAAACTACTCCCTTCTTGTTCTCAAGGAGTTTCTAATGGCCTCTGAGCTAGCTGGCACAGGTAATTAAGTTTAATATAATCGATAGGGACATACCGACCTTAGTCCTATGTCAAACCTATAGGTTATATTATTCCAATGCGCAGAGCCTATTAGGGAAATAGGAACTACACTACATGGCGCCCAACGGTTTGGTAAGGCAGTAATTTAACGCTAGATACTGAGTAACTCATTCGTGCTTTTCTCAGAGACCCCTACTCACATACTCCATAAGACGTCCGGAGTGGGTAGGGTTAAATATCCGCCATAACTAAATAGGGAAGCACCCTATATATTAGTTGTTTGGTTTGTTCAACGTTGAAGGATACAGTGTTCCAAAATATTGTGCACCTTATCTTTTTGTTTCCTTGAAACTTGTTCTACATTTTTCAAAAAACAAAATGCCTGACTCCGACAACGGTGACGTTGCGGGTCACCCAGCTTTAACAGCTTATAACATCACAGGTTTTATTGAAACCGAGGAGGGTGTCATAGACATCGCTCCAAACTTAAGAAGAGCCTTCACTCTAAAACTTATAAAACACGGCCTACCCCCAAGAGGAGGTAGAGCAGTTTTCGTGATAGAGGCACACGAATCCTGTCAGACAGAAGTATTCTATTCATGGGTCATATTTCCTGAATCAAATTCAGTAACAAAACTGTTTCACTTCTACAAAGAAGATGATCCACCAGAGGAATACATTCCTTTCGAGGATATTGAAATTCCACTAACATACCAGGAGCATCAGCTCTGGTTTAAAGGCGCCCTAAAACATCACAGAAACATAACCAGGCTCGGTCCACTAGGTAGACCAGGAGCAACAAGGCCGATTCTGCCGGCTACACTCCTCATCCTGAACTGGATATAATGACGGATGAGGAACTACTTACTCAACTACAAGAGTTAATAAAAATCTACAGACAACTAGTCCAATATGTCATGCGGACTTTCACAGTCCAACCACCATTGACACTTCCAAATCAAACTCCTCAACAGGGGAATACACTAAAAATTACACCACAGACTCTATACGCAGTCATGGGTAAAATGCCCACAAAACGTGAGCAAATTCCATTTTGGATAGCTCAAAAAATTACTCAAATCGAAGCAGTATTTCCAAATACTAGCCCGTATGAGAAACACAGAATCCTAACCATCTGTTTACTGATGGGGATCACACCACAACTGGAAGACTGCACCACTTGGGGCTCAGTCTTTGCTGCCATCTATACTAAAACACATGGTATTCCATCAATTGCAGTAATACCAGATGTCCTGAAACAAATTCAAAACGAATACGGGGCAGAGCCTGCTCTAAATTTAGGTATGAAATTACTGAAAAATTTCGACCAGGTTTCAGCAATAATATTATCTAATATTAAAGGGGAGGCAGTGGCGATCCGCCAACGATTAAGGGAATTTGATGTTACAGAACATCAAACTGAGCTACCCAGAATAATAGAACAATCTTATGCAGAATTAGGCAGAGATAGTTTGGGTGGAAGACCAGTGAAGCCAAAACTATCTGAAAGTCCTGAGAAGGACTCTATTAAACAAACTCCTACATCTTCTAAAAAGAAGTGGGAGACTAATAAACAAAATTCAAACGAGAAACGTTCTCAATCCCGAGGTAGGTCTCCTCAAAAGGAGGATGATTTGAAAAAGCCTGACAGGTGTCAAGATACTGATACACGTTCCTCTCGTACCTTTCAGATCTCGTCACAGACATCGGAAAGAAGAGGACGGTCAGAACATAGAGAAGAACGCGTGAAATCAAAAGACGACAAACGCGTTCCGAAAAGTAAATCAAAACCTCAATTCTCAAAGAAGAAAGTAGCAGGTCTGAAGGTCAGACATGCCGAGGATACTGAGAACACAACTCAAGAACGGAGAATGGGCTCAGACAATGCTGGACAGTGCAGCAGAAACACAATAGCTCGCCAGAACCTGAAGGAACTTCTGGAGATAGTGGACTTGAATGAGTACATTACAGTTGAGACTGTAGACACCAGGGTTAGTACTCCACAAAAGTTATATGAAATAACACTACGGATGGAGGGAGACATACCTAGACAGGTGAAAGCACTTTTTTGGGAAAAACTTTCAAGGGGCTATGACATACTTCTTGCAGAAAAAGACTGGCCACCACAATTTGTCAGGGAGTGCCCACATGGCGAGGACATTATTATGCCTGCCTTCTCTAACCATATTCCAATTCATCTAAAATATACTTATGCCAGGAAATGGGCAGTTGACCAGGCCCCAGCATTATACAAAAATCATGTAGGATGGGATGAGAACTCACCTCACCATAAAATACATCTGAAAAATGAACCTACTGCACAAAGGCAGTACCCAATAAAGCAAGAAGCTAAAAAACAGGTCAGGGAGATCTTAGATCAACTTGAATACCAGGGGGTGATTGAAACATGCACCTCTTCAATGAACAATCCTTTGTTTCCTGTCTCCAAACCAGACAATACATATCGCCTAGTTTTGGATTACAGACACTTAAACACTTGTTCTAAAACTTTTGAAGTACAAAATGCACAGAGTACAGCATTAATGAATAACATTGTGCGTAAAAAATATAAAACCACATTAGACATCTCAAATGGTTTCTTTTGTCAAAACATAGCACCTGAAAGCAGGTACTTAACAGCTTTCTCAATAATGGGGACCCAGCGTCAATTTTGTCGACTCCCACAAGGGTTCAAGAACAGCCCGGGGTTATTCTCAGCGAGAGTAACGGAGTTACTACAAATTTATGATAATGAGGCATTGTCATATGTCGATGATATTTATCTGACAGACAATGACCTGGACAAACACTTGAACAGGGTGAGCACCATTATACTGGGCTTCGCCTCTGAGGGCTACAAATTCAACTTCAAAAAGTCGGGAATTGCCCATCTCAATGTCCTGTTTCTAGGATATGAGCTTTCAAGTGAAGGCAAGAGCTTGGCAGCCAACTTTTTAGAAAGGTGTGCCCTGCTCCAACCTCCTAAGACGCTTACAAATTTACAATCCATCCTGGGTTTCCTAAATTTTGGAAGAACTTACATTCTAAATTACGCAGAAAGGGTTAAACCTCTCTACGCATTAATCAAACCTGATTTTTCAATCAAAAACTGGACACAGGAACACACAGAAATCTTGCGTTCACTCCAGGCTAACATGTTAGCAACAAATCACTTACAAACACGCGTAAGTCAACACAATTTAGTGATCCGAATAATTTCGGGTCAATGCGGATTCACCTACTTAACATTTAACGAGGGTGAAAAAGTACCAATTGCATACAAATCACACTTGTATACACAAGCAGAAATGCGCTTCACTTCAACAGAAAAAATTCTGACAGCAGTTCAAACCGCTGTAGCAAAAGAAAGAGCTCTAGCCCAAGGGAAACGCATTATTGTCGTAACCCCAGTACCGGCCTTAGAGGCGGTAACAAAAGCGAGCATTCCAAATGCTAAAGCATTACATCCAAGATGGATACAATGGGTTAATTCTCTTGCTGCAACAGATGTTGAATATGTTTTTGATCCCGATCTAAAAACACAAGCATTCCTGCAATATGAACATGAATGTCCTCTGCCTACTGAGATTCTGCCTCTCGATCAGTACGAATTTATAATTTACACTGACGGATCCGCACAACCCGCAACAGGGAGTAAGCAAGCTTACAGTGCAGCGTGCGCAATCGTTAACGGTCGCATGCGCGATGGCAACTTCAGACCTATGGTCACAAAAACCCAATCTCTAGGAGATTGTACAGCTCAGCGAGCTGAACTACAAGCATTCAAACTGGCACTTGAAAGTACAGATCGAGAATTCCCCACACTAATAGTGTGCGATTCTTTCTACTGTGTACAGTCGTATAATGAATATATACAAACTTGGCTTGAAAACGGGTTCAAAGATGCAAAAGGTGGCACAATAAAGCATAAAACGCTTTGGGAACAAGTAGTTCAGTTAAAAAGCGAACTACCAAAAGCTCATGTGATCCATACACTGAGTCATCATCGTGATGGCGTTCACGTTGCAGGGAATTCATTGGCTGACGAAGCCGCAAAGGGGGCTGTTCAGATGGCTTCTGTAGCTGCGATCACTCGTTCAAAAACGAAAATAGACAGTGAGATAATGTTGGCTGTCAATACTACGAGCAAAGGCAGTGGTGCAGCGTTACCAAAAAAGTTTCCACTCAAGTACTCTTATGTAATTGATGCAAACAACGTTCCTTTTGCTCGAATCCCTGTAGTGGGGGATAGGGTAATTCCAAACATGGAACGTAGAGCAGCTTTGATTTATGAAACACATCTGGGAGAGGGTCTGTCACATCAAGTGATCTCTAAAACAATATTGACGTTAAAAGAGATGTACTGGTGGCCTGGAATGAATACAGAAATACACATATTCATCAATAACTGCTTAGACTGTAAATTACAGTGAGAAAGCCACCAGACACCATGCTACGAATGTAGCTGCCCAGTACAGACACCATTGTTAGACAGCATTAGACTATCTATGCGCAGGCGTCCATCTGGACAAATGCAATCCCACAAATACTGAATCAAGGTTCCTATGGATATGGCCTCAGCGCTCGGCTGACGCTCGAACTGTTATAAAAGATTTGCGAGTCTTTATCGGCACATACGCAATAGGCATGCTACATTCTGACCAGGGCCCTGCGTTTAGCTCTCGGGCTTACAAAGACGCCATGGCCAGTCTGGGCGTTGCATTGCGGTACTCCTCTCCGTTTCATCCTGAGGGAAATTCTGTTGTGGAAAGGAAAAACCGGGACATAAAGCAGTCTATAACAGCTAGGGTATTAGGTTCGGGTGATGGGTGGGTCAAACATCTTTATGGGGTCCAACGCTCCTTAAACAACTTGCCAAGAAGTTCTCTAGGGGGAGGTCACTCCATATGAGGTCCTATTTGGGACAAGAATGTGGGTGTCCGATCTGAAATGCAGTGGCACAGTGGTGGAAAATAAACCCTTTGATATCAAAGATCGTTTGGCTGTTTTACAGGACTTAAATGAAATAAGAACGAAACAAAGCAACGTATTCCTGCGGCCAACCACCACTGGCGAAAAACCGGCAGTCCCAGCAAGGCCTGTCTGGATTACAAAAGTTGGGGATCTAGTCAGAGAGAAAATTGCGGACAATAAGGAATTTGGACCTTCTTACAGACAACCAGTACCTGTCCTAGCCGTACACGGAACAAGAACAGTACTTCTGCCGCCCCTTGCTGGAAGAAAGGAGAAAAGATTTGAGTCCATCGACCTCATCAAACCACAGTATGTGGCCAATACTAAATAGTAGGCCTCGTGGACTCCGACCTAGTAGCAGACACACTCCTCTCGCTACTATCCAAGAGGTTCAGACTGAAAGACTGATAACCATCGAGAATTCAGCAGTAACAGATGAAGGACTGAGCAACAATGCTATGGAACTCATCCCTCTTGAAACACAAGTAACAGTTTGTCCAAATACACCTGTCTACACCAATGTAACAAGTGATCAACTGGTTCCAGCGATTTCAACGAATCCTGATGCAATTCCAACAATTGACAGAACTGCTTCTGGCTACTTCATTAACTTTGATACGTTTTCTGAGGACCCGAGTGAGCCCGAGACGTCGCCAGCATCAAAAACTTTTAAACAGCAAGTACAAGACTTTTTGCATTTTTTGAAAAAGACTTATCTAGTTTCACCATGGATTGAACTTTGGGTAATTTCTGGAATATTTTTCTTCCTGCTTTGGCTAGCTTTGGTTATGACTATGAGCGTGCTTATAAATGGGAGATACATCCATTTGGACATTGAAAGAAAAGAAGTGAACTTACTTTTGAAACCTCACAAATCATCCCATCGTGAAACAAGAGACTTGTCTGCAGTGAACATCACAGCCGTTCCTATACAGGATGGTATAGTGTGGGACAAAACTGATTTTGATATTTTTGGCTTGACGGAACATTTGAACATTCCACATTTATTTAAGATCTCACTAAGTGATTTTGTTTCATCCAGTACCTTTTCTGATGATTGGGACTTTGAAACTGTGAATAATATGATGTTTGACCTAGAAAAATCTGCTGCATTTTCTAATAATGAATATTTAGAGGGTTCATCAGACTATGAACAGCTGTATTGCTATAACCACTATGGTCATAATTTTTTGCATAAATCTGCAACACCTCGAAATGTGTTTATGTTTAACCAATGGGAGCATTGTCCTACACCACCAAAAGGTAGTTCAAAAACATTTGCTAAAAAGTTGCCATATTTTTCAGGATACAATACATCTGATCCAGAAACATTTTACTATAGAAATGTAAACAAAACAGGACTGAAAATTATGTTAACAAATACAAAACAGATTTACTCTGCAGCATTTATTGCCCAACTGTCTAGACAAGGTTTCGACTTATGGAAAGGCACAATAGACACAAAATCTGTCTGGGGTACTAAAGATTGGCAAGTGCAGGGGATAGAAGCCTTGTTTAGAGCCTGTATCGTCCCTCAGCAAATAATGTTTTTGAATGACACTATCCAACAAAAGTCTTGCCTTGGGTTAGCCAAGATCAAAGACATGAAAAATCCTTCTGTACCAACACCTGCAAGTGATAACAATACACAGGCAGCGGTTACAGTTGACACCATACTACAACTCAACAGAACAAATCCTGATTGGAGAAAATGGTTGATCTGGCCCACAGACACAAACAACTGTCAAGAGAGATTCCTGAATAAAACACGGGGGTTTACTATTCATAGGCCAGACCCAAGATACGTCCAAAGACAGCATCCGGGGGTAGTAACAACATACAGTGTAGGAAAATTATGCCTCGATTGGCTGCAAAAATCTACACTTAAGGATGTGAAACAACACTTATCTTTACTTAAAGAAGATGCAGACCTTAGGGAATTCTTGCTTGGACCAAGAAAACCGCGTCAAAAACGTTTCATATATGCCGGCATCTATGCTGCTTATAATGAAGCATGGAAGGTGTCACAGAAGGAGGCCGCAGAACGAATACGTGAACTTGATCGTATTAATTTAGAGAAAACTCTCTCTGTGGTCGACAATGGGTTAACAACTTTGTCCTCCAGAATTTATTCATTGGACAGTATTGTATCTTCTGCTATCGACATACTGGAACAAGATTTAGCCATGTTACAGCAAGGCCAGTCTCAGTTACGTTCTAATATGTTATTAAGCTGGACGCTGCAATCTTTGCGTGCGGGCTATGTGCCTTGGCGTTTTATCAACACAACGGCTCTGTTTGCAGAATACAATCTAACTGATAAACAGATCGAACTGGCACAAAGGGGAGCAAAGTATACAGTACTGAGCATTGAAAAACTTGAAAAATTACCATTCACAGTGGCAGAAAAACCAGCTACAGAATGGCTTATTCATGGCAAAATTAGTCTACCTGTGACTACTTTCCAGTTTCAGTATTGCCTTAAACAGATGCAAGCAGGCAAATATGAAAGGTTGGGTAAAGAATACATTAAGACATCCTGGAATTTACCTTACACATATAGATGTTGGAGTGGGGATCGTGAAGTGTTTCTAAGTGGTACACACTGTGAAAGTGCACTAAGCGGTTCACTGATTTGTCAGGACATTTCTTTACACGGGGCTTGTAATGGTTCTGTGGCAAACTTGTCCTGCCACCAGCAGGGTACACCAGCTGCTGTGATTAATCCAACGTTTGGACAACTTTCTAATGGGAGTTACCTCATGTTGAATGATCAGAGTTGCTGTGGCATGTTGCCAGGCATCCCATATCTAGTAACGGTAAACTCCAGGGTCACTTGCTGTATGCAAGTATTGTTTGCCCCAATAGACACAGTTAGGGAGTCGCCTCTATGGCCTCGTTGAATGTCTCTTTTATTCGATTTGATACTTTAAGCAGAATGAAAGCCATGCTTATGCAACAATCAGTGCCTTTGACCTCGGCCAAAGAAACCTATGATCTACAAGTTGCAAGGACTTCGGCTGAGATACAAGCTTTAATTCGTACAAACTGCCTTATACATTTCGTAGAAATGATAGGACGTATCTTTAACATGTCAGATACAAGCGGAATTGTACATGTATTTAAGACCATCTGTTCCGGACTATTAGCACCTTTCCAAGCTGTCCTCAGAATCATCCCAAACTTCGCACATTCGGTGTTTGGTGGTGTGCCGTTAATTCTAGCACTTGTTGCAGGAATTCTGTTTCTATTCCTCCTACTACGCTATGGCAAGCCTCTTCGCCAACATCACTCCGAGCGATGTGGAGAGAGCCCTCCTTGAACAGAAATACCGTGAGCGAATAGTACAGCTTTTGGGCATGCCTTGTCTACGGGAACTTAATACAACATGGTTCCTATCATTCAGACCAATCTGGCAAGATTGCATCTTACCTGTTCTACGCTGCCTGTTTTGCGGTGAAGAATGCGTGCAAGACACCTGTCTAACACTCCCATCAGTCATGCCAACAGATATCCATACTCTGCTGGACCCGATAACGGCCCATGCTGTGTGTTGTCCCCAGCGGCTTCCAATCCTGATGGCGGCATTCATTGAGATCTCACAGACGCTTCTGGCTGCTGCTGAGGTACGAGATAGATCAACGGGCACACAGGTAACAACGGACGCGAACATTGCATCTTCTGCTGAAGGCGATGTTTCTCATCTCTGTGCAATTCACCTTCTGAACGAGGTGTTCCAAATGTCACCGACTTCGGTGGATGATATTTTGGCTACGGACATAGATGATCTAATGTTTACGCTAGACCCATACACTGACTTTGATTCGGCTCACAGTGTACCAGGGCAACAATGACAATTTGGCCTTCATATTTTTGAAACTTGGAACTTTTCCCAGAATTGAACTTTTTTCTTTTTTACATTTTTGAAATGACATGGCAAATGAACAATCTGCTTACAGTAGAACTAGTCTTATAAAACGGACTTCTTTGAATACTTCCAGGGACACATTGTCACCTTACTAGTCTAAAATTTCATTTTACTTCCATGATATGCAATGGCTTTGATTTTAAGAGCTTATCGACCATTTCATCATATGTATATATTACTGTTTCATTAACATTGCATTCCACTTCCGTTATATGCTTAGAATGAAAACAATGCTTTACATGTACAGTACCTATGGCATTTCAACAGTTTTGAGCTTCTTTTAAAATGCTTTTAGAAATGTTTTTAGTACCATGTGGTACTCAATTTTATGTTTAGCATTTAAAATGTTTAGCATTTAGTATTATCGTTCACTCGAAGATGGAGTGGGTGTTGTATTCCGTTTTAGGGGTCCGTATATAGGTTTTCCTGAATCATGTCCTTATATAGGCACAATTCGCCTTGCCCTTATATAGGCATAGAATCCCAGTCCTTATTTAGGCATTAGCCATGCACTCCAAATACAGGCATGGTCACCGACAGCCGTCCACCCTAACGTCAGAACGAGTTCTTAGAAACCAGACCCTTAAGCTTCGGGAGTTCCCCTAGCACAGGACTATTGATTTCTCCAAGAACTCATCTATTATGTATGAACCGTTATACCTTAAGGGTTCATTCCTGACGTCTTCCTCTGTCCGACTTCACGTCAATGCTAACATTCCCGACACCTACCAGGTATAAATATACCTTCCCTTGCCCAAGCAAGTTAGAGGAGACCTCGACTTCAGAGGAGCCTGTATCCCGGCCTGACACACTGAGAAGACGCTGTCATTCCTACACGCAGACGAATCCAGCTTCCAGTGTTCTGACTCCCTTCGCGGGGTGTTAGAGTTCCAAGATCCGGCAGGAGATTCCCACCTCTCTCATTCTCAAGGTATGGAGCTGACTAGATCCTAGAGGGACTCTTGGCATACTAGACTTAACATACTCTTAGTCTACCATACTAGAGAATACTCCACCTACTTCTACCTTTCCCTACACCTAGGCTAGGTTAGGTACACTGGGGTAGAACTAGCTTAGAGACGCATCTTATGAGTACTCGCATTCTAAGCTCATGTTATTTATGTATGTGAATATATGCTAAAAGATAATGCTAGCGCAGTATTATTTATTTCTACTGCTTACGCTGTACATTATTTATCTTGCATACTGTCTTGTGATCATAACAGCACATATCTCTTACACGAGAAACAAGACTGTTCAATAAAACCCTTTTTATTGAAACGCCCGTCTCCTTTCTGTGTAACTCTGCAGAAACTAAGCATGCACGATTGAATGAGTAAAACTGTTATCTATTGTTTCCACGATTCTGAGACATGTTCCGCTTCTAAAGGGAAACAAAGTTGTTATGTTTTTCGGTTGCCAGAAACTACTCCCTTCTTGTTCTCAAGGAGTTTCTAGTGGCCTCTGAGCTAGCTGGCACAGGTAATTAAGTTTAATATAATCGATAGGGACATACCGACCTTAGTCCTATGTCAAACCTATAGGTTATATTATTCCAATGCGCAGAGCCTATTAGGGAAATAGGAACTACACTACAACATGTGACTTTAATTAGATAATTTTTGCATTTTAATAAAACTTTTTTCCAATTCTCCTCTCTGATGGTTATCTTAACAATCACTCTTTTGCAAGTAACTTCTGTTCTTTTCGTCATTCAGTATGACTCCTAAAGGTGGAAGGATTGCACAAAAATGTTCACAACTAATAAAGCTCCAGAAGTACTAGTCGCCAGCTTGTTGAGAACTGTTAACAGTTTTCTAATCTTTTCGTCATTCATTATGAGTCCTACAGGTGGAATGATTGCACCAAAAATGTCTCCTACCATCTTCTGTACTACGTATGTGTCTGCATGCTGGTGTCATTGTTAATGAATATACACTATATATGATACATCTTTAGAAATAATATATCTAAATAACAAATACCTTCCTAATTAGCAGGTAACTGGAAGTAAGCATCCTGTTCAGAAACAAAATAAACTCCAGGAATTGCAGTTTCTTTCCCTTGTAAAAATTGCCATATGCCTCCCATTGGGAAACAGAGTTTACAACACTGTCATTACATCGCTGTACCATTACAACGCGGTCGTTACAACGACTGCGTTGTTACTACGCGATGCATTTACATCGCAAGTCATTACAACGACTTGCACTAGGGGGCGCTGAGGTATTGGAAATTAATTCCAACACCTTCCCTACTGTTGCTCAAACTGGAGTAGGAATAGTAGTTAATACTATGCCTAAGTCCAGCGCGCCCCCTAGTACAAGTCGTTGTAATGAATTGCGATGTAAATGCATCACGTACTAATAACGCAGTCATTGTAACGACCGCGTTGTAAAAGCATGCAATGTAATACATCGCGTTGCAATGTACCATATTCGCCTCCCATTATTTCAAATGTGTGTTCAAGCTACTAATACACACATGTCTTGTTCTTGTGTGTGTTCTCCTTTTGAAAACACAAATCTTCCCTTTTTGCCATCAATCTAATCTCAACTTTGGGTAAACCATTTTCTTTTTTAAATCATCTTCTTTAATCCAAACACTTTTCAAAACATCATTTTCTCTATCCTTACTATATGACATGTTAGAGTTTCTTTACTCTCCTCATAGGACCACTCCAGCCCGTACTGCCAAACCAGGTATTCCCTGGACCGGAAACAAGCATCATGGGTCCGGTTTCGGGGTCTGACCCCCTCCATCAGCCAGACTAGCTTAAATCCAATGGCACAGTGAGCATGGGACTCACGCCTGAGCATACACATCCCATTTAAAGTGAAAAGAAGCAGCACAAACAAATGATTGACGGAATGCTGAACAAATCAAACATTCACCCTCAAGACAAGAGATCTGGGTGTAAATTCATGTTTTGTACTATTGGTACTCTTGAAAGTATTAGATCATAGTTAGAATAAAAGTATTCAAAATGTGCTTGCCTATATGCAAATATAAACAATATACTACATGAAACTGTATATGACAATGAAATGTGATGGTACGTAACTTCTTCAGCTGACGATGATGGTAAGTGGGCGTAGTTACATGATCTTTTACATCCATAACTTGAGTGTATTATTGCACTAACCTAGAATAAATATTAATTGTGTAATCATATCTCTTGTATCTTGCAAATGATGCTTCAATTCCTCTTCATCTATTGTGTGTGTGAATGAGGTAGTTGCATTAGTAGACCTAATATCTTTATCGGGTTTTAAATAGAACCCTACTAACTCAATTATGATCATTAGTACTGATATTACCAAATTTGAACACATAATAATCCATCTATTTATAAGGCAAACCATGTTTGTCTGAAATCAGATTGTTTCAAGCAGAGTGTAGAGCAACAGCTCAAGAATTCAATTCAGGATTTTCTCCAAATATGCTCTTTGCAAGGTTTTTCAGACAGTCTCTTTTTCACAAAGTCTCTTTAAATTCAAAATCTTCATATAGACAACTTTAGCCCTAATTCATGTTCTTCTAAAATGTTATCCCTACTCTTCTGCTGCAGCCTTTGGCATAAGGAAATCTTTTTAAAAGAAATGATTATTTAGTTACAGTCTTTTAGCACTTTTCAAGCATTTAGCCTTTTGAATGTCTCTCAATATTCTCTAAAGTTCTTTCTCAGACAGCTTTATCCAAATGTTATAGAATTGATGTCACGGAGGTTGAAACAGTTCAGTTTTCACATCACATAGTACATCCAACAATACATTTAGCACCTTGCTCATGTAGTATGTCCATTCAGGTGCAGAATATCTTTGATAAGGCACTCTTGCTCTTTTTGATATTTTCAGTCTTTATTAATCTTCCTCTGTGTCACTTCCACCTCAACTCTGTCTCCTCAGTGATAGTCAGTGGTATTTGATCAACTGACACACTTGTTCTAAATCTCTTTTGATTATAATTTCATGGCCATTCTTGTTTCAGTGCTTGTTCCTTCGAGCGGATCCTTTATTTGTATTGATGCCATTGCTGTAGTTTTCTCAAGTTGAGGTTTCGTCTCTTCTTCTTCATCAGAGACCTCAATAGACATTGTGAAATGACAGGCACTTGATTCAGTGTAACAGTTGCCTTTCCTCTTCATGCTGTCTTTGTGATCTTTGTGTCACTACTCTTTGTTCAATCAATCAATCAATCAGAACATTTGTAAAGCGCACTACTCACCCGTGAGGGTCTCAAGGCGCTGGGGGGAGGGTGGGAGGGGGTGCTGCTACTGCTCGAACAGCCAGGTCTTGAGTAGCCTCCTGAAGGTTAGTAGGTCCTGGGTCTGCTGTAGGAGGATGGGGAGGGTGTTCCAGGTCTTGGCGGTGAGGTAGGAGAACGATCTTCCACCGCTGGTCACTCTTCGGATGCGGGGGACGATGGCGAGGGTGAGGTTGGCGGAGCGGAGCTGGCGGTTCGGGGTGTAGAAGGTGAGTCGTCTGTTGAGGTATGCCGGTCCGGTGTTGTGGAGTGCTTTGTGTGCGTGGGTGAGGAGCTTGAAGGTGATCCTCTTGTTGACGGGGAGCCAGTGCAGGTCTCTCAGGTGGGGTGAGATGTGGCTGTGGCGAGGGATGTCGAGGATGAGGCGTGCAGAGGCGTTCTGTATGCGTTGCAATCGTTTCAGGAGTTTGGCCGAGGCTCCCGCGTAGAGGGCGTTTCTGTAGTCCAGCCTGCTGCTGACGAGCGCCTGAGTGACTGTTCTTCTTGTTTCGGTGGGGATCCACCTGTAGATCTTGCGGAGCATGCATAGGGTGTTGAAGCAGGAGGACGAGACGGTGTTGACATACTTGGTCATGGAGAGTGTCGAGTCGAGGATGACCCCCCAGGTTGCGTGCGTGGTCGGTGGTTGTCGGTGCTGCTTCCAGTGTGGTTGGCCACCAGGAGTCGTCCCAGGCTGACGGGGTGGAGCCGAGGATGAGGACCTCCGTCTTGTCCGAGTTCAGCTTCAGTTGACTCTTCTTCATCCACTCGGCGATGGCCTTCATTCCTTCGTGGAGGTTGGCTTTGGCAGTGAGGGGGTCCTTGGTGAGGGAGAGAATCAGCTGGGTGTCGTCGGCATAGGAGATGATGTTGAGGTCGTGCAGTCCGGCGACGTGGGCGAGCGGTGCCATGTAGATGTTGAACAGTGTCGGGCTGAGGGATGATCCTTGGGGTACGCCGCAGATGATCTCGGAGGCTTCGGAACGGAATGGGGGGAGGCGGACGCTCTGGGTTCTGCCGGAGAGGAAGGAGGTGGTCCATTCCAGAGCCTTGTCTCGGATCCCTGCGTTGTGGAGGCGTGTGCGTAGGGTGCGGTGGCAGACCGTGTCGAAGGCGGCTGAGAGGTCCAGGAGGAGGTTCAACTTGTGATTGTGCAGTCACCAGTGCTCTTTATTCAGGCTCAAAGAACACAATTTCTTCAAATGGATTTCTCACTCTTCTTGTGTGCAAAGCATGCTCCCAGTACAGAGCTTCAGCATACTGAACAGCAGTATTCGTGACCAAGATCACCTGGAAGGGGCCTTTCAATCTCGGTTCCAAAGAAGTCTTCAGAACGTGCTTTTTGATCATGACCCAGACTCTCAGATTGAGGTTGTGGCACTGTTTTTGATGTGGATCTTGTGTAGCAGCTCCGACCTGGTGAGACACCGAACGCATCACATCTGCCAATCCTTTGCAATAATCAAGTATCATATCATCTGTGATGCTCACAAGTGTATTTGCAGGTAAAGCAGACAATCTCATAGCATCTCCCATGAGGATCTCATGATGTGATAAACCAGTATTCCTAACAAGGATGCTCCAAATACTCATCAGCACCAAAGGCAAAGCATCAGCCCACTTCAGTGATGTTGAGGCACTGACTTTGTCCAAACAAAACTTTATGGTTCAATTGAGCTGCTCAGCAATACCAGAAGCTTCGAGTCGATAGCTACAATGCAATCTCTGTTCAATTTGTAATGCTGCACATATCATCCTCAGGACCTCATTGTTACAGTGTGTCCCTTTTTCTGATTCGAGAGAAACCAGCATACT
The DNA here is from genome assembly GCA_963921515.1 of Calotriton arnoldi. NCBI lineage: Eukaryota > Metazoa > Chordata > Amphibia > Caudata > Salamandridae > Calotriton > Calotriton arnoldi. The sequence goes on from CAWUFW010001575.1 coordinate 1,766,315, forward strand.
GTACCTGGGAATCAATTCTCGCAATACCAGTTTTGCTACAGTGAGACTGTCATTCCATCTGGTTGGGTAGGCCTCCTCCGATCGCATGCACTCTATGAACAGGACATATCTCAACCTGTTGCAAAAAGGTATCTCAATAAAGTCCGTCTGCATTCTGTTGACGGGACCACCTGATCTCCCTATGTGATTCAGTGTAACTGGAGTTCTTTTCCCTACATTCATTTGTTGACATGTCCGCAACGTTAGCACAATTCTTGTGCAAGCAATCTAAATTTGTAGTTAGAGCCGTTCTGCCTAAATAGCCTTGTCATTGCATCTCTCTCCAAATGTGTGTGTCCATGGAAGTGTTGTGTCATTGGAAACAACAAACTATCAGGTAACACTGGTCTCCCATCAGCTCACATTCAAATGTCATGTGCGTTTTTCTCACATCCTGTGCCAGCTATCGACATCAACATAGAAAAGACATGGTCTCCCTCTGATTCACATGTGAAAGTTCCGTTAAATGTGCAGGCCACTAGTGCAAAATACTGTGCAAGATTGTCGGACCTGTTTCCGACTGCAACATAACCATTGCCACTCCGGTGTGCTGCACATTTAGCAACAGCAATTTCAGCAGGTAACTGGAGCGTGTCGAGTAAATTTCTGTCAGGCTGCCCATTTCTGATTGGACTGCCAGAGGATATCATGAAACTTCTTTGAGACCATAATTGCCCAAAATCATGGAAAACAACAAAGCCATACTGATAATCTGCAAATGTAAACTGTTTCCAAAACTGAGTTTTGCGCTGTTCCTGTAGATGAGGTAGTGGTAGTGTTTTAGTGAGGGGAAATGCTCCTTTAGGAGCAAGTGCCCTCACACACCCCAGGGTGTGCCATGCTTCATCACTGGGCCAGCTCCTCTTCGGGCCGGCGCTGCAATGCCTTAAGGCCACCCACAAGGGGGCTCTTTGACGGAGATCTTTTCGCATATGCCGTATGATGAAGTGGGGGTAAGAGGGTAGTGATTTTGTAGTGTGTGTAATAGTTTTAACAGGAGTGATTTAAAATAGGTATAGTGCCCCTCATAGTAAATTACCTTTATTGATTGAACTCACTTCCCTAGTTAAAAAATGTGAAGCTTATACAGGATGCAATGGTCTTAATAAGACTAATCAATGTGTAATCTAGAATATGGTCAACATGTTTCTCGCATATGAAAGTCCAGTCGGATCTAGCGGTGAATCGTCAGGACCCGAAGTATCTAACTACACTATATAGCTGACTCGATCCGTTATACTTTTTGTAATGTCATGGTAATCGGTCAAAAAGATCAGGTCAGAAAAAATTAATGTTTGTACCTTAACCTGGATAATGATCTGAAACACAAAGGACAAACATAACATAATTAAACAGGAATAGGGTACAAATATCAGTGGTTCTTCTGGTAACAATTGCAGTAATTGAAAGTTAGGTACCCAGCAAGCATGTGAGCCTAATAAATAGTTGAAACCAGACCAAGGTAACTTCCTACACATCACTCAAGTTTGTAGCCTCATTGATACACATCTTGAGCATCATGAAATCTGACAACATGCAAATCTTCAGTCGGGGCGAAGAACTCAGCACATATTAAGATAGGACAGGCCTATCTTTTTATGTGTGGAGTCTCCCCCATGAGTGCAGAGTTTCCACAGTTGTAAAATTACTGTTAGTAAAATTAAAGTTTTTGAATACCAAAACAATAGTAAACTTACACAAAAGTGTAAGTTTCCCTTTGTGAATCAGACCCAAGTGTTAACTTACTAAAAAAGTGTAAGTTACCTGTCTCCACAGCCAGAGTAAACAATTAGCTTTCTCTTGTGTGGGCGGGTGTTGTCCCTCCGTAAACCCCTCCCTGAATCTCCCTAAACTTCCCTCAGTTCTCCCAAATCCCACCCCCTTTAGTAGTAAGTCTGCCCCTTTTCCTATCCATTCCCCTGTGACTCTTCCACATTAGCTACTAAAAGCTATATTTACATGTACAGAGACTCCGCATTTGTGGCAGCAAATTCCTCACATGTAAGCACAGGCAAAAATGAAACTTTGTAGTACATTTTGTAGTACGTTTTGTAATTCTAAAGGCCCTAAGTTTCTAATTCACTTTGCTGACCTGCTTGGTGCTGTCTTTCATTTTTCTAATACAACATGTATTGCTAATGTACATAAGATGACAGGTTTGGGATTATTAAATGCCTATATTCGTAGGTATACCTGAATCTTTGGACTCACTCTGCTCACTCTACTCGAACCTGTTTAGTGGAATTTTATCAGTTCTACTTCTTGCAGTGTGATAATTTTAATCATCATACTTAGGGGATGAACATGTGTTATCAGTCCATGCAGTAATGTTGTCCTGCTTTTGGCTTGGAATGGTACTGTTTTCCAGCCTGAATGAACACTTGATCCTCAGGTTTCACCACAAGCATCAAGAGCTTTTTTTCAATGCGGTCCTTGTTTCCAAACAATTGCCCTAAGCATCCCTTTAGAACAGTAGTCCTTAACCTGTGGTCCGCAGACACCTGTGGGTCCGTGACACATTAAGAGTTTTGAAGTGCCTAGGCCAAGCCATCTCCCAACATTGAAGACATAGGGATTGGGTGGGTACAGAAACGCCCCTGCATACTCACATAACACAAGAACTGCAAAGGACAGTACAGTGGCGAAAGACTAAAACAATCATCCCAATTAACATTCAGCTTTATGTGCAAGCTGCAAAGTGATCAACCTTATTCTATTATTACCTTGCTTGTACTGCACTGCGGATGTCATTCACTTGTCTGTGCTTAAATCCTGAAGAAAAATGCACATCTGTTTCCTCTTCCATGTCTGGCCACAAACCACACTGCCTCACACACATGCAAAAGTGCTGTGCCTCTATTGTGTTGTTTTGAGGTTGAACAGCTCACATATGAGCAGCTCAAGGTCTGGATGGACATGAAGGCACTTTTCTAAATCACATGGTGTGCTATGGTGACCCTCATACTCCTCTGGCAGCTTCTTGGTAGCTTCTTGTCCTCAACTCTTGAACAAAAAGGCACATCTGTTCCCTCTTCCATTTCTGGCCACACTGCCTCACACAATTGCAAAAGAGCTGTTTCTCTGATGTGTTGTTATGAGGCTGAACAGCACACACAGGGGCTGCTCAGGGTCTGGATGGGCAGGAAGGCACTTTTCTAATTCACATGGTGTGCTTTAGTGACCCTCGCACTCCTCTGGCAGCTTCTTGTCAACAAGTAAGTATTTGTGTTATCTGTTTAAACTATGAGGGGCAAAGGTCAGCAGTAAAATATAACAATCATGATTTTAGTAGTATATTGATTTATATACATTGCATCATTTATATAAATAAAGGGCTTTTTAGTCAGTGGGCCACAACAGTCTTCAGAATATATGTTCGTTCAATCCTTGGCCTCTCTACAGAGTGCACATAGTGTTTTTCACATATGTACCATTTGTAATGAGCAATTCTAATTCATGCACTTCAATAAAAGAAAGCTGAGGACCTGATTCCCTCCCATCTCAATATCACACCTAAAGCTGTGATTTTAGATTTAGCACACATAAAAGTGGAGCTGCTGGTTTTGTTCCCCAGCAAAGTTGATCTAAATGTTGTGGAGGTCATTTGCTCCCAGGCAAAGATGATCCTAATATCCTCAGCTACTCGGGGAGTCAAATGCAATGGGAGAAACATGGGTGGAAGACAGCCCTCTGGAGCACAGGAGGGGATGTATCATGGAGGACTGGGATGGAGGAATAAACAGAAGAGAGGAGAACCCACAGGGGGACACAGGTGGGGGAAGCAAACTAACTGCGAGAGAGAGTAATAACTTACGCAGGATGGTGAGTGCAGAATCACAGAGGGTGGTAGGAAGCAACAGGAGTGTGAAGTGAAGCAACGGGGTGAGGATGGGGGAAAACAACACAGAAGGTCTAGGAAGGGAGGCAAACAAACTGGGAGAGGCAGAAAGGTGGAGCACAGGAGGGGGATTGTAAATGGTGAGAGAGCATGGGAGATGACTTAGGAGATGCACATGGGCAATAGAGAGGGCATACCGAAAAGCACAAAGGGGGAAGAGAAGCATGCTCTATGGCAGTGGTTCCTAACCTGTGGCCTATTGATCCCAAGAACCAACCTTCCCATTAAAATTAATATTTGGATTTTTGTATATTTTTTCAGTTGTGAAATTATAAACATCAATCTGTGCTTCCTGTGGATCAATGGAAATGTTCTCCACCTCGCAAATAGTCTAAACTAGCTTCATAACACACTTTGCCCTGCAAATTATACCTTGTCTTACTTTGAAGAACTAAGCCTTACTATACATAACTCACCTCTCTTCTTTTGCTCCATTCTCAATCTACGATGTAATCGTGACAATATAAATGACTCCTTCATCTGGTTTAATAAAACCTTCCGTTCTTTCCAGGTTCTCACATCTTTACTTCTCTCTTATTGTATTTGGTAATAAAATTCTGCTCCTCACTACCCAAAAGACACACATAACTTTGATCAGTGTTAGTACCTCTCAAAAATTTGCTCTATTTAATTTCTCTGTTGTCTTCTCTCATAGGCAAATACTCTCAAGACCTCAAGACACTTTTTAAATCAGTCAAACAAGGAAAGAGAAACACATCTTGGCTTAAAATGGCAAAATATATGTTACACAAGAGCAATTAAGAAATAGGAAGCTGCACATATGTAGAACCCTCCCCAGCTGGTGTAGGAAAGTAGGCACAAACATGGCACCTGCATATTCTCTAATAATTTCGTGTACACATTTCTTTAAATCCGCTAACTACATTTTTTTATGCACATCATAGTTTAACTAATTTATTTTAGGAGTAACTCAACATAAGCATTATTCACATCATCTGAAGCATATCCCACAAGAGTAAGTAAGCACAACAACATACCCACTAAAACTATTGATGTTATTATTAGCACTGAGCCTACAATTGTACAGCATTTGCTGCTCACCATCTTCTATGGAGACCAAAATTCTTATTGTGATACAAATATTTTTATTCTCTCTCCCTATTTTGTTAAAACAATGATAAAAACAAAATTTAAAATAATATCATGTTCAGTTTAAAATGTTCATTTCAAAATTCAGTTCAGGTCAATTTTATTTCTGTTTGTTAAACAGCAATCTCAAACATATATCCTAAAAATTCTCTTTATTCATTCAAGGTGGTTCTTCTGCTTCAAACTCAATCTCGAATTCACTCTCAAACTTGTACTGGCATTGATTCACAAATGTATAATCATCCAACGCAGTTTCATCTTCTTTTTCTTCTGAAATGGTAGCTAAATACACCTATTCAGGCAAATTTTTGATTTGGATCTCTCTTTCTCGATGATCTCTGTATCAGTGGCGAATAACTTCAAATGGTTTCAGAATATATTTCTCTCTCTAGCTGTGCTTATAGTCCCCTGTATTTTCTTTTGCAAGTTTTCTTCCTTGGAATAACTTACTCAACTCTTTCCCTTTTAATACAGTATTTGTCAGAGGTTCTTTACTCTCCAAGGAAGCTTTGCTTTAGCTCAAGCTTGAACTTGAACTTTGATTTGCTTTGTCTTTGTCTGCTCTGTTCACTGTGAACTTATTCTTCTGTTTGAGGGTCTTTGCAACTTTGATCTTTGATCGCAACTTCTTGGATCAGAGATTACTTCTTCTTGCTGCCACTCATGCTTTTGTCTTTTACTCTAAAACAGCTCCTCACTACGATATGTCTGGAACTGGAGTTCAGCAATTTCAGGTTCTTCTTCATCAGAATTTCCACTCACCTGACACTTCACCACTCCATTTTGATTTTGCTCGTTGTCTTCACCAGTTTCAAATTTTGAAAATGTTTCACTCCTTATCCTTTAGATTCACGCTGTAAACTTGAGCTTGGCTTTGAGCACTTGATCCTGTGTGCTCTGCTCTAGGCCAGCTGACTATTTCACTGCTACAGCAGTATTCGTCGTCCTTATGATCTGATACGGTCCCTTACAGCTCTCCTCCGAGCATCCTTTAGTGACGTGCTTTCAGATTACTATCCAATCGCCAGGGTTAAGGTTATGACAGGCAATATCTCTTTTATCTTCTGTTGCCACACTCATATGATGAGAGACAGATATCACCATATCAGCCAGACCATTGCAATAGTATAGCACAATGTCATTAGTTATCAAAATTAGTGCAGCTGAAGGAATATATGCAAGCCTCATTGCTCTTCTCATGATAATCTCATGGGGCAATAAACTGGTCTTTCTGTCAGGAGTACTTCTCATGCTCATCAAAATAAGAGGAAGGACATCAGGCCATTTTAAGCCAGTTGAATTATAGACATTTGCCAGTTTGTTCGTGAGATTGCCAATGGCTCTCTCCACAATTCCTGAAGACTGTGGTCGATAACTACAATTGCATTTTTGCTTGATCTCAAACGCTTTTAAGATTATTTGCAAAATCTAATTTTTTAAAATGGGTTCCTAGATCAGTCTCAATAGTAAGTAAGAAGACCAAATCTAGGAACTAAGGGACTTATTTACAAGAGGCCTGCGCTGTCGTAGCGTCACTTTCTGTGATGCTCCGTGGCACAGGTCTCTCAATCATATCTACGAGGCGACGCAAAGCCACCTTGCATGCCTTTGCATGGCCTCATAGAAATAGAGTAAGGCAGCGCAATGCGTTGCCTTGCCTTACTCTGCGTCAAGGAGGAATTCCATGGGCATTGCGGTGGGTGTTCCCATGCAACACCCATGGATTTTGAGGCTGCCCCAGAGTTACAAAATCATGTAAACCCTAGGGCAGCCCCAAAACCTTACGCCTCTCCAGAGCAGGTGTAACAAGGAGAAAACAGTGCATTCCTGCCCTTTTAAATTGGTGTAGGGGAGTGCAGTTAAAAGGCTTGTGGCGCTGCCCTATACCAATTTCATATAAATTAGTCCTTAACTTCCTCAATAGCGATTTCGTAACTGTAAGGCTATCTGATTTCAAAGTGGGATATGCATCTACCCATTTAGAAAACAAGCAGATAACAACACAGATGTACTTCAAGCCATTACAATCTGGCATCTCGATAAAATCTGATTGGAGTTTTGTAAATGGACCTTCTGATTTGCCAATATGATTCAGTAGCTGTCGGCTGCAAACATCTTCAGCAACATTTCAAAATCTCATATTTTCCCAGCACTTTTTGAATATCCTAATCAGGCTATCCCTACCTGCATGTGATCTGTTCTGTAAATATTGAATCAAGCAGGACATATTTATGCTGAGCATTCACATATAAATCCTGATCATTTTTCTTACAGCCTAGTCTCTTCCATTTTTTTCTTCCGAGGCATCTTCTTGTAAATATATTAATTTACTCAAAGAAATCTGATTTTAGTCCTTAAAGAAACAATTCACATTCTCTGTATTTTGTTCTGAATCAACCTTTTGTAGAACTGTCCACTTGGTCAGCATACTTATTTCCAAGCGATGGGCAATATATATATATATGACAACAGCAATTTCCTTTGGCTTCTGTATGGCTTTCAAAGAATCTAGTATGTAAGCATAATTTTATAGAGGGGCTCCTGAGGATGTCACAAAACCATTTTGGCCCATAGTTGACCATAGTCATGGACAACCCCAAAACCATGCTGACTGTCTGTAAACATCGACACATCCAAATTCTTTGACAGGCAGCAAGCTCTTGTCAATGCAACCAATTCTGCCACTTGTGCTGAAGTTACGTTTTGTAGAGAAGATGCTTCTAAAGTCTCAGAAATGGAACATGCTGCATAGGCAGCTCTCAATGCTCTATACTGGTCTCATAAGCAAGAATCATCAACAAACAAACTATTTCAGAACAGACATTTAAAAAGGTGTTTATTTAATGTCTGGTCTTGGCTTTGTACATAACTCAGTCATTTCTACACAATTATGGGTCTGACTCATCATCAATCTTATCATTTTCTCTGTCTTTATGACTCTTGTCTGAAATGGGAAGGAATGTCGCTGGGTTTAAAACATTCCATCTCTTAATAGATATGTTTTCAGCTGAAAGTATGATCTGCTAATAACAAGTCAGTCTTTTGCTGATTATATGCTGGCGAAAAGAATGTTGACACAAAGGGGAAATATACAATTAAAGTATGGCTCAAAAAAATTCCTTCACGTTATTTAATAGCAATGCAAACAGCGGCAACCGATTTCAAACAACCTGGAAGACTTAAAGATACTGGATCCAGTATAGCAGAAACATATGGGAAGTATGACAACGCACTTACCACGCATGCCTTTACAATGAAGGCTCTATCCCGACTGCGAGGTTACCACACATTCCTATACCATGCAAGTCATCGCAACAACTTACCTTAGGGGGGCGCTGGACTTTGGAATTGTATAACTTACTATTCCAACTACAGTCTACGCAACAGTAGGGAAGGTGTTGGACTTAAAATCCAACACTAGTCCAACAAAGCATCTCCTAAAGCAAGTCGTTGTAACGTTTTGCGTGGTGAAGGAACACTTGGTAACGTCGAAGTCGGGTTATTGACTGCATTGTAAAGTCAGATCGTGGTAATGACTGCAGGGTAAAGGATGTCTCCCAAACATAAGCCACTGGGCGCATTACATCTCCATGTTTCTGTGCACATCTATTACTCTCATAACAGAACAGAAAAAGCATCAAATTGAAATCAAGTACTCCGAGTTCGGATGCATGACACAAACTCTCTTTAAATTTCTTAAATGCATCAAAGCATGCATTGTCAAATGTTACCGGATCTTGAATATCACTACATGTCAACTTACTAAAGGTTTTGCAATCAAGGAAAAGTTTAGAATCCACTGACCACAGTACCCAACAATTCCAAGAAATATCCAAACCTCCCTCTAGGTTGTCAGCTGACTCATTTTCAGAATTGCAGACAAGCATTTTTTTAGACTTTCTTCACACCCTTTTTAATATGGTGTCCAAAGTAGATCACTGCTGTCTTACAATACTGTATTTTAGTTGGGGAAACCATATGTTCATTTTCAGCTAGATTACAAGGCAATTGCATCAAGTTTACAGTTCTCTTTTGTTTTAGATGTGACCAGTAGATCATTAGTATATTGCACTAAGACTGAATTGCAAGGCACCTTCAAACTCTATAGATCTTTCTTCTGGATTTGGATAAATATGTTAATACCTTCCATATACCCTTGTGGTATTTTTCACCACATGAGAACTTTATTTAAAAATGTAAATGGAAAACGTAATTGTGATTCCTCATGTACTAAGAAGAATACTTGGCATAAGTTGATGACTGTATACCAGTCTGCTGCTGCTGGAATCTAAAACAGAATCACTGCTGAACTCCATACAACAATCTCATTAATCATATGTAGCTCTTGTATGGTTCTCAACTTCCCATTTGGCTTTTTAATTCCCATTGCAGGAGAGTTACAAGGACTACCAAGCACCTCCCAAAGAATTCCCTGCTCAATCAACTTCTCAGCCACTGGTTTCATTCTCTCTTGTGCCTCTGTTGTAAGTCTAGTTCTAGGAAATATTGCATCTGGCTTCACTTTTCTTTTGACTGGTTTGCTTTTTTAATCAATTAAATCTCGTTGCCAGTAAATTCCCTTACCTACTGTATATCAGAGGCAGGTCATCATGGGAACGACCTGAACAACGTGGGCTGTGCCATGCGTGCCATTCCAATGCGAGCGCAACCACGCTAGTCCTAACCACACATATGCCTAAACCACACATATGCGTGGTTAAGGCAATGTGCGGTCTAGATGCTGAGATGGGCGGGCCCAGGAACATGAAGGATCTGGAGTTGATGCATTGAGGTAAGTGAGGCCAGGTTTAAAGTTTGGGGGTAGTTTTTAGAGCTTAGGGTTAGGGCTGGGGGCGGGGTTGTTTGTAGGGACAGGGTCATGTTGCTTTTAGGGCTCATGGGCGTGTTGGGGTAGTTTTTAGGGCTGAGGTCAGGGTAGTGTTTAGGGCTCAGGGTAGTTTTTAGGGCTCGGGAGGGTCAGAGAAGTTTTTAGGGATCAAGGGGGGTCAGGTTAGTTGTAAGGGCTCAGGGTGGGGTCGGGGTACTTTTTAGGGCTTGGAGGGGTTGGGGAAGTTGTTAGGGTTAAGGGCAGGTGGCATAGGGTGTGATCTTTACCACGCATCCCTATACCAGTCATGCCTTTACCACAAAATTGCGTGATAAAGTCATGCGTGGTAAAGGCATACATGGTAAAGGAATGCGTTGTTCAGATGCATTCATGGTTTAGGCAGTGTAGTAGAGGTATGCATGGACAGCAGGGCTTGGGGGGGTTGGGGTAGTTGTTAGGGTTAAGGGCGGGTGACATAGGGTGTGATCTTGCCCACGCATCCCTATACCAGTCATGCCTTTACCACAAAATTGCGTGATGCAGTCATGCATGGTAAAGGCATACATGGTAAAGGAATGCGTTGTTCAGATGCATTCATGGTTTAGGCAGCGTACTAGAGGCATGATTGGTTTAGCCATGCATGCGTCTGTCATAAAACCGGTCATCTTTGTTTAAAACTGGGACCAACTCAACTCTCGAATCTGATGAATTTATCTTGAACATTTTATCCTCCTCTTGTTTTACAGTTGTAACACCATACAGTGTGCAATAATTTACACAGTTCATTTTGCAAGGCAAAGCTCCTCCCCAACAAGTTCACAGGACTTGAATGACACAAAATAACCTGCCGCTTATTTTCCATCTGACCAGTTTAAACTGTAACATTTGCTGTAACCTGATCACATCCTTCTTGGGATTTTTGACTCAGCTGTGTTTCTTATAGATAGGTGTTTGAAATGGGGTTTCTTGTTGGCTAGGGTATGCCTTAAGCTAGTCAGAACCCACCACTCTAGTCAGGGCAAGTAAGCTGCACACGAAAGATAGCCTATGCTCACCCCCAGGTAGCTTGGCGCAGAGCAGTCAGGCTTATCATCAGAGACAATGTGTAAAGCATTTGCGTAACACATTCCTACAGAAACACAATGAATACAACACAAAAGAGTCTCCACACAGGATTATATAAAAATATATTAAACATAAATCATAGACCAAAAACAACACGATCCAGGGCCCCCAGGAATGTCGCAACACAGGGGGCACACTCACACTTTAGGGTACCCGGGGGAGACCTTGCTGGATCCCTTGCACCACAAAGTTAAAGGCAGTGCTTACTAATGGGTGGTGTAGCTGCCAAAGTAAATGTGGCGTTTTTAAATTTACCAAGCCACTCCAAACTCAAAGCATGTTCCGGACCTCTCCGGCAGTGGCGGCTCGCCGGGGGAGTGCTGCGGGGCAGTGGGGGAGGGGAGGGGCTGGGTGGGGGGTAGTGGAGTCCGACATACGATGGGCAGGAGTAAAGTAAGTTAATAAATAAATAAAACTATTTACCTTGCGCTCGCTGCATCGCTGAGTTGGCGATGCAGTGAGCGCAAGGTAAATAGTCTTATTTATTTATTTACTCCTGCCCATCATAAGTCGGACTCCACTACCCCCCACCCAGCCCCTCCCCGGCCCTGCCCCATCACCCCGCAGCACTCCCTCTGCGAGCCACCACAGCTCTCCGGGGTATCTCGACCGCTGCTACCGAAAGCCAAAACAAATAGGAGGACCTTGCTGGGTCTCCAACATATACGTTACATCTGACAGTGAACTATACTTCCTCCACAGCAATTGCTCCCCACCATGTGGGACGTGCCAGTGTACTTCTATGAAAAACCTTTCAGCCCCATCGGGAATCGGAACCTCGTGCCTTGGGAAAATGAAGGCAATCGCACCCCCAAAAGTGTGAGCAAGGATGGGGAGCTGGGGAGCCCATCCTACCAGATCACGGCAGGTTGTGACAACTGCCTCGGGCAAGCCGCTCGCACACGCTGGTATACTATGGAGTTCCTGTAGATCTCAGGGGTCCCAAGGCTGTCCATGATGCTTCTGATGGCGGCCTGAATCACAAAGAGAAGGAGAAGGGCAAATGTGGCGTATTCCCTCAGCCGCAGGCAAAGTGGTTCTAGGTCCGCTGCACCACGCGGGTCAGCTGTTGCACATTAGAAAAGGCGGTGTGCACTGAGCTGCATCACACCGCACCGGTCAACCTTTGGTGAGTCTGGGGGATGCGCTAAGAGCATAAAGAGTTCAGCACGTGCTGGAGAAGTGAACATGAAGCGTTCACCATGCGCTAGTTTTCAGCAAGATGCAACTAAAATGGGGAATCTTTCTGGATCCTTTTAAACCCCAGGCTTTCAAGCAAAAAGGAGGGAGGGAAGCAGCCAATTAGCCCCTGGATGACACTGGGGAGCACTCATGGGGCAGTAGGCAGGCAGGCCAGCACACAGAGTCACTTTGCAGAGTGGCAGTTCCTTCAGAAACCTAGCAGACAGCAGGATAGCACAACAGAGCAAGAAGTCCAAATGGCAGTTCCTTCTGGCATCACATAGGTCCTCTGGTGCAGTATGTAGAGCCAGCAGCATCTGGTTACAAGACCCATGCAGTGTCTCAAATCATGGGGTCAGAGCCCCTGTACTTATACTCAAAATGTTATATGTTCAATGGGGAACTACAAATGAACCTTTAGAAGTGCTCAACAATCCCCTTTCAAAGCCAGCCCTGGCCCCAGACATGAGTAGGGGGTAAATCAGCCCTTTGTGTGAGGCCTGGACACAGCCTATACTATTGTAAACTGTGAACGCCCTTCCCCTCTCCCAGACCAGGAAGACCATCAGCATGTAGATGAATGCAAATGTAACCCTGTGACACCCAGCCCTTCCTGTGTTGTGGCTGTTTGGAAAGTATGCACAAAGTATAGCTGATGCCCAAGCCCAGACGTGGATTGGAGTCATGCTGCAAAGCACAAGGAGTCATAAGCGTCAGAGAAATGCCCACTTTCTAAAAGTGGAATTTCTGAAATAGTAATGCAAAATCCAATTACATCAGTAAGCAGGATGTATCACTACCATTCTAAACATACCAAACATACTATTTCTACTCCTTTCAGAACAGAAATGACCACTTAAATGAATATAACGGAATTCCCAATGCTAGGAGTAGGCCTTACAGCAATGAGAAACAAAATAGGCTGTCACTACAAGGACATGCAACACAATAAAGGCACATGTCCTACCTTTTACTTACACAGCACACTTACAGGATACCTAGGGCCTACCTTAGGGGTGACCTATGTGCAATAAAAGGTGAGTTTAAGGCTTGGCTAATAGTTTTAAATGCCTTGTCAATTTGGCAGTAAACTGCACACATGGGCCTTGGAGTGGCAGACCTGAGACAGGTTTGAAAGGCTACTTCTGTGGATGTCACAATCTGTGGTGCAGGCCCGCTAGTAGCATTTAATATACAGATTCAGCAAGGGTCTTACAAGGTAAATTAAATATACCAAACAGGTGTACACAATCATACCATGTTTTAGAGAAGAGAGTACATGCACTTTAGCACCGATTAGCAGTGGTAAAGTACACAGAGTCCTAAAACCAACACAAGGAGGGTCAAAAAATTGGATGAAGGCAAATGTTTGCAGAAAGGGCTAGGTCAAAAAATAGGCAGAAGCCTTTCATAAAAGAATGCACTTTTGGCTCTTGGTTCTCAAAACCCTTTGCTAATTTATATCCTTTTCAGCAACTTATTTCTTCAAATACTCAGTCACTGCTTTATATTTGTCTGCTACCTCTGCAGCTGGAGCATTATTAGGAACAATTCTAGCTGTTTTTTGTTTTGGCCATCCAATGACAACTTTGCACTCCAGCCACAAATCGCCATGAGCTACAATCTCAAACAATGAATTCAAATCTGTTTACAAAACAAGATATGTGTGTCAATTGGTATACCGCATCATACCATTTTGCTGGATTTTCTCTCAATTTCAGGAAATTATTATCAAATGCATACAAATCAGTTTGAGTCCATGGCACATGCACACAATTTCCTCTATAAACCTCTCACAAGGAAAATTTGAAAACAGCTCCTGTCCCAACTTCTGAATCAGTTGCAACACACCTTGCCCTACCTTCAGTCCCATTCATTCTTTTTGTATTTGCAGTCTCCTTCTTCCATCTTTCTTAATATGTATTTAAATCCCTACAATCCATTGTTTTATCAATTAAATCTTTAATATGGGCTCTCGTTGTAATCAAACCCATTTCATTCATTTTATCATGTGTGAGATCCATTTTGTAATTTCATTTCACATTTTTCATCTTGCTGGTGCCAACCTCTAATTCATCTGCTAATTCTAATGCCTCATGTGCACATCTGGCTGCTTTCCTAATCAAATATCTTATTTTATCAGCATTGCAATTCAACAACTTATTTAAGCCAACATTTTCCTGCAGCATTTCACCAAATTAAATGTTTAAAATGCAACATTAATTTTTTAGGAGATTCTTCAAATAACAACTGTTCTTAAAGGTGCAGCAAGTTGAGTCTGTACTCTCAATTTTCCATCTCCATTTCTACTAGGCACAACAGTCACCACTGTCCCTGTTGGTGCACTCTGTGCCACTACATTAGTAGGAGGGCTCTGCACATCTGTACCACCAACTCCCTCAGCACCCGTTTCAGGTCCTGAGCTAGTCCCACTTTTCCCACTGGTTTTGCTGCATATGCAAGAGGTCTAGACTTCAAAAGCTCATACAAATATTCTCCTCATCATAGCCATTATTCTGCTTCTCTTCCTTATTTGCCTTGTCTTTCTCATTTGTTTTATTAGCTATATATAGCAGGAAAGACCATTACACACTCAATCATAGCCTCCCTCCAGCATTTTTCTTGTCAATCCCATTTGTTCTCAAGACACTGTCTAAATGAGCGCTTCACCTGTTTTGCCAATATTTCTCTCTTTCTCTGTTACCATTTTATCCCACTGGTTTAGAGCCTCAAATTGTGTAAGTCTAGACATTGGCTTCATGCCACATATATTCTGTTGAGGAAAATCTAACTTTCTAGTATTAAGTACACTCTAAAGGAAACTTTAAGTTTTTATTGTAAGGTGTTTATTCACTCAATTCAGAGATCCAAGTACACATAGGAAACCTTATGTCCCTCAACCTTTAATAGGCAGGAGTTCCCTTTGCAGGTATTTTCTGACTCTCTATAGCATACATAACAGAAGCCTTAGGTTTTGTCAACGCATTTCCCATTATTTCTACTTGAAACAACCAATTTTTTTTTATCCTAGATAGGAAGAAACCATCAGTAGATCAAGTAAGACAATACAATCATAAACCATGAAACTTCAGAGACAAGAACAAATTCAAAATCAAGAATGGAAGAAAGACTCCTAACTTTACTACTCCTAAACTGAGAAAAATCCTAACTTTAAGACTTTCGGTATTCACAGAAGGCATTTAGGAGTCCTAAAGTTAGGACTCCTAACTTTACTACTCCTAAACTGAGAAAAATCCTAACTTTAAGACTTTCGGTATTCACAGAAGGCATTTAGGAGTCCTAAAGTTAGGACTCCTAACTTCTGTGAATACCGAAATGAGTAAGTGCCTTCTGAGAATACCAAAATGAGTAAGTGCCTTCTGTGAATACCAAAATGGTAGTAAGTTTAGGATTTTGTCTTAAGTTAGTTCTGTGAATCGGGCCCCCTATTATGACTAGTTTTTCCTTTTACTTAGGAATGCATCTTTCACTTCTTTAGAAGTAACCCTGGGCGTAGTTCGCGTAGTCGCGCTACGCGTAGCTACGCAAAGTGTACTTTGCACTACGCGCGCTATGCATAGCTACGCGAACTGCGTAGTGCGGTAGGAAAATGCTGTTCGCAATGATTGCACAGTGCCGGATGCTTGTCCGCACTGTGCAATCATTGCGAATGGCATCATGCACACTGCAAGCGGTCATTTTCTGCCGCTCAAGTAGATTTGTACTCGAGCGGCAGCTTTCTCAACGCGGACTGGTAGTTTCTCATCGCGAGCGGTCACGAGCATACGCGACCACTCGCAATGAGAAACCTGACCTCCACGCATTGAGAATCTCGCCAGGAGGTTTATTTTCCACGCTTGCGATCGGCAACTTGATGTTGCCGATCGCGAACGAGGAAAAAGTTTCGCCGGGATGTTGATTTTGCTCGCTTGCGGTCGCCAACTTGACGTTGAGGACCGCGAGCGAGGAAAAAATGCCTGCTACGCTACGCGTTTTTGCACTGTGCTACGTGCGATTCGCGTATCGCGTAGTTGCGCAAACTACGCACACTCCGCGAGCGTAGCGTAGTTTTCCAACCAGGCCTATTTAGAAGTCAGGGGTACTCGGATCAAGGATGTTTTTAAGCTTGACATTCTAGTCCGCAGTTAAGAGTAACTCCATTGAATTACATGATTTTTGGAATGAGAGCAGATCTTTAATATTTTGAAATTGCTTCTCCCTGTCCCATGCTCCATCCAGGCAGAGCACACTGAAATACGTTCAAACTATCACTGACAGAAAAAGGAGATTTGAGCTTTAAGAATGATGACGTACTAGATTGCATGTATCTCTCCCTTACTTGCACCTCCTATTAAAAATAGATGAGTTTCACACAGGTATACATGTTTATCAGTTAGAGGGTATTTTGATGGATGGAATCAACTAATGCCAGCGATTTCTCTGGCCACCTGCTATGTGTAGCTCCTATGTTCTTTTGAAGCAACATTGAATTTCAGTATCAGAGGTGACAGATATTTACTAATAAGGAAATTAATCACTAATGATCTTGTTAGTCCTGTTAATGCTTAGCCACGAATTTCCCCCTGATTTAGGGCTGTACATATATGGATCTTTATTGGAAGTTTTACTATCTGCAGCATATCATTGAAATAGAGACCATCAATACTCCAGGGGGAAGTTAGCACTGTGTGGAACTCATCAACTGTTTTCTGCAATGCCAATGTTGTTATATTTCCTTGTGCTAGGTACCCCTGAAAGACTTCCAATCATACATTGCAAATCTCACTTCTGGGACACCATTTAAGGGCTCATTTCCATGGATAAAAACAGAAGAGCTCAGCTGCTCATCCATGGGCTCTCCAAGCTTGCCCTGGAATAGGAGGCATTATGTAAACTGAATCCAAGGCAAATCTTCGCCACAGAATGCACAGATATTGCAGCGCCATCACTGGATATACACGTGTGTGAATCTATACTTGTGTATGTTTTTGATCATGATCCTGAATGCCGAGGTCTGGGAAGTTACAACTGTCACAAAATGATAATTCCCCTTAAGATATGCACCTCTCTTTTTACCATGTCACAATCTAAAGGGGATATTAGAAATACCATTGGCGACCTGATCTTTTCATCTAGAAGTGTCAAATTACTGGCATTTCTAACGTTTTCAGGACTTGAAAAATTCATGTGAAATGCTATGTTTACCTCCTCTGCTCTGCTGACCCCTCCTAGATACATCAGTTGTAATCTACCTTTATAGACACCACTATGCAGGTTGATAATATTTTGCAAAGAGACGATCCTGCTGTCTGTGCTTTGGTCTCTCTATCAATCTGATGTTACCTTCCAACAGGAAGGAGCAGTTCTCACAGGCACTGTGTTCCCATGTGTCCAAGACCACTATTTTATGCAATCAATGGGCAACTGATCTCTCAGGTTCTGCTAACAGGGTCAGACCGTGGCCAATATCGGGGCTTCATGTGCATCCAGGTCTCTCTATCTTCCTCCTCATATTCAATATATGACGCTCCCAGTGGCTTCAGTTGGTCGTTCACTTTTTTGACCTCTTGTTCATTTCCGTCACACACTTCCTCCTGTTCTGTCAGCAGGCCCTTACACGTGACTGTTTCTTTGAAGAAACAAACCATTGTTCAGAGTCACTCTACTATCACCAGTCTACGTGGGTACCGGTACCATCTTTCCAGGATTGGCTCTTCAGTTAGGTCTTACATTTTTCTTACTGAACTATTGCTGTTTAAGAGGCCAATGCAAGCGGGGTTTGAATGAGGTGAAGACAAAAGGTGTTAGTATGAGGTTAAGTTTCAAAATGAGGTTATTCTCGCTGCATGCTGCTTTAGTCCATAACCACTTTATTTTGCTACATTGTTGTGGTCAGTAAAAAATACTTGTCTTCTTTCTCTACATACTGGAAGTTCATTTACGGGATTTACTGTCTGCCCAGATGTTCTTGTCTTGATTTTACTCGAGAAAGATAATTACCAATACCTTACATTCAAATTGTTTTCTCACGTTTTAATTACCATTAAATCCTCGGCGGTAGACTCTTGAATTTATGTTGTAACAGTCTTCCTGTCCTAGATGACCGTGATTGAATTTTTAACGCCAAATAAAATGGTTTAGCAAACTAGAATTCATCTTGGCTACGAGTTATAATGTTCTGTTAGATACAACATAGCTGCTACAGCATCTTCAATGAAAAACCTTTTGTTAAAATTAATAAAGGATTTACCATGTGCTAATTAGTAGGGCATCAGGCCCAACCCGATCCTCATTCAGGGCTGAAACCCAACTCTGAGTCACACAACCCATACTATGATTTGCAACTGGGTCATAGCCCAAGAGACAAAAAAAGTATACACAGAAGGATGGTCGGGAGATTTAACTAAGTAGAACAAAACTGAGTAGATACATGCCAAACTATGCTATCCGGAATTATAAGAGGACCTCTGACTGAGTTAAAAGAAAGAAGCCAACAAAAAACAGTGGGGCATATTAGCAAGACCCACGTTAAAATTATCGCCGTTTTAGCGGCAGGAAACTGCCGCTAAAACGGCGATAATGGGCTTGCTAATATGCGTTATAGAATTCCAATAGAAGCCCAGGTTAGATGTGCAGGACATCTAACCTGGGCTTCTATTGGAATTCCATAACGCATATTAGCAAGCCCATTATCGCAGTTTTAGCGGCAGTTTCCTGCCGCTAAAACGGCGATAAGTTTAACGTGGGTCTTGCTAATATGCCCCTGGGTTTTCTAAATGTACGTCTTGGGAATTATAAAAACTGGCTAAAGTTACTCATGAGAGGACTGTTGTGGGGGAAAATTGACATGGTGAGACCACTGAAAGGAGAAATGTAAGTTCTGTTGCTTCCAATGAGTACACCAAGAGGCCTCTGTTGTTAGACCTTGCAGCCTTAGGGTGGTCTTCCCCCAAACGTTTTACCTTATCTTCTCTTTTTGCTGATTTATTTTGGTTGGCCCTAGGACTCTGAGCACTTTACCACTGCTGACCAGTGCTAAAGTGAATGTGGTTCTCCCCTAGACATGGGTAGAATTGGTGTATACACAATTGGCACATTTAATGTATTTGTAAGTCCCTTGTAAAGTGGTATACCATATAACCAGGGCCTGTAAATTAAATACTACTGGTCCCTGCAGCACTGATTGTGTCACGCACATCAGTAGCTCTGTAAACATGTCTCAGGCCTGGGCTTGCATGGGTACTGTGTGTGCAGTGTTACTGCCACTTCAACTTGGCATTTAAAACTCCCCTTTTATTACACATATGTCACGCCTAAGGTAGGCCCTAGGTAGCCCATAGAGCAGGGTGCAGTGTAAGTAAAAGGTAGGGCATGTAATTTTAATTTTTGCCTGTCCTGGTAGTGAAAACCCCTAAATTCGTTTTTTTCTACTGTGGGGCCTACTCATCTCATAGGTTAGCATTGAGAATTCCTTAATTAATACACTTTTAAGCTGTAATTCCTGATTGGAAAGGAGTATCTTCATCATGTTTTATATATTTGGAAAGGATAATAAATCCTCTTTACTGGTAAAGTTGGTGTTAACATTACTGTTTTAGAAATGCCACTTTTAGAAAGTGGGCATTTCTCTGGTCTTACAGCTCTGTATGACTGCAGCCTGTTTCCAATATACGTCTGGGGTGGGTGACAGCTGCACTTTATGCATTCCCTATAGACAGCCACAAACGCAGAAGGTTAGGTGTGTCTGACTACTCGTCTGCATTCTGATGGCTCTTCCTGGGCAGGAAGGAAGGAAGGGGCTGACACACCTAAATAGGCAGTGCCCTGTCCCCACACAAAGGGATAATTACCCCCTACTGATAGTCTGGAGCCAGGGCTGGGAAGAAAGGACCTCTGCTCTTCAAAGACCCTTCTTTAAAATCAACCCCACTTCAAAGGCACAACTGGGTATAAGTACTGGGTCTCTGACCCCATCAAATCAGACATTTCTGGACCTGCAACTGGCCTTTGTCAGAAGAACTGCTGTGCTGCATCAAGAACTGTCACTCTGCTGGACTGCTGACCTGGAACTCCTGCTTTTCTGCTGTGCTGTCATGCTGCCTGCTGCTCACTGACCATGCTGAGGGAGAGCTGGACTCAGCCTTGCAACTGAAATGATCTCCAACTGCTTGTTGGCTTGCCTCCTGTTGCTTGAGACTCAGGGATCTCGAAGTCTCTACCCCAGCTCTTGTGCCTGGTTCACTGGAAGTGCACCCATATGCCTGCACTGGAGATTTCAATGCATCTCCAGTTTGCATGTAGCAGAACCGTTGCATCAACCTGTTGCAGGAGTAGGATTAGTACATTGCTCTCAGAACCAACACATCACCTTGGAAGCCTGACGCATTGGATCTGCCCATCACCGCCGCTGGAGCTTTGAGAGATCGATGCACCCACTCGACTGCATGGAGATACCTGGGTCATCGCACTTTGGAACTAACGCATCTCCACTCTTCCTCTACAGAACTGATGCATCTCCATCACTGGAGAAGATTGACGCATCACCTCAATTGCGGGCTCTACATCGACACATCATTCGTCTGCACCCTGTATCTCGCTGTTGGCGACCAGAATCAAGGTACTCTGTTCACCGGTTCTGCTTTGCTCCTGTCCCCGGCATGCGCTCTATTGTGGTCAGCTTGAAATGTTGACTTTGCCCCGGTCAGTGTGACTAGGTAATCCCCACAGGCGCTTATTGCTTTTGAGAGCTACTTCTACTAATTGGATTGTTGTTGTTTTTGTCTTGATTAATTTATATAATTATGACCTATTTTTCTAAACCATTGTGGAGTCTTTTTGTGTTGTTTTCATTGTGTTACTGTGTATGTGTGTTGCACAAATACTTTACACATTGCCTCTTTAGATAGGCCTGACTGCTCTGTACGAAGCTACCAGAGGGTGAGCACAGGTTATCTTTTAGAATGTATCTAGCTTACCCTGACTAGAGTAGTGGTTCCTACTTGGACTGGGCACATACTTCTGCTAACTAGAAACCCCATTTCTAAAATCTGTGATTTTCAAATTAAGTCCGCCTCTGAGAGCATTTGTTTCAGAATGAGGCCCCAAGACAGCAACATAATAATGTTTTATTGGCAACAGATTATACGTGACGTCAGACAGTAACGTATCACATTTATTATGAGTTATACAAGTAGAAAGTTACAGAGATATGATTTCTGAACAATTACAATGCTGTTTCATTGGTTGATACAGAAGCACTAAAATTCTGTCCACCAAATAATCCCTCCCACTGCAGACATGCAAACTTAATTTAATGGAAGAAAAACAAATTCCCCAACGCACAAACTTGCTATCAGTTTTTAACACTTGTATCTATCCTCTTATATGTGAGCCAGTCATAGAAGGATGAGGGAGTGGCTGACCATAGCCACCCAGGGTGGGAGGAGGGAAATGGAAAAAGAGTGGGAAAGGATATTGGAACATAGCACCAGGAGGGCGAGTCCTGCTTCTATTGCATTCGTATTAGGCGACAGATGCATCAGGTTTAAGACCTCAACAGGGTGTCAGATAAAAGGAGGAACTGAGCATGGTCACTGTCGCTGCCCATGTTACCTGTTTAATGTGCAGCCCAGGCCTCTAAGTATTGTTGGGATGTACGTAATGAAGGGGGCCTAATATCGTCCTTGCTTGCACTTGCTCTATAAGTTCAACTCAGTGATGTGCTATGAAATATTTGAGCTCCCTCAACACTTCTGTGTGAAGTGAATGATGCTCAGCTGTCACCAGTGCACTAGCGCACCCTGCCACTTGGCAAGGTGGGAGGCGCCAAACTCTTGCACACCATAGTGATATTGCGTCGGGCCAGCAATAAGGCCAGGTCAACAAAGCGCGCCAGTGCCCTATCTGCTTTATGTCTTCTCAATATTCCCAGCAGACTGATCTGGGGGATGCAGCAACTTTCCTTTAATGGATGCAATTCAGAAAGCACTGTGAGGGTTCACTGCAGTCGCGGCTTACGCAGTAGAGCAGAGAGAGGACCAGAGGAACAGAGCGGAGGGTGAGCAGCCGTGAGTGCCGAGTGCTGCAAAAAACGCCGCCGCTGCTGCTGGAGGGGCCGCCGGAAAGCTGCAGACGGCAAACCGGGACTGGCTCGGCCGCCGACCTGGCCCCCACTTGGCCCGCCTGAGGCTACCGGTCTCTCTGTGCGCTGCCCGGTGCGGAGCAAGTTTAACGCGGCAGCCCGTCTGCCGTGGCGGGAGCCGTGAGAGTCTGTTTGACGCGGCAGGAGCTGCAAAATATTTACAAAATATTTACAAAGCACCCAGCGAAAGTTGTTAAACGCGGCAGGAGCCGCAGATTATTTGCTGGGTGCCGCAGATTATTTGCTGGGTGCCGCATAGTGTAGTCCCGGAACTGCGCGGAGAGGAGGAGAAGTAAGCAAGTGAGCGAAAGGAAGCGAAGCCGCGAAACAAGCCGCGAAACGGAGACCTAGCGGTTTGCGGCAGCCCGGGGGCTGGAGTTTCTCGACCCGCGGACGGGTCACGGCAACGGATTTGAGCCTCGGACTAAGCCCGGCGTCCTTTCGATAGCCATCTGGCCCCGGTCGGCGGTAAGGTGTGTGCGGGCGTGCGTGGTGTGGTGTGAACAGACACGGGAGCGCGGCCCCGCTACCGGAGGCCGCTGAGTGTTGTGCCCGGGTGCGTCTACTGAGGCGGCCCAACTAGGTTGGGTGCGGCTGTGGCGCCCCAGTGTGCCCTGCTCGGATCCAAACTCTGACCCTGACCCCGACCCCTCGCCTCCCCCACCCCCTCCCCGCTGCACTTATTTTAGATTTAGGCAAGAATTGTCACTTTTGACCTTTTGATATCCCGACCGCTTATTCGATTGGTTACTCTTACCACTGCTACTATTGCCTTCACCAAGAAGCCAGCTCCTCTGTTGTTCTAATTACATACTACATCTTTGCGACCGCCAACTGCTATTTGCCTAGGCGGCATAAGATGCTGTAAAAACTGAGGATTAAAAGCATATTTTACTCAATCTATTCAAACTATTCCGCTTCACCCAATGCCATTGGGCTTCGACCAACGCAAGAAGGGGAACAGGAGGCTTAATTTGTCACACCGCCCACAGTGTTGGAAATTGCCTTATAAACTAAGACATACACTCCCCTACAAATTGGGGGGACAGATCGGCTAAAATCCACCACAGGTATAGCAACATTCAAACCGCCTTACAGTTGGGGGAACAAATGACAAAGGGAAAACTCAACACTAGGACGTGGAAGCTAATCAATATAGGCAGTGGAAGTAAGCCAATAACAAGGGGGAGAAAACGGGCTGAACTTATAGCGCAACTACCATTCTCTAACTCAGCACCAAACTCCAAATTAAAAAGCAATACAATCCGTCAATATTTTATGTCGACAACACCCGGTCTGATACCCGGCCATAAAAAACAGGGAATGAGTGACACTAACAGTAGGGCAATAATACACTCAACTCCACACGTCAGCAAAGGACAGGCCCAGACCCAGGGCCGGGAGTCTGGAACAAAGGAATCTAAACCATTCTCTGTCCAAAAGAACAGCAGAGAAACGGGGGGAGCCGGACTAGGACTTGGAGATCAAAAAAGGGCTGAATCATTAAGACAGACTGAGCATCCAGAGCCACAGGACCCACAGGAGAAGAAGCAGGATGCATCACTGGAAACATCTAGCCCTTCCCTACTTAATGAAAAAGAGCAATTCTCAGCCGGGCAGGAATCTCCAGAAATCCTGGAAATTTCATCAGTACTAGATCAACTGAACTCCAGGGGTAAAACGATAGATGGAATAATCGAGGAAAACTGGAAGTTATGGAGATTTCGTCAACACTCGAGCAAATAAACGGAGATAATCATAAAATTCAAGAGTGGACCACAGAGCCCACACAAGTGGACCATGGAACTTACCAGCATATTTCGCTCCCGTCACCGGATCAGCGACAAAGCTCATCAGTAATTAAAAGTCTCACTTTTAATCAAAGCTTGCAAGCGACGCAAGAGGAACAAGCAGAGAACAACTATTCAGGTGTACAAAACCTGCTGCACACTATGGCTGAAACAAAATGTACTCCATATAGTGGATGCTATAACCAAAACTCCCTGTTGTCTTCAATAAACTCCACACTAACAACAGCCATTAATGCGCTCACGTGGCAAACTCAGAAATTGGAAATACAAATGGACACAATGCAGGCGCTAGCAATTGCCATGATTAATATTGAAACTAAAATCGATGCTTTAAATGAAAAACTGGAATCATCGATGTCACAACCAATCACCAGCTGCATGTGCCTTCCAATTGTGGAGAAGCTCAGTTCATTACCTGAGGTTTTAACATCTATTGTTGCAGAACTAAAGCAAAAACAGCAGGCCACTATAACTCAACTACATCAAAGTGTAATTGAAAGCCCTTCAAAAGAGAGTGGAAAAAAAGGAATGAATAATCCTATGGACACGGCGAGCGCTCCCATTGTGATACATCAAAAGGCAATGGTAAAGAAGGGAGCAACTCATACTGCGGGCAATACTTGCCCAGTAGAAAACACTCAACAGGCACTAACAAACGTACTTTGTGCTTGGATACACCCCCAACTTCTTCGCAGTTGGCAGTAACGTCTAGCCAAAATACAGCTGTTAATGAGGAAAACATAGCTGGCAACAGCCGGCATACTAACCCAGACGGGGCCATTGACTTGGAGTATGCCACAGAACCCTCCAAAACCCTTTCTAGAAGGGCAAAAAAACGCTTGAAAAAACACGCTAAAAATATTTTAAAAAAACAACCGAGTAAAAGAATTATTGCCGGGCCTGAAGGTTCCAAATGACATCCAGAGTCAAGAAACAAATGTCAGAAAAGGAATAACACAAACCAACCAGGATCCACAGAAACTCTTTCCGATCTTCAAAAGGATAATCAAATAAATAACAAGTATGCACCCAAAGCAACTGCAACCCTGAACATCGAGGAAACCTTAGTTAAACATAAAAAGAACTACTACAGCAAGAACCAAAACTGGCTTCGCCTATAATTATCCTAGATAGTTTTAGGGTAGAGCAGTCACAGGGGACACAGCATGAAAATTGGCATGAAGCCCCAGAGGGAGGAATGCTACCAATAACATCAACGTTTGACAACGTGCCTCTGGGATCTCAAAATGTCATCAACGACTTAGGAATAGAGGCAACATCTATACAAAGTGGGGCAACACACTACTCAGTCAATAGACAAACGCCACAAGAATATAAGAATGCAGAGAATGACACCATAATTTTTACACCAGAATACACCTCACGTGGAATTGCAGATACGCTAAATAGGTCCAACATTTTACAAATTCTAAAATACATCCATGAACTTTCATCCGTTACAACGGAAGATCTCATCCAAGTTCAATTTAAAAAGGTAGGCAATAACACACTAAGAGAATCAACTATACTAAAATGGAATAGCGCATCCATACCACAAAGAATTATGAAAGAGAAGAGCAACTCGCGACTTGGGGAATTAACGTTCATATGCCTAAGGTGGAGAGATACCCATTTATGCTAAAAGGGTATTCTACCCTAAACCAATAAAGAGTCCACGAAAGTCCATCTTAAGGGGGGCAAAATATGCTGCTCGAACCACAGCATTCCCCAATTTAAGGATATACTCTTCACCTAACTCCAGACAAATAAGGCAAATGTGCTCCTAGCACACAAGGTAATGTTCATTCCAGCATCAATTCGAGCAACTCACTGAAAGTAATATCATGGAACGTTTTTGGGCTAAAATCGACTCTACACAACAAAGAAGCATTCAAATTTTTACAGTCTGCGGACCTTTTATGCCTCCAAGAAACCTGGCTGTTAGCCCCTGAGGTGATTCCGGGGTTCATGGAATTTCAGCAGCCAGCAAAAAAATGTAATATATTCGGGAGACCTTCGGGGGGCCTATCGACATATATCTGTATTAGCAGTAATATAAAAGCAAAATCTCTACTCAAAACGGATATGGTTCAAGTAGTACTACTGGAAGGTATGAAATTAAATGGACGCCCCATAAAGATTGTACTCTTGAACATTTATTTCAATAATAAAGAGTTCCCTAGACTGAGCTATATGAGAGGACTAGTGGATACGCTCGAAGAATTACTTAGTAGCAACCCAAACTGCGGGATCATAATGGCTGGTGATTTCAACACCCAATATCTCGGGATGGAGCTGGACGAAAGATGGCCTAAAGATAAGGTGGGAACTGTAATGAATTCATTTTTAAATATGTATAGATTAAAATCAATACAAACAAGTCAACGGTCAGCGGACACCCCGTTTAAAGACCTGCAGGGGAGGATCAAATCAACAATTGATTATATATTTGTGTGCTGTACCTTGCATGGCCAGGTGAAGGAATTTCAAAAGCCAATTATCCAGAGCAGCGATCACTTGCCACTGGCTATCGTTATTGCACTTCAAACGGTCAGGCCACAGGCCACCGCCCTTTGGGCAAAACAAACGGGGAAGAATTATATGTTCTACCACGGAGAATAAAGTGGAACAAAATAGATACATCAGCCCTAAGTGGGTGGAAAAGCGATTGGCCGAGAATAGCAGAGGAATTCTCAAGAGGTAATATCACTGAGAACTGGATTAAATTAGCAGCTAAGGTATACTCCCTTCTGATGGGAAAACAAGGAAGGCATCTATCAAAACCCAGAATAAGCCCTTGCAAAAAACAAACACAGAGCATAAAAATAGAACAAAGTAAGAGGCAATTTAGAACAGCTACACGCACCCATAAGCAAGAGGGAAAAAGGAAACATACCAGAATCTCCTGCTAGCCAGGAAATTGCACAGGAGAAATATATGGGATCATAAAAGAAAACTACAAGACGCAGAATGGCTCCACGTTTTTACTTTGCTGACTCCAAGCAAACAAGCGGAGTTCTGGTCATATATCAACCGGCTTTCAGGGTGCGGATACGACCGACGGAATGTGGTTGCTAGCGACATATGGATAACGCACGTAACCAAATTATACCATGGAGCCCCTAATTTATCAACACCTGGTCTGCAAAAGCTCCTTATATCAGCTGGCTCCCCTGATAAACATCCAGCACTAACACAAGACACACTCGGGCCCCGGAGTGAGGGCAGATTGGCAAGCTTTGAGGGTACGTCTGAGCCATTGTTCTTGGGAAACCGTGTGACTGCAACCCCCGAGGAGACGTTTGAGCCATTAATCACAGAAAACTGTGTGAGGGCAATCTTAAAAAAAATAAGAAAAGATGGGGCACCTGGCCCCAATGGCCTACCAGGCCATCTCTTCAAAGAATACTGCGACTTTTGGGGACCGGTACTCACACCACTCTACCAGTATTGTCTGATGAACACCACAGTTCCGGAGAGTTGGAAAGGCTCTATACTGCAACCCATCCACAAAAAGGGAGATCACGGGGACCTTGCGAATTATAGGCTCATTGCCCTCCTGGATATCGAGGCAAAAGGCTATGCCAGCCTTCTTTTACAGGACTTGCAGGACTGGGCTAACGAAAATGAAATCTTACCTGTGTATCAATCAGGATTCAGACCAGGAGCATCCACCACGGACAACATTTTAGCTCTTTCATATCTGATAGAACAGTCCATGCAGAAAAAGGCGCTTCCCCTCTTCGCGTGTTTCGTGGACTATACTGCGGCTTTTGATGGTGTAAATCGGAGTCTGTTGTGGCGCAAACTGCAAGACTGGGGGATTCCGGCGAGCCTGCTGAAAGCAATAGTCAGCCTTTACACTGGAACATGGGTACGGGTAAAAATCACGATGAATTCCGCCACTAGAAAGATTCCTACAGTTAGAGGGCTAAAGCAAGGCTGTGTATTGGCCCCTTTGCTCTTCAACTTATATACGGCAGACCTCGGAAAAAAGATATTTAAAGCAAATCTCTTACCCCCTAAAATAGGCTCAAACAGATTACCTCTAGTCCAGTACGCAGATGACATGGTGCTATTAGATCACACTAAAGTGGGCATGCAAAGATTATTAGATGCTTTAAACACCTACAACAACAATAATGAACTTCAAGCAAATGCACGAAAGACAAAGGTAGTTATATTTGGAAAATATACCAACAAACCTAAACAACAATGGAGATTGGGTAATTTAAACATACTAACAGTGACCAAATACAACTACCTGGGTGTATGGCTGATGAGCAATGGGAAGCCAACAGCGCAAATTCCGGCCGTGGAAACAAAAGCTAAAGCAGTGACGTTTGCCCTGTGCAAACTGCATTCCAAGCTATGTAGCCCATCAATGAAACCAATCAGAAAGGCCATAAACGCCAAAATGTTACCATCAATCACTTATGGCCAGATAGCATTTCCAGCGGCTTTTACCAACACTATGGAGCAGCTCAACTGTCGTGCATTTAAGCGTATATTTCAGATCCCCGCCTATGCCCGAAACTTTCTGGTGCTATTGGAATTCGGACTGAATAGACAGAGCTACGAGCACTGGGCTTCCATGGTTCGGTTTTATCACGGGGTGTGCGCTGCACCTCCGCACACAATGAAGGCAATTTTAAAGTTTATCTTTATGGAAGGAAACAACTCATGGAGCAAAGGCCTGCACACAGCTTGCTCCGAATTGCGCCTCGATAAGTCGAAATTAACGGACTTCATTCATCAGCCTGGTACCCTAAAATCCATATTGAAAAAACAAGTAAGATTTTTATCAAAAGAAGACGATATGAAGGAATTGAATGCCTCCAGTAGTAATATTAGGATACTTGCAAGCTCTTATGAAGATCAATCATGGCAGCCATATCTTGACGCCTCGTTAAATAAATCAATTTTGAAGCAAATCTTCATAGCAAGACTTATGGTTCTGCCCATTAAGGATATTAATAGGCGCTGGAACACCTTAGCGGAAATAACAACTTGCAGACTTTGTCATCAATATGAGGAATCTCTGGTCCATATAATTTGCACATGTCAACGTTTATTACTTGTACGATGTACTTTATTGAAACCTCTCTTTTGAAACATGGAGTGAGGACTTGCGCTGAAGCCATGAAACTCCTTTTAATTTGGTAATTCCAATGGACTTGGCACGGTTCGCTAAGTTTGTACACAAGGTTGAGGAACTCTTAAGAAATGAAGTATAGATCTTAATTGTTTTAAATGAATTTATCATGTAGGAAGTACTTGTGTTTTACCTAGGACTGCATACTGTGTATTTTATTGAATTGGTACTGTGCCGCCCACTTAGCTTTGGTATCGCATATGCTAATACCTTTAATCTCATGATGAACGCACTTCTAAGTTGTGGTCCACTAGATTTGCACAAAACCATTATATAATAGGAAGGATCCATTAGTATAGAATTGTTTCATTGGTCCTATACTATTTTATTGGTTTTATCCTGTTTTAAGCATAGCACACAAAAAATATATATATATATATATTTTATTTAGTGAATATATAACTAGGCATGCATTCATACGAAATAGGCAAGTTTTCCTGAGATTTTATTGGAATTTTTGTAACAATTTTTGTTAATTGATACAATAAAAAAATTATTCATTCACTGACAGAATATCGACAACAAAAATATAGATGTTAAAAAATAGAGGTCAAAATATAGAATACAAAAATATCGACTCCCTGTACTTAAACAGGTAAGTACAAAAATATTGAAACAAAAATATAGTTTACAATAATATAGTTGTATTAAATATCGAATTTAAAATATATATAATTTAAAATATTAAACATAAACTAAAAACTAACTTATAAAACATACATAAAACTATACATATATAAAAATATAAACTAATATTTTAATTAACAATATAATTTAAAAAATCCTAAATAGCATAATATTATCAAAAATATATCTAAACATATTTAAATATACCAAAAACATAAAATATTAAAAAGGATATCAATTTAATTTAAAATTAAAATTAAACAACACACATATTTTACAATGTATTTAAAAATAAGTTGCAAACAAAAAATATTGCAAATTATAATATTATTATTATAATAAATCAAACACATAATTATATAAACTGCAACATAAAATAAATTATTACAAATTAAAATAAATATATATATACACTTCCCACCACATTAAAAAAAAACATTTTTCAACTAAATAAACATAAACATAATTACTCCATCCTAAAACAACACAACAGTAGCAAAATATTTTACACCACACAAAAATAAGATTTACTATTCCAACTACAATAAATATAAAATTACATAAAATGTAACATTACAAAATACTACAATTTACTATTCCCACCACACTTAACACAGCAATAATATTTATAATTAACAAAAAAAAGAAATTCCCACACCAGTCAGTGCAACAGTAGGGAAAGTGTTGGATTGCGGAGGGGTAAAATTTACTATTCCCACTCCACTCAGTACAATAGTAGGGAAAGTGTTAGCTTGCGGAGGGGTAAAATTTACTATTCCTACTCAAGTCAGTGCAACAGTAGGGAAAGCGCTGGATTGCAGAGGGTTAAAATTTACTATTCCCACTCTAGTCAGTGCAACAGTAGGGAAAGCACTGGATTGTGGAGGGGCAAAATTTACTATTCCCACTCCAGTCACTACAACAGTAGGGAAAGAGTTGGATTGCGGAGGGGTAAAATGTACTATTCCCACTCCAGTAAATGCAACAGTAGGGAAAGTGTTGGATAGCGAAGGGGTAAAATTGACTATTCTCACTCCAGTGAGTGCAACAGTAGGGAAAGTGTTGGATAGCGGAGGGTTAAAAATTACTATTCCCACTCCAGTGAGTGCTGCTAAGTAGGTAAAGTGTTGGATTGCGGAGGGGTAAAATTCACTCCTGTCAGTGCAACAGTAGGGAATGCGCTGGATTGCGGAAGGGTAAAATTTACTTTTCCCACTCCAGTCAGTGTGCTACAGTAGGGAAAGCGCTGGATTACGGAGGGGTACAATTTACTATACCCACTTCAGTATATGCAACAGTAGGGAAAGTGTTGGATAGCGGAGGGGAAAAATTTACTATTCCCACTCCAGTCAGTCCAACATTAAAAACTAAGAAAATATCTTCAACAATATAAAAATATTTAAAAAACTTAGGGGCCGATTCCGATCTCGGCCGGTAGGGCTCCAAATCGGATTTGGCTTAACCGGATCCGATTCGGAGCCCTATTTCCCGACCGATTCGTACGCGCGTCCGGGCGAGCGAGTACGATGCGAATTCGCCGACCGACTAGTCCGGGCGTCCCGACCGCTCCGACCGACTCGTTCCCAGGTCGAACCGCACCGACCGACTCGCTCGGACTCGACTCGCACCGCGCAATGGAGACGTTCCCCGGCCGGGTAAGTACGTTGCGCGCCGCGAGCAGTCAGACCGAGCCGCGCACTCTGGCTCGAAAGAGCAGTCGGAGCCGTACTTTGGGGTCCGTGTCGGACCCCCCTGTACGCGTAGCCGCGTGAGTCGCACACAGGGGGGACCCATGGGTCCCCCCTACCTGTGCGTGTACGGCGCGAGTCGCTTCGCCGCGTACACGCTGTAGGGGCGCCCTTGTCCGCCTCGCACCCATTGAGTCAATGGGAGCCCGCGTACGCGTTGTACGACAGGCTCCCATTGACTTCAATGGGAGTCCGACCGACTCGAGTCCGATGGCATACGTGCGCATCGTACTCGTTCGGTCGGGCTGCATGGGTCCGATTCGGTCGGAAATCTCTCCGGGTCCGGCTCGGTCGGAGAGATTTCCGGCCCGAATCGGAATCGGCCCCTAAGTAAATAAAAAAATATAAATATGCTGAAAAAATATATATATATATAAATTTAAAAAGTAAAAACATATTATAATGTTAAATACATTTCACAAATACCTACAAATATTATTATAAATAAAATACAAACATGATTTTCATACAAATAAATATTTTTATTTAGAGATTATCTTTTAACAAAAACATTAATTATTACATAAATTTAGTTTAGTTACCTCCCACCCTATAACACTACAAAACTCACAACCTGCACCTAAAAAATTATTTACACTATTAATATAAATATTCATCAACAAATTAATTTTCATTAATTAAATATTCATTATTAATTAAATATAATCAATGTACTTCCCACAATATACCCACACAAAACACA
This sequence comes from Calotriton arnoldi, assembly GCA_963921515.1. Classification (NCBI taxonomy): domain Eukaryota; kingdom Metazoa; phylum Chordata; class Amphibia; order Caudata; family Salamandridae; genus Calotriton; species Calotriton arnoldi. Next base: position 1,798,682 of record CAWUFW010001575.1, read on the forward strand.
CAACACAATGAATTATTCAATTAATTATTATTATTAATTTTAGTAAAATTATTAATTGCCTAAAACTAATTTACTTCCCATCCCATGCCCCTACAAAACCCAGAACCCACATCGAAAATGTAAAAAAAACTAAAAAATGTTGTACAATTAACATAATAAATGATCAATTAAACAAATATTATTAATTAAAAACCAAATTATAATTCATTAAAATTAATTAACTTCCCACCCTTTACCCCTATAATCCCCACAACCCGCACCTAAAATTGAACTTTAAAAACATTTATTACACAATTAAAATTAATTTTCAAAATAAATAACTAATAGTATTTACCAACTAATTATAAATTAAGTAAAACGAATTTACTCCCCACCCTTTACCCCATAAATCAAAAACCCACACCCCCAAAAAATGCAATTAAACAATTAACATAGGGGCCCATTACGATACCCGGCGTAAATAAATCCGCCAGGCATGGAAGCGGCAAAAATCCGCCCGCACACACCGCCTGAACACCGACCACGCCATTACGATTACACAAACCGAAAACCACCATCGGCGGAAAAAGCACACAAAATACCGCCCGCCAACGTCCGAGTCAGAGTCAAACCGCCCGCCACGGACGGAAACACGCACGACAACACAAAACCGCCCGCCCTCACGGCCGACACACCGCACGTGAAATTACGATCGCACCGACATGAGCGCGGAAAAACCACAAATATACCGCCCGCCAGCGCAAACAACGCCGATGAGAATCGACACGGCAGAAGCCATGGCGCCAACGTACCTGCACAGAAACCATCCGCACACAAAACCAATAGCACACAACATGGCCAACAAGTCCACACAGCAAGGCACGCACAAATACACAAGCACAGTACACATCCCGAAAACACCCCCGGACAAACAAAAAATACAAAGGCCAGAACCCCAGACACAACACACCTGAAAACAACAGACCATGAGGACACACCCACATAGGTGAGTACAAAAGCAGCACTCCCACAGACCACAAACCCTTGCTACATTGCAAACCAGAGAGGAGAGGAGAGGACACAGTGACACAGCAAGGACAGCAGCACACCACAGAAACGCACACATCACAACCACCACCACCACCACCACCACCACCAAACACCACCACCACCACCACCACCACCAAACACCGGCACCACAAACCCCCTGCACATTACACAACACACACCGCACCAGCACCACAAACACCATGGCACCACAAAGAATGCCCAAGTTCACGCCCATGGAGCTGACGGTCATGGTCGACGAGATCATCAAGGTGTACCCACAAATCTATGGGAACATGGTCCAGCACACACCACTAGCCACCAGAAACAGAATGTGGAACCGGATCGTAGACCAGGTCAATGCAGTCGGGACCCTGCCCAGGAACAGAGTAGAAATTAACAAACGTTGGAATGACGTAAAGAGCCTGGTCAAGAAGAAGGAGGGCAAAAACAGAGAGCTGGCTGCCGTCACTGGCGGAGGGAATCCCGCGCTCTTTAAGACCTTCAAAGCGTGGGAGGAGAAGGTGCGAGTCGTAATACATCCGGAGATCCTCGCCGGATTAGCAGGGGGAGTGGAGGCTGGTAAGTACAAACTAATGTATAACAGCACACCGCTATGTACTCACATGCGCAACTACCATGCCACAGCTCCCAGGGACAAACACCCCCATGTCCAGCACACAATACACAACACATCACACACACATGCAACAGACACCACCACACACAGCCCAAACCGAACAACTGTAAGATGCGTGGGGACATGTGTACACTCAGCCAGCCACGTAACCACCAACAGGTCCCCAAATATGCCAGAAGTGCCACAACGAGCACCCACCACACCCATGTGTCCGCCACAGCTGCACTAACCGACAAGTAACAGGTAAGTGGCAGGAACACAAAGTGCAGTGGGTGGGAGGGTGGACAGCCCAAGTACAACACACACCAGGCCCCAGTCCCACAGCACAGCAAGGAGGAGCATCCCCCACACCCCACAGCCACGTGTCAGCCACCGCAGTGCACAACGACAGCCGAAAGGCAGACATCACGGTCCACAGCAATCGGTGTCAGTGGGTGTCCAGCCACCCCCACGACCCACAACACCCCCCACCCCCACAGACCTGCAACATGGAGCACCCCCGCTTAGAGCCATGTGGCATCCAGTACAGTGCACGCACGAACAACTTGCAGGTGGGAAACTGGACAGGGCTGGATTACTGGAGGCATGAGGACCATAACACGACCAACACATGGGACATGTCACGTAGCAGACGAACATGCAGCACCGCCCACCATCACGAACAAGTGAACAATGTGCACACGGACATGAACAACAGACTCACACCCCACATGACCCATCACAGACATAGCAACACCCAAGGAGCCACGTCTGCATGCACAAGCCACACTGAATATAGTCCCACACGGCAGCCACTGTGCAACTCATCACACACAACCGAAACACCATTGAAGTCCTGTCCATGTAGCCCCTACTGCCTGTCAACCACACACCCCACAACTACGCCTATGTAAGACAAACAACACTAGACGCAACAGAGCGGAACAACATAAATGCACACGAACACCACTGAACCCATCAAACTCACAGACACACCATGCACATACAACATACCATCCATCCCATCCGTCAGCCCCAGTCTCATGAAAGGCATGTCATCCGCACAGCTGCCACACATACAGCAGTCACGCTAAGATACATGCCCATGACCAACCATGTGCCAGAAGTCAATTAAGCGCACGACACACTGTGAGCAACAACACACAACATGGGCCACACCCCCCCGAGCACTGCAGTGATGCACATGGCACAGGGCAGCACGCACACCAAGGAGATGGGACAACTGCAATACGTTGGCTGGCACACAACTATCACTCACTCATAACAATGCGTCCAATGCCATGTCCAGTAATCACAACAGACAGCAAATATGCAGGCCATGTCAAGCATGCACACACCTCAAACCATGCACTGTCATGCTGCCACAACACATGTCATGTTCGGCACCCATGGCTCACAGCATGTACCCCAAAAGCATATTCCCTCCCAAATGCAAATCTCGGGCATGGCCCCCATGTTGCCATATGCGTTCCTAAGCGTTCCATTTGAACCCCAAAAGCATATTCCCTCCCAAATGCGAATCTGGGGCATGGCCCCCATGTTGCCATATGCGTTCCTAAGCGTTCCATTTGAACCCCAAAAGCATATCCCCTCCCAAATGCGAATCTGGGGCATGGCCCCCATGTTGCCATATGCGTTCCTAAGCGTTCCATTTGAACCCCAAAAGCATATTCCCTCCCAAATGCGAATCTGGGGCATGGCCCCCATGTTGCCATATGCGTTCCTAAGCGTTCCATTTGAACCCCAAAAGCATATTCCCTCCCAAATGCGAATCTGGGGCATGGCCCCCATGTTGCCATATGCGTTCCTAAGCGTTCCATTTGAACCCCAAAAGCATATCCCCTCCCAAATGCGAATCTGGGGCATGGCCCCCATGTTGCCATATGCGTTCCTAAGCGTTCCATTTGAACCCCAAAAGCATATCCCCTCCCAAATGCGAATCTGGGGCATGGCCCCCATGTTGCCATATGCGTTCCTAAGCTTTCCATTTGAACCCCAAAAGCATATCCCCTCCCAAATGCGAATCTGGGGCATGGCCCCCATGTTGCCATATGCGTTCCTAAGCGTTCCATTTGAACCCCAAAAGCATATCCCCTCCCAAATGCGAATCTGGGGCATGGCCCCCATGTTGCCATATGCGTTCCTAAGCGTCCCATCTGAACACCAAAAGCAAAGTACAAACCAGACCCAGGATGGGCCAGGAGCCCGCATACACCAGAGTCACAATAAGTAGGGGCACAGCAACACACCCATCGGCATGGCCAATCCGTCCCATGCCACATGTGCACAGCACACAGTCCCATTGCCAAGCACACACAACTACAGATGCTACAGCCACACACACGCCTCCGGGAAACCCATGTACGAGATTGCACGAACTGTCAATGTCAGACGACAAATACATACTTCGCCAGGTGCAACACAATAACAAATCTCATTCTCTCCACAGGTGACGAACTGCTGGATGCTGGGGATGGAGCCAGCAGCCAGCACAGCCAGCCTACAAGCCCCCAACGAGGACACACGGATCTGGAGGATCTGTCCTCCTCTTCGGACACGGACCACCAAGCAGGCCCATCTGGTGTGGCAGGGCCCAGCCGCTCCCCAGGACCCCTCCTACCCACCAACCCATCATCCAGGGCTGCTGAACATTCCCAGCCCCCTGCTGCCACTGTAGTTGCGGCCACACCCACGGTCATTGTGGCCACTACCACTACCGCAACCGCCACCATCGCCGCACCGACCACCACCGCCGCCACCACCGCCACGTCTTCGCTGGCACCAGCCCCAGCGCAGGTGGTGGCCCGGCCGACTGGATCCACCCTGGGAGCCACAGCGAGGACCGTGGTGAGCAATGTGGCTAGTGGGCAGGCCGGTGGCAGCAGGACTGGTAGGAGGAGCAGGGTCAGGGAAATGCCAGCCTCCCCTGGGAGCCATGCCCTGCCTCAAATGGCCAGAGTCCTTGGGGCCTATGAAGAGGCCCAAGGACAATGGGTCCGGTCTGCTTCAGACACGCGTGAGGTGCTGGGGGTGCTGAGGTCCATGGACGCCCGTATGGGCCAAATCGTGGACCTCATGGGACAGCTGGTGGTGGCGGTGAGGTCACAGCCAGGGACAGCAGCTCCCCCTCCGCCACCACCTGCCGGGGCGCAGGGTGGAGCAGCAGTGTCCAGTTCCCCTGCGTCCACAGCCAGTGAGCACACCTCAAGCAGGCACCCCCCCTCGCAAACGTGGAAGGGGCCGTCCGAAGTGGAAACAGATCTCCCGGGAGGACTTCGCACGCTCCAAACGCAAGTGAGGCAGCCAGCCAGCCTTCCGCCAGCCTTCCTTGACCAGCCACTGCATTGACTTGGACTACGATCCCACTCCACACAGCCATCTGGATGGCATGTGTGTGTTGGACTATGGACATAGAACCAGTGGGTACACCCTGATCATCACGCAGCCATGACCGACAGCTCATTGTCACTGCACGCACCACTTTTGTCATCACCTTACACACAATCACATGTCACAGTTTGTAATAAATGCACCTTCTTCACTAACTGCTGTTTGTGCGCTGTGTTTTATTTGTACGGAATACAACGGCCACCTTGGGCGGAAAGGCACCTGATGCGTGGCATGGCAATTGAATCCGGAGGGCCTGTAGGGACCTAGGGGTGGGAGACAGAACAGGAGCACATTCAATGAGTGTGTCACACACCCATCACACAGTACATGTCAACAACTACAAGCAATGTACACACATCGCACAGAGCAATAGGGCACAATGCCACAGCCACCAACAGTGGCATACTACCCTGGCCATGGAGCGTTGACACACAGCACGCAGTGAACAAACGGCCACCCTGACACAGCACACACACACCTGCACAGATACAGCCACATCAGCCGTCGTACATGGACACTCACCGTCAAGTGAAGTAGCGGGCGATGAGCTGCTGCCGCACATTACCAGCTTCCTCCTCTCCGCTGTCCTCCTCACTCGAGCTGTCCTGGTCTGCGGGCTGGGGCCCTGGTTGATCTCCGTCATCCACGATGAGGGGGATCTGCTTCCGAATGGCCAGATTGTGCAGCATGCAGCACGCCACCACTATCTGGCACACCTTCTGTGGGGAGTACGCCAGCGCACCCCGGTGCGGTCCAGGCACCTGAACCTGGACTTGAGGAGGCCAAAGGTACGCTCGACCACACGTCTGGTCCTCCCATGTGCCTCATTGTAGCGATCGTCTGCTGGGGTGCGAGGATTCCTCAATGGACTGAGCAGCCATGCCCCATTCGGGTACGCAGAGTCACCTGGGTGTGAGGGACACAGAGAACCGTTGCAATTCCAACTGGACAGGGGACAGCATCGCACAACCAGCACGCTACACCACTCCACATACTCACCGACAATACAGGCACGATCCTGTTGCATATTGGACATCAGTCGTGGCAAGATGCTGTTGCGCATTATGTGTGCATCATGGGCCGAGCCTGGGAACTTTGCACACACGTGGGTGATCACCATGTCCGCAAGGCACACCACTTGCACATTCAGGGAGTGCGTGTGCTTCCTGTTGCGGTACAGGTGCTCAGTGGCCTGTGGTGGAACAAGGCCGACATGTGTGCAGTCAATGGCTCCAACGACGTGTGGGATTCTGCCAAGGGCATAGAATGCACCCTTCACTGCCGCCAATTCACGAGCCCTGGGGTAGCGGATGTACCTGTTTCGGTACAGCATCATGGCTGCCAGTACATCCCTCAGCACCTTGCTGAACATGGGCTGGGACATCCCTCCTCCAATGCCCACTGTGTGCTGGAATGACCCAGTGGCGAAGAAATGCATGGCGGCCATCACCTTAGCCGTGGGGGTGACAGCAGTCGGATACACCCTGCGGGGACGGAGATGGGGTTCTAACATGGCACACAGTCGATGCAGGGTTGGCCTGTCCAGCCGAAACTTCCTAATAACCTCTGTATCGTCCATGTCCGCCAGCAATTGGTATGGGCGGTCAATGTTCGGTCTCCGCCTAGGGACAATGGCAGAGGACACATGTCAAAGCAACACGACACATAGCAATTTCGCATACACATCACTGACATGACTGAGCAAGCACATGAGCCACAGCCCAGCTGTCAAGCTGGGACGGCACGGCCACAATACACTTACACAGGTCTCCCAACAATGGCAATGGCTAGTGATACGAACCACTGCCATGTGCATGCACATGGGGATCTAGGCCCCAATGACTTGCGGGGCGTGCTGATGGGGACTGACTGCATATCCGTCAAGCGGCAACGCCACGGCAACATGAATGTCTGCTGAGCATGGAACTGCTTCCGCGGCTGGATGAGTATGGCACACGACGACGACGATGTGGGCACAGGCTGAGCGGCCAAAACAAGTGGGACCTGTGGCACGAGGGGATATGAGACAGTAGTAGGTGTCAGCACTGCACCCTATGTACAGCACTGTACGGATCACACCTCCCGAAACATTGACAGGTGTCCACATTGACAGCCCCATGCCAAGACGGCTGTGTGCTTGCAGTCACACGTCACAGGTGAGAGGTTACATTGCACGTGCCAGGTGGCAGACGTACATAGTGGGAGCTGGCATGTGTGTGCATGTGTCTCCTGTTCAGGATCCACCAGATGGGCGCTGACTCTGTACTGACCATTGGACACAGCATGTTCCGTGGAAGGCTTGTGTGTGTGGGATGGTGGCACTGGATGTGCCTCCGTTGGGTGGGGGGCCATGCACAGGGCGGGTACGTCGATGATTGCGCATTGTTGGTCACGGTGGGTGCACCAACTGAAGATGTGTTGCCCTGTGTTCAATTCCTATGTCCGCATGATGATGGACTGTAGATGTGGGCAGACTACACATTGGTCGATGTGCTGTCTATATGCATGTGCCTTCACACCAGGCACAGCTGCCCCTGCACATGTGACCCCTGCTGGACTCGCTGCTGGGTCTGTGGAGCTGATGCACCTTCTGCGAGTGGGGCGGACAGCTCTCCTCACTTCCCTCATTGCGCATGTCATGACTTTGCCGCAGGTGACATGGATCATGGAGGGCCCACATGTACGCGTGGGTAGGCTACACATGATTGTACACTGGTCGCCACCCCCAGTCAGTGTTTCGAATGGGAAGGTTGTCGTGCTGGTGGTATGTTCGATGTGGCGGATGGGCGGGCCTAGGTGCGGGCTTACATTCCGGACATGGGGGTAGTTGGATTGGCGACTAGTTGCAGTACACACGGGACACGTCTCTTCCTTTCCACATCTGGGTCATCCCTTGTACTTACTGACAGTGATACAGTCATCTTCGCCCCAGCCCTCATGTCCTCCCCTCGATCGCCCAATATGCATGCTCACCTGCGAGGCTAGCGCCTGCACAGGCAGCCCCAAGCTCGCACCAGAGAGGGCAAGGAGTGTATGTGTGGGTCCAGTTGCACGAGTGGGCTGTCTCAGGGTATGATGTGTGGCGGGACGCCGTCCACCTGCGTGGTGCCCCAAATGGAGACCCGGCCTGCATGGACTATGCATCACAGTCTTCGCCTTCCGGATCCGCCACCTGCGACACCCAGTGGCTGTGGCTGCCCTTGCGGCCAGGCCGCGTCCGTCTGCGGCTGATGGCCCACACATTCACTCTTTGGCCTCTCTGGGGAGGGCTCGGGGGTGGTGGCGCACGCGCTTGCACTTAGTCGCAATGGCATGTGGCGTGGTTGGTATGATGGGCAATGGATGGGATGGTGCGAGCCACCTCCCGTGACGTCAGTGCTGCTCGTGCTGTGGTGCGTCCCCCTACACTTCCATTTGACTTGTGCCATGCTAGACGTTGAGGTTCTATTGCCTGCGTGATATGACCAGGAGGAGCGCGAGGAGACCTCTCACACACCATGCTCCACTGCCATCCCGTGCCCTGTATCGCCTGTGCGGATTGACTATGTTGGGGTTACACCTGGTCGACTGGGGCTGTGTGTGCCTTGTCAAGGGGCATGGCGGGCGCACAACAGGATCCAGCTTGTCCACAGAGGGTGGGCTGAGGTGCGCCTGGTACCGCTTTGTACGTGTGCCCGGCTGCTGTGCACACACGTGTTCACTCCCCCGACAGGTGTCCTCTCACAATGCCCAGGGAAGCGGTGGTGTACTGTTCATGACCCCTCCCAACACGGCGTGCTCCAACTTGGCATGTGCGCATCTACCCGTCGCACCCACCCACCTGAGCACTGCGTCCATACGACTTCACACGACACATGTGTGTCTTCCACAGTAGTGCTACTCATTTGCGTTGACATCCAATACCAGTGGACTACATGGTCATGTCACGACTGCCGTGTACTTCACATACTCTCATCCTCTCTCATTCGTACTTGTGAAATGAGTCAGCGGAGACAGTTTTGGTTTCAAACATTATATTGAGTCTTCTGTCCTCTGTGATGCAGTATAGTGGACACTACTGGCAGCGGAATACATGTTGAGGATATACTGAGCATGATTGCAAATGGGATAGGGTGTGGGGTTACATGTGATTGGCTGTTGCATGTGGGATGTGGGCTTCAGAGTGACATCTGCTTGGCCAAGGCTGTGCTAATGTACATTTACGTATAGCTGCGGAGCTGCGGACTTTGACACAGACGGTATACATGTAGCCTACCAGACCGCTTGGCATCATGGGCACAGTCCATCTCAGTTCCATGTGACAGGTTTGCTGCGGTTGTTCCTCATGCACGCGTGCATGTGAGATGACATCAGGGCATGTGCTTGCGTGCATGCAGCGGCGTACCACTTGTTGTTGCACTGTGGTGGTTACTGGACATGTCACAGTCACTGGGGTCGTGTTGTTGTTGTATGCACTTGTCGTCCATGCAAAGGTCCTGGTATGGGATTCCCGGGGCGGGGGTGGGAGGGGTGCAGCACCCACAGACTCCAGGCGACCTATTCATGTCCACTGAGCGGTGTGTGTGTCCATGTGCGCTGGATCCATGTCGTGTCCTGGTTGTTCGTGCAGTTCCGTCCATGTGGGTGCGATACACAGAGCCCATGCCACTGCCTCCCACGATGCATGCGGTGTTCCTGGATGTGATGGGGAACAGTGTGCATGTCCCGGTCATATCCGATGTCATGGCGATGTCGTTGATGGTGTGGTTACAGTTGCCGGTCGTTTGGTATGGCTGTTGTGGTGGTGACTGGCCAGTCCGTGCGGAAGCTAAGCATGGGTGTGGGGTTGGACATCATAGGTCACTCGGGAACCTGCGTTGTGGTCCGACGAATTTACAGGTTGTCAGGTATGCGATGCCGTCCAGCAGGGCTTCCATGTCATTGGTGGTGTACATGTTTGCCAGCCAATGTAGCGGATGGTGGCTGTCAAGGTGTTGTTCGTAAGTTGTCCCTTGGAGGACCATGATGGGGCATGCTGGGTGACATTCGATGTAGCTGTTCTCGATGATCCGTCGTGTGGAGGCACAGTGGTCCCATTTCAGTGCGGGTGCGATGTTGGCCACATACGCCATGCCCCCATAGGCAGAGCAGGCCCTGTCGTGTGCGTCCAGAGGGAGGAGTAGTGGTAGCAGGTCCGCCTTCAGACATGCCGGGTTGGAGAGGCATATCTCGACGGGATGCTGGTAGGGACACCTCCGACAGTAGAAGACGGGCATGACGCAGCTGAACAATGTGATGCGGTAAGTCAGTCGTTAACTTACGTTCAGCAGGGACAGGAGATCGCATCCCAATGTATGGAACAGGTTGGTTTTGTACAGCTTGAGCTGTTCGGCGTAGTTGGGTAGGTGTGTTGCGGTTGCCATTTCGCAGCGGTTCGTTGAGGTGGCGTGCTCCGGCTGTGTGTGCAGTCTGCAATGTGCACGCTCCGAGGTTGCTGTGAGCTCTGTGTAGTCGTAGGGAGACAGGACTTGTGTTCTGTTGGCTTGTTTGGAGGACACGGGCCCTCTTCCCACATGCTTCTCAGACAGTTCAAGGTCAGTGATGTGTGACTCCTTCCAATTAACTTGCATGTGGCCGACATGGGGGAGTGTTTTCTTCTTTCTTCCCCGTCCGTTGTGTGCTTCTGTGATATGCGCTATCTGCCCTGTGGTCGGTCTCCTCGGCATGCCTGTGTTGGTCTATTCTTGGACAATGGCTGTATTCACCGGCTTCTGTCGTAGGGCTGTGGTTTCGGAGTTGGAATGGAAGATCATTCAGTGCTGTCTGCTCTCCCTTGTGTGGGCGGCAGGCTGCCTTTCCGCTCTGCGTTGGGCCTTGTGTGTGAATGTTATTCTTGGGCCACCTGTTGTCGGTCCCCGGGCTCTTTGGTGTTCCGTTTTATATGTCTTGTTCATATGTGCAGGGTGGTATGGGTGTTTCTGTGTGGTACTGGCGTTCCTCTTCCCGAAGGGGCCCTGCTTCTCCTAGTTGGTGTTGCCGCCGCTGTGTGCTACGCCATGTTTGTTACACTGGGGTGTGTCCTGCTGTTGCGTGACTTCACTGACATGTGTGCGTCGGTTGTGTGGCGTTGGGTGTTGTCCGTGAATTGGGCGTTGGGGACATGTCTGTGGCAGGCCTGTCACGTGTCATGTGCGTTCAGGGTGGGGCTGATGTGTGTGCTGCTTGGTTGTGTCCCTGTGTCTGTGTGCGACGCATGCATGGCGCTGCGGTTGGCCTCTGCGTTGTGCGCATGTGTGGCGGCGTCATCGGCGCTTTGGGGCCGTGACGGGGTGGTTGGTTCCTAGTCCCAGGTGGTGTGTACACATGTGTTCCGCGATGTTACGATTTGGCCTGTGTGTCATATGTGGATGCGATGGTGGATGTGTAGTGTACACGCGCTGGTGGGGGGTTGTCCGCTTTTTCCGCCCTTGCACTGTGTGCGCTGTTTGCGTGCACTTGTTGTGTGTGTGCCTACCTGCGTCTCCGCGGTACGTTGCGTCCTTGGTGGTGCATCAGCAGAAGCATGGGGAGGGCCTGCAGTGCTGGATTCATGCTCGGGGAGCCGCTTCTTCGTTGTCCGTGCTCGGCATCCGTGTTACCGCTTCGGTTTGTCGTACGGTATCTCTTGGCCATGGGAGCCGTTTGTTTGCGGCATCGTAATTTATGCGCCGGGCGGGACGTGTTTCGTCGGACGGTGTGTGTCAGTTAGGCTGCGCCGCTACGTGTACGGGCGCACTTTGATGGCGGACGGTGTTGCTGGCTTGCCGGCGGTGTTTGGCCTACTTTTCGCATCGTAATTGGGCGGGCGTGTGGACTGCTGCGTGCCGGCGGTAACTGGTGCTTTTTGCATCCGCCAGCACGGCGGTGGTGCTTCCGCCCGCCATCGTAATGTGCCCCATAGTTATCAATTAATTAATTAAAATTAACTATAAACTAATTATCAATTAACTAAAAATGAATTACTTCCCACCCTATGCTGCTATTAACCCCACAGCCCGCACCAAAAAAAAAAAAGAATTACACAATTACAATAATGAATTGTCAATTAATTAATTAATATTAATTACCAACTAATTATTAATTAATTAAAAATAAATTACTTCCCACCTTTTACCCCTATACACCCCACAACCCACACATAAAACTTACCAAAAAAATGTAAAAGCACAATTAACACTATTAAATATCAATTAAATAAATATAATTAAATACAAAATAATCATTAATTTATTATAACTAAATTGCTTTCCACCCTATTGCCCTATAAACCCACTACCCACTATGGAAATAAAAGACGCAAAATTTAATTAAATTAAATGTAATAACTACTAGAAATTTAACACATATTAAAAAGCATAAACAATACTTATACAAAAAATTACATGACACATTTAAAATATATACTAAAATACATAACCCTAATTTGAAAAATCGATATTTTAAACAACTATATTTTTGCAAACAATATTAATGACTTCAATATTTTTAAAATCGATATTACTTACCTTCAAATTGATATTCTTGACAAAGATATTCTTGCACTCGATATTTCCACTCCACGATATTTCCAACTCGATATTAATGTAGTTCGAATTTTTTCGCCTTGATATTCTGTCTCAGTACCTCTCTGAACCAAGACTAACTCTTATCATTTTATACCAGAAGTCTGTAAATGTTTCAAAGATGTACTCACTCAGTATGAAGCAGCACACATGCCATATCGCAGAGCACTGGTAATATGATGATTATTTTTATTTATTTTTAGAATTATACAAAATCAGATCTTAGCAAAGACTACCAATTGTCAGAGTATTGTAAAGCATAAAATAGTAGACCATGCTGTTCACAGATATGGCCTCTTTAAATAGCAGAACATGCTGTAGAGAATATGTGACACAACTGCCTCATTCCAGTACTTTATGAATCAGCTATCTATTCTATGAATACATCTATCATTTTCTTGTCACCTTCACTGAAAACATGCTAATGTTTTCTACCACCTATGTAGAACATGTATAATGTGTATACTTAGGACTCATGAAGAGTATGATGGGAGGCCCATAAGTGTGTCAGATGAACAGAAGCCGTGGTGTGAAAGGATATCTGTACTTTCCTTAGAGCAGCTGTCTCAGTCCTTCATCTATTGCACTGATGCTTTGCCAAGTGGGTGCTATGTTTAATGTGCCTGCTGGGCAAAGTATCTTCTTTTCCATTAATAAGACTCCTATTGTGTACGCTTTCAGTTGAGAAATAGACAATCAATGGCCCTAACATTCTAGGATTTTTCTCTCAGAACATTGGGGTGATTTCTTTTGTTTCCTCTATGGGGCTGCCAGGCATACTATGGTGGTCCTGAGGAGGAACAATGTACAGTAGAGTGACTGCACTAAATAGTGCAGATATTCTGATGTACATTGACTGACAGCCCAGAATTGGACGCACCTTCAGTCAAAGGTTTCTGCTAAAGGAGCCAGTTAGGGCTCCACCAGTAGAAACCTAGATCTTCAACCTCCTCTAAATAGATCGGAAAGGAACTGCAATTTCGGCAAATGGAGAATCCACCACTTTTTGGTGGCTGCTCTGCATCTGCCAAACTCTAAATGCCACCTTTGGTTCTGTCCTATAAAAAAACCTAAGATAGCCTTATAGCCGCCATAGCAGGCTATATCGGCCATTAAAGGCCCGCTCCAGAATTGAAGGCCCGAGGCTAAGGCAAGGGACTTTAACAAGGGCCTTGGCCTTTAATGCCAGTGTAACCCCGCTAGTAAGTACTATAGGGCTATTAGAACATTCCGCTAGTAGAGGACAGAATGTTCTAACTAATAAAACAAAGGCCTGAAAGAGCCCGAGGGGATTAAGATCACCTCGGGCTCCGTGAGACTTTTGTTCCCAGCATTAGCTGTGAACGACAAGATTGGAATGTTAAAGCTCTGGGCTTTTACTGGCCATTCGAAGCCTGGAACACTCTATTGTTTTCAATGGGGTTCCCAACATTCCAATGTTCTAATATTGTTTTAAATAAAGGAAGTATGTCATGATTTTTGTGTGGAATTCTGTCCTCTCCTTTTACCTGTCTTACCTATGCTCTTCTGAGATATGTGCCTTCATCTCCTTTTGCTTCTCTATGCTGTCACTGTACTCGTGGCTCTCTCCTCTTACCCACCATCATCCCCACCACACCCTCTCTACTCTACAACAATGTTGACCAAAAGGTAAAAGTTGGAACCAACTACTACAAGATCATTTACCCTCCCAACCTGTCCAAAGCCTCAAAAAAAGGTTCAAACATTACAAACTTTAACAATTTCAAGATTCCCTTTTCATCAACCAATACCACAGCGGCCGGTATGGGAGGCTCAAAACTGACCTCATTTTCTTCACCAACAACTTCTGATGTTGGACCACTGTCTTCAACAATTCATTTAACTTTACATCCTCCTCAAGAATCCCACACGGTTGCCAACTAAAAATTTCCCTTTCAGCTTGCTTCAATGGATCACTCACTATCTCCCTTTACAACAATGGTAAGGTCATGATTCAAGCTTGACCACTTATTTCCATCCCTGCTCACCATCCTTGGTACACTGATCCCTCCTGACTTTCCAATGGACTCCACCCTCACTACACACGGTTCTTTCCCAATGCACCTGGATACCAGAAGACAGTTCCCCAAAAAGGAACAGGATTCCCCTCTGGCCCACCCACACCCTTACATCCCCCAGCTTCCCCTCCTCCCAATCTCTCCAATCTCTCCAACCTCAACACCCCATCCTAGCCATTGGCCCCCACATACCATCCAGTGACTTCGGAGAAACTCTCCTCCAACTAGGTTATTCACCCCCTTATCCAGACCATATTTCTAACAGCCAGACTACCCAGCTCACATAGTGACCTCTCCACCATCCACTCTTTCTTCTTATCCACCCCACCCTTCTTCTCCTGCTGCCTCTTCCCCAACCTGAATCTTTACACCCCACACATCACCCCACACCCCACCATCATTCCTGTATGGCCGCTCGACCTATTACTCCCCTATGGAAACCTCTATCTTTCCCCTCCCCTTTTCTCTAACCAAGAAGAACTATCCACATTCTACATCTACCCTCCTGGATAATTTTACTCCTCATCCACACTCACACTAACTAGCTAGCTTGCCATCACCCCTCCCCCTCTCTCCACCATGTACTACTCCGACCCCTTGCCTTTCTTCAATTCCCAACTCTCCCCTCCCCACATACCTTCATCCCACTTCAGCCATCACCCTTCTTCACCTTATTTAATACACATTACATCTATCTCTCTCAATGAATGCCCTGAGAATTGTTTCGACAACATAGCAGCACCCACACTTATTTCCAACCAACACCACATGACTTTACACCCTCCAGATCATAATCCAATATCTCCCCACATCTTTATTCCTCTCCCCTTCCTCACTCTATCCCTCAAGATGAACTCCCCTCAGAACCCATCGCCCCTATCGAGCAACACAACATTCCATGCTCAGCTCTGCTCACCCTGGAAAAAGAAACTAGGGGGCTCATTACGATGGCGGGCGGAAGCACAACCGCCGTGCTGGCGGATGCAAAAACCACCAGTTACCGCCAGCACGCAGCAGTCCACACGCCCGCCCAATTACGATGCGAAAAGTAGGCCAAACACCGCCGGCAAGCCAGCAACACCGTCCGCCATCAAAGTGCGCCCGTACACGTAGCGGCGCAGCCCAACTGACACACACCGTCCGACGAAACACGTCCCGCCCGGCGCATAAATTACGATGCCGCAAACAAACGGCTCCCACGGCCAAGAGATACCGTACGACAAACCGAAGCGGTGACACGGACGCCGAGCACGGACAACGAAGAAGCGGCTCCCCGAGCATGAATCCAGCACTGCA
This sequence comes from Calotriton arnoldi, assembly GCA_963921515.1. Classification (NCBI taxonomy): domain Eukaryota; kingdom Metazoa; phylum Chordata; class Amphibia; order Caudata; family Salamandridae; genus Calotriton; species Calotriton arnoldi. The sequence continues at coordinate 1,814,653 of CAWUFW010001575.1, forward strand.
GGCCCTCCCCATGCTCTTGCTGATGCACCACCAAGGACGCAACGTACCGCGGAGACGCAGGTAGGCACACACACAACAAGTGCACGCAAACAGCGCACACAGTGCAAGGGCGGAAAAAGCGGACAACCCCCACCAGCGCGTGTACACTACACATCCACCATTGCATCCACATATGACACACAGGCCAAATCGTAACATCGCGTAACACATGTGTACACACCACCTGGGACTAGGAACCAACGACCCCGTCACGGCCCCAAAGCGGCGATGACGCCGCCACACATGCGCACAACGCAGAGGCCAACCGCAGCGCCATGCATGCGTCGCACACAGACACAGGGACACAACCAAGCAGCACACACATCAGCCCCACCCCGAACGCACATGACACGTGACAGGCCTGCCACAGACATGTCCCCAACGCCCAATTCACGGACAACACCCAACGCCACACAACCGACGCACACATGTCAGTGAAGACACGCAACAGCAGGACACACCCCAGTGTAACAAACATGGCGTAGCACACAGCGGCGGCAACACCAACTAGGAGAAGCAGGGCCCCTTCGGGAAGAGGAACGCCAGTACCACACTGAAACACCCGTACCACCCTGCACATATGAACAAGACATATAAAACGGAACACCAAAGAGCCCGGGGACCGACAACAGGTGGCCCAAGAATAACATTCACACACAAGGCCCAACGCAGAGCGGAAAGGCAGCCTGCCGCCCACACAAGGGAGTGCAGACAGCACTGAATGACCTTCCATTCCAACTCCGAAACCACAGCCCTACGACAGAAGCCGGTGAATACAGCCATTGTCCAAGAATAGACCAACACAGGCTTGCCGAGGAGACCGAGCACAGGGCAGATAGCGCATATCACAGAAGCACACAACGGACGGGGAAGAAAGAAGAAAACACTCCCCCATGTCGGCCACATGCAAGTTAATTGGAAGGAGTCACACATCACTGACCTTGAACTGTCTGAGAAGCATGTGGGAAGAGGGCCCGTGTCCTCCAAACAAGCCAACAGAACACAAGTCCTGTCTCCCTACGACTACACAGAGCTCACAGCAACCTCGGAGCGTGCACATTGCAGACTGCACACACAGCCGGAGCACGCCACCACAACGCACAGCTGCGAAATGGCAACCGCAACACACCTACCCAACTACGCCGAACAGCTCAAGCTGTACAAAACCAACCTGTTTCATACATTGGGATGCGATCTCCTGTCCCTGCTGAACGTAAGTTACCGACTGACTTACCGCATCACATTGTTCAGCTGCGTCATGCCCGTCTTCTACTGTCGGAGGTGTCCCTACCAGCATCCCGTGGAGATATGCCTCTCCAACCCGGCATGTCTGAAGGCGGACCTGCTACCACTACTCCTCCCTCTGGACGCACACGACAGGGCCTGCTCTGCCTATGGGGGCATGGTGTATGTGGCCAACATCGCACCCGCACTGAAATGGGACCACTGTGCCTCCACACGACGGATCATCGAGAACAGCTACATCGAATGTCACCCAGCATGCCCCATCATGGTCCTCCAAGGGACAACTTACGAACAACACCTTGACAGCCACCATCCGCTACATTGGCTGGCAAACATGTACACCACCAATGACATGGAAGCCCTGCTGGACGGCATCGCATACCTGACAACCTGTAAATTCGTCGGACCACAACGCAGGTTCCCCGATTGACCTATGATGTCCAACCCCGCACCCATGCTTAGCTTCCGCACGGACTGGCCAGTCACCACCACAACAGCCATACCAAACGACCGGCAACTGTAACCACACCATCAACGACATCGCCATGACATCGGATATGACCGGGACATGCACACTGTTCCCCATCACATCCAGGAACACCGCATGCATCGTGGGAGGCAGTGGCATGGGCTCTGTGTATCGCACCCACATGGACGGAACTGCACGAACAACCAGGACACGACATGGATCCAGCGCCCATGGACACACACACCGCTCAGTGGACATGAATAGGTCGCCTGGAGTCTGTGGGTGCTGCACCCCTCCCACCCCCACCCCGGAAATCCCATACCAGGACCTTTGCATGGACGACAAGTGCATACAACAACAACACGACCCCAGTGACTGTGACATGTCCAGTAACCACCACAGTGCAACAACAAGTGGCACGCCGCTGCATGCACGCAAGCACATGCCCTGATGTCATCTCACATGCACGCGTGCATGAGGAACAACCGCAGCAAACCTGTCACATGGAACTGAGATGGACTGTGCCCATGATGCCAAGCGGTCTGGTAGGCTACATGTATACCGTCTGTGTCAAAGTCCGCAGCTCCGCAGCTATACGTAAATGTACATTAGCACAGCCTTGGCCAAGCAGATGTCACTCTGAAGCCCACATCCCACATGCAACAGCCAATCACATGTAACCCCACACCCTATCCCATTTGCAATCATGCTCAGTATATCCTCAACATGTATTCCGCTGCCAGTAGTGTCCACTATACTGCATCACAGAGGACAGAAGACTCAATATAATGTTTGAAACCAAAACTGTCTCCGCTGACTCATTTCACAAGTACGAATGAGAGAGGATGAGAGTATGTGAAGTACACGGCAGTCGTGACATGACCATGTAGTCCACTGGTATTGGATGTCAACGCAAATGAGTAGCACAACTGTGGAAGACACACATGTGTCGTGTGAAGTCGTATGGACGCAGTGCTCAGGTGGGTGGGTGTGACGGGTAGATGCGCACATGCCAAGTTGGAGCACGCCGTGTTGGGAGGGGTCATGAACAGTACACCACCGCTTCCCTGGGCATTGTGAGAGGACACCTGTCGGGGGGAGTGAACACGTGTGTGCACAGCAGCCGGGCACACGTACAAAGCGGTACCAGGCGCACCTCAGCCCACCCTCTGTGGACAAGCTGGATCCTGTTGTGCGCCCGCCATGCCCCTTGACAAGGCACACACAGCCCCAGTCGACCAGGTGTAACCCCAACATAGTCAATCCGCACAGGCGATACAGGGCACGGGATGGCAGTGGAGCATGGTGTGTGAGAGGTCTCCTCGCGCTCCTCCTGGTCATATCACGCAGGCAATAGAACCTCAACGTCTAGCATGGCACAAGTCAAATGGAAGTGTAGGGGGACGCACCACAGCACGAGCAGCACTGACGTCACGGGAGGTGGCTCGCACCATCCCATCCATTGCCCATCATACCAACCACGCCACATGCCATTGCGACTAAGTGCAAGCGCGTGCGCCACCACCCCCGAGCCCTCCCCAGAGAGGCCAAAGAGTGAATGTGTGGGCCATCAGTCACAGACGGACGCGGCATGGCCGCAAGGGCAGCCACAGCCACTGGGTGTCGCAGGTGGCGGATCCGGAAGGCGAAGACTGTGATGCATAGTCCATGCAGGCCGGGTCTCCATTTGGGGCACCACGCAGGTGGACGGCGTCCCGCAACACATCATACCCTGAGACAGCCCACTCGTGCAACTGGACCCACACATACACTCCTTGCCCTCTCTGGTGCGAGCTTGGGGCTGCCTGTGCAAGCGCTAGCCTCGCAGGTGAGCATGCATATTGGGGGAGCGAGGGGAGGACATGAGGGCTGGGGCGAAGATGACTGTATCACTGTCAGTTAGTACAAGGGATGACCCAGATGTGGAAAGGAAGAGACGTGTCCCGTGTGTACTGCAACTAGTCGCCAATCCAACTACCCCCCATGTCCGGAATGTAAGCCCGCACCTAGGCCCGCCCATCCGCCACATCGAACATACCACCAGCACGACAACCTTCCCATTCGAAACACTGACTGGGGGTGGCGACCAGTGTACAATCATGTGTAGCCTACCCACGCGTACATGTGGGCCCTCCATGATCCATGTCACCTGCGGCAAAGTCATGACATGCGCAATGAGGGAAGTGAGGAGAGCTGTCCGCCCCACGCGCAGAAGGTGCATCAGCTCCACAGACCCAGCAGCGAGTCCAGCAGGGGTCACATGTGCAGGGGCAGCTGTGCCTGGTGTGAAGGCACATGCATATAGACAGCACATCGACCAATGTGTAGTCTGCCCACATCTACAGTCCATCATCATGCGGACATAGGAATTGAACACAGGGCAACACATCTTCAGTTGGTGCACCCACCGTGACCAACAATGCGCAATCATCGACGTACCCGCCCTGTGCATGGCCCCCCACCCAACGGAGGCACATCCAGTGCCACCATCCCACACACACAAGCCTTCCACGGAACATGCTGTGTCCAATGGTCAGTACAGAGTCAGCGCCCATCTGGTGGATCCTGAACAGGAGACACATGCACACACATGCCAGCTCCCACTATGTACATCTGCCACCTGGCACGTGCAATGTAACCTCTCACCTGTGACGTGTGACTGCAAGCACACAGCCGTCTTGGCATGGGGCTGTCAATGTGGACACCTGTCAATGTTTCGGGAGGTGTGATCCGTACAGTGCTGTACATAGGGTGCAGTGCTGACACCTACTACTGTCTCATATCCCCTCGTGCCACAGGTCCCACTTGTTTTGGCCGCTCAGCCTGTGCCCACATCGTCGTCGTCGTGTGCCATACTCATCCAGCCGCGGAAGCAGTTCCATGCTCAGCAGACATTCATGTTGCCGTGGCGTTGCCGCTTGACGGATATGCAGTCAGTCCCCATCAGCACGCCCCGCAAGTCATTGGGGCCTAGATCCCCATGTGCATGCACATGGCAGTGGTTTGTATCACTAGCCATTGCCATTGTTGGGAGACCTGTGTAAGTGTATTGTGGCCGTGCCGTCCCAGCTTGACAGCTGGGCTGTGGCTCATGTGCTTGCTCAGTCATGTCAGTGATGTGTATGCGAAATTGCTATGTGTCGTGTTGCTTTGACATGTGTCCTCTGCCATTGTCCCTAGGCGGAGACCGAACATTGACCGCCCATACCAATTGCTGGCGGACATGGACGATACAGAGGTTATTAGGAAGTTTCGGCTGGACAGGCCAACCCTGCATCGACAGTGTGCCATGTTAGAACCCCATCTCCGTCCCCGCAGGGTGTATCCGACTGCTGTCACCCCCACGGCTAAGGTGATGGCCGCCATGCATTTCTTCGTCACTGGGTCATTCCAGCACACAGTGGGCATTGGAGGAGGGATGTCCCAGCCCATGTTCAGCAAGGTGCTGAGGGATGTACTGGCAGCCATGATGCTGTACCGAAACAGGTACATCCGCTTCCCCAGGGCTCGTGAATTGGCGGCAGTGAAGGGTGCATTCTATGCCCTTGGCAGAATCCCACACGTCGTTGGAGCCATTGACTGCACACATGTCGGCCTTGTTCCACCACAGGCCACTGAGCACCTGTACCGCAACAGGAAGCACACGCACTCCCTGAATGTGCAAGTGGTGTGCCTTGCGGACATGGTGATCACCCACGTGTGTGCAAAGTTCCCAGGCTCGGCCCATGACGCACACATAATGCGCAACAGCATCTTGCCACGACTGATGTCCAATATGCAACAGGATCGTGCCTGTATTGTCGGTGAGTATGTGGAGTGGTGTAGCGTGCTGGTTGTGCGATGCTGTCCCCTGTCCAGTTGGAATAGCACCGGTTCTCTGTGTCCCTCACACCCAGGTGACTCTGCGTACCCGAATGGGGCATGGCTGCTCAGTCCATTGAGGAATCCTCGCACCCCAGCAGACGATCGCTACAATGAGGCACATGGGAGGACCAGACGTGTGGTCGAGCGTACCTTTGGCCTCCTCAAGTCCAGGTTCAGGTGCCTGGACCGCACCGGGGGTGCGCTGGCGTACTCCCCACAGAAGGTGTGCCGGATAGTGGTGGCGTGCTGCATGCTGCACAATCTGGCCATTCGGAAGCAGATCCCCCTCATCGTGGATGACGGAGATCAACCAGGGCCCCAGCCCGCAGACCAGGACAGCTCGAGTGAGGAGGACAGCGGAGAAGAGGTAGCTGGTAATGTGCGGCAGCAGCTCATCGCCCGCTACTTTACTTGATGGTGAGTGTCCATGTACGACGGCTGATGTGGCTGTATCTGTGCAGGTGTGTGTGTGCTGTGTCAGGGTGGCCTTTTGTTCACTGCGTGCTGTGTGTCAACGCTCCATGGCCAGGGTAGTATGCCACTGTTGGTGGCTGTGGCATTGTGCCCTATTGCTCTGTGCGATGTGTGTACATTGCTTGTAGTTGTTGACATGTACTGTGTGATGGGTGTGTGACACACTCATTGAATGTGCTCCTGTTCTGTCTCCCACCCCTAGGTCCCTACAGGCCCTCCGGATTCAATTGACATGCCACGCATCAGGTGCCTTTCCGCCCAAGGTGGCCGTTGTATTCCGTACAAATAAAACACAGGGCACAAACAGCAGTTAGTGTAAAAGGTGCATTTATTTCAAACTGTGTCATGTGATTGTGTGTAAGGTGATGACAAAAGTGGTGCGTGCAGTGACAATGAGCTGTCGGTCATGGCTGCGTGATGCTCAGGGTGTACCCACTGGTTCTATGTCCATAGTCCAACACACACATGCCATCCAGATGGCTGTGTGGAGTGGGATCGTAGTCCAAGTCAATGCAGTGGCTGGTCAAGGAAGGCTGGCGGAAGGCTGGCTGGCTGCCTCACTTGCGTTTGGAGCGTGCGAAGTCCTCCCGGGAGATCTGTTTCCACTTCGGACGGCCCCTTCCACGTTTGCGAGGGGGTGCCTGCTTGCGACATGCTGGTGGTTGAGGTGTGCTCACTGGCTGTGGACGCAGGGGAACTGGACACTGCTGCTCCACCCTGCACCCCGGCAGGTGGTGGCGGAGGGGAGCTGCTGTCCCTGGCTGTGACCTCACCGCCACCACCAGCTGGCCCATGAGGTCCACGAGTTGGCCCATACGGGCGTCCATGGACCTCAGCACCCCCAGCACCTCACGCGTGTCTGAAGCAGACCGGACCCATTGTCCTTGGGCCTCTTCATAGGCCCCAAGGACTCTGGCCATTTGAGGCAGGGCATGGCTCCCAGGGGAGGCTGGCGTTTCCCTGACCCTGCTCCTCCTACCAGTCCTGCTGCCACCGGCCTGCCCACTAGCCACATTGCTCACCACGGTCCTCGCTGTGGCTCCCAGGGTGGATCCAGTCGGCCGGGCCACCACCTGCGCTGGGGCTGGTGCCAGCGAAGACGTGGTGGTGGTGGCGGCGGTGGTGGTCGGTGCGGCGATGGTGGCGGTTGCGGCAGTGGTAGTGGCCACAATGACCGTGGGTGTGGCCGCAACGACAGTGGCAGCAGGGGGCTGGGAATGTTCAGCAGCCCTGGATGATGGGTTGGTGGGTAGGAGGGGTCCTGGGGAGCGGCTGGGCCCTGCCACACCAGATGGGCCTGCTTGGTGGTCCGTGTCCGAAGAGGAGGACAGATCCTCCAGATCCGTGTGTCCTCGTTGGGGGCTTGTAGGCTGGCTGTGCTGGCTGCTGGCTCCATCCCCAGCATCCAGCAGTTCGTCACCTGTGGAGAGAATGAGATTTGTTATTGTGTTGCACCTGGCGAAGTATGTATTTGTCGTCTGACATTAACAGTTCGTGCAATCTCGTACATGGGTTTCTCGGAGGCGTGTGTGTGGCTGTAGCATCTGTAGTTGTGTGTGCTTGGCAATGGGACTGTGTGCTGTGCACATGTGGCATGGGACGGATTGGCCATGCCGATGGGTGTGTTGCTGTGCCCCTACTTATTGTGACTCTGGTGTATGCGGGCTCCTGGCCCATCCTGGGTCTGGTTTGTACTTTGCTTTTGGTGTTCAGATGGGATGCTTAGGAACGCATATGGCAACATGGGGGCCATGCCCCAGATTCGCATTTGGGAGGGAATATGCTTTTGGGGTTCAAATGGAACGCTTAGGAACGCATATGGCAACATGGGGGCCATGCCCCAGATTCGCATTTGGGAGGGGATATGCTTTTGGGGTTCAAATGGAACGCTTAGGAACGCATATGGCAACATGGGGGCCATACCCCAGATTCGCATTTGGGTGGGAATATGCTTTTGGGGTTCAAATGGAACGCTTAGGAACGCATATGGCAACATGGGGGCCATGCCCCAGATTCGCATTTGGGAGGGGATATGCTTTTGGGGTTCAAATGGAACGCTTAGGAACGCATATGGCAACATGGGGGCCATGCCCCAGATTCGCATTTGGGAGGGAATATGCTTTTGGGGTACATGCTGTGAGCCATGGGTGCCGAACGTGACATGTGTTGTGGCAGCATGACAGTGCATGGTTTGAGGTGTGTGCATACTTGACATGGCCTGCATATTTGCTGTCTGTTGTGATTACTGGACATGGCATTGGACGCATCGTTATGAGTGAGTGATGGTTGTGTGCCAGCCAACGTATTGCAGTTGTCCCATCTCCTTGGTGTGCGTGCTGCCCTGTGCCATGTGCATCACTGCAGTGCTCGGGGGTGTGGCCCATGTTGTGTGTTGTTGCTCACAGTGTGTCGTGCGCTTCATTGACTTCTGGCACATGGTTGGTCATGGGCATGTATCTTAGCGTGACTGCTGTATGTGTGGCAGCTGTGCGGATGACATGCCTTTCATGAGACTGGGGCTGACGGATGGGATGGATGGTATGTTGTATGTGCATGGTGTGTCTGTGTGTTTGATGGGTTCAGTGGTGTTCGTGTGCATTTATGTTGTTCCGCTCTGTTGCGTCTAGTGTTGTTTGTCTTACATAGGCGTAGTTGTGGGGTGTGTGGTTGACAGGCAGTAGGGGCTACATGGACAGGACTTCAATGGTGTTTCGGTTGTGTGTGATGAGTTGTACAGTGGCTGCCGTGTGGTACTATATTCAGTGTGGCTTGTGCATGCAGACGTGGCTCCTTGGGTGTTGCTATGTCTGTGATGGGTCATGTGGGGTGTGAGTCTGTTGTTCATGTCCGTGTGCACATTGTTCACTTGTTCGTGACGGTGGGCGGTGCTGCGTGTTCGTCTGCTACGTGACATGTCCCATGTGTTGGTCGTGTTCCGGTCCTCATGCCTCCAGTAATCCAGCCCTGTCCAGTTTCCCACCTGCAAGTTGTTCGTGCGTGCACTGTACTGGATGCCACATGGCTCTAAGCGGGGGTGCTCCATGTTGCAGGTCTGTGGGGGTGGGGGGTGTTGTGGGTCGTGGGGTGGCTGGACACCCACTGACACCGATTGCTGTGGACCGTGATGTCTGCCTTTCGGCTGTCGTTGTGCACTGCGGTGGCTGACACGTGGCTGTGGGGTGTGGGGGATGCTCCTCCTTGCTGTGCTGTGGGACTAGGGGCCTGGTGTGTGTTGTACTTGGGCTGTCCACCGTCCCACCCACTGCACTTTGTGTTCCTGCCACTTACCTGTTACTTGTCGGTTAGTGCAGCTGTGGCGGACACATGGGTGTGGTGGGTGCTCGTTGTGGCGCTTCTGGCATATTTGGGGACCTGTTGGTGGTTACGTGGCTGGCTGAGTGTACACATGTCCCCACGTATCTTACAGTTGTTCGGTTTGGGCTGTGTGTGGTGGTGTCTGTTGCATGTGTGTGTGATGTGTTGTGTATTGTGTGCTGGACATGGGGGTGTTTGTCCCTGGGAGCTGTGGCATGGTGGTAGTGCATGTGAGTACATAGCGGTGTGCTGGTATACATTAGTTTGTACTTACCAGCCTCCACTCCCCTGCTAATCCGGCGAGGATCTCCGGATGTATTACGACTCGCACCTTCTCCTCCCACGCTTTGAAGGTCTTGAAGAGCGCGGGATTCCCTCCGCCAGTGACGGCAGCCAGCTCTCTGTTTTTGCCCTCCTTCTTCTTGACCAGGCTCTTGACGTCATTCCAACGTTTGTTTATTTCTCCTCTGTTCCTGGGCAGGGTCCCGACTGCATTGACCTGGTCTACGATCCGGTTCCACATTCTGTTTCTGGTGGCTAGTGGTGTGTGCTGGACCATGTTCCCATAGATTTGTGGGTACACCTTGATGATCTCGTCGACCATGACCGTCAGCTCAATGGGCGTGAACTTGGGCATTCTTTGTGGTGCGATGGTGTTTGTGGTGCTGGTGCGGTGTGTGTTGTGTAATGTGCAGGGGGTTTGTGGTGCAGGTGTTTGGTGGTGGTGGTGGTGGTGGTGGTGGTTGTGATGTGTGAGTTTCTGTGGTGTGCTGCTGTCCTTGCTGTGTCACTGTGTCCTCTCCTCTCCTCTCTGCTTTGCAATGTTGCAAGGGGTTGTGGTCTGTGGGAGTGCTGCTTTTGTACTTACCTATGTGGGTGTGTCCTCATGGTCTGTTGTTTTCAGGTGTGTTGTGTCTGGGGTTCTGGCCTTTGTATTTTTTGTTTGTCCGGGGGTGTTTTCGGGATGTGTACTGTGCTTGTGTATTTGTGCGTGCCTTGCTGTGTGGACTTGTTGGCCATGTTGTGTGCTATTGGTTTTGTGAGCGGATGGTTTCTGTGCAGGTACGTGGGCGCCATGGCTTCTGCTGTGTCGATTCTCATCGGCGTTGTTTGCGCTGGCGGGCGGTATATTTGTGGTTTTCCCGCGCTCATGGCGGTGCGATCGTAATTTCACGTGCGGTGTGTCGGCCGTGAGGGCGGGCGGTTTTGTGTTGTCGTGCGTGTTTCCGTCCGTGGCGGGCGGTTTGACTCCGACGTTGGTGGGCGGTATTTTGTGTGATTTTTCCGGCGATGGCGGTTTTCGGTTTGTGTAATCGTAATGGTGTGGTCGGTGTTCAGACGGTGTGTGCGGGCGGATTTTTGCCGCTTCCATGCCTGGCGGATTCTTTTACGCCGGGTATCGTAATGGGCCCCTTGGTCACTTCATCACCTCAATCTTCCGGCTTGAAGCTACCATCTCCCACTTAAGTTCTTAAATGTCTACTGTACTCAACTCCCTACTCCCCCTGGTGTGTACGCAATACCCCAAACTCCTAATCTCGAGGAGTACTCTTCTCCCTTGCCCCAAAAGAGCTGCACACAATCTCTCCTTAACAGAAATTTCCAATTTACTGGCTAGCTACAATGCCTCTAACTCCTCCACCTTCTCTTCTCCAGACAATACAAATCAATGCACTATGCTGACCATCTCCCTGGTCCGAACCAAACGCCAGCCCTTTACAACCCAGGCACCAACCTACAGGAACATCACCCCTATCTCTACTAAAAGCCCTGATACCTCCGTCACCAAAACAGTCATCTCAGAGCTGCGCTGTTTGCTTCACAACCTCAAATCTGTAACAAAGCACAAGCTGGAAATCTCAGACTCGCAAGACTTAAAGATTTTATGACATCAATTCCCGCATGACCTAGCTTCGTTTCCCACTTGTCTTGACAAACCTCAACATCATCTAGAAGTACGTCGATCAATTGAGAATAAAATTGGCCGATTGTTGTTTTTTTCTGCATCCTTTCAATAAGAGGGACCTTTCTGAATTGAACTTCCACACCAGGGCCAAGCGAATTCAAATAACTCCGAATTTGAAGGTATTTGAAAAATTCATGTTTAGGAGACCATATTTTGTTTGTAACTCGGCAAATGATACCAACTGTCCATCCTCATACAAATCCCCTAAACAATGAATTCCTTTTAAACGCCATCTATTTACCGTTTGGTCACGAAAAATCAATGGGAGTAACCCGGTAGCTGAAAATGGGGTATATGCGTTTAAATTCGAAACCCCGAGTTGCCGTTTAACTGATCTCCAAACAAGGTATGCTGCTTTAAGAATTTTAAATTTCGTTTTCTTAAAGTAGCTAGGTTCTAATACTTTAACCAGACAACCATTAGCCTCATCACCCAGTCCAAACTCATAGATGGAAGGACTATGGCATGGCAAAAGCTTAACCCGATCCCCCACTACCAAAGGACTAATAAATTGCAAAACTGCTGCCCAATAATAAAAAATAAAATAAGGCATACCCCAGCCACCGCGATTCTTCGGCAATACCATCTTTTTATAAGCCCTTCTCTGGCGTCTATAACCCCACAAAAATCTGGAACTAATCCTCTCTAGCCTCTTAAAACACAAAACTGGAAATTCGAGTGGGATTGTTCTAAACATATAAAGAAATTTGGGCAAAACTAACATTTTTAAAACATTCGCTCTTCCATAAAGAGATAAATGTAGATGATCCATCCTCTCCAGCATTGAATTCACTTTAAGGAGCACAGGATTCATATTTAGTTCTGGGATCTTACTGATTGGTAAAGAGATTTGAATTCCTAAATATGTAACTTCAGAGACAGTTGTTATGTTATCCCCACCAATAAATAGAATCTGAGTTTTGGAGATATTTAATTTGTACCCCGAAAAGATCCCAAACTTAGATGCCAGTCCCTCAATTGCCGGTATTGCAGTGACAATGTCTCTAGTAACGACAACAATATCATCCGCGTAAGCCAGGGCTCTATAATCGGTATGTCGTAGTTGAACCGGTTTAATGTCAATAGCCTGATTTAGCTTAACCAAAAAAAAATCGATATATAAAGCAAATAGTAAAGGTGAGCACGGGCATCCTTGCCGTGTGCCGCGGCTGATTGTAAACAAGCCCCACTCTTGGCCGGCTATTCGAATAGAGGCAACTGGAAGGAAGTATAGTGATTTCAATGCCTGCTGAATCACAGGGCCGAAGCCCTTCAACCTCAAAATCTCCCACATGTATGGCCAGGAAACCCTGTCGAATGTCTTCTCGTCATCCAACAGGGTTATTCCCATTGTAGACTTGTTTGCTTGTGTCCAATCACAAATGATATTAGGTGCCGAACATGATCTGCAGTATCGCGCCTGTTCTGATGTCTGGGAGGATGCGTACTCAGCATTACATGGCCATATATGATTTGTATTATACCCCAAGAAAGATCTCTAAATGGGGGACATCTGCTGGCACCAAATGTAATAGATGTGGTTTATTTGCAGCAGATGTAGTTCATATGTTTTTTGCATGTCCTAAATTAGCTGAATTATTTTTGTCTATTGAACGATTTTTAGGACTAATAATGGGGTCATCAGTGTGCATAACTGGGGAACTGGTTTTGATTGGCCTTTACTCAGATACCTCGGCTTATACAAGGTCTAATGCAATGGTATCTTTTTGTTTATCTGTATGGCAGTGGTGCGTGCATGTATTACGCAGGACTGGATAAATCCTGACCCTCCGTCTTTTTGAGTTGGCGGGCAAGATTGCTTGCTATGTATAATTTGGAATCAGCTATATACAAGACTAAGGGGAGAAGGAAGAGTGCAATGGGAGCTAAGATCTGGGCCGCTGTCACTGACTGGGTTTAATGTTGAATAATGGACAGTTATTGTTTGTCGGAAGACACTCTCTATTTTAGTATGCTTATATAATTTGGCCTTTTTCATATGTGGACACATATTGACTAGGTTTTTTTTTTTATGATGTCTGTTTTTGCTGCTGTATTTGTATTTTTTATTATGTTTGATGACCTTATTTGTGATTGTATAAAATGATTTGTATATTCCTTGCATAAAAGGGGAAAAAACTATAAAAAAAAAAATAAAAAAAAGGAAATCTCAGACACCATCAAATCATCCACCTCAAGCTTGGTCTACTTTTCCTCACTGAGACCTGTTTCAATGACACCTCTTATACTATTCTTGATCTTCTGCTCCCCGGACTATTCCATTATCAGGAATGAAAGAGTGGGTAAAGTCGAGGGAGGCGTCGCAGCTATCTTCAGAAACTCCGTCAGTTCAAGGAACGTCTTAGTAGCTCTTTCTTCATATTCAAATGTCTTTCTCTGGAACTTCATGTACAGCACAGCTCCCCTTTCAGGTTTTATGCCATTTATCACCCACCAGGTGAAAGCTCCGCCTTCACTGAGGAATTCATTAACTTTGCAAATGACCAATATTCACAAAGGGATAAATTGATCTTTCTAAGAGACTTTAATATTCACTGGGGCATCTCGAAAGATTCAGCTGCCAACTAGCTTGCCACATTTCTTTTAGGAAATGATCTCTTACAACACAACGCAAAACCAGCACATTCCAAGGGCTCCATGCTTGACCTTATTATTTCCAAAGAAGGCTTGCTAACAGTCTGACAACTTTCTCATCCCCTTCTCATTGCACCTATCTCCTTCTGTAACCCTTGATAGACAATGTTGCTTCACTACAAAGCAAAAAGAAAAGGCCCACGCCTTCTGCCCCATGGTTCAATATGTCCCTCTATGAAGAAAAAAAACACTGAGATACCTGGAGAAGAAATAGAGACAGTCCCCTTACACCAATAATCTCTCAAATTTCCGATACGCAAGATCGCGCTATCACAAACGCATCTTTAGCAAAAAAGCGAATCATTTCAGAACTCTCCTCGACTCTGCAAAGAACAGACCTAAAAAACTCTTTGACCTATTCAAAACTACCAGCAATGCCACCTCTTCCTTAACTATCAAATTTGATGACCCTCCCAAGAAGGCAGCAGGATTTGCACAAGTCTTCGATGCAAAAGTGAATTCGCTCCATGACCATGTTACTCATCCTATCCCACCTGAGGACTGAAAATCTAAAGACGGCCTGGCACAGCTTAGACATCATCACTGAAGATGCCCTACTCAAGAGCATTCTGAAAACAAAACCTTCAACCATACTATTGACCCATCCCCAGCGACATTGCAATAAACTTCTACACCTACACACTTCCCTACTGGAGTAATTGGGTCAACTTCTTCCTTAGCCAAGGCTCCCTTCCTGATGCCCTCAAGACAGGTCCGGTTACCCCCTTTCTAAAGAAACCCTCTGCTGATGTGAATGACCTTAACAATTTTTGCCCTATCACCAACCTCCCTTTCCTTGCTAAAATCACTGAAAGATGAGTAGAGGAGCATCTCTCCCAACATATTAAGGAGAACAACCTTCTTGATGAACTTCAATCCGGCCTAAATCAAGGCTGCAGTACTGAAACAGCACTGCTACAAGTTATCGACGATGCCCTGCGAGTACCTAACTCAGGCAACTCCTGTCTCCTGATCCTTCTATACCTTTCTTGAGCCTTTGGCATAAACCATAACACTCTCCTGAATACACTAAAGCAAAGAACGGGATTTTAAGCCACAGTGCTCAAGTGGTTTGAATCATACCTCTTGGGCAGATCTCAGATTATTAAAATAGCAAACGATCTCTCTACATCAAAGGCTGTGGATCAAGGCATCCTTCAAGGCTCGATCTTCGTGCCCACCCTTTTCAATCTTTCTGCTGGAAAACCTTCTAAAAAAGTCCGGGATCCATTATCACCTCTAAGCTGACACACTAAACTCTACCTAAAGGTGTCCTCCGCACACAACTTTCAATCCTTGCCACCACTCTCAACTCCATCCAAGAATGGATGACAACTCATCATCTAATTCTGAATCCCTCTAAAACCGAATTCCTTCTTCTCTCAACCTCAAACTCTCCACCTCCTGTTCAATCATGGATGGATAATCTGAACATTCTTAACAACAAACCTACCATTGTTGACAGTGCCAAATCCCTAGGTGTTATCCTGGACAAAAGACTCAATCTACATTCCCAAATCAACATCATGGCCAATATCACATGGTACCATCTGCGCCTTTTCTGGGGAATCAGGGTTTTATTCCTGAGCATGACCTGAAAACTCTGGTTCAATCTTTGATACTCTCCAGACTGGACTACTGTAATTCTCTTCTTGTTAGTCTCCCAAAAACCCACCTTTCTCCTCTAAAATCCATCCTCCATTCAGTGGCACGCTTCATCTATGGGGAAAAAAAAACAACCATATTACACCCATACTGATTTCTCTTCATGGCTTACCATTGAAGCTAAGTCGATATTTATTACTGCTGCATCACCCATAAAGCCATACACACTTCCATCCATCGCTACCTGCCCAATAAACTCAAAATATCAGCTGGCTCCAGACCCTCACACAATTCTGAAAATGTACTGCTCAAAACCTCCAACTTTGTGACTAGAATTTGTAACCCGCTACCTCCATACCTTCGGACCACCACCTTAAAACTCTTCTCTTCCAAAGGCACCTCTGTCAACAATTCTCCTCGCCCAGCTCCCCACCAGGCACATGCCCCCCCATTCAAGGTCATGACCCTGATGGTTACATTACACTCATGAGAGCTACTACGACCATCCGTCTCAATTTTGTAAATATGTATTCTGTACTTGTATAACCCTAAACGCTCCACCTTTACTTATTATGTAATCTTGAGTGAATCTGTATTTTGTTAATCTGTAATTCTCACCACGAGTAACTGTTGTGCATATTAGTAGTTTTACCAACTACCATACTACTCTCATTCCTTATGTAATATAATTTGCTCTATTGTAAATGTTCGGACATCTCTGGGTAAAGTTTGCACTGTATGAAAATGCATAAAAGGTTGCTGTTTCAGGTGAGCGCTAGTTTATGGATGACATTCAGATAGGCAAATAGAATTTGTCTGTAAAAGCAAACCTTTCAAAAATGTTAAAAAATGTTGTATTGGCTTGAGCCATACAATGTCTATTCAACTTGTACTTAGGAAACTAAAAATTGTAAACGTTTCCTCGGCTGTGACAGTTGAAGCGGTCTTACTTATTTGATGACTATGATTTTGTTTCTACTTTCCAGGGTGGAAGAATGGCAAGGTAAAGACACAGTTTGAGCACCTTGTTGTTCTAAGTTAATGACTAGTGCAGCATTCACCATCTTTACTGTTTACAACCAGTATTAACTCGGTTGGATCCGGAAAACAAGATCATAAACAGATGTTCCCGATCAGGCCAGGACACCAGAATGCAAGAGAGAGAAGACCCTATAACCCAAGTTGGGTTATCATATGAGACCTAAGCAGTTTACATACCAAAAAAACCACTGCAAGTCTAAACTTTATGATACTGTCATACTTCCTACAACTTTTAGTGCAGTGTCTAGATTCTAGAAAAAAATGTTGCAATTTACACCAAGACCTATATTTCTGAAAGGGGAGGGAAAGACAAATACATACACATTACTGGCAAGAGCTTGATATCTAACTCCATACCCCTCATGTTGGTTCAATTTTGTACATAATTTCTTTACAGTAAATATTATGAAATGCAAGGGGGAATGATTCCATGTGTAGGTGATGCTCATACTCCCACGCAACCTCCCAGAAGTAATTGGTTTTATTGTACACTGAACATGTAGGGCATTTACATACTATACTAAAAGTAGTCATCTTCAACAGATGGACGAAAAGTCCGCAAAGGTTTATCAGGAGTTACATCAGTACCCTTGACTCTAGTAGCAAGAATACATTGAACTGCACTGGTGTGCAGATTTCATTTATTCTTGAATAATGGCATTCATGTCATTCCTGGGTCTCTCCCTTCCATGCCATATGTGGTCTCCCTCCAAAGGCAGTATTTAGATGCCTGCACCTAAATACTAATGGACATCTGGAGCTTTCAAGTACAGCACATAAATTGCATATCCGCAAAACATCCAGGTGTTTATAGAAAGTAAAACTGAGTGAAAACAAAAGACAGGTAAGCATAGATGAGTTGCACATGCATAGGCCTGTGGAGACATTTTTTGTCTGTCCACAAAATCTTTTTAGCAAAGCGGGATCTACCCACGCAATCCTCCTGTATCTATTGCTGGTGACTGCCTGAGGTTTGGACTTTTGCTGTAAGTCTCATTCATGGTAAATTCACAGTCAAAGGACTAAGAGCTCTGTCTATCATTGCCCACCTCTTAGAATATATCTGCTTCTGTGCAGCTAAAGTAAGAGGCTCTGTAAGAGGCCTGTGCTGGTTACATGCGAACAAGTGAGCACATGCATGTGCACCTGTCTGGCCTGCCTGTGTGAGACTACTGTCTTGCACTGCCTGGTATCTGCACACAGGTAGGCTGCCACAGAAGAGACTCTTTAATGATAGATACTGATTTAAGGTAGGACATGTAATGTGAGTGGGCATCTATAGTGTAGTGCTATAGTGCTTACTGAAGGTCTGTGGTGCTCACACTGTATTAAGGGTGGGCAGTGGGCTCACTACCAGTGACTGTTTCTGAGTTCAGGTTGTGCTATTGGGACAGTGCATGCACCAAGAAGGCACAGAAAACAGATGATTTTTTGATTATTGGACACAGTGTACATACGGATCATCATGTGATTTTGATTTATGAAACTGTCCTTTAATCCCTGGGGCACCTCAAGTTGAAGATGTAATTTGAAGACATAATACAGTTTACATTAAACAAAGCTGAAACTTCAGCATCTACTTCAGAAGCAGTCAAGGAGGTTTATGCATGAATTCATCAAACTAGACAATATAGCTCTTTTTATTGTAGTTACCACTGATGGTTTATGAACACGAAATGCATTGGGTGAATTAAACTTTTGGACTATATTATTGGAATCCATCATTGTAAATCAAGGGTCATATCAAGGATGTTAGAGATGGCATTTCAAGGTTCATCTAAATTGATGAAACCACAATTAATATGATGCTAATCACAAATTTCAACTGACTTTAAAGAACGATCAACAGCAGAAAGCTTGTTTGTATATTACTTTTAATACAGTGGCATAAACTTTGTAGAATCTACGGGTCACACATATAGTGCGTCTTGGGACTGGAATGTGGGCTCACTATTAGTGATTGCTTCAGAGTTCAGGGTAGGCTATTGGGGCAGTGCACACACCAAGACAGTACAGTAAACAAATGATTTCTTGAGTACTCAGAATATTGTACAGAGTGCTCATATGGGACATCATGTGACTTGTAGAAAGTTGGTATTTTCTTGTCACAAGCATTTGGTGCCTGCAGCCTGTTTATTGGGTCACATGACTAGGTGTAGTTGGCTGTTAGTCTTTGTGTATTGTTCCTAGACAGTGAAACAAGGATAAGCCATCTCTGACGTGATGAGGGGGAGGAGCTGACACCTCTCATACTTGCACATCACAAAGGCTCTTCCTGAACTCACACACAAAGGGTTTGCTACTAGTCTTTTGAGTCCCCAGACAAGTTGAGTCCAGGGCAGGGAAGAAGGGGATGCCTGACACCTCAGGGGGCTGGAAACCTCCAGAACATTCTCCTACTTCAAAGTTGGCACTAGGTTTCAATAATGGGCTCTCAGACCCACATCTTTAGTACACATCTAGACCTGTGGAAAACTCAGAAGAAGGACTTCTGTGCTGATTTGCTACTAGAAGGATTGCCACTCTGCTGCCCTGCTGTGCTGCCCTGCTTCCCTCCTGCCTGAGTGAGAAGGGCGTCAACCTGCATCTTGAACCCAGAACCACCAGAGTGACTCCAAGGGCTAGTTGGCTAACCCCAGCACCTGGCCTCTGCCAGCTTTGAGATAGGTCCCCCAAGTGGTCCTATACGTGTTCTGGACCCTTGAAGTGGGCCTGAAGGGGCTCTGTCAGCCCATCTGTGGTCCCAGCAGAAGCAACAGAGTGAGACGCATTGCCTCGAAACCCTCCACATTGGAACCACTGTGTGACACATCTCCAATGTAGGACCTGGCATTGCAGCTGCAGTCTCCTTGGAACCACCACTATGCAACACATCCTCGACACAGGCCTTCACATCACAAGCCCCTCATCAAAGGTATCCACAACGACAATGCAGGAATCCACATTGTAGCCCTGCAGCTTCTTTGGAACCAGCTGGTGACCAACACAGGAGTTTGCAAATCAAGCCCCTTGTCGAGGACAACCTTGACGATGATTTGACCTTGCATTGTAACCTCACAGGTCTTTGGAATCACCGCTGAGTGATCACAGCTGGCATTTTGTGCTTTTTTGGTGCTATTTTCACCTAAATCTACTGATTGAATCTTTGCTGTTTTGGTCTCAAAAAACGTATTCAATTTTGCTCTATTTTTCTAAATTGTGTGGGATTTCTCTCGCGTCATGTTCACTTTATTACTGTGTGAATAGCTTCATACGTAGTGTTTCATCCCCCTCAACCAGTAACTCAGTTTCTTACAGTTGCCAATTACATGGGAACAGTAAGTGATATCCATTGCAACTCATTGGACCTGATCTTATCACATACTACATTAGACATTTCAAATCTATCCATGCATAAAAAGACTGATAGCAAAGATGTGTAGTTTACGAACAGGGAGACAATGTAACTCTCCCACACATGCTGATTGGCTGCAGGACATGGTGTCAGCTGCCTCACATGAAAGAAGTATTTATCAAATGGCTGACCAAGCACAATTGTATGTCTCAATATGGGCCTCTTTTATTTCCTATCTGCCATGATGAGACCGCTGCTCATTCGCAGATATACTTGTTTCCAAGTCTGGCATTTTACTTGTGTGTTATACTTAGACTGATTTACCAGGTCATGGTTATAGCATTTGTTACTTCCTGTTCGGAGGACTCTGCTTTCGTGTGAGGAGTGGACTTCCCCCTCATTACTTTTCTTTACTATGTAAGGAGCACTGCTATTATAAGCGTTTTTAGGTCGAGCCTGAGTCAGCGCGCATGCGCTGCTCTGCAAGACTTTTTGTGGTGGAGTATGTAAGAGAAGCCCCGCCCACATTTTTCATTGGCTTGTGTCATTGTCCTCCGTAAAAGCTGGCTTGCGAGTTGTTGTTACGGTTGTTAGTCCCTCCTTGGTACTGCCTTGTCTGCATTAGTAAACACCCATGGCGACTGGCCCCTTTACTTCGGATGCGACACGGCATGTATTATTTAGTTTGTAAGCACTCTTTTCTTTATTGTGTTTCTCCTACTGCGGGCACGACGTGTTTTCCTCGCCATGCCCGCTTTCACTTTCAAGCAGCCCCGGACTATGGCGGCTGCTTCTTTGAAGTGAAATAGGTCTTGCAGTTACAAGAGTTTGAGCTATTGCCATTGTAAATGACAATAGCTTAAACTCTCGTAAATGCAAGATCTATTGTATTGCAAATGCTTGTTTACTATAATGCCTAGGAACCTAAAGCTATTGTTCAAATCTTTGAGTTCTTAATGGCAAATATAAAATAGGTTATGTTATTACCTTATTCACGTTTTCTTTAATCACCCTTTTCCTTTTATACTACATGCTTTTTCTTTTGTAATTCGTGTGATAAATATCAATAAAGTGTAAGCAGCTAAATGTCATAGTGACTATTGTCTGAAGCATGACAAAATGCAGTCTGCCAGGAAACTGCTTGTGTCAGGAGTCGGTGATACAGCATATAATGAAAGGGATGCAGGTTCTTAATCCAGTGAGAGTCTGTGTTATTTTTTCCAGAGGTTAATCAATTTCAGCTAAATTATGGAATCAGTTAAAGCAGATGAAAGTAGGAACTGGGTGCCTGAGATATCCACCCAATAGGCCCACATTACGCACACGTGTTTAACAAATGAGATTGCTTAAACATTGACACCCATCTGGATTCTATAGTAAATTCTGCAACCTTTCGAAAATGTTTTGAGTGGGAGACTGGTATAAGTCTTGTAATTTACAGGACTTAGGGCATCATTACGATGGCGGGCGGACTTTGTCCGCCCGCCACCGTAATGGAGTACGGGACCGACCACCGATGCTGCGGCAGTCCCGCCATGCAAATTAGGATGCGCCTGCCACACTGGCGGGCGCATTCTGGGCCTTTTACATTGCGGGTGGATCTGCTGGCTGCAGACCCGCTCGCAATGTAAAAGGACTGTGCACAGCATTGCAATGCACAACATGGCGGGCACCTCATGGTGCCTGACACGTAGTGCATTGCAATGAGGGGGGGTACCATAGGACCCCCCATGTGCACCCCCCACCTTCCCAACACCCTGGGGGCCCGCCCCCAACAGCAAGAACCGCATGCCTATCCATGGCGGCATCGCCGCCATGGAAAAGTAATGTACCGCCTACATCATAAGATGGATGGCGGTGTCTTGCAGACATGCCACCATATTGTGTCCCTTTTCCGCGCGGTCGACAATTCGACCAGCGGAAAAGCGGCGGACGGTCTTTCCATCCGCCGCGTTGCCCCCGCCATACTAATATGGCGGGGGCGAACCAGGGACATATGGCGGGCGGATTGCCACCGCCAGGCCGGCGATTACCATCGCCGGCCCGGCGGTGGCGATCCCCCCGCAATCATAATGGGCCCCCTAGTGCGATATCCTGTGCACAAGCCTGTACTTTATCCTGCGTGCCCCCCTTCCCTTTCACTAGCATCCATTTATTCAGAGAAAAGAGCTGCATGTACATTGATCACACTAAGCAATCAAGATGTTTTAGTCCGAAGGATACACAACTACAGAGGACAAAGGAGACGTTCTCCCAGTCCAGATTTATGAATCTGAGACATAGTTTATTGCTGCGATACGAGGTGTAAATATCTAAATTAACAAGCAACTGAGTGGTAAGAGCACTTGATCATTCCCATGATGGAAGAAAGGTATTTTCCCGAATCATTCTGTAAAATGAGTACAAAATATCTAGAGTAAAAATATCTAGAGACGGATAACACTTCATGTAACTCAAAGGGACACCACTTAAAGGGTGAACAGACATAATATCGAGTTGGAAATATCGAGTAGCAGTAATATCTCGGACTACAAAAATATCGACAGTCAGTATATCGTCAAGAACATCGAGTTGAAGGTAAGTAATATCGTTTTTCAAAATATCGAAGTAATTAATATCGTTAGCAAAAATATCGTTAGCAAAAATATCGTTGTTTGATTTAGTGTTATGTATTTTAGTGTGTATTTTACATGTATGTGTTCAATTTTTTTGTGTAAGAATTGTATTTGTTTTTTAATATATGTGTTCAATTTTTAGAAGTTATACATTTTTTTTAAAGTAAATTTTGCGTTTTAGGTCTGTAGCGGGTTGTGGGTTTATAGGGGAATAGAGTGGGAAGTAATTTAATTATAATACGTTTAATAATAATTTTTAGACGTTATTAATTTATTTTAATTAAATTTTGCGTTTTTGTTCCATAGAGGGTTGTGGGCTTATAGGGGAATAGGCTGGGAAGTAATTTAATTATAATTAATTAATAAATACATTTTATTAATTAATATTTATGTATTTAATATTTTATATTGTAAACTGTGGTAATTAATTAATTATTAATTAGTTATTAATTGGTTGTTAATTATTCATAATTATTTGGCAAATATCTTAATTGTGTTATTTTTTAGGAGCGGGTTGTGGGTTTATAGGGAATAGGGTGGGAAGTAATTTAATTGTAATTAATTAATTAATATTTTTAAATAATTAATATATATGTATTTAATATTTTATATTGTTAATTGTGGTAATTCATTTATTATTAATTAGTTATTAATTGGTTGTTAATTATTAATAATTAATTGGTAAATATCTTAATTGTGTTATTTTTTTAGGAGTGGGTTGTGGGTTTATAGGGGAATAGGGTGGGAAATAATTTAATTATAATTAATTAATTTATATTTTTAATTATTTGATATTTATGTATTTTAAATTTTATACTGTTAATTGTGATAAATAATGTATTGTTAATTGTTTATTAATTGGTTATTAATAATTATTAATTAATTATTCATTATGTTGTTTGTGTCATTTTTTAAGAGTGGCTAGTGGGATGATAGGGGAGTAGGATGGGAAGTAATTTAATTTTAATATATTTTTTTACATTTTTTATTATAATATTTATTTTAAGTTGTTTTATAGTGTTAAGAGTGTGAATTAATTTATTGTTGATTGTTTTTAAATTGCTTATTAATTTTAATTAATTAAGTAATTAATTATTAATTAATTAATTACGTTAATAGTGTTATGTTTTACAATATTGGTGGTGTCATTTATAGGGGAATATGGTGGGAGGTAATTTTTTTTAATTAATTCTTTGTTTGTTAATTAATTTTAATTATTTTGCTTGAGTGGGAATAATAAATTATTCCCCTATGCAAACCAACACTTTCCCTACTGTTGCACTCGCTGGAGTGGGAATAGTAAACTATTCCTCTCCGCTATCCAACACTTTCCCTACTGTTGCACTTGCTGGAGTGGGAATAGTAATTTTATCACCTCGGCTATCCAACACTTTCACTACTGTTGCACTTGCTGGAGTGGAAATAGTAAATTATTCCCCTTCGCTTTCCAAAACTTTCCCTACTGTTGCACTCGCTGGAGTGGGAATAGTAATTGTTACCCTTCCGCTATCCAACACTTTCTCTACTGTTGCACTCCCTGGAGTGGGAATAGTAAATTATTCCACTCTGCTATCCAACACTTTCCCTACAGTTCTACCTGCTGGAGTGGGAATAGTAAATGTGTCCCCTCCGCTATCCAACACTTTCCCTACTGTTGTACTTGCTGGAGTGGGAATAGTAAATTATTCCCCTCTGCTATCCAACACTTTCCCTACTGTTGCACTCGCTGGAGTGGGAATAGTAATTTTATCCACTCCGCTATCTAACACTTTCCCTACTGTTGCACTCTCTGGAGTGGGAATAGTAATATTTACCCCTATGCTATCCAACAATTTCCTTAATGTTGCACTCCCTGAAGTGGGAGTAGTAAATTATTCCCCTACGCTATCCAACACTTTCCCTACTTTTGTACTTGCTGGAGTGGGAATAGTAAATTATTCCCCTCCGCTAGCCAACACTTTCCTTACTGTTGCACTACCGAGAGTGGCAATAGTAAATTATTCCCCTCCGCTATCCAACACTTTCCCTACTGTTGCACTCCCTGGAGTGGGAATAGTAATTTCATCCCCTCCGCTATCCAACATTTTCACTACTGTTGCTGTTAATATAGTGTCAAATGTAATTGTAAAAGATTAAAAATATTTTAATATTTTAAATGATTATATATATATTTTATTTTTATTTTTATTTAACTGGTATATGTATATATAAATGAATTTAAAATTTATAATATGTTTATAACATTTTATAATTTATTATAATAATTATTTATTAATATTATTAAGTAAATGTATATATTATATTTTATATATATGTATCTTTAATTATTTTTAACATATTTATTATTTATAATTTTAAACATTTTCTAATAATTCTATGTTTTTTTAATTATATGTATTATTTACTTTATTTTACATAATTTTTTAAACATTTAGAAAAACGATATTTTTTACAACGATATTTTTAACAACAATATTTTTTTCGATATTTTTGTACTTACCATTATGTAGATAGGACTTCCATATTCTGGACAACGAGATTTTTGTCCCGATATTTTTGTTCCTCGACATTTTTGTTGTCGATATTCTGTCAGTGATCCAGCGCTTAAAGAGAACATTTCCGACAATCTCAAGTTAATATTGCTTTCAAGTTGGAAAGCTGAGTTCAGAGTTTCAAGATCTGGTAATCTAGAAGCTTAAGACGAATTAGTATCTACCAGAGAACAGGTAATCAATCATGAACATTTTCAAAATGTATGTGAGCCAGATTTGACCAGTTAATAATGCAGAAACAAGTTCAAGAGTAATTTTGGTGTAACTCTTAGGTACATTTGAGTAGAAGTGCAGTAATTGTATTGAGAATTATGAGAACGATGGGGACAACATAGCCTTCTTCCTTGTTAAAGATATGCAAATACTCATATGACAGTCAAAATCTAATCTCTCACTTCTCTTCCTCCAGCCTTCCAGGAGGTAAGGTGCAGATACTAGTGACATACTCCATACATAAAAGAAATCGGCATGTCATATCTTTTTATGTACGGAGTACTCTTCCCCCTGTTGCGGAACCTCTGTACTCGTAAACTCACTATAAAAAAGCAGCTTTGTGACTCCCAAAATAAACATAAACTTAATCAAAAGTGTAAGTTCACCTTTGTGAATCAGGCCTATAATGTTTGTTCCCCCTTCTGTAGTGTTTCCTACTGCACAAACCTGCATGAAACGTGACATGCCAAAGTTAGCCAGATGCATCAACTTAATGCCAATTTTCATGCAGACTGCGAAATGGCAAAAAATTATGATAAATCTAATAATGGATTTGTATTTGAAAATGAGGGCCTCATTTACAAAAACCGAAGCATTGCTGTTGCTGGGCTATGACAAAAAATATATTTAAAGTATGGTGCACCATGTCTCAAGCTTCTAAGGTGAGTCAGAAATTTGGACTTATCTGTGGGAAGAATGGCGCAGCACATCTGCTCCCCAAAGTGACACATGGCAGAAGTTGGGCTTACAACAAGTTCAACTTCAGCAATGCGCCACGCAACAGAGGCAATGCGTGGGTCCAGAGTAACGCAACTAACCTAATGGGTGGGGACTAATGTGCAAATCTAAGACATGGAGGACACACTTCAAATGGGCCTAGAGGAATAGCAGACAAGGCTACAGTATGCATGTGTGTGACTTTACAGTGGCCATAGTTTGCTTATGAGTTGCAATATATCTAAGTAGTTGTGACATATTTAGTGACACATCATTGTGAGAGGATACAAGTAGGTGATGTAATGTGATGGTACATATCCTTTGTCACCTACCTTATGTGTACCTACTGTTAGACCCGGGATCCCTGGTTGGCTGAGGTAGGTACCTTAGGCCAAATAGGGACCCCCGCTCTCACGTCAGGGAAAGGAAAGGAAGGACACCTTCTCAGACAGCCCCCGCTCACCCCCTTGGTAGCTTGGCACGAGCAGCCATGCTTATCTTCAAGGAAAATGTGTAAAGTATTTGCAACCACACTCACAGCAACCCAATGATGACACCACAAATGGACTCCACACAAGTTTAATAAAAACGAGTATAAATTTATATAAAAAGATATATGATAAGACCACATGATATAAATCCAACATATGCGTATTTGTGATATTCTTCCTGGCCGGTTGTTAGGCCAGCCAGCCCCTGTAAGTTCTGGCGATATTAATGAGCACTTCTAAACGTTCCACTGCAGTCCTAATGAAATGCTATGCAGTTCATAATGCTAGAATCAGGCACTTTGCAATGTAGACATAATGCAGTTCATAATGCTTGAATCAGGCACTTTGCAATGTAGAAATAATGCAGTTCGTAATGCTAGCATCAGGCACTTTGCAATGTAAAGATAATGCAATGTGTAACGCAACAATCAGGTATTTCGTTATGCAGAAATAATGCAATGCGTAATACAACAATCAGGTAGTTCGTTATGCAGAAATAATGCAATGCGTAATACGGCAATCAGGTAGTTTGTTATGCAGAAACAATGCAATGCGTAATACACTAATCAGGTAATTCGTTATGCAGAAAAAATGCAATGCGTAATACACTAATCAGGTCGTTCGTTATGCAGAAACAATGCAATGCGTAACACGCTCCAGCACCGATCACGGTGCCTCAGGCGGTTTCTCCGCCACTCGTACTGACTCGCAGTCAGCCTCTGTCAACAGTTGCCCCCACATGGGTATGGTGTAACAAAAAGTACAGCTCCGCACTCCGGCCCCGGTACTGCCACTCCGTTGGCAAGTACGGGCCGCGATACGAGCCGAAGCAGAGGCTCGCACTGCAGGAATGGGAGAGGCGGAGAGCGTCTCCTCCGAGCCCGCACCCCGCCCCAGGCATCGACACACGTTACCTGGGGGGTGCGACCTCACTCTCCTCTCCTCTTCCCGTGACTTGGGCCTCCGATGCAATCTTTGTGAATTCCGGGCAATGGGACTTGGGCCCTCTCTCAACGAGGTTGGTTTGAGGTCCCGCTCTGGCAACGGTGGGCTCGGGCCAGCGGCTCGGCTCCTCCGGGGCTACCGGTCCGGGCCGCTGATGCTACGCAGATCTCAGGCTGCAACAGGGCACACGCACACAGCATTGCTGAGACTCACTTGAGCTTTGGGTGCACGATCACAGGGCACTCCTCACGAAGGTCTCAGGCTGCACGAAGCACACGCACACAGCTTCGCTGAGACTCACTTGAACTCCGGGTGCACGATTACAAGGCAATCCTCACGAAGGTCTCAGGCTGCACAAAGCACACGCACATAGCGTCACTGAGACTCACTTGGACTCCGGGTGTGCACGATAGCAAGGCAATCCTCACGAAGGCCTCAGGCTGCACAAAGCACGCGCACACAGCGTTGCTGAGACTCACTTGGACTCCGGGTGTGCACGATAACAAGGCAATCCTCATGAAGGTCTCAGGCTGCACAAAGCACACGCACACAGCGTCGCTGAGACTCACTTGGACTCCGGTGCACACGATCACAGGACAATCCTCACGAAGGGCTCAGGCTGCAAAAAGCACACGCACACACCGTCGCTGAGACTCGCTTGGAATCCAGATGCCCACGATCACAGGGCAATTCTTACGAGGGTCTCAGGCTGCAAAAGCACACGCACACAGCGTCGCTGAGACTCTCCTGGAAACTTTTGTGTTCCTGAGTTTCCGCAACAGGGAGCCAGCTCACCTCGGGCCCTTGGGGATAAGTTACTTCCGGACACAGCACACAGCAAAGTCCGTTCAAGCAGGGGGACACAGCACACAGCAAAGTCCCTTTAGCCTCTCCTTGGTTAAAGCAGCAAACTGCAGGCCAGCCCCAGAACACACAGCAAGGGTCAGTCCTTTCCTTCAGTCTCTTCAGCTGTTTCTTCCTTGGCAAAGGTTCCTCTTGACCACGAAGAAGCTTCAGTCTTGTTCAAGCTTGATCAATCCATTTCTCTCCAAAGTTCAGGGGCTTCAGCTCTCATAGTTATACCCCTAAATGTCTTTGAAGTCTTTGTGTTCAGGGGGGCACTGACCCCTGTTCAAACTAGTTCTGGGTGCCTCCCTGCCAGTGACACCTTATTCCTTTGATAGTGGGGGTCTGGATCCTCAATCACTCAGCAGGGGACGGAGCCATTGGTTTATGGCTGCAGCCCAGGCCTCTTCACCTCTAGGGGCTACTCCTCCCCCCTACACTCCAGATGCATGTCAGCCTGTTGCTGTCTCACCTCCTCCCCTGGGTCAAGACATTCCCCAGATCCTATCACTTTCAAATCCAGACAGTCAATCCACAACCAGGCAGAGACACACAGAAATGTTAGAGCACAAAAACCCAGCTACTTCTAAAAGAGTGGCTTCTGAACACACAATGCAAAAACCACCTTCATAAAAAGATGTGTTATTACATTGTGAGTTCAGGCACACTAAACTTCACCTCTCCATCTTAAGCCTTTGGGAAGGTAGGCTGGAAAACATATTACACTGCCTCCCCATTCTATCCTATGGGCAAGATGGCCTTTCCCCAGTGAAAAACGAAATGGTGAATATTTCACTGTCAGGACATGGTACACACTTTAGTACATGTCCTACTTTTCACATGCACTGCACCCTGACCAGGGGGTACCTTGGACCTACCATAGGGGTGTCTGATGTGCATAGAAAGAGAAGGGTAAGGTCTGCCAAGTGGGTGCACTTGTCAGAACAACATGGCAGTTTAACAAACTGCGCGCAGGCACTGCAGTGGCAGGCCTGAGTTCCCTCTTTAAGGCTACTTGTGTGGGTGGCACAATTTGTGCTGCAGGCCCACTAGTAGCATTTGCATTACCAGCCCTGGCACACATAGTGCACTTTACTAGGGACTTTACTAGTAAGGCAAACATACCAATCATGGACAACCAATTACCATTACACTTTATACAGGGAGCACTTGCACTTTGACACTGATTAGCAGTGGCAAAGTGTCCAAAGCATCTAAGTTGGCAACACCATGTCAGAAAAAAGGTCTAGGGGGAAAGCAAAAAGTTTAGGGAACTTTAGCTAAAAAGGGCCAAGTCCAACACCTACATTTTGTGGTTGATAGTAGGCTTGGGTGGACTTGGGGAGCCATACCTATGTGGATATATGGCAAGCTTGGCCTGTCCCTTACATGCTGTGCACTGCATCACGTTGCAGTGCTGCAGTGGTTGAAAATATATATGTGCCATGGCCCCATGTTGCTCAAGGCGTCCTAATAGTACATTGCTACATGTGTAGGCCTACTATTAGTTGATGGGATGTGATATAACTGATGAATATAATGTGTTAAGTGACTTCAGCTGGTAACTTTGCTGTGCCTCAGCCTTTGCCTCTTTCCCTACGACTTATTTATCGAAGCACAGGGATTTTGATGCATTTCAGACTCAGCGTGCCACTTGCCGATGATGCGTCATTTTTCTGAAAACCCATAAATATGACACCGTCAGTTTTACGCTAGTTTTAGCGTGGGAACACCTACCTTGCATATTTTCATTTGCACATCTGGTTGTGGAGCAGCTACATTCCGATGCAGGGCTACTATAAGTGATGCATGTGTACAGATGCGTCACCTTGTAAATATGGCGTATGGCCTGCATTGCATCTAAATTTGGACGCAACGGTGGCACAGTCCGCTTGTAAATGAGTTGCCTGCTCTATACACACAGTCACACACATTTGTAATGTCATTAAATAGAAAATGTGTATTCATGAAAACAACAGTTGAAAGCCAAAAAGCTCTGATGGTTTTCCTGTGTGTGAGAGAAGGCCACAAACTGCATGCACATTGTCAGCACTTTCTTATAACACCGCCTGGTAGCAAGATTACTTTTTTCTGTAAAGCAGCAAAGATTGCTTTGAAGTTTCCCCTGAGGAAGGGCGGTGGCGCGACAATGTCGCTCTTGGAACGTCTGATGTAGACAAAGCCCAAGCTATGAAACAAACGAGTACGTAAGCTCCAGTAGCGGTCGGTGGTGGGAGTGCCGCCGGGCGCTGACGTGGGGCGGGGGAGGGGCAGGGTGGGGGGTAGTAAACTACAGATTACGGGCGATTACAGGTAAGTACACATAGAAATAAATAAAACGAATTTCGTTTCTCGCGCTGCATCGCCAAATGTGATGCAGCGCGAGAAACGAAATTCGTTTTATTTATTTCTATGTGTACTTACCTGTAATCGCCTGTAATCCGTAGTTTACTACCCCCACCCTGCCCCTCCCCCGCCCCACGTCAGCGCCCGGCGGCACTCCCACCACCGTCCGCTACTGGTAAGTTCCACAAATATAGTGCACCTGAGGGAAGCGCAACCCAGGGCAAAAACGAAGTGCAATATTTGTAATGCTTTGGATTAAAGTAATTTATCAGAGCAATACATGAATACACAAATAAAATAATATAAATTCAATAAAGTACAAAATCGAAAAGTCCCCATCCCAAATGTTTTCCAGAGAGCAACAGGAGGCTTATGGATGCTTGCAGTCTGCCCAGCTTGAAGAAGCTGTGACAACCTGCTGCCTTTTAGCGCCAAGCAGGAATGCATCTGGTCCTGCCTTTAATCACATTTATAAATGATGCAAAACAAAACACTTGTGTTTATGTTTGCCGTGCTGGGAGCACATTCCCCAGATGGTGTTTTCATGAGTACACATTTATACGATTTCACGTGCTAAATTGCAGCATTACGATTTGCAGTGCAGCAGTATTTTAATGACAAAGGGCAGCAACACTCTTTATACATTTGAATGTTGAACGCATCCGAGCAGTGTGCTAGTTTTGAAATAAACTCTTTCTTGGCAGTCATTATAATTAGCAGCAATCTTTACTGGTTTCATTTTGCCCCTAGTGGACAACGTCCATGGTAGTTTCTAGAAACCCTCAGTTCCAGCTGGCCGCCTCGGACACCAGCCGAAAAGGAGAAGGGGCTGAGAAGGCCTCACACCCATAAAATATCATTATTCGTTTACTTTAGGGGTGTGTTCCATTTTCACTCATGTCGCTAAGTTATTTGAACAGCCCCTTCCACTGCGCTAGCGGTTTTTGGATTCACTGTGGGCACAATAAAGTTAAATAATTATGATAAATCAACTATTTGAGCGAATGCAATACCAATTTCTAAAAGTAAATGCCTAATTTTCTGGAGTATAAGTAGGCGGTGGAAAGTCTTAGACCATGCCCCTCGATTGTCAAGCACGCCTCTGTCAACGAAACGTTTGCAAAACTATTATTAGATTTTGAAGCATCTTACTGGTGGATTGCATAAAATAAAGCTCTGCATGTGAAATTTTTCATCTACATTTATGTTTTATAAGGACTGTGTTACTGCGTGTGAGTGTGCTGATAACATTTTGGGCCAGCATCTGCACAGCCTGAAATGTGAAAGGATATATTAAAGGTTAGTATTTGTTCCATTTTTTGTGCGAATGCAACTGTTGTTTCTCATGATGTATTAGGCACATTTCTGTTGGATGTATGATGGAACCACAACTGCCTTAACCACACTTGCCTTTACAACAACTCCGTTGAAAGTGTCTTCATCATGCATGTCTTAACCACGAAAATGTAAGTATTTTACAGGTAAGTATACACGTTTTATATATATATATATATATATATATATATATATATATATATATATATATATATATTATCTACTGGCGGTCGCCAGTAGATAGTTATAGTTAGAACCTATTTTCCATAGGAAATCCGCGACATTCTATTTGAAATAACTCTCTTGCCGGTTGACGTATCTTCGCAAAATTTTCAAACTTTGTGGGGCGCTCCGGTCCGCTCCTACCCTGAAAGTCTCGGGGTGATTCGTCAAGCGGGGGCCGAGAAAAAGGGGGTCCCAAAACGCGTTTTCCCCATTCATTTTTCCATAGGAAACGTTAGACACGGCTACAGCCCGAACTGCTGAACGGAATTACACCAAATTTGGCAAAGAGGTAGTTCTTGGTTCAGAAAGAACCCTTTTTGTTAAATGGTGTAAATCCGTTCAGTAGTTGCTGAGAAAATCAAAAGTAAAAGTACATATATATCTATGGCCGCGTAGGATTCGCGCACCCTCCCGATCACGAGCTGTCTGCTAATTGGCTGTCAACACTCCAAACCAGGAAGTGTTGGCAGCCATCTTGTTCCTCGGTAGAACCGAGGAACAAGAAAGCAGTAAAAAAGTGCGCAAAACGCACAAAGGGGGCAGGGTAGAAACACCCTGACCCCCTAGGTCTGCTCAGGGGGTCCCACAAGGAACAAAAAAAAGCATTTTTAAAAAAAAAAAAATCGGCAGGATGCGCTCAGGGTGCGCGGATCCTGCCGATAAAAATCGAAGCGCGGTCTCCGCGCTCGATGTACTTGCCCCGGGTGGGCCAAGTCCCGGGGGCATGCTGGGGGTGTTTATTTTATGTATGGGGGCCTCTAAGGGCCCCCAAGCCCCAGGGACCGCCACCCCCGGGGCTTTCTTTTAAAATGGTGCGGGAGGGCTCTGAGCCCTCCCGCAACCCCGGGACCACCACCTCCCGGGGCTTCTTTTTTTTTTTTCCTGTGTGGGGGCTCGAGCCCCCTCACATGCCCCGGGGACCGCCACCTCCCGGGGCACTAACAAATTAAAA
The DNA here is from genome assembly GCA_963921515.1 of Calotriton arnoldi. Lineage (NCBI taxonomy): Eukaryota > Metazoa > Chordata > Amphibia > Caudata > Salamandridae > Calotriton > Calotriton arnoldi. The sequence goes on from CAWUFW010001575.1 coordinate 1,847,897, forward strand.
TGGGGGTCCGTTTTGGACCCCGAAGCCCCGGGGACCACCACCTCCCGGGGCTGTGCTGATGTGGGGAGGGGGCCGCGCGGCCCCCTACTGGAGCATGTGGTGGCCCTGGGGACCGCCACCCCCAGGGCCGGCTCCTGCAGTGTCCCGGGGTACCTACCCCGGGACACTGCTGTTTGCAATGACAGGACGGGAGCCTCGCGGCTCCCGTCCTGTCATTGCAAACTGCTTTGGATATTGGAAGAGAGCAGGAAACCTGCTCTCGCTTCCAATATCCAAAGACAATTGCTTTTCCACACGGGGAGCAGCATGTTAGCTGCTCCCCATGTGTAAAAGCAATGCCGGCTCCCGTAGGACACGGGGAGCCGGCGGGACTGTGGGGGTTTGGGGACCCCCACAGTCCCCAACCAGAGGCCAGGCCCCGGGGATGGGGTCCCCGGGGCAAGTAGTGGCCGGGAGGGGGCCACGCGGCCCCCCTCCCAAAAATAATTTTTTTTTTAATTTAAAAAAAAAAAGGGGTAAGGCCCTGGGGGATGGGGTCCCCAGGGCCCAAAATAGAAAAAGGAAGGGGGCCACACAGCCCCCCTTCAGGAAAAAAAAAAAACGATCGGCCTGCAGGCCCCGCCCCCTTCCTTCACCACTCTGCAAACGCGCCCCTGGCGCGTTTGCAGATGGGGAAGTAATTCCCTTTGAATACTGGGGGTCCCTGGGGCCAACTAGCCCACCAGGAACCTCCAGTATGCGCCAGGGGCTGCGTTGCAGAGAGGTGTACAGAGGCCACGCCCTTTATACACCTCTCTGCAACGCAGCTCTGTGGCGCTTTTGGAGGTACATGGTGGGCTAGTTGGCCCCCAGGAACCCTCAGGATTCAAGGGGACTTAATCCCCCAACTTAAAACGCGCCACGGGGCGCGTTTGCACAGTGGTGAAGGGAGGGCGGGGCTTCAGGTGACATGTGTGCAAACAGGCCCCGTGGCGCGTTTTAAGATGGGGAATTAAATCCCCTTCAATCCTGAGGGTCCCTGGGGGCCAACTAGCCCAACAGGTACAACCAGAAAGCACCACAGAGCTGCGTTGCAGAGAGGTGTAAAAAGGGGTGTGGCCTCTCTACACGTCTCTGCAACGCAGCCCCCTGGCGCATACTGGAGGTTCCTGGTGGGCTAGTTGGCCCCTAGGAACCCTCATGATTCAAGGGGACTTAATCCCCAACTTAAAACGCGCCACGGGCGCGCTTGCACAGATGTCACCTCAGGCCCCGCCCCTACCTTCACCATTGTGCAAATATTCCTCTAAAATCTGCCGAACTACGAATTCGGATTTACTCACCTGTTATCAGGAGAGACCTCAGTGCTGCATCTTTCAGCCCAGTACTAATCCTGAAAAGTAATTTTAACCGTACTTACCAGTAACTTGAATTTCCTTCCATAGGATATCATTGCCTGCTTTTTGCTGAAAAAGTTTCTAAGTGTTGATTTTTGAAACATACAAATATTCCTCTAAAATCAGCCGAAATACGAATTCCGATTTACTCACCTGTTATCAGGAGAGACCTCAGTGCTGCATCTTTCAGCCCAGTACTGCTCCTCAAAAGTAATTTTAACCGTACTTACCAGTAACTTGAATTTCCTTCCATAGGATATCATTGTCTGCTTTTTGCTGAAAAAGTTTCTAAGTGTTGATTTTTGAAACATACAAATATTCCTCTAAAATCAGCCGAAATACGAATTCCGATTTACTCACCTGTTATCAGGAGAGACCTCAGTGCTGTATCTTTCAGCCCAGTACTGGTCCTGAAAAGTAATTTTAACCGTACTTACCAGTAACTTGAATTTCCTTCCATAGGCTAACATTGACTGGTTTCACTTGGAAATTCTTCTAAGTGTGGAGTTTTGGAACTTTAAAATATTCCTCTAAAATCAGCCGAAATACGAATTCCGATTTATTCACCTGTTATCAGGAGAGACCTCAGTGCTGCATCTTTCAGCCCAGTACTGATCCTCAAAAGTAATTTTAACCGTACTTACCAGTAACTTGAATTTCCTTCCATAGGATATCATTGTCTGCTTTTTGCTGAAAAAGTTTCTAAGTTTTGATTTTTGAAACATACAAATATTCCTCTAAAATCAGCCGAAATACAAATTCCGATTTACTCACCTGTTATCAGGAGAGACCTCAGTGCTGTATCTTTCAGCCCAGTACTGGTCCTGAAAAGTAATTTTAACCGTACTTACCAGTAACTTGAATTTCCTTCCATAGGCTAACATTGACTGGTTTCACTTGGAAATTCTTCTAAGTGTGGAGTTTTGGAACTTTAAAATATTCCTCTAAAATCAGCCGAAATACGAATTCCGATTTACTCACCTGTTATCAGGAGAGACCTCAGTGCTGCATCTTTTAGCCCAGCACTGACCCTGAAAAGTAATTTTAACCGTACTTACCAGTAACTTATATTTTCTTCCATAGGAATCCATTGTCTGGTCTTCAGCAGAAAAGTTTCAAAGTGTCGATTTTCACAAACTACAAATATTCCTTAAAAATCGCCTGTATGACTTAAACGCATTCTTTCAACTGTTTACAGGAGAGGCACCAGTGCTGGATCCAGGATCCAACACTGAGTAAGAAAAAGTAACGATAACAGTTTTTACCTGCTAAGTGAATTTCCTTCCATAGGATAACATTGGTGATTCTATGAGAAAAAGTTTCAGTGTCAACTTTTAAAATACAATAATATTCCTTAAAAATCACTAATGTAACCAAAACGCTTTTACTCAACTGTTTACAGGAGATGTCCCAGGACTGAATCTAGGATCCAGTCCTGTGGTTAGAAAAGTAATCCATAAAGTAACTAATTGCATTTAACTAGAAATTCACATTGAGCTGAATGTTGCATTGTGTTTGAAAATGTGTTGCCCATTGCAACAACTGTAACTACTGTACTTAAAAGTCTATTGCCTATGTGCAAAGTATTTAAACTAAAGTAATTCATTCTGAGAAAGTATTTTTTGTAATGTATAATGTAATTACAATGTAATTTAAAAAATAAAATATGTAAAAAAATTGTTTCTAAAAATGTAGTAAATCAGTATTAAAAAATAAATATAACAATTAATACATTTAAAAATTGTCATTTACAAAACCTTTGAAATTCACTGAAAAAACCGTAGGTTTCAGACATGTTATAGTTAGGAATTAGCATTTAAAAACCTTTGAAATTCACTGAAAAACCATAGGTTTCAGACACGTTATAGTTAGAAATTAGCATTTAAGAAACCTTTGAAATTCACTGAAAAAACCATAGGTTTCAGGCACGGTATAGTTAGAAATTTGCATTTAAAAAACCTTAAAAATCACTGAAAAAACCATAAGGTTTTAGGGACAGTTATAGTTAGTTGGACATTGCACTCGTACAAAACCCGTGAAATTCCCCCGTTATAGTTAGTTCAGGTAACTATAACTCGCGCCCCGCAATGCACTGCTGATGACGTCACATATTACATCACTCATGACATGGTCAGTGACATCACTGATGACATCACTGATGACATCTCAAATGACATCACTGATGACATCACTGATGACATCATCCATGTGAGAATTTAATGCATCTTCTCACACCCTAATATAAGTTTTGAAACACCCACTCTAAATTACAGACTGCCATTCTCAAAACCATACACACTCCAATACCAATAAGTACATACCCACTCACTGATTCTTAGGTCTACACACACACATCTACTCACTCACCCGTACAGTCACTCATACTTACAGTCACTCAGTACAGGACTATCATATGCACTCATACACCTATATAAACACTCACACAACGCAACTCATCCATAGAGGTACTCACACACCTAGTCAGTCATGAAAATAATTAATCACACTCCAATTTACTCACCTATACAGTTATACACACCAGCTCACTTACTCATAAAAATACTAGCACATTCTTATGCTCCTATGCAATCACTGATGCAAGCACACACTCATCCATATAGCCACTCTCACAATCACACACTCTCACTTATAGCCATTTATATACTCCAACACACATATATACTGCCTTTCACATATGTAGTTACTCACACATGTACCACTGAGATATACATTCAATCACTAACACACCCATACACACACTCACCCACCCATACAGTCCATCACAGACGCACTCTTGAAACCATGCACCCAGTGAATCACCCACTCGCACATCTATGCACAGAGTCACACTCACCCCACCCACACAAACACTGAGGCACCCATACAGATACTCAGAGAACCAATCCATAACCCATATAGACACTCATTTAGCTAGTCAGAAACCCATGCAGCTGCTTACACAACAACAGACAGACGGATACAGACATTCACACAGTTTAGTCACTCACCCATGCATCCAGTAAGATACGTTTAATCACTCACTTATAGACTCAGTCACGCACCTACTAAATCATCCATTCAGACACTTATACACCCACTCATTCTTCAATACGCCTTTCCCTATATATATTAAACATATTTAAACTTTACACAAACACACAGTCACTGGATGATGTCATCAGTGATGTCATTTGAGATGTCATCAGTGATGTCATCAGTGATGTCACTGACCATGTCATGAGTGATGTAATATGTGACGTCATCAGCAGTGCATTGCGGGCGCGAGTTATAGTTACCTGAACTAACTATAACGGGGGAATTTCACGGGTTTTGTACGAGTGCAATGTCCAACTAACTATAACTGTCCCTAAAACCTTATGGTTTTTTCATTGATTTTTTAAATGCAAATTTCTAACTATAACGTGCCTGAAACCTATGGTTTTTTCAGTGAATTTCAAAGGTTTTTTAAATGCTAATTTCTAACTATAACGTGTCTGAAACCTATGGTTTTTTCAGTGAATATATATATATGTATATATATATATATATATATCGCCACAATATCCCTTTGAACAGGGATTCCTCACCGCACTCACAGCTCTTTTAAAGTTGGATACAAGTATGAATCATCACATCATACCATCGCTGGTTACAGGGTGGTTTTATTTTCGAAAAACGCTGCCAACACACAACCCCAACGCGTTTCGGTCTCAGCCGAGACCTTGCTCACGGGGAACAATCGATCAACACAGGGCGCCATACTCTTTCAGTTCTATTTAAAGGAGTATATTTCATGACCTAACTTCCTGTTAAGTCCAACTGTTGCATTATGGTATTTGTAGTTGCGCCTTTCCATGTTGTCGTTAAATCATGGAGCCATATTTACGTTAAAATTACATTATGGCAACAGAATGACCAAATGGCATAATTTTACACATATATTCTCGTTACAGCACTACTTAGTCTATAAATTCAATTCTTCCATCCATTGCGAAGTGTTCTATTTACACAACGAAAAAGGAAAACAAATTAATATTCTTAAATAACGTTTCATGCGATAATTTAGGGTAACTACATTAATTCAAGCAGTTAAGTGCAATTTTCATTAGTTGCTGTCAATGGCTGGGCTCGAACCCTCGTTCTCTATTTCCATTCCACATATCTTAACATACTGAGCTATTCCCTCTTGTTTATTTTGTAGGTGTTCTTGGCATTCATAACCTATTCCAGTGTTATCCATTTCAACCCTGGCACCCGGCCACTATAATGGGGAATATGCATTTTTATGATTTTTATGTTATGAAACTATAATGGATATTATACCCGTACTTACTAAAGCAATCCAGCCCTCCAGTGGGCATATGCATTTTTTATATATATAAAAACTTGTAGTACACCCATTTATAATTATATATCTGAGTCCACCAACTCCACATTATTAAGATCTTTGGGGCCCATTACGATGGCGGGCGGAAGCACAACCGCCGTGCTGGCGGATGCAAAAACCACCAGTTACCGCCGGCACGCAGCAGTCCACACGCCCGCCCAATTACGATGCGAAAAGCAGGCCAAACACCGCCGGCAAGCCAGCAACACCGTCCGCCATCAAAGTGCGCCCGTACACGTAGCGGCGCAGCACAACTGACACACACCGTCCGACGAAAACACGTCCCGCCCGGCGTATAAATTACGATGCCGCAAACAAACGGCTCCCACGGCTAAGAGACACCGCACGTGAAAGAGAGGCGGTAACACGGACGCAGAGCACGGACAACGAAGAAGCGGCACCCCGGGCATGAATCCAGCACTGCAGGCCCTTCCCATGCTACTGCTGATGCACCACCAAGGACGCAACGTACCGCGGAGACGCAGGTAGGCACACACACACAAGTGCACGCAAACAGCGCACACAGTGCAAGGGCGGAAAAAGCGGACAACCCCCACCAGCGCGTGCACACTACACATCCACCATTGCATCCACATATGACACACAGGCCAAATCCTAACATCGCAGAACACATGTGTACACACCACCTGGGACTAGGAACCAACCACCCCGTCACGGCCCCAAAGCGCCGATGACGCCGCCACACATGCGCACAACGCAGAGGCCAACAGCAGCGCCATGCATGCGTCGCACACAGACACAGGGACACAACCAAGCAGCACACACACCAGCCCCACCCCGAACGCACATGACACGTGACAGGCCGGCCACAGACATGTCCCCAACGCCCAATTCACGGACAACACCCAACGCCACACAACCGACGCACACATGTCAGTGAAGTCACGCAACAGCAGGACACACCCCAGTGTAACAAACATGGCGAAGCACACAGCGGCGGCAACACCAACTAGGAGAAGCAGGGCCCTTCGGGAAGAGGAACGCCAGTACCACACTGAAAAACCCATACCACCCTGCACATATGAACAAGACACATGAAACGGAACACCAAAGAGCCCGGTGACCGACAACAGGTGGCCCAAGAATTACATCCACACACAAGGCCCAACGCAGAGCGGAAAGGCAGCCTGCCGCCCACACAAGGGAGAGCAGACAGCACTGAATGACCTTCCATTCCAACACCGAAACCACAGCCCTACGACAGAAGCCGGTGAATACAGCCATTGTCCAAGAATAGACCAACACAGGCATGCCGAGGAGACCGACCACAGGGCAGATAGCGCATATCACAGAAGCACACAACGGACGGGGTAGAAAGAAGAAAACACTCCCCCATGTCGGCCACATGCAAGTTAATTGGAAGGAGTCACACAGCACCGACCTTGAACTGTCTGAGAAGCATGTGGGAAGAGGGCCCGTGCCCTCCAAACAAGCCAACAGAACACAAGTCCTGTCTCCCCACGACTACACAGAGCTCACAGCAACCCCGGAGCGTGCACATTGCAGACTGCACACACAGCCGGAGCACGCCACCTCTACGAACCGCTGCGAAATGGCAACCGCAACACACCTACCCAACTACGCCGAACAGCTCAAGCTGTACCAAACCAACACGATACATACATTGGGATGCGATCTCCTGTCCCTGCTGAACGTAAGTTACCGACTGACTTACCGCATCACATTGTTCAGCTGCGTCATGCCCGTCTTCTACTGTCGGAGGTGTCCCTACCAGCATCCCGTCGAGATATGCCTCTCCAACCCGGCATGTCTGAAGGCGGACCTGCTACCACTACTCCTCCCTCTGGACGCACACGACAGGGCCTGCTCTGCCTATGGGGGCATGGCGTATGTGGCCAACATCGCACGCGCACTGAAATGGAACCACTGTGCCTCCACACGACGGATCATCGAGAACAGCTACATCGAATGTCACCCAGCATGCCCCATCATGGTCCTCCAAGGGACAACCTACGAACAACACCTTGACAGCCACCATCCGCTTCATTGGCTGGCAAACATGTACACCACCAATGACATGGAAGCCCTGCTGGACGGCATCGCATACCTGACAACCTGTAAATACGTCGGACCACAACGCAGGTTCCCCGAGTGACCTATGAAGTCCAACCCCGCACCCATGCTCAGCTTCCGCACGGACTGGCCAGTCACCACCACAACAGCCATACCAAACGACCGGCAACTGTAACCACACCATCAACGACATCGCCATGACATCGGATATGACCGGGACATGCACACTGTTCCCCATCACATCCAGGAACACCGCATGCATCGTGGGAGGCAGTGGCATGGGCTCTGTGCATCGCACCCACATGGACGGAACTGCACGAACAACCAGGACACGACATGGATCCAGCGCACATGGACACACACACCGCTCAGTGGACATGAATAGGTCGCCTGGAGTCTGTGGGTGCTGCACCCCTCCCACCCCCGCCCCGGGAATCCCATACCAGGACCTTTGCATGGACGACAAGTGCATACAACAACAACACGACCCCAGTGACTGTGACATGTCCAGTAACCACCACAGTGCAACAACAAGTGGCACGCCGCTGCATGCACGCAAGCACATGCCCTGATGTCATCTCACATGCACGCGTGCATGAGGAACAACCGCAGCAAACCTGTCACATGGAACTGAGATGGACTGTGCCCATGATGCCGAGCGGTCTGGTAGGCTACATGTATACCGTCTGTGTCAAAGTCCGCAGCTCCGCAGCTATACGTAAATGTACATTAGCACAGCCTTGGCCAAGCAGATGTAACCCCACACCCTATCCCATTTGTTATCATGCTCAGTATATCCTCAACATGTATTCCGCTGCCAGTAGTGTCCACTATACTGCATCACAGAGGACAGAAGACTCAATATAATGTTTGAAACCAGAACTGTCTCCGCTGACTCATTTCACAAGTACGAATGAGAGAGGATGAGAGTATGTGAAGTACACGGCAGTCGTGACATGACCATGTAGTCCACTGGTATTGGATGTCAACGCAAATGAGTAGCACTACTGTGGAAGACACACATGTGTTGTGTGAAGTCGTATGGACGCAGTGCTCAGGTGGGTGGGTGCGACGGGTAGATGCGCACATGCCAAGTTGGAGCACGCCGTGTTGGGAGGGGTCATGAACAGTACACCACCGCTTCCCTGGGCATTGTGAGAGGACACCTGTCGGGGGGAGTGAACACGTGTGTGCACAGCAGCCGGGCACACGTACAAAGCGGTACCAGGCGCACCTCAGCCCACCCTCTGTGGACAAGCTGGATCCTGTTGTGCGCCCGCCATGCCCCTTGACAAGGCACACACAGCCCCAGTCGACCAGGTGTAACCCCAACATAGTCAATCCGCACAGGCGATACAGGGCACGGGATGGCAGTGGAGCATGGTGTGTGAGAGGTCTCCTCGCGCTCCTCCTGGTCATATCACGCAGGCAATAGTACCTCAACGTCTAGCATGGCACAAGTCACATGGAAGTGTAGGGGGACGCACCACAGCACGAGCAGCACTGACGTCACGGGAGGTGGCTCGCACCATCCCATCCATTGCCCATCATACCAACCACGACACATGCCATTGCGACTAAGTGCAAGCGCGTGCGCCACCACCCCCGAGCCCTCCCCAGAGAGGCCAAAGAGTGAATGTGTGGGCCATCAGCCACAGACGGACGCGGCCTGGCCGCAAGGGCAGCCACAGCCACTGGGTGTCGCAGGTGGCGGATCCGGAAGGCGAAGACTGTGATGCATAGTCCATGCAGGCCGGGTCTCCATTTGGGGCACCACGCAGGTGGACGGCGTCCCGCCACACATCATACCCTGAGACAGCCCACTCGTGCAACTGGACCCACACATACACTCCTTGCCCTCTCTGGTGCGAGCTTGGGGCTGCCTGTGCAAGCGCTAGCCTCGCAGGTGAGCATGCATATTGGGGGGCGAGGGGAGGACATGAGGGCTGGGGCGAAGATGACTGTATCACTGTCAGTTAGTACAAGGGATGACCCAGATGTGGAAAGGAATAGACGTGTCCCGTGTGTACTGCAACTAGTCGCCAATCCAACTACCCCCCATGTCCGGAATGTAAGCCCGCACCTAGGCCCGCCCATCCGCCACATCGAACATACCACCAGCACGACAACCTTCCCATTCGAAACACTGACTGGGGGTGGCGACCAGTGAACAATCATGTGTAGCCTACCCACGCGTACATGTGGGCCCTCCATGATCCATGTCACCTGCGGCAAAGACATGACATGCGCAATGAGGGAAGTGAGGAGAGCTGTCCGCCCCACGCGCAGAAGGTGCATCAGCTCCACAGACCCAGCAGCGAGTCCAGCAGGGGTCACATGTGCAGGGGCAGCTGTGCCTGGTGTGAAGGCACATGCATATAGACAGCACATCGACCAATGTGTAGTCTGCCCACATCCACAGTCCATCATCATGCGGACATAGGAATTGAACACAGGGCAACACATCTTAGTTGGTGCACCCACCGTGACCAACAATGCGCAATCATCGACGTACCCGCCCTGTGCATGGCCCCCCACCCAACGGAGGCACATCCAGTGCCACCATCCCACACACACAAGCCTTCCACGGAACATGCTGTGTCCAATGGTCAGTACAGAGTCAGCGCCCATCTGGTGGATCCTGAACAGGAGACACATGCACACACATGCCAGCTCCCACTATGTACGTCTGCCACCTGGCACGTGCAATGTAACCTCTCACCTGTGACGTGTGACTGCAAGCACACAGCCGTCTTGGCATGGGGCTGTCAATGTGGACACCAGTCAATGTTTCGGGAGCTGTGATCCGTACAGTGCTGTACATAGGGTGCAGTGCTGACACCTACTACTGTCTCATATCGCCTCGTGCCACAGGTCCCACTTGTATTGGCCGCTCAGCCCGTGCCCACATCGTCGTCGTCGTGTGCCATACTCATCCAGCCTCGGAAGCAGTTCCATGCTCAGCAGACACTCATGTTGCCGTGGCGTTGCCGCTTGACGAATATGCAGTCAGTCCCCATCAGCACGCCCGCAAGTCATTGGGGCCTAGATCCCCATGTGCATGCACATGGCAGTGGTATGTCTCACTTGCCATTGCCATTGTTGGGAGACCTGTGTAAGTGTATTGTGGCCGTGCCGTCCCAGCTTGACAGCTGGGCTGTGGCTCATGTGCTTGCTCAGTCATGTCAGTGATGTGTATGCGAAATTGCTATGTGCCGTGTTGCTTTGACATGTGTCCTCTGCCATTTTCCCCAGGCGGAGACCGAACATTGACCGCCCATACCAATTGCTGGCGGACATGGACGATACAGAGGTAATCAGGAAGTTTCGGCTGGACAGGCCAACTCTGCATCGACTGTGTGCCATGTTAGAGTCCCATCTCCGTCCCCGCAGGGTGTATCCGACTGCTGTCACCCCCACGGCTAAGGTGATGGCCGCCATGCATTTCTTCGCCACTGGGTCATTCCAGCACACAGTGGGCAGTGGAGGAGGGATGTCCCAGCCCATGTTCAGCAAGGTGCTGAGGGATGTACTGGCAGCCATGATGCTGTACCGGAACAGGTACATCCGCTTCCCCAGGGCTCGTGAATTGGCGGCAGTGAAGGGTGCATTCTATGCCCTTGGCAGAATCCCACACGTCGTGGGAGCCATTGACTGCACTCATGTTGGCCTTGTTCCACCACAGGCCACTGAGCACCTGTACCGCAACAGGAAGCACACGCACTCCCTGAATGTGCAAGTGGTGTGCCTTGCGGACATGGTGATCACCCACGTGTGTGCCAAGTTTCCAGGCTCGGCCCATGACGCACACATAATGCGCAACAGCATCTTGCCACGACTGATGGCCAATCTGCATCAGGATTGTGGCTGTATTGTCGGTGAGTATGTGGAGTGGTGTAGCGTGCTGGTTGTGCGATGCTGTCCCCTGTCCAGTTGGAATAGCAACGGTTCTCTGTGTCCCTCACACCCAGGTGACTCTGCGTATCCGAATGGGGCATGGCTGCTCAGTCCATTGAGGAATCCTCGCACCCCAGCAGACGATCGATACAATGAGGCACATGGGAGGACCAGACGTGTGGTCGAGCGTACCTTTGGCCTCCTCAAGTCCAGGTTCAGGTGCCTGGACCGCACCGGGGTGCACTGGCGTACTCCCCACAGAAGGTGTGCCAGATAGTGGTGGCGTGCTGCATGCTGCACAATCTGGCCATTCGGAAGCAGATCCCCCTCATTGTGGATGACGGAGATCAACCAGGGCCCCAGCCCGCAGACCAGGACAGCTCGAGTGAGGTGGACAGCGGAGAGGAGGAAGCTGGGAATGTGCGCCAGCAGCTCATCGCCCGCTACTTCACTTGACGGTGAGTGTCCATGTACGACGGATGATGTGTCTGTATCTATGCAGGTGTGTGTGTGCTGTGTCAGGGTGGCCGTATGTTCACTGCGTGCAGTGTGTCAACGCTCCATGGCCAGGGTAGTATGCCACTGTTGGTGACTGTGGCATTGTGCCCTATTGCTCTGTGCGATGTGTGTACATTGCTTGTAGTTGTTGACATGTACTGTGTGATGGGTGTGTGACACACTCATTGAATGTGCTCCTGTTCTGTCTCCCACCCCTAGGTCCCTACAGGCCCTCCGGATTCCATTGCCATGCCACGCATCAGGTGCCCTTCCGCCCAAGGTGGCCGTTGTATTCCGTACAAATAAAACACAGGGCACAAACAGCAGTTAGTGAAAAAGGTGCATTTATTACGAACTGTGACATGTGATTGTGTGTAAGGTGATGACAAAAGTGGTGCGTGCAGTGACAATGAGCTGTCGGTCATGGCTGCGTGATGATCAGGGTGTACCCACTGGTTCTATGTCCATAGTCCAACACACACATGCCATCCAGCTGGCTGTGTGGAGTGGGATCGTAGAGCAAGTCAATGCAGTGGCTGGTCAAGGAAGGCTGGCGGAAGGCTGGCTGGCTGCCTCACTTGCGACTGGAGCGTGCGAAGTCCTCCCGGGAGATCTGTTTCCTCTTCGGACGGCCCCTTCCACGTTTGGGAGGGGGTGTGTGGTGGCGACCTGCTGGTGGTGGGTGAGGTGTGCTCACTGGCTGTGGACGCAGGGGAAGTGGACACTGCTGGCCGACCCTGCGCCCTAGCAGGTGGTGGCGGAGGTGGTGTTGCTGGCCTTGCCTGTGACCCCACCGCCACCACCAGCTGGCCCATGAGGTCCACGAGTTGGTCCATACGGGACACGAATTGGCCCATATGGGCGTCCATGGACCTCAGCACCCCCAGCACCTCCCGCGTGTCAGTAGCAGACCTGGCCCATTGTCCTTGGGCCTCTTCATAGGCCCCAAGGACTCTGGCCATTTGAGGCAGGGCATGGCTCCCAGGGGAGGCTGGCGTTTCCCTGACCCTGCTCCTCCTACCAGTCCTGCTGCCACCGGCCTGCCCACTAGCCACATTGCTCACCACGGTCCTCGCTGTGGCTCCCAGGGTGGATCCAGTCGGCCGGGCCACCACCTGCGCTGGGGCTGGTGCCAGCGAAGACGTGGTGGTGGTGGAGGCGGTGGTGGTCGGTGCGGCGATGGTGGCGGTTGCGGCAGTGGTAGTGGCCGCAATGACCGTGGGTGTGGCCGCAACGACAGTGGCAGCAGGGGACTGGGACTGTTCAGCATCCCTGGATGATGGGTTGGTGGGTAGGAGGGGTCCTGGGGAGCGGCTGGGCCCTGCCACGCCAGATGGGCCAGCTTGGTGGTCCGTGTCCGAAGAGGTGGACAGACCCTCCAGATCCGTGTGTCCTCGTTGGGGGCTTGTAGGCTGGCTGTGCTGGCTGCTGTCTCCATCCCCAGCGTCCAGCAGTTCGTCACCTGTGGAGAGAATGAGATGTGTTATTGTGTTGCACCTGGTGAAGTATGTATTAGTCGTCTGACATTGGCAGTTCGTGCAATCTCGTACATGGGTTTCCCGGAGGCGAGTGTGTGGCTGTGGCATCTGTAGTTGTGTGTGCTAGGCAATGGGACTGTGTGCTGTGCACATGTGGCATGGGACGGATTGGCCATGCCGATGGGTGTGTTGCTTTGCCCCTACTCATTGTGACTCTGGTGTATGCGGGCTCCTGGCCCATCCTGGGTCTGGTTTGTACTTTGCTTTTGGGGTTCAAATGGGACGCTTAGGAACGCATATGGCAACATGGGGGCCATGCCCCAGATTCGCATTTGGGAGGGGATATGCTTTTGGGGTTCAAATGGGACGCTTAGCAACGCATATGGCAACATGGGGGCCATGCCCCAGATTCGCATTTGGGAGGGGATATGCTTTTGGGGTACATGCTGTGAGCCCTGGGTGCCGAACGTGACATGTGTTGTGGCAGCATGACAGTGCATGGTCTGAGGTGTGTGCATGCCTGACATGCCCTGCATATTTGCTGTCTGTTGTGGTTACTGGACATGGCATTGGACGCATCGTTATGAGTGAGTGATAGTTGTGTGCCAGCCAACGTATTGCAGTTGTCCCATCTCCTTGGTGTGCGTGCTGCCCTGTGCCATGTGCATCACTGCAGTGCTCGGGGGTGTGGCCCATGTTGTGTGTTGTTGCTCACAGTGTGTCGTGCGCTTAATTGACTTCAGGCACATGGTTGGTCATGGGCATGTGTCTTAGCGTGACTGCTGTATGTGTGGCAGCTGTGCGGATGACATGCCTTTCATGTGACTGGGGCTGACGGATGGGATGGATGGTATGTTGTATGTGCATGGTGTGTCTGTGAGTTTGATGGGTTCAGTGGTGTTCGTGTGCATTTCTGTTGTTCCGCTCTGTTGCGTCTAGTGTTGTTTGTCTTACATAGGCGTAGTTGTGGGGTGTGTGGTTGACAGGCAGTGGGGGCTACATGGACAGGACTTCAATGGTGTTTCGGTTGTGTGTGATGAGTTGCACAGTGGCTGCCGTGTGGGACTATATTCAGTGTGGCTTGTGCATGCAGACGTGGCTCCTTGGGTGTTGCTATGTCTGTGATGGGTCATGTGGGGTGTGAGTCTGTTGTTCATGTCCGTGTGCACATTGTTCACTTGTTCGTGACGGTGGGCGGTGCTGCGTGTCCGTGTGCTACGTGACATGTCCCATGTGTTGGTGGTGTTATGGTCCTCATGCCTCCAGTAATCCAGCCCTGTCCAGTTTCCCACCTGCAAGTTGTTCGTGCGTGCACTGTACTGGATGCCACATGGCTCTAAGCGGGGGTGCTCCATGTTGCAGGTCTGTGGGGGTGGGGGGGTGTAGTGGGTCGTGGGGCTGGCTGGACACCCACTGACACCGATTGCTGTGGACCGTGATGTCTGCCTTTCGGCTGTCGTTGTGCACTGCGGTGGCTGACACGTGGCTGTGGGGTGTGGGGGATGCTCCTCCTTGCTGTGCTGTGGGACTGGGGCCTGGTGTGTGTTGTACTTGGACTGTCCACCGTCCCACCCACTGCACTTTGTGTTCCTGCCACTTACCTGTTACTTGTCGGTTAGTGCAGCTGTGGCGGACACATGGGTGTGGTGGGTGCTCGTTGTGGCGCTTCTGGCATATTTGGGGACCTGTTGGTGGTTACGTGGCTGGCTTAGTGTACACATGTCCCCACGCATCTTACAGTTGTTCGGTTTGGGCTGTGTGTGGTAGTGTCTGTTGCATGTGCGTGTGATGTGTTGTGTATTGTGTGCTGGACATGGGGGTGTTTGTCCCTGGGAGCTGTGGCATGGTAGTTGCGCATGTGAGTACATAGCGGTGTGCTGGTATACATTAGTTTGTACTTACCAGCCTCCACTCCCCTGCTAATCCGGCGAGGATCTCCGGATGGATTACGACTCGCACCTTCTCCTCCCACGCTTTGAAGGTCTTAAAGAGCGCGGGATTCCCTCTGCCAGTGACGGCAGCCAGCTCTCTGTTTTTGCCCTCCTTCTTCTTGACCAGGCTCTTTACGTCATTCCAACGTTTGTTTATCTCGGTTCTGTTCCTGGGCAGGGTCCCGACTGCATTGACCTGGTCTACGATCCGGGTCCACATTCTGTTTCTGGTGGCTAGTGGTGTGTGCTGGACCATGTTCCCATAGATTTGTGGGTACACCTTGATGATCTCAGTCGACCATGACCGTCAGCTCCATGGGCGTGAACTTGGGCATCCTTTGTGGTGCCATGGTGTTTGTGGTGCTGGTGCGGTGTGTGTTGTGTCATGTGCAGGGGGTTTGTGGTGCCGGTGTTTGGTGGTGGTGGTGGTGGTAGTGATGTGTGCATTTCTGTGGTGTGCTGCTGTCCTTGCTGTGTCACTGTGTCCTCTCCTCTCCTCTCTCTGGTTTGCAATGTAGCAAGGGGTTGTGGTCTGTGGGAGTGCTGCTTTTGTACTCACCTATGTGGGTGTGTCCTCATGGTCTGTTGTTTTCAGGTGTGTTGTGTCTGGGGTTCTGGCCTTTGTATTTTTTGTTTGTCCGGGGGTGTTTTCGGGATGTGTACTGTGCTTGTGTATTTGTGTGTGCCTTGCTGTGTGGACTTGTTGGCCATGTTGTGTGCTATTGGTTTTGTGTGCGGATGGTTTCTGTGCAGGTACGTGGGCGCCATGGCTTCTGCCGTGTCGATTCTCATCGGCGTTGTTTGCGCTGGCGGGCGGTATATTTGTTGTTTTTCCGCGCTCATGGCGGTGCGATCGTAATTTCACGTGCGGTGTGTCGGCCGTGTGGGCGGGCGGTTTTGTGTTGTCGTGCGTGTTTCCGTCCGTGGCGGGCGGTTTGACTCCGACTCGGACGATGGCGGGCGGTATGTTGTGTGATTTTTCCGCCGATGGCGGTTTTCGGTTTGTGTAATCGTAATGGCGTGGTCGGTGTTCAGGCGGTGTGTGCGGGCGGATTTTTGCCGCTTCCATGCCTGGCGGATTTTTTTACGCCAGGTATCGTAATGGGCCCCTAACCGCTTATAAAAGCAAATGTTATCGCATATATTGCATCTTTGAACATCAATCAATTATTTAACCATTTTCTGTAATGTAAAATAAGTCTAACCCTATACATTCTTTACAAATTCATAGTCTGAGGTCAATCACCCTTTGTCACTATCAATAAGTACCCACACATTTCCATGTAGAGCTTTCTCAGTGTCATACAACCATTCAAATTTCTCATCTTAATATAAGTATCTAATCCATTCATTCCTATTGGAAACATAATCCAGTAATTACTAAACTCACCGGTGCTGCAGCACTCGGGAGAGATGTGGCTCCTGTTGAATGAGGATTGTCCACACTTCAAAGATACAATTTTAATTTTATACCCGTTAGCGGTGTGGCTCTTGTATAATGAGGGTTGTTCGCACTTCAGAGATACAACATTGATTTTGTATTCCTATATATCACAAGAAAGGGATAGGTTAATAATTATACTACATCCGCTATAATAAAATTAATTTTTCTCATAAATTTATTTTGTTAAACCCAGTAGTTAGTTGTTTGTTAATGGGTTTACACGAAATGGAGAGTCAGTTACATTGATCTTAACTTTCCATATACAAAATAATAAGAAACCTAAACAGGTAAGGCGAACCTCCATTTACATCTTTAGTCAAAACTTTATTAATTTTCATTTTCAGATTGCGTCTAATAATGTAATTCTCACCCTCAAATATATGCGATAACATTTGCTTTTATAAGCGGTTAGTTTTTAATAGGTAACTATGTATAGGGTTAGACTTATCATACATTACAGAAAATGGTTAAGCAATTGATGTCCACAGATGCAATATATGTGATAACATTTGTTTTTACAAGTGGTTAGTTTTTAATAGGTCATTGTGTAATGATTTTTTTGAAGTTAAATTATATGATAACAAGGATGTAATTTTATGTATTGGTGCTGAATTTTATGTATATTTGCATTTTTTGTCTTTTTATGGTAGGCGCATACACGCAGTTGTATAAAGGAAAGAAGGAAAAAAGTTAGTCTTGAGGAAGGTGGCATTATTATTCACTGCTATACCGAAACGCGTCGACGCATAACATCAGTGTTAAATCTGGGAAGAGACAGCAATCAGTAAAAGACAGGGAGGTTATCTCCCTTGCAGGGTGCTGTTTATAATAAATCTCAGATTAACAAGTCAAAGACAAAAAGTACTGTCTTGTGTATTTTTCCTGCTTAGGGACTGTTTTCTTATGAATTGTGTAATTTTGTGATGATTTGTAAAAATAATTTTATAAAAAACTTTTTAATTCTGTGTATGTAGATATTTGTTTTTATTGAATTTTGAATACTTTGAATATGATGGATTAAATATACATATAAGTGCATATACATTCTGAGTAGAGCTTCTATTTTTATGTGTAAAGGAGTGAGTGATGTATGGGTGTTGAATTAATCACATAGATGTTGTGAGATGTAGTTACATTTCCTTTGGGTAAATTTATTTCTTAACTATTGAGTCTCCTGTTAGCCAAACATAGAGTAGCTATGACTTGGGGGCAAGTCCATACTGTTGGTTACTGGCTGCACGACATGGCATTCTGCAATGGCTTGGTCTTAACTTATACATTCATGAAACTACCTACATCTCGGCCTCGAGACAAATGTGGACAGTATTGAGCCTATCTCATCAGCAGCACATCAGATCATCCTCGGGACCAGCCACAGGAGGGGTCTGATTAGCACTCATGCTCAACGGTTCTCATGCAGGGTTTAAAGAGTTTCCAGCCCTTTTGACCCTTTAATATTGATGCTGCCTTATTGACTGTTTTGTTGACAGCTTCTATTCTTGCATTGTTGCTATAATGAAGGAACATTTATTTTAAAACATTAATTGACTATCTCTGCACTCTCATACCCCTAATCTCTATAATAATGACAACATGTTCACATAAGTAGGCTACCTGATGTCTGCCACAGTTCACAACCTTCTCTGTGTATTCATCATCTACCATTTCCTCACTCTGGCATAACATTCTCCTTAACCCAAGTCATAGAGGAAACACAATCAAACAGGTTTGATCTTATATTTGGGCAACAAATCACCCCCCCATATAATGATAACATCTATCAAGCTACTGTTAAAAATGTAAGCTCTAGCCACTCTTATCATAATCACATAATAGATACTACCTCTCTCTTGATCTGCTACAATATTATGTTTAACATTTCCAGTAGTACTAGTAGGACCACATGAATCAATTTCACCAAGATAAAAATGTTCCAGTTATGGGGTTTTAATTAACATACCATTGCATTCTGGAAGTTAATTTTTACTCATTTATTTTGACTTTTGAAAAAGCAAACATGATTCAAATACAATATAAAAGCTAAGAAATGGAAAAGTGGAGCCCATTTTGTCAACTAACACTCTACTTTGACACACTTTATGTTCACACATAACATTGAGTAGGTTGATCCATAAAAAGTACAAGGACTACCTATTTTTATTCTAAAATGAAATTCAAAAATCTGCACAGTGAAACTAGCTAAAAGACCCAACTCTACAAAAGGTGGGATTTGGTGTTACAGGAAATCAGCTAACCTAGATGTCTTTGAATCGCACTTGCATATTGCCATCAGAAAAATATCAGAGTTTATTTTAGCTTGTATGTTGCAATCAGTGTGTGCGATATGCCCTCACTAACCTCCATAAAAAATATTTCAACATCACTAGTTGAATATTACTATTACCGTCAGCCAAGTATTTGAGGGATTTTCCTTCACACAGTGTAGTTAATACACAATGTAAAGGACCCTGGGACAGGAGAGCCAAACAACCCTAGATTTCATGAATCACACACACACACTAGTCCAACCCTGCCGTGTGAACCGATAAACCACTTCATTTCATTCTATATCAATCTTTCACACAGTATTTGATTTTAATATGACATAACATTTTTATCTGGACCCTCAATTTCATCAGTAGGGTGAAATAAATTGAATCATTCATGACCAGTTTGACATTATAAACATCAATAGAGGTCAAATGTTCAACAGAAAAAAATATAATAAACTTTAATCACCTATCATTATAAAATTATATATTTTATTTTATTCAAGGTGAAGGAGCAAGATCGCAGTCATCAGCATCAAGTTCGTTGCCATTGTACATCAGGAAAGAAGATCAGTAGCCTTCCGTGGGAGCAGCATTTCATTTGATAAAGATGATTTTCAAGTCCAACCTGGCTCATCAGGTTTATGTGGCCAACATCCTATGCCGCTCTCTGAGGGCAAAAGATCTACTGCATTCAGCAGAGACCTTTCTCTATTATGGACATCAGTAATCTCACAAGCCTCTTGTGGTTCCACACCTCTAACAATTCTTACCACCCCACTCCTTGATCCTGTGACAACTGCAGCCATAACATCTGCCATGCTTCCAGGACACACAACACCTGTGGTTAAACAGTCAAGTTCATAGTGTGGTTTGGAAAGGGCTGGGCAAGACCTGATACAGGGAGGGAGGCTCAGGGTGCAGTCACAAATGTCAAAACCATTAGTAGAGACCTGATGGGTGCAACTATGTGGCAGGAGGATCAGCTAGGCCATATTGTTGAACTTCCAAGGGCCAGGGCTGATCTCATGAGGGCACAGAATGATATCCAGAGGGCCAAAATGTTCTCCTGGATCATCACCCGAGTGTCTAACCTTTATATTGTGGGGCGGTGAGGGATAGCTCTAGAACACTTTCTGCAGCAGTGTTTAGCTGCTGCTTTCCATGGTCATGAACTATCTGATGTCAGCTTAACCCCATAAACAGCAACAGCTGGCAGCACCATGGAAAGTGAGACAATGTTGCACATGGAGTCGCCTGTCACCACCCCACCGTTGACACTCAGGCTGCTTCAGTGCGCATAGGAAGGGACATTTATCTGGGTCAGTTAAAAACAACAGCAAAAGAACCTACCACACAACACACAAAAAGTGATGTCCTAATGTGAGTGTCAAGACTGTTCTCCTTATCAACCTTATATCCACACATTTCAAATTGACTCATGGACTGTTGTCTGTAAAAGGACTCTAAGCAATTGCTGACTCACCATTAATTCCTCATCCAACATACATATTAACTTATTTACAGAGAATCTTATGGGATGCCAAAATAAATACATTTTGTATACATAAATTTTAACTGAATAAAATAACTAAAATAAGGTTGAGTAAAATAAGCTCTTTCTCATATAGGCCCTGATTACGACATCACGTCAATCAGACCGCCAACCGCTATCGTGGCGGTCAGGAGACCGCCCGACAAGCAGTCGGTGGTCTGACCTCCGCATTATGATGCGACTGCCAGGCTGGCGGTCACAAAGTGCTCCTTTACTCGGCGGCTTGTGCAGCGGCTCAGTTAAAGAGCTGCAGCACAAGCTGCCGTGTAAAGGAGCACTTCCTGAACCTCCATGCACTGTGTGCCATGCACCATGTGGTGAATTGCACAAGGTGAATGGAGGTGCATGGGGGCACTACATGTGCCGTCTTGTCCACATTACAGTGGCCCACAATGGACAGAGGCCCTGTTTGGGTCCTCGCAATCCATTTCCAACAGTCTTTTCATGGTGGTCATGGCGCCGACCAAGTTATCCTGCCGAGCCGGGTCCTGCAGGACCCAGGGGGCCCCCATCACAGCAATAGACACATTTGTGTTTGCTACAGTTTCTAGAGGGAAGAGAAGAGCAGGTGCTTGAATTGCTGACAGACTCAATACATCTGCACCGTTATTTCCAGCACTGGGAGCATCTCGTGGAACTACCAGAGCAATAGGAGGGAGCCAAGAGATAAAAGAATCTAAAGTACGCTGTGAGCCTGGCAGTATATCCCCACTCCCCACCCCCACCCCCATGGGGTCGGGCGTAGGAATAGTAGTGCCTGATGTCTTCTTGACAGGCTCAGAGTCATGACCGAGCAGGGCCCGGCTGCCCCCACCTAATTCCAGGCTATGGGTAGCTGACACAGGGTGCTGAGACAGAATATCGAGTTGGAAATGTCGACTTACACAAATATCGAGTTGGAAATATCGTGATTCAGAAATATCGACAGCAAGAATATTGTGGTCAAGAATATCGAATTTAAGGTAAGAAATATCGTTAAAAAAAATATAGAGGTCATTAATATTCGTTGCAAAAATATAGATGTTTAAAATATCGATTTTTTAATTAGTGTCATGTATTTTAGTTTATATATGTGAGGTATGTTTTTTGTATAAGTATTGTTTAAGTTTTTTAATATATGTGTTAAACGTTTAGTAGTTATGAATTTTATTTTAATACATTTTTGCATTTTTTAGTACCGTAGCGGGTTGTGGGTTTATAGAGTAATAGGGTGGGAAGTAATTTAATTATAATAAATTAATGATTATTTTTTATTTATTTATTTTAGATTTTATAGCCTTAAATGTGGGAAGTAATTCATGTGTGATTAATTATTAATTGGTTGTTAATTAATAATAATTAATTGATAATTAATTATAGTAATTGTGAAAAAAAAAATTAGATGCAGGTTTTGGGGTTTATAGGGGTAAAGGGTGGGAAGTAATATATTTTTGATTAATTAATAATTAGTTGTTAATTTGTATTAATTAATTGATTGAATATTAATTATGGAAATTGTGTTATTAATTTTCGGTGCGGGTTGTGGGGTTTATAGGTGTAAAGGGAGGGAAGTAATTTATGTTTAATTAATTAATAATTAGTTGTTAATTTATATTAACTAATTAATTGATAATTAATTATGGCAATTGTGTGATTTTTGTTAGGTGTGCGTTGTGGGGTTTATGGGGTAAAGAGTGGGAAGTAATTTATTTTTAATTAATTAATAATTAGTTCTTAATTAATATTAATTAATTGATAGAAAATTAATTCCAGAAATTGTGTAAATAATTTTTGGTGCAGGTTGTGGGGTTTATAGGGGTAAAGGGTGGGAAGTAATTTATGTTTAATTAATTAATTAAGAATTAGTTGTTAATTTACATTAACTAATTAATTGATCATTAATTATGGAAATTGTGTGATTTTATTTAGGTGTGGGTTGTGGGGTTTATGGGGTAAAGGGTGGGAAGTAATTTATGTTTAATTAATTAATAATTAGTTAATTAAGATTAATTAATTAATTGAAAATGAAATATGGAATTTGTGTAATAAAGTTTAGGTGTGGGTTGTGGGGTTTATAAGGGTAAAGGGTAGGAAGTCATTTTTGTTTAATTATTTAAAAATTAGTTGATCATTAATATTATTTATTTAATTTATATTTAAGTAGGGTATTTGTTTATATTTTTTTTGTGTGTGGGTTTTATTGTTATAGGGGTACAGTGTGGGGAGTAAATTAATTTTACTTACTTCATAATTAGTTGTAAATACTATTAGTTTTTTAATTGAAAATAAGTTTTAATTGTGTATTTAATTTTTTTACAGTTTAATTTTAGCTCTGGGTTTTGGGGATTACAGGGGTAAAGTGTGGGAGGTTAAATAATTTTTATGTGTTTTAATTTGTTTTTTAACTAAAAATATTTCTTTAATTGGTAATTAATTATGTTAGTTGAGGAAATACATTTTTTTTCATTTAGATGTGGGTTGTGAATTGTGTGGTGTTAAAGGGAAGGAAATTAAAAAAGTAAATTTATGTAATAATTAATGTTTTAGTTTCTAAATAATGTTTAATTAAAAATATTTATTTGTTTGCAAATTATTTTTTATTTTATTTAATATATTTTTTGTAGGTATTTGTTATATGTATTTAACATTATATGTTTTTTTAAAATTTAATATTAATATTAAATATATTTGTATTTGGATTTTTAACATATTTATATATTTTTTAATTTATTTAGGGGCCCATTACGATACCCGGCGTAAAAGAATCCGCCAGGCATGGAAGCGGCAAAAATCCACCCGCACACACCGTCTGAACACCGACCACGCCATTACGATTACACAAACCGAAAACCGCCATCGGCGGAAAAATCACACAAAATACCGCCCGCCATCGTCCGAGTCGGAGTCAAACCGCCCGCCACGGACGGAAACACGCACGACAACACAAAACCGCCCGCCCTCACGGCCGACACACCGCACGTGAGATTACGATCGCACCGCCATGAGCGCGGGAAAACTACAAATATACCGCCCGCCAGCGCAAACAACGCCGATGAGAATCGACACGGCAGAAGCCATGGCGCCCACGTCCCTGCACAGAAACCATCCGCTGACAAAAACAATCGCACACA
Source organism: Calotriton arnoldi (assembly GCA_963921515.1). Lineage (NCBI taxonomy): Eukaryota > Metazoa > Chordata > Amphibia > Caudata > Salamandridae > Calotriton > Calotriton arnoldi. The sequence goes on from CAWUFW010001575.1 coordinate 1,871,898, forward strand.
ACATGGCCAACAAGTCCACACAGCAAGGCACGCACAAATACACAAGCACAGTACACATCCCGAAAACACCCCCTGGACAAACAAAAACTACAAAGGCCAGAACACCAGACACAACACACCTGAAAACAACAGACCATGAGGACACACCCACATAGGTAAGTACAAAAGCAGCACTCCCACAGACCACAACCCCTTGCAACATTGCAAACTAGAGAGGAGAGGAGAGGACACAGTGACACAGCAAGGACAGCAGCACACCACAGAAACGCACACATCACAACCACCACCACCACCACCACCAAACACCGGCACCACAAACCCCCTGCACATTACACAACACACACCGCACCAGCACCACAAACACCATGGCACCACAAAGAATGCCCAAGTTCACGCCCATTGAGCTGACGGTCATGGTCGACGAGATCATCAAGGTGCACCCACAAATCTATGGGAACATGGTCCAGCACACACCACTAGCCACCAGAAACAGAATGTGGAACCGGATCGTAGACCAGGTCAATGCAGTCGGGACCCTGCCCAGGAACAGAGTCGAAATAAACAAACGGTGGAATGACGTCAAGAGCCTGGTCAAGAAGAAGGAGAGCAAGAACAGAGAGCTGGCAGCCGTCACTGGCGGAGGGAATCCCGCGCTCTTCAAGACCTTCAAAGCGTGGGAGGAGAAGGTGCGAGTCATCATACATCCCGAGATCCTCGCCGGATTAGCAGGGGGAGTGGAGGCTGGTAAGTACAAACTAATGTATACCAGCACACCGCTATGTACTCACATGCACTACCACCATGCCACAGCTCCCAGGGACAAACACCCCCATGTCCAGCACACAATACACAACACATCACACACACATGCAACAGACACCACCACACACAGCCCAAACCGAACAACTGTAAGATGCGTGGGGACATGTGTACACTCAGCCAGCCACGTAACCACCAACAGGTCCCCAAATATGCCAGAAGCGCCACAACGAGCACCCACCACACCCATGTGTCCACCACAGCTGCACTAACCGACAAGTAACAGGTAAGTGGCAGGAACACAAAGTGCAGTGGGTGGGAGGGTGGACAGCCCAAGTACAACACACACCAGGCCCCTAGTCCCACAGCACAGCAAGGAGGAGCATCCCCCACACCCCACAGCCACGTGTCAGCCACCGCAGTGCACAACGACAGCCGAAAGGTAGACATCACGGTCCACAGCAATCGGTGTCAGTGGGTGTCCAGCCACCACCACAACCCACAACACCCCCCACCCCCACAAACCTGCAACATGGAGCACCCCCGCTTAGAACCATGTGGCATCCAGTACAGTGCACGCCCGAACAACCTGCAGGTGGGAAACTGGACAGGGCTGGATTACTGGAGGCATGAGGACCGTAACACGACCAACACATGGGACATGTCACGTAGCAGACGAACACGCAGCACCGCCCACCGTCACGAACAAGTGAACAATGTGCACACGGACATGAACCACAGACTCACACCTCACATGACCCATCACAGACACAGCAACACCCAAGGAGCCACGTCTGCATGCACAAGCCACACTGAATATAGTACCACACGGCAGCCACTGTGCAACTCATCACACACAACCGAAACACCATTGAAGTCCTGTCCATGTAGCCCCTACTGCCTGTCAACCACACACCCCACAACTACGCCTATGTAAGACAAACAACACTAGACGCAACAGAGCGGAACAACATAAATGCACACGAACACCACTGAACCCATCAAACACACAGACACACCATGCACATACAACATACCATCCATCCCATCCGTCAGCCCCAGTCTCATGAAAGGCATGTCATCCGCACAGCTGCCACACATACAGCAGTCACGCTAAGATACATGCCCATGACCAACCATGTGCCAGAAGTCAATGAAGCGCACGCCACACTGTGAGCAACAACACACAACATGGGCCACACCCCCCCACGAGCACTGCAGTGATGCACATGGCACAGGGCAGCACGCACACCAAGGAGATGGGACAACTGCAATACGTTGGCTGGCACACAACCATCACTCACTCATAACAATGCGTCCAATGCCATGTCCAGTAATCACAACAGACAGCAAATATGCAGGCCATGTCAGGCATGCACACACCTCAGACCATGCACTGTCATGCTGCCACAACACATGTCACGTTCGGCACCCATGGCTCACAGCATGTACCCCAAAAGCATATTCCCTCCCAAATGCGAATCTGGGGCATGGCCCCCATGTTGCCATATGCGTTCCTAAGCGTTCCATTTGAACCCCAAAAGCATATTCCCTCCCAAATGTGAATCTGGGGCATGGCCCCCATGTTGCCATATGCGTTCCTAAGCGTTCCATTTGAACCCCAAAAGCATATTCCCTCCCAAATGTGAATCTGGGGCATGGCCCCCATGTTGCCATATGCGTTCCTAAGCGTTCCATTTGAACCCCAAAAGCATATTCCCTCCCAAATGCGAATCTGGGGCATGGCCCCCATGTTGCCATATGCGTTCCTAAGCGTTCCATTTGAACCCCAAAAGCATATTCCCTCCCAAATGCGAATCTGGGGCATGGCCCCCATGTTGCCATATGCGTTCCTAAGCGTTCCATTTGAACCCCAAAAGCATATTCCCTCCCAAATGCGAATCTGGGGCATGGCCCCCATGTTGCCATATGCGTTCCTAAGCGTCCCATTTGAACACCAAAAGCAAAGTACAAACCAGACCCAGGATGGGCCAGGAGCCCGCATACACCAGAGTCACAATAAGTAGGGGCACAGCAACACACCCATCGGCATGGCCAATCCGTCCCATGCCACATGTGCACAGCACACAGTCCCATTGCCAAGCACACACAACTACAAATGGTACAGCCACACACACGCCTCCGGGAAACCCATGTACGAGATTGCACGAACTGTGAATGTCAGACGACAAATACATACTTCGCCAGGTGCAACACAATAACAAATCTCATTCTCTCCACAGGTGACGAACTGCTGGATGCTGGGGATGGAGACAGCAGCCAGCACAGCCAGCCTACAAGCCCCCAACGAGGACACACGGATGTGGAGGATCTGTCCTCCTCTTCGGACACGGACCACCAAGCAGGCCCATCTGGTGTGGCAGGGCCCAGCCGCTCCCCAGGACCCCTCCTACCCACCAACCCATCATCCAGGGCTGCTGAACATTCCCAGCCCCCTGCTGCCACTGTCGTTGCGGCCACACCCACGGTCATTGCGGCCACACCCACGGTCATTGCGGCCACACCCACGGTCATTGCGGCCACTACCACTGCCGCAACCGCCACCATCGCCGCACCGACCACCACCGCCGCCACCACCACCACGTCTTCGCTGGCACCAGCCCCAGCGCAGGTGGTGGCCCGGCCGACTGGATCCACCCTGGGAGCCACAGCGAGGACCGTGGTGAGCAATGTGGCTAGTGGGCAGGGCCGGTGGCAGCAGGACTGGTAGGAGGAGCAGGGTCAGGGAAACGCCAGCCTCCCCTGGGAGCCATGCCCTGCCTCAAATGGCCAGAGTCCTTGGGGCCTATGAAGAGGCCCAAGGACAATGGGCCAGGTCAGCTACAGACACGCGTGAGGTGCTGGGGGTGCTGAGGTCCATGGACGCCCGTATGGGCCAACTCGTGGACCTCATGGGCCAGCTGGTGGTGGCGGTGAGGTCACAGCCAGGGACAGCAGCTCCCCTCCGCCACCACCTGCCGGGGCGCAGGGTCGAGCAGCAGTGTCCAGTTCCCCTGCGTCCACAGCCAGTGAGCACACCTCAACCACCAGCATGTCGCAAGCAGGCACCCCCTCGCAAACGTGGAAGGGGCCGTCCGAAGTGGAAACAGATCTCCCGGGAGGACTTCGCACGCTCCAGACGCAAGTGAGGCAGCCAGCCAGCCTTCCTTGACCACCCACTGCATTGACTTGGACTACGATCCCACTCCACACAGCCATCTGGATGGCATGTGTGTGTTGGACTATGGACATAGAACCAGTGGGTACACCCTGAGCATCACACAGCCATGACCGACAGCTCATTGTCACTGCACGCACCACTTTTGTCATCACCTTACACACAATCACATGTCACAGTTTGAAATAAATGCACCTCTTACACAAACTGCTGTTTGTGCCCTGTGTTTTATTTGTACGGAATACAACGGCCACCTTGGGCGGAAAGGCACCTGATGCGTGGCATGGCAATGGAACCGGAGGGCCTGTAGGGACCTAGGGGTGGGAGACAGAACAGGAGCACATTCAATGAGTGTGTCACACACCCATCACACAGTACATGTCAACAACTACAAGCAATGTACACACATCGCACAGAGCAATAGGGCACAATGCCACAGCCACCAACAGTGGCATACTACCCTGGCCATGGAGCGTTGATACACAGCACGCAGTGAACAAACGGCCACCCTGACACAGCACACACACACCTGCACAGATACAGCCACATCAGCCGTCGTACATGGACACTCACCGTCAAGTGAAGTCTCGGGCGATGAGCTGCTGCCGCACATTACCAGCTTCCTCCTCTCCGCTGTCCTCCTCACTCGAGCTGTCCTGGTCTGCGGGCTGGGGCCCTGGTTGATCTCCGTCATCCACGATGAGGGGGATCTGCTTCCGAATGGCCAGATTGTGCAGCATGCAGCACGCCACCACTATCTGGCACACCTTCTGTGGGGAGTACGCCAGCGCACCCCCGGTGCGGTCCAGGCACCTGAACCTGGACTTGAGGAGGCCAAAGGTACGCTCGACCACACGTCTGGTCCTCCCATGTGCCTCATTGTAGCGATCGTCAGCTGGGGTGCGAGGATTCCTCAATGGACTGAGCAGCCATGCCCCATTCGGGTACGCAGAGTCACCTGGGTGTGAGGGACACAGAGAACCGTTGCTATTCCAACTGGACAGGGGACAGCATCGCACAGCCAGCACGCTACACCACTCCACATGCTCACCGACAATACAGCCACGATCCTGTTGCAGATTGGACATCAGTCGTGGCAAGATGCTGTTGCGCATTATGTGTGCGTCATGGGCCGAGCCTGGGAACTTTGCACACACGTGGGTGATCACCATGTCCGCAAGGCACACCACTTGCACATTCAGGGAGTGCGTGTGCTTCCTGTTGCGGTACAGGTGCTCAGTGGCCTGTGGTGGAACAAGGCCAACATGTGTGCAGTCAATGGCTCCAACGACGTGTGGGATTCTGCCAAGGGCATAGAATGCACCCTTCACTGCCGCCAATTCATGAGTCCTGGGGAAGCGGATGTACCTGTTCCGGTACAGCATCATGGCTGCCAGTACATCCCTCAGCACCTTGCTGAACATGGGCTGGGACATCCCTCCTCCACTGCCCACTGTGTGCTGGAATGACCCAGTGGCGAAGAAATGCATGGCGGCCATCACCTTAGCCGTGGGGGTGACAGCTGTCGGATACACCCTGCGGGGATGGAGATGGGGTTCCAACATGGCACACAGTCGATGCAGGGTTGGCCTGTCCAGCCGAAACTTCCTAATGACCTCTGTATCGTCCATGTCCGCCAGCAATTGGTATGGGCGGTCAATGTTCGGTCTCCGCCTAGGGAAAATGGCAGTGGACACATGACAAAGCAACACAACACATAGCAATTTCGCATACACATCACTGACATGACTGAGCAAGCACATGAGCCACAGCCCAGCTGTCAAGCTGGGACGGCACGGCCACAATACACTTACACAGGTCTCCCAACAATGGCAATGGCTAGTGATACAGACCACTGCCATGTGCATGCACATGGGGATCTATGCCCCAATGACTTGCGGGGCGAGCTGATGGGGACTGACTGCATATTCGTCAAGCAGCAACGCCACGGCAACATGAATGTCTGCTGAGCATGGAACTGCTTCCGAGGCTGGATGAGTATGGCACACGACGACGACGATGTGGGCACAGGCTGAGCGGCCAAAACAAGTGGGACCTGTGGCACGAGGGGATATGAGACAGTAGTAGGTGTCAGCACTGCACCCTATGTACAGCACTGTACGGATCACACCTCCCGAAACATTGACAGGTGTCCACATTGACAGCCCCATGCCAAGACGGCTGTGTGCTTGCAGTCACACGTCACAGGTGAGAGGTTACATTGCACGTGCCAGGTGGCAGACGTACATAGTGGGAGCTGGCATGTGTGTGCATGTGTCTCCTGTTCAGGATCCACCAGATGGGCGCTGACTCTGTACTGACCATTGGACACAGCATGTTCCGTGGAAGGCTTGTGTGTGTGGGATGGTGGCACTGGATGTGCCTCCGTTGGGTGGGGGGCCATGCACAGGGCGGGTACGTCGATGATTGCGCATTGTTGGTCACGGTGGGTGCACCCACTAAGATGTGTTGCCCTGTGTTCAATTCCTATGTCCGCATGATGATGGACTGTAGATGTGGGCAGACTACACATTGGTCGATGTGCTGTCTATATGCATGTGCCTTCACACCAGGCACAGCTGCCCCTGCACATGTGACCCCTGCTGGACTCGCTGCTGGGTCTGTGGAGCTGATGCACCTTCTGTGCGTGGGGCGGACAGCTCTCCTCACTTCCCTCATTGCGCATGTCATGACTTTGCCGCAGGTGACATGGATCATGGAGGGCCCACATGTACGCGTGGGTAGGCTACACATGATTGTTCACTGGTCGCCACCCCCAGTCAGTGTATCGAATGGGAAGGTTGTCGTGCTGATGGTATATTCGATGTGGCGGATGGGCGGGCCTAGGTGCGGGCTTACATTCCGGACATGGGGGGGTAGTTGGATTGGCGACTAGTTGCAGTACACACGGGACACGTCTCTTCCTTTCCACATCTGGGTCATCCCTTGTACTCACTGACAGTGATACAGTCATCTTCGCCCCAGCCCTCATGTCCTCCCCTCGCTCCCCAATATGCATGTGCACCTGCGAGGCTAGCGCTTGCACAGGCAGCCCCAAGCTCGCACCAGAGAGGGCAAGGAGTGTATGTGTGGGTCCAGTTGCATGAGTGGGCTGTCTCAGGGTATGATGTGTTGCGGGACGCCGTCCACCTGCGTGGTGCCCCAAATGGAGACCCGGCCTGCATGGACTATGCATCACAGTCTTCGCCTTCCGGATCCGCCACCTGCGACACCCAGTGGCTGTGGCTGCCCTTGCGGCCAGGCCACGTCCGTCTGTGACTGATGGCCCACACATTCACTCTTTGGCCTCTCTGGGGAGGGCTCAGGGGTGGTGGCGCACGCGCTTGCACTTAGTCGCAATGGCATGTGGCGTGGTTGGTATAATGGGCAATGGATGGGATGGTGCGAGCCACCTCCCGTGACGTCAGTGCTGCTCGTGCTGTGGTGCGTCCCCCCTACACTTCCATTTGACTTGTGCCATGCTAGACGTTGAGGTTCTATTGCCTGCGTGATATGACCAGGAGGAGCGCGAGGAGACCTCTCACACACCATGCTCCACTGCCATCCCGTGCCCTGTATCGCCTGTGCGGATTGACTATGTTGGGGTTACACCTGGTCGACTGGGGCTGTGTGTGCCTTGTCAAGGGGCATGGCGGGCGCACAACAGGATCCAGCTTGTCCACAGAGGGGGGGCTGAGGTGCACCTGGTACCGCTTTGTACGTGTGCCCGGCTGCTGTGCACACATGTGTTCACTCCCCCCGACAGGTGTCCTCTCACAATGCCCAGGGAAGCGGTGGTGTACTGTTCATGACCCCTCCCGACACGGCGTGCTCCAACTTGGCATGTGCGCATCTACCCGTCACACCCACCCACCTGAGCACTGCGTCCATACGACTTCACACGACACATGTGTGTCTTCCACAGTTGTGCTACTCATTTGCGTTGACATCCAATACCAGTGGACTACATGGTCATGTCACGACTGCCGTGTACTTCACATACTCTCATCCTCTCTCATTCGTACTTGTGAAATGAGTCAGCGGAGACAGTTTTGGTTTCAAACATTATATTGAGTCTTCTGTCCTCTGTGATGCAGTATAGTGGACACTACTGGCAGCGGAATACATGTTGAGGATATACTGAGCATGATTGCAAATGGGATAGGGTGTGGGGTTACATGTGATTGGCTGTTGCATGTGGGATGTGGGCTTCAGAGTTACATCTGCTTGGCCAAGGCTGTGCTAATGTACATTTACGTATAGCTGCGGAGCTGCGGACTTTGACACAGACGGTATACATGTAGCCTACCAGACCGCTTGGCATCATGGGCACAGTCCATCTCAGTTCCATGTGACAGGTTTGCTGCGGTTGTTCCTCATGCACGCGTGCATGTGAGATGACATCAGGGCATGTGCTTGCGTGCATGCAGCGGCGTGCCACTTGTTGTTGCACTGTGGTGGTTACTGGACATGTCACAGTCACTGGGGTCGTGTTGTTGTTGTATGCACTTGTCGTCCATGCAAAGGTCCTGGTATGGGATTCCCGGGGCGGGGGTGGGAGGGGTGCAGCACCCACAGACTCCAGGCGACCTATTCATGTCCACTGAGCGGTGTGTGTGTCCATGGGCGCTGGATCCATGTCGTGTCCTGGTTGTTCGTGCAGTTCCGTCCATGTGGGTGCGATACACAGACCCCATGCCACTGCCTCCCACGATGCATGCGGTGTTCCTGGATGTGATGGGGAACAGTGTGCATGTCCCGGTCATATCCGATGTCATGGCGATGTCGTTGATGGTGTGGTTACAGTTGCCGGTCGTTTGGTATGGCTGTTGTGGTGGTGACTGGCCAGTCCGTGCGGAAGCTAAGCATGGGTGCGGGGTTGGACATCATAGGTCAATCGGGGAACCTGCGTTGTGGTCCGACGAATTTACAGGTTGTCAGGTATGCGATGCCGTCCAGCAGGGCTTCCATGTCATTGGTGGTGTACATGTTTGCCAGCCAATGTAGCGGATGGTGGCTGTCAAGGTGTTGTTCGTAAGTTGTCCCTTGGAGGACCATGATGGGGCATGCTGGGTGACATTCGATGTAGCTGTTCTCGATGATCCGTCGTGTGGAGGCACAGTGGTCCCATTTCAGTGCGGGTGCGATGTTGGCCACATACGCCATGCCCCCATAGGCAGAGCAGGCCCTGTCGTGTGCGTCCAGAGGGAGGAGTAGTGGTAGCAGGTCCGCCTTTAGACATGCCGGGTTGGAGAGGCATATCTCCACGGGATGCTGGTAGGGACACCTCCGACAGTAGAAGACGGGCATGACGCAGCTGAACAATGTGATGCGGTAAGTCAGTCGGTAACTTACGTTCAGCAGGGACAGGAGATCGCATCCCAATATATGTAATAGGTTGGTTTTGTACAGCTTGAGCTGTCCGGCGTAGTTGGGTAGGTGTGTTGCGGTTGCCATTTCGCAGCGGTGCGTTGTGGTGGCGTGCTCCGGCTGTGTGTGCAGTCTGCAATGTGCACGCTCCGAGGTTGCTGTGAGCTCTGTGTAGTCGTAGGGAGACAGGACTTGTGTTCTGTTGGCTTGTTTGGAGGACACGGGCCCTCATCCCACATGCTTCTCAGACAGTTCAAGGTCAGTGATGTGTGACTCCTTCCAATTAACTTGCATGTGGCCGACATGGGGGAGTGTTTTCTTCTTTCTTCCCCGTCCGTTGTGTGCTTCTGTGATATGCGCTATCTGCCCTGTGGTCGGTCTCCTCGGCATGCCTGTGTTGGTCTTTTCTTGGACAATGGCTGTATTCACCGGCTTCTGTCGTAGGGCTGTGGTTTCGGAGTTGGAATGGAAGGTCATTCAGTGCTGTCTGCTCTCCCTTGTGTGGGCGGCAGGCTGCCTTTCCGCTCTGCGTTGGGCCTTGTGTGTGAATGTTATTCTTGGGCCACCTGTTGTCGGTCCCCGGGCTCTTTGGTGTTCCGTTTTATATGTCTTGTTCATATGTGCAGGGTGGTATGGGTGTTTCAGTGTGGTACTGGCGTTCCTCTTCCCGAAGGGGCCCTGCTTCTCCTAGTTGGTGTTGCCGCCGCTGTGTGCTACGCCATGTTTGTTACACTGGGGTGTGTCCTGCTGTTGCGTGACTTCACTGACATGTGTGCGTCGGTTGTGTGGCGTTGGGTGTTGTCCGTGAATTGGGCGTTGGGGACATGTCTGTGGCAGGCCTGTCACGTGTCATGTGCGTTCGGGGTGGGGCTGATGTGTGTGCTGCTTGGTTGTGTCCCTGTGTCTGTGTGCGACGCATGCATGGCGCTGCGGTTGGCCTCTGCGTTGTGCGCATGTGTGGAGGCGTCATCGCCGCTTTGGGGCCGTGACGGGGTGGTTGGTTCCTAGTCCCAGGTGGTGTGTACACATGTGTTACGCGATGTTACGATTTGGCCTGTGTGTCATATGTGGATGCAATGGTGGATGTGTAGTGTACACGCGCTGGTGGGGGGTTGTCTGCTTTTTCCGCCCTTGCACTGTGTGCGCTGTTTGCGTGCACTTGTTGTGTGTGTGCCTACCTGCGTCTCCGCGGTACGTTGCGTCCTTGGTGGTGCATCAGCAGGAGCATGGGGAGGGCCTGCAGTGCTGGATTCATGCTCGGGGAGCCGCTTCTTCGTTGTCCGTGCTCGGCGTCCGTGTTACCGCTTCGGTTTGTCGTACGGTATCTCTTGGCCGTGGGAGCCGTTTGTTTGCGGCATCGTAATTTATACGCCGGGCGGGACGTGTTTCGTCGGACGGTGTGTGTCAATTGAGCTGCGCCGCTACGTGTACGGGCGCACTTTGATGGCGGACGGTGTTGCTGGCTTGCCGGCGGTGTTTGGCCTACTTTTCGCATCGTAATTGGGCGGGCGTGTGGACTGCTGCGTGCCGGCGGTAACTGGTGGTTTTTGCATCCGCCAGCACGGCGGTTGTGCTTCCGCCCGCCATCGTAATGACCCCCTTAGTTTTTAAAATATTTTTATTGTTAAAATGTTGTTTGTATTTAATTTTGAACTGACTGGAGTGAGAATATTAATTGTTACTCCTCTGCAATCCAGCACTTTCCCTACTGTTGCACTCACTGGAGTGGGAATAGTAATTTTTACCCCTTTGCTATCCAACACTTTCCCTACTTTTACAATTATTGGAGTGGGAATAGTAAATTTTATCCCGCCACTAACCAACACTTTCCCTACTGTTGCACTCACTGGAGTGGGAATAGTAGTCTTTACCCCTCCGCTATCCAACATTTTCCCTACTGTTGCACTCACTGGAGTGGGAATAGTAATTTTTAGACCTCAGCTATCCAACACTCTCCCTACTGTTGCACTCACTGGAGTGGGAATAGTAATTTTTACCCCTCGGCTATCCAACACTTTCCCTACTGTTGCACTCACTGGAGTGGGAATAGTAATTTTTACCCCTCCCCTATCTAACACTTTCCCTACTGTTACACTCAGTGGAGTGGGAATAGTAATTTTTACCCCTCCGCTATCCAACACTTTCCCTACTGTTGTACTCACTGGAGTTGGAATAGTAATTTTTACCCCTCCGCTATCCAACATTTTCCCTACTCTTCCACTCACTGGAGTGGCAATAGTAATTTTTACCACTCCACTAGCCAACACTTTCCCTACTGTTACACTCACTGGAGTGGGAATAGTAATTTCTACCCCTCCACTATCCAACACTTTCCCTACTGTTGCACTCATAGGAGTGGGAATAGTAATTTTTACCCTTCTGCTTTCCAACATTTTCCCTACTGTTGCGCTCACTGGAGTGGGAAATTTAGGTTTGAAGATTTTTAAATAGTTTAACCCCTTCGCTGCTAGGGCTTTCCCCCCTGTGCTAAGCCCTTTTTTTGGCTATTTGGGGTAATTCGCGCTTAGGCCCCTGTAACGTTTTGACCACATAAGGTATCCACGCCAAATTTGCGTCCTTTTCTTCCAACATCATGGGGATTCTAAAGGTACCCAGGGTTTGTGGATTCCCCTGGAGGGGACCCAGAAATTAGCCAAAATACAGCTAAATTTTGTTTTTGGGGGAAAAATGGGAAAAAGTGCTGCAAATGAAAGCGTCTGGGTTTTTCCCTGCAAATGGTATCAAAAAGGGTTTGTGGGGCTGAAATAACCATTTTCCCAGCTTTTAGGGAATGACAGACTTTTGTCAGAAAAACAAAATTTTTTACACAGTTTTGCCATTTTTCTGGGACATAGCCTATTTTTGCTAATTTTTGTGCTTTCAACCTCCTTCCAGTTAATGGTAGAAATGGGTATGAAAGCAATAATGGATCCTGGAAAGATATACATTTTAGAAAAGTAGACAAAATTCTGAATTCAGCAAGGGGTCATTTGTGTAGATCCTTCAAGGTTTCTTTATAGAAACTAACAGTTAAATAGAGGAAAAATTGAAAATGAGTAAAAAAACAGCCTTTTGTGTCAACGTTTTCACCTGTAACTTCTTCTAATTATGACAGCTCTTTGAAATCAATATACCGTTACATCCGCTGGACCTTACTGGTTGTGGGGATATATAGGACTTGTAGGTTTGACAAGAACTCGCGAACCCAGAGCCAAAAACTGAGCAGCGACTTGCAATGATTTTTTATTATGTACCGGGTATATAGCAATTATTCTGGGAAAATGTAAACATGGAAAAATCGGTATGAAAGACACCTATGTATTTCTGAAATGGGAACAAAATATAGAGTTTAGAAACAGTAGATATTTGCACATTTCCGAAATTGGGAATACTCATACTAGCATGAGAATTACCAGTCATTTTTCAAAATGACTTCTTTTTTACACATTGTCTTTCATTTGGAAGGCAGAAATGCATCGAAAGTCAATAGGTAATAACAGTTGCTTAACAAATCTGAATTACCCTAAGTCTCCCGATAAAAATGGTACCTCACTTGTGTGGGTAGGCATAGAGCCCACGACAGGAAACGGCTCAAAACGCAATGTGAACACACCACATTTTCACAATGAAAAATTACCCTTTTTTTGCAAAGTGCCTAGCTGTAGTTTTTGAACCCTAGCTCTGCCGGCACCTAGGGAAACCTAGCAAACCTATACATTTTTGAAAACTAGACACCCAGGGGAATCCAGGATGGGGTGACTTGACTAGCTTTCACCAGGTTCTGTTACTCAGAATCCCTTGCAAACCTAAACAATTGTCAAAAAAAACACATTTTCCACACATTTCTGTGGTGAAAAGTTCTGGAATCTGTGTGGATCCACGAATTTCCACCCACCCCGCGTTCCCCAAAGTCTTCCAAGAAAAATGGTACCTCACTTGTGTGGGTAGGCCTAGTGCCCATGACAGGAAACGGCGCAAAACGCAACTTGGACCCACCACAATTTCACAGTGTAAAATGACCCTTTTTTTGGCAAAGTGCCTAGCTGTAGTTTTTTAACCCTAGCTCTGCCGGCACCTAGGGAAACCTAGCAAACCTATACATTTCTGAAAACTAGATACCCAGGGGAATCCAGGATGGGGTGACTTGACTGGCTCTCACCAGGTTCTGTTACCCAGAATCCCTTGCAACCCTAAAACATTGTCAAAAAAAACACATTTTCCTCACATTTCTGTGGTGGAAAGATCTGGAATCTGCGTGGATCTACACATTTCCACCCACCCCGCGTTCCCCAAAGTCTTCCCAGAAAAATGGTACCTCACTTGTGTGGGTAGGCCTAGTGCCCGCGAAAGGAAACAGCGCAAAACGCAACGTGGACACACCACAATTTCACAGTGAAAAATGACCCTTTTTTGGCAAAGTGCCTAGCTGTAGTTTTTGAACCCTAGCTCTGCCGGCACCTAGGGAAACCTAGCAAACCTATACATTTTTGAAAACTAGACACCCAGGGGAATCCAGGATGGGGGGACTTGACTGGCTCTCACCTGGTTCTGTTACCCAGAATCCCTTCCAAACCTAAAAAATTGTCAAAAAGAACACATTTTCCTCACATTTCTGTGGTGGAAAGTTCTGGAATCTGCGTAGATCCACAAATTTCCACCCACCCCGCGTTCCCCAAAGTCTTCCAAGAAAAATGGTACCTCACTTGTGTGGGTAGGCCTAGTGCCAACGACAGGAGACGGTGCAAAACGCAACATGGACACACCACAATTTCACAGTGAAAAATGACCCTTTTTTGGCAAAGTGCCTAGCTGTAGTTTCTGAACCCTAGCTCTGCCGGCACCTAGGGAAACCTAGCAAACCTATACATTTCTGAAAACTAGACACCCAGGGGAATCCAGAATGGGGTGACTTGACTGGCTCTCACCAGGTTCTGTTACCCAGAATCCCTTGCAAACCTAAAAAATTGTCAAAAAAACCACATTTTCCTCACATTTCTGTGGTGGAAAGTTCTGGAATCTGCATGGATCTACAAATTTCCACCCACCCCGCGTTCCCCAAAGTCTTCCGAGAAAAATGGTACCTCACTTGTGTGGGTAGGCCTAGTGCCCGCGACAGGAAACGGCGCAAAACGCAACGTGGACACACCACAATTTCACAGTGAAAAATGACCCTTTTTTGGCAAAGTGCCTAGCTGTAGTTTTTGAACCCTAGCTCTGCGGGCACCTAGGGAAACCTAGTAAGCCTATACATTTCTGAAAATTAGTAGACACCCAGGGGAATCCAGGATGGGGTGACTTGACTGGCTCTCACCAGGTTCTGTTACCCAGAATCCCTTGCAAACCTAAAAAATTGTCAAAAAAACCACATTTTCCTCACATTTCTCTGGTGGAAAGTTCTGGAATCTGCGTGGATCCACAAATTTCCACCCACCCCGCGTTCCCCAAAGTCTTCCGAGAAAAATGGTACCTCACTTGTGTGGGTAGGCCTAGTGCCCGCGACAGGAAACGGCGCAAAACGCAACGTGGACACACCACAATTTCACAGTGAAAAATGACCCTTTTTTGGCAAAGTGCCTAGCTGTAGTTTTTGAACCCTAGCTCTGCGGGCACCTAGGGAAACCTGGTAAGCCTATACATTTCTGAAAACTAGACACCCAGGGGAATCCACGATGGGGTGACTTGACTGGCTCTCACCAGGTTCTGTTACCCAGAATCCCTTGCAAACCTAAAAATTGTCAAAAAACCACATTTTCCTCACATTTCTGTGGTGGAAAGTTCTGGAATCTGCGTGGATCCACAAATTTCCACCCACCCCGCGTTTCCCAAAGTCTTCCGAGAAAAATGGTACCTCACTTGTGTGGGTAGGCCTAGTGCCCACGACAGGAAATGGCGCAAAACGCAACGTGGACACACCACAATTTCACAGTGAAAAATGACCCTTTTTTGGCAAAGTGCCTAGCTGTAGTTTTTTAACCCTAGCTCTGCCGGCATCTAGGGAAACCTAGCAAACCTATACATTTCTGAAAATTAGACACCCAGGGGAATCCAGGATGGGGTGACTTGACTGGCTCTCACAGGTTCTGTTACCCAGGATCCCTTGCAAACCTAAACAATTGTCAAAAAACCAAATTTTCCTCACATTTCTGTGGTGGAAAGTTCTGGAATCTGCGTGGATCCACAAATATCCACCCACCCCGCGTTCCCCAAAGCCTTCCGATAAAAATGGTACTTCACTTGTGTGGGTAGGCCTAGTGCCCGCGACAGGAAACGGCGCAAAACGCAACGTGGACACACCACAATTTCACAGTGAAAAATGACCCTTTTTTGGCAAAGTGCCTAGCTGTAGTTTTTGAACCCTAGCTCTGCCGGCATCTAGGGAAACCTAGCAAACCTATACATTTTTGAAAACTAGACACCCAGGGGAATCCAGGATGGGGTGACTTGACTGGCTCTCACCAGGTTCTGTTGCCCAGAATCCCTTGCAAACCTAAAAAATTGTCAAAAAAACCACATTTTCCTCACATTTCTGTGGTGGAAAGTTCTGGAATCTGCGTGGATCCACAAATTTCCTCCCACCCAGCGGTCCCCCAGGTCTCCCGATAAAAATGGTACCTCACTCGCGTGGGTGGGTCAAGGACCCGCGACAGGCAAGGGCCCAAAACCTATAGAGGCGACATCAAAATTACCTATCACAAACCCACCTGGTTTTGCAAGGGGGGGTCCCATGAGTTTTTGGCCCGGGGTTCGGCGGCCATCTAGGGAAACCTACCAAACCCACACATTTCTGGAAACTAGACACTGGGGGGAGTCCAGCAAGGTATGGCTTGCGTGGGTCCCACAACATTCTCCTACCCAGAATCCCCTGCAAACCTCAAATTTCGCTGGAAAAAATCACTTTTTTCTCAAATTTCTGTGTGGGAAAGTTCTGGAATCTGCGTGGATCCACAAATTTCCTCCCACCCAGCATTCCCCCAGGTCTCCCGATAAAAATGGTACCTCACTCGCGTGGGTGGGTCAAGGACCCGCGACAGGCAAGGGCCCAAAACCTATTGATGCGACATCAAAATTACCTATCACAAACCAAACTGGTCTCCCAATAAAAATGGTACCTCACTTGTGTGGGTAGGCATAGTGGCTGCAACAGGAAATGGCCAAAATCGTACTGTGGAGACTTCAAAATTACCTATAAGAAAACTACCTGGTTTTGGGGGGGCACCTGAGATTTTGGCCCCGGGCTCGGTAGCCATCTTGGGAAAGTACCAAACCCAAACATTTCTGAAAACTAGACACCCGGGGGAGTCCAATGAGGTATGGCTTGCGTGGATCCCCCAACGTTTTCCTACCCAGAATGCCAGGCAAACCTCAAATTTAGCTGAAAAAACCACATTTTCCACATATTTTTGTGTGAAATCACCGTGCTGGCACAAATGTCCTACCCCACAGCGTTCCCCTGAGTCTCCCGAGTAAAATGATACCTCACTTGTGTGGAAATTTGTTGTTACTTTCTGCAGCGTGAAAATTTGAGCACAATAATGCAAGGAAAATGTCACAGTCACATTTTGAGGTTTGAAGGACATTGTGGGTAAGATAACTTGTTGGGATCCACAAGAGAGACATCACCATGTACTCCCATGGGTGTTTAGTTTACGACAAAATCTACAGTTGGTAGGTTATTCTTAGATGAAATGTACACCTTGGCAGAGAGACAAAAAAGACAAAGATTACTGCACAGCCATCTGTTCCTCAAGCACACACACATACTGGTTGGATTTGGCACGAGGGCGAGTGATGGTTCAGTATATAAAATTTTATTAACAAGAGATTTCACAAAAATGAAATGCACTGTCAATAATTGAAAGGACAAAAACTGAACCAGTGACTCGCAGCTCGTGAGCTGTAAAGCCACGTCAAGGCACCAACCGCTTTACAGGCCATTCACACACCTTTCATACATGATACACACAAGACCATTCAAACCACCAGGCACAAAACCAACACATTACAACATTCACAAAAAGGGACAAGGTACACCCTGCTTGACAAAAACAGAAAATAATTTTTTTTCTACACAACCACCTATTCCTCAAGCACACATACATACAGGTTGGATTTGGCACGAGGGTGAGTGATGGTTCAGTATATACAGTTGTATTAACCAGAGATTTCACAAAAATGAAATGCACTGTTAATTATTGAAAGGACAAGAAACTGAACCATTGACTCACAGCTTGTGAGCTGTAAAGCCACGACAAGGCACCAACCTCTTTACAGGCCATTCATACACCTTTCATACGTGTGACACATACAAAACCATTCACACCGCCAGCCGCAGGCCCAGCACATTACAACACTCAAACCAGCAGACAGCGCCATTCAAGGGCCCATCACTTTCACATGCCCACATTCCTGACACAGCAACCACACCAGCTCACGGATTGCGTGGAGTGGCGTTTGGCTAGGTGTGTGTTTAGTGACCAGCAGCTAGTCACTACTCACACACCGCCAGCCAAGCGCCAGTCCACGTACACCACCAGCCGAGCGCCTGTCCACACACACCACCAGCCAAGCGCCAGTTCACACACACCGCCAGCCAAGCGCCAGTCCACGCACACCACCAGCCAAGCGCCAGTCCAAACACACCGCCAGCCAAGCGCCAGTCCAAACACACCACCAGCCAAGTGCCAGTCCACGCACACCGCCAGCCAAGCGCCAATCCAAACACACCGCCAGCCAAGCGCCAATCCACACATACCGCCAGCCAAGCACCAGTCCACGCACACCTCCAGCCAAGCGCCAGTCCACGCACACAGCCAGTCAAGCGCCAGTCCACGCACACTGCCAGCCAAGCGCCAGTCCATGCACACCGCCAGCCAAGCGCCAGTCCACGCACACCACCAGCCAAGCGCCAGTCCAAACACACCGCCAGCCAAGCGCCAGTCCAAACACACCGCCAGCCAAGCGCCAGTCCACACACACCGCCAGCCAAGCGCCAATCCAAACACACCGCCAGCCAAGCGCCAGTCCACGCACACCGCCAGACAAGCACCACTCCACGCACACCGCCATCACATTTAGGATTTTTTTATACAAATAAGAAAACACAAACAAATTGAAAATAGATACAAATCTACTAACACAAAATCTGAAACTAAATACACGACACAAATGCCAACCTTGAAACTGAACAAAAAATATTAAACAATAGAGTCCAGGCAGTTCACTTTACCACTCATGGATGCTCCCAAAAATTCTTTTGCGTGTGGTACATTCTAAAACAAGCAGGCACACACAGCCCAGGGTTAGAGGGACATTCGGGGCAGTACACACAAGTCTCCTTCCGCGTACCTCTTCGCAAACAGACTCTACATCTCCTACTGGGAAAGTCTTTTGAGGGTGTGGGAGGAATGTGATCAGGAAAGTGGCGATCTTTCAATCTAGCCACATCCTCCACCACTCCAACTCTAGGAACACTTGCCTGTTCCACTAAAACAAGGCTGCCCATTACAGACTCCTGAAACTTAGCAAAAGTCATCTTTGACTCAGGACAAGAATCCTTGAATACAACAAAACCATTAAAGGTTGCCAAGTGGAAAAGATGGATAGCCAACTTCTTATACCAAATGTAAGCCTTACGAAGAGCAGCGTAAGGTTCCAACCTCTGATCTACTCTGTCAACACCACCCATGTGCCTATTATAGTCTAAAATGCACACAGGTTTGCGCGCTTCAGCAACCTGACCCCAAACAGTCACAGGTGAAGTGCTTTCATCATGGATGGTAGTCAGCATGTAGACATCTCTCCTGTCTGAAAACTTCACAGCTAGAAGTTCCTCGCAACGCAACTCACTGCACTGTCCCCGCACAAGCTTTTGACAAACTAGTTCTTTAGGGAAACCTTTACAGTTAAAGCGGATTGTGCCACAAGCAACAGTGTCCACTTTGGCCAATTCCCTGAACAACCGCACACCAGTGTAGAAGTTATCTACATATAAATGGTGACCTTTGTTAAAAAGTCCTCTACCAAGTTCCCACACAATTTTCTCAGTCACTCCAAAAGTGGACGGACAACCAGGGGGGTTAATCCTGGATTCCTTACCGGTGTACACCCTGAAATTAGAGACATATCCAGTCCTACTGTCACACAGCATATACAGCTTAATTCCATAGCGTGCCCTCTTACTAGGAATGTATTGCCTAAAAACCAAGCGGCCCTTGAACAAGACCAAAGACTCATCCACTGCTATTTCTTTCCCTGGAGCATAGATCTCAGAAAATTGATCTACAAAGTGATCAATGACAGGCCGAATCTTAAAAAGACGGTCACACTCAGGGTGATCTCGTGGCAACCCTAACCCATTATCGACAAAATGCAGCATCTGAAGCAGAAGCAAATACCTATCATGACTCATGACTGCCAGAAATATAGCTGTTGCCATCAAGGGACTAGTAGACCAATATGAAGACATTGATGGCTTCCTTAGCAAGCCCATCAAAAAAGTTAAACCCAAGAACTTCTTCATCTCTTCCAGATTTGTGGGAGTCCACTGGGTAGCTCTAGAATGGGGCTTAAGGCTGGCACTGTTGTCCCTCAAAAACTGTTCGGCATACAAATTAGTCTGCTCAACAATCTCTGCCAAAAACACATCGTCCATAAACAACTGAAAAAAATGTATTGGCAAAAAGTTTTCTGTATTCACTCTACACCCTGGAACACCAGTAAAGTCTGGCAATGCCGGCTGCACCATGCCTGGGGCAACCCAGAGGTCATCACTTCCAACTGGAAGCCTTGCAGCCCCAGGCTGCAACCCAGATGCCTCTTGCCGCACTATACCAACGGGAAGCCTTGCAGCCCCAGGCTGCAGCCCAGATGCCTCTTGGCACACTATCGGCACATCAATGTCCTCCTCTAACACAGGCACTTCATCCGCACTAAGAGTAGCTTCATCCGCACTGAGAGTAGCTTCATCATCCGATGATTTCATGTGGAGAGAAAACTCACTGCCTGAATCTTCCCCTCCCACCTCTGCCTCAGATGCAGAGTCAGTCTCTGAACCATGGTCAGAGGAAGACTCAAAAAGCATACCAACAACCTGCTGAGCAGTAATCCTGCGGCTAGCCATTATCCTTACTAAGAAAGGAGACTGCACAAACAAGTCAACAACAAGCAACACTGTGCAAAGTAAGTAAGTAAAAAAAGTGTGTGCCTTTATCACAAAGATCTATATACTCAAAAACTATACGATTCACTTGCAAGAGACAGCTACACTCACCAGCACCTACTCTGCAGAGACACAGCAAAAACGATATCCCACTAGAAAGAAAAAACAAAACCAATTACTCACAAGACAACAAAATACACATCGAGCACAAATGCAAAACGTTTTTGACACTCAAAAAACAGAAGCCAAACATACTGCTATTATTACACCATTTGCAAAAAACACATTCATGTAGAGAAATGAAAAACATTTACATTGTACAAAAAAAAGTTTCTTACCAAACTCATGCAACTACACAAACAGCAGAACCACGAGTAATGAAACCGCAACCTGGAACAGTCTAAAGAGCAAAAGCCTTGAACTAGAACAAAAAGGGAGAAATAAAGCATTACAATTGCAATTCACAAGAAATAAAACAATTAACATTATAACACACTATGTCACTACCCAAATGGGGGCAGAAAGGCCAAATAAACGGGCAGATCTGCCCCAGGGGGGGCAGAATACACATAAAAAATATATGTCCTTTGGAAGCAACCCTTGCCCAAGGGGTCGCTTCCAATTTATTTATTTTTAAATCCCTGGCTCTAGTGGGCTTTTCTGCACCCCCCCTGGGGCCAGAAACGCCAAAAAATGCAGGCGATCTGTCCCCAGGGGGGGCAGAAAAGTCTTAAGAATTATTTAGGCCCATAAGTGAGCGACCCTTGCCCAAGCGGTCGCTTCCATTTAAAATTTAAAACACTCCCTGGTGTCTAGTGGGGTTTTCTGCCCCCCTGGGGGCAGAAAGGCCAAATAAACAAACCGATCTGCCCCCAGGGGGGCAGAATATACTTTTAACAAAAATATGGCCTCTGGAAGCGACCCTTACCCAAGGGGTCGCTTGCAATGTAATAAAAACAAATTCCCTGGCTCGAGTGGGATTTTCTGCCCCCCCTGGGGCCAGAAACGGCCAAAAATCGGCCGATCTGGCCCCAGGGGGCAGAAGAGTCTTAAATTAAATTTGCCCCTCATAGGAAGCGACCCTTACCCAAGGGGTCGCTTCCTTTGCCAAAAAGACATCCCTGGTGTCTAGTGGGGGCATTCCTGCAGCACGATCGCGATGCTGTGCGCGATCGTGCTGCAGGAATGCCCTGCATTGAGACATCAGGGGAGAGGAAACACTCTTTCCTCTCCCCGATGCCTCAATGCGTGTGCATCTGGCCCCCCCGCCCCACCGGAGCACCAAAACTCACCCCTCGCTCGTCTGGAGCCTGGAAACAAATGGTTTCCAGGCGTCCAGCGCTTCCTGATGACGTCGGCGCGCGCTGTGCGTGCTGACGTCATGGGATTGCGTGGGGGGGGTCGGGGGTGGCAGCGGAAGCTCTTCCGCTGCCATCCCCCTTTGTGGCAACATGTTGGGCTGCCCATGGGGGGAGCGCCAGCGCTCCCCCCATGGGTGGGTGCCATGACGGAGCGGTTCCGTCATGAGCACAGCCCAACCGATGCTCATGACGGAACCGCTCCGTCATGAGCATCGAAGGGGTTAATGTTGTAATTTATAATAGAATGTTTTTTTATTCGATTTTATGTTATTGGTACACACAAATAAATTTAAATTAATAGTTTATTATTGTTTTAAAGTATATATATGTGAAATATTATGTATGTGTGTTTAACTTTTTTTAATTAAGTTTACTTATTATATTTTTTGAAATTTATATTAAATCTACTTTATTTTTTTATATTCATTTTAATATTTAACATATTTAATATTTATATATATATATATTCACTTTCCCTATATATATTAAAAATATTTAAACTTTACAGAAACACACAGTCACTGGATGATGTCATCAGTGATGTCATTTGAGATGTCATCAGTGATGTCATCAGTGATGTCACTGACCATGTCATGAGTGATGTAATATGTGACGTCATCAGCAGTGCTTTATGGGGCGCGAGTTATAGTTACCTGAACTAACTATAACGGGGAATTTCACGGGTTTTGTACGAGTGCAATGTCCAACTAACTATAACTGTCCCTAAAACCTTATGGTTTTTTCAGTGAATTTCTAAGGTTTTTTAAATGCTAATTTCTAACTATAACGTGCCTGAAACCTATGGTTTTTTCAGTGAATTTCAAAGGTTTTTTAAATGCTAATTCCTAACTATAACGTGTCTGAAACCTATGGTTTTTTCAGTGAATTTCAAAGGTTTTTTAAATGCTAATTCCTAACTATAACGTGTCTGAAACCTATGGTTTTTTCAGTGAATTTCAAAGGTTTTGTAAATGACAATTTTTAAATGTATTAATTGTTATATTTATTTTTTTTGATACTGATTTACAACATTTTTTTAAACTATTTATTTTTAGATATTTTATTTTTAAATTACATTGTAATTACATTATACATTACATTACAAAATATACTTTCTCAGAATGAATTACTTTAGTTTAAATACTTTGCAAATAGGCAATAGACTTTTAAGTACAGTAGTTACAGTTGTTGCAATGGGCAACACAATTTCAAAACAAAGCAACATTGAGCTCAATGTGAATTTCTAGTTAAATGCAATTAGTTACTTTATGGATTACTTTTTTCTAACCACAGGACTGGATCCTAGATTCAGTCCTGGGACATCTCCTGTAAACAGTTGAGTAAAAGCGTTTTGGTTACAGTAGTGATTTTTAAGGAATATTATTGTATTTTAAAAGTTGACACTTAGAAACTTTTTCATATAGAATCACCAATGTTATCCTATGGGAGGAAATTCACTTAGCAGGTAAGTAGTGTTATCGTTACTTTTTCTTACTCAGTGGTGGATCCTGGAACCAGCACTGGTGCATCTCCTGTAAACAGTTGAAAGAATGCGTTTAAGTCACACATGCGATTTTTAAGGAATATTTGTAGTTTGTGAAAATCGACACTTTGAAACTTTTCTGCTGAAAACCAGACAATGGATTCCTATGGAAGGAAATTCAAGTTACTGGTAAGTACGGTTAGAATTACTTTTCAGGGTCAGTGCTGGGCTAAAAGATGCAGCACTGGGTTCTCTCCTGATAACAGGTGAGTAAATCGGAATTCGTATTTCGTCTGATTTTAGAGGAATATTTGTATGTTTCAAAAATCGACACTTAGAAACTTTTTCAGCAAAAAGCAGGCAATGATATCCTATGGAAGGAAATTCAAGTTACTGGTAAGTACGGTTAAAATTACTTTTCAGGATCAGTACTGGGCTGAAAGATGCAGCACTGAGGTCTCTCCTGATAACAGGTGAGTAAATCGAAATTCGTATTTCGGCTGATTTTAGAGGAATATTTGTATGTTTCAAAAGTCGACACTTAGAAACTTTTTCAGCAAAAAGCAGGCAATGATATCCTATGGAAGGAAATTCAAGTTACTGGTAAGTACGGTTAGAATTACTTTTCAGGATCAGTACTGGGCTCAAAGATGCAGCACTGAGGTCTCTCCTGATAACAGGTGAGTAAATCGGAATTCGTAGTTCGGCTGATTTTAGAGGAATATTTGCACAATGGTGAAGGAAGGGGTGGGGCCTAAGGTGACATGTCTGCAAACACGCCCTGTGGCGCGTTTTAAGTTGGACAATTAATTCCTCCTCAATCCCGAGGGTCCCTAGGGCCAACTAGCCCACCAGGTACCTCCAGTATGCGCTAGGGGCTGCGTTGCAGAGAGGTGTTCAGAGGCCACGCCCTTTTACAACACTCTGCAACGCAGCTCCGTGGCGCTTACTGGAGGTACCTGGTGGGCTAGTTGGCCCCTAGGGACCCTCAGGATTGAAAAGAAATTTATTCCCCATCTTAATACGCGCCACGGGGCCTGTTTGCACACATGTCACCTGAAGCCCCGCCCCCTCCCTTCACCACTGTGCAAACGCGCCCCGTGGCGCGTTTTTAAGTTGGGGGATTAAGTCCCCTTGAATCCTGAGGGTCCCTGGAGTCCAACTAGCCCACCATATACCTCCAAAAAGCGCCACAGAGCTGCGTTGCAGAGAGGTGTAAAAAGGGGCGTGGCCTCTGTACACTTCTCTGCAACGCAGCCCCCTGGCGCATACTGGAGGTTCCTGGTGGGCTAGTTGGCCCCCAGGGACCCCCAGTATTCAAGGGGAATTCGTTCCCCCTCTGCAGGTAGGGGGGCGGGGCCTCCGGCACGATGCCAGTCGTTTTTTTTTTCCTATTTTTTTTTAAATGGGAGGGGGGCTGCGTGGCCCCCCTTCCCTTGCCCACTTTTGGCCCCGGGGACCCCATCCCCCGGGGCCTGAGCATTTTATTTATTTTTTTAAATTAAAAAAAAAAACGGGAAGGGGGCCGCGTGGCCCCCTTCCCTGGGCCTGTATTGGCCCCGGGACCCCATCCCCGGGGCATGGCCTCGATTTTTTATTTTTTTATTTGGAGGGGGGCTGTGTGGCCCCCCTCCTCAGGCCATTTAAGGCCCCGGAACCCCATACCCCGGGGCCGGCCTTGCCCTTTTTTTTCTTTTTTTAAATTTGGGGAGGGGGGCTGCGTGGCCCCCCTCCCTGGCCACTTATGACCCCGGGGACCCCATCCCCGGGGCCTGGACTCTGGTTGGGGACTGTGGGGGTCCCCAATACCCCCACAGTCCCAGCCGGCTCCCCGCCTCCTGCGCGAGCCGGCATTGCTTTTCCACATGGGGAGCAGCTAACATGCTGCTCCCCATGTGGAAAGCAATCAGCTTTGGATATTGGAAGCGAGAGCAGGTTTCCTGCTCTCTCTTCCAATATCCAAAGCAGTTTGCAATGACAGGACGGGAGCCGCGAGGCTCCCGTCCTGTCATTGCAAACAGCAGTGTCCCGGGGTAGGCACCCCGGGACACTGCAGGAGCCGGCCCTGGGGGTGGCGGTCCCCAGGGCCATCACTGGCTCCAGGAGGGGGCCGCGCGGCCCCCTCCCCCACATTTTCAAAGCCCCGGGAGGTGGTGGTCCCCGGGGCTTCGGGGTCCAAAACGGACCCCCATTTTTAATTTTTAGTGCCCCGGGAGGTGGTGGTCCTCGGGCGTGTGGGGGCTGGAGCCCCCCACACAGGTTAAAAATAAAACTGAAGCCCCGGGAGGTGGCAGTCCCGGGCAGCGGGAGGGCAAAGAGCCCTCCCGCACCATTTTTTGTTAAAGCCCCGGGGGTGGCAGTCCCTGGGCTTGGGGGCCCTTAGAGGCCCCCATACATAAATTTAACCCCTCACGATGCCCCCGGGACTTGGCCCACCCGGGGGCAAATTAACATCGAAACGCGGAGATCAGCGCTTCGTTTTTTTTTTTGGCAGGATCCGCGCACCCTGAGCGCATCCTGCCGATTTAAAAAAAAAAAAAATGCTTTTTTGCCCAGGGGTTTTTGTGGGACCCCTGAGCAGGCCTAGGGGGTTAGGTGTTTCTACCCTGCCCCCTTTGTGCACTTTGCGCACTTGTTTCTGTCCCTCGGTTCTACCGAGGGACAAAATGGCTGCCAACACTTCCTGAATCGGAATGTTGACAGCCAGCTGACAGCCAATTAGCATGCAGCTCGTGATCGGGAGGGTACGCGGACCCTACTCGGCCATAGATATATATGTGACTTTACTTGTGAATTTCTCAGGAACTACTGAACGGATTTACACCATTTAAGCAAAAGGCACCAGTCTGAACCAAGGGCTACCTCTTTGCCAAATTTGGTGTAATTCCGTTCAGCAGTTCGGGCTGTAGCTGCGACTAAAGGTTCCTATGGAAAAATGAATGGGGAAAACGCGTTTTGGGACCCCCCTTTTTTCTCGGCCCCGCTTGACGAATCAACCCGAGACTTTCAGGGTAGGAGCGGAGCGCCCCAACAAGTTGGAAACTTTCGCGAAGATTCGTCAACCGGCGCCAACGTTATTTCAAATAGAATGTCGCGGATTTCCTATGGATAATAGGTCCTAACTATAACTATCTACTGGCGACCGCCAGTAGATAATATATATATATATATACTTGAAGATGGAGGATCACAAGAAAACAACAGCCAGCCAGGGCAAAAATCTGGATCCCAAAGGATACAATGAGTCACAAAGAAATAAAATATCCAAGAAAGAAGTGACTCAAACAGATAGATTCACCAAAGAACAAAAATATATTTCCACTACACTGCGGAAGCTGAAACGTTGTAGTGGAAATATATTTTTGTTCTTTGGTGAATCTATCTGTTTGAGTCACTTCTTTCTTGGATATATATATATATATATATATACAATTTGATATTTTGTACAGCTATATTTTTTACATCGATATTTTTTTTCCGATATTTTTGTACTTACCTGTTTAAGTATAGGGAGTCAATATTTTGGCATTCTATATTTTTGCATCGATATTTTTTACTTCTATATTTTTAACATCGATATTTTGGCAGTGAACTCTGACACAGATGACTGGCAAGAGTGTTTGGTTCCCCTCAGACTGTGCCTACCTTGAATACTTTCTGCTGGTTTGCCAGGTAGAAGCCGCTTCCTCTCCAACTTAGGTGAGGGATGAGTACTCAATACTTCTGGCCGTCCTCCTTTCCTCGGCCCCCCGACCGCCATGCTGGCTAGCACCAAGTCAATTAATTGCAGGACACCCTGCAGGATGAACAAGGCCACTTCTGTCAGCTCCCCAACCGCTGCCCCACCCTCTTGTGGCCTGGGAAATCCTGTCGTAGATGGTAGAGGAGAATGTAGCCAAGTGTCTATCAGAGCAAACAATCATGAGCCTAGAAGGCCGCCTCATTTGGTTGTTATCTTTGATCTCATAGAAACAATTTGTGAGTCCTGGGAGTCCCCGAAGGTATGGTTTGGGATGACCAGAGAGGTTTTGTGGTCCGCCTGTTCCGAGAAGCTTTTCCTGCTCTCAACGACTGGGACTTTGACTGTCTGATCCAGAGGGCACATCAATTTCCATTTTGACCTCCCAAAAAGACATCTTGTTTCCCTTGTGCTATCCTCATCTACATTGGGAACTTTGGGGTCAATTAGGATGGCGGGCGGACTACAGTCCGCCCGCCACCCTAGCGGTGCTGGGACCGGCCGCCAGTGGTGCAGCGGTCCCGCACCGCCAATTAGGATGCAACCGCCACCGTGGCGGTCGCATCCAACATATTCAACATTGTGGCGGGCGGTGCTGTGAGCAGCACCCGCCACAATGTAGAATATGCATGTTGTGCATTGGCATGCACATAGTGACAGGCACCGCGCGGTGCCTGCCACCTTGTGTATGCCAATGGTAACCCCCGAGTGCAGCCCCCCACCCCCCCAACCCCCCAGGGGCCCACAACGGGCCCCCAAAACGATTCCCGCATGCCTTTCCATGGCGGAGTCTCCGCCATGGAAAGGCATAACACCGCCCACATCATAATATGGATGGCGGTGCCTGCAAGGCACCACCACCATATTATAGGCCTTTTCCACCCGGTAGGCAATCGTGACGATTGCCTACCGGCGGAAAAGCGGCGGACGGTCTTTCCGTCCGCCGCGGTACCCCCGCCATGCTAATGTGGCGGGGGGTAAAAGGCCATCCGGCGGGGTGTTTTGGTGGGCGGATCACCACCGCTGGTCGGGTGGTGGCGATCCACCCACCATGCTAATAGGCCCCTTTATTCTTTGCCAAGAGATTTACTGCATTGCTACCCCCAAGATGCCTGCTAAAGCCTGTGGGGTTGATTTATTTGTCCGTTCTGACTTCTGTCACCAAACTGTGGTGAGGCGCTGGCAGCCATGAGAACATATTCTGGCATTGCTGAAGCTGAGGGCAATGGTTTCTCTTATGGAGCCTGCAACTCTGTGGATAAGATATTGCTACCCAAGTGGAAGCTTGTGGCTGAGGTTGCTCTAGTTGCTGTTTAAGCTCTACTTTCAATTAACATGGGCCCTCCTCTTGCTTTTCTTTTTTTCCCCCATTGTAAGAGGGGAGTCTGCTGTGCTCAACCTCTATTCTTTGGCTATGGTTTTGACCATTGTAAAAAGAATGGTCTCTGGTTGTGTTGTCTCTCCTTTGGATGGCTGGAGGATGGGATCAAAGGTGGCAGGAAGAGGCCTCATCGACCTTGCTTCATCTTTTTTCTCTCTTTCCTCCTCTTATGTCTACTGGCATGGGGGTATTCTCATTTCTTGTAAAGATTATTGAAATTATTATTCTTCCTGTCTGGCATTTACTATTATTTTCTTGGTCTGCTGCTAGATCTCAGGGCATTCCGGGGGGGGGTCTGAACATCGTCCGATCTTGGCTAGGAGCCAGAATAGATGGCAACCCTTAGTAGGGGTGTATTGGCCCTTTTGTGGGGGGGCATTGATTGGGAGGGGGTTGGTTCACCAATTTGGGAACCTGGAAAGAGGAGTGGCTGTGGGTTGGGTCGGGGTTGTTAGTATCTGCTTGTGCTAACTTGGATTGGTTCATAAAGACTCTGCGTGGGGGGAAGTAAGGAAAATGTTAGTCTAAATACTGGTAAATAACTGTTTTTACCAGTATATGCATTAGGCAACCTTTTTATGGGTTGAGCATTCAACTAATAGTATGTTGGAGGGGTAACACGTGGAATCTTAGTCTTATTTATGGCAGCTGGTGACAGTAGGTGCCTGCACCAGCAAACTGCACAACTTATCGTGGAACATTAATGGGGTCAAGTCACCTCACAAGCCGAAACTGGCATGGGAGGAGTTGAATACCCTCAAGTCACAAATTATCTGCCTTAAGGAGACACACCTCTCCCAGGCTGAGGATTCCCTGTTAAAGTATCTTGGCTATTGAGTTCTGTCTATGTCATGTTTCACCTCTGCACAGAGGGGGGTTGCATTACTGGTTTGGGATAGTAAATTGGCCCTGCAACGCCAGATGGTCAACACGGGGGCGATGGCTTTTGGCGACCATCCAGAAGGACCATATTTGCCTCACCATCTGTATGGTCTGTGGACCGAATGTGGATGACCTGAGGAGTTTTGCTCTGTTGTTGAATGAGGTCCATTTATGAACACCATCCTATATCGTGTGTGGTGATTTCAATGTGACACTACGCTGCCACAGGGGTTCTTCATCTTAGTTTCTGGCTCTCGAATTGTCCGGCTTCAGTGCAATTCCTGGGTGCAAGCCTCAACTTAGGAGGGCTTTACTTCAGCTTATCTCCTCATATGTCTTGGTAGATCTTTGGCGCTTTGAGCGACCTAAGGAACTGGGCTTCACCAACTATTCAGCCTCACATAAATCCCTGTCATAGATTGACATCTTTTTAATTAGTAACATGCTGGTGCCATCTTCTATGCTGTTGCTTAATCCTAGGGTCAGATCTGACCATAACTCTCTATCCTTGTTTATACAACCTACTGGGCCTATTCAGGTGTCAGGGAATTTGTGTTTGACATTTGAGCGTAAACTTCTAGTTGATGCAGGTTATATTGACTCCATGACCTCTCATTTGCGTGAGATCTTGGAGTTCAATATTGGAGCAGCTTCACCTTCCGTTTTCTGTGATGCCTGTAAGGCCTTGTGTCGGGGATATAAGCTTCAGATTTCGGCCCATCAGTGAAAGTCGGCTATGGCGGCAGATGTTGAGGCATGCCGGACCCTTGGCATTCTAGAGTCTAATCTGGGCTGAGGTCTTGAGATTCTTCTAGAGAAATCTATGGTCTTGCTGGCATCATTTAGAAAGCAAATCATGTACATGGCGGTTAAAAACTGTCATGTCAGGCAGCGGTCCAGTTATGAAAATAGTGAATAGTTCTAAGGCCAGTGTCATCCAGAAGATCAGGGATGAGAACGACGAGCTGGTGGTTGATCCAGCCGCCATTAGGGATATCTTTTGGCGGTTCTATCAAACTTTTTATTGGGATAATTGTATTACATCGACCAAAGAAATTCTTCAATTTACTGGGTAGCACTTTCGACATAAACAATGACATGGGACAGGTCACAGCTTGTCGTGCCCATAACTCTAGCTGAAGTGGAAACTGCTATTGATATTCTGGCTAAAGATAAGGCCTCCAGCCCCGACCATATCCCGGTAGAATTTTATGCTACATTTGTGCATATTTTGGCACCGACCCTCAGGGATCTCTTCAACTCCTTTGAAGATTATGGTTGGGTACCAGATTCCTGGAGTGAGACCAACATTGCCATTTTTCCTAAAAAAGGAAAGATACCACTTTATGTAGGTCATATCGCCTGATCTCTTTAATTAATGGGGACTCAAAGATTTATACGTGAATCCTTGCCAATCGGTTATCTGCAGTTATTATGGGCCTAGTAGACTTAAACCAACATGCATTAATTCCAGGCAGTGACACAGCAACTCATGTTAATACGGCAATAATGGCTTTGAAGGCGGCCTCTGCATCTGGGGGACCAGTCAGTATGATTATTCTTGATGCCAAGAGGGCCTTTGACCGGGTTTCCTGGCCCTTCCTCTGGGAGGTCAATGAGACCGTGGGTCTAGGCCCTGGTTTATCTCCAGAGTTTGACATCTCTATATTGGGTTGATAGCAAGAATTTGCTGCTGTGGGTCTCTTTTCAATCCTATAACTATCTCTAGAGGTACCCGGCAGGGGTGCCCTCTCTCCCCTCGGTTATTTTCTCTATATTAAGAGTCTTTGATTTAATATCTGAGGTCGGCAGAGGTGATTCAGCATCTGAGGGTACATTGTCTTGAGGTTAAAGTCCTGGCATATGGTGACGAACTGGTTGTTTTAACCCCTACCCCAATTTATGGCTTAGAGGTAGTGGTAGTAAGGGCCCAAGCATTCGAGAAAGTATCCGGTCATAAGATCAACTTAGATAAGATGCAGGTCTTGTCTAATTTCATCTCTCCTACCGGAGACAAAAGATGGGTACAGTCGGTCATCTATCTAGAGTCTGATGGGCTGTTGTAATCTTATTAAAATGATTATCCTCCTGAGGTACCATTACCTTTTTCACTGTACCCTGCTTTCTCTCCCAGGGTTCCTCTTTAGCAGGGTGGAGGCTCTTTCGCAGAGGTTTATCTGGTGTTGCCGGCAACCGCAATGCAAGATTCAGCTTCTTCAACAACCTAAGGAGGATGGCGGGGTTCTACTCCCAGTGCTGCATTTTTTTTTCTTGACCTCCTTTTTTTCATGACTTCATCTGGTTCTGAGATGGGGGACGTGGCAACAAGGGGACATGTAGGATGACTTTTTGCCTCTGGGGGTTTCAGTTGTTCCAGGTGTTGGGATAGTCAACACTATGTATTTCAGACGGATGTGATTTATTACCTTGAAGGTTTTTCATTTTATCTGTTGCTCTTTAAAGGGAATATTTCCTGATTGTGCTCCGCTGAATCAGCTAACTTACCTTGGTTACAATCCCAATTAACCCTCCTGTGTTCATGATTGCTTTCCTGAGAACTGGGAGAAAGCAAGACTCTTCAGCCTGGGCCAGTTATTTGAGGGTGGAGGTCTTTCCTCTTTGGAGAATATACAGCAGCAATACTCTCTTCCTCATACTAGTTTTTATATATATCTTCAGGTCCGAGTTTTCATATCTAGTCTCGACGACGAGTTAAGGTGCTTTTATAACTCCATGCTGTACATGGTAGAGAAGGTTCCAGCAAAGAGAAATATTGGCTTTGTATGTAAATTAATCTATCAGCATGCTAGGGACCAGACAGAGGAATCATTACAGAGCAGGACCAGCAAATGGACCTGAGTACTCAACAGAGAAGTTACCGTCACTAAGTTGAGATGCAGTAATGTATTAGCGCAATTGGCTCTTAATGTGCCACGTGTCAAGGTGCACCACTTTAGATGTGTTTATGACTACTATTATACTCCGCACCGTCTCTATGTCATGAAGCTTCGGGCAGATGATCACTGCTTCCGGTGCCGCCTCGAGTGTGTGGATTCCTGCCCATGTTTTTGCTTCTTCCCCAGCTTTGTGCTTGTGTTGTAGATTTTGTATGAAATGACCTAGGAAGAATTGAGCAGAAATATAAAAAAGTTTATGGCAAATTTGCCATCTGTTATTTAAATGTAGTTTGTGATAAGCAAATATCAACAGCTGGAAAACATAAACTGTAATATATCATGATCATCATTATATATAAGATACAGGCAAATATCCTAGTCTACATTCAAAACAAATCAAAAACAGTTTGAAAATAATGATAAAGTGGCCACCCAAATGGAATTTTGAGGATTAGTAGTGAAAACCTATCAGAGGATATGTTCTTAGGGAATACAAACAAATGTCATTTTCTTTACAGTCACTTGTCATCATGCCAATATGTTTTCAATGAGCTCAGGCTTCAGGTCAGTGTCTTCATCCTCATCAGTGTCAACTTGCTGATGCATGTCATTAACATTACCCCACGGTAATTATCATCTGGGAAGAAAGAAATATGTCTCCACAAGGCAATGTTGTGAAACACACAACATAATACAACAATCTTAACAATTTTACAGACATTTCCTAGAGAGCAGAGGAGGCCCCTCTGGTCTTGCCGTGGCACCTGAACCTGTCCTTCAGGAACCTATAAGACCTCTTTACAGTAGTCCTTGTTCTCACATGGGCTTCATTGAAGCAGACTTTATCTGGCATTGCTGGGTTTCTCAAAGTTGTTAAAAGTGAGGTACAACTTGGATAAACTGAGTCCCCTGAAAAATATACTCACAAAAGCAAATATAAGTGAAATTATATTGGGAATGGCACAACTGTCCTAACAAAATCAAGGAGTACATCTTTCAAACTTACCCTCAAGACAGGTCCTCCTCAATGCAAGGTCTGCCATCCATTGTGATATGCAGTTGTTGCATAGCCAAAGCAAGCCATGGGTGGAACTTGGAAATCTTGCACACACCCACACACACACAGAGTACAGATCTGCTGTGCAAACCACCTCCATATTGATGAAGACAAAATGTTTCCTCTTGAAGTACGCTTGCTCCTGGTCATGAAGTAGCATCAATGGTACCAAGAGCATTTGGCATGCCTCCTAATCCATAGTATTCAGCCTTGCTTTGTTCAATATAGCATTATCCATTGGAAATCTAACATGGTTATTCATACTTCTGAGAATCACATCCAGGACATGTTAAGTACAGCTGAGACATTCCATTGTATTTATACAGAAATGTAACAATGCTGTTATCTTCACAATAGGCGCGAAGACAGTCTGAACTCTGGTTCCTGGCAACAATTCTGAATGGAATTATTATGCCAAAGCCTCAGTGGTGTTACGGGCCACTCTGTACTTTTTAGTGACGTGTCTTTCCTGCTTGGTTTCTAGATCTGGACATGGTTTTTACACACATTCATTACATTGATGTTTTTTTCTCAATCTCGCCAGAGGTGATTAATAGTAATATGAGCCAGATATGAGTGCAATGAATCAATGTTATAGGGTCATGCACGTTTGATAGACATATTTAAAAAATAATATAATTAGGCACATGTCAAGAATGTCAAGAATGTGAATAATGTAATACAGCAAGGGATGGGCAGTGGACCTTGAAAAGAACACAGCACCCGTACCGTTATAGCCATATAATATGAAAATTTTACAATATCTTTTGTCAAGTGTGCACGACCCTGTATGCACCTCCTGCCCAAGAAGGTGCTCCCCTCACCTTAGGGAAATAGAATCAAAATACAAAAGGCCATGGGTGCACCACATACTAACAGACGCAAGGCACAATCATATTCAAAAGCTAATAACAATAGATCCTGGACAATCCAGTAGTGTTCTTCTTTTATTTGTGCTTCTTATAATTGCTCTTAAAACCAGCCAACACGTTTCATCCAGTAAACAATGGACTTCTTCATGGCGGAAGATTACATGTGCATATTATCAGATGCCAACATCGGCAGGATACCTCCGGGGGAACTCTCCACGGCACGGACGGAAGTGCCATGTACAGATCAGACATGCCCCGTTAACCACACAAACATAGAGTAACACCACGTATGATTCATACTGGGATTGAATTTCGCAAATCACCTTCTCGAATGATATATTGATATTATTTCTCATTGACAGCATATGAAGGGATAGTACCCAGTGTTGAAAATACTGCTCTTTGATATTGCGACCGGACTGGATTTCCATTTCACCTCTTTATGACAATCTTCTGCCCTGAAGAAGTCCATTGTTTACTGAATGTGAATAATGTATATGAAGTCTTTAATATATGCTAATTATATATGCTAATATTTGAATTCAAATACATAAACATATCTTTTAATAAATAAATGTTTTCAAACTCACTCAAAATGGATTAAAACAAAAACATGTTATTTTTATTTAAATAGCACATATTTGAAGGTCACAATTAAATATATATATTTAAATATTCACTGAAAAAAACTAAGGTTACAGGGATTTTATAATTAGGCTGACATTTCACTTATTCAAAACCAGAGAAATTCAGCAGTTATATTTACCTGAGCTAACTATAACTCACGCCCCCGCAATCACTGCTTATGACCTCACATATTACATCGCTCATGACATGTTCAGTGACATCACTGATAACATCTCAAATTATATTTCCCTAACTATAACATCTCTGTAACCTTTGGTTTTTTTCAGTGAATTTATAAGGTTTTTAGAATTCTATTTCATAACTATAACGTCCCTGTAACTTCTAGTTTTTTCACTGAATTTGCAAGTTTTTTAAAATTCTATTTCCTAACTAAAGCGTCTCTGTAACCTTTGTTTTCATCTCTGAATTTATAAGTGATTTTGAATTCTCATCCCTTACTATAATGTCTCTATAACATTAGATTTTTAGGCGATTTTCTAAGGTTTTTAAGATTTTATCAATTAACTTTAATGTCCATATTATCTTTGTTTTGTTTTTTAGGTGAACTTCTATAACTTTTGTATTTTTTTTTTATAATTAGATGTTGAACATTATATCTGCATTGTCCACCACTTATTGTTGTATTTGTCTTCTATTTATTTAAAAAGTACATTAATTATCTTATTTCAAGATATTTTTGGTTTTCCCAACAACGTTGCGATCACCGCAGACACACTGCGAATACTGTGTGTTTTTGACAAATTCTAGAACACACATATAGACATATTTTACATAAAGTTTGAGTCTAGCTTTCTAGAAAGATATTAATTTAACTTTCCCCTTTTTATTCATTTATTGAAGAAACTACATCAGATAAGCATTTACCTTGTTTGTGGCAACAACGGAGGTCGCAGTGACTTCGGTAGTCGCAAATACCACGTGTTTTTGACAAAGTATAAAACATTATATAGACATATTCACATAAAGTTTGACTCTACCTGTTTAGTAACATATTGGTTGAGTTTTTTTCTCTACGCTTTTGTCAAAAAGAGCAGTTCCTAAAAATAATTTAAAGTTTTTGCTGCGACACCGGAAGTAGCGACGACACCGGTACTATTGTGATCATTGCTATGAATTTGTGAAAGAAATTGGGAGTCAGAAAACCTACTTTCCTTTATAGTTTATATTTTTACCACTATACTACACTTTTATGCAAAATCCTCACAAGATAATCCTACTTGCCTCATAAAACTATGAACCCAAACTTTTCCATTTTGAATACATTAGTACTTGTCTCTCAGTGGGTCTGTGAGTGGATGCATGAGTATCTCAGTGAGTCTATGAGTGGGTGCATGCATGCCCAGGTGGGTCTGTGAGTGAGTTTAAGACTCTCTAAATGTCTTTTTCGCGATGTATTCATGGTGATTGGGGCCACCGATATAATCGCAGCGCCCATTTCTCAAACATGATGCCAGAGTACCTCCACCCTGACCTGTATATAACCTTTCAAACAAATTTTCTGCACCGGGAACTGTTCCGGATCGATAAAATGTCAGGCGCAACTTTCTTCTCAGGTTGCGTCCAGCCAATCAGAGCATTCCTGTTGGCCCGTGCATTTGTGATTAATCTGGAAATTGCCACGAAATTTCCATGGCCAGAGATATCACTATAATTTTCAACTTAAATTTTTCAAAAACTACTGAACAGATTTGCACCAAATAACAAAAAGCACAATCTTCTTTACAACATCTACCTTTCTGCCAAATTTGGTGTAATTCCATCCAGCAGTTCGGGCTGTAGGATCGACAACGCGTTCCTATGGAAATTAAATTTTTTGAACCCCTTTTACTTGGCCCCCACTTAACAGATCACCCCAAAACCTCCCATGCACAACAGAACTTACTTTGAAACTTTGTTTGGAAAATTTCACGAAGATTCATCAAGCGGCACTAAAGATATAGGTAAGTAAGTTTTCATATGGAAATTAGGTCCTAACTATAACTACCTACTGGCGACCAGCAGATATTATCTGAATTGGCAATATTTTTATTGTATTTTTTTTAAAAACAATGTTCTATCAATTTTAAAAAAATCGACCAAAACATAGATTACAAGGCCAACCATGTATATCCATTGTTTTCCACTGGGGATGTTCTAGTTGTTGTTGACAGAAGTAACATCATGGATGCTTCCAACAAAAAAGTACTACCGGTATGCCATTTTGCAGGCATACCCTCATCTGGCAATATTAGTTGTTGATGGCAGACCAAACATGGCGGATGCCTGAAGTATCATGGATAACCTCATGGATAATGGACTACAAAGTTCAGTCTGCACCTATCTTTTCCAAGAGCTGTGGGACTTCATTGGTTATAATGGTTTGTGAATGACTAAATCTGTTGTCTGTTGTGTAAGTGTTTATTGATGGAAATTCCATCACGGTGGTGTGCACGTTTTTAAGCCAATTAGGTTGCCTTGCAACCATCAACTTTATCAGACCTCATCCACTGTTGCTGATTATTTACTTTTGCTGGGACCCGCCATGCTTAAAGGTGTGGGTAACTGTAATCCCAACTTCATTACTGAGGAGCTGAAAATCCTTACAGAGCGGGCCCTAGCAAAATACAGCTAGCTGTATGGGCCAGCAGAGCCATATAAGCTACATAAATGAATAACACTTTAAATTTTGTTTATGTATATATTATGAATATTGTGAATGACTTGACACAGACCAGAATGCATTAAATGTCACACCCACAATAAGAAAATTGTTCCTAACTCTATCATCTCCCAATTTGTGCTTTATACATAAGCTGCTTCTTAACAAATGTATTTCTGTACCTTTCATGTCTACGATTTAAGTTGAATTACTTTATTTAACATATGTTTTACCTAGGAATATTAAAAACACAATGCCCTGGGCAGCCGCCTAGCTTTCTCGAGTAAAAGCCAATGCCTGACCAAAGGCACACCCACTCATATATATATTTAGATCTTAAAGTTCTGCCTGGAACATTAATATGGACCTGGTTTACATTTTTTAGACAGTAATATGTCAGGATATGGTATGTAATGTACTCCATAACTGTTAATAATTGCAAAACGAACACAAATCTTAAATTGTAAGATACAGTAGTTAACCAATCAGTTATGTTGTCATCAAAATCAATAATTGTAAAAAGTGCTGTGTAAACCATAAATCGCGTCCCCACTTTGCACTCCTAGGGGTTGGCGACCCTTAATTTAAAGTTCTAGATTTCATTCAATCCTTCCAATGACATTTTTTGGGAGAGTTTTTATTGAAAAAAGTCTTCTTTTTATTTACCACAATGTTGCACCACACATGTGGACTGGTATAATCATGAGATTAGCTTCATACACTGCAATTTACGTTGTGAAAACATTCTCAATTCATTTTATTTGAAATATTCCCATAATCCCGATGCATTTCGGGTCACAGCCCTTCTTCAGGGGAATCATTCTGTAAGAATTAACAAAAGAATCAATGATTCATGGGGTAGAAATTCTCCTTCATATTCTCCTAAATATTGATGACTACATAGTGACCATTAGTAAAAAACGTGAAAAGTGCCATGCTCCGAATGCAAGTAAAAGATGGAGTCGCACGTCAAGAGCGCATCACTAATCTGTTAAAAAATGTGTATTAAACGTGTGCCAAACGTAAACCAAAGAAGTGAAACCGAATCGTAGTGAAAACGAGTCACGATAGTTACTTAAGAGTGAAACGATAACTCTATATAGACCCGATATTCCAGCCTGAAATAAGGTCATCCAACGTGTGTCATCGGCAAGATGAAGATGTAAAGCATACCTAAAAATACTGCGATGTCAATGAACACTCAGGGGCCGATTCTGATGCGGGTTGGAAAAGCTTCCCGACCGAATCGGTTGGGAAATGGTTTCCGACCCACTCGGATCGGGAAAGTCCGACCGGCGGAGTAGGATGCATCCGGATGCTTCCAGATACGATTTGGTTGAACTCCCATTTACTTCAATGGGAACATTTGTTCCTAACCGCATCAGAATTGGGCCCTCGGTCGGGAAGACACATTCCCGATCCGATTTGGAAGGAGCAAATGCCGTTAGGAGGCCTTCCTAACCGCATCAGAATCAGGCCCTCGGTCGGGAAGCTTTTCCAACCCGCATCAGAATCGGCCCCTAAGTCTGTCACCGCAGACCGCGTCTCAGTCTGTTAAACAATCTAGGTGAAGAAAGCCATAAGCTATCAGAAGTCCGGACCGGTAAAGCAATGAACCAGCAAAATCTGCTGCAAAACTCGTGTAGTCTTACCTTTCGTGTTAAGTGAAGTTAGTTAAACAGTCTTCACGGTGCCTCAATCCGAACACTCGTGTAACTCCGGCGTGTATCCCGGTGTCCCCGGATGTAAACCCACATGCAAAACCGGAAGTAGAAAAATGATTCCGATAATGGTTGCCATCTCAAAAAAGTAAAAGTTCTGAGTTTCCATGGTGGCCATCTTATAATGGGTGAATACCGTGTGCTATGAAAGTGAGCTTATGACCATGGAAGCAAATGCCCCTAATAGTAATAAAAAAATTGTGCAAAAGCTACTCGACCGGTGCGAATTACGACTAAGTGATGATAAGCAAAAACATAATGCATTGGTCATTGGTTATCAAGAGAAAATGCTATGAAAAATGAAACTGTAAGAAAAATGAAAGTTCAATCACGTATAAACACGACAAAATAAAATAAAGGTAAAGTCACATATCTATGTAAACATTGTTAACGAACATGAAGATCAAACAATTATTATGACTGGTATTGCACATTAGATCTAAAGTCTACACAATGTTTTGATTTTTTTGTCATCAAAATCAATTCATAAAGACATTCTTAAGGGAATTCAGGCCCTCCCTTTAGCAAAAGGAAGCCATGTGGTTAACCAGGGCAGCAACCATCTGAGGGAAAAACTGAATATTATCCATGGTGTCACAAAGCATGTCATGTTTTGCTTTGAATGTTGTTTCAAAGTCATTACTAATTTAGGAAATTACCCTAACTGAAGAAGGGTGACCCTGGCCGTGGAAGTTACCTTTCCAACAGACAAGCCAATAGGTACTATGCCTTTTAATATGTTACCGTGAACTTGACGCTAAAGCTGACATTGATAAAGTTTTTTGTGGACAGAATTCTCCCTGACATTAGAAAGGAGTACCCTC
Source organism: Calotriton arnoldi (assembly GCA_963921515.1). NCBI lineage: Eukaryota > Metazoa > Chordata > Amphibia > Caudata > Salamandridae > Calotriton > Calotriton arnoldi. Next base: position 1,911,866 of record CAWUFW010001575.1, read on the forward strand.
TACAGAAAACATAAAGGCCCATAGTTTCTGTTTGCCAGAAGGGTTACTCCATCACAATGCACCATATACCCCATACATATAATTAAAGAACAAGGACTATATAATGAGCTTTTAATAAGGTGAACGTTTTATACGTCACATTGTCATCAAGTAACTTGCCAAAAAAAACAATAACTCAGCCCCAGAATATGGTCCTTAGTGATATCACACAACATTGAGTGATTGCTATAGTAAAACAAACATACAGTTATAAAAATGATATTAAAACACAATAGTCAAGATTTTAAAGTTGTTTGACAAGTTGCTCCCTCACAATGTTATGGACATCCTGTCCACCTTATTACAAGTTACATCGTATATCATGCATTTGTAATAAATGGATGGTACATCCATCAGATCTGTGATGGATTAACACGTCCAAAAAACTCAGAATGAGGCACAATGTGTGTTAAATTGAATTCTGATCATATATATATACATGAGCATTAACATACGCTCACCATTATGATAAGCGATAGCCATTATGAAATGCATTTTTTTAGTATCACGTTTTAACATTGAATAACACTTGGGGGCTGATTATGATGGCGGGCGGATCGCCATCGCCAGCCAGGCGGTGGCGATCCGCCTGCCATCTCTACCCTATTTACCCCCGCCATATTACAATGGCGGGGGGTACCTCGGAGGACGCAAAGTGCATCCGCCGCTTTTCCGCCGGTCGGCAATCGTTCCGATTGCCGGCCGGGCGGAATTGGGGCCTGATATGGTGGCAGTGCCTAGCAGGCACCGCCATCCATATCAGGAAGTGTGTCTCAAAAGGCCTTTCCATGACGGCGATGCCGCCATGGAAAGGCTGGTGGAGATATGCTTTGGGGGCCTGTTGCGGGCCCCCAGGAGGGGTGGGGGGTGCACTTGGGGGCAGTTCCATGTACAAGGTGGCAGGCACCGCGCGGTGCCTGCCACATTGTGCATGGGAATGCACAACATGCTCATTTGGCATTGCGGCGGGTGCTGCTGTAAGCAGCACCCGCCGCAATGTCAAATATGCAGAATGCGACCGCCAGGGTGGCGGTCGCATCTTAATAAGGGGTGCGGGACCGCCGCATGTCTGGTGGCCGGTCCCGTTTCCACTGGGATGGCGGGCGGACTAAAGTCCTCCCGCGATCCTATTCAGCCCCTTGGGTTTTTTTTTATATAAGTGAAGCACTCGGAAAAAGAAAAAAGCTTTAAATGTGTGTGCTTAGTCTGTTTTTCATATAGACTATTTCCTCAGACCATGTGATCGGACGAAAATGTGGTTTTAAGCTCAACATTGGTGACGCTACCTCATGTGATCAAGGTCACAGCAGTGACCGAAACACGTCAGGACAGCTGGAGCGATTTTGAATAAACAGAAGTTTTTGCACCAAAGAGGAGTCCGTACTCTTTCTTCACGCCAGAGTGTTTGGGAACTTGGTTACTGGATATATATATATATATATATATGTGTGTTACTGAAAAATAAAACAACTGCTAGTGAGACAATCCCCTGAGTGATCACTTTATTGAAGTTACATTGGAATTTTATGTCCGGCACGCTCCGCCGGCATCAAGCGATCCAACTGCCTCGGGCGAGGTGAGACAGAAGGAACAAAAACAGTAAGGATATATATATATATATATATATATATATATATATATATATATATATATATATATATATATATATATATATATATATATATATTACCTACTGGCGGTCGCCAGTAGGTAGTTACAGTTAGGACCTATTATCCATAGGAAATTCATAACATTCTTTTCCCAATAACTTTGGCGCCGGTTGACGAATCTTCGCGAAATTTTCAAAACTTATGGCCCGCTCAGCTCCTATCTTGAAAGTTTTGGGGTGATTCGGCAAGCGGGGCCGAGAAAAAGGGGGGTCCCAAAACGTGTTTTCTCCATGTTAATTCCCATAGGAAACTTTAGACACGCTACAGCTCGAACTGCTGAATGGAATTACACCAAATTTGGCAAAAAGGTAGTGCTTGGTTCAGAAAGCGCCCTTTTTTAAAATGGTGTAAATCCGTTCAGTAATTCCAGAGAAATTAAAAAAATAAGAGGAAAAAAATTAATTTCCCATAGGAAACTTTATGCAAGGCTACAGCCGAAACTACTGAACGGATTTACCCCAAATTTGGCAAAAAGGTACTGCTTGGCTCAGAAAGCGACCTTTTTAAAAATGGTGTAAATCTGTTCAGTAGTTGCTGAGAAAATCAAAAATAAAAGTTTTGAAATTTAGAGGCACAGAGGATCCGCGGACCCTCCCGACCACGATGGCTGCCAACACTTCCTGGTTTGGAGTGTTGACAGCCATCTTGTGCCTCGGTAGAACCGAGGCACAAGAAAACAGAAAAACTAAGGCGCAAAACAAGAAAAGGGGGCAGGGTAGAAACACCCTGACCCCCTAGGCCTGCTCAGGGGGTCCCACAAGGAACCCCAGGGCCCAAAAAAGCATTTTTTTTTTTTAAATCGACAAAATGCCCGCCGGATCCGCGGATCCAGCCGTGAAAAAAAAAAACCAAAGCGCGGGCTCCCGCGCTTCGTTAATATTTAGCCCCTGGGTGGGCCAGGTCCCGGGGGCATGTTTAACATAATTGCGGGGGCCCAGGGGGGCCCCCGCAGCCCCGGGAACCGCCACCCCCTGGGGCTTGTCTGAAATATTTGCGGGGGCACACAGCCCCCCCGCAGCCCCGGGGACCGCCACCCCCCGGGGCTTGGTTTTTTAAATGTTGGGGGGCCTCCAAGGCCCACCCAAGCCCCGGGGACCGCCACACCTGGGGCTTTTGTCGAATATTTGTGGGGAGCACACAGCCCCCCCGCAGCCCCGGGGACCACCACCCCCCGGGGCTTGTTTTTTTTTAAAGAAATAAACCTGTGTGGGGGGCTCGAGCCCCCCCACACGGCCCGGGGACCGCCACCTCCCCAGGCCGCTAAATATTTAAATATGGGGGTCCGTAACGGACCCCCAGAGCCCTGGGGACCACCACCTCCCCGGGGCTTTGAAAATGTTGGGAGGGGGGCTGTGCGGCCCCCCTCCTGGAGCCTGTGATGGCCCTGGGGACTGCCACCCCCTGGGGCTTGGTTTTTGTAATGTTGGGGGGCCTCCAAGGCCCCCCCAAGCCCCAGGGACCGCCACCCCCATGGCTTTTGTCAAATATTTGCGGGGGCAAACAGCCCCGCCGCAGCCCCGGGGGCCGCCACCCCCCGGGGCTTGTTTTTTTTAAAGAAATAAACCTGTGTGGGGGGGGCTCGAGCCCCCCCACACGCCCGGGGCTTGTTTTTTTAAAAGAAATAAACCTGTGTGGGGGCTCGAGCCCCCCCACCCCCGGGGCTTGTCTGAAATATTTGCGGGGGCACATAGCCCCCCGCAGCCCCGGGACTGCCACCCCCGGGCTTGGTTTTTAAATGTTGGGGGCCTCCAAGGCCCCCAAGCCCGGGGACCGCCACCCCTGGGCTTTTGTCAAATATTTGTGGGGGGCACACAGCCCCCCGCAGCCCCGGGGACCGCCACCCCCCGGGGCTTGTTTTTTTAAAGAAATAAACCTGTGTGGGGGCTTGAGCCCCCACACGGCCCGGGGACCGCCACCTCCCAGGCCGCTAAATATTTAAATATGGGGGTCCGTAACGGACCCCCAGAGCCCTGGGGACCACCACCTCCCCGGGGCTTTGAAAATGTTGGGAGGGGGGCTGTGCGGCCCCCCTCCTGGAGCCTGTGATGGCCCTGGGGACTGCCACCCCCTGGGCTTGGTTTTTGTAATGTTGGGGGGGCCTCCAAGGCCCCCCCAAGCCCCAGGGACCGCCACCCCCAGGGCTTTTGTCAAATATTTGCGGGGGCACACAGCCCCGCCGCAGCCCCGGGGGCCGCCACCCCCCGGGGCTTGTTTTTTTTTAAAGAAATAAACCTGTGTGGGGGGGCTCGAGCCCCCACACGCCCGGGGCTTGTTTTTAAAAGAAATAAACCTGTGTGGGGCTCGAGCCCCCCACCCCGGGGCTTGTCTGAAATATTTGCGGGGGCATATAGCCTCCCGCAGCCCCGAGGACTGCCACGCCCCGGGGCTTGGTTTTTTAAATGTTGGGGGGCCTCCAAGGCCCCCCCAAGCCCCGGGGACCGCCACCCCCTGGGCTTTTGTCAAATATTTGTGGGGGGCACACAGCCCCCCCGCAGCCCCGGGGACCGCCACCCCCCGGGGCTTGTTTTTTTTTAAAGAAATAAACCTGTGTGGGGGGCTTGAACCCCCCCACATGGCCCGGGGACCGCCACCTCCCCGGGCCACTAAATATTTAAATATGGGGGTCCGTAACGGACCCCCAGAGCCCTGGGGACCACCACCACCTCCCCGGCGCTTTGAAAATGTTGGGAGGGGGGCCGTGCGGCCCCCCTCCTGGAGCCTGTGATGGCCCTGGGGACTGCCACCCCCCGGGGCTTGGTTTTTTTAATGTTGGGGGGGCCTCCAAGGCCCCCCCAAGCTCCGGGGACCGCCACCCCGGGGCTTTTGTCAAATATTTGCAGGGGCACACAGCCCCCCCGCAGCCCCGGGGACCGCCACCCCCCGGGGCTTGTTTTTTTTAAAGAAATAAACCTGTGGGGGGGGCTCGAGCCCCCCCATATGCCCTGGGGACCGCCACCTCCCCGGTGCACTAAATATTTAAATATGGGGGTCCGTAATGGACCCCCAGAGCCCCGGGGACCACCACCTCCCCGGGGCTTTGAAAATGTTGGGAGGGGGCCTCGCGGCCCTCCTGGAGCCTGTGATGGCCCTGGGGACCGCCACCCCCAGGGCCGGCTCCTGCAGTGTCCCGGGTGCCCACCCCAGGACACTGCTGTTTGCAATGAGAGGGCGGAGCCTCGCGGCTCCCGCCCTGTCATTGCAAACTGTGGTTTGGGTTTTGAAAGCGAGAGCAGGCTGCTCTCGCTTTCAAAAATCAAACCACATTGCTTTTCCACACGGGGAGCTGCATGTCAGCAGCTCCCCATGTGGAAAAGCAATGCCGGCTCCCGCAGGAGGCGGGGAGCCGGCGGGACCGTGGGGGAATTGGGGACCCCCCCACGGTCCCCAACAAGAGGCCAGGCCCCAGGGGATGGGGTCCCCAGGGCCATGAGTGGCCCGGGAGGGGTGCCACGCGGCCCCCCTCCCCCATTATAAAAAAAACACGGAAAGGCCGGCCCCGGGGGATGGGGTCCCCGGGGTCATAAATGGCCTGAGGAGGGGGCCACGCAGCCCCCTCCAATAATTTAATTTTAAAAATAAAACACTGGCCATGCCCCGGGGATGGGGTCCCCGGGGCCGCATATGGCCTCGGGAGGGGGCCACGCGACCCCTTTCCATTTTAAAAAAAAATAGGGTGAGGCCCTGGGGGATGGGGTCCCCAGGGCCAATAAAATAGGAAAGGTAGGGGGCCACACAGCTCCCCTTCTTAAATTTTTTTTTTTAAAAAGACCGGCATCGCGCCAGAGGCTTGCCCCCTTACTGCAGCACTCTGCAAACGCGCCCCCTGGCGCGTTGTAAGATGGGGAACTAATTCCCCTAGAATACTGGGGGTCCCTGGGGCCAACTAGCCCACCAGGATCCTCCAGTATGCGCCGGTGAGCTGCGTTGCAGAGAGGTGTTCAGAGGCCATGCCCCTTTTTACACCTCTCTGCAATGCAGCTCTGTGGCGCTTATTGGAGGTACCTGGTGGGCTAGTTGGACCCCAGGGACCCTCAGGATTCAAGGGGACTTTATCTCCCAACTTAAAATGCACCACTGGGCGCGTTTGCACAGTGGTGAAGGGAGGGAGCGGGGCATGAGGTGACATGTGTGCAAACACACCCTGTGACGCGTTTTAAGTTGGGGAATTAATTCCTCTTCAATCCTGAGGGTCCCTGGGGTCTAACTAGCCCACCACGTACCTCCAGTAAGCGCCACAGAGCTGCGTTGCAGAGTGGTGTAAAAAGGGGCATGGCCTGGGCCACCTCTCTGCAACACAGCCCTGTGGCGCTTACTGGAGGTACGTGGTGGGCTAGTTGGACCCCAGGGACCCTCAGGATTGAAGAGGAATTAATTCCCCAAATTAAAATGTGCCACAGGGCGTGTTTGCACACATGTCACCTCAGGCCCCCCCCTCCCTTCACCACTGTGCAAATGCGCCCCGTAGCATGTTTTAAGAGGTAGTTTCAATCCCCCTGCCCTATTATGTACTAGGGCCTTACAGAGGAGGTCATGCTAATCACAGGGGTACCCCAACGCATAGTGTTCCCTAGTGTATGTAGGTGTTTTCACTGTATTCTAAGTGTCTGTTAGCATAGCACTGGCTCTAGGCCTGCTTAGTCAGAGTCAGTTACCAACAGTACCCGTCTGAAAAAGTTGTGGGCACAGGATGATTTTGCAACAAGGCCTCTTTCTGCTCCTCTGTTGGTTCTTTCTGCACGTCTTGCATCTTCCTGCACTTTTCTTCGTCTTTGTGGACTTCTGTTGCTTCTTTCTGCATTTCTTTTGCTTCTTTCTGTGCGTTTTTCTTCTTTCTTCACATGTCCTACCTCTGTAGGCATAGTTAGAGACTAGCATTTAAAAACCTTTGAAATTCACTTAAAAAACCATAGGTTTCAGGCACGTTATAGTTAGAAATTAGCATTTAAAAAACCTTAGCAATTTACTGAAAAAACCATAGGTTTCAGGCACGTTATAGTTAGAAATTAGCATTTAAAAAACCTTAGAAATTCACTGAAAAAACCATAGATTTCAGGGACGTTATAGTTAGAAATTAGCATTAAAAAACCTTAGAAATTCACTGAAAAAAACCATAGGTTTCAGGGGCGTTATAGTTAGTTGGACATTTCACTCGTACAAAACCCGTGAAATTCCCCGTTATAGTTAGTTCAGCTAACTATAACTCGCGCCCGGCAATGCACTGCTGATGACGTCACATATTACATCACTCATGACATGGTCAGTGACATCACTGATGACATCTCAAATGACATCACTGATGACATCACTGATGACATCATCCATGTGATAATTTCATGCATCTTCTCACACCCTAATATAACCTTTGATACACCCACTCTAAATTACAGACTGCCATTCTCAAAACCATAGACACTCCAACACCAATAACTACATACCCACTCACTGATTCTTAGGTCTACACACACATCCACTCACTCACCCGTACAGTCACTCATACTTACGGTCACTCAGTACAGGACTATCATATGCACTCATTCACCGATATAGACACTCACACACCGCCACTCATCCATAGAGGTACTCACACACCTAGTCAGTCATACAAATAATTAATCACACTCCCATTTACTCACCTATACAGTTATACACACACCAGCTCACTTACTCATACAAATATAATACTAGCACATTCTTACGCTCTTATAAAATCACTGATACAAGCACACACTCATCCATACAGCCACTCTCACAATCACACACTCTCACTTATAGCCATTTAAATACTCCAACACACATATATACTGCCTTTCACATATGTAGTTACTCACACATGTACCACTGAGATATACATTCACTCACCAACACACCTATAGTCACACTCACCCACCCATACAGCCCTTCACAGATGCACTCTTGAAACCATGCACCCAGTAAATCACCCACTCACACATCTATGCACAGAGTCACACACACCCCACCCACACAAACACTCAGGCACCCATACAGATACTCAGACAACTAATCAATAATCCATGTAGACACTCATGTAGCTATTCACAAACCCATGCAGCCGCTTACACACCAACAGACAGATGGATACAGACATTCACACAGTTTAGTCACTAACCCATGCATTCAGTAAGATACGTTTAATCACTCACTTATAGAGTCAGTCACGCACCTACTAAATCATCCATTCAGACACTTATACACCCACTCATTCTTCAATACGCCTTTCCCTATATATATTAAACATATTTAAACTTTACAGAAACACACAGTCACTGAATGATGTCATCAGTGATGTCATTTGAGATGTCATCAGTGATGTCATCAGTGATGTCACTGACCATGTCATGAGTGATGTAATATGTGACGTCATCAGCAGTGCATTGCGGGGGCATGAGTTATAGTTAGCTGAACTAACTATAACGGGGGAATTTCAGGAGTTTTGTACGAGTGAAATATCCAACTAACTGTAACGCTCCTGAAACCTATGGTTTTTTCAGTGAATATATATATATATTCACTGAAAAACCATAGGTTTCAGGCACGTTATAGTTAGAAATTAGCATTTAAAAAACCTTAGAAATTCACTGAAAAAACCATAGGTTTTAGGGAAAGTTATAGTTAGTTGGACATTTCACTCGTACAAAACCCGTGAAATTCCCCCGTTATAGTTAGTTCAGCTAACTATAACTCGCGCCCGCAATGCACTGCTGATGACATCACATATTACATCACTCATGACATGGTCAGTGACATCACTGATGACATCACTGATGACATCTCAAATGACATCACTGATGACATCATCCAGTGACTGTGTGTTTCTGTAAAGTTTAAATATGTTTAATATATATAGGGAAAGGCATATTGAAGAATGAGTGGGTGTATAAGTGTCTAAATGGATGATTTAGTAGGTGCGTGACTGACTCTATAAGTGAGTGATTAAACGTATCTTACTGAATGCATGGGTTAGTGACTAAACTGTGTGAATGTCTGTATCAGTCTGTCAGTTGGTGTATAAGCGGCTGCATGGGTTGTTGAGTAGCTACATGAGTGTCTACATGGGTTATTGATTGGTTGTCTGAGTATGTGTATGGGTGCCTGAGTGTCTGTGTGGGTGGATGGGGGTGTGTGACTCTGTGCATAGATGTGTGAGTGGGTGATTCACTGGGTGTATGGGTTCAAGAGTGCATCTGTGAAGGGCTTGAAGGGTGGGTGAGTGTGTGTATGGGTGCGTTGGAGAGTGAATGGATGTCTCAGTGGTACATGTGCGAGTAACTACATATGTGAAAGGCAGCATATGTGAGTGTTGGAGTATATAAATGACTATATGTGAGAGTGAGTGATTGTGAGAGTGGGTGTATGAATGAGTGTGTGCTTGTATCAGTGATTGTATAAGAGAGTAAGTATGTGTTAGTATCTGTATGAATAAGTGAGGTGGTGTGTGTATAACTGTAGGTGAGTAAATGGGAGTGTGATTGATTCTTTGCATGACTGACTAGGTGTGTGAGTAACTCTATGGATGAGTGGCAGTGTGTGAGTGTCTGTATAGGTGTATGAGTGCATATGATAGTACTGTATTGATGAGTGACTGTATGGGTGAATGAATGGATGTGTGTGCAGACCTAGGAATCAGTGAGTGGGTATATAGTAACTGGTATTGGTGTGTATGGTTTTGAAAATGGTAGTCTGTATTTTAGAGTGGGTGTATCAAAGGTTATATTAGGGTGTGAGGAGGTGCCTCAGATTATCACGTGGATGATGTCATCAGTGATGTCATTTGAGATGTCATCAGTGATGTCATCAGTGATGTCACTGACCATGTCATGAATGATGTAATATGTGATGTCATCAGCAGTGCATTGCGGGGGCGCGAGTTATAGTTAGCTCAACTAACTATAACGGCTGAATTTCTCTGGTTTTGTACGAGTGAAATGTCTGACTAACTATAACGTCCCTGAAACCTGTGGTTTTTTCCAGTGAATTTTAAAGGTTTTTCAAATGCTAATTCCTAACTATAACGTCCCTGAAACCTATGGTTTTTTCAGAGAATTTCAAAGGTTTTTTAAATGCTAATTTCTAACTATATCGTCCCTGAAACCTATGGTTTTTTCAGTGAATTTCTAAAGTTTTTAAAATACTAATTACTAACTATGCCTGCAGAGGTAGGACATGTGCAGAAACAGGAAGAAAGGCGCAGAAAGAAGCAAGAAAAATGCAGAAAGAGGCAACAGAAGTCCAGAAAGAGGAAGAAAGGTGCAGAAAGAAGCAAGAGATATGCAGAAAGAACCAACAGAGGTGCAGAAAGAGGCCTTGTTGCAAAGTCATCCTGTGCCCTGGGCAACCCCAACTTTCTGCTGACTGGTACTGGTGGTAACTGACTCTGACTGACCCTGGGCTCTGCCTAACCAGGCCCGGAGCCAGTGCTATGCTGAAAGACACTTAGAATACAGTGAAAACACCTACATACACTAGGGTACACTATGGGTTGGGGTACCCCTGTGATTGGCATGACCTCCCCTGTAAGGCCCTAGTACATAATAAGTAAGGGTGGGCGGAATTTGCGGAGTTGCGTTCCGCAAAATTCCACGAAACGGCAAGAAATCTCCGCAAGCACGCGGAATTTCGCGTGCTCGCAGAGATTTTGCTGCGCTTGTTGAATCCTGCCCTGCATATTTATCCACGAAGATGCCACCGTTTTGTGCAATACCTCTACTCAACTGGAGTACTTTCTACTGGCTAATCGGTAAGTGCTACCTCGTTGGGTAAATGTATAGTGCCTTTCCTACACTACAGCTGCGTAAAGGTCCAGAAGAATTGACCCCAGTGACCTGTGTGTCTGTAACTTTGCCACCGCGCCGAAAGCGCCGTGGTCCTTTCATTAAGCTGTCCATCATTCTGGAGAAAGGGCGGGAAGACGGTGCATACCACTAGTGTATGTGGGGCGGGGGCAAACGGGCGGGGCTTCTAGGCCTGTTCACATGCCTCTTGTTTATAAAGGGTCAGAGCAGGATCTGAGCAGCAGATGAGGAGGAAGAACCTCCTGGTCACTGGACCTACACGGGGATTGCGCTCAGGAAAATCAAGGATGCAAAGACCTCCATCGGGGATTACAGCTAATGTTTGACGGTAGATATGGGCAGAAAGCACTCCTGCGTAGCCTCGACCTTGCTCACAAATTTTTTGTGCTGATTAATGCGTTACAGAATTTGAGCTTCAACTCGGGCACCTGCTTCAGTGCTTTTTCTTGCACCCGAATTCCGTTCCGCCGCGGATCGCGGAAGTTTCGACATTTCCGCGTTCCGCGTGGAACGCGGAAATGCCGAAATTTCGCAAGATCGGCGAGCGGAACGGAATTTGCCACCCACCCTTAATAATAAGGCAGGGGGATTAAAACTACCTCTAAGTCCCTAGCATATAATAGGGCATGGCAGTTTACAGGCCAGCAGCCCTTTTCTGCACTTGCATATATGCACTGCTGAGCCTGAGGTCAGTTTAAAAGTAGCCCTGTGTGTGCAGAAAGAGGCAAGAGAGGTGCAGAAAGAAGCAAGAGGGGTGCACGAAGAGGGAAGAGCGGTGTGAAAGAGGCACAAGCAGTGCAGAAAGAAGCAAAAGAGGTGCAGAAATAGGCAAGAGGTGTGCAAAAAGAGAGAAGAGGGGTGCAGAAAGAGGCACATGAGGTGCTGAAAGAAGCAAGAGATGTGCAGAAAGAAAGAACAGAGGTGCAGAAAGAGGCAACAGGGATACAGAAAGAGGGTGGATGGGTGGAGAAAGATGCAAGGGGGTGCAGAAAGAAGCAAGAGAGCTGCAGAAAGAAACAGAAGAAATGCAGAAAGAAGGAACAGAGGTGCAGAAAGAGGCAAGAGGGGTGCAGAAAGAGGAAGAAAGGTGCAGAAAGAAGCAAGAGATATGCAGAAAGAACCAACAGAGGTGCAAAAAGAGGCCTTGTTGCAAAGTCATCCTGTGCCCTGGGCAACCCCAACTTTCTGCTGACTGGTACTGGTGGTAACTGACTCCGACTGACCCTGGGCTCTGCCTAACCAGGCCCAGAGCCAGTGCTATGCTGAAAGACACTTAGAATACACTAGGGTACACTATGGGTTGGGGTACCCCTGTGATTGGCATGACCTCCCCTGTAAGGCCCTAGTACATAATAGGGCAGGGGGATTAAAACTACCTCTAAGTCCCTAGCATATAATAGGGCATGGCAGTTTACAGGCCAGCAGCCCTTTTCTGCACTTGCATATATGCACTGCTGAGCCTGAGGTCAGTTTAAAAGTAGCCCTGTGTGTGCAGAAAGAGGCAAGAGAGGTGCAGAAAGAAAGAAAAGAAGTGCAGAAAGAAGGAACAGAAGTGCAGAAAGAGGCAAGAGGGGTGCACGAAGAGGGAAGAGCGGTGTGAAAGAGGCACTAGGAGTGCAGAAAGAAGCAAGAGGAGTGCAGAAAGAAGCAAAAGAGGTACAGAAATAGGCAAGAGGGGTGCAAAAAGAGAGAAGAGGGGTGCAGAAAGAGGCACGTGAGGTGCTGAAAGAAGCAAGAGATGTGCAGAAAGAAAGAACAGAGGTGCAGAAAGAGGCAACAGGGATGCAGAAAGAGGGTGGATGGGTAGAGAAAGATGCAAGGGGGTGCAGAAAGAAGCAAGAGAGCTGCAGAAAGAAACAAAAGAAGTGCAGAAAGAAGGAACAGAGGTGCAGAAAGAGGCAAGAGGGGTGCAGAAAGAGGGAATAAGGGTGCAGAAAGAGGCAAACGGGGTGCAGAAAGAAGTGAGAGGTGCAGAAAGAAACAAAAGAAGTGCAGAAAGAAGGAACAGAGGTGCAGAAAGAGGCAAGAGGGGTGTGAGAAGTTGGCCTGGCATATGCTGTCCACTAATTATAGTGGGCACCTTGCACCAGTCCAAACAACCCCTTATTGGAGATAGGTTAAAGACAACCTTATTGAAAGCTATCCTAGTGGTAGCTATGGAGAGCAGCCTTCAGGCTAAGTCTTGAAGGAATGTAAAGCAGCTTGTTTTACCAGTCTATAATCTCTTGAGTGATCAAATGAAAGGGAGAGGGGCGTGTGCCGCCCCCCTCCCCAGGCCGGTTTCGGCCCCGGGGACCCCATCCCCCGGGGCCCAGCAAAACCTTTTTTCAAAGAAGGGGGCCATGTGGCCCCCCTTCCCTGGGCCGCTTTTAGCCCCAGGGACCCCATCCCCCGGGGCCTGCCCAGATGTTTTTTTTAATAATTCGTTTTTTTTCTTTTTTTTTGGCCGGATTCGCGTACCCAGTGTGGATTTGGCCAATTTGTTTTGTAATAAAAATGCTTTTTTTGGCCCTGGGGGTCCTTCTGGGACCCCCTGAGCAGGCCTAGGGGGTCAGGGTGTTTCTACCCTGCCCCCTTTTCTTGTTTTTTATCTTTGTTTTACTGTTTTCTTGTGAGTCGGTTTTACTGAGTCACAAGATGGCTGCCAACACTTCCTGGTTTGGAGTGCTGGCACCCAATCAGAATGAAGCTCGTGCTCTGGAGGGTTCGCGAATCCTCCTCTGCCACCAGATATCGATATTTTTTATTTTTGAATTTCTCAGGAACTACTGAGCGGATTTACACTATTTAAAGCACTCTGGACCAAGAGCTACATCTCTGCCAAATTTGGTGTAATTCCGTTCAACAGTTCGGGCTGTTGCCCCGACAAAAGTTCCTATGGAAATTAAAATGGAGAAAACGCGTTTTGGGACCCCCTTTTTTCTTGGCCCCCGCATGACAAATCACCCCAAAACTTTAAAGACAGGAGCTGACCGGAGCGCCTCATTAGTTTAAAAAATTTTGCGAAGATTCGTCAAACGGCGCCAAAGATATTGGCAAATCAAAAAACGTTTTTCCTATGGAAACTAGGTCCTAACTATAACTACCTACTGGCGACCGCTGAAAAAAACAAAGGTTAAAGTAACGTTATAGTTAGTTGCAATAAAAATATCTGTTTATTTTTAAAAAACTTTAAAAATTCACTGAAAAAACAAAGGTTAAAGTAACAGTACAGTTAGGTGAATTTGTCAGTGTGAACATTAACGTTTTGTACTAAAAATAACCCCTAAATTTACCAGTTTCTTGCGGCCCCGCCAATCACTGCCTATGACCTCACTTATGTTATCACTCAAGACATGGTCTATGACATAATTTATGACTTACACAGAACAAAAGAGAACATATGTATTATGCACTGCCTATAATTTTTATGGAAGAAGCCTTGCTTGGAAAGTTTTAAAATTGCCCTCACCCGCTAAATAGTGCAATGCTTCATCATGGGGCCGCAGACACACCCAGCTGCAGACTAACACTCAGGGTAGATCGCTGTATTGTTTATGAAAATATTAGGGATCCACTAAGCAGAAAAAATGTTAAAACTGTCTAAGAGGGTACCCTATTAGTTTTATTCTGAATCCCCTTTGGCAGGATTAAAAATAAATGGGGTGTACACAGGAGTTTAAATCCCTGTCACCGTCTCAGCTGATGTTGACATGTTTCAGCCTTTTGATTTGCCCTACATGGGTCACTGGCATTCCTCAGGATATAGATCCCTTCTGAAGACACCTCCAAATTAGTAATTATATGGAGGTAACCAGTCACATTTGTGTCATACTTGCCAGTTGTGGTAACACATCAGGAAATTCCCAAATTCCATTGCTATTGCTCCTAACACGGGGTAAGAGTGGGAACGTCGTCCTGTTGTCACACTTTCATCAAGGTACAACGTCGCCAAATCGGACCACTTCTCACCCTACGGCTGTCATATAATTTATGACATTACTGATGACATCCCAACTGACATCACTGATTACATCACTGATGACATCATCCAATGAGTGTGCTCGTTTGATTTATAGTTTAAATTGTGGCGGATAACTACCATATTACTTTTCCACTTAATTTTGTACAATTTGGGTCAAGCTTATTGGTGTAATTTTTTAGAAAACGCATGTCCTCCTAATACACCATAGCTGTCTCTAGGTATTGAACACGTTATAAACCTTTGTATTCAAGAGTAATTGTACAGGTGACAGTAGACTTGTGTTCACTTTGTTCCATATAAGTATTTTGGTACTGCAGAAAAAGTTTCCAGCAGGGCAAAAATTCTACGTACTACATACTAAGTATTGTAAGTAGCCATGAGCTATTGAAGAGAATTGTCTCAACATGACAATTACTGCTTAACATAGAAGACTGCTTGCACCTGGTACTAACCTATGTATGTGGGCTTGTTTTGCTTGAGAAGATGGGTTATCTGTAAAGTGTTTTACCATAGTATGAATGGTGCAGGTTGTACAATGTTTAGCTCCTTCAGATCTTAGGGGCCTATTACGATGGCGGGCGGACACCGCAACAGAGCACGGGACCGACCGCCGATGTTGAGGCGGTCCCGCCATGCAAATTAGGATGCGCCCGCAACACTGGCAGGTGCATCCTGTCCCTTTTACATTGCGGGTGGATCTGCTGGCTGCAGCCCCGCTCGCAATGTATAAGGATTGTGCACAGCATTGCCATGCACAACATGGCAGGCACCACGTGGTGCCTGCCATGTAGTGCATTGCAATGAGGGGGGATACCATGGGTACCCCCCAAGTGCAGCCCCCCCAACCCCCAGGGGCCCACAACGGGCCCCCAAAATGATTCCCGCATGCCTTTCCATGGCGGAGTCTCCACCATGGAAAGGCATAACACCGCCCACATCATAATATGGATGGTGGTGCCTGCAAGGCACTGCCACCATATTATACTCCTTTTCCGCCCGGTAGGCAATCGTGACGATTGCCTACCGGCGGAAAAGCGGCAGACGGTCTTTCCGTCTGCCGCGGTACCCCCCGCCATGCTAATGTGGCGGGGGTAAAAGGCCATCCGGCGGGGTGTTTTGGCGGGCGGATCGCCACCGCCGGTCGGGCGGTGGCGATCCGCCCTCCATGCTAATAGGCCCCTTAGTTATTTTTAGTCAATAGTTTCTTGTTTGACAGCTGTTGCATAGAGTGTGCACTGTTCTTAGTAGATATCTTTTAATAGTCTGTGGTGTATTTCTCATGAAACTCTCAATGTTTGCAAACAGTGTTGTATAAAGTAAGCTCTCTCTATGGAGTAAGCACTGCTTACAGTACTCAGTTCTCTACTTATATCAACTTCCTTTCTTGTAGGCTCGGTGTGTGTCAGGGGTTTGAAACAGATAAAAGCTGACTGCAGTAGAGCCTTTGTTTTGAAATTGCATTCACTATTTTGGCTTTCTCTGAACAGTTGTATACAGATTTAACACCATACTCAATGAGGGTTTCTCATATGTCTGTGTTTGATTGTTAATGTGAACTATGCTACATGCCATAGCCATTTATACAGCAATATGTGGAAAAATGAGACTAGAATGATGGCTTCAGTAATGTCATCAGTGATGTCATCAATGATGTCATTTGAGGTGTCAGCAGTGATATCATAAATAATGTCATATAACATGTCATGAGTGATGTCATATGTGAGGTC
Organism: Calotriton arnoldi; assembly: GCA_963921515.1. Taxonomy (NCBI): domain Eukaryota; kingdom Metazoa; phylum Chordata; class Amphibia; order Caudata; family Salamandridae; genus Calotriton; species Calotriton arnoldi. The sequence continues at coordinate 1,928,076 of CAWUFW010001575.1, forward strand.
AAAGCAGTGCATGGTGGGGGCCCACGGTAGAGTTAGCTAACTGAAATTGGTGAATTCTGTGTTTTTTAGTTCAAAAGGTTAATGCTCACACTGACAAATTCACTTAACTATAACTTTACTTTAACCTTTATTTTTTTTAAGTTTTTTTCAAATGAAAACAGATACTTTAATTACACCTAACTCTAACGTTACTTTAACCTTTGGTTTTTTCATTGAATTTCTAGGTTTTTTTTTGTTTAAGTAAATTAATTGTTTTGTGAGTGTATGTATGGTAGAATGACTTTATAATATATGTGGTGTTCTGACATTATTTAAGTATGGTTCACAGTCTGCAAAATCTTTGAAAAATGTGTGTGAGTATCAAACAGATAAATATTCAATATGAAGTGTTTATTTGCTCAGTCATTATAACTCTGATATCAAGACATTATGCCAGCAATCTTCTTTTGAGGTACCAGTACTCTCACAATGGCGGGTGTTCATAGTGGGGGGGAGAGACTTCCCTCTCTGCTGAGACCTTTCTCTGTAATGATGGGTGTGCGTAGTTGGGTGTGGAGAGGGAATGGCCTCTCCTTTAAGACATCTCTCTAAGATGATGAGTGACCATAGTAGGGTGTGGAGAGGAATTGCCCTTTTTTTTAGACCTCTCTCTAAGATGACTGCTTTGCATAGTAGGGTATGTGGAGGTACTGCCCTCTCTGCTGTAACATCTCTCTGTAATAATACGTGTCCATAGTAGGGTGTCGGGAGGGACTGGGCTCTCCTTTCAGACCTCTCTCTCAGATGATGGGTGTGCAGAGAAAGGTGTGTAGAGGTACTGGCCTCTCTGCTGAGACCTCTCTCTGTAATGGTGGGTGTGCGTAGTAGGGTGTTGTGAGTGACTGGCCTCTCATTTCAGACCTCTCACTCAGATGACTGGTGCGTGTAGTAGTGTGTGAGGAAGGCCAGCCCTCTTCTCTTAGACCGATCTCTCAGATGACAAGTGTGCGTAGTAGGGTGTGTGGAGGGACTGGTCTCTCCTTTCAGACTTCTGTCTCATATGACGGGTGTGCGTAGAGTGTAGGAAGTGAGCGCTCTCTCCTTTTAGACCTCTCTCTCTCTCTCTCACATGATAGGTGTGTATAGTAGGATATGGGGAGGGACTGGGCTCTCCTTTCAGAGATGACTCTCAGATGGCTGGTGTGAATAGTCGGTGTGTGTAGGGACTGGCCTCTCCTTTCAGGCCTTTCTCTCAGATGACAGGTGTGCATAGTAGGGTGTAGGAAGGGAGTTCCCCCTCCTTTTAGACCTCTCTCTCAGATGACAGCTGTGCATAGTTGGGAGTGTGGCAGTACTGCCCTCTCTGCTGAGACCTCTCTCTGTAATAATAGGTGTGCATAATAGGGTGTGTGGAGGGACTGGCCTCTTATTTTAGACCTCTCTCTCAGATGACGGGTGTGTATAGTAGGGTGTGTGGAGGGACTGCCCTCACTGCTGAGACCTCTCTCTGTAATGATAAGTGTGCTTAGTAGGGTGTGGGGAGGGACTGGGCTCTCCTTTCAAACCTCTCTCTCAGATGACAGATGTGCATAGTAAGGTGCGTAGAGGGACTGGCCTCTCTGCTGAGACCTCTTTCTGTAGTGGTGGTATCCTTTCAGACCTTTCTCTCAGATGACTGGTGTGTGTAGTACAATGTGGGAGGGACTGCCCTCTCCTTTTAGACCTCTTTCTCAGATGACGGGTGTGCGGAGTAGGGTGTGAGGAGGGAGTAGCCTCTCCCTTCAGACCTCACTCTCAGATGATAGGTGTGCGTAGTAGGGTGTGGGAAGGGAATGACCTCTCCTTTTAGATCTCTCTCTCAGATGACTAGTGTTTGTAGTAGGGAGTGTGGAGGGACTGACCTCTCTGCTGAGACCTCTCTCTGTAATGATAGATGTGTGTAGTAGGGTGTGGAGAGGGACTGGCCTCTCCTTTTGTGATACGATTTCCACTATAAAAGGTAGGACTGCCTATTAGGATGACAGAACTTCAGAATGCAATGACTGAGCCCATCTACGCCATCAGAAACTGACGGCAAAATTCCTAGCTAACTCACAGTGCCTCACTTAACTCCCTAACCTTCCTGGGGTGGCAGATGATTTTGGCAACCTCAAACATAACACTCTGATCCCCAAGGGAATCATGGAAACAGATCTTAACCCTTTTGTTGTTTACTTATGCATGGCCATTGTAAACACAAGAAAGATAGAATAAAGTTTTCAATACATTTATTGAAACAATCATAATCTTGCATAGAGAGAATGAGCTGCGATTATTAAGCAGATAAAACAAAGCAGTGTAACTAGCACTATGAACATGGTGAAACAAATAAACAGTCCAACCATGGCAGTCTGATTTCTATATATATTTCTTCCTATCACTACCCCTACTCTGAGAGCATAGTGGGTGTACCTTCTGCCTATCTCTTTGGTTAGCCAAAGCCCCCATAACTGGATAACTGGACCAAAGACCCGTTCTGATGTGGAATTGCCAGTTCCTCTCCGCAGGATGGAAGATCAGTGCCAGCAGAGCTGCATGTTGAACACAGCATTCATTCCAGGACAGTCATGGTTGGAGTGCCCCTCTGACCCATAAAGAAGAGACAGTGCTGTGTTTACACAATAAAACCACTGTGTTAGGGTTACAACCCTGAAGCAATGATGTGTCTAGATGTAAGACGCTGTCTCGGAATGGGCATTGTAAGCACTGGGATCTCTTGTTCTGTGTTCCTAGGCTCGAACAAAGGGTACAGATTATGTAGCAGAAAAGGCTTTCTAAACAAGCAGCATGTACAGTGTCTTCTCAGAATAATATCGTGCGAGTAAAACATGTAAAAATAGTTTAACTAAAGCAATGTCTTCTAAAATGTGTAAAACTAAAAGAGAGAACCAAAGTGGTACCAAGAGGGCCTCACGACACTTTCAGACCTTGCCATCAGATGGCGAGTGTGCATACTAGGGTGTAGGGAGGGACTGCCTTCTCCTTTCAGGCCTCTCTCCCAGATGACAGGTGTGTGCATAGTAGGGTGTGTGGAGGGACTGGCCCTTCTGCTGAGACCTCTCTTTGTAATGATAGGTGTGCGTAGTAGGGTGTGGGGAAGGACTAGGCTCTCCTTTCAGATCTCTAGCTCAAATGATGGGTGTGCATAGTAGGCTGTTTGGATGAGCCTTAACTCTACTCACAACTCTTCTCATACCAATCATCTACGGTCAACCTCAGATCTAAAAAATCCACTGTTTTCTGGCTGCGTTGCATTGTGAATTTCAAATTCACATTTTCCGTTACAAATGTCTTAAGGTCATTCTCATTGCCCTCCCACACAAAGAACAAGTCATCGATGTACCTCAGCCACAAATTCACTTTACCTGTCCAGTGGTCCAATGCTTCACCCCAGAGCACCTGCTTCTCCCACCAGCCCACCAAGTCATTGGCGTGACTGGAAGTGAAGCCGGTGCCCATTGAAGTACCCTGTATTTGTTTATATAAACAGTATTAAACAGAAACACATTTTCGGTGAGGCAAATCTCGATCATTTGAAGTAATATATGCGTGTGCTCCAACAAGTGTATACTTTTAGATTTTAAGAAGTACTTACAGACTTTTAAACCATCTGTGTTGTATACTTGTGTAAAGACTCTCAACATCTAGACACACCAACCAGTGTTCCTGTCCCCAGTGGATATTCTGTACCTTCTGTAGAAAATCCTTAGTGTCTCTTGCATAGGAATTAAGGTCCCTAACGAGCACAAACAAAGAATGATCAACATAGATGGAGGTATTTTCAAACAAACTGTTCTTGGAGGACACTATGGGGTGACCTGGAGGGTTGTCTAGATTCTTGTGTACCTTCGGTAGTAGGTAAAGTGTTGGTGTCATTGGTGTTTCATTCTTTAAGAACTGGTACTCATCCCAGCTAAGGAGCTGATTCTCAAACCACCCTTTCAGGAGATCAAAGAATCTGCTTTGCAAGTTGGTTATGTATGATTTGTCAACCTTCTCATAGCACATGGTGTTATTTACCTGTCTGAGAGCTTCCTGTGAGTATTTCTCTCTACTCATAAGAACCACATTTCCGCCCTTATCGGAGGGTTTGATCACAATACTGTCATCTTTTTGTAAAGCTGTGATTGCTTCCCACTGACTCCTAGAGATAGTGCCCCTTCTTAGTGCCCTCCTTGTGAGTTTCAAAATGTCAAGATTTACTGCCTCGTGGAATACATCAATGTTATCCTTGGCTATTCGTGGTACTTATTTAGAGTTGGCCCTGAACGTGGTTTCACTGGGTACACCAGAATCTAACCCAAAGAGTTGTGATACAGTGTCAATGTGTGTTGGATCAAAAGGATCCATGGATGTCTGTGTTGTACAGCTGTGTGATTGGTCACTCATATCATGGAGTAATCTGAGTGTACTATCTTCAATGAATAGAGGTGACATCGGTCCTCTACCCAATGGCTTACATGTAACTGAGGGAGCTTTTTTCTGCATACTGTGTATTTTAAACAATTTCATCTTACGTGTAAACTTATAAAGATCTATGCGTGTCTGCGCATAATCTAATGATGTGTCAGGACAAAAAGTCAAACCAAGCATTAAAACTTTTTCTTCAGTTTTAGTAAAAGCTCTCTGCGAGAGATTGCTTACCGTCAACTGTTGTCCATCCATCATTGTCTCCTCTGGCCCTGGCCTCTTGTTCCCATGCCAGTACTGTTGCTCTTTTCTGCTGTGTTGTTGTCGTCCTTGGTTTTTGTTCTTCCTCCTCTTCCTTTTCCTTTGGGTTTCCCCCTGAGTGAGTGTTCATTGCTCCTTTCAGGAGGCGCAGTTCCTCAGAAAAAGACATCAATTCGGTGGGATTCAAGTTGTTGCTCTCCAAGGACTCAAGATCTGAGCTCAGATTCCCACCTTCCTTTGTCAGCTATTCCCAGTGCTCTGTCTTTTGTGAGATCCGCTCGTGCCTTATCAAATTTCTTCGCAAATGTTAGGATTCTCCCAGTTTTGTAGTCCTTCTCATCACGTTGAAATTTTCTTTGTTTTCTCTGAATCACTTCTTTCTCAAATGCTTTAATTCTTTCGTCAACTGGTGTATCTTCTTTGCTTCATTCTGATCATTCTGACCTTATAATCATATTTGAGATTTAATGAACAAGGTATAAATGCAAATAATTCTTTATGAATGGGTCTATCGACCTGCAAGCTTTGAACGTAGGGTACTTAACCCCTCAATTATTGTTGAATTTCGTTGTTTGTTTTTGATATATGTTGTGATGATGTGCTATGACATTTGAGAATTGTTCTGAGACGTATAAAGCAAATAATCCTTTGCAAAAGATTGATTAATTTGGAGTCATATATTCATCTTAGGGTACTATACCCATTATTTGTGTTATGTGGTTTTACAAATTGTCCTGAACAACACACTCAAAAAACATGCATAGCTTTGAAATGTATTAAGCCAACTAAGACCTTGTGAAAAATGTTGTAAACATAGACAAGGGTACTTTACCTGATCGCAATACCTTGAGTCTGAGCGCAATCATATACTCAGATTAAATGGGTCCCACTGATCGTGAACATTCATGTTACGAGCTACAAACACATTATGCAAAGTTGGCAGAACGTGGGCAATTGAAATCATAATATTCAAGAAGGATGGTGCTGTAACCCTAGCTTATTTGTTTTCTCAAATACCTTCTGTAAAAAGATGCTAAATAATTCTCTAACCTTGCCATCATGGAAATGTAATGGTTTGTTTATAATTTATTGCACTACTTGTTTTGGAATGAAAAATACTGGCATTTCTGTAACCATACCAATAAAAGTCTTTCCTTTATGTTTTTTACGTACGTCGCTTAGGACGCCACGATTGTTTAAAAGACGGGAACTCGATGAGTGGTCATGTGACCAAGACCCAGAGAGAGTCAAAACGCGTTATTTTGTGCCCGAATAAATTGGATTAATTTACATCCACAACTGGAGTGGCTCTTTCCTTTACTGTGATTCTAGTAAGAATGATGTGCATACGTTAAAGTGGCGGCATCTGCCTGAAACGAGCCCTGACCCATTTGGAAGGGTGTTCCTTAGACGCCATCTCCCATTTGGATATATATTTTTTATTGAAAAAAATTAAGGTTACACAGACATTATAGGTAGGTTCAGATTTCACTCATACAAAACAATGGAAATTCAACAGATATAGTTATCTGAGCTAACTATAACTTTCACCCCGCAATTCACTGCTTATGACCTCACATATATCATCACTCATGGCATGGTCAATTACATCACTCATGACATCACTCATGACATCACTTATGACATCATCCAGTGATTGTGAGTGTCTTCTAAACATTTATGAGTGTCAAACATATATACTAAGGTACTACAAAAGCTAAAATAGTATACTTTGTGTACCACTTATGAGTGATACTATTTCTAACATATATTATGTGAGTGGCTGTGTGACTGTGTGTTTCTGTGTGAGTGGGTGTGCTAGTGACTGTTTTGGTGAGTGACTGCATGTGTGAGTGGCTGTATGTGTGAGTGACTGTGTGTGTGAGTAGCTGTATGAGTGAGTGAGTGAGTGTCTGATTGGTTATATGGGTGAGTTAGTGGGTGTGTGAGTAGCTGTAGAAAGTGAGTGACTGGATGTGTCAGTTACTGTATGGGTGAGTGAATGCATGTTTGAGTGGCTGTATGGGTGAGTGAGTCGCTGTTTGAGTGGCTGTATGGGTGAGTGAGTGAGTGACTGCATGAGTGGCTGTATGGGTGGGTGAGTGGATACATGAGTCACTGTATGGGTGACTGAGTGGCTGTGCGAGTGGCTATGTGAGTGAGTGACTGGGTGTGTAAGTAGCTGTACGGGTGAGGGAATGGGTGTTTGAGTGGGTGTTTGGTTAAGTGAGTTGGTGTGTAAGTGGCTGTATTGAAGAGTGTCTGTAAGTGGCTGTATGGCTAAATGAGCTGGTGTGTAAATGGTTGTATAGTTGTGTGAATGGGTATGTAAGTGGTTTTGGGGGTGCTTGAGTGGATGTCTGAGTTGTTGTATGGGCTAGTGTGTGTCTGTGTTGAGAGGCTGCATGGGTGAGCGAGTGGGTGTGAGTGGGTATATGGGTAAATAAGAGTGTGAGCAAGTGGGTGTATGGATGAGTGACTGGCTCTGTGAGTGACTGTATGGGTGAATGAGTGGGTGTGTTAGTGACTGTATGGATGAGTGAATGGGTATATGAGTAACTGCATGGGTGGCTTAATGAATGAGTGAGTGGGTGTGTAGGTTATATGGGTATATGAGTGGTTGTGTTGGTGTGTGAGTGACTGTGTGAGTGGTTCTGTGGATGTTGTCATTAGTGATATCATTTGAGATGACATCAGTGATGTCACTGATCATGTCATGAGTGATGTACTATGTGAGGTCATAAGCAGTGCATTGTGGGAGCATAAGTTATAGTTAGCTCAGGTAACTATAACTGCTGAATTTCAATGGTTTTGTATGAGTGTAATCTAAGCCTAACTATCACATCCCTGCAACCTTTGGCTTTTTCAGTGAATTTCTATGTTTTTTTAAACATTTTTATTTCCTAAATTTAATCTGTAGTCTTTTGAGTATGCGTGTAAGTGGTTGAATGGGTCTCACAGATGGTGTGTGAGTGGCTTTGTGGGTCCGTGAGTGGGTGTGTGAGTGGCTGAATGGGTGTGTGTGTCTGAGTGTCTGTGTGTATGTGTCAGTAGCTGTGTGAGTGACTGGGCCAGAACAAAACCTCACCTAGCTCTTTATCCAGCAAGATTTCCCAGTTTTGCACAAAATGTCTACCCAACTGGAATACTTTCTACTGGTTAATTAGTAAGTGCTACCTCGTTGGGCAAATGTCTAGTGCATATTCCACACTACAGCTCTGTAAAGGACCACAAGGTAATGTCTCTAGTGACCTTGTGTGCATTTAAGTTTAGGCAATCTGATTGTTCTGTGAGTGTCTCATTCCAGAAATCTGTGATAACGTGAATTCTCGTATCGAGAAGACATCGAGACTACAAAGAGGTGAATCTACACCAAACAAGGATACTTCCTCTTAACTATATAAACTAAGTGCTTCTTTGTTTGTTGAAGATGTCCTCATATTCCTTTGCATTAAGAACGTGTCACCAAAACTGGTGGGAAACCCTCCTGGGAGGCCTTTTGGTAAACTGTCCATCAACCTGGAAAGAACCAGGAAGACCTTTGCCTACTGTTAATGTGAACAGTGCAGGGCCAAATGGGCAGAGCTTTTAAGTAATTTTGCACATTTCCATACTCATAGTAATGTAAAGGAACAACCATGGAGTCTGCACTCGCCAGGAGATGACAAGAAAGAACCCACTCATGACAGTCACTAAAGAGAGGTTACGCTCTGATAGATAAAAGATGCATTCAACTGCACCAATCATTTCAGATCATTTTTCAAGGTAGAATTGCCAAGAAAACACACTAGCTTTGCCTTCACCAAGCCCAAGAAGTTAGGATCATTTGTCCTTTACACATGTCGAGCTTCCTATGAGGCACCCGCTATGTTTATATTTGTAAGTAACCCTGGGCGTAGTTCGCGAAGTAGCGCTTCGCGAAGCTACGCAAAGTGAAGTTCGTACTACGCGAGCTTCGCGTAGCACTACGCGAACTGCGTAGTGCGTGTTCGCAATGATTACACAGTGCCGGATGCTTGTCCGCACTGTGCAATCATTGAAAACGGCATCTTGCACAGTGCGAGCTGTCTTTTACTGCCGCTCGAGTAGATTTTTACTCGAGCGGCAGCTTTCTCAACGCGGACTGGTAGTTTCTCATCGCGAGCGGTCGCGAGCATACGCGACCACTCGCAATGAGAAACCTGACCTCCCCGCGTTGAGAATCTCGCCGGAAGGTTTATTTTCCACGCTCGCGATCGGCAACTTGTGTTGCTGATCGCGAACGAGGAAAAAGTCTCGCCGGGATGTCATTTTGCTTGCTCGCGGTCGCCAACTTGACGTTGAGGACCGCGAGCAGGCAAAAAATGACCGCTGCACTACGCTACGCTACGCTACGCGTGTTTGCACTGTGCTACGTGCAATTCGCGTTGTGCAAAGTAGCGCAAACTTCGCAAACTACGCGAGCGTAGCGTAGTTTTCCGCCCAGGCCTATTTGTAAGTGCTTCCCTTTGAGATTTAATGTCTGTGAAATGAGCATCAAGGTCAGGATGGAACTTCACCTGCCCATTTATCCAACAAGAGTCCAGAGTTTTGCACAAAATGTCTACTCAAGTAAACTTTCTACTGGTTAATTACGGAGTGCTACCTCAATGGATAAATGTCTAGTGCATATTCTACTCTATAGATTCGTAATGGAGCACAATGGAAATGTCTCCAGTGACCTTGTGTGGATTTAATTTTGGCAATGTGATCAAAGAATAGTTCACAGTTTTATAGTAGAGCCCTCATTACTCCCAGTACCATGTTGCAGAGACTCCCATCACCCCCTGCAAACAATCATGTCATTACAGTGCTAATTGAAGATTGGTATTTCTCTTAAGCTTTTGATTTGTATTATTGAGCATTATTTTTGTTAATAATTTTTGTGGGAGTCACAAATCTGTCGCGATTAGTGCTGTCACGTATTTCCGGGGCCGAGGGAGAGCCGTGGCTCTGGCATGTTTTTTGGAAGTACTTAAAAACATATATAGAGACATTAAACATATTGTTCAAGGTAAGTGGTTTACTAAGAAACTAATGAAACTGTTATCATTATATACAAAAAATGATTAAAACTTGTTTAAATACATTTTATGGATTCGCAATGACATCGCGGTGTCATCATGAATCCCATGTGACACAGGAAAAATGGATTTGATTGGTTGAAACACCTTTCAATGATTAATAGAGGAAGGTCCCCCCGCATTTTCTGTATTCTTTAGAAGTGGCTGTGATTTTTCACACTTCTCCATCTCCCTTCATAATTTTGTTTTGGCTTTGGTGTTTTTATTTTATTTTTTGTTAAAAATGGTATGTGCTCCTGACTATCACGAACAAGATCATTAAAACTCTTCATCAGAGGAGGAGTTAAGGCCAAAAAAGGCGAGTATTGCATGGCAATATTTCACAATCCCATTGGGAGAAAAAATGTTGTTGCTTAAAAGGTGGAATGCAACATTTGCAGGAAGATACTGTCTAGGGGGACCAACAAGAAGTACTCTTGTGGTAATTCTAGTATGTTAAAGCACCTGAAGACAATACTTCACAAACATCTCCAACGAGCAGAGAAAGAGCGAGAAAGGAGACAGAATGCAACACCTGCTAGAGATGACAGACAACCAGGCCCCTCATTAGCTCCTGAAGTGTCTTCAGACGTTCTATTGACTGTCCCAGAGTTTGTCAAGCTCAGACAATTTTGCCTCAAATGTAAAAAAACCTGGAGCATGGGGAAGCGGTCACTCCCTGCTCTGACTGACATTTGTAAGACACACAAGTGTTAGGTTTTTTTGTGTTACACCATTTTTAGCACAACCTTTGTGCATTTTGTTCTGAAGCAGTATGTTTTACTGTTTTATTTGAAAAAATTGAAAAAACACCAAAAAATGTTTTAACAAAATTGAAAATACAAAAAAACATAAAAATATGTTTTAGAAAATGATTCTTGTTAGAACCACCTATTCTGGTTTAAGAAAGAAAAAATATATATTATATATTTGTTTGTAACAGTGTGAATATGTCTTCTAATGTCTGTCAGTCAATGTACAGATGAGTGAGTGGGTGTCTAAGTGTCTGTATGGGTGAATGAGTAGGTGTGCCAGTGACTGTATGGATGAGTGAATGTATGTGTGAGTACCTATAGCACTGAGTGAGTAGCTCTGTGTGTGGCTGTATGAGTGGATGTGTGAGAGTCTCTATGGGTGTATGAATAGCTGTAAAAGTGTACGAGTGGGTATCTGGCTAGCTGTATGGGTGAGTGAGTGGGTGTGTGAGTGGTGTATGGGTGAGTGAGTGGATGCATGAGTGGCTGTATAGAAGAGTGAATGGGTGCATGAGTGATATATAAGTGTGTGAGTGGGTGGCTGGTTAGCTGTATAGATAAGTGAGTGGGTGTGTGAGTACCTGTATGAGTGAGTGTATGTGTGTGTGTGTGTGGCTGTATGGGTGAATGAGTGGGTATATGAGTGTGTCTATGGCTGTATAACTGAGTGTCTGAGTATTTGGATTTATGTGTGAGTGGGTGTGTGAGTGGCTCTATGAGTGAGTGAGTAGATACGTGAGTAGCTGTATGGGTGAGTGAGTAGGTTCCTGAATGGCTGTGCTGGTGAGTGAGAGGGTGTGTGAGTAGCTGTATGGGTGAGTAAGTGGATGTGTGAGTGCTCTAAGGGTGAGTGAGTAGCTGTGTGAGAGGCTATATGAGAGAGTGGATGGGTATGTGATTGGCTGTATGGGTGAGTGAGTGGGTATATGAGTGGCTGTATAAGTGAGTAAGTGGGTGCGTGTGTGGTTGTATGAGTGAGTGACAGGGTTCATGAGTAGCTATATGGATGAGTGAATGCATGTGGGAGTACATGTATTGATGAGGGAGTGTGTACATGTGTGGCTGCATGGGTGAGAGAGTGGGTGCATGAGTGCTGTATAGGTGAGTGAGTGGGTATATGAGTGATATATGGGTGAGTGAGTGGGTGCATGAGTGACTGTATGGATGAGTGAATGGCACATGAGTGGTATATTGGTGAGTGATTGAGTGTATCTGTGAGTGACTGTAACAGTGAGGGAGTGTGTAGGTATCTGTCTGAGTGAGTGGAGGTGTGCGTGGCTATATGGGTGTATGAGCAGGTGTGCCAGAGTCTCATGAGCTATATGACTGGGTGTGTAAGTGGCTATATTGGTCTGTGAGTTAGTATGTGAGTGGCTGTATAGCTGAGTGAGTGACTGTGAGTGGTTGCATAAGTGAGTGAGAGACTGTGAGTGGCTGCATGGGTGAGTGAGTGTGTGTGGGAGTGGCTGTATAGGTGAGTTAGTAGGTGTATAAATAGCTCTATGGGTGAGTCGCTGTGTCAGTGGCTGTATGGGTGACTGACTTGGTGCATGAGTGGCTGTATGAGTAAGTGAGTAGCTGTGTCAGTGGCTCTATGGGTGACTGACTGGGTGCATGAGTGGCTGTATGAGTGAGTGAGTGGGTGTGTGAGTGGTAAGTACCTCTATGGGTGAGTAGAAGGATTTGTGAGTTCCTGTTTCAGTGAGGTAGTGTGTCTCTAAGTAGATGTATGGGTTTGTGAGTGGGTGCATGACTGGTGTAGGGATATGTAATTGGGTGCATGAGTGGCTGTATGGATGGGCAAATGTGCACATAAGTGGTGTATTAGTGAATGAGTGTATCTGTGAGAGGCTGCATGGACGAGTGAGTGGGTGTGTGAGTATCTGCATGAGTGAGTGGGTCAGTGTGTCAGTGGCTGTATGGGTGGGTGACAGGGCATGAGTGGGTACATAGGTGAGTGACTGGGTCTATGAGTGACTGTATGGGTAAGTAACTGGGTCTATGAGCAGCTGTATGGGTGAGTGAGTAGGTGTGTGAATGACTGTATGGATAAGCATGTGGCTATTTGAATGGCTGTATTGGTAAGTGAGTATGTGTATGAGTGGCTGCATGGGTGAGTGAGTGCATGTGTTAGGAGCTGTATAGCTAAGCAAGTCAGTGTCTCAGTGACTGTATGGGTAAGTAACTATGTGTTTGAGTCGCTGTATGGGTAAGTGACTGTGTGAGTGGCTGTATGTGTGAGTGAGTGACTATGTGAGTAGGTGTATGGGTAAGCGAATGTGTATATGTGTTAGTAGCTGTATAGCTGAATGAGTGGATTTGTTACTGACTGTATGGGTGAGTGAGTGAGTGGGCGGGTATGCTAGTGACTGTTTGGGTGAGTGGCTGCATGTGTTAGGGGCTATGTGGGTGAGTGATCTCATGTATGAGTAGCTATATGAGTGAGTAGGTGGATATCTGAGTGGTTATATGGGTGAGTTAGTGGGTGTGTGAGTAGCTGTATAGGTGACTGGCTAGATGTCTCATTGGTTGTATGGGTGAGTGGGCATGTGAGTGTCTGTATGGGTGAGTGAATGAGTATGTGATTGGCTGTATGAATGAGATAGTGCATGTGTGAATGGCTGTATAGGTGTGAGTGGGTGTATGAGTGGCTGTATGGGTGGGTGAGTGGCTATGTAAGTGGCTATATTAGTGGGTGTATGTGTGTGTGAGTGGCTTTATGTGTGTGTGAGTAGCTATGTGAATGGCTATGTGAGTGGTTATGTGAGTGGGTGTGTGTCTGTGAGTGGTTGTATGGGGGACTGAGTAGCTGTCAGAATGGTTATATGGGTGAGTGACTGGGTGTGTAAGTGGCTGTTTGAGTGGGTGTATGGATACGTTAGTGTGTGAGTGGCTGTATTACACACTAAGTGTCTGTGTAAGTGGCTATATAGGTGAGTGAGTGGGTGTATAAGTGATTGTTTTGATGTATAAATGGGAATGTGAGTGGTTGTGTGGATATGTGAGTGGATCTCTGAGTTGTTGTGTGGTTGAATGAGTATATTGAGAGGCTGTATGGGTGAGTGAGTGGATTTGTGAGTCGTTGTATGATTGAATATGGCTGAGTGTGAGTATGCATGTGGGTGAGCGACTGGCTGTGTGAGTGATTGTATGGATGAGTTGGTGAGTGAGTGGGTGTTTGAATAGCTATATGGGTGAGTGAGTGTGTGTGTTAGTAGCTGTATAGGTGAGTGATTGGGTTTGTCAGTGACTGTATGAGTGAGTGAGTAGGTGTCTGACTGGCTGTATGGGTGAGTGAGAGACTGTGTGAGTAGATGTATGGATAAGTGAATGTCTGTTAGTAGCTGTATAGTTGAGTGAGAAGATGTGTCATTGATTGTATGGGTGAGTGAGTGGGTGTGCTAGTGACTGTTTTGGTGAGTGACTGCATGTGTGAGTGGCTGTATGTGTGAGTGACAGTGTGTGTGAGTAGCTGTATGAGTGAGTGAGTGAGTGAGTGTCTGATTGGTTATATGGGTGAGTTAGTGGGTGTGTGAGTAGCTGTATAAGTGAGTGAATGGATGTGTCAGTTACTGTATGGTGAGTGAATGCATGTTTGAGTCACTGTATGGGTGAGTGAGTGGTTGTGTGAGTGGCTGTATGGGTGAATGAGTGGGTGTATGAGTGGCTGTATGTATCAGTGAGTAGGTATGTGAGTGGTTATAAGGGTGTGCGAGTGGCTGCATGGGTGAGTTAGTGAGTTTGTGAATGGCTGTTTAGGTGAGTGAGTTCATGTGTGAGTGACTGTATGGATGAGTGACTGCATGGGTGAGTGAGTGGTTTTTTCAGTAGCTATATAGGTGTAAGAAACTGCCTCTCTGTACAGTGTACTAAAATGAAGTACACTATGTAGAGAGTGCGATAAATCCTCAAAAGGCAGGTAGTAGTAAAAGAAGTTAATACCTACTTTTGTATAGTGGGGGCGAGCAGTTAGGCTTATCAGAGGGTAGTGTTAAGCATTCATTGTACTCACAAAGGCAATAAATGAGACACACACTCAAGAATAAATATGGGACCAATTTGTAAAAATATCGGTTTTTATATAATTTTTTGGGACTAAGAACACAGTTCTTAGGTAAGTACTTTTAGAGATACGTTTTTTCAAAGTTCGATAAATATCACTTCTATGGGCAATTATGCACTGTTAGAAATGGGGGTCTCGAGTTGGCAGAGGTAGGTACCTTTCTCCAAGTAGGGACCCTTCTACCTAGTCAGGGTAAGAGGGATACACTCCTAAAATAACCCCTGTTCACCCCCTTGGTAGGCTGGCAAGAGCAGACAGGCTTATCTCAGGGGCAGTGTGTGAAGCATTTGTGAACACATACAGTAATACAGTGAAAACACTACAAATGGACACCACACCAGTTTAGAAAAATAAGTAATTCTTATCTAAACCAAAACAAGACCAAAAATGGAAAAAATTCACAATACAGTACTAAAATTATGATTCTTAAAAGGTAGAAACTGTTCTGTTCCAAGAAAATGTTGGATGCGACACTTTT
Source organism: Calotriton arnoldi (assembly GCA_963921515.1). Lineage (NCBI taxonomy): Eukaryota > Metazoa > Chordata > Amphibia > Caudata > Salamandridae > Calotriton > Calotriton arnoldi. The sequence goes on from CAWUFW010001575.1 coordinate 1,943,142, forward strand.
ACACAAAGTACCTTGGATGCGTCGGAAAATGCAAGCAAAAAGGGTCGCAGGGAAGGTGATGCATCAGTTCATTACACTCAGGGAAGGTGACGCGTCGGTTCCTTGCTCTTGGGGAGGTGATGCGTAGGTTCCTTACTGCTACGCAGGGGAGGTGATGTGTCGGTTCCTTACCGGAGAGGAGGTGATGCATCAGTTTCTTACTGCGTGGAGAGGTGATGCGTCAGTTTCTTACTGCGTCCCTCAACGATTCAACAGGCTTGATGCTTCTATGCAATGCGTGACAATCCGGTACGATGCGATGTATGAAGACCTCAGATGCCCTGCGATGATTTCAGCCGCGTCCCTTCGATGAGTCGGTTCTTCTCCAACAGGGCCTGTGTCAGAATTGGTGTGGTGATCTAGGACGTCAGAGATCGATACACAGGATTCGTCCCACAGCAGACACTTGAGCCGCGAGCAGGCGCTGCGTCGATTCTACGGTGGCGGCGATGCGTCGGAACATTCTTCTCGCACCACTGTGATGCGTCGGAAACAGGCGATGCATCGATTTTCACTGTTCTTGTAATTTCCAGTCCCAAAACAACCTCCAGAAGTCCAGAATACTGGCAGGTACCTCTCAGCAGGTCAGAACTCCCAGCAAAGGAGTTTGGGGGGACTGGGGGTGAAGTCTTTGTGCCCCTGAGACTTCAGAACAGGAGGCAAGCTCTATTTTAAGCCCTTGGAGATCTTCCTCAAGCAGCGGACACAGCACACAGCAAAGTTCTTCTCCTTTCCATGGCAGAGAGTAGCCACTGCAGGCCAACCCCAGACAGCAAACAGCACAGGAGCAGTATTCCTCCTCCGTTTCTCCAGCTATTCTCCTTAGTAAAGGTTCCTCTTGATTCCCAGAAGTGATCTAAAAGTCTGGGGTCTGGGCCCCTCTTTTTATAATCCAAAATCCTTTGTTCTCTGTGGCAGAGAAGCTCTTTCCCCAGCCAAAACCAGTTCTGTCCTCTCTGGTGCAGCTTCCTGGCAGGAGAAGGAGACAGCATTGTCTAAGGCAGACCAGACCCATTCAGGTGTGAAAGAAATCTCCTCCTCCTACTCTGAATGCAGCCCAGGTCTATTCAGCCCAGCCCTGACTCACCCTGGAAAGGCAGGACACACCTAACCCCCCCAAGTGGCTGTCTGAACAGAATGCACATCCCCAGCCCCTTTCACTCCAAAGCCAGACAGTCAATACACAACCCAGCAGAGGCACACTGGATGGTTAGGCAAGAAAATACCTACTTTCTAAAAGTGGTATTTTCAAACCCAGAATGTAAAAATCACCCTCACTAAAAGATGCATTTTAACATTCTGAGTTCAGGCATATCAAACTTTATTTTCCTATCTTGTTACCATGTGCAGTAATGCTCACAAGATGTTATGAGCAAACTCCCCTTCCTACCTATGGGGACAGATAGACTTACAATAGTGAAAAACAAAATTGGCAGTATTTCACTATCAGGATATGCCACACACATCAGGGCATCTCCTAACTTTCACATACACTGCACCCTGCCCACAGGTGTACCTTGGGCCTACCTTAGGGGTGACTTACATGTAAGAAAAGGAAAGGTTAGGGCCTGGCAAGTGCGTGCACTTGCCAGGTCGACATGGCAGTACTAGACTGTACACAGGCACCCCAATGGCAGGCCTGAGACCTTGTTGCAAGGCTTCTTGTTTAGGTGGCACAATCAGTGCTGCAAGCCTACTAGCAGCATTTGGTTTACAGGCTCTGGGCACACACAGTGCACTGTACTAGGGAATTAACAGTAAACCAAATAGACCAATCATGGAAACACTAATCCATAACAACAATTTACAAAGGGAGCACTTGCACTTTGGCACTGAACAGCAGTGGCAAAGTGACCAAAGCAAGTAGACCAGCAAAACGAAGTCCAACACACAGCAAAATAACAGGAGGCAAAAGGCAAAAATACAGGGGAAACCCACTCCAACGATGCTAGGTCTAACATGCCCGATAGGAAATAATGGGGAAAAGCAGAAAAAGTCATAGAAATTCAGGCAATGCTTTCACAAAGTTCACCTTCTCGTTTTACAATGTCAGGACCAGGTCCAAAGTTTGGGAGCATCCCTGATTAGCCAGACGCAGAGGTCTTGGAAGCTGGTGCGGAAAGACAAAGGGGGCTACTTTAAAAAAACACTGCACAGAGGGACCTGCAGGTAAGTCCAGTGGGTCTCCTTAGAGGGTGGAGGTCCCCACAGCCTGGGGACCACAGGAGCAGAGCTGGTTGTTTGGTGCTAAGGCCGGTGGGGCCTGGTGCAGAGCGAACAGCTCAGCTGGGCGTCGTGCATCTTGAGGTCCTCACAGTCAGGAGCAGGCAGCTTGGAGAGGCGATCTCGAGACAACTGGGCCACGTATCTTGACGTCCCTCAATGAATGCTTGCTTCTGGTGCTTTGGGATGTCGGAGTGGACTCTTCTTCTTGTTGTTCCAGTGGGTACTGGTGTCTTCAAATTGGGTGGGGAGACAGATTGCCCCTCCAGAGCTCTTGTACCTTTTCTTGCTTCGGTGCTGCATTGAGGTTGTCAGGAAGCAGCAAGTACACAAACCTAACTTCACAGGATAGGTGCTTGTGGTGTGCAGGGGACTGATACCTTCACACCAAGGGAGCGTCACAGAGATTTCTCGAAGGCTGCAGGTGCTCTGGGGTTCTTGGAGTCCTTTCAGGTTTCATGATGACACAGCAGCAGCGATTGTGGAGTCCTGGGAGCAGCAGGCAGGGTTTGGTGACTTTTTCTTCTGGAGCAGAACTTAAGTACTCAAGCAGTGGGTCTTCTTTGTCCTGGTCTTCTCTTGTACATCAAATCTGATTTTCAGGTCTTGGGTGCAATCTAAATGCTGAATTTAGGGGCGTTACAAGGGGAGACAGGTAATAGCCAATAGGCTACCGACCTTTAGGGTATCTACACCCTCTAGTGACCACTTCCTGTGGGCATAGGCACTACCCTAGCCCTGATAGGATGTTTTCCCACCATCCCAAGATGGTGGAATTGCAGGAGAGGGGTACGCATTGCCTGCCCTGCCCTAGGGGTGGTGTAGGCTAAGTGGGGACCCCTCTCCTAATCTAACTAATTTTCTAGCCAATCCTCCCACCAAAAGTGGAGCAGGAAAGGGGGCTTGGCTTCTCCCACCATCTGAATGTTCCTGGGTTGGATTTCAAATGTGGCATTGTCTTTGAAGCTTCCCGCCCAGGAAGGCCATCCTCACCTGGAGGAGGTGTGAAGTACCTTCGTCCAGAGCAGGCATTGTCTCTATCCTCTGAGAGATCTGGCTTTCGCCCCATGAGGTCAGAAACATGATTGGTAGTGGCAGGCTGATGAAAACAAGTCAGGAACCACACCAGGGCCTTGTAGGTTTTCAGGGGACCCTCTAAAAGGGTCCCCTGGGTGAATGTTTTTATATTTCCACCACTGGCAGCAGTGAGGATTTATTAAGACAAGATGTTTGGTACCAAAGACCTTAGGAATCAGTGAAGCCATCATGGAGCTAGGACAATTGTGTTGACAAGTATCCAGCCCATGTAATCTTTATGGCTTCCCTGTACACTTACAACATCTCAGAATAGACTGGACATTGTAGGGGCATATTTGCTCATGCTGATAGGGCAACACATAGGATATAGTGTACCCTGCCTTAGGGCTAAAGACCTGCAGTAGGGGTGACTTCCCTATATCCCATGCAGTGTATGGGAGGCATGGCACACAGGGCTGTGTACCATGTCAAATCTTCAGATTTCTCTGCACCAAGACACGTAGCACGCAAAGGCAGAGTGCCTGGGGTACCACAACAAGTGCTGCAGCCCCAGAGGACCCTCTTCAATACTCATGCCCTAGGTACTAGGGGTACCATTTACTAGGGACTTACAGGGGTAACCGAAGTTGTGCCAATTGTGGTGCAGGTTTCGGGAATCTGGCACTGGGGACCTGGTTAGCAGGGACTCAGTGCACTTATAGTTCGAAATCACATCAGACATCAGGCGAAAAGTGGGGGCTAACCATGTCAAAAGAGGCACTTTCCTACAATAGGTAAGCGAGTTGATGTGTCAGTGACTGTATGGGTGAGTGAGTGGCTGAACATTACTCAAATAAATGGTGCCATTCATCTGTTAAAAAAAATTAAATTACATTTTACAAGATTACACACAAAACCTTTAATTTTTGCAATGCATCATTTCACATTATAAACAAAACAGTAAACATTTCTATCAATGCAATAGTAGCTTACATTACATCATCCCATGTTTACTGTTCTCAGGTTCTATACCTGTACACCATGAACAATGTATTGTGTAAAGATACATCCTTGAACAGTGGGGAAAATCATTCATATAGAATGATGAAAAACCCAGAACTGCACAGTATGTCACTACAAATAAGCGACACTATGCATTGCACTCACTTCAATTATTCAATAAATTCATTTACCAATACTGACTGAAGTAATCTAAACAAAAATATCTTAAAAATAACTCCTTTATTATTAAAAGTGGTACAAAACAACTAATAGATATAAAGGACACTACATTTATGAAGACCTTATAAAGATATCACCCCTCGTAGGCTGAAGAATGTCTTAAGCACTGATGATCCACGTAGAACAAATGCTCTATGCACTTTTTTAACAGTAATCCTCCTTAGAACTTTTTCACTGTGTTACTGTGCGTGAATGTACAAATGCTTTACACATTGTTACACATTGCCTCAGATATAAGCCTGACAGCTTGTGCCAAGCTACTAAGGGGTGAAGGGGTTAGCTGAGGGACTCCTTTACCCTGACTAGAGTAAGGGTCCCAACTTGGACAGGGTGCAAACCACTGCGAACTAGAGACCCCATTTTCTAACAATAATACTGAGGATAAACTTATCCTTGTGTTTCTGGCATAAGAAGTAGAGGATTTGTGTTTGCAGTATGTATGCCAGTTCTAATATGTATGGTCAAAACATGGTAGAAGGAATATATATATATATATATATATGTATAAATATATACATATACATATATGTATCTATGGCTGAGAGTCCTGACTTGCTAAGTGGTGCCAAATTCAGTTTTTGGGCCCTTGGAAGTAGAATCTGGTGAACTGAAGGAGAAAATGTATGCATGGACTCCCAGCGTCTGTTTTTATTAATGCATCACAGCTGCCAGCACCGGATGGTCATGGCTATGGCAGCTTCATTTTCAATAATTGGAAGCCCAAGAGGATCTTAACTCAGTGGTCCTGAACGTTGGCTGCTTTGTGAACTGTTAACTATATCAGCAACAATTGTTTCCTCCTGTTCAATCTCATCATTTAAAATTTCATGTAGTTTGGAAACACTGAACACTGAATGCTGTCTTACACGGCGTTGAAAGAATCTTCATAGCAGTCATACTCTCCGAGTAGTTCCCATTCCGAACGCCAAGGCTTGAAGACTTGTAGTAGTGCCAAATAGAAACTCTCACTTTTATCAGGAGTTTATCAACTACGTTTTCTGTGGTTAATTAGATTTCCTTTTGTGTGTCAGACCAAACAACAGTCACAACCAACTACTTCATATTTCCCTTCATCTATGTTTTCTGTTACATTATTTCTATATCTGTATTGTTGAAGTATTTGATAAATACATGTGTTTTCTAGATCTGGACTCCTTCTTGGACAGCATGCGTCCAACATTTTTGATTTCCCAATGTCTGTAGTTTCCAAGTCAAACTCTGCTAGGTACTGAAATCCCAGAAAAGACTATAACACTCTATATCACGTTCTTGTGAGTCCTAGACTTACTGTGAGATGTTAGGCCCCTTTGACCCTCCCCTTACCTACAGTCTGCGAAGCTAACCCCTTTGTGAGTCCTATCAATGTTCAGAACCCTGGCAAAAGAAGAAGAAAAGAGTTAAAATATTGAAGCTGGCATCAGTGAGAACATTAAAGGAAAGCTGTTTGCTTAAACAGGCAGACAGGGCCGCAGCACAGAGGAAGCAATAAAAAAACCTGCTGGATGAAAAGGAGGCTTCTGACCCGGAAGAGAGAGCAAACGGGACGGAAGAGAAGACCGAAGGCGGAGAGAGAGAATCGGATCTTGTGGAGAGAAGTTTCAGCCCGGACGTGTTGGAGCCAAGGAAGGAATCAGCAGAGCTGGACGTGGTGGGAGGACGCTGTCCTCACGGAAAAGGTGCCAGATGGAGAAGCAGAAGCCGATCCACCCCAGAGTACGAGAAAGAGGAGGAGAATCCCAAAACCTGGTGCGAGGACTTGTGGTCTGCCCTGGAGGATGCTGGAGAGTCACCGCAACTCAGGAGAGTTGTGGTGTAGCGAGTGAGTCCCGGGGTCACCAGAGTCAGGGATTGTTTTCGGGTAGAGGGAGTGGGTAGAATTTGCACGGGTATTTAAGAGGTTTGTTTAATTCATGGCTTTTTAACGATACTCACCTCACGCATGTTATTTGTCTTGGCACTACAAATCTCAGAAGTCACTGTTCCACAGGAATAAGGAGAGACTGGATCTCATGAAATCACTCTCAGGTCAATGACCTGGGATATGTGGGGTTTGATATAGCATGAGGAAGACAATACAACTATACCTGTCGAAGACAGGAACAATGTGTACCGTATCCCACCCATGGAGAAATATGGTCAGTGGAAAGAGGCAGAGAGGTTATCCGTCCTTCCTCTTATTTTTTTTGTTTCTCTTTGCACATTCCTTTCTCCGTCTTAAGCACAAGTTGGTATGGTGACAGTTTGTCATTATCCTGTATGTATACTTACAGCTTTTTTCTTTCTCCGAGAACCCATGTTCCACACAACTACCAGACAATCTAAGGAAGAGAAAGACAAGAATATTAACCGTAATCAACTCCTGGAGAAGCAATATCCAAACCTTTTGTTTGCTATATGCCAAGATTGAAATAAAAGACACCTTTGCTAAGAAAACCCAGCCTCCTCATTTTTACATCTGACCCAGTCTCTTACACTTATCCAAACAATTCCCCTTGACTTCCAGTACAAACTGAGTGAACACAAATGGCCACAGCATTCATAGGCGCCTATCTCTTTATGTGAAACCATTTTCAACATGAAGGTGTACAATTTCTTGGTTAGAGTACTTTCTCCAGAAATCTCCTCCCACATCTCTTTCATCTCTACCGTCTCTGATTTTGTAATGTACGAAGTGACATAACGAGCAACAGCAATGGAGTTGTCTGCTAGAAATTGTATATCCATATTTCCATTCCACAATTTCAGAATCATAGGATTATAGGCATTCATATACTTGGAGGCCTATGTTCTTCTGAGGTTGTATGTATTTTTCGGCGATTTTCGTGTCAGAGTATGTCTGACTGCAGATACAAAGCTATTCACTCTTCGTTTGGAAATAACAGGTCTTGGAAAACCAAAACGACATTTATTGTAAAATTTTCTTTAGCTCTGTACTTCTGCTGGCAGTACTTCCCACATCTGTGTGATTGAAAGTGCAGAACTTGCTGTTTTAGTCCTTTTTCATCACTGTCTTTTGGGATGGTACATGTAGCATACTACTCTATGAAAGAAAGTACAGACTCCTCTTTGTCTGTTCCACATTTTGGTGCTTCTTTAATCCACAACAACATATGAATACGAGGAGCACCTCTTGCTTTGTACTCTTTACGCCAAAAGAAATCAGTTACTTCGCCAACAGGAGGATTCATTTTCTTGCAAAAAAAATAAAGTATGGCTTGAAACCTATGGGTTAAAATATCCACAAATATTAGCAGGATTCAAAGAGCAAAGTTTTCCTGCTGTGTTCACATTGATGTTCTTAATGTTTGAGTTTGCTTCTTTCAAAAACTCAAGTAAGTCATCCCACGCGTACTCTGCGCAACTGAGTGTCACAAACCAAGGCTTCTCAACATATATTTCAGTTCTCCATGACGAAGATACCAATTCTAGTTGGTCCCACGTTGGCATGCCATCAAATTAATCAAATTGTATTTCAACTTCTTATCGTTCCCATGAACTTTGTCAACGAATTTCTTTACAGACAGATTTTGTAGATTAACTCCTATCTTCAGTATGTAACTTACAGCATATGATAGTCCAGACAAGTCACCCTCAAATAATTGATGGAATATGTATGGAATACACTGGTAAAATCTAGGGCCCTCTGAATATAATGTGGTTGACCTGCATTCAGCTGCTGGTTTTGTACGGGGTGGTCATCAAATCGGCCACCTACTCCAGTGAGAAATAGTTGTAGAATACAGCGAGCCTTTCTCCCACACACTCATTGGAGCTCGTCTTGCTTGTTTAATTTGAAAGAGGTCAATAGCATCACAAATAACCTCTTTGGAATACAATGGATGGATACTATAGTGTTCATATATATGACATCTGATTTTGACCTATCCACTTTTTCAATCAGTCCACTTGATGGAAATGTTACATTTTCCATGCATCTTACATTTCCAAGGATATTGGCATTGTTATAATACATTTTATTCAATTTGAGGTATAATATAGCTTTTTTTACTTTAATAACATCATCTAACTCTTGCCAGATTATTTTTGTTTTTCGTAGGGACACCATTTACAAGAAGGATAAGTGGTTCATCAAGATCTCTATCTACACCAACAGTTTCAATATTCCATCTAATGGAAAGGCTCGTGGTCTTTGCTGTTGGGGGCCCGTTGCGGGCCCCCAGGGTGTTGGATGGGTGGGGGCTGCACATGGGGGGTACCTATGGTACCCCCCTGCATCTGCATGCACAAGGTGGCAGGCAACGCACGGTGCCTGTCACGTTGTGCATGCAGATGCACAACATGCATTTCCAGCACTGTGGCGGGCGGTGTTGTGAGCACCGCCCGCCACAATGCTGGAAATGGGGGATGCCACCGCCACCGTGGCGGTGGCATCCTAATCACATGTGCGGGACCGCCGCACACATAGCGGGCGGTCCCATTTACCGGGGCGATGGCGGGCGGACAAAGTCCGCCCGACATCGTAATCGACCCCTTAATTCTCATAGTTTTTCTGGAATTTATATCAATTCTAACTTATTATATATTGCTCTGGCTGGCATTTTGTTATCCTCTAATGTATCACAACAATACTTATATATAATTTGCTGTGTTGACACATTAAGGGTTCCTCTACAAATAAATATACAACAAATTCCTGCCACTTATCTCGGTTCTCTTGTTCAGGTTTTGAGAACAAAAAACACATTGCAAGTTTGGCTTCTGTAGTGAGTGCATCGACAACAAATATAAAGACAGTTTGCTTTCTCTGAAGAAACTGTGTTAAACTTTGCAGTCTCTTGTGCAAAGTTATCAAGGCTAAAACCTGTGTCTTGTTCCTCTACATCTGCACATTCCAACTGCTCATTTTCCCTAGTCATCTGTTCAGGACCAAAGAAACTAAACTGAAAATATTCAAAAATGTTTTCTACCTCTGCTACTGTGCCATGCAATAGAGCTCTATTCATTTCTCCTAAACATAAGGCAGGAGTTTTCACATAGTAAAGTTTCCTAACTAAATTTCGCATTTTAGAGTGACAAACAGCTAACATTCTGAAGTGATAAAAGCTGCTGGTGCACACTTTCTTCGATAGACATGCCAGTGAATGTCCCTGAAAATAAGTATACTTCCTTACTTTGCATGGATCTAATACTTGCAAAACTGCAATTTCTGTTTCAGACTTCTGCATGGAAACTGGCGTAGGAAAGTTCTCAATATATCAATTAATTCCAGACAAACACTGCAAATACTGTTGCAGTTCCATTTGTAGACAGGGGCTTGTCTACGCCTTCCTTGTATCTTTTCAGCTATCACTTCCTCTACATTCCTAGGAACCATTGTTTCTTTTGCAATGGGAATACCATCTTTCACTACAGAACATCGACCAGTTTTTCAACTGCATGCACTAATGTGTTCTCTTGGAAAAAGCTTTATTCATTAAAGAAGGGCTCAGTACTGGATGTATGCTTCTATTATCCTTTGAAGATTTTACAAACATTTGTTATATTAACAAGTCTTTTTTTCTGGCTCCTCCTATTCATAGAAAACACTGTTTTGTTCAGTGTTCTCATTCTGTTTACTATTAAGATAAATATTTCACTCTTCAAGGCAAATACTGAATCTGCTATACTTTCTATGTGTTATTTTTGCTTGTAAGATGCTGTTCTTCTCTTATACCGTTTTATATTTCTTACCACATTTTGTATTACCCTACTGCTAAACATTCTTCTTCTTATGTGACTGCACTGTTTCTGCCTTACTGTCAGATGATTTGTTTTTTTAGAACTTTTCCCACTTTGATCATGAGTTAATGCTTTTTGTTTCTGACTTGTTGGTAAAAGTTTTTTTCTTCACATCATTTTCCACATTTTTCATTTTTCTTACTACTGTTTTCAGAAACTCCTTAGTTCTCTTACCAACAGATATGTTTTTCCTCACTACATCTCCTTTTTTGTTCTCAGTTTTTGCCAAGTAGTACTGTTTATTTAGTTTTTTCCTTCTCTGTTCCTTTCTTGCCATTGTAAATTGTTTTGTTTGAAGACAGGTAGATATCTGAAAATAAAATACTGTATACATTTTATATTACATGCCTCAAGCAACTAAATGGCTACATAATTCATTCTATCAGTATTTCATTGCATTCCACAGATATTAAACGTAACAACTCTACTTTCTCTCAATCTACATGTCTTACCTTTTAACCACATACCGCCCTCTCCTATGGGCTGCCTACGGCCTACCTTAGGGGTGACCTATATGTAGTAGAAGAGGAGGTTAACACTTGACAAAAGGGTTTTAAATGCTAAGTCAACCTGGCAGTAAAACTGCATATGCAGACTCTGCAGTATCAGACCAGATACATGTTTAAAGGGCAACTTGTCTGGATGGGTGACTTGGTTGTGTAAGTATTTGAGTGCTTATGTGAGTAAGTGTGTCATTCTGTCTGTGGGTGTGTGAATGGATGTCTAACTAACTATATCGCTATTTCAAAGACTCTCTTAGTAACTTAATGTCTGTAAAACTGTCTTCAAGTGGCTGTATGGACAGCTTACGGCTGTGTTAGTGAGTGTTGGGGTATTTAAATGTGTGTGCAACTGGCTCTTTTACTGCTGGATATATAAGTGGTTTATCAGTGTGTAAGTGGATGTCTAGGTTCCTCTCTCGCTGTGTGACTGGGAGTGTGAGTGTCAGGATCCTTAGGAGAATTCCTGCCAACCATTCTACAATTGCTAGTGTTGTCACTCATAGAGTGACCAAACGACAAAAGAAACCAAAAAACAATGAATGGAGACTGAGCTGGCAATGTTGGAAACTTAAGATGTCTGCCAGCCTAGTTCTCCAGACAGCGCACTAATGCTTCATCTTAGTGATTCTCACTAGAATGTGAAGCGCGCGCTGCTAGAGGAATGCGCACTTCACCTGAAGAGTTTCAAGAAGGAGCCAGTCTACCCTCACCGTCTCGAAAGTTAGTTAGGGCAGTGGTATAGTTGGCCGCCATCTTAGTTCCTCTGCAGCGTTGCGGTAAAAATCTTTGAGCTTGTGCAAGATAGTGTTTGTTCATTGAGCACTCTCGCAGTTGTCAGTAGTGCCTCAATTTTGAGCGTGTACCTGAGTTGTGCCTGTACTCAGTACAAGCCTAGTGGAGTTGAGAGGAAGCATAGAGGAGACACTATCTCCATGTAGTGTTTCAATACTGTAAGTCTGTGTAAAGCATTGGTAACTACAAAAAAAGAGAAATACTCGCCTGTAAAATGTTTCCTTGTGAGAGCTAAAAGAAGAAGGAAGTTAATCAGCATATTTCAGCAGAACATGAGTTAAGAGAGAGAAGAATTATCCTTACCTGTCAGCGTCGTCTGATAAATCTTCTGCAGCTTTTCTGGTCACGCAAGTACTTTCCCTCGATGGAAAATAATATATATATTGGTTATTTAATCGTTGTACTATTGAATCAGAAACCAGCAGGAATGTTGCAAATATATATATATATTTATATTAAAGAAAGAAAAGAAGTTTGAATAACATTATAGAAGAGGAGCAATAGCCAAAGGCTGATAGGGTATGTAAAAGCATTTTAAAAGTGTTTAAATAGATAACGGGAGAGTAGAGTAGGATGCACAAAATTTTTTCTGTTTATTTCTTTCAGTTCCATTTCTTCAGAAGGAAAGGCTTACATTAATGCCCAATTGTAAAAGAGGTAAATGCCTTAGAAGAAGGAACTACTTGTCCAGGCTGTCTCTCCTTTTTCTCCACATCCCCTTCTCCCATTCAGAATGCTTCTGGACTTGAATACTTACCTTGAGCTTGTTGGGCGTTTTGGAAGGGGCATTTGGAACGATCATCATACTGCTCCTGTGCAAGTTTGCCTGTGGTGGGTTGGTTCTCATCTTTCTGACAGTGAGTGGCTCAATGGCTCAATGCTTTTCTAAAAAAGGTATGTGAATCACAGTATGGGTGGGAGAGTGTATATATTACTGGGTGTATGTGTTTGCAAGTGCACATGTAACCTACTTAAACTTCAAAATACATTGCTTACCTTTTGGGCACATACCACTCGGGCCTATGACCTGCCTACGGCCTACCTTAGGGGTGACTCATATGTAGTAGAAGGCAGGAGCCGCCCATGCAGGTAAGAACGGTGGGGTGGGTGGATTTGACAGACAAAAATGAGGGAAAATTAAATACATAAATAATTTCCCCTTGTCCTCATCTGTCGAATCCCCCCACCCCACCCCACTGCCCCACCGCTCATTCCTGCATGGCCTGTTCCTGGTAGACCTGGCAGTAAAACTGCATATGCAGACTTTGCACTAGCAGGCCCGAGCCATGTTTAAAGGGCTATTTGGATGGGTGACTTGGTTGTGTCAGTACTTGAGTACATATCTAAGGGTCTGTGAGTGGGTGCAAGAGTGTATGACTGGGTGTGTGAGTGGGTATGTGTGTGAGTGGGTCTGTGAGTGTGTACAAGAGTATGTGGCTGGGTCTGTGAGTGGGTGCATGAGTGTCTGAGTGGGTCTGTGAGTAGATTCAGAAGTCTCTGAGTGGGTGTGTAAGTGGGTGCATGAGTGTCTGAGTGGGCCTATAATTGGGTGCAATAGGGTATGAGTAGGTTTGTGAGTAGGTGTATGAGTCTCAGGTGGGTCTGTGAGTGGGAGCATGAGTGTCTGACGGGGTTTTGAGTGGGTGTGTCAATGTGTGAGTGGGTCTATGAGTGGGTGCATAGGTCTCTGAGTAGGTCTGTGAGTTGCTGCATGAGTGTCTGAGTGAGTGTCTTAATATATAGGTTTTTTTTTTTAATTTCAGCAGATTTCGTGAATCTGTCACGAAGTTACACAGAGGCCGAGCTGAGCATTGTGTTGGATTTGCAAATCCTCGCACATGCAATAAAAACAATTTCTGGACATTTGTTACTCCATCAGGGGTCCCTCACAGATCTCTATATTGCTTTCAGATGGTCATGGTACCTCTACTCTGCCGCCTTCCACTACATTTCATGTTATGATTTGCAGCCGTTGACTGTTCTTTGATGTCCAAAATGGCAGCCACAACTTTCTACTCAGGTTGCGACTAGCCAATCACTGCATTCTTGTTGACCCGAGGATTCGCAAAGCACCGTGACAGATTCGCGGAGGATTCGTGTCCCTAGATCTACAAATTTGTTTTCCCTTTATTACCTCAAAAACCGCTGAACAGATTTAGGCCAAATCATCAAAAGCATGCTTTCTAGACCAAGATCTAGCTTTCTGACAAATTTGGTGTAATTCCGTTTAGCGGATCGGGCTGTAGTAGTGCATAAAAACTCTATGGGAATTAACATGATCAATGCACCTTTTTTGACCCTCCCTTTTTTTTGGCCCCCACTTGACGGATAACCTCAAAACATTCCATGCACAAATAGAATCAGGAGAACACTTTTTGGGGGAAATTTTGTGAAGATTTGTCTAACAGTGCCAAAGTTATAGGTAAGGTAAAAAACCCTTTTCCTATTGAAACTAGGTCCTAACTATAACTACCTACTGGCGACTGCCAGGTGATGCACCCAGTCGCCTATTATAAAGAGATGAAACCAGAACTCAACAGTAATAATTTATTACAGTTGAGTTCTGATGTCACAATGCCTGCTGCCAGAACCAGCAGCTGAGGGGAGAGGTTAGTCAGGTTTACGGAGCATACTTAAATCATCTGTTTAAAGAAAAAAGAGGCGCTGCTTTTCTTTCTTCTGCTCTGTTTGTCTAGTTTACAGTGATAGTCAGAAAGAAGATGTTTATGAGAGCATGTTTATTTTTGCACTCCTTAGGTAATAATTGAAAAGTTAGACTCATTCTGCATGTTATTACACATTCAGAGCTACTGCTGCTTTTTTAACAAAACCTTACTAGGATTAAAGTGATTTAAGATTTTTTTTGACCAAATATCTAAGGGGCTCATTACGATGGCGGAACGATGGCGATCGTTCCGCCATCACATTGAGATTTACCCACCGCCATATTAGGATGGCGGTGGGTATCACAGCGGACACAAAGTCCGTCTGCCGCTTTTCCGCCGGTGGCAATCGCACCGATTGCCTGGCAGGCGGAGCAGGGCCACTAATATGGTGGCGGTGCCTAGCAGGCACCGTCCGCCATATTAGGATGTGGGTTTTAGGAGGCCTTTCCATGGCGGCGATGCTGCCATGGAAAGGCTGGCGGGGATAGGCTTTGGGGGCCCGTTGCGAGCCCCCCTTGTGGGGGACGGTGTCGCTGCATTGGGGGGTACCCATGGTACCCCCCTGCATTTCCATGCACCAAGTGGCAGGCACCGCGTGGTGCCTGCCAAGTGGTGCAGGGAAATGCGGTGCAAGCACCTTTTATATTGCGGACGGTGCTGCAGCCAGCACCACCGCCCGCAATGTTAAAGGCCCAGGATGCGCCCGCCAGTATGGCGGGCGCATCCTAATTGCAGTGGTGGGACCGCCGCATGTCTGGCGGGCGGTCCTAATCAGCGCTACGGTGGCGGGCGGACCAAGTCTGCCCGCCATCGTAATCAGCCCCTAAATGTTGTTGGTGTGTTTAATTTTGCACTAGAGATTCTATTTTTAGTTTTCATATTTGTAAAAATGCTCTCTCTTTCACATGAAAGATCTATGCACCAAGGATTTAAGTGGTTTGTAGGAAAGGTGATGGTGTGTATTATATGCAATGAAGTACTCCATGCTGTACATGATAAAAATCTTGCAAGCCACTTCAGAGTTTGCACAACCTTATAAAGGAACTTGGTCTTTAAGCTTGTTCCTCTATTTGGTCACGGAACTTCTCAGTGACTTGCAATATCCTTATAATGTATGGCAGGGAGTACTTTATACCATATATAAAATTATGATGTGTATCATAACCTGATCCTCAAAATCGTTTTTTTTGGTGTTCTTATCTCGCTTTGTGTAGATCAGAACCCCACCGCATAAGAAAAGGTTCTGGTGGGCCATTGCTAGGCAAGTGCCCCAACTGGGGATCTTTATGTGCCAGAGCACACATCATCCACTGCTCGAAACGTTGGGAGGACGTTCTGCAATGGATCCACCTCATCTCTCCAACCAAACTTGGAAGGTCCCGCCAGCAGAAAAAGCAGATGTGGTTGTCACTAACCCTCAAGATGTGATGCATTATGGCAGCAGCCTAGCACAACTTGTAGGGAGTTGAAAGTCTTGCAGCAGCAACAAGGGTGTAATTTTATTAATCAGAAAACATATGTATGTTGCACTCAACCTTTCTTTACATTTCCAGGTTGCAATATTATGTCACAAACGTCCATGAAATACTGATGTTCCTATAAGTGCCATAGGACTTTGGGCCTGATTTAAAGTTTGGCGGATGGCTACTGTGTTACAAATGTGAAGGGTATCCTGTTTGTCTTACTACATTTGTATTTGGACATAATGCACTTGAAATAAGGCAGCTGGAATATGCGTCACATTTGTGACGGAGTTACAAAACCACCAAACTCTAACTTAGGCCCTTATAATTCTGTGGATGCTATATCAGTTATATTAGTCATGAAATAGCCTTCATGTCATGTCCTATTTGTCTTCACTATGGGGCAGATTAATCTAACTTTCACACAGAACAATGCAGCAAGCCACCTTCCTGCACTGCATGAAAGGAAGCCGGCAGGAATGCACCATATTTAATATTATACAGCACATTCCTGCTCCTCGCCTGCACTGGAGCACAATGTGCTGCCTAGTGTCAATGCAGGATCCCTTGCACCATGGTGCTAGGTGCCTGTGTTGTAGGTTGGAATGTTTTTGTGCAGGAAGGGATACTTTCCTGCACAAAATCAATCCTCAGAGGCATGATCTTCTTTCTGCGTGTGCTGCAGAATGCAGCACAAGCAGAAAGAGGAAACAATGAGGAGAAAAAGATATAATTGCGCCTCTGTCTGGTCTGGAGTCACACAATTCTGTTGCATTTCCAGGCCTACCGTCTAAATCTAGGAATGTGTCTGAATCCGTGGGTGGATATGTGGGAGCACCCACACTCCATCCATGGCACGCCTCCCTGACACGAGTTAATGCAAGGCGTCGATTTGGGCTGCCTTGCATTACTCTAGATTTCCCAAGCCATGTAAGGCCATGCAAGGTGGCCTTGCGTTGGTTTGTAAATCTCAGTTTAGGTTTTGTATCGCCATGCATTCCCTTGTAGGGTGCAGGGCAATGCAAAAACTTTAAAGAATTTGGCCCTATGTTTTTAGTGATTCAACCAACAAAGCTTTAAGAAGAATTGTCTCTGTAACTTTGCACCCTAATGTATGGGCATGCATAGGTGCTGTGTAGCCTATATAACAAGCATGTTTTAAATAAAAAAGGGTCTGATTTGTAGTTTGGCGATGTTTGTGTCACTGCATCACAAATGTGAAGGATATACTGTTAACCATATTATAAATGCCATTGTATATAATGCACTTGTGATAAGGAGGATGGAATTCTGCCACGTGTGTGACAGAGAAATACTATTGTCAAACTAAAAATCAGGCCCATAGGAAATAATGTCTTTTTAACATTGCAGATGGGATATCTGTGACATTACAGATGGAGAAGTTCCTCAAAATAATTTGTAATCTGGCCTTTCATCAAGTGGTTCATGAGACTTACACTCCTAGGGTGCAAGTAAAAAGTATTGGACTTGCTCATATCTCTGTAAAACATGATGTATTGTCACAACTGTGCTAATAATAAGATTAGATGACATGGAGAGTGTTAGACCTATCAGCCTTAGGGTGGTCTTCCCCCAAACTTGTTGCCTCACTCCTATTTTTGCTGAATTCCGTTTTTGGTGGCCTTAGGACTCTGCTAACCAGCGCTAAAATGCCTGTGCTCACTCCTTCAAACATCGTAAAATTGTCTTACACACAAATGGCACATTTAATTTACTTGTAAGTCCCTAGTAAAGTGGTACCACATGTACCCAGGTCCTGCAAATTAAATGCTACTAGCTGGCTTGGTATCTATGGATGGAATAATGGACGGAATGCTTGAAATAATCTTAGCCACAGGTAATTACTCAGGCCGCATCTTAATCTATTATTATTTTGTGCACCATGTCACCACAGTTTGGACCCAGCTATATGCAAATCAGTCTTGACCCTGATCCAATCAAGTATTCCATCCATCACTTTTTGCATACTTTAGTCTGTTGCCCTAAGTGGGACGGGTATACCCAGACGTGGGGCCCCTGCACACTGTGCCAGTGGAACCCAGCTATACCCAGCTGAAGAGCCCATAACAAGGGCAAAACCAGTCCTGGGCTACTAGTGTTCGGGTTCAGGGAGGACCTGGCCTGACAGTTTGGGTTAGACAGTTCCCATGAGGAACGTGGTCAAGATAATTTTGCATATGACTGGGTCCAAATGCAGGTAGAATGGTGGGCAAAAAATGATGGACTGGGATGTGACCCGAGTGATTGCCAGTGGCTGAGATTAATTCAAGCATTCTGTCCATCACCTTGTTATCTTTGAATTTGATGCCCTAAGTGTTCTGGGTATGCCCAGATGTGGGTCCCGGGCTCACTGTGCCACTGGAAGCAAGCTATACCCAGTTGAAGATCCCATAACAAGAGTGAAACCGGTCCTGGGTTGCGTTCTGGTTCAGGGAGGACCTGGCCTGGCAGTTCGGGCTGGACTGCTGCCATGAGGAACAGGGTCATGACCAATTTGCATATGGCTAGGTCCAAACTGATTTGGCATGGTGGCCAAAAAATGGTGGATTGGAATGCGGACCAAACGATTGCCAGTGACTGAGATTAATTCAAGCATTCCATCCATCACCTTGTTGTTTTTGCATTTGATGAACTAAGTGCACTGGATATGAACTGATGTGGGTCCTGGGCTCTCTGTGACACTAGAACCAAGCTATTCTCAGCTGAAGAGCCCAAAACTAGGGCAAAACCGGTCCTGGGTTGCTTGTGTTCCGGTTCAGGGAGGACCTGGTCTGGTAGTATGGGCTGGACTGTTGCCATGAGGAACAGGGTCATGACCGATTTGCATATGGCTAGGTACAAACTGAGGTGTCATGGTGGGCGAAAAATGGTGAATTGGGACGCAGCCCAAGTGATTGCCAGTGGTTGAGATTAATTCAATGATTCCATCCATTACTTTGTTGTTTTTGCATTTGATGCCCACTAGAGGGCCTGCAGCAAATGTTGCGCCACCCACTTAAGCAGCATTTTTTAACATGTCTCAGGCTGCCATTGCAGCATGTGTGTGCGTTTTAAACTGCCATTTCAATGCTGGCAAAAGAAACCTTTTGCCAGGCCCATGTCTTTCTTTTAAATACATATGTCACCCCTAGGGTAGACCAAAAACAGCCTTTGGGGCAGGGTGAATTGTATTTAAAAAGTTGGACATGTACTTTTAAGTTTTACATGTCCAGGTAATGAAAAACTCCTAAATTCATTTTTCACTACGGTAAGGCCTACCTCTCCCATAAGATAACATTGGGTTTCCTTATTACATTTAATAAATGATACGTTTTGATTGGGAGCAGGGAGGAAAGTCATGTTTGGTGTTTGGTGAATTGTAATTTAAAACCCTCCTAATGGTAAAGTCAGATTTTAAATCACAGTTCTGAAAATGACACTTTTGTAAGTTGGCATTTTCTTGTCCTATCCATTTGGTGCCTACACCTGTTCCTGGGTCACATGATTAAAGGCAGTTGCAAGTTAGCCTTTGTGTATTCCTCTCAGACAGCATTTCTATGGAGGGCATGGGTATTGGCAGGATGGGCCAACTCTGGCAAATGGGGAGCAGGGGTGCCACCTTCCACACTTGCACTCCAAAGAAACTGGCTCAGCTTTCAAACAAAGGATTTAACACTAACGTATTGTGCCACCAGACAGACTGGGACCAGGGCAGGGACGCAGCAAATTCCAGACACCTCTGTAGCGGGAAACTCCAGAAGCTTCTATCTCTTCAAAGTGGGCACCAGGAATAAGAAGGGGACTCTCAGACTCACTCTTCAGTACACTCCTGGACCTGTGGATACTACGGATGAAGAAGGACACCCTGCTGCCCTGCTGCTTGAGGCCTAAGCCACTTGCTGTGAAGGAATACTGGGCCTGCTCCCTACATCCCAGGGTGAGTGACTTCAAGAGTCAGCTGATTGACCTCCTGTTCTGAGTTTCAGAGATACAACAAGCTCCAGAGGCCTCCCTGCAACTGCCAGCTGACCTACTGAACTGGCCATGCCTGGACCTGAAACTGGACCTGCCTAAGCCCTACTGGCCGCTGCTGGAGTGAGTTCCTGGTCCCCAAGTGGTGCCTCCCTAGGTCCAGAGCCCTTGACTGACAACAGAGAGACATCTTTTTGACCTAACTGAGGGTTCCATCAAATACAGTATGAAGTGACGTGAAGCCCCACAAAACCTCGTCCTACAGCTGCAAGCTTCTGCTTCATTTGAATTGGTGTGAAGCGATGTGAAGCCCATCAAAGCCTCGCCACACAGGTGCAAGCTTCATTGGAACTGAAACAAAGTAACATGAAGCCCCACAAAGGGTTCCCACATTGCTGCCAGCCTCAAAGTAATGGATGCCGAGCAACACAAAGCTCTGCATGGCCTCACCACTTCACCCGAATGATCCCTGGTGGCATGAAGCCTCGCAAAGCAATACCTTGCTGATAGCGCACCAAGGGGCATATTTACGAGGGCCTTGCTGTGCCGGCCTGTGCAACACTGCCTATAAATATACCCCCAAGGAAGTAAGGTACAATCCTCAGTGGGCCGATCTTGTTTCTGTGCCCATCCTGCGCTCCCAGCAGTTAGCCTTAACTTGTGAATGTGTACCGGTCCAGCGTGACCAAATAACCTCAGTTGGCGCTTTGCGCCTTTTGATGCTACTTTTATCTAAATGTTTAAAATTGCATATGTCCAGTTCTACTGATTGGCTTTTTATAGTTTTGGTGTCAAGTAATTTATTAAATTTTACTCTGCTTTTCTAAATTGGTATTGTATTTTCGTTGCGTTTTCACTTCATTACTGTTGGTGTGCTGCATAAATACTTTGCACATTGCCTATACGTTAAGCCTGACTGCCTTTGTGTCAAGTTACCAGAGAGTTAAGCACAGTTTAATTTAGTGGCTTTTGTGGTTCACCCTGACAAGATTTGTGATTGTTGCTTGAGAAGGGCTCACACTAAGGGGCCTATTACGATGGCGGTCGGATGTCGACCGCCCGGCCAGCAGCAGTGCCCGCCGGACCGGCGGTGGAGATCCGCCTGCACCGCAAGCCAGAAAACCGCCGGTCCGATTAGGATGGCGGTGGCGACCGCGGCGGTGGGAAATTCCGACTGCCGCTTTTCCGCCGGTCGCCATCCGCACTCCTGCCTGGTGGGCGGAAAAGGACCGGGATAATGGTGGCGGTGCAGAGCAGGCTCCGCCGGCACGATTATGATGCCGGCGGTAGCCAGCCTTTCCGCAGCGGTCAGACCGCCATAGAAAGGCATGCGGAGATTGTCTTCCGGGGGCCCGTGGCGGGCCCCCAATGTTTGGGGGGGTGGGGGTGCACTGGGGGGGTACCCATGGCCCCCCCGACATTCCCCTGTATCAGGTGGCAGGCACTGTGCAGTGCCTGCCACGTAGTGCAGGGAAATGCTGGACATGCCCATTTGGACATCGCGGGGGTGCTGCGGGTAGCAGCAACCGCCGCATTGTTAAGGCCCGCGATCTGACTGCCGCGGTCGGATTTCGAGCGCGGGTCATCGTAATTCGACCGGCGGTGATGCTGCGGTCCACGCGGGCGGTCCTTTCCCGCTACCATGGCGGTCGGGGAGGTTTTCCGACCGCCATCGTAATGACCCCCTAAATTTTCTCACAGATAGAATGTTTTGGCAATTACTTCAGGCTGTATTTTGGATTGGCATCCAGGTCCCGGGCAAGTATATGAACAAGCTCATGAAGCAGGAACTTCAAATAAATATTTGGTTCATGGTATCAATTATTTTATTCATCTGGAGCAAAGTCCGCACTCGTTACTGGGCACAGGGCCGAAAGACCTTGGACGTAAAAAGACAATTAATCAGAAGCTGAAAATCAAAATTCTGTCTTTCAATACATCAGAATTCAATTGCCATATCTTGTTGAATCAATGATGAGATTTGGTGTGAGTTTTCAAAGGTTTATTAAAATCTTTTAGTAAGTATATCTTTATTCTCAAAATAGGTGTCAATTCATCAGTAACACAATACACAACATTTGCATTAAGCGCGTTTAATACAAGTAAATCTCTATTCTAAGTATAGAAAATGAGAGAAAAGTATCTTTTAGAACCCATAGAGAGCTCCAGATCAAAATGTGAAGGCCAAAGCTTTAAGAAATTCTTAATCAGTTAGCACTTCTCATAAAGAGAAGTTCTTGAAATTCAGTAGGTTCTCAGAGCAGCATAGATTCAGGCAAGGGAAATGAATAGGTCTTTGAGAAAGAGAAAATCTCAGCAAAGTGTTCTGCAGAGAGTCTAGAAAGGGTCTGGAAAATTTCCACTCTCCAACTTACGCTACTTTAGGGACACTCTCTGATATAACATTTTGATATCTATTAGTGAGGTAAAATGTTGCACTCTTCAGTCTTCTCAGCAAATCAAACATGGTGTCATCATGGGAATGGGAAAGCATCTGTCATCTAAGCAGTTCAGGACAAAAAGCTTATAGACATTAAGGGCCTGATTATGATGTTGGGAGGACTTGCGTCCGCCCGACACCATCTCGACCGGCTGATTACAATGCGACATACTCCCATTTCTCAATGGGAGCTTGTGTAACGGCCATAAACCGGCCGTAACAAAAGCTCCCATTGAGAAATGGGAGGTGTTGTTCATCCCTGCACCCCGTGGCAGGCACCTCAAGGTGCCTGACACAAGGTGCCGGGATCAACAGGGGGGCTCCTCAGCCCCCAACCTGAAGCCGCACGCACAAGGGAACACTGTTGGGGCCCCCAAGCACGCTTTCCGACATGGTTTCCATGTCGGACAGGCCAGCATGAAAACCATGTCGGAAACCGTGCGTTGTAATCCCAAGGGCTGAAAGACCCACCCTTTGGGATTACGATCCGGCTCCGACTGGCCGATGGGCTCCAAGAGCCTGTCGTAAGCAAGCCGAAATGATCAGCCGGTTTACTTTCTGACCGCCAGCATCATAATGCGGCGGTCAGAAAGTAAACCGATCGACCATTACGATGTGGCCAGGAAGGCTTCAACCGACGGTCGAAGCCTTTACTGGCCGAATCGTAATCAGTCCCTATGTGCTAAAATGAAACATTTCATAAACGATGTGCAAGTTGAGGTTAGGTTCCCATTGTTCAATTCTACTTCAAGACAAAACAGTTCATGGTTAGGCCTCTACATCACACAGATGAAATCATACAATTTTCACACATCCTAACTTGCGAATATTTATTCATGAAGAAACATTTTGCAAAATGTAAACTGCACATTTTAATACATTATTATATTCTATGAAACTATGCCTATGGGAAGGTAGAAATCTAACATTTTCTATTAGTTCATGTTCAGTTCAGCATTTTTGTATCATTGTAAGTCTTGCATCTTTCATTACTAACATTCCTGACCTTAGGTCAGAGAAAATAAAAAAAAATTGCATTCAGAAGCCTTTCTAACTTCATTTATGCAGCTATGAAAGCCTAGTGCTCTCACTTGTCTTGTAAATGTGACTTTTCCTTTTGAGGCCTATGCGTCCTTTCTACATGTTAACTACAATAAGTTTTATTTATTAAAAATGATGTAGCAATTCATTTGTTGGGAAGGCAGCCTTGGTGTTAAGGCATGCACACACACACAGGTTTTGTTTGAGGTTAGTCCACATATTCCTCAAAGTGTGATAACAGATATGTACAAATGTGAATCCTGGGTATGGGCTACAAGTATACACCATGCACGGAACATTGCTATCGACACTATTTAAAAGTAGAAAGATAACAATATGTGTCTGATTTTGATTTCACGAAAATGATAGAGCACACATTCAGCACTTTCCAAGTGCATTAAGCATATATAATTTCTCATATCTTGGCCAAAGTGTGTGTCACATTTGTGAATGTGTTTCCCCGCCATCAAACTTTGTAGATGTGAAAGTGTTTGAGATTGGATAACAATTGGGAATACCTAGGCAATATTAGCTTTACTTAAAATTAGTTCATTAACAGATCAGAGCATTATAAATCAAAATCAGGCCATTTATGATCTCACATTGTCTGGCCTCCATTGCTAAAAAGCAAAAATGTATACATTTTGGGCCTCTTTGATGTGTGTACCTTTTGTTATTTAACTGATGTGTGTGTATATCTACTTAAAGCTTCCTCTGAACAAGCAAGACAGTAGCCACATTTCAGGGGGACCAGCAGGAGGGCCATGGGAGTCGGAAGTTGGAGTCAGCGGCACAAGAAGCCCAGTGGCAATGACGGCGCTGGTGCTGGCCAGGAGGCCGTTACACCATCAGAATCTGAGGCCTTCAACTCTGCTGCTTCTCTTGGTGATGACTAAAAATCAAGGGCCATAACGTCTGTTACTGTGGCCAAAACCATCACTGCCACCAGCACCACCCTCTCTCCTATCCCTGTGTTCAAAACTATAGCTCAGTCCCTAAATTAAGCTGTGGATTCTCCTTCACCCCGGGCACCTCTGCCCCTGTCCTCAACCCATAAGCACTGGTGTCAGGGGAGGCATTGGAGGTTCTTAAGAACCTCTCTGTAGGGGAGATGGCTTTGTTGCATACCATCCAGAGTGTCAATAAGCAAATATCGCAAATATTTGATATTCTGGCTGACATGAGCTCTGCCCTGCCTGCCTCATAGCGAGGTTCTTCCTCAGCTAGTGCTACCTCTGACACTAGTGCTTGCAGCACACCTGACTCTATTCCTTTTCCACCCCATACCAATAACAGACCCCATGTCTCTACCTGACCTCATTCAAAACCCTGACTCCGTTCTAAAGCAGATCCCAATTTCTCCTGCTGACCTAATTCTTCCACCTCCTTCCACGACTCCCCTGTCCCTAAATTAACACATACTCTAAAACACTCCCATACTCCGAAACCTCACCATTTCCATTGACATTCCTCCTCAGAAACCCCTGGCCCTGCACTGCAAGAAATACTGAAGACATCACCCCATCCCAAAAAAGTAGCTCCAGGAGGATGGAGAGTCCCATGAGGAAGACTCTACTATGTGTTGAAACGTGAGAGATGTAGTTCAAGCCCCTGCTTAATAGACTATTAGAGCTTGGAGAAGCAAGGGCAGGGCAAAAGAGTAAGCTTTGGGGAGTTGTTGACAGGGTTTGACTATTCGTGTTCTTTTTCCTCCAAAATAGGTGTGAAGGATTAATCGTCATGTTTCCATCAATGGAAATTGTACTCTAAATATTGTTGAGAGAGTAGGGACTTTCTGTCACTCTCTGTCATGTTTAAGGTATAAAACTGTTGACGTAGTAAGGAAAATACAGCAGAGCCAGTGGATAGTTGATGGGCTTTCATCCGCCATACTCTAAATATGGCAGACGGACCTCCATGGCAGAGGACGGGTAAACGGGCAGTTTTTCACTGCCCATTTGCATCCATAAACTCTAAATCAGGACCTAAAAGTAAAATATCTATGAACAGTCAATATTGAGCATGTGGCCGGGCAATCATTCTCATAGTTTGCTGTGCTCATTGAACCCTTCTCGAAATATATTGTGAAGAAAGAACAAATTATAACTAGTCCAAATATTCCCTCAGCAATGAAAATGGTTTTGCACTCCGGCTTTGTGGCTTTTTTGGGCATCCGGCAAACAATAGATACCTATTTTTTCCAGATAATTGATAAATTATCTACATTTTCAGAATAAAGGGCCTGATTTAGAGTGTGCCGAATGGGTTACTCAATCACAAGTGTGACAGATATCCTGTCCACCCTATTACAAGTACATTATAACCTATTGCACTTGCAATAAGGCAGATGGGATATCCGTAACTTTCTGATGGAGTAACCCATTTGTCAAGTTCTAAATCAGGCCCATAGAATTAAAAAGACCAAATCAGAAGGCTTTTTAATTAACATGCCACAATCTTATATAGATTCTGAAATTTAGAAAGTAGCAACATTTTACCTTGTTAGGTATTTGTTCGAGATGTCAGAGGTTTTCAAAGCTCAAGTAACTGCAATCAAAAATTAGAAGAGTCTGATGAGAACCCTCCTAGTCAACTAGATGAATAGAGGAAATTCTAGACCATTCTTTTAAGTCACTGCATAAACAGAAAGGAATGGCACGTTCAAATAAGTTAGTCTGTAGCTCTTCTACATTAATAAAGCTTGGAGAAAAAGTAATTTACTATACCAAAGCTGAACCCAATAAATCCCATTCTAATCAAGATCATGAAATTAGCTATAATGCTAAAGAGGTGAAACCTACATCTACAAAAGGGTCTGGTCCCACCTCCTATTCTCTAATTATAACACATTTCTGGATAGAAGACTCTTCTACTACAATATATAGGAGATGCAGCCCAGTTTCACTCCTCTAAGCTTGAAATTTGAATTAGTATTCTTGAAATGCTGGTTATTGATTGGTATCAATAGATGAATAATTGGGGTCTCTCGAGAGAAGCCTGTCTAAAGGGATTAATGGGGGAAAGGGACACGAATCAAACACCCATTACTTCTCTGGTGTGATAATTGAGAAATGAGGTACTTTACCAAGTAACATGCAAGTTTGATGGGTGGCAAAATAATTTGTTTGCAGTCGCAGAAACTCTGTCAAAGGCAGTTACATTATGCCCACAAAACCAGATAGGAACAGGTGATGGTAAGGAGAAAAAGGTTACTTGGTTTGAAGATGTCAGTGGAAATATGAATTCATCAGTTACCCAACAAGGTAAGGGGGCACCCTCAACATCAAGCTTGCCTTCTTCAAACAATATCGAGATACGGAGTTGAGCAGATATCACTGACTTTGACATTTCATATTAGGCTGTGTTGAATGCAACAGTACCAAACAAAAGCCAAAATGATTTTACATTTAAGAAAGATTTCAGCCATAAAATAAACTCCAGAAACATCTAAAATAGGAAAAACATAACTTTTTATTTACTGACTGTAAGATTCGTATTAATAATCCATGCAAAGACTTTTTCCAAAATGTACACCTAACAGCAATACCCAATCTAAGAATGAAGGTGTGCATTCTGTCATATCTCCTAAACTAGATACATTTGCACAAGGTAAAAGTAATGGATAAAGACTACTAACAGCAAGGAAAACTGAAAAGTGCAATTATTAATACTGATTATATATTGACAACACTCTTATACTCACACCAAATTTGTTTTCTGAAGGATGACATGACATTTTAAAAACAGACGTTTTTAAGTTTCTTCAGGCAATTCAAAATCACATCAAATCTATAGACATTTTAACAGTTGACGACTTATTGCTTCAAAAAGGCTAACACATGGATGACACAAAAATAAAATGAAAAAATAAAGATATTACTAAACTGGTGTGGGCTACTAAATACAGATTTGAGGACTGGGGTAACATTAAAACAAAGCTACCCACCTATTCTATGACAGGAGAAAAATATCATCTACTAAGGGGAGGGTCTGCAAACAGCTATACAAAGATCACAAACCTACTTAAACAGTGAAAGAGAGGCAAGGGTAATGCAGACAATACAGCAAATAAAATCATAATGAAACAAGGGCAAAGCAAGGTAGACTTTACCAAATGGAAAGTAATGCAAACATAATTATTGCAACACCAGATGAGGATTGGTTTTGGTTGGCAAGCACCGTAACAGGAAATTTTAAACATACCAGCTAACTAGGAAATGCAATGTTTCTATCTAGTAATTTTAAGAACAATGGTCTAGTAAAGTAGAGGACTCCCTTTAGAATAATTTCATGGAACACTGAGGTGTGCATACAATTTAAACAAAAAGTGACGCTTTTAAGTTTTTGGCCACATTTGACACAATTTGCTTTCAGTAAATAAACATGGACAAAAGCAGCATTTCATATGCATGATTTCCTAACTCGGAGCATCCGCACAATCAAATCACAAGTGGGATGCTGTCATATGGGTTACACTTATTTATACAAGTGAGATGGGATTGAAAAGTGGTTCCCAGTGCCAGTGTTAGATTACATTCAGATCTTTGATCACACAAGGGGCAAAAAAGATGTCTTCTCAACCTGACACTGTGTAATGTGTATTCTCCCCCTAACTAACTAAGAAAAAGACTGGTTCAGAAAACTCTTCTGGATAACATTTAGGGGCTGATTAACATGGTGGACGGACTTCAGTCCGTCCGCCATTGTATCAGTGAGTGGGACCGCCTGCTACAAGGCGGCGGTCCCACAGGGGTCATTACAATGCGATCACCACCACGGCGGTCGCAATACCTATATTTTACATTGCGGCGCAGTGTAAAAACGGGACATTTAACATATACCTGCACTACGTGGCAGGCACCATGCAGTGCCTTCCACATGGTACAGGTATATGTTGGAGGGCACCATAGGTGCGCCCCAACACCCACAACCAAGGGCCAGGGGGGAAGGGGGCCCACTACGGGCCCCCAATGTTCAATTCCGCCAGCCTTTTCATGGTGGGTAACCCACCATGAAACGGCTGGTGGAAAGGAACATCGTCATCCCTACGGCGGTGCCTGGTAGGCACTGCCAGCATTGTAGGGACTACGAGCCCCTCCGTCGCACCGGCTGGCTCAAGGAGCCAGTCGGATGCGTGGCAGTCAGTCTTTATGACCACCACACATCCGCCCGCCATGGTTATATGGCGGTCGGTAAACTTGCTTACCATGGCGGGGAGACTGCCACTGACAGCCTGTCAGTGTCGGTCTCCCCTCCATCGTAATCAGGCCCTTAGTCTCAGGTTTGAACACAAGTAGATTATACCTTTCTGGTCACAGGTGACTTTAATGTTGTATGTGATGTTTCCAAGCTACTTTCTGAAGAAAATTAAAAAACCACAATATTTTGAACATCAGAGAAGTGATTTCATCATACAAAAGTGAAACATCAATGAGAAAATCATTCTACAAGCATTATCTTTAAGAGCTGTAGATGGGGTAATAAAGTTAGATAAACTAACCAGTGGAACACATTACTCACAGAATAACTATAACTTACTTTACTATACATTATTCTCAGTGTATCTCTTTGGGCTGGTTATTGCCTTTGAAATAGCTGATAGGTATGACAGTGATCACAAGCATCAAATTATCTCCCTCAATTTCACACTAAGAAAACATCTGTTACTTAAACAAATAGGAATATTAGAAGGATAGGAGGTATTACGGAAGCTGAAATGGTCCTTAGCAATGTTAGAAATATTCGTGAAATGGAAAGCTAACCGTAGAAATTAATTATATTTACATATACTGAGAAACAAGAAAAAAGGTCTGGACATTGTTGCTCAATGGAAGACTTTAGTCCAGAGTGCTGTAGACCTTATTGCTTCTTTTGCTAACAAATTAAACTATAACATGAAAAATTGTAGGGAACAAGGGGGGAATAGCATAGTGTTTTTTTTTTATCAGTGGCAGTTAAGACATAAAACATTGTTGTTTAAAAGACTTATCACAAATTGGAGCAAAACATTGATTACGCCTCAGACAGCTATCAAGATTAAAATTGTAAAGAAAAGGTATATGAAAATGTTCTGGATAGTTAAGGAACCTTTTTTGCAAAAGGATGGGCAGATAACATTGGTTGGGCACATTGCCATGACTCAAAGAAATGATGAAAATTGGAGGCAAAGTTTGATAAAGCTGTTGATAAGCGTAATATCAAACATATACAAGCAACAGTTTGGGTTAGGCATGTAAAGACGCTATACTCCAACCCTAATACGATTGTGGGAACATATTAATTCCCCTGCATTAAGTACCAATACAAATGACAAGACAATTAAGTCAAAAAATCTTTCAGAAAATTCACTGAATGCTCCTTGGCCAAATGGGCTCCCTATCAAAGCGGAATTGTAACTGTTTTCTTTATGGTTATTCTGGAGCTTAAAGTGATCCCATGGTCATGGCAGGGATCAATTCTCCATCCAGTGTTTAAAAAACCAGATATAAAATACCCTCAAACATTCACACACTAGCTCTACTTGACAATGAAACAAATGTTTTTGCCAAAATTCTTCCTGATCAGATCGAAATCAGGGGTAGAATACAGAGAGCGTTTAACCCCACAGAATTCTGGCTTTTTTAAGGGTAATGAGACTATAGACAAAATACTTGCTGTGAATATTCTGGCTCTGAAAAACAAACTGTCTCAAGGTAACAATTTGTGTTGGCTGTGTTTTAGACTAGTCATCTGCCTTTGATAAGGTTAGAAAGTCTAGCTTATGGAAACAAGTATCAGATTTTGGGATTTCCAAAACCTTTGCTCCGAGCAATTCAATTACTACATTAGAATGCCTGGGTCCAAATTAAGGGTATGATTTAGAATTTTCTGGATGAGTTACTCCATCACAAATATGACGGATATCCTGTACACCTTATTACAAGTTCCATACAATATAATGCACTAGTAAGAATGCGGTCTGGATATACGTCATGTATGTGATAGAGTAGCCCATCCCTCTGAACTTTAAATCAGTACCTAAGGTAAGAGTTGTGACCAGGATGGCAGACAAAATACAGCATAACACAGAGTTGGAGCACAACTGTGTGTTGCTTTTTAATTTATACACAGCCAATATTGTGGAAAGCTTGAAAGACGTCAGACACTCTCCACCAAAGCTGAGGAAAACACGTAGTACTTCTTCAGTATGCTGTTTATACAGCCATTTTGACCCACCCGACTTGGCTTAAATAGGTCTCTTGAAGCAATAAACACTTACAGCACACTTACTGATTTGATAGTTAATGCAGCAAAAACTAAAATAATAGGACAGCATTTACTTGGAGGATGGGCTCTGAAAAATTGGAGCGAGTACAAGCCTATAGCTATCTCTGGGTTTTGCAGGAAAATAGTACCGGTCAAAGGCACATTACAAGCTTTAAAATCAAATGCACATATATGAAGTTTATGTAAAAAAACAATACTTAAATCTACACAGTCCAATAGCATTACCAATACTTGAAGTGGGTAAGCCAAAACTAATATTCCGGTTCACTGACAGAATATCGACTACAAAGATATAGATGAAAAAAATATCGATGAAAAAATATAGAATGCAAAAATATCAACTCCCTATACTTAAACAGGTAAGTACAAAAATATTGGAAAAAATATATCGATGTTAAAAAATATAGTTGTACAAAATATTGATTTTTATATATATATATAAAATAAAAATAAATATTAAATATGCTAAATAACATTTATATAAAAAATAAAGTAGATTTAATATAAATAAAAAAAATTAAAAAAATTGAAAAAAGTTAAACACATACATAAGAAATGAATATATATATATATTTACTTTAAAACAATTAATAAACTATTAATTTTAATGTATTTTATAATTTTAAAACTATATAAAAATTCCCCTAAACAAAAAAAACAAAAACAAAAAAATGTTCACTGAAAAAAACCATAGGTTTCAGGCACGTTATAGTTAGAAATTAGCATTTAAAAAACCTTAGAAATTCACTGAAAAAACCATAGGTTTCAGGGACGTTATAGTTAGTTGGACATTTCACTCGTACAAAACCATAGAAATTCCCCCGTTATAGTTAGTTCAGCTAACTATAACTCGCGCGCCCGCAATGCACTGCTGATGACGTCACATATTACATCACTCATGACATGGTCAGTGACATCACTCATGACATCACTGATGACATCTCAGCGAAGTGACAAGCACCACAACCCACAAAAAAGGTAACGAGGGCACTGAATAACACAGGATCTTCTCTTTGTATCTGGCAGGAACAACGAAGTTAAAATGCCCTAGTACCAAAATGTAGAATTAGTGCTACAACGGTCTTCAAGAGGACCTGCGATGCCGCTTCTGCCTCCCGTACCCTGGAGGCGGCACATGGGTCACGCGGTACGGTCATACTGCGGTGGGTCGCACACTCGTTGACCTTTCATGGCACTGCCCAACACTTCAGGGAGGACGCTTTCCATTAGCTATGTTTTCTGATGACATGTCGCGCCGGCCCCGTCCAACAACAGAACTCCTTTAGATCCAAACAGACTCTTCCACTCTCTCACCGGAAGTGAAACCAGGCCACGCGGACACTTTCACAATACAACAGCCGGGAATGCACTTTTCGGTAAAAAAACACATTCCTTCCTCCTAATTAATCAAATAAACGTCTCACTGAAGAACAGGGGCCAGCTTCGATCGGTAAACAGCCGTTACAACGACTTTTTACTTTGCAATACCATTACAACGCATGCATTACCACGCATGCGTTGTACATCACAAAGTCATTACTATGCATTTTTAGAACGCATGGTCATTTACCACGCATGCCTTTACAACGAATTTTGTTGTAAAGGTATGTATGGTAAATGATCATGCGTTCTAAAAAACATGTAGGCTGTTCCGTTTCCTCACAACGACGTGCACCGCCCCTCAGAGACGACGTGAAGCAGGAACCACGAGGAGAGAGGAACCACGAGGAGTGAGAGGTAAGGGGGATTGGGCATGCGGTGGGGGTTTCTTTTCTAGGGTTTAGGGTAGTGCAGTGGTGTTTGGGTGGTGTATGGGGTCGTGCTGGGGGTAATGTTTTAGGGTTTAGGGTAGTGCAGTGGTGTTTGGGTAGTGTAGGGGGTTGTGCTGGGGGTAGTGTTTTAGGGTTTAGGGTAGTGCAGTAGTGTAGGGGGTTGTGCTGGGGGAGGGTGTTTTAGGGTTTAGGGTAGTGCAGTGGTGTATGGGTAGTGTAGGGGTCGTGCTGGGTTAGTGTTTTAGGGTTTAGGGTAGTGCAGTGGTGTTTGAGTAGTGTAGGGGTCATGCTGGTGGTATTGTTTTAGGGTTTAGGGTAGTGTAGGGGTCATGCTGGGGGTAGTGTTTTATGGTTTAGGGTAGTGCAGTGGTGTTTGGGTAGTATAGGGGGTCGTGCTGGGGTAGTGTTTTAGGGTTTTGGGTAGTGCAGTGGTGTTTGTGTAGTGTAGGGGGTAGTGCTGGGGGTAGTGTTTTAGGGTTTAGGGTAGTGCAGTGGTGTTTGGGTAGTGTAGGGGTTCATGCTGGGGGTAGTGTTTTAGGGTTTAGGGTATGGCAGTGGTGTTTGGGTAGTGTTGGGGGTCGTGCTGGGGGTAGATTTAGGGTTTAGGGTAGTGTAGTGGTGTTTGTGTTGTGAGGGGGTCGTGGTGGGGGTAGTGTTTTAGGGTTTAGAGTAATGCAGTGGTGTTTGTATAGTGTAGGGGGGTTTAGGGTAGTGCAGTGGTGTTTGTGTAGTGTAGGGGGTCATGCTGGGGGTACTGTTTTAGGGTTTAGGGTAGTGCAGTGGTGTTTGTGTAGTGTAGGGGTTAGTGTTTTAGGGTTTAGGGTAGTGCAGTGGTGTTTGTGTAGTGTAGGGGGTCATGCTGTGGGTAGTGTTTTAGGGTTTAGGGTAGTGCAGTCGTGTTTGTGTAGTGTAGGGGGTCATGTTTTAGGGTATAGGGTAGTGCAGTGGTGTTTGGGTAGTGTAGGGGGTCATGCTGGGGGTAGTGTTTTAGGGTTTAGGGTAGTGCAGTGGTGTTTGTGTAGTGTAGGGTGTCATGCTGGGGGTAGTGTTTTAGGGTTTAGGGTAGTGCAGTGGTGTTTGGGTAGTGTAGGGGGTAGTGCTGGGGTAGTGTTTTGGGTTTACGGTAGTGCAGTGGTGTTTGTGTAGTGTAGGGGGTCGTGCTGGGGGTAGTGTTTTAGGGTTTAGGGTAGTGCAGTGGTGTTTGTGTAGTGTAGGGGGTAGTGTTTTAGGGTTTAGGGTAGTGCAGTGGTGTTTGTGTACTGTAGGGGGTCGTGCTGGGTTCTAGTGTTTTAGGGTTTAGGGTAGTGCAGTGGTGTTTGTGTAGTGTAGGGGGTCGTGTTTTAGGGTTTAGGGTCGTGCAGTGGTGTTTGGGTAGTGTAGGGGGTCATGCTGGGGGTAGTGTTTTTGGGTTTAGGGTAGTGCAGTTGTGTTTGGGTAGAGAATGGGGTCGTGCTGGGGGTAGTGTTTAGGGTAGTGCAGTTGTGTTTAGGTAGTGAAGGGGGTCGTGCTGGGGGTAGTGTTTTAGGGTTTAGGGTAGTGCAGTGGTGTTTGTGTAGTGTAGGGGGTCGTGCTGGGGGTAGTGTATTAGGGTTTAAGGCAGTGCAGTGGTGTTTGTGTAGTGAAGGGGTCGTGCTGGGGTAGTGTTTTAGGGTTTAGGGTAGTGCAGTGGTGTTTGTGTAGTGTAGGGGTTGTGCTGTGGGTAGATTTAGGGTTTAGGGTAGTGCAGTCGTGTTTGGGTAGTGTAGGGAGTCGTGCTGGTGGTAGTGTTTTAGCGTTTAGGGTAGTGCAGTTATGTTTGGGTAGTGTAGGGTGTCATGCTGGGGGTAGTGTTTTAGGGTTTAGGGTAGTGCAGTGGTGTTTGGGTAGTGGAGGGGTAGTGTTTTAGGGTTTAGAGTAGTGCGCCCAACCAGCCACAATATCCGTGGACAAAGGGGATCCTGACTCTTTGGAAAGCTCCGTCAATTGAATAATTTGGGTAAAGGGCCCTACCACGTCCAAGACCTATCAATTCCTTTCTTGGGATCCCTCATATACTTGGAGAAAAAGGTACATAGTTTCTCATCAATTTCAGGCGTGTGTGCCACCTTCCCCTTCAGTGAGGGCCTGGGGCATTCTCCCCTCATCCTATTCCTGACCTCCCTTTCAAGGGGTTGATGGATTTTCCCCACCACATACTCTGCCACTTTGGCGTCAGGTGTCCACTCCGCCGACCTAGGATGGTAAATTTGGGTAGGCTCGAACATGTCCGAGTGGACCCCGTCCCCAACCGGGGACTGAGAGGAGTGGGACTCTGGATGCCAGGGACGCCCTGAGTCCTTATCCCCATCGGAGGAGAAATCGTCCTCCGATACACCCTCTCCCTCTAAGGGAAACCCGCCGTCGGGGTCTACAATAGTGGTGACAGTGTCGCAATTTTCTCCGGGCCCCTCCTCCTCCCGGCAGGGTGCATGTTCTAGCGTTCGCGCACTCTTGAGGAAGGTCTCCGTAAGTTTATCAAATCCTTCCAAGTGCCCCGCGTTATGCTTAACGGCCCTTTTATTCCTCATCTGGGAGCTACTGGGACCCGCCACCACCAGATCTGGGTCACTGAACACCCCAGGGATACTTTTCGCCAGCTTATCAACCTGATCCCTAAGAGGAGCCAGCGCCCTAGAAATAGCCAGAGAGAGGGCTTGGTCCACTGCTGGAGGGAGAAGTTGGGGGCCATTCCTCCTCCACTTCCTGGTAGGAGGAGTAAAAATGGTCTTCTGGAGAAGACATGATAGCAGAGGGTGTGAGCACAGAACAAATGCCCTTAAAATCCTTAAGGCAGCCCCTCGCCGGTGCTCCAACAGCTGGGCTTTCCCCGAAGCTGTTATAAGAATAGACTGAGGCGCAATACCAATTACCACCACCAGGTGGCGCTGGTCACTAACGTGGCCGTGTGGGGAAATCACCGCGTAGCGGTGTCAAAATTAGGCGAGGTTGGTCGGGAATCAAGCGGACACTAAAGGAGTGACCGGATTCCCAAATGCGCGTAAAGACCAGCGGAAGCGCTCGACGGAGCTGCCTCGCTCGGACCAGACGCGCCTGACAGGATCTCACCGCGCGCTGAGCACACAGCGGGAGAAACTGCGAGGGGAGAACGCGCTCGGGCAAGAGCCTGCTGCGCAGGGAATATGAAACAATACCAAGGCAATAATGCTAATAACGTGCACAAGAAACCGCTATACAAACAGCAACAACGTCAGATTAAGCCAAGAATGTAAGGAATGCACTTAACTGACGAGCAGTGAAGAAAGAGGAAGCGGAAGGGACGTCACGATATTATATACGATGGACTGTGATATGATTGGACTATAGTTGCCTTGGAGACTACCCCCTAATGGTTCATGGGTTGTGTAGTCTTTTGTTTAATGATTGTTGTGCTATGTTTTCTTTGAACTGCTATGCAAATAAAGTGAGGAAAGATATGCATAATCCTCGCCTCCGTCCTGCCATAGAATTCATTAAACTTTATTTGATCTGATTTAGAAACATAGATCATAAAAGTGTACATAAAAACAGTAAATCCTCTTTCCTAATACAATACAGTGAGAATTAATTAAAACCAGTAGGTAAAAACGGGTGTTACAAAGCCCGGTTCAGAGCAACTTCAGGTTAACAGAATCGTAAAGTTCAATGTTTCGCAAGATCAATCTCATGTACTTCGTGCAAAATACGCAATAAGGGGTCCAAGTAAGATGTAACGCTCCAATACCTGACCAGTTTGCACTATATAAAACTGCAGAAAAACTAAAAATAAAAAGTGTTTTGCACACTTCTGTCATTGGGCTATATGTGTGCTACATCTGGGTGATATTTGTGCTACATTTGGGCTCTTTTTTCTCTGGTGACCATCTTGGGAGACTTATTTGTTATGAAGTTTCCTAATTTCGTCATTTACTGCAGTCTCCTCAGTAGGAAATGCTTTCAGTTTTTTACTTTGGGTCCATCAAGAAGGCATTCAGATGTGTCACACATTTGCCATAAATTCAGAATGTTAGCACTCTAGTTGTTCATTAGATCACTGTAGTAAAGCTACTGCTCACCAGGGAATTAACTGGAAGTCTACTGCTGGTATTGAAAGTGATTGTTTCAGTCTGCATGTCAGAATTTTCTAATGAAATAGAAGAGGATTTGAGATCTCACTTAAAACATGCCCTAAATTTTCTTTCTGCTGCACTAACCATAATTTCTATGGCAAAATGAACCCCCTCATTTTGTTCCTTTTTAAATTAAATGTTTTAAGTGTTACCAGTTTATTCCAATCAAGATGGCTTCAGGTGTGCCATACTTTTGTCATAAGTAAGACTGTTAGCGCTCTAGTTGTTCTTTAGAACACTCTGGGAAGCTGCAGTAGAACACAAAGGCATCAACTGACAGGCTGCTCCTGTTGAAATATAACAGGAAGATATTTGAGATCTCACTTAAAACATGTCCTAATTTTTCTTTCTACAGCACTAACCATAATTTCTATGACAAAATGAACCCCTCATTTTGTTCCTTTTTAAATTAAATGTTTTAAGAGTTAGCAGTTTATTCCAATCAAGATGGCTTCAGGTGTGCCATAATTTTGTCATAAGTAAGACTGTTAGCGCTCTAGTTGTTCTTTAGAACACTCTGGGAAGCTGCAGTAGAACACAAAGGCATCAACTGACAGGCTGCTCCTGTTGAAATATAACAGGAAGATATTTGAGATCACACTTGAAACATGTCCAAATTTTTCTTTCTACAGCACTAACCATAATTTCTATGACAAAATGAACCCCATCATTTTGTTCCTTTTTAAATTAAATGTTTTAAGTGTTACCAGTTTATTCCAATCAAGATGGCTTCAGGTGTGCCATACTTTTGTCATAAGTAAGGCTGTTAGCACTCTAGTTGTTCTTTAGAACACTCTGGGAAGCTGCAGTAGAACACAAAGGCATCAACTGACAGGCTGCTCCTGTTGAAATATAACAGGAAGATATTTGAGATCTCACTTAAAACATGTCCTAATTTTTCTTTCTACAGCACTAACCATAATTTCTATGGCAAAATGAACCCCCTCATTTTGTTCCTTTTTAAATTAAATGTTTTAAGTGTTACCAGTTTATTCCAATTAAGATGGCTTCAGGTGTGCCATACTTTTGTCATAAGTAAGGCTGTTAGCACTCTAGTTGTTCTTTAGAACACTCTGGGAAGCTGCAGTAGAACACAAAGGAATCAACTGACAGTCTCTGTCCTTGTTGGATGTACATGTTTTACTGAGAATGTCAGACTTCATTCTCACATGACTGAGAAAGATAATGTGAATTTACAGAAAATATGCTCTCATTTTAGCTTCTGGAGCACCTTCCAAAACTGTATGGGACAAGCATGTGAAAATAGTTTTCTCTCAAACATGGTTCATGATATCCCAGCAGAAGGTTTTTCACAGGGTAAAATCACCTTAGAACACACCACAATTCCTGAAATTAGTATGGTACCATCAACAAATGAATTCTAATGTAACTAAAGTCTGTTATCACCCTTTATAGTCTCCTTTTGGTAACCCTCAAAATCTTCGATTCACTACAATGCATTTCAATGGGGTACTATCATTTATATTGGTCCCAAGATGGCTGCCAGCAATTCCAGGATGAAGTGCTGACAGCCAATCAGATCTCACGATGACATGTGTGGTTAGGCTCCGCCCAGATATCAATGTGTATTCTTTTTCAAATTTCTCAGGAACTACTGAACGGATTTACACCATTTAACAAAAAGGGTTCTTTCTGAACCAAGAACTACCTCTTTGCCAAATTTGGTGTAATTCCGTTCAGCAGTTCGGGCTGTAGCCGTGTCTAAAGTTTCCTATGGAAAATTGCATGGGGAAAACATGTTTTGGGACCCCCCTTTTTTCTCGGCCCCCGCTTGCCGAATCACCCCGAAACTTTTAGGATAGGAGCAGACCGGAGCACCCCACGAGTTTTGAAAATTTCGCGAAGATTCATCAACCGGTGCCAAAGTTATTGGAAATAGAATGTTGTGAATTCCCTATGGAAAATAGGTCCTAACTATAACTACCTACTGGCGACCGCCAGTAGGTAATATATGTGTAGAAAGATCCATACCAGAGGAAGGAAAGGCGGCACATCAGATTAGCACCAGTTGTTTATTCCGAGTGAAAAAAACAAACCGAACAACGCGTTTCAGCCAAAACAAAGGCCGTTTCGGCTGAAACGCGTTATTCGGTTTGTTTTTTTCACTCGGAATAAACAACTGGTGCTAATCTGGTGTGCCGCCTTTCCTTCCTCTGGTTTCGATCTTTCTACACGTTTTTGGGGGCGCTGTCAACCCCTGCAGGCACCGACACTTCATGGGCAGGCTATCGGCATTTGTGACAGCTATTGGAAATTTATATATATATATATATATATATATATATATATATATATATATATATATATTATCTACTGGCGGTCGCCAGTAGATAGTTATAGTTAAAACCTATTATCCATAGGAAATCCGCGACATTCTATTTGAAATAACGTTGGCGCCGGTTGACGAATCTTCGCGAAAGTTTCCAACTTGTTGGGGCGCTCCGGTCCGCTCCTATCCTGAAAGTCTCGGGGTGATACGTCAAGCGGGGGCCGAGAAAAAGGGGGTCCCAAAACGCGTTTTCCCCATTCATTTTTCCATAGGAACCTTTAGTCGCAGCTACAGCCCGAACTGCTGAACGGAATTACACCAAATTTGGCAAAGAGGTAGCCCTTGGTTCAGTGTCGTGCCTTTTGCTTAAATGGTGTAAATCCGTTCAGTAGTTCCTGAGAAAATCAAAAGTAAAGTCACATATATATCTGGGCGGAGCCTAACCACACATGTCATCGTGAGATCTGATTGGCTGTCAGCACTTCATCCTGGAATTGCTGGCAGCCATCTTGGGACCAATATAAATGATAGTACCTCATTGAAATGCATTGTAGTGAATAGAAGATTTTGAGGGTCACCAAAAGGAGAACTATAAAGGGTGATAACAGGCTTTAGTTACATTAGAATTTATTTGTTGATGGTACCATACTAATTTTAGGAATTGTGGTGTATTCTAAGGTGATTTTACCATGTGAAAAACCTTCTGCTGGGATATCATGAATCATGTTTGAGAGAACACTATTTTCTCATGCTTGTCCCATGTAGGTTTGGAAGGTGCTCCAGAAGCTAAAATGAGAGCATATTTTCTGTAAATTCACATTATCTTTCTCACTCATGTGAGAATGAAGTCTGACATTCTCAGTAAAACATGTACATCCAACAAGGGCAGAGACTGTCAGTTGATTCCTTTGTGTTCTACTGCAGCTTCCCAGAGTGTTCTAAAGAACAACTAGAGTGCTAACAGCCTTACTTATGACAAAAGTATGGCACACCTGAAGCCATCTTGATTGGAATAAACTGGTAACACTTAAACAATTTAATTTAAAAAGGAACAAAATGATGGGGTTCATTTTGTCATAGAAATTATGGTTAGTGCTGTAGAAAGAAAAATTAGGACATGTTTCAAGTGTGATCTCAAATATCTTCCTGTTATATTTCAACAGGAGCAGCCTGCCAGTTGATGCCTTTGTGTTCTACTGCAGCTTCCCAGAGTGTTCTAAAGAACAACTAGAGTGCTAACAGCCTTACTTATGACAAAAGTATGGCACACCTGAAGCCATCTTGATTGGAATAAACTGGTAACACTTAAAACATTTAATTTAAAAGGAACAAAATGATGGGGTTCATTTTGTCATAGAAATTATGGTTAGTGCTGTAGAAAGAAAAATTAAGACATATTTCAAGTGTGATCTCAAATATCTTCCTGTTATATTTCAACAGGAGCAGCCTGCCAGTTGATGCCTTTGTGTTCTACTGCAGCTTCCCAGAGTGTTCTAAAGAACAACTAGAGCGCTAACAGCCTTACTTATGACAAAAGTATGGCACACCTGAAGCCATCTTGATTGGAATAAACCGGTAACACTTAAAACATTTAATTTAAAAAGGAACAAAATGAGGGGTTCTTTTTGAAAATAGAAATTATGGTTAGTGCTGCAGAAAGAAAAATTAGGGCATGTTTTAAGTGAGATCTCAAATCCTCTTCTATTTCATTAGAAAATTCTGACATGCAGACTGAAACAATCACTTTCAATACCAGCAGCAGACTACCAGTTAACTCCCTGGTGAGCAGTAGCTTTACTCCAGTGATCTAATGAGCAACTAGAGTGCTAACATTCTGAATTTATGGCAGATGTGAGACACATCTGAATGCCTTCTTGATGGAATCAAAGTAAAAAACTGAAAGCATTTCCTACTGAGGAGACTGCAGTAAATGAAGAAATTAGGAAACTTCATAACAAAGAAGTCTTCCAAGATGGCCACCAGTGAAAAAAGAGCCCAAATGTAGCACAAATATTACCCAGATGTAGCCCACATATAGC
Organism: Calotriton arnoldi; assembly: GCA_963921515.1. NCBI lineage: Eukaryota > Metazoa > Chordata > Amphibia > Caudata > Salamandridae > Calotriton > Calotriton arnoldi. Next base: position 1,983,770 of record CAWUFW010001575.1, read on the forward strand.
CCAATGACAAAAGTGTGCAAAACACTTTTTATTTTTAGTTTTTTTGCAGTTTTATGTAGTGCAGACTGGTCAGGTATTGGAGCATTGCATCTTAAAACATGACCCCCTACACTACAAAAACACCACTGCACTACCTTAAACCCTAAAACACTACCCCAGCACGACCCCCTACACTACACAAGCACCACTGCACTACCCTAAACCCTAAAACACTACTCCCAGCACGACCCCCTACACTACACAAACACCACTGCACTACCCTAAACCCTAAAACACTACCCCCAGCACGACCCCCTACACTACCCAAACACCACTGCACTAACCTAAATCCTAAAACACTACCCCCAGCACGATCCCCTACACTACCCAAACACCACTGCACTACCCTAAAACAGGACCCCCTACACTACACAAACACCACTGCACTACCCTAAACCCTAAAACACTACCCCCAGCACGACCCCCTACACTACACAAGCACCACTGCACTACGCTAAACCCTAAAACACTACCCCCAGCACGACCCCCTACACTGCCCGAACACCACTGCACTGCCCTAAACCCTGAAACACCAGCCCCTGCATGACCCCCTACACTGCCCGAACACCACTGCACTGCCCTAAACCCTGAAACACCACCCCTAGCACGGCCCCCTACACTGCCCGAACACCACTGCACTGCCCTAAACCCTGAAACACCACCCCCTTCACGACCCCCTACACTGCCCGAACACCACTGCACTGCCCTAAACCCTGAAACACCACCCCCAGCATGACCCCCTACACTGCCCGAACACCACTGCACTGCCCTAAACCCTGAAACACTACCCCCAGCAAGACCCCCTACACTGCCCGAACACCACTGCACTGCCCTAAACCCTGAAACATCACCCCCAGCAAGACCCCCTACACTGCCCGAACACCACTGACCTAAACCCTGAAACACCACCCCCAGCACGACCCCCTACACTGCCCGAACACCACTGCACTGCCCTAAACCCTGAAACACTACCCCCAGCATGACCCCCTACACTGCCCGAACACCACTGCTCTGCCCAAAACCCTGAAACACCAGCCCCAGCACGACCCCCTACACTGCCCGAACACCACTGCACTGCCCTAAACCTTGAAACACCAGCCCCTGCACGACCCCCTACACTGCCCGAACACCACTGCACTACCCTAAACCCTGAAACATCACCCCCAGCACGACCCCCTACACTGCCCGAGCACCAATGCACTGCCCTAAACCCTGAAACACCAGCCCCAGCACGACCCCCTACACTGCCCGAACACCACTGCACTGCCCTCAACCGTGAAACACCAGCCTCAGCACGACCCCCTACACTGCCTGAACACCACTGCACCGCCCTGAACCCTGAAACACCAGCCCCAGCACAACACCCTACACTGCCCGAACACCACTGCACTGCCCTAAACCCTGAAACACCACCCTGTGCATGACCCCATACACTGGCCGAACACCACTGCACTGCCCTAAACCCTGAAACACCACCCCCAGCGCGACCCCCTACACTGCCCGAACACCACTGCACTGCCCTAAACCCTGAAACACCACCCCCTGCACAACCCCCTACACTGCTCGAACACTACTGCACTGCCCTAAACCCAGAAACACCATCCCCAGCACGACCCCCTATACTGCACGAACACCACTGCACTGCCCTAAACCCTGAAACACTACCCCCAGCAAGACCCCCTACACTGCTCGAACACCACTGCACTGCCCTAAACCCTGAAACATCACCCCCAGCAAGACCCCCTACACTGCCCGAACACCACTGCACTGCCCTAAACCCTGAAACACCAGCCCCAGCACGACCCCCTACACTGCCCGAACACCACTGCACTGCCCTAAACCCTGAAACACCACCCCCTGCACGACCCCCTACACTGCCCGAACACCACTGTACTGCCCTAAACCCTGAAACCCCACCCCCAGCATGACCCCCTACACTGCCAGAACACCACTGCACTGCCCTAAACCCTGAAACACCACCCCTGCACGACCCCCTACACTGCCCGAACACTACTGCACTGCCCTAAACCCTGAAAAACCACCCCCAGCACGACCCCCTACACTGCACGAACACCACTGCACCGCCCTAAACCCTGAAACTCTACCCCCAGCAAGACCCCCTACACTGCCCGAACACCACTGCACTGCCCTAAACCCTGAAACATCACCCCCAGCAAGACCCCTACACTGCCCGAACACCACTGCCCTAAACCCTGAAACACCACCCCCAGCAAGACCCCCTACACTGCCCAAACACCACTGCACTGCCCTAAACCCTGAAACACCACCCCCAGCAAGACCCCCTACACTGCCCGAACACCACTGCACTGCCCTAAACCCTGAAACACCACCCCCAGCACGACCCCCTACACTGCCCGAACACCACTGCTCTGCCCAAAACCCTGAAACACCAGCCCCAGCACGACCCCCTACACTGCCCGAACACCACTGCACTGCCCTAAACCCTGAAACACCAGCCCCAGCACGACCCCCTACACTGCCCGAACACCACTGCACTGCCCTAAACCCTGAAACACCACCCCCAGCACGACCCCCTACACTGCCCAAACACCACTGCACTGCCCTAAACCCTGAAACACCAGCCCCAGCACAACCCCGTACACTGCCCGCACACCACTGCACTGCCCTAAACCCTGAAACACCAGCCCCAGCACAACCCCGTACACTGCCCGAACACCACTGCACTGCCCTAAACCCTGAAACACCAGCCCCAGCACGACCGCCTACACTGCCCGAAAACTACTGCACTGCCCTAAACCCTGAAACACCACCCCCAGCAAGACTACCTACACTGGCCGAATACCACTGCACTGCCCTAAACCCTGAAACACCACCCCCTGCACGACCCCCTACACTGCCCAAACACTACTGCACTGCCCTAAACCCTGAAACACCACCCCTCAGCACGACACCCTACACTGCCCGAACACCACTGCACTGCCCTAAACCCTGAAACACCACCCCAGCACGACCCCCTACACTGCCCGAACACCACTGCACTAAACCCTGAAACACCACCCCCTGCACGACCCCCTACACTGCCGGAACACCACTGCACTGCCCTAAACCCTGAAACACCACCCCCAGCACGACCCCCTACACTGCCCTAACACCACTGTACTGGCCTAAACCCTGAAACATCACCCCCAGCACAACCCCCTACACTGCCTGAGCACCATTGCTCTGCCCTAAACCCTGAAACACTAGCCCCAGCACGACCCCCTACACTGCCCGAACACCACTACACTGCCCTAAACCCTGAAACACCACCCCCAGCACGACCCCCTACACTGCCCGAACATGACTGCACTGCCCTAAACCCTGAAACACCAGCCCCAGCAAGACCCCCTACACTGCCCGAACACCACTGCATTGCCCTAGACTCTGAAACACCAGCCCCAGCAAGACCCCCTACACTGCCCGAACACCACTGCACTGCCCTAAACCCTGAAACACCAGCCCCAGCATGACCCCCTACACTGCCCGAACACCACTGCACTGCCCTAAACCCTGAAACAACAGCCCCAGCACGACCCCCTACACTGCCCGAACACCACTGCACTACCCTAAACCCTGAAACACCAGCCCAAGCACGACCCCCTACACTGCCTGAACACCACTGCACTGCCCTAAACCCTGAAACACCAGCCCCAGCACCACCCCCTACAATGCCCGAACACCACTGTACTGCCCTAAACCCTGAAACACCACCCCCTGCACCGCCCCCTACACTGCCCGAACACCACTGCACTGCCCTAAACCCTGAAACACCACCCCCTGCACGACCCCCTACACTGCCCGAACACCACTGCACTGCCCTAAACCCTGAAACACCACCCCCTGCACCACCCCCTACACTGCCCGAACACCACTGCACTGCCCTAAACCCTGAAACACCACCCCCTGCACCGCCCCCTACACTGCCCGAACACCACTGCACTGCCCTAAACCCTGAAACACCACCCCCAGCATGACCCCCTTTACTGCTCGAACACCACTGCACTGCCCCAAACCCTGAAACACCACCCCCAGCATGAGCCCCTACACTGCCCGAACACCACTGCCCTAAACCCTGAAACACCACCCCTGCACGACCCCCTACACTGCCCGAACACCACTGCACTGCGCTAAACCCTGAAACACCACCCCCAGCACGACCCCCTACACTGCCCGAACACCACTGCACTGCCCTAAACCCTAAAACACCACCCCCAACACGACCCCCTACACTGCCCGAACACCACTGCACTGCCCTAAACCCTAGAACACTACCCCCAGCATGACCCCCTACACTACCCGAACACCACTGCACTACCCTAAACCCTAAAATACTCCCCCAGCACGACCCCCTACACTACCCGAACACGACTGCACTGCCCTAAACCCTAAAACACTCCCCCAGCACGACCCCCTACACTACCCGAACACCACTGCACTGCCCTAAACCCTAAAACACTCCCCCAGCACGACCCCCTACACTACCTAAACACCACTGCACTGCCCTAAACCCTAAAACACTACCCCTGCATGACCCCCTACACTACCCAAATACCAATGCACTACCCTAATCCCTAAAACACTACCCCCGCACAACCCCCTACACTACCCAAAGACCACTGCACTACCCTAAACCCTAAAACACGACCTCCTACACTACACAAACACCACTGCACTACCCTAAACCCTAAAAAACTACCCCCAGCACGAACCCCTACACTACCCAAACACCACTGCACTACCCTAAACCATAAAACACTACCCCCAGCAGTACCCCCTACGCTACCCAAACACCACTGCACTACCCTAAACCCTAAACACTACCCCCAGCAGTACCCCCTACACTACCCAAACACCATTGCACTACCCTAAACCCTAAAACACTACCCCCAGCAGTATCCCCTACACTACCCAAACACCACTGCACTACCCTAAACCCTAAAACCCTAAAACACTAACCCCAGCACGACCCCCTACACTACCCAAACACCACTGTACTACCCTAAACCCTAAAACACTCCCCCAGCACGACTCCCTACACTACCCAAACACCACTGCACTACCCTAAACCCTAAATCTACCCCCAGCATGACCCCCTACACTACACAAACACCACTGCACTACCCTAAACCCTAAAACACTACCCCCAGCACGACCCTCTTCACTACCTAAACACAACTGCACAATTTGTTACAGGCGTTGCAACGCAGGCCTGTGGTGCTTACTGGAAGTACCTGGTGGGCTAGTTGGGCCCCAGGGACTCTCAGGATTCAAGGTGACCTAATCCCCCAACTTAAAACGCGCCACGGGGCGCGTTTGCACAGTGGTGAAAGGAGGGGGCGGGGCCTCAGGTGACATGTGCGCAAACACGCCCTGTGGTGCGTTTTAAGTTGGGGAGTTAATTCCCTTTGAATCCTGGGGGCCAACTAGCCCACCAGGTACCTTCAGTAAGCACAACAGAGTTGCGTTGCAGAGAGGTGAAAAAAGGTGCGTGGCCTCGGAACGCCTCTCTGCAACTCAGCTCTGTGGTCCTAACTGTAGGTACCTGGGGGGCTAGTTGGGCCCCAGGGACCCTCAGGATTCAAGGGGACTTAATCCCGCAACTTAAAACGCGCCACGGGGCGCGTTTGCACACATGTCACCTCAGGCCCCCCTCCCTTGACCACTGTGCAAACGCGCACTGGCACTGGTTAGTCAGAGTCAGTTACCACCAGTACCCGTCTGAAAAAGTTGTGGGCACAGGATGATTTTGCAACAAGGCCTCTTTCTGCTCCTCTGTTGGTTCTTTCTGCACATCTTTTGCTTCTTTCTGTGCGTTTTTTCTTCTTTCTTCACATGTCCTACCTCTGTTGGCATAGTTAGAAACTAGCATTTAAAAAACCTTTGAAATTCACTGAAAAAACCATAGGTTTCAGGCACGTTATAGTTAGAAATTAGCATTTAAAAAACCTTTGAAATTCACTGAAAAAACCATAGGTTTCAGACAAGTTATAGTTAGAAATTAGCATTTAAAAAACCTTTGAAATTCACTGAAAAAACCATAGGTTTTAGGGACAGTTATAGTTAGTTGGACATTGCACTCGTACAAAACCCGTGAAATTCCCCTGTTATAGTTAGTTCAGCTAACTATAACTCGCGCCCCGCAATGCACTGCTGATGACGTCACATATTACATCACTCATGACATGGTCAGTGACATCACTGATGACATCACTGATGACATCTCAAATGACATCACTGATGACATCATCCATGTGATAATTTCATGCATCTTCTCACACCCTAATATAACTTTTGATACACCCACTCTAAATTACAGACTGCCATTCTCAAAACCATAGACACTCCAACACCAAAAACTACATACCCACTCACTGATTCTTAGGTCTACACACACATCCACTCACTCACCTGTACAGTCACTCATACTTACAGTCACTCAGTACAGGACTATCATATGCACTCATACACCTATATAAATACTCACACACCGCCACTCATCCATAGAGGTACTCACACACCTAGTCAGTCATGCAAAAAATTAATCACACACCCATTTACTCACCTATACAGTTATACACACACCAGCTCACATACTCATACAAATACTAGCACATTCTTACGCTCTTATACAATAACTGATACAAGCACACACGCATCCATACAGCCACTCTCACAATAACACACTCTCACTTATAGCCATTTAAATACTCTAACACACATATATACTGCTTTTTACATATGTAGTTACTCGCACATATACCACTGAGATATACATTCACTCACTAACACACCCATACACACACTCACCCACCCAAGCAGTCCATCACAGATGCACTCTTGAAATCATGCACCCAGTGAATCACCCACTCACACATCTATGTATAGAGTCACACACACCCCACCCACACAAACACTCAGGCAGCCATACAGATACTCAGAGAACCAATCAATAACCCATATAGACACTCATGTAGCTATTCGCAAATCCATGCATCCACTTACACACCAACAAACAGACGGATACAGACATTCACACAGTTTAGTCACTAACCCATGCATTCAGTAAGATACGTTTAATCACTCACTTGTAGAGTCAGTCACTCACGTACTAAATCATCCATTCAGACACTTATACACCCACTCATTCTTCAATACGCCTTTCCCTATATATATTAAACATATTTAAACTTTACAGAAACACACAGTCACTGGATGATGTCATCAGTGATGTCATCAGTGATGTCATTTGAGATGTCATCAGTGATGTCATCAGTGATGTCACTGACCATGTCATGAGTGATGTAATATGTGACGTCATCAGCAGTGCATTGCGGGGCGCGAGTTATAGTTAGCTGAACTAACTATAACAGGGGAATTTCACGGGTTTTGTACGAGTGCAATGTCCAACTAACTATAACTGTCCCTAAAACCTATGGTTTTTTCAGTGAATATATATATATATATATATATATATATATATATATATATATATATATATATATATATATATATATATATATTGAATATCTGAATTCGCCCTTGCCGTCCTTATGCGTGACGGTCCCAGAACAGAGCACAAACTTCTCTTGTCTTGCGATGTATTATTTATTTACCCATACCATAATGCCATAACGTTTCGGTCACCCTGTGACCTTGCTCACATAAAGAAACGCTATACATTCGTGCTTTTAAACAAAACATGTGATCTGATCGTGTGACGTAATGGAGCATAGGCATAGTAAACAGACTGTTCTGTGGCAATTTGTCGATTTTGCTAATCCTGGAGAGTACTCATATGCTGATAGGAAAACAATCATATTGTTATATAACCTTATTACATGAGACAAAGCACAATAAATATATCAATACAATAAATAAATACATATATGTGCAGAAATAATTAGCTGTCCATATTGTGACCAATAATGGTCAAAATAATATTCACAATAATGACAACTTGCACTAACATAGGTCTTGAACCCTGAATTGGGACCTCATCATTCTACAATATCATCTAACTTCTTAAATGCATCATAGTTATAGTATGGTCCACACCCTTAAGTATCACTTGATGTTAACTTTATCATGCATCTTAAGATGTCTTAAAGAGTCTCCTGTTGCGTGTCTCCTTGCCTGCTTTATGTACAAGTACTGCCTGATTCATTATCTCCATTGTGCAAAGTGTGCTAATGTACAAATTTGCTTAACCATAAGTGAATAAGTGCATAAAAGTGCTTGGTGCTTCACTGTGCAAATGTACAAATCTGTCACCTTATATAATATTTTTGTTATTATCTATAATAAAAAGAGAGATCTCTTAGGCGGCTGTACTACTACATTTAAATAAATGCAGATATCTTTTTCATCTCATATCTTATATATCTGTGCGCGTAACCATATAGAGTACATAAATTCTCTTAAAATGATTATGGTCACTAACACTTTGTTTGCTTATTTTAGTCACTAACTGCTCTGTCCCTTCGTTACAAATTCGTATTGGGGTACTGTGGGGTCTGTCCAAAAATTCTACGAAAAAGACAATCATAAAAAGTTTAACAAAGCATTCCATAGAATACCGCATAAAAAATGTCATAAAAAGTTCCTCGTAAAAACAAATAATTATACTCATGATCATAAAACAGTTTTCCTAAAACATTGTTCTAAAAATATGTTTTATATAAAAAATTGTATTTTATAAGAAGTTGTGTTTTATAAAAAAATATGGAGCTCTTCATTGTTGTTTAAACCCATGGGAGTCTTGCTGTCTAATTCTTATATTGTGTGCGACTCTAGCTGCCTGAGCATGCGCTCTCTATTGCCTCCTCTACGTGGTTTTTGGAGGGCTTTAATCACATAATATTTCAAGCAGCTCAGGTCATTCATATGTGTGGCTTTAAAGTGTCGGGCCACTGAAATGGCTGCATCATTATTGACGATAGCTCTAAGGTGCTGGAGAATTCTCACATGCACCTGCAGCTTGGTACTTCCCACGTATCTCAAGCCGCAGGTGCATTCCAGCACGTATACAGCATACTCTGTGCGGCAGTTGTAGTTGCCAGTAATGGCTATCTGTCTCGGGCTGAAAGGAGTTGTGTAGTGGGTGGTGTTGATCCCAAACCTACACGCCCGGCATGAAGAGCATTTAAAGAATCCTGGTTTAGGTTTTAACCATGTGTTGTTTTGGCTTATCTCGGGACTGCTCTTAACTAATTGTGTCCTCATTGATGCTGCTCTTCTAAATGTAACTATTGGAAGTCTTTCCAACTGCGTAGCCATAACGCTGTCTGTAAGCAAGATTTCCAGTTGGTATTAACAATGGTCCTAATCTGCCTTTCTTGGCTGCTAAATGTTGTGATGATCCTTATGGTGCCATCCTCTGCTCCACTGGATGACTCTACAGCCTGTTCTAAGGGCATAGTTGCTGTATTTTTCTGTAGCAGGGATTCCCTAGATCTTGCTTTAATTTTATTCGTGGCATCTATGAGAGTTTTCTCATCATAGCCTCTTTTACTAAATCTTTCCGAGGCTTCAGATAGGCATCTGTTGGCTTCCGTCTCAGTGCTGCATATTCTTTTCAGCCTGACAAATTTCCTGTATGGTATGCTTTTAATCAGATGTTTGGGGTGTGCGCTCTTGGCATGCAATATCGAATTGCCAGCCGTGGGCTTTCGGTGCAGTGTAGTTTCCAGCTTCATATTGCTCACAAACACTTTCACATCTAAAAATTCAATATTACAATCACTAATATTGGATGTGAATCTAAGAATAACATTATTGATGTTATTTGCCTGTATGAGCTGTCTGCGCTTTCTTTATCCCCTTTCCAAACAATGAAGACATTGTCTATAAAGCAGAGCCAGTATGAAATATGCCTATCGTATGCCTGTTTGTGTACAGCCTTGAGGACCTGTTCCTCCCACCAGCCAACATGTAAACATGCATAGCTTGGGGAGAAACAGGCCCCCATAGCCACTCCGCGTTTCTGCCTGTACAATTCTTTTCCAAACATAAAATAATTGTTAAAGAGGCACCATTTGATAAGCTCTAAAATCATAGAATTATGTTTGTAACATGTCATTGGTCGCATTTCTAAAAAGTACTTGACTGCGTTAAGTCCCACAATATGTTCAATACTCGTATACAACGATTCGATATCGAGTGTTATCAACAAAAGTCCTTCAGTCCATGTTATTTCTTTTAGCTTAGTTAGGAAATCCCCAGTATCCTTAATGTAGCTCTGGAGTTTTTGGACATGATCTTGTAGGAAGTAATCCACATATTGGCTGATATTTTCACTTATGCCATTGATAGCGGATATAATTGGTCTTCCTGGTACCGGTTTTGTTTTTTTATGCATTTTTGGTACAAAGTAAATCGTGGGCAATGTAGGATATTCTTTGTGCATAAAATTAAATTCATCATTTGATATCATCCCTACTCTTTTCCATTGCAGAAGTTCTTTTTTAAGAGTTTCCTTTGCTTTATTGTATTCCTTAATATGAATTTTTTCGTAGCAGTCTTTTTCTCCCAACTGTCGTTCTGCTTCCTTGATGTAATCCTTTTTGGGCCAAATCCCCGTATTGCCCCCCTTGTCTGATTTATTAATGACAATCTCATTGTTGTTTCTGAGACGCCTTATCAGGTTGTATTGTACATCCTGAAATTTGTTTCTGGGTTGGCTATGTAGTATCTTGCGATGAAGTACTTTCAGATCTTCTGTGACCCTCTCATGAAAGATGTCGATGGCATCTTTCGGCATCATCGGGAGAAATACAGATTTAGGTTTAAAAGGACTGCTTCCTGCTCCCGTTTGCTTCACATTTAAAACTCTCAATTGGTCTTGTGTAGGTGCTTGAAAGTCTATGTCTGTTTCTCCACTCAATTCTTGCAGTGCTAGAAACATTGGTACATCTGAGACTTGTAGGTTTTCACTTATTTGTGTAGTTATGGATGGCTCTTTGTTTGTTTGATTGTTGCCCTCCTTAATCGTGAAATACTTCCGTAACTTTAATTTTCGAATGAATTTAAATATATCGATCCTTGTGCGTCCATAATTAAAGCTGTTTTCTGGGCAGAACGATAGGCCCAATTTGAGCAATTGTATTTCTGCATTTGTTAAAGTTAGAGAAGATAAATTTACAATTGTGTTGTCTAGTTGCCCTTCTTTTTGCGCCATTGGGATTTTTTGGGTTTGGCATTTCCTGATTTTGCGCCGGATTCTTCTCCTTTGGTTCCTGCGCTTTCTGGTGTCTTCTTTTGAGTTCGTGGCCGCAGCGTTTGTCGGTGGTCTAGGGATAAAAAATCCAATTCTTCCTCTAGGGTTAAGATGCCTTTTTCGCCTTCTCTAATTGGCCTTGTAGCGTTGCTATCTTCTGTCTCTGCTTCGCTATAGACCGAGCTCAAATCTGAAGTTGATGCCATATTGCTGCCTGTTTCCATTGAGGCATTGATAGTTGTTTCATTATTTGTTTGTTTGTTTGTCCTTATTTAGTCTCATCCTCTTTACGCTATCGTATTTCCTAGAAAAAGTAAAAATCTGGCCCTGTTCATAATCTGCCTTCTCTCGTGCAAATTTATGTACCTTACGAAACTTGATTTTATCCTCTTGTTTCTTAAGTCGTTCGGCTATTTCTGCTCTGCATTTGGTGATGTACTCTTGGGATTCTTGTTTTGCCAATTCTTCATTTATTCTTGTTATTTCTTTAAGTAACTCCTCATGATCAATTTGCGCATATTTGATTAAAATCTTAACCAAATTCATAGAGGCCCCTAGCTTGTTTTTAGCCCATTCACGCAACATCATAGGGTTCCGGTTTTCGAAACTCGGCGCTAGTAGTATCCTCAGCCACGTGGTACTCTGCCCGCTTCCTCATATTTTTTTAGAGATTTGTGTTCCCACCATTTAGTTGTTTCGTTTCTCATGCACTTTTCCAGTGCTTTCAGTAGCGACTTGCAATCCGTATCTTTGGTGTTAGTGCCACTTCCAGATGGTTGCTCTTTGTTAGAGACACTCGGATGGTTGCTAAAAAGCTCCTCCGCTGCCGCCTCTCTCTCTCTGTCCCGTATAGCTGCTTCTGACATAATGGATCAGGGTAAAAATCCAATGCGCCCCCTCTGAGCGCACCTTATTCAGGATTTGTTTGCAAGAACCTCCCCACCTGCGCTGAAGTGCTGCGTCACTCACCGCTTTGGTGCCGTCCCCGGTGAGTCCTCCGACCCGTCCGTTGCTGATTCCTTGCCAGTGATGCGTCTTGCTGCTAGCGTCAGGGGCCTGCCGTGTAACTTTCCTCCTGGGTCCTCGTCAAAATGCTGGCTGAACGCGGTAGCCTGCTTGCAGAGAGGGGTTTGTTGTCGGAGGCAGCCGACCTCCGTAACGTATTGAATTTCTGAATTCGCCCTTGCCGTCCTTATGCGTGACAGGCCCAGAACAGAGCACAAACTCCTCTTGTCTTGCGATGTATTATTTATATACATATATATGTACCAATAACATAAAATCTAATAAAAAACATTCTATTATAAATTAAAGCATTAAACTATTTAAAAATCTTCAAACTTAAATTTTCCACTCCAGTCAGTGCAACAGTAGGGAAAGTGTTGGATAGCAGAGGGTAAAAACTTACTATTCCCACTCCAGTGAATGTAACAGTAGGGAAAGTGTTGGATTGCAGAGGGGTAAAAATTACTATTTCCACTCCAGTGAGTGTAACAGTAGGGAAAGTGTTGGATAGCGGAGGGGTAAAAATTACTATTCCCACTCCAGTGAGTGCAACAGTAGGGAAAGTGTTGGATAGCGGAGAGGTAAAAATTACTATTCCCACTCCAGTGAGTGAAACAATAGGGAAAGTGTTGGATAGCGAAGGGGTAAAAATTAATATTCCCACAACAGTCAGTGCAACAGTAGGGAAAGTGTTGGATAGCGGAGGGGTAAAAATTACTATTCCCACTCCAGTGAGTACAACAGTAGGGAAAGTGTTGGATAGCGAAGGGGTAAAAATTACTATTCCCACACCAATCAGTGCAACAGTAGGGAAAGTGTTGGATAGCGGAGGTGTAAAAATTACTATTCCCACTGCAGTGAGTGCAACAGTAGGTAAAGTGTTGGATAGTGGCGGGATAAAATTTACTATTCCCACTCCAATCAGTGCAACAGTAGGGAAAGTGTTGGATTGTGGAGGGGTAACATTTACTATTCCCACACCAGTCAGTTTAAAATTAAAAACAAACAAAATATTAACAACAAAAATATTGAATTTTTTTGTAAAATATATAAATATGTTTAAAATTAAATTACAAATATATTTAATATTAATAAAAAATTAAAAAACATATTATAATGTTAAATACATATGAGAAAATACCTACAAATATTATATTAAATATAATAAAAAATAATTTCCAAACAAATAAATATTTTTAATTAGAAAATATTTAGAAACAAAAAACATTAGTTATATCATAAATTTACTTTTTTAATTTCCTACCCTATAACACCACACAATTCACAACCCACATCTAAATTTTAAAACAATGTACCTCCTTAATTAACATAATTAATTACCAATTGACGTAATATTATTAATTAAAAACAAATTAAAACTCATAAAAAATAATTGACTTCCCACACTTTACCCCTATAATCCCCACATCCCACAACTAAAATTAAACTGTAACAAAACTAATTATACAAATAATACTTATTTTCAATTAAAAAACTAATAGCATTTAACAACTAATTATAAAGTAAGTAAAATTAATTTACTCCCCACACTGTACCCGTATAACAGTAAAACCCACACACAAAAAATATAAAGAAAATACCCTAATTAAATATCAATTAATTAATTAATATTAATGATCAACTAATTATTAATTAATTAAACATAAATTACTTCCCACCCTTTGCCCCTATAAACCCCACAACCCACACCTAAAATTAACTACACAATTTCCATATTTATTTTTCAATTAATTAATAGTAATTAACAACAAAGTATTAATTCATTAAACATAAATTACTTCCCACCCGTTACCGCTATAAATCCCACATCCCGCACCTAAAATTAATTACACAATTTCCATAATTAATTTACAGTAAATTAATTAATATAAATTAACAACTAATTATTAATTAATCAAAAATTACTTCCCACCCTTTACCCCTATAAACCCCACAACCCGCACCTAAAACAAATTACACAACTAACATAATTAATTACCAATGAATTAATTAACATTAATTAACAACTAATTAATAATTAATTGCAAATAAATTACTTCCCCGCCTTTGCACCTATAAACCCCACAACCCACACCTAAAGTAAATTACACAATTACCATAATTAATTGCCAATTAATTACTTAATTTTAATTAACAACCAATTATTAATTAATTACAAATAAATTACTTCCCACAATTAACCCTATAAAATCTCAAATAAATAAATATTAATAAATAAAATATATTCATTAATATATTATAATTACATTTCTTCCCACCCCATTCCCCTATAAACCCACAACCCACTACGGAACTAAAAAACGCAAAATGTACTTAAAATAAAATTGATAACTACTAAAAATATAACACATATATTAAAAAACATAAACAATACTTATACAAAAAAACATACATCACAAAAATTTAAAATATAAACTAAAATACATAACACTAATTAAAAAATCGATATTTTAAACAACTATGGGGCCTATTACGATGGCGGTCGTAAAACCTCCCCGACCGCCATGGTAGCGGGAAAAGACCACCTGCATGGACTGCGACATCACCGCCCGTCCTGCTCCGTCCGCCAGGCAGGAGTGCGGATGGCAACCGGTGGAAAAGCGGCGGTCGGAATTTCCCTCCACCGCCATCCTAATTTGACCGGCGGTTTTCTTGGTTGCGATCGTGGGCGGATGTCCACCGCCGGTCCGGCGGGTGCCACCGCCGGCCCGGCGGTGGACATCTGACCGCCATCGTAATAGACCCCTATATTTTTGCAAACGATATTAATGACTTCTATATTTTTTAAAACAATATTTCTTACCTTAAATTCGATATTCTTCACCAAGATATTCTTGCTGTCGATATTTCTGTGTCACAATATTTCCTACTCGATATTTGTGTACGTCGACATTTTCAACTCGGTATTCTGTCTGAATACCTAACATTCCCACTTTTATATGAAGTTTCATCATTTAAGCTTGACTCAAAAACTCCTTAGAGAAACTTTTATTTGGTGACCTGTTTAAATGTCATATTTTGGGTTGCCAAAGGTTTGCTTCTTAATAAACTAAGGATAAAGTTTGGTCTTGATAAAAATCAATCTAATATTCAACTCATTATTTATGAAATACTGTTATTAACTGAATAAACGCCCTGCTGATTCTCTAAAAAATGAGCTTTGGATTGAAATATCTTGTACAATTAAATTCGCAAAAGAATGGACAGACCTTATAAAAAGTATAATTGATCAATTTCAAATAAATATAGAATGGAATACACCGGATCAGTATAACCTTGTCAAATCTCGAATCAAAGACTTAATTTCATATTTATCATTCCAAAACAACTATGTATAACTTAAATACAGTTTTGTTTCCAATTGCTCCCCGTAGCCGATATCTGGGCAAGGAATAACAAATATAAATGCAAATGTTGTCATCTCTGTGTGTGGCAGACATGAATCAATATCTGTATTGACACAATAATAAAAAGTGACCACATCAAGCTTCTTAGACTGATTTTCTGGAAGTACAACAAACATTCAATTAAAGATATAGTAAAATGATATATAATTGATACCGATTGGTGTCTTATTGGAAGATTGTCTAAGTTCATAGACCTGGCGTTTATTAGTTTAGAGGAAAAGTTAAATGGTGCACACCATTCTACTTGTATTTTACAAAAATAAATTATATTTCTTGACATGCTTTATTCCTGTAGCATTTTTAAATCTAAGGCGATTCTGTGAAGTATCAAGCATAAAATGTGCACATGGCTTTTTGTATAATGATATTTGAGTGCACGCACGTTTTTACTATATCTTGCTATGTTATTTTAACAGTTTGCCAATTGGGACACAATTTTATATGCATATAAGAGCATATCACTTTATTTTGAGAATACTTTTGATTTATGGATACTAATGATTTTAATTAATCATCAATACACCTTACTCACTTACTTTCCCATGACATAATCTTGAGTGAGGTCTCATGTAAGCTTTTGATTTGTAGTGACTAATCACCAATATCTGCAGACATCAGGGCCATCAACTTCTGGAGAGACTACATTTACATTGTGTCAAGCATGTTGGTGATTGTAAGTGGGCCTAAGCAAGCCTTCAACCCTGAGCCAAGGTCAAAATCAATCTGCAAGCATTTCAATTCCATTTTATGTAAGAGCCTTCACTCATCCAAACTGTGTTTTTTGTTGAAGGTAGCATCAGTCAAACAGGCTTATGGGATTCATTGCTCAACTGGGCTTTTGGGCAGTCTGGATGTCTGGCACCGCCAAATGGACCAGCTTGAAAGGGTCAGTGTGAATGCTGTGTTTTTTTCTCATGGGGTGGGATAAGAGCAAAAGAAGAAGCCTTATAATTAATTTTTTTCAATGAAGGTTAAGCAGAGATTGCTGGTATGTATTCCATTCCTAGTGTAACATGTGGTGTTATGGTGATCTCCTCAAACACAGATGAATATTATGGTATCATCACACAGAGAGAGAAGCCCTTGCAATAGATTCTTAGGACAAGGCATGGCAGATGGACACAAACGGTGTAGAGACTAGGTAGTGGATGGATCTCAAGATATGCCAAAATATAATGTAACTTTGAGAGCAGAAACTCTGTCCAAAGAGACAGTGAATGATGTTATGCTATGGTTTATTTGTAAAATGGTTGGTAAAATATGATTATTTATTATAACCGCTATGATGATGATCATGGTGGTGGTGATAATTATCATGATGACTCTGCTACTACTACTACTACTACTACTACTGCTACTACTACTACTGGTACTACAACTGATCACAATATTACACATAATAATAATCAAAATATTAATACTAATAATACTAATAATATGAATAATAATAATAGCGATAATAATAATTATAATAATTATTATTATAATAATTATAATAATAAACATTAGCACAGTAGAGTGGAAGATCTACACCATTACGTAGCCTTGTGACTAACCCTCACCTTCGCCTGTCAATCAGAATGAGTGACTGAGCGTGTCAAAGGCCAAACCAGAATCAGAAGAGTGGTATTCCCTTTGTCAGTTGCACTTCATGAATCTTTCAGCACTGAGACAAAGACTAACCCTGTTGTTTTCTGTGGTATGAAGCCTTCCTGGATGTGGTTTATAAGTTATTCTTATCAACCAAAATGTATAGTGTTTTCCAGGAGTTTCTGCAGTGCAATCAAGTTAGATACTGGTCTAAAGATTGAGGAGATCATTTAGAGCTTGGTGGAGCAGAATCACTGCTTCAGCAGACCCTCAGTCGGCTCCCCAGGTAGAAACCATTGACCAGTGGTCGGTCCTTCGCTAGACTGCTGCTTCAGAGTGGCAAATGACATGCACTCTTTAGGGTGGTAAGGCCTTTATCTTTTTTACTGCCCAGACATGGTAGTCCCAGGCAGGGAAATGTTGCAATATCTCAGACATGCATGGAGAAACTCCATGCACATGAGGGTCATTTGTTTTTTGCTCTGCTGCAATAAACTGTGGGAGGTTGTTGCTGCAAAAGACAATGCCAAGCAGGCCACTTCATCACGTTGGCCTGCACCAGTGGATGCGGTTTATTAAAGAAATCCATGTCAGGCAGCTGGGTTATATAAATATGCCACCCCGCCCCCAACTTTAAATCAGCCCCTGTGACTTCAGGAGCAAAACCTACCACTTAAAAAGTTGCTATTGTCTCATAGTGGGGAAGAGAATTTTGAAGCATTGCAAGGGGCTTAAAAGATTGATGGAAACCAACTATTGTGTTCAGATGGAGTATTTTCAGGTGTGCACCCATTTCAAAAAGCTTTCCAGTTTGAAAGGGGACAATGCCATAGAAACCTGACATGTGTAAGACAGAAGGGCTCTAAAAACATGGACAATGGTCAGTAAGGGACAATAGGGTACTCACCAAGGGTTGCAAAGAAGGTTGTCAACTTGTCACAAAGATCTTGCTGGTACTCTCAATTTGTTTAAGGCTTAAGGAGATCTAAAGTCCTCTATGATACTGCAGAGCACCATTGGGACAGATGGCACTTCTATAACACAATTAGAGTAGCAGTTTTGTTTCTTCTGGTAGCTTTGCAGCCTGATAACTGCAAAGGTGGTGCAGATGTTCATGCCGTTTCTTGATATTGTAGTGACAACATTAATAATATTCTATATCTCAAAGGCCGGGTTCCCATTAGCTCAGGGCAAGAGTTGAAATTCTTGCAATGGAATGAAAATTGTGGTTTAAAGCGATGAATGCTTTGGCAGGACCACCAGGACGGGAATGATGCAAGGCTAATAAAATGAGCATTTCAAAACCATCTGTAAAACAGTTTACAGTAACATGAGTATACACTTGATTAACCCATACCAAGATTTATGTTGCAACATCACAGAAAATATGAAAGTAAAAAAATAATTTTAATTGATAGACCACTTTCACCCCAGAGTAATTGTGTTCAGTCCTAACCAGACTGAAATGCAGTTCTTCTAAATTTATGGGCTTAATTCAAGATTTTTCAAGCTCCCAGCAGGACTGAGTGGGAGATGTTTATCTGCCTAAATTTACTTTCCTAAGTATGCAAGTAACCTAAAATCGTTTTTATTCTTTTAAACTCATGGAGCTACGAATGGTTGTTTGGTACCTGCCAGGTTTGTGGCAACCTTGCCTAGTATGCAAAACTGTATGTTTATAATGTTGTATGTTTATAAAGTATGTTTATAATATGATGTATGTGTGAACCGTTGGTATCATGCTTGAGGGCCGGGGAGGGCTCCAGTCACAATGTGATGGACACATACTATGCCTGGGCATTTCTTTAATGCAGAATATTGTAAAGTTGAAAAGGCTGCCTGGTATACTAGATTGTGCATATTGGCATGGTGGCCTGTCTAAAGTGTAAATTCCACAGTCTCAAGAACTTTCCTAAAGACACTAATGTGTATATTCAATTGGTGGACCCTTTTACACACCTACAGGCAGTGGACACTCCAACAGACAGGTGTAGAACAGATTTCCAGTCTCTGCACCCTCAGACCTCAAACTGCCTAAACAGCGTTCTCTGCAACATCAGCACTTTATCTAAGCATGCCACTGAACTCTGGGACCTGCTTTACTCGCTGTCATCTGAGGTCGGCTTTCCCCTGTCATATGGTGTTGTCCAGTAAGATTTATGTAAGAACTCCCTCCTATCTAGTCAGTCTTCGAGGAGGTTGAGTCCGCCTTGGTGGTATTGTTCTACCAGGGTGGGGAGAGGATTCCTATGATGAAGCATGACACAAAAAAGTGTGTGAGGTTTCCTCTTCCATGAAGGATGACTTCCCAGAGACAGTAATCTAAGGTTCTAGTAGCTAAACCTATATTCGTGTCAGAGCCAATAGTTTTGGAGCACTAAGTTCACGGTTTGTCTAACCACTGTCACCGTGCACTTTCTGTTGTGTTGGATGTTATGCAAAGGGACGTCAGTGCCATACCCTTCTCTTCTCCATATTTGTGTTTCCACAACTGGGTATAAGTACTGGGCCTCAGACACCACCACTTAAGTACATTTCTGGACCTTAGGACATTCTGTTAGGAAGAAGGACTGCTGTACGGCTGAAAGGACTGTCACTCTGCTTGACTCTGCTTTGCTGTGCCTGCCCTGCTGCCCTCATTGTATGGGAGTGAAAAGGACTGGACGTGCATCTATACATCCCCAGAACTAAAGTGACTCCAAGGGCTTGCTGTGTTGCCTCCTCTTCTGAAGTCTTGGGGACATCAAAGACTTCGAACAACCCTTCTACAGCCTCTGGGCTCTGCCAACTGTGAGGCCTGCCCTGCTAAGTGGTGCCAATTCAGTCCTGGGCCCTTCGAAGTGGATTTTCAGGCTGTTTTCTACAAAATCTACTCATCGCCGTCATTGCCCCAGTCGTGAACAACACATCTCCCTCGGGACCGACACATCGCCTACTTTGAGGACTTTGCATCGCTGGCTGCATGGCTCAACAACGACACATGGACTATATCACTTAAAAGGGATCGCACAGCTCTGAACGACACATCGCCTATATCCAGCCAGATCGATGACGACGCATCGCATCCTCTGCTCCACACAGGGGGCTCGTCGTTGGCACAACAAGGTACTTTTTCAGTGGGACAAAGTTGGTCCCTGTATCCCACCTGTGCTCCATCATGGTCAGCCTGAACTTTTGGATTTATCCTGGTCAAGTGCAACCAGATGTCCCTGGTTGGCGCTTTATGCTTTTAAGCACTACATTTCAGTTTAATCTTTAAAAATTCATAACTCCAGTTCAACCTATTAGATTTTTGTTGTTTTGGTCTTGTTTTACTCTTAATAAAAATTCTCTATTTTTCTAAACAGGTGTGGAGTTTTTTTTTTTTTTTACTGTGTTACTGTTTTAAGTGGTGCTCAAATACTTTAGACATTGCCTCTTAACGTAAGCCTGGCTGCTTTGTGCCAGGCTACCAGATGATAAGCACAGGGTAATTTAGGGTGTGTTACTGACTTACCCTGACTAGGATTGTGGTCCCTACTTGGTTAGGGTGCATACCTCTGCCAACTAGAGACCCAATTTCTAACAATCACTAAAAGGGGGAAATCCTCTGGATGTACCGGTAATAGTCTAAACACAGATTTTACGTCACATTTTGCTAGCTCTGCTCCTTTTTCACTCTTTCTTACCAGCTTCACAGTATCATGAACTGATGCATAAACTACCTTTGTGTCTTCCGGAGAGATGAAATCATGAACAGATGTCCCCTCAGGCCAGAATAAGTGAAGAATTAATCTGAAATCTACTGCACTCTTCCCGGGAGCTACTCCAAAAGGGGAAATTATTAAATCTGGCATAGGCCATTCATAAAATGGACCTGCTACCTTCCTTTCCTTCAATTATTTTCAATTTTTTCTGCTGCAACCCGTGTGAAAGATTTTGCCAGTTGTAAATTGTCAGTCCACCTTTGAATTTAGGACCTTGGTACCCTAATCAGAAACCTTCCTTGAAACCCCTGTCAAGCTTAATAGCATCTTTCCTGTCCGTGTATGTCCTTAGTAGCTCACTTAATCTTGTCACATTGACTGGTGTATGAGCCCTTGGGAATAGGATGCACATGATATCCACTGCCTCTGGGGATCCTTGCCTGTTCTCCCAGATTGCCCATTGAGAACAATTGTGAAATCGAATGCTTCCCCCCACATTTCAAACAATCATGCTTAAATCTGCAGAACTGCCTTGAGCAAAATCCTTTGCTGAAATTCCAGCATGCCCCCATAATGGGGCCTTGTCCTCTTGCATAAGCCCTGCCTGCTACTGGGTGGGGCGGAACTGATAGGGGGGTAAGTCACCAAGAGACCACTTACCGTATGGGTCATTGCTGGGGGCTGTGCAGAGGACATCCACTGGAGCCATAACTCTGAGTCTGCATCCCCCAATGATTTATCTGGGTTCAAACTCAACCGTGCTCTAAACTCCTCGTCATATCTAAGACAAGCGTATCCCCCAAAATGCATCTGTACCTTTCTAGTTATATCCATACACTTAAAAATCGCTACTGCCTATGCCTCTACATGCTTTTCACAGTAGACACTGGCGTATGTTAAAAATGCCAATTTCGAGTTTTCCATATGATTGGCACTGTAGGACGCCTTGGCAACTTCCACTTCTCTTCCTTAGCCCTCCTTAGACTGAATGCCCCTATGTAACAATTTAAAAATATCCACATATTGATATTTCCAAATCCGGCTTTTGTTTTCTCTGCTAAGTGTGAACCTAAAGGCATTGTTAATCCCATGTAAGGTAATTTCTTCCTATGAAGTAATTCATCTTCACTTTCTTCCCCTTTGTGTTCTCAGATTTTGCATCCTCTACAGCTTCACTCTGTATTTCTTTGTCACACATTATTGTAGTCAACTGTTTTGTTTTGTCGTGACTTGACATTCCAAAATTTGTGCTGTCATTACTCTTTTGCTTTTCACCCACTTTTGCAATAACTCTGTCCCCCACACCAAATGATTTACTCCTTTTCTTGACCAACTTCACCTCTCGCCTACCACACAGACCAACAATTGTCATTACCTTGTTGAAGTCGTCTTTGACTACCTCTTTGTACTAAAGACTCGGATAGATTCCTTCCCTCCATCACACAAGACACCGTGGTGCTTCCTTTGTCTGCTTGTGACATCTGAAAAGCAATAACTCTTTGCTCCTTTTTTGTTAGCTCACCTTCCTCACTCACCTTTTGGCCATGCAAAAAAACAGTTCCTGCCACATATCTTCCCTCAGCTCTCCCTCCTCCCATTCATCACTCTCATCCCCATAATCTAAAAACCAATTCATCCTGACCAGGCAAATCTTTCCACGCACATGTACACCGAGGGTGCACCTTCAATGGCCCCCCAACAAAATTCTTCCCACCAAATGTATTCAGATTCATATCACAGTCCGTGTGTAACATATTCTGCTATGTGGGAAAGGCCGGTGATGACCCTCCCCCCCAGTTCTTCAAGCCAATGTCCAGGAGATGTTGTAAGCTCTGTTGGCTTCCCCACCTGCTTGCCAATTTCTCCTATTGGACTTGCAGAAACATCATGCTTCAGGCTGCTCCAACCTGAAGGTCCACTTTCACCACCTGCCCCATGAGCCACCCCTGCTCTCACTAAACCTCACTGCGCCTCTACATTGTCTGGCAATCAAATCAGTTTTCTTTAAAAGAACTATCCTTCTGTGATCTCTGAAAAGTTGCCTCATACCTTTCTGCTTCAAAATAAGAGACTTAATGCTCTCATGTTCTCTTCTACCCTCACTGCTCCCATTTCGCCTCATGTTACTGTAACTACAACCTTTGTTTTTTTATTCGGATCTCTATGTCTACAGTTTGCCATTTGTTTGCTTCAATGTGTGCTTTTGTAACTGTAGGTGTGTTTGTATTGTTTGTTATAGCCAAATGGACCACAAATCACATGATGCCCTCCTCTACTGCGCTTTCCTCCTGTGAGGCTGCTGAGTGTTTCATATTTGGTGCCCCCTGATGGTCACCGCCGCTTGCCTCATTCTCTAAAAGAGCCAGAGGCCCAGTTTGCACTTAGGCAGGAGATACAGGCCCCTCCTCGCGAGCATGTGCCTGTCATCTCAAAAAAAGCTTTGTCGAGCACAGCTGCGGCATTCTTCACCGGCAAAAGATGAGCTGTAAGTTATTCCTCCTACTCAGGGACATTTGAAACCTCACTTTACCTGAGGTTTACTTTTTTATGCACGCTCCCTGACTCCTGCGCCTGCATCTGGGGGAGACATGCTGCTATTGCCGCCGCCGCCGCCACTCCGCATCTGCGGCATAGATCTCCCTGCTCAAGCACCTCTTACCTAGTAAGGTACTCTCAGCCCACAGAGTGAGCAAAGCTTTCCTCACTTTGTCTTTTTCCTGCATTATAAAGTAGCAACATTTGAAGTTGCCATAAACTTTAATGCTGCTCCCAGCACTATTTTAAATAATTTTCACAAAAAACTAACCTCAGAGAAAAAACAATATCTCTCTAAAAAACTTACCCTGCCGGCCCATGTGGTGAATGGAGTCAGCAAGAGGCTGTACTCATCACCATCTGTCCCTAAATACCTTGTCACTTAACCCTGCCCCCATTGCCCCTAAACATATCACCTGCGTGACTGCCTGTGGCCTGTTCCACTTGCATGAATACACCAGGGGGACAACTGGTGGTGCCCTGCTCCCCCAGGTTCCTTCATTGAATATTGGCTAATTGGGGGACTAGTAGCATATTAGAAAAAGACAGCTCTGGGGTCGCAAGAATGTTCAAATATCCAATGGGGCCCTGGGGGGCAGCCGACCGTAGGGAGGTTTGCCCCCGGGAGTGTTTGGGGAATTGGAGCAGTCCAGGTGACTGCACCTCCCCTTTGGACTAGGTGGGCTGTTTTATAGCCCAAAGGATATATATGCCCCCATTTTGTTTGACCATCCCCCAATTTGTGGTATACACAGTGGATGGCCATAGGTATAGGAGAGCGTTTTTTTTCCGTAGGTTAGGGACTAGCTCTCCACTTGTGTCATGGCACTCTCACGCTGACGGTGCCAGTTTGATCCCTGACTCTGGTCTATTAAAAAAAAGAAGCTGGGCGTCCTGGCCTCGTCCCGAAAAGAGTGGGGTGAATGATGTCCACCCACCAAGTAGAGTTTCTGCAGGGGTCGCAACAGCGGTCTTAGAGTGCTCGCTGACACGCCGGACCCCACGGTACCTTGGCTACAGGTGAGGGCTCAGGCCTTTCTCGACTTTGGAGAGCAACCCCGAGGGGGCGTGAAGTAGGCCACAGGGTGGGACTTGAGCCTGCATGGCCTGTAGTGTCAGCGCGACGCATGCCGGAATGCAGCTGACGGGCCCTGTGGGAATTTGGTTATGAGCAGGGAAATGTCCCATTGTGTGCATTAGGAAGGGGAAACAGCGTGTGGTGAGCTGCCCCCCCCCTCAGCGCAAGTGGGGGCCGGGCATTTGAGGGTGGAAAGCTGCATTTTGAACTTCCCAGGCAATGTAGCCCAGGCAACGGGCCCAGTCAGGGTGGGGGGTAGGTCAGGGCACGACTCCCACGCCTTTTCTGGGAGGGAAGGGTGAAAGCAAAAAGGGATGGGGTTGCAGGTAGGGTGCTTTCTTCAATGGTATAGCCTCATGGGGAGAATTTTGTGGAGGAGGAGGTGGCCTTGGTGGGTGGCTCCTGTTGGGATGGGAAGAGTCCTGAGGCAAGGGCAAGTGATGGTAAAGAGGAAGGTACGGCGGCATCAATGGTGTTAGATTTTCCCCGCTGGGGTCAAGGTTCTTCCATGGGGAGGAGCAGCACAAACCCAGGAAGATTCTATGGGAAGGGTACTAGGCGGGCAACTAGTGCAAATGTCCAAGGGTGGGTTGAGGCAGTTAGGGAGTAGAATAGATTTGGTGGAAAGGTAGGCGAGGGAAAAAGCCAGGTCGGGATGCAGTTAGTGACCAGCACACTGGACCATATAGATTTTTGCAGCAGGATCATTTCAGCAGCGTTCCAGACTCGGGGGAGCTCTATGCGGCTCCATTACTCTGTGATGAAGAGAAGGCTGGGCCCAGTACGGCCGGCTGGAAAGTGGCCGGGGACGACAAGATCGCCGCCCCATGAAGGTCTGGAATGGCCTCTGCTTTTCACCGGGCCTAGGGGGACAGTACTGCCCTTGGTGGAAGTGGACTCGGAATGCCGCGTTCCGCATCAGTTGGAGAGTTGGGAGGGTATGGTACGTGCACCCAACATAGGCATGAGGTGTCCACAGATAATGGTGAAGCGGTTAGGCAGTGGTGGCAGGCGGGAAATGTTGCCACACGTTGGATGACCCAATCCTTGATTACGAGGAGGAGAGTTTAGAGGAAGGGGAGTGATTAGATGATGATGAACAGCAAGCGGTGGAGATTTGGTGGAGCCGGGGAACCGGGGCGTGGGGGGGTGAGGGTGGAATCTCACCAATCTGATCATGACATTTTCCAGGGTACTACAGCTGGCAATCGGCGACAAGAAGGGCAGCGGCATCAGGACATCTGTAGAGGGCCCAAAAAGAGGAGATTGGCAGGCTCCAGAACGGGCACCGATTCTGGCATCAGGTAAAGAGCACAACTGCATAATCAAGCCAGCAGCAATGGTATCGGTGGGTGTGGATACAATGAAGTTGCACACTGAGGGCTGCAATGTGGCTGCATAGGGTTTGGTAGGTATCAGACAGAGTAGTTGGCAAGGACGAGTCAGGCGTAGTTGAGGAAGATGTTCCCATGAGGCACAGGGTCAGACTGATTTGCATATGGCCATGTCTGAACTGGGGTGGCGGAGTGAGCTAAAGAATGATGATGGATTAAACCCAGATCAGTTGACTGGGGGTGAGTGCTTGCAATGTTCAACACTCCGTCTTTCATCCCCTTTGGTTTTGCGTAGTTGAGGAAGGAGCCTCGAAGCCAGAGACCAGGAAGGGGTTAAGGTACAAGGGAAGGAGAACGCTGAGCTCAAGACCAAGGAACTTCCCTACATGGGTGGTTAGAACCTGTTGGGTGCCCATATTATGCTGGCAACTAAAGAGAAAATCTGGAAGGGGGGTCAGGAGTGATCCCGCTTGTGCATGCTGGAGCTTTAATACTGGAGGGTGCACCTGAGAAATTTGCAGGTCTGCACGAAGGTTTAAAGGCACTGAAAGCACACCCCCTTACCAATTCTTGCAGCAGAAGCCACCAGCTCAGTCTTTCAGCCAGGCAGTGGCAACAGCAGCAGGTGTCCACAGGGACACAGCAGCACAAGCTAGACGGGGGAGGGACGAGGAGTTGGAGCTCAAAGCTCATATGCCCATTAAGCTCAACCTTTAAAAAATTTGACTGGTTATGTCTATTGACAACAATGACACCAACTTATTGAGTGAAGGGTTACACATGTTTTCCAGCCAGGGTACAGAGGTACGAGAGTAGGGAGGTGGGCGGACAATTTTAAACCAGTTAGTGCATCAGACCATGTGATTGAGTGAAACTGCTCAAAGATATTGAAGGGGGAATATGGCCGGCCCATTCAGTGATTAGCCTTTGCCAGACTTCATTGTATCTGCGCTAAGGGTGGTTCCCAAGAAAGAAAACGATCAGCACCGGCTTCCCATCAGTTGTCTTGACTGGAGGGTAGCTCGCTTACCGGCTATGTACCAGAGGAAGAGGCTTTCGCTGCTTATTGTTCAGTGGAAGTCTCACAGAGTACAAGGCATTTTGCAGGTGACACACTACCTTGAGGACTTTTTCTTTGTGGGGAAGCCAGTTTCTGCAGACTGCCAGGGGATGCTGGACAGTTTAGGGAGCTCTTGGGGGATTTTGGTGTACCTTTGGCACCAGAGCAGACAGCTGGACCCTGTAGGGGGCTGTCATTCTAGGGCATTGAGATTGATTCTGTGGCCATTGAAGCCCAGTTACCAATGGTGATAAAGCAAACACACCCAGTTCCACAGACTGCCAGAGGATGCTGGACAGTTTAGGGAGCTCATGGGTGATTTTGGTGTACCTTTGGTAACATAGAAGACAGTTTGCCCAGTACGGCACTGTCATTCCTGGGCACTGTCATTGATTCTGTGGCCATGGAGGCCTGGTTACTGATGGTGATTAGAGCTAGCAAGCCCGGTTCCGTGGACTGCTAGAAGATGCTGGACAGTTTTGAGAGCTCTTGGGCGAACTTGGGGTACCTTTGGCAACAGAGAAGACAGCTGGACCCAGTACGGTGCTGCCACTCCTGGGCATTGTGATTGATTCTGTGGCCATAGAGGCCCGGTTACTGAGGGGATGGAACTAACAAGCCCATTTCCTGTTGACTGCCAGAGGATGCTGGACAATTTTGGAGAGCTCAGGGGTGACCTTGGTGTAGCTTTGCTAAAAGAGAAGACAGTTGGACCCAGTGCGGTGCTGTCATTCCTGGGCATTGAGAATGATTCTGTGGCCATGGAGGCCCGTTGAAGGAACAGCTAACAATGCAATTGATATGGAACACCATGCTGGTTAAACACAAAGTTCGGGCAATGAGGGGCAAACTTTCTGGGACATTTAAATTTCACAAGAAAGTTTTAATTCGCATTGATGACATAGCGTTGGGTGGGGCGCCATGCTGGTTAAACACAAGGTTCTGTCAAAGAGGGGCAAACTTCTGGAACATCTAAATTTTGCAAGAAAGTTTTATTTCACATTGATAACATAGCAGTGGGGAAGGTCAGTAATAAACAGTCTGCAGGGTATGCGCAGGGGCTGAAATTGTTGTGGGCTTTTGTGTGAACTGTTTGAAATTCAATTGCATGTTCAGAACGTGTCATGTGCTGGGAATGACAATGACATTGCAGATGCTTTCTCTTGTTCACAGTGGGCAAGGTTCCATGGGATGGCCACGGTTAAGAAGGATTAGGGGGAGGTCTTGACTAGTGGTGAGCGAAGGAGACAGGAGGCCTGAGGATGTGGTACAGTTTAGTTTGCAGCTGATTGAACAGGGGCAGTCTTGAGTACCTAGTGCTGGAAAACGGATAGGTATTGCATTCATGGGTAAGCTTTTGTAGAGATATGCCCCAATGGCAGGTGAGTGGTGTCCAGGATTTGTGAAGGCTGGGTTAGAGAATCTGGGAGTGGGATCCCCTCCGGGAAGCCACTGACATGGGAGCTATTCTCAGAGGTTATTGAATCTTTATCCGTGATATGCTCTAGGGAGCACGGAAAGGTTTTGTCCTTGACCCTCATGACTGGGATGTTTTTGGGACGTTTTGGGGTATTTGAATATTGGCGGGTAGGGGGATTAGAGTGGTTATTTAGGAGGAAGTCTGTCCGGGTGCAGCAGGCATCCAGATTTGGTTGCATGAGTCTAAGACGGATCAGAGGGGTCTTGGCAGTACTGTGTTGTTGCATAAGTAACCACTTCAAATTTTGCCCTGTAAAGTGAGCCACTTCCCTCTGAGAAGAGTTGCACAGTGCTGTGGGTTTGGTTTATTGTCACAGTGGTGGGGCACAAGTGCCGGCTTTTTCATTTTTATCTGTACTTCTGAGGAGCTGCCGACACACAGGGGCTTGGGACACATTCCTGTAGTGTAAACATAGCCACTGAGGCAGGCAAATTGGGACGGAGCAGGGCGGATATTATGGGCCTCGGAAGATGGGCATCAAACTGCTTTCAGTGATATGCGCGGGTCGGGGAGGGGGTTTGCTAAGACATTTCATTTTCTCAATTTTATTATTGTATTCCAGGTTTGGTTCTAGGTTCGGAGGTCAACGGTTTGTCTTTTTGGATAATTGAGCATTTATTGGTACAATGGGCTGAACAGCAAGCAAAGATGAGCAGACTCTGGGTCACCTTGGGATTCGCCCCTCATCGCTTTCACATCCAATTGTATGGTATAGGGGGACTGGGGTAGAAGCCACTACTAACCTCTTTGAAGAGATTATTGGTAGGGGGCTGATATAAGGAATTTGCTATTACACCAGGGTGACAATGATCTAGTGATGGGAAAGAGGGTATTTTTGCTCAAAGCAATGTAAGAGGACTTGCAGGGCGATTTACGTCAATGGTCAGGTTTCACACTAGGTGGACTGAGCTTATTCCCCGCAGGGAGTGGCATAGGGCTGTGAAGCTGGTGGCAATAAGAAAGCAAAGAAAGGGTTAAGTGAGATATGAGATCTTTTTGTAGAGACAAAGGGACAAGCGCAGTTGAGCAGTCTGTCTTTAAATATGACACGGTTACATTTTTAGGGGGTTGGTGTTTCTCTTTCTTATTTTGGGATGGAGTCGTATTTGTTACAGATTAAGGATTTCCTTGCAAAGGCTTTGAACGTGCCTTAGGTTTTGGGGGGGCAGAAAAAGGGGTAGGCACCCCCTTTGTCTGGGTGGCAGTCAAGTTGGCATGTCTTAGCCAAGTTTATTTGTAGTTGACAGAGGCAATCCAGGCTGAAAGGGAACGGGTAGACAAGTTCACACCTGGAGGAGGTAGGATCTTTAAGGTGCATTAGGAAGTTAGGTTTATTACAGGTTAATAGGCGTAAAGGTTAACGTTGGAAGGTTAAAGGTTAATCGCCAAAGGTGAAAGGTTAAAGTTCAAAGATTAACGGTTAAACGGTCACAATGGCCGAGGAGCAACCTAGGAGGGGGCACTGAATTGCAGGTTTAAACTGATGTGGGGGTGGGGAACTTTAGGGGTGGGGGTAGTTTAACATAGGTAACATCTTCTATAGTGAGGCTGTAGTTTTGTAAGGCATCAGGCCAAGGGCTTTTAATTGTAATGTGCACCTGTTTCAATAAAAGCGGCCTTTTCACACTATTCTGGTGTTAGTGGTCTGTGCTGCTCCCCATATTCCCCAATATAAAATATTATATATAATTAAGTATGAGTTGGTTTGATCTTAAACTGACTTTGTTTGTCAAAGCTCGCAAACATTCCCTAAGGGATTCTACAGGCTCTGTGAAAATAAATATAGACACATCCCTCCCAGGACTTTTTATCTTAGGTGAGCGCCCTTGTATCATTTGCTTCATGGGTATTTTGCAAGGGCCATTTATATATATATATATGTATTTTATTTTGTTTCTTTTTGCTCCAACTTAAACCTCAATCCAACTTACCTTTAAGATTTCAGTAGAAGATAAATCACGAAAAAAATGTAGCTGCAACTACATAAGGCTTGGAATCCACCCATGATACAGGCTACCGTTAAAATCTGGACTTCCAAATATTACAAACAAATAAAGACTTTAATTTCATGTTTACTTTGCAGCCAATGGAAGCTGCAAGGGCATTTAATGTGTTGGTCTTTTGTTGGTAGTTTTTTTTATAGTGTTGTATCAAAAGTTGAAGACTTGATTAAAAATAATTATCTTCAGTTTTTATTATCTTCATCAAAGACTACCACCTGTCCCCTTCAGCGACAGAGTACACGGTATCCCTTTTACATATGTAAAAACACATAATTACCCGATCGACATGGGAAGAATTGAACTCGTACTTTGAAGTCATTGTAATGTCAGCTCCAAAGAGAAGATACAATTAAAACACGATAAAATCCCTTTTAATTAAACTACGCAGATAATAGAATCGGCGGTAATACCTTTCAGAGAAGAGCAGCTTTTCTTTGACAGCCTCCTGGTGTAAGATGGCGCCGGGAATCAGCTTAGTGTATTCAGAAAGTGGTACCTTGAACGCTGCTGGCATTAAACATGAAATTGCATTAGAATTACGGCACGGCAGCCTACTTCCATCACTCAGAAGCCACTGTTTACGCTAAATCAGTCTAAAATAAGAGGAATACATGACCTAATCCCGACCCCGGGCTTTTTTCAAACCTTCTTTTAGGAGGTACATTCTGTGCTAAATAAAATGAGATATGTTTCTCATTTTGCTCCAGTCTATGTTTTGCCTATCAGGGCAGAGACAGTTCCACGCTGCAAGGGAAGGGGAAAGAAAAGACATGGTGGGTGCACACAGATTTGTATCTGCTGAGACTAAAACTGAGAATTATAAACGACTGCTTGACAGCCACTATGTTTTGTCACTTAAAGCCATGTAATGTATACAATATTGATGCATTCTCTGAGTGGATTAGATGTTGGTTTTACACATCGCCTCAAAATAAAACGTAATACGAAATTAAAGTTATGCAGCCTTTTCAGCCTGATGTTAAATATTTAAAATATAAATTGCAAATTTCTCCTTGCAGTGTTTTGTGCTTATGTAGCTAGCAATGAAATAGTTCATATATTGAACACCAACTTTTCACTAACACTTTGCTAGCGTGGCGTGTGACCTATGTAAACCATAATAGGTTGATGACTGAATTTTAATGAGTATTTGCCAATCCTATTTTTTGTTAATTTAAGGTCAAGTGGGATCCACAAGAGATTCATGTTTGGATAAGAATGAGTTTTTCTCATTCTTTTTTAATTTATCTTACAGTTTTCCTCAGTGCAAGCTAAGTCCACATAGTTAATGCAATACCTTGTGGTGTGCCCTCTGAATATCGAATCAACAACATCGATCTGATGGAATATTAAGGACAGAATATCAAAAGTATATTATAGACAGGTAAGTCTAAATTTTTTACACCTAACTCTCTATATATATATATATATGCCTACATAGTACATATATCTTCAAGGTACGTAGAAGTGGAGTTAGAAATTGTAAATCTATACTTCCCTATATGCACTTACCTATTGATATTTTGACCCCCGATATTCTGTCCTCAATAGTAGTATGCCACTACTATTGTCGATATTCAGTCTTGGCTACATCAAGTGTAAAGCAGTTGCATTGTCAGGTGACGTTATATAGGCACAAAATTGTTTTTAAACCCCAACCTAATTAAGTAGACTCGTCCGGTCTATTCCAATTAAAATTATATTTCTAGAATAGCAGAGGCAAGCCCTCCACGCCAAAGTCAACTTTGGGCCAATGATATCATGGATAGTTCCATTCGGGATTTCACTCTTTTGTCCACAATGATTTGCTGTAGATAGGTTGGCCCTCTTTTCCATACGCCACACTATTTAGATGCATTTGAAATGATTGTTGACTCTTCTATTATGGTAAACCATGGTATCCTCTAGTTTAGTGTGGTAGAAAATATGATCCGTTGTAGATTTAGCCAATCCTTCTTGGGACAAGATAGCATCATACATTTTAATTCAAAATCTTATATCAAATTTCCAAACAAAAACAATCATTAGAGAATATATGTATCTGCTCTACCTGTTTCCAAGAAAGTATTGTTCTAAAGTTCACTAAACAAAGTAAGGTGGCAGCAGGTACATTAAAATAGTAAGATGACACATATATATGCATATATAGTAAGGCTTGCAGAATTTCTCTAATTATGGAGATTCCTCAATAGACAGGCACTACATCAACAAGAAGTGTTAGAGAAAAGTGTACATTTTGATAGAAGGCATTGTCGATTGAGAGTTACGGGGAATGTTCTAGAAAGGCAGTTATGGTATGGGGGCAACCACAAAATTGCTTTCTAAAATATACCAAACCCTTTTTATGATTCAGGAAAGCATTTCCCAATCACAAAATGGGTTTACTGACTCATTCCGAATTGTAAATAGGAGGGGGCATGAAATGGGCCTGCCCTCCTATTTGTGACTGGCAATGGTATGTATCAACATTTTGCAGCGGCAATTGCAATCGCAAACCATTGATAAGTTACCAACTCCTAGGGGCATGGCTTGAAAAACATAGATGCCTAGTTGTGTCAACCAGGGCTCCCGCACTACAATGATACAAGAATGGTGTTTTCTTAGACCAGTGATAGCAGGTGGAGGCCCTGACGGGTTAAAGTGAAAAGTAAAGGGAGAAGCGCAGACCAGGGCTGGCTTTAGCGCTGATGGCGCCGGGTGTGACAATCTTTTTTGGCGCCTCCCCATATGACCTCCTTGGATTCCCTCACTACCACCTGACAAAAGTGCCCCTCATCTCTCCATTGACCCTCTCTCCAACGCATTTCATTTGTTTTAAAGCACTGGTAAAGGCTAGCTTTACTAATCCACTCAGCTATCCACATAAAATACAGATCTGTTCTTTGCAGCTGGAACATTAACCCTCTGCGCTACTTTATGGCGAGTCTAAACTGCCGCTAGGCAAAATTCCGACCTCTCTCTAACAGGAACATTAATCACAAGAGTTATCATGACATTTGTATTGCTGCCTGAAAGCTGGACGTACAAGGAACTCTGCAGCAGGTGCTTTTTAAATCGCATGTTATTGCTAAACACAGTCCCACCTCTGAGGCCAGTGCCCCCACTCCAGGTCAGTGCCCAGTGTGGTCACACTGGTTGCATTGCCCTAAAGCTGCTTCTTGCGCTGGCAAAGCAAGCTAAGACCGTGTGGACTAAAAAAGTGAACTGTGACCTACCAGAGCTGTCTTGAGCCAGTATGGGCAGAGTGCACACAGGAAAGTGGAGCTGCTGTGTGGAGACCCTTTCTAGCTGGAGAGGACCTGCGGCAGCGGCTGTAGCTGAAAATAGAGACTGTTAGTGCGGAACTGTGTTACTCAGGTGAACATTTTTAAAAAACACTCCTCATTATTGCACTCATTCTTAGTCGAGTTGGATTTAACTTATGTTCACAACTAGAATTATAGTGCCTGATTCACAAACTGCACTTTTGAGTAAGTTTACACTCCTGAGTAAATTTACACTTCTGAATAAGTTTGCTATTTGACTTAAGGTTATTAAATATTTTGCAATTAAATAATTAATATGTACTATTTTGTATATATTTTCTCTAACATTAGTTTATATTTATTTATATTTTAACTATTTGGAATAATTTATATTAATATAATATTATTTCCTTTGGGGTTATATTTTAAGTCCCTACCACCATTATTTTCTATGATAGGGTGTTACAGTGTTAGTGGTTGGCCATGAGTAGTTCTGGAGTTACTACTAAAGTGTAAGTTACCACAAAAGTGCTGTTTGTGATTACAGAAAAGTAATAAACTTCCTCAAAAGTGTTAACTTACTCATAAGTTCAAGTTACCTTTGTGAATCATGCCCAATATAGTGTAATGCTGTTAGAAGCAGCCACACCCGATATGGGAGCATAAGGAAATGTGAACCTTGTATGAGACATTCTTGTCATCATTGATGTAGTGTGTGAAATGAACCATAGAAGACTAGGAATAAATAAGAATTCTTTCTAATGATTCTGAAGTGGGGAAGGTGCATGTAGCCAATTAAATACCGAAACAATTGCTGAGAGTCTCCCTCCTCCTCTGCAGAACATACAAAAGTGCACATAGACTAGAAAAGGTGATTGCCTGGGTGACACCTGGACTTGAAGAATGATGGAGAAGCAATGGAATGCAGCACCACCACTGGAGAAGCCGAGGGGGAGCCTGATGTAGACTATGAAGGGGCAGTTCCCTCCAGCAATCATCAAGAGGAGAAGCACCCAGAGCAATTGGAGGGACTTGCAGATAAATTTGATGTTGTCAGGAAGGCCTCTACAGCACCCCAAGAGGCTCTCAAATCCAAAAAAGACAGAGTGGCCATAGATTTGACTGTACTATGGGCGGATCAACCTAAACTGATAGAGTGGCAGAAGTGGAACTGGCACTGGAAGTGACATGCTCAAGAGTGGTGGAACTGCAACACCAAGTCATAGATCTTAAAAACAGAATGGGAAATTTGAAGATGAGAGTAGAAGATGCATAGGGGCACTAATGTTAGTATCATATGACTGTCTGCAAAAGATCATGGGGGCCTCAATTCAGTAGTGGCTGGCAGGGAACGGCTGGGGCAGGGCAGGGAAGGGGGGAAACAAAATATTTTTTTAAAACACTTACCTCCTCACAGCCGCCTCTGTCTCTCCTCTGTAGTTGCTTCACTGACCGGTTCCGGAAGCACCCAGGCTCCCCTAAGCCAGTCACAACACTGCAATGCAGCGTTGTGATTGGTCTGAGTGCCGTGGTTCGGTGCTCAGATGGGGACTGGGAGCCTAGGCAAGTTCTCCACCCAGGCTGTGTATTACAGCCTGGTGGAGAACATGCTAAGTGTGCATGACTGTTCAGCTGGCCCAAGACGTCCAGCCAAACAGTCATGCGCACTTAAGTGCATGAATCCCTCCTTCCCCTGTGGCACCAGCCCCACCCCGCTCTATCCCAGCCACGTAGCTCCAAAAAATAAAATGATAATAACGATGTTATTATTATTATTTTATTTTTATTACCACCTTAACAGAGGAGCCGCCCCTGCCTTACTGGAGCTATTTCTGGGACAGTGGTTCATTAAGCGTGGTCCGAGTGGACAGTCAATTGTTCACTGTTGAAAGGGCATATAGAGTGTCATCAACTTCTCTGCGACCGGGCCTGTCCCCCCCAGACAAATGATGGTGAGACTTTTAAACTATAGAGATGGAGACAATCTGTTGCAATTGGGGAGGTAGAACAACCCATATGCAGTGGAAAGGGGAAGGTGTCGCTATTTGTGGACTACACTAGTGTGGTACAACATCAGAGAAACTCATTCCTGTATGTTAAATGTAACGTAAGGGCCCTAGGTTTAACTATATCTTACTGTATCTAGCAAAGTTCGGCCTGGTAGACAATAGTGTGCTGCACCTTTTTCTGGAAGCAGAGAAGGCGACCGCATGGACGGACAAACTGGTTGCATAAATAAGTAGGGGTGGGTATAACTTGAGTAATTCTGCTTAATCATGCGGCATTACCTAAAACATCTGTGAAATTACGCAAGAAGAGTATTTCTGCATTTCCCTCTATTTTTTGTAGTGCAAAAATGCCCCTAAATTCCAAAATGCGACGATGCATCTTTTACTAAGAAATAAAGCTAAAGGCAAAAGAACATGATTAGTAGTGCGAATAGTTGCTCGTGCTTGCTAAATGTGCACTTGGGGTAGGATTTTCCCCGACCTTGCTCCTGGCATTTAATGCTAGTTTCATAGTACAAAATGGAATCTGGCATTGAAAAATGGATATGATGATACATTTTGAGCTAAGAAAATAGCACTTAAAGCAACAGGTAATAAACAGCATGGTGAGCAGCCATTCATGCTCATTAAATGTGCTCTTGTGGTAGGATTTTCCCACCAAATAACTCTTAAATGCGCAACTGGGCATAATCACGGTATTATCAGTAATTCCGCATCAAAGAGTAACGCTGAAATAGCAAAATTACTCTGATTACCAGAGCATAATAAAAAGTATTCCTAGGCCTATAAAGAAGAATCACCTTGGAGTAACTGAGGAAAAGGCATGCACCCAGCAAGAAGCGAGTCAGAAATAAGTACTAGTCAGAGCAAAGACCAACCATGAAACAAGCCAGAACGGAGAAGCAAAAGACAGTAACAGAGTTTATGAGATTGAAGTAGGTTAGGGAAGGAACAACTGACACTTCAACAGAGTTGAACAGTGCAAGTGAGGTCACTGCCTGCAATAGTGGACTCTGATGCAGAAGGAATGCACAAGGTGACGCCAGGGACTATAGATGACCTGTTGTGAAGCAAACACTTTCCATACCCTTGAACTTGCAATGTTAAATGTCACCTATCTGAAAATGGAAACTGAACAAATGCTCCGTAATGAGAGAAGAGAGAGTTGGGTTTGCAACAGAGGTGCCTGGTGTGGTTGAATAACTGAGATTGGAAGACTCATGTGAGACTGCATAGAATATTATAGGTCCGCAGACCTACAATGGAGAAACATAAGTGCAGGAGCCCCTCCCTCTTTCCCTTTGATGGGAGGCATACAATTACACAAGGTGGAAATAGATCCAAATGGTAGATATGTGTTCGTAAGTAGACAGTTGGGTGGTAGACGCCTAAATCTGATCTGTATTTATGTGCCAAACTCAGACCAAGGCGTCTTTCTACTCTCACTGTAGCATGCTTTCCATGACATCCATACAACGATTATATTTTAACAGTCTGCTGGATAGGGTGCCTCTGCCAGGCATAACAGCATCAAGGATCTCAGAGGCTCTGAGAGCTTGGCTTAAACATTGGGGGCT
Organism: Calotriton arnoldi; assembly: GCA_963921515.1. NCBI lineage: Eukaryota > Metazoa > Chordata > Amphibia > Caudata > Salamandridae > Calotriton > Calotriton arnoldi. The sequence goes on from CAWUFW010001575.1 coordinate 2,021,075, forward strand.
ATGAGACACCTGGCAATTGGCCTATCCAGCAGAATTAGGTATATGCATTGCTCCCATGCCATTACCTGTACTGCAGGCTGGATTTGATCTTCCACTCGGATGGCTTATTGGGCGCAACAGAGAAAACAGAGTGTCTAGCAAGAGTTGTGTACAACAATGCGCTGGTATTCACTGTGTGTAAATGGGGGCAGATGAGGCCATGTATTGCAAATTGAAGACTGAGGGTAGACACCTTGGAGGACAGAGTATTCAAAGAACTGGTGGGGACGCACGTCAGACAATACTTTTAGCTGAGTGAGGCATCAACAACTGACACCAGAGTAGAATGGGACACCTTTAAGGCATATATACAGGGCATATGAATCATTACATCATATGGGGTGAGATTATTCTTAAGTCGGGAACTAGGTCAAGGTGAAAGAGAAATTGCCTGGTTAGATGATGAGGTAAGCTCATGAACCATTCGTTTGAGATGTTGTTGCAAGCCTGAACGAAACACAGTGACTTGACAAGTCATGTGTGCAACCTAGATAATAGATGGAGGTCCCTCCCACATAGATATTGTCCCGGGCTGTGTCAAAGGTGCCTGGCAAAACTATGGGCCATACGTCATCCTGGTTAATAACTAACTGGGGATGCACCCCCTTGAAAAATATATCAGTTGTAGATCACAGCATCGAGACCGCCTTACTCACCGCCACAGACGACATCCGCTCCCTCCTCGACCAGGGACACACCACAGCCCTGATCCTACTTGACCTCTCTGCAGCATTCGACACCGTCTCCCACCGCACACTCATCGCCAGACTCCATGACGCCGGCATACAGGGAACCGCCCTCGAATGGATCCGCTTCTTCCTCACCGGCAGAACACAAAGAATCAGACTGCCACCTTTCCTCTCCAAACCCACGGAAATCAACTGCAGAGTACCCCAAGGATCATCGCTGAGCCCCACTCTCTTCAACATCTACATTGTCCCGCTCGCCGCCATCGTCAGACAGCACGGACTCAGCATAGTATCCTACGCTGACGACACCCAGCTCATCCTCATCCTCACCAAGAATCCCGTCACCACCGGACTCAACTTCCAGGAAGGAATGAAGGACGTCTCATCCTAGATGAGCGGCATCTGCCTGAAGCTCAACTCAGAGAAGACAGAGGTCCTCGTCCTCGGACCCTCACCCTCCGCATGGGACAACACCTGGTGGCCCACCACCCTTGGCAGCCCTCCAACCCCCACGGACCACGTCCGAAACCTCGGCATCATACTCGACACTTCCCTCTCCTGACCCGACAGGTTAACGCCATTGCCTCCAGCTGCTTCAATACCCTTCATATCCTCCGAAAGACCTTCAAATGGATTCCCCCAGAATCAAGGAAGACCGTCACACACGCACTCATAACCAGCAGACTGGACTACGGAAACGCCCTCTACGCCGGGATCAACAAGTCTCTGCTCCACAAACCTCAGACCATACAGAACACTGCAGCCAGACTCGTCCTCGGCATCCCTCGACACGAACACATAACCCAACACCTGCGCAGCCTCCACTGGCTCCCCATAGAGAAAAGAGTCACCTTCAAGATACTCACCCACGCCTACAAATGCCTCCACAACACCAGACCCAAATACCTCAACGAGAGGATCTCCTTCCACGTACCCAAAAAAAACCTCTGATTCACCGACCTCGCCGAGACCCCACGCATCCGCAAAGCCAGGACAGGAGGAAGGGCTTTCTCCCACATCGCAGTCAAGACCTGGAACGAACTCCCGATCGACATCAGACGCGCCCCCACCCTGAACATCTTCAGGAAGACTCTCAAGACCTGGCTCTTCAACTGAACAGAGCTGCAAACCCCCCCCCCCCCCAGCGCCTTGAGACCCTCACGGGTGAGTATCGCACTTAAAATCCCCCTGATTGATCGATTGATTGATAGATCAGGCTAATAAAATCTGATATCTAATTTCTTTAAATTCTGTGTTCAATTGTGTCTTTATGGGTGTAAGGTTACATGCAGCATAGCTGTTTTGTTTGAAATAGCTTTGTCAGTTTTTTACTACTGAGGCAGGTTGGAGTGAATGCATGTGTTTGAGCATTAAGAAAAAGAGTTCATACAAATGATGATAGCAGATTTAAGTCAAACCATATTTGAGAAAAAGGTTTCTCCTATGATTTTCTCATGGAAACTATAGTTACAGACGTGCAAAGTTGAATTCAAGACACAAATATGTTCCTTATTCATTTTACAAAATGTCTGACAAGCTCAGTAAAATGTACTTTCAACATCAGCAGCAGCTGGTCACTTGATTCCTCGATAGTCCATTGTAGCCACACCACAAAGTTCTAAGGAACAACAGGAGTGATAATATTATGTATTCTTTATAAAATTAAGCCACACCTGATCATCATGTTGCTGAAATGGGAGCTGTTGAATGTAACACAATCACTATGGAACAGGCTGCAGTAAAGGAGCCAATTGGATGCCTTTATTGTACTTTATATTGTTAATGCAGATATGAAATTATCTGTTTCAACAATTGAGTGGGGAAGGATTGATTTTCCGTCATTCACAGAATATTATATTTTAAAAGGACTAAAATTAGCTAATACAAGAGAGCCCTGCCTCCATCTGCAGTCCCCTTTCCACATCTATTGCTCCAACTATCCCTCATTATTGCTGCTTAATAAACTCATTGACTTTAAAGTTGGTAGACAAAAAATGATTTATTTTAGTCTTCCATTTAAATTCATTAGCTCAGATTCTTCTGAGCGGCAAAAAACTATTTGCAGACTGTAGTGAAGTAGAAGTAATCAATCCAAACCGTTTAGGTTCTACGGTCTTTATTTCCATACAAGTAAGATATAACTTGATGATAGGTCTGGGTCAGGAACGAATGAATCAACATTCCACATCACAGATACAAGTAAGTACGAATATAGAATGTGGAGCGCTGGAGGAGCTCCAAACATAGAATGCAAAATACAAGAGATAAAAAGATGAACATAACATGCACTTACCAAAATGCCATATACTACACATCCTCCCCTTGAAGAAAAAAGAAAAAAACGAAGAAAAAAAAAACTTAAGAACAAATAAATTCATTGTACCTATCTGGTTTTTTAACAGTTCTTCCAAAAGAAGTTTTAACATTAGAGCAAGGTCTGGAAATACTGGATGTTTCATTAAAAACACCACAGTTGTCATCAACATCAGTGGGAACAACTACTGGAGCAGAGTCAAAATCTTTACAGGTATCCTCATAACACCAAAAAGGATGGCGAGAAAGTGACTTAACTCCAGTGTAAATTTGTTGAGAAGAAAATGGCAAATATCCAGTCTCGGCAGAACGAGCTAATGCTAAGCGACTCATGTGCCAAGTTTCACCATAATCCAAAGTTACAGTATTATGGTGAATTTTCGAAATCTTTTTAGGTTGGCTAAACTTGCTATACCCTTTGGGTACTTTTCTAGCACTTTTAATACAAACCCATTGACCAACTTGCAAATTTACAGGTTTAGTACCATGTTTGGCATCGTAATACACTTTATTTTTCACTTGGGAATTGGCTAAAGTAGTTCTGACATCGTTTAAATTACAAAACGACATATTGTTCCGCTTCATCCAACCGGGATTAGTTTTGGAAAAAGGAACTCTACATCTCATAAGAGAAAAAGGGCTTTTCCCTAAAGAGGAATGTGGTGTGACTCTATAAGCCCATAACATTTTCTTTAATTCACCTTCCCATGACAATTTTGAATTCCTACACAACTGTAAAGTGCCCTTGATAACTCTATTCAGCCTCTCAACAGTGCCATTGCTGGAGGGATGATAAAGGGGGTGAATTTTTGCTTAATCCCGTTTGTAGTAAGAAAACTCAACATTTCTTTAGATTTGAATTGTACACCATTGTCAGTTAATACATAAGCAGGAAAACCTTCTTGTAGAAAAATGGAATCTAAGAAATTGATAACAGTTCTTGTGTCAACTTTGTCAACAACTTTAAGTTCAAACCACCTGGAGAATAAATCGGCAAGAACAAGAATGTACTTACTTGTACTATCCACCCAGGAGATTGGGCCCATAATGTCTAATGCCACTTCTTCCCAAGGTAAATTTGGAGAACAAACAACACCTAAAGGTGGATTAAATGTTTTCTTGGATTTGTCAGCAGTTTCACAATTTAATCAGCATCTTACAATTCTTTCTACGGAAATGTCAATTCCAGGCCACCAGTAAAGGTCTCTGACCCTAGATTTAGTGCGAGATATGCCAGGGTGACCTTCATGTGATAAATGTATGATCTGCTCTCTCAAGGAGGCAGGGGGAATGACTTTGTCACCCCTTAACAGTAAATGGTCACTGACGGAAAGTTCATCTCTGACTTCCCAGAAGCCTCTTAAATTGTCATGAAGATTCTTTTTGCAAGAGATGTTCCATCCATCAATAACCCTTGACTTAACATCAGCTAAAAGAATGTCTTCATCATCAGCTTTCATCCATTGCTCTTGAGAAATACTATTCTTAAGATCACCATCAAAAAGAACATTAGCAACAGTGAAATCATTCCAGGAGTTACAATCAATTTCAGTCAACGGCAATGAAAGTCCGCTAAGACAATCAGCAATGACATTCTTAGCTCCAGGAACATACTGTATCTCAAATAAATAATCTTGGCGACGCATAGAAAGTCTAACAATCCTGGCAGTGGCTCTGTGAAGACCATCGGTAGTGAGTAGCTTGGTAAGGGGTTTGTGGTCACTTTTGACAATAAATCTTTTGCCCCATAAAAACTTTCTAAAATGTTCTACACCCCAAACAACTACCAAAGTTTCTCTTTCAATAACAGAATATTTCTCTTCTGTAGGAGTGAGAGATCTAGACGCAAAAGCGATAACAACTTCCTGTTCAGAATCGGTAATCTGAGTTAAAACAGCACCGAGGCCCTTCGAACTCGCATCAGTAGTAACGAATGTGGGGGCACAAGGATCAAATCCTTGAAGATTGAAGATTCCAGCATTGTCCTCTTCTGCAGCTATATAATTTAAAAAATATTCTTTCCACTCTACCCATTTAATAATGGGGTCACCAGGCGCAGTTAGGAACTCTTTAGGATTACTTAAATTAATGCCAGAATTAGAGCTAGAGGCAGTAGTTGCTCTGCCACTGGTATTGGAACTGTATCCATTTCAAATGTATATTCGTTATATTCAATTCAAAAGAAAAGAACTTACTTGTGGAAGAATGTGAAAATGAAAGCGACCGGAGGATCGATAATCTTAAACTGAACGAAGTCAAAGGATTTCTGAAGTAAAAAAAAAAATGGCGGCACGTACGCCGCGTAAAGGTTGCGTTGCGTGACCTTTTGCATCACGATACTCCCAAGATGCTTTGCGGGACAGGAACGCGCTGGGTGAAGCTGCAACTAAGCAACAGGACCGTTGGAGACGTTAAAAAAAAAAATGTTGGTGAGCGGCGCAAGCGTAAGTTCAATATTTCCCAAAAAGTGATTTAAAGAAAATCTTTACAACTCGCCAAGGCTCACGTTTGTAGATTAAACAGAAACTCACCGAACGTGAATTCAAGGAATGTAGTTTACAGGAGCTGAGCGGTCCTCTTGGCAGACTATTCGAAATGAATTCCGCGTAGACACACAGTTCAGCGTGCACGATCCAGCTGTGCTTGGAAGTAGTAGATTACCCCAAAACGACAAAGAATCCGTAGTAATTTTATTCCGTAGTGAGAAAAAAAAATGATCTTCAAAGTTCTCCTTTTTTAAAAAAAAAAAAATCTCAGTTGCGAGGAATTCGCATCCCAGGTCGTCGCCAAATCGATGTAGTGAAGTAGAAGTAATCAATCCAAACCGTTTAGGTTCTACAGTCTTTATTTCCATACAAGTAAGATATAACTTGATGATAGGTCTGGGTCGGGAACGAATGAATCAACATTCCACATCACAGATACAAGTAAGTAAGAATATAGAATGTGGAGCGTTGGAGGAGCTCCAAACATAGAATGCAAAATACAAGAGATAAAAAGATGAACATAACATGCACTTACCAAAACGCCATATACTACACAGACATATCTAATGTTGAAAGAAAATAAATAGTTATGTGCTCAAAGATTAGTCAGCCCCCCACATGAGTTGTTGTTTGTACATTTAATCGTTCTTTTTCTCCTCCCATTTCCTTTTTGAATACTTTTCTTTTGTATCTCTTGCATCAAAGTGCAGTAGCTTAAAAAAACATTTTCATTGTGAGTAAAATGCATGGAAACTAAAAAAATATTTAAAATATTTTAATAGGCATACATTTGTTGTCTATACAATGCTTCTATAGGTGTGTACCTTATAAATGACTACATTTAAAGTTGATTAATTATAGCCAATTTTAAAATATGTAACTGTTTTGGTCAAATGTTTAAATGTAATCATGCAGGAAAACACTTTGCTGCAACCCTGGATGAAAGAATTGATTATACCAGGGGTCACCAACCTTTTCTGTAATAAGAAGTACTTATGTTCAATGAAAATCATCCAGAGCTACTGTTAATACTACTGTAATATTGAGTACAACAGACAAGATTACCAGTAGTGATCATCAACTCAGTGCCACAGACAGGGTCCCCCAGAATGTAAACAAGGCTTCATAAATGTGGGATGCCTCTACATGGGCAACACATAACAACTATAACTGTAATACCCCTGCTACGAAGGTAATAATATGAGTGATATGTTTTCCTGATGCTGCATATTTTATCACTCAAATATTGTCTTTAAATATATTTTACAAAGTCTATCATTTTTCAAAAAAAAAATCAGCTTATGAGTTCTGAAAATACACACATTTTCATCTCAAGTACACGCTTTTCAATTTTGGTAGTCATATAATAATTCAACCTAGTAAAAACTTCTAATTTAGTAGGCTGGGCTGCACACAAGAGAGCTGCTTACAGGTAGCTGGAGAGCTACCAGGGGCTGACGAGCTACTCGTTGGAGAAGCTTGGATTAGACACTAGATCCAGCTACGGCACATATAAACTTATAAGCCCAAAAACATACTTCCAACTTTTCCTGCAATTTTGTTTAGCATCCTCTACATTAAGACGTATTTTCTGTAATATTTCAAATTGTATTTTCGCTCAGGCTGTGGTTTCTGTTTTGGCATTAACAGTAAAGATCTAAGTACTTATGCAACTGTCTATAAATAAATAATAAAAATGGTTTCCTTTAGGTGTTAAAATCTATGTTCCTCATTTCGAAACATTTCAAGTTTCTACGGTTCTAAGTTGACATACTACTACTTTACCGTTCTGTAGAACGTTTAGACCAGCAAAGAGTAGGATTGTTTAGTAAAACGAACAATAAATATTCAACTTCTTAAAACTACAACCGTTTCCCATATGTTCTTGTCTGAATCATGAGGCAATAATTTCAAAAACACAGTGAAAGCTGTCATGCATTACAACGTTTAAAATAATTTTCAAACACTTGGAGCACATTAAATATGAAAGACAAAACCACGGAAAAATAAAATACTTTTCCGCAACTCTTTAGTCCCAGAACTTGTAACAGGAAAGATGAGAACCATTTGTCAAGTATATCTTCAGCCTGCTGTACATGATAGTGAAGGGTGCTAAAGCGGTCTTGTCCAGTTAAATGTCTTTCAATGGTGGCACAGTCTATGTGCTGGTTAGCACTCTAGTTCTTTTTTTGATCCCTGTGATCTTCCCTGCCAACTCTAATGGGACAGGATGTAGTGATATGTGGGATGTGAGTAAAATAGAGCTTGGCCTAGTCTCTGGCTATAAATCTCCTGGGAAGATATTGATTGGCCAGGAGTAAGTCAAAATTCAGCCTCTTGGCAGTGCACAACTTTGCTGTTTACAATTTACGTTAGTTATGGGTGCGTATAAAGAGTGAACATAAAGCCAATTTACAGATGGAGTGACGTAAGATACAACATTACTATAATATAGAAAATATAACAGTACAAATAGTACAAGGTGGATTTAAAACATCATTTTAGGATTGATACCGGTGAACTGTAACAACATGAGCTAAGGTAACCAGAATATATATTTTTTATTGTTCATGCGTATTAAATAATCTAAAACTAAATGTTTTTAAATTGTTCATCTGTATTAAATGTTCTAAAACTATCTGATCTGTGATTGGCACAAAAGCTATTGTTTAGAAGAGTCTTTCCAGTATGATGTGATGTAGAAGAATGCAATAGAAATACATACATCTACTATTTTAAGATCATTATAACAGGATGCATTAGGAATGTACAAGGAATCACAGAAATATATTTGTGTAGGTCACGGGAATAGTCAAATGAACAATAGCATTACATTTGGCCCAAACGGATTCCTTGAGTTTACATGTCGATTATTAAACTATGTAAATTGTGTAATAATTCATCTCTCCAAATGGTATGACCAACATAAAGACTTTCCAAATGGTATGACCAACATAAAGAATTATGAGAATCAGAACATGTATTTATCCGAAAAGCAGTGCAAATTGTAACCCATAGCTGATTGTGACCTCTGCTTTTTTGCAATTGGAGGATAGTTGCTGCACACAGAAACATCAAGGACAAAAAATCTCCCACATCTTCTTCCCAAAGAGCTCTCTAGATGAGATAGACAAGATTCCTGCAGTAGCAGCCACCATGAGACTACTGTTTTGAATGTGGACATATAGCCACCAATAATGCAGTTTAGGTGGGGCAAAATAAGCCTTCAATGTTATCTGTTGCATTAGGTAAAAGCATGACAGTATGCCACAGTACTCAAGCTATACCTCACGGATGAGGCCTAAATAGTGCAAAACCAGACTTGGGTTGCATGGGTTCTCATCTGAAGTGGACCTGGGCTGGCAGTTCGGGCCGGAATGTTCCTGTTGGATCAGGACTATGGCTAATTCCTGTCTGGGGTGGCATGGTGGACAAAAAATGATGGACTGAAATGCAATCTGAGTAATTAGGAGTGGCTGAGAATAATTCAGCCATTCCTCCCATGACTCTGTCCAAAATTCAAAATCTTTATTTTCAAAGATAAATAAAACCATTGCAAAATACATAATGTAGTGAAAATGCACAAAACACATTACACATTTTAGTTACAAAAGTTAAAATAATGCTAGTCAGGCGACCAGTGTACAACATATTAAACTCTGAAACTATAAAAAATACAAATATGTAGCAACGATTAACATGAATTTTAAGAAACACTCTCTTGTCTACTTGTGGATTGTCTACTTACAAACATGGAATCATTGCCTCCTCACAGATTCTAACACTTAAGGGCCGATTCCGATCTCGGCCGGTAGGGCACCGAATCGGATTCGCCTTAACCGGATCCGATTCGGAGCCCTCTTTCCCGACCGATTTGTACGTGTGTCCGGCCGAGCGAGTACGATGCGAGCGCACGCGAAATCGCCGACCGACTTGTTCGCGGGTCCGAAGCGCTCCGACCGACTCGCACGGACACGACGCGCACCGCGCGATGGAGACGTTCCCCGGCCGGGCAAGTACGATGCGCGCCGCGAGCAGTCCGACCGACTCGCGCTGTCCGGCTCGAAAGAGCAGTCGAAGCCGCACTTTGGGGGTCCGTGTCGGACCCCCCTGTACGCGTAGCCGCACGAGTCGCACACAGGGGGGACCTATGGGTCCCCCCTACCTGTGCATGTACGCCGCGAGTCGCTTCGAGGCGTACCCGCTGTAGGGGGCACCCTTGTTCGCCTCGCACCCATTGGGTCAATGGGAGCCCGTGTACGCGCTGTACGTCCGGCTCCCATTGACTCAATGGGAGTCCGACCGACTCGAGTCCGATTGCATGCGTGCGCATCATACTCGTTCGGTCGGACTGCCAGTGTCCGATTCGGTCGGAAATCTCTCCGGGTCCGGCTCGGTCGGAGAGATTTCCGGCCTGAATCAGAATCGGCCCCTAAGTCATTTAAACTAGATTTTGTAAGCGAGTCCTTGCAATTTTCAATCCTGGGCATAAACAAATTAAGTGTGCCAGTGTTGCCCCACTGCAACCACATAGGTGACACTCTGGAGAGATTTTAAGATCCTTCCAACTTGCTTGAAAATCTTAAATAGAAAGCAAATAGAAGCATATTCTTATTAACTTAAGATTCAGATACAAAGGGATTGGATCTGACAGTTATCCCAGAGATTGCCCAATGATATAAGACAACCGTCCAATGATGTTTCTTAAAGGACACTGCAGCTAAGTTTTTCTTTCAAGATATGCTGTTTGCCTGGGGAACTTTCTTTTTCTAAAATGAGAGTGAGGTAATGTCAGAGTGTCTCACTCTGCAAGTTGCAAAGTGTTTTGCCTAGAAACCCTTCCAAGGACATTCAGTGTGCTGAGCAAGTTTGATAAGCTCTGACCATATATGATGCTTTAAAGAACCGGTTTGAGCCACTCTGAGATTTGAGCAAATATTAACATAGCTTGCCTTGAAAATTCACTGCTGCTTTAGCAATAAAAACTTGAGAAAAATTTAGGACTGGACCATTGCGTCAAAGAGCCCAAAGAGTAGCCTGTATGCACAACACTGGAGAATAGCTGCCCAAGATGCAAATTTGCGGGAAATACTCAAAAGAATAAGTTAATGGAATAAGCTTTGCAGTGACCACTTGTAGTAGTGGTGAACAGAGGAGGCAGCAAGATTTTTCCAAAGTTGTAGGACAGCTATATTTTATGCTATAGTCTTTAATTTAAGAATTGCCAGTTGGTCTCTTCCATAATTGCACTGTCTGCCATTCAATTTACTTTAACCTCACTGACCTGATTATTTAGTGCCCCGGGGGTCACACCAAGGGCCACATGTATCAAGTAATTTTGCGTTTGCAAACAGGCCGATTCGCAGAATGGGCCCATTTGCAAATGCAAAAAAGGCTTTCCCCATGTATCAAACCCTATTTTGCTATTCGGTAACCTGTTACAGAATCGCAAACTGGGTTTGCGATTCGGTATTTGGAAGGTGCGTGTTTAGGGCGTCCCTTCCAAATACTGAATCGCTGCTGTATGTATGAATGTTTTGTGACCGTGAATGTGGTCGCAAAACCATTGGTGGTAACCCATTTGCAAATGGGAAGGTGTCCCCAAGGGACCCCTTTCCCCTTTGGGAATGGTGGCAAAAACGTTTTTTAAGAGCAGGCACAACTGCCTACTCTTAAAAAACAAAAAGGAAACTTTACATTTTTCTTTTTTAAATGCAGCCCATTTTTCTTTAAGGGAAATGGGCTGCATTTAAAAAACAAATGATTGCTTTATTGAAAAGAAATCCCGGACATGGTGGTCTGCTGACCTTAGCAGGCCACCATCCACATGATTCTAGCGATTCCTAGTGTGTCGCAAAGTGCGACCTACCTTATTAATATTAATGAGGTAGGTCGATTTGCGACCCCCTAGGAATCACTAAATGAAACTCATGGAGTTTCATACATTTGGAAAAGCGATTACCTAATTGGGATTCGCAGAAAACTGCAATTAGGTAATCGCTATTGGAAATGTTGATACATGTGGCCCCAAGACCCTACTTCCTGCTTTGGTCTTCCACAAGTGAGTCCCCTACTTTTATAATACAGTTGGTACCATCAGTTGCCGACAAAGCTCAACATATTGCCAAACTAGAGACACAGGTCAGGCAAAATTAGCAGAAAGCCAAAGCAAACTACAAAAAATTTGGCAGACCATAAACAATAAGCTGGTCTAAACCCAATCTCATAAGAGTCACCCCATATTTCACCCCTAATTAGTCAAACATGCTTCTGACAGGGCCAGATATAGACCCCCCCACCTCTGCTAATAAAGGGACATTCTGAGCATGATGTTCATTCCATTTTATACTCAAGATGGCAACTTGGGAAATTATGGTACTCAATTTCCTGGGCCAGTTATGGACTGAGACCGAATCCTGGGAGCCAGCTGTCTCAGTTCATGCTCTGGCATCAATCACGAAGTTTCACAGAACATATCCTGACAAACCTGGATTACTGCTGCAAGATGGGCATGAATGGGGGAGTATGGTCAAGGATGCCCCTATTTCCCTTATGCAAGCTCCCGCTGCCCTCATCCTGAAGAGAGAAGCCCTTCTCATTCACTATCTTACATTTAAAAATGGTTGCATATGTGGCAAGGCACATTGTGAAGCTCAGCCATTAATGTGAAGTCAAATATACATATGGATACACAGCACCAAGAAACTTTGTAAAATGGCTAAACAGGAAATATGTTGCGTTCATTGTCGAGGTGTGGGGGTAAGTCTCTCATATTTGCTACTCCTGTGATGTTTGGAAGGTTGCAGCAGCCATCTTGGCTTAAACTGTATAAATAGAGATCGTACTCTTTCAGCAATGCTTGATATTCTGGAAGATTTGTGTGTGCACTAAGAGAGTTGCAGTCCAGATGGGGCCACACTCGGAAAAGCCTGATCAACAGTAAAGAGTAAACACTGCCCACACCATGCTCTGCTTATGACCTCACAGATTGCATCACTCATGACACACTTAATGACATCATTGATGACATTATTGATAACATCTCAAATGACATCATTGATGACAACACTGGGCATGGTGGGGACACAGTTCTAGTTGGCTCAATAAACTATAACTGGTGATTGACATTTTCACCTAACTATAATATCACATTAACCTTCGATTTTTCAGTGAATTTCTGAGGTTTCTTTTTAACATAAAACTCTGACCAAACTATAACTACACATAAACTATATTTTACAGAGTGGTGGTCGCTACTGGGTAGTTATAGTAAGGGCCATGTTTCCAATATTCAAGAAACTTTCCAAAAAAAAGTCTCCTCCACCTCAGCTTCTTCCTATAACGTTTTGGGGGTGATCTGTCCAGTGGGGGCTGAGAAAAAAGGGGGTCCAAGCAAGTTGCCATAAGAAAATTGAACAGTGATACCGCAAAAACTGCTTCACGTAATTGCACCAAATTTGGCAGAAATCTAGATCTTGATCAAGAAAGTGTGCTTTTTGGGATTTTATGTAAATCCATTCAGAAGCTTTGAGAAATTAAGGTTCATAATTTATGTGCACCGCAGAGGATCCGCAGAACTGACAAATTGAAATATAAGAGCTAATTTGCTGCCACAACATCAACAACGATGTTGCAGCAGCTATTTTAGGACTCAGGGACTCAATCCTTTGTCCTAAAAATGGTTAAAAAAAGTATAGGGGGGCAGGGTATAGATACCATGACGGTGACCCCTTTGGCCTGGCGGAGGGTCCCTTAGGGACCACCCTAGGCCAAAAACAGAGACTATAACTAGTGCACTCACCATGCACTGCTTGTACCCTCAAATATTGCATCACTCATTACATGTTCAATGATTGCATTGATAACATTCCTAATGACATCTGAAATGATAACATTGATTGATAACAACAAAGTGCATGGCGGGGACGTGAGTAATATTTACTTTAGTGCATGAGTTACAGTTACTTAAGATAATTACAACTGTTGAATTTCAGAGGTTTTGTTAGTTTAAAATGTTATGTTTTAACTGACATTTTCAACTAACCATAATGCCCCTTTCACCTTTTTTTCAGTGAATATATATAGATATTTTTACTCAAATAAACCAAAGGTCAAGGTAACGTTATAGTTAGGTAATGGAACATTTTAGGCTACAAAATACTGAAATTGACCATTTATAGTTAACTGAAGTAATTATAAGTCATGCTTCCACCAAGCCCAGTGTTGTCCTCAATGATGTTATTTAAGATGTCATCAGTGATATAAACAATGATGTCATAGAACATGTCAAGACTGATTTAATATGTGAAATCGTAAGCAGTGCGTGGTGAGGGCACGTGTTAGACCTGGCATCCTTGGAGTGGTTTCCCCTAACTTTTTGCCTTCGGACCTCCTGTTTGGTTGACTTCTTTTTTGCTGGCTTTAGGATCCTGGGCACTTTACCACTGCTAACCTAATCAGTGCTAAAGTACATATGCTCTGTACTCAAAACATGGTAAAATTGGCTTGTCCACAATTGGCATATTTAATTTACTTATAAGTCCCAAGTACAATGTACTGCAAGTGCCCTGGGCCTGTAAATTAAATGCTACTAGTGGACCTGCAGCACTGATTGTGTCACCCACTCAGTGGCCCTTGAAACATGGCTAAAGCCTGCCACTGTAGAGCCCATGTGTGCAGTTTAAACAGCCAGTTCGACCTGACAAGTTAACCTACTTCCCAGGCCCAAACCTTCCAGTTTAATTACGTATAAGTAAGAGAGAATGTGGGGCGAGAATGTGGCCTAACAGCTATGGCAGTCAACCATGGAGCTGGGGAACCGGGTTCCAGTCTCTGCATGGACGCTCAACATTCTGTGATTCTGGGCAAATCACTTAATCTCCCCATGCCTAACAATAATGAATGAGTCCGTCTGTAACATAACTGGTTCTCATGTAAAGCACTCTGATACCTTCGGGTCTAGTTTGCGCTATATAAAACTCCACAAAAAAAAGGTCACCCCTAAGGTAGGACCTAGGCAGCCCTATGGGCAGAATGCAGCATATTCAAAAGGTAAGACATGTACTTTTAAGTTTTACATGTCTTGGTAGTGAAAAACTGCTAAATTCGTATTTCACAACTGCAAGGCCTATCTCAATCAATCAATCAATCAGGGAATTGTAAGCACGCTACTCACCCGTGAGGGTCTCAAAGCGCTGAGGGGGGGTCCGCAGATCTGTTTAGCTGAAGAGCCAGGTCTTAAGGGTCTTCCTGAAGGTGTTCAGGGAGGGCGCGTCTGATGTCTGCCGGTAGCTCGTTCCAGGTCTTGGCTGCAATGTGAGAGAAGGATCTTCCGCCTGCTCTGGCTCTGTGGATGCGCGGGGTTTCGGCCAGTGCGAGGTTGGAAGATCGGAGGTTTCTTTTGGGTACGTGGAAGTTGATTCTGTCGTTGAGGTATTTGGGTCCTTTGTTGTGTAGGTATTTGTAGGCGTGAGTGAGGATTTTGAAAGTGACTCTTTTCTCCATGGGGAGCCAGTGGAGACTTCGTAGGTGTTGGCTGATGTGTTCGTGTCGGGGGATGCAGAGGACGAGTCTGGCGGCGGTGTTCTGTATTGTCTGGAGTTTGCGGAGTAGGGACTTGTTGATGCCGGCGCAGAGTGCGTTTCCATAGTCCAGTCTGCTGGTAATGAGTGCATGGGTGACTGTCTTCCTTGACTCAGGGGGGATCCACTTGAAGGTCTTGCGGAGGATGCGGAGGGTGTTGAAGCAGCTGGAGGTGACGGCGTTGACCTGTCGGGTCATGGTGAGTGATGAGTCGAGTACGATGCCGAGGCTCTTGGCATGGTCTGAGGGGGTAGGTGGGCTTCCGAGGGCGGTTGGCCACCAGGTGCTGTCCCATGCAGAAGGGGTGGTACCGAGGACGAGGACTTCTGTCTTCTCGGCGTTGAGCTTCAGGCAGCTGTTGGTCATCCAGACTGCGACGTCTTGCATTCCTTTCTGGAAGTTGAGTTTGGCAGTGGTGGGGTCTTTGGTGAGGGAGAGGATGAGCTGGGTGTCATCGGCGTAGGATACGATGTTGAGGCCGTGTTGTCAGACCATGGCTGCGAGGGGGGCCATGTAGATGTTGAAGAGGGTGGGGCTCAGTGATAAACCCTGAGGGAGTCCGCAGGTGATTTTCGTGGGGTCAGAGAGGAAGGGTGGGAGTCTGATCCTTTGGTTTCTTCCGGTGACGAATGATCGGATCCAGTCCAGGGCTGTTCCTTGTATGCCTGCGTCGTGTAGTCTGGGGACTAGTGTGCGGTGGGAGACGGTGTCGAAGGCCGCTGATTGGTCGAGTAGGATGAGGGCTGTGGAGTGGCCTTGGTCCAGGAGGGTGCGGATGTCGTCTGTGGCGGCGAGTAGGGTGGTCTCTGTGCTGTGGTTGCTTCGGAATCCGGATTGGGACGGGTCGAAGACGGCGTTCTCTTCAATGAATCATGTCAGTTTCCTGTTGACTGTTTTCTCTGCAACTTTGGCTGCGAAGAGGAGGAGCGAGATGGGCCGATAGTTCTTGAGGTCGGTGGGGTCAGCTGTGGGCTTCTTGAGCAGGGGCCTGACTTCTGCACGCTTCCAGTCATCTGGGAAGGTGCCTGTTTTGAAGGTGGTGTTGATGGTGCATTGTAGTTCGGGTGCGATGGCGGCCGCGGCTCTGTGGTAGATGTGAGGGGGGCAGGGGTCAGTGGGGGCCGAGTGGATGCTTTTCATGGTCGAGGCGGTGTCTTCGGCCGTGATCGATGTCCAGTTGGAGATGGTGGGCTGGCTGGTGTTTCTGGGGGGCGAGGGGCCTTCTGTGGCGCCTGGTGGATGGTCGATGAAGTTGTCGTAGAGGTTTTTGATCTTGAGGTGGAAATAGGTTCCAAGCTTGTCGCAGAGGTCTTGGGATGGGGTGATGTCTGTGGCTTCGCTGCATGGTTTGGTGAATTCTTGAATGACACTGAAAAGGCCCTTGGAGTTGGTGGAGTTGGCCAGGATTTTGTTGTGTATGAAGTTCCTCTTGGTGGCTCTGATCAGGTTGTGGTAGTCCGTCATGGCGTCCTTGTAGGTGGTGTGGTTTTCGGTTGTCTTGGTGTTTCTCCAGTTCTTCTCCAGGCGTCTGCAGGTGCGTCTGGCTTCTTGGAGAGCGGTGGTGAACCAGGCCGCTTTCCTGGGGTGTTGTCTGTCAGGGTTGCGTAGCGGGGCGAGCTTGTCTGCGCAGTTGGAGATCCAGGTGTGGAGTTCTCTGGCTGTGTCGTTTGCGTCGTTTGCGTTGGGTGCCCAGGTGTGGTTGTCTTGGGTGAGGGTGGAGTTAAGTTGCTCGTCGGTAACCTTGCTCCAGTTCCTTCGTGGTGGGCGTGGGGCTGGTTTGGGTGCCTTGGGTTTGTTGATGGCGAAGTGTATGCAGTGGTGATCGGTCCATGGCGGCTGCGTTGTGTGGCTGAATTGGACACTGTTTCCTGCCGCGAAGATGGGGTCGAGGGTGTGTCCTGCTCTGTGGGTCGGTGTGTTGACAAGTTGTTTAATTCTGATGCTGGCGAGGTTGTCACGAAGGATAGTGGAGTTGGGGTCGCTGGGGTTGTCGAGGTGGAAGTTCAGGTCTCCAATGAGTATGTAGTTTGTTGAGGTGATGGTGTGGGGTGCGATGAAGTCGGTGATGGTGGTGGCGAAGGGTGTTCGGGGGCCGGGGGGTCTGTAGACTAGGGTTCCTCGGAGTGTGGCTTTTGGGTTGGTCTGGATCTGGAAGTGCAGGTGTTCGGCGGAGGGGAAGGTTTCGCTGGAGGTGGTGAGGCGGAGGGTGCTCTTGTGGGCTATGGCGAGGCCCCCTCCTGGGTGGTTGGGGTGGTCTTTCCTCTGGATCTTGTATCCATCTGGGATGGCGGTGCTGATGTCAGGGGCGGAGGATGCGTTGGTCCAGGTCTCTGTGAAGAAGGCAATGTCGGGCGAGAGAGAGTAGAGTAGGTTCCAGATTTCCATGGCGTGTTTGTGTACGAAGCGTACGTTGAGGAGGATGCATTTTAGAGTGTCGCCGGTGCTGGCGTCGCCGGTGTCGGAGGCTGGGCTGGCGGTGAGGTTCTGGCAGCAGTGGAGGCAGGAGAACTGGCCGTGGGTCGTGTTCGGCGAGGCCTGTTGGCATTCTCTAAGTCTTCCAGGGTTGAGTGCGAGGAGGGTGGTGGTGTAGTAGCGATGGGTAGTGGGAGGTCCAGGGTTCATGGCACTGGCTGCGGTTGGGTCGTGGACGGGCGCAGACAG
Organism: Calotriton arnoldi; assembly: GCA_963921515.1. Taxonomy (NCBI): domain Eukaryota; kingdom Metazoa; phylum Chordata; class Amphibia; order Caudata; family Salamandridae; genus Calotriton; species Calotriton arnoldi. Next base: position 2,038,845 of record CAWUFW010001575.1, read on the forward strand.
CCGCCATTAAGTAGGGGAGGTGGGAGGGAGGAGAGGCTGGAAGGCGGGAGCGGGGTAATTCTGGGGGGGAAGGGCCACAGGGGCAGCAGCGGCTAAAGGCGAAAGGAACAGGCAGGCACGAGAAAATAAAAACAGTGGTGGAATTAGAGCAAGACACAGATGGGCACAATAACAGTGGCACAACAGGGAAAAAATTAAGAAAAAAAACGGCTGAGAAAGGTTACGGTGGTTGCAGGCAGTCTGGTCCCAGTTGGAGTGGGCAGCAGCCTCGAACCTCCCAAGGAGGAGGTCGGGGTCTGGAGGCAAGGGACGGCACAGCAGAGCTGCGGGGAGAGAGTGGACCTAGACCGAGGGTCGGTGGTCTTACTCCTCTCCCGTAGGTTAAAATTGGGATTGCCTTAAAACATCTTTTAAGTGTAATTTCTAAATGGGAATTGGTAGAGGTATAGAGTGTGGTGTCTCTGGACTCACAATATAAAATAACACTTATGGTAAAGTCAGATTTTAAATTGTAAGTCTGAAAATGCCAATTTTAGAAAGTTGCTTTTGTCGTCCTAAGTGGGAAGGGTATGCCCAGACGTGGGTCCCGTGCTCACTGCGCCACGGGATTCAAGCTAGCCTGGCCGATGAGGGGTGATACCCCGAAACCGGTCCCATAATGCTTGTTTCCGATCCAGGGAGGACCTGGCTTGGCATTTCCTGCTGGACTGCTCCCATGAGGAACAGGGTCATGACTGATTTGCATATGGCTGTATCGAAACTGGGGTGGCGTGGTGAGCAAAAGAACGATGGATTAAATCCAGATCTTTGTGACTGGGGGTGAATGTTTACATTGTTCAGCATCCTGTCCATCATTTGTTCCTTTGTTTTAATTTTAGAAAGTTGGCATTTTCTTACTTTAACCATTCTTTGCCTGCCTCTCTCTGTCTCTGAATACACATCTGGGTTGGTTGACAGCTAGGGTTTGTGCATTCCCTTTAGACAGTCATACAAGGGGAGATAGGGTGTGACATTTGCCTCCTGATGGCCTATCATCAGGCTGATGGGCCTTCCTGAGGTTCATTGGGAGGGAGGAGCTGACACTTGTACCTGAATAGGGCTGTGCCTGTCCCCTCACAAGGAGCTGCATACCCCCCCTTTATTGAGTCTGGAGCCAGGGCAGGAAACACAGGGAACCTGTGATCTACAAAGGCCTCCTTGGTGTCTCCCCTACTTCAAAGGAACATTTGGGTATAAGTACTGGACCTCTGACACTACTGATGAAGCATGATTTTTGCGAAATAATCTTGCTTGATTAATCTGCTCATAATGGTGTTATTAACAAAACAATTGACTAATGGTGTGACTTTTAACATTGTTGTACATGGGGATATTTGAAGGTACGACGTGAAAATGTGCAAAGATGGCACAATATGTTTGAAAAAAGTGTTTATTCAGCTGCAATACTTAACATGCTGGAAGCTGAAATCATGGAAAAGCTCTATGAAATGTTTTTGCACATTTTTGGGAGAGAGACATGAGTAAATATGCATTTAAATTATGCATATAGAGAATATGAAATAGCAAACATATAGAACAATGTTACGTGAAAAGTTTATTCGGTTTCTAACTAGAGAAAATGAATCTTATTAATAATTTGATTAATTGAGAAAGTTAGATTATGTTTATAGATTAAATTTGAAATAATGAATCTTTATTCACTTTACCTGCGGTCTTGCTTCAAGGAGGGGCAGACCACAAGCCCCAGCATCTCTCACGGCAGCCGCCGCCAGCATCATGTTCCCCGCGCCCTGAGGCATGTCCAAAGTCTGCTTCGGGCTCCCGTGGCGCGGGAGCCCACTTTACCTGCGGTCTTGCTGCAAGGAGGGGTGAACCACAAGCCACAGCATCTCTTGCGGCAGCCACCGCTAGCATCACGTTCCCCATGCCCTGAGGCGCGTACAAAGTCTGCTTCGGGCTCCCGCAGCGCGGGAGCCCACTTTACCTGTGGTCTTGCTGCAAGGAGGGGCGGACCACAAGCCCCAGCATCTCTCTCGGCAGCTGCCATCAGCATCACGTTCCCCGCACCCGGAGGTGCGTACAAAGTCTGCTTTGGGCTCCCGCAGCGTGGGACGCACCCAGGCGCGTGCCCGGGCCAAGACCGGGCCAAGAGCAGCCCGTCTGTGCCCGTCAGCTGCCGGCAGAGTCCGGGCCGGGACCCCTCTCCTTATTCTTCATCTGGAGGCTATATCTTCAACTAAAAGTAGGTGAGACTTGAATCTACTTATTGTCATGCCTCAGCTGAGACCTGAGTGAGACCTGAGGGGGGGCTATATACGCTCTTCAGTGACTCTAGACTCTATGCTCGAGAGAGTGGTGGGCATAGTCTCTAATGAAATTGAACTCACAGAGCGGCGATTGTCACTTGACCATGGGGTGCCTTCTCACTTGCTGCCTACAGAAATTGCCGTGGAGGGGGGCGCTGCCACCAACTCCATACTAGTTGCTGCAAATAAGGATGGGTTTATGCTGCTAGACACCCCACTCATTCAATCATGTAACGATAAGAGCACTACTATCACTACTATGCCCAAAAGCCCTGCTAGTCGGTCCACGTCACCTGGGCAGAAACAATCGCACATGGCTGCGCCATCATCAGCGAAAACTGTGCAAAATGTGGCAGTCAAAAGGAAAAGGGCAGCTAACAAATGGATAGGAAGCAAGAGGAGACAACCACCCAGAACAGCATCTAGCAGCAACCATTTATTAACGTGGGCCCAACCAGTCCAACAGGAGAAAATCTTAAATATTGCACAACCTACATCACAATCAGCTCCACAGCAACCAGACCTATCTCCGACCAGTAACAATGTAAACAACAATGCCACTTTAGTCTCCTCTCAAGAGGACTCTTCCTTCTGTGACAGTTTATGTGATAGAATTAGCAGTATTCTGGATACTAAATTAAAACCATTGCTGGAGAGACTTACAGCTCTTAAGTCTGTCCCCCAGACTTGATCTGTATACAAACACCTGGACTTTCTCCCTCTCTACCATCCATGCACCTTATGACTTGTCTTTTATGTCACCAAATTTGCTTTACTAACGGATGTATTTATGCAACACTGTTTTTCTCTATCCCCTGTTTTTGTTTTGTTTTTTTCTCCAGTATCTCATGTAACTATGTAACACTGTTCTAATGTAACGATATTCCTCATGTAAAGCGCTCTGATACCTCCAGGTCTAGCCAGCGCTATATAAAACTTTTCAAATAAATAAAACAAGATTTGGTCCTATAATCTGTCCTGACAAACCACGAAATGTTGATAAAAGCACTGAGTGTCACCTTAGCTCTGCACCCGTGCTTCACCTCAATCTAGAGGCACAGCAGCGTACACATCGTCCAACATAGCCCAGTGTGACACATCTTGATCCCTCCACAGATGGTCTAAGGTTGAAATGGAGATCTGTAGCACCCGAGCGCCTATTCCAGAAGGTAATCATTGAAAATTACCCGTTAGTACAGGCCTGCTTCACTGAGACTGATATTGCCAACACTGCAGTTGTCCCTTTTGTACATCTTTGTGACGCAATAAAAAAAGAGCTTATGGTCCCAAATTCTGAACCTACTAGTAGACCACGATGGTTCAATCAGGGCTGTTCTCGTGCTAATAGCCATTTGCAATGCACTCTTAAGACCACACCAAAGAATCCTACAGCTGTAATTGAAGCCCGCAAACAATACAAGTGGGCACTACGCATCAGACAAGCCTAACTAGTGACACAGCAATGGGAATCACTCATCATGGCTGCAAATGGGAAGAATAGCTATTTCTTCTGGGCTTTAGTCAAAAAGATGAAACAACCTAATTGCACAGATTCAAAGATTGATTGTTACATTTCTAGTCAGAACTGGGAGAATCATTTTTCAAAAATGTATGCCTAGGCTAACCCAATTACAGATACTCTGCAGGATCCTGATTTCAGCTTAATTCAACTGACTTTGGAAGAGGTAGAGGAGGCATTACAACAGAGTGTTGGGGGCAAGGCCCAGCCTTGACGGAGTACCTATCGATCTTCTAAAATATAACCAACATTCTGGGTGCTTTTACTACTGAATGTCTTCAACAGCCTCGCCACCGCTCCTATTCCTGAATCATGGTCGACATCCATCATAGTGCCTATTTTCAAAAAAGGGGATCGCTCTCAGCCTAGCTGCTATAGACCCATCTCTTTAATAGACACTCCTTTAAAAATACTGAGCAGAGTTTCATACAATCGCATAAATGACTGAGTACAAGAAAAATCAATATTACTTCCCAGCCAATATGGCTTTAGACCTAAAGTGGGTACTATAGAGCAGTGCCTCAATCTTAAATTAATCATAGAGAAGTACACAATAGCAAGAAGTTCCCCTGTGTACCTAGCTTTTATGGACCTATCAACAGCATTTATTAGGGTTAATCGGTACAAGCTATGGTCTATTTTAATCTCTCTTGGTCTCTCTTGGTCTGGAAGAAGCCTTAGTGCACTTCTTAGCTTACCTGCACAGAGGAATGAAAGGAAGAATAAGGATTAGCACAAATGGTGAAGTCTCAGAAGATGTTAATATTATGAGAGGTGTGAGACAAGGTTGTGTTTTAGCCCTACTTTTATTCATCTTATATATTAACGACCTTCATTCATTTTTAACCACTATCATCACTGATGTCCCCATGATTCGAAGTTCCCCGCTACCGGCATTGATGCATGCCGACAAAGCCGTGTTGATGGTTAGTACTCCGAAGGCCCTCTCTCTTTTAGAGAATGGCTTTGTTAAATTCATGGCATCATGGGAAACAAATTTTAACAAGTCTCTTATTATGTCTTGCGGCCCCAGAAAATATAACACACCATCCCTGAAGCTAGGTGAACATAGCCTACTCAGCACAAGCACCTTCACCTACCTAGGCATGATAGTGGCTCTTGGAAAGCACATATAGCAAACAGTGGGAATAAACTGTCTAGAGCCATAGATTCGCTAGTCAGCCTGCTCGCCCTCAGAAAGGGAACGTTTTGGTTCCTCCACTAATGATCTATAGATCACAGTGTCTCCCATCTGCGACCTATGGGGCTGAGGTTTGGGGAACGTAGAACTGCCAGAGGAAAACAGATTCTGAAGAAAGAGGCTGAGAGTGCCGATCTCTAGCTCCAGTTTCATCTACCACAGCGAGCTGGGCATCTCCTTCGTTGAAGACTACATTAGCGCCCGCCCGCTGCTTTTCTGGCACGCAATTTAGCAAAATACAGAGGGTGCACTCACGAAAGACATCATAAAAGACTGCCTCGCATGTGACAATGGCAGAAAAATCCCTTGGCTAAAGTACATCGAATCCTGTTTGCGCATGATCGGTTTCAACCAGCTATTTGAAAATCCAGAGGGCTCATGTAGAATCAATAAGAAACAGTTGCATGCGTGTTGGTACCAACTTGTGCAGGCAGAGAGAATAAAGAGGGAGTCAGCAAAAAAGAGAGCATCGGCCTACGTAAGTAGAAATCAGGGACAGATTGGTACAGCCCAAAGCTACTTGACCGGCCTGACGAATCACTGGGAACGTAGTTTACTGTTCCCTTTTAGGGAAGGTACAATAAAATGCTTATTAAACTTCCCATTAGGCTTTCAAGTTAACTCAGACATCCGCCCATACCCCTGCGATGGGAAATCTGGCCAATCTATGCTGCACTTTTTATTTTTCTACAATTTTTACTCCATATATATCAAAACCATCTTGCTCCCTGTGATCAAGAAGCTACATATTAGTGACTTTAGAGAAGTCAATAATGCACTACTCCGACTGGACGATGAGGTCATTCTTAACTGTGTCACTTTGTTTCTGAAAGTTACAGTGCTTGCACGCAAGTCAATGTTTGCACTAGAATTTTAGCTTGTTTTTTTAGAGTTTTTATGTCTGCATTTTAAATTGCTATCCTATATTTGACATGAACTTTCATTTCTATTAACTTGTTTTATGGTGACGGTAGCTCTGATTTTAAAGTTAATCATGTATATTGTGTTGTTTTTATCATGTCATTTTATGGTTTAAAATGTTTGAACCGAATAAAGAAAGAATTGAATTGAATTGATTCTTTATTTCTAGGTATTTTATGAATTACAGTCTTTGCTGAAATATTAATGCGTGTGTTTTATTTCCTATGTTTTCTCCAAGAAAGGCCTCAAACCCTGCTAGATTTATTTTCCTTTCCTCACGTAGACCACAGAAGAATGTGTTATGTCCTTGATTATTTACAAAAAGCTGATTTATTTGTTTAACTGTGCATAGCATATCACTAGGTTTCCCTTTTCCCTTAAGATTAGCATTTCTTGTGTCAACTAATGTTGCAAGCTGATGTGGAAGAGTGTGCAAGGACATGGAAAAGGAATACAAAATTTCTTCCTGCTTCCGAAGGCGATGATGACATCTATTTTAACAAAGGACATTGACAACAAAATCCGAATGAACTAACTGAGACAATGATTACCTCATCTTTTGGACCAATCGAATTGTGTGAAATTTATAAAATTGTAACTTTAGGCGGATGGAACATTTTAGCATTTGGGTATAACTATTACCGTGAGAAAAGCAGCACTTACTCAGCAGTAGCTATTTCTATGAGAAGAGAGTTTGCTGCTGTACTCTCTCTGCTACTCTGGCTGGCTATAATCCTTGCAAATCCTGTCCAAGACTATTTTGATCTACTTTGCACTTCATCGGCTGGTGATGTTGCTTATGCTATACTTTTTCGGACGAAGGGTTAGCTATTTCTGACTAGTGCACGTGGGCATTAGTTTCCCTCTGATTTAGGTTTGTATGAAATCTGAAATGCAATAATTATTTCTTTGTTTCTCTCTCTCTCCCCTCTCAATGCTGTTATTGATTTTTTGATGTATTTGTAATGAGCTGTATTTTCTTTATTGTGTTTTTGTCTGTAACATTGAAATAACACATAATTTATTAATTCTTATGTATTGTGTATTGACCACCCCGAATTGAGTTATTTGTAAAAGAAGTTTATTCGTGATATAGTAGGGTTAAGGTGTATGATTACAAGAAATTACCCTGTTTCCGCTGCAACACTACCAAATCAGAATTTTGCTGGAACCAAGGACATTCTGTCTGGAAGAAGAGCTGCTGTGCTGTAGGAGGAACTGCCACTTTGCTACCTGAATTGCTGTGTTGGCCTGCTGATTGCTGTGCTGTAGGAGGGACTGCCACTTTGGTACCTCCTCTGCTGCATTCACCTGCTGCCTGCTGCTTCTTGCCTGGGAGTGAGAGGGACTGAACGTGCTCTCTACATCCTTGAACCCAAGTTTCTCCAAAGGCTTGTTGGCTTGCCTCCTGTTCTCTGAAGTCTCAGGGTCATAAAGGACTTCTTGCAACTCTGCTGGTTCTGCTGGATTCTGCCATTTGTGAGTCCTACCCTTGCCCAAGGTGCCCCATCCAGTCCTGGGCCTCAGAAGTTGGTTCTGGATCTGTTTTCTGAAAAAATCAATGCTGCGACGCCTTTGGGCTGATCAGAAACAACGCAGTGCCCTCTGATGCCGTGCTGATACTACAACGATGTGGGACCCGACTGTGGGGTTCGACAATGATTCAGCACTAATCTGAAGATGCCACTGCAAGGCTCGACAACGATGCACCACCAATCCTTCGACGCCGACTGCGTGGCTTGACTCCGACGCATTGACCCGTCTGCATGAATTGGAACCAACACAGGGAGTCCTCGACGCTGGCGCTTGCTCCACACAAGGCACTTTTTGAGTGGGTTCTTTTTGGGTCCTGTAGCTGGCCTGCCCTCTATTGTGGTCGGCCTGAACTTTGAATTTAACCCGGTCTAGTGCGACCTCAAGTAACCTTTTAGCGCTATTTACTTCTAAGCAATGATTTTGGATTTAATCTTTAAAAATTGATAACTCAAGGTCTACTTATTGGATTTATGTCATTTTGCTCTTGTTTTACTCAGATCAATATTCTGTTTTTGTTTTTAAACTCGTATGGAGTCTTTTTGTGGTGTTTTCACTGTGTTACTGTAATTAAAGTGTGCACAAATATTTTACATGTTGCCTCTTAAGTTAAGCCTAACTGCTCTGTGACAAGCTATCAGAGGATGAGCACAGGTTAATTTAGGTTGTTTATCTGACTTACCTTGACTAGGATTGTGCCTCCTGCTTTAACAGGGTGTATACTCTGGTAACCAGAAACCTCAATTTCTAACAGTGTAACTTACAGTTACTTCAATTAAGCATAACTGGTGAAATTTAGTGGTTTCTTTTCATTTAAAATGTTATGTTATCTAACTATAACATAACTTTAACCTTTGTTTTTTTTCACTTACCTTCTAGGGTTTATTTTTACGCCATAGCGGATTACTCCTTTGTTAAGAGATCACCACATCAACATACAAGGCCAGCCTAATTGCTTTGTTAAAGGGTCACTCAAGTTGGAATTCAACCTTCAAAGACATTCCTTAATAATAACAAGTATTGTAATATGAATTTATAATAAACAATTAAATAAAGCATTTTTACTACAAACAGCAGTGTACATGTGTTAGAGTCTTTCTTTTACATTCCTCGGGCCACATAATGCAGTCATAACACTAACTATAATAGATCCCTGAAATCCTGAGCTGAAAAGCAAAATCACCAGCACTGGGATTGATTGTAAATTGTTTAAAAATATCCTAGTATCACATGATATAGACTACAGGAAACATAGTAACCACTCACACAGAAGGGGGCCCCTGAAAGCGAATAACAGGCAGATTGGACAGGGGAGAAAGCCAAAATACAATCTAAAAGGACCCAAACTGCCTGACAAATACTTATAAAGCGCTCAAAAGTCACTGATATATTGAGAAATAGGCATACAAACTGGGAAATTCCCCGAAAAGTAGGAAGGAAGGCAATTAGGAAATATATAATATTTATTTATAACATTTTATCAAAATTTGTAAAAAGTGACATATACAATGATAAAATTCCAACGTAAATAGACATATAATTGGTCCCACAACACATTCTCTCAATACACACAAACAACCATAGACCCAGACATACTCATGCACTCTGAAAACTCAAAATGAGTTCAAAAATATCAAACATTAACAATCACATAAGACATAATCATTTCAATAATAAGATTAATCAAGCTCAAGACACAAGTACATAATGAACATCAAGTAGTCAGTAATTTGATGAGTTGATGCAGCCCATAGGCACATATCTTCTTAGGGAAGGTGGAAACAACGGGGGCACATGGTTCTCCAGCGCCAATGCGCGTTTCGGTGTCTAACCCGGGTGTGGGTCACACCTTCATCAGGGCAATCAGATCAAGTGTGGGACACAAGAAAAGATACGCCTAAAAGGATAATAGAATTGAAATGAACATATAATATGATATAACATAAGATACATTATGATATCTTAAAAAAGAATGCAATTCCTACGTCAAAATGTGGAACGGGGAGATATAGACGTTTGCAGGCTACAGGTACAATTGATTCAATTGGATTTCATTTCTATAATAATAGGGAGAGGTGCACACAGGGAGAAACACCTAAAGTTAAAAAGAAAAATTATAGAAAATAAAGAAAGTCCAAAGTGTGCCAATAATATAGAGTAAAATGATAAATGGAGGGTTCACCAGAAATTCCCATTGTGCAGAGAACTAGATGTGACAGTGTAGATAGATTCAAGAAAAACTGTACACTTTACACACAAATATACCTGGATCTAAAGAGTCTAAGAAGAACACAGGCAGTCAAGAGATAAAACGGTGAAAATTTCAATACAGGGGGTCTGGAGGAATAGAGACAATATAAGTCAAAATTAGATGAGGGGGTAACAGATTAGGTGTCTCTTGGTCAAAGAATCTAGGGAAAGATGTATTGCTTACCAAGGTATTTAAATGCATACAGCCGGAGAGTGGTCAGACTAAATCGATCTAATGGATCCACATTTTAATAATATAAGATGCGGTGAAATAGAATTAATCCAGGCTCCAGAGGTCCAACACTTAGAAGCGTGAGTTAAGAAGTATTAAGTATTCATCTGCAAAAATGATAAGGACACAGGACTAGTGCCATTATAAAGACAGAAACAATATCCGATTAGGATACTATAAACTGCGAAAGCAGAGAAATTAAGGTGTGTAAATAAGGAAGCACTCTAAAACAATTGCGTGTACTCTTATAAGGCAAAGAATAGAAAATCGCCTGAACATTTCAATAGGGCAAGATTAGCACGCACAGAGCCTGAATAATCATAGCGCTCGATAACACGATTTAACCTCCATTTATAGATGTAAACAACAAAAACAGAAGTTTATATAGGAACACGTGTAGTCAACCAGCAATACGTGGTGAGTAATATAAAATGCAGGGTGAAGCATACAAGTAAACATAACTGAAGTGATAATGGCATGGATTGGCGCAATAATCCCAATACGGGAGTTCAGACGGGGGGACGGAAAGCTATATCCTGTAAGCTATAGAGAGCTAGAAATTATATTTAAAACAAACAATAACTAACCCCACTGGTACTACTAAGTAAAACGAAAAATCCGGGGCTGATATACATGAAGGTGCCCGAAACCCCTGCCAAACGGGAGTCAAAAGATGGTAAGCATGACTTACCCGGGATACGATGAGAACCGCGGCAGCCATCGCCATCCAGCGGCAAGCGGGGAACGAAGCTCCCGCCGTCGACCCAAATCAGCTGAGTATTAGAGGAAATGTTCAATGGGTTTAAATACGAATGGCTATAACGGAGGAGCTATTCGCCTCTAGAGGGGTCCTCCCTCAGAGTAGAAAAAACGCAATAGAAAGAGGACTGATCTTCTAAGTAGGAAAGATCGAAAACCATGGTCGCCATGTTGGACAGTGGAAGACAAAACATGAAAAGAGAAGAATAAACGGCAAGGATCTTTGTTGGGATACAATAGTGCGGAGCAATAGTGCGCCATAAGGAAAAATAAAGTAACAATAATAAAATTTAAACAGAAAAGGAAAACATAACAAAAGTTACATAATGGTTCGTAGAACTGTGTAGGATGTGTAGAGGAAGTTCAAGAACATTCCAATAAGGAGAAAAGCTTACAAATGGAAAAGAAATAAGGAAAATAAATCTTTTCATTCTCTGTCCGTGTAAACTAGCCTACGTTGGCGAAACTGACAGAGAAGTTAGAAAAAGAATTGGTGAACATAAATCTAATATCAGACTCCAAAAACATTCTGCCCCCCTGGTCAACCATTGGATGGAGTTAGCCCATACAGAGAGTGACCTCAGATGGTCTATCCTGGAGAAAGTGAAAACACAAGCAGGGAGGGACCCCACTGCCACCAGAAGGAAAAGAGAAGTCTTCTGGATCTTTACTCTTAACTCGCAAGAGAAAGGTTTGAACGAAGCCTGCCCATGGGATAACGCGATCATATGATGGATCCATCCGGGCTGATTCTCGTTCTTCCTAAAGTTGTGGGCCCATTTGATGCTTGTTATCTGTAGATTTATTTTCCTTATTTCTTTTCCATTTGTAAGCTTTTCTCCTTATTGGAATGTTCTTGAACTTCCTCTACACATCCTACACACTACGAACAATTATGTAACTTTTGTTATGTTTTCCTTTTCTGTTTAAATTTTATTATTGTTACTTTATTTTTCTTTATGGCGCACTATTGCTCCGCACTATTGTATCCCAACAAAGATCCTTGCCGTTTTCATGTTTTGTCTTTCACTGTCCAACATGGCGACCATGGTTTTCGATCTTTCCTACTTAGAAGATCAGTCCTCTTTCTATTGCGTTTTTTCTACTCTGAGGGAGGACCCCTCTAGAGGCGAATAGCTCCTCCATTAAAGCCATTCGTATTTAAACCCGTTGAACATTTCCTCTAATACTCAGCTGATTTGGGTCGACGGCGGGAGCTTCGTTCCCCGCTTGCCTCTGGATGGCGATGGCTGCCGTGGTTCTCATCGTATCCCGGGTAAGTCACGCTTACCATCTTTTGACTCCCGTTTGGCAGGGGTTTCGGGCACCTTCATGTATATCAGCCCCGGATTTTGTTTTACTTAGTAGTACCAGTGGGGTTAGTTATTGTTTGTTTTAAATATCATTTCTAGCTCTCTATAGCTTACAGGATATAGCTTTCCGTCACCCCGTCTGAACTCCCGTATTGGGATTATTACGCCAATCCATGCCATTATCACTTCAGTTATGTTTACTTGTATGCTTCACCCTGAATTTTATATTACTCACCACGTATTGCTGGTTGACTACACGTGTTCCTATATAAACTTCTGTTTTTGTTGTTTACATCTATAAATGGAGGTTAAATCGTGTAATCGTGTTATTCAGGCTCTGTGCGTGCTAATCTTGCCCTATTGAAATGTTCCAGCAATTTTATATTCTTTGCCTTATAAGACTACACGCAATTGTTTTAGAGTGCTTCCTTAATTACACACCTTAATTTCTCTGCTTTCGCAGTTTATAGTATCCTAATCGGATATTGTTTCTGTCTTAATAATGGCACTGGTCCCGTGACCTTATCATTTTTACAGATGAATTCTTAATTCTGCTTAACCCACGCTTCTGAGTGTTGGACCTCTGGAGCCTGGATTAATTCTATTTCACCGCATCTTATATTATTAAAATGTGGATCCATTTGATCGATTTAGTCTGACCACTCTCCGGCTGTATGCATTTAAATACCTTGGTAAGCAATAAATCTTTCCCTAGATTCTTTGACCAAGAGACACCTAATCTGTTACCCCCTCATCTAATTTTGACTTATATTGTCTCTATTCCTCCAGACTCCCTGTATTGAAATTTTCACCGTTTTATCTCTTGACTGCTTGTGTTCTTCTTAGACGCTTTAGATCCAGGTATATTTGTGTGTAAAGTGTACAGTTTTTCTTGAATTTATCTACACTGTCACATCTAGTTCTCTGCACAATGGGAATTTCTGGTGAACCCTCCATTTATCATTTTACTCTATATTATTGGCACACTTTGGACTTTCTTTATTTTCTATCATTTTCTTTTTAACTTTAGGTGTTTCTCCCTGTGTGCACCTCTCCCTATTATTATAAAATGAAATCCAATTGAATCAATTGTACCTGTAGCCTGCAAACGTCTATATCTCCCCGTTCCACATTTTGACGTAGGAATTGCATTCCTTTTTAAGATATCATAATGTATCTTATGTTATGTCATATTATATGTTCGTGTCAATTCTATTATCCTTTTAGGCGTATCTTTTCTTGTGTCCCACACTTGATCTGATTGCCCTGATGAAGGTGTGACCCACACCCGGGTTAGACACCGAAACGCGCGTTGGCGCTGGAGAACCATGTGCCTCCGTTGTTTCCACCTTCCCTAAGAAGATATGTGACTATGGACTGCATCAACTCATCCAATTACTAACTACTTGATGTTCATTATGTACTTGTGTCTTGAGCTTGATTAATCTTATTATTGAAATGATTATGTCTTATGTGATTGTTAATATTTTTGAACTCATTTTGAGTTTTCAGAGTGCATGAGTATGTCTGGGTCTGTGGTTGTTTGTGTGTATTGAGAGAATGTAAGATGTGGGACCAATTATATGTCTATTTCCGTTGGAACTTTATCATTGTCTATGTCACTTTTTACAAATTTTGATAAAATGTTATAAATAAATATTATATATTTCCTAATTGCTTTCCTTCCTACTTTTCGAGGGAATTTCCCAGTTTGTATGGCTATTTCTCAATATATCAGTGACTCTTGAGCGCTTTATAAGTATTTGTCAGGCAGTTTGGGTCCTTTTAGATTGTAAACAGGAAACATAGTGTTACTTAAAAAAAATCTGGTGAGCTGATGTAGTCTCTACAGCCCCCTACAGATCTTATAAAACATCTTGGTGGTTCACCTGCCCAGATTGGGGCACCACTAAACCAAAAAAATAAATAATAAGCAAATTAGCTTATGAAGTGCATTATGGGTTGCTCCTTACACGAGCAGTAAATAAATGAGCGGCTTCAACGGTTCATTTAATATTGCTGTTATGCAGCCTTGAGCCACATTAAAAAAACATTTTTGAGGGGTTTCTCGGTCCCTCGCTGGACAGCCACAGCTTGTTTTTTTGTTGTCAGCTACCAGGGTGCTCCAAAGCCCATGCCATATATAATAATGTGTGAGTTGGCATTCTGTTTCTGCTTCCGCTGGGTGGGAGCGGCATTTTCTTTTTGCTCCCGCTGGTGGGAGCAAAACAGTGTTTCACCTCCTGCCATGCCGAGGGCAGGCAGTAAAATGCATTATTGGCACGACACCCCTGGTGGAGTGCAGGAAGGTGCAGGCTTCTTTGTGAACAGGGGATGGGGTTATCAGAATGCAAATTGTCAATCGGCCTCCGGAAGGGGGTCCCTGGGGCCATTTTATGGTTCAAGGAGGGGGTCCATGTCCCCTCCTCAAAATATATAAAATACTAAATATAGGATGCGTCAAACTCCAGGGTATGGGGTCCCAGGGGCCGTTGAATGGCTTGGAGAGGGGCCCCACCCCCTCACCAATAAATTAAATGTGCTCCGACTCTGGCCCTGGCCCACCCTGGGGATATTGAAATTCAATAGAAGCGGGCACCATTTTTTTTTTTACATGGATCCTGCTGGGAAATTAAGGGACTGCAGTGCAAAACGTTTTTACAAATGTAAACGCACCTGGTGAAATCCCTTTGGGACGTCCCCCACAAGGGCTATGGGGATAAAAGCTCACTTTCTGGGTAAAAATCTAGATTTCTGTCAAATTTGGTGTAAATCCGTTGAGCCATTTTGGTTGTAGTGGTGTCTAAAATTCCCTATGGCAATAGCATTGGGAAATTGCATTTTGGGCACACATTTTTCTCAGCCCCCGCTTGATAGATCACCCCAAAACTTTCAAGAATGGAGATGAGGTGGATGAATGTTTTTTTTATAAAGGTTTCTTGTAGATTCATCAAATGGTTATGAGCAAGCCAAAATATTCATTTCCTATGGTAACTAGGTCCTGACTATAACTAGACAGTGACATAACATTTGAAACTCAAAAGAACACTGGGGCCGATTCACAGAACTAATCTGAGATAAAATCCTAAACTTACTACTTTTGGTATTCACAGAAGGCATTTAGTAGTAGTAAAGTTAGGACTCCTAACTTTACTACTACTAAACTGAGACAAAATCCTAACTTTACAACTTTCGGTATTCACAAAAGGCATTTAGTAGTAGTAAAGTTAGGAGTCCTAACTTTACTACTACTAAATGCCTTCTGTGACTACCAAAAGTAGTAAGTTTAGGACCTGGCACTGTTGGCGTGGGTCTCCCTTCCATTTTTTTGCTGTTGCCTCATGTGTTTTTGCTGGTTATAGATGCTTTGGGCACTGTGCCACTGCTATTCAGTGCCACAGTGCAAGTGCTCCCTATGGTAAATTGATGTATGGATTAGTGATTCTATGTTTGGTTGGTTTGGTTTACTTGTCAGACCCTAGTACAGTGCACTGAGTGTGCCCAGGGCTTGTAAACCAAATGCTGCTGGTGGGCTTGCAGCACTGGTTGTGCCACCCACAGAAGCAGCCTGTAAAAGTGTGTCTCAGGCCTGCCATTGCAGAGCCTGTGTGCAGTCTGGTACTGCCATGTTGACTGGGCAAGTACACCCACTTGCCAGTCCCTAAACCTTCCCTTTTCTGCATATTAGTCACCCCTATTGTAGGCCCAAGGGCAGGGTGCATTGTAAGTATAAGGTAGGACATGCCCTGATGTGTGTGGCATGTCCTAATAGTGAATTACAGCCATTTTCGTTTTTCACTATTGCAAGGCTACCTGTTCCCCATAGGCCAGAATGGGCAGTTTGATTATTACAGCTTATAATCCTAACTGACCCAGGGAACATGGTAGAACAAGCATTGGCATAGCCAATAGGTCTCGCTTTTGGGACCTTATAAGTATTTAGTTATGCAGCACAATATCCTTGGTGCAACAACATCAACTGTTGCATGGCTAAACACTTATAAGGTCCCAAAGGCGAGACCTATTGGCTATGCCAATGCTTGTTTCAGGTGCAAGCACCCGTGCACAGCCAGCCCCGGGGCCTTGGAGGTCCTTCAAGATTATTGTCTGGGAGGGAAGATGGGGGAGGCGCAGAGTAAACAGTGACACAGAGGCAGCGCCAGGAGCCCGCCGCGTGTTGTGTAAGATCCGAGTGCATGCCGGGTAAAAGAAGGCTTCGAACCTGCAGCCAGCATGCCTGCGGTGTGTCGGGGGACTTGATAAAGGGGGCCACGGCTGCCGGGCTGCCTTTAGACGAGGCCCGACCCTGCCAAGGTGCACTAGGGGTGTTTGTAAGCTGGCACCCCGACCTTCCGGTGCCCCCTCTGGCCCATTCGTATCCCCACCCTTGGTCACTGTTGAACCCCTTATTCCAATCCGGGCTCCTGTGACTGGCACATTCCGAGATTTGCTTCGGTTTATGTCATTGGGTTCATGCACCTGCGGAAGAGAGCTCAGTAAATGTTATTTTTTCTGAATATTCAGCCCCACTTTGAGCCACAAACTCCACAGCTACAACAATGGTATACTTCTGCAGCTTCAAGTTGAGTTTCAAGATGTATTTGAGTTTGTAATCCAATTTGGAGTTGGAGGTGAGTTACGGTATATCACAGTCACACAAAACGTAATTCCAACTGTGCTTTTTTCATTGTAGGCTTGGAGTTTGCAGAATCAGTGTGCAGTGGAAGAGGATTTTGAAGATGAGGTGACCGAATTGAAGTGTAAAGGCACATATATGACAGTGTTTTAGCACACCTACAAACTGATTGAATATATTCTGTCCCAAAGCAGATGTTTGCATTTCAGAAAGTGGCTTTTGTGGCAAGGACTCTGGAACATCATCGTAGATAATTAATATGTAGTTGAAAGCACCGAGCCTCAATAGGGCAACTTGAAATAGTAATATTATTGAATTTCAAGCACCCTCCTTGCTTGCAGGACTGATGTAACTCCTACGCTATCAATAGTGATGACCCGGTTTTGGTTAGAATAAATAATTAATGTTTGGAGAAAAACTGATATGTTTCGATTTTACTGTTGCTTTCAAGTTGCAGCCAAATGTAACTGCAGAAGTCTCAAAAGCACTGGGAGTTTAAAACCCTTCTGTAGGTTTAGCTCCTGACCATGAGAAACTGGATACCTAGTAAGAGTTTGTACATAAATATGTTTTTAATTCCACTTATGTTCAAAGTCGTGACCGCTTTGTATTTCTTCCTCTCCTCTTCTGCCCCCAGCAATGTGTTTTTTGTTTTTGCTTCTGTTTCCCGTTCAATCGGCTTTTCTCCCTCCCTAACTCTCCACCCTTCTCAGCAATTAATTCTTTGCTGATGCTTTTCACTGGTAATTACCTTTTTACTGCTGCTTTGTCACTGGCAATGACCTTTTGGACCTCTTGATTGGCTACACATAAGAAGGGAAGTCCATTTAATGCCGCACTGCACAAATGGCATAGTTTGCTTGAGCTGAAACTGCTGTACAAAGAAAGCAGGGAATTGTAGTTATTTTCTCTTTTTTTAAAGCAATGTGTCTCGATCCTTATTGATATGGAGGTTTCCGCTTTGCCGATGCAAATCGTAACTCGAAGGGTCATAGTGACTGTCCTGATCCTGAGACAGCCATGTAAACAGCTCTTCCTAGGCTTTAAAGTCACGTGCATAAATAACAAGAGAGGAGCGGGGGCGAGCGAGCGCGGCAGCCTGGGCTTTTGAAAGCTGACCAGACGCTCGTGCATTATGGCCTTTTCCCTGCGATTACCGCACGGCCGGCATGTGTTTCCAATTATCGCGCCCGCGTCTGGGCACGATAATTGGAAACAGATGTCTGCCGTGCGGGTAACCGCAGAGGAAAGGCCATGACGCACGAGCGTCTGGTCAGCTTTCAAAAGCCCCTAACTTAAAGTCTTGCAGAGCAACGCTTGCGCGCTACTCGAGGCTCGACCTAAAAACGAATTTAGTATGCCTGAACTCAGAATGATAAAATACATCTTTTAGTGAAGTTGGTTTTAACATTCTGTGTTTGAAAATACCACTTTTAGAAAGTAGGTATTTTCTTGCCTAACTATCCAAGCCTGCCTCTGCTAGGTTGTGTATTCCTTGTCTGGGTTTGTGAGTGACAGGGACTGGGGGATTCCAGGAGACAGGGTGAGTCAGCACAGGGCTGAATAGAGAGATCTGCATGGAGATGGGTGGGAGGAGTTGCACCTGGGACCTGAATAGGGCTGTGCCTTCCCTCCACAATGCTGGCTCCACCTCCTGTGGTGTGTCTGATGTCCCTGGCCTACACTGTGAAAGGAAAGAAGGAGTCTTGTCAACAAAGTGCTCCAGGACTGACCAGAACTGGTTTGGACTAGGCAAAGGCCTCTCTGCCTTCAGAGAACAAAGGGAAAATGAGTATAAAAGAGGGGATCCAAACCCCAGAACTTTAGATCAGATCACTTTGGGAAACAAGAAGAAACCTTTGCTGAGGAGAGGAACCAGAGAACTGAGGAGGAGACTATCCCTAAGCTGAGTGCTGTTTGGGGGATTGGCCTGCAGTGGTTGCCTGACTGCCAAAGAAAGGAGAAAGGAACTTTGTGTGTACTTTCATCAACTTGTAAAAGATCTCCAAGGGCTTGAGAGAAGAGCTTGCCTCCTGCTGAAGTCTCAGGGACAACAGACTTCACCAACCAGCTCCCCAAGAGTCTTTCTGTAAAGTGCCTGCTGCTGAGCTGGACTTTCTGAGGGACTGCGTGTCGCAAGGAGCTGGAAGTGCGACTCACGAAGAAGAAGCGTCGCCGCCGAAGCGTCTCGTATCGCCGAAGAAGAGGATCGACGTCGCATCAGATGCCGCCGCATCAACGGAGAAGAGTGTCGCCGCCGCTGCCGCTGTCGCATCGTTGCCGAAGCGCCTCGCATCGCCGGAGAAGAGGATCGACGTCGCATCAGACGCCGCCGCCGCATCACCGGGAAGCATGTCGCAGGGCCTGTCGTGGCTCGGAAGAATCGTTGAGTCGCCGCACGGCCGTCGGGCGTGCACGCATCGTGTCGCATCAAGAAGAAGATGCCATCTTTGTTTCTTTGCACCGGACCTTCATCGCATCACGGCGTTGCTGGTCGCATCACCACGAAAGCGCAGTAAGAATCCGACGCATCACCTCCCCACGCCGAGAAGAACCGACGCATCCCCTACGCATCAGTAGGGACCCGACGCATCACCGTTCTTGCGTGTAAGGAACCCGACGCATCACCTTCCCTGCAACACTTTCGTTGTATAGCGTAACGCATCCTAAGGTACATTGAACTCAAAGTGTCGCATTTACCATCTTAAGAGAACTGAGCTAATTCTACCATTTTTGAAGTACAGTATTGTGGATTTTTGTCATTTATGGTCTTGTGTTAAATCTATGTAAAAGATACTTATTTTTAATATACAACCTGTGTGGTGTCCATCTGTAGTGTTGTCACTTGATTACTGTATGTGTTCACAAATGCTTTACACACTGCCTCTGAGATAAGCCTGTCTGCTCGTGCCAAGCTACCAAGGGGGTGAGCAGGGGTTATTTTAGGAGTGTATCCCCCTTACCCTGATTAGACGCAAGGGTCCCTATTTGGACAAAGGTACCTACCTCTGCCAACTAGAGACCCCCAAATCTAACACGGCCCCACAGAAATTAACCAGTTATAGGCAACTGAAGTAACTTGAGGTTAGATGTACGTTCAACTGGTAACAAAATATTGGTCACAATTTGCTGCATGTATTTTTGCAACCAGTATGGTACTTTGCAAAGCAACCTATGTACTAATTGGTAGTTATGCAAAATCTGATTCATAGTGGGTTGCAATTTGACCTACCCCATGAATATTAATGAGGTAAGTTGCAAATTGCGCCCCACTAGGAATCACAGCCATCACAAGAATGGTGGCCTGCAGAGGTCAGCAGACCACCATGCCTGTGATTGCTTTCAAATTAAGCAATTTTTTTCTTTAAAGGCAACCCATTTTTCTTAGAGGAAAACAGGATGCGTATAAAAAGAAACAATCAAAGGGTGATTTTTATTTTTTTAAGAGTAGGCAGTGGTCAATTGGATGAAGATGTTGTGGGTGCCCTAGGTGAGAACCAGACCACCCAAAAAATATTTTAAAAAACCAAAATGAATAATAAATGAGTGGCAGGAGCTGCTCGTTTATTATCCACTGCTCCAGAGCAGAAGCACCCCATAAGGCCCTGCCTGGGCTTTTTACATTTATATTTTGGAGCCAGGCAGTGCACCTAGAAGGGGCATCACCAAACCTTTTTTTGATTTTGTCGACGGCTGAGAAAGTACAACAACCCCCATCAACATAAAAAAACACAGTAAATCTCCTTGGTCATTGAATCCATATTGTTTTAAACCATTGCACCATGATCGGGCTAATTCCCACTCTGTTTACCTTTCTAGGGTTGTATGGATCTTTCCCATTGTTTTAGAGAAGATCAGGTGCTCTGCATCACATAAATTATAATCACAATCACTAATCTAATTTCAGTTAACAAAGAGAGTTTGGTATAAGTTAAAGAGTTCTATTAATCAAATCTTTTTGTACATAATCTTTATTAAAGTCACAAGTTAATTTGTATTAATTTTAATGATACAGAAAGCAATGATCAATATTAATCAATAAAATCAGAATAAAAGCATTAAGCTCATTCCATGAAGGAAAGAATCCCCTTTTCTACGAATCGGGGAAAAGGTATCAGTCAGAACCAATAAAGAGTTTTAGTTTGAGAGAGTGAGAGAAAAGCGTAAAGCTTCAGCATTAAAGTCAGCTCAATAGTTCAAAATATAATTCAAAGCAGAACTTCTCGCAAAGAGAGGTTCGAGAAACTGAGTCGAGTCTCAAAGCAGCATGAACTCTGGACAGGGTATTGGCAAGGAAAATGGTCTGGAATGTGAGTAAAAAGTTCCTGGGTCTACTCTAGGAACTCGCAATATTAGAACATTGGAATGTTTAGAGGTCCATTGAAAACTGTGGAGTGCTCCGAACTTCTAATGGCCGGGTAGAAGCCTGGAGTTCCAACATTCCAATGTTTGTACACAGCTGTTGCTGTGAACAAAAGGCCTCACAGAGCCCAAGTGGATTTCAATCCCCTTGGGCTCCCTGAGGCCTTTGTTTTGCAAATTTGAACATTCTGCCCTTTAGGGGCGGAATGTTCTAATAGCCTTAGAGTCCTCCATAGCGGGCTCTACTGGCCATTAAATGCCTGCTCCCTTGTTAAAGGCCCTCGCCTCAACGCTGGAGCAGGCCTTTAATAACCGGTAGAACCCGCTACGGCAGGCTCTAAGACTATATTATAGACTACACATTTCATGAAGCTTGCAACATTTTGCTTCTTCTGTCTTCAGTCAGTCAATCAGTTTTTGATGCTCTCCTGGGAACAGGATCACTTCTAGTCTTCTAATAGAAATACAATAGATCACAGACAACAATGTTTACTTTGCAACTAAGTTTTATCATTCAGAGTTTCAGTATAGGTTATTCTCCCATTCAGGTCTACTTTCCCGCTATAAACTACATGTCTAACCTTCTCATATATCAAGGTTATTAACAATGGTCTACGTAGAAGTTGAAACATTAATATACAAAAAGAAAACATTTAACTGAAACCATAAATATGAAAGAAAATACATGTTGAAACGGTCAATATCAAGTTTAAATGCTGCATCTACATGTTTGAACACTTCATTTCTCCATTAAAAGACTAATTTCTCATTATTATTAACAGTGATCTTTGTGTTAGTAGAATCATTTTGTGGAAATATATGAAAACATTTATTCAACTATTATTTATTATTAAAAAAAACACGTTCATGAAAAGGTCAAGAAATAAAAAAAATTAGGTTACATCAGTATTCTTTAGTCATGTCTGCTTTGGGACAAGCAATACCATTCCAGCTTTTCAGGCCTAGTGAGTAAATATATTATCCTACTACAAACGTTGGCATTTAAACGCATTTCATTTTTCTTTTAAGCTACATTTTAATTCTGCACATTTATTATAAACTATATTAATTTCGATTTTATTAAAAATGCTACCCCACTACCTACAAGATGCAAATCCTACCTTCATTGCTGCTACTAAATTCTATGTATGAATCTAAAGTTTTAATTTAGTTTGGTCTCTATGGGAGAAGACTGCTGCAGATTGGGAGCCTAAAGAGTGACAACCTAGATGACAGGGACATATTTCTGGATTATGAATGTTAAAAATATTCATCACAATCCATTTGCTAATTGATATATGTAACTCAAGAAAGCCACCTGTGCTTCTATTGCCCCCTCACAATATTCTAGCTATCAACAGTGAGGCTCTTAGTGACAACCTGGCGTTCATACATCATGTTAAGCTAGCACTATAGCAGCGGCACATGCACTGAATGTGAAAGCATATGCCATTAACACTGAGCATATTGACTGAGGCATGTTGAGCAAGCATCGGACAAGCAAGGATCAAAATTGAGGGGTTTAGAAAGCAGTACATTCTCAATCTAAATGGAATTTATTATAGTTGTGGGGGATTGGAGGAAATTGAGAGAGGCAGCCCTCATGCATGTTTAATGGCAATTCTGGGCTGACATTTGATGTCTGTGTGAGTCTTCTGTTCTCAGGGTTTAGCCTTTATGAGACTGAATGTGATTGTTGAAATAGCCAAAGTTTGAAACTAAGTTCTGGTTTTCACTAGTATAGCTAGATGATCCCTTATGGCCACTGAATGTTTTTTGTAGGTGAAGTGGAGTGAGTAGGTTAGTTTTGTGTTTCAACAGTGTTCTCTTTACACTATGGTGTAACAAATCATGGTCTACTCAGGAAAACCTGTATCCAGTATCTTTCTGCTTAATTCCATTAGATTGGTGACAGATGGCAAACTTTCATAGTAATGCTCCCAGATACAACAATGCAGTCAAGTCAAGTCAAGTTGTCTTTATTCGATCTTCCAAGGACAGATCATAAAAGATACACAACAGTAAAAGAAAAAACAAACAAACAAAATTCCTTACAAACACACATATTTAAAAAGTGACAACCACATATTAAAAATAGTACGAATCCTGCGAAAGTCCGTACCTTGTAAGTTAAGGACTGCCACATTTTTTATATGTTATATGCTCCTCATGTTAATATACGATGAGTAAAGTGACAGTGCAAAAGGTCTAATTTAACATCGAATAAAGTGACTGTGCAATAAATCCAGTTCAAATTCCTGGTGCTACTATAGAGTAGCAATTAATTCAAAATATTTAAAAATTGATATCAGCTTAAAACATTTTGAAAAACATATCAGGAGCGATGATTACTAACATCACTAAAGTGCTTTTTATATCAAAACAGCATACTCCTTCACTAAACTAGCATGCGCTTCAAGAGGTTCCCAACTGCGAGGCAAATGTTACAATTGTTAATTTGACTAGAAATAAAGTGGCTGTGCAATAAATCCGTACCGATTCCAGGGAGCTACTACCTAGTGACAGTTGATTAAGAATTATTCAAAGTTGACACTAGCATTAAACAATTAAGAAGCATTGTCAGGAACAATAATTACTAAACTCACTAGAGTGCTTTTTACATCAGAACAGCATGCTCCTTCTTTTGGCTAGAGTACATTTCAAAAAGTTCGCAACTGCAAAACAAACATTACAACCGCTAAGTTGCTGTAGGTAGAAGAGAGCCGCTTTGCACTTAGAAAATGTATATCTGCGCAGTAATGGTAATAAAAACTTCCTAGTATACTGGAGATAAAATTGACAGAAAAAGACAAAATGTAAAATAGTTTGACTCAATCGCTCATCACATGGGCAAGTGGCAACAGTGTTAGTAGAATATTGACCTAAGGGAAAACATATCACCCAACGGAAAGAGCACAGCCTAAATTTTGTCAACAAGTTTCTCTCATAAACATTGGTCACATATAAAAGATACAGGGCAATAGATGGAGTTGCTTGTATGAGGCAATAATATCTAACTGAGGGTTTAGCCACTTCTATTATTTCCCTAGAGGTTTGTTTGTGCTTGATAAAGCTGTCCCGAACCCACTTTCTGTCCTTTTTTGCAATTTCCTCTGGGTGCTCAAACAATGAGGCACAGCCAAGTGCCAAAAAACTAGTTTAAATATATTGGAGCCATGGAATGGACAGACCATGGGCGCAACTTAAACAATCTCCAATGACTGCCCGATTAAATTCTGCTTCTTGGTTGGACCAGATTGAGCACCAGAGGGCCAAAGGAGCAGCACTTATGGTGTCCTGGACATACTCAAGGCCTAACTCCAGATATACGGAGTAATGCGATGATGAGGGAGGGACGCCTAATAACCGGCGGCAGAATCTATTCTCCTCTATCTGCATAGCATGTACATCCCTGCAGCCCCAGATACCCATTCCATATGTTAGAATTGGCAAGCATTTGCGTTTGTATATCTCTAATATGGGAGCAATGGTTTTTTTTACCAATAGACATGGCAAGCGAGAAGGTAGTGCCTACTGCTTGGGTGAAACGGGTTATTCTATTTTTAGTGCACACATGCCACGTGCAGCCTTCATCAAAATCCAAGCCTAAATAGGGTAAAGAGCTGACCCTTTCCAGGGGTTTGCCCCCTATGTTTAATGATCGGGTTTTGGTGTTTTTTAGGCCACATATCATAGTGAATGTTTTCTTGAAGTTTGGCTCCAAGCCAAAGTCCTTCATAAAACTAGCATAACTAACAATGAGTTTTTTGAGGTCGTTAGCAGTCCTAGTCAGGAGAACGGCATCGTCAGCATAAAGCAGCGTGGGCATGGCTGTTTTTTCCACCAGCGGAACGTCTGCCCCAACAGAAACCAGTGTCTTTTCAAAGTTGTTTGTATAGAGAAGAAAAAGGATAGGGGCAAGGACGCAACCGTGATGCACCCCGCGCTTAATGCTGAATGATTCTGTGCATTCTCCAGCACTTCCATACCTGACTAAAGCAGAAAGGTCATGATGGAGGTGCTTTAGGAATGTAACCAGCCCCATGTCAATTCCCATGCTCTCTAAGATAACCCACAGCTTTGAACGGGAAACATAATCAAATGCACTGGACAGGTCCATGAACGCCAAATGGGTGGAAACACCCTTGGTGTATTTATATTTTGCCACAATGAGGTGAAGATTAAGGCACTGCTCTATCATCCCGAGCCCCTTTCTGAAACCGTACCGGCTTGGTGCAAGTATACCATTCACATTAATCCAATCCAGTAAATGATCCAATACGACTCACACAATAATTTTAACTGAGGAATCCAGAAGGGATATCGGGCGATAACATTTGACATCATGCATGGTCCCTTTTTTGAACAGAGGTACGATTATAGATGACCGCCACGATCTGGGCACCCCCTCACTACAAATAGGGCCTGATTCACAGAACTAACTTACGTGAAATACGTAACGTTAGTAATTTTCGGTATTCACAGAATACACTTACCACTACTAAATTTATGTCCGCTCCCGGGCAGGAGATTCACGGCCCTGTGGCGGAATTTCCGCTCTGGGCCGGAATCTCCGCCTCCGGACCGGAATACCCTCATTTAGGCCGTTTCAATGCTCAAACGGCCTAAATGAGGGTATTCAGGCCCGGAGGCGGAGATTCCGGCCCAGAGGCTGAAATTCCGCCACAGGGCCGAGAATCTCCGGCCCGGGAGGCGGACATAAAGTTAGTAGTGGTAAGTGTATTCTGTGAATACCGAAAATTACTAACTTTACGTATTTCACGTAAGTTAGTTCTGTGAATCAGGCCCAAAGAGTTAAATACTGAAGTAAGGACCAGGGCCCAGAACACTGGGTCTTCCCTGAATAAATTAAGTGGGATTGCATCTGGCCCCGGAGCCTTCCTACATCTACTGTCTGTGATTGCTTTGAGAACCTCTTCCTCATTAAAAACACGTTTTGGGCACATTGGGGGCAACTGCACTGAGGCATCGACAGTCTGAAAGTCGGTAGAATACAGACCTGTAAAGTACTTCACCCATGCCTCAGCCAAAATATGCTTTGTTACTTTATCTATTTATTGATACAGGGGATAAAATGGACCGCACAGCCTTCCTTTCTGGCTTGTGGGTCTTTAGAATGGCAAGCTCCCACGATAGATTCCCATTTTTCCTCCTTAATTGCTGACTTCCTTCTTTTGATGGCTTGCAGGTAAAACTTTCTACTGTCCCTGATAGCACACTGATCTCTAGGATTTGCTTTAGGGTCCTACGTAAGGTATCATTGGCTGCTATGCAGGCTTTATCAAACCATGATTTAACATGACGACGCGGCTGAACATTGGGTCTGGAAAGCAGCACTTTTATCTTTGCTAAAAGAATAGAAAAATCAGTTAGGATGAGGGCTGGGTCACAAGGTACACGATTGCAGCTATTCACCAGATCAGTACTATTACATACAACTTGAACCATAATACTCTCCAGGTTAGCAGTGCACCAAACCACCCTGCGTCCTGCATCCTAGGTAGATATATCGTGGGGAGGCAAAGACTTTATCTTGGGTTGCACATATGACAACTGTATCTTGACAGAAATGGGGTTATGGTTGCTATAGGTCTGAACAAGGACCTCACAGTTGTTAACAATTGGGGACATACTCCAGGAAGTAAACATGTAGTTGATAGTGCTCCCAGCGCCCTGCCCTATAAACGTTGGACCATAATGACCAGAAAAATTAGGGACCTCGTTGACCAGGCCCCGTTTTGCCAGGAGAGAAAAAAGGACCCGCCCCCTCGAGTCCATCACATTACAATCAAGGTCTCCGGCAAATGGGTCCAAGGTAGTTGGAGATATGGACAGGGGGTGCCCCAGTTTAGCTTTGAAGTCCCCAGCTACCATCAGCCTAAGGGGGCATTCCGCCTGTGTCTCTTTCTCTGCAATCAAATCAATCACAGCAAAAAGGCCTTGAAAGTGGCAGTCACCCTTACTCAAGAAGTTTTATAATAGAAATTTATCAAATACATCTTATGGGTATCTTTCCAGCTAAGGCAGAAGGCCTTTGCTTCCCCTCGCTCCTGATGGATAGGTAGAACTAAGCAACCAATATTAACTTTAAACGAGGTGGTTAAATCCCCCTTTGCTCTGCCAGATGAAGATGGAATCTCAGGCAAAGTAAAGCACATGAAACTGTCAAATGCTATTTCATTTACCTCCCAAGTTTCCTGCAGGAAAACTATATCAAATTTTGCAATAAATGATCGCCATCCATCAATCGAGATTTTGGAGGCTAGGCCCTCAATGTTCCAACTTAAAAAATTTAGGCAGGCATTGTCTATTGGGTCTTCATCTATGCAGGTACTCATACCAGAACTTGGGGAGAGGGAGGTCAAATGGAGGGTAGGAAATGATAGAACAACAGGAATTGAGCCATCGAGTGCCCTGCCCTTATCCAGTGCACCAAGCCCATATATGGGGATGATTATTTGGCAAATGGGCGGTGGGGATGGAGTCATCGATTAACAATGCAGTCAATTAATCACATTGACCTTAGCTGTCCTTCGGCAGCAGTTATTGGTTGGGTATATAATAATAACAGTGTGATAAACCTAGCAACCACATAATTTTTCTTTTCTTAGTCGTGTGCTCAAAAGTGACATGTCTCTCCAGAACCTACAAAATATTAAAACAATTTCTCTCTACAGCTCTATTGCTGCACACAATATATTTACTGTCATATTGCACAAAAGAGGGCAGTTACCTGAGCATGGCACTGTAGGAGTTAAGGACACAGGGAAGCTTGCATCTTCTGAGATAGACTGTACTTTTTCTGTAAAGGGTAAATTATTTAACTGTTGGTGGTAATTGGAAAGTTATGGGGCATAGTTATTCTAAAATCATGCAGCGGAGCAAGCCACCTTGCTGCGCTGTGTGAAAGTAAAAGGGCAAGAATGCGCCATATTTAATATTATACCGCGCATCCCTTTCTTTTCCCTGCTCTGGCACACAAGTGCTGCTTAGCACCAATGCAGCCTGCGTTATAAGCAGGATTGTTTTTGTGCAGGAAGGGACACCTTCCTGCATAAAACCAATCTCCTGAGGCAGTTTCCTCTTTCTATGTGTGCTGCGTTCACATATGAAACATGTTTCTCCCCATTACGCTTTTCCTGGGGATATGTAGCATTTTGAGGCATTACCAGGTCTACCAGTAATGATAAAACTGGGAATGTGACAAAATCCATAGGTGGATGCGTGGGAACACCCATGCTCCACCCTTGGAATGCCTCCCTAGGGCAGAGTAACACAATGCAGCTGTTTGCGTTGTGTTGCATTACTCCAGCTTTATCGAGCCACTCAGGGCCACGCAAGGTGGCCTTGCGTGGCTTGATAGATCTAACATAAGAGTTGCATCGCTTTTGCACCCAGTTGCATTGGATCAAGGGTGACGCAACTTGTTGATAAATTTGGCCATAGGTTATCAATAAGAAACCTTTTCAGAATTGGAAAATACAGTCTTCAAGTGTAACCCACTCGGCCAAATTACCATTGGCCTTAAAACTAGAACGGATGGTAAAATGCATTGCAAATCAAGGTAACTTCATCACCACAGACTTTCGATTAAATACAACAATGGAAAAATGGTATTACATACCAGTAAAAATATGTTTAGCTCCTAGCTGGTCTTATGTAGCATCACCAGGAATTAGCCAAACTACCTCTATTGTAGGTTAGAAAATTCACAAGACATTCAGGTAACAGTATTAGCATGTTTATGACACAGGAATACTGTCACTCCAGATTTAATTTCCACTTTTATTACGAGCTGTCTGTAATTTTACCATTTTCAAGGAATATGAATCCCTTTCATATTTTGACTAATACTTTTGCACAAAGTAATTTGTATATGGCCATTGTTTTACAGTAGGCCCGGGTGAAATTTAAATTACCCTGGTTTAATTGTCGTCATTCCTGCAAATTTTTGTTAAATGAGATTTACAGAATTATGCCATTATGCCACTTTGCATAATTATATTGCTGTCTGTGACAAAACTTTAGAGCAGGAGCATAGGAGCAACGTAAACAGCTGACCGCGAGCAACTGTTGTTCGCAGCAATTGTGTTTGCCTTATTTTCGCGAAAATTGCACCCTTGCGTCAACAATTGACACGAGGACGCATATCATGCTAAGAAAAGAGCTAAATGATGGATTTGTATTTTGCATAATTTCCACAAAACTATGCATAATTACATGAATCCGAATTATGCAAACTTTGCACACACCTACTTTACATCTGGAACTGAAGCCACACCACCAGCTAAATTACACGAAATTAATACAATCAAGATCACCACCTAGTGGAGTTGCAATGTCATCAGAAATGTAATCTACTGCCTGCCATAGGCATAAGAAAAATTTAATCTACTGCCTGCCATAGGCATAAGGCTTCAAGGCAGGCAAATACGTTATTTTAAATTCAATTTATTGTACGTTTGCGCATAAACCATTTTATAAGAACTTTTTCAGGAAATTTAAATATGTTCTCTCAAAGAAGCAAGACCAAAGGAAATTGACTCAACCATATGAAAAGAGCAACATAACATTTTCAATTTGAAATGCAAATAAGTAAAACAGGATTTCGAACTGAATACCCTCAATAACATTTGAAAAGCTTTGGTGTGTTTTTGGCAAACTGACATAAACACAAGGTTAACAGTATAAATGCAAGGTTGTTTAGTCAACGACTCGTGGGGCTGCACTGACAATCTGGTTAACTTACTATTAGGGACATGTGCTTGTAATATCCCCTGGATTTACCTTAACAGCCAGAAAATACATATAATTTTGAAAAAAACAGACAAGCACTTTATTGTAGTAAATGCTTTCCCGTGTGATGTAAATACATTTTTGAGTTTCTGCTTCAAATTCGGAAGGTACCAAACTAGCATAAATTGCCTTTGACAAAGAAAACTGACTTAACAACCTTCTAGAATATAGTGAACTTCTTAGCTAAGGCCACAAGTACAATTTAGCCCTGAAAACTTTCCTAAGGGCTGGTACAAAATACAGATCAGCTGATACGAAAATACCACAATTCATGTCACATATCAAACAATGTACCAACAAGGATGTATGAATCCAGCATTACAAGTATTAGAATTTCAAACAGCAGATCATAAACCCCAATAGCGTGCTGGTCTCAGCTTTTTTCAGAAACCATAGTGTGCTATTTGCGGAATGTTCCCTCCAAATGCCTCAGATACCAACACCACTAACAACTCACTACAAATACTTTATGAACGAAATTGCTGAGGTCCTGAACGGAATGGAGTAAACTGTCTTCTTGTAGATGTTCTGCTGTGGTAGCACCTCAAACGTAGGTGCCAAAAATGTCGAAAGATTTAAGTGAACCTCTTAATTAATCATAGTGGTGGGAACTAAATGCATCAAGACCAAGGCAAAATCCGTATTTTTCTGCTAGGAAAAAGGCAGTTGTGTATTAAACGGACGTAAATAAGAGAAGTTCATGTTTTCACCGCCGCCCTACAGCCTACAACGTCCAGCAGGCGCAGCGAGGTGCTGCTGGTCATCCGCTCGCGCCAGGAGGCGCACAAAAGCCCGCAGGGGGTCCCGCAGTGCGGGTTCCTGTTTTCACCACCGCCTTACAGACTACAACATCCAGCAGGCGCAGCGAGGTGCTGCTGGTCATCCGCTCGCGCCAGGAGGCGCACAAAAGCCCGCAGGGGGTCCCGCAGCGTGGGTTCCTGTTTTCACCGCCGCCCTACAGCCTACAACGTCCATCAGGCGCAGCGATGTGCTGCTGGTCATCCACTCGTGCCAGGAGGCACACAAAAACCCGCGAGCGCGGGACCCGCTGGGACGCACCCGGGCGAAGCCCGGGCCAAGGGCGGGCCCATCTGCGCCCGTCCGAGCCCGGAGGAGGCCGGGCTGGGCCATCCATCCAACGCCTGTTATCCGGTCATCGCTTTGCCGTTGCAGCTGGAAGTCTCGCTGGGATGGTGAGTAAGAAGCCTACAGCTCCGGCTACCCCTGGGGTAACTATAGCCACCTTGGACTCATTTCTAACTAAAGTTACTAATGCCATTTCTATGGAGATTGCCATAGCTGAGCGAAGGCTCTCCCTGGGGGCTGGAGCCTGTGCTTCCCTGGAGGGCTCTGAGAGCATGATTCCTGTTCCCGAGTCTGATTTTAATTCTGGAATAGTGGGCCCGGGACTTCTGGAAGCTGGTAGCTAGCTCTCAGAGGTCCTGTTGCCTCCAATGGATAATGTCACAGAAAAAGCTACAGCTAACCTCATACCAACTACTACCTCTTTTATATCGAAGCCTCCAATTTTAGCGCTGGCAAATGGAAAGAGGAAAAAAGGCCCATTTAAAGAGTCAGCCCCCCAAAACCAAAAAGGCAAGGAAGTCAACCACCCCCAGTCAACTTTATATCTGGACTCTGTCAATTCCGTTAACCCGATCCTATCTCGGCCTCCGGAGGATCTTTATGCTTTATTATCACCTTTGTTGCAACCAATTTTGTCCCGTTTGGACTCCCTCAAACAGAAATTACAAGAGCTTCTGAATCACAGTTCTGATTTTAATAAAAAAACTACTTGTGCTAACGTCGCTTTACAACACCCAGAAACTCTTTTTAATGCTCCTCCTCTGCACTCATGCGCAGATAGCCATCCAACTACGGGCGAATCCGGGTCTGGGTCAGGGGCGGCAAGATTTCCCTGTACTACAATGCCTCAAACTAATGTTAGTTCAATGTCAATAAGTGCCAGAGACTTCCCACAGGTCACTAGATCTTCGAATGGCACACCCCTAGGCCCTTTTTCCCAGATTCTTCATGAGTCCAGACTGCCTACCAGAAGCTCGCAGAGAGAATTCAATCAGCCGCAGGGTGACCCTTGTAATCAAACACTGAGGGGCATATTATCAAGCCCCTATCGCCACCACAACGTCACTTTTTGTGACGTTGTGGTGGCGATAGGGTCAGCGCCCTATTACCAAGGCAGCGTTAAACCACATAACGTGGCTAAAAGCCACGTTAAGTGGCTTAACGCTGCCTTGGTAATAGGGCCCCTTTCACGCTAAAATTAGCATGAAAGGGGCGTGCAGTGGGAGTTGCGGTGGGCGTTCCACCGCAACACCCATTCACTTCGACGCTGCCACCTATTATCAAGAGAGGCGATAATAGGTGGCAGCGCCGAAATTAAGACCAGGAAAATCCTGGTCTTAAGGTGGCGAAACGAGGAGAAATGCTTCATTTCTCCTCGTTTTTGCTTTTTCCATGTGTGCTGCCTTGTGCAGCACACATGGAAAAAGCAAAATGCCAAGGTTTGTTTATGTACAGGAAGGTGTCCCTTCCTGTACATAAACAAACCTGTTTTTGAAAATGCCATTATGTAACTTACATGTGTGCTGCATGAAGCAGCACACATGTAAGTTACAAATGGCATTTTAGGTTTGTTTATGTACAGGAAGGGACACCTTCCTGTACATGAACAAACCTCCCTGCTCGCAGACACCCTTGCACTCTTGTGCAAGGGTGCCTGCGTTGGCGTTAAGTCGTGAGACTTAGCGCCATCGCAGGGGGAAACGCCAGGCTGCACCATATCCTTGGTAATATGGTGCAGCCTGGCGCTTCCGAAGTGTTGATGAGAGGCGTTAAGCCAAGTAGGCTAACGCCTCTCATTGCCACTTCCTTGCTAATATGCCCCTGAATCTCCCTCGTGCAGCTTGTCCATACGTCTTAGTGCTGGTAAATGTTCCAGTACTTAGAACTGCCCAAAGGGAATCTACTCTACAACTAATGGACAAATCTCGGCATTGGCTTTCTAATCACACACGATCGGGTCACCTAATACAGAATAACTTATTAATGGCGAGAAGAATAGCATGAATCGGTCAAACTAAAATGGCCTATGAGGGGGACTGTATTGTGCTAAATTTTGACAACTCATTTATTGTAAGAGACTTACTTTTTCAACCTTTGCCATCTCACAAGGTCCCCACTAAAATCTTCTATGTACCCTTGGGTTTTTTCTACAATCCACAGAGTTTGCAATGTGGGTCGGTCCCCACTAGTAGTATGGCTCTTCCTGTTTGCGATAATTCCTCATTGTCGAATCACATAAATCAACCAGATTATCTTTCTTATAATAGGTTTGCCCCCTTATCAAGTCTGGATTCTTGTGATTGACTCGTACCTGTTAGTCAGTCATCCCACATGCCACCAGAGCAAGGGGAAAATGGGGGCGCTGTAATTGTTGATTGTTTGTCACTTCAGGGGGTACTGGATCACTCAGAGCCATGATCTCACAGTTTTACCTCACCTAGTGCCCCAGGGTATTCATTATGATATAAACACCTTATCTTACACACTCCTGTCCTGGAATATAGCAGGCTATAATAGCAAGCGAAAAAACGCAGAATGGCTTTCTATCATTACTAACTTTCATATTATCTGGGTACAAGAAACCTGGGAGACTGAATCAATCTCCATTAATGGATATCGCTCGTTTCAAACATTAGCAATACCCGCCACAGGGGAGAGACATAGGGGGTTTGCTCACACTGATTTCTAATTCGGTCGTATTCAATATTTTAAATGTTATAAATATATCACCCTATTTTCATTTTTTAATAATTAAAGGTTATGACTCCTGGGATCTTTTGTTGGTGAATTATTATAATAATAATTTTCTAAACCCCGATGTGGTCCCCAAACATTTAGATAAACTACTAGAGGATCTAGTGGAATCCCATCCTAAACCTTTAAAACTCATCTGTCTCGGAGACTTCAATTTAAAGCCGTGTTCAAAAAACACTAAGGAAACAAGTGGGATAGTGGATTTTAGAGAAGATTCCATCATTCATCTTCAGAATGATATACAGGGTGATGTTGTAAATAATATTTTGATGAAGTGGCAACTGGAGGTCCGTAATGTGTTAGATTCAACCATGGGCAGCTGTTCCCCACATTCTATAGAGCAGAGTATTTGTCCACAATTGACTATATTATTTCCACAGACACCCTTGAAATAGGCTTCATAGAATTAGAGCCACAATTCACAGCCCTCAGTGACCATGACATGCTTTCCTGCGCCCTACCTTGGCATGATCCAAAATCGCGTAATGTCACTAGAGTACCCGAACCTATCCTAGCCAATAAAAATGGCTTTGTGCTAAAGTGGGATAGAGTCAATGATACTAAGTTCTTTGCGGATCTTCTCTTGGTAAATCAAGAGGCTATTAATCTCTGTTTGGACCCCTTGGCAGGTCAAACCCAGGTAGTTGAGGTGTTTAGTAATCTTTTAATTAATATGAAGTTACAACTGACACCCACAGCATCTCTGGTTTGATAAGTCCTGTGCCATATCCTCAAACAAACTACGGTTAGCCCTAAAAACTATACCAAGGGATAGAGGTCTTATCCGTACCTTGAGGGATGCTTATAAATCTGCGAGAGTTTATAGGTTAAAGCAGCTTAAATCTGAGGCCTGGGACAATTTAAAACGAGCTTCTGCACTTCGAGATAACAACGCATTTTGGAAGGTGATTAACACTCCTTATTTTAAACGATCATGGTGGTCCCTCTACGGACATACATATTGACGAAGACTCCTGGATAAGGTACTTCCAGGAAATCTTTAAACTTTCAGACGCTTCGAACTTGCCAGATAGCTGTCCACCTAAAAAGCAGCTACTTCATCTTTCATTCGAACTTGAAGAAGTTATACTGGCATTGACTCAATCGCCATCTATGAAATCGCCAGGGCATGACGGGGTCCCTATGGACATATTCCTATCGAACATCCCCTTTTGGGCTCCTTTGTTAAATGTGGTTTTTAATGTAATCGCACAGTCTGGTCCCCTGCCCTCCTGGAAACAATCTGTTATCATCCCAATCTTCAAGAAAGGGAACTCCTCCCCCCCTGCTAATTATCGCCCTATATCTTTACTTGACAGTACGGCCAAACTAATGGGTAGACTATTATTAAATAAACTGGAAGCTTGGGCGGAGTATAACAAGATCATCACGGATGTACAGTATGGCTTCAGGAAGGGCAGGGGTACCATTGACCAGTGCCTTAATTTGTCTTTGATGATAGGAAAGTATACTGTGGCAAAAAAGGGCACTATATATATGGCCTTTATGGACCCTTCTAAGGCCTTCGATTGTGTCGTGCATAGTAAACCTTGGTTCATTTTGAAGGAAATGGGAGTAAATGAGGCAATTATAGTGTTCATTAGGGATCTAAATAGGGACACCACTGCCATGGTTCGGTATGGAAGGCATGGCGAATGCACTAATTCCTTCAAGATTGAAAGGGGCGTCAGACAAGGGTGCGTCCTGGCACCGTTTCTGTTTGCCCTTTACACTAATGAATTAAATACCGCTTTGTGTAACAGTGCGAAAGATACTCCCCATGTTCTGACGACTCCCCTTCCAATTCTGCTTTATGCAGTGATGCCGTTTTGTTGGCAACGACCCCTCTGGCTCTTCAAAACTTGATTGTTCATTACTCTGCTTTTATGAATAAACTGGACCTACATGTTAACAAAGCGAAAACCCATATCATGGCATTGGGGGACCCAAAGAAGAAGCAGTTTAGCCTCCATCTGGGTGGGGACAAAATAGAGCAAGTTCATTGTTTTAATTATTTAGGGGTCGTTTTTGATGATAAGCAGAATTAGAGGGAGAAGTTGCAGACACGATCAAATCTTATGGCTCAAAGTACTGCTGCCATTTTTAGGTTTTCTAAGAAACTAGGATGTAAACCATTAAAGGAAATGTCTAAAATCTATCTGGCCAAAACTGTAGCAATTGCCATATATGGAGCAGCTATATGAGGAATATCGGAGGTGAGGGCACTTGAAATTATAGAGGACAAATTTGTTAAAAGATTGCTCTCTCTCCCTTTAGCAGGGAATAATTTTATCGCTCACAAGGAATTAAGTCTCCCTTACATTACTGATGCTATTAAATTGTCCCCACTTACTCTATGGCTGTCAGTCTGGAAAAGAAGCACGGTTGACTTAAATCAGAAGATCCTAATAATATAATGAACTTAGATTTTGCCCACAAAATTCCTTGGCTTGCATATGTCCATCAAACTCTTGCCTCTCTGGGACTTGCTTATTTATATGACACGCCGTCTCTATGTCAAATATTCCCTAAAGCGAGCTTAAAAGATATTTTCATAAAGAAAGCAGTAGCTGAAAGATGGGAAAGATACAGAGGCAAACAATCTGTCAGGATCTATGACAAACTACCTTACATTCCTTCAGACCATAGTTCTTACCTCGTGTTTGTAGAAAACATACAGCATCGCCATATCTTGATTAGATCCAGATTAAATTATATCTCGTTAATGCTGGGCCACCCGAATAATGCTTTTTCCATAAATGATTTACCCCTTGCCCTTGTAATGATAAGGCAATCCAAACTACTGAGCATTTTCTATTTTATTGTCCATTTTACACACCAGAGAGAAAGAATTTTATTGTACCACTTTTAACTAAATTTTCTCTCCGCTCTTCTGCACTTGCACTTTCCACATTTTATCAATTAGAAACCGCGTTTGTGTGTTTCGCTGTGTCATCATTTTTATTGGCAGCCATAAGATCTCGGAAAGCTCTATAGTACATATTTGATAGTTTTTATAATGATTGTTTAATTAGAAATCAGATGCTGACTGTTATTTCTTAGTTTTTAATACAAAATGTTTAAGCCTAATTGTGCAATGTCTTTTTCTTGTATTATAATTACTTTTTTAATCACGGTTCTTTGTATCATATGTACTGATATTTTAGCTGAACTTTTATGCATTCTTTACTGTAATGCGAAATAAAGTTATTTGATGATGATGAAGAGAAGGACCAAGACTTTCACTTATATCTTGACCTGGAAATGTGCCTAGTTGTAAGGCCATTAGGAGATCAATTGAATGTTGGAGAATTTGGGGGGGAGACAACATTTTGGATTCTTCCGCGTAAACCATCCCTGATACTCTTGTATTGTATTTATTTTTGAAGGTCACATTTCCAAATGAGCATTGAATTGTTAAAGACTGTTCTGATAAGTGATTTTAAGTTGGCACACACATAAGTGATGGTGACATCAACACAAATGCACCTGAGGTGAACACTCTACCATACATCCTTAAAGGTGGTCACAGGGTCTGGATGCCCTTAGCATGGGGGAGGCCCTGGTGACTAGACTGCAGATCCACAAAACATTAAGAAGACTGTCCAGAGGACATACAAAGAACCAATCAGAGCGAAAAGTAATTGGCAGGAGTATCCCTTCAGTGTCTCTGATCAGCTCCTCTTAAGGAAGGGACAATCAGGAGGGAGAACAGGCACATGCACAATCATAAGAGGTCTCCTCCAGGCAGAAACTGAGACTTTCTCTGCACACCTGTGCAGTGGCATAGCTAGAACTATTGCTGCCCGGACGACCCTGAGTTTGCCGCCCCCATGCAGGAAAGAGTGGAGGTCCACAGACGACGTGTTCTCGGGGGAGGGGGATAGTGGACAGATGACTTGCTCACCTCTGCCACCGCCAAAAAGAGTGCCGCCCGGGCGGACCCCCCCCGGCGCAACTTCACCTGTGAAAATCTATTGCAGTACTGTGAATCTGTAAATAGATGCTGTAGGAACCCAAAGAAACAAATGTGTATTGGGAAAATGAATATTGTATGCAACTCTTTGTTAACAGTGATCATTACACTGCAGCATACATTATCTGTATTGAACGAGAGATTATTGGCAGATAATGTAGCGCCTTTTCATGTAGTCTATAGAAAGACAAAATGAAGTACCATCAAGACACCACTTTTAAATATTCCTCAAGCAAAGGATATGAGGCTTTGCAGTTTTCTTTGTCGGTGGAATGTCAGTCATCTTAAGAAATTGGCAGATTGTGTGTGCATTGGAAGCTTTGTGCGCTGATTTAGAAGGGATGAGCGGGTCACTAAGGGCAAGAGGGTCAAAACGGCTAGCTCATACTGTAGCTCTGCTTTTCCCCAGGACAGTTAGCCTATATTTTCTGGAAAATCTTCGAGCAGCAACTTTTGTGTCATGTCTCACAGATAAATGTAAAAATATTCTCTTTTGCTCTTCCTTGGAAAGTGTCTCCTGTCACTGATATCAGCTAGATTCACTTCATGACATCTCTTCACTGGGGCATCTTGTTTCTCCTGACAGGTCTTACTCACTGCCGCTGCATGATCCTCTGCCGAAGCTAAGTAAATTGGCGCGCTTTTCTGTGATGGTTTGTTCCCACAGCACTGGACAGAAGAGACCCGCGCTGATCCTTGCAGCAGGTGTCACTTCCGTCTCCTTGCAGCTCCCAGCGTCACGAGAGTATACCGTCCGCGTGGCGTCCGATTTGACACACTGAGCACCTCGAGCTCTGCTGCTAATTTCAGTATCCCTAGCTTCACGTGGCAATCTGAAATTCAGAAATTAAAATGACCTCCACCGTACAGTTATACAAGTGTATCACAACATCTAGCAGTTATTGGGTAAACTTTCTCCTCATAAAGACCTGGCGTCCTTTGTCAGATAATATTTTTTATCTTTCTCTTACACGTTTCAATATCGCTGCGCTAATGTTTCTAAAATAACAGTTTTTGCTTTGAGGACTGTTTTTTTTGTTTCTATCATTACACCTTTTAATATAAAACATATTGTACATTTTGCCTTCATTGTGATGTCCGTAAAAAGTGTTATTGTTTTGCTAAGTATGTGTTTCATATCAGTATAGTTGAGCTAATTCTTGTAACATGGCAGTTTTACTTTTAAAGATACTTTTTTGTTTCCAGCCTCACTCTTTTTCTATAATTAATACCATAGTGCACTTTTTTTCGTTGCATCTCTAGTAAGTTAATTTTTTTTTCAGCGCCGTGTTCGTTTCAGTTAAATCAGTACTTGGAGGAGTCAGCCAAAAAGCACAGGGCCTCATTTATGAAAAGTGAAGCATCGCTGCGTGAAAACAGTGATGCGTCACTTTTCATTGCGCCCTCCCTGCAACATGCTGGATGCGTCATATTTACAGTATGACACATCATGTCGCAAGGAGTTACAGATACGTCAGTATTTCTGACGTATCTGTAGGTGCAAAAATGACGCATTGCTGGAGTGTGTCACAAAAGTGACGCAAATCCAGCAATGGGTCATTTCACATGGGCAAGTCCCATTTCAAATGTGCCTGCGTCAGTCTTACGCCTGCTGTGAAGCAGGCATAAGACATTGACGCATTTGCGTCCTAGAAATGGCGCAGTGAAATCTCATAAATTTCACTGCGTCACTTCTACGAGGCTTACTTGCGTCAGAACGCCCACCCTGCATACATTTGAGCAGATTTACAAGAAAGTGACGCATCTGTAGAGATGCGTCACTTTCCCTGCGCCACACTGAGAAACCCTTGCGCCACCATGGATGCGCTGAATTTACAATACGGCGCACCATGGAGCAAGGATTGACAGATGCGTCAGAAATTCTGACGCATCTGTTGGGGCAAAAGTCACGCATTGCTGGAGTCGTGTCGCAAGCACGACGCAACTCCAGCAATGCTTTTTGAGGCCTATTCCCACTACACTGCGTCACTCCTTACGCCTGCTTCAAGCAGGCGTAAGGTTTTGACGCAGTGGCGTCCTAGAAGTGATGCAGTGAAATCTTGTAGATTTCACTGAGTCACTTTTATGAGGCCTTCCTGCGTGGGAACGCCCACCCTGCATACATTATACCTGACGCAGGTATAATGTGACGCAGGGCTTTACAACATGACGCATCTCCCTAGATGCGTCACGTTGTAAATAGGCCGCATTGTTTGCGCCGCTGTTGCGTCAGAAAAGTGACGCAACTGCAGCGCAAAAGTCACACAAGGGGCTTGTAAATCTGCCCCATTATATCTGATGCAGGTATAATGTTGCGCAGGGGTTTACAAAGTGACGCATCTACCTAGATGCATCACTTTGTAAATATGATGCAACATGGCGCATTTTTTACGCTGCTGGTGTGTCACAAAAAGTGACACACCGGCGGCGCAAAAGGGACGCAAGGGCTCATAAATAAGCCCCACAATACTTTATATCAAATGCAGTGGGTAGCTTTGGTGACAGTTTGCTCGAGACCCAGAAAAACTGTGCTTACCCAAATTTGTAAAAAAACATTAATGCAAGGCCAATGCGATTTTTTCTAGGCTTCCATAGCAGCTGGCACAAACCACTGGCACAGTATGCTGCAGAATGTCCGTGCCAACACCGCTCACTGACCATCATTTTAAGTTTAAATCTAATTCAGAATATTTTGGGTTGTTTCGCCACAATATATGCAATACCATTGTAAAATGCAATAAGTGAAATAACTTTGCAATTGTTTTTTGAAGTATTTTGTGACTCTTAATAATTTTTCATAAAGGTCTGATACATAAAACGGTCATGCCTGTTCAGAACAAGCATTTGCAATGCAATTAGTCTCTCCTTTGGGACCTTACGTTTTTAGCCAGGCAGCACCTTATCCTGGGTGCTGTGCTGCCAGGGACTGAAGAGCTACACAATTACTACACACTGGGCCATGCAGTGTGATTCAGGAATACATGCTTGCCTTAGGAAACATTTATGGACACATTCCAAGGCTTTTTAACGCACAGACAGAAAGACAAGTTCCTCGATGCACGTGAACAGCACTATAACATTGTGTGTGCGACTGCAAAGTACTATGAAGTAACATTTAAAATTATGTACCTTACCTTTTCTGCGTCACTTTGGATGTTGAAGCAACAGAAAGGCAGTAAAAGTGCTGCCCAAGCTTCAACACGACGCACACAGAAGAGTTACTATGTTGTCAGCTTATGGGCCCAGATGCAGTTTTATGGCATCTGCTGTTTATGCGTAAATTGGGAACACAAACAAAATCCAGCTTTGAAGATGGTGCTTTGTGTTTGATACGAGAATTGCGACAATGTGTGTAATATGCTGTTCGGTGAATGACAAAGCTAAAAGCAATGCTTCCCCTTGAAGAAAATGTGCATATATTGTAACCAAAGTAGCAGAAGGCAAAGAGAATTCGAAAAACAGTAAACATTTATCTCCTACAAAACAAAAATTGAAAACAAGCGAAGTTTTACAGCTCTACAAAGCCACAGTTGTATGACAGTAGCTGAGAGCCAGATAAATTGTACCAGAGACTAAAATCAGTTGTGAAAATGGCCCTGTTTGTATTGAGTAATTTAAGAGGCGATCACAAATCTGTGTGAAATGATATAAGGTGAACAAAGCTAAATTTAAAAAAAACAATGTGTTCCCCTAAAGAAAGGTAAAGAAAGTGGTCATATACTGAAAGGAGGCAGATGATAAAGTTAACACGTTGATGTGCATTATAGTCAGGTATGCAGTCGGACTTTAAGTGGTAGTGCCTTACAGCTGGCTGTAGTGGGTAAGAGAAGGCCATAGTTATGCCCTGATTACGTTGCTCCTCAGGGATATTCTCTATTTATCACACCCAAT
Organism: Calotriton arnoldi; assembly: GCA_963921515.1. Classification (NCBI taxonomy): domain Eukaryota; kingdom Metazoa; phylum Chordata; class Amphibia; order Caudata; family Salamandridae; genus Calotriton; species Calotriton arnoldi. The sequence continues at coordinate 2,080,401 of CAWUFW010001575.1, forward strand.
ACAATCTGACACCATAGAGTCAAGGATTTCTTGTGTGTGTTAGACATTTTGCCCTAAACATAGGGCGTAACACGCAGATTTTTGTGCATTCCGAACCATATTCCATATGGTTCAATAATTACCATGCATTTTTCTTATGGTAATTCTGGCATGTCTGACCTACCATCATTTAACAGGGGTTGTGGATTTTTTCATATCTGTTAATTACCGGGTGTAATAAAGTCTGCACAACTCATAACGCCGAACCTGTACAGGGGTCTGCTTTTTCCAGCCCTCTTGGAATCAGCGCCTGCCTGTTGCAGTAGGCTCTTTTGTTCACAGATAATATGCACTAAATTATGTACTATATCGGTTTATAGAAATTAAAAACACATAACTCTCAAAAAATGAAGGTCTTGCAAGAAATTAACGAGTTTTGATTAAAAACGTATGGGGCATATTAGCAAGGCGGCGATAAACAATTATCGCCGCTTTTGCGGCCGTTTTCGGCCGAAAAGCGGCGATAATTATATCGCCTTATCAGCAAAGACACGCTATCGCGTGTTTTGCTGATTTTGCTCCCGTTTCAGCACGCCTGACTTCGCATCGATAATGAGATGCAAAGTAGGCGTGTCTCGTGGAAACAACATGGGTAAATATCGCGAAGGCAGCTTCGCGATATTTACAATGCGGGAAGCGATTATTTTAATCGCGTTAGTATGCCTTAACGCAGGAATTTAACGTCAGTTAAATTCCTGACTAAGGCATACTTAACATGGGGGGTGGATTCTGTGGCTAAGACCACAGGCCCTATCATCTAGGATATCGCCGTTTTCCCATGGAAAACGGTGATATCTACGCTATCTCTGACATTTTTATCGCCTCGGCGATGCACGTTGTTAATAACGCGCTAACCGGGCGATAAATTCCAGAGATAGCCGGCGATAAATATGCAAGCGCTAAGCGCGCTTTGCGATATTTATCGCCGGCCCTTGATAATATGCCCCGTATGTTCTTTTACTTTTGTAAACAATAAAGGTGGCATCAACAATTTTATTGAGATCTGCACATGAAATTTCCATTCTTTGATGCACATGGTAATGCTAATCATTATTTTCAATGCCAATGCCTTATCCATCCTGCTGTAGTGGTGGCGAGCCAACAGCATAACAGAGAGCGAGGAGGGTCTGGCTTAGCTTTAAGAGCCCAGACCTGAAAATGTTTGACAGGTAAATGGTGTAACAAACACCATGTAAAAATATGAAAAGACTGTTCAAAATTCAAAAAAGCAAATGTCTTAAACACACAGGAGCTTTTTAATTTAGTACATCAGATTACATCATTGCATCGAGAGGCATTTAGTAAAAGTGGCAGTTTTTTATTATGAACTTAAAAAGATCCCTGTCCCTCCACCGAGCCAAAATGACAATGCTGTTAGTGAATTGAGGCAAGTCAGTTGTTCTGTGCGTTTTATATGTGGCCGAGATTATTTCATAAAACAACATTGTAGTCTATTTCAATCAGACACAAGGGGAGTGAGTGTTTGTGTAGCACACATTATGAACTCACATATTGCTAAGAGCTTTTAAATGCAATAATGAGGAAATTGGAAGTACAGTGAAATAAATGATTTTCATAAAATCGCATAATTTGGTCAATCGAAAAAGCCGGGTTAAATCCCAGATTTATTGGTTTCATATTGTGCCGTTCAGCCGCTTTAATTCTCTTTTGCTCTCATGTGTACATCAAAGGTTAAAATGTTTTCTTTAATTCTTGGCACATGGGGTTAGATTGTGGGTGGCAGGCAGAGGCCATATGAGAGCTCGCTTGGTTTGAGGCTCGAGGGTCCTGGAGGACCTCGAGCTGAGTCAGGCATCTCGCCCGAGCCTGGACAAACTTTGAATAGCTCACCCATGTCAATCGTCCTTTTATACAACAGAGCAGCAGAAAATGGTGCATGAATATTTCTAGTTTCTGCACTTCTTCTTAGATCAATAAACCAAGAGCATGGCTTTCTGCCCATGGAGTAAGGCCGTTTCTTGAATACCTCTCCAGCTGAAATACCATTCTGGCTCGATCAACTTCTGGGATAATTACCCACAGCAAACAGAGGATACCCGCTAGACAAGGTGGTCTTGCATGTGGGACTGCCGTGGTTGGCGGCATTGCCACATTGGCTGCACCAGAGGTGACCTTCCCATGACTTCGTCCATTACCTTTAAGATGGCGGGCAGAGCGTCAGGATGAATAGCACCACCCTCGATCGATTTGCTGTGATCAAGGGGGTAAATGGACCTGGAGGCAATTATCTGGCTGGATTGCTGTGGACTGGTTAAGGTCACTGATTCTTACTCAATGAATGAGTGGGGCTTTTCTCCAAGAGAACTGCTAGCAGCGCCATGTGCCAGCAAGCACACAGCAAGGAGAGGGATGAAAGGGAAAGTAGTGCACACAAACAAAACATATGGCCCCCATCGAAAGGATCCATGTCGCAGGGTCAGTAGCCAGGGCAAGAACAAAACAGCCACAAGGTGGGACAAATGTGCTGTATTCACAAATGAAAACTATGGAATTTGTAAAGGCGGACCAAACAACCAATGAAAAGCGGTGGGTGTGTGATGGGCGTGTTCAGTCTCCACAGAGAGAATACAGCATGCCTCGTAGAGCAGCGCATGTGCGCTAACTCTAGGCTCAACCTAAAAAGTAGGCAGTAAATATTCATTTGTAGAGTCGCAATCAATCTATGTCCATGAGCCAATGATACTGCCACCACCGAACTCTCCAGGTTTTCATCAGTTATGTTCCAATGCACAACCTGTGGCCAGAAGTGTGCCTGTCCCCAAGGTTTGGCCATGCATGTCATCCCTAATTGTCAGCACACTGATTACACGAAGTTCAAAGAGCTATACTGATGTCAGGGCCGTCTTAACAGCATTATAGGCCCCCGGGCAAAGCAGTGCACTGGGCTCTGCCTACACAACCACTCACAGGAAGAAAAATGTTTAATGGAAAATTAGTGTTAAAATCTGGTCTGCATGGGGCCCCCATGCTTGTGGGACCCCCAAACAACTGCCCAGCATGACCACGCGTTAAGACGGCATTGACTGATGTACCTCAAAGTAACTGAGGGCAGCAGCTCCTGAGATAATAGAGCTAAAGCAGCCCAATCCAGCAATGTCATTTCAACCCATTGTCTACTGCTATTCCAATACTGCTGCATTTCATGCCTTAACTCTGAGAAATTCCAAGCTAAATGTATGAACTCCTGACACAATAAACACAAACAAAAACAAGCACTCTGCTCTGCATTAAGCCGGTACAGCTCTTCATAATACGGTCCCTATGACAGTAGCATGATGGGCTTTGCTTTCGTAACACAGAACCTAGCGCCTGCTCTTGTTTGCATGCAATTTGTAAAGTCAATTCAGTTGAGCCAATATTTTTTAGAATTAGTGCTTCTTTTTAGATATTGCAGCTCTGGAACTCTAAGCAATCTTCTCCACTTTTTTCTTGCTTCTTTTTGTCAGATAGACATTTACGGGAGCATAACTCATACCATCTCTTACGAATTTCATACACACACTTGTAAGTGACAACAACTTGATTTGTTCGCTGCTGGGTTCTGCTCCACATGCCTCTTTTGGTTGTCTCAGGCAGTGTAAAAGAAGACTTCACAAAGAGCTGATGAATGTGAGCCACACTTCAACTATGATATTAGCTCTTGTTCACTGAACTTTTGCTTCTTTTTCTGCACCACTTTCATTCGTTTTGTTGTTAGGTGGCACTTCTTAAGCACTCTGCTACTCTCCTGTTTTGTTCTCAGCATTTAGAAGTGGAAAATCAGATTCACTTCCTGATTGTGATGTCATCAAAATCTGTCAGTATAGTCTTCACAATTAAAGGAAACATATATTGCATTCAATACAATTAGATATCGGCATTACCAATTGATATCGATTCACCATTTAGAAATAAGAAAGATGGAATTGCCAATCATAACAAATTACTTTTTATCAAGGAACCATTCCTAATAAATTATGATTTGCAATTTGGAAACTGTGATTCAGAAAAAATCGCCCATTCCAAATTGCTAATATTTGGCCAGTAGTTTCAAGTTATCAAAACCAACACTTTAACTAATAAACAACATTAGAGAGATTGCTTCTAAGAATGGTGGTATAAGCCTCGTAGAAGTGGCGCAGTGAAATTTATCAGATTTCACTGCGCCACTTCTAGGATGCCACTGTGTCAAAACCTTACACCTGCCTCATAGCAGGCATAAGGGTGACGCAGTGCAATCGGTATAGGCCTCCTCCATGCATTGCTGGAGTTGAGTCATGCTTACGACACAACTCAAGCAATGCTTGACTTTTGCACCAATAGATACGTCAGGATTCCTGACGTAGCTGTCAATCCTTGCAACATGGAGTGCCGCACAGTAAATACGGCGCATCCATGGTGTCGCAAGGAAGGCGCAGTGTAAAGTGTTGCATTGCTGTTTTATCGCAGCGGTGCAACACTTTTTATAAATGAGGCCCTGTGTTTCTGTAAGACCTCCGACGCTCGTTCTAGGTCCACTTTCTCCCCACAGCTCGGCTGTGCCGTCTCTTGCCTCCAGACCCCGACCTCCTCCTTGGGAGGTTCGAGGCTGCTGCCCGCTCCTGCGCCTGCTGCCCGCTCCAACTGGGACCAGACTGCCTGCAACCACCGTAACCTGTCTCAGCCATTCTTTTCTTAATTTTTCCCTGTTGTGCCACTGTTATTGTGCCCATCTGTGTCTTGCTCTAATTCCACCACTGTTTTTATTTTCTCGTGCCTGCCTGTTCCTTTCGCCTTTCGCCGCTGCTGCCCCTGCGGCCCCTCCCCCCTCGGAATTCCCCCCCCCGGAATTCCCCCGCTCCCGCCGCCCAGTCTCTCCTCCCTCCCACGTCCCCTACTTAATGGCGGCCGCTGCAGGGGAGCGCGAGTAAGACCTCCGACCCTCGGTCTAGGTCCTCTCTCTCCCCGCAGCTCCGCTGTGCCTTCTCTTGCCTCCAGATCCCGACCTCCTCCTTGGGAGGTTCGAGGCTGCTGCCCGCTCCTGCACCTGCTGCCCGCTCCAACTGGGACCACACTGCCTGCAACCACCGTAAACTTTCTCAGCCGTTTTTTTCTTAATTTTTCCCTGTTGTGCCACTGTTATTGTGCCCATCTGTGTCTTGCTCTAATTCCACCACTGTTTTTATTTTCTCGTGCCTGCCTGTTCCTTTTGCCTTTTGCCGCTGCTGCCCCTGTGGCCCCTCCCCCCCCGGAATTCCCCCCCGGAATTCCCCTCTGGAATTCCCCCGCTCTCGCCTCCCAGCCTCTCCTCCCTCCAACCTCCCCTACTTAATGGTGGCCGCTGCGGGGGAGCACGAGTAAGACCTCTGACCCTCGGTCCAGGTCCTCTCTCTCCCCGCAGCTCTGCTGTGCCTTCTCTTGCCGCCAGACCCCGACCTCCTCCTTGGGAGGTTCGAGGCTGCTGCCCGCTCCTGCACCTGCTGCCCGCTCCAACTGGGACCAGACTGCCTGCAACCACCGTAACCTTTCTCAGACGTTTTTTTCTTAATTTTTCCCTGTTGTGCCACTGTTATTGTGCCCATCTGTGTCTTGCTCTAATTCCACCACTGTTTTTATTTTCTCATGCCTGCCTGTTCCTTTCGCCGCTGCTGCCCCTGCAGCCCCTCCCCCCCAGAATTCCCCCCCAGAATTCCCCCCCGGAATTCCCCTCTGGAATTCCCCCGCTCCCGCCTCCCAGCCTCTCCTCCCTCCCACCTCCCCTACTTAATGGCGGCCGCTGCGGGGGAGCGCGAGTAAGACCTCCAACCCTCGGTCTAGGTCCACTCTCTCCCCGCAGCTCCGCTGTGCCGTCTCTTGCCTCCAGACCCTAACCTCCTCCTTGGGAGGTTCGAGGCTGCTGCCCGCTCCTGCGCCTGCTGCCCACTCCAACTGGGACCAGGCTGCCTGCAACCACCGTAACCTTTCACAGCCGTTTTTTTCTTAATTTTTCCCTGTGTTGTGCCCATCTTTGTATTGCTCTAATTCCACCACTGTTTTTATTTTCTCGTGCCTGCCTGTTCCTTTCGCCTTTTGCAGCTACTACCCCTGCGGCCCCGCCCCCCCAGAATTCCCCCCTGGAATTCCCCTCTGGAATTCCCCCACTCCCGCCTCCCAGCCTCTCCTCCCTCCCACCTCCCCTACTTAATGGTGGCCGCTGTGTGGTTGCGCTGCCGATGCGCCGCCGGCGCGCCAAAAGCAAGCCCGTCTGCGCCCGTCCGCGACCCGACCGCGGCCAGCGCCAGGAACTCTGGACCTCCCACTACCCATCACTACGACACCACCACCCTCCTCGCACTCAACCCTGGAAGACTTATAGAATGCCAACAGGCCTCGCCGAACACGACCCACGGCCAGTTCTCCTGCCTCCACTTCCTCCAGACCCTCACCGCCACCCCGGCCTCCAACACCGCCGACGCCAGCACCGGGGACACCCTAAAATGCATCTTCCTCAACGTACGCTCCGTACACAAACACGCCATGGAAATCTGGAACCTACTCGACTCTCTCTCGCCCGACATCACCTTCTTCACAGAGACCTGGACCAAAGCATCCTCCGCCCCTGACATCAGCACCACCATCCCAGACGGATACAAGATCCAGAGGAAATACCGCCCCAACCACCCAGGGGGGGGCTTCAACATCGCCCACAAGAGCACCCTCCGCCTCACCACCACCAGCGAAACCTTCCCCTCCGCCGAACACCTGCACTTCCAGATCCAGACCACCCCCAAAGCCACACTCTGAGGAACCCTCATCTACAGACTCCCCGGCCCCCGAACACCCTTCGCCACCACCATCACCGACTTCATCGCACCCCACGCCATCGCCTCAGCAAACTACATACTCATTGGAGACCTGAACTTCCACCTCAACAACCCCAGCGACCCCAACTCTACTATCCTTCGTGACAACCTCACCAGCATCGGACTTAAACAACTCGTCAACACACCGACCCACAGAGCAGGACACACCCTCAACCCCATCTTCGCCGCAGGAAACAGCGTCCTATTCAGCCACACAACGCAGCCACCATGGACCGACCACCACTGCGTACACTTCGCCATCAACAAACCCAAGGCACCCAAACCAGCCCCACGCCCACCTCGAAGGAACTGGAGCAAGGTTACCGACAAGCAACTTAACTCCACCCTCACCCGAGACAACCACACCTGGGCACCCAACGCAAATGACGCAAACAACGCAGCCAGAGAACTCCACACCTGGATCTTCAACTGCGCAGACGAGCTCGCCCCGCTACGCAACCCCGACAGACAATGCCCCAGGAAAGCCGCCTGGTTTACCACCGCTCTCCAAGAAGCCAGACGCACTTGCAGATGCCTGGAGAAGAACTGGAGAAACACCAAGACAACCGAAAACCACACCACTTACAAGGACGCCTTGACTGACTACCATAACCAGATCAGAGCCACCAAGAGGAACTTCATCCACAACAAAATCCTGGCCAACTCCAAGGAACTTTTCAGTGTCATTCAGGAAATCACCAACCCACGCAGCGAAGCGACAGACATCACACCATCCCAAGACCTCTGCGACAAGCTTGGAACCTATTTCCACCTCAAGATCAAAAACCTCTATGACAACTTCATTGACCATCCACCAGGTGCCACAGATGGCCCCCCGCCCCCCAGAAACACCAGCCAGCCCACCATCTCCAACTGGACACCGATCACGGCCGAAGACACCGCCTCGACCATGAAAAGCATCCACTCGGGGGCCCCCACCGACCCCTGCCCCCTCACATCTACCACAGAGCTGCGGCCGCCATCGCACCCGAACTACAATGCACCATCAACACCACCTTCAAAACAGGCACCTTCCCAGACGACTGGAAGCGCGCAGAAGTCAGACCCCTGCTCAAGAAGCCCACAGCTGACACCACCGACCTCAAGAACTATCGGCCCATCTCGCTCCTCCCCTTCGCAGCCAAAGTTGCAGAGAAAACAGTCAACAGGAAACTGACACGATTCATTGAAGAGAACGCCTTCCTAGACCCGTCCCAATGCGGATTCCGAAGCAACCACAGCACAGAGACCGCCCTACTCGCCGCCACAGACGACATCCGCACCCTCCTGGACCAAGGCCACTCCGCAGCCCTCATCCTACTCGACCTATCAGCGGCCTTCGACACCGTCTCCCACCGCACACTAGTCGCCAGACTGCACGACGCAGGCATACAAGGAACAACCCTGGACTGGATCCGATTATTCCTCACCGGAAGAAGCCAAAGGATCAGACTCCCACCCTTCCTCTCCGACCCCACGAAAATCACCTGCGGTGTCCCACAGGGTTCATCACTGAGCCCCACCCTCTTCAACATCTACATGGCCCCCCTCGCAGCCATCGTCCGACAACACGGCCTCAACATCATATCCTACGCCAACGACACCCAGCTCATCCTCTCCCTCACCAAAGACCCCACCACTGCCAAACTCAACTTCCAGAAAGGAATGCAAGACGTTGCAGTCTGGATGACCAACAGCTGCCTGAAGCTCAATGCCGAGAAGACAGAAGTCCTCATCCTTGGTACCACCCCTTCTGCATGGGACAGCACCTGGTGGCCGACCGCCCTTGGAAGCCCACCTACCCTCTCAGACCACGCCAAGAACCTCGGCATCGTACTCAACTCATCACTCACCATGAACCGACAGGTCAACGCCGTCACCTCCAGCTGCTTCAACACCCTCCGCATCCTCCGCAAGACCTTCAAGTGGATCCCCCCTGAGTCAAGGAAGACAGTCACCCACGCACTCATCACCAGCAGACAGGACTATGGAAACGCACTCTACGCCGGCATCAACAAGTCCCTACTCCGCAAACTCCAAACAATACAGAACACCGCCGCCAGACTCGTCCTCGGCATCCCCGACACGAACACATCAGCCAACACCTACAAAGTCTCCACTGGCTCCCCGTGGAGAAAAGAGTCACTTTCAAAATCCTCACTCATGCCTACAAATGCCTACACAACAACGGACCCAAATACCTCAATGACAGAATCAACTTCCACGTACCCAAAAGAAACCTCCGATCTTCCAACCTCGCACTGGCCGAAACCCCACGCATCCACAGAGCCATAGCAGGCGGAAGATCCTTCTCTCACATTGCAGCCAAGACCTGGAATGAGCTACCGGTAGACATCAGATGCGCCCTCTCCCTGAACACCTTCAGGAAGACCTGGCTCTTTGGCTAAACAGATCTGCAGACCCCCCCCCCCCAGCGCCTTGAGACCCTCACGGGTGAGTAGCACGCTTACAATTCCCTGATTTATTGATTGAACTAAAGGTAAAAAGAACATAGCAACTAATTCCTATTTGTAGCCAGCAGCACTTCACATATTCCTCATGGAGATCTGTTGCCAAGGGCACTCTCTGTGGGATCACGCAGGACGGCATGTTTTGCTAATCCACTTAATTGAGGTCAACGATGTATTTGGCCACTCCTAACATTGATCTGTGTTCATGCAGTTTTGATGCAGAAAGTTTTCGCAGTCTGTCGCAGACACCAATGAATACTGTTAACATACCCTTATGGTGAGCTTTGGATCAACGCCTTGCTCATGACTGGATGGCTTTCTATCTCAGTTCCCTGCACCATAGTCAATGGCTTTCCTCCCTATTTTTGTGTTTATTCTGGTCCGGAACTATTTCTTTTTTACTGTGGTTTCTAATTGGATGAGTTGTATCTTTAAACTCCTTCACTGCTGACATGAGGGAAGTATTTTTATTTTAGCTTTCAGCTCCATTATTGGGGCTTTTCCTTTCTCTCAGGACCCTGCCCATCTCAACCCCACTACTCCAGCTTATTTGGCTATCTTCCACTTCGTGTAACTTTTCTGCCCCTGCCCCCATTTCCTGATGCCCGTTCTGCCTCTTGTCCCCTCTGCCCAAGTCTCATCCAATTATCTCTTGCCACTCCCAATCCCACTCTTTTTTATGTTTAATTATTTTGTATTGTTTTCTCGAAAGCCTGGCAGCGACACTCTGCTACTGGGCTACTTGGCTCTCACTCTCTCGAGGTGTTGAAAATTAATACATACGTGGCATCACAACCATACTTTATTTTCTTAATTTACCATTTGTAAATGACCATCAGCCATCTTAAAATGGTAAATTAAAAAAGATCCGCAATGTCTACCAGTGCATCAATTCTCATTCACAAGCATGAGCATGCATCGGTTGAAGTCCAGGAGTGCTTTTGATTATGAAAACAAATTCAAAGATGACCACCCATGTCTGTTCATGTGAGATTGCGCACTTATGGCCACCTTTGAATTCTTTTTTCAATAAAATATAAATATTTGAAGATAGCACCCCATGTGTTATCATGCATGTGGATGCCTGTTGGTGCACCAGCTGCTATTTTGGAATTTGTATCTTTTGGTTTGCACAATTGCAATGCAAACAATCAATGGCAAAACCAGTTGCTCTGAGCCTGCTTACTACTAGAGACGAATGCAAATTGCATTTGTTGCCCTCAGTGGGGCGGATTTATGCCCAGATCTCTGTACTGCAGGTGAGTGTTTGTCATTGTTCAGCATTCTGTCCATCATTTGAGCTTTTGGCATTTGCCGCCTTAAGTGGGATGGGTATGCCCAGACGAGGGTCCCATGCTCTCCATGCCACTGGACTCAAGCTAGCCTGGCTGATTAGGGGTGAAATACCAAAACCAGCCCGAAGTTGCTTTTTCCAGTCCAGGCAGGACCTGGCCTGGCAGTTTGGGCTGGACTGTTCCATGGGAAGCATGGTCAAGACTGATTTGCAAATGCCTGGGTCTAAACTGGAGTGGCATGGGGAGCAAAAAAACGATGGATTTAGGCCCTGATCTCTGTACTGGGGTGAATGTATGACATTGTTCATCATTCTGTCCATCAATTGTTCTTTTTGCATTCGTCACCCCGAGTGGGACGGGTATGCCCAGATGTGGGTCCTGTGCTCTCCATACCACTGAAGTCAATCTAGCCTGGCTGATGAGGGGTGAAACCCCCAAACCGGTCCTAGGATGCTTGTTTACAGTCCAGGGAGGACCTGGCTTGGCGGATTGGGCTGGACTGTTCCCATGGGGAACAGGGTCAAGACTGATTTGCATATGGCTGGGTCTAAACTGGAATGGCATGGGGAGCAAAAAAAATGGATATAGTCCCAGATCTCTGTACTGGGTGAATGTATGACATTGTTCAGCATTCTGTCCATCAATTGTTCTTTTTGCGCTTTTAGAAAGTTGGCATTTTCCTGCCTTAGACATTTAGTGCCTGCAACCTTTCTTTGGGTCCCATGGCTTGGTGTAGCTGATAGTTGAGTTTTGAGTATTCCTCCTAGACAGCCACACAGATTAGACAGCTTAGGTGTGCCTGGATCGGCCATCACTGGCAGGATGGGAGGGCGGAGCTAAGCACAGCCGTACTTACACTTGAATAGGCTGTGTCCTGCCTCCACACAAAGAGCTGCATACCCCTGTAGTTAGTCTGGAGCTAGGGCAGAGGAGGCAGGAAACCTGTGCACTTCAAAGGGAAACACCTAGAAGCTTCTCCCACTTCAAAGTAGGCACCTGTTAAAAATATTGGACCTCAGACACCAACTCTTCAGCAACCTTTTGGACCTGTGGAGACTCTGCCAGGAAGAAGGACTGCGATGCTGCTGAAAGGACTGCCACTCTGCTGGGCTGGTGCACTGCTGGACTACTGCCTTGCATGACTGCTGCCTTACTGGACAGCTGCCCTGCTGCCCTCCTGCCTGAGTCAGAGTGATTGGACTTACACCTGAACCCAGGACTCCCAGAGTGACTCCAAGAGTTAGTCAGCTGGTCTCCTGTTCAGATCCACAGAGACATAACAGGGTCACAACCACCTGAACCAGCCCCCAAGTCCAGTTGCAGCAAGCCCCACACTCTCAAGTGGTGTCCCTCAGGTCCTGGAACCTTGGAGCAATGCACTATCACACATTTACATATTTTTATTTTTAGATTTTCTAGTATTGTCCATGGGAAAACGCTCAGGAGTGCTTTATTTCAACCCAGCTAGTAATCCCAAATGAGCCAGTAATTCTGGTTATCAGCTAAACTGGAACTTACAAGATACACAGTATGAGGACTTAAGTTGGAAATTTACTTCAAGCATACAATAAAGCTTTTTGGAACAAATTTTGTTTCTTCTATTCTGCCCTTTGTGTAGCATGCTACCGTTGTCAATAAGCGCTTCAGCGCCACACCTCATGGCTGTACGTGCTATTCAATTACCATAATACCATAATACAATAATGCTAAACTGCTTTGAGCATGCTATTTAACACGCGCTGACGCTGATGCTGCTTTGCCCTGTATATTTTTAAACTCACCTCACTGGTTTTATTTATCGTGTTGTGCTTTCCTGTGTTCTACCGCATCTCTTTCCCTTCCGCACTTCACGGACATGCAGAGCTCTGATTGGCTCCTTTGAACCAATCAGAAGCTCGACCGGGAGGAGCCAGTTGTGCCTCCGGCCATTTAATGCGTGGTGCGGACGTGCAGCCGGCGCGCCAGAGGCAGACCCGTCTTCGCCCGTCCGCACCTGGACGACGCTAGACGTGCTGCCGGTCTGGTTTCTGCAAAAAATATATACCCCCGAGATGACCAACTTGCTAGTAGTAAGGAGGTTAGCCCATGTGCTCCCCACCTGTGCGCCTCACAGGCAGGGCCCTTCTGCTGCATTCAGTGCGGCTTCTGCTCTCTAGCTAACGCTGTCCCTCCTTCCCCTGCCCTGCACTCTATCAAACTTTTCAGTTTGAATTGCCGCTCCCTAGTAAAGCACTTCGCTGAAGTATTTGATCTACTTCACAATGAGACACCGGATATTCTTTTTCTTACTGAGACATGGCTCACCGACAACACGGAGGCGGAACCTGCCCTTGCCATGCCTCAAGGTTACAACATTGTGACACTCAACAGAGGGGCCCGGGGTGGTGGTATCGCAATCATCTTTAAAGCTGGATACACTTGCACCCTAATTAAAAAGGGCCTAGTGGGCTGTGAATGTGCATGGTTCAGGATTCTCCTCAATGCTAATTTCACGCTATCTGGGCTCCTAATCTATCGCCCTCCGGGGCCATCTAATATCAGGGATGCGCTTATCGCAACCTCTGGTATACTCGCCATCAGACAAGCCAATTTCAGTATTATCGGAGACCTCAATCTACATCTGGATGCCAGTCATGACTGTGAAATCAGCAACTTCTTAGCTGATCTTGCTGCCTTGCAACTGATCCAGCGCGTCCCGGGACGTACTCATTCTGCGGGACACTTACTGGACCCTGTTCTCTCTAACTTGCCCGCTCTCATAGTTAATCCACCTATTCCTATGAGCTGTTCTGACCATTATTTGGTAACTATGTCACTATCGGGAGTGGGATCACCTCTGGGTGTAGCGCGTAAATCAGTTTTAAGGCACCCCTGCCATAAACTCGACTCCGAGCAGTTCCGCACTCTCCTTTTGAGTCAAACGCCCAGCCTTCCCGACAATCCAGATGCGGCGGAGAGTATCCTTTCGGAATGGCTGACACATTCCCTTGACTCTCTCATTCCCGCCAGGTGGTCGCAGAGCCGTAATACTCAGTACAGCCCGTGGTACAATGATAACCTGGCCTCAATTTGTAAAAGCTGTAAAAGGCTGGAACGGGCATGGAGGCAGGACTATGACCCTATTCAGAAAATACCATACCGTGCAGCCATCAAGAACTATCATAGAGCCATCCAGAAGGAAAGAGCTGCCTACTATGCCGAGGAGATCAGACTCAGCAGTGATCCTGCTAAACGTGTCTTCTCTCTGCTTTAGGGCCTTAAATCCTCAGGGCAACCTCAGGTCACCCCTCCTTCCTCTAATCAGCAATGCGAGAGTCTCGCTGGCTTCTTTATCAAGAAGATCGAGGACATCTATAAAACTTTCCCCCACACTGAGGCTAGGGCCAGCCCCTCCCTATGGTCCCGCGATGCCCCAGCACTCTCTGTCTTCCCGGCGCTCACTCAAGAAGTGATGCGCACGATTTGTAATAAACTTAAATCAGGATCACCTGCAGACGCTCTAAAACCGGACCAATTCCAGACATTTCTACCTCAACTTTTGCCAACTCATCAATCTATCTCTGTCCTCTGCGGTGGTTCCCACTTAATGGAAACATGCTAAGGTGGTCCCCCTGCTAAAGAAGCCCATGCTGGATGCCTCCAAACCAGAGAGCTTCCGCCCTATCTTCTCCTCCCTTTGGTCTCCAAGATCACCGAAACCTACATCAATGCCTCTCTCACAAAACTGTTAGAAGATAACAATCTGCTCGACCCATCCCAGAACGGTTTCCGCCCCCGTCACAGCACTGAGTCCGCCCTTCTAGCTGTAACGGAACATCTGAGGGGCTCGTTAGATGTCATCGCACCTCAGCTTTAATTTTATTGGATCTGAGCGCTGCGTTCGACACTGTGTCCCATCAGATCCTACTGCAGCGTTTGGAGGACATCGGTGTCGGCGGTTCTGCCCTGGGTTGGCTCACCTCCTTTCTAGCAGAGCGTACTTTCCAGGTGTCTGTCCCTCCCTTCTGCTCCGAGGTACATGCTGTCCACAAATGGGTTCCGCAGGGTTCAGCTCTTAGCCCAACCCTTTCTAACATCTATATCCAACCTCTGGCAGCAGTAGCCAGGAACAGAGGGTTAGCTGTGGTATTGTACGCAGATGACATGCAGCTGGTGGAAGCACTATCCGATGACTCTGAGCAGGATGCACTTAAGTTTAAAGAAGATATAACAGCTATTGCAGATTGGATGACGGCCAACTATCTACAACTTAATGCCAGCACATCGGAGATCTTGTTGGTGGGCAAAGACATCCATCTGTGGAGTGAGCATTGGTGGCCATCCTCCCTGGGTCTTCCGCCGGCCCCTAAACCGGCAGTTAAAAATCTGGGAGTCTGGATAGACTCCGCCCTTACTTTTCAGGCCCAGACCAAGGTAGTTGCCGGGGTATGTTTCAGGCTCCTACAAGGGCTCAAACCCCTGCTGGGTTTCTTCGATCCTACCACCTGTCAGGTGATCATTCAGGCCACAGTACTCTCCAGACTGGACTATGCTAGCTCCCTATATATTGGGGCAAACAGTGATACTACGTCTACAGAGGATACAAAATGCGGCGGCCCGTGTTCTCCTTGGCCTGCAGAGAACTTGTCCCACCGCTGGCTCCATCCGCAAACTGCACTGGCTGCCGGTGGAGAAACGTATTCAATTTAAGACCCTCTGTATCGCCCACAGAAGCATGTTTCTCCAATCTCCCGCTATTCTGGCCAGTCTCATGGTACCAGACATACCCACTCGCCAGCTACGTTCCATGGCCCAGCACTTGCCGGCTGTCTCCTGGTTTAAGAGAGTACGAGCTGGAGGACGCTCCTTCCGCGTTCGTGCTCCTAAGCTCTGGAACTCCCTTCCCGCATATATCAGAAATATTCAAAATCATTCTCTCTTCCGTAAAGCCATCAAAACTCACCTCTTCCCCACATAACTGCTCTTTGTGTGTTTTCTGGTTTGCCCATGACAGTTGCATAATAGCGCTGGGACGCCCCGTTGCTGGGGCAACTAAGCGCTTTATAAAATCCCAAGTTTTAACAAAAACAAGGGAACCCAATATGGTGTACAAGGACCTTGGGTAGCGATAATTTTGAAAACAGTGGTCCTTGATGAAGGTAAGGTAAAAGAACAAAATGAATATAGAATGAAATCAGTCCTATATTGCTACTATCCAGCCGGACAGTAAGATTTAATCAACAACAATTACGAGGATCAAGCGAAACACAAATAAAGTGGGACACAGTCCTGTATCCAAAACATAAAGGTGAACAAAATAACGAAAGAAACAAACAATCAGGCAAGGCACAGTGCTTGTTTGTAAATGTGAAGGGTTAAACAAGCGCGATAGTGAACATAGCCGTTACACATTACATTTAAATAAGTTTGTGTGCACAGTGTTAAAAAAGTCGACAACGTTTCGATCCCTTGTACAAGGATATTGGGATCATCATCAGGACAAAAGCAGATAAATGCCTGAAGGACATACAGCCTATGCAACTATATACAAAATCAGGGGGAAATAAAAGGAAAAAGAAGGAAGGAAACAGAGAATTGAGAATGCAGTAAAACATAGGGAAGCCTCCCTTTTCGCAAAGTGCAAACAGCGCAGTGATAAGTGCCTATAAAAATGAGCATTGGATGTGAGGGATCGTGGTAGGAGGCAATGGAATTATGAATGTTGCATGGGGACTGCAGGGGTGATTACGCCCTGTCGCGGTGGTGGGTACGCCTGGCACCCGCGGCGGAAGGGAACTTACCACAATTTAAGTGGCACGAGTTCTAAGTAACAACAACAACGTGGCCCCCGTGTCCGGGACTATTCCGGTAGTGGACTTGGTGGGACTGCGGTAGATGGCCGCGAGCAGTGGCGGAGGTTGGGGCCTGAGGGTAAAAGAGGATAGTAATTGCGGGGTGGGGTAAGGGCCAAAAGAACAGGGGTGGAGCGTCTCTTACCTGTACGGGGACTGCCGAGCAGTAAAACACAGTGGCTTCAAAGGACTTTGATTGGGGCGGCTCGATTATCTATGGGCGCAGTTTTTGCACCGAACCTGGCCATATTGTTCATGGACCACCTTGAAATGTCTAAAATTCTCACCCCCAACAATCCTTTTCAATCTGGAATAACCCTATGGAAAAGATACATTGACGACATCTTCCTTATCTGGCATGCCCACGAAGATAACCTCAATCAGTTCCTACACTGGCTCAACAATAATTGCCAAGGTCTTACTTCCACCATCACACACAGCAGAACCTCCATTCCCTTCCTTGATTTCACCATCCACCACTCTAACGGTGAATTAATCACTAGTTTATACAGAAAGCCCACCGAACGTAACACCCTGCTTAAGTATGAAAGCAACCATCCACGTGCCTTACGTGAATCTCTCCCTTACTCACAATTCCTGCGTATTAGGCGCAACTGCTTCCTCAAGGAAGACTACTTCCATGAAGCCTCTGTCCTTTCCACCAAGCTCCTAGCTCGTGGATACCCCCGATGACTGGTACGTACTGCACTCAAAAGGGCATGGTATTGCCCTAGGGATATCCTCCTATCCCCGAAACCCAAAACCGACAAAAATCGCATGGTATGCTTTACTACCTTTTCGCCAGTCTCAAATGCCATTCGGAAATGTGTTTTGAAACATTGGACTATACTCAATGCCGGTAACATGAGAATTGAACGTCCACTTTTCGCATTTCGCAAAAGTCAGAATATAAAAGACCATCTTGTTAGAGCGACTCTCCCTAACCCCAGACCTGCATCCACATTGAACGAACTGTGGGGGCTTGACCCCCTTATAGGGCATGCTAAATGTGGTAATTGTAGTGTATGTGATCTCACTATTGAAGGCAAAGAATTCACATTTAACAATGTTAAGATAAAATAAAAATGTTTCACCAACTGCAATTCTTGTAATGTGATCTATGTAATTCAATGCCCTTGTCAAAAAATCTATATTGGACAGACTACCCAGAAAGCACGACTCCGGATTTGCCAACATCGCAGCAGGATCCGCTGCAAAACACCCAATGCCCCTCTCGTTGAACACTTTTGCAATTTGGGCCATAATGAAGACGACATCAAATGGACAATAATCAATGTGGTCAAACCTCCCCCAAGAGGCGCAGATGTCGGGAGTCTGCTCAATAAGGAAGAACTCAAATGTATTTTGCGCACTGAAAGTATAAAAAATGGACTAAACAGAAACGAGGATTGGACAACCCTATTGTAATGTCTGACCGGTTACTACTTTCCAAACCCTGTGATCCTTTCCTTGCCTTCACCTATTCAATTTTAATAAGTCCAACACACCTTGCCTTGCATGCCAAAAACTGCTGTAAAAAAACTGCTGTAATTTATGCTGTTCGTCTCCCTGCTTTTTCCATGCAATTTCCATGCCTTATCTAAACTCTTATAGCCACTCGTTCCATTAAATTTCCGTGAGCCGCATGTACCCTTAGTCACTTTGCGAGCTGGTTAGTCACTCACTGATCAGCACACTACCAAAATCCGGCAACTCACTTCCCTCACCTAACATGGCCACCATAATTCCCTTCTCTAGTTCACTATCACCTTGCGCGCTCTCTCGCGGTATTTAAATCACTTGGCGCGCACTCGGCCCTCATCTGCCTATTGAGCCATTGAGCACCGCGCAGACGGCTATCTACTGTTACCGGCAGTAGCGGCTCCTGGTGGGAGTGCTACCGGGCGGTGACGTGGGGCGGGGGGTAGTAAACACCGGAATATGGATGAATGCAGGTAAGTAGACAATTAAATCAATAAAACGAATTTCGTTGCGCGCTGCATCGCATTTGGCGGTGCAGCGCGCGCAACGAAATTCGTTTATTGATTTAATTGTCTACTTACCTGCATTCATCCGTATTCCGTGTTTACTACCCCCACCCTGCCCCGCCCCCACCCCACGTCACCACCCGGTAGCACTCCCACCAGGAGCCGCTACTGGTTCCCGGACCCCCTGCTTATCAGCACTGCTCGCCATTGCTGCATTAAGGTAATCTCATGTCTGCCTGCTTTCCTCCATCACTCGCTGCCACTATCTGGCTCCCTATTAATGCCTCCTTTCCTTATCCAGACAATCGAGCTGCCCCTCCAACGAAGCCACCTGACATACTCGCTATCTATTCCTTGTATGGCTAGCGACTGTTCCCGGACCCCCCGCACATCAGCACCGCCCTGATTGCTGTATCAAGGTAAGCCCATGTCTGCTTGTTCTTGCCCCCTCACTCGCTGCCACCAGCTTGTTCCCTATTAATGCCCCCTTTCCTTATCCAGACAACCGAGCCGCCCCAGTGCATAAGCCTCCGGGCCCCATCGCTAACTATTCCGTGGCACAGGTAAGAGACGCTCCATCCGCGTTATCGTGACCCTGCTCCACATTAACGCTTTAATTAATACCCCCCCTTTTCTCTTCATCCAGATAATTGAGCCGCCCCAATCAAAGTCCTTTGAAGCCACTGTGTTTTACTGCTCGGCAGTCCCCGTACAGGTAAGAGACGCTCCACCGGCGTTCTCTTGGCCCTTACCCCACCCCGCAATTACTATCCTCTTTTACCCTCAGGCCCCAACCTCCTCCACTGCTCGCGGCCATCTACCGCAGTCCCACCAAGTCCACTACCGGAATAGTCCCGGACACGGGGGCCATGTTGTTGTTTTTACTTAGACCTCGTGCCACTTAAATTGTGGTAAGTTCCCTTCCGCCATGGTTGCCAGGCGTACCCACCACCGCGACAGGGCGTAATCACCCCTGCAGTCCCCATGCGACATTCACGATTCCATTGCCTCCTACCACGATTCCTCACGTCCAATGCTCATTTTTATAGGCACTTATCACTGCGCGGTTTGCACTTTGCGAAAAGGGAGGCTTCCCTATGTTTTACCGCATTCTCAATTCTCTGTTTCCTTCCTTCTTTTTCCTTTTATTTCCCCCTGATTTTGTATATAGTTGTATAGGCTGTATGTCCTTCAGGCATTTATCTGCTTTTGTCCTGATGATGATCCCAATATCCTTGTAAAAGGGATCGAAACGTCGTCGACTTTTTTAACACCGTGCACACAAACGTATTTAAATGTAATGTGTAACGTCTGTGTTCACTATTGCGCTTGTTTAACCCTTCACATTTACAAACAAGCACTGTGCCTTGCCTGATTGTTTGTTTCTTTCATTATTTTGTTCACCTTTATGTTTTGGATACAGGACTGTGTCCCACTTTATTTGTGTTTTGCTTGATCCTCGTAATTGTTGTTGATTAAATCTTACTGTCCAGCTGGATAGTAGCAATATAGGACTGATTTCATTCTATATTCATTTTGTTCTTTTACCTTACCTTCATCAAGGACCACTGTTTTCAAAATTATAAAATCCCATAACATAACATAAACATACACAACCATCAATAGATTCTGCGAATTAATCAAATATAATTTTGCACATCTGAATACAAAGTTTAGACTCTAGCTCAGTACAAAAATATTGGATTGAAATGCTGGCAGCTGCTGAGGGAAACAAACACACGTTTGCACATGGTTCTCCTTGGTCTACATCAAATATGGCTAATTTGTTTGGCCCCACAACAGGATTCCACAATCAAATCAACTTACTGAGGATACATTAGTAATTAAAAGCAAATGGATATGTCTTCCTTTTTGAAAATTGTGGTGGTCTCATCCACACTCAGCACTGGAACAAATGCTGAGAGCTGGTGCTAACCCTTATAAGTGAATTGAATAAAACTCATAGCTACATACCAAGAAAAACATCACGTACATTTCCAGATTTGTTGATGTGTCGCAGGTATTCATCTTCACATATTTTGCATAGAATTCGCAATCCTTGTTTTGAAAGTTTCAATTCTGAATCTATGATACGTTTTTTTCTTTTTTATTTGAACTCACAGAAAGGTTGTTTTATCCTACACACATTAATAGACACGAGATGTGCTGTGTGAAACATCACTGGGGTAAAACTGATTTGCCTAACACAAGACAAATGCTTAACAAAGATCTTAACAAGTAAATTCGTGGGAGGAAATGTGCGGCAGCTGAAGTACAAAGCAACAAAAGTAATGTTAGTCTCCTTCATCCACACCCCACATGCAAAACATTTAGACCCTCATTATAAATTTCCAGGAATAGGGTATGGTATCTGTCACATGTGGTAAGTACCATTACCTCAATGAGAGCTATTTACTATGTGCGGTAAATACCTCCTATTCTGAGTTGTCAATAGAAAAATAAGAAACAACATGCAGAATTGTTTTTAACACACAGAATTCCGAATGTTTTGCCTTTTTTCTGGGTTTTTCCTCCAATAAATGTCGACAGGTTTGAGTTGGAATTTATCAGGGAAAAACGGTGAGTGTGATAATTATCCACCCAACTTATAATTCTGACCCTTGTGCAAATACTTGTTTGCACGGAATCAGAAACATAACCCTCAACGTGTAATGAGGGTCTATGTGCCTGTGTAGAGTTCCCATTGATTTGGTGGGAGGTGATATATATTTCCTATGTTTTAATTGTTATGCGAGCGCAGCAGGGTGTTAATCATCGCAATAAACAGTTTAGTGTCAATTACCTCATGGAAGAGTATTCAATCTATCTAAAAAGTCAGTAATAAGTTGATGTGGCCTAAGGGCCTGAGCTGCCGACTTTGGAATCAGGTTTGAGTCTCCACGTTCGCCAACATCCTGTGATTCTGGGCAAATCACTTAATCTCCCCATACCTACCAAAAATGAATGTGTCCTTGTGTAATGTAACTGGTGCTCATGTAAAGCGCTTGAATACCTTTGGGTGGATTTCGCACTGTATAAAAATACAAGCAAAATTAATATGAATGGTAACTCAGTTCCAGTTCTTCCTCTTTTGGCTTTAAACGACTTGTTTTCTTCACTACCAGTACCACAAAAAGCCATTTACTGCCTCTGTGACTGCAGTGTATAATGTTAGTTTATTCAGTTGCCATTGCCTCCAATCGTCCATTTCGGTTGAAGAAACCGTGACAGCCCATACTGTAAGAAAATAATCAAGACACAGTGGTAACACTGACCCAACCAGTAAATGCATTCAGTCCAGATTCTCACATTTGAGCGGTAATTTTTCCGTATTAGTGCAGCTATTCTGTAAATTTTTCTCACGATCAATCCATAAAGGCAGCTTTATATAAAAAGCACATGAATGGGCGCCGATGCAGCACTTTGATTATCACAAGGTTTTGATATGTAAGGGATAGCGGTCCAGGAAGGGGAACTAATACCCATTCGACAGTCACCTCAATTAATACTTTCCTATTATGCAGGCCAGCGGTGCATAGGAAGCATTACTTTGGCATCCATTCAATAAGATATTCTAATAAACTTAGACGCCTTGCGGTTCAATAAAATATATGTGTAACAAAGCATGTGTAGAGCCTATCTATCTGGCACAGTAAAGGCCTCGTTTTGAGAGCCCAGAGTCGAGATGGTATTTCCATTCCCCCAAGGAATTACCAAGACTGGGTGGGGCATTGGTAATTTTCGGTGATGAAATACTGGGGGATATTCTCAAGAACGGGCGATAATTATCGCCAACCTAGGTTAACGCAACTTCACATAACGCCGTCTATCGCGGGTAACTAACGCCGTGTTAACGGCGTATTCTCAACATGCCGGCAACGGGCGATAGTTTCCCGATAACGCGTCAAATGTCCGCGTTAAAATTACCCGGACGCCGATAAAAAAGGAAACCCGAACGTGAAAAAAGTGGCGAAGGGCCCAAAAGCGATAAAAATATCAGCGATAAGCAGCGCCAGGCTTGCTATTCCCACGTCAGGCGGGAGTAATCACCATAAAAGCTGCAAAAAAACAAAACCCAAACTACTGAGAAGCACCATGGAGGAAGCTGGAGCAACTACAGAGGCCAACTAGAAACCCACAAACCCCCTGGAGGACCAGCCAGGGACTCCTCCGACTCTGGCAGTTGTTGGTTGGAAGGTACCAGAGGCCAACAAGTGCAGCACAGCCAGCAGCTTTGTCTGCGGAGGGTTGTTGGTTGCCCGCTGTGCTGGTACCGTCAGCCTGTGGTCAATGTGGGTCAGGATGCGGAGGATGGTTGTCCTTTGAGCCTGTAGTGGGCAATGACATCCTCTGGCGTTAAGTCTCTGAGGCTGGTGCGTTTTCGGAAGGTCCGCTGTCTTGTTCTGCGTGCCTCGGTGGTAGTCCGGGGGGTGATCCTGGGGGTGGGGGTGGTCCTGGGGGTGGTGGCGGTGGGTGTTGTGGCCCTCTTGGGTCTCCAAGCTGCATGATTAGTAGCTCCATGGCATCTGTTGGTCTTCAGATGTGGCTCTGGGCTGGGCTCCCTTTATACTGCAGGTTTTTGTCCTACTTAAGACCAGAAAAAAGCAGGTCTTAAGTCCCTGCTGCTAACGTGCCTTATCGCCTGTTTTTGGACCACATCGCCGATCTGGCTGGTCGTTGAGAATTTCATGAAGTGGTGTTATCGTGAGTTTTTGCATGGGAACGCCTACTCTGCATATGATTAGCGTTAGTTGTCGCTGTCAGCCTTGGCGATGTTTTTAGCGGCAGCTATCGCAGGTAAACTGACGATGTCGGCTGTTAGCGCAGGCTTGTGAATAGGGCAATAAATCTATCGCCACTTTCGTGGCGGAAAAGTGCCGCTAAATCGGTGATGAGTCCTTGAGAATATGCCCCACTGAGTTTTACGAGGTGTAGTGAGAAGTTACCCTCCGAAATCAAGAATTACTGGAGTAATCAGGAACAGAGGGCCTGATTCACAGAACTAACTTAAGACAAAATCCTAAACTTACTACCATTTTGGTATTCACAGAAGGCACTTACTCATTTTGGTATTCACAGAAGGCACTTACTCATTTTGGTATTCACAGAAGGCACTTACTCATCAATGAGTAAGTGCCTTCTGTGAATACCAAAATGAGTAAGTGCCTTCTGTGAATACCAAAATGAGTAAGTGCCTTCTGTGAATACCAAAATGGTAGTAAGTTTAGGATTTTGTCTTAAGTTAGTTCTGTGAATCGGGCCCACTGTCCCCAATACCCCTGGTAATTCACAAATTTCCCATGAAGTTTCACCCTGCTTTTCTGTTGCTTTTAGTAGCCAAAGTGCCTTGGTGAAAGGTGTACTGTGCATCAATTTCAATGAGTCTGGTAACTCTGATCACCAGTCCCATGGGGATTATCACGTGACACGTAAAATATCCATCTCCCCTACTTCTTCTTTCCCCTCTACTTACAGCATATCCAGACTTTCGTGTAGGATTTCGATTTTTGAGAAAGGCCTCTGATTCCAGTGGCTGAACCTTGCCTTACCACTACTGAACCCTTTTAGGAGCTAATTTCTTCAGCACTGGAAAATCCGACCTGCCCTTTGTCCCTGGTTTGGAGCCTAGACTAAACTCCCCCTTCCAAGCATGCTTCTTCTGATCGATAAATTTCGGGAAAATGCTTCTTCTGATCGATACATATCGGGAAAAAAGTAGACAACCTTCAGTGCTGTTGAATGCAGGGGTTGCCAGAGTAGCAGCCAAATACCAGCCTGCCTAGTCTTCATTCCACCTCATGCCTCCTTCTTTCACCACCATACACTTCTTGTCTCTTCAACTCCCTCTTGAGGTTTTTTGTATTCTTGCTTTCTCCCCTTGCCACTGTTTTCCTATATTTCTTTTCTTTCTTCTTTCTTCTTTCTCCCTTTACTTCATTTCTCTCTCTTGCTCTGGCTGAAACTTTGATGTTATGTGAGCGTTAAAAGTCAAATGTATTCATGGCTAAGTTAATTACAACTATACATGCGAAAAGATCAAGTGTTAGTCATATACAAATCGTGATTTTAAAAAATGGCCTAAAATAATAAAACAATTATCTCAAAACTTCAACAGGAGCTAAGGATAATTCTCTGATTCTTCATTAAAAAGATATCAAACTCCTTACTGACCGTTCAATAGTCGATAACACCACTAAAAAAAAATCACCTCAGTCATCTAAACATAAGATCAAGTGGTCCTTCAGTTCCTCACTGGTGATGTTGAGAAAACATAGGGGCATATGTTCTAGGAAGTGGCGGAGTGAGGCGTTAGCCATCATGGCTCAACGCCTCACTCCGCCACTTCAGAAACGCAAGGCTGCACCATATTTACAACGCTATGGTGCAGCCTTGCGTTTCCCCTTGCGCTGGCGCTACACTTAGCAGTGTAGTGCTAACGCAGGCACCCTTGCACCATAGTGCAAGGGTGTCTGCGTGCACGGGAAAGATTTTTCATGTACAGGAAGATCCCCCTTACTGTACATAAACAATCTTTACATGCCGTTTTGTCACTTTTATGTGTGCTGCTTAATGCAGAACATATAGATGTCACAAAATGGCATTTTTTTTAAAGATTGTTTATGTACAGGAAGGGGGACCTTCCTGTACATAAACAATGCAAGGCATTTCGCTTTTTCCATGTGTGCTGCACAAGGCAGCACACAGGGAAAAAGCAAAAACGAGGAGAAATAATGCATTTCTCCTCGTTTCGCCAACTTAAGACCAGGTTTTCCCTGTCTTAATTTTGGCGCTGCCTCCTATTTATGCTGCCCTTGAAAATAGTGGGCAGCATCAAAATCAATGGGTGTTGCGGTGGAACGCCCACCGCAAAACCCACAGCCCACCCCTTTCATGCTAAGCATAGCGTGAAAGGGGGCCTTATTTACAAGGCAGCGTTAAGCCACATTAAGTGGCTTACCGCTGCCTTGAAATAAGGCAAAGCCCCTACCGCCACCACAATGTCGTAAAAAGTGACGTTGTGGTGGTGATAGGGGCTTGTACATATGCCCCATAATGTGCAGAGTGCCTGTTTGTTAGTTTGTGGGTCAACTGAGCCACCCCAGTCCTAAAAAAAAAAAAAGATAAAACATGGTGAAGAGCAGGGCAGAAGAAAAAAAGGGTCCCCAATAAATACCTCTGCAGTTTGCACTCATTCACAAGAATCTATGGTGCTCAGAAGTTTCTCAACTGACTGCATATATTTCACAAATCTTGCTGCCAATATACAGTGCTCTGCTTTGAGGCAGGCCATTACTGCTTGTCTACAAGAACATATAAACAGTAGCCAAAATTGTGGTTTTAGTCATGCACACTGTGTTGGCAACATCACTGGGTAAGTGTAGACTATATGAACAACTGTTTTACTAGAAGATTGGCACACCCACTTGTTTTGACATACAAACACTTAAAATTGGTTGCGGACCCAGTTTGTGATAATTATTTAACATCGTCCAGGCGTACGAACAAAGCGCTAACTTTTGTTTGTCTGCTTGTTGCGTATTCATGCGCACTACTTTGCTGATTTACTTTTTAAAGGTTGTGAAAGGGACGGGGGCTGCCCACAGCACAGCCGCCTGTAAGTTCTGTATTGATTGATCCAAAAAAGTCCGAACTATAGACTTACTGCCTGTGTTTGTTATTTTTTAGCCACAGTTGGCTTTCCAGTGAATCAACCTTTGGCGCATAACTTAAAATAGGTTTTCAGGTAGGTTCCCTGTTTATCCAAGATTTGATTGGGAAGGCCAAATTCCAGGCGTATTTGTGCTGGGGAAGCAAGTTTAAGAAGGAAGAAAACCCTTCGGTAGATGCTAAGAGTTTACTAAGTAGGTTAGAACCTCTTATGAACATGGCCTGTGTAGCATACATGCTATAGTAGGCAACAATTTGATGCAAATCACTTTTGCTAGAGGTTCGAGGGAGGGGCCAAAATGTTTTTTTGAGAGCGATAAGAAGGTGTGCAATAAAGAAGCTGCTTTTGATTTTATGGACTCCTTATGAGGAAGGAAGGTTGTCCACAGTCACTTCTAGGTACTCGTATTCCGTGGCACTTTTAATTTTGCGGTTGTTCAGGTATCATTGACCTGCCTTCATCGTTTTTCTTCTCATAGTCATTATTCTGATTTTCTCAAAGTTAAAGGAAAGCCCATTTCATTTCGTGTAAACATGCAATGTATCTAAGAGCTGGTGGAGCCCCACTCTGGTTTTGGATATCAGAAGTGCATCATCAGCATAGAGGAGGCAGATCATTGGTTTCCCTCCAAGCGTTG
Organism: Calotriton arnoldi; assembly: GCA_963921515.1. Classification (NCBI taxonomy): domain Eukaryota; kingdom Metazoa; phylum Chordata; class Amphibia; order Caudata; family Salamandridae; genus Calotriton; species Calotriton arnoldi. The sequence goes on from CAWUFW010001575.1 coordinate 2,107,152, forward strand.
GGGCGTGCGAGTCAATGCCACCTAAATCTGTCTAAAGGTTGGCCAGAAAGATATTATAAAAGAAATGAAGCTAATACGCAGCCTTGTTTTAAACCTGTCCATGTTTGTATTTTACAGGTGAGGGGACTACCATCCCCAATTTTGTATTGTAGCCACGTATTTGAGTATAATGTTACAATGTTTTTTAGCAAGTGAAGCAGGATTTTTCTGCTGCTAATTTCTGCCAAAGAAGGTTGTCTGGGACTGAACCAAATGCTGCTTTAAAGTCTGCAAAGCATAAATATGATTACTTTATCATCCACCAGGGCCAAAGCCAGCAAATTTGCAGTGGTCCCAATACCTTCTCTAAACCCTGTTTGGTGAGGGGGGACCACACAATGTTCATTTGCCCAGGCCTCGAGCTCCCCAAGAAGGAGGCTTGCGAGAAATGTGGCCTCATTATCAAGCAAGGAAATTTGTCGGTAATTTCCTGGGTCTGTGGTTTTTCCATCTTTATACAGCAGGTGGATTATTGCACCTCTCCAGGAATCTGGAATCTGTTCGCTGAGGACGCATTAATTGAATAATGGGGTCAAGATGATCGCTCAATATTCAGGATTGGCTTGAAAGAGTTGTTGTGAAAGAAAAATTGAGCCTGGAGCCCCATCTCTTCTTCTTCCCTTGTTTATTACTTCAAGTACCTGCTTGCCGGTAAAACCAGCAGTCTCCATACTTTGATGGGCAAGTAATTCTAAAGTGCTTTGATTTGGGTTTTCCATGTCATTGGGTAAGGTTTGTCTTGTTTGTTCACAAGCATCTACAATGATTGACTGCACACTTTCGCCTCATTATTATTTACTTTGACACACAATATGATATTGACTTTCTATTTGTCTAAAAGTAATTACTTCTGGGATATGTTTTCTGTGACAGTCCTATGACTTTCTAGTAAAAATGTGCTCAGTAGCTGTTTCAAGGACATGTTTACATTCATTCATGTTATTTGGCATCACATTCTGTACACTCCGCTTTGTAGTGAAGATGCCTTCAAACTATTCTACCATCAGAAGATATTGCAGCCCAGTGTTCTTCTAATACAATACTTGGCGACCAGTAGGCATCCCAGCGCTGGATGAGGCGACATTACAGTGGGGACAGTTGTGAAGGGGTTAGTTGTCAAATAACCACGTTTTAAGTAGTTTCTGGAAAGTGCAATCATTGCCTGTTGACTGCAAAGACAGAGGCAGGGAGTTCCAGAGAGTGAGGACAATGAAACTGAAAGACATTCCTCCGCTTCTGGTTCTACAGATGCGAGGGACAACGGCCCTGTAATCATTGGAGGAACAAAGGAGCTTCTTTGGGGTGTAGAGGGTTATGAGCTGACGGTAGATGGGTGGTCTCTGTTCTCTAAGCACTCTATAGGCACTACACAGGGCCTTAAATGTAATTCTCCGGGAGACTGGAAACCAGTGAAGTTCCTTGAGACCTTTCCTCATCTCTGTACATCTCATTATTTGTAACAAGGTACGTGCAGCTTCATTCTGCACGACTTGTAGTTTTCTAAATACTACTTTGGGTGCTCCCAGAAAGAGAGAGTTGCCGTAGTACAGGCGAGAGAAAATAAGTGCCTGAACTACTCGTCTTCTGGATGTCGTGGGAAGCAGATGGAAGATATTATGAAGCATTCAAAGAATTCCAAAACATCAGGTAGAGTTTGGTGACCTGAGTCTCCATCGATAGAGTTTTATCCAGCCATACTCCCAGACTTTTTATTGACGCTTTAGGGGTGAGGGGCAGACCTAATTAGTCCGGCCAACTCAGGGACCATTGGGAAGAGTGATTGTTCACCAAAATCATCAACTTGGTTTTATTGCCGTTCAACTTCATGCAGGATTTGTCCAACCAACTGGCCACCACCTCCATGCAAGTTCCTAGAGTGGGAGAAGACGGCTCTTGGTCTGGGGTTAAGCGAGAAAACCAATTGGGTATCATCCGCATGCAATAACATGGAGATTTCAAATGGTTTAACAATGTGCACAAGTGGCTGCATATATAAAATAAAAAGTATTGGGCTTAAGGAGGAGCCCTGTCGGACTGCACAGTGGAGAGGAAATGTATCAGAGGAGAAGGACTTCCCATGCCAGTTCCTGAAACTTCGGCCCCGTAAATCCTTCCCAGAAGGATGTCATGATTCACGGTGTCAAAGGCAGCACTTAAATCAAGAAGGATAATGGCTGCTAAATCACCTTGATCGAGCCTCATTTTTGCATCCTCCACCACCGCTAAAAGGGTGGTTTCAGTGCTCTGTTTGGGCCGGAAACCGATTTGGGTGGGACGAAGTATGTTATAGGTTTTGATGAACTCAGGGAGATGCGTATTAACGTGTTTTCCAACACTTTACTGTTCCACTCTAGAATTTAGTATAGTGTTGTTTTTAAAGATCTTTTATCTACATTTTGGATCTTAATTAAATGCAATATGTACCAAAATCAGCATGTTGTTCATCAAAAACGCAGAATTTGATCTGCGTTTTGAATCTCGTTAAAATGCTACAGGCCCCTGCTAAACAACCTTCCCAGTTGTTGGGTCTAAAATGGAGAGCAACTTGATGCCATATGTTTTTTGTATGCCGTCTAAACATCAGTTGGTATTTTATTTCTTCGGGAGTTGCATCATCAATGTTGTGGTATTGTTTCCAGTGGATATTTCAAACATCTAAGGGCCTCATTTACAAGGAATTAATGCAGCGCGGTGCTGCAAGCCATTCGTCTGTACCGTGCTGCATTAATTCCGAAGCACAGGGATGCGTCATATTTACAATGATATGACGGATCCCTTTGCTCTCCCCTGTGCTGGTGCACAATTTGCTGCCATGCACCAACGCAGGCAACCTTGCACCAAGGAAATCACCTCTTGTGATTGTTTATGTGCAGGAAGATGTCCCTTCCTGCACATAAACAATCTGAAATAGTGTTTTGAAACTTCTATGTGTGCTGCTTAATGCAGCACACATAGAAGTAGAAAAACTTCATTTTTTTTTAATGATTGCTTATGTGCAGGAAGGGACATCTTCCTGCACATAAACAATCACAAGAGGTGATTTCCTTGTTCTATGTGTGCTGCAGAGTGCAGCACGCATAGAAAGAGGAAAAAAACAAGGAGATATGAAAACATTTCTCCTCGTTGCACCTCCCTACGCCTGAGGCGTTGCCTTCTGACGCATTTTCCTGTTTATGATTTCTCATAAATCTGGAAACGTGGCAGAAGCCATGGGTGTTGGGTGGGTACACCCAAAGCAACACCCATGGCACGCCCCTTTCACGCAAAGTGTTGCATGTAAAGGGGCCATATTTACAAGAACACAAAAAGCCACGCAGGGTGGTTTACGTGGATCACTGACAGAATATCGAGGAGCAAAATATCGACCTGGCAAAATATCGAGGAAAAAATATAGAATGCCAGAATAGCGAATTCCTATCTACAAACAGGTAAGTACAAAAATATCGAATCCAAAATATCGTTGTAAAAAATATAGGGGCCCATTACGATGGCGGGCGGAAGCACTACCGCCGTGCTGGCGGATGCATAAACCACCAGTTACCGCCCGCATGCCGCAGCCCACACGCCCGCCAAATTACGATGTGAAAAGGCAGCCAAACACCGCCGGCAAGCCAGCGACGCCGTCCGCCATCAAAGTGCGCCCACTCACGTAGCGGCGCAGCCCAATGGAGACATACCGCCAGACGAAATCACGTACCGCCCGGCGTACAAATTACGATGCCGCAAACAAACAGCTCCCACGGCTAAGAGACACCGCACGCGAAAGTGAGGCGGAAACCCGAACGCCGAGCACAGACACCGAAGAGGCGACCCCCCGAGCATGAATCCAGCACTGCAGGCCCTCCCCATGCTATACCTGATGCACCACCAAGGAGGCAACGTACCGCGGAGACGCAGGTAGGCACACACACAACAAGGGCACGCAAACAGCGCACACAGTGCAAGGGCGGAAAAGGAGGACATGGCACCCCCCAACACCCATGCGTGGACAAGACACATCCACCACTGCACCCACAAATGTAACACAGGGCAAAGTGCAACATCTCGCAAATATCATGGGCACACCACCTGGGACCAGGAACTAACGACCCCGTCACGGCACAGCAGCACAGCGGCGATGACGCAGCCACACATGCGCACAACTCAGCGCCCAACTATAACGCCATGTATGCGTCGCACACAAACAACACAGGGACACAACCAAGCACCACACACACGAGCCACACCCAGAACGCACATGACACGTGACAGGCCTGCCACAGTCATGACCCCAACGCCCAATTCACGGACAACACCCAACGTCACACAACCGACGCCCACATGTCAGTGAAGTCACGCAACATCAGGACACACCCCTGTGTGACAAACATGGCGAAGCACACAGCGGCGGCAACACCACCCAGTAGAACATGGGCCCCGTCGGGAAGAGGTACGCCAGTACCACACAGAAACACCCATACCACCCTGCACCCATGAACCAGACATACAAAACGGAACACCAAAGAGCCCGGGGACCGACAACAGGTGGACCCAAGAATGACACCCACACACTAGGCCCAACGCATAGCGGAAACACAGCCTGCCGCCCACACACGGGAGAGCAGACAGCACTGAATGACCTTCCATTCCAACTCCGTAACCACATCCCAACTAAACAAGCCGGAGAATACAGCCATTGTCCCAAAAAAAGACCAACACAGGCATGCAGAGGAAACCGACCACAGGGCAGATAGCGCATATCACCTAAGAACATACCGAACGGGAAAGAAAGTAATATATAAAACTCCCCCATGCCGTTCCCATGCAAGTTATCTGGAAGGAGTCACACACCACTGACCTTGAACATTCAGAGAAGCACGTGGGATGAGGGCCCGTGTCCTCCGCACAAGCTAACAGAACACAAGTCCTGCCCCCCTACGACCATCACAGATCTCACAGCAACCTCGGAGCCTGCACACTACAGACTGCACACACAGCCGGAGCACGCCACCACATCGCCCCGCAGCAAAATGGCACCTACAACACACCTGCCCAACTACGCCAAACAGGTCAAGCTGTACAAACACAAGCTGATACAGCTACTGGGATGCGAACCCCTATCCCTGCTGAACGTAAGTTACCGACTGACTTACCGCATCGCATTGTTCAGCTGCGTCATACCCGTCTTCTACTGTCGGAGGTGTCCCTTCCACCATCCTGTGGAGTTGTGCCTCTCCAACACGGCATGTCCAAGGGCGGACCTGCTACCACTATTCCACCCTCTGGACGCACACGACAGGGCCTGTTCAGCCTATGGGGGCATGGCGTATGTGGCGAACATCGGACCCACACTGCAATGGGACCACTGTACCTCCACACGACGGATCATGGATCACAGCTACATCGAATGTCACCCAGCATGCCCCATCATGCTCCTACAAGGGACAACTTACGAACAACACCGTGACAGCCACCATCCGCTACATTGGCTGGCAAACATGTATACCACCAATGAAATGGAAGCCCTGCAGGAAGCCATCGCATACCTGACAACCTGTCAATTCGTAGGACCCCGGCGCAATCCCCCAATTGAGCCATGATGTCCGACACTGTACCCATGCTTAGCTTCCGCACGGACTGGCCAGTAACCACCACAACAGCCATACCAAACGACCTGCAACTGATACCACACCATCAACGACACTGCCATGACATCGGATGTGTCCGGGACATGCACTCCGTTCCCCATCACATCCAGGAACTCTGCATGTATCGGGGGAGGCAGTGGCATGGGATATGTGTATCGCACCCACATGGACAGAACTGCACGTACAACTATGCCATGACATGGATCCTGCGCCCATGGACATATGCACCGCCCAGTGGACAGGAATCGCCCGGCTGGAGTATGTGAGAGCTGCACCCCTTTCCCCTCCCCGGAAATCCCGTAACAGGACCATTGCATGGACGACAAGTGCATACAACAACAACACGACCCCAGTGACTGTGACATGTCCAGTATCCACCATATGGCAACACAAGTGGGACGCCGTTGCATGCACGTAAGCCCATGCCCTGATGTCAACTCACACGCACGCGTGCATGAGTAACAACAGCAGCACACCTGTCACATGGAACTGAGATGGACTGTGCCCATGATGCCAAGCGGTCTGGTAGGCTAAATGTATCCCGTCTGTGTCAAAGTCCGCAGCACCGCAGCCACTTGCAAATGAACATTAGCACAGCAACAGCCAAGCAGATGTAACTCTGAAGCCCACATCCCACATGCAACAGCTAATCACATGTACCCCTACACCCTTAGCTATGTGTAATCATGCTCAGTATATCCCCCACATGCATACCGCTGCCAGTAGTGTCCACTATACTGCATCACAGAGGACATAAGTCACAATACATGGTTTGAAGAAAGAAACTGTCTCTGCTGATTCCTTTCACAAGTACGAATGTGAGATGATGAGAGTGTGTGATGTACACGGCAGTCGTGACATGACTATGTAGTCCACTGTCATTCGATGTCAACGCAAATGAGTAGCACAACTGTGGAAGACACACATGTGTCGTGTGAAGCGGGGAGACGCTTCGCTCAGGTGGGTGGGTGTGACGGGTAGATGCGCACATGCAAAGTTGAAACACGCTGTGTCGGGAGGGGTCCGGAACTGCACATTACCGCTTCCCTGGGCAATGTCAAAGGCCACATGTCGGGGGGATGTGAACACGTGTGTGCACAGCAGCCGGGCACACGAACAATGCGGTATCAGGCGTACACGTCAGCCCACCCTCTGTGGACAAGCTGGATCCTGTTGTGCGCCCGCCAGGCCCTTGACAAGGCACACACAGCCCCTGCCGACCAGGTGTATCCCCAACATTGTCAACCTGCACAGGCAATCCAGGGCACGGGATGGCAGTGGAGCATGGTGGGGGAGAGGACTCGGCGCGCTCCTCCGGGACACATCACGCAGGCAAAACATCCTCAATGTGTAGCATGGCTCAAGTCATATGGAAGTATTGGGGGACGCACACATCACGAGCAGGAGAGACGTCACGGAAGGTGGCTCGCACCATCCCACCCATTGCCTACATCTCCACACACGTCACATGCCGTTGCAACAGAGAAGCCAGCGCGTGCGCAAGCACCTCCGAGCCCGCCCCAGTGAGGCAAAAGAGTGAATGTGTGGGTCCATCAGCCCCAGATGGACACGGCATGGGCCGCTAGGGCAGCTACAGCCTCTGTGTGTCGCAGGTGGTGTATCCGGACTGCGGAGACTGCTATGCATTGTCTATGTTGCCCGTGTCTCGAGTCGGGGCACCACGCAGTTGGACGGCGTCCCGCCACACATCATGCCGTGAGACAGACCACTCGTTCAACTGGACCACTCTCCGGGGCGAGCTTGGGGCTGCATCTGCATGCGCTAGCCCCACAGTTGCAAATGCATATTGTGGGGAGCGAGGGGAGGCCATGAGGACAGGGACAAAGACGACTGTATTACTGTCAGTGAGTTCAAGGAATGACCCTGATGTGGACAGGAAAAGACGTGCCCCGTGTGTATTGCAACTAGTCGCTAATCCGATCACCCTCCCATGTCCTGCATGTAAGCCCGCACCTAGCCCCGCCCACCCACCACATTGAAATTAGCACCAGCACAAAATCATTCACATTCGAAGCACTGACTGGGGGTGACAACCATCGGACACACTTGTTGAGGCCACCCACGCGTACATGTGGGCCCTCCATGATCCATGTCACCTGCGGCCAAGTGATGACATGCGCAATGACGGAAGTGAGGAGAGCTGTCCGCCCCACGCACAGATGGTGCATCAGCTCCACAGACCCAGCAGCGAGTGCAGCAGGGGTCACATGTGCAGGGGCAGCTGTGCCTGGTGTGAAGGCACATTCAAATTGACAGCACATCGACCAATGTGTAGTCTGCCCACATCTACAGTCCATTATCATGCAAACATGGAAAATGAACATAGGGCAACACATCTGTGTGGGTGCACCCACTGTGACCAACACTGCGCAATCATCGACGTACTCGCCCTGTGCATGGCCCACCACACAAAGGAGGTCACATTCAGTGCCACCATCCCACACACACATCCCTATCACGAGACATGATGTGTCCAATAGTCAGTACTGAGTTAGCGCCCATCTGGAGGGTCCTGAACAGGAGACACATGCAACCCACTAGGCAGTCGGTGCTGTCACCTACTGGCATTGTGCAGTCAATGTGCAGGCCAGGCTTGCTGGGACTGAGAGGGGCAGCATGGCCCAGCCTGACATCCACACGAGCAACAAGTGCACTGAGACCTGCATTGGCAATTGCAGACGTTGGCCTGCACCTAGCTGGCCCGGGACGCCTACCTCCATAGTGGAACACGCAGGGTGCAACCGCGAGGGTCATCGGAGTTGGCCGTAATGGCCTGGCCCATGTTGGTGACAGTCCGCTGATGCCATGTGCACCACACAGTATGATGTGCGCACTGCATCGTCAGGTGTGGCCATGATGTGCGCGTGGGTGCAGGTGCACAATGGACGGGGCCACAACATGCCGTGTGCATAGGCAGGGACGGCCAGTGGCCGGCCCCCACATGTCTGTTAGCATGTCATCATCTGCACATTGGCATGGGTGCATGGTATACGCATATGCACACGCATGTCATCTCTCACTATGTACATCTGCCACTTGGCACGTGCAAGGTTACGTGTCACATGTGATGTGTATTTGCAAGCACACAGCCGTGTTGGCATGGGGCTGTCAATGTGTACACCTGACAATGCTTCTGGAGGTGTGATCCGTACAGTGCTGCACATAGGGTGCAGTGGTGACACCAATGACTGTCTCATATCCCCTCGTGCCACAGGTCCCACTTGTCTTGGCCGCTCAGCCTGTGCCCACATCGTTGTTGGTGTGTGCCATACTCATCCGGCCTCGGAAGCAGTGTGATGCACAGCAGCCAGTCATGTTGCCGTGGTGTTGCCGCTTGCCGAATATGCAGTCAGTCCCCATCAGCACGCCTCACAGGTCATTGAGGCCTGGATCCCCATGTGCATGCACATAGCAATGGTTTGTGTCACTGCTCATTGCTATTGGTGGGAGACCTGTGTAAGTGTATTGTGGCTGTGCTGTCCCTGCATGACAGCTGTTCTGTGACTCATGTTCTTGCTCTGTCATATCAGTTATGTGTATGTGAAAATGCCATGTGGCGTGTTGCTTTGACATGTGTCCACTCCCATCTTTCCTAGGCGGAGACCAAACATTTACCGCCCTTACCAATTGTTGGCGGACATGGAGGATTCTGAGGTCATCCGGAAATTTCGTCTGGACCGACCAACCCTGCATCGACTATGTGCCATGTTGGAACCCCACCTCCGTCCTCGCAGGGTGTATCCGACAGCATTCACCCCCACGGCTAAGGTGATGGCTGCACTGCATTTTTTCGCCACTGGGTCATTCCAGCACACAGTGGGCAGTGGAGGTGGGATGTCCCAGCCCATGTTCAGCATGGTGCTGAGGGATGTACTGGCAGCCATGATGCTGTACAGGAACAGGTACATCAGATTCCCCAGGGCACGTGAGTTGGCGGCAGTGAAGGGTGCATTCTATGCCCTTGGACGGATCCCACACGTCGTTGGTGCCATTGACTGCACCCATGTTGGCCTTGTCCCACCACAGGCCACTGAGCAGCTCTTCCGCAACCGGAAGCACACGCACTCCCTGAATGTGCAAGTGGTGTGCCTTGCGGACATGGTCATCTCCCACGTGTGTGCAAAGTTCCCAGGCTCGGCCCATGACGCGCACATCATGCGAAACAGCATATTACCACGACTGATGACCAATCTGCAACAGGACCGTGGCTGGATTGTCGGTGAGTATGTGGAGTTGTGTAGCGTGCTGGCTTAAGGATGCTGTCTACTGTCCTGTTTGAATTGCAACGGTTCTCTGTGTCCCCCACGCCCAGGTGACTCGGCTTACCCGAATGGGCCCTGGCTGCTCAGTCCATTACGAAATCCTCGGACCCCAGCAGATGACCGCTACAATGAGGCACATGGGAGGACCAGACGTGTGGTCGAGCGTACCTTTGGCCTCCTCAAGTCCAGGTTCAGATGCCTGGACCGCACCGGGGGTGCGCTGGCGTACTCCCCACAGAAGGTGTGCCAGATAGTGGTGGCTTGCTGCATGCTGCACAATCTGGCCATTCGAAAGCAGATCCCCCTAATTGTGGATGACGGAGATCAACCAGGGCCCCAGCCTGCACACCAGGACAGCTCCAGTGAAGAGGACAGTGGAGAGGATGAAGCTGTGAATGTGCGTCAGCAGCTCATCGCCCGCTACTTCACTTGACGGTGAGTGACCATGTACGACGGCTGATGTAGCTGTAGTTGTGCAGGTGTATGTGTGCTCTGTTACTGGGGCCTTTTGTTCACTGAGTGCTGTGTGTCAATGGTCCATGTCCAGGTTGGTATGCCACTGTCAGTGGCTGTAGCATTGTGCCCTGTTGCTCTGTGAGATGTGTGTGCATTGCTTGTAGTTGGTGACAAGTACTGTGTGATGAGTGTGTGACACACTCATTGAATGTACTCTTGTTCTGTTTTTCACCCCTAGGTCCCTGCAGCCTCTCCTGTCCCATCGACATGCCACACAGCAGATGCTATTCTGCTCATGGTGGCGATTGCACATCTTGGAATAAACCCAGGACACATTAAGCCGATTGTGATCAAGGTGTATTTATTAACAGCGGTGACATGTGATTGTGTGCAAGGTGATGACAAATGTGGTGCATGCTGTGACAATGAGTTGACGGTCATGGCTGCGTGATGGTCAAGGTGTACCCATGGAGTTCTATGTCCACAGTCCAACAGACACATGCCATTCACATGGCAGTGTGGGCTAGGATCGTATTCCAAGTCAATGCAGTAGGTGGTCAAGGTGGCTGGCTGACTCACTGGCGTTTGGTGCGGGCGAAGTCCTCTCTGGACACCTGTTTCCTCTTCGGACGGCCCCTTCCACGTTTGGTAGGGGGGTGTTGATGTTCCGCTGGTGGTGGTTGAGGAGTGCTCACTCGCTGTGGACGCAGGGGAACGCGATGCTGCACGAACCTGCGCCACAGCAGGTGGTGGCGGAGGTGGTGTTGCTGGCCTTGCTTGTGCCCTCCCCCACCACCAGCTGGCCCATGAGGTCCGCGATTTGGGCCATGTGGGCGTCCATGGACCTCAACACCGCAAGGACCTCCCGCGTGTCGCTTGCCGACCTGGCCCATTCGCCTTGGGCCTCCTCATAGGCCCCAAGGACTCTGTCGATTGGCGGCAGGGCTTGGCTCCCAGGCACAGTTGGCGTTGGCCTGGCCCTGCTCCTCCTACCAGTACTGCTGCCACCGACCTGCCCACTGGCCACATTGCTCAACACGGTCCTCGCTGTGGCTCCCAGGGTGGACCCAGTCGGCCGGACCACCACTTGCGCTGGGGCTGGGGCCAGTGATGACGTGGTGGTGGTTGCGGCAGTGGGAGTGGCCGCAACGACCGTGGGAGTGGCCGCCACAACAGTGGTAGTGGCCGCTACGACAGTGGCAGCAGGGGGCTGTGAGTGGTCATCAGCCCTGGATGATGGGTTGGTGGGTGGGAGGGTGCCTGGGGTGCGGTTGGGCCCTGCCACACCAGATGGGCCTGCTGGGTGGTCCGTGTCCGAATCGGAGGACAGATCCTCCAAATCCGTGAGTCCTTGTTGGGGGCTTGCAGGCTGGCTGTGCTGGCTGCTGTCTCCATCTCCAGCATCCAGCAGTTCGTCACCTGTGGGGGGAATGAGATATGTTATTGTGTTGCACATGACAAAGTATGTATAGGTTGTCTGACATCCACAGTTCGTGCACAGTCGTGCACAGGTTTCCCGGAGCCGTGTGTGTGGCTGTGCTATTTGTTGTTGTGTGGGCATGCCAATGGGACTGTGTGCTGTGGACATGTGGCATGGGACGGATTGGCAATGCCGATGGGTGTGTTGCTGTGCTCCTGCTTTTTGTGGCTCTGGTGTATGCGGACTCCAGACCCATCGTGGAGGTTGGTTTGTACTATGCTCTTGGGGTTCAAATGTAACGCTTCGAAACGCAAATGGCAAAATGGGGGTCAGCCCCCTGAAACGCATTTGAGATGAACTATGCTTTGGGGGTACATACTGTGAGCCATGGGTGCAGAACGTGACATGTGTTGTGGCAACATGACAGTGCATGGTCTGAGGTGTGTGTATGTCTGACATACCCTGCATATTTGCTGTCTGTTGTGATTTCTGGCCATGTAATTGGACGCATTGTTATGAGTGAGTGATGGTTGTGTGCCACACGACGTATTGCAGATGGTCCAATTCCTTGGTGTGCGTGCTGCCCTGTGCCATGTGCATCACTGCAGTGCTCGGGGTGTGTGGCCCATGTTATGTGTGTAGTTGCTCACAGTGTGACGTGCGCTTCATTCACTTCTGGCACATGATTTATCATGGGCATGTTTCTTTGCGTGACTACTGTATGTGGACCAGCTGTTCGGATGACATACCTTTCATGTGACTGGGGCTGACGGATGAGATGGATGGTATGTTGTATGTGCATTGTGTGTCTGTGTGTTTGATGGGTCCAGTGGTGTTCGTGTGCATTTATGTTGTTCCACGCTGTTGCGTCTAGTGTGGTATGTCTTACATGGGCGTAGTTGTGGGATGTGTGGTTGACAGGCAGTAGGGGCTACATGGACAGGACTTCGATGGTGTTGCAGTTGTGTGTGATGGGTTGCACTGTGCCTGCCGTGTGGTTCTGTAATCAGTGTGACTTGTGCATGCAGACGTGGCTCCTTGGGTGTTGCTGTGTCTGTGATGGGTCATGTGGGGTGTGACTCTGTGGTTCATGTCCGTGTGCACATTGTTCACATGGTTGTGGCAGGGAGCTGTGCTGCGTGTTCCTCTGCTATTTGACATGTCCCATGTGTTAGTCGTAATTCAGTCCTCATGCCTCCAGTCACCCCGCCCTGTCCAGTTTCCCACCTGCAGGTTGTTTTTGAGCGTGCACTGGACTGGATGCAACATGGTTATGGGCGGGGGGTGCTCCATGTTGCAGGTCTGTGGGGGTGGGGGCGGTGTTATGGGTCGTGGTGATGGCTGGACACCCACTGACACCGTTTTTCCTGGGGCGGGATGTCTACCTGTCGGCTGCCGGTGTGCACTGCAGTGGCTGCTACGTGGGTGTGGGGTGTGGGCTGTGCTCCTCCTTGCTGTGCTGTGGGACTAGGGGCCTGGTGTGTGTTGTACTTCAGCTGTCCCCCTCCCACCCACTGCGCTTTGTGTTGCTGCTACTTACCTGTTACTTGTCGGTTAGTGCAGCTACGGCTGCCACATGGGTGTGGGGGGTGCTCCGCCTCGCTGTGCTGTAGGACTAGGGGCCTGGTGGGTGTTGTACTTCAGCTGTCCCCCCTCCCACCCACTGCCTTTGTGTTGCGGCTACTTACCTGTTACTTGTCGGTTGGTGCAGCTACGGCTGCCACATGGGTGTGGGGGTGCTCGTTGTGGCGCTTCTGGAGTACTAGGGGACCTGTTGGTAGTTACGTGGCTGGCTGGGTGTACACATGCCCCCATGGTTTTGTTAGTTGATATGTTTGGGCTGTGTGTGTGGTGGTGCCTGTTGCATGTGTGAGTGATGTGTTGTGTATTGTGTACTGGACATGGGGGTGTTTGTCCCTCGGAGCTATGGCATGGTGGTAGTGCATGTGAGTACATAGCAGTGTGCTGGTATACATTTGTTTGTACTTACCAGCCTCCACTCCCCCTGGTAATCCGGTGAGGATCTCCGGATGGATGATGACTCGCACCTTCTCCTCCCACGCTTTGAAGGTCTTGTAATGCGCGGGATTCCCTCCGCCAGTCGTGGCAGCCAGCTCTCGGTTTTTGCTCTCCTTCTTCTTGACCAGGCTTTTGATGTCGTTCCACCGTTTGTTTATCTCTCCTCTGTTTCTGGGTACGGTCCCGACTGCATTGACCTGGTCTACAATTCTGTTCCACATCCTTTTTCTGGTGGCTAGTGGGGTGTGCTGGACCTGGTTGCCATAGATTTGTGTGTGCACCTTGACGATCTCGTCGACCATGACCGTCAGCTCAGTGGAAGTGAACTTGGGCATTCTGTGTGTTTGCCATGGTGTTTGTGGTGCTGGTGCGGTGTGTGATGTGTGATGTGCAGGGGGTTTGTGGTGCCGGTGTTTGGTGGTGGTGGTGGTGGTGGGTGTGATGTGTGCGTATCTGTGGTGTACTGCTGTCCTTGCTGTGTCACTGTGTCCTCTCCTCTCCTCTCCTCTCTGCTTTGCAATGTTGCAAGGGGTTGTGGTCTGTGGAGGGGCTGTTTTGTACTTACCTGTTTGGGTGTGTCCTGATGGTCTGTTGTCTTCAGGTGTGTTGTGGCTGGTGTTCTGGGCTTTGTGGTTTATTTGTTTGTCCAGGGGTGGTGTGTTTTCGGGATGTGTACTTTGTCTGTGTATTTGTGCGTGGGTTGCTGTGTGGACTTGTTTGCCATGTTGTGTGTGTTTGTTTGAGTCCGGGGCTGTTTCTGTGCAGGGACGTGGCCGCCATGGCTTCTGCCGTGTCCATTTTCTTCAGTGTTGTTTCCGCTGGCGGGCGGTGTATTTGTTGTTTTTCCGCGCTCATGTCGGTGCGATCGTAATTTCACGTGCGGTGTCTCGACCGTGAGGGCGGGCGGTTTTGTGTCGTCGTGCGTCTTTCCGTCCGTGGCGGGCGGTTTGACTCCGACTCGGGCATGGGCGGGCGGTATTCTGTGTGTTTTTACCGCCGCTGGCGGGTTTCGGTTCGAGGCATCATAATTGCTGGGTCGGTATTCAGAAGGTGTAGGCGGGCGGATTTTTGCCGCTTTCATGGGTGGCGGATTTTTTTACGCCCGGTATCGTAATGGGCCTTATAGTTAGTCAAAATATCGAATTTTTTAAATGTCTTAAAAGTAATGTAAAATTAATAAAATAATACATATAATTAACTAAAACACACTTAAAAATACTTAAATAACCTTAATATTAATAAATATTTAATGTAAGTTAAAAAAAATAAACATGCATTTTTATTTTTTAATACATATATATATTAACGTAATATTAATAACAAATATTCAATATTTTTAGCGTACGATAGCGGGAGGGTAAAATTTACTATTCCCACTCCAGTGAGTGCAACAGTAGGGAAAGCGTTGGATAGCGGGAGGGTAAAAATTACTATTCCCACTCCAGTGAGTGCAACAGTAGGGAAAGCGTTGGATAACGTAGGGGTAAAAATTACTATTCCCACTCCAGAGAGTGCAACAGTTGGGAAAGCGTTGGATAGCGTAGGGATAAAAATTACTATTCCCACTCCAGAGAGTGCAACAGTAGGGAAAGTGTTGGATAGCGTAGGGGTAAAAATTACTATTCCCACTCCAGTGAGTGCAACAGTAGGGAAAGCGTTGGATAGCGGGAGGGTAAAAATTACTATTCCCACTCCAGAGGGTGCAACAGTAGGGAAAGCGTTGGATAGCGTAGGGGTAAAATTACTATTCCCACTCCAGTGAGTGCAACAGTAGGGACAGCGTTGGATAGCGGGATGGTAAAATTACTATTCCCACTCCAGAGAGTGCAACAGTAGGGAAAGCGTTGGATAGCGTAGGGGTAAAAATTACTATTCCCACTCCAGAGAGTGCAACAGTAGGGAAAGCGTTGGATAGCGTAGGGGTAAAAATTACTATTCCCACTCCAGAGAGTGCAACAGTAGGGAAAGCGTTGGATAGCGGGAGGGTAAAAATTACTATTCCCACTCCAGAGACTGCAACAGTAGGGAAAGCGTTGGATAGCATAGGGGTAAAAATTACTATTCCCACTCCAGAGAGTGCAACAGTAGGGAAAGCGTTGGATAGCAGGAGGGTAAAAATTACTATTCCCACTCCAGTGAGTGCAACAGTAGGGAAAGCGTTGGATAGCATAGGGTAAAAATTACTATTCCCACTCCAGTGAGTGCAACAGTAGGGAAAGTAATGATTTAATATTTAAATTTAAAAAAATTAATTATCAATACCAATAAAAAATGTATTAAAATTAATTACCAATCACAACATATTTAATAATTAATTAATTATAAATACCAATAAATTTAATTTATTAAAAATTAATTACCTATTAATAATTAATTAACAACCAATTAATTTTCAATACCAAAAATTAATAAGTAATACAAAATGTTTACCAATTAATAATTAATTAACAGTCAATTAATTATCAATACACAAAAATATTTTCAATAATTATTTAATTACAATTAAATTACTTCCCACCCTATTCCCCTATAAACCCACAACCCGCTCCGAATAATAAATTAATACAATTAATATAATTATCAATTAATCAATTAATACAAATTAATTACCAATTAATACAAATTAATTACCAATTAATAAAAATTAATTACCAAATAAAAATTAATTAACAATAAATTAATAATCAATACCAATAAATTACAATAAATAATTACTGAATTACAATTAAATTACTTCCCACCCTATTCCCCTATAAACCCACAACCCGCTCTGAATAATAAATGAATACAATTAATATAATTATCAATTAAAAAATTAATAAAAATGAATTACCAATTAATAAAAATTAATTACCAATTAATAATTAAGTAACAATGAATTATTTATCAATACCAATAAATAAAATTAAATAATTACTTAATTACAATTAAATTACTTCCCACCCTATTCCCCTATAAACCCACAACCCGCTACAGAACTAAAACGCAAAATTAAATTAAAAATAATTAATAATTCCTAAAAATTCATATTTAATTTACTATTATTAAATTACTTCCCACCCTATTCCCCTATAAACCCACAACCCGCTACGGAATTAAATTACGCAAAAATTAAATAACATAAAATTAATTACTTTAAAAAAATTAAAACATACATTACAAAAATAATACATACTTTTAACACATATACTAACACTTAAAACACTATGAAAAAAATCGATATTTTTAACAACTATATTATGACTGTCGATATTATGACAATCGATATTTCTTACCTGAATTTCTATATTCTGCACCACTATATTTTGGCAATTCGATATTCTGTCCATTCTATATAAAAAACTCGATATTTTGGCAATTTGATATTAAAAATTCGATATTATGTCTGTTCACCGGTTTACGTGTCCTTGTAAATATGGGGCAGCAGGTTGCGCAGCCAATGTGTCACAAAAACTCGCAATGGGCTTGTAAATAAGCCCCTAAATGTTTAACCCGTTTGCTGCTTCGAACGTTCCGCGCCAGTGCGGAACGTTCTATTAAACGGGCGGGGCCGCGTCGGCCAACGGACGTGCGCAGCACTACCGAGGTAGTGCTCGCGACGGCCGTTGGCCGACAGCAGCAGCAAACGGGTTAAGGAGCAGTCAATCTCAGAATTACTGCTGTAAAATGAAAATCCAAAATCACATATCAACGAGCCCTCTTGGTGCAGTTTAGTATGTCCCTCGAAACAATCCAAATTATTTCCAATTAAATCAAATAGAGGGGCCATTATGTAAATTTCGACTTGCCTCCCTTCTTTGTAAAACAAGCTGGGCTTTAGTGCAAAAAAGAGTAATTATCTTATTAATCGCTGCATCAAAAGCAGTAACCTACAAAAGATTTATTGATTAGCATATGACTTATCTATAATGCCCTGACTTTGCCTCTAATCTCCATTCTTTCAATTTAATTTTTACTTAATTCATACTTAACTACTGTCGGTGTTTACATGTGACTCTTGCACTAACCAAAGATTGAGATATTTTTACTTAAGTACACCATCCATCATGATGCAAAACCTAATGGCCCTCATTGCAGAAAAATAAACTAGCCCGGTCTGACGATACTTTTCATCTCCCAGGGTGCAATGCTCAGGCAGAAAGGGTGTACAGAAAAGCACACCCTGTGATCCACTTCTGTTGTGTGAGCTGCATAGAGTTCATGTAGATCATTTCCCCCCACCCAAAGTGGGAGGTCGGTGGTGTCTCCCCATGGGGGGGGGGGGAGTTCTGTGCACCTCTCTGTGTGCCTCCCTTCTCTCAGGATAGATGATGTCCACCATGACCCAGATCTCAAAAGACCTTCCAATGCCCTCTGTGCACACCCACATTTAGACCAACAATACGCTGGTGTAAATGTGGGTGGTGTATGTACTCACAGTTCCACGTTGTCCAAATCTAGCCCCAAAACCCTTAGGAGAATGGTGGGTTGTATGAACAATATATTTCATCCATTCATTCATTCATTCATTCATCATTCCCTATAAGATATTTAGCCAATTAACTACAATATATTTTCCAAATATTGTGCTTTTCTAATCCTTCCTTCATTTTGGAACAATGGTTCTCTTTGGTCCCAAACATTTACACATTGATCTGTGACACTAGTACTATTTTTCACTTGAGTGTGCGCAATAAATAGGACTAACACCTTCTTGGGTATTTTTTTCTTTTTTGCCGGACCAATATGTGGAGTAAATTTTCACGTTTCAGAGCACCAAAAATGTTTGAGAAAAGCCACTGAATTAGCTTTGGAACTAACCTCTATAATGCAACTTCTGTTTTCAAATGAATGCATTAATTTTTCAGCGTTATTCGTTTTTTCTAGTGCCTCACATGATTCTGCCACCTTTCCCATCAAAACTGAGGGGCATATTATCAAGGGCTTTATCGCCGCTTTAGCGGCACTTTTTGCCGCTAAAGCGGCGATAATTTTATCGCCCTATTAGCAAGCTGTCGCTAACAGGCGTTAGCGACAGCTTTCAGGCGTTAGAGGCCGCGTTTTCCATCGCCTTGCATGTCAGCGATAATTATCGCTAATGACATGCAAGGAAGGCGTTCTCTACTAAAAGCGACTGAAAACAGTCGCTAACACCACTACCCCCTATTAGCAAGGCAGGCGATGCGATATAATAATTCGCGCTAAGCGCGTTTATCGCTAGATTTTAACACCTGCTAGTGAGGATGACTTACCTGTTTGTAGTATAGGAGGTGGATTCTAATGCTGAATCCACCTTAGCGTTAATGCAAGAATATCGCTGGTTTTCCAGCGATATTCTCGCATTTTGCCGCTATCGCTGGAAATATTATCGCTATGGAGATAAACCTTACTAATAGGGTGTTATCTCAGCGATAATTTCCAGCGATAGGTGGCGTTAACAAATAACGCGCTAAGCGCGGTTAGAGATAAATATCGCTAATCCTTGCTAATATGCCCCTGTATTTATTATATCACCAAAGTGATCCACTCTGCAGTTCTGCAAGTTAATCAAAGGGAGGTCACATGTTTCATTTCTGAACCCCATTTCTTCAACTTTTGCTCAACCGTTCCTAATTTGGTCTTTCTGCCACCCATTAAAGAGAGGCCCGCTTTTTACTTCCCTTGATCCCGTCGCTTCTTTGTGATGGATCCAAAATGTCCACTTTTATTCAATAAAAGTAAAAATTGGAAGGTGAGAAGCGTGCATCGCACAATGAGGCTTTCCCCCCATTGATTTCCATCACTTTCAGAGTCTGAATGAATTCTTCCTCTCAATTTATCTTTCGCGCCGCGACCTTGAATGTGGAAGGGTCAAGATCTGTGGAACACCCATTATGCAACTTTTCCCACCGTGGTACCTTTCAGATGTGAACTGCATCATGACAAAGGGACAATGTGGTTGCAGTTTCTTGCAAGTCGATCATGTGCGCTCGAGAGCGCATAATGCAATCGAATTCGTTCTCCTCACATATTTATTAGCTTCATAAAGAGGATAAACTGCTAACCTTATAGGATAGAAAAAAAATTCCCCTAAGAAGCCCAATGAATATCAGATACATAACATATCTAACCCTGAAGATGTTAAGTAGCCGCACAGGAATTTTGTAGACGCACATTTTGGCGTAATTTTCATAATGTGAATTAGGTGCAAAGTATAACTTTATGACCATGCTGTAACTACATGAGGTATGTTGCAATTTCGCACGAAGAATAAAACGTATGTTGACGTCAGAACATTGGCAAATTCTTATGCAAAAATTCTCTTTGGGCAATGAAAAATAAGTAAATATTAATCTTTTTCAAAATGTTCTTAAATTGTTATTATAATTAGACTTGTGTATATATGCCCCTGGGCCGGATTCAATGATATTGTGTGCGCCAAAGAACATATTAGGTGTACAAAAATCTATGGATGGAGAGACTGTAATCCTGCTTCACAAATTCAGCTCTGCAGAAATGTACACCCACAAATGGAATTTAGTAATGTTTCAAATCCACAAGTATGGCGGTTTTTGCTGCAAGTCCGTGTTTAGCGATTAGGGACAGGAGTTTGGGGTGGCATTGGGTGCAGTCATGAAAAAAAGTACCACACAGCCACAAGAACATACTTTCGTAAGTATTCACTAATAATTTGCATGGCCGTTAAAGAACCACATTTAAATCGTCCCCTACAAAAAGCAGGAGTACCCTTGTTTCCACAGGAGGCAGTTTGAGACCATATCCCCCACCTTTCACGCAGCATAGAGGGAGGGATATTATTTTTCTCAGTGAAGAGAACAAAAAGTCTTGTGCCAATACCCAAAGCCAAAAAACTTTTTTATTGTCTGATCTGTGAACGACAGAGCTCTGCCTTTTGCGTAGATTTTCGTGCCTTCTCCTGGAAAGTTGGAAATCTACATAAATCATTGCTGTGGTTCTATTATTTGTTGATTTCCAAGTTTCTACCAGAAAGTCTGTGACTTGGACCCTCTATTTTGTTTTATTTTGTGTTTTGTGGGTAAACAAATTACGTACAAGCAGTGTGAGCACATGCTTAAGACCTCTATCAACACGCCTCCACTTCGAAGGGATTCATTAACTTGTATTTGTTTATGGACGACACAAAGCTCATGGTACATATTCCAGTCTTCACTTTGATCAATTGCTGAAATGAATCTCAGAGTGGATGGCAGTAACTATATTAAACTAAACATACAGAAAACTGAGTTGATGCTTAGTAACAGTCATTCTACTCTATGGAATTATTTATTTTCTCCAGCTGAGCTGTGCCCCCTTCCTGGACCTAAGAAGTCCGATGAGAGCCTAGGAATCATGAAAGAGGAGGAATTTAAATTTACTAAACAATATACAGCACTGCAATCTACGTGCTCATACCACCTTAAATTGTTGAAGAAAATCCTTCTGTAACTCGTCGAAAACAGTAGAGAAACCATTTTAGTCATCATTGGATCTAGGACTGATTACATCAACTCCTTATATGCAGGTCTTTGTTCAAAGAACGCAAGTCAGTCAGAATGCTGTGTCCAGACTGATACGAGGGCCCAGATTTACAAACACTTAGGGGCATATTCTCAAGGACTCATCGCCGATTTAGCTGCACTTTTCCGCCACGAAAGTGGCGATAGATTTATCGCCCTGCTCACAAGCCTGCGCTAACAGCCGACATCGTCAGTTTACCTGCGATAGCTGCCGCTAAAAACATCGCCAAGGCTGACAGCGACAACTAACGCTAATCATATGCAGAGTAGGCGTTCCCGTGCAAAAACTCATGATAACACCACTTCGCGATATTCTCAACAACCAGCCAGATCGGCGATGCGGTCCAAAAACAGGCGATAAGGCACGTTAGCAGCAGGGACTTAAGACCTGCTTTTTTCTGGTCTTAAGTAGGACAAAAACCTGCAGTATAAAGGGAGCCCAGCCCAGAGCCACATCTGAAGACCAACAGATGCCATGGAGCTACTAATCATGCAGCTTGGAGACCCAAGAGGGCCACAACACCCACCGCCACCACCCCCAGGACCACCCCCACCCGGACTACCACCGAGGCAGAGCAGAACAAGAAAGCTGGTCCTCCGGGGGGTTTGTGGGGTTCTGGTTGGCCTCTGTAGTTGCTCCAGCTTCCTCCATGGTGCTTCTCAGTTGTTTGGGTTTTGTTTTTATTTTATTTATTTTTTGGCAGCTTTTATGGTGATTTTTCCCGCCTGACGTGGGAATGGCAAGCCTGGCGCTGCTTATCGCTGATATTTTCATCGCTGTTGGGCCCATCGCCACTTTTTTCACGTTCGGGTTTCATTTTTTATTGGCGTCCCGGTAATTTTAACGCGGACATTTGACGCGTTATCGGGAAACTATCGCCTGTTGCCGGCGTGTTGAGAATACGCCGTTAACACGGCGTTAGTTTCCTGCGATAGACGGCGTTATGTAAAATTGCGTTAACCTAGGTTGGCAATAATTATCGCCCGTTCTTGAGAATATCCCCCTTAGTGTCTGGTTTGCTTTACTTTTTAAATGCAAATCCTGATGCAAAGTGTTGTGGTGGCATTTGCAATTCAGCGTAAATTGTGATTTACATTGGATTGTAACCCAAGGTGACACAAAGTTGCGCAATGCTCTGACTAACGTTACTTTGCATCAAGAGGGCGTTCTTTAGGTGGTGCATGGATGCTCCCATGCAACCACTCATGGGTTTTCATGCAAATCCCTATCTACAAAGAATTTTAGACAGGGATTTGCTCCAAAATCCTATGCCTCTTCGAGGCAGACGCACTGAGCAGAAATATCAAGTATCCTCATTTTTCCCACTTTGCATATGTGCTGCATTGTACTGCACGCATACACAGTGGGAAATGTCTTAAAGCATACTTCACAAAACGTATGCTTCCCATGACGCAGACATACCTGCACTATGATACAAGGGTGTCTGCATTGGCTCATGGCAGTCAAAAATGCGCCAGCACAGAGAGAGAGCAGAACGGCTCCACATCATAGTAGATATGGTGTTGTTCTACTCTCTGCCTTTCCAGTTCCCGCTTAGAACCCTTTATTGGCCTACTATGTGAGAATGGATCAAATATAACATTCTGTGCACTGTTCACAGGCCTCTGTATGGACGTTGAGGGAACCTTTTCAGGGCTTACTGAATGAAAGTGTATCAACAAGAGCCATTACCTTCTGATGTCCATTAGCTCAAACCCATTAATAGATCCAAAACTATTCACCAAGTACATCCATTTTGCACTTGAATCTCAGGGTTGTGAAGCTGAGCAGCCAAAACTTACCATGGAGGCTGTCTGGGGTGGGGCTGGAGACTCAACGCTCAAGAAACATCAAGTAACAATCAATATGCTGCTGTACAATCAGTATTTAAGGTTAAGTCTGTTATG
Organism: Calotriton arnoldi; assembly: GCA_963921515.1. Lineage (NCBI taxonomy): Eukaryota > Metazoa > Chordata > Amphibia > Caudata > Salamandridae > Calotriton > Calotriton arnoldi. The sequence continues at coordinate 2,130,400 of CAWUFW010001575.1, forward strand.
TGTTCACTGTTTTCACCCATTGTGGGTGGAATGCCAGGGCATCTCTCATTTCATTGTGGAATAATTTGTGAGGTCATCCTATGCAGGCAGCTACTGCACACATCACCACCAACAGGAGCTGCCTGATTTCCAGCATGGTGTGGCAACTTCAGGTAAGTTACAGCAGCACCAGCACCAGCACCAGCACCAGTCAGTCAGACTGTGGGGTCATTGAGCTTGCGGTCAGAGCAATCTTGTCACGTGGGTCTTCCTCAAGGCCAGTCTCAATACCCAATCCCAAACAAGCAGGTGCACATCATGAGTCATGAGAGTGCCAATCCTCCTGTTGATCTTGAACTCTCTCAGCAGTTGAAGTCTTACTTGTTAGTTTGTCTGTTTTCAATAGTCAAGTTTATCTTAGCGTTTCGGCATTTCTTTGCAGTAGGTCACAAATGGAGACTCTCATCCTGGCAGATTCCCATACACTCTTAGCACAGTTATTGATTTGACCACTACTGGGTAAACACGTTGGGCCTCTATATCTTCTCACAGCTTCTCAATGTGGGTCACACTCATTGTCACAGTAGTGGTGTTGCTTTGCCTTGATGAACTGCTTAACAGCCTTGGCTTCTTCTGAGCAATGCCTTCTCGTGCACAGACACCTCCAATTCCCCTATGGCACAGGCAGTTAGATATTTCCTTTGAAGTTAGTTGCTTGCAGCCCCTCCTGGACGGCTACTCAATTCCTCCCCAGAATACTGATCCCACACCTGGCAAGGGGAGTTGACATTCACACCTCAACCTTGGAGCCTAAAAGAATCTCTCTGTTGACACCGAAAGCCTCCTCCTCACAGCCTCCTCCAGCGTGAACGGAACTGTTTGCGCTATACTTGAGAAGGTACATTTTCAGTGTGACTGACTTTGTCCCAGTATTTGACCTGCACTCCATAAGAGTCGGCCTGAACTTGTGACTTTCCCCTGGTCTAACGCAACAAGATGACCGCAATTGCCACTTTAAGCTTTTAGGAGCTATTTTCACTTAAAACTAAATTGAATATCTCTAGGTCTACTGATTGGATTTTTGTTGTTCTGGTATCATTTTATTCATTAAAATGTACCCTGTTTTCTAAATTGTTTTGGGATTTTTCTCATGCTGTGTTTTCATTTTATTACTGTTTGTGTGCTGCATAAATACTTTACACATTGCCTCTAAGTCAAGCCTTACTGCTTTTGTGCCAAGCTACCAAATGGTTAAGCAAAGGTTAATTTAGTGACTTTTGTGGTTCACCCTGACAAAGACTGTTGTGGTTGCCTGAGTGGGGCTTCCACCCCCCCTCATCACATAACCCAATTTGTTACAGTTCCTCAATAGTCAATTTTCATACTTTTCCTAGAACAACAAGGTTAGATTGGGTGGTCATAGCTTCTTGGCTTGGGCTACAAAACTTTGTAATACTTTGACAAAAGATCTTCACTCAATCTTTTCTCAAGAAATTTACACAGTCACTAAAACATACATGTCTATTCTTGCAAGAGTTTTAACTTTCTTCAGGCTTGCTTATATTTTTCAGTCTTAGTGCCAATAAACCTCTGGTGTTCAACCATTCTATAAAATGAGCACATAAAAAGCATAACAAGACATAACAAGTATTGTTGAGTCAAATTGCTCATTGTAAGAACACTATATGAGTGACCAAATTGTATTGATCAAAAGTTGCTCTGACATTATTTTCAAGAGATCACATATCACAATAATCTTGGAGGTTCTGAGGCATGCAGGGGTTACTGGCTCCAAATGAGGTGGTAGAGGTCTTTTATCTTCAATTTCCTGGGCTCTGACATACTCTGGTCCTGCAAACTGATTACCAAGTGCACTCTTTCAGCACTTGACTCTCAGGTAGCAAGGCAAGCAATCCAAAACTTTTAAGGAAAGTAGAGTAAGGGTGGAAACTCAGGGGATTATTTAGAATTTGGCAGACAGGATCCTCTGACATAAACATGGCGAAGAGTCCTGTCCACCAAACTGATGGTCCATGCACTATATTTAGAGATCATGTTTCTGCTGACAGATCCCCCACTGGCTCACACAGTGGTCGCCTTAGCCTCACAGCCCAACGGACATTGGCCGTCAGTCTAAGTACGTCAGACTGTCCACCAAATTTAGGGATGACATTCTGGCATACAGATTTTTCTGTTTGGGACTGTCTAGAAATGTCTGGTGGCACTGAACATAAAAAATTAAAAATGACTCTCACACCATGAAACAAAAACCAATACGCTTGATGAGCAGCCAGACAGGGAGGGATCTCTAAATATGGCACCTGTAATCTACTGGAGGGTACAGGGTATGATTTCCACATCCCTGGCATACAGCAGGCTGCCCGCCATAACTCTAAATAACTGCCTCAACACTGAAGAATAACACAATGGAACTCTATAAAGACTATCTAGCCCACTGCATAATACCTTGTTCCTTAGCAGTTAGAAATTAGGCCCACAGTTTCAGTTCTAATGTCTGTGTGTCTGGAGCCGTGTTCAGTTAGCAGTTACCTTCTCTAGTACAGCAGCACACCGGTGTGAGGTCATTGTTAGATGCATTGCATGCATGTGTCCTCTTTTTCTCCTTCGGCCCAGCGAGAGGAACCAGCGATGACACATGCATGCAGTGGAGACAGCAATGATCTTAGCAGATCAATTCAGGCTTAGTCACAATCCCGCCCTAACGATGATGAGAGCTAACCCACATGTCATTGGTGAGTCTGTCAGGGGCCTGGGTAAACGGGGGAATGCGTGAAGACCCAGTTCAGCATTTCAGTCATCTCCTACAATATCCCTCTGGCCCCTTTGCTCATCTGAGAGGTGGTTACCTGCCTTCCTCTTGTGTCTTGCTTTACCAGATGAAATCCAAAAGGGATCCCACTGCTCTCATACCCACACAATCTCATGCTGTTCAGATTCATAATATTTTTACCTGATATTCATTGCACACATACAATACAATCAGAATGTCAGAAAAGGACAAAGGTCTGGGTAATTGCACTTTTTCGTAGAACTTTGAGGAGCAAGGCCAGTAGACTTCTCGCTTACTACCAGTGAGAGGAGAAAGGTCTGTCTGATACTAGAGATAAATGGTATGCTGCCACCATAGCTAAACATCTGTAAACTGGAACATGGGTGGCATTCCTATGTAAAAAGCCATGCTTGCTGTGGTCTTCCAGACTACAGAGCCCCACTCTGGACCTTCAGTACCTTTATACAAATGAGGCCTCAGAATGCTAACAATTGTTGCATACACTAGTCACTAAAAATAAAAGTACAGTGCATGCGTGAAATTAGTTAACTCAAGTCAGGGGTGCATGCTGAGAAACCAAAGCAGGGGACCTTCCTATCCCAATATCTCACATTCAAACTCATACTCAAAAACAGTGGCGGTCCATGCAGGTAAGCACAGTGGGGCGGGACAGGGGCTTGGGTGGGGTGGAGGTGACAAACGAAGGGAAAGGGAATGTTAAATAGCTAAATAAATAAATAAAACCAGTCACCTTGCGCTCGCCGCATCAAGGTAAGTGGTTTTATTTATTTTATATTCCCTATCCCTTCGTTTGTCACTTTCACACTACGCCCCCACCCCATCACCCCACCGCGCTTACCTGCACGGACTGCCACTGCTCAAAAACAAACAAGCATTAGCAAAGCCAATCATTTTTGCCTGTGACACAAGGTTGAGTACTATTGGCTATGCCAATTTTATTTTCCTCACACGACTGATGTTTGTGTGCACCCAAAGCAGTCATCTTGGAATACTTGTTATGTATGTTGGAGAAAATCTATTCAAAGATGACTGTCCTGTGTGCACATACATTGTGTCCATTTTGGAATGCTTTTTGGGTTGAATCCATAAAAACACAAACACTCTGCGACTCCATTACAATACACGCAGGGTTTTTATTTCCTTTTCTGTGTTGCTGGTGCAGACCAGCACGTGCTAGTAACAGCCAACAAACATGACCCAGATTAGGCCAGTAAGTCTCTTGGTTTCAAGATCTCGCATCTCACAATATTATAACTGCTTAGGAGTCCAATATGACATCAAGGGCCAGATGTACGACCCTTTTTTGCGCTCGCAAACAGGAGATCGAACCATTTGCGACCGCAAAAAAGGGTCATGGCATGTACAAACGCTATTTTGCGAGTCACCGACTCAAAAAATAGCATTTGCAACTCTTGCTATTAGGAAGGGGCACCCCTTCCTAATAGCGAGACTCAATGCCATTTACTATTGTTTTGCGACCTCATTTGCGTCCGCAAAACACTCGCAGTGTACCACCTACTTCAAGTAGGTGGTAAACCAATCACAAACGGGAAGGGGTCCCCAGGGGACCCCTTACCCTTTGTGAATGGGTGCGTAAATATTTTTTAAGAGCAGGCAGTGGCCCCAGGGACCACTGCCTGCCCTGAAAAAATGAAACTGAAAAGTTTCATTTTTCTTTTTTAAATGCATCCCGTTGAACGGGCTGCATTAAAAAAAACTGCTTTTTGTAAAAAGCAGTCCCAGACATGGTGGTCTGCTGACCCCAGCAGGCCACCATCCCTGGGAGTGCTAGTCATTCCCAATGGGGTCGCAAATTGCGCTTGCCTCATGAATATTAATAAGGCATGCAATTTTCGACCCCATTGGGAATCGCTAACAGTGTCTGAGACACTGTTGTACATTCTCTTTTGCGAGTCGCAAATTGCGTGTGGCAATTCGACGCAATTTGCGACTCACAAAAGTGAATGGTTGTACATCTGGCCCCAAGTGTACTAAAGCATACCTCTTTATTTAAGAATCAGAACGTTAAAAGTATCCAAGCATCAAATAGTTCGAGTCATTAACAGAATACACCATCTTCCCCTGCTGACACATGTTTTGGACCCAGCATGGCCCTTCCTCAATGTCTCAAAGGGTCACATCAAAATGGCGACGAGCAGACAGAATATTCTGAACCAGCTTATATTGTTTAGCTAAAACCTATTACAAAATCTAATGAACAGTTAAGTGAAGTCATCACTGTTTCCCATCAGGTTCCCTCAGAATGCAATCTCCACTTTCAATAAAATAAATGCTCCATAGGTGAGTAAGGTAGTATTGCTATAGTCACTACAGGGTGAAAACGGAGCTGCCTCTGTAGATCAATCTGACTTGTCCGTATATAGACAAACTGATGGAAGCCATCACACAATTCTAAACCTTTGTTAAGGAAAATAATAGTCTAGATCATAATCAGGCTGGATTTTGGCCAGATATGAACAATGAGGCGGTATTGTATCAATCTTCAATGAGCTGCAGAAGGAGGTAGATGCCCTTGATTGTTTTGGATCTGTTAGTGGCCCTCAACACTGTTGAACGCCCCTCCTTTTTCAGAGACACTGCCTGTGGCATCAGAGGTGATGTTCTGGACTGGATGAAGTTTTTGCATACACCTTGCTACCACATTATGAAGCTGGCTCCAGGCATTTATGGTGGTTTGGTCCTCATATCTCAGAATTAACTTGTTTTTCAATCCCTAGATGCATCTGATGTCAAAATGGTTGCCATCATATTAGATGTGGTATTTTATGTTTGGGGGTGACACCCTGGTTTTGATCCACCTAAATTTTTCCCCGCAGTCATTGACCAAAAGATGCATTACATAGACCTTAAAAATGGGAATTTTAAGTATGTCCTCAGTTCGGCACAATGACTGGGGAACAGCAAACAATATATTGTGATGATTCAGTTTAATTTTGCAAAAAACTACAACATTGTATTGTTCTAGAAATCTTCTAATTCTGTCAAATTTCACTGAGATGAAATAGGCAAAAACACAAACTTACAACTTTTAGCTTTACAAATTTAGGTAAGGTCGCTGAAAGATATACTTGAAGAGCTACTACCCATAAGAACTTCTCATCAAGGGTGCATCAAGGGTGCATTTTTTGCAGAAATGCTTTTCACATATTCTGGAAATGATTTACCCTTCAACCACTATTTTAAAATCTTTTTAAATAGTGAATATGAAACATTGATTTCCATTATATCCTGTATACCCAGTTGTTTTATTGAGATTAAATCATTGAACCTCAAGGGCTTTTTACCATTTCTGGACTTCAATGCTTTAGCCTCAAAACAGCTTTTTAAGAATCCTTCTCTAAATTTCTGATAAGAAACCGAATATATAATAAAAGTACATGCTTTGCTGGGCCCTGTGTTGTAAGATCAAACTCAAATCTCATTTAAGATTGCATGGTGGGCCAAGGTAGATGGAAATTAATTCTAAAATGGTTGCATTAAACCAAATCAAACCAGTTTAAATTGCAAGGAAATGCTTCTTTAACATGAGACAAAGTTGGCATAAACTTGATTTATTAAGCAATTCAGTGTTTTGTGCATATTGCACTATGTTTTCAGCTGGACCAAAGACTTGGTTGACACGATCTATGTTTATCTGGTATTTTCCCAAGTCTGCTATACATAAATTAAAAAATAAGGGAGCCAGCACACACCCTTACTTTAAAATCCTTTTTGTGTAAGTATTTTTTGCGACTGTGAGCTGTCATCCAGTTTACTGAGAACCCATTATCTTGACACAAATGTTGGGTGCCCATGAGTAAAGCGGTATAATCCCCCAACTGATAATTTTTACCATAAACATACCTTCTTCATCCGATCAAATGCTCTTTGAAAATCTATGAAACATGTACACAACAGATTCTTCTTATATAAGACATATTTGTAAAAAACTGATAGTGCTAGCATTACATCTTGGGATTCCTGTTTTGCTTTAAATCCGGTTTGAAACTAAGTCATTTTTTTGTGATTGCTAGGTATTCAATTCTTTTAAAAGTTCGTTTGCATAACAGTTTTCTTTTATATTTTTTAAGTCAGTAATTGCTAGCTTCCAGTATTGATTTTTTTTGTAACTGAGTTCAGATTTTTTGCATAAGATTGAAGGGCACCCCAAGAAATCACAAACCTCTAATTTTGGTGATTTTGAAGACTTTGCTGGGACTTCTTTAGAATAGTAGTCACTTTCCACATTTTATATTTTATTATTTTGTTCAAGTTGAATGGAAGGCATACAGTTAGGGAGTAAGCTGGGGGCCTTTTGTGGGGACCACTGGATCTGTTTGACATCCTGTAAGTGGTATGCCTAGGGCAGGTATCTCCGATCAGTCGATTGCGAGCTACCAGTAGCTCATTGACACATTCAGAGTATCTTACAGCCTCAAGTTCATTTTTAAAAATGCACAGGGTCACGTTTTTTTTTAAGTTAAGGGAAGGCTGTATTTATTTTACATTATTTCTTTCAGGCTGCAGATAGCAGGCCCTGATAATGAGCAGTATTGGAGTCAGATTTATGATCCAGGGCACAGAGGTGAAGAACTGAAGCACTGAGGTATTTACCTCTTAAATGAGTCCTTGTCAACTTAACATTGGAGTGTGAGAACAAAATGATGTTTCTGAATGCTTTTAAATGGTAGAAAATTAAAATGAAAAGTTACCATATTGGTTAAGTTAACTCTTCATTTTAATTTTTTCCCATTTCAAAGAGTCACATTTACAAACAGCAGACCTCTTGTTCTCAGTAGCCAGCAGACACTGTGCCATATTTATAACTGAAAAATAAAGTCCTCTTTTTTAAATGGGAGAAATTTAAAGTGAAGAAAAATATTTCTATGCAACATTGTCTTAACGTTTCTCTCCACTTTCAATTAAGCTAATTATGTCTTAATGTTTTATGATGCATGTTTCATCACTTTAAATTCCTCCCATTTAAACAAATGGCTGTATTTCTGTTATAAATATGGCACCTTGTCTACAGGCCACTGGGAGCAAGATGCCTGGTATTTGTAAATGTGACACTTGGAAATGGGATTACATTTAAATGATGAGTTTTACGGAATCCATATGAAGATAAAGTTAACTCTTCAATTAAAGTTTCTCCCATTTCAAGGTGTCACCTTTACACACAGCAGACATCTTGCTCCCAGTGGCTGGTAGACATGGTGCCATATTTATAACTAAAAAAATACAGCCATTATTTTAAGTGGGAGAAATTTAAAGTGCATAAAAATGTTCCATATCATGAACATTTTTGCAGAACGTTTTCTGCACTTTAAATTTCTCCCATTTAAAAGAATGGTTATATGTTTGTATTATACATGTAACAGTGCCACATATGACAAAAGGTATTCCAGTGCACAAGTACATAAGACATAGGCTCTCAGGCAAGAAGGCTCCAAGCAGGATAAGTTCATGTTTCATGCCAAAAATGGCCTCGACATCGATTATGTGTTTGTCTGCGTCGAATCCGGTGCAGTCGGCGGCAGTCAGTCTTCGATGCTCTTCTGGAGCACGGGATTCCTTCAGCAGAACAAGGCTGCATACTGGAGCTGGCGAAGGATTTGACGTTTTCGTATGCAGCTTCAACACAGTTGCTGTTGAAGAATGCAGTGGGAAGACGGAGATAAAGCTTCAGTGGATCAGCTGGCAGGTAGGTCCCAGTCCTACGTTGGTTCTCTTGAAGAAAAGTTGCCAAAAAGTTTCTAAGTCCCCACTTTATGGTTAGGCAGGAGGAGTAGACTCTGACACCAACCAAGGGTTCCAGTACCTCAGGAACAGCACTTGAAGGCCAGGACTTATTCCAAGAGAATTCATCAGCAGAGTACAGGACAGTCCAGTGTAAACTGGTCAGCTGGACTCTTCTAGGAATATGGGCTTCTTACTGCTTTTATGTCCCTGTAGCTTAACAGGAGGTTTGCCAGCTGACCCTTTGAGCCCACTTCTTTGTCCCAGTTACATATGTGGGCAGGTCCAGCCCATTGGGATCTCCCCACAGGTGTCAAAAGCAGGTGAAGCCCTTCTCTTGTCTTCCACAGGTCCAGCAGTGTTCTCAAAAGGGTTCCCAGTGGTGCCACATGTGTGCCTGGCACAAGCCTTTGTATTTGGGGATCACTCCTGGCCCCTCTCTAACCAACAGCAATAACGTTCCTAGAGGTAATCCTACCTATGTTTGCAGCAGTTCCTGTGTGCCCTTCTGCAAACAATCCCACAGTGTCCCTTTCATCATAACACCAAGATACCAGAACCTTTCTTCCCTGGTGCAGAGCTCCTGTACCTACCTTAGAGATGTGGCCAGGGAAATGAGCAACCCCTCGTCTGTGGTCACTCAAAACTAGTTCTGAGACTAGCTCCTATCTCACTGGGAATGGTGTACGACTTGCTAACAGGACAAAAGAGAGGGCAAGCCTAGTTGTTAGCTACATCTGCCTGTGACAATATAGGCCTCTTTGTAATTACGTTCCAGGGAAATGCCGAAATGGCATTCTTGTCAGAGTAACAGAACACTTTCCTACACCCAAGACCATTTTGTCAGCTCTGGGAACAAGTTCACATCTCATGAAGGAGCTATTCAGCTCCTGGGTGACAGTTGGAAGCTCCTACGTATGAGCTTCTAGAGACTTTAGGCAGGCAAAAGATGACTTTTTTTTATTTTATTTTTTTATTTATTTTAAGAGTTTTATATAGCGCTGGCTAGACCCGGAGGTATCAGAGCGCTTTACATGAGGTAAGACAAGAACAGTGTTACATAGTTACATTGGTTACTCGAGGGAAGCATAACAGAGAAAAGAACGGTAATTACAACATTACATCAGTTATTAGAGCAGGGAACGACATAGCAACCAGTCAAATAGAGCATAGAAGGTGGAGGGGGAAATCGAAAAGGGGTAGGGAAAACAGATCGGGTCAGGTCGACCGGACATGAATGATAGAGTTTCAGGGACACCAAAAGTCAGAGAAGTAAGTCCACAAACCGGAGGGGGTCCAGAAAGAATAACTTCCAGTGACGGACTCCCTCACTGCGATGGATCAACTTCAAAATGTAGCGGTCCGTAGGGGGGGGGGCGAAAAGGGTGCCTCACTGTGACCAGAACAAGGAGAGAGGGCTATTGTTTTCCCCGGTGGGGGCCGATTAAAAGCAAAACGTCAGTCATGTGGAAACCAGACGCTGACCAGTGATGTGAATCGATCAGGGAGTCTGTCGAAACTGCCAAGATGGAGGATCCAGGTCATGGACCACCGGACTTCGTAACTAAAATGGCGGGATTACAGGAATACACAAATCCGTTCAGAAAGCCAGCGAGGGAACCTACCCCATGGAGCAGGGCTGAGTGTGAAAGGCAGCCACCGGATCTGGCAGGAGGACGGCTGGAAAACGCCGATCAAACTCGGGTCGTCGTAAACATAACACTCGACGCTCCAAGGGTAGCAGTGCCTCAATTAAATATGCTGTATTGATCGGAGAAGTCAGCGCGGGCACCCAGGCAGCAGCCCCGGAAGGGGAGTGAAGCTGTGGGGTCAGGAGGGCACGAAAACTTTGAAATGACTCGCAGTGCCTCAACTCTCACCGCCGCTATACCCCGAGTCTGGAAGAAAACAAGACACCACGCATTCCAGTCGTCCCACGGGAGGCGAAGCTGGAGGGCTGGCAGCAAGGCAGGCAGCAGCAGTCGAGACCGGAGGCAGGGGGACGGCCAGGAGGGGAGAACCTCAGCCCAGCTCATCAGCGGCAATCCGGAAAACTCCACCAGGCAACAGCATCGCCGAGATTGGCTCCGTCGACCGCAGAACGTCAAAGAATCATGGGAAGGCGGGGGAGGAAGAAGACAAGCAGCGGAGAGGCGAGGAGAGCTGTGCCCGATGCCCGGCTGGGTAGGTGACGGCCGCGGCAAGAAACCGGAGCCAATCTCCCCTATAGCTGTCTGGGCAGCTCCACCGGGCATCGGCCATGGTTGCTCGGTCTCCACGGAAGAAAGCATCGATCCCGTTCTTCTCCAAAAATCTCGAGCCCACAAGCGGGAGACTAGAGCGACGAGGACCGCAGGCAAACAAGGCCTCAGGTGAGCAAGAGGGTCCAAGGAGGAGGCAGAAATCAGGGGATTTAAGCCAAAAAGACAACCCCTGGCCGGGAGCTCCCGGCCGGAGCTCCTCACCAGTCGGCCAGCTGCTTTTAAAGGGCCTTTTCTAAAATAATTAGTACAAATGCAACTTTACCGATGCATTGGATTTGTAATCAATATTTATATGAATGATTTAGCTGGTTTCTAGGTGGAGATAACAGTGTTAAATTGTTTTTTTTAACTTTTATGTATATCCACAGGTATCATTGTATATTTCATAACAAAAGATTTGGAAAATAAGTGATATACAGTAACAATACAATGATTGATTTTACTGGGTCAAGAGTACATATTATGATCTGCTGCATAATTGTATGGTTGATGGGCTTCTGGTAAAATCACCATGTTCTCAGTAAGTAGAAGGGGTAGATATTGCAGAAGCAGGAACCATGTTCAGAGTATGTTAGCGCTGCGTCGCGGTTCAACCGTCTCCATCTGAGAGATCTGTCTCTGGAGTTGAGGACATCGCATCTAGACTGGACTGCTGGAGGATATGTTGCCTGCCAGTTGGGCCCCCCTGTATTTCTTTTAAGTCTTCATAAAAGTTTGGAAAGATGCCCATGTTTTTTTGAATTTGTGAGGTGTGTTGTGAATTATTGCTGTCAGTTTTTCGTTTGCATAAACTGACCACACTTTGGCGCACCAGACATGTTATGGGGGAAAGTGCTTGTTTTCGAAATTGCACTCATGTTAAACGGCCCGCAAGTAGTAAGTGTGTTATGAGTTTGCACAATAGGTTTGTCAGTGAATATATGGAGGTTGCATCGAGGGCTCCCAGCAAGACGACAAGACGATCCATTGGGAGTTTCACTCCTGTGATGAGTTTCCTCTCCTGAATCACCTCCTCCAAGTAGGTCTGAACCAGTGGACAGGACCACCACATATGTATCACCTCTTTTCCCATACCCCTTCCAACAGAGGTCAGAACCACCATTAGTTACTTTCATGCAACTAGGGGTGAGGTACCATCTAGTTTCCCTTATGTCATACACAAATAGATGATTTCACTGCTTTAGGCCATACCCTTTCTCAGGTGTTTGGTGTCTTCTGATATTTCTTGGTCCATGTCACTACTCCATGCAGACATGTAGGTGGGGGTTTGCACTGTCTGAGACTGATTTAGTGTTGTATTTAATAAGGAGGTCCCCTTTTTTAAATATTATTATAAAACAGTTGCTCAAATTGTGTCTTATCCCTAAGGGCTTTAGTTTATATTTCTTTGTTTTGCATCCAATGTAGCAATTGAGTCAGTCTGTATCTGTCATGTCATTGGAGGTGGAATTGGTCTATATCACTGCCTCTATCTGCTAATGCCCCATCTATGTAGAGGTTACCTATTTGCAATGGATTCCCTTCAGTCCATTGCAGGAAACTGGAGTCTAGCTGCCTGGCATAAAGTCTGGATTAGGAATGACTGGGGTCATGGGAGATGAAAAAGATGTCAAGTCCTGGGATCGTGATGCTGTCTCCCAATAATCAAAAAAGATTGCTATAGAATGGAGTAAGGAATTTGTTTTCAGTCTATTTTTACATGGCAGCCTTAATATATGGAGCAAACATTTTTTAGTGTAGTGTTGTTCCCCAGCTGCACTGAGTATGGTGTGGGGAGTCTGGTGCCAGTCTAATGCTGGTCACAGCGGGCAGCCAACGTGTAGCCCGCTTCATTGGGCAATCCTATGCCCCCATATGCTGGTTACTTGAACAGTACGAGTCTCGAGACCCTCGATGATTTGTTGCTCAAAACAAATGCTAGGAGCTTATTGTGAATTTGTTTAAGTGCTTGTGGTGGGCAGGAGATTGGTATTGCCTGGAGGATGTATAAAAGCCAAGGGAGAATGTTCATCTTGATGCTTGCCACACATCCTAACCAAGATATCTCCAGTTTCCCCCACCTATATAGATCATTATATAGGACATCTAGCAATGGCGGGATATTGGCTTCATAAGTGTGTTCTATTTTTCTGTGTTAGGGTGGCTCCCAGATATTGAAGCGAAAGATTGCTCTAATGGAATCCCACCCATTATAATGTTGGCTTGGAGAGTCCCTGTGGGTCTGAGATACCTAGTGTGGAAGATTTCACATAATTTTTCTTGATACCCGAGGCTTTCTCTAATGTTTCAAGTTCCTGAACTAATGCTGGGATTGATGCGTCCGGGTTGGTTATGAAGCAGAGAACATCGTCCGTGAATAAGGCCAACTTGTATTCTCTTGGGCCTAACTGAAGGCCCTGGATGTTGGGATTAGCTTTTCATTTTTGTACCAGGGATTCCACTGTGAGTGCAAAAATGACAGAGGACAGTGGGCATCCCTGTCTCATGCCTCTTGTTGGGCGCAATGTGTCGGGTAGTTTGCTATTAACTTTTAGGCGTGATGAAGGGTGTACAAAATTTGTCAGGATCAGTTTTCAAAGATTAGGGCCCAGACCCAACTTAGAAGTACTTTGACCATGAACTTCCAACTTTCAGTCTACCCTATCGAAGGCCTTCTCCGCGTACAAAGAGAGAAGGACTATTTGTGTATTATGTTTGTCCACTGCATCAATTAGTGTATATGTCAGCTTAGTATTGTCTGTCACTTGTTGGTGTTTAATGAAGCCTGATGGTTCAGTCGATATTATTAGTGGCCAGGCGTCTTTGGTGCGAGAGACTAAGATGGAAGTAAAGATCTTCACATCACAATTCAGCAAAGCAATCAGCTGGCAAGAGCTGCAGGAAATGGAGTCTTTCACTGGTTTCAATAGAAGCGCTATAGTAGATGAGGTCATTGTTGGTGTGAGAACTCCCAATTGTAAGAAGGAATTGTATAATGTAATGAGTGGGTGGGCTATTATGTTAATGTTTGCCTTGTAAAAGGACGCCAACAGGCCTTCTGGTTCTGGTGCTTTATTGGGTGTAAGCTGTTTTATGGCAGCTCTTACCTCATTGGTCATTATTGGGCCATCAATTAAGGAAAAAATCAAGGCCTCCTGCTTTGGGAAAAGTCACGGACTCCAGATAATGGTCTTGGTTTGACTCGTTTAAGGGTTGTGCAGAGTACATAGAGTCAAGTAGCAGGAATAACATGTTTTCAGTATGTCAGGTGTCATAGTGTCTGTGAACCCTGCCTCGTCTCAAATGGATGAAATGGTATTACTGGTTTGACGTTTCCACAGTTTGAAGGCTAGTAGTCTGCTTTTTTATCTTTCTTATAATATTTCTGGTTTGTATATAGCATTTTCTTTCCTGTCCCCTTCATTAGGAGACAGCAATTCACATGGTGCAGCCCGTAGTTCTCTATATGCTTGCTGGGAGCCACTTTGCTTGTGGCGGAGATCTAGTTCATGCATCTGGCTCTCAAGTTCCGATTTCTTTTGGGCCGCAATTTGAGTAAAACGAGCTGTGTGTGAGATAAGGTCACCTCGAATTATCGCTTTGGTGGCATCCCAAATCATATTCCACTTGAACTCTCAGTTATCGTTTCCGTTGAAATAATTTTCAATGGTCTGCCTAATAGATTCACAATGACTTATGCCGCAAAATGCGATTTCATTGAATACCCATCGCTGGGGCGTTGGGCGTTGGGGAAGCATCAAATTTAGGCATATCATAACTGCAGAATGATCCGATAGGACTTTAGGGCTTATGTTGGTTTCAAAAGTTTTGGTGGGGGGTCAATCCGTTGTCTATGAGGAAATAGGCAATCCTAGAGCAAGTCTTCTGGACGTGGGAGTATAACGTGTAATCTCGTTCTTCCTCATTTTGAGTGCACCATATATCTACAAGGAATAGGTCTTCCATCCCATGTCAGAGATAGAGTGGTGTGTGAGTGCTTGAGTCTCCAGTGGCAGATTTATCCTGTCGCGGGTCTAAGGCTACATTGAGGTCCCCTTTGGAAATCTGAAATTCGTGGGAACAAGTCATCATAAATGACTGCTTATGGTTGTTAGGCCCATAAATGGACCATAAGGACACAATTGTGGTTGTGATCGAGCAATCCAAGCCTAAGTATCAGCCTCTTTGTTCCTTAATGTGCCATGTGAAGTAAATAGCAGGCCTCTTTTCAGCAAAATTATTATTCCCCTGGTTTTATTTTGAGCTGTGGTGTGGTATAGGGTAGGGTACCAGCAGGATATTAATCTAGTGGTGCCTTTGCCTAATAAGTGTGTTTTCTGTAAGAAGAGCACATCTGTTTCTTTGTGATGTACCCATTTGAGGAGTGCCCCTCATTTCATGGGAGAGTTTAGGCCTTGTATATTAAGTGTGGCCATCAGGACTATACTGGTGATGTGACATGATATTAATACCCCATGAGTGTGGGACTGCTCCCTTTGATAGTTGCAAAGGCTGCTAAATTGAAACGGGCTTGCCCAGCCCGGAGCATTTCCGTCTTCCTCGCTGGTGTGATGAGTCTTGGCCATCCATGTTCCCATGGAAAGTTTTTGCAAGCATAACATGGAAAGCAGAAACAACAATAACTGAATAAAACATCATAAATGGGTTAAAAGTATAGGCATTAGGTGAAAACAATGAACGGAGTAAGAAATGGTGGGGCAGCTTCTGGAAAACCTCCAGGATCTCTGCGGGTTGCAATGGGTATTATTTGGAAGAGAAGGCTTGACAGGCAGGGTAAAGTCGCAGGAGTGGCCGAAGGATGTTCATGGTGAGGTGCCCCTCCATATCGTTTATATTGATTGCAAGTAAGTTGGGGTCAAGAACGTCTGCGGAATGTGAGAGCCATGTGATCAGTTCATCAACCCCCACAGGAAGGATGTAGCAAGCAAAACCTACATATGTTTCCCGTTCTCATCTGTTATTTCTCGTTAGACGATTGGTGTTGAGAGTTTTTTTTCCATATGTTGTCACAATCTACACGTTCAACAACTTCTTTTGCTTGTTTGTGAGATCCCTCACTCAAACCTGGATGCTGTGGATGAAGGCCCAGGTTCCCGGACCTGAGCATCATTCTGTGGTGGCAGGTGGAGCAGTTTGCGAGCTTCCTGTAGGGTTTTTGCTGAGTGTTGTTTGTTTTCTGTAGTAAAGTATAGTAGAAAGCGGTAGCCCCAGTGGTAGGGTTATTTCTCCTGCCGAAGATGAGTGGTCATGTCCTGAAAATCACTGTGGCGAGCTACAGTAACCGAGGAGACATCCTGGAAGATCAATATCTGATCCCCCTTGAATTGAATGACATTTTGGGACAGGGATTCAGCCACAATAGAATCTTTGACCTTATAGAAGGGCACACGTGTCAGTACATCGGGGTTCAGACTCCATTTCTGCTGGAAAGGAGAGTAGAATCTATGGGGGCAGTCCAGTTGTCCTTCGGAATTGACTGGAAGCTGAAGTAATTGGCGAAACAGGTCTTTAACATGGGATTCAAGGCCGCACTAGGGATGTTCTTTCCATTCCTCTAATGCAAAGATTGTTCTGCCGTGATCTATTTTCATAGTCTTTCCATTTCTCCTCAAGCCAGGTTTGTCAAGCTTCCAACTTGTCGTGCTTGATGTTGTGATCATCATTGTCATGGGCTTGACTGACTAAAGACTTTTCTATTTGATCTAGTCTGTGTTCTGCCTTTAGAATAGAGTCATCACAGGCAGTGACCAGTTTTTGGAAATATTGGTGAAGTGCATTTATGTTTTCGTGAATTCTGTTAAAAATATTTGGATGTCTGCTTTTTTTGAGGGTGGTTGCAAGTCTTGGTATTCGAGCAGAGTGTCTGGGGGTTCCTAAAGCTGCAAAGTTGGTGCTGTGGCTGGAGCCTGGTTTTTGTCACCTTTGCTA
This sequence comes from Calotriton arnoldi, assembly GCA_963921515.1. Classification (NCBI taxonomy): domain Eukaryota; kingdom Metazoa; phylum Chordata; class Amphibia; order Caudata; family Salamandridae; genus Calotriton; species Calotriton arnoldi. Next base: position 2,147,122 of record CAWUFW010001575.1, read on the forward strand.
TTTTGATGGAGCATCTCTTTTATAGAGGGCATTTTTACTACTTGAGCTTTGCTGGCCACCATGACTGACAACAGTTTGAGAGCTTCTGATCTAACCTTTATACCACAGGTTTCAATGATTTCAGGTAGATGCACACCACCAACCCCAGCTCAGCCTTCTGGCATTGGGGCCCACCACCATTTAGCACCCACCCCCTAGCTGCCCTCAGGTTACACCCACCAATCCAGATCCAGTTCCCGGCACCCTCTGCACCTCACCCTCGGGAGGTCGGTGTTTGATAGCCTGACCCTCAGGAGACCCGGCCATTCAATTCTCCCCCAGGGGCCCGTAGACTTGCCATGCCTCAGAGTCCTCCCTGTTTGCTGATCCTCACTGTTAGGTCACGCCGCCATCTTGCATTGAGCTGGGGCTGCATTGCAAGTGTGGATTACGTCGTTCTCGAGGGCTGCACAGAACGATACCCCTCAGGGACCTGGTGAAATTGGCACCAATTCCTGTGGCTTGCTCAGAGGCATCCAATTGGCTCAGGGAAGGACTCCTTGTGTCTGCCCCCTCTCAACCCCTGCCAACAGTCTGCCGGACTATGGAGCTAGATGGTGGCTGGCAACGGGTGAGTTGGGTGCCATTGGTGGCTCTTTGCCCCCATCTCTGACACTTCTTGGCCCCAAGAGTGCAGTCGATCAGCACCCTCCATCGTCCCTTACGGGCCAGCCCTGCTTTGGGATCTGCTCTGTTCCTCGAATAGGCCATATCCGCCATCTTAAGTCAAGTGGAGCAGTGGTTGAGTTTCAAGTAGAATTTGCATGGCATTCCCAGGCTTCTCATCACTGGTTGGCCTCGCTGTGGACATCAGGGGGTTCACCTTCGGTGGTCAGCTCCGGGCTCCATCAGCTCTTGTTCCAAGTAAGTGCCCCTGGGAAGTCTAGCCTGGAGCTCAGCAGGGATACATGTCGTTGCTTCCCTGTCATGGCCATGCTCTCAACATTATTTCATTTTAAATTAACTCCCAATGCTTTCCTATGAAAAAGCTAACCCTGCTACAATGAAATCCTGTTTGGTGCCTTGCCTTTGTAAGGACATATTTTACATTAAGCTTTTACATGTCCTACTTTTAAGTATCATGCACCCTGCCTTATTGGGCATTACGTCTTCAATCAATCAAGCCACTTTATTCGATTAATTAAAATCATAAAAGTACAAGACATAAACACACACATACCTATACAAAATTTTGGGGATAAAAAGTTGGGCACAATCCTATTTGTGTAATTCAGCAGCATCAAAAAATTACAAAAGTTAAAAAATTATTTCATTAAAGAATCAGCATAATACAATATATAGCATAAAAATCCATACAATAGCAGCAATAGAACTAGTAATATTAAAAATAATCCACAGAATACTCAGCTTCAGCAAATGAGGTTAATCGGTTCGTTAAAATGCGTAACAATGTGCATATTTTTTTTTAATTTCTTCCTGATCCTAATAGCAGCAACCAAAAAACAAGCAATATTAAAAATGTCCCATGTATTACTTAACATTTGCAGATAAAGCAGTGCAGGTCTAACCTGTAGGAAACCCTTTTATTTAATAGAGGGACTAAAAACTTCCTACGTATATCCAAATAGAGGTCACAGAACATTACAAAATGTAGGGTATCTTGTGTAGAAAAATTATCACAAGAACACGGTCCTGCATCCTCTGGCTTACACCACCCCTCATAGTTGCCCAAATTAAAATGAATCAAATTAAAACGGAACCTAGTCAGGAGCCAGCGATGGAACGGTTTAGTAACAGTTATCAAATACGGCTCAATTAATAACGACGTTTTTGTCAGAAAGTGAGCCCTAACTAAAGGTTTCTGTAGCTCCTGTTCTTCCCGTTCCAACATCAACATATTTATAAAGTTCGTTCTAACCCCTTTCAAATCTTCCTTCCTAATCCTATCCGGGAATTCAAATAGTTCTAGCCGCCCTATTTTGGATAACATAGATCTAACATATGCAAGCCAATTAATGTTACTTACTTTATCCAATTTGACACAATCCCGCAATATCAAATGATTCAGGGTTAAAACTGGGTTAAGCCATACTTTGAGCCAGCAGAGTAACGCCGCTGTACGCAAAGTATCTGAGACATAACCCAGCCCCAATTCCTGGTGTATGGCAAAGGTTGAAGTAGATTGAGGAACAGACAGGAGACTACGTAAAAATTTGTTTTCCACTGTCTGTAGTCCTGCCTGTTGCTTGTATCCCCAAATAGATGAGCCATATGCTGCAATAGCCAAACACTTAGATCTATATAATTTTATAATGGCCTCCACAGGTCTAGCTCCCAACCGCTGCGCAAACCCTAGTATGGCAGAGGTTGATCTAATTACTGCATTTTTTAAATTTTTTGTTGGGGAACCCAAGAGCCTCTTTCATCAAACACTACTCCTAAATATGTAAACGAGGATACAGTCGTCACAACCCCCCATTACAATAAAAAGTTTTTGCTTTAGGAGCTCTATGACTCGTGGTCATAATATGTGATTTCCCGATATTTACTACCAGGTCTAAAGTCTGTATATAGGCTCCAAACGCATCCAGAAGCCGCTGGAGACCTACTGCAGTTCGTGCCAAAAGAACGGCATCATCCGCGTATAGGAGAACCGGGATTGGACAGTCTCCTACACGCGGTATATCCAAGCTCGCCTCCACCAGAGATCTATCCAGGGCGTTAGTATATAGTGTAAAAAGCAGGGGTGCCAATATGCACCCCTGTCTTACGCCTCTTCCTGATTTAAAAGACTTAGAACACTTGCCATCTTGTGAAAGCCTAATTGATGCAGATAGGTCACGATGAAGATCAGCTAGGAAATAAACCAGACCCGGATCCAATCCCATTTCTAATAAAATACTCCACAGCTTCGACCTGTTAACCAGGTCGAAAGCTGAGGACAAATCCATAAAAGCCATTTTAAGCGAGCCCTCTTTAGCCTTAGTATATTTACTAATTAATAAATACAGGTTGAGACATTGGTCCATAGTACTTCGTCCTTTTCTAAAACCGTACTGTAAATTAGAAACAATCTTGTTATCATTGGCCCAGTCTAAAATCTTTTCTAAAATCACTTTGCCCAAAATTTTAACCGTCGAGTCAATTAAAGATATCGGTCTGTAGCACCTCGGGTCCCCTCTCTGACCCTTTTTAAAAACTGGTATAATAATCGACTGAGACCAGGAAGCGGGAAACCCACTCGTTCTCACCGCATTAAATACATTTGCAAGTATCTTAGCCCAAAATTTGGGGTTACACTTAAAAAGGTCTGCCGGGACTAGGTCTGGACCTGGAGCTTTATTACTAGATGTGTCTTTTATTGCTCTCTCAACGTCCTCCTCATTAAAAATAAAGGATGCTGTAGCTTGGTGGGTTGATGCCTTAAAATAAGTTTCCATCGTCTCATCAGAACCATAAATTGCCTCAAAATGAGCCAACCACTGAGCCTCTGTGATATTACTTTCCTGAATGTCGTTTTCCTGACCTGTAAAAAATGGGGAGTTAACAATAGACCAAAATCTAGAGCTATCTTTTAACACATCGACTGAAACAAGATCATTCCAAGCCTCTGCCTTAATCTCTGACTTCCGCCTATGAACTGCGACCTTGTATTGTTTCCGTAACAACACTACCAATTCCCTATCTCGAGGAGAACATTTTAAGGCTAAAATAAGGGCACGGTGTGCTCGTGAGCAGTTTTCATCAAACCATTTTTCACCTAATTTAATTTTCATTTTAGAGTTGATGGTCAAATCCACTGATATCTGTCTACAGATGCCAACAAAAGCTCCTAGGGCCACATTTTCAGGACTTAAAGGGTCAGCACATATTGCAATATGTCCGCTAGTTTTTAGGCAAAGATCTTTAAAAAAGGAATCTGGTACCACCTTCGACCACTTAAGCCTCCGCCCTTGATCACGGGTTACCATACTATTAACACCCAAGTTTTCCCCACCGTTTCCCAAAACCCACAGCTATTATCCAGTTCCAATATGACGGGGTTATGATCACTGAAGGATGAAACTATAGCGTTATAAAAAACTACCTTGTCAAGTAAAGTAGAGGACAAAATATATAATCTATGATAGTGTCTCTAGCCTTGGATTTAAATGTAGGACAACGATCCAATTGATTAAAAAAAGCTGGTTCAAAAAGATCGACCCCCGACAAAAGGTTCTCTAGAGCCTCCCCCTGGGGCGAGTGCTCCGAATGAGTGTGGGCTAAGTGATCTTCGATAAGACAATGCCGCTCACACAAATGTATATTAAAATCACCCATAATTAATATATGATAAAAAGTGGATTGATTAGCCCTATAGTCTTCTAAAAAGGAGTTCAACTTAATCAAATGTTGATTTAAAAAATCATTTTCCCCAGAATTATAAAAATTAATAAGTAATAACTTAAAATTATTTGCCCGGGTAACTTCTAATATCAGGGCATTAAATGAATCTACCTCTAGTCTACATAAAGAGCCCGCTAGCTTATTGGAGAGGAGGAACATCAAACCACCCTTTGCTCTACCAGCCGTAGCCGGGCGAGCGGGTAGAACATAGGATCTAAAACCATCCACCCAAAAACTATCCCCCCTATCCCAGGTTTCTTGAAGCGCAATTATGTCGTAAGATCTAATAACCTTCAACCAGAGTGGATCATCCCTTTTAGCTTTGAGGCCCGCAATATTCCAACTAATAATTCTACAACTTGGGAGGATAACCACGCCTACATCATCTGAACCTGGATTTATAGGGGATGGTTGTAAACTACCAACCACTGGTTCCACCAGTCAATCATTCTGATCCATCGAAGTGAGTGGAGAAAATCTATTTGAGACAGATAAGCCTCCCTCCCTAGACCTTGGTATCAACGCTACCACTTTTTTTTGTGTTACTTCTCCCACTTTAGTTTTACTAGGGTAAAATCCACTACCATGACCATGGAGCAGCCCCAGGTCAGGGAGGGAGGAACCAGCGAAAGTAGCCCCACTGGCCCTCTCAAAAGGCAGCGAGCATTTAGCGGAGAGTAAAAATAACCCAAAGGTAAAGCCCTAATTTCCCCCCCATATAGTTCTGTTGCATCCCAGAACAGCCTATCAGCTATATCCTGTTTATTAAAATTAATTATAATACAGTCTCCTGGTACGCATTTGGGGCCATTTCCCACCCAGGCCACCCGTCTAGTCATTATAATATGGTCTGATATCCCAGGTTGACCTGATGAATAATGATCACACCAATTTTTTCTCTTGCGCATCAGTGCCTCCTTTGGTTCGTTATCATGAACACTTAAAGGGGGAACCCCTACAAGAATCGCAACCAAAGGAGTGGCAGCTATGGGAAGGTCAATTCTACATTCTTTTGGGCTTCTCTTACTTTCTTTGAAGCCGGTATTCTTGTTAATTACAACATTGGATCTTAAATCTGTAGATTCAGCAGGACTTTTATCAATTTGGGTCAAATGCCCTCCTTCTTGCATTCTTTCCTGGAACACATCCTGCCTAGCAACCTTTTTCAATTTTACCCCCTCACTTGGAACTACAAATTGGTGATTACCTAAAGATTTTCCTCGAAAATCTAAATTAGATTCTAACTGGGGAGTAGCTAACAAACCTGAATTATTTTTAACATGATTAACTTTTAAGTAAGAGTCCAGAATAGAGTCCATACGCTCACATTTTTTCTTCAGGTCAACAACACACGAATTCATAGTGTCAATTACATCTTTGGCAATATTAGTCAGTATGGATTCAAACCGAGCACTAAAAATCTCCTCCACCAAATTCCGTAGTAATAATTGAGTATTCTCGTCCAGCACCAAGTCTAACTTTGATGGACAGTTTTTTTGGCCCTTCTGCCTCTTATTAATTTTCCTAGAGGTACTCCGTTCCCCCTGAGGCCTCGCAATTAAGCCCCTAGATGGATTTTCCCCGTCCATAGCAGAAACTTGCGATGGTACGGTCACTTCTCCAATTTCAACACTAGTCGGGGCCTGAGATTCAGAGTTCAATCTTACGCCACTAATCTGCACAACTGAATCTAGCGAAACAGGAGCATTAGATAGTGGCTCAGAATCCTCAACACCTCCTCCTTCATTATATCTTGAGCCTAAACCTAATTCCTTTTCGGCATTAGCTATCTCGTTAGTCAATGCTCCCACGGCCGAAGTCAGGTATGAGATTATAGATGATGATTGTCTCGGGACTTTAGATTTTGCACCTCCCTGGTCATGGCTACCACGAAGTTTGCGCTTACCCATAGTTAGATGTTAGGGGAATGGCCCAGCCCAGCCTCTGACAGGCTTTGACGGGTGCGGACGGGCACGCCCGCGCGCGTCCCGCGCTGCGGGAGAGCTACACAACTGATAAGCGCCTCCAGGCGCACCGATAACGCCCCCAGCAAGCGACTCCCACTGCCTGCTGGGGGTGGTAGTCCAGCCGTTGCCCTCACGGCAGAAATGACAGTGCCGTTCCCCTCCCGGCAGGAATAGCGATGGCGAAGTGTGGGCAGGAGCCGTTCACCTCACGGCGATGTCCAGAGATCAGGTAGGGTGAAGGAAAGACCGTTCCCCTCACGGTACTGCTGTCAGCTGTAAGCGCGTCCCGCGCTGCGGGAGAGCTACACAACTGATAAGCGCCTCCAGGCGCACCGATAACGCCCCCAGCAAGCGACTCCCACTGCCTGCTGGGGGTGGTAGTCCAGCCGTTGCCCTCACGGCAGAAATGACAGTGCCGTTCCCCTCCCGGCAGGAATAGCGATGGCGAAGTGTGGGCAGGAGCCGTTCACCTCACAGCGATGTCCAGAGATCAGGTAGGGTGAAGGAAAGACCGTTCCCCTCACGGTACTGCTGTCAGCTGTAAGCGCGTCCCACGCTGCGGGAGAGCTACACAACTGATAAGCGCCTCCAGGCGCACCGATAACGCCCCCAGCAAGCGACTCCCACTGCCTGCTGGGGGTGGTAGTCCAGCCGTTGCCCTCACGGCAGAAATGACAGTGCCGTTCCCCTCCCGGCAGGAATAGCGATGGCGAAGTGTGGGCAGGAGCCGTTCACCTCACGGCGATGTCCAGAGATCAGGTAGGGTGAAGGAAAGACCGTTCCCCTCACGGTACTGCTGTCAGCTGTAAGCGCGTCCCACGCTGCGGGAGAGCTACACAACTGATAAGCGCCTCCAGGCGCACCGATAACGCCCCCCCCGTTACGTCTTACTTAGAGGTAATGTTCTAATATATAAAAAGCGGGTTTAGACCTGCTAAATAGGGTTATTTTGTTAGGTTGAAATCGCAGTTTAAATGTGCATAGTAAGGTTACTGGTGGCAGGCCTGTAGTCGTATTTTGCATTGTCGCTTTAGTGGTGGCACAATATGTGGTGCAGTCTACCAGTGACATTTAACTTACAGGCCCTTAGTATACTTTGTACCATATACTAGGGACTTCTAGGTAAGCTAAATAAGCCAATTAGGAATATTGCCAATTTTGGCATGTTTTCAGGGTCAGAGCACATGCTCTGGTGCCTGGTTAGCAGAGGTGTAGTACACAGAGTCATAAACCAGCAGCATCAGTGTATGAAAATGGGAGTGATCATGCAAAAAGAGGCATTTCATACTGTATCTTGGTTATTGTTCTTGGCAAATAGCAGGATTTCTGTCTAGGTTGGTTTGAGCTTCAGGTTGGCACTGGACATCAAGGTCTGGAGGATATGTAAGCAATGTTTGAGGCTTTGGCTGTCTGACGCAGAGGAAACTTTCAAATAGAGTTGTGTATCATCAGCATCGACATATTGATGAATCTTGATACTGTTATCTGGGAGTAGAGCGCCAAATGGTTCCATGTACATGTTAAAAATGACAAGAGACATTATGGAGCACTGGGAGACTCCACAGGTTATAGGGATATTTATGTGACCTGGGTGTACGCTTGTGCACAAGCTGGTGTCAGTCCGAAAACTAAGAGGAGAACCATTAAAGGACAGTGCCAGTTAATGCCGTTCGAGACTCTAGGATGCATATGATGGTTGAATCTGTCGAAAACAGCTGAGGGGTCCAGTAATATGAGGAGGCAGGATTTATCTTCATCTGTGTTTAAGAGGGCTTTGTCTGTGATGCCTAAGGTAGAAGTTTCCATGCCGCACAGTGATTTATCTTTTAAGAATCTGAAGGTTTGGCTTTCTCTTTTGTGGGGACCTTGGTGTGTTTGTAGGATTCTTAGCATGAAGATAGGGATGGCAAAATGGTCAGACATGTCCTGGGCTATGGGTGGTTTGCATTGCATTGTTGGTGATGTTGACAAGACAAGGTGGCAGATATGGCTTTTGCAGTGTGTTGTAGTGTTGTTCAAAATTCATGTGATTGGCTTTCGTGTAAATATGCAAAATGTCAGAAAAATTAAGTGAAATTGCTCAAATTACACATAATTATGCGAAAGACAAATCCATCATTTTGCATTTTATTTAAGAGTGAAATGCAGATTAGCATCAAATTTTAGCATGAGGATGCATTTAAACAAAGCACAGTGAACAGTAGCCGATCTCGTTCGATTGTTCTCATGCATTTAAGGTATATTTTTATGATGAATGGAGCATTACTCTGTAAATGTGTACTGTGAATGGTGCTTAATTATGTGAAAGGGCATAACTGTGCTATTTCTGGAATTTCACATAACAAGTAGAGCATGAAATTTCAGATATTACGTGTATAAAGTCAGCTTAATTCATATTTTGCCCATGCCTACCATATTGGTTGTGTGACATGCTGTACCACTGTGAGTGTATCAATGACGTTGAAGAGGATGACTCTTTTTTTCTTTAGGTTGTGTTATCTGGAAGGTTGAATTCACCCAAGAGGGTGGTGTGGGCATGTCAGATGGAAGAGGTGGTGAAAAGACAGGCTGGCAACCAGGGCAACTTTTTATGATTTATTGAAAAGTCAGGAACAGCAGGAGGGAGCTGCCAGCCAGCACTCAGCGGTTCAGTTTTTCTCTGGCGTTCATTGCAGAATCCTCATGAGGCACGTGCGGAGAGCTGCCCAGCGTCATGTGTCTCATGAAGAACCATGACAAATGCTAAATGCAACACATCTCCCTTCCCATATTAACAATATAAAACTTGGAAGCCAAAGAAAAAGCAGAAAATGCACACAAAAAAAGAAAAAAACGAAAACAAAACAGGGAGAAACAAAACAAGAAAGCATATGATGAAGACTGAAAAAAAAATTAAGAACGTATCCACAGGATAACATACCTACATAAATAGCTTCCTACACATAATCAAAAGAAGGCCCTTACACAAAATGCACAAGTATAAATGTACATAAATCTGCAAACACATAATATGAAAAATTAAATAGGGCAAAAATATATTACACAATCATAGCACAAAAGAAATTACATTGCAACAAACACTGCACCACAAAGAAAGCTCATCCCATGACATAATCATCATGCCAAATCGGTTTCTGCGTAACTCTAGTAGGCCGATGCATGGCACTACTTTCACTGTGTCTTTTCCTCCTTCGTCCTCCAAGCCTCCTTTCACACTGCATATCTTGTTCTCTATCCACATTATCAGCAACAATGTCCCCCTCCATTCTACTCCTCAACCGGCGATCCGCAATCCTCACAATTTCTTTACAGTTCCGTATGTTACCATCACTCAATAATACAGTTTAGAGTTACATTTTTCCTCACCTTTAATGGATCAGAGAATTTGGCCAACCCTTTCTCTTCTCTGTGTCCTTTCTTGACACGCACTCATTCTCCAGTGACAAACCTTTTACCAGGTCCATAAACATTCTCTGTCCAATTTTTCCTTTCCACTCCTTTGGACAACATCCCTCTTGCTTTCCTTCCATGCACAACTTCAAAAGGCACCTTTACCGTGACACTGTTTGGAGCGGTGCAATAAGCCCACGCCAATTTCTCCACTGCCTTCTTCCACTGATGACCCTGGCTCAATGCCAGTCGAAGGCCCTCCTTCAAGGTTCTGTTACATCTCTCAACCAGTCTGTTGCTCTGAGAAAAATATACCGAAGACCTAATGTGTTCAAACCCATTCATACTCTTTGATCTCCTGCTAGACAAACTGCACACCATTGTCTGTTACCATCTGTTCCAGTACACCTTTCCTATGCCATAATTCCTCCCAAAATTTCATCACATCAAGAGATGTTACATGATCGGTAAACTTTGCCACTGGCCACCTAGAATAATAATCAATGGCCACCATGGCAAATTTAGGGCACAAACCCAATACCTGATAAGGTCCAGAGATGTTTAAAACCAGTTTCCTCCATGGTGAATCAATTTTATCTACTTGCACCGAAGGATAACCTACAGTCTTTTGTGATTTGTCACTCCACACGCACGATAAACAATCTCTTATCGCCCTTTCTACTTCCTTGTCCAATTTGGGCCACCAGTACTACGACCTTACCCTACGCTTGGTTGCACTCATTCCAGCATGACCCTCATGTGCCAAACTCACTATATGACTCCTCAACCCCTCCGGTGCAGCCAACAGATCACCTCTAAAAACCATCTCACCCACGACGGACAACTCTGTGTCATTGTTCCTGTACGACCATATCGGACGCTTTACCCTTGGCTGGCAATCCCTTGACCAAATACTCCTTCACTCCCTGCAACGAGGTGTCCTCTGTAACTGCCTGCACCCACTCCTGATGCGATATCTGATCCTCAGTGAGCACATCCACACTTTCTGCCTGCCACTGTTCCGCTCTTCAGCTCTCTCATCCTCATTCTCCTCAGGTAATCTGGACAACCAGTCGGCAACCACCGGTTTCCTACCTGGCGCGTACTCCATCCTGAAGGTATATTCCATCAATCTCAATACCCAATTAGTAGTCCTTGAGGAAACCTGTCCCGTACCCTTCCTGGCAAACACCTCCACCAAAGGTCAATGGTCGGTGCGTATCACGAAGTCAGTACCCCAGACAAACTTCCGGAAGTATCACACACCCTACCAACACGCCAAACCTTCTCTTTCAATAGTGGAATATGACAACTCAGCACCTATCAAGGGCCTTAGGCATAGGCTATGATCACTTCCTTCCCATCCCTTTGTTGGAGCAATACCGCACCCAAACCTACACCACTCGCATCAGTACATATTATGCAATCATCTCTGGTGTCAAAAGGTTTCAAAGCTGGAGCCAGCACAATACATTTTTTGATAATGTCAAATTCCTTCTGACATTCCACATCCCATTTGAATACAAAATGTTTTGCCAAGAGTTTCCTCATAGATACAGTTTTTTCAGCAAGCAAGGGAACAAAACGTGAGTAGTATTCTGCTAATCCCAAGAATTACCTCAATTGTTCTTTGTTAAGAGGCGCCGGTGCCTCCTCGATGTCTCTCACCGACTTCAATTTGCTCACTCAACCAAGTCATGCTCACTCAACCAATGTCCCAAATACTCTACTCTGGCCACTCAAATATTGCACATTTCCCGCTTAATCATCAACCCACATTCCTGCAAAATCACAACACCTTTCTCAGCACCCCATCATGTTCTTCCACATATTTTCTGAAAACCAGAATGCCATCCTGGAAATAGGTCACCTTTTTCCACATCCTTGAATTGTTGATGCATGGACCTTTGAAATACTGCTGGTGCAGATGTGAACCCAAACTGCATGAGCGTGAATCAGTAGGCCCCTTAAGTGGTGAAAAAAGATTTGAGGGACCTTGACTCCGGATGCAATGCAATCTGGTGATATGCTGATGAAAAGTCCAGTGAAGAGAAGAATTTGCCTTCTTTAGCTGTCATCAACATGTCACCAATGTTGGGCAGGGGATGACGATCGATCCGGATACATTTGTTTAGGTCAAGCAAATCCACGCACATCTGCAAATCCTCATTATCTTTTTTTTAACTAAAACTACAGGGGCCAACCACTATGAAGCTTCAATCTCTTCGATGACATCGCCATTACATAACCTCAACAGCTCCTTCCTCTCAAGGTTCTCTCAACACCAATGGTACCACTTGTGGTTTGTGTGCAATGGTACATGACCCCTCCTTCAAGATAATTTTGTGTGTGAATCCCTTTAACAATTCTAACTTTTCTTGGAAAACCGCCAGAAATTCCATCTCCTCCTTAGTCCCATTTACCACTCTCACATTGGTCAAGCCCCTAACACCTGTTTAGGCTGATTGGGGTCCAATTTGATCTTAAGTTCGCTTTGTTGCGACCAAACCCAACACATTTGACCCATATTTAGCAAAATACACCTTTTCACCTTGAAACTCTAGTGTACCCATCCAATAACCCACCAAATCATTGGGTTTTTTCCCCATAGGCTACCAGCTTAATATCTGGCAGAAATAATTACTTCCCAGTAAATTATTTTCCTCACTCTTCCCTCACTAATTTGAGCCGGGCTCCAGAATCTGCCATCATGCGCACCTCCACTCCATCAATAGTGATTCCACAAAACAGCTGATCTCTCACCCCCCACCCACCACCTCACTCACTTCCAGCAAAAATTCTTCCTGCAAATTTAGCTTAACTTTGTCATCATGCAAAATGCTAATGTCTCTCCTGTCAGCCAAAGGATTGGATTGATACCCCTTTCCTTTACAAACCCTGGTGAAAGGTCCTTTCATACCTCCTGCACACCTGCCCCACAGCCGGACACGTAGAATCAGTCGCTGCATGCCCTTTCCATCCACACTTGTAACATATCAGCGTCTTTCCTGGTCCCCAACTGTTTCTCCTCAAGGAATCCATCACTTCTTTCCTTTCTTTTGACGTCTTATAAACAACACTTTGAACCTCTTCTAGTCTCTTTGCATCTCCAGCCACCATCACCTTCATCCCTTCTTCGGTGCTTTCTGCCCTTTTTGCCATTTCAACAGCTTTTTGTAGAGTCAAACCCTCCTTGTTCAATAACCTCTCTTGAATTCTTCTATCCTCCAATTCCTGCACTAATTGGTCCCGTAACATTTCGTCTAGAAATGCTTTGTAATTGCAGGTAGATGCTAACAACCTAAGTGCAGCTACAAATTTGTCAACCAACTCTCCTGGCAATTGTGATTATTTTGAAAATTTATAACGCTCCACCACCTCATTTTTTTTTCCAAAGTTGAGATCCAGTTGCTGCATTGCCATCTCTAGTCATCTCCGTCTGAATCATCACCCACATCTGGTAATGGTGGCATATGTTTTAAAATGCTCCTACCTTCTGCCCCCAGACAATGCTTGAGCATAGCTAATTTTCCTGAAGCAGAAAATTCTTCTCCTCCTACAGCCTCAACATATGCCTGGAACCCTTCCTTCCAGTCATCCCAAATGACGTTTGGCTCATCTGGCATGTTCAAAAATAATGTTAGTGCCATTCCCCATTTTCCTTTAAAGAGGTCGCAAACCTGGTTCCAAACTGATCAATAAGGGAGAGGTTGCAGCCTAATGGCTAGAGCAATAAACCTCGAAGTTGGAGAACTGGGTTCGAGTCTCAGCAGGGATGCTCAACTTTCTGTGATTCTGGGCAAATCACTCAATCTCTCTGTGCCTACCAAAAATGAATGTGTCTGTCTGTAATGTAACTGGTGCTCATGTAAAGCACTCTATAACCTTCAGGTCAAGTTTGCGCTATATAACACTAAAAAGAAAAAAACTGAAGATAAGACTTTCCAATTGGATAGAGAGGAAGTCAAAAGGAAAACTGTAAATTACAAACAAAATACAAAGAAGGACATGACAAAAGATGGGGTACAAAGCATCAAAAGTGGGAAGTAGGGCAATGGGTCCTTATAAAAAAACTGATTCTATCTATAACATGTACAACAAATACTACAAGCCTGAGAAAATAAAAGAAGTTAAGAAAAATGTAGTCATTATGGAAAATGAACAAAAGTGGAGTATGGACAAACTAGCCCCTTACCATAGTCAAAGTAAGAACAAGGTGATAACGTCGGATTCCATTGTATAAATTACCCGGAACCCTCGGCCAACTGGACCTTTATTACCTGCTGAAAAGTGTAAAGGGGAGAAACAATACTTTCTTTCCAATCTTGACATAAACAATTTAATTCTCGGAAAAGATCACTGACTCCGAATTCCAAGTTTAGGGGTCTATTACAAAACCAAAAATAACTGAACATACAGACACCTCAGAACGAGGTTGTAAAAATACAAAGGCACTAATACAAAATCCATCCTATGCACCAATCTAATTCGATATAGCATAAAGAGAATGAGCAATTCTAGTAACACGAGACAAGCAATGATTGCACCAACATCTATATTAGCCTTCATTAAACCTATAAAGAAGTCTGTTAGTCTATCCCTACACTATTCTAAAGGGGCATCCCTACTTAACTTCTTTTCCAGCCAGATCATGAAAAAGGTGTCAGCTCGTGATAACTTCCTCAGAAGTGCACTCACGTTGTAAAAGACCGTCTAATTCTCCATCCTAAGAATCGATCCCTTCCTTTAACATCTTCACTCTTCTACCTCTCCTCAATCAGCTCCTGCTCAATCTGCCCTCTCTGCTGACTGACCCTCCTCCTCCCTCGGGGCACTGTCCCTAATACAAAATGGACCTTCGATAGGCCCGCCCAGGTAACACCTCTCCTGGCCAAACACCTCGTCTAGGTAGTTTTCCATTAGAAGTTGAACTCGGTCCAACGACAGTTGAAGTGTCCTTGAGTCCCAGGCTTCTTCAGCGCAACTTCCAATTATCAGCATTCCTGGAGACTTTGTAGCGGATCTCCTCCATACCTAACTCCTAAAACAAAAGCATTATTCTAACTAACGAAGACGATGTCCTTGCACCTGCAACGAATGCATGAGAACGAAACAACCTTGCACGCAGATGAATTTCGCTGACCATCTCTAAATGAGAGCCTCACCAGGGGAAAATACATTTCGGGCCTACATAAACCAGCTAACATAAGAAAACGAATAGTAGTTCTTAACGCGAAGGAGCAGACACTCCATCTAGGCCTTTAACATCATTTTAAACACATTTAAAATGTTACATCTGTAAGCACTACATTTCATCACGATTAAACACAATTAATCATCTATGCGTGTGCAACTTCAATATGATGCACGTTTAAATCTACTGCATTACATTTCATAGCTACTTCATTAAACACTTACAATGCACATTGAAAGTTATATAATTCCTTCTAAATGCCACTTTATGGTTCTTGAATGGCACAACTCATCTTAATGATTCATTTACTACTGATTATTACATCACAAATTCTAGCTAAGATTAACGCACACCTACGAATATATGCGGGTACAGACTACTTATGAATATAAGGTACCCCTACAATTTTCAGAATATCTTTGCGCTCTATCAGTTCTCCCCTCTGATGACTAGTGTCATCAACCAAATCACAATTCCCTGGAGAAAGAACCGACCTAAACAGAGCTCGTAGCCATTCTTCCCTGTCGGAACCTTTCCAAATTCTTGATATTCTCATAATGACTGTCCTGCAGTCTAGTCATCCTTACTTCTCTTGCCCTAAGGGACCTTTCGACCTGATTCGCCTGGTACCACTTATAAGCCCTCACAAAACCCCATAGGCAAATCACACAGACCACGATTATAAGGATAGGTCTCAGAATGTAACCAAGAATACCTTTTCCCAAGCTCGCAAACCAACTCCCCACTTTACCAAATCCCTTTCCAACTTTCTCCCAAACACCCTCTTCGGTCAGATCCTGGATCTCATGATGAATCTCAGTGATGTTACTTATATACTTCTTCAGATCTTTACTATTATCTGGTATATAAGTACAGCACTCTTACACTTTCAGCATTTTACAGACTCCGCCCTCTTTTGCCAATAAGACATCTAAAGCAAGACGGTTCTGCATCACCATTGTCCTTATCGACAACATCTCTCCATCCACGAGCAATAGTGATTTAGATGTATTCGTCGACAACCTGTCCACAACAGTCGCCCGCTTTCTAATCTTCATGTCATTCTAAATCACTCCTAAACCTGGTATTACAGCTCCAAAAATGTCTCCAATCACTCCTCCTGCACTTGCATCTCTCCTTACCCTAGAATGGATTCCTCCCTCGAGGAGTCCTAGCTCCTCCACATGATAAATATTGGGAAAAACGGCTGCCAGGTAACAAGTACCATACCAGTTGGCAGGCAATCTCACATAAGCATTTTTCCCACACACAAAGTATACTGTTGGCACTACTTGTACCGGACCCTGCAAAAAGTTCTTTGCTGACTCTTCCATGGTGAAAACGTGATCACACGCACTCTGTCCCACATAAACCTTATCATAATAGGTCTGGACACGTTTCACACATAGCTTTCCTTTCTGCACCATATCTAATGCTATAGGGCCATAGCTCCCTTTCGCTCTGTGAGCTAACTCCTCCATCGTCCAATCCAATGGACTTTCTCCAGTGTTACGTGTTTGTGTTAGTTGTCTATATCTATCCTCTACCTGATCTACAAACTTCTTTTCTATCTCTGTTAATGAACAAGTTAAGTTATGTCTATGTGCGTAAGCTGTATCTAATGATGCGGTCGGTATGAAATGCTTCCCAATTCTATCTTCTTGCTTGTAATAATCATACTTGTTCAGGTGCTTATATGCTGGAACCTCTGAAAGCACTGTGTCATAATTGGAAAAGAAGTATTCATAATGACCCCTCCCATAGAACATGCTAAGCAACAAACTACATGAAATCCCATAAGTCAACGGAAGATGATGATATCTAATACCCTCATCCACTGATGCAGGCAATTGCATACACACATAACAATCACTCACATCCATCGTTTCGATATACTCGTATAACAGCTTGGCATACGCATTAAGCTTAAAATCACTTCTAGACAAATCTACATGCAACCTACGACTGTTTTGATCTAGCATAGCCTTTTCAGCTCCTATGGTGTCCTCTTTCTTGCTAGAAGTACTAGGTGTAGATGTCCCTTTCACCTCCACGACTTCTGGCTCATGTGAACTAATAATTGACACTATAATAACTATAACTATTGAAACTATCACTCCCACTATGGAAGTACCTATCACACACTTTGATCTCCGGTTCGGACTTCCAGACTCCATTTTCTTGTTAGTCGTTCAGTATAGAGGATACACAAAGGTCTCTTTTTCCCACCTCGATTTGTTGCTCAGAAGTTCAAGCAAAGTTCGTTGGAATTCTGGAAATTCGTTCAAAGTTCAGTTTTTCCGGATTTATTCACACAGTTCAAAAAGACTTCCCTAGCCCTCTTTCTTCTTCTATTGAAAAAGCCCTAATTTATTCTTCTTCCACTCAGGCCTAGGTTATCTTCTTTGAAACACCTATTTACAACACACAGTTCATTCGCAATCTACGATAAGTTCAGATCCGATTGCAGCTAAAACATGTCGCAAAATCTCAAGACGAACATCTACCAGTTCATGAGGTGACGCTTCAAATCCAAACGTTGGGAAAACTAATTTATGCAATATCAAAATTCGCACCTTGCTCAAGACTGGAGGTTTTGGGACCATGATTGTCAGCACTCCTTCAATTTCGAGTCCTGGAACTATCAGTCCCACATCAATTTTCAGAAGAGGATTCCTGCTGATCACTCGCACGGACCTCAGCCTCCCAAAACTCACTACTCCCGGCATCAGTTACTGTGTAAGTCCACTCCGGGGCAGCGTATCTCTGGCAAGGCACTCTTGTCCTTCTTGACCTTCTCAGTCCTTCTCGGTCTTGCTCTTCTTCGCTTACTTCTGATTCAGATGTCTCGGACACAGGGGCGAGGTCTCTCTCAGGGGCCAACCTCAGATTCAACCTTCTTTGTCTTTCAGGCCATGATTCTTCTGCTCGATCAGCCCTTTTGCTTTTCTCTCGAACCCTCTGCGCACCACCTCCTGCGGCTGAGTCTGACTCTATATTACCCGCAACGTTACCTTCTTCCTCAGAGTCAATACCTGGGTTGTGTGTAGCGTAACCCTCCTCAGCCTGGTCTGGTGAGCAACCAGCTTTGTCAGCAACCCTCACAGCTTGGCTTGTCCTCTCTCGTGGCCCTGCCACCACAGCTGGATTTTCATTCACAAGAGGAGCTGTTTCTTCCAAGGGTTCTGAAACTCGACGAGTATGGGAAGCATGTATCCAATTTGGCAATCCTCCGCACTTCACCGCTGTGTTCGTTACCAGTATCACCTGGTAGGGGCCTCGCCACCGAGCATCCAGACAGCTCTTCCTCACGTGCTTCTGGACCCGCACCCAATCTCCCGGGCACAAGTCGTGGCAAAGATCCCTTGAAGCCGGAACAGCAGCAGCTTCCACCTGCTGAGACATAGAACGGACCACATCAGCTAGTCCTTTGCAGTAATCAAGGATTAAGTCATCAGTGATGTTTATCAAGGCTGAATACGGTATTGCTGGCAATCGCATCGCCCGCCCCATAATGATTTTGTGCGGGGAAAGACCGGTCCTCCTATCTGGGACACTGCGAACACTCATCAACACTAGAGGCAACGCATCAGGCCACTTCAGGGACGTAGACGAACACACTTTCGCCATCCGTGCTTTCAAAGTTCCATTGATCTGCTCCACTATCCCAGAAGCCTCTGGTCGATAGCTACAATGAAATCTCTGATCAACATTTAAAGCCACGCAAAGCAATTTCATGACCTCACTGTGGAAGTGTGTTCCTCTATCCTACTCCAACGAAGTTGGAAAACCGAACCTAGGAATCAACTCTCTCAATAAGAGCTTGGCTACTGTAAGAGTGTCACACCTTCGTGTCGGGTAAGCTTCCACCCAACGTGAAAAGACACACACTACCACTAAAATGTATCTCAATCCGTTACACCTAGGCATCTCAATAAAGTCAAGCTGTATTCTGTTGAAAGGTCCTCCTGACCTTCCAATGTGACTCAATGCAACCACAGTTTTCTTTCCAGCATTCATTTGTTGACAGGTAACACACCTATGGCACACTGCTTCAGCAAATGCACGAAACCGTGGATTGTACCACGTTTGTCTGAACACTCGCACCATCGCATCTCTCCCTAGATGTACAGCACCATGAATTTGCCTTGCCATCGGGCTCAATAGGTCATCTGGTAACACTGCTCAACCATCACTTGAAACCCAAATTCCATCGTCTCCCTTCTCACATCCTGATCTGACCCATACATCCCTTTCCTGACCTGGAGCTCCTTCCTGCAGGCTCTTGAGTTCCTCCCAAGTGTCTGCTATGGCTAACATCAAGTTGAGCTCGTTTCCCTCTTGGCTCTCTCCAGTGTAGTCTCCAGTAAATATGCACCCTTGTTCAGCGCAGAAACGTGCAATTTCATCTGCATACTTATTTCCCACAGAAACAAAGTCCGTCCCCCTCCCATGTGCAGCGCACTTTATCACTGCAATTTCCCTGGGACATTGCAACGCTTCTAACAGTTGTCTCACATCATCTCCATTTCTAATGGGAGATCCAGATGATGTCAAGAAACCCCTCTGCGACCATAGCTGTCCGAAGTCATGAACCACACCAAACCCATATTGGCTGTCGGTATAGATGGTGATTCGGATCTGATCAGCTGCCAAACAGGCGCGAGTCAAAGCAATGATTTCAGCCACTTGGGCGGAGTATACTCCTTCTAAGCAAGCAGCTTCAACCACTCCAGTAATGGTGCATACAGCAAACGCTGCTCTCAGATGACCCACATTGTCTCTTAAGCATGAACCATTGACAAAGAAAATTTCATCAGGATCGGACAGAGGTTCATCAACAATGTTGGGTCTTGGTTTGGTGCAAAGTTCAGTCACATCAAGACAGTCATGGTCTTCACAATCTTCATCATCTACATTTGGCAATGGTATCAATGTAGCGGGATTTAAAACAGAACACCTCTTCAGAATCACATTCTCCACGGCAAGTATGACCTGCTCGTAGTGTGTGAGTCTATTGTTCATCAGGTGCTGTGTTTTAGTCCTTGTCATCAACAATTCAACAGAATGCAGAACATAGACAGTCAGAGGATGACCCATAACAATGCTTTCACACCTTTCAATGCTGACACCTGTTGCAGCAACGGATTTGAGACATCCGGGTAACGCTGAAGCTACTGGATCTAAAGTAGCTGAAAAGTAGGCAACTGGTCTACGGACACCTCCATGACTCTGAGTCAGGACTGACAATGCACAACCTTCTCGATCATAACAGAACAGTGAAAAAGACTTGTTGTAGTCAGGCATTCCCTGAGCCGGAGCACGACATAAGCCCTCTCTCAACTCCAAGAATGCAATCTGACAGTCATTGTCCCATGGTACCGGATCGCTCACACCCTTATGTGTCAGTCTCTGCAGAGGCTTCGCCTTCAATGTGAAGTTGGGAATCCATTGGCGACAGTAACCAACCATTCCCAAGAACATTCTGACTTCCTTCTGAGTGGTAGTCACAGTCATGTTCATGATCGCCTCAATTCGATCTGGCGACACTTTTCTCTTGCCTTTCTCAATTCGATGGCCTAAGTACTGAACCTCACTCAGACAGTACTGCAACTTGTTCGGGGACACCTTGGGGCATATTTACAAGCCCCTTGCGCCACTTTTGCGCCGCCGTTGCGTCACGCATGTGACGCAGCGGCGACGCAAACCATGCGCCGCGTTGTGCTATATTTACAACGTGACGCATCTAGGGAGATGCGTCACGTAGTAAACCCCTGCGCCACATGAAACCTGCGTCAGGTTTCATGTGGGCGTACCGGCGCAGGGGGCGTTCCGGCGCAGGAACGCCTCGGAAGAGTGACGTAGTGAAATCTACAAGATTTCACGCAGTCACTTTTCCGACGCTGGTGCGTCAAATCCTTACGCCTGCTTCAAGCAGGCGTAAGGATTGACGCACCATGTTAGGGATAGGGAAGGTTGGAACAGTGCTGGAGTTGCGTCGCGCTTGCGACAACTTCAGCACTGCGCCAACCTTCCGCCGGCAGATGCGTCACGCATTGTAAATGCGGCGCATCGAACGTGGCGCAAGGGTAAACTTGCGTGACACATTTTCCCTGGCGCATCCCTGCTGATATGCAGGGATGCGCCAGGGAACGTAAATATGCCCCCTTGTGTCCGTTTTCTCCTAAGTGATTCAGTAAGGCAATCGTGTCGATCCTGCAAGCATCCTCCGTTTCGGACGCGATAAGGAGATCATCAATGTACTGCACGAGAACAGAATTCTGTGGCAATACAAGACTCTCAAGATTCTTTTTCAAGATCTGGTTAAAGATTGATGGACTCTCTGTATACCCTTGAGGGATACGACACCACATTAACACACGATCTCCCAGACAGAAAGCAAATAAAAATTGGCTCTCCTCGTGCAACGGTATCGAAAAGAATGCTTGGCACAAGTCAATCACTGTGAACCACTCGGCTTCACATGGAATCTGAAATAGTATCACTGATGGATTCGGTACCACTGGACAGCATGGAACCACAATCGTGTTGACCTTTCGCAGGTCGTGCACGATTCTGTATTTCCCACTTGGTTTCTGCAATCCCATAATGGGTGAGTTACATGGACTGCCCATTATCTCCTTGAGAATTCCCTGCTGAATCATGGATTCGATGACAGGCTTTATCCCTGCAATCGTTTCAGGCGACAGATTATACTGAGGTGTTCTCTGGAACTCAGCATTTTGCTTGACCTGGATCTTAACTGGCTCAACACCTCTGATCAATCCGATCTCCTCCCCTGTAAAGTCCCACACATCCAATGAAACAGAGTCTTTTAGGTCAAGTGGAAGCTCTTCCACTGTCAACATAGGATTCATCTCTATACAGAAATGCTGATTTGCAACCTTGAAGGTGGCATCATCATCATTTGTCTGTAGTTCCACTCCCTTTGGGGTGCAATAGATGGTACAATTCAGTTTGCACAACAGATCACGTCCTAGCAAACAGACTGGACTTGAGTCGCACACAACAAATTGGTGTCGATCTCGGAAAGTTCCTATTCTCACAGGAATCGGCTCAGTCAAAGGGCTATTCATCTTCTTATTTGCCATTCCTACTACTTGGATTGATTGTCCCGAGAGGGGTAGGTTGGGAACTACTGCAGATCTCACAGTAGAACGGGTAGCACCAGTATCAACCAAAAAGGTGGTGGGATGACCGTCAACATCCGCCTCGACAAACGGTCCCCTCTGGTCTACCTCTAAGACTGCCCCAAGAGCACAGTCTTCCTCCCCCTTCAGGCACCATCATGCCAACGGGTCTGAGCTGTAATCCTCGAAAAGGGGCATCTGTTGGTACGTTCGATTTCCCTGTGGAATTCTCGGAGGTTGCGGAACTTGCGCCTGCGGGCACAATGTCCCCCCTTGCAATGACCTGGGGCTCGTCACTGTATTGACGACCTCATATGCCTGCACTGTCTCTCCCTCTTGTTGCACTTGGTTTGCTGGATTCGATCTACACTCGCGTTTCCAATGCCCGATCTTGTGACAAAAGTGACACGCAGTTGTCTTTTTCAGTGTTGCCACATCCATCCCTGTCTTAGGGTCTATAGGTTTCCCCCTTCCTGGACCCTGCCCATTCTGGGTCCCTCATTGATTGTTTCCCTGTCTTCTCCCTAATGTCCCTCCACTTGGCTGTGTCTGAACTTCCCTGTCAGCATTTTGCATCTGGACTAGCATTAGCTTATCTTTAAGCTTCCTATGTTTCGAGTCCAGTTCATCGCTGCAGTACCTGGCGTACCGCAGTATCTCGTCCACTGACTTGTTCTGCCAGCAAATCAAATGCTGCTGAATCATGAAGCTGATTTCTGATCTTAGACCCAAGACGAACTTGGAAACAAACTGTCCCATGTCTTTGGGGTCTAACGTGTCTAGCCCACTGTACTGCTTAAAGGCTTGTAAGAGCCTCTCATAATATTCATGTACGGACTCTTTCGGTTCTTGAACAGTTCGATCTATCTTAACCCAATCAATGTCCTGTGGTGAGATTTTGGATTTCAGCCATGTAATTACTTGTTCAAACTTCTTCATAACAATTGGTGAAGGACCATTGGTAAGCAAATTCCTGTCTGGTTCGGAAGTTGGCCAATCAACTGCAACTTTACAAGCTGCCCACAAATCACTTGGTACCACAATATCAAACAGTGTATTCAAGTCAACCCACAACACCTTCGAGATTTTAACAAAACGATCAACCTGTTTGTACCACTCGACAGGCTTTTCCCTCAGCCGAGGAAATTTGTTTGTAAACGCTGCCAAATCCCCTCTACTCCAAGGCACATGCACATACCCTCCGTTCTGTACCTCTCGTAAAGGATAATTCCCTACTCCTGTCATCCCCCCTCCTGGAGGCGGTGTCTCACCTATACTCTTTTTAATGGTTTTCTTTTTTGACCATCTTTCCTCCCATTTGTCAAGCATGCTCCATGCACGTATCTGTAGTAACCACAGAGGCAGTGGTTAATGATTAAAGTTCATTTATTGAAGAGTACATCAAGATCAATGTACAACGACCTCCAGCTTCTTCAACTGCCTTTCTTCCCAGAATCTCTCAGTGATGTCATTCTATAACATCACTGAATTCTGCAAAGGAAGCATGAAATCTCCACACATCTCCCCCCTTACAAGGAATTTCAACAAAAATATTGATAAACATATACATGTTAAAATTAACATACAGGGAAGTAGAAAGTACAATTATGACAATTCAGCAATTAAAATTCACATATTATAAATAAATAAATAACAAGACAATCATTCAATAGAATTAGGAACATCAATTTTGCATAAGCTACCCATGCTCCACTCTTTTCCATCATCAAGAGTCACTACTGAGTTCATTACTCTTATTACTCTTTGTGGTCTAGAAAATGTACTTTCTCCTTTTCTCACAAATCCCATTTTTCTAGTAACCACCCAGTCACCATTAACAATTTTAACATCCTTTACTCCTTTTCTTTTATCATAGTCATCTTTATTCCGTTGTTGGGACTCTTTAACTCTTGCTGCAATACGTTCTTGATCAACCCAAACTTGATCTTTCTTTTGCAACCACACAGGTGACTCTTTGGTTGCCGGTTCTCTCCCTTTCAAAGCCACAAAAGGCGACACACCTGTAACAGAGTGGGGAGTCACCCTGTGAGCCCACATCATCTTATCTAATTCTCCTTTCCACCTTAAACCATTACTCAGAGATAATTGAATGTTGTCCTTTATGATACGATTAACCCTCTCGACTAATCCATTTGCTTGAGGTCTAAATAGTGCCACCCTCTCATGCTTTATTCCTAGACCTGTAAGGAACCTTGCCATGACAGTGGAAACAAGCTGAACTCCATTGTCAGTAACCAAACTCTTAGGTATCCCTTCTTCCAAAAATGCATTCCTTAAAAACTCTACTACAATCTCCGATGTAATGTGTTCCACAGACTTAACAACAAACCATTTACTGTGGTAATCCACTAAAACAATCAAAAATCTATTCCTTAAACCTAATCTATCAATAGGACTCAAAAAATCCATTGCTAGCTTCTCCCAAGGTCGATCAGGAACACTTACACTCCCCAACGGGGGTTGACGGACCACTCTACATTTGTCGCTATTACTACATGCTTGACAGTCCTTCACAGTCTCTTCTACCTCCCTATCCTTTTCAGGCCACCAAAAATGTTGTCTCAATCTTCTTTTGCACATACTCCTACCTAGGTGTCCTTCGTGTACAAGTTTCACTAACTTTCCTCTCAAGGTTTTAGGTGGAACTACACGGTTGCATCTTAAGACTTTATTCATTTGAATGCTCAACTGATCTTTAACCTTTATATATTTCTTCAATTCTACATTTAAAGTCATCATAGTTTTCCACCCATCACGTATGGCATCCTTAAGCTCCATATACTCTCTATCACTATTCAAGGCTTCATTCCACTCTTCTTGTCCTAAAGCCAAATTTACATCACTAACAATACATAAAGGTTCTACTTCAGACACTAAGGAAAAATCCTCTTCCTCTCCCTCAACTGGCATGCGTGACAAGCAATCAGCTATGACATTCCTGTTGCCTCTGACAAAATCAATTGAAAAATTGTAATCCATTACCGACAAGAGCCAACGAGAAATTCGTGGAGTTACATTTCCTTCAAGACCCTTTCCACCTTTGAAAATGTGCACCAAAGGTTTGTGATCAGTCTTGAGAACAAAGGGCAATCCCCATAAAAAAAATCTAAAATGATTTATTGCCCAACAGCAACCCAAAGCCTCTTTCTCAATAGCAGAGTAGGATCTCTCTGCTCCCTGCACGTGACGTGACGCAAATCCAATCACACTTTCTCCATCCGCTGTCCTCTGGGTCAAAACAGCACCCAACCCAACATTACTAGCATCAGTTGTTAATATAGTTTTCTTTGTCACATCGAAATGAGCTAACGTAGGTGCAGTAACTAGTGATGTTTTGACTTCCTTAAATGCTGCTTCACATTCTGAATTCCATTCAAATGACACTCCCTTTTCAACAACGCCCTCATTGGTTCCACAGTATCAGAGAAATTAGATATAAACTTTGAACAATACTCAGCTAGGCCAAGAAATGACTTTAATAAATCCTTATCAGATGGTTGGGGAGCATCTATAATTGCTCTTACTATACTTCTCTTTGGTCTAATTCCATTGGCAGATATTTCATGACCTAGATAATTTACTTGCTCTTTTCTTATTTGACATTTCTCTTTTTATGGTCAATCCATGTTCAGCAATTCTTTTAAAACTTCACTCATCAACTCATCATGATCTTTAAAAGATCTACCCACCACCATTATGTCATCTTGAAAGCATAAAACTCCACGCATTCCCTGAAAAATATTCTGCATAATTCTCTGAAACACCGCAGAGGCTGAAGCTAAACCGAACGGCATGCGACGGTAGCGGTAAGCCCTAACGGTGTGACAAAAAAAGTCAATGGTCGTGATTCTGGATGCAGATTTACTTGGTGATAGGCAGCTGACATTTCTAAAACGCTAAAAATCTTTCCGCCACCCATCACACTCAACATTTCCGTTATATTAGGTAATGGCTGCCGATCTACCCATATGTTCTTATTTAAGTCTCTTAAGTCTATACATAGACAAATCTTATTTCCTTCCTTGGGTGCAACGACAATTGGAGAAACCCATTCTGATGATTCGATGGGCTCTATAATCTTACATTCAAGCAATTTATCAAGCTCTTTTTGTAACGGTTCTCTCATTAATAAAGGTATGGGCCTAACTTTGTGCACTACAGGCTGAGCATTTTTTTTTGGGATAATGCGGTGAGTAAATTTCTTCAGCATACCTAATTTATCAGTGAATACATGGGGAAATGATATCATTAAATTTCTACCCCAGTCAGAATTATCTTCAATGACAGGTAGACTGCATTCTTGTGCAGACTCTACAACCATCACAGGTTCTTTGGCATTTGGATCAAGGATTATGTTAAGATCCTTTTGGTGCCGCCACCCTAAGAGATTAGATCCATCTTCAGTTACGTATACTCTACCTCGAACACTATTGTTTTTAAAAAACATGTTCATCCATTCCATCCCCACAATGTTGATCTTTTTTCCACCATACCCTACTGCACTTATATCGGAACGTTGTAAATCATTCAACCGTTTCTTCAATTCTTTCACATATATATCTTTAGACATCAGAGTGAACAAGCTACCTGAATCCACTAATACTTTGACTTCAGTACTGCCAAAAGTGATTCCACAATGGGGTTTCTCCAGCTTCTCTGTACTTTCCATTCGTATGTCTTTGCACTCATTAATAATCTCTTCATGTTCTAATATATCACATTGGTCTATAGAAAGCATAAGTTCTTCCCTTATTTCACCTAAATTTTCTATAGTTTTAACACTAGGGGTCTGAATTCAAAATCTACACATCTTAGCTAAATGGCCCTTCCTCCCACATGACCTACATGTTACATTTCTAGCTCCACATGCAAGGCTAGAAGCAATGTGCCCAGGACAACCACACCTATAACATGTAATCTTTCTTCTTACAACCACATTAGGTACATTAGGTACATTAGATACATTAGGAACTTTTTCATTCTTTGAATTTGACGTGTATGGAGCCTCTGTTTTGGAAACTTTTTACCCCTACTTCTTGCACATCCAGAGCAACCACTTCTTTTTCTGAAGACTTTATACTTAATTTTCCCATGTCAATTTCTTTCATCCAAACTGCAGTGTGTTCCAAACTTCTGGCAATCTGTACCGCTTCATCTAATGTAGAATCCAAGGATAAAAGTCTTTCTTTGACTTTTTTGTCTTTGCTACATCTCACAATTTGATCACGAATTAAAGATTCTGTCAACCCTTGGAACTCACACGTTACTGCTAATCCACGCAGCGTCGCTACATAAGTCATTATGTCTTCATCATGTGCTTGTACACGACAAAAGAATTTGTGTCTCTCAAAAACTATACTAAGCTTAGGCGTAAAATGTTTTTCAAGCATTTGTATTGACATCTCATATACATTTATAGGCTGCCCGTTACCAATTCCTAAAGAAATCTCAGGAAGATCATCATATATCCTCCTCCCTTCCGTCCCCAAATGATGCAATAGGATCGCTTGTCTTCTTAATGGACCATATTTATCACCACCTATGGCTAGTAAATACGTGTTAAAAACATTTTTCCACCTCTTCCAAGGAATACTAGGTTCTCCAGGGAGTGGTAAAAATGAAGGTGGAGCAGCCATACTTTGATCCGACATACCTGCAATTAAAAGTTCAAACAAAAAACTACCACAATTAACTAAAAAAATAAGTTACAATAATAGACTAAAATAATAATCTAAAATAACTATCTAAAATAATTAACTAAAATAATTATCTAAAATAATCATTTAAAATAACTATCAGAAATAATTCTTATTTCTCCTTTTCTCTGTAGCAGCTTCACTTTGTAAAAGTAAGTCTTTTTTTTATTTCCACAGCTACAGGAACCTACAGTGGACAAACTTGAATGAGAAGATGGAGTTTCCACAGTGAGCACTACTGGTAAGTGTTGTTTTGAATTTTGCTCACACTTTAATGGTTCTGTTTTAAAATTAGTCCCATATCACTAACTGTTAATACTTTAGTCTCCCGTCCTCTTATTTCACCAGACGCAGAGTTCAATACTTCAAAATTTCCGACTTGTCGACTTGAATGCACGCGCTCAAACACACGCGCTGCAGGCTTTGGTTATATTCACTGAGGAAGTTCTTTGCTTGTACGCTTGGTTGCACGCGCTGAAGCACACGCGCAGCAGGCTTTGTTTACTTTCAATAAAGAGGTTCTTTCCTTTTCACGCACGGCTGCGCGCGCTGAAGCATGCGCTATGTTTATCTTTCAACCAGCAGACTGTTTCCTCAAACTTGGGTGCATGCGGTGAAATGCTTGCTCAGTGGTTTTATTTTAAGCCCAACTGCATGCCTTTAAATAAACGCGGTGCTGACCCCGTCAAATCAGCAATATTTATTTGATTTATGGGTCACTTCACGCTTGGTTTCACTTGTGTCTGGCTTCACTTGACCCCGCGCTTGCAATCCCACTCAGCTTTCATTCAATAAAAATCTCTTGTAAGATAATGTTGTAGGAATTGCCTTCCAGTTCAGCTCAGTTCGCAGATACTTGTAAATCCAGGTTAGCGTTGCTCAAGAATAAAGACAAAAATTACTTACAGTTCATCAAAGATCATTTAGCAAAACGTTGCTTTTCCAGGGGTGGAGGTCGCTCAGAAATCTGCCCCCTGCGCAGAAAGTCCCTCGTCGCCAAATTTGTAGTAACCACAGAGGCAGTGGTTAATGATTAAAGTTCATTTATTGAAGAGTACATCAAGATCAATGTACAACGACCTCCAGCTTCTTCAACTGCCTTTCTTCCCAGAATCTCTCAGTGATGTCATTCTATTACATCACTGAATTCTGCAAAGGAAGCATGAAATCTCCACAGTATCCCTACAATCAGTTCTCGAATGTGAGTCCTCAGCCCTATCACTCTTTTCTCTTCCAGTTCCTGGTCACTGTACTGTAACCTATGGCTTCCCTGCAGTGTCTTAGTCTTGGATAAGTCCACCTCATGTCTTTTCGCCAACTCTGTCAGTTTCTCATGTGCTAACCTCGCCTTGCGAGTTACATCTTTTGCTACAAACAGCAACTCTTCTGGTCCATAAAGCTCCACTCTTTCCAATGGCAGGTTCCCACTAATTATCTCATCTACCTCAGCTTTTAATCTCATCACATCCAGCATCTTTGCTCTTATAGCAGTTTTTAAGCATCCCTCGATTTGATGTACCACTTGATTCTCCATTCTCATTGTCCTGATCCTCACACCGGTTCCCTTCCGCTATATTCCCTAGGACTGGTCGACTTCCTGTATTCCCGCGATCCCAGTCTCCTGTCGTTCTATCATTAGGGTTTCTCACTGGTGGTTCCCACATCCTGATGTCAGATCTTGAATCGGCCAAAGACCTTGGTCTCACCGTTCGTACCTCTACCTGTCCTATAGAGGAGTCTGCCGTGGCTGGCAAAGGAGTACTTGATTCCATGGGCCTTGGAAGGTGACCTATTCCACTCACTATGCCATTCCCTCCTGAGCCACTCCCTTCTCCTGCTACTGATCGTGCTAGACTTCCATTTCCTGCCTGATCTGGGTCATATACTGACACTATGGGGCCAATTGTAACCGGTACTGTAAGAGCATCCGGTAGCCTTGTAACAACTGTAATTCCATTAGCTTCGATGCTTGTTGGTGTGTGTGTTCCCTTCCCTTCTGTTCCAGTTGATATTCTTCCGACTACTCTCGCTCTAGGCTGAGTCTGTGGTTCTCCAGTTCCCTCTGTTGATACTGCCTTTCCCTCTTCGGAATCTGGATTATATGGAGGTAGTCTTTCTGATAGCAATCTATCTAGCAAGCTGTCATCTGTGTCACTATCGTCTTCCTCAACCCACTTCTTCTGGGCCTCTCCTACGTTTATTAGCAACGGGAATAACCTATCCCCTTCAATAGTTTCCACCCTCCATCTCTTCTCCAATGCGTCCCATCGCGCATCCTGAAACGCCCTGATTGACTTTTTCACTCTTTTCTGGTTTCTGTCTCTTTTCCTATCATGCGCTGCTCTTATCCATGCATGTAGCGCCTCAAACTGTGTTGGTCTGGGTAACGGTCGCAATGAGGACATCACCATTTTCAATTGGTACAACGCTTCCAACCTGAAAGTGCTGTAACGCGGAAAAGTCAATTCTCCCTCATGTTCAGTCATTTTATGCCAATTTTCAAGCCAAATTATAGTATGCAATCCCACATTCGTAGCCATATAATGGGCTGGGGTATCCTCAGGTGGAGCTTCTTCTCCTCCCCGAGTAATCACTCGTCTGTCTCCTCTGCACATATCTCGTAAAACTTTAAAACATTTCATGATAATCAACGTTTTCTTCACTTGTTTTCACTCGACTTCCTGATGACAATCCACCAATACCAGTGCGGCTTCACACCAACCGCCCTATCACAGCGCGACACTCTCTGACGTCACTCTTCCTCCTCATGCAGCAGTTCCCCTCCTTTACAATTCGTCTCTCACACACTTACGCGTCTCACTTATGCTCTGAAATAACTGTTTGTCCACCAAACGACCGAACAGTTACTTCTCTGACTGTCTGTCCACACAACGACCGGACAGTCTCGTAATTGTCGACCTCAACTCTGGCAACTGTCTGTCCGCAAACGACCGGACAATTGCCCCAGACTATCTGCCCACGAATGGCCGGACAGTCATGTACTTAATCGATAGGATCCGATCACTCAATGTTCCACATGCCGTAACCCACGACCTGCGTCGGTTACTCACGCATTCGCACACACGTTTCCCTATCACCGGTGGGTTAGTCAACGACGTCTCATGACTCCCACAATCTCTGGTCAGACAATTTCAACTCTGGGTGTCTTCTACACCACAATCTCTTATCCCGGGATATCAATAAATCAAGTCTCATGGACCGCACGCGTTCGGCCCGAAACCACAATCACTCGACTCTCATTCCAACTCCGCAAGACATCACACAATCAAAACAACACCGCAATCTAACAGACACACATCCCTGTTCATACTCACTCCACCACAAACTGCTGTTTCCGCCGCACGGTCACTCTCCGTCGGTTTCCATCAACGCCGTCGTCCTCCGCTCACAATCCACTGGATAACCATCACTTGGGCTCTGTGGGGTTTCAATGACTACCCTTCTCTACTTTTCCCCTTACTACAGAGGTAACCATCCTACTCTGCTACCAACTGATAACGCGGGATTCCACTGTATAACTTACCTGGAACCCTCGGCTGACTGGACCTTTATTACCTGCTGAAAGTGTAAAGGGGAGAAACAATACTTTCTTTCCAATCTTGACATAAACAATTTAATTCTCGGAAAAGATCACTGACTCCGAATTCCAAGTTTAGGGGTTTATTACAAAACCAAAAATAACTGAACATACAGACAGCTCAGAAAGAGGTTGTAAAAATACAAAGGCACTAATACAAAATCCATCCTACGCACCAATCTAATTCGATATACCATAAAGAGAATGAGCAATTCTAGTAACACGAGACAAGCAATGATTGCACCAACATCTATATTAGCCTTCATTAAACCTATAAAGAAGTCTGTTAGTCTATCCCTACACTATTCTAAAGGGGCATCCCTACTTAACTTCTTTTCCAGCCAGATCATGAAAAAGGTGTCAGTTCGTGATGACTTCCTCAGAAGTGCACTCACGTTGTAAAAGACCATCTAAGTCTCCATTCTAAGAATCGATCCCTTCCTTTAACCTCTTCGCTCTTCTACCTCTCCTCAATCAGCTCCTGCTCAATCTGCCCTCTCTGCTGACTGACCCTCCTCCTCCCTCGGGGCACTGTCCCTAATACAAAATGGACCTTCGATAGGCCCGCCCAGGTAACACCTCTCCTGGCCAAACACCTCGTTTAGGTAGTTTTCCATTAGAAGTTGAACTCGGTCCAACGACAGTTGAAGTGACCTTGAGTCCCAGGCTTCTTCAGCGCAACTTCCAATTATCAGCATTCCTGGAGACTTTGTAGCGGATCTCCTCCATACCTAACTCCTAAAACAAAAGCAT
The DNA here is from genome assembly GCA_963921515.1 of Calotriton arnoldi. Classification (NCBI taxonomy): domain Eukaryota; kingdom Metazoa; phylum Chordata; class Amphibia; order Caudata; family Salamandridae; genus Calotriton; species Calotriton arnoldi. The sequence goes on from CAWUFW010001575.1 coordinate 2,179,278, forward strand.
TATTCTAACTAACGAAGACGATGTCCTTGCACCTGCAACGAATGCATGAGAACGAAACAACCTTGTACGCAGATGAATTTCGCTGACCATCTCTAAATGAGAGCCTCACCAGGGGAAAATACATTTCGGGCCTACATAAACCAGCTAACATAAGAAAACGAATAGGCCTTCTTAACGCGAAGGAGCAGACACTCCATCTAGGCCTTTAACATCATTTTAAACACATTTAAAATGTTACATCTGTAAGCACTACATTTCATCACGATTAAACACAATTAATCATCTATGCGTGTGCAACTTCAATATGATGCACGTTTAAATCTACTGCATTACATTTCATAGCTACTTCATTAAACACTTACAATGCACATTGAAAGTTATATAATTCCTTCAAAATGCCACTTTACGGTTCTTGAATGGCACAACTCATCTTAATGATTCATTTACTACTGATTATTATATCACGAATTCTAGCTAAGATTAACGCACACCTACGAATATATGCGGGTACAGACTACCTATGAATATAAGGTACCCCTACAATTTTCTGAATATCTTTGCGCTCTATCAAAAGAATGTGTTCAAATTGAAGGGAATCCGACAGGAAATTTCGATAAGGGACGAGGGACAAGAGAAGCATAATCGCCCTTATGGCAAAAGGATTATGTAATGAAGTAATCTCCCCATTATTCAAGAATATCTATTCTGAAGTTATATTTAGAGAAGTTGTGATGTTTCATCTCACGATTCCACATTGTTGATGTTTTCTGTCTAAGCAAGATACAATCCTATATCCCATAGTTTTTGTATATAGTTGTATTAGGCTATCCAAACAAACTGTTTTCTTTTTTTCCTTTGTCTCCTTTTGCATGATGAGGAGAGGTGTTGTATGGCAACTTATCCGTCTGTAAAAGATCCTGCGTACAAGACAGTGATTGCTCTAGACGCGCTGCGTCATGATTTTGAGTCTGTTGACACTCCCCCAGTAGGTCACATTCTAGTCTTCCTGTGACAAGCACACGCATCCAAGGTTCAGTACATGACGGAGCGTGGAACGACACTAAAGCTCAGACTTAACACGCTCCTGGAATTTCTAAGCTGGCAGCCTCGCTTGCAATTTCAAATTCTGCAAATTCCTTGCACTCCCAATGGCATAACATGCGTTATGAGTAAAATTACTCACTCAGTACCAGCAATTTGTTAATGATAGTGTTGAAATGTTGAATACTACTGCAAACACTGCTGGTATGTTCCCAATTAGCGCTGGGAACTCAGCAGATCCAGTGCTGCACTCGTTCACTTGCTCTGCCAATTCACTCCACACCGGCATATCTTGGTAAAACGATGAGCACACTTCTGTTGTTTCGAAGTTAAACAAGTTAAACACTTAAGCACCCTCTGATCTATGGCTGCTGATCTGTCTGATGCAGTGTAATCCAAGCTCCAGAATCACGATTTGGAGACTGCATACATTTTAAAGATCAAAAACGCCCCTCGCAATTGAGTAGACTGCAGGCTGTCAGTTAGAAATGACACTGATGGGTCTTCAGGGCGTTTTTTCGTTCTTGCAAGCATTAATCTTTTTTCTCTTTTTATTTTAGAATTCACTTTATCTTCATCTCCTTTCATTTAGTTTCTTGTAGACTTTATCTTTCTCTCCCATGTCCTTTTATGCATAGGTTAGTTTCCAATCGTCGCCATTATTGCAATCAAAAGAATCCTCATGAGACACATGCTGCACGGAGAGCTGCCCTGCGTCACGTGTCTCGTGAAGAACTATGACTAATACTAAATGCAGCAGGTGGTTAGGAGATCTGAGAATTCAAAGAAGTTCTTGTTCTGCCCGGGAGGCCAATAGATGAGATGGAAGGAGGCGGTTTGAGTTTGAGAGAGAGATAAATGGCATGTCAGCAGCTCCATGGAGCTGAGTTTTACTTGATTGCCATAAGTTGCAGGACCAGGAGGTTAAGGAAATTAGAGTGAGGCCTACTCCCTTCTTACATGTCCGGTTCACGAGACTCATGCTGTAGCCTGTGGGAAGAAAGGTTTCTAGGATGGACAAAGGTGTGGGTCTGAACCATGTTTCTGTGATCAAAAGGGCATCATGCTTGTGATAGATGATGAGGTATGTAATATCTGATGCGTGGAGTACTGCAGAGCTAATGTTGATGAGCATGAGTTGGAATGTGTGTTCTGTAGTTTGAGGATTATGGTTGTTTGTGGGATCTATACAATATTGGGTCTATATGTTGTGTGAAGGCTATGATGGGTATCTGAGTCATCTACATCTAGATGTGATTGTGGGAATTGGCAGTATGGTTTGTTGGGTAAGGCACATGATTATATATTACCTTGTATTTTTCAGTGGAACAGCAGTTTTGGCCTAAGGCCCTTCCTGGTCCTAAAAGGCCCAAATAGGCAAGACCTTTGTCTGTGTCTGCACTTTGCTGGGGACACCTGGACAAAGGAATTCCCTGAAAAGTTCAGTGAAGTAGGGAGGAGGCAGGAAGTGATGTCACTTCCAGTGCAGATGTGAAATTAAGCCCTCTTGCTTGGTTCCTTCTTTTTAAGATGGCTTTGGCGGGAAACCAGTGATGTAACTTCTTGTGGAGATAGATGATGATAAATGCAGTGGTGTCAATTCCTGTGCAGCCGAAAGGTATAAAAAATATGATAGAGGGCATTTCTTCAGGAAGAGTACCTCTTACGTGTCTCCAACTCATTTTTTTCTTTTTTCATTTCCCTGTTTTCATTCCTTCTTCTAAGTTCTAATGGTTTGTCTACTCATCATTGATCCAACTGATGTCATGACTCTGGAATAGTTGCTAGCAGGCAGCATGATTTGTCTACTTCATGCTATATTGTAATTATCCATTCCACTGTATCTTTCAACTAGACAAAGCAACAATTGATGCTAGGATGCCTAGCGTTTTGTATTCCCCTTGGAGAATCTTTATTTCCAATCGTCTCTGGGTTGCACTGTAGGACCTGTCTGAAAAATTGAGATTAGCTACCCCGAAGCTGTAGGAAAAAGGTATTTGCTCCCTTGGTTTAGAAAGTATTTTTTATTTAATTAGATAGTCTTGAAAATAACTATATAAGTTCTTGGCAGGCCTCCATTTTTGGGAGAATCAATGTGGTGTGGCAATAATAAGCAGCAGGTGTGCATTGGAGTCTCTTCGCCTGTTACTTCTTGTTTTAATTTCAGAAACCCAGAGGTGAGAGGTTTGTCATCTCTCACACTAGTTGCTGGCCCTTCTGTACCATCTGGAATCCCCAATATTCTAACATCCACTCTCTGAGATTTATTTTCCAATTTTTCACTCTTTCTTTCAAGATTTTAAAATTGTGTCTCTTGCTGTGTGGATTTCTGTTGCACTGTGCCTTCATTTGTTTATACTTTCTTCCACTTTGCATGTTATTTCAGCAAAGAAGATAATCATTCCTGAATGTTCATCAACTTCTTCTTTCAATTTCTCAAAATTTCTCACATGTGATGTCTGAGTTGTTTTATTTACTTTAATTTCATTTTGAGTTATTTTAATAGAATTTTTTTCTGAAATTACTTTTGTAGCTGACTGGCTCTCTCTACATTTTCCCCTATCGTCGATTGTTTCAAATTATGACTCTGTTAATCTTTTTCCCTTTAAAGGTTTGTTATGTTGGTATATGCTTGTTATTTCACTATTAGATTCCTCTACATCACTTGCCACAATTGAGTCTTTTGACTGGTTTAAGGGACGATATATCGAGCCATCTTTCAGAACATGCATGGCATAGTCCTTAGAATGGGTTTTAGTTATCAATTTTCTACTTTCAGCATGACCCGTTTCACTGGAGTTTACCCATACCAAGACCTGACTAGCTTTTAAAAAGGGGCTCATTATCTCATTCTCTCTCTTTCTGCAGGCTTTTCTGAATGTGTATTACAATGAGTCAGTAGGGGCTTGCACCTGAGAGTGGAATCATTTCTAAGAGCTCATAGTTCTTCTGGAATGCAGGTACAGTTGTGCGATTATGGATTTCAAAGTATTTTTATGTTGATATCTATTTATTGGTAAACAGAGCTCTGTTGGTCTCTTCCATTCAATGATCTGTATTGAAATGTCAGTTTCCCCGTCTTTATTCACGTGGGAGTTAATTTGACATCAGAACAAAACTGGGCTCTGATCACTCTTTCATTAGTGTCATGTGCTGTAGTTTTTGGGGCTGGTCAATCACCTTCATTCTCTCATCAATGGTAGGGAGACGGTCTATTGCTGTCCACAAAAGATAAAGGAGAGGCTTTTGTTGAAGAAACCTCTTCATTTCATGTCTAAGTTAATTATATTTCTCCTTTTATGTCAGCATTATTAAATATTTCTTGAAGTTCTGCAGCTTTGAGAGGACTTGAAGGTATTTTTGCTTTCTGGTTTCAGCTTCAATCCATCTCCTTCCTCGTTTTCAGGGTTTCTTATCTAGCTTCTACTGGAACATACAGGATGTGTAATCATAGTCACAATAATGACTGGTACGATCATAACCCAGCATTGGTATATGTATTTAGCCCATATTAAAGAAGTAAAAATCATTAGACTAGCAAAAATGTTATGCAAGGTATCCACTGTAGCCATGCCTTCTCTATATTAGGCCTTGTTCAAAAGCACAGTCAAGTTTTTGTTTCCCATTGCTCAATTCTTTTTTGAAGAAAAAGAGGTATTCAAGGGGAATTGCTATTTTGATAATTATTTGTGTTACTGAAATGTAGGGGTCAGTGGTGTTTGTTTTTACAGGGAAACCTACGAGACTACTAATGATAGCCTAAGGTACTGCAGCATGGTACAGCAACGACTTGTGTCTGGAACATGAGGGACATATAGTACCAACTTGAAGTACTGCACCTTTGTGACAGAGATGTCAGGACTTTTTCCTGACTGAAGAAGAACAACCAGTGATGTCATGTACCACTGCACCTTTGAGAAAGAACCCGTAATCATTTGTGTCTAGCTTAATATGGAGGTCTTAATAGAGAGATTTTAAAAGGTAGGTCTTAATAGGAAGGTAGTACCTTGTGGAACGGCAGCACATGCAAGATTTATGTCAGTTTAAAATCTTTCCCAAGACAGGATTTTGAGGCCTATTTAAAAACTGCATTTTATAGCATTTAAAGTGTTGCCAAATACTACTACTTACATACTACAGAATGGTATTCACAAACCTACATGCGGAGATGTCCACCTCTCCTATCTTTACTGTTTGGCGATCTCAGCCACGATGGCAGAGATCTCCACACACATAGGTATATCTTTCAGTAGTAAATGTGGGAGGTAAAAGGAAGAGTGACTTGAAGATGGAGAATATTTACTCCTAATTTGCAGGAGTTTAGGGAAATATAAGGAGAGATTTAGATAGGGACATGCTGATATAAACGCACAAAAGAGTAAGACCATTGCTATTCAGAAACTACACTTCTAAGATTATTACAGCCCTCAGGGTGTCAACAAAGGTGTACAATATATTGTTTCCCAATGGTTCACATTCAAAAAGGTTAATGTGTATTTGAATCATATTTCTGTTACCAGTCATAAATGTCACTGTAAATAATAAATGCAAAACAGTCTGTTAATAAATACGAAATTGTGTTGCCCTTCATTATTGTTCTTTGATGAAGCTTTTATGTTTTGTTTCATTGTTGCATTCCTAAGCAATGTGGGGGATAATCTTCACAGTCTTGTCTAGTCTGTATGCATTTAGTCTATGTCATTCTTAGGTAATTAGACCCAATTAAGCCCCAGTGGGCCACTATATGTACAAGTAGCCAACTGTTGCCTAAGAACTGAGCATTATACCTCAGAGAGTACCAAAAGATGATAAAATTATAGCCTAAACGCATATTAGTTGAGACTTCATATAAACAGCACACCATAACTCTAACATTAGTTTGAAGCAACAACTCCAAAAACGAGCTTAGCTGTGAGGGGCTGACGTCCTAGTCTGCAATGTGGTGATTCGCCTAGTGCACCTGTGCAAATTACTAAAACATTAAATCAGTTAAAACTCTGGTAATGGCTGTTTGCTCCATTCTGGAAGATGAACGAAACAAGACAACAGACCACACTCTAAATTACAATTGCAATTGCACTTCTTATCTGTTAACCCAAGTGTAGAGACATTTCCTCGTCTGAGTTAAATATAGGTGCAGCGAATTTAACATTGTCCCTAGATTCAAGTCTTCTTAATTCCATGTTCCTGTCTCCCTCACTGACATTCTTAGGTACTCTATCGAAGGCAGAGAACCATAATAGATCTGCATTTTGTTCATGAATCTCAAGAAAATGCCTCGCTACTGGGTGTCATGTCTCTTTATGGCCCTTAGGTGTTCTAAGATAGTTTTTTCGCAAGATGGAACATACTTCCAATGTTCATCCTCTCACATAGATACATTAGGCCATAAATACAGTAATAGGAAGTGCAACATAGTCCTTATGTAATATAAAAATCTGTGTCACTGTATGTTAGGGCACTTTTTGCAAGATTTGAAATTCCTGCACTTAAAAAACCCTCCAATACTGAAACATATTATACCAAAAGTTCCTGATTAGGCAACAGGCCACCTCCCTTGCATACCATACCTAAAAACATTAATTTCCAGAACAGTAAGGGAAACACCGGTATCACCAGTAGCACAACAAAATATGAATAAATATACCTACCCCAACACTTACTAACCACACATAAATTCACCTTATTTTTTTACGACAACCTCAATAACAATAAAAATAATTATTATTTATGCTAACAATAACAATTTACAAACTACAAATGCAGTGTAGCACATGAATGATGGATGGTTCTTTCAAGTCGTGCCGTCCACCATTCAGTCAAATATACACAATATTTGGTCAATATCAAAATACAAACATCCCATTAGTGTAAGCACTGTTAACTAACACTGTGCAACTTACAATTAAATTATAAAAAATATAAAATGACAAACTAACAACCATAACCCACAAAAAATCATCGTAGATTTTGAACAGGCAACGATTTCTACCTTACTTAAAATCTACCCACAGACTACAATTCAGGGGTGCTACTATTACTTTAACCAGAGCGTGTGGAGGCAGCTCCAAAATCCACCTTTAGTATTGAATGAGCAGCTAACCCAGAATTTGCACATTAAACAAAAAAGCTAACAGCTTTATGATATGTCCCTGTACCTGAAGTCACTAAACATTATGAGAAGCCAATTGAGTACCCCTAATACCAACAGCATGAAACCAATCTAGCTCCACTAATGGATTACTTTGAAGATTCTTGGGTTGGTCCTTAACTTAACTGGAGACCTGCAATGGAAACTACAACCACAAACTTCATGAAAAGCCCAAAATGATGAAAAAAGACTACAAATGAAAAAAACCTGTAAGAAATGGCAGAAAAATGCAAAGAAATAAACAGCTTTTATCCCTTAGAAATCAATATAAATGTACTGTATTTATTAATGTTTATAAAATAAAAAACTGCATGTTAAAAATGTTGAAAAACTTCTGTGTTAAAAATATGTAAAGAATGTTTTATATGATAATATATATTACAAAATAATATAATATATATTATAATGTTTAAAAAACTTAAGTAATGTACAAAATTACATGTTTGTTAACAATTACTGTACATCATGTTTTAAAACATTGTACAACTACAAAAATAATAATTTATATTTACTACAACTATACTATATGATTGATGGTGATTATTCTGAAGTAAAAAAAATTATTGTAAATAAAAATATTACAAAATACTTTTAATTATGGTGAAATAATGCTCAGTAAATATGATACATATAAAACAAGATGTTTAGAAAATGTATATACCAATAAAATCTAAAAAAGGATACTTAACATAAAGTATATTTATGAACAAAAACAATACATACTATGAATTTTTATAGCTTTTTAATGTTCAAATTTAAACAATAAACCGATGCTACCAGTCTATGAATATCTCATTTACTTGCCCCAATAAATCTTAACCACATTGGAGAAAGTGTTATTCTTCAGAAAAATTTTAACTTACTATTCCCTCTCAAAACTGAAACACATTGGGCGGAGTGCTGTACCTTGGTGAGGAGGAAGTTCAGATTTATTATTCCCACTCCAACATTAACCCCACTCTTGAAAGTGTTGTACTTTGGGGATTTCAAATTCACTATTACCACTCCAAACTTAATCAAACTGTGGAAAATGTTGACCTTTGTGGGGTTCAAAGTTGCTATTCCCACTCTAAACTGAACCACATTGGAGAAAGTGTTGAACTTTGGAGGAGTCAGATCTACTTTTCGCACGTCAAATGTATCCACATTTGGGAAAGTTATGGACTATGGAGAGGATCAGATTAACAGTTTACGCTCCAAACTGAACCACACCAAGGAAAGCGTTGGACTTTGGGGATTTCAAATTTACTATTGCCACTCCAAACGTAACCAAATTGGAGAAAGTGCTGACTTTTGCGGGCTTCAAATTTAGTATTCCCACTCCAAACTTAACCACATTATGGAAAGTGTTGTACTTTGATGAGGTTAAATTTACTATTCCCACTCCAAACTTAACCACATTGAGGAAAGTGTTCGACTTTGTGAGGGAAAGGGGGGGGGTCAAAAATACTCTTCTCATTCCAAACTTTACCACATTCAGGAAAGTGTTGGAGTTGGGGCATGGCTTGTCTGAGCATGATGGTGGACGTGTAAAAGAAGAATTCCCCATCCGCCATCATTTATCCTGACCTCATTGTGTGCCCCAGGCTATCATCCACAACAATTTCAGGGCACTCTACCACTTACCTCTGCTGCCTGCCCTAGGGATGGGGGCTGGATGCAGCATTGTGCCCCAGAGGTGAGCCCTGCTGTGAGAAGAGGAGGCCACACTGACACAAGGCCGGGGAGGCGTTGACCGACTGAGAAGGCCCGGCGGCTTTTGAGGGGCTGGAGCTGCTTGCTTGCCAGATCGGGATAATGCCACTAAATGCTCCTGAGGGACTTGGCGGGCTTTGGTGGAGCCGGAAATGGCTTCAGATGTGGGTGACTGTGAGGCTCCAGATGACTGAACTCCGGGGTCGCTGTGAGGCTGTGCTCACGAGAATGGAGGAGCGGGCCTCTGAGAGATGCGCCGAGGGTGGCGGCCCGCCGGGAACAATTGGGACCCTGATTAGATTGCAGATACCACCACACCAAGTGATCTGGAGAGAGGGGTAGGAGTGCCCTGAATGACTCGATGGAGGAAGAGCCCATGGCTGCAGCCTGATGGCCCGGACTGACAATAAGGCAGTAACTCTTACTCCACCACCCCTGGGGCCTTGGCAGCCTTCTGACACCTGGAGGGCCCACTAGTGGGTGAACGCATGGCTACTGGCTGCTCTGCTCTAGCTGCACGACAGAGACACAGCGTGCGCTAGGCCTAAGGGCTTAGTTGTTTTACTGTGCACGGAAGGGTGGGGACACCGAGCATTATACGTGTCCTGCGGTCACCCCGAATGGTGGGTGCCCCTTACCAGTGCAGATTATTTTTATGGTAACTGGGTTCTGTACCTGCCTGCTGCACCCTGATCTGCGCAGACTGCCACTGCCTACAAGACAATTCTGCCTCACCATAGGAAGACTGGCGTGTGCTGGCAATCGCATGTATAACCTTGGACTACCTGCACTGGGCTCAGAGATCCAGGTGCTCCCCCCCCCCCGATTAGGTGCATCTATAGTGCTGCAGCTGTTACTGGAGCGGGTTAGTGTGGATCACACCTGATGGAGACGTGTGGATCCCTAGCCATGAGTGCATGTCATGGGCAAACTGAATCATAAGAACCCTTAGATAGGAGGGGCCAAAGACTCCCCTCAGGAGCATTCGCTGACAGGGGATGCAACAGCGGAAGCAGTGCCATCTGTGACTCACTTGCAGATAGATGCAGGTTCCATGGACAAAACGGATGTGATTCTCAGAGCCATGCAGAACTCTAGGACTACCTTAGATCGGAAGATCAACACCATTGCCATTGATGTGAGTCTGCTGAGAGTAGACCACAGAAAACTCACATACTGCATGGCTGATACTGAGTCCTCTTTGGCTTTCATTAGACCGATGATGTCTACGCTCCAGCTTCAGTTGAAAGAGATGCACCATAAACTAAAGATCTTACAAGAACAGGCGGAAGATGCTCTTGGTGAAACAACATTAGGCTCAAGGCCCTCTGCAGAACTGTTTTTGAAGGGCTGGTTGCTCTCAACAGTGCCAGGTCCAAACGAATACCAGATCCAAAGTTTTCACGGTTGAAAGAGTGCATGGAGTGCCATCTCAGCCCCACCCTTTGAGGGCTCCCCCCAGACCAATGGTGGCCCGTTTGCTAAGCTATCACAATCGTGATGACATACTACAAAGAACTTTCACCTGTGAGCCCTGGGACATTGAAGGTCACAAAGTACATGTCTTTCCTGACTACACGAGTCGACCACAGTGCAAAATAAGAGATGAGATTTTACAGTGGTTAAGCATGCACTGAAAGCATTGAGAGTACAATATGGACTGATATATCCAGTGAGGCTACGCATTACAGTTGTCAACAAATCAATGTTTTTTTACTCCCCTTCTGACACATAGGCATAGCTGGAGAAGGAAGGGCACGATATTAACAAACTTCAACTGATGCCAGCCCCCAAAGGGTGGGGATGCTGCCCTCACTACCGCAACACAAAGACACTGACGGGAGCCCCTACTCAGGAGAAAGCAGTGGAGGAGCGAGCTGTCTTAATCTCAGATATTCTCACCAGACAGGAGCCACACATCACCCAGGGACTAAGTGCGTCGGAGTCGGCTGGAAAAGACTCAGACACAACACCATCATAGGGCTGTATTTCACCGTTGTGTGGTCCCTAGGTCACAGACAAATTGATTTTGTCCCAGGTGGACATATGCTTGAAATTTTGTGTGGAACAATCTATGGTATTATACATGGCACCAACAGCTAGGAACACACACACCAACCATCTGATGGTGGCATGATAGCAACATAATGTTGCAATTACTGATCACCCCCCCCAAAGCGATCAGCAAAATGGACTGTGATTATGTTGTTGTTTTTGTTCTTCTTACTTCAAATGGTTAAAGCATGTTTGGCACTGACCGGGGTACAGGGGATCACCCGCTATCGATCTCACAGTAACGACCATTGGCCAGGGCGCACACTTTTCTCACATTGCACATTCGGACATAGGTATTCACCTTGTACTCGCCCGGCACATCAATGTTATTACTTCTGTCCACCAACTATCCTACTGCAATGCTCTCCAAGTATAATTTTCTGTCATGGACCGTTCGAGGACTAGGATCCCCGGCGAAATGCCATAGAGTCTATTCTTTTTTTTTGGAGACGGCAGACATGTATCACATGTCTACAAGAGACCCACATGACAGACAATGAACTAGAGCAACTAGGTAAACAATAGAGAGGACAGCTGCTTGGGACGGTATTTTCAGCCTACGTGCGCGTCACTCTAATATGGGTGGCACCTGGGGTCCTTTTAATGATACAAAGCTGCAATATAGATCCCTAATGGCAGGTACGCAATTCTATAAGAGAGACTAGAAGGTATAGGTGTCTCAATACCTATCATATATGTTACCAGCACACAAGAACTACTGTTTCTCGACTCCTTCTCAACAAACCTACTTAGGGCCGCAGTGATCTGGCAAATATTGGGGGCGTTTTCAACATGATATTGGAGAACACCCTAGATCGCTCACATCCACCCTTCCCTGACAGCCCCACCATACAGCAAGCAGGGATTCCTGCGATGGGTTTTACACTGGGGATTAGTAGATTCTTGGCAAAAAACACATCCTACAACTCGCGAGCATTTGTATTACTCAAGGGTACATGATCTACACACATGCCTAAACAGATTTATGGTATCGGCAGAGCTGATACCTCAACTAAATAACTCTGAGTATCTCTGCCACACTGAATCTGATCATAACCCCCTTGCTGGTAACACTGGTCCTGGGACAGACGCCAAAAGTAATCACAGCATGGTGACTCCAACTGGACATGCTTCTAGACATCCTCTACCATGAGACAATAGGAGAGGCAATTGATAATTACTTTAAAGATAATGAAGGTACTGCCTCATATACGAACCCCGAGTGGGATGCCTTTAAGGCATATTCACATGGGGTGTGCATATATACTTCCTATGGTGTTAAAACGACACTGGTGCGAAAGGTCCTGGAAAAGACACATCGTGACTTAGAACTCTCTGTGGTGACGCAGCCAGAGGACAGACCACAATTATTAATACTGAAAAAGTCATACAAAAAACTACTGGAACAATTTCAACACCTAGAGTACATGGAATACCTTATGTGACAGCATGGGGAGGAAGACAGATTGGGTCGCCTTCTAGCATGGCTAATAAAAACAGACACCACGCAGAAACCCATCGGGCCATACGCTTAAACTCGGGACAAATAGTAATGAAACAAATGGAGATTAATGAGGCATTTGCCAAGTACTATAAAACATTATATGCTGTACCCCAAACAGCCAGCCACACCCCTGCATCCTGCTTTCTAGCTCACACGAGAATCCCTTAACTTATGGCAGAACAAACAATTGTTCTGAATGCTGAATTGGAGGTTCTGGAATTGAAAGTTGCCATATCCCAGATGCTGGACAGAAGAGGGTCTCTGAAAATTAATGATACGAAATGGCAACCAGGGGAAAGATAAATTCAAATAGACAACACAAGAATGGCCTCTCCACTTATTTTTTCATTGGTATAACTCAATTTCTTAAACTGTATCTGTTTCATGAATCAGACTTATTCTAAGAGGTATTTGTTTAAATCATACATTTATTTTATATTTTTTCTTTTTATTAACATTATACAAAATCAAAAACACAGTCATCAGTATATCCAATTGGTAATATCCATGGGTAGAAGTGAGAGTGGCCTGTACGATCATACATCCAGTATGTTGTGTCCCAACTAGGAATGTCATAGCGAACCTGTTACTACCATATTTACAGCATCTGATACGTCCAGATCAAAACAACTTCATGCTGGGTCGCAACACGCACACTAATATTCATTGGTTACTGTCAACAGGGGGACCGAGCAGTGGTCTTCCTGGATATTGAAAAGGCCCTTAACACCTTGCTCTGGCCTTACCTTTTTGAGGTACTAGCCCCAAGGTGAAAGAGGAAGCTCTCCTAAGACGGATATGCCTGCTCTATGCTGAGCCCCTACCGCAGGTTCGTACAGGCAGCGTGTTCTCAGATAGATGGCAGCTGTTCAGAGGTACCTGACAGGGCTGACCCCTATCACCTATATTGTTTGTCTTGGCTCTGGAACGCCTGGAATAAGCAATACGGGCAAAGAGTCCAATGTGGGGGATTGAATTGGAACACAGTGACCATACAGCAGCATGGTATGCTGATCACCGTTAATTTTTCTGCGGGTGCCAGAACACACTTTACCCAATTGTAGCTATTGCTAGGTGACTTCTAAGAAATCTTGGGACTTGGAGTGAACTGGGGTAAATCCAGCCTTTACCATCTTAAATGCTTGCACTCAGATGATTGCCCTTTGTAACAGAGCATCTCCCTGAAATGGGAACCATATACTTTGAAATACTTAGGCGTACAGATCTACCACTCCATGAAGGAAATCTAAACAAATGTGTGGCCTGAACACGGCAAGCCCTACCATTTGGTGTCAGATTCCGTTATCCCCAATTGGCAGGGTGGCTATACTGAAGATGATTGTCCTGCCACGTATTTTGTATTTCTTTATGGCTCTCCAGTTAATACTCCGAACCCCTTTTTTTCGTGACTTAAAAGTCAAATTCTCAGACCCGATATCAGGGACACACCGTAGATGCCTGGCGATGACAAAAGTGATACGCTCTGTCGAATGTGGCGGCATGAGAGTACCAAACCCAGAGACCTATTGTATAGCGCCCCAGTTCATTTGGCTTGCCAGATGGCTTGCAGTAGCACATGAACCATAAGGCAGAGACATCAGGACTATGCTGGGTCGCAAAAGCATTATACAGGCCCTGTTCCATAAAACCCAAGCTAAACAAACTGATTCACGGGCATTACACATTGTTAAGACCTGCTGTGACACTTATTTCAAGAGAGCGAAAATAACTGCCCCATACTATCTGTAGCTCTCACTCTGGATAACCCCCGATTTAGGACTTTAGTGAATAATCACACCATCTACGCGTGGCTTCAGCCCGGAATCACCTTAATGGGAGATATATACGTAGATAGAAGTTTATTAACACTCAAAGCCCTGCAGGAGGAATATGGCCACCACTGAGGACGATTCCTAACATACCGTGCCCTGAAATAGGCCATACATACTAATTGGGGATGCGGGGCATGAACCGCCAACCGCGGAAGCCCTCACATTGATACTAGCACATTGGATACAGCACAAAGCATTGACCTGTATGCAATGTGCCATAGCCAAAGCATACTATACTGACATGACAGCCCTGAAGCACAAATGGGAACAGAAAATCGTCCCAGAGCAGCCCATTAAGCAATGGGACCGCATCTTAGAGTATATGAAAACGGTCAGCAGGAATCCCCATTTTAAATATACACAACTTAATTATCGACACTGCACATACTTGTCCCCAACTAGCCTGGCCAATATGTAACCGGGACCAACAGCAACTTGCCCTCAATGCCAAACAGATATCGCTGACTTTTTTCACATGGTATGACATTGACCCTACATACATATATATTGGACAACCATTAGAAACATATTAATGGATCTGACAGGCTGTCTGCTACCACTGACGATGGTAGCATGCCTTTTGGGACGATTCCCCAGACCAATGAAAGCCAAACATACACATACATTTTTTGAGCTGGCTTTACTTCTGGGGAAGGGTATCATAGCAATGCACCGGAAGGCGTCTGCGTCTCTCCCCCGGTGACTCGATGGCTACAAGAATTGATGAAATGGACTACTGCGGCGATCGCAGTCCAACTGCACATACATAAACAGACAGGGAGGGGTGCATCGTTAACTGAATGGGATATCTTAGTCATGGCAATACAGCCCAAATCAGATGAGAGGCCTCCCTGAGAAGGTACTGACCAGGGCCAATTGATCAGCACACAGGCTGAGATACCATATGCTTTATACATGGTGCGGACTAGTCCAATGAGATCTAGGCGGCATGCAATACATGCCCCTAATTAGAGGCACAGGCAAACAGGCTGGGGGATCCTTACACAAACGACCAACCTCATACACATCGAGATATATGTGTGAGTGTCACACGAGTATGAGTTGTCATTGTCGGGATATGGGGTGTGCGAGAGAGGAGTGGAGGATCCAATGATGAAGGAACGTTTAACAGCACTGTGCTTTAAATTGGACTGACTGAAATTGTGAGTGAAAAGTTGCGACGGAGTTGTTATGTTGTATTCCAGCTCGAGATTGACATTCCGTCATGTTAACAATGGAATTAACATCAATATTATATGTACGAGATATTGTATACATGTATAACAAATGTCATGTTAAAACCTTATAAACAGCTATATAAAAAAAAGGAAAATGTTGGAGTTGGGTGTGGTCAGATTTTATTTTCACCCTCCAAACTTAACCACATTGCCGAAACATGTTGGACTGTGCGGGGGCAGATTTACTGTTCCCACTACAAACTTAACTGCACTGGGGAAAGTGCTGAACTTTTACAGTTTGTAATAAAATACTCCCACAAAAGTATAAAAGACATTACAGTTCAAAAAATACTTTGCAGGAAGACATTTTAATGATCCCAAAAATGTCAACCACATGATATAAATAAAGAAAATAACTTGATAGCAAAAACAAAGTTATAATTAAAAAAATTGCAAATGTAACAATATATATATATATATTTTTTTTTAACATTTTTATTAGCCATAAGTATAATACAATACACAGAAAGCGAGCAAATAGGGAAATACCATTAACCAAATCCAGAAAAAGAAAGGGAGAACAAGGGAACACACAAAAAAAAGAAAAACTCACATTATGTAGACAGTAAAAGAAAAACAAGAATAATTATGAACTTATAGATATCTTGGTAAACATGAACTCAAGCAAAATTCATATATAACACAGTTCTAGTCCCACTGAATACCTGACCACACCCGTTTAAATTTTCACCAAGAGCGTGGGCCTCTAGCTTTGGCTAGAGCCATCTCCATTTCGTATATTTCACGGAGCAGGACCCAAAATTCGTTAATGCTGGGACCTATTTTTTTAATCAAAGCACGAGCAATGCACAAACGGGCACATACAATTAAGATTGATACAAATGATCCCAAAAGACAACCTCGATCCTGTATTGCCCCAACACAATTTCCTTCTCTGTCATCTGAATATCATGTCCAGCGAACATTGAAAAAACATGATTAACTTTAAACCAAAATACACTCAACCCTGGACACGTGATGAACATAGTTGTAAATCAACGGCATACACTTGGCATTTTGGACAACGTGCTTTAGGTGAAAGTGATTGGTTCGCAACGCATTTAGAAATTAACTCAGTGGTATAGTACAGCATAAATATAACCCTGTGTTGCTGTAGTTTCAAATTAACCGATGCTACTGCTGTATCTATGGTCGCCAAGGATTCCTGTACTTCGTTACTAGTTATAACAGTTTGAAAAACCCGACTTAGCTTTGCTGCAATCTGTATACCGTCATCGCTAACAGTAGCTAAAAGTTTCTTATACGCTTTACCAATAAGCCCTCGGCCAAAAGTCTGAAAAAAATACGGATAGTACCTCAGAGGGACTAGGTATCTGTAATAAGCCCAGACCACGTAGAAAGTAGTCCCTAATTTGTAAATACTTAAAAAATGTAGTCTGCGACAACCCATACTCTTCTTGCAAAGCAGCAAATGACTGAAACCCTTGTCCGTCATACAGCTGGCCGAGCTGTACTATACCCCTGCTTTGCCACCTTCTTCCAACAGGGTCGTGAAATATCTCAGGTAATGTAGGATTTCCCCATAGCAAAGTATACACGTCCAACTTTGGAAAAGAATATGCCTTAGAAATATCTTGCCATATCTTGACAATGTCTCTAACAATCTTAAATCGAACCCTCTTGTAATAGTTGGGGTCTGTAGTTTTATATAACAGAAACCCCGCATCAGAGCCACATGCCAATTGATAAGAAAGCCAGATACTACCAGTATCAAGTCCCTTAAGCAAACTTTGCATTCGGCCAAAAAACGCGGCCCAAAAATATAATTTAAAATCTGAGAGCATAAACCCGCCTTGTATATATGATAGCTTAGTATAACGTAGGGTTCTCCTAGCACGCCGATAGCTCCAAATAAAGCTACCTATAGCACTATCTAGACGCTTAAAGAATGCCAATGGAACCCTAAATGGGATAGTACGAAATAGATACAAAAACTTTGGCAGAATATTCATTTTAACGATATTACACCTCCCCACAATGCTGAGGGGGAGCCGGTGCCAACTACGCAGATTTGCAACCAACCACTTTAGCAGTGGTTCATAATTGAGCGTAATCACCTCATCTACTTGACTACAAATACATACTCCTAAATATGTTGCTGTTCGTGTTATCCCCAAAGCAGCCGGAGCCGCATTTGATTGATAGTTCAATATTGTCCGTGTTTTATTTAGATTTAATTTGTAGCCTGAAAATGACCCAAAGCGCTGGGCTTCTAATGTAATCTCAACTATACCCTCCTCAGGTCTACTAGAAAAAACAGCGATATCGACTGCATACGCGGTTAGTTTGAGCTCTAAGCCATTGAGAGATACTGGAGTGATCCTTGCATTATGCAGCAAATGCTGTACAAAAGGTTCAATATAAAGAGAGAACAGCAGCGGGGATAAAGGACACCCCTGTCGCGTGCCCCTTTGAACTTCAAAAGAAGATGAAGAGAGGCCATTGACCTTGACAGTAGCTGTCGGGTTGCTGTACAGTTTCTGAATTGCCGAGATAAACCTCCGACCAAGACCAAGTGTTGACATCGTTAGCCATAACGATCCCCAAACCACCCGGTCGAAGGCCTTCTCTGCATCTAACATCAACATCCCAGCGCGCTGATTTAGCTGGCCGGAAACATCAAAGACAGCAATAGCTGTATTAATGTGAGCCGCCGTGTCTCTGCCTGGTACAAAGCCATGCTCATGCTCTGAAACTAAGACGTGAATAACCGGGGCCAGACTAGACGCAAGAATTTTTTTTAAGTTTTAGCGTCTGCATTAATCAATGATATTGGCCGGTATGAGCTTATCTCCTCTGCCGGTTTCCCCATTTTCAGAAACACTATAATATTAGTAATATTCCAGGAGGGCGGAACATCCCCCCCTTGCATAATCTCTTTACATAGCACCAGAAAAACCAGCAGTAGCCTGTTTTTAAAAATCTTATAAAATTCAAATGGAATTGTGTCACCTCCAACAGCTTTACCAGTAGGCAGAGCATTAATTGCTCCCTCAATTTCACCCAGGTCAACATCGCTCTGCAGAGGCTCGGAGCGAGAACGATTCAAAACGGGCATAGCACTCTCCTGAATATACCCTGTGGCAGTTTGTTGGTTAAAACAGATTGAATTGTCATACAAGTCAGCATAAAATGACTTGAATTGTTCGACTATATCTTCGGATCTAGTATAGGCTAGCCCGTCTGCCCCTTTAATACGTTTAATGCTTGATCTAACCCTCATATCGGCAATCTGATTAGCCAACAGACGCCCAACCCTTTCCCCATACTCATATTGTTTGGTTTGAAACTTATGATAGCTATTCGCTACTTTATCCCTTAACCGTCTCTTAAGTTTAGCTCTGACGTCTATAACCTGCTGATAGATCTGCTGTTCTCCGGGGTCTTTTATAACAATAGCTCTAGCATGTTTTTGCTCTAGATCTAAATAGAGCTTATGTTCTTGTTCCATCAAAAATACCCCCTGTCTATTCTTTTTTATAATATATTGCAGCGTCGCCCCTCTAACAAACGCCTTCATACAGTCCCTTACGTAAATGGGTCTCTACAAAGGGCGAAGTCAAGGCTATTGTCTCAAGGCTGTCCAATTCTGGCAGTTTGGCGGCAGTCGCACCGGCAGTAGGAGTTGGAGTAGGAGCCTGCATCAGTACCGAGCAAGCGACACAAGTAGTACCATCAGAGGTTGTAGCAAGTATTCATGACGGTGTCGACGATCAAGGGAGCTGTCTGGCACCCTGAAAAACGGACCCGTTGGCCCTTCAGCTATGTCAATAGAAACATTAATAGTAACAGCAGTACAAACGGCGGAAAATGTGCCTTCAAGTTCTTTGTTGTCTCCACCATTGGCCCCGTGTTTAATATCATCGGTGAGGGAAGCACCCTCTAAAGGTCATCAATCGGTAGGATGTGAGGAGCCGTCACTGTCTAGAATAATGCAGGCATTATTAACTCAGAGAATGGAGGCTCAAGAGTATTATCAACAGGCCAAACTAGACAGTAAAGAGATAAAGCAAGCATTGCTGGATGTTACGTCTAAGGTTACCCAGCTCTCCTCTGAGGTCACGGACTTGCAGGAGCGGGTAGCAGCGGTAGAGGAGGCCAACACATATTCAGTGAATCTTGCAAAATCGCAAAACTCTTAAATTGGGCTTATGCAAGCGAAGTTGGAAGACCTTGAGAACAGGCAACGGCGCCAGAATCTAAGGGTCTTTGGTATCCCGGAAGGGTGGGAAGGCAGAGATCCTCGGGCATTTATTGTCAGTCTTTTTCAGAAAGCCTTTCCTGACCTAGGAGATTGGGACATGGATTCTCAGGTCCAGCGTGCACATAGGTTACCTCTGGTCTCAACACAGGTTAATCAAGGCCGGTCTAATTTTGCACAGCCAATTCTGGTGTTTTTTGGCAATTTTCTGTTGCGACAGGCGATATATTTGAAGGCTCGCCCATCGGCACCTGTGAAAATTGACACAATGTCTATATTTGTGCGCTCTGATTTGTGTAAACAAACAATGGATAAGCGGTGGAAGTTGCGTCAACTTATGGACCCGTTTAAAACCTGTGTTCACAAGTATTCTTGCAAGAGCCGGCTCGCCTAAAGGTTATGAAAGATGGTCGAACACACTTTTTTTTTAATGAACATGATGCTCAACAAGCTCTTTTAGATTGGCAGTCTGCTGTCAAGAAGGGACCGAATATTTGATGGAATTAGCTTCTTTTTTTTTTCCTCTATTCCGGGCTAATAATGAGGAACAACCTGTGAATGTTTATAGAATATGCTTTATAATATTCTTACAGCTTTTTGTCAAAGTTGGTCAAAGCTGGTTATAATACAAGTACTAGGGAAGCAGCGGGTGGGGCTAGGTGGTGGCTCGGGGCTTGTGGGGGCTTGTGGAGGGAGCGTCTTCCTAAAATGCTGTCAGGGTGGGACAGCAGAGAAGGGGGCGATTCCTTTCTATAGACACGGGGGTGGGCTGGGTGGGTGGGGGTGGGCTGGGTGGGTGGGGGTGCGACAGGGCGTTGGTTGTCTTTGGTCTATCTTACAGAGTGACAGGCGGGGAGGGGGTCAGGGAGGGAGGGGTGTAAATAGCCACAGTTTGGTTAAGGCAGCACTGGTTGAGCACAAGGGAAAGAGATATGTAGCTAGGGGGAACAAGTGGAATGGCCTTTTTAAATATGGTTAAATGTTGTACTTAAAGTATATGTGTTGGAATGTATCAGATCTCAATAATGCTGGGAAGCGTCGCCTTGTAACGGAGGAACTTCGGGTGTTTAAACCCCATATACTGGGACTCTCCGAAACCCATTTGGCTTTTAAAGATAGAACGTATTTAAAACAGCTTGGATATGATGTGATTGTTAGCACTTCGCAATCAATTTCTATTCGGGGGGTGGCTATTTTGAAATCTAAAAACTGTCAGGCCACCGTGCTTCGTACATTGGCTGATTCTAAAGGGAGATGTGCAAACGCCCAGGTATTGATTTATGGGCGTAAGGTTACGGTTTGTTCGGTGTATGGCCCTAATACTGACTTCCCTGATATGTTCTTATATCTGTGTTCTGAATTATTGGAATGGGATGGCGAGCTGATCGTCATGGGAGATTTTAATTGTATCATAGATAGAAAGATAGATACTACTAATACTCTAACTCGGTCCAGAATGGGTAGGACTAGGGCTGCTATATTTGAACTTCTCCACATACACCAATTAGAGGATGCTTGGCGAAGACTAAACACTACGGTGCCGGGTTATACGTTTTTTTCACATCCGCATAAAGCATACTCTAGAATAGATATGATTTGTGTTAATAATAGAGCTTTAGAGAGGGCACTAATTGAGGTATGTCCTAAGATCACCTCTGATCATAATCGGGTGATGTTGACCCTGCGGTTCCAGCCGGGGGTTAAAGGGCCAGGGAGGGAATTTTCTTTTCCTAGATATCTCCTCAACATTCCAGAATATGTGGATTTTATGCAAGGAACATTAGGGGAATTTATTGAGAACAATTGGGGTACGGCGTCAACGGCAATGGTTTGGGACTGTATGAAGGCGTTTGTTAGAGGGGCGACGCTGCAATATATTTTAAAATAAGATTACATAAATGTTTAATTCCCAATAAAAACACAAATTGCACAAGCAGCTTTAATTTAAAAAAACTAAAATATATTAAAATTAATGTAATATATAGATATTTAAAAAATATATTTTAACTAAATAAATAATTGACAAGGAACAAAAATTCTTTACAAAAATAGATTCATTAAACCATACTTATTACACATTTTAAACATAGGAATACAATGAAAATTCAAAAAAGTTAAGCATTACAAAATTATATGTTGAATAAATAAATTTCAAAAATAACAAAATAACAAATGTACACATTTTCTTTTTTAAATGCAGTTTTAAAATATTTACACTTAAAAACAAAATCACACAACAATTTTAAACATAACAAACATAGTACCCAACCTTTTCCCTATAAACCCAGCATCCCACTCCTAAAATTGTTATACAAAAATAAACATTTTAGAAACAAATACATTATAATAATGCAAAAATAACATACACAAAATGCACTTAAAAAGATATGCATTTCAATCATATCACACAATGATATTTTTAACAAAGATCTTACAAAACAGAAAAAAAGGATATTTTTAAATGCAATATTTTGACCCACAGTATTTTTGACATCAGGATATTTAAGACATGACATTTGTGTCTCACCATATTCTGGAGACAATATTTTGTAGGAACACACACAGAGGTCTTCTATTGGTTCCAGTGTCACACACCCATGCATAGGATCTCAGTCAAGTTTGGGCCTGTGGCAATACCAGCTAGTCCCTGCCAGGTTGGAGAGTAGTCTCTTTATGGCAAAGACAAGAAGAAGAATTTATGTTTTTAAAATGTTGTATTGATTCTGCTACCGTGACCAACTTTATTACTCTCACATTTGTCAGTCCTCTCTTCAATTGTAAAATATATCGTGAGTGCTTTTTTGCCATTGCTGCTAGGTACAAGCTAATAGCACACCTCTTTTAATTAAAAATAAAATTAAAGGGCATTTGTGGTCGGAAGAACTGATTTAGAGTGGGGTGCATTTCCAATGAGTTGGAAAACTTCACGTGTGCCTCTAGTAATTGCCCTGCAATCATTCCAGATGTAAATCGTTTTGATTTTAAGGGTAAGATATTTTTTTAAGTATTGAATATCTCATGCATTAAAACACCATGGGGCATATTCACAAGGACCTACCGCCGATTTATCTCCACCTTAACCCATCAAAAGTGGAGATCGATTTAACACCCCATTCACAAGCGGGTGCAAACTGCAGACATCGCCAGTATTCCCGCGATAACTGCCCCAAAATGTATCTCCACGGTGGACACCACCAACTAACCCTTATGAGATGCAGAGTAGGCGTTCCCGTGCAAAAACACACGAAAAAACCACAACACCACTTTCACAACGAACTGCCAGATCTGCGATGCGAGTCAAAACCACGAGATAAGCAGCGGTAGCAGCAGGGATTTAACACCTGCCTTTTGCTGGTGTTAAGAAGGACGACTACCTGCAGCATGAAAGGGAGCCCAGCCAAGAGCCACATCTGAAGACCCACAGATGCCATGGAGACAATGATCATGCAGCTCCGAGACCCATGAGGGCCACAACACCCACCGCCACCCACCCTCGGCCCGCCACCACCCCCAGGACCCGCCCCGACCCCCCCCCCGGAACACCACAGAGGCAGCATACACAAAGACAGCGGACCCACCTGAAACACACCTGCCGCCCAGACCCAATGCCAGAGGAGGACATTGCCCACTACAGGCCCAAAAGGACAACCATCCCCCGCATCCTGACCCACATCCCCCACCTGCTGATGGTACCAACCCAGCGGACAACCAACATCCCTCCACAGACAAAGCTGCCGGCTGCGCTGCACATGTCGGCCTCTGATACCATCCAACCCACAACTGCCAGAGTCGGAGGAGTCACACAGCCAGCCCCATCCAAGGTCATCACACCTGTCCTGGATGCCAACATCAGCCTGGTACCCCAGCACCTCCACTTCACCCACACTGCGCAGGAGCAGCTGGAGACCAAGCAAGGCCCCTACGCCATAGCTGGATTCCCTCACGTGTCAGGGCCAATCAACTGCACACATGTACCCCTCGTGCCCCGTGCCGACACTGCACACAACTACCACAACAGAAAGCACACGCATCCCATGAATGTGCAGGCAATAGTGGACCGCCCGGGACTCCTCAACAATGTCGTGGCCAACTCCCCAGGCAGAGTGCATTATTCTCACATCTCCCGACAGTCCATCATCACCCAGCGCTCCCAGGATGGCACCCATGGAAATGCAGTGCTCGTTGGTAAGTCCAAAATGAACACACCACACACCTCCAGCCCACAGTCATGCAACTCACGACACTGGCAATGGGCACGCAGCACAACTACATTCAACATGCCACACAACATGCCAACCGACCAGACACGACAACACGACTCCATTGGGAACTTGGCCTTGCCATGCCCACAACCCAGCCACGGCATGGCACCACAGACACACAATAGCAGGATGTGAGGAGAGGCATGGAGCAGGCATGTGCGAGAGCGGCAAGTGACTAAGGAATGTGAACCTACCCAATGCTAGGTGTGGCGTGGAGGTGCCGGACAGACCACAGTGTGAAAACCACGGAAATGGCCATGTGGAGATCAACTGCTGGTGCATGGAGTGTAGTGGCCAGTGGACGCTACCATGTCCCCACAGGCTGTGGGGCAGAACGCGGAAATGTCGCACGTTACGTCCCCCCTGCATGTGTGGGCGGAGTGGGTTGGACCTGCGTATGCCAGGCCTGCGTAGGGGTGTGAACAAAAAGCCCGTCGCACTGGGCGTGGTTCTCATTCGGAATGGACAACGCGTCTGCCAGGGCGGTGCCTCTCAGCCCGCCACGAGTCCTGCGCCGAGCGCGGCGGGGCCTGCGTCCCTGTGCGCCTGCTGCACCCCGGGCCGCTGGTCCCCCGACCTGTCATGCCTGCCCCAGCGCACCAACGAGGCTCCGCTCACCTGCCTACACTGGCGTGTGTCAAAGAGGGCCCACCACGTGCCGGTGCAAGCTCCAAGCCCCAGTCCCACGACCTCTGCAGCCTCCACAGACCATCGCTGGCCCCCACGACGCTGGCCCACATTACTCCTTTCTCATTGACATACTCCACCGGCGTCCTCTTCGGCCCAGTAGGTCCCACATGTGGAACTGTGTCCTGAGTCATGAATGGCAGTGACCCCAGGTCCGTGGCAGCGGACACAGCACCAGACTCCCTTCGATCAGTGAAGCATAATTCCGTATCGCAGGCCTGCGACACGTGGTGCCACTAACCCTGTTCAAAGCAAGCCGGCGACATGTGGTGCCACTAACCCTGTTCAATGCAAGCCTGCGACACGTGGTGCCACTAACCCTGTTCAATGCAAGGCGGCGACACGTGGTGCCACAAACCCTGTTCAACGCAAGCCGGCGACACGTGGTGGCACTGAACCTGAACTACGCAGGCCGGTGGGACCATCCAACCTAAGCCGGCGACACTCGGTGAATGGCCCGTGCTGACCGCTGCCTCAGGCCTACACTGCGGTCCAGTAGGTCACACATGTGGAACTGTGTCTTGGGTCAGATGTGGAGGAGTCCACACCATTGGACACGCCTCATCGCAGGCGGCATCCTCTAACAGCACTGGTACCACTAACTCTGTGCGCAATGAGTCATGGGCACTATCTGGTTGGACCTTGGTGGCGTCTGAGTCCATGGCCTGGGGGTTTTCTGCATCTTCATCTGGCTGGACCGGACTTGGTGTCCGACATGTTTCTGTTCCATTCACCTCCACCATAGTGACTGTTTCAGCGTGGTTCTGCCCTCTGCATCATGCCCTGGGGGTACACCTTCCACTGTCCACCGAGACACTCCGTGACAAGCCCCTTTGTCATCTACGGAAACCTGCTCTGCACTCGTGACCCTGCCCCAGTGCCCCGCAAGTCAGCGGCCCGTGGCAGTAGGCCCGTGCAGGATGCTGTGCATCCGGGGCCACTAACTCTGTGCAGCACAAGTCATGGGGCCTTTATGGTTGAATGGTTGTGTCCTTTACGATGTGCACTGTTGTCGATTTATGACTGCACGAGGCAGCCCTTGCCGGCTGGTGTGCACACACCCCACACACATCCAACACAGGTGTCACTCGATACGTGTGCCTGCTAATAAATTTGGCCGGGCGCACGTGCCCGTAGCCATTCACACCATCTGAGCAAGTGTGTCCGTGTGGTCATTGTGTCAGCATGATGGGCACGGGCCCTGCAACATCACAGTGTGCTGTCTTCAGCGGACGATACCATGTCACCTCAGCGTTGGCAGTGACCTTGGACATGTAGCTTCGCCTGCCCCCCCTGCATGCACAAGCGGCGTGTGCTAGTCCGGTGTACGTAAGGTCAGCGCAGGGGTGTGCTGATTCGGCAGGGGGAGCAGGGCGTGACTCGGACCTGGCCTTGGGCAGGAAGTGTGGTAAGTGTGTCTCTGTGTTGGGGTGTTGTTGTCACCAGGGCCACAGTAGTCGATGTTGCAATGTAGCATGCACCAGGAGGGCGGGCCCGCACGGATGGGGAA
Organism: Calotriton arnoldi; assembly: GCA_963921515.1. Classification (NCBI taxonomy): domain Eukaryota; kingdom Metazoa; phylum Chordata; class Amphibia; order Caudata; family Salamandridae; genus Calotriton; species Calotriton arnoldi. The sequence continues at coordinate 2,205,475 of CAWUFW010001575.1, forward strand.
ATGTAGGAGCGCAAGACCGCTCGGAGTCTTGCCACATGCATGCCAAGTGTTATGTGTATCAGTCCTGCGGCTGCATGAGTCAGTTGCCTAGCCTCATTCACAGTGCGATCACAGCCAGCCATGGACTGTACACCTGTGTCCGCCCTGTCCGGACCATTGGCCTACACTCACGTGGCCGACCACCTTCAAAGGCCAGCGTCACGGTGTTGTTGGCATGCCGCTGGACATGCGCGGACAGGCATTACAATGGTGTGCCGTAGGAGTGCACGTGATACAACCGTGCAGCGCACACAAGTGTGGGGTCTCGTAGGAGGGAGGAGTAGCTGTGAGGCAACGTAACACACAGTGAGGCCGCTCATGTGCCACATGCTGGGCATATCATCCATGATTCCCAGGGTCGCAGACATCCCACCACACCCACAACAGGCCTCTGTACATCTCCTGAATGCATGCAGATGGTGAAGTTACTGTAGGGATGAAGGGTCCTTTGTCTGTACTATCAGGCGGTGGCACATCTGCAGCTCCGAGCTGGGACTTGCATGTGGCCAGCACCCCTGACAGATATGATAGCATTTACTTGCGTCTCCCACACTACGCACTGCCCGACCTGAGACCAACGTGTACACATCCCACACGCAGAAGTCCTTGGTCGTAGTTAGCGTGCGTGAAATGGCCTTCACACGTACTCCCACCCCACCCCAGGCCTGCACCCATTGCAGACAGACACTACTCATTGCTCCGAGCTGTGCCATTTCATCCACAGGACTGGTGCAGGGCAAGCCAGTGCCGCTTCAAGCAGGGCCACTGACGCAATGGCAGACCATCCCGGACACATGCTCGACTCCAGTCACGTGGACCTGTACCGTGCACGTCTGCTGCATGTACTGGGGGCACTGCCGTTGGCAGTGCTGCGGATCAGTTACCGGCTGAGCTTCCGCTTTGCGAACGTCACCTGCGTTCAGCCTGTGTTGCATTGTCGCTCGTGCATATTCGAGTGGACCATGGATGTCTGCCTCTCCAACGTAACGGTAGCTGACCTGGATTTCGACGTGTATGTGCGCCCCCTGTTGGCCCACGACCAGGAGTGTCACCGTGATGCCCGTTTATGGCATGCATGGATGTTTGGCATGCATGCTGGGAACTGGACCTGGGAGATTGCACGAGTCGTCGTGTGCATTGAGCACATTGAGCCACTACCCGATTGGGCTTTGGTGCACATTGGGGCCAGGGGTTGGAGTCAGCACATCTGTCCGGGTCAGCTGATGGATTACGTCGACGACATGTCAGATGTGGTGGACAACGATCTCTCATTGGAGATGTTGGCCTACGCTGCTGCACTCGCGTTCATGGACGAGTGACAAGGTACCTGCAGCCACAACTGGATGTGACCCATTGCACGTGTCCCGAAGCCTGGTTGCATGTTGGGAATCTGGTCACATGTCCCAAGACGACAGTGGACATGGCTGCATTGGCCTGGACTCCTGATCCATGCGCGGACAACCAACGCGGGTTGGCACTGACTTGTGTTGGTGATGGACTCCCCCGGGGTGGACATGGGCGCTTTCCTACGTTCCTCATTCAGACATGCTGCTGCATTGGTCTGCATATCGTGGCACTTCTCTTGGCCGTACTGACACGCACTTGTTGATAAAGTTTCTGCACTTTCACTTGTCTCCAACTGTGTTGTGTCTTGATTTGTATGCCAATGTGTGTGTCACGGACTCTCTGGCTCCCTGCCATACGTGCATTGCTACCCTATCAGGGCTGTGGGTTTGTACTTGTGCATTATCATGTCCCTGTTTCGTGCTTTGCCAGATGCGTATGGCCGTTTACCGGCCACAAGCGGGTGCACTTGTGTCCTGTGTTCGGTTGTGCAGATGTTGGTGTTTGTACCACATTGTGTTGGATGTTGGGGTTCTCTGCTTCCTATGTGTGTGTGCTGCATTGTGTGTGAGATGTCCCTTCAGCTCTGCTTTGGCTCACCCTTCTCCCTTTCAGGCAGTGTGGTTTTCACTTCTGTGCTTGTTCAGTGGTGTGATATTGCCGGGTTGTGTGACTTGTACTCTTGGTTGGTGTTGTTACTCTTGGGCATGGTTTGTCTGCAGTTGTGTTGTGCTTAATTGTGCATGTGTGCCATTGTGCCCATCTCCCCCCGTCCCCCCATCCCTGGTCGTTCCTCTCCCTGTTGCTGTTGTGTCTGTTATTTTGGGCAGTTTTCGGTCCCCAAGTCCTGCCACCATCTCCAGACTGATGTGGCGGACACCATTTCCTCCATGTCATCCAGCTCCTGGTGTGGCGCTGGACTCCCACCTCCGGTGTGCATTGCTGCCTTCTTGTTGTTGGCGTGTTTCTGCTTGTTTGTGCGTTTCACATCATTCCGGCTGTTCTGGTTTTCTTCCATTGTCCTCCTCCGCTCTCCGGCTGCATTCACCTTGTCCACGATGGCCTGCCATGTACAATGTTTTGTTGCCAATGGGGCTTGTGGGGTTGTATACTGGCTCCGGTTGCCTCCATTGTGCTTGGCTGTTGTTTTCTGTTTGGTTTGTCTTTCTTTTTCAGGCTTTTGTTGTGCTTATTCCCGCCTGCTGTGTGTGTGTCGCGGGCCTGGCGGGGCATATCGCTGCTTTCCTCATCGCGAATGGGCTCATCGCACGTTTTTTTGTGTTGTGGTTTGTGTTTTTATCTCCGTCGAGGTGGTTGTATCGTGGACATTGGCCGCGTTTTCGGCGGACTATCGCATGGTACCGCCGTGTTGTGTATTCCACGTTAACACAGGGTTATTTTCCTGTGATAGGCTGCGATGTGTAAAGTTGCGTTAACATTTTTTGGAGATGTTTAGCACACGTTCTTGTGAATATACCCCCGTGACCCTCATCCTGAGCTGGCCTGGAAAATGGGGTGGTAATTCCGGGCCTGTTTTTATCTATTCACATCACCACTCCATTTAATGGTTATTACAAGTTTGTGGCCTGGAATTGGGAACAACATGCAGGTCTCAAAATTGCCAGGCCCTTCCTTCATGATACTTTTGAATTCCGGTCCCTTTTTCGATTACATTTTCCACCTGCTTTTAAAAGAAAAGCTGCAGTTTTTACAGGAGCAGTTCTGCACCCTGTAAAACTTGTAATCGTACTGGGTGGTAATTCTACAAAAGCCTGCAAGATGGCCATGCCACTCAAATCAGAATTGCCCAATGTAGGTCTGATTTATTACAGTGTAAATCTTACACGGTGGTAAGTATTCTCAGTGAGGCCAGAATATCCCTTTTTAGTGCCAAATCAAGTATGCATTATTATTTTGTCGCTTTTGATAGATAAATACATCCGACAGCAATCACGGTGCCGCACAAGGTTATTCATATATGAGTTAATACGTTGGTACTATAAATGATTAACTTCCGTAATGCTGCGCAGCGGGTTAGAGGTTGCCTGCTGCCCGAAGAGAATATTACATTTATAAAGTCTTTCAAAGACTACCAGCTCCGTAAATGATCTCGTGTCTGTTCCTTTTCGCAGATGAGCAATTTATCTGTGCTAAGAGAATCTCAGACCTCCTTGTAAAATGTTCATACAGCATGGGGGGTAATGGTCTCGCCCCCAAAACCTTGTTAGGAGATGCAAATCTGGCAGCATTTGGAGCACAGCTGATGCTGCGTTGCACTCCATTTACTGACAAATTGCAAACTCTCGCCAAATGAGGCTCGGTGCAATCAGCGCTGAAACAGAAAGGACACCGCAACACTTTTATTTCCCTGTAAGCAGATGACGAGCCTGATCTTCGTGTTTATTAGAAGGCCTTCTGGGACGAGGCCCATCCGTTCCTCTTCCCTGTCTTCGAATGTAATCCGGATGTAAAAATGGCAATCTAAAAAAACTGGCTGACTTAATTGCCATTTTGTTATCAATTCTGGGTTGGGCGGTGGAGGCAGAGACCTAAAATGGCGCTTCCTTACATTCTTTGTTGTAGTGAGCAACATCTGCATGCTTTACATGCAAATGCAGAGTTCTAAACATAAGAGTCTGCAGTAATATGATGAGGTAAGTGCACCGGTGTTTCGGTCGAGCAAAGCTGGCGGAAACATGTATCGTTTTATCTTGTAGGTTTTACGCTTTTACAATCACTTTGTCTTCTTTTCCACATGCTCTGTCATTTCCAGTTGTGGCCAAGATACCATGTCAACAGGAAGTATGTTTGGCCAATGGATGCATGTGCTACCGTTGGCAATTTTGTATGCAAAAAGATTCAGCTAGTGAACAATAGCAGGTCAAAAGAATTTCAAATATTCCCCCCACCTCGAGAAAATAAAACGCAGCCAGAGATTAGGACATGTGCAAACCTACACAGCTGATTATCTACTGCTAGATATGACAGGACCTTTACCTGCAATACGTATTTTTTTGTAATATGATTGCATCATTACAAGGCTCTTTTCCAAGATTCATGGGCATATTTAGAGATTTACAACCCTCACTCTTCCACTAGTCATGACCCTAAAGTATATGGAACTGAAAGTCAAAGATTCCACTGGCTGACTTTTCACGCTACTGTATATTCTCTATAACGATAGACAGTGGTGATTTTCTCCTTATCACTGGGCCAATTCCACTTCCTTCCAATCATGCGTGCTAAGACTTAGGGCCTGACTACGAGGACCGCCAAATTGGCGGTGGAGGTGCTGTGGCGGTCGTGGACCACCGCCCCAGTAGACTGACCACCGTATTATGAGTACAGCAGAAAGTGCGCAATAGGACCGCTGCAAATTGCCAGGGATCCTCGATCCCTGGCAGTGGAGCAGATGTCTGAGGGCCACAATATGCTGGTGGTGCCGCTGCAGCACCACCAAGCATATTACGAGTTTCCTCACATCCACCCTTCTCATGACAGTGAGCTCACCATGAAAAGGGTGCCAATGAGGAAACTTAGGGGCCCTACAGGACCCCCTGCTCCCTCAGGGCCATGGGATGCGTGCAGGGGGGCACATGCTGTGCCCCCCCATCTGCATGAACCCACTTTCCTGCACGGCATGGACTTTACAGTCCATGCTGTGCAAAACGTTCTTTGGCGCTCCAATTGCAGTGTCTTTTTAGTAGGCACTGCTGTGGGAATGCTAAAGGACTGCCCGCCAGACCATGAGATAACTTGGAATCTGGCGGTCAGCCGGTGGTGAGGTTTGGCGGTGTGGGAGTGGGGCGGTAATGTAGCGGCCCATTCCCACACCGCCAAACTCATAATTAGACCCTAAGACCCACATTGCTTTTAGGCCCTTCCAAGCCGCAGGTGAAGCAGTTTTATATGGTCTCAATGATTGTACCAGCATCCTTCAGGTCTCCAGGGTCGGCTGGCCTTTAGGGCAATCAAGCAGTACCTTCCTGACAGTCTGGTCTCACAGGTCAGTGTGTGGGCTGGTTGTTTGGCTGTATGTGGGTCTGTTTTGCGGTCCGATGGTATGGTTTTTACTATCAATTTCAATGATAATAAAAAAACATTGCCTGCAGAAAGCTCGCATCCATGCAGTGTTCCATACTTTGCAAAACACTTATACAGCAGGTCTTTATACATTCACAACTGCCCCAGTTTGCAAACATGGGCCACCTTTATTGCTATCTAATTTACTGATGAGGGCCTCTTTTATTTTGGTGCTCGGGCTTATATTGTGTCTGAATTTGACCCTGCTCATCGCATTACACCCATTATGAATAGCTCATGCTCAAATACTTCAAGCATTCAGAACTCACACCTCCTAAAAATCGTCCACCCCATTGCTCGCAGGAACAGCCAATCGGTCCATTACATTCCCTGGTTAGCAAGCATCTTTGAAAGCATAGTGGTCCCCAAACTCTTACTTTGATTTGATGCCAATCTGGATTTCAAACCAGACATGACGAAACTGATCTTGTGACATCCAGGCTATGACCAACACAAAGTCACTTTTTATACTCATTGACCTCAATTTGTGTACAACTTTTATCACCCATTAGTATTTAATAAAAAAGGGTAACCAGAGACCACAGAACACCACTGGTACTTCTGACCTCACACTAAACGAGTTTCACTCCTTACTGAGTGACTGACATCATATGAGGCTGAAACACTTGGGGCCATATTTACCACTTATGCAGCGCAGTGCAGAAGCCGCAAATGCTGTGCTGCGCTGCATGAAAAGGAGAGAGGAGGAGAGCTCCATATTTACAGAAATATGGCACTCTCCTCCCCTTTCCCTAGCGTCGGCACTGAAATCAGCTGCAGTGCGCCACAGAGACACCTTTGCTATGGTGCAAAGGTGTCTCTGTGGCACACTGTCCATGAGTCTAGCATAGGTTTTTACTGGAAGGGTACCCTTCCAGTACAAAATACTATGCATGGACTGACTTTAACCCTTTTCCCTCTTTGTATGTGTGCTGTAAATTGTAGCACACATACAAAGTCAGAAAAGGAAGGACAAATTAAAGCATTTCTCCTTCGTTGTGCCTACTTCAAAAGGGCACAGTTTTCTTATGTTAAACCCTGTCTACTTTAATTAGTAAATTGGGTTTATCAACAGAAACCTTGGATGGTTGCATGGGAACACCCATGCTCCACCCATGGTACGCCCCTTTGGCGCTAAGTAATGAAAAGCAGGTCTATGAACTGCTTTGCGTTACTTTCACATTATTTCCAATGCTAAACAAGTTTAGTGCTGGAAAGTAAATTGGAAAAAAAGATTTTGCGCTGATTTGCGTCACTTTTGTGACGCAAGCACGCCAATAAATCTTAGTAAATCTCCCTCTTGGTCCCCAAATCATCCATCTTGTGGCAGTGTTCCCAAAGGCACTCCCACTTGTCCATTCCTTTAATCATATACATGTTCTCCTTCGGTGGCTTTGGCTTCACCTTCCACCACTATGCTGACAACAGCCACATAAACCAGAAGCTTGTTGATCTAGAACCACACATCCCACATAGTACAGCTGGGAAGCACGAAGGTACTGTTTGGAAGCTTTATTCTCGAAGTGAGTTAGTGCCAAGACTAAGCTCCATCTTTCACTCTGTCCCACTCTCCCTTTGATCCCCTTGCTCCTAACCAAATTCCTCTTCAGTATTCTTCACCCTTCTTCAAAAGAGCTGTCACCAACATTGCCTCAATAAAAAAATGTCAGTGTTTACCCAGATGCCAACCTGTGGCTGACCACACGCATAATTACACAAAGATAATTATTTTCAAATAATAATATGAAAATACTTCTTGCACCTCTCCGGAAGCAACATCCCACTGGAGTAGGTACCTTAATGAATTTAATGCATAATTACACAAATGCGCTCTAGACTGCAATCACCCAAATCACCACCCACTTAAATAAAGGTATTCAGTCATTTTCATCCTGTGAGAGTTTCTCTGGTTTCATATCAGGATGTGAAACGCATTGAAAATTCTCTGCCTCAAACTACAGCATAACATTCAGCTCTTACGTTTCTCTTGTGGAGGGAGACTCATTCCTATAGAGCCCCATTTCCCTTTGGGCCCCCACCGAAAATGTCACCTTCTAGGACACAATACACTGGCAGCAGGCCAGTATATCATTATCGTTACAACTCCCCTTAAAACTGTTGAGGTTGCTTCCAGTTGAGCAGTTACACCATGGGTGATTGAAGTTTTAGGTGTACCTTAATATTTTTTTTTCGTGAGTTATACAATTGAACTGAACTAGAGGTGCCTGGCAGGCACTGTACAACTTCCTCCTCACCCAATTTCCTTAAGTGGGATAAAACATTAGGGTGGTCTCTAAAGAGGTAGTTTATCAGACAGAAATGTGCCAAACTACTAATTTTGCATGCAACGATAGGTTGAACATATCACCCAAAGGATTTGTTCATTAGTAGTAATTAATTTTTAGGTCTCACTAGAGACAACTTTAGCTGTCTTGAAGAGCTATTGCAACTTATACATAGAGAGCACAATAGCCCCCCCACCACCAACTGGAATTGGTTGTTTTACTCATATTGATCAGTTGACCATCATCAGCCACTGGTTGAGTGCAACTTTCATCCATGATTTGTAGATTTTCGATTCGTGTTGGCATGCCACAAGCAGATGAATATGCAAGGAGAGGGGTGTCCATTTTCTCCTTTGTTGTTGCAGGTTTCAAAAGTGCATGGCAGGCCTCCAGCCCTACCGTAATGCAAATGAAACAAATCAGGGGTCTGTCCTGTTGCGCTTATTATTCAATCTCTAAGTGACTTAATTGCCTATCTCATCCAATCCTTCAGCTTTGCCTTATTTGTTTACATTGACAACACCCAGATATTGTCCAGAAGTCTGGACAGCGCACTGTAAACCAGCTTCAGGACAACCATGCCAATATTCTTTGTTGGATGAGTGGGTGAACTTGCCAGGCCGACATGGCAGTACAAACTGCATACAGACACTGCAGTGGCAGACCTGAGACACCTTTGAAAGGCTACTTGTGTGGGTGGCACAACCTGTGCTGCAAGCCCACTAGGAGCATTTGATTTATAGGCCCTGGGCATACACAGTGCATTGTACTAGGGACTTATCTGTAAATCAAATATCCCAATCATGGAAACACCCATAAACACAATTTACAGCAGGAGCACTTGCACTTTAACACTGAACAGCAGTGAGAAAGTACGCAGAGACACTAAACCAGTAAAAATGAAGTCCAGCACACCATCAAAACCAGGAGGTCAGAAAGCAAAAAGACAAGGGATACACGCCAAAAGATGCCAGGTCTAACAGGCCCAAACTGCAGTCAATCAATAAAGGGGAGAGTTGCTGCCGCTTGTGAGACCAGCTTTATAACTGGAAACAGAGAGCCCCCACAGTGCCGTTTTCTGCTACCAGCAACAATGTGGTAGCTTGTGAAACCAACCATTCTTGCACTGGCTCACCTAGTCATCTATGCAGTCAGTTCCTCATTCATCCATCCATGCACTCACAAATCCATGCATTTAGCCTCTATTGATTTTTAATCACACAAACCCACACATACAAACTTGTCAATCCATGAAAATGCACTTACAATATTGGCTTTGTGAATGCTTGTTTTTCTTTGCATTGTTCATTTCCTCTTTCTAATTCTGTCCTTTATTTACTTAGTCAAGAAAGTGCATTGGTTGCCAATTCTCTTTCACTATAAATGATAAATAAGTTGGGTTGTGGATTTTTGGGTGGGCATTAATGGCACATTTGTATGCAATTTCCAAATCTGAGGCTGAGTGAAGGCGTGTGCTCTTTAATGTATAGTGTTGATTACATATACAGCTACATATTTATAATAAATAACACAGAACGGTTTTGATTTGACTGTTACAAGCCAAAATAATTTGTTGTTTGATAGAACTGTAAGTCTAGTGGACGAAGTAAATGCCGGCTTTCCGTGTATTTACTATCACTTTAAATATGTGTAAAATCATAAGAGTAAAATACTGCTCTGTAAAAGAGGAACACAGCTTTTTTAACAAACACATCCTCCTTTGAGTACTGGTAACAGAAATACACCACTGCAAAGCTGAGCAATGTGGCAATTTTAATTACAGGTGATGAAAATCTGTGTATAAACTATTGAAAATGAAAATAACTGCTGGTATTCCGAGTACTAAAATCCTTAAAATAAAATTTTCAAAAGTGATAAACAGAATTGTTGTTTCGATTGGTCAATTGAGTATGCAGTGTAGCGTTAGCTTCATCATTCACTAATAACACTTGGGAGCTCAGCTCTATCCTGGCTGTAATGCAGTTCTAGTCAGGTCACAGCCCATCTGCCTGAGGCTGTTTCCTACAGCAAATGATCCTCAGCTTTTTAACAGGTAATTTGTTCTTTTTTTTAAAGGAACTGACAGATGCCCGAAAGACCACTACAATGTTCTTTCTTGTCTTGGGCGCCTCCAAAGGTAACATGCATAAGTTACTAGGGGCCTGAGTTTGTCGGATGGTATGCTCCCTCCTTCTTTATTAGAAATGCATTATATCCTTTGGCACTTGTAATAAGACAGTTAGGATATCCATCATGTTTGTGATGGAGTAACCAATCTGCCAAGCTCTAAATCAGACCTTAGCCAGGAAAAAATCTCAGCCAGAAGCGTTTTAAGGCTTAGGCCAAGTGTGTTCTGGTCCAGGGACCCAGCCATTCAGGGGGCCTCCTGATAGATCCGACTCTGTCCTTCACACAGTCCTTCCCTGATGACTTTGAATAATTTTTCAACATAGATTGTTTTAAATACTATTTCTCTGTACGGCAATATGTGGGAGTCTATTTCAGACTGTAGTATCCTGTCCATGTTAATGTTATACCATTTTCACCTCCTGCTCAGCCAGTGTGTTTGTGCTGTGTGCTGCATGGAATGTTGGAGTGATGATGCGCTTCGGAATGTTGGGAGCCTGTGAGGTGACGTGACAGTTGAGAATGGGCTGAGCAGCAGGCAGGCTGCTCCTGGTGGGGCTGTTCTTCAGAACCTGTAACCTACTACAATAAAACATCTTGAACTACATCCTACCTGCGTGGACTTCGTTACTACATTATTTTGGCGACGAGGATGGGATATTAGACATTTTGCAGAGAAATGTTGTGCTTATGTTTTTCAGCATCAGGCAACATCCATAAAAAGTTCCTTTTATGAGAAATGGCAGTAGGTCACAGAGATTATTTGCAATAATATTTGGGAGCTGCTGCTATATTACAATATTGAAAAAATACATCACTGTCCCTTAATTTTAAATGAAAACACGTTTAGAATTTGGACCAGTCTGCATGTGTAGTGTCAGTGACCTGGCCTCAGAGGGCATGACAAATCTGAATTCAAAAATGTTCCAAACAGGTGCCCCCAAAATATGCTTAGCCCAGGGCCCCCCAAATCCCTAAGATGTCCCTGATCTCAGCCTGAATTGTCAGTAAAGGAGCAGGAAGAAAGAGAATCTTATTTGTTCTCCCAAAGAAGTATTTGTGGCTCATCCTTAATAGCGTAAACTTTAAAGGGCTCACCATCACACACAGAGCAATATTCAACTCTGTGCTGTATTACATAAACCTGACTTTGCAGATTTATATCCCTAGTTGTAACCTCTTCTTGGGAGGAAAGCAATTAATTGGACTGGACTGAGTTTATAAAATGAGAGCAAGTGACTCACTGTTTGCAGTTCCTGAGGATGTTGGGGTGGAGTGTTGGTTGCCATGTGGAATTCATTGACCCACCATCCAGTAAATAGGGAACTTACTAACATTTAGGATGCAAAAAAAAACCTTTTGTTTCTAGCCATATCCATCTAACCGTCACCTCTTTTGCTCATGTGTTTTCTTGGATGTCCAAAATCAGATGGATGCATTCTCCAAAACCCAAATGATGATGATGAAATAGGGGACACATCGGAGACTCATTTATGATCTCTACTGGTGCTCGACACTGGCTGGAACTTGCCCACTTTAATCTCTAACTCCCAAATTTTGCAATAAAAACTCATGACCTACATTCTGTGCAGACGTCTCCTGTCCACCATCTACATCTGCCCCAGCTGCCCCCTCCTCCACCAAATGAAGATCAGGGATAGCTATTTCTGCTTAAACCTCTTGTTCTCTAGAGCAGCCTGCTCCACCACACCAGAGGCATTTTACATATTTCTTTCAGAAAAACCCTATTTGCCAACACATATACAATTAAACAAGCAAATTGGCCTTTCAGAAATGGACTCATGCCCACTTGATCTGTCTTTCGGTGCACTCATCAAGCAGAATGGTGGATGCTGCCAGCTCAAAACCCGCCATCACCCAGTAACTAATCCGCAGGGCATACTTGTTTCTCCAGAAGTCCCAGCTTTTCATAAATTCAGGCACCAGGCAGTCCAAAGCACCTTAGATCAAATATTATACACCTCCCAATTCTCTTCTAAACCATACAACATTAAAGCAGGAGTCTCTCAAAGTTCAATCATCTCACCCATGCTTTTCAACGTGTACATGAAATCACTACCAGATCTGCTCAATGGTTTTGACATCACCTGCTATATACACGCAGATTAATGTCACAAGGAGGGACGGGGGCTTGGGAGGTCCAGCATACAGGCCCGTGCAGTTATGATGAAAGGAAAAGAGTATGCTGTTCCTATGTGGGAAGCAGGGGAGAGAGAGGAGGAGGGGTGGGAATACGGGGGAAGGAAGGCACAGGTAATTTAATGTTTCAGCCAGGTGCTTACAGAGGAAAAGCGTGATTCCAAAGGGATAGCTCCAATAAGGAGCAAGGGCCCTCACACACCCCGGAGGGTGTCATGCTTCATCATAGGGCAGCTCCTCGTTGGGCCGGTGCTGCAATGCCCAACGGGCTCCGCAAGGGGGCTCTTTGCCGGAGGTCTTTTCTGGTTGCTGATGTCAAGCTAAAAAAGTTCTAGTGAGGGCGTATGTGTAGTGAGTAGGAGTGGGATAATGTGAGTGTGGTTTAAAAATAGCTACAGGATTCTCCAAGGGTAATTTATTCACTGGGTTCCTGTGCCATAGGTAAAAACACTGACTAGAAAGTGGTAGATGGAGAGGGGAAATTATACCTGCTTCAGTTCAAAGGAATGTGTAAAGTGTGCAGGGGGTCGACATGTTTCATGCCCTATAAAGTCCAAGCGGATCTAGGCATTTCAACAGGACCTAAATATCCTCATCTACTCCTAGGGAACGGCGTTACTATGTGTGACTGGACCCAAACTGTAGTCCTATAAAGTGGTGAAAACAAGAGGTTAGAATTTATACCTTCTGGAAAAAAGGCACCTAAAAAGGGGGTCGATTAGCCCCTACTATGACATGCCAGGGTACTCGCTGGTGTAGCGAGAAAGACAAGGCTCAAATGGAGTGTCTTCTAGCACGGGACCTACCCACGTCTGGCCGTCACCAATGGATGACATGGAGCCACCTCAAATTGACCTTCAAAGCCAAGACATTCACCTGTGACGACTGAAAAACCTACAACCCTCTTTGCCCCTGGCCTGACGATCTAGGACCACCTCCAAAAATATCTAAGGAGGTAAATAACATTGGAATTACCATGAACACTCAACTGTCAATGAATCCACAAATGGATAAGGTAGCAAATCAAGCTTTACCACAATGAAAATATTGCGATCCATCTACCTGCACCTAGGATTCCCACTGAAGGTTCAAGCTACCATCTCTCTTGTCCTATCAAAATTGGACTATGCTGACGGTCTGTATCTATGCTATATGTTTAAGGCAAAAGTCAGAGGTGGTCCAAAATACATTTTGGATTTGGTTCTCCCATACCATCCATCTCGATCTCTCAGATCCTCACAACAGACCCTGTTTACTGTATCCAGGTTTAGCTTGTCCTGCATGAAGGGACGCTCTTTCACTTATTTAGGCCCAAAACTTTGGAACTCCCTTCCAGATTCACTGAGGAACTGTGTGTCCTTTCCAGCTTTGCACAGGGGCCTGAAGATCTGGCTATTCTAAGATTCTTACTTAGGTCTCTGCATACTTTCCCCCTGTCATGCGCCAGGAAACCCCTTGAGGTAGCTGTGTGCACTATAAGTTCATAGTAATGATAATAATATTATCATTGCTACAATTTGAAGACTACAAAGAATTCAGAATGCTGATGCTAGACTCCTCCAACATGTAAAGCCACAAACACAAATCTCTCCTGCCTTGAAGGCACTACACTGGCTACCAATTTCCAGAAGATCCTCCTTCAAGCTGCTTTGTATCCCAAACAAACCACAGCAAGGAACCACTCTTTATCAGGAAGAACATCAACAAATACATACAACAAAGGAGCCTATGCTCAAGAACGGCTCCTCACCTCATGATTCCTACATACAGGAAAAAACCATGGGTGGAACATCTTTCTCTGTTCAAGCAGCCAAACTATGGAATTCCCTACCCGCAAACATAAAATTAACAGACAACAATCTCCACTTCAGAGCATTAGTCAAAAGCTGGCTCTTCATCACATGACAACTATACTCACAACTCAGTAATATATCAAAACAGTTTACTCAGAGATGACAAACTATACTTCTCACGATATGGAAAAGGGTTGTATGATAAAACAACAAGTTCCACAACCCCGCATTCCTAAATTACGCGGTTTGAATTATGACCGGGTCTTAACCACGGATTGCTTTACCACGCATGCCTTTAACACTAATTTTCATGGTAAAGGCATGCATGGTAAAGGGGTATGCATGGCTATGGTCGCCACCCCCTCCCCACCGCCCTAGGGTACAAACTCCCGCCCTGAGGTGCAAATACCCCTACCCCCTCCGAACCCCCACGCTGTGTCCTCCCCCTGCCCAAATGCCTAAAACCCTGTCCCTTAACACTGTCCTTTAACCTGACCCTGGTGAGTCCTGAACCAGCCCTAAAAACTGCCCCAACTACCCATTCCCCTCCCCCTGCTCTGAGGCCTAATACCTAACCCATTTTTAAAAAAATACCTCAACACTTCCCCAGCCCGAAAAACTACTCCAACCCCCTAGCCCTGAAAACTACCCCTGACCCCCCAAGCCCTGAAAACTACCCCTGACCCCCACAGCCCTGAAAACTTGCCCCACCCACAGCCCTGAAAACTAGACCACCCACCAGCCCTGAAACCTAGCCCCAATCCCACCGGCCCTGAAAACTACCAAAACTTCCTCCAACACACAGCCCTAAAAACTACCTCCAACCCCCCCAGCCCTGAAGACTAGCCCCGATTACCCCAGCCCAGAAAACTACCCCGACTCACCCCCAGCCAACAAAACTACCCCGACCCCCAGCCCACAAAAGTACACTGACCCAGCCCCACTCACCTCACCGCAGATCTCTTCCTGCTTCCATCCGCCTGTAGCTACACTACCCTGACCCACCCCCAGCCTACAAAACATTCTCAACCCACCCCCAGCCCACAAAACAACCCTGACCCCCAAGCCCACAAAAGGACCCCGACTCAGCCCCCAGCCCCACTTTAAATAACCCTGACCCACCCACAGCCCACAAAACAACCCTGGCCCTCCCCAGCCTACAAAAGTACCTCGACCCACCCCCAGCCCCACTCAAAACAATCCCAACCCACCCCCAGCCCACAAAACAACCCCGACCCCCAGCCGCACTTAAAAAATAACCTGACTCACCCCCAGCCCACAAAACAACCCCGACCCCCCAGCCTACAAAAGTACCCCGACCCAACCCCCAGCCCCACTCAAAACAACCACGACCCACCAAACAACCCCTGAACCACCAGCCCACATTGTACCTGACCCACCCCCAGCCCCACTTACCTCACCGCAATCTCTTCCTGCTTCCGTGCGTCACATGCGTGGTTAAGACATGCATAGTAGGGCTTGCAGAGTCAGAACACTTGTGGTTCAGACCACGGTGTTCTGACTGTTCACCATGGAAAAGAGCTGCCGGAATACAAATACACGTCATTGTAATCTGAACTATGCCTCCTGTAATACGCAGATACATTTATATCAGGGAAAATTATATATTACACCACAGGATACATGTCAAACAAAATTGTTGCTTCTATGTAAATATAGGTGCATATATAGAGGGTTACGTCTGCTACTAATAACTACAAAAAGTGTAATGTATCTATTTATGTACATGTAAGTTAAAACAGGTTTTTGAAACCATAAAAATATACCACATGATAAATGTGGACAGCAGACCATGTAAATTTTGCCACTTCAATGTACATATGGGTATTTATATAGAGGAGTTTAATCAAGCAAGCAAAACTTTACTAAGCATCATTTGCTTATATAAGTATGTATAAATGATTTACATTCTTTTATTTTAAAAAAAACCTGTTCTTCTCATTCCTTCTCCCTCTGACTCATCCCAAACCTTCCGACTACGATGAACTCCCAAAGATCTTTCTCAATCTTTCATGCCCTCTTTTCAAAATCATGCCAACCAATTAGGTGGCAGAACCACTGTTCGCTTAATGTACTAATCCCCAGGTTCTGCACATAACTTGGTCACCCCATTGCTTTATACTGACCCAAATAACAAGCACACACGACCATTACTTACAAAACAACTCACTGCTTCCCCTTTTCAAATCCGCTCCGATCATTCTGTACCTTCCTTAAATTCTACTAAATACACAAGATATCAAGAGCACAATCCTAACAAAAATAACACACAAGGAGAAAAAAAAATTGTACTAACCTACTAATTACTAATCTTGGTTTCCGAAGAAGTGTGCTACTCACCGCAAAAAGTGCTTCAATGCCTCTTCAAGGGTCATAAGCGCTATATAAATACATTTAGAATTAGAATTAGAAATTTGAAATAAGTGAAATAAAAATGACTGTTTTATTAAAACAAGATAATCCCAAATCAAACGCATGAAATTGAGGTGTGGGCTTCTACATCTCTGCCTCCATTATGGAAAACTTCACTCCGTCTGTGTGGTGAGCAATATGTCAAATGCAGATTCACTGTGCCATTGTCAGAAGGACTATCAGCAGAGCCTCTGATTAGCCATACATCACACATTTCATTTTTCCAGAGAACTACTTAATAACAGTTTTTGCACTGTAGCTTTTCATACAGTGCTAGTGTAGACACAGCTTCCTTTATGATTACTACAGTGTAAGATTCTCCCAAGCTGTAACCCAGGTCCAATGATAAGTAATTGCGACAGGGCTTTCCATCCTCTTCCGTTTCTGCCTTTTGAAATTGCAATGATGTCACATGTGATTGAGAAAACTTGCTCCTGAGACTGACTCATTTTGCACCACCGTTTACACTAACCGACCATAGCAAAGCATAATTTCATTTGGTGAAAATGTTGTTCTTGCACTACTCGCTCTGTAGGAGCGGCTCGTGTCGGGGAAAAGAGGTGAGGCGGGGGAGGAGGTTGGGTGGGGGGAATAGGGGCCCACGAGACAAATTGATTTTTTTTTTTAAGAACTTACCTGCGCCCTCCAGGATCGCGTTGCGCTCTTCTACTAACCTCTCCTTTCCGCTGCCAGGCAGGCAGAGGCTCCCAGCCTGCCCTGCGGCCAATACTGAAGCTGCTCTCATCATGAGAGCAGCTTCAGGATTGGCCAGAGCGCCAATGATTTGCATTCCAGGACAGACTGGGAGCCTGTGCCTCCTCTCTCCAACCCGGCAATGCAGCTGGGGTTGAAGAGAGCGTCACTGCGCATGTGGGTTTAGCCGGCCTGAGACGGCCGGCCATACCCACATGCGCAGTGAAGGCACTGTCCAGCACTCCCCCTCCAGCCTGTCACCACCCTGGCCCCCCACCCAAGCCTCGGCACAAGGAAAAATAAAACGATGACAAAACGGATTTTAAACCCGTTTTATTATTGTTTTATGTTTCACACTTTTAAAAGTGCTGGCGGGGGGGGCGAGTCGGTAAAAATGACTTTTTGAACTAGAAGGTCTGTGCGAGTGCTCGTGCAAAATTGGCCTCTCACTAGTACAAAATTGTTTAGTCACCTGTGCTGCGTATGGCATTTATGTCCCTTTGGCCCATCTTCACTTCACTACAGGGTGGGCGAGGTGCATGAATCTAACCACCATCTGCTGTTTATTGTTTTATTCAGTCCTAAATGTTTGCATTGTTTGATGTCTGCGTTGTGCCCTGAAGCCACTGAAAACAGATGGGCTGGAGCTAAAATAAAACTAAACACGCATATATATGTATTTGCTAGACCGTGAGTATTTTATAGACACTATGTCTGTTTGTCAATTAAAAAGGCATCACATACTGCCCATTATGTATTACCATATATGATTTTAGTTAACTACATGAAGAGACATGCGCAAATTCAGCTCCACTTCTGCCGGGTCATCCCCAGGTCAACCGATTAGACACATTAGAGGAAGAAAGAAGACAGCCTGCTCTAACTGCAGGGCAGGACAGCCGAGCTATCGATCAATCTGCTGGCAGCAGCCGAACAATGACAGTCATCTGTCAGAAAGCTAGAGGTGGCGCCTCATTAACACACCACTCACCTGCCCTGAGCAAAGAAAGGCCTTATAATAATATCTATCATTCACCTCCAAGGTGTTGCTGCCTCTGCTGTTAGATGGAATAAGCAGTCAGTCCATCCGCCTCCTCCGAGACCCCCGCGCGCTTCTCCCCCCCCCCCTCCCGCTGCGCATCCCGTCTCATAGTTCGCACGAGCTAAGATCCCCCCACAGTTTGTAAAAAAAAAGGGTGCGAAAGGAGGGGGACGAGGGAAGCAGAGCGACAGAACAGACAAACATTTCAGGCACGCCATTCTGAGGTAATGAAGCATGACCGCAAAATATACCTGTGCAACATTTGATAAAGATGAGCTGACACGCCAGTCCAAATAGGTTCTTTTGTGCGCCCGCACATGTCTATCCATCATCCCTTTCAGCTTCAAAGAGGAAGGGAGCCACAACAGCAGCAGCTGGCAGACACCGGAAGGGGCATAGCGGCGCACACAATTAAACTCCGTTTACCCGTGGCCTTTATTTCACTCTCTCTTACCTAATTTATTATGTGTGTCTTGCTCTGTATGCAAAAATACAGTCTGCCGATATTTCTCCCTTTCTCCAGCTTTCTAACAGTTTTTTTGGTCCAAGCACTTCACAATAGACTGCGCCTGCGAGTGTTTTGCTTCGTTTGTTTGGAAAAGTCCTTTTAATTTAAACTTATGTTCTTTATTTTGTATTTGGTTGTTGTTGCCTTCCACTCTAAGCACTTTTTTGGTCTGTTTTGCCATATTAGCATATTCACCAGATTAAAAAAATACACTTTAGCAGTGCTTCAGTTTTATCAGGCATATTGCATGTAGTGCATTTAGCAATGTCACCTTATTTACACATAATTATGTATATATGGTTTTACCAGTGCCCTTGTCATTTCTGTAGGTTTGGTTTTCCCGATTTGCACTGTTTTTTCGTCTGCATTTGTTGTTTTTCTCTACTTTAATTCATTTAGATCGTGTCGTTTTCGTCTGTGGGCTGAAACCAAACCAGCACAGTGGCGAATCCACTAGGTCTGAGCACATTAGCAGGGAACACTGATCCACAGAATGCAGGTCAAACGATGCCATTACTGATCCTTTGTCAAAGCAGGCAGGCAGCCCCATTCACAAAAGGACATTATCCTATAACACCAAACACTAAACTTGGCTAACACACTTTTCGTTCCTCTTTATACAGACCATTTCCTGCAGGCCTATGATATCAATGCCCTTTTCGATTGCAGAGAGTGTACACACCCTAAATTGATTTGGAACCTTGAACTTGTGAAATTCTCCATACAGATGTTTAAAAGTTTGGTGCAGTTTTATTTTCTTAGAAAAGCCATAACCGAACGTATGGCCTGGCTTGGTCCTAAGAGCTAATCCACAAGCGATCAAGGATTTAACATACGCACACCACACAGCAAACATCATTTACAAATGTAAGGATGCTTTAAAATTAAAAAACGTGTATTTGATTAACATTTCTGTTTCAAGTTAATATAATAGAATATAGAACAGCCTAAACTTAAAATCATTCAAAAGACCCACTGCCCTGCCTTGACACCATTGTCATGAGTGAACCAAGATATGTAAATTTGCTGTATACATATTATATATGTCAATATTGTCATCTCATTTAGAGCACCACTATTGTTGATTAAACCACACCCCAGACATGTTTTTGTATATTGCCCATCTGAGCGTGAACCACTTTTAAAGTTCTTTCAAATTTGAAGGGCAGGAAAAATGAGAAGTAATGTGATTTTCCTCGTTTCACACTATTTGGTCGCCTTTTGAAGCCAGGCCTTCAGTCTAAGTTCCTGCTTAGAGATTGCACACATCATCCACTTGATGAATAGTTTTTTCAGTCACATTTAACACTGAAGATCAAGGCATTGTTTTTAATTATTCCAAGTGCTGGATCACTCCTCTGGTTTCACAAGAAATTTATCACATGGTAAATCAATCTGACACAAGAATTCTTTATAGGAAAAAGTACAAAGTTAAATGTAAGGGTACACAGGGCACTCTGTTTTCACATTAAGATCACCCCCTTTCCCTGCTGCACCATGAACATGAGATTAGGAAATCTCCAGTCATGAAATTTCACAGAATACTGTTGTCAGTCAGGTAGCTGGGCCATGTAGTGTCATGGGATTCAGTGGAGGAGAATGTCATAGAGTGTAGTGTCATAGAGTGTAGTGCTGTGGAGTGGAGCGGATTGGGGTGTGTGTGACTCCCTGCATGGATGAGTGAGTGGCTGAATCAGTGGCTGTATGGGTTTGTGAGTGCGTCTGTGAGGGGCTGTATGGGTGAGTGAGTTTTTGGAGCTACTGGTTATACTACATCTTGGTTGTGAAGGGGGTGCAGGGAAGGGCACAAGTAGGCCGTTTGCGGCCAGGCAATTTCTTCCTTGGTATCGCACAGGCAAGGTATTGGAATGCCAGCTAGGGCTCAGAAAGAGGAGAAGCGCACGGAGGAGCTCATGGAGGCTATGATGCGCAGGATGGACGCCATGGACCAGTCCTTGGCAGAGTTGAGGAACCGCCCTCCTGCTGGTAGACAAGGGAGACCTGAAGAGAGGCCCAGGCGGGCAGGGGTGGCCCCTAAGGTAGCATTTCCACTGGTGCCTAAGAGGGCTAGGGGCAAGCACGGTAGGAACGAAGGTCAAGGGTCCCCGCAGAGACCTGAAGAGGAGGTACCAGGGCCCTCGGGCTGGATGGAAGGGGACCAGTGGAGGAGGCGAGGGGGTTTGTGACCGTGGGGCTGAGCGCGCCAAGGGACGTACCAGCGGGGGGAGTGAATCCAGTGGGAGGGCCTAGTCAGCCTGATTTAGTGACCAATTTGGCGGCAGTGGTACCATGGTTGTCCAAGTTTGATATGTGGACCCCTACGGCTGGGAGTGGGGCCATGTTGTCAGATGGTGATGACCTGGAGAAGGCCAGGAAGCTAGTGGCACAAGTAGAGGGGCCCAGGCCGGGGCTGCCACAGCAGCAGGTGGAGGTGGCACAGTGCCGAGGGTATCCAGGGCTCAGCAGCCAACCTGGCTGATACCCAAGGCAATGCGGAAAAGGGCAAGAGTTCCCTTGAACCAGCTCAAGGCAGTGCAGCAGCGACAGTGGCACCCCACAAGCATCAAGACTCAGCGATTTCAGGTATGGCACAGCTGCTGCCAAGCTTAGGTTTGGGGGAAATGAGGTCACCGCGGGAGCGTCTGGGCAGGCATATTTTGCGGGAGGTGAAAGAAAAGATCTGGAATGGGGAGTATGTGGATATCTTTGATTTACTCCTGGACAAGCCTGATACCGAGGAAGTTAAAAGGTGCAAAGAGTGTGCGCACTCCAGGGAATGTGGACACTGGCCGTACAAAAAGAGGGTAGAAGAGACTTTGGTCAATTGGATTAAAGGATTCTCCAATTATCAGGCGGTTGTGGCTGAACATTCCACTGGCTTTGGTGCCCAAATGGCCTGCTAGCAGACCAGAATTGCTTGCGCACATGATGAATACGGGGGCATGGGGTGAAAAGAGTACGACAAGGAGTTTAGGAGGGAAAAAGCAACTGACGCCAACTTAATGTGGGATCAGATCGATCTTATTATGTGTTGTGTGTAAATAAATATGGCCGCGGTTGTTACGACCCCTAACCCAAAAAGTACTGATGATATTGGCTTGTGATCTGTGCCACAAAGGGGATGCTGGTGGTGGAGACCCATGGGGGTAGGGGGGGAGATCCTGTGGGTGGATGGTCTGCGGTCTGCTTCCAAATCAGGGTGTAGGGGCGGGGACTCGGCAATACCTGCCCATATGACAAGGTGCCCCCCAGCCTTGGGAGCACCGCGCCTATGGTGGGGTGCCAGTCCCCGCCGGAAGGGGAGGGGCTGGTGACGGAGGTGAATGACGCCACCAGCACCAGCCTACAACACGCCCAGGCATTGGTCCACCCGGCGTGGGGACCCGGAAGTGCATTAAGCACTTCTGGGTCGGGTAGAACCAGTCTGCGCCAGACTCCGCCCCTTTAAAAGGGGCAGCAACCCAGCAAAGCTGTCTCTTTCACTGCTCGCCGCTACGACATTGTGCTACCAGCTGACCCAGCGGGGGCTGGAATTTTAAACTGCTTTCTTGTCCCTCCCGCCATCCCCTGAGGCAGCAGATTGATCTGGGTGAATGTTTGGTTCCTGTTGCAGTGCCACTGGGTGTTTTCTTTTCCTTTTCAGATATCAAGTTGTGGAGACATGTTCCACTGTTGTTGCACTCTTATTCGTGACTAACCTCTTTTCTCGCAGTGGTCAGCATGTGTCGTCTTTTATGATAGTATCCTTGGTCTGCGATAAGATCATGATTGGTGGAGCATTTACGGTCCTTAGAAGGCATTCCCATCCCCATTGTTAATGGGGATAGGCGGGGGACAGCAGCCTCTCAGGGCCCTCCAAGGGGTGCTTATGGCAAGTCGGCTAGAGGGGGTGGGGGAATGCATGCTTCCAACAGGCCTTTTGGGCCAATCCTCGCACATGCGCTTGGGTGGCAAGCTAATAGCACAGCCCCTTGAGGGTGGTATTTGAGGGCGTAGGGGGTGCTCAAGGTAGGTATCCTTCTGGACAGATGGGCATCATGAGCAAGATCACTCCAGGGGGACCTCTCAGGAAGTTGGACCAGTCACGATCTTACGCATAGGCTCAATGCAGGATATGCAGGGACAATGTATATTTTATGGTTAGGAATGGCTACGTCCTAGAGTCTCTGTTAAGGTTAGCCATCCAAGAATATGTAAAGAATACTGTATGGAGTGTTATGGGGGTTTCTGCGTATTAATTTGAAATGCTAATTTTTATGATGTGTTGTGTGTAAATAAATATGGCTGGGGTTGTTATGACCCCTAACCCAAAAAGTACTGATTGTATTGCCGCGTGATTGGTGCCACGAAGGGGATACTGGTGGTGGAGACCGATGGGGGTGGGAGGGAGATCCTGTGGGTGGATGGTCTACGGTCTATTTCTAAATCAGGGCATAGGGGCGGGGACTCAGCAATACCTGCCCATAGTGGGGGCGTGAGTTACAGTTAGCTAAGCTAACAATAACTGCTGAATTTCTCTGGTTATGTACGAGTAAAATATCAGCCTAACTATAATGTCCCATTAAACTTTGTTTTTTCAGTGAATTTCTAAGGTTTATTTTAATTATATTACCTAACTCTAAAGTCCCTGTAACCTTTGGTTTTTTAAGTTTGTAAGGTTTTTTAAAATTCCTTTTCTTAATTGTAACAACCATTTTTTTTAAGCGAACCTCTAAGATTTTCGTATTTTCTTTCTATAATTGGATATTGTGTATTATATTTATATTATATATCACTCTTTTTTGATTTCGTATGTCTTTATCAGAAAGTACATTAATAACTGGTTTTATTTTTAACAATTTTGTGAGTCGGCAAAACATTGTTGCATTTACTGTGGAGAATCTGTGATCAATAAATATATTTAACGTACTGAAAAATACACTTAAAGACATTTTTTAAATAAAGTTTAAGTCTAAATATTTAGTAAAATATTGTTTTAACTTTTCTTTCTGTGATTAATTTAGGAGAAAACCACCCTTACAAAAAAAACTTATATTCGCAATTACCGACATCGTCGCAGTGATGTTGGTAGTCGTGAAGAGCGTGTGGTTTGTGCAAAGTGTTAAACATATATATAGACATATTCTACAGTATATTTAACATTAGAGCTTTATTAGTGTACTTTTCAAACTCTTATTTTTGTAGTGAGTTTCCAGAATAATCGTCTTCAAACACTATTTTTTGTTTCCGCGAAGACAGTGGAGGTTGTGATGACGTCAGTAATCGCGGATACTGCGTGTTTTTCAACAACTCTGAAATATATATGTAGAGGTATTGTGAACAAGTTTAGTATAGCTGTTCACTATTATAGTATTGAAAGTTCTTCTTTTCTTTCCATTTTTAAAGAAAACTACTTTAAACTTGTATCTTGAATTTCCGCTTCACCTCGGTAACCGATAACATATCGGTCAACGCGAATATCACATGACCGGGAAAGCAAGGAATGTCATTGGATATTATACTTTTCAGCAAAATCAATAGGAAGTACACACCCACTCCTCCTTCTTGAATCTTCTTTCATAGAACTTCATTCTGAGCAGGTGTATTCATCTTGTTGTGCAAAGTTTTTGGCCTTTTTTTCTATCAAAAATGGCAGCACAGGAAGGAGATGGGGGTCAGCAGAAACAACAGCTGGACCAGGATGTGGAGAAGGTAAAGACTGAAGATTTGGAAGAAGAGGAATCTTCACAAAAGAGAGCCAGTGTGCCATGGGAGTTTTTCAAAATCCCATCAGGGGAATCGAAACCTGCTGCCAAACTTGTGCAATGCACAATCTGCGACAAGACCCTCTCTAGAGGGACGAACAAGAAATATTCATGTGGGACAACGTCCATGTTATATCACCTTGTTAGACTTGGCTTTTTCAGCGGGTTTACCCCCAGACTTTTTGCTTTTTGGCCTCCTGTTTTTGACCCTGTGTGTGTTGGTTTTAGGACTCTGGGCACTTTACCACTGCTAATCAGTGCTAAAGTGCATATGCTCTCCGTGTAAATTGTGTTATGGATTGGTGTTTCCATGATTGGCCTATTTGATTTATGTGTCAGTCCCTAGTAAAGTGCACTGAGAGTGCCAGGGCCTATAGATCAAATGCTGTTGGTGGGCTGCAGCACTGGATTGTGCCACCCACACAAACAGCCCGTAAAGTGTAACTCTGGCCTGCCATTGCAGAGCCTGTGCGCAGCCTGGGGCTGCCATGTCGACTTGGCAAGTGCACACACTTGCAAGTCCCTAAACCTTCCCTTTTCTACATGTTAGTCACCCCTAAGGTAGGCCCAAGGTACCCCTGTGGGCAGGGTGCATTGTATGTGAAAGGTAGGACATGCCCTGGTGTGTGTGGCATGTCCTGATAGTGAATTACAGCCTATTTCGTTTTTCACTATTGCAAGGCTACCTGTTCCCCATAGGCCAGAATGGGCAGTTTTGATTATTACAGCTTATAATCCTAACTGACCCAGGGAACATGGTAGAAATTCGAGTTTAGGATGCCTGGACTCAGAATGATAAAATGCATCTTTTAGTGAAGTTGGTTTTAACATTCTGTGTTTGAAAATACCACTTTTAGAAAGTGTGTATTTTCTTGTCTAACCATCCAAGCCTGCCTCTGCTAGGTTGTGTATTCCTTGTCTGGAGTGTGAGTGACAGGGGCTGGGGGATGCCAGGAGACAGGGTGAGTCAGCACAGGTCTGAATAGCAAGATCTACATGTAGATGGGTGGGAGGAGTTGCACCTGGGACCTGAATAGGGCTGGGCCTTCCCTCCACAATGCTGGCTCCACCTCCTGTGGTGCGTCTGATGTCCCTGGCCTGCACTGTGAAAGGAAAGCAGGAGTCTTGTCAACAAAGTGCTCCAGGACTGACCAGAACTGGTTTGGACTAGGCAAAGGCCTCTCTGCCTTCAGAGAACAAAGAGAAATTGAGGATAAAAGGGGGACCCAAACCCCAGAACTTTAGATTACTTCTGAACTAAGGAACCTGCCATGAAGAAGGACCGGGAAAGCTGGAGGAGGAGTACTGCCCCTATGCTGCGTGTTGTGGGGTTGGCCTGCAGTGGTTGCTTCTGTCTTTGGTAGGGAAAGGACTGGACTGTGCTTTCATCATCCTGCTGTTAGAGTTTTCTCCAAGGGCTTGAAGTAGAGCTTGCCTCCTGTTGGAAGTCTCAGGGATAGAAAAGACTTCAGGGAACTCTTTGGGATCAAGAAGACTGCCAAGAAGAAGAGCTGGAGAAGCTGTGAGGAGGAACTTCCACTTTGCTGTGTGCTTTGCTGTGTTGGCCTGCAGTGGCTGCTTCTGTCTTGGGCAGTGAATGGTCTGGAACTGAACTTTCTGCAATCTACTTTGTGAGTGTCTCCAAGGGCTTGAGGTAGAGCTTGCCCCCTGTTCAAGAAGTCTCAGGAACAGCAAAGACTTCAAGCCCGACGCCGCCTACGACGCCGCTGCCGACTCCGTGTCCTGAAGGCACCGCAGAGGGCACCGCCGCAACGCCGCACCGCGACCCTGGTCTCACCGACGACGCCTGCTGACGCCACCACAGAGCCGCTGCTCGCACCCTGACCTGTGGGCACCGCACTCCGCACCGCCTCGCTTCACGACGATGCCGTGGCATCCCCGATGACGACGCTCCACGTCGGACTCGACGCCGCTGCTTGCACCGTGGTTCGGGGGCACCGCTCGTAAGTTACACGACGCACCGCCCTCATCCCGCACCGCAGCCTTGGCCCACCGACGCCGGTGCCATCGACTCCAAGTTCGTCAGCCGATGACAGCGCTGCAGCTACGACGACGCCGCTGCTGCACCGTGACCTGCCAGCACCGTGACGAGCACCGCCTTCATCTCACACCGCGACCCTGGTCTCACCGACGATGCCATCCGACGCCGCCACCGAGCCGCTGCTCGCACCACGACCTGAGGGCACCGCACGCCACACTGCTGCACTTCGCACCGCAACACCCGACGCCGGCCGACGCCAGTGCTCCTGACTTCAACAGAGAGGAGATCGATCTGCAACGCGTGTGACTTCAAGGGCCCGACGCCGCCGCACCGACCTCCGGAACCGACGCCTGCGGACGCCGTGTGTTCGGAAGCCCACCGCGAGGTCCTCGACGCCCTGCATTTCTGAAAGGTACTGTTTGCAGGTCTTCCCGACACCGTAGCTGACCCGCGACGCCAGAACTGTTTGGATTTGTTTGTTCACGACGCCGTGATAGCCCCGGACGGAGCTATCGACATCAAGGAACTGTTTTTAAGGACAATTTGATAACAGAAGATTTTTAAAGTACTGTACTGTGGATTTTTATCGTATTTGGTCTTGTTTTAAAGTATATAAAAATATTGGATATTTTTCTAAACTGGTGTGGTGTCAGTTTGTAGTGCTTACACTGTATTACTGTTGGTTATGTGCAAATGCTTTACACACTGCCTCTAGAATAAGCCTGACTGCTCGTGCCAAGCTACCAAGGGGGTGAGCAGGGGTTATTTTAGGAGTGTAACTCCCTTACCCTGACTAGGAAGAAGGGTCCCTACTTGGACAAAGGTGCAAGCCCTTGCCAACTAAAGATCCCATTTCTAACATTGGTTGTCAGCGGTGAGGATAGGACTTGTGTTTGCACTTGACTTACAGTGATTGGTGTGCACTACTACCATATCGCAGACCATTACGTACCACATACAGGTTCTTTTTCTTTTTGGCCTATTTTTGATCTTGCCAATTTGAACTTGCTACTTCAACATGCCTGAATCAATTGCATCATCGGTTGCATCCTTGGAAATTGCCTTTGAGGAGGATAGGTTGGAATCCTACAATGTTAAGGAATTGAGAGCGATTTGCAAAAACCTAAGAATCCAAATCAGAGGCCTCACTAGGAAGGAGGAGCTACAAAAGGCGCTGAGGGCCTGGGTAGCAGCCAGACATGCCAGTGGACAATCTGGTGATCTCAGTGGAGAGGCAGAGGAGCCTATTTCTAGGGTGGATGTGCTTTTGGGAGGGGGGGGACCCTCCAGGCAAGGCAGCAGTAGCTTGTCCCCAGAGGAGCTGGAGGACAGACGGGAAGCAAGGAAGTTCGAATTAGAGAAACTCAGGATGGAAAGTGAGAGGGAAGACAAAAGAATAGCCATGGAGGAAAGGAAGATGATCTTGGATCATGAGCTTAAAATGAGAGAGCTGGAGCTGGATTGGGAAGCCGGTAGGGCTTTGTCCAGCCCAGATGGTGGCAGCAAAAATGTAGTGTCTAGTACTGAGGATGAGGTACACACACACACAGATTTGGGGCCCAACTTCAAGGAGGGGGTTGACATACACCAAGGGGTTCAGGATTGTGAGGTAACACCAGTGGTGCTCATTGTCCCTGAGGTGGATTGGGGAACTGGCACAGGGGATCATATTCCTGGTAGTGGGAGGGACACTCTACTGACTCTAGATGAGAGGTGCAGGGAGAGGGGTTCCCCCATGGTAGAAGCCCTGGTAAGTGAGTAGGAAGACCAGCCAGAAGAGTATGGGTTGAGGGACAGCAACAGTCAGACACTGTCTCGCCAGTCTTGTGAGAATGTTGTGGGGTACTTTTCTGAGGCACTGGATGGTTGGTTGAAGGGTAGTTTGGTTAACACCTGTGTGGGGCTGTGTGATTCAATTGTTGGAGAGCATAGTTTAAGTCCCTGTTTTCCAGAGCTATGCCAACACCCAGTGGAGTGTGAGTTCTCTGACCCCAGGGAGCTTGCACTGGAGGCAGACCTTTTGGTGGATTCCAGAGGGTCTGGAGAAGCATCTGGGGGTGATCCTGGAGGAAGTGGCTTAGGTATTTCCCAACCATAAGTGGTAGAGTGGTGGGAAAGGTTTGTAATAGCCCAGATAGGTCCCGGTGTCATGGGAATGGTGTAGGGACTCACGTCCTGTCTCTGCGGAGAAGGAGTGAGAATGTGCTGCGGCCCAAGGTGCCCAAAACCCGGTCCCGGAGCCTGGGTGGTTCCAGGAGGGAACCCCAGGTGGGGAGCCTAGACTGTACTGGTAGGCCGTCCGTTGAGGGAGATCTCCTACTGACAGGAGAACCTGGAGCCTCTGTAAACAGAGCTCCAGTGGTTCTGGTGTCTGGCAGTACCGCTCCAGTTGGGAGGGTGCAGAAGTCCAGAGTGAGGGGTGAGAGGGGGATGTGTTCCCCAGTGGGAGAACCAGTGAGTCAGAGGCCAGCCAGAAGGGCTGAGCCTCCTAGCAGTGACCATGGTGACACCACTTCTGTCTTGGGGGATCTTTGCGCACTGTCAGGTGGACAGTGGTCGGGAGATCTGCGCCAGGCAGACTGTCACGCAACACATGAGTCATGTGTTGCCCTCAGGGGGGTATGCGTGCTCCCAAGGAAGTCCTGGTGCGCCAGGCAGGTGCTCAGTAAGGGTGGGCGGCAAATTCCGCTCCGCTCGCGGAACTTGCGAAATTTCGGCATTTCCGCATTCCGCGCGGAAATGTCGAAACTTCCGCGATACGCGGCGGAACGGAATTCGGGTGCATGAAGCACTTACAGATTTGAATAAAGCAGGTGCCCGAGTTGAAGCTCAAATTCTGTAACGCATTAATCAGCACAAAAATTCGTGAGCAAGGGCGAGGCTCAGCAGGAGTGCTTTCTGCCCAGATTTACCGCCAAACATTAGCTGTAATCCCTGATGGAGGTCTTTGTATCCTTGATTTTCCCGAGCGCAATCCTCGTGCAGAATTCGTGAGCGTGGTTAAGCAGACGTGCCTTCTCTCCATTTCCAACGTGAAAAGTTAGCTGTAATCCTCATGTAGTTCCTGTGACCAGGAGGTTCCTTCTCCTCGTCTGCCGCTGATGGGCAGCTTAATCAAAGGACCCCGGTGCTTTCGGGCGGTGGCAAAGTTACAGACACACAGGTCACTGGGGAAAATTCTTCAGGTCCTGTACGCAGCTGTAGTGTAGGAAAGGCACTATACATTTACCCAACGAGGTAGAACTTACTGATTAGCCAGTAGAAAGTACTCCAGCTGAGTAGAGGTATTGCACAAAACGGAGGCATCTTCGTGGATAAATATGCAGGGCAGGTGTGCAGAATTTGTGAGCGTTGTTAAGCAGATGTGCCGTCTCTCCATTTCCAACGTGAAAAGTTAGCTGTAATCCTTGATGGGGGCTGGCACGATGCTCCTGTCACAAAAATTAAACCTCAACAGGAAGCACCCACAGATATAAAGGGGCGCAGCAAAATCTCCGCGAGCACGCGAAATTCCGCGTGCTCGCGGAGATTTTTTGCCGTTTCGCGGAATTTTGCGGAACGCAATTCCGCAAATTCCGCCCACCCTTAGTGCTCAGCTGCAGGGTTCAGTCCCTGGGTTAGGAGGCCAGGTTCAGGTCCTGCCTGACCTGGAGGGAAGGACAACTGTAAGCAGTGTCCTGACCGGTTTGTCTTCTAGGGGTACCACTCCAGGTGGGAGGGTACAGCACTCTGGAAGGGGGTGCAGAGGGAGGGAGTCCTCGCCTCTGACCCCGGTTCAACCTGAGGGTTTAGATCCAAGGGTGGTGAATCAGTTGCAGGGTCAAGGCCCTGAACTGGTGGAAGAATTGTGTAGGAGGTCTGGTTCCAGCATCCTGACAGTTTTTGGTTCTGGGGGTGCTTCTCCTGGGAGGAGAGGGCCGGACCCCAGAAGGAGAGGTAAGGGGAGGAGAGCCTCGCCCGAGACCTCTGGTGAACCTGAGGGTGCAGACCCTAGGTTGGAGGATCAGTAGTTCCTTAGAACTGCACTGATGAGAGGAAGAGTGGAGTATGGTTACTATGTACCAGGGGTTACTGCCCCCTACTCTGTTAGTTGGCAAAGGCCAGAGACATCTGGATGGCCTAGGGCCTGGTCCTGGCCATCCATTGAGGGTGATCCCCTAGTGTCTAAGGAACTGGGGGGGACTGCTGTAACGAGCATCCCACCGGTTCCGGTGTCTGGCAGCCCCGCTCCAGTTGGGAGGGGGCATGAGTCCAGAGAAAATGGTGAGGGGGGCGCTGTCCCCAGTGGAAGGACCAGTGGGTCAGGGGTTGCCCGCTCTGAGGTCAGAGCACCCCAGGACTGACCCTGGTGAGGCCACTTCTGGCCTGGGGGGTCTTCATGCTCTGTCAGGTGGACAGGAGGCTGGAGACCTGCACCAGGCAGACTCTCGCATGACTCATGAGGAGTGTGTTTTCCTTGGGGAGGGTTGGTGTACTCCCCCGGAAGTCCTGGATTGCCAGGCACAGGTTCAACCTAAGGGTACAGACCCTGGGTTGAAGGACCAGGTTCAGGGTGTCCCCCCTGACCTGGAGGAAGGGGCGACTGCTAACAGTGCCCCTACCAGTTTGTCTTTTGGGGGTACTGCTCCAGGTGGGAGGGTACAGAGCCCCAGGGAGGAGGACTGGGTGTGGGGGAGGCCACCCCAGTCCCCTGTCCAGCCTAAGGGTACAGACCCTAAGCTGGAATCCCAGTTGCAGGATAGAACCCCTGAACTGGTGGGCAAATTGTGCAGGACACCTGCCACAGGTGCCCTGACAATTCTGGAAGGGGGTACCGCTCCAGGTGGGAGGGTACAGAGCCCCAGGGAGGCAGACCGGGTGTGGGGGAGGCCACCCCAGTCTCCTGTCCAGCTGCCGGGTACAGGCCCGGGGTTGGTGGGTCAGTGTCAGGATGTCATACCTGACCTGACAGGAGGGAGAGTGGACCAAGGGTGCCAGGCACCTGGGGCTGCCGCCCGTCACTCTCTGACGCCACAGAGGTTAGAGAGCCCTGAGAGGCATAAGGCCTGGGTCTCCCCACTGACAACTGTCGGTAGCCACTGTGGCTTACTGTCCTGGTGGACAGCGTTGCCCCTGAGAGGGGGACAGGAGTCACACCCCGGGGGTGGACTGGGCCACACCACTGTGTTGGCCATGTGGGCACTGTCAGCCTGTTGGGACACATCTGTGAGCAAAGTAAGTTTAGGCGCTGCACAGATGGGGTTCACAGGTGAAGAGAAGGGTACCCCATGGGTCAGCTTAGTGGGCCCTGAGAGTATGGATAGAGGGATCCAACTGGGTTTGGAAAGGCGTAGAACCAGAACGTGCCCCCGCTGTTGTGGGCCAGGTCTATGTTCTATCGCCCCAAGCAGGGAAGTCCATCAAGGGATTGATTAGTCTACCCTGGCTTTAGGCTGGGAGGGGTTGTGTTAGACTTGGCTTTTTCAGCGGGTTTACCCCCAGACTTTTTGCTTTTTGGCCTCCTGTTTTTGACCCTGTGTGTGTTGGTTTTAGGACTCTGGGCACTTTACCACTGCTAATCAGTGCTAAAGTGCATATGCTCTCCGTGTAAATTGTGTTATGGATTGGTGTTTCCATGATTGGCCTATTTGATTTATGTGTCAGTCCCTAGTAAAGTGCACTGACAGTGCCAGGGCCTATAGATCAAATGCTGTTGGTGGGCTGCAGCACTGGATTGTGCCACCCACGCAAACAGCCCGTAAAGTGTAACTCTGGCCTGCCATTGCAGAGCCTGTGCGCAGCCTGGGGCTGCCATGTCGACTTGGCAAGTGCACACACTTGCAAGTCCCTAAACCTTCCCTTTTCTACATGTTAGTCACCCCTAAGGTAGGCCCAAGGTTCCCCTGTGGGCAGGGTGCATTGTATGTGAAAGGTAGGACATGCCCTGGTGTGTGTGGCATGTCCTGATAGTGAATTACAGCCTATTTCGTTTTTCACTATTGCAAGGCTACCTGTTCCCCATAGGCCAGAATGGGCAGTTTTGATTATTACAGCTTATAATCCTAACTGACCCAGGGAACATGGTAGAAATTCGAGTTTAGGATGCCTGGACTCAGAATGATAAAAGGCATCTTTTAGTGAAGTTGGTTTTAACATTCTGTGTTTGAAAATACCACTTTTAGAAAGTGGGTATTTTCTTGTCTAACCATCCAAGCCTGCCTCTCGTAGGTTGTGTATTCCTTGTCTGGAGTGTGAGTGACAGGGGCTGGGGGATGCCAGGAGACAGGGTGAGTCAGCACAGGGCTGAATAGCAAGATCTACATGTAGATGGGTGGGAGGAGTTGCACCTGGGACCTGAATAGGGCTGGGCCTTCCCTCCACAATGCTGGCTCCACCTCCTGTGGTGCGTCTGATGTCCCTGGCCTGCACTGTGAAAGGAAAGCAGGAGTCTTGTCAACAAAGTGCTCCAGGACTGACCAGAACTGGTTTGGACTAGGCAAAGGCCTCTCTGCCTTCAGAGAAGAAAGAGAAATTGAGGATAAAAAGGGGGACCCAAACCCCAGAACTTTAGATTACTTCTGAACTAAGGAACCTGCCATGAAGAAGGACCGGGAAAGCTGGAGGAGGAGTACTGCCCCTATGCTGCGTGTTGTGGGGTTGGCCTGCAGTGGTTGCTTCTGTCTTTGGTAGGGAAAGGACTGGACTGTGCTTTCATCATCCTGCTGTTAGAGTTTTCTCCAAGGGCTTGAAGTAGAGCTTGCCTCCTGTTGGAAGTCTCAGGGATAGAAAAGACTTCAGGGAACTCTTTGGGATCAAGAAGACTGCCAAGAAGAAGAGCTGGAGAAGCTGTGAGGAGGAACTACCACTTTGCTGTGTGTTTTGCTGTGTTGGCCTGCAGTGGCTGCTTCTGTCTTGGGCAGTGAAAGGACTGGAACTGAACTTTCTGCAATCTACTTTGTGAGTGTCTCCAAGGGCTTGAGGTAGAGCTTGCCCCCTGTTCAAGAAGTCTCAGTAACAGCAAAGACTTCACGCCCGACGCCGTCTACGACGCCGCTGCCGACTCCGTGTCCTGAAGGCACCGCAGAGGGCACCGCCGCACCGCGACCCTGGTCTCACCGATGACGCCTGCTGACGCCGCCACCGAGCCGCTGCTCGCACCGTGACCTGTGGGCACCGCACTCCGCACCGCCTCGCTTCACGACGACGCCGTGGCATCCCCGATGACGCCGCTCCATGCCGGACTCGACGCCGCTGCTTGCACCGTGGTTCGGGGCACCGCTCGTAAGTTACACGATGCACCGCCCTCATCCCGCACCGCAGCCTTGGCCCACCGACGCCGGTGCCATCGACTCCAAGTTCGTCAGCCGATGACAGCGCTGCAGCTACGACGACGCCACTGCTGCACCGTGACCTGCCAGCACTGTGACGAGCACCGCCTTCATCTCACACCGCGACCCTGGTCTCACCGACGACGCCATCCGACGCCGCCACCGAGCCGCTGCTCGCACCGCGACCTGAGGGCACCGCATGCCGCACCGCTGCACTTCGCACCGCAGCACCAGACGCCGGCCGATGCCAGCGCTCCTGACTTCAACAGAGAGGAGATCGATCTGCAACGCGTGTGACTTCGAGGGCCCGACGCCGCCGCACCGACCTCCGGAACCGACGCCTGCGGACGCCGTGTGTTCGGAAGCCCACCGCGAGGTCCTCGACACCCTGCATTTCTGAAAGGTACTGTTTGCGGGTCTTCCCGACACCGTAGCTGACCCGCGACGCCGCGGTCAGCCAGAACTGTTTGGATTTGTTTGTTCACGACGCCGTGATAGCCCCAGACGGAGCTATCGACATCAAGGAACTGTTTTTAAGGACAATTTGATAACAGAAGATTTTTAAAGTACTGTACTGTGGATTTTTGTCATATTTGGTCTTGTTTTAAAGTATATAAAAATATTGGATATTTTTCTAAACTGGTGTGGTGTCAGTTTGTAGTGCTTACACTGTATTACTGTTGGTTATGTGCAAATGCTTTACACACTGCCTCTAGAATAAGCCTGACTGCTCGTGCCAAGCTACCAAGGGGGTGAGCAGGGGTTATTTTAGGAGTGTAACTCCCTTACCCTGACTAGGAAGAAGGGTCCCTACTTGACAAAGGTGCAAGCCCTTGCCAACTAGAGATCCCATTTCTAACACACCTAAAAACCTATCATGAAAAACGCCTCCAACTGGCGATCAACCAGAGGGAAGCTGGAGGACCATCTACTTCAGTGACAGCAGCAACAATTCCCAGCCAGAAAGTCCCTTCAGAGGTGCAGACTACTGCAACAGATATGACTCCAGAGTTTTTAAACTGGCCACGTACTGCATGGACTGTTGTGTTGTTAAAAGTGCTGGTTAGCAGCGTCTTACAGCTATTCACAATGCTGCCAAATAGCATATATTCTATTATGTTTCCCCTTTTATATGTTTTCCACATTTTTCAGGTCACATTTTTTTAAATCCTCTTTTCCCAGTTGTCATTTTTGTTATTATAAAAAAGAATTTTTAAAAAAACTTTACAAAAGCACTAAAAAACAAGTTCCTGTTGGAACTCCTTTTTACAGTTAAAAAAAGATAAAGTATGTATATATGTTGGAATGAGTGAATGTCTGGTGTATGGATGATGCAATGAGTGCATAACTGGTGCATGGATGTTACAGTGAATGCAGCAGTGCAGCCTGATTGAATGTGTGAGTACATAAGTCGTGCCTGAGTGATTGGATGAGTCCATGGGTAGGTCTTGGGTAATTGGATTAGTGCAAGGGTACTGCCTGAGTTATTGGGTGAGTCCATGGATAGTGCTTGGGTGATTGGGTGAGTGCAAGCATAGTGCCTGTGTGATTGGATGAGTCCATGGGTAGTGCCTAGGTGATTGGATGAGTGCATGGGTAGTGCTTGAGTGAATGGATGAGTGCAAAGGTAGTGATTGTGTGATTGCATGTGCATGGGTAGTGCCTGGGTGAATGGATGAGTGCATGTGTAGTGCCTGAGTGAATGGAGGAGTGCATGGGTAGTGCCTTAGTGAACGATGAGTGCAAGGGTAGTGTCTGAGTGAATGGGTGAGTGCATGGGTAATGGCTGGGTGAATGAATGAGTGCATGGGTAGTGCCTGAATGAATAGATGAGTGCATGGGTAGTATCTGGGTGAATGGATGAGTAGAAGGGTAGCACCTGGGTTATTGGATGAGTGCCTGGGTAGTGCATGAGTGAATGGATGTGTGGAAGGATAGTGCCTGGGCCATTGGATGAGTGCATAGGTAGTGCCTAAGTGAATGGATGAGCACATGCGTAGTGTCTTAGTGAATGGATCAGTGCAAGGGTAGTGCCTGGGTGAATGGATGTGTGCATGGATAGTGCCTGCGTGAATGGATGAGTGCATGGGTAGTGCCTGAGTAAATGGATGAAAGAATGAATGGTGCCTGAGTGAATGGATGAGTGCATGGGTAGTGGCTGAGTGATTGGATATGGCACTGGTTAGTGTCTGGGTGATTGCATAGTGCATGGGTAGTGGATGAGTGAATGGATCAGTGCAAGAGTAGTGCCTGGGTGATTGGATCAGTGCATGGGTAGTGCCTGAGTGATCCGATATGTGCATGGTTAGTGCCTGGGTGAATGGATGAGTGCATGGGTAGTGCGTGAGTGAATAGATGAGTGCAAGCGTAGGGCCTGGGTCATTGGACAAGTGTATGGGTAGTGTCTGAGTGAATGGACGAGCTCATGCGCAATGCCTGAGTGAATGGATGTGTGCATGGGTAGTGTCTGGGTGAATGGATGAGTGCATGGATAATGCCTGAGTGAATGAATGAGTGCATGGGTAGTGCCTGAGTGATTGGATGTGTGCATGGGTAGTGCCTGGGTGAAAGGATGAGTGCATGGATAATGCCTGAGTGAATGGACGAGTTTATGAGTAGTGCCTGAGTGAATGGATGAGTGCAAGAGTAGTGCCTGTGTGATTGGATGTGTGCATGATCACTGACTCTTTGTCAGTGAAATTGCTCTCCCACCCTCGCAGCTCCACCATTAAGTAAGGCCTGCACCTGCACTCTCGAGTGTTGGTGATCGAGCTCCTCCTCCACCCGCAGGTTTCCCTGTGCCTCATCCCTGGTGGTCCAGTGGACCTCTGTCTCCTTCCTCTCACTCTGCTCTTTCACTCGTTTTCACTCGTTTTTCTACCCTTTTTTATCTTTCACCTTTCTGCACTTTTCTGCATCTCTGCTCTTTTGTGCCTTATTTCTGCTCATTTTCCCTTCCTCTCGCTCTGCTCTTTCACTCGTTTTCACTCGTTTTTCTACCCTCTTTTATCTTTCACCTTTCTGCACTTTTCTGCATCTCTGCTCTTTTGTGCCTTATTTCTGCTTATTTTCCCTTTTTCTTTATCCCTTATTTCCTCCCTTTACCTTTCCCCGCCGCTGCTGCCCCCGCGGCCCCTCCCCCAGCGCGACCGGCCCAATCCAGCTCCCCTCCCCGCTCCCGCCTCCCAGCTGTCCAGCCCTCCCCGACCCCTACTTAATGGCGGCTGCTGCGGGGACAGGCGAGCAAGACTACTGACTCATTGTCAGTGAAATTGCTCTCCCACCCTCGCAGCTCCACCATTAAGTGAGGCCTGCCCCTGCACTCTCGAGTGTTGGTGATCGAGGCCTTCCTCCACCCGCAGGTTTCCCTGCGCCTCATCCCTGGTGGTCCAGTGGACCTCTGTCTCCTTCCTCTCACTCTGCTCTTTCACTCGTTTTCACTCGTTTTTCTACCCTTTTTTATCTTTCACCTTTCTGCACTTATCTGCATCTCTGCTCTTTTGTGCCTTATATCTGCTTATTTTCCCTTTTTTCTTTATCCCTTATTTCCTCCCTTTCCTTTCCCCGCCGCTGCTGCCCCCGCGGCCCCTCCCCCCCAGCGCGACCGGCCCAACCCAGCTCCCCTCCCCACTCCCGCCTCCCAGCTGTCCAGCCCTCCCCGACCCCTACTTAATGGCGGCCGCTGCGGGGACAGGCGAGGAAGACCACTGACTCATTGTCAGTGAAATTGCTCTCCCACCCTCGCAGCTCCACCATTAAGTGAGGCCTGCCCCTGCCCCTGCACTCTCGAGTGTTGGGGATCGAGGCCCTCCTCCACCCGCAGGTTTCCCTGCGCCTCATCCCTGGTGGTCCAGTGGACCTCTGTCTCCCTTCCTCTCACTCTGCTCTTTCACTCGTTTCACTCGCTTTTCTACCCTTTTTTATCTTTCACCTTTCTGCACTTTTCTGCATCTCTGCTCTTTTGTGCCTTATTTCTGCTCAGTTTCCCTTCCTCTTGCTCTGCTCTTTCACTCGTTTTCACTCGTTTTTCTACCCTCTTTTATCTTTCACCTTTCTGCACTTTTCTGCATCTCTGCTCTTTTGTGCCTTATATCTGCTTATTTTCCCTTTTTTCTTTATCCCTTATTTCCTCCCTTTCCTTTCCCTGCCGCTACTGCCCCCGCGGCCCCTCCCCTCCAGCGCGACCGGCCCAATCCAGCTCCCCTCCCCGCTCCCACCTCCCAGCTGTCCAGCCCTCCCCGACCACTACTTAATGGCGGCCGCTGCGGGGACAGGCGAGCAAGACCACTGACTCATTGTCAGTGAAATTGCTCTCCCACCCTCGCAGCTCCACCATTAAGTGAGGCCTGCCCCTGCCCCTGCACTCTCGAGTGTTGGTGATCGAGGCCCTCCTCCACCCGCAGGTTTCCCTGCGCCTCATCCCTGGTGGTCCAGTGGACCTCTGTTTCCTTCCTCTCACTCTGCTCTTTCACTCGTTTTCACTCGTTTTTCTACCCTTTTTTATCTTTCACCTTTCTGCACTTTTCTGCATCTCTGCTCTTTTGTGCCTTATTTCTGCTCATTTTCCCTTCCTCTCGCTCTGCTCTTTCACTCGTTTTCACTCGTTTTTCTACCCTCTTTTATCTTTCACCTTTCTGCACTTGTCTGCATCTCTGCTCTTTTGTGCCTTATTTCTGCTTATTTTCCCTTTTTTCTTTATCCCTTATTTCCTCCCTTTACCTTTCCCTGCCGCTGCTGCCCCCGCGGCCCCTCCCCCCCAGCGTGACCGGCCCAATCCAGCTCCCCTCCCCGCTCCCGCCTTCCAGCTGTCCAGCCCTCCCCGACCCCTACTTAATGGCGCCCGCTCCGGGGACTGGCGAGCAAGACCACTGACTCATTGTCAGTGAAATTGCTCTCCCACCCTCGCAGCTCCACCATTAAGTGAGGCCTGCCCCTGCACTCTCGAGTGTTGGTGATCGAGGCCCTCCTCCACCCGCAGCTTTCCCTGCGCCTCATCCCTGGTGGTGCAGTGGACCTCTGTCTCCTTCCTCTCACTCTGCTCTTTCACTCGTTTTCACTCGTTTTTCTACCCTTTTTTATCTTTCACCTTTCTGCACTTTTCTGCATCTCTGCTCTTTTGTGCCTTATTTCTGCTCATTTTCCCTTCCTCTCGCTCTGCTCTTTCACTCGTTTTCACTTGTTTATCTACCTTCTTTTATCTTTCACCTTTCTGCACTTTTCTGCATCTCTGCTCTTTTGTGCCTTATTTCTGCTTATTTTCCCTTTTTTCTTTATCCCTTATTTTCTCCCTTTACCATTCCCCGCCGCTACTGCCCCCGGGGCCCCCCCCCCCCCAGCGCGACCGGCCCAATCCAGCTCCCCTCCCCGCTCCCGCCTCCCAGCTGTCCAGCCCTCCCCGACCCCTACTTAATGGTGTCCGCTGCGGGGACAGGCGAGCAAGACCACTGACTCGTCAGTGAAATTGCTCTCCCACCCTCGCAGCTCCACCATTAAGTGAGGCCTGCCCCTGCCTCTGCACTCTCAAGTGTTGGTGATCGAGGCCCTCCTCCACCCGCAGGTTTCCCTGCACCTCGTCCCTGGTGGTCCAGTGGACCTCTGTCTCCTTCCTCTCACTCTCTTCTTTCACTCGTTTTCACTCGTTTTTCTACCCTTTTTTATCTTTCACCTTTCTGCACTTTTCTGCATCTCTGCTCTTTTGTGCCTTATTTCTGCTCATTTTCCCTTCCTCTCGCTCTGCTCTTTCACTCGTTTTCACTCGTTTTTCTACCCTCTTTTATCTTTCACCTTTCTGCACTTTTCTGCATCTCTGCTCTTTTGTGCCTTATTTCTGCTTATTTTCCCTTTTTTCTTTATCCCTTATTTCCTCCCTCTACCTTTCGCCGCCGCTGCTGCCCCCGCGGCCTCTCCCCCCCAGCGCGACCGGCCCAATCCAGCTCCCCTCCCCGCTCCCGCCTTCCAGCTGTCCAGCCCTCCCCGACCCCTACTTAATGGCGGCCGCTGCGGGGACAGGCGAGCAAGACCACTGACTCACTGTCAGTGAAATTGCTCTCCCACCCTCGCAGCTCCACCATTAAGTGAGGCCTGCTCCTGCCCCTGCACTCTCGAGTGTTGGTGATCGAGGCCCTCCTCCACCCGCAGGTTTCCCTGCGCCTCATCCCTGGTGGTCCAGTGGACCTCTGTCTCCACAGCGGCCGCGGGCAGCGGGCGCGCCGCTGGCACGCCGAAGGCGCGTCAAAGGCAAGCCCGTCTGCGCCCGTCAGCGACCCGTCCGCGACCAGCGCCAGGAACCCTGGACCTCCGCCCGCCAACGCTACAACCCAGCAGCACTCCACGCACTCAACCCAGGCCGCAACAACAACTGCAAGCTAGCATCACCAGCCGACACCCACGGACCCTTTAACTGTCACCACTGCCGGCACACCTGCAGCACCGCCAAGAACACGGATCCAGCACAACCCGCACACAAGAACACAACCGAACCGTAAACCCTGCAATGCATCCTCCTCAACGTCCGATCCCTCCACAAACACGCCACAGAAATCTGGGACCTCCTCGACAGCACCACCCCAGACGTAGCGTTCTTCACCGAAACCTGGACCAACACCACCTCGGGACTGGACATCGCCATCCCCCAAAGATACAAGATCTCCAGGAAGGACCGCCCAACCCACCCAAGAGGAGGAATCGCCATCGTCCACAAATCCAGCTTCCGCCTGAGCACACTCCCCGAGGAGCCCACAGAACTGATGGAACACCTTCACTTCAAGATACTGGCCAGCCCCACCGCCACCCTCCGAGGAACCCTCATCTACCGATCCCCTGGACCCCGCAGACCCTTCGCCAACTCCATCACGGACATTATCTCCCCGCAGGCCATCGCATCCACCAACTACACCCTGCTGGAAGACCTCAACTTCCACCTCAACAACCAACTGGACCCCAACACCACATCCCTCCTGGACAACCTCCACAACATTGGACTCTGCCAGATCGTGACCGAGCCCACGCACTCAGCAGGACACACCCTCGACCCCCTCTTCACTACAGGAAACTCCATCACCTTCAGCCACACCACCGAACTCCCATGGACCGACCATCGTTGCGTCCACTTCACCTTCAGAACACCCACCATCCACAGACACCAGCACCTGCTTCCACGAAGAAACTGGGCCAAAATCACCGACGACCAGCTCACCTCCTCACTCAACAACTCCACCCCAACCATCGCGGAAAACGACGACCCCAACACCGCAGCCCAAAACCCTGCATAGATGGATCTCGGACAGCACCAACACCATAGCCCCCCTCAAGAAAAACAACAATACCCGTGCCAAGAAAGCCAGATGGTTTACCACCGAACTTCGAGAGTCCAGACGCACATGCCGCTGCCTCGAAAAGGCCTGGAGGAACACCAAATCCACGGAAGCCCACAACAACTTCAGAGCCGCCACCAACGCCCACCATCAACTCATCAGAGAAACGAGGAAAAAAGCGATTGAAGACAGAATCTCCACCCACGCGCACAACAGCAAGGAACTCTTCAGCATCAAGGAGTTCGCCCAACCCACCAGCGAGTCCACCGACATCCCTCCCTCACAAGACCTCTGCGACAAACTCAGCACCTTTTTCCACCACAAAATCAAGAGCATCTACGACAACTTCGACGAAGACAACCAACACACTGAACCCTCACCAACCACCCCTGACACCCGGAAACCAGCGATTGATGACTGGACAGCCCTCACCACCGAAGACACACTGAAGACAATGAAGTCAATCCACTCAGGGGCCCCCACGGACCCCTGCCCCCACCACATCTTCAACAGAGCCGCCGACACCATTGCACCCATACTCTGCCACACCATCAACCGCTCCCTGGCGACCGCCTCATTCCCCGACGACTGGAAACACGCCGAGGTCAATCCCCTCCTAAAGAAACCCTCAGCGGACCCCACCGACCTCAAAAACTACAGACCCATCTCCCTGCTCCCGTTCCCAGCGAAAGTCATCGAGAAAGCCATCAACAGCCAACTCGCCACATTCATTGAAGAACACAACATCCTCGACTCCTCCCAATCCGGCTTCAGAAAAAACCACAGTACGGAAACCGCCCTCCTTGCCGCAACAGATGACATCCGCACCCTACTGGACAAAGGAGAAACAGTAGCCCTCATCCTCCTCGACCTATCAGCGGCGTTCGACACAGTCTCCTACCGCACCCTAATACGCAGACTCTACGACGCAGGAATCCAGGACAATGCCCTCGACTGGATCCGCTCCTTCCTCTCCGGCAGGACGCAGCGGGTCAGACTCCCCCCTTTCCTCTCGGACCCCACACCTACCACCTGCGGAGTCCCCCAGGGCTCCTCCCTCAGCCCGACGCTCTTCAACGTCTACCTGGCTCCACTCCCCCCATCATCAGAACCTACAGACTCAACATCGTGTCATACGCAGACGACACCCAACTCATCCTCTCCCTATCCAACGAGCCCAACACCGCCAGACGCCACTTTCGAGAAGGCATGGAAGCCGTCGCCAAATGGATGAAAAACAGCTGCCTACAACTAAACACCAACAAAACAGAAGTACTCATCATGGGCCCAAACCCCGACACCTACAGCGACACCTGGTGGTCCCCCACCCTCGGAAACCCACCAACCCCCACGGACCACACATGCAACCTGGGAATCATCCTGGACTCCGAGCTCAAAATGGACCGCCAGATCAACTCTGTCTCGTCTTCCTGCTTCCACACCCTCCGCCTCCTTCGTAAGACCTTCAAATGGATCCCCCTCGAACACCGAAAGACCGTCACTCACGCCCTGGTCACCAGCAGACTCGACTACGGCAACGCACTCTACGCCGGAATAAACAAAAACCTCACCCGCAAGCTACAGAACATCCAGAACGCTGCCGCAAGACTGGTCCTCAACCTGCCAAAACACTGCCACATCTCCCAGCACCTGCGCACACTCCACTGGCTCCCCGTCGAGGCAAGAATCACCTTCAAGATGCTCACCCACGCACACAAGGCCCACCACTGCACCGGACCTGCATACCTGAACAGCCGACTCAAATTCCACGCACCCCAAAGGACCCTACGATCAGCCCAGCTCTCCTACGCCATGGTCCCCCGAACCAGAAAGACCAGATCGGGAGGCCGCTCCTTCTCCTTCCTCGCGGCCAAAGCATGGCACGCCCTTCCTCTCCACCTCAGACAGACAACATCGCTCCCCATCTTCGCAAGAAACCTCAAAACCTGGCTCTTCGACAGACCCCCTCCTTGATGGAATGGAACCTGCACCCCCCCACCCCTAGCGCCTTGAGACCCTTACGGGTGAGTAGTCGCGCTTTAAGAAACCCCTGATTGCATGGGTAGTGCCTGGGTGAATGGATGAGTGCATGGATAATGCCTGAGTGAATAGACACGTTTATGGGTAGTGCCTGAGTGAATGGATGAGTGCAAGGGTAGTGCCTGGGTGATTGTTTGAGTGCATGGATAGTGCCTGGGTGATTGGAAAAATGTATGAGTAGTGCCTGTGTGATTGGATGAGTGCATGGGTACTGCCTGGGTGAATGGATGAGTGCATGAGTAGTGCCTGTGAGAGTGGATGTGTGCATGGGTAGTGCCTCAGTGAATGGATGAGTGCAAGGGTAGCGTCCGGGTGATTGCATGAGTACATGGATAGTGCCTAGGTGATTAGGAGAGTGCATAGATAGTGCCTAAGTGAATTGATTAGTGCATGGGTATTGCTTGAGTGATCGGATTAGTGCATGGGTAGTGCCTGGTTGATTGTATGAGTGTGTGGGTAGTGCATAGGTGATTGGATGAGTGCAAGAGTACCACCTGGGTGACTGGATGAGTGCAAGGGTAGTGCCTGGGTCATTGGATGAGTGCATGGGTAGTGCCTGAGTGAATGGATGAGCACATACGTAGTGCCTAAGTGAATGGATGAGTGCATGTGCAGTGCCTGGGTGATTGGATATGTGCATGGGTAGTGCCTAGGTAAATGGATGAGTGCGTGGATAGTGCCTGAGTGAATGGATGAGCGCATGGGTAGTGTCTGAGTGATTGTATGAGTGCAAGGGTAGTGCCTGGGTGATTGCATGAGTGCATGGATAGTGCCTGGGTGACTGGATGAGTGGAAGAGTAGCACCTGGGTGATTGGATGAGTGCATGGATAGCACCTCATTGAATGGATGAGTGCATGGGTCATGCCTGGTTGATTGCATGACTGCATGGGTAGTGCCTGAATAAATGGATGAGTGTATGGGTGCTGCTTGGGTGATTGGATTCTTGCATGGGTAGGTCCTGGTTGATTGTACGAGTGCATGGTCAGCGCTTGGGTGACTGGATGAGTGCAAAAGTACAACCTGGGTGATTGGATGAGTTCATAAGTAGAGCCTCATTGAATGGATGAGTGCAAGCATAGTGCCTGGGTGATTGGATGAGTGCGTGCATAGTTTGTGGCTGATTGGGTGAGTGCATGGATAGTGCCTGGGTAATTCGATGAGTGCATGGGAACTGCTTGTGTGAATGGATGAGTGCATGGGTAGTGGCTGTGTGAATGCATGAGTGCAAAGGTAGTGCCTGAATGATTGGATATGTGCCTGGTTAGTACCTGGTTGAATAGATGAGTGCATGGGTAGTGCGTGAGCGAATGGATTAGTGCTAGGGTATTGCCTGAGTAAATGAATGAGTGGAACAGTAATGACTGAGTGATTAGATGAGTGCAAGGAAGTGCCTGGGTAATTCAATGAGTGCATGGGAACAGCTTGTGTGAATGGATGAGTGCATGGGTAGTGGCTGTGTAAATGGATGAGTGCAAAGGTAGTGCCTGAGTGATTGGATATGTGCCTGGTTAGTACCTGGTTGAATAGATGAGTGCATGGGTAGTGCGTGAGCGAATGGATTAGTGCTAGGGTAGTGCCTGAGTAAATGAATGAGTGGAACGGTAATGCCTGAGTGATTAGATGAGTGCAAGCATA
Organism: Calotriton arnoldi; assembly: GCA_963921515.1. NCBI lineage: Eukaryota > Metazoa > Chordata > Amphibia > Caudata > Salamandridae > Calotriton > Calotriton arnoldi. The sequence goes on from CAWUFW010001575.1 coordinate 2,250,024, forward strand.
GTGCCTGGGTGATTGGATGAGTGCATGCATAGTGTGTGGCTGATTGGTTGAGTGCATGGATAGTGCCTGGGTAATTCGATGAGTGCATGGGAACTGCTTGTGTGAATGGATGAGTGCATGGGTAGTGGCTGTGTGAATGGATGAGTGCAAAGGTAGTGCCTGAGTGATTGGATATGTGCCTGGTTAGTACGTGGTTGAATAGATGAGTGCATGGGTAGTGCGTGAGCGAATGGATTAGTGCTAGGGGAGTGCCTGAGTAAATGAATGAGTGGAACAGTAATGCCTGAGTGATTAGATGAGTGCAAGGGTAGTGCCTGGGTGATGATGTGAGTGCATGGGTAATGCCTGAGTGAATGGATGAGTGTATGTGTAGTGCCAGAGTGAATGGATGAGTGCAAGGGTAGTGCCTGGGTGAATGGATGAGTGCATGGGTAGTGCATGAGTGAATAGATGAGTGCAAACGTAATGCATGGGTCATTGAATGAGTGTATGGGTAGTGTCTGAGTGAATGGATGAGTGTATGCATAGTGCCTGAAAGTATGGATAAGTGCAAGGGTAGTGCCTGGGTGATTGGATGTGTGCATGGGTAGTGCTTGGGTGAATGGATGAGTGGCATGGATAATGCCTGAGTGAATGGATGAGTGCATGGGTAGTGCCTGAGCGATTGTGTGAGTGCATGGATAGTGCCTGTATGACTGGAAGAATGTATGAGTAGTGTCTGGGTGATTGGATGAGTGCATGTGTACTGTCTGGGTAATTGGATGAGTGCATGAGTAGTGCCTGGGTGAGTGGATGAGTTCATGGGTAGTGCCTCAGTGAATAGATGAGAGCAAGGTTAGTGCCTGGGTGATTGGATGAGTGCATGGATAGTGCCTCAGTGAATAGATGAGTGCAAGGTTAGTGTCTGGGTGATTGGATGAGTGCATGGATAGTGCCTCGGTGATTGGGAGAGTGCATAGATAGTGCCTGAGTAAATGGATGAGTGTATGGGTGCTGCTTGGGTGATTGGATTAGTGCATGGGTAGTGCCTGGTTGATTGTATGAGTGAGTGGGTAGCGCATAGGTGACTGGATGAGTGTAAGAGTAGCGCCTGGGTGATAGGATGAGTGCAAGGGTAGTGCCTGGGTCATTGGATGAGTGCAAGGGTAGTGCCTTGGTGATTGGGTGAGCACATGGGCAGTGCCTGATTGATTGGGTGAATGCATGGATACTGCCTGCAGGATTGGGTGAGTGCACAGATAGTGCCTGGGTGATTGGATGAGTGCATGAGTACTGCTGGGTGATTGGATGAGTACATGGGTAGTGCCTCAGTGAATGGATGAGTGCATACATAGCATCAGGGTGATTGCATAGTGCATGGGTAGCACCTAGGTGATTGGATGAGTGCCTAAGTAGTGGCTGGGAGATTAGATGAATTCAAGTACAGTTCCTGGGTGATTGGATCAATGCTTAGGCAGTGGCTGGATGATTGCACAAATGCAACTGTTTTGCCTGGGAGATGGGATGAGTACATGAGTAGTAACTCAATAAATCCATCACTAGATTAGTGATTTGACACACATTGTATATTTCAACCTCCAACCACTGTGAAAAAATATAGAAACATACAACAATGTATTAGAATTTAATTTCAAGCACTAGTCAACCAAACAACATACAATATTTTTTAAACAAAACTTTAATTCAATATAGACAAATGTTTTACTGATTTTTCCTGTTTTCAGCTTTCATACTTGTTCACTTTCAACAGTGCTTTGTACGAAGACTCATCATTAAACAGTGGGAAAAAACAATCAATGGATTGTAAAAAACAAACAAATACGCAAAGTAGATCATTACAACTATGCCATACTGTTCACTTCACTCACTACAAGTTTTTAAATCCTGGCTTGCTGATAGGTGACTACCTTAATGAAGGCAACTATATGTTAAAACTCTTTCTGATATTTTTATATCTGGTACAAAATGTCCATCAATTATGAAGCAGTCTTCATTTTTTGCATATCCTTTTGTAAACAGCATCCCTGTTAGGCCAAATGATGTCTAAAATGTTCTTAGTCCATGTATGAAAAACATAACTCATAGTACTATGTAGAAGTTGCTATAGCAGAAACAAAAGGGGACTTTTATTTTAGTGGTGAAGAGACTTTTCACATGCAACTTAAGCCTACTGGTATTATAGTACCTCCATTTACTTTTTATCTGTAGTAACACAATGTAGTCCTCAAATAATTTATAAATTAATTTTCCGCAGTTAAAAAGAGTTCTTCAATTCTAACAGCTTGCTGTAGACGATACCCCCAAAAGGCTGAATAATGTCTCATAAACACATAATCCATATACATGTCAACACAATACCACATTTTCTTATCCTAGATTCTCCTTAGAACTTCGGTTCTAGAAATAGCAATTATGAGTTTGGTAACTTTTTTGAGTAGTCTTGATTTGAATGTCACTTGTATGTAATTGCACTCTGTCCATCCTGTTTGACATCTTACATATATTGTGTAGTGTCCAGATGTTATATTAACTCTTTCATGAAATATGATTGCTTTAGTTGTGAAAGTTCTTTTTGAGTTGGAAATTTGTGCAGCTTTAAAGTTTGTAATTTCAGTTCCTAATTTAGTACCATCCACTCTGCATCGTTGTAGCATAACTATGATATATTTTCCATACCTTTGTAGAAATAATATTGACCTAAGTTCTGATCTGCAGTTTGAACAGGTCATATCTTGATGGGCATTTGTAGATAAATCTTAAAACGGCACAGCTTAACAACCTGGTAATGTCAAGTAAAGGAATCGTTCTGAATTGGTTTCAGTGTTAGACGTAAATTCTCAATTTTCACAGTTATGGGTCCATTTATAAGTTAAACCGAATAATTCATTGATATTCACATCTTCTTCATCTAATAGTACTAGCATTACCATTAGAAATTGTTGAGCATCCTGCTGAAGATTTTGAGAGAACACTACTGATACAGCACAGTCATTGGTGAGTTTTCTTATTCCAGCATCAGAATGTATAATACTTACATCACTTCTTAATTCTTCAAGTAAACTATACAGTTGTGAAGACATTCTTTTATCTATCTTTTCTTTAATAGACTTTGTAAAATGAGGCAAATGATATAGTCCATCTAAAACTACATTTGCGTAGCAGTTCACTCCAGATTTATTATCAAAGTGATAGCCTTGTATTTCCTCTTGTGCTCTAGTTTTCTTTCCTCCTTGTTGATTTTCTTTTTGTTTATCTTTCTGTTCAACTCTGATAGACTGTTTTGGTATTTTCTACTTTGGACACAGTATTGCTTTTTAAACCACAGGATACTGACCTAAATGAGCATATTGAGCTCTTAACCGATTATACTCCATTACACAGCTCACATCAGCACTTAATTTCTTCTCATCAAAATCAATCAGAAATAAACCAGACAATGTTCTATTTTTCAACAAAGCAACATATGACATTCCTTCTTTCAATGCACTACTACCAATATTAACAAGACCTGTATCTACACTTAAACCTTGTGATTTGTGAACAGTTACTGCATATGCTAAAGACACTGGGAACTGTTTTCGCTGGACATACAAGTCTTTCACAAGTAGGAATCGTACAACTCACCTACCAATCTGCTTAACTTTAGCAATATCATCAAATTTTATGGCTAAGTATTACATATCATTTCTGTTTGGATAATTAACAAATTTCATAACTTTACCCACTACACCATTCACTAGCCCTTCTTCAACATTTAAATTACGACGTAAGATTACACAACAATTTTTACAGATATATAACTAATTTTCTAATCCTGCAGTTTTCGACACAGACTTTTCAAAGCTATCCAATTTTGAGTGCAGTTTTACTGTTTAGTAGCACTGTAACTCTTTGATGTTCCATTTTATCATTTGCTCTAATTTAGACGATCTCTTCTTTTTACAATTGCAATAATTGTTCATTCAATTTACTACACTCCTCAAGAGTTGGCATCAAACAAACAATGGACTTCTCTTCCTTAACAAAATTATACATTACTCCAGCAGCTGAAACATTACTTGGAAACAAATTTTTGATGTGACGGGTTTGTAATACTGTCTTTCCCTCTTTTGTGAGGACTCCCACTCTTATATCCTTTAGTATATCTTCATAATGCATATCTGATACTTGGCACATATTTTGGATTAACTCTTTGCATTGAAAGTTTCCCCAAATGTTTACATTTCCAATACTTCCAAGTGAATTCCTTGTTTCATCATGTAGTAGTTTCTTGAATACAGGTTGTCCTTTTATGAGAGTTAGTTGTAGCAGGTCTCCAAAGACTATTAAGTGTTTTCCTCCAAAAAGTATATCGTACGTAGTTTTTAATATTTGCTGCATTCTTAAATGTGTAAAAGCTAGCATTAGGTTTGACAGCATGTTGACTTAATCAATAATTAGTAGCTTTAATTTCTTTAATACTCTTGCCACTTCATGACAAGCATCACCAGATAATTTATTGTATTGTAGTTTGTTGTCATGTTCAACAGGCAGCATTAATAACCGATGAAGGGTAACTCCTTTAACATTATGAGCAGCTAAGCCTGTTGGTGCAGTGACTACACACGACAAATTGGAATCTGTTATCCTCTGTAGGTAACTTGTCAGTACTTTAATAAAGAAGCTTTTTCCAGTTCCAGCTTGACCACTTACGTACAATAGAACTCGTTTATGTGTAGAACATGCACACTTTTTATTCTCATGGAGAAATCCATGCTCTACTTTACCTTTTACCTCTTCAAAAATGTCTTTCTGATCTGCATTCAATTGCTGTATTAGTAGTGCAAGATCCACAATTTCCCGTCTCATTTGCTGCATTGCATTCTCCACTTCATTCATAGCTATTGCAGCTTCATTTTCAATGATTGGCTGTCCAAGAGGATCTTGACTTCCAGGTGCTGAACTTTGACAGCTTTGAGAACTCTCTCTTGCTATCTCAGCAGCAATTGTTTCTTCTTGTTCAGTCTCTTCTCTCAACATTTGAAGATACACTGGAAACACACAACACTCAATACTGTCTTTCACAGTGTTGAATGAGTCTTCAAAACAGTCAAATTCTCCAAATAGCTCACTTTCAGTTCGCCATGGCTTAAACAACTGTAACAAGACTAAATAGAAAAACTCTCTTTTGTCTGGAGTTTGGCAACTTAGCTTTCAATGGTTGATTACATTTCCTTTGTTATGTCTCACCAAACATCCTTCACATCCAGCCACAGCAAATTTTCCTTCATCTATGTTTTCACTGACATTACTTCTGAAAGTATAAGGTGAAGTATTTCATAAAGACACATACTTTCCAGATGATGACTTCTTCTTGGAAAGTACGTATCCAGCATGTTAATCTTCTGAATATCTGTACTGTGTGGCTCAAATTCTGCAAGATATTGAATTTCAGGAAAAGACCTTAGGGGCATATCACCAATAACTTGCGATAACTATCGCAAAGCGCGCTTAGCGCTATTTCCCATATCGCCGGCTATCGCTGGAATTTATCGCCCTGGTAGCGCGTTATTAACAACGCGTTTCTCCAGGGCGATAAAACTTCCAGCGATAGCGGGGAAATCGCCGTTTTGCAGGGAACATCGCTGGTTTTCCAGCGATGTTTCCTGCAAAACGGCGATAACCTTGCTGATACGACTCCTGTGGTCGTATCAGCATAATCCACCCCAATGTTAGGGATAGGTAAGTCTGAATTCTAGCAGACGTTAGTTTTGGCAAAAACAGCTGTTTTCTCCAAAAACTAACGTCTGCTTAAATGCTGGGGCAGCCTTGTAAATATCGCGATGTGCACATCAGCGATATTTGCAAGGTTGTACTGCCTAGTGACGCCCACTTTGCATCTCATTAGGGATACAAAGCGAGACGCCGGTAACAAGGCTGCTAACATGCGCTAATGCATGTTAGCACTGCCTTGTTAATAGGGCGAAAACATTATCTCCGCTTTTTTGGCTTTTAAAGCCAAAGAAGCGGAGATAAGGCCCTTGATAATATGCCCCCAAGTACTCTGTTGCGAGTATTAGCAAGCCCTAAACTCACCCATAGAACTCCTCTAGATTTAGAAAACAAACTAGCTGAGCTTAACCGGTCTACACATTCATAGGAGCCTATCTCTCTGTGAGAAAGCATTTTCAAGCTAAAATTGTACAATTTCTTCGTAAGACTCGTTTTGTGCTGAAATCCCCTGCCACATCTTTCATCTCAGTTTTCTCTGACTTTGTTATACAAGATGTAATGTACTGAGCAACAGCAATTGAGTTGTCTGCAACAAACTGTACATCCATGTTTGTATTCCACATTTTCAGAATCACAGGGTTGTAGTCATTAATGTACTTGGAGGTCTCTGTTCTTCTTAGATTGTATGTATTTTTCGGTGATTTCCTTGAAGTGCATGTCTGAATGCAGACAAAAAGCTGTTGACTCTTCCTTGTGAGATGACAGGTCGTGGGAATCCGAAACAAAATCTTGTTTAAAATTTCCATTTTGCTCTGTAGTTTTGCTGACAGTCTTTTCCGCATCTATGATTTTGGAATCGTAGAACTTGTTCTCTTAGTAGGCTGTCACTACTCTCCTTTGGGATGGAGCAAGTTACATACTGCTGAATAAAAGACAACACAGACTCATCACTGCCTGTTCCAAACTTTGGGGCATCTTTTACCCACAACAGCATGTGAACATGGGGAGCACCTCTGACTTGGTACTCTTTATGCCAGAAGAAATCAATCACTTCACCAAATGGGGGTTTTGTTTTGTTCAAGATAAAAGCCACCATTGCTTGAAATCTGTGAGAAAAATATCTGCAAACAATTGCAGGGTCTATTGAGCACAGTTCTCCTGGCGTCTTCAGATGAATGTCTTTTTTTATTTGAATTTGCCTCCTGCAAGAATTCTAGCAGGTCATCCCATGCATATTCAGCACAACTCAGCATCAGTTATCAAGTAGGTGCTCCAAGGTTTCTCAACATGCACGTCAGTTCACCATGACGCCGATACCAATATTCATTTGTCCCATACTGACATGCCATTAGGTTTATTAAATTGTATTCCAAGTGCTCATCTTTTCCTTGAACTTTCTCCAAAAGTTCTCTTGCTGGTATATTATGCAAATTAACTCCTGTTTTTAGAATATGATTCATAGCATATGAGAGGCCATACAAGTCACTCTCAATCAGTCAGTCAAAGATTCGTTATTCGGCCGGTAAAAGCCATAAAAGCACATAGATAAAAACAATGATGGCAAAAACATTTCTAAATACAAAAGCTTAAAAAGAGACCATAAAAACGTAGCAGGTCCAGTTAACCTGAGTAAAATTATCTAAGACTTATTATACAAACAAGTAAAAATAAAACTCATTATTAAAAGAAAGTACGGGGAGCAGCTCGAAATATAAAATTCAACAGATAAAGTGCAAAGTGATAATGCATTGGACTAGTAAGCAAACAACATGTTCAAGCCATACCATACACCATAATAGAATAAACACATGTAATTCCCAAAAAAACACTGGTCAGGTTCAGGCTAACTAAACCAAGAGCATCTTCTTCCTGAGTCTTAAAGCTGCTGAGAAAAAACTTGTGACCCCAAAGCAGACCATAGGGGAGGAAAGCATTTGTAAATATATTGATGCAGGCCTTACTTGGACAAATTGGCCAGGTGTGAGGAGCGGGAGAATAAATGTTTTCAGCAGGGGGACATAAAATTTGCAAAAGAAGGTAAAATGCAAAGTGTCCTGATAAGAAAAATTGTCACATGGACATGGCTTTAGAGCACCAGGCTTCGTGTAGCCTTTGGGAAAGGCTAATAAGCAGTTTATAAGACTCAATCTAAATCTGGTTAGCAGAAAGTGATGGTGAACATTATTAACAAGTGACAAGTAGGGGTGTGCCTGTGGGCTCGAACTTAGTGTGATATAATTTCTCACAGTGGGCTTAGCAAGTTCCCTACCCTCCCTTTCGCCCTAATGCCTGGCCAGAAACAGATGTTTAATATTCCTAATATCAATTGGGTGTAAAGACCTGTGGTTAGTATACAGGTCAGGGCATCCTAGCCACCTCATCTGCTCCAAGATATACCTTAGCCAGGGGATACGCAAAGCCCCCTCAAGTGCAGTACAGTCTGCTATTACAAGTTGGTTTAAAGTGGGAGCTGGGCAAGACCGGATTCTCATCCAGCGCAGTAAAGGCGCAACTGCAATATAATCAGAGATGTATCCCATACCAAGCTCTGCATGCAACATGAAGGCAGGAGTGCAGGGGGGACAGAGAGAAGCCTGCGCATAAATTTATTTTCCACCACCTTCATGTCTTTCACATCCTTGTACCCCCACACATCACATCCATAGGTGGCCATAGGAATACATTTATCTCTATACACCTTTAACAGTGCAGGTACAGGCTTTGTCCCTAGTCTTTTTGCAAAGTCCAAGGTTGCCCCCACTGCCCTTGCAAAAACGCTCTTTTTGTGTGCTCGTTGTGCAACCCACAACCCTTTGTTATCAAACAGCACACCCGATAGGGAAAGGTTGAGACTTTAGTTAGTTCTGTCCCCCTGCAGAAATACTTATCCCTAACAGCCTTCTGGGTATCGATCGTCATGGTATGGGATTTAGAAAAATTGGTTGTGAGGTCGAGTGAGTCCATAAAATCTATGAAAGCATTTAGGAGTTTTTGGAAACCTACACCAGTCCTGGCAAACAGCACTGCGTCACCTGCGTATAAAAGTGCAGGAATAAGTTTGGAGCCAGCTCTCAGGATGTCTTTGCTAATTGCCAAAAGAACATCCCCTAGCTTGTTGATATAATGCTTAAACAGCAAGGGGGCCAAAATACACCCCTGTCTGACCCCTCTCTTGACCTCCCAAGAAGCTGACACGCAGCCATCCCCGTTGTATCTCTTAGCAGCAGTGATGTTGGAATGGGTGGACTGTAGGAAAGCCACCAATTCTACGTCCAAACCCAGATCCAAGAGGGTCGACCACAGTTTGGATCTATTGACGCGGTTGAACGCCAATGTTAGGTCCATAAAGGCCATGTGCAGGCATCACTTCTAAGTTATTGTGTATTTCCCCACCACCAAGTGCAAGTTGATACATTGATCTAGTGTCCCTTTGCCCTGCCTAAAATCATACTGTAGGTCTGAGATTACATTGAATTATCTAACCAGGAGGTTAGACGGTCTAGGATCACTTTCCCCATAATTGTTGCAGCTGAATCTAAAAGGGCAATCAGTCGATAACACACTGGGTCGTCCCTCGCGCCCTTTTTAAAAATAGGTAAAGTTATGGCCTTAGACCAGGAAGAGGGGAAGCCACACAGACAGGCTGCATTAAAAACCTGTGTCAATATCCTGGCCCAAGCCAGAGGTTCCGCTTTATACAGGTCAGAAGGAACCCCATCCAGACCCGGCGCTTTCCCCCGGCTGTGGCCAGGATATCTTTCTGTACCTCATCTGTATTAAAATGCAATGGCACACTAGCCGTGCTAATGTCCCATGGTACGTTGGACCCTCCTAGATCATCCCCACTATACATCCATTCAAAGTGGTGGACCCATCTTTCTGCAGCTATGGTGCAATCTATTCTAGAGTTTGCTGAGTCTAAAAAAAAGGGATTGTTAACCACTTCCTAAAACTTTGTGCTACCTGTCAGTACACTTGCCTGACCGAGGGCCTCCCATACTTGCTCCCCACTAGTCTCCTTTCTCTGTTGGATTGCAAGCTTATAGGCCCTTCTACAAGACCTGACCCCAGCCTCGTCCCTCAGGATTTGCTTAAGGGCCAGCATTAAAGTCCTGTGAGCCTTAGAACAGGTACCATCAACCCACCTTTTCTCCTTAACTCATTTGGACCTGGAGTTAATGGTTAAACTATTGGCTATCTGCATAGTTAGTTTGTCAAAAGCATCTAGAACAGTTCAGTCCTACAATTTCGTGTCCAAACAGAGCAAAATTTCATCTGCACACTCTGCGCACAGGCTATCTAGAAAAGTCTCCGGTATCACATTCTCCCATTTTAGCCTGCACACTTGATCTTTTGTGCTGATGGCAGATTTTGAGATGCTCCTACCCTCTCCTCCATGTGGGTCAAAGGAATAAACCAATTCGAGCATTAAGGGATTGTGATCGCTATAGCTGCTCCAAGAAACACTCAACTTGTGGACTGTAATGCAAAAGGTGCAGAGAGCATTATGAAGTCAATAGTGCTCGAAAAACCCCTGCCTGTATAAGTGGGAACAGGAACATCCACTCCTGTTTGTTCTAGGCAAAGCAGATTATTAGCTGCGAGGAGCTCTTCAATGTGTTGGCCTGATTCCGAGTGCTCAAAAAAGAGCAGCTAGTGGTAAAGAATCTGCATGGCCCTTTACAGAAGTACAGTCGAGATGACATTGATGTATGTTAAAATCACCTTAGATTATGACCTCATAGTAAGAATGCTTCCTCTCCCCGTATTGTTCAAGAAACCCCTCTAGTACTGCTAAGGGGCCGATTCCGATCTCGGCCGGTAGGGCTCCGAATCGGATTCGGCTTTACCGGATCCGATTCGGAGCCCTATTTCCCGACCGATTCGTACGCACGTCCGGGGCGAGCGAGTACGATGCGTATTCGCCGACCGACTCGTCCGGGCGGTCCCGACCGCTCCGACCGACTCGATCCCGGGTCGAACCGCACCGACCGACTCGCTCGGACCCGACTCGCACCACGCAATGGAGACGTTTCCCGGCCGGGTGAGTACGATGCGCGCCGCGAGCAGTCCGACCGAGCCGCGCACTCCGGCTCGAAAGAGCTGTCGGAGCCGTACTTTGGGGGTCCGTGTCGGACTCCCTGTACGCGTAGCCGCGCGAGTCGCACACAGGGGGACCCATGGGTCCCCCTTCCTGTGCGTGTATGGCGCGAACCGCTTCGCCGCGTACACGCTGTAGGGGGCGCACTTGTCCGCATCGCACCCATTGAGTCAATGGGAGCCCGCATACGCGTTGTACGACAGGCTCCCATTGACTTCAATGGGAGTCCGACCGACTCGAGTCCGATGGCATACGTGCGCATCGTACTCGTTCGGTCGGACTGCACGGGTCCGATTCGGTTGGAAATCTCTCCGAGTCCGGCTCGGTCGGAGAGATTTCCGGCCTGAATCGGAATCGGCCCCTAAGTGTTCGATATCAACATTTCTGCAAAACGAATTATAAAAGTTTACTACTAACAGGAGAGGATGGTTTGTGAACAACAACTCTATTGCTAACAGGTGGGGTGATTGACAATCTACAATCTGGCAGTACAAGTTAATTTGAGTGAGACCAGAAGAAGAAGCCCTCCCTTAGCTCTGCCCACTGTAGATGGAGAGGCACATTTGAAAATGAAAGTAAAGCCATCCAAGAAAAAAGTCTCGGTGGTATCCCATGTTTTCTGTAAAGCAATTAAATACCAACATATGAGGGACCTCTGCCATAGTACATCATCTCTTTTGGACCTCAGTCCAGCTATGTTCGAGGACAAAATCTTCATACAAGAGAGACCTGGAGTAATGGTTGCTGGCTTAGGGGTAGGGTGAGTGCATTACCCACCTGGCCCGCAGGCCTTGGGCCCAGCAACTCTGCCCGAACAGATAATAGTCAATCGTTGTCATCTAACCCTTCTATGTTATGTTATGTTATACTTTATTTATAAAGCGCACGTACACCAGATTGGTTTCATGGCGCTAGACCTATAAGGTTCGAATCTTTTGGCTAGGGGAAGTGCAAACCTACCATTATCGCCCTGGGTGGTCCTAGCTGGCCTGAAAACGGGCTGTCTAGGGCAATCAAGAAAGAAAGAGTTGGTGGGATAAAAGTGTTGAAGGGGGACAACCTTGATTGTTGTTTTAGAGACTCGCATATATTGACTATCAACAAGCGCTTTAGCGTGAGCAGGATGCCTTACATTAACTACAACATAGTCCTCCTCCACATTTTTCCTCACCCAATGAGCCACTCAACCCACTCTTCTTGCCATTATGATAAGGGGAGACAAATATTGCCCTTTCACCACATTACTGTCACACCAATTAGTGACCTTGTGCATAAGATCCAATGTGGTTTCTTTCGATCCTTGTGTGATTGGTGGAACTCCCAATAAGATTGCTACTAGGGGTGCGGATTCTGGGGGCAGCTCTGAAGAAGTTGAAGTTCCTGCTTGGGCCATTCAGGGTCTATTCGTGTTGGATGTGTGGGTTTTACTCCCCTTTGATGATATTACCTCTTGCAGGTGATCCACCTGAATGGTGATATTCGGGTTATTAATGGCATGGGTAATCCCAATCCCTTGATCCTCCCCCTGAATCAATGGCGTATTATTTTGCTTCACCTGGTTTAGACTAGTGGTGACATCAGAGGGCACCCCGGTACTAATCAATCCTGTGAGTGTGAGCCCAGCCGCATGACTGATCCCTGCAGCCACAGGCTTTATTCCATGGGTTTGAGTCCCAGGTGCAAGCAGGGAGAAGGAATTGAGCTTGGCCTCTATGCCTTCCAACCACAACAAAATGGGAGCTATCAGTGTGGTACACAGAGATTCCAATCTAGGGAATAAAATATCTGAAAATTGCTCCAAGTCAATATTGGCTGGTGGAGGAGCCATATTCTGTGGTGGAATCCGGGTTACTCTTCCCTCCGGTCTTCTTCCTTTTATTTGGGGGTCCATCTGAGACAATGTCATCTTCTGCCATTAACTGCCCAACCTTTACGTTGATGACCATAGTAGATGATTTTGCTGTAGGCGAGGAGCCAGAACCAGGCATTTCCCTTGCTGCCTCATGATTATCCGATAGTTTCAGATCTTGAGAAATTTTTTCCGTCTCCAGAGAAAGCCTCCTCTCAGTCAGGGCTTTCTCTTTAGAGATGACATTAGCTTCCCTAATTAGAAATGAGTCTATGGTAGTTGCAGTATCACCCCCTTTTGCCCGAACAGTCATTTTCCTTTTGCCCATTGTTGTAAGCCTTGTGCACCTGTGGTGAAGACTGGGGTATCACAGAGAAATAATGAGTGTATGTTATCTCGCAATAAGCCTAGTAATCTTAAGTCAACTGGATAACCCGCCCCAACATCAGGTTATGCAAAGCTCTTAAAGCAGACAAGAGAGGGCCAAGCACTTGATCAGCTTACCAGATGCCACCATCAAGGTGCTTCAGAATGCCAGAAATTAAAGGAAAATTAAAGGAGAAAAACAGTACCTTGATCCTTAAAGTGAACCAAGAGACGTGGCCCAGCTCAGCCTCTTTCAGCCGCTGACGGGCGCAGACAGGCCCGCTCTTGGCCCGGGAACGTGCCCGGGCCAGTCCCACATGCGTCCTGCGCATGCTGATATGCGCCTCCGGGAGCAGTCCAACTGTGTGGGTGGTGGCTATGCCGCAACACACTCTGGGACTTGTTGTTTTCCTGCCCCCTCCTGTGTCCTGAAGCGGTTACGGGCGTCACAGCTGCAGGTATTTGCACAGGCCACTCATCATACCTGCCACCTACTACAGTAGGAAAAAGATGTGGAAAACATCGAGCTTCTAAACTTTTTTCCCACACACTTAATGGAGCTCCTTTTGCTTCCTTCATTTGAAACAGCTCAATGACTTCACCAATAACAACTTTAGAATGCAAAAGGTGGATACTATAATGTTCATAAATGTCTTCTGTTCTGGACAGATCCACCTTCTCAATCTGACCTGTTGATGGAAATGTTTGATCCTCCATATGTGTGATATCTTGCAGGCTTTCCACATTTCTATAGTGAACATTGCTTTGTACCAGGTATAAAGTTGCTTTTTTAAAACTTTGGTAACATCTACTAACTCCTGCCATATCTTCTTGTTCTCGGTAGGGACACCATTTACAAGAACTACTAGTCCTTCCTCTAAATCTCTATCTACCCCTACTGTTTCAATGTTTTTCTTGATATCTAATGGCAAATATACTACTCTACCTTTTAGACCTTTTTGCAGCTCTGTTGGGGGGTAACTTGCCTGTCTTTGTCTCCATATGTAATATAGCCTGAAATGGATGTATAGTTTGGATAAGAATTAACTCATAAATATTTAAACCTTGAAGTGCTTCTGGAATGGGAACAAGTTCTAACTTGTAATGCACAGCTCTAGCAGGCATTTTATTATCCTCTAATTTATTGTAGCAGTACTTACATATAACTTGTCGTGTGGACAAGTCAAAGCGTTCTTCTACAAATAAGTACAGTGCAAACTTTTGCCAGTTATCATTATTCTCTATTTCACTTTTTAAATATAAGTCAACAGTCCGCGCTTGATTCTTGTAGTGAGTGTGTCAACAGCATATACAAACATACTCTGGGTTTTCAGCACATACTGTCTTAAATTTTGTAATCTCTTCTTCAAAACTATCAGCTGTAGTACCTGTGTCCAGCTCCTCCTGTTATCAACTCTTCAATTTCCCTACAGTTCTGTTCTGGACCAAAGAAACAAAACTGAACATCATTACAAACCTTTTCTATCTCTGCCACAGTGCCATGCTAAAGAGCACTTTTCATTTCTCCTAAACATAAAGCAGACGTTTTCACAAAGTACAGCCTCCTAACTAAAGTTCACATTGTTGAGTAGTATACAGCTAACTTCCTAAAATGATGAAAGGTGCTTTGGCACACTTTCTTTGATAAACAAGCTAGTGAGTGTCCCTGCAAATTTGTATGCTTTCTCAGCTTGCAAGGATCCAAACCTTGTAAAGTACGTATTTTGTGTTTTAAACTTCACCTTGGAAATATTCGTAGGAATTTCCTTAATATATCAATGGATTACTGTCTAATACTACAAACACTACTACAATTCCATTTGTATACAGGGGCCTGACTACGCCTCTCTTGTACCTCTTCTGCAATAACTTCTTCTGTATTTCGTGGTACCATCACCTATTTTGCTATAGGATTGCCATTCTTCATTTAATAACATCATCCACTTTCATCAATAGCATGAACTAATCTGTTATCCTGGAGATAGATTTCTTCATTAAAGAATACTCTGTACTAGAAGTATGTATCCGTTCTCCACTAAAAACTATACAAAAGTTACTTCAATTCACACATTTTTTCTTCTGGTTTTGTCTTCTCAAGCACAGCACTATTTTTTCAAGAGTCTTCATTCTATTTAGAATCAAAATGAAAAGCTTTCTCTTCAAAGCAAAGGCCTTATCAACAACTCTCTCAACTCGTGCTTTTTACTTCAGTGCATCTCTCCTTCTTCTACACTTTTTCAAATTTCTCTGTAGATTTACAACCACTCTACTACCAAACATTCTGGCTCTGATTTCCTTAAACTGCTTATGTCTCCTGGTTACTGCGCGTCCATGTTTTTTACAATCCTTTCTGTTCTTGCAATGTACACTTTGTCCACTCTTATTGTTTCTCATAGTCATAATTTCATTTTCTTTATTTTGTAATATTTGCAAATTTCCACATATATTTTTAAGAAATTACTTTGTCCTCTTACCAGTAGCTCTTTTTTCTTTCACCACTTTTTCTGCTTTTTGCCCCTTTTGTAACTCATTTCTGCAAACATACTGTAGTTACTTCTGTTGCTTTTCCGTCCGAGCTTTTGTAGGCATTGTAACTGTGTGTAGTTATGTAGATATTGTTCTGTAAAAACAAAAGTATATTAATTTATACTCTAGCCAATCTACCAAATACTTTACTGCTGACTTACACATAATACAAAAACAGTTTTCATGTTATGATGCAGTTTTAAATCTACAGATGAAGCTAGATATATTACTACATGCACTTACTTCAATATAACAAAACCAGAGCAAAACACAAAACTTTATTTATTAGTTACCTTTTAACATTTTAGCACCATGTCTCACTTCTCACTTATACCTGGTGTAGTAAATGTTAAAATGAACATCAAGGCAAGGAGAAGTATTTACAAGACCCATGCACTTTCCGGAGCGTCACATAGCATTAAAGCTACCCCTATGTCAAATAACATCTAATTGAAACTCCTAAGTCAAATAACATCTAATTGAATTTATTAAATTAATTGGTTTTCTGAAATTGACATTTAGAAGAAAGGATTTCACTTTTTTCAGGGGGGAAAGCAGGTACTATGCTGCTCTTACTTTTATTTGCAATACATTTTTTGAAGGGCAGGTATGTGGCGATGGTGAATCCAAGTGATTTTGATTTATCTGTAAGCTGGGAAGTGAAGCCATGTCAGTTACTCAGGCTTGAATCGATGGTTGTGTGGAGCTGTTGCCAAACAAAAGGCACTCTTGCATTGCCCTAAAGTTAGTTATATTCTAAGGTAGAGCTGTGTTTTGCTGTGTCATTGACATATCTCGATTTTATTGCCAGTAAAAATGTGTTTGAAGAGTTCAATGTATATGTTGAAGATGGAGGAGTGGATGATGCTCTGGATATGCTACAAGATATGGACATTTTCTGGATTTATGTGGTTCTGCTCTGTACAAGTTGGTGGCCGTTTGGTGAGGTAGGAGGTGAAATATCTGGTACAGTTACCAATGATTAATGGTTTACTGAATTGAGGGCTGCAGAAAGGGTGATCTGGTGTCATGAGTTATTTCTGTTGTTCAAGGACAGAATGTTGTCAATTACATGAAGAGTAATTATTTCCATGCTTCAGCATGGCCTGAAGCCAGAATAGTATTTCTGTAGAAGAATGTTCTTGGGGATCTCTTCCTGTTGTTAGGTGGAGGTGGATTATTGTTAGGTTATCAATAATCTTTCTTATGAAGGGCAAATGAATGATGGGGTGGATTGGTGAGATTGTACACGTCCAGTGTTGGTTTCTTCAACATGGGAGGATGTGTCCTGTCTTAAGGGCATCTGAGAAGGTTGTATGGCTAGTGAAGGAGTTGGCAATGTGGAGGTAGGGGGTAAGGCTATCATCTTGAAGAGTTTAAAAGATTGATAATTAAGAATTGTTTTCATAGGAGTGGACCGTTAGGGCATTCAGTGTGTTTGTAACTTAAGAAATCAAGAGAAGGTTTTGTTGAGGAAGGGGAGAAACAGACAAGAGATAGGTGAAACCTCATCCACTATAAACATATGAAAGACACCCAATCTTGAACCAGTGTTCAGATTTGCTTGAGGAAGTCAATGAGTTTTTAAAGCACTGGAAATATAGTCTGACAAAATAATTGTGAACATTCTCGAAACTCTAACAAAGTATAGGATAAAAGAAAATAATCTAGTTTTGTACACTAACAATGTTGAAATGTGTTAATGATGCAGAGAAGGCCAAATTAATATACCTATGAACAAAACTGCATTTGATAGTCACATGATTTAAAAATGAGTCTCTGCAAAAAGGCAAATCAAAAGATCAATTTGCCACACAGCAGAAATGTCTTAAAACATTGAGGATACAATTAATTCAGCGTCAAAAATGTAGGATGATTTATCACCAATAATGGCCTCCATAACAAATTTTTTAGAAGCATGTAGTTAAGAAGACTTCTGACACACTATGTTTATTCAAATGGCTAAGTCTGATGAGAGATTGCGATGAAAGTTTAACTTCAAGCATTGAATTAATTGGAGGCAGTTACTAAGACCAAGGTACAAATGTTTCAAATAAGAGATATCTTATAAAAACCAAACTAGTGGACTGCACCACTTCACAAATAATGCAAGGACTCAAAGAAATACTACAAGTGCAGCTAAGTATAGAACAAGATGGAAAATGCTTGTAATGGGTCAAGACTGAAGAGGATATGGAAAGGATCATCACTTTAAAATTTTGGGTGTAAGAGTTAATCTCACAAATTTCCTAGGCAAACAAATCAAAGAATCAATATAGGAAAAAGACACATTTAAAGCAATAGGTATGGAATGTAAACTTTAAGTCTTGCAGGGCTTTGTTGAGATAATCAACCCAATCTACACTCACTTTTTCTGTATAATAGTATTAGACAACTTCTTACACATAGTGCTAAAGAGAGGAGCCTTAGAAAAGGCCATGGAAACTGAACTCTAGGACAAAAACAGCCTAGCCATATCCTTTAGTAAAGTAGCAGGCCTTTCAAAAGATGCCAAACACAACAATTCTGATAGATTAAGGTGAAGTGCCAACTGCATGCCTACTGTTCTTCAGGAAGGCCATAAAAGAAAGGGCATCATTTTAAAATGAGTAGGTGGCCAGGCAGTGCAGTAGAGATGTTCGCCTCTGTCTGAAGTGCCAAGGACTGACCATTCATTGTAGATCCCCAGCCAGTTTGGCAGGGATCATTTAGGCAAACAGTGCTTCCACCACCGTAGCTCTGCCGTTAATCTTCCCTTTTCTTTAAATGAGGCTGAAGAACCCTGGGTTTTGTGGTGTGGGAAGATTGATGATTTATTGTAGAGCTCCTGTTGCAACAGACCGTAAATGAGGACCTAGGTCTTTGAACATAAATTACAACATACCTGTAATGCAGTGATTGACAGATAGCGTGGACAGAAGGAATGACTTTCAATTAAATTTTGTGTAGGCTGGCACCTTGCACAATTCACTGCGGTCAAAGGCACTTCTCTCAGTGTAATGTGGATCCATGAATTTCAAAGGATGAAATATCCACTAAAATTACATGAAGGCCCTCTCGTAAAGGTGGGCAAAATATAATGTGCTAAAAATCACAGCAGTGATTCATGCATTAATGGGGTCAATGCCTTTTGTGCTCCATGAGTATTGAGAAAATGCTGAAGATGATCCATGGATGCAAATACAATTCCAACATTTGCTAAAATAAATAAGAAATATCAACGACTTTCAGATCTGACACCACATTAAAAAATTAGCATGCCCATTACTCAGTGCTGTTGAATTACTATGCTGTCATACTCTGTGGAGAGTGCCACAGCATTAAATATAGCTCATGCTCCAGAAGCATGCATTCTCAGCATGCAAGAGGATTTTTCAGGCACTCATATAATCAGAAATGGACATTCCATGATTTACTTGGAGGGTGCCCTGTGCCAGTCAGAGAATCCCCATCAGTCCGATAAATGTTCCATTTGTGGCCCATGCAACTGCCTGGCGCAACCCCCACAAGAAGTTCAGAAGGGCTCAACCTGGAAGCGGACCAAAATATATTTACCTGCTACCCTTGAGCAGGAGGTTTTAATTGACTGCACCCTTAGGGTGGGACCTGCATTTGCCCTAATCCAGCCTGAGTGTCCAAGCGCGGTACAAAGCAGTGCAACCAATGTCTCACAGTCTACCCCCATACCAGTAAACCCTGCAACCACTCATTGAGTAGGAACATCATGGGTTCCTTTTGACTACCATCAAAGGTTAGGGCCACCCCGGCACTGCTGAGGTTTACGTTTAAAGTATTTTGTTTTTGTAAAATAAAACATATTCCTTTAATATGAACCTTTTTCTGTCTCTGTGACCAAGTAATGCACCAGAAAGCATGAATCAGTGTTTCAAATAATCCCTTTTTCAAGCATTTCTGTAATAAACAGCCAACCTTCAGTCCCTTTATCAAATCTGCAATTAAAAACACATAAAGCATCTCACAAACAACATAATGTCATCAAATGCATTTAAAGGGAACATTTACTTTAATTTCTGCACCATTTATTTCCATAAAATCATTTGGATCAAATACATTCAGACCCTTCTTGTATCAAAATGCTTTGAAATTCCTATCTGTCTCTCAATATGTTCCTTCATTCACAATTTCTAGTGTGATTATACATGTCTAATTGAAATTAATTACCAATATTTAATTAGATGACATTATCATTTCAAAAGCCCAACTTTGCCCCAGTTTACTATCCATGGTAATTCTTTCTAAACAAATAATTTCTGTCACCATTTACTCTAACTCTGTCTATGAACAACTCCCTGTGTCTCTACATTTGAAAAGAAGTTCTACGCAATGGAATACAACAGAATCCCTATCTAGGAAGCTAACACTACCTGTTAAAAAGGGAGGTCTCTAGTTTGCAGAGGTGTGCACCTTGTCCAAGTAGGGACCCTTCCTTCTAGTCAGGGTAAGAGACATAACACTTCTAACATACCTCTGCTCACCCCACTGGTAGCTTGGCACGAGCAGTCAGGCTTATCTCAGAGGCAATGTGTAAAGTAGTTGCACATAACATACAGTGATATAGTGAAAACACTACAAAAGGACACCACATCAGTTTTAGAAAAATAGCCAATATTTATCTGTGTAAAACAAGACCAAAAGTAATCCAGATCCGAATATTGCAAAAATAACCTTAAAATACAGTTCCATGAAGTCCATAGCTCCATCAGGGGCTATCACGGTGTCATGAACAAACAAATCCAACAGTTCAGGCTGAGAGCTGCGTCGTGGGCCAGCTACGGTGTCGGGAAGACCCACAAACAGTACCTTGGAAATGCAGGGAGTCGGGGACCTTGCAATGAGATCCAAAGATGCGGTGTCAGCAGGCGTCGGCTTCGGAGGTCGCTGCAGGAGTCGTTGGGCCCTTGAAGTTACACGGGTTGCAGATTGAGCTCCGTGAGGTTGAAGTCAGGTGTGCCGGCATTGGTAGATGTCGGGGCTGCAGTGCAAAGTGCAGTGTCATGCGGGGCCCTCAGGTCACAATGCAGGCAGCGGCTCACTGACGTTATCGTTGCTGAAGCGCTGTCGTCAGTAGATGATCTGGAGTCGATCGCACCGGTGTCGGTGGGCCAAGGCTGTGGTGTAGGACGGGGCGGTGCATCGAGTAACTTATGAGTGGTGCCCCCAGGCCATGGTGCAGGCAGCGGCATTGATGTCGGTGTGGAGCGTCATCATAGAGGATACCAGGGCAGTGATGTGAAGCGAGGTGGTGCGAAGTGTGGTGCCCTCAGGTCACGGTGCAAGCAGCGACTTGGTGGCGGTGGCGAGACCAGGGTTGCGGTGCAAAATGGGGCAGTGCTCTCTGAGTTCAGTAGAAACCAGTTCTGTCCTCCCTGGTCCAGCTTCAGTACAGGAGGTGGAGACAGTATTGTGCAGAGCAGACACACCCCATTCAGGTGCTAGTGAAAACTCTTCCCACTACTCTAAATGCAGAAAGGTCTATTCAGCCTGGCTAAGAGACACCCAGGAAAGGCAGGACACACCTCAACCCCCTTTGTGACTGTCTAGTGTGAATGCACATCCCCAGCTCCTGTCACTCCAAACCCATACAGTGAATACACAAACAGGCAGAGGCACACAGGATGGTTAAGTAAGAAAATGCCCACTTTCTAAAAGTGCCATTATCAAACACACAATTTAAAACCCACCTTTACTAAAAGATGTGTTATTACATTCTGAGATCAGAGAGCCTAAGCTCCATTTCTCTATCTTGTCCCAATGGAAAGTTACACTGGTAAGATGTTACAAGGCAGCCCCCATGTTAACCTACGGGACAGACAGCCTTTCAATAGTGAAAAACAAAATGCCCAGTATTTCACTATCAGGACATGTAAAACACACTACTACACATCCTACCTTTCACATACACTGCACCCTGCCCATGGGGCTATCTTGGGCCTACCGTAAGAGTGACTTAAATGTAGGACAATGGAAGGTTAGGACCCGGCAAGTGGGTGCACTAGCCAGGTCAACATGACAGTTAAAACTGTGTGCAGACACTGCAGTGGCAGGTCTGAGAAACCTTTGAAAGGCTACTTGTGTGGGTGGCACAACCAGTGCTGCAGGCCCACTAGTAGCATTTGATTTACAGGCCCTGAGCACACCTGTGCACAATACTAGGGATTAATTAGTAATCAAATATGCCAATCGTGGATAACCAATCATAACACAATTTACAGTAGGAGCACTTGCACTTTATCACTGATAGCAGTGAAAAGTGCGCCAAGATACGAAACCAGCAGAAACTTAGACAAAAACAGGAGGCCAAAAAGTCAAACACTACCTTCGAGTAAATCCAGCACTTAGATAACAAATAACAAGGCCAGAATGTAACAAGTTCTAATCAAGTCCAAAAGTGAGCAAAGACGACTTAAGAAAAGACAGCCAAACCGATGCTCAGTTCACTGCTGCTACTTTCACATGAACCAGCCCTTCTGGAAACAATATCTGACTCAAGTTTCATGCAGTATACAGATTGGCAGATCACCAAGAAACTTGCCAAAGTTTAAATTACGAAAGCACAACTTCTTATTGGGAAAGTGCAAATAACATACATGCCTCGTGCTCCTTAGACAACGTTCTTGATGCTGATATTAAGGGACATTTCACAGGTGTATAATGTTTCATTACAAAGAAGACTGATGACTACAGAACGTCCTAAGACCCTTACATTGGTGGCGGCTCCTACGGCATTTAAATGGTGGGGCAGTGCTTGGGAGGGCAGCGAGGGGAGGGCAGTGCAGGGGGCAGTGCGGTTGGCAGCACAGGGGAAATACATTTTAAAAAGAATGCTTACCAACATTCTGCATTGTCGGTGCTCTTCTGGCCTCTGATCCTCGACTCCCAAAATGCCACAGGGTCCCCTACACCAATTCAGATGTTGGTCTCATGCTGGTATTACCCAGCATGAGAGCAGCACCATGATTGGTGTGAGTGCCCTAGTTAGGCACTCACTAAGGGTCTATGACCCTCTGCTTGTTCTCCACCCGGCTGTAAAGCACAGCTCGGGTGCTGAGATCGAAGTGCGCATGAGTGTTTGGCCAGCCTTTCACGGCTGGCCAAACTGTCATGCACACTTGAAGCAGTGCCACCCCTCCTCTTCATTCCTGCGGCTGTGTCGATGTGCCAGAATGGATGGCCCCACCCTCGGCTCAGCTTCAGGAAGTAAGGGAGAAAGGAGGAAAAATAAAATTATAATAAGCTTTGTTATTATCATTTTATTTTTCATTTTTCACTGCTCAAAAGCAGTGGGGCAACACTCCTCCACCTTAACGGAGGATCCGCCGCTGCCTTACATATTACAAGTGTCTGTTTCTCACATGTGCCTTACCTTATTTTTTATCAATTCCACAAAGGGGACCACTGGATGAAAGAAACTTGTGATTCTTCTGATAACCTCCTGCACCGCCATCAGTAATATACTGACCTGCCAGGCACTCTGGCACTGCCAGATGGGCAAGCTTAAAGGGGCCAGTATGTGAGCAGGTTTTTTTTGGCCCATGGGCCGTGACGAGACAAAAAAAAATGATCCACACTCTGGCTCTTTCAAGCCAGCCCATCTGGCAGTGCTAGAGTGTCAGAGTGCCGACAGGCCAGTCCAACACTGATTACCATTAATGTCTAATCTGCCGACACACACAAACATACACACAAAAGTTCAATTGCAGATCATCTATTCAGCTAAATCCTTGTTATGCTTTGATACACTACCTACTAAAGAAATTAGGTTCTCCCAATCCTACAATACTTATTTTTTTTAACAATATTCATAATTATAACATCGTAGCCATCCATTGTGTTACATCTGTTGCAGTTGTCAGTCTACCTCAGTTTGTACAGGTGATGTGGCCGAATGGCCTAAGCTGCTCACAGGGGAACCATATTCGAGTCCCAGCACCAGCTCTATATCCTGTGATTTTGGGCAAATCACTTAATCACCCCGTTCATGAACAAAAGTGTAATGTAATCTGGTAATCATGTAAAATTCTATAATTATTTTCGGCCAAGTTTGCACTATATAAAGAACTGAAAAAAACAAATGAAATAGTGTTCTGCTGCTTGTATAGTACAGACATTTTAAAACTAGCAACAATGCAATAGTTTAAATCTTTTAAGACTTCCGCGGTGTATTCATATCTAAGCAGTCGTACTCGTAATTTGAACAGTCCAGCAATATTACCTATCCCAAGTACAGGGCCGGACTGTGAACTCAAAGCAGCCGAGGCAATTTTGATGGACAGCCTCCTTTGAGGGGGGGTGCAAGTGTGAAGCACTGCTGCTTTTGTTACTGGGGACCGATATTGCAGCAGAGGCGTAAAGAAACTTGAGGGGGCACCTCTGCAAGGTACATGGAGGGGCCCGTTCCGGATTTAATCAGGAGCTCTCAGGCCAGAGTACTGTGCTGAGGTGGCTGCGGGTGCCTTTGTTACACCACTGTATTGCAGCAGTGCTGCAAACCGGTCCCAGAACCAAAACCGGCCCCCACCGCTGAAAAAACAGTCCCTCCCTTCCAGCCTCACGGGGAAATGCCAGATGCCCGGTACGGCCAGTCCGGCCCTGCTCATGTATTAAGGACCTGTGGAACATGGAGTTTGGATGGCACATAATCACTCAATTAAGGAGTAGAAGTATGTGATGTATCATCTTTATCAAGCAAAAATTGGTGGAATGGGCCCCTGAAATCCTTTGGCATAGCAGGATGCAATACCACTGAATAATTATCTACCATTTCATTGCAGGATGCTAGATCAAGGAACCAGTCATCATCACTCTCCTCTTCACCAAATAGCCCAGCAGTGCAAACTCTGTGGTACTTCCCACATGTATATGTTACATTTCTTGTTGTGTTGTAAACACTTCCTCCTACTTTTCGCTATTTCCGGTCAGTGCCAAGTTAGATAAATAAAGTCTGCATCTTTAAATAAATATATTTATTGTCCATATGTGTTCACCCACATTTATTTCCTGTTTGGAAATTAGTTTGGGGGTGTTAGAAATTGAGGGGCATATTTACAAGGGGATTGCGCCACCGGAACATCACTTTTTTTGACGTTCTGTTGGCGCAATTTCCTGCACCATATTTACAAAGTCACTTTGCGTGGCCTAATGCCGCTTTGTAAATATGGTACCCTTTCACGCAGTTTTGTGGATGAAAGGAACGTGCAATGGGTGTTGCTGTTGGCATTCCACCATAACACCCATTGCTTTTCAACACTTCCCCAGATTTACAAGGATGTATAAATCTGAGGCAGAACCAAAAACTAATGCCATGCAAGAGCAGCCGTTAGATTGGTGCAACGAGGAGAAATACTTTTATTTCTCCTCGTTTTTGCTCTTTCTATGTGTGCTGCATTTCGCAGCACACATAGAAAGAGCAAATCACCTTTAAAGATTGTTTATGTGCAGGAAGGTGCCCCTTCCAGCACATAAACAATCATTCCCGCACTATTGTGCAAGGGTGTCTGCCTTGCAGGGATGATTTCCTGCAACACAGGCACCCTTGCACCAAGACACCCTTGCGCAATAGTGTAAGGTTGCCTGCATTGCTGGGATGATTACCTACAATGCAGGCACCTTTGCACTATGGTGTAAGGGTGCCTGCATTGCAGGAAATCATCCCTGCAACACAGGCATCCTTGCGCTTTAGAGCAAGGGTGTCTGTGTTGGTACTAGGCAGCTATTTTTAGAGCAAGGGAAAATTCAGGAGTGTGCCGTATTTTTGTGAATATGAACATCCCCACATTTTTTTAAATGACATTGCGCTGCACCATTTCCTTGCGAATATACCCCAGGGTTTCTATTTGGCAGAGGTATGCACAGTGACCACGCAGGAACCACAATCCTAGTCAGGGTAATCAGATACATACCCTAAACTAACCTGTGTTCACCCTCTGGTAGATTGGCACAGAGCAGGCAGGCAGGCTTAACTTAAAAGGCAATTTGTAAAGTATTTGAGCAAAATTTCAAACAGTAAAACTGTGAAAACACCGCACAAAAAGATACCGCACCTGGTTAGAAAATTGGATCAGCACAACAGCGTTGATGCATGAGTTCTGACAGATGCAGCACTTTAGGCCCACTTCAAAGGATCCAGGACTGGATTGGCACCACTTGGCATGGCAGGACGTACAGATGGCAGAGTCCAGGTGCTGGTTGTGGAGTGGTTGCAAGTCTTTTGTGTCCCTGAGACTTAAAACAGGAGGCAAGCAGACAAGCCCTTGGAGCTCCTCTGGGTTCAAGTGGTGTAAGTCCAGTCCTTCTCACCGAGGCAAAGATGGCAGCAGGCAAGTCAGCACAGCAGAAAAGCAGTTCTTCCAGAGCAGCAGTCCAGCAGCACAGCAGTCCTTCCTCCTTGCAGAGTATCCACAGGTCCAGAAGTGTACAGAGTTTGTAAGGTCAGAGGTCCAGGATGGCCCATCAGGACTTGAATAGCCTATCATTTACACCCCAGCTGCCACCCACCCAGACGTGTATTGGAGACAGGCAGCAAGCACACGGGGCTAATAGCAGAAGAATGCCAACTTTCGAAAGGTGTCATTTTAAAAATTGTAATGATAAATTCGACTCTACCATTAAAGAGGATTTATCATTACAATTCAATGGGTACTAAACATGACAGCTCTACCTCCGACCAATTGGGAATTACACTTATTAGATGTTACACCCAGTGGTGCCTTTGAAGTGTGGGAGACTTCAAAGAGGGGCTTTGAAGTGCACAGAGGTCCTCCCTTTCCTGCCCTGGCCCCACACTCACTACAGGGGGCTAAGAAGTCCTTAGTGTGGGGCAAGGACACAGCTCATTCAGATGTAAGCATGAGGCTGTGCCCATCTGCTCCCTCCATCCTGGTAGTTTTTCACTACCAGGACAACTAAAACTTTTTACTAATTACACAGCATTCTGCACTATGAGCCACCTAGGGCATAACTTAGGGTTGGCTTATATGTTATAAAAGGGGAGTTTAAGGCTTGGCAAGGGGCTTTAAATGTCAGGTTGACATGGCAGTGAAAACTGCACACCCAGGCCCTGCAGTGGCAGTACTGAGACATGTTTTAAAGGCCTACTTGAGTGGGTGGCACAGTCAGTGCTGCAGTCCCACTAGTAGCATGTCATTTACATGCCCTGGGCACATATAGTTAGGCCAGCACGGAATTCTGTGGAGTTACCGAAAAACTCCACCAAATTCCACGGAGTTCCAAGCGGAGTATTGGTCGGGCACCCCTAATTAACACATGATTAGTGCAGGGCTTGGAGTTCCGCCACTCGTCTCCATATACCGGGGTGCTCTGGGACCAGTCAGATGTGAGGTTTACTCCCTAGTGCTGCACGTTTCCCGCACAGACCCCATATTTTACTGCAGAGCTTTGCCTTTGTCTATATCCCTTCATAAACATAAATCTCTGTTTATGTTGTAGCAAGGTCTTGCACCAGGCCCACGGTGATGAGCTGTCAAGTCCGATTGATAACAGTACTTCTAAATCTGTTTGTTCACTTCACACGGATAGCCTGCTTTGTTGCGATTTGGATTATGGGTGCAAAAACACATTGGCAATAGGAATCCAAATCATTTGGTCTCGGTGAATTGTCCAGAAAGGAAGTTGTTGATTTCTCTCTCCCATTAATGGGGCAGAATGCTGGTGCCAGTGCCCCAGGGAAAGCCGGCAAGGTTTGAAAGTGTCATTTGCATACAGCACAGCGAGGGGGCCATGTAGCCATGAACTATATGGCACTATGGCCCCAGGTGACAGTCCCACAATTTTGTACCCAGGGCCCAGACTGAGGAGTTGTGTGGTTCCCAGGACACTCTATTGTGTGGCTTCTTGATAAGCAGAAGCGATAAAGTGCATTTTACGCCTCTACACAAGTACCAGTTGTTTGAAAGAAAAGTGGATTATTACAATTATGGACATCTCTGTTTTGAGTCAAATTTCTAAGGGGTAAGCAGGAATTCACTTAAAAGTTAAACACTTGGATTCCAGCATTCTTAAGAGTGACTAGAACATACATACATGACGGTAACTGGCTATTTACTCACAAAATTAGCCACACCTGCCAACTGTTGAAATTCTGAGTATGATGAAAATGAAGTAAACAAATCAAACACAAACAATGTCCATTTCTGTCTGAGCTAAATAGCTTGTAACTTGAGACAGCCAGCAAAGTAATTAAACTTTATAAATGCCAAATGTTAGGAGTGAACCCATGTACACCATCCTGATAATTTAACAAACAGTAAGTTGCATTCTGGAACTTGAAGTTTCCAATTTAACTTTGTAACAAAAATAGTAGAAAGCAAATGCTACTGACTGAAAACTCTGGAGTGACTTAAGATCTCATTAGAGACAGGCAGCCCATTGGTAGCATTCAGGAGGCACATACCAGGTGAAGAACTACTTCAGGCTCAGAGCATTTCCCCAACACAGGTCATGAACCGGGCAGGCACCCTCGATGCAAAAGACACTCTACCGTAACTGTTCTCTCATCACTTATTGCAGACACCCACCCACCACTATCTGCCCTCTTACCCCCATTATAGAAGACTTCAAGACCCCCTAGGTCACCCTCCAGTTCCAGGTTCCCATGCCGCAGGGTGCATACTGTACCCCCGAGCCTGGCACAGGCCACCAGCAGACAGCACAGGGAGGGTGGGTCCGGTACCACCAGCACAGATGTGGGGGCCCACGGAGACGTGGTGCTGTACAGTCCTGTGAAAAGATCCTGCCAGAAGCTAGCCGCCAACTCCATTTGCACAGGAGCAACGGGACCAGGCCTACACCCACAGAAAAGGAGACCAGACCTAATCAATAGAGTTACACCCACATGAATGTAAAAATTAAAAACGCCTACTCATGTGACACCATACTAGTATAGTACACCCATACAGGGCTGCTCCATGACTACAATATGAGTAAGTGAGTCTCATGAAATATAACTGTGCCTACACAAGGAAAACATTAAAGAAACTTAATAATCTCACAGAGCGGAAGCCCACAAATGGAAAGTTGATCCAGTCAAGCTGCGTCAGTCTGTTAAATAAGAAGCCATGCCCTGGGCAACAAGCCACTATTGCACTGACTGAAATTATGTGCCAATAATCTCTGCTTTGCCGGTGGTTGGCGGAGGTTTTCTTCTCGAACTCTGTGCACCAAGCGGAACGCAGAGTAGCTAAACTCCAGTGGGGCGGAGTTTGCCACCCACCACTACATATAGTGCACTTTACTTGGGACTTATAAGCAAATGAAATATGTAAATTTTGGATAAACCAATGTTACTATGTTTAGAGAGAAAGCACATGCATTTTAGCACTGGTTGGCAGTGATAAAGGGTCCAGGGTCCTGCAGCCAACAAAAACAGATCAGTAAAAAGTAGGGGAAACAGGCAAAAAGTTTGGGGAAGACCAGCCTAATGATGACAGGCCTAACAGGGGGTAAGATAATGGTTTAGATATATGAAATGCTACAATTCGTGTCTACTATTAAATGGGGCATTTTGGACCTTTGCACCACAATATTTCCAGCACGCTGTTCTCAATTCTTTCCCCACTGTCGCTTCATAGCTGAGAGGTCTACCCTAAGGGCTTTAATGGCCTTGGTGTAGGTATAGGACACATTTCTTCTTCTGTCTTTTCTAGTGATTAGTTTAGTGAATGTCCCATATTTTTCATGGGGCTATGGGAATGATTGCCTTTGCATTCTAGCTGCCTGTTGCATCCTGTAATACAAAGGTAAGGCCAGCACACCACGCCTTCTCTCTCTTCATAAGTCTGTATAGGGATGGACTCCCCTCCCAGGTACAGATCTCTTATTTTAGATAGTCCTGGTGTCTGTAACATTTGTTGTGAACTATTTTCTAGAATAGGAGGTAGACAAGGATTATCCAGCAGTGAGGATTAGACACATCTGAATTCCAGATAAGTGAGCCAGGCAGTGCCATGCTGCCAATGTGGTATGTACTGTACATATCTCAGGTCAGCACTCATCAGCTTCACATAAATCACAGTCTGTAGTGACTCTGATTAAGAAATCTTTGGTCTATCATAAGATGCTTACAATAAGGGGAAGGGCAGAATCAAAACATTGTTAATTGAGTCTGTGCTGCTAGGCACTATATTAAAAAATCAGCCAGTCCACTCCTTTCTGCCACCCTTCCTTTAACATTTGATCCCAAATGTACAATCTAACCTTAACAAAGACTGACCTAAGAGATAGGAAATGGGCTAGCTATCTTTCATAAAGATACCAGGAACTAAACTTTAACCTACACTCTTTCCTTCTCTTTTGAACTATTTTCAAGAACCTTCAGACTAACATATGGCATCTATTTGCTCCCTCCCTCTTGGTGGATGAAATAAATGGTAATATAACCTAAATGGCAATTCATTCCACAACCAACATATTTGTGGAGCTTATAATATCCCTTCAAACATGAGCAAGAACCTACTATCATCTGGGGATAAATATGGTGACTACAAGGTCCTCTGTAATACGTGTATTAACCTGAAACTCATCATGTCCCCTATGAACAGTAACACAATTGATATGCTTATCAAACAATGCTGGTCTGGACACCTTGAGATCCCATTTACTATTTCTCGTATGCTCAACCTAAAATGTTAATGGAAACCCACCACTTTACTGAGAAGACCATTTAATTATAGCAACTTATAGAAAAACTATGAACGATATTGTTGCCGTGAAAATTGATGCTGCCCAAATACAGGCATTATTTAGAAGAACTATATTAATAAGCAGTCTTTCACACATTTATTAGTACAGTGCAAAGGTCAAATTCCATGTTATTACCACAGTTCAGCAAACTTGACATGAGAAGAACACTTTTTGCTGCCTCACACATTACAGGTGACGCTGATTTTACACAGGTAAACAACACACTAATAGTCACAAGGACTCGTCAACATGATCTACACCATTTTGAATGATATTTTTGAAAACAATAATAAGAATACAATATTTATGTCATACCTTTCCTGATGTAGACTGTGCCCTGCATGACATTCCAACATACAACCTCCTGACAAGGTCATACCTTACCTGAAGTAAACTGTGCCCTTCGAGCAAACTTTGTATTTCTGTTACATATGATGTGCCCATGCCTGCGCATGTGCTGTGTGAGCATTATACCTGCTGCAGGCTTTTATTGTATGTTTTGTGTCTATTATGAAGCTATATATGCTTGATCTCCTGCTCATTATGCTAGAACTCTTCTTGAGTATGTGTAGGAAGGCTTTTATTTATTTATTTATTAATTTTCATTTCAGAAGTTTTTATTGAATGTAATACAGCAGATATTACAACAGTAAAAATATAATAAATCTGTGAGAAAATTTGGCATAGCTCAGTATAATAAATAAAATGATTGTTTGTCAAGAATTTTACAAGACAAAAGTGACTGCATGGTCACCCTCTATAGACTTGATTAAATGCCCAAAGTCATATCCTTTAAAACAAGGGGCTCAGTACATCTTATGCATGTCAATTGGTGTTGTTGTAACATTTAAAAACATGTATGATATATGATAGACAACCTAGATGCAAAAGAGAAAAGGGAAAGAGAAAGAAGAAAAGAAGAGAAAGAGGGAAGAGTATCTCCAGCGTTGTCTGGTTCTGTTGTCTTACTCAAGTGACTATGTGTAACTAAGGTCCCAAAAAAAGGTGTTCGCCAATTAAAGCATCACAGTGGAACACATGTATGAGCATTATGGTGGTTTGTTTTTCTGGAGGTAAGCATCAAGGGCGCCCCACAGTTTTCTGGAAGGAGAAAGATAGTGGTCTTTCTGAAAACGTGTGTTGTCAGACTCTCTAACGAAGCATAACCATGTTCCTCCAAGAACGAAAGGAGATATTTGGTGAACTCTTCCATTCAGAAAGTATCAACTTAATTCCTGTAGCCAAAATAAGGCCAATCAGTTGGAGGTCTGTAGGTGACAAATTGGTTATAGTAGAAGCAGCGTAGATGCCTAAGCTAGCTGCAGTGGCTCAATGTCTAGGGAAGATCTAAAGATCATTTCATTTTGAATTTGGTACCACAAACGGCAAACATATTTACAGTTGAAAAACATATGAACAATTTCTTACAATTCAAGTCTACAATTTCAGCAAAGATTCGAACCAGAAAACCCTAATTTGTGAAGTCTCATTGGGGTTCAGTAGACATTATGTAGAATCAATAGCCTCATTTGTGATAGGGCAGGAGTGATCTTACTTTTAAAAGAAGAACCCCAGATATTTGGACGAGCAGTTGGAGAAATATCCACCCCAGAGTGTGTTCTACTGATGGAGCTCCAATTGTCGATTCTTTTCTGTGTCAATCATGAGCTGGGAGTCGAAAGGAAATTATATAAATTTAGTATGCAGCATGTCCTAATTTAGTGAATTTCCCTAATAGTGATGGAAGGTCAGGAGTATCTATCGCGCCTAACTTCCTGATCACAGTGTTTAGCTTCAGAAAATTATTAAAATCTAGATTAGATAATTCGTATTTAAATTGTAACTCAAAAAAAGAGAGGGCGTTGGTTTGGGTACATAAATCAATGATTATATCGATTCATTTTGCTGCCCAGCTTTCCTAAATAATACTTTCACTTTCTTTTTTAATTTGATTGTTATACCAAAACGAAGGGACATTCTGATTTGGTCATTTTCTGCAATAGTTTGTTGTCTACTGTTAGATTTGGGGGTCTCTAGTTGGCAGAGGTAGGTACCTTTGTCCAAATAGGGACCCTTGCGTCTAGTCAGGGTAAGGGGGATACACTCCTAAAATAACCCCTGCTCACCCCCTTGGTAGCTTGGCACGAGCAGACAGGCTTATCTCAGAGGCAGTGACAGTAATCAAGTGACAACACTACAGATGGACACCACACCAGATGTATATTAAAAATAAGTATCTTTTATATAGATTTAACACAAGACCATAAACGACAAAAATCCACAATACTGTACTTCAAAAATGGTAGAATTAGTTCAGTTCTCTTAAGATGGTAAATGCAACACTTTGAGTTCAATGTACCTTTTGGATGCGTAACGCTATACAGCGAAAGTGTTGCAGGGAAGGTGATGCGTCGGTTCCTTACACGCAAGAACGGTGATGCGTCGGGTCCCTACTGATGCGCAGGGGATATGTCGGTTCTTCTCTGTGAGGGGAGGTGATGCGTCGGTTTCTTACTGCGCTTTCGTGGCGATGCGACCAGCAACGCTGTGATGCGATGAAGATCTGGTCCAATGAACAAAGATGGCGTCTTCTTCTTGATGCGACACGATGCGTGCACGCCCGACGGCCGTGTGGCGACTCAACGATTCTTTGGAGCCGCGACATGCCCTGCGACACGCTTCCCGGTGATGCGGTGGCGTCTGATGCGACGTCGGTCCTCTCCTCCGGCGATGCGGGGCGCTTCGGCAACGATGCTTCTGAGCTGCAACAGGCCCTGTGACACGCTTCCCGGTGATGCGGTGGCGTCTGATGTGACGTCGGTCCTCTTCTCCGGCGATGCGAGGCGCTTCGGCAATGATGCGACAGCCGTACGGTGACTCAACGATTCTTCTGAGCCGCGACAGGCCCTGCGGCACGCTTCCCGGTGATGCGGCGGCATCTGATGCGACGTCGGTCCTCTTCTCCGGTGATGCGGGGCGCTTCGGCAATGATGCGACAGCGGCAGCGGCGGCGACACTCTTCTCCGTTGATGCGGCGGCGTCTGATGCGACGTCGATCCTCTTCTTCGGCGATGCGAGGCGCTTCAGCTGCGGCGGCGACGCTTCTCCTTCGTGAGTCGCGCTTCCAGCTCCTTATGACACGCAGTCCCTCAGAAAGTCCAGCTCAGCAGCAGGCACTTTACAGAAAGACTCTTGGGGAGCTGGTTGGTGAAGTCTGTTGTCCCTGAGACTTCAGCAGGAGGCAAGCTCTTCTCTCAAGCCCTTGGAGATCTTTTACAAGTTGATGAAAGTACACACAAAGTTCCTTTCTCCTTTCTTTGGTAGTCAGGCAACCACTGCAGGCCAATCCCCCAGACAGCACTCAGCTTAGAGATAGTCTCCTCTCCAGTTTCTCTGGTTCCTCTCCTCAGCAAAGGTTCTTCTTGTTTCCCAAAGTGATCTGATCTCCTCTGATCTGATCTAATCTGATCCAAAATTCTGGGGTTTGGGTCCCCTCTTTTATACACATATTCTCTTTGTTCTCTGAAGGCAGAGAGGCCTTTGCCTGGTCAGTCCTGGAGCACTTTGTTGACAAGACTCCTTCTTTCCTTTCACAGTGTAGGCCAGGGACATCAGACACACCGCAGGAGGTGGAGCCAGCATTGTGGAGGGAAGGCACAGCCCTATTCAGGTCCCAGGTGCAACTCCTCCCACCCATCTCCATGCAGATCTCTCTATTCAGCCCTGTGCTGACTCACCCTGTCTCCTGGAGTCCCCCAGCCCCTGTCACTCACAAACCCAGACAAGGAATACACAACCTAGCAGAGGCAGGCTTGGATAGTTAGGCAAGAAAATACCTACTTTCTAAAAGTGGTATTTTCAAACACAGAATGTTAAAACCAACTTCACTAAAAGATGTATTTTATCATTCTGAGTTCAGGCATACTAAATTCGTTTTTCTACCATGTTCCCTGGGTCAGTTAGGATTATAAGATGTAATAATCAAACTGCCCATTCTGGCCTATGGGGAACAGGTAGCCTTGCAATAGTGAAAAACGAAAATGGCTGTAATTCACTATTAGGACATGCCACACACACCAGGGCATGTCCTACCTTATACTTACAATGCACCCTGCCCTTGGGTCTACCATAGGGGTGACTAATATGCAGAAAAGGGAAGGTTTAGGGACTGGCAAGTGGGTGCACTTGCCCAGTCAACATGGCAGTACCAGACTGCACACAGGCTCTGCAATGGCAGGCCTGAGACACACTTTTACAGGCTGCTTCTGTGGGTGGCACAATCAGTGCTGCAAGCCCACCAGCAGCATTTGGTTTACAAGCCCTGGGCACACTCAGTGCACTGTACTAGGGTCTGACAAGTAAACCAAACCAACCAATCATGGAGTCACTAATCCATACATCAATTTACCATAGAGAGCATATGCACTTTAGCACTGATCAGCAGTGGTAAAGTGCCCAGAGTCATAAAACCAACAAAAACAGGTCAGAAAAAGTACAGGAGGAAGGCAAAAAGTTCAGGGATGACCCTGCAAAAAGGGCCAAGTCCAACATCTACCATAAGTAGGAAGTCAATTGTGTCAAGTATAACAACAAGTCTAATATTAAGTGAGTTTTCTATATGAAGATGATTAATAGTATGTGTTGTAATGAATGCATATAAAGGGAGATGCTTTGTTAGAATTGTCTCTATAGGGATTGGAGTTGGTGTTTTGAGCGTATCCGAAGAGAACCCCAAACTACTTGTTTGGATGTGAACGCTGTTTGATATATATGATAATCCGGAAATTTGACTCCTCCTTCTTTCTTCTCCAGCTTAAGTCTTTTAAGGGAAATCCTAGCTTTTTTATTTTTACAAACAAAAATCAATCAGTAATGTGTCTATAGTGGTAAAGAATTTGTGAGTTAGTTTAAGTGGTAGCATCCTAAGTGGGAAGTTAATTTTAGGTATCACCAACTTCTTGATGGTTTCAAGCCTTCTCCACCATGTTATCAATTTTGGAGACCTTTGCAACAGAAGCTCTTTAACTTTGGAAATAGTTTTGTTCAAATTTATCGTCAAGATTTCTTTAATATCCCTTGAAATCAAATTTTTAAATATTAGAGTGTATTATTTTGCCATTTTAGACCTGTATTCTGAATTACTGAGGGGATGCAATGCATATTTAAGGGGAATACCTCAGTTTTTTCTCTGTTGAGAGAATACCCTGATACATATGTGTAATTCACTATCTCTTCCAGTATGGATGCTATCCGTAAAAATCAGCACATCATCAGCATAGGCTGCTACCAGATTTGAAAGGAATCTCTTTAACCCCTTTGGTGTGCATGACGGAATGGTTCTGTTCTCTGCACACGACCACCAAATCCCTCTGCTGTTTACACCTACTAACTGTTTTAGATAAATATGAGGTTTGCAGGGGATTCTGGGTAGGAATTGGGGGATCCACGGAAGTCACACCTCCCTGGACTCCCCCGGGTGTCTAGTTTTCAGAACTGTCTGGGTTTGGTGGGTTTCCCTAGATGGCCACAGAGCCCGGGACCAAAAACTCAGTGACCCCCTTGCAAATCCAGGCCATTTTGTGATAGATAATTTTGATGTCTCCACAATACTTTTTTTGCCCTTCCCTGTCGCAGGTACTTGGCCCACCCACACACGTGAGGTAGCATTTTTATTAGGAGACCTGGAGGAATGCTGGGTGGTAGGACATTTGTGTTGGCCTTGTGATCCCTCAAGTTTCCCACACAGAAATATAAAATGTGTTTTGTTAGCTAAATTTGAGGTTTGCAGGGGATTCTAGGTAGGTAAACATTGGGTGATCCATGCAAGCCACACCTGGTGTCTAGTTTTCATAAACGTCTGGATTTGGTAGATTTCTTTAGAAGGATGCCGAGCTCGGGACAAAAAATGTAGGTGCCCCCTTTACAAAACCAGGTCGTTTTGTGATAGATAATTCTGATGGCTCCACAAAAACGTTTTGGGCCCTTTCCTGTCATGGGTACTTAGCCCACCCGCACAAGTGAGATATCATTTTTATTGGGAGACCTGAGGGAATGCTGGGTGGTAGGGAATTTGTGTTGGCCTGGTGATTCCACAACTTTCCCACACAGAAATGTGAGGAAAATGTGTTTTTTTAGCTAAATTTGAGGTTTTCAGGGAATTCTGGCTAGGAAAACTTTGGGAGATCCACACAAGCCACATCTCCCTGGACTGCCCGGGGCTTTTAGTTTTCAGAAATGTCTGGGTTCGGTAGGTTTCCCTAGATGCCCGCCGAGCTCTGGACCAAAAACGCAGGTGAGTCCCTCCCAAAACCAAGGGCATATTTACAAGAAAAGTGACAGAGCGCAGCGTTAGCCTTCTTAGCTTAACGCCACACTCTGCCACTTTTGAAACACAGGGCTGTACCATATTTACAACAATACGGTGCATCCCTGTGTTTCCTCCTGCGCACTCACCCTTGCACCATAGTAAAAGGGTGCCTGCGTTGTGAGAATGATTGTTTATGTGCAGGAAGGTGTCCCTTCCTGCACATAAACAATCTTAAATGGCGATTTGTAACTTCTATGTGTGCTGCTTTGTGCAGCCCACATAGAAGTTGCAACTCGTCACTTTTAAATTATTGTTTATGTGCAGGAAGGGACATCTTCCTGCACATAAACAATCATTCATGGTGTTCTGCTGTTTTTATGTGTGCTGTTAGGCAAAAATGGGTGACCCAATATACCCTTGGGGGCTTGGGTAATATAAACTAATATAGGGTAATGAGGCCTACAAGGGATTTTTTCAAGTGCAAAATTATTCAATGGTACACAATAAATTGTGAGAGCACTTAATATTGGCCTCTTGTAAATGAATTACACAGTTAAATTCTAACACTTTAAAATGAACTTATCGGAAGAAAAACAAAAGAAAGGGGCGTAAGAGGGTGTATGCTTTTTTAACACAAATTTATATAAATAGAACAAAAGAGGGTACAAAAACATGTTTCACATAAACAGAAAGCGACTGAGAATAACAATTATTTTCACATATATTTTTTCTCAAGAACACTTTTGTAAAAACCCATTTCTTGCACTAGGTGAAAAGAAAAATAATGAACAGTTCCGATGTACAAATACAGATGAAATTGGGTTGAGAGTGTCGACGTTTCGGTCTTATCTCGTGGAGTCATCTACAAGAGCATCTTCAGGACAAGGCATTCTAATGTGAACTGAAGACCTTTGGAACGAATGAACTTAAGATATATGTTCCAGACTGTCAGTATAGAGTGCAACTCAGTGCACTGGAGTGATAATACTTCAATTATCTAATATCGACATATGGAAAGAATCCGTCTGGATGATGTCGGTTAATTGGAGTCCCTCGATACTGTACAGTCCTTATCCTACTTTCAAGACGGGCACAGCTCGCACTTTATGCATCGAATGCGGAGGTCGCAATCTTTAATCAGGACTGGACAATGCATAACACACAGAAACAGCAAGAACTATGAGAAATAAAGCATTTCTCATCGTCGCACCATGTTAAGACCAGGTTTTTTTGGTCTTAATTTTGGCGCTGCCCCATATTTATGCCACCCTTGTAAAAATGGGGCAGTGTCAAAATCAATGGATGTTGTGGCGGACCGCCCACTGCAATGCCCGCTGCAACACCTATTGCCCACCCCTTTCAAGCTAAGTATAGCATGAAAGGGTGCCTTATTTACAAGGCAGCGTTAAGTGGCTTAACACTGCCTCGCCAATAAGGCGAAGCCCGTTTCACCACAGGAACGTCAAAAAAGTCTTTTTTGTGATCGATAATTTTGAAGTCCCCACAGTATGTTTTGGGCCATTTCCTGTCACGGGCACTAGGTCTACCCATACAGGTATGGTACCATTTTTATTAAGAGACTTGGGGGAATGCTGGGTGGGTGGAAGTTTGTGGCTCCCGCAGATTCCAGAACTTTCCATCTCAGAAATGTGAGGCAAATGTGTTTTTTTATAAAGTTTGAGGTTTGCAAGGGGTTCTTGGTAACTGAACCTGGTGAGAGCCACACAAGTCACCCCACTCTGAATTACCCTGGGTGTCTAGTTTTCAAAACTGTACAGGTTTAATAGGTTTCTCTAGGTGCTGGCTGAGATAGGATCCAAAATCCACAGCTAGGCCCATTGCAAAAAAAGGGTCAGTTTTCACTGGAATAATGTGATGTGTCCACGCTGCGTTTTGTGCTGTTTCCTGACGTGGGCACTAGGCCAACTTAGGTACCATTTTTACTGAAAGACTTCAGGGAACATAGAATAGTAGAACAACTGTTATTATCAGTTGACTTTCTATGCATTTCTGCCTTCCAAATGTAAGACAGTGTGCAAAAAAGAAGTCATTTTGAAAAAAGTCCTCTAATGCACATGCTTGTATGGGTACCCACAAATTCGGAGATGTGCAAATAACCACTGCTTCTAAACTTCATATTTTGTTCCCATTTTGGAAATCCATAGGTTTCCTTCATACCTATTTTTGACTCTTTATATTATACCAAATGAACTGCTGTATACCCAGCACTTAATTAAAAACCCTTGCAAGGCGCAGCTCAGTTATTGGCTCTGGGTACCTCAGGTTCTTGGTGAACCTTCAAGTCCTATATATCCCCACAACCAAAAGGGTCCAGCGGACATAACGGTATATATTGCTTTAAAATATTTGCCATACTTAGAAGAAGTTACAGGTAAAATTTTAAGCACAAATGGCTGTTTTTTTCAACTCAGTTTCAATATGTTTTTATTTCAACTGTTAGTTTCTATAGGAAAACCTTGAAGTATCTACACAAATGACCCCTTTCTGAATTCAGAATATTGCCTACTTTTCAGAAATGTATAGCTTTCAGTGATCCATTATTTTTTTCATACCTATCTCCACCACTAACTGAAAGGAGGTTGAAAGCACCAAAAATAGGAAAAATTGGCTAAGTCCCAGTAAAATGCCAAAACTGTGTAGAAAAGTTTGGTTTTCTAACAAACGTCTGCCTGTTCCTGAAAGCTGGGAAGAAGAGGGTGATTTTAGCACTGCAATTCCTTTGTTGATACCATTTGATGGGAAAAAACAGACACTTTCTTCTGCAGCACTTTTTCCCCATTTTTTCCCCAAAATGTTTTTAATCCCCTTCAGGAGAATCCACAAACCCTGGGTACCTTTAGAATCCATCCTCAGGATGTTGGAAAAAAGGACGCAAATTTGGTGTGGGTACCTTATGTGGACAAAACGTTACAGGGGCCTAAGCGCGAACTACCCCAAATAGCCAAAGAAAGGCTTAGCACAGTGAAGGGGTTAATACCATCATTAGATCCTAACGCTTGTAGGAGAAATTTGACTGCTAATAAATGAGCAGAGAGAGAGGGCAGCCCTGTTTAGTGCCTTGTTTCAGGATAAATTACTTTGAGAAGCAACCATTTACCTTTACGGATGCTCGCTGTCGAGTAAAAGGGCCAGCATCATTCTGATAATTTCTACCCCCAAGTCAATTTTGGGTAGGGTGGCTTTCAGAAAGGTCCTTGAGATTCTATCAAATGCTTATTCCACATCTAACACTATGGCAGCTGCTGGTGAGTTTAGTAATTTGGTCTTATCTAGAACATGACAGAAGGTTCTAATATTATCACATGCCATTCTTCCTTTGAGGAATCCTACTTGAGCTGGACGGCATAATCAGTTAAGGGCTTTATCTAGCCTGGTCACAAGAACTTTGGCATAGAGTTTACAATCAATGTTTATGAGAGAGATTGGCTGATAGTTCTTTATGTCTAAGTGATCTTTACTTTACTTTGGGGACTGTAACAATCATTACATCTGCGGCCGAAACTTGGATAATTCCACTGTCAGCGAAGTCAAGAATAAATTGTGTAAAGGCATAGGAAGGTGAATGAGCATACATTTTATAGAATTTACTTGTGAACCCATCAGGGCCAGGGGCCTTCCCTGTATTTAGGCTATGAATAGCTTTGAGAATCTCGTCTTGTGAAATGTTATTGAGATTTTCCCTACAATTTGTATCTAGTGTCGGAAGTCATATGTCCTGCGGGAGAGCTGAAGCATTAATTAATCCAGGTATTTTTGAATTTAATTTCCTCTCAAGAGGCAATCCATGTATACTGTAGTAAAATGACATCCCCACAGGAGCTTATGACAATAATCTACTATCTTTTTCCTTTTAACAGGATGATTTCGCCCTTTTGAATTCAGAGAGAGCACCTTTATCGCCTGAGTATTGTTAGAAGTCACAATTTTGAGGTATGAACACCAGGTAGGTATTCATCCCGGATCCATTGCAGTAAGACTCATCAGTATGGTGTGGATATATTATATAAATTGTAGTTAAACATCAATAAGATATATTTGTTGACTCACAGTACTGATTACGTTTGATCATATTTGAGAAGGGAAGAAAAGATATAAATACAAAGGGTAGTGAGAGAAAGAAGAAGGGATATACACATAATACGTAAGCAAGAACCCGTAGGATCACAGACCCATCCAATGCTAACAGAACGAGGTAGGAGAGCACCGGAAGGAGGCCCCACAACACAAATAGTATAAAACTTTGGTGACAGGAGACGGCTCCTTAACAGGAAATAACTATGGAACCATATCAATTGAATAATTAACAGTGACAGTGTCATTGCTGTGAACAGCCTGTACTGATATAGGGTAACCCAATATAGAATGCAAACAAGCATGAATACAATTTTATTAATAAACCATGTTTTCAAGGTAAATGGGATATATTAATAGATAACCAAGGACTACCTAATTGAGGCAAGTGAACTTCTCAGACTTATCCGACAGTTCTGTATCAACACTGAATTTCAGGCAAACAAAAGAACAGCATGCAAAGATTCGAAGGATTGCATTGCAACAAAGCACGTCTGCCAACAAGAACATTCAGCTAACAAAGTCTTCATTCAGAAGTCTGTGAGATATCGAGAAAGTGTATACACTATCCAGATATCTCTGTGAAGGGAGGCATTTGCTGCGAATCACTGACAGAATATCGACTACAGAAATATTGACGACAAAAATATCGGAGCCGAAATATCGATGTCCACAATATTGAAATCCTATCTACATTATGGTAAGTACAAAAATATCGAAAAAAAATATCGTCAAAAATATCGTTAAAAATATAGTTTTTTTTAATGTTTAAAAAATAATGTAAAATAAAGTAAATAATACATATAATAAAAAATATAGTTAAAATTATTTAAAAATGTTTAAAATTATAAGTAATACATATAATGTAAAAATAAATTAAACATATAAACGTATAAAATATAATATATATACTTACTTAATATTTATAAATAATTATTTTAATAACTTATAAATTGTTAAAAAACAATAAAACAATTATAAATACATATATACAAAAAAACAAATATATACATAAAAATATAAAATATATATATAACAAATTAAAAATTACAATATTTTAAATCTTTTTAAAATAAATTATACACTACATTAACTAAAACAGTAGAGAAAATATTGGATAGCGGAGGGGATAAAATTACTATTCCCACTCCAGAGAGTGTAACAGTAGGGAAAGTGTTGGATAGCGTAGGGGTAAAAATTACTATTCCCACTCCAGTGAGTGCAACAGTAGGGAAAGTGTTGGATAGCGTAGGGGTAAAATTACTATTCCCTCTCCAGAGAGTGCAACAGTAGGAAAAGTTTTGGATAGCGTAGAGGTAAAAATTACTATTCTCACTCCAGTGAGTGCAACAGTAGGGAAAGTGTTGGATAGCGTAGGGGTAAAAATTACTATTCCCTCTCCAGAGAGTGCAACAGTAGGAAAAGTTTTGGATAGCGTAGAGGTAAAAATTACTATTCTCACTCCAGTGAGTGCAACAGTAGGGAAAGTGTTGGATAGCGTAGGGGTAAAAATTACTATTCCCACTCCAGAGAGTGCAACAGTAGGAAAAATGTTGGCTAGCGTAGGGGTAAAAATACTATTCCCACTCCACTGAGTGCAACAGTAGGAAAAGTGTTGGATAGTGAAGGGGTAAAAATTACTATTCCCACTCCAGTGAGTGCAACAGTAGGGAAAGTGTTGGATAGCATAGGGGTTAAAATTACTATTCCCACTCCAGAGAGTGCAACAGTAGGGAAAGTGTTAGATAGCGTAGGGGTAAAAATTACTATTCCCTCTCCAGAGAGTGCAACAGTAGGAAAAGTTTTGGATAGCGTAGAGGTAAAAATTACTATTCTCACTCCAGTGAGTGCAACAGTAGGGAAAGTGTTGGATAGCGTAGGGGTAAAAATTACTATTCCCTCTCCAGAGAGTGCAACAGTAGGAAAAGTTTTGGATAGCGTAGAGGTAAAATTACTATTCTCACTCCAGTGAGTGCAACAGTAGGGAAAGTGTTGGATAGCGTAGGGGTAAAATTACTATTCCCACTCCAGAGAGTGCAACAGTAGGAAAAATGTTGGCTAGCGTAGGGGTAAAAATACTATTCCCACTCCACTGAGTGCAACAGTAGGAAAAGTGTTGGATAGTGAAGGGGTAAAAATTACTATTCCCACTCCAGTGAGTGCAACAGTAGGGAAAGTGTTGGATAGCATAGGGGTTAAAATTACTATTCCCAC
The DNA here is from genome assembly GCA_963921515.1 of Calotriton arnoldi. NCBI lineage: Eukaryota > Metazoa > Chordata > Amphibia > Caudata > Salamandridae > Calotriton > Calotriton arnoldi. Next base: position 2,292,909 of record CAWUFW010001575.1, read on the forward strand.
TCCAGAGAGTGCAACAGTAGGGAAAGTGTTAGATAGCGTAGGGGTAAAAATTACTATTCCCACTCCAATAAGTGCAACAGTAGGGAAAGTGTTGGATAGCGTAGGGGTAAAAACTACTAGTCCCACTCCACTGAGTGCAACAGTAGGGAAAGTGTTGGATAGCGTAGGGGTAAAAACTACTATTCCCATTCCAGAGAGTGCAACAGTAGGGAAAGTGTTGGATAGCAAAGGGGTTAAAATTACTATTCCCACTCCAGAAAATGCAACAGTAGGGAAAGTGTTGGATAGCGTAGGGGTAAAAATTACTATTCCAACTCCAGAGAGTGCAACAGTAGGGAAAGTGTTGGCTAGCGTAGGGGTAAAAATTGCTATTCCCACTCCAGAGAGTGCAACAGTAGGGAAAGTGTTGGATAGTGTAGGGGTTAAAATTACTATTCCCACTCCAGAGAGTGCAACAGTAGGGAAAGTGTTAGATAGCGTAGGGGTAAAAATTACTATTCCCACTCCAATAAGTGTGACAGTAGGGAAAGTGTTGGATAGCGTAGGGGTACAAATTACTATTCCCACTCAGAGAGTGCAACAGTAGGGAAAGTGTTGGATAGCAAAGGGGTTAAAATTACTATTCCCACTCCAGAGAATGCAACAGTAGGGAAAGTGTTGGATAGCGTAGGGGTAAAAATTACTATTCCAACTCCAGAGAGTGCAACAGTAGGGAAAGTGTTGGATAGCGTAGGGGTAAAAACTACTATTCCCACTCCAATAAGTGCAACAGTAGGGAAAGTGTTGGATAGCGAAGGGGTTAAAATTACTATTCCCACTCCAGAGAATGCAACAGTAGGGAAAGTGTTGGATAGCGTAGGGGTAAAAATTACCATTCCCACTCCAATAAGTGCAACAGTAGGGAAAGTGTTGGATATCGTAGGGGTAAAAAATTACTTTTCCCACTCCAGAGAGTACAACAGTAGGGAAAGTGTTGGATAGCGTAGGGGTAAAAATTACTATTCCCACTCCAATAAGTGCAACAGTAGGGAAAGTGTTGGATAGCATAGGGGTAAAAATTACTATTCCCACTCCAGAGAGTGCAACAGTAGGGAAAGTGTTGGATAGCGTAGGGGTTAAAATTACTATTCCCACTCCAGAGAGTGCAACAGTAGGGAAAGTGTTGGATAGCGTAGGGGTAAAAATTACTATTCCCACTCCAATAAGTGCAACAGTAGGGAAAGTGTTGGATAGCGTAGGGGTAAAAATTACTATTCCCACTCCAGATAGTGCAACAATAGGGAAAGTGTTGGATAGCAAAGGGGTTAAAATTACTATTCCCACTCCAGAGAGTGCAACAGTAGGGAAAGTGTTGGATAGCGTAGGGGTAAAAATTACTATTCCAACTCCAGAGAGTGCAACAGTAGGGAAAGTGTTGGATAGCGTAGGGGTAAAAATTACTATTCCCACTCCAGAGACTGTGACTGTAGGGAAAGTGTTGGATTGCAGAGGGTTAAAATTAACATGCTTATCAATTTAATGTTTTTAAAATTAAATAACCAATTAATAATTAATTAATAATAAATTAATTATGAATACCAATAAATTAAATTATTTCCCACCCTATTCCCCTATAAACCCACAACCCGCTCCTAAAACAATTTAACACAATTAATATAATTATCAATTAATCAATTAATAAAAATTAATTACCAATTAATAATTAATTAACAATAAATTAATTATCAATACCAATAAATAAAAATTAATAATTAATTTATTATAATAAATTACTTTCCACCCTATTCCCCTATAAACCCACAACCCACTCCTAAAATAAATTAACACAATTAATATAATTATCAATTAATCAATTAATAAAAATTAATTACCACTTAATAATTAATTAACAATAAATTAATTATCAATACCAAAAATAAAAATTAATAATTACTTTAATATAATTAAATTACTTCCCACCCTATTCCCCTATAAACCCACAACCCGCTACGGAACTAAAATGCAAAATTTAATTAAAAATAATTAATAATTTCTAAAAATTATTATTTAATTTACTATAATTAAATTCCTTCCCACCCTATTCCCCTATAAACCCACAACCCGTTATGGTACTATAACTCAATATTTACTTTAAAAACAATTACTAACTTCTAAAAATGTAATACATATATTTAAAAAAATACAATACTTAACAAAAAATATAGAACACATACATATAAAATACATACTAAAATACATAACACTAATATAAACATCGATATTATTAACAACAATATTTTTGCAAACGATATTACTGACTTCGATATTAACAAAAACGATATTTCTTACCTTCAGGTCGATATTCTGGTCACCGATATTCTTGATGTCGATATTCTGTCCCTTCGATTTTTCCAACTCGATATTTCTGTAGTTCGAGAAAAAAACCTCGATATTATGTCTGTACACCATTTGCTGCTACACCTGTTCTGAGTATCTGTTGTTGGACTGCTGATAGTTATATTTGATCTGCTCTGTGTGGGACGGAGGCATATGAAAATGTTTTCACTAAAATGATTGGCTTTGCCAATGTTTTTTTTTCATAGCTCTACAGCATTAGGGAAACATTTTATCCCTTTTTAGTATTTAATTTAAGTTAGGTCAAGTCAATACTCTTTGTTCGATCACCTAAAAGCAATCATAAAAAATAAAAATATATATATAAAACACCATACAAATCATTTAAAATCACGAATACAAAAACAGCCTTAAAAATTATAAGACATTTAATTTAAATGACAGTAATTCATACACACATTGTCAGTCAAATAAGATCAGATTAAAAAAACATTACAGTGCATGAGCGTTGTGCAGACTTTAAAAATGAACCCACAGCTGAACAAGTTTCAGGACAATCAACTTGCTGCAGATAAAGCAATGCCACTTTACATTTGGTAAATTTACACTTCCATAAAAGAGGCATTAGAAAACGTTTTGTAAAAGGAAGATAAAACTTGCAGAAGTAGACAAAATGCAGCAAAGTCTGAATAGAGACCTCGTCACATGGACAAGTACATATGTTGGAGGTCTCTGTATCTGCTGTTGCACTGCTGAAAGTTACATTGGACCTGCTCTGTGTGGGAAGGAGGCATATGAAGACAATTTCAGTAAAATGATTGGCTTCGTCAATTTTGTTTTTTGCATAGCTCTACAGCATTAGGGAAACATTCATCCAGTTTTAGTATTTCATTCAATTGGACAATGTATGCTGGGACTTTTAGACAAGTACTTGTAATCTGGAGAAAATTAAATTGCAAGTCTCAGTATTCTTGATGCTGATAGATGAAAAACCTGTAGGTCATCCTTTATGATACATGGCCTGTTCACAGCTATAAAATTGCAAATGTTGTTGATTATTCCAAGAGATGTGTAGATACCCAGTAATGAAACTCTGTCCTCAACACCATCCAGAGGTGACAAGGTAGCAGGGCTATTGATATCCAGACCTAAAATACTGTAATACTGTGCTTTAGTTCACAAAGTCATAAATCAGGTCAAAGACGGAGAGTGAGCTTTCACTCTAAAGTTTTCCCTCCCTTCACTAACCCTCCTTTTACTCCCCTATATTAATCTCATAGTCGCAGACCCTTGTGGTGTAGAAGCAGACTCAATTCCAATAATTGACAATACACCGCTCAAAGATCCAGTTTCAAGAACCTCTTGGAATGATCTACAGTGTTAATGAGACCATACCCTTAACTCTCCAGATTTTTTATCAGCAAAGCAATTGGAGAAAGCCACAAAGTAGCATCAACATGTTCTATTATTCCATCATTTTGCATTTCCTTTAAAATAGCAGACAGTTCACTCCTCACACTTTGAGGAACATTTCGTAGCTTGTGCTTTACAGGTGTCACCCCCTCTTTGACTTTTATTTTCTCACAACATTTTTTATTTTGCCCACTTTGTTCTGAAAAACGTCTTTGAATTTGTTTTTCAAGTCAACGTCCGCTACAGAATTGGCCAATGTTACTGGATGTTTATGTCCTGGTCTGATCAATAAATTAAATTCTGTCTGATGTCACCAGCCCAGAACATTAATTTATTTATGAGCAACATACACATTTGCCCTTGATGATTTTAGTTTCAAAAGATGTTTGCCCAGAAGTAACCAACCAAATCAATTCTGCTGCCCTCAAATGCATTTGTGATGACATCAGGGGGCAGATCGCCTTTGTCTGCCCAACATTCCTTGTATTTATCGATAGTAATAATAGTAATTTTAATGCCATCAATTAATATATGAATCTTCGGATCATTGTGCTTGTTGCTATCCACACTTCCAATCTCAATACAGTCTAAAGAGAGTACTAACTCCTCTACTTTGTTGCACGTCATCATCATCATCCATAGTAACACTTCTTATATCTACATGTTTACTTCCTCCTCTACACACTTTCTCAAAATATCCAATCTTCTAACATTTCTAACATTCTTGGTTTATGGCTGGACAGTTCTTAAAATTAGACACATGCGAAAGTGAACCACACCAATAAAAAAAAGGTTTGTGCATGCCACGAGCAGATGTTTTGTCTCTGTTATACCCAACACTAGTCTGTTGTGAACCTGACTGTTTATAGAAAGATGTATGCTGTATGTGAGTTTTGTGTGGATTAACTTGTGTTACCTTAGCTACAAGATTTGCTGATTTAACCTGTTCTAATTGTTTAGAATCCTCAAGTGAGGACTCAATACTTTTTGCATTATCTATTGCTTCATCAAGTGACAGATTTTGCAGGTCAATAACCTCTGTTGAATTTTTTTAGAATAGCTTCCGGAAACGATTTGGTCCCTAATAAGTTGGGAAGTAAAACCTTCAGATTTGCAATATGCAGCAAGCACCTTCAAAGCTGTAACATAAGTGTCAATGGATTCATTGGGAGTCTGCACTCGAGTGAAAAACTTGTGACGTCTTACAACCAAATTGATCTTCCCTTCAAAATAAATTTCCAACTGTTTCACAGCCAGCTTATACTCATCATATTTCTCATCATCATTGCACTCATAATCAGGTAAATGATCGAAAACATTTTAGCCTTCAATGCCTAAATAATAGTTTAACACATTAGATTTTCTTTCAGACTTAAATTTCAACCCATCAATAGCCCCCAAGTACCAAATTCTCCATTTTAAAGGAGGATTGCCGGATTCCTGTAAAAATGGAGCAGGAAGGTATTCCTTATCATTCTTTGTGGTTTCTCGTTTTCTGTTGAAGCCTATCTCGTTTGCAAATTTTCTAATTTTCTGTGCTTGTCTGTTTCCCTAATACCTTTCCTAATCTTTGACACCATCAAAGTGTCATGTGGAGGCTGTCTCATTCTGTGTTTGTTCTATTCTCTTTCACAGCCAGCCCTGTTCTCTGCCATTGCGTGCCTCTTTCCAGTGCTACCTTCCATTTAGTGCAAGACTAATTCTTTGTCGCTGGTTGTTTGTCACATTTTTTGTTACTGTCTGTCGCGTTTAGTCACATTCTCCTGAAATTTCAACAATTACTTTCAGCTTTTCTCATTCTCCTGCCAGACTCATCTCCTGCTGCTTCGCACTTTCTTACTTCCTCATGTGCTCTCGCTTCTCGCTGCTTCTCATTCTCTTTCACTCCATTAAATTCTATATTTTCCTTGTCCATTCTATGTTGCTCATTGTCTCATTGTCTCATTTCCTGCTACCTCTTTCTTTCTTGGTCAAGTCATCAGGCCTCCTCTTTTTCCCAACATGATCCTGGCTGGGTGTGGTCTGAAGCCTCAAATGCAAAAGGAGGAGAAACAAAGGCACTCAGCAAGTTATCACTTCACAGGTACTTAAGAGAGGCATGCTTTTGACTTTGTTCAGTCCCTTTATAAAAGAGAAATGCATGCACTGTAAGAATGTCAGATGTGTTTAACTGTCCCAGTATTCCACAAAAAACAATTTAAATACCACAGTTTTATTTATTTTATAGAGCAACTCATCCCAATGCAGGGTGTCAGAGCGCTTTACTTAAAGTACACATTAAACATTGACAATAAAGCATGTAAGTGTGTAAATCAATGTACAAGATGTGTTACATATGACAGTAAGAGTTACAAGGTGTAGGAGTCACATATCCTTCATAGCGTACTGTGTTATATTAGAAGGATTTCAATTTATGAACTTTGAAGTAATAAAAGGATGTTTGAGTTAAAAGCAATAACCCACTTACCGATCTACATAAAATAAAAAATTCCCATCTGCATGTTACATAATGTGCTTTACAGGAGACACATTAACCCTCTATGCTACTTTGATTCAAATCTGGGACTAGACAAAACACAGATCTCTCCAGCAAATGCTTTGACCTCCAGAGTTATCTTACCATTATTACTATTCTCTTAGATTTACTGGGAACTTAAAGATCTTTGCAAAAAGGGCCTTAACCCCACAAGTTATTTGAAAATGCAGACTTTGCAACCAATTAAGCACAACAGATCTACTGCCATGTTTTTACTTGTTGCCAATTTCTGTGTGTCAGAGTTAAAAAAAAAATGTATTAGTTGAGGCCCAGATTTTGTGTCGGGATAACGCTAATTTTTTGGCACCCCGACACAAAATCTAATTTGTAAAATCTCATAATACTCTTAAATGTACTCATGCCAGACCGGCTAAACATGTGTGAGGTCTTAATATCTGATGTCACTTCTCATGATGTCACTTCCTGTGATGCCACAAGCGATGTCACGCGCTGTGTCACGCACAGTCACTCTGTGATGTCACTTTCCAAGATGTCACTTGTATACTTGCCAACTTTTAGAACCTGTGCCCTGGAGACAAGAGTGTGATGATGACCTGTGAAAAAGGTGTTACATGGATGGCCTGCAAAATTTCTAAAGGAAGACAGAAGCCACCACAGACTTCTGTCTCTTCTGCCTGTGCTTTCTGTTAAATTTCACTGCACATGGATTTGACGTCCATCAGGGAACTTATTTGTTGCACAGCAGGAGGACGTGGTTTTAGCTGAAGGAATCCAGGCTTTTACTTAGCTGGCAAGGGCTGAAAATCTAAGTCAATCACCCTTGTGCTGGTTTGGGTTTTGGCCCATAAACTGGGCTATGACATCATTGTGTAGTACGGAGAGTTTTTGTAATCTGGCATTTCGGTTATGATAGGCCACAATAATTTCCTCCTTTCCAGCTATTGTGTTTAGGCTCCAACTCTCGTGAAATTTGGTTGCTGATGTGGGGAATCTTTTAAAACACTATGCTTTGCTTGAGGCTGCCCGGAAGTCTGCTGCGTCCCTGCAGATAACTTCCTTCAGCCAAGGCAATGAATGTCACTCTGCTACCATTTCAAGTGACATCGAGGCCAATGCTCACATGGACGTAGAGATGAATGTGGAGTGCTAGTGCCTAGAAGAACTGGGTTATGCAGTGGTCATGTAAATGCAGGAGGGGCGGCTTCTGTCCTGAAGAGGTGAAGTGAACCACTCTAGGTGAAATCCCAGTCCGTTGTGAACTCCCATGCCTGCCTACATCATTCCACTTCCTTGTGCCAGGTACCAGTTGAAGGATTTTGAGCAACTGGATTACAGAGAAAATGGAGACCTTGCCCTTGTGCTAAGAACCATCCTTGGCTGTGTCTACAGGTCTGCTTCACTGAGTAACTTACTGTTAAGAACAGCCCAAAAAACTTGAGATGCATTACTACTCGTAAGTATATCATGGAGGATTTTTTGATAACATTTTTTTTTCTCTTCTAAAGACGTCTCTCACCTGAAGACACTGCTGAGGGCTTATGTCTTCCGTTTTTCTGCCAAAACATGTTTCACTGTTGCCCTCGTGTGGTCATTTTGAGAATGTAGCTCTTTGATTTTGTTCCAAATGGATCTCGTTACCAAAAGGTACTTCTAAGTGCAGGCTTGCCTTTTTGCTTAAACTTGGTTTGGACTTTTCGTACTCTTATATCATGACATAGTATCATATTCAGTGTAGTATTCACCATGCATGTCCATGAAGGAAGCTGTGACGTTTGACATGCCACCAAAGGAGAGGTAAAGTTCCTTCAATGCAACTTGTTTGCTTCTGATGATTTCCACGGCTTGTTATTGGTGGAGCCCTGCACCCCTCCCCCTGGATATGTCAGACCTATTTCTTAATTTTTTTTTTTTTTTTTTTAAAACAATGACATTTCATGTGTGGCACCTTATTCCACTAGTCCAGATCTTTTGGCCAACAGCACTTTTCATACTGTCATTTTAACTCCATGGTTATAATGGTAAAATAAACCTACAAGTGCCAGAATACAAAAATAACCGGATGGAGGACTGATGTATAAAATGAGTCCCCTTGAAAGTTACGCAAAATTAAAATGGCACTGAAACAAGACACAATTTCAGAAATGTCTTAGACAGCAGGGCATATCTTTCAATTAAGTGAAATGGGGGTGCAGCATGAGCTTCGCATTGCAATGCAGTGGACTAAGTAAGATCCATGGCGCAAGTTCAACAAGCATTTGCAATGCAATCGGTCTCGCCTTTGGGGCCTTATATGTATTTAGCTATGCAGCACATTAGCCTGGGTGCTGAAACATCTACTGTTCTTTAACATGGAGGGAAAGTAAGCACCAAACTTCGGAACAGGCCAGGTATGGGAACACATGGAGAGAAATACTGTTGTATTCCGCTTTAGGGGTCCGTATATAGGTTTTCCTGAATCATGTCCTTATATAGGCACAATTCGCATTGCCCTTATATAGGCATAGAATCCCTGTCCTTATTTAGGCATTAACCGTGCACTCCAAATACAGGCATGGTCACCGACATCCATCCACCCTAACGTCACAACGAGTTCTTAGAAACCAGACCCTTAAGCTTCGGGAGTTCCCCTAGCACAGGACTATTGATTTCTCCAAGAACTCATCTATTATGTATGAACCGTTATACCTTAAGGGTTCATTCCTGACGTCTTCCTCTGTCTGACTTCACGTCAATGCTAACATTCCAAGACACCTACCAGGTATAAATATACCTTCCCTTGCCAAAGCAAGTTAGAGGAGACCTCGACTTCAGAGGAGCCCGTATCCCGGCCTGACGCACTGAGAAGACGCTGTAATTCCTGCACGCAGACGAATCCAGCTTCCAGTGTTCTGACTCCCTTCGTGGGGTGTTAGAGTTCCAGATCCGGCAAGAGATTCCCACCTCCCTCATTCTCAAGGTATGGAGCTGACTAGAACCTAGAGGGACTCTTGGCATATCATACTCTTAGTATACCAGACTAGAGAATACTCTGCCTACTTCTACCTTTCCCTACACCTAGACTATGTTAGGTACATTGGGGTAGAACTAGCTTAGAGACGCATCTTATGAGTACTCGCATTTTTAGCTCATGTTATTTATGTACGTGAATATATGCTAAAAGATAATGCTAGCGCAGTATTATTTATTTCTACTGCTTACGCTGTACATTATTTATCTTGCATACTGTCTTGTGATCATAACAGCACATATCTCTTACACGAGAAACAAGACTGTTCAATAAAACTTTTTTTATTGAAACGCCCGTCTTTCCTTTCTGTGTAACTCTGTAGAAACTAATCATGCACGATTGACTGAGTGAAACTGTTATCTATTGTTTCCACGATTCTGAGACGTGTTCCGATTCTAAGGGGAAACAAAGTTGTCATGTTTTTCGGTTGCCAGAAACTACTCCCTTCTTGTTCTCAAGGAGTTTCTAGTGGCCTCTGAGATAGCTGGCACAAGTAATTAAGTTTAATATACTCAATAGGGAAATACCGACCTTAGTCCTATGTCAAGCCTATAGGTTATATTATTCCAATGCGCAGAGCCTATTAGGGAAATAGGAACTACACTACATGGCGCCCAACGTTTGGTAAGGCAGTAATTTAACGCTAGATACTGAGTAATTCAGTCGTGCTTTTCTCAGGGACCCCTACTCATACTCCATAAGACGTCTGGAGTGGGTAGGGTTAAATATCCACAATGACTAAAATATGGAAGCACCCTATGTATTAGTTGTTTGGTTTGTTCAACGTTGAAGGATACAGTGTTCCAAAATATTGTGCACCTTATCTTTTTGTTTCCTTGAAACTTGTTCTGCATTTTTCAAAAAACAAATGTCCAACAGGGAAAATGCCACAGACACCGGTGGAGCTACGGCTGACCCAGCCATAGCAACAGTTTTTAACTTTACAGGTTTAAATGAACCTGAGGAGGGTGTTATAGACATCAATCCAAACTTAAGAAGAGCCATCACTCTAAAACCTATAAAACATGGCCTACCACCAAGAGGCGGTAGAGCAGTTTTCGTGATAGAGGCACACGAATCCTTTCAGACAGAGGTATTCTATTCATGGGTAATATTTCCTGAATCAAATTCAGTAACAAGACTGTTTCACTTCTACAAAGAAGATGAACCACCAGAGGAATATATTCCTTTCGAGGATATTGAAATTCCACTAACATACCAGGAGCATCAGCTCTGGTTTAAAGGCACCCTAAAACATCACAGAAACATTACCAGGCTCGGTCCACTAGGTAGACCAGGAGCAACATGGCCGATTCTAGCCAGCTACACTCCTCATCCTGAACTCGATATAATGTCAGACGAGGAACTACTTACTCAACTTACAGAGTTAATAAAAATTTACAGACAATTGGTCCAATATGTCATGCGGACTTTCACAGTTCAACCACCATTAACCATTCCAAATCAAACTCCTCAACAGGGGAATACACTAAAAATTACACCACAGACTCTATACGCAGTCATGGTTAAAATGCCCACAAACGTGAGCAAATTCCATTCTGGATAGCTCAAAAAATTACTCAAATAGAAGCAGATTTCCAAATACTAGCCCTTATGAGAAACACAGAATACTAACAATCTGTTTACCAATGGGGATCACACCACAACTGGAAGACTGCACCACTTGGGGCTCAGTCTTTGCTGCCATCTATACTAAAACACATGGTATTCCGTCAATTGCAGTAATACCTGATGTCCTGAAACAAATTCAAAACGAATACGGGGCAGAGCCTGCTCTGAATTTAGGTATGAAATTATTGAGAAATTTCGACCAGGTCTCAACAATAATATTATCTAATATTAAAGGGGAGGCAGGAGCAGTGGCGCTCCGCCAACGATTAAGGGAGTTCGATGTTACAGAACATCAAACAGAACTACCCAGAATAATAGAACAATCTTATGCAGAATTAGGCAGAGATAGTTTGGGTGGAAGACCATTAAAGCCAAAACTATCTGAAAGTCCTGAGAAGGACTCTATTAAACAAACTCCTACATCTTCTAAAAAGAAGTGGGAAACTAATAAACAAAATTCAAACGAGAAACGTTCTCAATCCCGAGGTAGGTCTCCTCAAAAGGAGCCCTCTGAAAGGAGGTATAACCTCAGGAATAGGGATAATTTGAAAAAGCCTGACAGGTATCAAGATACTGATACACGTTCCTCTTGTACCTTTAAGATATCGTCACAGACATCGGAAAGAAGAGGACGATCAGAACATAGAGAAGAACGCGTAAAATCGAAAGACGAAAAACACGTTCCAAAAAATAAATCCAAACCTCAATTCTCAAAGAAGAAGGTAGCAGGTCTGAAGGTCAGACATGCCGAGGATACTGAGAACACAACTCAAGAACGGAGAATGGGCTCAGACAATACTGGACAGTGCAGCAGAAGTCACAATAGCTCGCCAGAACTTGAAGGAACTTCTGGAGATAGTGGACTTGAATGAGTACATTACAGTTGAGACTGTAGACACCAGGGTTAGTACTCCACAAAAGTTATATCAAATAACACTCCGGATGGAGGGAGACATACCTAGACAGATGAAAGCACTCTTTTGGGAAAAACTTTCAAGGGGCTATGACATACTTCTAGCAGAAAAAGACTGGCCACCACAATTTGTCAGGGAGTGCCCACATGGCGAGGACATTATTATGCCTGCCTTCTCCAACCATATTCCAATTCATCTAAAATATACTTATGCCAGGAAATGGGCAGTTGCCCAGGCCCCAGCATTATACAAAAATCATGTAGGATGGGATGAGGACTCACCTCACCATAAAATACATCTAAAAAATGAACCTACTGCACAGAGGCAGTTTCCAATAAAGCAAGAAGCTAAAAAACAGGTCAGGGAGATCTTAGATCAACTTGAATACCAAGGGGTGATTAAAACATGCACCTCTTCAATGAACAATCCTTTGTTTCCTGTCTCCAAACCAGACAACACCTACCGTCTAGTTTTGGATTACAGACATTTAAACACTTGTTCTAAAACATTTGCAGTGCAAAATGCACATAGTACAGCATTAATGAATAACATTGTGCTTAAAAAATATAAAACCACATTGGATATCTCAAATGGTTTCTTTTGTCAAAACATAGCAACTGGAAGCAGGTACTTAACAGCTTTCTCAATAATGGGGACCCAGCGTCAATTTTGTCGACTCCCACAAGGGTTCAAGAACAGCCCGGGGTTATTCTCAGCGAGAGTAATGGAGTTACTACAAATTTATGATAATGAGGCATTGTCATATGTCGATGACATCTATCTGACAGACGATGACCTGGACAAACACTTGAACAGGGTGAGCACCATTATACTGGGCTTCGCCTCTGAGGGCTACAAATTAAACTTCAAAAAGTCCAGAATTGCCCATCTCAATGTCCTTTTTCTAGGATATGAGCTTTCAAGTGAAGGCAAGAGCTTGGCAGCTAACCTTTTAGAAAGGTGTGCGCTGCTCCAACCTCCAAAAACGCTGAAAAATTTACAATCCATCCTGGGTTTCCTAAATTTTGGAAGAACATACATTCTAAATTACGCAGAAAGGGTCACACCTCACTATGCACTAATCAAACCTGATTTTTCAATCACAAATTGGACACAGGAACACACAGAAATCTTGCGTTCACTCCAAGCTAACATGTTAGCAACAAATCACTTACAAACACGCGTAAGTCAACGCAATTTAGTGATCCGAATAATTTCGGGTCAATGCGGATTCACCTACTTAACATTTAATGAGGGTGAAAAAGTACCAATTGCATACAAATCACATTTGTATACACAAGCAGAAATGCGCTTCACTTCAACTGAAAAATACTGACAGCGGTTCAAACTGCAGTAGCAAAAGAAAGAGCTCTAGCCCAAGGGAAACGCATTATTGTCGTAACCCCAGTTCCGGCCTTAGAGGCAGTAACTGAAGCGAGCATTCCAAATGCAAAAGCATTACATCCGAGATGGATACAATGGGTTAATTCTCTTGCTGCAACAGATGTTGAATATGTTTTTGATCCTGATTTAAAAACACAAGCGTTCCTGCAATATGAACATGAATGTCCTCTGCCTACTGAGATTCTGCCTCTCGATCAGTACGAATTCCTAATTTACACTGACGGATCCGCACAACCCGCAACAGGGAGTAAGCAAGCTTACAGTGCAGCGTGCGCAATCGTTAAAGGTCGCATGCGAGATGGCAACTTCAGACCTATGGTCACTAAAACTCAATCTCTAGGATATTGTACAGCTCAGTGAGCTGAACTACAAGCATTCAAACTGGCACTTGAAAGTACAGATCGAGAATTCCCCACACTCATAGTGTGCGATTCTTTCTACTGTGTGCAGTCGTATAATGAATATATACAAACTTGGCTTGAAAACGGGTTCAAAGATGCAAAAGGTGGCACAATAAAGCATAAAACGCTTTGGGAACAAGTAGTTCAGTTAAAAAGCGAACTACCAAAGGCTCACGTGATCCATACACTGAGTCATCAACGTGATGGCGTTCACGTTGCAGGGAATTCATTGGCTGACGAAGCCGCAAAGGGGGCTGTTCAGACGGCTTCCGTAGCTGCGATCACTCGTTCAAAAACGAGAATAGACAGTGAGATAATGTTGGCTGTCAATGCTACGAGCAAAGGCAGTGGTGCAGCATTACCAAAAAAGTTTCCACTCAAGTACAACTATGTAATTGATGCGAACAACGTTCCTTTGCTCGAATCCCTGGAGTGGGGGATAGGGTAATTCCAAACAAGGAACGCAGATTAGGACTAATCCTAGCAGCACATGAAGGGATAGCCTCTGCCCATGCAGGTATTTCTGCAACAGTATCTTTACTGAAACAAAGATATTGGTGGCCTGGCATTAGGAAACAGTCCAAGAACTATGTTCTGGAATGTGAAATATGCCAACAGATGAAAGTCTCCACAGTGAAACGTCCTGCGCAAACACCCCTGTTAATTTCAGACAAACAATTAGCTTGTGTTTACCTGGACCACTGCGGTCCCTTGCAAAGGGACGGTAACTATAAATATATCATGGTCGCAGTGGATTCTTGCTCTAGGTTCCTATGGATATGGCCTCAGCGCTCGGCTGACGCTCGAACTGTTATAAAAGATTTGTGAGTCTTTATCGGCACATATGCAATAGGCACGCTACATTCTGACCAGGGCCCTGCGTTTAGCTCTCGAGCTTACAAAGAAGCCATGGCCAGTCTGGGCGTTGCATTGCGGTACTCCTCTCCATTTCATCCTAAGGGAAATTCTGTTGTGGAAAGGAAAAACCGGGACATAAAGCAGTCTATAACAGCTAGGGTATTAGGTTCGGGTGATGGGTGGGTCAAACATCTTTATGGGGTCCAACGCTCATTAAACAATTTGCCAAGAAGTTCTCTAGGGGTGGTCACTCCATATGAGGTCCTATTTGGGACAAGAATGTGGGTGCCCGATCTAGAATGTAGAGGCACAGTGGTGGAAAATAAATCCTTTGATATCAAAGATCGTTTGGCTGTTTTACAGGATCTAAATGAACTAAGATCGAAACAAAGCAACGTGTTCCTGCAGCCAACCACCACTGGGGAAAAACCGGCGGTCCCAGCAAGGCCTGTCTGGATTCCAAAAGTTGGGGATCTAGTCAGAGAAAAAATTGCGGACAAGAAGGAATTTGGACCTTCTTACAGACAACCAGTACCTGTCCTAGCCATACACGGAACAAGAACAGTACTTCTGCCACCCCTTGCTGGAAAAAAGGAGAACAAATTTGTGTCCATCGACCTCATCAAACCACAGTATGTGGCCAATACTAAATAGTAGGCCTCGTGGACTCCGACCTAGTAGCTGACACACTGCTCTCGCTACTATCCAAGAGGTTCAGACTGAAAGACTGATAACGATTGAGAATTCAGCAGTAACAGATGAAGGACTGCGCAACAATGCTATGGAACTCATCCCTCTTGAAACTCAAGTAACAGTTCATCCAAATACACCTGTCTACACCAATGTAACAAGTGATCAACTGGTTCCAGCGATTTCTACAAATCCTGATGCAATTCCAACAATTGACAGAACTGCTTCTGGCTATTTCATTAACTTTGATACGTTTTCTGAGGATCCGAGTGAGCCCGAAACGTCGCCAGCATCAAAAACTTTTAAACAGCAAGTACAAGACTTTTTACATTTTTTGAAAAAGACTTATCTGGTTTCACCATGGATTGAACTTTGGGTTATTTCTGGAATATTTTTCTTCCTGCTTTGGCTAGCTTTGGTTATGACTATGAGCGTGCTTATAAATGGCAGATATATCCATGTGAACACTGAAAGAAAAGAAGTGAACTTACTTTTAAAACCTCACAAATCATCCCATCGTGAAACAAGAGACTTGTCTGCAGTGAACATCACAGCCGTTCCTATAGAGGATGGTATAGTGTGGGACAAAACAGATTTCGATATTTTTGGCCCGACGGAACATTTGAACATTCCACATTTATTTAAGATCTCACTAAGTGATTTTGTTTCATCTAGTACCTATTCTGATGATTGGGACTTTGAAACTGTAAATGACATGATGTTTGACCTAGAGAGGTCTGCTGCATTTTCTAATAATGAATATTTAGAGGGTTCATCAGACTATGAACAGCTGTATTGCTATAACCACTATGGTCATCATTTTTTGCATAAATCTGCAACACCTAGAAATGTGTTTATGTTTAACCAATGGGAGCATTGTCCTACACCACCAAAAGGTAGTTCAAAAACATTTGCTAAAAAATTTCCATATTTTTCAGGATACAATACATCTGATCCAGAAACATTTTACTATAGAAATGTAAACAAAACAGGACTGAAAATTATGTTAACTAATACAAAACAGATTTACTCTGCAACATTTATTGCCCAACTGTCTAGACATGGTTTCGACTTGTGGAAAGAGACAATAGACACAAAATCTGTCTGGGGTACTAAAGATTGGCAAGTGCAGGGGTAAGAAGCTTTATTTAGAGCCTTTATCGTCCCTCAACAAATAATGTTTTTGAATGACACTGTGCAACAAACTTCTTGCCTTGGGTTAGCCAAGATTAAAGACATGAAAACACCTTCTGTACCAACACCTGCAAGTGATAATAATACACAGGCAGCGGTTACAGTTGACACCATACTACAACTCAACAGAACAAATCCTGATTGGAGAAAATGGTTGATCTGGCCCACAGACACAAGCAACTGTCAAGGGAGATTCCTGAATAAAACACAGGGGTTTACTATTCATAGGCCAGACCCATGATACGTCCAAAGACAGCATCCAGGGGTAGTAACAACATACAGTGTAGGAAAATTGTGCCTCGATTGGCTGCAAAAATCTACACTTAAGGATGTGAAACAACACTTATCTTTACTTAAAGAAGACGCAGACCTTAGGGAATTCTTGCTTGGACCAGGAAAACCACGTCAAAACGTTTCATATATGCCGGCATTTATACTGCTTATAATGAAGCATGGAAGGTGTCACAGATGGAGGCCGCAGAACGAATACGTGAACTTGATCGTATTAACTTAGAGAAAACTCTCTCTGTGGTCGACAATGGGTTAACAACTTTGTCCTCCAGAATTTATTCATTGGACAGTATTGTATCCTCTGCTATCGACATACTGGAACAAGATTTAGCCATGTTACAACAAGGCCAAACACAGTTGCGTTCTATTATGTTATTAAGCTGGACGCTGCAATCTTTGCGTGCAGGCTATGTGCCTTGGCGTTTTATCAACACGAAGGCTCTGTTTGCAGAATACAATCTAACTGATAAACAGATCGAACTGGCACAAAGGGGAGCAAAGTATACAGTACTGAGCATTGAAAAACTTGAAAAATTACCATTCACAGTGGCAGACAAACCAGCTACAGAGTGGCTTATTCATAGCAAAATTAGTCTACCTGTGACTACTTTCCAGTTTCAGTATTGCCTTAAACAGATGCAAGCAGGCAAATATGAAAGGTTGGGTAAAGAATACATTAAGACATCCTGGAATTTACCATACACATATAGATGTTGGAGTGGGGATCGTGAAGTGTTTCTAAGCGGTACACACTGTGAAAATGCACTGAGCGGTTCACTGATTTGTCAGGACATATCTTTACACGGGCTTGTAATGGTTCTGTGGCAAATTTGTCCTGCCACCAGCAAGGTACATCAGCTGCTGTGATTAATCCAACGTTTGGCCAACTTTCTAATGGGAGTTACCTCATGTTGAATGATCAGAGTTGCTGTGGCATGTTGCCAGGCATCCCATATCTAGTAACGGTCAACTCCAGGGTCACTTGCTGTATGCAAGTATTGTTTGCCCCAATAGACACAGTCAGGGAGTCGCCTTTATGGCCTTCGTTGAATGTCTCTTTTATACGATTTGATACTTTAAGCAGAATGAAAGCCATGCTTATACAACAATCAGTGCCTTTGACCTCGGCCAAAGAAACCTATGATCTACAAGTTGCAAGGACTTCGGCTGAGATACAGGCTTTAATTCGTGCGAAACTGCCCTATACATTTCGTAGAAATGATAGGACGTATCTTTAACATGTCAGATACAAGCGGAATTGTACATGTATTTAAGACCATCTGTTCCGGACTATTACCACCTTTCCAGGCTGTCCTCGGAATCATCCCAAACTTCGCACATTCGGTGTTTGGTGGTGTGCCGTTAATTCTAGCACTTGTTGCAGGAATTCTGTTTCTATTCCTCCTACTACGCTATGGCAAGCCTCTTCGCCAACATCACTCCGAGCGATGTGGAGAGAGCCCTCCTTGAACGGATATGCCGTGAGCGAATAGTACAGCTTTTGGGCATGCCTTGTCTACGGGAACTTAATACAACGTGTTTCCTGTCATTCAGACTAATCTGGCAAGATTGCATCTTACCTGTTCTAAGCTGCCTGTTTTGCGGTGAAGAATGCGTGCTAGACACCTGTCTAACACTCCCATCAGTCATGCCAACGGATATCGATACTCTGCTGGACCAGATAACGGCCCATGCTGTGTGTTGTCCCCAGAGGCTACCAATCCTGATGACGGCATTCATTGAGATCTCACAGACGCTTCCGGCTGCTGCTGAGGTACGAGATGGATCAACGGGCACACAGGTAACAACGGACGCGAACATTGCTTCTTCTGCTGAAGGCGATGTTTCTCATCTCTGTGCAATTAACCTTCTGAACGAGGTGTTCCAAATGTCACAAACTTCGGTGGACGATATTTTGGCTACGGACATAGATGATCTAATGTTTACGCCAGACCCATACACTGACTTTGATTCGGCTCACAGTGTACCAGGGCAACAATGAAATTTGGCCTTCATATTTTCAAAACTTGGAACTATTCCCAGAATTGAACTTTTTTCTTTTAAATTTTTGAAATGACATGGCGAATGAACAATCTGCTTACAGTAGAACTAGTCTTATAAAACAGACTTCTTTGAATACTTCCAGGGACACATTGTCACCTTACTTGTCTAACATTTCATTTCATTCCATGATATGCAATGGCTTTGATTATTAAGAACTTATCGACCATTTCATCATATGTATATATTTCTGTTTCATTCACATTGCATTTTACTACCATTATATGCTTAGAATGAAAACGATGCTTTAAATGTACAGTACCTATTGCATTTCAACAGTTTTGAGCTTCTTTTAAAATGCTTTTAGAAATGTTTTTAGCAACATGTGGTACTCAATTTTATGTTTAGCATTTAAATGTTTAGCATTTAGTATTATCGTTCAATCGAAGATGGAGTGGGTGTTGTATTCCGCTTTAGGGGTCCGTATATAGGTTTTCCTGAATCATGTCCGTATATAGGCACAATTCGCATTGCCCTTATATAGGCATAGAATCCCTGTCCGTATTTAGGCATTAACCGTGCACTCCAAATACAGGCATGGTCACCGACATCCGTCCACCCTAATGTCACAACGAGTTCTTAGAAACCAGACCCTTAAGCTTCGGGAGTTCCCCTAGCACAGGACTATTGATTTCTCCAAGAACTCATCTATTATGTATGAACTGTTATACCTTAAGGGTTCATTCCTGACGTCTTCCTCTGTCCGACTTCACGTCAATGCTAACATTCCAAGACACCTACCAGGTATAAATATACCTTCCCTTGCCAAAGCAAGTTAGAGGAGACCTCAGCTTCAGAGGAGCCCGTATCCCGGCCTGACGCACTGAGAAGATGCTGTCATTCCTGCACGCAGACAAATCCAGCTTCCAGTGTTCTGACTCCCTTCGCGTGGTGTTAGAGTTCCAGATCCGGCAAGAGATTCCCACCTCTCTCATTCTCAAGGTATGGAGCTGACTAGAACCTAGAGGGACTCTTGGCATATCATACTCTTAGTATACCAGACTAGAGAATACTCCGCCTACTTCTACCTTTCCCTACACCTAGACTAGGTTAGGTACATTGGGGTAGAACTAGCTTAGAGACGCATCATATGAGTACTCACATTTTTAGCTCATGTTATTTATGTACATGAATATATGCTAAAAGATAATGCTAGCGCAGTATTATTTATTTCTACTGCTTACGCTGTACATTATTTATCTTGCATACTGTCTTGTGATCATAACAGCACATATCTCTTACACGAGAAACAAGACTGTTCAATAAAACCCTTTTATTGAAACGCCCGTCTTTCCTTTTCTGTGTAACTCTGTAGAAACTAAGCATGCACGATTGACTGAGTGAAACTGTTATCTATTGTTTCCACGATTCTGAGACGTGTTCCGATTCTAAAGGGAAACAAAGTTGTCATGTTTTTCGGTTGCCAGAAACTACTCCCTTCTTGTTCTCAAGGAGTTTCTAGTGGCCTCTGAGCTAGCTGGCATAAGTAATTAAGTTTAATATACTCGATAGGGACATACCGACCTTAGTCCTATGTCAAGCCTATAGGTTATATTATTCCAATGCGCAGAGCCTATTAGGGAAATAGGAACTACACTACAATACTGCCTATCAGCAGGAAATTGTATTGTCCAAAGCTCTGTTTTTAAAATAAAATCAGCCCCTTCGGTGGTCATATCACTGAAAATACAAGATTTGAAAAAAATATTATTGTCTACGGGTGCTCGTTGAATACAAGTTTCTCTGGCCTGGAATCTAGGGAATGCTAAAGTGATTCTGGTATTCTACTGACCACTACTGGTCATTTTCTATCAAGAAAGTTAAATAGAAGCAGTTGCCAGAAAAATAAAAAATAAAAGTCCCTAAGTAGAAAGAAATTCTGGTATTTTTCTGACCTCTACTGGTCGTTTTCTATCAAGACAGTTAATTAGAGGCAGATGAACAAGCAGAAAGCAATTCTGGTACAAAGTACATACAACAGATCTTCCAGAGGTTTGACCTAAAAAGCAGTGGGATAACTCAGAGGGTTAATGCGCTACCCTCAGCAGCCATTGTAAAGCTTGCAAATCGTAGGTTTCAGTCCCAGTAAGATTCAGTCATGTGACTGCCTACTATGGGTCTATATGTGTGTGTATTTGTGTGCCCATGTGCACGTTTGGCTGTGTGCGTGCATGTGCATCTGTGTGTGTGCATGTGCATGTGCAGGTATGTATGTGTGACAGACGCCCACTTCAGCTCCCATGTAAACTGGTTTTTAAATTATACTTCCCTAATGTGCTTGCAAATTTGATACTACGGGGGAAAGTTACTAAGATTTTACGCCGTGTTTGCGTCACAAAAGTGAGGAAAATTGGAACAAAATCTGTTTTTCTGATTTACGTTCCATTTAGCCCTAGAAATAACGTGAAAGTAACGCAAAGCAGCGCTATGCTAGTTTGCATTACTTAGCACCAAGGTGGCGTACCATGGGTGTAGCATGGGCGTTCCCCTGCAACCACCAAAGGTTTCTGACGCTAAACCCAATTTACTAAATAAAGTAGACAGGGTTTGGCGTCAGAAAACTGCGCCCTTTTGAAGTAGGCGCAAGGAAGGAGAAATACTTTCATTTCTCCTTCTGTTTCCGACGTTGTACTTGTGCTGCACTTTACAGCACACATACAAAGAGGGAAAAGGGTTAAAGTCAGTCTATGCATAGTATTTTGGGTACCCTTCCAGTACAAAACCTATGATAGACTCCTTGAGACACCCTTGCACCATGGCGTGAAGGTGCCTCTGTGGCGCACTGCAGCTGATTTCAGCGCCGGCCCTAGGGAAAGAGGAGGAGAGTGCCATATTTCTGTAAATTTGGCGCTCTCCCCCTCTCTTCTTTTCACGCAGTGCAGTATTTGTGGCTGCTGCACTGTGCTGCGTGAAAAAGTGGTAAATCTGCCCCTACAGGTTTATTTACTAAGATTTTGCGCGGGAGCTTGCATGGTCCTAGATGTCACAAATCATGGTGTCAATTTGCCGTCAGTAACTTACCCTCAAATTCCTTAGGGGACCCACCTCAAATTAATTTCTCTGAGCTGGCTTTTGTTTCAGAATACAAACAATGACCGGAATGAACTCCCTGTCAAGTGGTCTCCAAATTGTACCGCATTTTGACTAATGTTACTGGTATTAATGTTACATTTAACGTTTATTTTGATTAATGTTAAACCAAGAGTTGGCATTACATTGGCTAAAAATCTCATTGGGATAACCGAAAACGCCCTTGCATGGTCTGTATTAGTATCCCCCATTAGAATGTATTCAGCTATCATCTGCAGGTAGCTTTTTCCAAGGAGGGACCACAAAAAAATCAGTTTTGGGGTGAAAGAATTCAACTGAGGATTTATGCAGTTCGCTAGAAAGAGAAATCCCTGCAACAGTGCTTCAACATGTATTTCTTATGCTTGTGGGATTAAAAACATGAGTGTAATATAGGAATTCTGCCTTTCTTTTTATTGAAGATTTATATCCTCTGACCTGCAACAGTCATGCAATTTTGGGCCCTTTTTCGTAGGGTAGGGTATTCATCAGGAGCATTGCAGCTGGTAGAGGTGATTTTTGCAATACTTGTTGGAGCCAGATAGTGCAAAAGAGTTCTTATCAGTTTAGGTGGGAGCCATTTCTTTCATTTTTGGGGACTCCTTTGTGAGTTCCTAACTGGTGCTATTTGTTCACCAGCAGAATACATATAGGCACTACAGACATTCAGTACATGATTAGGACGTGAGCCAATATTGACAGAGCAGCCTTGAAAGCTGGGCTCAGTGTTTTCAGCAATACATTTCGGGGCAGATTTACAAGCCCCTTGCGCCACTTTTGCGTCACTTTTCCCATGTTAAAAATGACGCAAAAATGGCGCAAGGGCCTTGTAAATAAGCCCCTTCATTTTTATGTCAAACAAACTCAGCTTATTTTACAAGTTTGGCTGTTGCTGTTTTTCATAATTGCTTTATTTTTTATCTCGAAGGGAAGCTCAAGGGGGTCAGTCCAGGCCAAACATTAGGCAGCCAAAGTAGGAGAGATATCATTAAAGGAAAGGGTATATTGAGTGTGTGTCCTTTTTTGGTCTGACATCAGCCAAGACATTTTGGGGCTTATTTACAAGCCACTTGCGCCAGCTGTACGTCACTTTTTCCCATGTTAAAAGTGACGCACTGGTGGCACAAGGGGCTTGTAAATAAGCCCCTTTGTTTTTATTAAAATGATAGATACTATTCATACTTGCAGGGGCTTTCAGCCAGCCCTCTTCATCCATTGGTGTGCGGAAGTGGCATTTAAGTTTACTTCCGACCACCACAGCATACAGCTGGGGTCACAGGGTCAGCCCACTTTACCCAGTGGCATTCCTACCTGTGAGTAATGGCATTCTGCTTATGCACAATATGCACATCTGCACAGTAGGTAGTCCCCATCAGCGCCAGGAACTACTGGTGCAATGTGTGCTTATACATAAAAATATTTTTTTAGCTTTTAGAAAAAGCTTTTTGCATACAATGTATGAATTCATACAAAAACATTCACAAGAAAACTAAGCATTGGCAAAGCCAAAATACTAACACAGTCCTATTAGCTTTGCCAATGATTGGTAAGAAGTTGGGGTCTACAGCATTTGGAATAGTCTAAGCAATGTGAGAGAGTTAATAGCATGTCTGACATGGGGGAGTGGAAAATCATCAGATCATATTTGCAAGTCATCTAAAATGACAAAACCCCTACTATCCAGACTTGCCGTTAAACGAACATAATTCAGGACAAGAGTCGCGATCAATAAATGTCATGGTTACTCACCTGTACAGCTGGAATCCAACCTTCTCTCTCTACCATATGTTGTGTTTTAGTTTTTTTCACTCTGCTTAGTGCTCTGAAGTAACCAGAAGAGACAGGTAGTGCCTTAATAAATAAACACATAAATATTTTAGATTTTGAGTACAACCACATGACATTGATTTGGAAGTATTAAGCAGGAGGAGAGGCCAGGGTAGGACTGGGACAAAAGATAGGCCTGTGAACCAAAATAAAAGAGGCCCCATTAACGAAAAAAGTGGCCCACATTTGCAAATCAGGGCAGTTTTGAACTTGTAAATACATGCTGTAGAGATATTTTGCAAGGTACGAGAGACTACATCCATTTGCGTTTGCTGCAGGCAATGTTTGTGGTAATATTAGGGAATTCAACATTAAAATATGGGCCAGCTGGGCATAAAGCAGGCCTATAAACTGCTAAAAAGAAACTGGCCCACATACTGATCTTTCAGACCAGCCCACCGGGTACTGCCTGTTTGCCCAATACTGAGAACAAAAAACAAGGGAACCCTACTCACGGGGAGCCTGGGTAAGTAAGTTAATGGGGAAACATTGGCTCCTGTGGAATAATAATACAGTATTTCTAATGCAATTCTGCACAATGGCAATATACAGGGTTAGTAGGATGTCAAAAAGAAAGCTGGCCACTGACACTGAGGGTATAGTCAATGTGAAAATTTATTTTCGTTTATATAATAAATAAATGAAATAAACAATATATACATAGGGCTTGAGAATCACAATATGATTATACAACAAACAATGATTACAAATAGTGAACGGTGTCCCAGTGAAAAAAACATTGGAACCTAAACTAATAGTGACATAATACGTGACATATGTACAAGGTTTCACTTGAAAACATTTTGGCGACCATTAAATAAATCAAAATCAGTTGGACAACACTTTATACAATCATAAGTGTTTGATAATAGTTCGCCTTTGTTAATTGTCCAATAGGCCAGTCCGACCCTGGGAGTGGCCAACTGTTGTCAAGAGTAACAACACCCTAGGTTACAGATGAACAATTGCTGGAGCAATCTGACACATGTCCTAGCCCTGTCCGGGAATTCAGAAATGAGAGATGAACCAAAATTCTTCATTAATTAAGACTCAGTTGCACATTAAATATAGGTAACTATAATAAATAAATTGTTAATTATCATGCTGTTGTGCATGTATTAACCAAAATGCTCTCAGCATGGTCATATTTATCCCGGTGGGCAGTCAAAATATCGAATTTTAAATATCGACCTACACTAATATCGAGTTTTTAATATCGTAGGGACAGAATATCGAAGTCAAGAATATCGTTGACCAGAATATCGACTTTAAGGTATCGATTTTTTTAATATTGAAGTAAGTAATATCAAAGTCATTAATATCGTTAGCAAAAATATAGTTGTTAATAATATCCGAGCAGGATTGAGTTTTTAGATATTGAACTGTTCATAGTCGAAAATCAGGTACACAGTCAATTATTCAGAAAAAAACCAGCAACCAATTCTATTTTAAGAGCGGACAGCTCTCACCCTGCCTCAGTAGTGAAAGGTATCCCCTATGGGGAAATGATTCGTATTCGGAGAAACTGTAGTAGAGACACAGAATTTAAATTAGAACTAGATGCATTGCAATGTAGATTGGAAAACAGAGGCTACCCTATAAGTAGCCTTGTACAGGCAAGACAACGAATTGAAAAGGTAAAAAGGGAAGATACATTGATTCAAAAAACGAGACATCAGAATACAGATCGTGTGGCATTCATTACCACATATAATGTACACCAAAATCAGATTTTTAAGATCTTAAATAAGAATTGGAATTTGCTGAAGGGGGTACCAGGCTTGCTCGGTGTGATTTCTGATAAACCTAAAATGATATATAGAAGAAGTGCTACTATAGGAAATCTAGTAATGCCTAATGACTTCTTTCGCTTTGAAGAATTGATTCTAATATAGACACTATTGTACTTTAATTGTGTTGCTCCTTCTTTTTGTAATTTAGTAATTAATTAGTTAATATGTGTATATTTATTGTTATTGATTATTAATTTATTGCTAATTAATTATTAATTGGTAATAAATTTGTATTAATTGGTTAATAAAAATTATATTATTGATAATTATTTTTTTTTATTTTTTTTTATTGTTATTATGTAATTTATTGTTAATTAATTATTAATTGGTAATTAATTTTTATTAATTGATTAATTGATAATTAAATTAATTGTGTTATTTTTTATGTGTAGCGCGTTGTGTGTTTATAGGGGATTAGGGTGGGAAGTAATTTAATGTTATTTAAGTAAATATTAATTTAATTTAATTTAATAGGTATTTATTAATAATTATTTGGTTAAATAATTATTAATATGTTTTTTTTTTTTTTTTTATTAATTTATAAGTATGTTAATTTAACCCCTATGCGATCCTACATTTTCCCTACTGTTGCACTCACTGGAGAGGGAATAGTAATTTTTACCCCTACGCTATCCAACACTTTCCCTACTGTTGCACTAACTGGAGTGGGAATAGTAATTTTTACCCCTCCGCTATCCAACACTTTCCCTACTGTTGCACTCACTGGAGTGGGAATAGTAATTTTTACCCCCCGCTATCCAACACTTTACCTACTGTTGCACTCACTGGAGTGGGAATAGTAATTTTTACCCCTACGCTATCCAACACTTTCCCTACTGTTGCACTCATTGGAGTGGGAATAGTAATTTTAAACCCCCCCCGCTATCCAGCACTTTCCCTACTGTTGCACTCACTGGAGTGGGAATAGTAATTTTTACCCCTACGCTATCCAACACTTTCCCTACTGTTGCACTCACTGGAGTGGGAATAGTAATTTTTACCCCTCCGCTATCCAACACTTTCCCTACTGTTGCAATCACTGGAGTGGGAACCGTAATTTTTACCCCCCGCTATCCAACACTTTCCCTACTGTTGCACTCACTGGGGTGGGAATAGTAATTTTTACCCCAACGCTATCCAACACTATCCCTACTGTTGCACGCACTGGAGTGGGAATAGTAATGTTTACCCCTACGCTATCCAACACTTTCCCTACTGTTGCACTCACTGCAGTGGGAATAGTCATTTTTACCCCCCCTGCTATCCAACACGTTCCCTACTGTTGCACTCACTGGGGTGGGAATAGTAATTTTTACCCCTACGCTATCCAACACTTTCCCTACTGTTGCACGCACTGGAGTGGGATTAGTAATTTTTACCCCTACACTATCCAACACTTTCCCTACTGTTGCACTCACTGGAGTGGGAATAGTAATTTTAACCCCTACGCTATCCAACACTTTCCTTACTGTTGCACTCACTGGAGTGGGAATAGTAATTTTTACCCCTACGCTATCCAACACTTTCCCTACTGTTGCACTCACTGGAGTGGGAATAGTAATTTTAACCCTATGCGCTATCCAACACTTTCCCTACTGTTGCACTCACTGGAGTGGGAATAGTAATTTTTACCCCTACGCTATCCA
Source organism: Calotriton arnoldi (assembly GCA_963921515.1). NCBI lineage: Eukaryota > Metazoa > Chordata > Amphibia > Caudata > Salamandridae > Calotriton > Calotriton arnoldi. The sequence goes on from CAWUFW010001575.1 coordinate 2,319,940, forward strand.
ACACTTTCCCTACTGTTGCACTCACTGGAGTGGGAATATTAATTTGATTTCCTCCGCTATCTAATATTTTGTATTTTTTTAGCTAATGTACTGTATAGTTATTTTTAAAAAGATTTAAAATAATTTTAATTTTTTAAAATTTGTTACATATATTTATTTAATTTTTATTTATATTATTGTTTTATGTGTATAGATGTATTTATAATTTATAAAAAATAAATTAAACAATTTATACGTTATTAAAATGAATATTAAAATATATTAATAAGTAAGTATATATATATTCACTGAAAAAACCATAGGTTTCAGACACGTTATAGTTAGAAATTAGCATTTAAAAAACCTTTGAAATTCACTGAAAAAACCATAGGTTTTAGGGACAGTTATAGTTAGTTGGACATTTCACTCGTACAAAACCCGTGAAATTTCCCCGTTATAGTTAGTTCAGCTAACTATAACTCGCGCCCCGCAATGCACTGCTGATGACGTCACATATTACATCACTCATGACATGGTCAGTGACATCACTGATGACATCACTGATGACATCTCAAATGACATCACTGATGACATCATGCAGTGACTGTGTGTTTCTGTAAAGTTTAAATATTTTTTATATATATAGGGAAAGGCGTATTGAAGAATGAGTGGGTGTATAAGTGTCTGTATGGATGATTTAGTAGGTGCGTGACTAACTCTATAAGTGAGTGATTAAACGTATCTTACTGAATGCATGGGTTAGTGACTAAACTGGGTGAATGTCTGAATCCGTCTGTCTGTTGCTATGTAAGTGGCTGCATGGGTTTGTGAATAGCTTCATGAGTGTCTATATGAGTTATTGATTGGTTGTCTGAGTATCTGTATGGGTGCCTGAGTGTTTGTGTGGGTGGGGTGTGTGCGACTCTGTGCATAGATGTGTGAGTGGGCGATTCACTGGGTGGATGGTTTCAAGAGTGCATCTGTGATAGACTGTATGTGTGGGTAAGTGTGTGTAAGAGTGTGTTAGTGAGTGAATGTATGTCCCAGTGGTACATGTGTGAGTAACTACATATGTGAAAGGAAGTATACATGTGTGTTGGAGTATATAAATAGCTATAAGCGAGAGTGTGTGATTGTGAGAGTGACTGTATGGATGAGTGTGTGCTTGTATCAGTGATTGTATAAGAGCGTAAGAATGTGCTAGTATTTGTATGAGTAAGTGAGCTGGTGTGTGTATAGGTGAATAAATGGCAGTGTGTTTAATTATTTGCATGACTGACTAGGTGTGTGAGTACCTCTATGGATGAGTGGCGGTGTTTGAGTGTCTATATAGGAGTATGAGTGCATATGATAGTCCTGTACTGAGTGACCGTAAGTATGAGTTACTGTACGGGTGAGTGAGTGGATGTGTGTGTAGACCTAAGAATCAGTGAGTGGGTATGTAGTTATTGGTGTTGGAGTGTCTATGGTTTTGCGAATGGCAGTCTGTAATTTAGAGTGGGTGTATCAAAGGTTATATTAGGGTGTGAGGAGGTGCATCAGATTATCACGTGGATGATGTCATCAGTGATGTCATTTGAGATGTCATCAGTGATGTCATGAGTGATGTCACTGACCATGTCATGAGTGATGTAATATGTGACGTCATCAGCAGTGCATTGCGTGGGCGCGAGTTATAGTTAGCTGAACTAACTATAACGGGGAATTTCACGGGTTTTGTATGAGTGAAATGTCCAACTAACTATAACTGTCCCTAAAACCTATGGTTTTTTCAGTGAATTTCAAAGGTTTTTTAAATGCTAATTTCTAACTATAACGTGTCTGAAACCTATGTTTTTTCAGTGAATTTCAAAGGTTTTTTAAATGCTAATTTCTGACTATAACGCCCCTAAAACCTATGGTTTTTTCAGTGAATTTCAAAGGTTTTGTAAATGACAATTTTTAAATGTATTAATTGTTATATTTATTTTTTTGATACTGATTTACTACATTTTTAAAACTATTTATTTTTAGATATTTTATTTTTTAAATTACATTGTAATTACATTATACATTACATTACAAAATATACTTTCTCAGAATGAATTACTTTAGTTTAAATACTTTGCAAATAGGCAATAGACTTTTAAGTACAGTAGTTACAGTTGTTGCAATGGGCAACACAATTTCAAACACAATGCAACATTGAGCTCAATGTGAATTTCTAGTTAAATGCAATTAGTTACTTTATGGATTACTTTTTTAACCACAGGACTGGATCCTAGATTCAGTCCTGGGACATCTCCTGTAAACAGTTGAGTAAAGCGTTTTGGTTACAGTAGTGATTTTTAAGGGATATTAATGTATTTTAAAAGTTGACACTTAGAAACTTTTTCACATAGAATCACCAATGTTATCCTATGGGAGGAAATTCACTTAGCAGGTAAGTAGTGTTATCGTTACTTTTTCTTACTCAGTGGTGGATCCTGGATCCAGCACTGGTGCATCTCCTGTAAACAGTTGAAAGAATGCATTTAAGTCATACAGGCGATTTTTAAGGAATATTTGTAGTTTGTGAAAATCGACACAAACTTTTCTGCTGAAAACCAGACAATGGATTCCTATGGAAGGAAATACAAGTTACTGGTAAGTACGGTTAGAATTACTTTTCAGGGTCAGTGCTGGGCTAAAAGATGCAGCACTGGGTTCTCTCCTGATAACAGGTGAGTAAATCGGAATTCGTAGTTCGGCTGATTTTAGAGGACTATTATAAAGTTCCAAAACTCCACACTTAGAAGAATTTCCAAGTGAAACCAGTCAATGTTAGCCTATGGAAGGAAATTCAAGTTACTGGTAAGTACGGTTAGAATTACTTTTCAGGATCTGTACTGGGCTGAAAGATGCAGCACTGAGGTCTCTCCTGATAACAGGTGAGTAAATTGGAATTCGTAGTTCAGCTGATTTTAGAGGAATATTATAAAGTTCCAAAACTCAACACTTAGAAGAATTTTCAAGTGAAACCAGTCAATGTTAGCCTATGGAAGGAAATTCAAGTTACTGGTAAGTACGGTTAAAATTACTTTTCAGGATCAGTACTGGGCTCAAAGATGCAGCACTGAGGTCTCTCCTGATAACAGGTGAGTAAATCGGAATTCGTAGTTCGGCTGATTTTAGAGGAATATTTGCACAATGGTGAAGGAAGGGGGTGGGGCCTGAGGTGACATGTCTGCAAACACACCCTGTGGCGCGTTTTAAGTTGGAGAATTAATTCCTCCTCAATCCCGAGGGTCCCTAGGGGCCAACTAGCCCACCAGGTACCTCCAGTATGCGCCAGAGAGCTGCGCTGCAGAGAGGTGTTCAGAGGCCACGTCCCTTTTTACACCTCTCTGCAACGCAGCTCTGTGGCGCTTTCTGGACGTACCTGGTGGGCTAGTTGGCCTCAGGACCCTCAGGATTGAAGGGGATTTAATTCCCCATCTTAAAACGCGCCACGGGGCCTGTTTGCACACATGTCACCTGAAGCCCCGCCCCTCCCTTCACCACTGTGCAAACGCGCCCCGTGGCGCGTTTTAAGTTGGGGGATTAACTCCCCTTGAATCCTGAGGGTCCCTGGAGTCCAACTAGCCCACCATGTACCTCCAAAAAGCACCACAGAGCTGCGTTGCAGAGAGGTGTAAAAAGGGGCGTGGCCGCTGTACAACTCTCTGCAACGCAGCCCCCTGGCGCATACTGGAGGTTCCTGGTGGGCTAGTTGGCCCCCAGGGACCCCCAGTATTCAAGGGGAGTTCGTTCCCCATCTGCAAACGCACCAGGGGGCGCGTTTGCAGACTGCTGCAGCAAGGGGGCGGGGCCTCCGGCACGATGCCGGTCTTTTTTTTTTGTTTTACTTTTTTTTTTGTATGGGAGGGGGACTGCATGGCCCCCCTTCCCTCGGCCACTTTTGGCCCCGGGGACCCCATCCCCCGGGGCCTGAGCATTTTCTTTTTTTTTAAACAAACGGGAAGGGGCCGTGTGGCCCCCCTTCCCTGGGCCTCTATTGGCCCCGGGGACCCCATCCCCCGGGGCATGCCCTCTTTTTTTCATTTTAAAAATATTTGGAGGGGGGCTGCGTGGCCCCCCTCCTCAGGCCATTTAAGGCCCCGGGGACCCCATCCCCCGGGGCCGGCCTTGCCCTTTTTTTATTTATTTATTTAATTATATTTTTGGGGGGGGAGGGGGGCTGCGTGGTCCCCCTCCCGGGCCACTACTTGCCCCGGGGACCCCATCCCCCGGGGCTGGCCCTATCCTTTGGAGACCGTGGTGGGACCCCAACTCCCCCATGGTCCCGCCGGCTCCCCGCGTCCTGCGGGAGCCGGCATTTCTTTTCCACATGGGGAGCTGCTAAGATGCAGCTCCCCGTGTGGAAAAGCAATTGCTTTGAATTTTGGAAGAGAGAGCAGGTTTCCTGCTCTCTCTTCCAAAATTCAAAGCAGTTTGCTGTGACAGGACGGGAGCCGCGAGGCTCCCTCCCTGCCATAGCAACTACAGTGTCCCGGGGTAGGCACCCCGGGACACTGCAGGAGCCGGCCCTGGGGGGTGGTGGTCCCCAGGGCCATGGAGGGCTCCAGGAGGGGGGCCGTGCGGCCCCCCTCCCAACAGGTTGAAAGCCCCGGGGAGGTGGCGGTCCCCGGGGCGTGTGAGGGGGCTGGAGCCCCCCCACACAACTAATTATAATTTTTAAAAAAGAAGCCCCGGGGGGGTGGCGGTCCCCGGGGCTGCGGGAGGGCTCAGAGCCCTCCCGCACCATTTTGTTTAAAGCCCCAGGGGGTGGTGGTCCCCGGGGCTTGGGGAGGCCTTAGAGGCCCCCCCATATAATTATTAATGATCCCCCGCATGCCCCGGGACTTGGCCCACCCGGGGGCCAATTAACCACGAAGCGCGGGAGCCCGCGCTTCGTTTTTTTTTTTTATCGGCAGGATCCGCTCACCCAGTGCGTTTTTGCCAATTTAAAAAAAATATATATATATTTTTTTTGACCCTGGGGGTCCTTGTCGGACCCCCTGAGCATGCCTAGGGGGTCAGGGTGTTTCTACCCTGCCTCCTTTTTGCGTTTTGCACAGTTTTTTTACTGCTTTCTTGTTCCTCGGTTCTACCGAGGAACAAGATGGCTGCCAACACTTCCTGGTTTGGAGTGTTGACAGCCAATTAGCATGCAGCTCGTGATCGGAAGGGTGCGCGGATCCACCGCGGCCATACATATCGAAACTTTTATTTTGGATTTTCTCAGCAACTACTGAACGGATTTACACCATTTTTACAAAGGGTGCTTTCTGAACCAAGCACTACCTTTTTGCCAAATTTGGTGTAATTCCGTTCAGCAGTTTTGGCTGTAGCCTTGCATAAAGTTTCCTATGGGAAATTGATTTTTCACTCTTATTTTTTTTATTTCTCCGCAACTACTGAACGGATTTACACCATTTGAAAAAAAGGTCGCTTTCTGAACCAAGCACTACCTTTTTGCAAAATTTGATGTAATTCCGTTCAGCAGTTCGGGCTGTAGCCGTGGCTAAAATTTCCTATGGGAATTAACATGGAGAAAACACGTTTTGGGACCCCCCTTTTTTCTCGGCCCCCGCTTGATGAATCACCCCGAAACTTTCAAGACAAGAGCGGACCAGAGCGCCCCACTAGTTTTGAAAATTTCGCGATGATTCGTCAAACGACGCCAAACTTATTGGGAATAGAATGTTATGAATTTCCTATGGATAATAGGTCCTAACTATAACTATCTACTGGCGACCGCCAGTAGATAATTATATATTACATGTATATGTTTAATGTATTTTGAAATTATATATATTACTTATAATTTTTAAGCATTTTAAAATATTTTTAACTATGTTTCTTTTAATTATATGTATTATTTACTTTATTTTACAATATTTTTTAACTTAAATTAAAAACGATATTTTTAACAATGATATTTTTGACATCGATATTTTTTTCTCGATATTTTTGTACTTACCTTAATGTAGATAGGATGTCGATATTCTTGTCTTCGATATTTTTGCTGCGTATATTTTTGTAGGTCGATATTGTGACCTTCGATATTTAGTCAGTGATTCATTTATCCCTTAGAATTATGTTGGTCTTGATCCGGCTTGGCTGTGAGTGAAAACTGAGTGCAATGTAGGTGGATTGGGTGAAAGATTTTATGCTCTGAGAGCAGATCTTATATAACAAACACAGTGATAAAGGGACTATAGAGGTGTACGCCTTAGACTCATTAGAAAATTTCTAGTGTAATAGAATACTTATCGGTTTCTCATATCACCAGGGCCTTCTTAACAGCATTATAGGCCCATGGGCAAAGCAGTGCACTGGACCCTACCTACACAACTACTCACAGGCATAAAATTGTTTAACAGAAAATTTGTGTTTAATTGTGGTCTGCATGGGACCCCTATGCTCGTGGGGCCCAGGGCAACTGTCCAGTGTGCCCATTCGTTAAGACGGCACTTCTTGGCACCCCTTGTCATGTGTCCACTGAGCTGACGTACTGCTATCCTTCTTGTGTTATGTCACCACACCTTTTACTGGATGCGGCCAATCAGATTGAGCTACTAATTAACTCCTCCCATAGAAGTGCAGGAAGTTATTTCATTACACTCTGACCAACGGGACAAAGTCAGCCTTTTTGAGAAACTGAATCAAAATCCTTGAATCAATATGTCCCAATAAGTAGCACCCAAAAGCAAGCTAGATTTTCAAAGAAATTGAAAACATAAATGAAAGTACATTGACGTAGAATGCCTGAAAATCTAAAACATAAATTCAGTCACAGGACCATAAATGTCAGAGAGCCAAGTGCCTATCTTAAGGAACCTGGAGGAGCTCTTCTCGCACACTGACCTTTGATGATTATCAAACTTACTGCATCATAATATGTATTCTGGATGGTGGTGCTTGGAAAACTGAATCATTCCCAGTCATGGGGCTCTACTTTTGGCAGGGTTCATTTCACCTGAGCATTTAAACCAGGGTTCTCCAAAGTCGGTCCTGGAGGGCTGGATCCATGCCAGATTTTCAGCATATCCCCGTTTAGCTAAATGTAGTTATCTTAAAAATCTGGCATGGATCCAGCCCTCCAGGACTGACTTTGGAGAACCTTGGTTAAACCATCTGTAACCAAAGCGCTGTTAGTTATTAGATTCTAGAAAGAAAGTAAATGTTACTTTAGTCTGTTTCGCAGCAGGGATTTGTATCTATGCACCTAGAATATGGCACCACGTCCCACATCAATCAGGAGCCCACCAGCACTGCTCCAACTTAGGAAAGAGTTGAAGACGCATCTCTCTAAAGAACACTGCATTACCATGCATTAACAGCCAACTTCTTCTCCCAGGACCCACCTACCCCTTTGATCACGCACCAACTGTGTGCTTCCCTTTGACCCTGTACAGCACTCTGCTGTTTTTGGGCTAAGTCTGCAATTTACAAATACCACACACATACATACACACAGTTTGGGAGCCAGGAAGGATGGAGTAGTGCTACCTGCCCTTGTTGGAGAAATTTCAGAAAGAATCAACCTGTAGTAAAATAGTGCCTGATCCACTGACACATTAATCTTTCAACTTGGCGACCTGGCAGATGGCATGGAAAATATTTTGCAGAATTGATTTGCATTCTCCTATACCTCATTTATTAGTATGTTACTGAGAATATTTAGTTTGTGGTTCAATTCTGGATGCTAACGGGAGACATTTCTGGTGCCTGGCTCTTTATCCCTTGGTCCGAGGCAAGACAGGAATGCTCTCTGTGAGCGTGGCACATGCTATGTGCGCTGGTTGCTACGTCAGGACTGGTAAGGTGTTGAAGATGGCCTCCAGAGCCGACTGGCCATAACCGACATCGGGCGTTTCCCCAGGAGGCTAGAAGGGTGGGGGCCGGTTTTGGAGCAGTTGGGCCTGTTTTGTTACTAGGGGCCGGTTTTGCAGCAATTTAGCAACCACATTTTCAGTTCACACAACACAGCTTATATGACAAAATAAAATATATCTCATTAACTTCACCAATACAATACAATTAAAAGGAATCCATGCATCATTACTAATCCATGCAACTGTCAGTCAGTCTAGCTCTCTGGTGAATGTTAGCTCGGCGCAACCTTATTTTAACAGTGTAATGTTTGACTGAAACCATCTGTATTTTCATGCCCCCCTATTTTTGCCATTGTAGAGGACACCCAGCTCAATTTTAAGGCATCTCAGGCCGCTTTTGTGTATATGTGATAGGGCAAAAACATGGGGAACTAACTCTAGAACTCCCTGGTTACTGTTCTAATTTTGGTGCCCCCTTTTGGCATCACAAAGTATCATAGGAGCAGGGTCGTAACATTAGCCCCTGCAGCCTCCTTGAGCAGGGGACACACCGTGCTCTAGGGATCCCCCTCTGGCACCTTGGACTGGTGGTGAGCTCCTGCCTGAGAGCTCCTGATAGGGTTTGGGGGTGGTCTCCATGTACTTTGCAGGGGCCCCCCTCCGAATTTTATTATGCCACTGCCCAGGAGCATTCCTGGCAATCAATAGTCACCAGTGACAGCTAATCCACTAAGGCAGAGGAACGTCGCCCCACCGCTTTTCACCAGTGTAAAAATAAAATGATAATAACATGATGTTGTTATCATTTAATTTTTCCCTGCTGAAGCAGTTTTACAGGGCGGACGGGGCTGCTCTGCTCACAGAGGAGAAGGGGGAGGAGTGGTGGGCACACTGTAAGTGCATATGACGGTTTGGCCAGCTGTCATGTATTACATCCTGGGTGGAGAACATGCACAGGCTCCCACTGCCTGTCTGAGTGCTGAAACATTGCGCTCAGACCAATCACAACGCTGATTGACTTAGGGGAGCCTGTGTGCTTCCTGCTTCCATTCTGGCCGGGAGAGACACGGGGAGACGACGGAGGAGAGACGCAGTTAGGTAGGTATATATTTTTTTCTTTCTCCCCCCCTTCCCCACCCGCCCGCCACCCCGATCCATGCCAGCCACCGCTAAGTCACAGCTTTCCCACAATACTTGATTATGCATAATTTCATCAGATGGAACTTCCACCAATGAAAAATTCCGCATGAGAAAACAACACAGAAATATGCTTCTGCACCTCTTTTGTTTTTTGTTTCTCCACTATTTACGCTGTTTTGTCTTTTAAACCCTTCAAAAGATAGTTTTGCCCTCTCGCATACATACCCAGTATAGACCACTACTCCTTTCTTTCACAGGCGTTTTTTGTTTGCATTTCTGTAATTGTGAACACCCAGAGACATTGAGGTTGGTGGGTGTTAACTGCAGTTTACAGCCTATCCTATTCGCTCCAACACCCACATGCCTGTCCTACTCCTACATTTACAAATGTGGAAAATCCACGGATTTAAATACGATTTACCACCCTAAAAGTACACCTGTCCTGATTCTTTGCATCAGCGTGTGCATAAACTTTCATACATTCCAGCTTTTGCAGACATAAATGAAACTTAGACACACAAAACTTTTCATGACTCAGGGCCAACATTGGTAAGACTCACCAAATCCAGACTAAATGGTAAAACTTGTCCTTTAAGTATATACAGGGCCAGTGGAATTATGTGGCAGGGTTCACTATATAATGTGCCAAGAAAAGGCAAACTATGTGGTATAATACAGAACGTTTATCTGTAGTACTGCTTCATTACTTTGTAATTTGTACTCATGGTAATACTGTCTGTGCAAAGATTTCACCTCGTTAGTATCAGTTTAAACAACAAAATAGTGAAATAAGCAACTAAAAGATGACCAGTTAACCTTTGTGAAAGGCCTTCAACTGCGCCCAACCACATGTTACCACTTTTTTAGTAACTTTTGATCTGTTTGAGCTAGAGCTTGTGGCAAACACTGCAAATCCTTAGTTATGCGAAAAAAGCTGCAGTCACAGAATCACATGATTTCAGTGGCCCTGAGTATATAGTTCCCTTTGCACTGGAAGCCAGAAACAAAATGCTTCCACATTTGCAGTAACGGCAAGGGTTTCAAATCTATTTATAGAGCCTTTCAGTATATATATTTTTGTCCCTTTTCAAAATGTAAGACTTGTAGGATTTGTGCTACTTCCAATATTTCATATTCACCTGACCATTCATAGGTGTTACCAATAACAAAGTTAGATAATAGTGCAATATTGTGCCTAATAATTGTGTCATATTCATGTAAATTGACATCTAAGATATGGATAAGACACAACTGCTCTCAGAAAAACATTGTGACTCGATCTCCAGAGCCTGAATTGGCGCATTCTTTGGGAGTGTAGAATCTCACCTCCAGAATACTTCTACGGTTCAATGAATCTATAGCACTGAAGAACACACCAGAAAACAATTCATGCATCTGGATCATCTTTGGCACCGATCCCACCTGCAAGTCTGTTGGGGCGTGTCCCCAAAATTCCCTTATTTATTTGACCTATTCCTAGTTCCAATTCCCAGGAAGCTTTGAAATGATCATTTGCACTGTGTCTCCCCTGGCTGTAAAAAGGTAATATCTGAGTATTTTAATTGCTCATCATCATGTAGTCAATGATAATGAGACAATTCTTACATGAATAATGCTGGATTGTTGTCATATCTGACTAACATATCCACCACTCATATTACTTTCATATTTCACTATACTAATTCACCACTAACACTGTATGGGTTCCAGAGTAGTGTGCTACTCGACGAAAAAGCACTTCAACACCCATCAGGGGTAGCAAGTGCTATATAAATGCAAACCTTTTCCCCTCTTCTATCTCTCAACTATCGTTCTCAATCCAAATAACTGACTAACATTTCCACCGCTCAAATTAATTTCATATTTCACTATATTAATTCACCACTAATCCCTTATGGGTTTCGGAGTAGCGTACTACTTGCCAAAAAAGCGATTCAACACCCCATCAGGGGTAGCAAGCGCTATATAAATGCAAACCTTTTTTCCCTCTTCTATCCCTCCACTATCGTTCTCAATCCAAATACCTGACTAACATATCCACCACTCAAATTACTTTCATATTTCACTATACTAATTCACCACTAATCCTGTATGGGTTCCAAAGTAGCGTGCTATTAGCTGAAAAAAGAGCTTTGACGCCTCGTCAGAGGTAGTAAGCGCTATATAAATGCAATTACAATACTATACAATATGTGTTTGGACACCCATGATGCTGGATACCTACATGTCATATGGTCAGCTGCAGTGGAGCTGCGAGTTCCTTCTTATGACAGGATAGTCTCATGTGCATAGAGCGCTGTTAGAAATGGGATTTCTGGTTGGCTAGGGCATGCGCCTAAGCCAGGCAGAAACCACCACTCTAGTCAGGGCAAGGGAGTTACACACTGATGATAACCCCTGCTCACCCCCTTGGTAGCTTGGCACGAGCAGTCAGGCTTATCCCAGAGGCAATGTGTAAAGCGTTTGCGCAACATACACACACAGCAGCAATACACTAGGCACACTACAAAAGAAACTCCACACAAGGTTATATAAAAATAGCCTTTGTATTATCATAAACACATTAGAAACATAATCACACAATATACACTGTGCCAACTGGCACTTGACAATATTTACAGGGGACTATGTACAAGGCAGCACCAATCGGGTCGCTGCCAGAACCATCACAAAAGTACAAGTAATACATGTAAAACAACCAGTACCTACTGGTAAAATAATGAGGTTAGCAATATTACAGTAAGCATAAACCACTTTTGCTCAGGCTTAAAATGCAAGCATCATAGCATGACATTAGGCAAAATCACATGAGTATGAGGCATAACCATGGAACCTAATAACCTGACGTTAGGCATCCTCATAAGCATAAATGCAACATCATTAGGCATTACCAACATAAACACATTATGAAATCACCTCATAAGCATAACCACATTACGCATTAGGTATCATATTAGGGCCTTGCGCCCTTCCAACATAGAACTGACCCCCTGGCCAACTGGCCATACACTGGGGCTCAAAGGCCCTTTGTCCAGAAAGTCAGGGCTCTAAGGGGGACCTCTCAAAGGGCCCCCTGGCTGCCTCAGCAGCAAACACACAATGCGCACATGCGCTGGAGCATGGGGTACACTCACCCCCTCTTGACCTCAAAGAACTGGCCCCCAACGTTGCAGCTGCCCGCTACTGCGGTGAAGCTGTGTCCAGAGATCAAGCACTGGCCCCAACAGAGCGTAGATGTGAGCCCCACTCCGGGACTACTAGTCTCAAAGTTGCCCAAACGTTGCAGCGGCCAGCAACTGCGGCGCCGCTGTGTAGCCAAAAGACACTGGCAACAATTGCGCAAGATGGAGCCCCAATTTCAGGGACTCTCAGAGAGGGTTTGGCCACAACGTCGCAGGTGCCCGCTTCTGCGGTGCAGCTGAGGAAAATAAGGCTGACAAAGCACTGGCCCGACAATGCCCATTGGGAGCCCCACTCCGGGACTCCTGAAGAAAAACTGCCCAACGTTGCAGCTGCCCACTTTCAGGCGGGGCAGCTGTGAAACCAACCAAACACGGGCACTTCTGGTGCCGCTTCCGGCACCCTCGATACTTTTCCAGAGCCCCCCTCACTGGGACTCTTCTCATGTGGCAACGTCAGGCCCTCCACAGCCTCTGGACGGGATACGGAGCGAGGCCTCACTAGCGCTGCTCCTCTCCACAGCCTCCACGGGACGGCTGATGCGAGCCCCCGAGGCTCGGCTCCCTCCTGCTTCCGGCCACAACGAGGCCCCGCCCACAACCAGGCAAGGCTGCCTGGCTTCCGGGTCGGGCCGCGGTGGGGATCTTTGTGCAGATCTCGGCGGCTCCTCTCTCGGCAGCAAGGCGGGCTGGGCACTCGCAACAGACCTCAAATGCGGGGTGGGCACCCGCTCGTCCAATAACTCAGCGATGCGGGGTGGGCACCCGCAAAAGGCACCACAATGCGGGTTAGGCTCCCGCCTCCCAAGAGCACACAAATGCGTGGTGGGCACCCGCTCTTGAAACTATGCATAAAGCGGGGTAGGCTCCCGCTCGGTTTGGCCAAATGCAGGGTGGACACCCGCTGTTGAAAGGAACTCGGGGGAATCCCTACACCGGGATTCCCTCCAGCAATCTCGGCAGCAGCACGCTGCAGGCGCCAGCTCCTCTCTCCTGGCAATTAGAAATCAGAGCGCTCACGAGGCGCTAGGAGCCCCAGCTCCAGCAGCAAAGTTTTTAGGGGCTCAAGGCTGGGCCCAGGCAGGCCAGCTCACAGGGCCCTCCAGCAGGGAGGCAGTCCCTTGTGGCGGTTCCTCCTGGAGCCCAGCAGCAGCAGCAGGCCCCCTTAGCACAGGAACAGCTCAACAATCATGGGGTCACAGCCCCTATATTTATATCACAATTTCCTTTGTCTGCAGTACAGGGCTTTGGGGGAACCAGATGCAACTGGTTCAGGGGGGAATTGGAAGACTTTGTTTACAATGCTCCTCTTCCCCTTTGTCAGGTGGGGGCTCGTCATCAGACACACCACAGGGGGGCGGAGCCAGCATTGTACAGGCTAGGCACAGGCCTATTCAGGGACCAGGGACTACTCCTCCCACTACTCCAAATGCAGATGTCCCATTCAGCCTAGTGCTGACTCATCCTGCCCCTCCTGGAGCCACACACACCTCACCAGCCCCTGTCACTCAAAAGCCAGACATGCAATCCACATCAGGCAGGCAGACATATAGCACACAGAAATGCCCACTTCTAAAGTTTGTTCCTTCTTTTCATAACTTGTATATATACGTAGTTCCTTCTTTTCATAACTTGTATATATACGTACGTTCCTTCTTTTCATAACTTGTATATATACGTAGTTCCTTCTTTTCACTTCTAAAAGTGGCATTTCTAAAATAGTTATAATAAATCTGCGCACACCATTGCACAGCATTTATTATTCCTATTTCAACCATACCAAACTTGACCACGCTGCTCCTCTCATATCAGGAATTACCACTGAAACACTTATCAGGGAATCGCCAATGCATTCCTATGGGAGGGCAGCCTCACAGTAGTGAGAAACCAAAATGGCTGTTTGTCACTACCAGGACATGTCCCACAATTAAGGTACATGTCCTACCTTTTACCTACAATGCACCCTGCCCATAGGGCTAGCTAGGGCCTACCTTAGGGGTGACTGACATGCAGTAAAAGGGGGGTCACAGACATGGCGCACACTTTCGGTGCCACGTCACACCAGCAGTAACACGGCGCGCACAGGCCCTGCAATGGCAGAGGCCTGGGATAGGTTTGAAAGGCTACTTTGGTGGGTGGCGCAATCAGCGTTGCAAGCCAACCAGTAGCATTTAATTCACCAGCCCTGGGTATATGAGATACCACTTTACAAGGGACTGACAGGTAAATTAAATAGGCCAAACAGGTGTAGACCAATCTTACCATATTTATCACAGAGAGCACACGCACTTTACACTGGACAGCAGTGCTAAAGGGCCCAGAGTCCTAAAACCACCAACACCATGTCAGAAAAAAGGCTAGGAGAAAGGCAAAAAGTTTAGGGATGACCCTGCAAAAAGGGCCAAGTCCAACATGCGCCTTTGTGGCCTAGGCACTGATACAATGTATCTCAAGCTCCCAACCAATCAGCACTCACCATCAGATACAATGTTCCATCACATCTCAAAAGCTTTACCATCCAGCACATTCTTTCATGTTCTAGCAAATGCCAGCGTATTCCACCACACAGCAAGACTCTACCGTTCAGCTTCTTTCGCATGTCAAAACAACTTTCAGGTCAGCTTGAAACAAAAAACTGTCACTGGTGTGGCTGGCTGTCAGCAAAGTACATACACTCAATGTACAGCCGATTATGTACTCTTTGTCAAATCAGTCATCTATTTAGGGATAGCCTATGTTTGAAGGGAGCCGCCCATGTCTGATAAATCTTACTATACACTGGTATAACATCAATAGCTTGTCTATCGCTGTTACGGAATAAATGTACAGTAGTCAACAAATCATGGAAGCTGATCATCTTCTGAGGATTCTGGTCACAGTATTAATCACAAGGACACAACATAGGATCTCTTTAGGAGTGGACCAGAATGTGACCTACTATCTCTCCCCCTCCCCTGGACTTACCAATACAAGTATAAGTGATTCTGAGAGGGAGGGGCCCTATTACAAGTTGGTCACAGAGGGTCCACTAAGAAACGAGGGATTACCAGGGAAATTAGGAACATCCCACCATTTCCCATATTAATTTCCCATTTCCCATGGAGGTTCATCTGGACATTTCAGCTTCTTTCTACAGCCATAGTAGCTGAGTGAAACACCCTAGACCCGTGGAGGTGCAACGGGTCTCATAATGCCTAAGCCCCGAGTAACTCCATCTGCTGGCCTCATCATAATGATGACCATAGTTTGTTGCTAAATGTGCAAACAATTTGAAAATCAGGGTGCCTAAAAGTATTTTGACTCCCTAAACTCAATATCTGTTATGCAGTAGTTTCCTCTCTTTTCTGTCTGGGTTGAACCAGACATACTTCAAAACAGGGACTGCATGTTGGTGGTGCCTGGAGTACCCCAGCAGGTGGCTCCATAGGCCCCCGCCTTTATGACCTATGTATAGAACAGGCCCTGCTCAAAAAATAGTACACGGCACGTAGAAAATCGTCAGCTCCCCTTGCGTCTGTACCATGGCTTGAGCTAGGCCTTGGTTTGTATAACATTTCGGTGGTCACCTGGTGACATAAATTCCGTGGTAGAAAAACAATTTAATCGCAGTCAAAGTCCTTTGAGGATAGCTGCCTGCTTTCACGTTCTTGCCTGCCCTGGCCTGATGAATAAGAAGAAAGAGTTATTAGGCCTCAAGTTAAATGCCTAAATCAGGGACAGAGCAGGCCTGAATTTATGCATGTTCCAGAAGGACACCAGGCACAAGGTCAAAAGAAAAACAATTTCCAAAGACCCCTTAAGCAAGCAGAAGAATTAGGGCTGATTTATGAATGTATTTCCACAATTTACTTGGAAATGTGCAATGTCTTTGCAGTCTGGCAAGAAAGGAGTTCAGGATAATTTGAAGGAATGCTTCTCTTCTACTTTATTGTGAAATTATCCCATGTTACCTGCTCTAATCCCCGGAAAACAAATTAAATCCTCACTACGCTGACTTTAAATCAATAGTTTCATTTAAGAATAGTGTGGCTTAATAAAAATAAAAAACTAACTGGTCCAGCCAATTTTAGAGGGAAATAAATCATTGCCAAAAGAAAAAAACAGGAGATTTGACTTGTATATGCCACGCATTTTGTATGGGGGTTCTGACAGAGGGGGTCTTCTGTCTCTGTTTTCTTTGAGAATGCTTTAAAATGTATTTATTGCACGTATCTGCTTTTCAAAACACTAGAAGAGTATAAAATATGACACTTGGTAAACCGCAAAGAATAACTGCCTTCGAAATTCATTAATCTCAAGTTAGACTCTTCACGGTTCTTTTTCTGCTCTGTTACCAGTACGAACAAAAGCAGAACCAATAAACAAAGCACAAAACAAAAGTGAAGGGAAGATACGCGTTGTGCAAGCAGGAATACAGACATTGAACTCGGGAAGGCAACAATGGCAATTAAATCCTGCCAATCGTGTGACGTCAGAGCAAGGATAAACCTGGATATCACATATGATTTACGTATTCAAAGATACGGAAACATTCTCTTGATTTTGAGTACTGTAGTAAAGCTGCAGTATTAGTAAAGATGGAAAGTATGGTAATTGACAACCATACAGCTTTACAGCTCCACGGACTCAGATCTAGGATGGGTTCATCATCATCACCATACCTCTTGGTGGTAGTTCCTTTACTGTTTATCACCATCAAAAGGCTAGTGTGAAAAGAACAGGGAAAACATGCAGAATGAGTCAGTGGTAACTTTGCTACCTCTAGTGAGGCCTCATCTCTTGCCTCCACTTTTTTTTAACTATTGTTTTTTTTTTAATGGATCCAATCTTTTATTCGTTTTAAACAACAATCCTGCAGTAGTAGTATTACACAGCTGTATGCCTACAACCACAGGGGCCGGCAGCAAAAGTCGCAGATATAATACATGAACACAGCTGCTTTGCCTACAACCCTGGGGCCGGCAGCATATTTAAATTGTATGTACCAACTTGACAACAATAACCAAAATATATATACAGGAAAAGCGGGGAAAAAAAACAAAGAAAAAAAAATCCTCCCTCCCCTCCCCAAAACGAGAAAGAAAAAAGGGTACCTGCAACGGCATGTGTTCGCCTTATTGCGGGAACGATCCCCAAAAGCCCGGGAACTGTAGCTCAAAACCTGACCCTTCATTTGTGAGATGTCATTGCGTCTTGCTCTTCAGGAAGCAGATGTAGGGCTCGATTCACAGAACCAGTCTGAGACAAAATCCTAAACTTACTACTCATGGTATTCACAGAATGCACTTACGACTGTCCTAAGTTTATGTCCGCACTCGGCCGGAATTTCCGCACTCGGAGTGGAAGCTCACACCCGGAGCGGAATTTCCAC
Organism: Calotriton arnoldi; assembly: GCA_963921515.1. Lineage (NCBI taxonomy): Eukaryota > Metazoa > Chordata > Amphibia > Caudata > Salamandridae > Calotriton > Calotriton arnoldi. Next base: position 2,337,450 of record CAWUFW010001575.1, read on the forward strand.
CATCGGGCCGGAATCTCCGCTTCCGGGCCGGAATACCCACAATCTGGTGTTAATTGACTATATCTGATGCATTGTGGGTATTCCGGCCCGGAAGCGGAGATTCCGGCCCGATGGTGGAAATTCCGCTCCGGGTGTGGAGCTTCCACTCCGGGTGCGGCGCTTCCGCTCCGGGTGCGGAAATTCCGGCCCGAGTGCGGACGTAAACTTAGGACAGTCGTACGTGCATTCTGTGAATACCATGAGTAGTAAGTTTAGGATTTTGTCTCAGACTGGTTCTGTGAATCGGGCTCGTAGTATTTAGAGAACTTTGGGGCATGTTACCTCCCTGAATTCTTTGGACAATATCCGTATAAATGGGGCCCATAGCTCAGCGTATGTTTCCCTCTTGTGTTCCTGAACCAATGAGAGGCATTCCATGGCGAGGGTAAGCCAAAGCCTGTGTAGCCTTGCAGTGTGATCTGGAACATTCGTGGTGCCCCACTGTGCCAAGAGTGTCTGACGTGCCGCCAATAACGCCAGCGCCATCTGCCTACCCCTCAATGATCGCAGGGGAAATGTCAGCGCGTTTGGGAGACCCAGTAAAATGTACGCCGGCAATCATGGGATCTCCGTGTCAAAGGCTTTGTCAATGTCATCCAGCACCCCCTCCCAGAATCGTTCTAAACGCGGGCAATGCCAAAGCAAATGTGCTAAAGAACCAGTGAGACCGCAGCCCCGCCAACACTTCTCCGTGTGATTTTTGTCCCAACTATGGATACGTGCCGGTGTTAGATACCAGTATGATGTGACTTTGAAAGCCGATTCAGTGACAGCAGTATTATGTGCTGTGTGGTGAGCCCTATAATGGATCTTTTCCCATTCTTTGTCCGTCAACGCCCTACCCAGCTCTTCCCCCCAGCGGAGTTGACCCTTTGACCGCCCTGCTCCCTGCCCAGTGGCCAACATAGAGTATAGGTCTGAGATGAGGTGCTTATCGTCTGTTTTACCCACCAACCATTTCTCAAAAGGAGTAAGCCATCGGGAAGCCTGCGCTATATATGATGGGGAGGTAACCCAGTGTCTGAGTTGGAGATAGTGGAATTCATCGGCTTTAGGCAAGTCGTAGTCTTGCCCTAATTGCTCATAAGGGATGATACCTTGGGTATCAAACAGCGAACCAACCTGCTTACACCCCGCCTCTCTCCATCTCTGGAACACCTCAGATTTACAGCCCAGGGGGAAGGCCGGGTTGTCGATTATGGGGGACATTGGGGATGGGAAAGTCGTCAGACCCCTTCTAAGCGCCACCGCGTCCCAAACCTTCATTGTGGCCGCTGTGACTGGGGACGAGTAAAGGCCCCAGGCCCTCGGTTTGCGTGAAAACCAAGCCTCCCTCCTAATATATATCCCCGCTACCGCCTGGTCCATGAAGGTCCAGTGTTTTTCGGAGAGTGGTCGATTCCACTTCACAATTATCTGAGGTGAGAGGCTTGCAGGTATCTCTGTATCACAGGGAGGGCCACACCTTCATCAAGCTTAGGTTTTGACATTTGAGAAAAGGGCAGACGTGTCTTCTTCCCTCCACAAACAAATTTATTGATGGCTAATTGGAGGGAGCGCAGTACCTTGGGGGTGGAACCAACGGTAGCAGCTGAAAGATATAGAGTATCCGTGGTAGCACTGTCATTTTCACAGCCGCTATACCACCGAACCAAGCAAGTTTCAGCTTCTCCCATCCGGCCAGAGCTTTCGTTGTCTGTTCTAACAATGCTGAGTAGTTCAGCTCTAGTGTCCTTGAGATCGTCGGAGCCAAAAGTATACCCAGATACATTATCGGCTGTGAAGCCCATTGTAGGGGGAATCTCTCTCGTAGCGATTCCTCATGATCAGGCGGGGTAGAGAGGTTGAGCACCTGAGATTTGCTTGGATTCACTTTAAAACCTGATAGTCTCACAAAACTTTCCATCTCCCCCAAAAGAGCTGGTAGGGAGGTGAGTGGCTCCGCTAGCGATAAGATCACATCATCTGCATAAAGGCTTATTTTATGAGTGTCCCCTCCAAAGCGCAGACCTTTAATTTGGGGGTGATCCCTGATCCGTTGAGCCAGGGGTTCCATATATAAGGCAAAGAGGAGGGGCGAGAGCGGGCAACCCTGCCTCGTGCCTCTTGCTATCCGAAAAGATGTGGCGCACGTCCCATTTACCCTCACAAAAGCACGCGGTGTCTGATATATACACCGGATCCACTTTATGAATCGCTCTCCAAAACCGAAGCGTCGCAGAGTATCGAACAGGTAGCTCCACCGAACCCTGTTGAACGCTTTCTCATCGTCTATTGACAGGAATAGGGCTTCCCTTCCCGATCTACGTACGCTGTCCATAAGATGTAGGAGACGTTTCGTATTATCTCCACCCTGTCGAGTGGGTATAAACCCTGCCTGGTCTGGGTCTATCAGCCCTGCCATCATCGGGCTTAAGCGTGCAGCCAGCACCCCTGTAAAGAGTTTCGCGTCCAGGTTAAGTAGGGAGATTGGACGGTACGACCCGCATTGACTCGGATCTTTGTGAGGTTTAAGGATCACTGAGATCGCCGCTTCCGCCATGGAGTCAGAGATCGCGCCACTCTCCAGAAAAGAGTTAAACAGTCTCGTAAGTAACGGGGTCAATTCTACACAGAAGGTCTTGTAGAACAAGGCAGGGTACCCGTCTGGGCCTGGTGCCTTGTTCAACTTCAATCTAGCTATGGCCGATATGACTTCTTCCGGTCGGATGGACTCGTCCAGTTGACTCGCCTGCTCCTTAGGAAGGGGTGTGAGATTGCACATTTCAAGGTACTCACTCGTGGTTGGCTGCCCTATATCCTCTTCGGTGTATAAAGATTGATAAAACTGTTTAAATGTATCAGCTATCTGACTATCCACGTATACCTCCTCTCCTGATGGCGTCTGTATCATAGATATCACCCCTGCCAATGTCTTAGCTCTCATCTGATGGGCCAGCATCCTCCCACATTTATCGCTACTTAAGTAAAACGTATGGCGTAGCCGCAATAGCGCATATTCCGCCCTGTCCAGGTCAAGACGTTTTAATATGAGTCTCTTCCTTTCCAACTCCCACCATACCCTCGGCGCTCCCGTGCGTTTATGTATCACCTCCAACTCCCTCACCTCCTGTGTGATGCTCTGCCGCGTTTCCCTGCGCTTTCTATTCTCAGCAGAGGATATGGCTAGGAACTCCCCCCTTACCACCACCTTCAGGGCCTCCCAGATTGCAGCTAACGGGGTATCCGCTCCATCATTATGTTTTATGTACTCCACAATTTTCCCACGGATCTCCTTTACTGTGTTTGGCAATTGCAACAACCCCTCCCGCAAGCGCCAGCATGCCGGAGTAGAAGTGGATGCTCCCGCGTGTAGTGTGACTGTGATCAGGGCATGATCCGATAGTGAGCGAGGCTCGATTGAAGTCTCCCGTACTCTAGGCAAGAGCGGTGACGACGCTAGGAAGTGGTCTAGGCACGCATAGGATTTATGGGCAGCTGAATAATATGTGTAATCTTGTGTGTCTGGATGGTGGAGGCGCCAAATATCATGTAAACCGCATTCCACAAGCCATCCCTTACCTTCAGAGGAGATCGCCCCTGTCTGTACTTGTCGCTGAGAGGATCGATCACAGTCATTATCCATTACTAAGTTAAAATCGCCTCCTACCAAAATGGCTGTGCCAGCCCATCCGTGAGAGTCTTGATGAGAAAACGTTCCTGGTTCGTGTTAGGGGAATAGATATTGAGGAGAGTGAGAAGAGTGGAGCCCCACTGTACCCTAAGAGCAAGCACCCTCCCCCTCACTTCATAAAGCGTTGAGAGGACTTTGCCTTCAAATTTTGCGCTAAGTAATATAGCCACCCCACTGGTTTTGGACGTACTTGCAGACCAATATTGGTGCGGAAATCTACGTGTACGCATGCGAGGCGTGTCCTTAGATAGTAAGTGGGTTTCTTGCAGCATGCAAATGTCCCCATCTGCATTTTCTAGCAGCGAGAGGATAGCCGAGCGCTTTACGGGGTGGTTGAGCCCTCGAACATTGAGAGAGATGACCTTAAGATCCCTACCCATTACATGTACCTAATGGAGGAGAAGGCGGTAATCAAGTTCAGCTTGGGGGGGCTGAGCAGTACGGACACACGGGCGCTCAACCGCGCCGTCTTGAGGCAGGGGGTCCTAACACCGTTGCAGTATACCCAAAAAAAAAAAACCCAGAACAGTAAACATTGTGCTTTCAACCATCCAACGGGATGGAGTAACGCAATAGTCTATTATGACCAAAGTTCGTCAACAAAAATTAGTAAAGGGGCAGTGACCTAAGCAAGTCCACAAGGAGAGGAGAGCTCGACCTCCGACTCCGCCTCTATGGTGTGCTCTATGGTGTTGTTCTTCATTGCGTTCAGCAGGGCACTGGTTGACTAGAGCCACTGGAAAGAGAGGAAATGACCGCTTCTCGCTCTTTGCTAATAGTGGCCGTGTCTGGTTTATGTGGGGACGAGGGTTTCCCCACTGTTTGCCAACAGAGATGCGCTTGGCTCGAACCTTTGGTGGATTTGCGTTGTGGCTCCGGGGACTGTGACCTTGCCATTCCTAACACCTCTCTGGCCTCTTGGAGACAGCGAATCTGCCGCAGCTTACTCTCATATCTGAAGATAATTTGAAAAGGATGGCCCCAGGAGTAGGCAATCCCCAATTCTTTCAAATGCATTGTGACCGGCCTAAAGTCTCTGCGTTTACTTAAGGTGATAGCCGAGAGGTCTTGATAGAGCGTAGGGGAGGTTCTGCGAAACTGCAGAGGGTGTGCCGCTCTAGCTTTCTTTATAATCAGTTCTTTCAGTTGGAAGTTATGGACACATATGAGAATGTCTGGCGGTGGCGCCTTCCCTCCCCTGGGCTCTGTCAATTTGGACCTCGGTCGTGTGTTCGTCTCCTAGCACCTGTCGACATAGGGCCGAGACAAACTCCCTGATATCTTCTCCTTCTGCGCCAGATGGCACCCCTCTGATGCGTACATTATTGCGGCGAGAGCGATTTTCCAGGTCTTCTGCTTGACCTTGTAGTTCTATATGTTGCTCCTTGAGACGGAGGAGCTCTTGCTGCATCATCTCGATTTCCTCGCCCCTTCCTGTTTCATGCTCTGCAAGAGTTGCCACACGCTCCCCGATGTCTTCCACGTCGCGCTTTACTTCTTTGAGATCAGCTGCTAATTGCTCTTTTAGCTCCTGTAGGTCGGCTCTCAGTTATGTAAACAGCTCCGTCATGAAGGCCTTCGTGGCCGGAGCGTCTGCACCTTCCTGATTCCCTGGCGACCCCTCTGTCTCTTGTCCTGCATTGTCAGTTGCCCCTTGAGTGGGCTGTTTGAGGAGCATTTCTTTGACGGAGCGCTCCTTTTTCAGACGTGCACTAGCCATTCTCCGCTGTTGGTGCAGTTGGTGTGGATGCGACGCTGTCTATTGTTGCCAATCGCGATTCGCTGGCTTGTCTGTAAACTCCGGTGATCAAGGCTAGGACCCCTCTAAATGCAGCGGTCACAGACCCCCGACCCCGGGTCTCATTCTCCAGGGAGCCCCAGGACAACGCTCTTCCAGCCCTGTCAACCAGCCGCTCTCTTGCAACAAAAGAGTCTGGGGCTGCGAAAGACTTCTGGCCCCGCTCACTGTAGTAGGTCAGGTGGTTCTGCAGCTATGTCCTCACAGCTGTACATGTGCACGGAGCACCCAGATCCCTGATCCCCAAGGGCCCGAAGACGACCAGGCAATCAAGCCCCCGGTGAAAGCGCCAAGTCCTCATGGTAGGCCTACAATTGCGGGCTGATCCTGGAGTTGGCCTTCTCACCTATTCCACCCACAATGCACCAACAGCACAGTTCTCTTTCGCGCTCCCTAGGGCACTGCAACTATCTGGTCGCATATCGCGCTCCAGGGGCCTCCGAGGCTGCTGCGAATGGGGTCGCACTGCACCCTTACCAGCCAGTGGCGGCAGTCCTTCCACGAGCGTCGCTTTCAGTGGGTCACAGCCGAACCCCTTAGTTGCGGAGCGTTAATTGGAGCAGTCCAAACTCTTCTGCTGTCCCCTTATCTCTGTGGCACCAGCGAGACAGACCTCAGGCCTTTTCCCTTGTTTCTCTAGGCCTCCTGCCTACCGGCGCCTGGGGCCGTGTAGCATACTGGTCACGCCCCGGGGGCCGCTCACTCCCCGCAGCCGGCCCACATACGCCGTGGTGTCCTTCTTCCAGGCTGCTCGAGCTCGGCCGGCGGCACAGGGTCTACCACTAGTTTTGGTCCCCTGAGCTCTGCAGCACGCGCCCCCGCCTTCCGAGGAGGCGATCGGAGCCGTGCAACCATTACTGTTAATGCCCCCACTGGCGCTCCGGGTGTCACCTTCCCCGCACTCCGGGTCCGCAGGCCACAACTCGTCACTCTCTATCGGGGCCGCAGCCCCCTGGGGTTGCAGCGCGCAGTGCAGGACAGCCCAACCCCGCTGCTTGTACCTGGGTTCGTAGCGCCAACGGGATAAGTCACCGGCCTCGGGCGAGATGCGTCCAGGTGTTTCAGGCGGCTCGTTTCTTGGTGCTGGAGGCCTTCTGTTCGCAGGCGCCAGGGAATCGCGCCTCACTCGTCTCCTTCCAGGAGCTGCACCGCACTCGCGGCAGGCCCGCCTCAGCCGCGGCACTCCCACACCAGGCCACTCGACTCCGGCCGACGGTACGGGTCCTCCAAATTCCTCAGATTGTTGAGAGCTGCACCGGAGGCGGCCAGCGCTCGGCACCGATCACCGTCAGGGCCCCCGCTGGCACGGCGGGTGTCTCCCACCTCGTGGTTCGGACCCGTTGTCCGATCCCCTCCTCACTCTGCCGGGTGCTGCCACGCCAATATGCAGTCCTGTGTCGTCGTGCACCCCCACAGCCTCCAGATGCGATCCGGGGTCAGATTCTCGTCCCCCCCTGCCAGGGATGAGATTGTAGAGCAGGCAATTTCAATGCGATTGTCGTGGCAGAGCCTGAGGAGCTGCGAAAACACGTCCTACACGGCCGCCATCTTGGCCACGCCCGACAACTATCTTGTTTTGTTTTTTAAACAGTTTTTATCGGGGTGTTCATTGCAAACAAAGACATTGTCACAAGTTGCTCATAGTATTCTGAACCACATTTCACGTCATTGCTAAATGATTGCAGACATGCAAGTCAGTGAGTCAAGTAATACAGTCATAAAGACAGTTCAGTACCGGATGAGAATTGTAAGTACACTAGTCGGTTGCATGCTGTTAGAAATGTGGTCTCTAGTTGGCAGTGGTTTGCACCCTGTCCAAGTAGGAACCCTCACTCTAGTCAGGGTAAGTTAAACACCTACGATAACCCTTGTTCACCCCCTTGGTAGCTTGGCACGAGGAGTCAGGCTTATCTCAGAGGCAATGTTTAAAGTATTTGTACACACACACACAGTAACACAGTGAAAACACCACAAAAGGACTCCACACCAGGAGCGTGGCCAACCACCCATCATGGCGGATGTGTGACTTCACTCCTCCGCTCCGGCCTACTCAATTCCCCTGCACAATCACCCTGCTGGGGTCCATCTGGCCACATCAGAGATGTGAAGGTGGTGGCGCTGGGCTAGGCTGTGTGAAAACACTGGACTGGTCCACGCAGACAGATCAAGTATGGAGGTGGAGCTGTGTCCCAGTCTGCTCGGCAGCTGCCATCATCTTTGCCCATTAACAGCGTGCTGGCTCCCTAGAGACTGGTGGAGCCAGTAGCCACAAGTCCCTGCTGTACGGTCCTCGCATTACTGGGCGGTGCCCGAGGGAGCACCGATGGGCTGTATCCGCTGGGGCTACGGAGATTGGAGGTGCGAAACTCCCAAGGTGAGCTCGGCACACCCCGCATGGGGGTCATGGCCAGCGTAGACTTGCCTGCTCTTATGGATGCCGGATGCCCACCAGAGGACTGGGCCTCCCAACACAACGTGCTGGTTGCGGGTGGATGACCAGCTCCTGAAACACTCTAGGAGCACCGGCGCTGAGGGAAATAGCCGGACGGGGCAGAGAAGAGCTGTGAATCGGACTGTGTGGAGGTCACATCTTTGTGCCCTGGAGGAGAGCGGGGCACGGACCGGCAGCACTTGCATGCGGTGCTTGACTGGCCCCGAATGGGGTCTGTGCTAGGAGGAGCTGTTCTAGACAGCCTGGATATACAAAGTAGATGGCAGCTGGAGAGGCTCCAGTGCTTAGGACCGAGGCTCTGGGAGGGCTCCTGCACTCTGGCTGATACACCTTCCTGCCCTGCATACCAGACACTTACGGGCCCCCTGGTGGCAGGGGGAGGCCCGGCGCTGCTGCCTTGGACTCTGCCCCGGCTGATACCTGGCTGCCGGTCCTGATGCTGGTTTAGCGGGGGTGAGGTCCAGGGCCATGCAGCTGTAGAGATGGGCAGTGGCTGCACCCCGTGTTGATGACCTGACTGGGAGAGCTGTGGCTGGTGCCAGATAGCTGGGCCCTACGGCATGGACAGAGGTACGGTGATTGACCCCCCCTCCCTGTAGGTTGCACTTTTGCTGCTTGGGGTGCGATTTCCACATTGCAAAAGGATATATTGGTGTACGGCTGCCCTAGAGGATATAGGCGGTGCCTCCATTTAGGCGCACAGGGCCGAATTGACTGTCTCCCTCTGTGGTACTGCATGCTCCCCGGGACCTACAGTGAGACACTGCAGGACTGCCAGTGTGGGTTGGGAATCCACTGAGAGATATACTCCAACACCTTATAATTAGAGGAACTTTGAGACTAGTGGCGGAAGCCCTGCGGTCTGGCCCAAAAGTGTACTGGACCGGCCTGGCCGTGACTGGGTGAACAGGGGTAGAGGGCGCCCCTCTGCGCGAGACATCAGGGGCCCCGGGGGGGCCAGTTGGGGCTCTAACATATCACAGACCTGCATGGTGAGCAAGTGTGCCCCTCCCCGCCCGCTCGTGGAGACCTAGTTGACCCGCCTGGCCTGCGGCAGTGCTCCTGTCTATGTGCGAACTGCATAGGTACCCTCAATAGTAAACGGTACCAGGCCTGCCTTGGTGGACGAGCGCACTTGCATGTGGCTGGTGGCCGTTCTCCCTAGTTAGTGTCCTGCTGGGTAGACATGGGGAAGCCTAGAGCTAGACTGACAGGAGTCATGGCAGGGACATCGGAGCCTGATCTGACCTCATGGGGAGACACAGAGAATTCTGAGAGTGCAGCACCTCCTCTGCAACTGCAATTTGATAGGATACTGGCCACCATAGCTGAAGCAAAGGCCACACTCCAGCGCAACATTGCTGCTGTATCTGTGGGGCTAGGCCTCCTGGGAGCAGAACACCACATACTTGCCAACAGAGTGAAGGAGGTAGAGGTGGGGCTTGAGGAAGTGCGCTCTGCGCATGTTGACCTAACACAGCCGATGTCGGCGAAGACAGACAGGGTACACACTTTACAATATAGGGCTGAAGCACGAAATCGACGAAATAATGTCCGCATAGTGGGCCTTCCCGAGGGCACTGAAGGCAAGGACATGGTGGCCTATCTTGAATGCTGGCTTCAGACATAGGTTGCCCTTAATTGACTGGCACAATTCTTTGCCCTTGAACGGGTGCATAGAGTGCCCGCTCAGCGGTAGTCCCTGGCCAACCACCCCGTCCGGTGGTGGCGAAACTCCTTCACTTCAGAGATAGAGATGTCCTTCTGTAGTGGGTACGAGAGGAAGGCCCCTATACAATCGAGGAAAGCAAAGTATTGTTATTTCCAGACTACACTGCCGCTGTTCATGCCAAAAGGCCTCTTACATGGAAGTGAAAAAGGCGCTTAGAGAGGAAGGGATCCAATACTCTCTGATGTTCCCAGCTAAATTGAAGATTATACTTAATGGTAAGACCCACTTTTGTGAGGACCCTAGGGCAGCATGGGACTGGTTGGATACTTATAAAACAGGGTAGGCTCCGGCGGATTCCCGCAGTGTACCACGGGAAAACATGCACAGACCAAGGAAGAGATCTCGGAAAGCCAGGAGTTAGAGTGCCACTAAGAAACCGACCAGGCTGGAAGCAGAGCGGGAGCGGACGGCTGCCCTCCAAGCTACGGCGGAACTCATGGCTCAGACAGGGTCAGAATCAGAACTTGAATCACAATCTGATAAATCGTCAGTGGATTCCGAATCAAAGAGATCAGATCTGGCTTGTGGATACTTGCCAGTAGTGACCTCGCAATCAGTGGAGGACCTAATTTGATATTGGGGGTCTGACGACTCAAGGATTGTATTGCCAAGAGTTGCTGCTTGCTCGCTGGGCTCTGTGAATGTGCCCCTGGAGGTGTTCACCTCTCTCTGAGGATGACTGCAGCGAGAGACGACCCCAATGGTTCACTGTACTGTGGGGCTACTGCCTCTTTAGATATGGCCTGGATCTGCCTCTAGTGGGTCTGACGAGTTTTGGCCGGAGTGGATCAAGGACATTTGGCTCACCCTCTCCTCCCGCACCCCACCACTTAACCCCTTATAGGAATTTTGTGGACCCTAGCTTATGACTCTGTTCGATGCTTACTGTAAGTTTGGAGGGCCAGCTGTTGCCATGTGGCCCTGGCAATGGGGGGTGGTTGTTGGGACGTATATAGTTTTTTTATCTCTGCGGAGCTGTCACTGGGGGGGGGATGCGGGGGACCCGGTTGGAGAGTAACTGGGGGCTATAGATGGTGCAGATACTCACATGGCCAACAACAACATGGAGCTAATGTGTATGTCCTGTGTAGGAGAGTAGGATCTGCTTCTTATAGTTACCCCCACTTTTTGCTGATGTTTCACTGTTTTTCGACTTAGCCAGACTGAGGCCCTGCTAATCTGGACCCCAGTCTATCTGCTTTCTACTCTAAATTGATTGTATGTACTTTAGGTACACTCCAGATTGGATTCTGGGGTACCCTTGTGAGTCCCTAGTATATGGTATACTATGTACCCAGGGCATAGGTAGCCCAGAGGCCTACCAGGGGCTGCAGCATGTATTGTGCCACCCCTGGGAAGCCTTTTAAAATGACAACAGGTCTGCTACAGCAGCCTGTGTAAGGTGGTGTATCCACCCCTTACTGAGATATAGGTTCCCTATATCTCTCCATATCACTGCACATGTAAACCTATCAGTCACCCCTATGGCAGGCCTTAACAATCCTGAAGGCAGGGTGCTGGGTTTCATGTGAGAGGGTGCCCATGCATGAGCAGAGCCCCTCTGCAGCTTTCGGAATCTTCATTCCGGGGTTGTTTGTGATGCAGCCAGACCATATTCTCTTAAGTGCATTATAACCAAACGGTAAATGCTAACTTTGGAGTGGCTGCATGGAAAACTGTCGTGTTTGGTGTCAAACACCTTGGAATCATACCCCCACACCAGTAACTGGTGTGGGAGTATGATCCCACCCTTCTAGAGGGAGAGACATGACAGCACCGGCATACCCGGTACCAGCTAACAGAGCCCTGGCATCACAAAATGGATGCTACAGCCACAGACACGAGTCTGCCCTCCTGCTGCTGGACGAAACTCCGGCAGGGGAGGCCTGGACAATAGGTTTCCTGTCACAGGGAGGTGTGACCACCTCCCAGACAGGCTTTAGTGTATTGGGGCTGGGTGGGTGCACTCTCAGAGTGCTTTGAAATCTGCACTGGGGGCACATTTGGTGTCCCTGTGCATAGTCCAGCTCAAACCGGTTTCAGGGGCACACAGCCCCTGCTCTGGCGCAAAACTGGGCAAAGGAAATGGGTGTAGCCACCCCTCTTTCCTGACCCTCCCATAGGTGGGTCCCCAGAGTTTGTCCAACCCCTTCCTTGGGTATAAAATAGAAGCCCCTGACTACAGGACTTTAGATTACACCTGGACTAAACTCTGATACCAGAAACCAAGTACTTCGATGATCTGCACGACGCTGGATGATTGAATAATCTCCCTTGGAGTAAAGGAGTTACTCCCCTGCAAGGCAGGCACCTTTAAAGCAACTGACCGGTTGGCATCTCCAAGCTCCGACGGACTCCGAAGAATTGCCACACAGGAGGTGGGTTTTCCTAGGTCTCTGAGGTCGATCTGTGCCCACAGCAAGTCTGAGGCCCGTATCCCTCGTGGAGACCGTGCAACCTGAACCCCTGGACACCGCGACCATTTGCAGAAGCATCAGCTTTCCGGCAACCCCTGAGGCTGAGCTTTGGGTTACTTGTAGCCCTGACCCCAAGCAGTAATTGCACTGAAGATTGTCAGCCTACACTCAACGAGTGTTCCGTGGGCCGCCATTTTGTGATTCCTCTCAAGGTCCCTTTGCAATCCCTGGTCCGTTGACCTGTGGGTCCCCAAGAAGGCAACTCTAACTTTTATTGGGTTTCCCTGGTTGCTCCAGATGTGCCCTGACTCTCCATTGCTTGGGGAGTCCCCAGGACCTTGCTGGTCTGCACAGAAGCATCTTTTCTCTTCCTGCGTGGGTTGCTGTTGCCAAGGTTTGTTGTGGTCCATCTGATCACCGACACCCCAGCACTCGACATCATTTGTGGGACAGCTCGAATCCGGCTCTTGGTTGTCGTCGACATCTCCAGGACCTTGTGGCTGCAGAGTCAAGCTTCACTTCTTCGCACCTGAAGCACCCGACATCGGTGGGCATTCGATTGCTCCGCTCCTGGTCACTGGCTAGTGACCCAGACTCTGTCCCCTCTGCTTTCAGGTTCTTCACATCTTCGATCCACGCTTGGATCACACCGGACACTTTTCTCCTTCACGGCAGCAGCACTTTGCAGCAGTTCGCCATTGAAAACGACGACAATTCCCGACACATTTTGGCACCAATGCACCCGGCTTCCCTGTGTGAGGTAACTCGAGTACTCCGGTGCTCCCGTGGGTGTTGGCCCTAGAAACCCTTAAGTCTAAAGGGGTTTGCTCAAAGTCCTCTCCTAAGTGTCCTTTATCTTTAAAATTCCAACCGCGACTTTCCGCATTGAATCCTACGGCGCTCGTGGCTGTGTTCTCACACTGCACACGTCCCCCGTGGGTCTCCTGTGTCACTACCTTGGGTGGTTCCTTGGGGTCCCAGCGATTCTACGTGCTCTAGGCACTGTGGCTAGTCAAGTCGTGGTTCTTATACCACTTTCTTAGTATATGGTTTGGTCTCCCCCGGAGCCCACTGTGTATTGTGCTATTTACTGTTGTTTTAATACTGTGATACTGTGTATCTTGAACTCTAATCTCATAAAGGGATTAGTAGTTAGTGTTTAGAAATAAATACATATATTTTATATATATCTTGTGTGGTTCTCCTTTCATTTAGTTATTCAGGAGGTTATAATCTGGTAAACCAAGCTGCTTTACACTCCTTCAAGACTTAGCCTGAAGGCTGCTCTCCATAGCTACCACTAGGATAGCTTTCAATAAAGGTTGTCTTTAAACCTATCATCAATAAAGGTCGTTTGGACTGGTGCAAGGTGCCCACTAAAACTAGTGGACAGCATATGCCAGGCCAACTTCTCACATCCTGGAACGTGAGGGGAATGGGGTCTCCCACCAAGCAACACCACATTAATAGATATTTAAGACACAGGAGGGTCCATATTGCTATGCTACTGGAGACTCACCTTACGAGGATTGAAGTAGAGCAACTGCGCCATAGGTGGCACAGACAACTATACGCTACCTCTTATTTTGCATACGTCAGGGGAGTATTGAATTGGGTGAGAGCTGGGACCCCCTTTGAGCCCGTACATACACTAGTGGACGCAGAGGGACAATATGTATTAATGAAGGGTAGGCTGCTGGGGAAGGAAGTAATACTGAGAAGCTATATGCACCTAATCATGACCAGTTGCTGTTATTTCATACGCTGTCAGCCTCACTGGGTCAATTGGTGAACAGGGATTTGCTAGTGGGAGGGACTATAACTGTGTGGCCGATGTCCTGCTGGACCGATCTACTCCCCCACTACCAGGGACACCTGCCCATAAGATAGCAAAGGGCTTTCAGGAGTGGCTCCAACATTGGGAGTTAACAGACATCTGGCGATCACAACATGGTGGAGAGCGGGATTAATACTTCTATTCTCCCATGTATGCCCTACATACATGGTTAGACCGGTTCCTCTGCTCGGAGAGATTAAGCCACTGCGCCACTTTCACGGAGTACCTGGGTTGCACTCTTTCAGATCATAGCCCCTTACTTCTAGGGCTTAGACTGTCCAATGAAAGGCCAGCAATCCCAACATGGTGCCTACAACCGGCAGCACTAGAAGACCAGTGCTATAGGGAAGTGTTGCAGAAGGCTATAATATAATATTTTGACAAAAAGCAGGGTACAGCATCATCTTCTCTCTTGGAGTGGGAAGCCTTAAAGGTAGTTATCCGGGGTCCTTGTATGGGACAATCAGTGGGCGTTAGCAAGGTACTTAATGCGGAATTGCACACACTGGATGCCACACTTCACAGGATTGAAAACACCTTGGGGCTAGACCCGGTCAACTACCAGCTCTTACTTGACACAAAAGAGCAGTACCACACCATCCTAGAGAGATTGCGCTGTCATGACTACAAGACTTATGTTGAGAAAACGCACAAAGAGGAAGGTAAATCAAGGAGGCTCCTAGTGTGGCTGATTTGCCCTGAATTGTGAGGTGCACCCATCACACACCTATCATCAGCCATAGGGACGACTGTTTATTCCCCGCGGTGTATAAATAATGAGTCTAAAGGATACTGTGAGACCCTGTATGGCAGCACAGTGGCCCTCCCTGACAATTTAGTAGCTGCGTTCTTAGACCGCTTATCCCTCCCTACATTAACATTTGAGGTGCGGGAAAGCATAGGAGGCCAAGTGACTACCCAGGAGATTAAACTGGCTATTAAGAACATGGCCACTGGTAAGACCCCAGGTCCAGATGGATTGCCTGCAGAATTCTATGTGACATGCGTGAGTATAGTGGCCCCTAAATTGGAGGCACTGTATGCTGCTTCCAGGAGGAAGGGCTGCCTACCTGACATCACACGGAGCGCGACCATCATCCCTCTCCATAAAACTAAAATTCCTGGGTCGCCAGTTACCGCTTTCTGCTCACTGTCTATGCTTAATATGGATTTCAAAATCTTCAGTAAGGTCCTGGCTACCAGACTGCTCCTTCATATGCCGGGCCTGGTGCATGAAGAACAGAATCGCTTCATCCCGCTCCGTAATAAATCTCTAAATCTTTAGCAGGCTCTACCATCTCCTCTACCACCCTGAGTTCCAGGCCCTACCTGAGATGCAGCTTATGTCAGTGGACCTCAAAAAGGCCTTTAATTCGGTGGGATGGGATTATGTAGAGGAGGTTATGCGCAAGCTGGGTACGGGCGAAGCATGGATTGGATGGGTATCCCTACTATATATGAGACCGACCGCGCATGTTAAAATGGGCGCTACCATCTCTACCTCCTATGATATCTCTCGGGGCACCAGACAGGGCTGTACTCTGTGACCCCTGCTTTTCGCACTAGCTATGGAACCACTAGCAGAATTATTTCAGAAAGAGAGGATGGGTAGTGGACTCTCAGTAGATGGCCATGAATACATTATCTCTCTTTCTGCAGATGACCTCCCCCTTTATCTGCCTGGAGGCTCTGCGGGGGCCAGGGAAGTGATCAGGCACCTAGACGATTTTGGGGTACTATCAGGGCTAAAAGTGAACAGGTCCAAAACATGTTTGTTCCCCTGTAATCAAGATACTCCCATACCAATGGATCTCCCAGCAGGGCTTACTTGGTTCCCGGTGACTTTCAAATAGCTGGGTATCCAGGTGTATCATGAGCTGGATGATATGAGCTAAGGGAATCTAGGCATAGTGGTGCGATCCCTGCGGTCCTGTGTCTTTTTCCGGCGATCGCTATGTTTATTGCTTATGGCCCAGGTATCAATTTCCAAGATGGTGTTGCTCCCACAGTTGTTATATTTCTTTGCCAACCTCCCAGTTAAGATCTCTGGGGCGTGGTTTTGACGGCTGGACATTCTGCTCCGGGAGCTGGTATGGGATGAAGGCCGTCACAAGGTGTTCCTTGCTGTACTGCGGCGCCTGCCGGAGCAGGGTGGCCTTAAGGTCCTAGACTTTGAAATGTAATATATAGCGTCGCAGCTGCAGTGGGTGACCAGATGGCTGGATAGTACACGCCAGGGCACCCTAGATGCTCTGGGACTGGCTCCTCATCAAGAACTTTTACTTTCTAAGTTATTATGCCCTGTTGTGCGAATACCTCAGCCGAGCATCTTGTTACAGGTCACTCTGCATAACTGGTGTCGTGGCATGGTGTGGAGTGGCAGGGCGCAGTTGTATGTGATGGCTATACAATTGGTGGGATTGCCCCATTGGACCCCAGTCCGATGCTTTACAGTGACCCAGCTTCGGTCCTGGATAGCGCCCAGAGTGACGACGGTGAATGATTGCTTTGAAATGGGTGCCCTTATCCCGATGGAGGAAATAGATGTGCACCATGCACTGCCCAGAGGCCAATTCCTCGTTTATGAGGCATTGGTGTGTGATCGGTCACAGACCCATGGAACATGGGAAGGGAGGAACCCCCATAGCATCCGGTGCTGCAGCTGCTTCTCTCCCTTGGCTCGGCGCAACGTCAGGTGACGTGGTTGTACAGAACACTCAATGACATGGGACAGAAACCACTGGTGACAATCAGGAAACAATGGGGAGAGATTCTGGGTCATGACATCCCTGACAGGGACTGGGACAAAATGTTGGCATACCCCAAAAGCATTTGCCACAACACAAGACTGAAATATATAGAATTCAACCTGCTACACATGACTTACCTCACCCCACCCAGGCTCTGGGTTATCTATGGCAGGGATGCCCGTGAGTGCCCATGGTATCAATTCCCTGATGCATATTTTGGACACATGACATGGGGACACCCTATACTTCAGAGTTACTGGAATGTGGTTCTGCTTCGCCTTCATACAACTGTCAGGCGCACACTACCATGCACGGAAGAAACTTGTCTGTTGGGGCATTTCTCTGGACCTAAAGCACACAAAGTAGGCACCCGTTTTTTGTATCTAACCCTAGCATTGGCTAGGCACAGGATTGAACTGACATGGACTTCACGGATGGGACCGATGGTTGAGGTTTGGGCAAAAGATGTTACCACCTGGGCTAAGGCTGAAGAAAGCAAACTCCGCAGGGAGGATGCCCGAGGCCTCCGGAGACGCCCCATAGCTGGATTGTGGGTAGAGGTACTGGAAAGCTGGGAACACCCAGACGAGGACTCAGGCCCTGAACAAAACGACGCAGAGGGTAGGGATGGTGATTGTGATGGGACGGAGAAGGAGTCAGGTGAGGATGGGAATGGCCCTGTACAGGTCCAAGACTAAGCACAGGCAGCGAAGATTACACCCACTTTATATGACAAAGTGTCAGCTACCACTAGGCTCCAGCTGAGGCACGACGTGCAATACAGACTGTGCCATCACTTCCCTACACGACTTTGACATGGGAACGCCCGGGCTGCTTGGAACTACTTTCTTTTGCAGCCCAGAATGTCTAGATTTTTTCCTCCACTGACGTTCTTCGCTGACTCACCCGGGATACAGCCCCCAGAGACTTTCTGGTTGATGGTGTTAGTTAACACTTATTTATTAATGATTATCTATTATTTCCCCGATTCCCTCCTATATTTGGTGACAAATCAGAGTCCTCTACCTTTAGACCACACACTCATAGCCTAGATAGCACGCTCTGTGTCCTGCAGACCGGAATCGTTAGGGGCCAAAAAACCTTGTGCACTTCAGTAGGAGGCCGGCCTCCTTTGACCAGGTGGCTGCCGACCCATGAGCACTTAGGTGAGGGAAGGGAGGGCTGACACAGTCATCATAATACACTTGGTCCCTGCGTGTTGAATATATAAACACATGATATAAGGACACAGTTGTTGAAATGCCCCCTCCCCCCCAGCGTCTTGAGACCCTCACAGGTGAGTAGCACGCTTAAAACCCCCTGATTGATTGATTGATTGATTGAAATGTGGATGTAATATGAGCGTACTGTACTGTTTTACAAATGCCAATTAAGATATGTTTAAAAAATAAAAAAAGGACTCCACACCAGTTTAGCAAATTAGCCAATATTTATCCAAATAAAACAAGACCAAAACAACAAAAACCCAACATACACAAGTCAAGATATGAATTTTTAAAGATTAATTAAGGTTCAGTTCTTAAAAAGCAATGGATGCGCTTGATCAGGGCAAAATACCTTAGATGCATCAAAAATCAAAGACGATGCGAGGTGCAGGGGAGGTGAGGAGTTGAAAAAGCAGGTGATGTGTCTGTTCCTTACTGCGTCGCGTTTTGCAGCAATGTGTTGGTTCGGAATGACGCTGGGAGTCGATGCGTGGATTTTTCTTCTTGTTGTACCAGAACTGGATTTGCCACCACTTGGGAAAACAGGACTCTCAGCAAGAGAGCCCGTGTGCTGGTAGGTGAAGTCTTTGAAGGCCCTGGGACTTCTTAACAGGAGGAAAGCTCAACTCAAGCCCTTGGGGAACCTTGGAAGCAGGATGTAGAAAGCAAAGCCAAGTCCTTTCACTCCCAGGACAAGAGCAGCACAGAAGGCCAGCACAGCAAAGCAAACAGCAAAGTGGCAGTCTCTCCTGACAGCAATCCAGCTCTTCTTCCTGGCAGAATGTCCTCAACCCAAAAGGGTTCTGAGTATATGGTGTCACAGGTCTAGTACTTATACCCATGGTCAGCCTTTGAAGTAGGCAAACTTCAAAGAAAAGTCTTTGTAGTGCACAAGACATTACATTTTAGGGAGAGAGCATATGCACTTTAGCACTGGTTAGCAGTGGTAAAGTGCCCAGAGTCCTAAAGTCAACAAAAAGAAGGTCAGAAAATACAGGAGGAAGTCAAAAAGTTTGGGATAACCCTGCAAAAAGGGCTAGGTCCAACACATGCCAACATATCCATCCGGCTAACTAAGGTAATGCCCCTGAACTGGGAAAGGGAAATGGCGATTCAGGCTCAGTTATAGGCAGGGCTGTTATGTGAGAAGGATGTCAGGGTAAGACTGGGGCGAGGTTCCAACTTTGCTGTGGTTGGCATCGGGAGTTGGAGTGAGGGCAGGCTCTCATCTACTCTGGGCTTTAATGATGGATGGCTACACATCAAGAGTAACCCATAGAGTGCCGACACGCAGAGACAACCCATAGAGTGCCGACCTGCCGGGGGGGACCCGGAGGGATGGTAGATGAAGTTCACTCAGAGCTGTCATTCATATCAGAGTTCACAGAGGCAGATCATCATTTGGGTGAGCTGCAAGTGGTCAAGTAGAGCATACCAGGCCATAGAAATTGTTAGCTTACGAAGGTGCAGGACTTCTGCATAGCGCAGAGTCTCACCCTCAGCCTATCCTCATTTCCGCAGAACTCCATGCCATTCTGCCACAGTTGGGGCTTGTTGTGCTCTCCACTGCAGAGTGAGGACTCTTTTAGCAAGTAGGAGAGCTATGCCAGTAAAGCATGTTTTCACCCTGTGACGCTTCCTACACTTGAAAATGCAGATGGTGCAGGTCTCCCATGTGTTCATGTCAGTGAGCTTGGTGACCTCCTGTAATACGCTATAAACTGAATGCCAATAGGAGGACAGGGCCGAGCAAGACCACAACATGTGCTGCAAATCACCCAAAGCTGAGTGGCAGAGGGGCAGATAATGTGTACATTTGGAAAGTAGCAGTTGAGCTGCTCTGGCATCAGGGAGGCTCGGTGTAAAATGGCGAATTGTATGCTTTTAAGCTGGGCTTTTCTAGACACTCATTGGAGAAATTCCAGAGCCTGCTCCCATTCGGTGTCATGTAGTACCCGTATGACATCATCCTCCCACTTGCCCCGCAGGGCCCTCAGTGGGAACAAAGTGTGTTCCCGTACAGCTCTATATATCCACTTTATCAGGTGACATCCCGTCCCCGTGTGTAGCAGAGTCTGCATAACGGAGTGTGTTTGGGGTTCTTCGTCCTGTGTGGATCTGAGTACATGGCATGTATTGTATAGCTGCTGGTATGTTAGATACTACCCCTGGAATAGCATGGTCAGAGACAGGTTGACTGAAGGTAAGGAGGTGGCTATCTGCAAAGAAGTCCCGTGCTGTGGTCAAGGATTGCTCATGCCAACTCCTCAAGTCAGTGGCTAAATAGGGTTCTTGGAAGCATGGTAAACCCTGCAGGGGAAGTGCAGGAGCATATGGTGGAATGTGGCATGTGTGGTGGGAAACCTTAGCTAGACCTTTATGGGCAATCATGACTTGCAGTGACCATGTGGTCTGGGGTGCGACTGTGGGGAATAGGAAGCCTCAGAACGTAGACGACGTAAAGGGGCCGGATCCATTACACATCTCTCCCATTAACCGCCCTGCTAACCACATTGAAACCCACTGTAATTGCTCCAATAAGTAGTAAGCTTCAAACAATGGGGCTCTGAGACCACCTCTGAATAGTGGCAGCTGCAACTTTTTCATCACTATGCAATGGATCTTGTCTCACCAAATAAGCTCCCCTAACATGGTGTCAAGATCCTGGAAAAAGCATCCTGGGGGATAACAGGAACATTGTCGAAACAGTAGAGTAACCTAGGTAAGATTATCATTTTAGGTGGGGTTATTTTCCCAGTTGTAGCTAAGGGCATATTTTTCCAGAACTGCACCTACGATTTTAGGGCAGAAAGGGCTCTCCTCATGTTACCCTCATATCAATTGGCTTGGGAGGGGTAGAGAGGAACTCTGAGGTAACAGACTGTATCGCCTTTCCGCTTCAGCAGGGTTCCTACGAGTCACACCTCAAGTGGGGTAATGTTGCAATGTAGCAGGTACACACACAACTTTGCCCAGTTGACCCGAAGGCCTGCCACCTGTGCAAATGCTTTAAGAGTAGTGTGTATTGGGGAGAGGTCTGAGCGGATGTTGTGGATGTATAGGAGTAGGTTGTCCAAATACAAAGACACTGCGTGTGTTGCATCATCCAAGGGGATCCCACCAAATCCTGCCCTCCAGGAGCCTCAAGGCAAGGTGCTCCATAGCCATCGTGAACAGCAGGGGAGATAAGGGGCAGCCCTGTCTAGTGCCTCCGCCCACCAAAAACTGTAGCAAGATAAGCTTGCCCGGCGGGTCCTGGAGGTAGGGTTGGTGTATAATAGTTTTGTGCATGCTCAGAGGCGTCTAACCACCACCATCCTAACCAGCACTTAGAAGAAATAATCCCATGTGAGTGTGTCAAATGATTTTTTGAGGTCTAATATCAGGCAAGCTGCATGCAGGAACTGCCGGGGGGCCTGGTCTATTACATGAAACAGTTACCAGATGTTCTGAGATGTGCTACACCCTGGGAAAATACATTTTGGTCTGGGTGAATTAGGTCGGGTAATTTCTGAGCATACCTGTCAGCCAAGATCTTCCCCAAAATCTTATAATCTGCACCGTGGATGGCAATCGGTCTATATGATGACAATTGGGTTGGATCCCTATCAGGCTTCAGTAGGGACACCAGGAGGGACTCTCAGAGGTATGGGGCAATTCCCAGAGCCGCAGGGCTTCGTTAAACATCTCCGCCAATCTAGGTGCGAGGATTGTGGCAAAGGCACTGTTGTATTATATATGTGGCCCATCAAGCCCTGGGGTTTTATTTCTAGCTAAGTCCTCAGTAGCCTGCTTGATTTCTGGGATCATAAAATAGGTGTCTATGTTGTCTCTAGCAGTATCAGGGATGTGGGGGACAGTGAGTCCTGCCAATAAATTATCGACCTAGTTAGTGACTGTGGAAGGGGACGCTTTGTATATAGAGGAATAATACATGCAGAATGCATTCAAGATGTTGCATTGTGCATATAAGATGTCGCCAGTTGGCAGGGATATTTCCAAGATCGGGACAGAGTGGGAGTCTTACTGAGCCAGTCATGCAAGGAGATGACCAGATTTGTCTCCCTCTTGATCCGCCCTGGCTATATAGGCATTGAGATTGAAGCAGAGCAGTCACTCCAGGAGAGAAGCAGTTTGAGTTTTGGCCTAAGTCAGTGCTGGGCCTTTGGAAGACTCTCGGGCCGCAGCTCTTTCTAGGGGGGGGTATAAGTTTCTTAGTCTCCATGATCTCCTTCTTGAGTGCCCTGGGAATCCCCGCTACTTCTTGCAGTCAGACCCCCTCATAGCAACCTTGAAGGCGTTCCACTTGAATGCCTTGTTGGATGCCGTGGCATTGATTTCTTTAAAGTAATGTCTGATATGCAATTCTTGGGATTCACGGAATGCTGGGTGTTCTAGATTTCCCCAGGAGAGATGCCATTGTGGTACCGGGGGGCCTAGTGCATTCCATGCCACATCCACTATGTGAGCATCATGGTTGGAAATAATGTGGCCCAAGTAGTTAGTATGCCTGACTGTGTCTAAAATGGAGCATAAAATACAATCAAGGTAAACATAAAGGTCACGCACTGCAGAATAAAGAGAATAGACTTGGGAGTGTGTGTTTACGGTTCTCCAGGTATCTATGAATGCCCACTGGCGGACCCACTCTACGAAGCACTCTGATTGTGTGTGCATGGGGCGGGATAGATCCAGTTGTGTGCCGAGCATGCAGTTGTATTCCCCACCTAGAATCCACGGTGTCCCGATTCTATGCGCTATTACCCCAGATATCATGGCCCAAAAGGCCCCTGATTAGTGTTTGGGGCATAAATGCTCCATAGAAGAATGCTTGAGCCGGCATTCAACCAGCGCATACTGCCCCTCCTTGTGTATAATGATGTCAAGCGCTTGGAAGGAGATGCCTGGCCAAAAACAGACTAATGCTCCGTGGGCGTATGCAAAGTGGTGGCAAAAACTGACTTTCTCCAGTGCTTTTGTAAGCACTGCAGTTCTATTGAGGTGATGTGAGTTTCTTTTTATATTTATTTATTTATGGTTAGACACATCGCACAGAGTTTCCACATCATTTTGTACAGTTACTTTACATCTTTTCATTTACAAAAACTTATATTAACATGGTGAAACATTACTCTTTACATATCCTGGTACTTGCTGGACACAGCCTTGGCTCAATGGTTTATGATTTGGACACACCCTCATAAAAAAAGGAACAGGACTAGGATCCCGGGTTATCCCCGGCCTGCAGCATCTTACATTTCCAACATTATTGTCAAAGCAATATAAACAAGACAAGGAACCTTGTATTTTGAGCACTGTTTATATACTGTAGTGTGTATTCATTCATCTGTTTGCATTGATCTGAGGTATTGCACTAATGGCTCCCAGAAATCCCTAGGTCTAGAGGCCTGTGGTATTTCTTCTGCATAGGTTTCCAGTCTCTCTTTACAATAGGTCATGTCTGTGATCCAGTCCTTGCTTTGTGGTAGTCGTCTACTCCCCCATCTTAGAGCTATGCGTCTCTTGGCTAATAGTAGTGCCACAGCTAAGAGTTTGCGTCGTCTGGCCTGCTTGATTTTGTATATTCCTAATAGGCAGACTAGGGGTACATTAGGTATCTGTTCGGTCAACATGATGGTGAGAATATCGGTCACCTCTTGCCAGTATTGTTGGAGTCTTGGGCATGCCCATGCCATATGCAAAAAATCTGCCTTTTGAGCGTTGCATCTATGACATCTGTCATCCTCTCTTAGACCATACTTGTGTAATTTCACCGTTATATAGTACGCTTGCTGTATAAATTTGAAATGTATGATGCGCAAATTATAATTTGACGTAAGCATTTGTGTCTGGGCGCAACTATACTCCCAGTCTTCTTTGACTATGGGGATACCAAGTGTTTCTTCCCATCTCTGTAGGGTCTTTTCTTGTGCTCTGTATTGCTCCCGTTGGGGCGCATTATAGAGGCGTGTGACTAAGCATTGGCGTGTTGGTGATGTTAAAACAATTTGGAGCGCATTGTGTGTCGGTGGCTCGTTTGGTAATGTAGGGTAAAGTTCTTTCACTGCCAATCGCAATCGGAGGTATGCAAATATCTTTAAGGGCATGCGGTGTGCACTTAGGGAGATGTCAGTTGATGCTATAAATTGTCTGTGTGGGAACATGTCGCCCATAGCGCTGAGGCCCATTTCCTTTAGTAATTTCATCATGTTCTTTTCTTGTGTCACAGTTATTTGCGGGTGGTGTGTCATGGGCAGAGCTGGTGCATATGTAGGGAGTTTATAAGCTCTTTTCGCCAGCATATGCCACGCCATTGATGTGCAGCAGACTGGATTTATTTCAGCTCTCGGGGTGTTCCATCTCGGCTCCGCTATATAAGTAACCAGTGGGGTTGGATTGACGCTGTCATATTCTACTGCAATGTGTGGTATGTGTGCATGCGGGTGTAGCCAGTAGTGTGCGTGCTGTGCTTGCGCACTGTAGTAGTATAGTTGCAGATCCGGTGCTCCGAACCCACCCTGTATATATGGTCTGGTCAGTTCTGCCCAACCCACTCTTGCTTGTTTGCCTGCCCACGCCAGCCTGGACAAGGAGGTACGCAGTTTAGAGAATACCTGTTGAGTAGGCCTCACTGGTATATTCATGAATAAGTAAAGGAATCGCGGTAGCACCACCATCTTCTGTATTGCTATCCGATCTGCTAGTGACAGCTGCAATCTGATCCACTTATCTATCTGATCGTCTAGTTTCGATATGGCTCTTCCGTAGTTTTCTCTTAGTACTAGCTCTGGATCTCGGTGGATCCAAATACCTAGATACTTCACGGGTTCCGTCTGCCATTGTAGTGGATAATCTAACTGGGGTTGTATTGTAGTGGGTGTGAGTGGTATCACCACGGATTTATTCCAGTTAATACTGAGGCCTGAATAGTGGTCGAAACGGATATATTCTCTGATGAGTTTATTTAAGTTATCTGCTGGGTGCCGTGTATAGAGGACCATATCGTCAGCATATAGCGATATACTAACTGGTCGGAGTTCAAATTGCAACGCGGTGTCTGCATGCCTTTGCCGGATCTTACAGGCTAGAGGTTCTAATGTAAGAGTGAATAGGAGTGGCGAGAGTGAGGATCCCTGCCTTGTCCCCTTACATATTCTGATAGGGTCAGATATGTTGCCATTTACTCGTATTCGTGCACTCGGCTCCGTGTATAATAGCGTTATCCAGCATAGGAACAGTTCAGGAAATCCCATTCTTCGCAGTACAGTAAACATAAAGGGCCATTCGACTGAGTCGAAAGCTTTCGCTGCGTCCAATAGTGCTGCAGCAGCTGGTAGTTCTGGATCTAGATAATGGAACATGGTGAATATGGTCTTCAGGTTCTGTGTTGTTGACCTAGTTGGTATAAACCCGGATTGGTCCAGCAGGACCAAATTGCGCATTATGGGTTGTATCCGCAGTGCAATAATTTTGGGCAGTATTTTGGCGTCTATATTTATCAATGATAATGGTCGATGGGACTCGCATTTAGTGGGTTCTTTGTCTGGCTTGAGAAGCGTTACTAGCAGTGCTTCCAGTAGCGATGGTGGTAGTACTCCTTCTTCATTAGCTTCATCGTACATTGCGTCAAGGTGTGGAATTAGTAGATCTTTGTATTCTTTATAGAACTCCCCGGGTAACCCATCTGTTCCGGGGGCTTTATTGTTTGGAAGGGAGTTGATCGCCTCTTTTATCTCATCCGCTGTAATAGGATGACAAAAGTATTCTCGGTGCTCATCCGAGAGCACGCTAAGGCGATGTCATCTAGGTACTGATTTATCTCAGGTGGGGTCGCTTTTATCTCTGTGGAATATAAGCGTGTATAATAGTTTGAGAAGCAACCAATAATAGACTGGGTATCATATTGAGGCACATCTTGCTCATCTAATATTTGTGTTATGTGAGTCATTGAGTGTGCTGGGCGTATCTTGCTGGAAAGTGCGCAGCCTGGGCGCCCTCCCTCTCCGTAGTTGCGTGCCACAAATCTACGTGAAATGTATTTTACCTCACTTTCTGCAAAGTCCTGATAGGTATCCAGTTTATTTCTGATTTCCGCTAGTAGCTTAGGGTTTAGCGTAGTCGTGTATTCTGTTTCTAATTGTTTGATTTCTGTTTCTACCTTCGCTAGCTGTTGTTGGACATCTTTCAGTATACCTGCATGTTTCCCTATACAGAAACCCCGGATTGTTACTTTGAAAGCTTCCCATAGTATTCGAGCGCTGTCTACCGATCCCACATTGCGTTCAAAATAGTCAGTGATGGCCTGCTTCAGGTCTATCCTGAACACCTGATCCAGCAGTGCACTCTGTTGGAGACGCCAAGTAAACTGTCTAGGGGTGTGCGTGGAGAGGGCCAATTCTAGGAGGACCGGTGCATGATCTGATAGTGTTTTAGGCATATGTTCTATTGATGTTGTCCATGTGCAGATGCCGTGGGTGGCTATCCAGAAGTCTATTCTAGACCATGTGTTATGGGTCGTTGATATGCATGTGCCCTCTCTGTGTCCCTGATGTCTCATGCGCCATATATCCAACATTTCATATTCTTCCATACCTTCCCTGAGTGCTTTAGCAGATTGTTTCCCATACTTCTCATTGCATGTGGATCTATCCATTGTGGGATCTATACACGTATTGAAATCTCCCCCCCAGATAATCGCTGACGGGGGCAGTACGCGTAGTTTGGCCCAAATTTGTGCAAAGAATGATGGGTCATCCGTATTCGGCCCATATGTGTTGACTAGAGTCAAAATCGTCCCTCCAAAGTTACCCTGGAGTATGATGTAGCGACCCTGGTCATCAGTGGCTGAGTTGAGTAGTGTAAATGGTGTCCCACGCTTAATGAGAATTAATACTCCTCTTGCGTAAGTAGAGTATGAGGATGCTACGTGGTGTGTCACCCATTTCACGCCTATTCTGCCTTCTGTTGAATCAGTAAGGTGGGTTTCCTAAATACAGGCTATATCCACTTTATGTCGATCTAAGTAAGCAAAAACGTTTCAAATTTTCTGCGGGTTGTGCAGACCCCTTACGTTCCAGGTCATGAGTGCCAGGGTTCTGGTGTTTCATGTCCTAGTAGTCATAATGTATCCTAGTCACTGCAATGTGCGTGTTATGTTCGTGCATATATTTTTTACACATTTTGTGTGTTACCTCTGTCACTATGTTTCCAACCATGTTTTCTGCAATTTCTTCCCCTCTACCCCCAACCCACTCCACCATCCCAATTATGGCAGAGACAGTCCCATAAAACTTGTCCTCCTCCCCCCCCCTCAGAGAGATTCCCTGACTTAACTCGAACTTGGTGTGGTGCACACGTAGTGGCGGGAGCTGCCAGCCGTGTACCCTGGTGAGATGTCCCACGGGGAGTCGCTTTTACCGTAAATGAAGAATACAAGTGCATCTTAACCTGCTATATGCATTATGCCAGTCTGCCCAACTGTATCTATCTCAGTCTCAGGTTGGCCCAAGCCTATGTACTTCCCATACCTTTTTCTTTTGCGCTGTGGTGCTGATTCAGCCATACGGGTATACAGTCAAAGATTTATCACTTATCTGTGTATATTAGGTCTCTATTCCGTGGGCACACTTCGCGGTCATGTCCTTCTCACTCAGTTCCAGGTATAGACCTATTCATCGATCTCGGAGGTGTGATCTTGGTCATCTGGTTCTCCTCTAGGTGATCTTCGCCGCGGGGTCTGAGAGCCTTTCTTTCGCAAATACTGAAAAACCTCCTTGGGATCATTGTAGATTGTAGTTTTCCCTCCATCAGTGAGTCTCAGCCGAGCCAGGTATATCATTGCGTACTGAATATTTTGCTCACTTAGTGTCTTCCAAGAATTTCTTTCTCGCCTCCTGAACCTGCTGCGTGAAGTCTGGGTAGATGGATATTTCCATTCCTTCATGTTTCAGGTTTCCTAACTCTCGGGCCTTGCGGAGCGCCGCGTCACGGTCTCTGTAATTCAGTACTTTCGCAATTATCGGTCGTGGTCTAGCCCCAGGTGGTGGAGGGGGGGCCAGAGATCTGTGCGCTCTCTCTATGATGAAGACATCTGAAAACGTTGCTCTGCCCATGAGGGTGATTAGCAGGGTTTCTATATAGCGTTCCATGTTCCCCGTATTCGTTGATTCCGCTATTCCCATGAATCGCAGGTTATTACGTCGTGAACGCGCTTCTAAATCTTCGGACTTCGCTGCCAGCGCTGCAAGGGTTTTTTCCATTTTTTCTTGTTTGGCGTCTATTTGTTGCTGCGCGTCTTCAGCAACTGATATCCGACGCTCCGCCATATCTATTCTTTCTGTGTGTTTGCCTAAGTGCTCTGACATGCGGACTACTCTGTAGGTCAGCGCGTCTATCTTGCATCGATATTAGATAGGGAGGGCTGTATTGTCGAGAACATAGCGTGGAGTTCACCACTGACCTCTGTGCTCGCAGCCGTTGTGACCTCTTCAGTGGCTCATGGGATATCTATTCCCGTTTCAGCCGCCTTTTTTGGCTGCTCGAAGTGTATCTTAGGCTGTGTTTTGTCTGTTTTCCCCATGTCGTAGTCTGTGCGTTGGGGGGATCACTGTGCCAACCCGGGTGCTCGGCGCAGCGTGTTGTCAGAGTTCTGGAGGGTATGTTTCCGTGTCGCACACCCGAGAGGAGGTCCGATCACATTCCGCGGCCTCAGGCACTACTCTGTAGGTTCTTTTCCCTTAGTTCTCAGCAGGCAGGTGGCGGTGTTGCCTATATGGCGCAGGGATGCCTTGCTGGCGCCGATCTGTCTCTGGTCTTAGGCTGCGCAGGGCTGTGTTAGCTCTCTGATTGTCTTACTTAGTAGAGGCGCGCTGAAGCTGCACTAAGTGTGTTATGTGGGTGGGCGCTTCCGCAATTTTCCCCACAGCCTTTTCAGTTTGTGAACAAGGCCACATAAAAGTCCAATTTTGCTGTCTCCCTCGTACCGGGCGCCTCAGGTTTAGGCCGGTTGCTTGCGTATTTTATCACTTCTCACGCTCCTGCGTAGGGTGTGTTAGTTGATTGGCAGAGGTTGTTTCACTGAGGTTAAGTTCCCAGTCGGTGTGCCCGGCACCATAAGCACCGCCTCCCACAGTAGGGCCCTGATGTTTTACACGTCCCCCTGTGCCAGGCTCCGATTAATGCTATTCACTGCGTTTCTCTGTGCGGCTATCTGTGCACGCTGTCACCTCCCTGCGTGCGTGTAGTGGGCCCACATAAATTTTAGCTTTGGCTCCCCACCGTCTCACCGTCTGAATTTGTGACGCGTAGCTCTGTTCACGAGAGCGGACCCGGCCGCCCGGGACTCAGCCCCTGTTTTTGGCTGCCTCCGCGCCTGCTTGCAGCCCTCGCTTGGAGCAGGGGGTGTCGCACTGATTGTCGGGCGTTCACGGGCCGCAATCTCGATCTAGCCTCCGATCCGGATCCCCGACAGAGCCCGTCCACTGCAGTATGTCCGCGAGGGGAGGCAGCGGCCCCAGTGCCAGGTTATTCTTGCAGCGTTTTGTGGCTGATGCGCCCAGGGAGACGATTCTGGCCTGTCTTCCTGTAGTGTAGTTCCTATTTCCCTAATAGGCTCTGCGCATTGGAATAATATACCCTATAGATTCGACATAGGACTGAGGTCAGTATGTCCCTATCGAGTATATTAAACTTAATTACTTTGTGCCAGCTAACTCAGAGGCCACTAGAAACTCCTTGTAAACAAGAAGGGAGTAGTTTCTGGCAACCGCATAAACATGACAACTTTGTTTCCCTTTAGAATCGGAACACTCTCAGAATCGTGGAAACAATAGATAACAGTTTCACTCAGCTAATCGTGCATGCTTAGTTTCTTCAGAGTTACACAGAAAGAATAGACGGGCGTTTCAATAAAAGGATTTATTGAACAGTCTTGTTTCTCGTGTAAGAGATATGAGCTGTTATGATCACAAGACAGTATGCGAGATATATAATGTACAGCGTAAGCAGTAGAAAGAAATAATACTGCGCTAGCATTATCTTTTAGTTATGACACATATATTCATATACATAAATAATATAAGCTAAAAATGTGAGTACTCATAAGATGCTTCTCTAACTAGTTCTACCCCAGTGTACCTAACCTAACCTAGGTGTAGGGCAAGGTAAGAAGTAGGTGATATATTCTATAGTATGGTATGCTATAGTATGCCAAGAGTCTTGTATGCCAAGAGTCTAGTATGCCAAGAGTCCCTCTAGGTTCTAGTCAGCTCCATACCTTGAGAATGAGAGAGGTGGGAATCTCTTTCTGAGTCTCAAACTCCAACACCCCGCGAAGGGAGTCAGAACACTGGAAGCTGGATTCTCTGCGAGCAGGGATGACAGCGTCTCTTGTCAGTGCGTCAGGCCGGGACACGTGCTCCTCTAAAGTCGAGGTCTCCTCCTACTTGCTTGGGCAAGGGAAGGTATATTTATACCCGGTAGGTGCCTTGGAATGTTAGCATTGACGTAAAGTCGGACAGAGGAAGACGTCAGGAATGAACCCTTAAGGTGTAGTGGTTCATGCATAATAAATGAGTTCTTGGAAAAATCAATAATCCTGTGCTAGGGGAACTCCCAAGAGCTTAAGGGTCTGGTTTCTAAGAACTCGTTGTGACGTTGGGGTGGACGGATGTAGGTGACCATGCCTGTATTTGGATAGCATGGCTAATGCCTAAATAAGGACTGGGATCTTATGCCTATATAAGGGCAATGCGAATTGTGCCTATATAAGGACATGTTTCTGGAAAACCTATATACAGACACCTAAAGTGGAATACAACACCCACTCCACTTTCGAATGAACGATAGTACTAAATGCTAAACATTAAATGCTAAACATTAAACTGAGTACCACATGTTGCTAAAAACATTTCTAAAAGCATATTAAAAGAAGTTTTTTTAAAAGGAAACTGTTGCTAAACATGTAATGCAACAGGTACTGTACATTTTAAAGCATTTTTTCATTCTAAGCATATATTGGAAATAAATGCAACATGAATGAATAAACAGAAATATATACATATGACGAAATGGTTGACAAGTTTTCAAAAATCAAAGCCATTGCATATCATGAAATTGTGGTAAATAAGGTGACAAAGTGTCCCTGGAAGTATTCAAAGAAGTCCGTTCTATATGAATAGTTCTACTGTAAGCAGATTGAATTGCCATGTATTTTCAAAAAATAGAGAGAGAAAAAAAAAGAAGTCAATTTTTAGGAAGAGTTCCAAGTTCTGTTCTGTTTTGAAAATATGGAGGCCAAATTTCATTGTGTCCCCGGTACACTGTGAGCCGAATCAAAGTCAGTGTATGGTTCTGGTGTAAACATGAAATCATCTATTTCTATAGACAAAATATCGTCTACCGATGTTGGTGACATTTGGAATACCTCGTTCAGAAGGTTAACTGCACAGAGATGAGAAGCATCGCCTTCAGCATGGGATGCCGCAGCAATGTTCGCGTCCGTTGTTACCTGTGTGCCTGTTGATCCATCTCGTACCTCAGCAGCAGCAGGAAGCGTCTGTGAGATCTCAATGAATGCCGTCATCAGGATTGGTAGTCTTTGGGGACAACACAGAGCATGGGCCGTTATCGGATCCAGCAGAGTATCGATATCCGTTGGCATGACTGATGGGAGTGTTAGACAGGTGTCTAGCACGCATTCTTCACCGCAAAGCAGGCAGCGTAGAACAGGTAAGATGCAATCTTACCAGATTGGTCTAAATGACAGAAACCATGTTGTATTAAGTTCCCGTAGACGAGGTATGCCTAAAAGTTGCACTATGCGCTCACGGCACTTCCGTTCTAGGAGAGCTTTCTCCAAATTGCTGGGAGTGACGCTGGTGGATAGGCTTGCCATAGCGTAGTAGAAGGAATAAAAATAGGATTCCTGCAACGAGTGCTAGAATCAATGGCACACCACCAAACACCGAATGTGCGAAGTTTGGACTGCCTGAAAAGGTGTTAACAGTCCTGAACAGATGGTCTTAAATACATGTACAATCCCGCTCATATCAGACATGTTTAAGATACGTCCCATCATTTCTACGAAATGTATAGGGCAGTTTGTATGAATTAGAGCCTGTATCTCAGCCGAAGTCCTTGCAATTTGTAAATCATAAGTTTCTTTGGCCGAGGTCAAAGGCACGGTTTGTTGTAAAAGCATGGCTTTCATTCTGCTTAAAGTATCAAAACGTATAAAAGAAACATTCAATGAAGGCCATAGAGGAGACTCCCTGACTGTGTCTATTTGGGGGAACAATACTTGCATACAACAAGTAACCCGGGAGCCAACCGTTACCAGATATGGGATTTCTGGCAACATGCCACATCAACTCTGATCATTCAACATGAGGTAACTCCCATTAGAAAGTTGTCCAAACGTCGGATTAACCACAGCAGCTGGTGTACCCTGCAGGTGGCAGGACAAGTTTGCCACAGAACCATTACAAGCCCCGTGTAACGAAATGTCCTGACATATGAGTGAACCGCTCAGTGCATTTTCACAGTGTGTACCGCTTAGAAACACTTCACGATCCCCACTCCAACATCTGTAATCGTAAGGTAAATACCAGGATGTCTTAATGTATTCTTTACCCAACCTTTCATATTTGCCTGCTTGCATTTGTTTGAGGCAATACTGAAAATGAAAAGTAGTGACAGGCAGAGGTATTTTGCCATGGATAAGCCATTCTGTAGCTGGTTTTTCTGCTACCGTAAATGTTAATTTTTCCAGTTTTTCAATGCTCAGCACTGTATACTTTGCTCCCCTTTGTGCCAGTTCGATCTGTTTATCCGTTAGATTGTATTCTGAAAACAGAGACCAACGTGTTGATAAAACGCCAAGGCACATAGCCTGCACGCAAGGATTGCAGCGTCCAGCCTAATAACATAATAGAACGTAACTGAGATTGGCCTTGTTGTAACATGGCTAAATCTTGTTCCAGTATGTCTATGGCAGAGGATACAATGTTGTCCAATGAATAAATTCTGGATGACAAAGTTGTTAACCCATTGTCGACCACAGTGAGAGTTTTCTCTAAATTAATACGATCAAGCTCACGTATTCGTTCTGCGGCCTCTGCCTGTGAAACCTTCCATATTTCATTATAAGCAGCATAAATGCCGGCATATATGAAACGTTTTTGACGTGGTTTTCTTGGTCCTAGCAAGAATTCCCTAAGGTCTGCGTCTTCTTTAAGTAAAGATAAGTGTTGTTTCACATCCTTGAGTGTAGATTTTTGTAACCAGTCGAGGCACAATTTTCCTACACTGTATGTTGTTACTACCCCCGGATGTTGTCTTTGAACATAACGTGGGTCTGGCCTATGGATAGTAAAGCCCTGTATTGTATTCAGGAATCTTTCTTGGCAGATGTTTGTGTCTGTGGGCCAGAGCAACCATTTTTTCCAATCAGGATCTGATCTGTTGTTTTGTAGTATTGTGTCTACTGTGACCGCTCCCTGTGTAGTGCTATTACTTGCAGGTGTTGGTACAGAAGGTGTGTTCTTGTCTTTGATCTTGGCTAAACCAAGGCAAGACGTTTGTTGCACAGTGTCATTCAAAAACATTATTTGATGTGGGATGATACAGGCTCTAAACAAACCTTCTATCCCCTGCACTTGCCAATCTTTAGAACCCCAGACAGATTTTGTCACGATTGTGTCTTTCCAAAAGTCAAATCCTTGTCTAGACAGTTGGGTAATAAAGGCTGCAGAATAAATCTGTTTTGTATTAGTTAATATAATTTTCTGTCCTGTCTTGTTTACATTCTTATAGTAAAATGATTCTGGATCAGATATATTGTACCCTGAAAAATATGGAAACTTCTTTGCAAACATTCTTGAACTACCCCTTGGTCGTGTAGGACAATGTTCCCATTGGTTAAACATAAAAACATTTCTAGGTGTTGCAGATTTATGCAAGAAATGATGACCATAGTGGTTGTAACAATAAAGCTGTTCGTAGTCTGATGAGCCCTCTAAGTATTCATTGTTAGAGAACGCTGCAGACTTTTCTAGATCAGACATCATATCATTAACAGTCTCAAAGTCCCGATCATCAGAATAGGTACTGGAGGTAATAAAGTCACTTAATGAAACTTTAAATAAATGTGGAATCTTCAAAAGTTCTGTTGGGCCGAATATGTCGAAATCGGTTTTGTCCCAAACTATACCATCCTGTATAGGAACGGCTGTCATGTTCACTGCTGACAAGTCTCTTGCTTCACGATGGGAGGATTTGTGTGGTTTTAAAAGTAAGTTCACATTTTTACTCTCAGTGTCCATACGAATGTATCTGCCATTTATAAGCATGCTAAGAGTCATAACCAAAGCTAGCCAAAACAGAAAGAAAAATATTCCAGAAATAATCCATATTTCAATCCATGGTGAAACCAGATAAGTCTCCTTCAGAAAATGAAAAAGGTCTTGTACTTGTTGTTTGAAAGTTTTTAGGGCTGGTGTCGTTTCAGGCTCACTTGGATCCTCAGAAAACGTATCAAAGTTAATGAAATAGCCAGAAGCAGTTCGGACAATAGTTGGAATTGCATCAGGATTTGTCGAAATCGCTGGAACCAGTTGATCACGTGTTACGTTGGTGTAGACAGGTGTATCTGGACAAACTGTTACTTGAGTTTCAAGAGGGATGAGTTCCATAGCATTGTTGCTTAGTCCTTCATCTGTTACTGCTGAATTCTCGAAGGTTATGAGTCTTTCAGTCTGAACCTCTTGGATAGTAGCGAGAGGAGTGCGTCTGCTACTAGGTCGGAGTCCATGAGGCCTACTATTTAGTATTGGCCACATACTGTGGTTTGATGAGGTCGATTGACACAAATCTTTTCTCCTTTTTTCCAGCAAGGGGCGGCAGAAGTACTGTTCTTGTTCCTTGGACGGCTAGGACAGTTACTGGTTGTCTGTAAGAAGGTCCAAATTCCTTGATGTCCGCAATCTTCTCTCTGACTAGATCCCCAACTTTTGGGATCCAGACAGGCCTTGCTGGGACTGCCGGTTTTTCCCCAGTGGTGGTTGGCTTCAGGAACACGTTGCTTTGTTTCGATCTTAGTTCATTTAGATCCTGTAAAACAGCCAAACAATCTTTAAAGGGTTTATTTTCCACCACTGTGCCTTTCATTCGAGATCAGGAACCCACATTCTTGTCCCAAATAGGACCTCATATGGAGTGACCCCCCCTAGAGAACTTCTTGGCAAATTATTTAATGAGCGTTGGACCCCATAAAGATGTTTGACCCACCCATCACCCGAACCTAATACTCTAGCTGTTATAGAGTCCTTTATGTCCCGGTTTTTCCTTTCCACAACAGAATTTCCCTCAGGATGAAACGGAGAGGAGTACCGCAATGCAACGCCCAAACTGGCCATGGCTTCTTTGTAAGCCCGAGAGCTAAACGCAGGACCCTGGTCAGAATGTAGTGTGCCTATTGCGTATGTGCCGATAAAGACTCGCAAATCTTTTATAACAGTTCGAGCGTCAGCCGAGCGCTGAGGCCATATCCATAGGAACCATGACTTAGTATTTGTGGTATTGCATTTGTCCAAAAGGACGCCTGCGCGTAGATAGTCTAATGCTGTCTAACAATGGTGTCTTTACTGGGCAGGCTACTTCGTAGTCTGGTGTCTGATGGCTTTCTGCACCACTCTGTCTATTGCAGTCTATGCAGTCATCGATGAAGATGTGAATCTGTGTATTCATTCCAGGCCACCAGTACATCTCTTTTAATGTTAATATTGTTTTAGAGATCCCTTGATGTGACAGACCCTCCCCCAGATGTGCTTCATAAATCAAAGCTGCTCTACGTTCCATGTTTAGAATTACCCTATCCCCCACTCCAGGGATTCGAGCAAAAGGAACGTTGTTTGCATCAATTACATAAGAGTACTTGAGTGGAAATTTCTTTGGTAACGCTGCACCACTGCCTTTGCTTGAAGCATTGACAGCCAACAATATCTCACTGTCTATTCTCGTTTTTGAACAAGTGATCGCAGCTACGGAAGCCGTCTGAACAGCCCCCTTTGCGGCTTCGTCAGCCAATGAATTCCCTGCAACGTGAACGCCATCACGTTGATGACTCAGCGTGTGTATCACGTGAGCTTTTGCTAGTTCGTCTCTCAATTGAACTACTTGTTCCCAAAGCGTTTTATGCTTTATTGTGCCACCTTTTGCATCTTTGAACCCGTTGTCAAGCCAATTTTGTATATATTCATTATACGACTGAACACAGTAAAAAAGAATTGCACACTATAAGTGTGGGGAATTCGCGATCTGTATTTTCAAGTGCCAGTTTGAATGCTTGTAGTTCAGCTCGCTGAGCTGTACAATCTCCTAGAGATTGAGTTTTAGTGACCATTGGTCTGAAGTTACCATCTTGCATGCGACCTTTAACGATTGCGCACGCTGCACTGTAAGCTTGCTTACTCCCTGTAGCGGGTTGTGCTGATCCGTCATTGTAAATTATAAATTCGTACTGATCGAGAGGCAGAATTTCAGTGGGCAGAGGACATTCATGTTCATATTGCAGGAACGCTTGTGTTTTTAAATCAGGATCAAAAACATATTCAACAACTGTTGCAGCAAGAGAATTAACCCATTGTATCCATCTAGGATGTAAAGCTTTTGCATTTGGAATGCTCGCTTTTGTAACCGCCTCTAGGGCTGGTACTGGGGTTACGACAATAATGCGTTTTCCTTGAGCTAGAGCTCTTTCTTTTGCTACAGCGGTTTGAACTGCTGTCAGTATTTTTTCTGTTGAAGTAAAGCGCATTTCTGCTTGTGTATACAAATGTGATTTGTATGCTATTGGTACTTTTTCACCCTCATTAAATGTTAAATAGGTGAATCCGCATTGTCCCGAAATTATTCGGATCACTAAATTGCGTGTATTTACGCGTGTTTGTAAGTGATTTGTTGCTAACATGTTAGCTTGGAGTGAACGCAGGATTTCTGTGTGTTCCTGAGTCCAATTTTTTGTTGAAAAATCAGGTTTGATTAATTCGTAGAGAGGTTTAACCCTTTCTGCGTAATTTAGAATGTAAGTTCTTCCAAAATTTAGGAAACCCAAGATGGATTGTACATTTTTCAGCATTTTTGGAGGTTGGAGCATCGCGCACTTTTCTAAAAAGTTAGCTGCCAGGCTCTTGCCTTCACTTGAAAGCTCATATCCTAAGAAAAGGACATTGAGATTGGCAATTCTGGATTTTTTAAAGTTGAATTTATAGCCTTCAGAGGCGAAGCCCAATATAATGGTACTCACCCTGTTCAAGTGCCTATCCAGGTCATCGTCTGTCAGATAGATGTCATCGACATATGACAATGCCTCATTATCATAAATTTGTAGTAACTCTGTTACCCTTGCTGAGAATAACCCCGGGCTATTTTTGAACCCTTGTGGGAGTCTACAAAATTGACGCTGGGTCCCCATTATTGAGAAAGCTGTTAAGTACCTGCTTTCAGGTGCTATGTTTTGACAAAAGAAACCATTTGAAATGTCCAATGTGGTTTTATATTTTTTATCCACAATGTTATTCATTAATGCTGTACTCTGTGCATTTTGCACTGCAAATGTTTTGGAACAAGTTTTCAAGTGTCTGTAATCCAAAAGTAGACGATATGTATTGTCTGGTTTGGATACAGGAAACAAAGGATTGTTCATTGAGGAGGTGCATGTTTCAATCACCCCTTGGTATTCAAGTTGATCTAAGATCTCCCTGACCTGTTTTTTAGCTTCTTGCTTTATTGGGTACTGCCTTTGTGCAGTAGGTTGATTTTTTAGCTGTATTTTATGGTGAGGTGAGTCCTCATCCCATCCTACATGATTTTTGTATAATGCTGGGGCCTGGGCAACTGCCCATTTCTTGGCATAAGTATATTTTAGGTGAATTGGAATATGGTTGGAGAAGGTGGGCATAATGATGTCCTCGCCATGTGGGCACTCCCTGACAAAGTGTGGTGGCCAGTCTTTTTCTGCTAGAAGTATATCATAACCCCTTGAAAGTTTTTCCCAAAAGAGTACTTTCACTTGTCTTGGTATGTCTCCCTCCATTCGGAGTGTTATTTCATATAACTTTTGTGGAGTACTAACCCTGGTGTCTACAGTCTCTACTGTGATGTACTCATTCAAGTCCACTATCTCCAGAAGTTCCTTCAGGTTCTGGCGAGCTATTGTGACTTCTGCTGCACTGTCCAGCATTGTCTGAGCCCATTCTCCGTTCTTGAGCTGTGTTCTCAGTATTCTCGGCATGTCTGATCTCAGACCTGCTACCTTCTTTTTTGTGAATAGAGGTTTTGATTTATTTTTCTGAACGTGTTTATCGTCTTTGGATTTCACGCGTTCTTCTCTATGTTCTGACCGTCCTCTTCTTTCCGATGTCTGTGACGATATCTGAAAGGTACGAGAGGAACGTGTATCAGTATCTTGATACCTGTCAGGTTTTCTTAAATTATCCCTATTCCTGAGGTTATACCTCCTTTCAGAGGGCTCCTTTTGAGGAGACCTACCTCGGGATTGAGAGCGTGTCTCGTTTAAATTTTGTTTATTAGTTTCCCACTTCTTTTTAGAAGATGTAGGAGTTTGTTTAATAGAGTCCTTCTCAGGACTTTCAGATAGTTTTGGCTTCAAAGGTTTTCCACCCAAACTATCTCTGCCTAATTCTGCATAAGATTGTTCTATTATTCTGGGTAGTTCATGTTGATGTTCTGTTACATCAAATTCCCTTAAGCGTTGGCGGATCGCCACTGATGCTGCCTCTCCTTTAATATTAGATAATATTATTGTTGAGACCTGGTCGAAGTATTTCAGTAATTTCATACCTAAATTCAGAGCAGGCTCTGCCCCGTATTCGTTTTGAATTTGTTTCAGGACATCTGGTATTACTGCAATTGATGGAACACCATGTGTTTTAGTATAGATGGCAGCAAAGACTGCGCCCCAAGTGGTGCAATCTTCCAGTTGTGGTGTGATCCCCATTGGTAAACAGATTGTTAGTATTCTGTGTTTCTCATAAGGGCTAGTATTTGGAAATACTGCTTCCATTTGAGTAATTTTTTGAGCTATCCAGAATGGAATTTGCTCACGTTTTGTGGGCATTTTACCCATGACTGCGTGTAAAGTCTGTGGAGTAATTTTTAGTGTATTCCCCTAATGGTCATTGGTGGTTGGACTGTGAAAGTCCGCATGACATATTGGACTAATTGTCTGTAATTTTTTATTAACTCTTGTAGTTGAGTAAGTAATTCCTCGTCTGACATCTCTTCGATGTCAGGATGAGGTGTGTAGCCGGCTAGAATCGGCCATGTTGCTCCTGGTCTACCTAGTGGACCGAGCCTGGTAATGTTTTTGTGATGTTTTAGGGCGCCTTTAAACCAGAGATTATGCTCCTGGTATGTGAGTGTAATTTCAATATCCTCGAAAGGAATATATTCCTCTGGTGGTTCATCTTCTTTAAAGAAGTGAAACATTTTTGTTACTGGATTTGATTCTGGGAATACTATCCATGAATAGAATACCTCTGTCTGAAAGGATTTGTGTGTCTCTATCACGAAAACTGCTCTACCACCTCTTGGTGTTAGGCCATGTTTTATGAGTTTTAGAGTGATGGCTCTCCTTAAGTTTGGAGGGATGTTTATAACACCCTCATCGGTTTCATTTAAACCTGTAAAGTTAAAAGCTGTTACGACTGGATCAGCCGCAGCTACACCGTTCTCGGTGCCATTATCCCCATTCAGGGACATTGTTTTTTGAAAAATGTAGAACAAGTTTCAAGGAAACAAAAGATAAGGTGCACAATATTTTGGAACACTGTATCCTTCAACGTTGAACAAACCAAACAGCTAATATATAGGGTTTTTGTCCTATTTAGCTTTGGCGGATATTTAACCCTACCCACTCCAGACATCTTATGGAGTATGTGAGTAGGGGTCTCTGAGAGAAAAGCATGACTGAGTTACTCAGTATCTAGCGTTAAATTAGTGCCTTACCAAACGTTGGGCGCCATGTAGTGTAGTTCCTATTTCCCTAATAGGCTCTGCGTATTGGAATAATATACCCTATAGATTCGACATAGGACTGAGGTCAGTATGTCCCTATCGAGTATATTAAACTTAATTACTTTGTGCCAGCTAACTCAGAGGCCACTAGAAACTCCTTGTAAACAAGAAGGGAGTAGTTTCTGGCAACCGCATAAACATGACAACTTTGTTTCCCTTTAGAATCGGAACACTCTCAGAATCGTGGAAACAATAGATAACAGTTTCACTCAGCTAATCGTGCATGCTTAGTTTCTTCAGAGTTACACAGAAAGAATAGACGGGCGTTTCAATAAAAGGATTTATTGAACAGTCTTGTTTCTCGTGTAAGAGATATGAGCTGTTATGATCACAAGACAGTATGCGAGATATATAATGTACAGCGTAAGCAGTAGAAAGAAATAATACTGCACTAGCATTATCTTTTAGTTATGACACATATATTCATATACATAAATAATATAAGCTAAAAATGCGAGTAGTCATAAGATGCTTCTCTAACTAGTTCTACCCCAGTGTACCTAACCTAGGTGTAGGGCAAGGTAAGAAGTAGGTGATATATTCTATAGTATGGTATGCTATAGTATGCCAAGAGTCTTGTACGCCAAGAGTCTAGTATGCCAAGAGTCCCTCTAGGTTCTAGTCAGCTCCATACCTTGAGAATGAGAGAGGTGGGAATCTCTTTCCGAGTCTCGAACTCCAACACCCCGCGAAGGGAGTCAGAACACTGGAAGCTGGATTCTCTGCGAGCAGGGATGACAGCGTCTCTTGTCAGTGCGTCAGGCCGGGACACGGGCTCCTCTAAAGTCGAGGTCTCCTCCTACTTGCTTGGGCAAGGGAAGGTATATTTATACCCGGTAGGTGCCTTGGAATGTTAGCATTGACGTAAAGTCGGGCAGAGGAAGACGTCAGGAATGAACCCTTAAGGTGTAGTGGTTCATGCATAATAAAT
The DNA here is from genome assembly GCA_963921515.1 of Calotriton arnoldi. Taxonomy (NCBI): domain Eukaryota; kingdom Metazoa; phylum Chordata; class Amphibia; order Caudata; family Salamandridae; genus Calotriton; species Calotriton arnoldi. The sequence goes on from CAWUFW010001575.1 coordinate 2,378,400, forward strand.
GAGTTCTTGGAGAAATCAATAATCCTGTGCTAGGGGAACTCCCAAGAGCTTAAGGGTCTGGTTTCTAAGAACTCGTTGTGACGTTGGGGTGGACGGATGTAGGTGAACATGCCTGTATTTGGATAGCATGGCTAATGCCTAAATAAGGACTGGGATCTTATGCCTATATAAGGGCAATGCGAATTGTGCCTATATAAGGACATGTTTCTGGAAAACCTATATACGGACACCTAAAGCGGAATACAACATTCTTTTTTTTGACCACAGCAGACCAAAGCGCAGTCCCGGTGGGCTCACACCCGCATGCACGCCACAAGCCTCATCTCGGCAGCGCGGTCTTAAGCGGTGTCTACAGCGCCTCCCGGCCGTCCTGGCTAACAACAAATCTCTTCACAGGAGGATGCTGGCTTCCGATGCAGGTATTCGTGCTTTTATTGCATAAGTGCAGGCTTTGATGCAGGATATTTTCAGGATTTTGCAAGCTGGCTAGCTCCGCCCCCCCGAGGTGATGTGAGTTTCTTGAAGGAATATCATGTGTGCATTCTGATGTTTAATGTAGCATAATACTGAGTAGCGCTTTCTCGCTGAGTGCATACCGCACACGTTCAGGGTGAAAAACCTGGTTTTAGTGCATGGGGCCATAGTGCAGGTGGTCGTGCAAGCCTGATAGGGCTGCTGGGCGTATTGTGGTGAATTGGCCCAGTTGTGCTAATGTAGCTACCAGCCCTCTGTGAATCAGGTGATGCACGCCTCCCTGGCCTAATCGCTAGCCTGTTTGGCCTGTTCGTGTGGGGGAAAACACCTTAGGTCTCTCAATAAGGGCAGCCCCTGTGCAGATGTGGCTCCAGTACTGCGGGATCCCTCAGCGCTAGTTCATTGGAGCAGGGAACTCCACCCCAGACTGATAGGACCTCCAACGGTGATGCGAACGAAGTGGATCAGTTACTGAGTGGGTTCAAATTTAAGCTCCTGGACTGCCCACTGAACCTCTCCTGGTGTGCAGGCCCTGGGATGTTGGGTGTAGATAGGATCTCAGGCACCAACTCACGTATCCCAACTGGCTGTCAGTGTCTCAGTATTGCCGGTGAATCCGCTGTCCCACAGCTGTCGGATGTGTCTGCTGCAGCTGCTACAAAGTGGTCAATGAGGGGAGGCAAGGCCCCCTTCTCCCATCAAAGTTACGAGTTATCCTGGGCACTGCAAGCAATGCCTCAGTATATTGATCATTAGAGTTAATGGGGCGACCCTGTGTCCCTCAGAACCTGGGTATTACTGATATAGAAAACAGTTGGTTCCGTTGGGTAATACAATTGCTGTGATTTATGTATTAAATACAAAAGCAACGATGCATTTCAATTTGTTATCAATGAATGAAAAACTTTTTTTTTAGATAAGAACACACCAGAAAAAGAAGAATTGACAAAGACAGAGTTGATTTACTCTTTTGTTATTTCAAAAGGTAATGAATCTAAATATGGCTGTCATAAACACAGATGTATTACGGTGATACAAAGGTGACTGTTGTGAAGAAGTGACATGTGGTGACAAGTGAAATCAGTGGTGCACTATGTACATGACATACATTGGTGACGTCGATAAATGCAATTCGAAATTCCTGTCCTATCCTCTGATTTTTAACATAAATGCAAGAGCCAATAGTGATTTTAGGTTAAAGTCAAGCAGACTGTATGGACATGTATGACAATAACATCGACGTTTCGACCTTGGAAACAGCGCAGCGTGATGTGCGTCAAAACGGGTCTTCTTGAGGACTGTAAAGAGGCGGGGTGGACAGCCACAAGACCGATAATCCAATGAATGGAGTAAAAGGAAAGCTGTGATCCAACCAATGGAGTTCACGCAAAGCTGTGATCCTAATTGAAGATCAAAGAGTCAGGATGTTGTGGGGATCCAGTAAAGGTATCCAAAGGTAATAAGGTGATCAATTTCAAAAGAAAAAGACATTCGCCATCTGGTAGAATTCTTATTGTGAGGAAAACGCTCAGAGCATTGGAGATATCCACCAGCAGGTTGGAGTCTTAAATATGGGCAGTGGCTCGGACTCTCGACTTCCACCAGCCGGTTGGAGTCATGTGAGGTCGAATTAGCTTGTAAGTTAATTCCGCCAAAAGAGGTCGGGTACTTTAGGGGTCATGCAAACATCTGCCGTCTGACTCGAACTTCTCTCAAGTGAGCTTTCCTTTTACTCCATTCATTGGATTATCAGCCTTACTCTTTCAGGTGATTAGCAGTGCTTTACAAAACTGAGTTGATTGATTGACCTCCTAGTCTGGCAAGCCGCTTACTCAATCTTACTGCCTCTCCTCCTTCCGCCGCTCCCTTCAGTGGGTGGGTGGCACTGGCCTAGGAGTAGGGGGTAACAGGCACCACCATAAATCAGCTTCCCTGGGCACCCTGCCATATCAATGAGCCCAGCCCGGGGGCAGGCAGAGCCGCACCCGGCCCAGAGTCCCTGGTGCGGCCTGCTGCTGTGTAGGTCCCCGCCGGCCGAGGAGGGTCTCATTGACAGTGCCAGAGGGGGGAAAAGAGGATGCCCTGCTCTCGAGAGATGCTGAGCCCCTGTATTTGATTTGGAAGGATTTTAGGGCTGGTGGTGTGGCGCTCTAGCAAAGAGCACCGCCATCTTGGCTTGTCAAGCCACACCCGCCCTCATCTTTCGCCTTCACGCACCTAAATGCAATAACAGCTCCATGTGATAAACTAATTATGTTTTCTGGTCATTACCACACAGTTTAGCATTGTGTTTCAAATTAGGGTCATTGCCTTCTTCTTTGGACCATGTATATGATCACATTTTTGTGTCAACCTCTACAAAAAACTGAACAAATTCCTTCCAGAATGCAGAAGTGTTTTCTTTAAAAATATTCTCCTGGTTTGTACATTTATTTATCCTAAACAATCAATTAGACAAAAAGGTGGCAACTTAAATGCATGGCAAAGCCCCCACCTCTACACAAGGGAAGAAAGTATTAGGATGATTTGTACATTTTTACTTTTACTGAATATTTCATGATCGGTGGGTGATGACAGAAGAACTCCCACAGTCAAACACTCTGAAAGCTAATACACAACATAGTAAAGTTGCATGAAAGTGAAAGGTCATTATAACTAGGCATATATAATTGAAAACACTGATTGTTAACCTGGGATCTACAGACCCCTGGGGGTCAATGAAACTTTCTCAGGAGGCCCGGGACTATTTGGAAAATGAAATAATATTAACAAATTAATAAACTATACATACGTAAAAAGGCAAATGTAAAATGGAACATTTTAAAATGTTCTGGAAATGTGAAGGCATTTGAAATTGGAGGCTAAAAATAAAGGCCCAGATTTATCAAACTTTCACGCAAGCAGCAAGATGCCTTGCTGCACTGTGCCATATTTAACATTATTTGGCGCATTCCTGTACTCTCCTTGCGCTGGTGCACAATGGGGTGGTGTAGTGAGTAAAAGAACAATGGATTTAACCCATATCTCTTGACTGGGGGTGAATGTTTGATTTATTCAGCATTCCGTCCATCATTTGTTGACGCAGCACTTTTTGCCCTAAGTGAGATGGGCATGCCTAGACGTGGCTACCTTGCTCACTGTGCCACTGGATTCAAGCTAGCCTGGCTGATGAGGGGTGATACCCTGGAACCAGTCCAAGGATGCGTGTTTCCAGTCCAGGGAGGAGCCGCCTTGACAGTTCAGACTGAACTGTTCTCCTGAGAAGCAGGGTCAAGACTGATTTGCATATGGCTGGGACCAAACTGGGGTGGCGTATTGAGCAAAAGAACGATGGATTTAACCCAGATCTCTTGACTGGGGGTGAATGTTTGATTTATTCAGCATTCTGTCCATCATTTGATGCTGCAGCACTTTTCAACGTAAGTGGGAAGGGTAGGGCCAGAGGAAGGTCCCTTGAGAGCAGTGCCAATGGTTTCAAGCTAGCCTGGCTGATGAAGGGTGATACAGTGAAACCGGTCCCAATATGCTTGTTTCCGGGTTGGGAGGACCCGGCTTGGCTGTTCAGGCTGGACTGTTCCCATGAGGAGCAGGGTTAAGACTGATTTACATATGGCTGGGTCCAAACTGGGGTTGAGTAGTGAGCAAAAGAACAATGGATTAAACCCAGATCTCTGGACTGGGGTGAATGTTTGATTTATTCAGCATTCCGTCCATCATTTGTTGTTGCAGCACTTTTTGCCCCTAAGTGGGATGGGTATGCCCAGACTTGGGTCCCTTTGCTTGCTGTGCCACTGAACTCAAGCTAGCCTGGCTGATGAGGGGTGATACCCCGAAACCAGTTCCAGGTTGCTTGTTTCCGGCCTGGGGAGGACCCGGCTTGGCAGTTTGGGCTGGAGCAGAGTCAAGACTGAATTGCGTATGGCTGGGTCCAAACTGGGGTGGTGTAGTGAGCAAAAGAACAATGGATTTCAACCTGATCTCTTCACTGGGGGTGAATGTTTGATTTATTCAGCATTCTTTCCATTATTTGTTGCTGCTGCACTTTGTGCCAATTGCAGGCACCCTTGCGCCGAGGTGCAAGGTCACGTACGTTGTGGGCAAGATTGTTTTTGTGCTGGAAGGGACATCTTCCTGCAGAAAAGCAGTCCTCTCAGGCTTTTTCCTCTTTCTACGTGTATTGCAGAATGCAACAGACGTGGAAAGAGGTAAAAACTAGGAGAAATAAACATATATCTCCTCGTTACACAGCCACTGGGAAGGCATAGCATTTTGGTGTATTCCCAGGTCTACCACTCATGGTAAATCTGGGAATGCACCAAAATCCATGGGTGGATGCATGAGAATACCCATGCTCCACCCATGGATTTCCTCTCTGGAGCAGAGTAATGCAAGGCAGCAACTTGGCCTGCCTTGCGTTACTCCAGATATACCAAGCACCACAGGGCCACACAACCACCAACATGTTTTTAGAGCCTGTGGTGAGTGTCTGCAGGGGTTGCAGGAGCTCCCCAGAAGTTATTTATTCAAAGTAACCTTATATTTCCTCGGTCCTATAGAGCATGACCCCAGCAAACAATTATGATTCTTTAAGTATTCCCAGAGCTAGAGCTTCTGTTCTTTAGCTGAAGATTGGAGGGATTGTTGTTTTGAATGAAAATGACTCATTTCAAGGTTTATTGACATACACATAATGTTTGTTATTAATAATGAATGTCTTTGAAAATAGTTTTGGATTTTCTTGATATAGCCAATAGATTTTCCTTTATATTTTGATGTAGTCGCCCATTGACAAAGCCAGAAAGCCTTCCTTTTAAATATTGATGTGGGGACCTCTAGAATAGCCAGTAGGCTTGCCCTATTTAAAATGGTATTACCTTATATTGTGATGTTGCACCTGGTGTAGGTGGTGGGGGGTGTTATCATGGGAGTCATGACCCACTAGAGGTCAAATGTGATTTTAGGGTGTCACTAAAGTTATTTACATCTACTGAATGTACATGTTTGTAATTTGATGCATAGTATTTAGTAGTGTGTGTTATAAATGTACTTTACCTTTTTACAAGAAAAAGAACTGACTGAACAATAAATTATTGAGTGTTGGTGTTGGATGTCAGCAAATGGAGTGTTGATGTTGCATGTCAGCAAATGGAGATTACTAGTCCAAACTACCTCCCCTGAGTGGGCCTTGAACTGCTCTGCTTTGCTACCCTGAGAGAGTGAAGTGCTACTATGGGGTACTTGGTTTCCAGTAAGGAGAGAATTGGGGACTTTGTAATTAGATCTTACCTTACATTAAAACACCCTAGAAATTCACAGAAAAAACAAAAGTTTAAGTGATATTACAATTATGTCTGGAAATGATAACTTACTTAACATTAAAAAAAATCTTAGAAACTCACTGAAAAAAACAAAGGTTAAAGTCAGGCTATAGTTATGTGAAAATGGCAATTAAAAAATACAGTTTTAAACTAAAAAGACTCTGAAATTCACCAGTTACAGATTACTGATCTAACTAGAACCTGGGCCTCGTCATGCACTGCTTATGACGTCACATATTACATCACTCATGACAAGTTCAATGACAAATGGTGAATTTGTTAGAAGACTAGACTGGCTTTTGACCTCTGTCTGAACACACAGCAAATGTGAAAAGATGAAAACAAATTTTAAATTACTCTTTAATGCTTATTCATCTTTAGAACTCTAGCATGGTTATTTTGGGTGTGCTTTGGCACCCCTACTTCTAGCACCTATGAGTTAGGTGACAATGGCAGTTGAAGCATAATCTTTTAAACTAAAACAAAAACACTGAAATTCACCAGATATAGTTTAACTGAAGTAACTATAACTTGACCCCTGAAGTAACTATTACTCAGGCCCCCACCATGCACAGTGTTGTCATAAATAATGTAATTTCAGATGTCATCAGTGATGTTATCAATGCCGTCACTGAACATGTCACGAGTGATGTAATATGTGAGGGTATATGTAGTGCATAAGGAGGGCAAGAGTTAATATTACTGCAGGGCTCGAGTTATAATTACTTCAGTTAACTATAACTGGTGAATTGCAGTGTTTTGTTTAGTTTAAAATTGTATTTTGCAATCAACATTGTCACCTAACGATAACGTCACTTTAACCTTTGTCTTTTTTTCAGTGAATTTCTACAGCGGTTTTATATAACTAACTATAACTGTCACTTTAACCTTACAAGACAAAGCCATTAGTTTTTTTCTAGGAATCATTACAATGTCTGTCATACATTTTAAAATAAATCATTTGTAATCAACACAACAATAAAGCAGGTGTTTAAGTCTTACTTCTACATTCTTCACACCATAAAATACAGCTATAAAACCTACCATTATGAGTCCCTGCATTACACAGCTGAAGAGCAAAAGCTCCAGCTCAGGAAATGTTTAAAAACATTGTCAAATGTTCCTGGGATCATGTGCTATAGACTCTTGGAAACATATGGTTAAATGTTTTAAGTAATTTTGGGGGCTGCTGTACTGCCTGCAGCCCCCCACAACACTTAAAAAACATTCTGGTGCGGCCCCTCCTCAGATTGGGGCCAAATATCTGTAAATTACCCCACGAAGGGCATTATAGTATGCTTCTTCATGTGAGCAGTGAGTAATAAATGAGTGACTCCAGACGCTCATTTATTATTCTTGTCCACTGTGTTTAATTGTATTATGTTTTTTGTGGGTGTCCTGGTCCCATCTGGCACACCCACAGCATTATTTTTTGTTGAGAACTGCGGGGGCACCCACGGCCCCAACGGCCCTCTAACTCCCTGCATGGGAGCCGGCCATACTTTTCTTTTTTTAATAATTATTTCATGGGAAGTTCCGGTCCCACCCGGGGCACACATCAAGTATTTTAAAGCTGGAGGCTACAAGGGGCAACCCAGGGCACTTGCTGGCCTTCCTTGTATGTTTGGTGGGTGCCCCGGCCCACCTGGGCATCCACAACATGCTGTTGGGGGCCCATGGCTCCTGCTACCCCACCGGCTCCCTTACCTGCACCCATCCTGCATGTGGTGAGAGCCAGCTGTAGTTGATTGCTCCTGTCCAGCGTTAACAGCTTTGGTTTCTGTTCCAACTAGACAGGAGCAGTCTTGTGTTCCTGCGGTCTTGCGGGCAGGGAATAGCACTGTGTCCTGGGGTATGGGATCCCTGGAACCATAGGACGGCTTGAGGAGAGGGTCCTCCCACCACCCTCACCCCACCCTCCGCATTTAAAAAAGGCTTCGGCCCCAGGGGATGGGTTTCTCCGGGGCAATATAATGGCTCGGGGGGGGCTGCACGGCCCCTCCACATTTAAATTATATTGCAGGGAAACCCCCAGATCCTCTGTGGATACGCTGTATCATTTAAAACAAATGTTTTTGGGACCCCCCTACCAGGCCTGGTGGATCAGGGAATTCCTATATTTTTCTTACCTTATTTCAGGCCACTGGAACTGAGTCCCAGAGTTGTAAAAAATGGCTGCTGCAGCATCTTTGTTAATGTTGTGGCAGACAATCAGGTCATTATCTTTTGACTTGTCCTGCCGGGGTCCGCGGTTCCTCTGCAGTGTGAAATATACGTACATTGTGAACCATCATTTCTGAAAAACTACTGAAAACATCTCCACCAAATTACAATTGTCATGCTTTCTGGATCAAGATCGAGCTTTCTGATAAATTTGGTGTAATTCCAGTCAGCTGTTTTTGCAGTATTCCTATGAAAAATTGCATTGGGAAAATGTGTTTTGGGACAACCCCCCCCTTTTTCTCAGACCCCGCTTGACGCATCGCCCTAAACTTTTCAAGTGATGTCATCAATGAAGTCATTTGAGATGTCATCAGTGATGTCATGGATCATGTCATAGATCATGTTATGAATGATGTAATATGCGAGGTCATAAGCAGTGCATGGTGGAGGCGCAAGATATAGTTAGCTCTGCTAACTATAACTGGTGACTTTCTTTGTTTTTTTAAGTTCAAAACGTTAATATTGTCACTGACACATTCACCTAACTAGAATGTTACTTTAACCTATGGTTTTTTTCAGTGAATCTCTAAGGGTTTTTTTTTATTTATTTTTTTAAAACATCTTTTTATCACACCTAACTATAAAGTTACTTTAACCTTTTTTTTCAGAGAACTTCCAGGGTTTTATCTAACGTAAAGTAATATTTTATTACCATAGATAAAGTCAATGCCCCTGCAGCCTGGACCTGGGGCAACCCACCCGGATGCAGCACCATTACTTACTGCTAACGTGCAAGGGGCGGGGTCCACCAGGAGATGACAAGAAAGATTCCACTCGTCTTGGACAGTCAATACAGAAGAGATTGTGCTCCAATAAATCAATGATGCATTCACCTCCATCAAGGATTTTAGATAGTTTTCAACTTGCAATTATACAGAAAACACACTGTCCATCACCATGGAATATGGCGGGAGCGCTGTTGCATACTACTAATGTGGAAGGGAACGGACCAAACAGGTGGAGCTTGTAGGTGATTTGTTGCCTTCGCATATTCAGCAGCAATTAAAAGCGAGAACCCCAGACTCCGCTCTCAGATCAGGAGAAGGCAAGAAAGAACCAGTCGCCTTGGACAGTCACTACAGAAGAGATTGTGCTCCAATAAATCAACAATGCATTCACCTCCATCAAGGATTTTAGATAATTTTTCAATGTGCAATTGTAGAGAAAACACACTGGCCATCACCGTGCAAAATAGCAGGAACACCGATGCATACTACTAACATGGAAGGGCTGGGCCAAATGGGCAGGGAGCTTGAGGTGATTTGGCCCCCTTTTTTTAAAAGGCGAGGGGGCCATGTGGCCCCCCTCCCCGAACCTTAAAAAGGCCGTGGGGACCCCATCTGCCAGGGCCATGGTTTTTTTAAGGGGAGGGGGGCTGCACCGCCCCCTCCGCAAACCTTTTCTGGCCCCAGGGACATGTTTAATATAGGTGAGTGCCCTGATGCCCACCCAGGGCACCCATCACACACACATTGGGGGCCGCAGGGGGGAGCCCCATGGCTCCTGCAGCCCCAGCTGGCTCCGTGCATGCTGCAGGAGCCAGCATTGATCCTGCTCAGAGGGAGCAGTTATTTATGCTGGTCCCTCCGGGTCGGAATAATATCTTAATCTGTTTCCCTACCCACATCAGTATGAGCAGGGAAAAAGATCTGCTGGCATGAGCATTTTTAAAGCTCCCATCTGCTGAGAGCAGAATTTGTGTTTGCTCCTGTTTGGTGGGAATTTTAATAATGCTCCTACCAGGCAGAAGCAAAGACAAGCTTAACTGTCTGCAACAGTGTAGGCAGTAAAACTGTTGGGTCCTGGGGGTGGGCTCCCTGGGATACAGCAAGTGAGCCGACCCTGGGGGATGGGTTCCTTGGACCATTAATGCCTCAGGGAGGGGGGCTGCATGGCCCCCCTCCCTTTTTTCAAAAGTAGCCACCCTGGGTGATGGGATCCCCAGGGCCTTTTAAAGGCTCAGGGATTGGGGCTGTGTGCCTCCTCTTTTTGGTAGTTTTTGCCTCGGGAGTGGGCTCCCCCGTGCCTATACTGGCTCAGGCTGGGGCCTGCAACCCTACCCTTATAGAATTTGGCCCCAGGGGTTGGCTCCCTGTGGCCCATAATGGCTCGGGGAAAGGGGCCACTCGCCCCCCCCCCTTAAATTGCCATTGTGGACCCAGGCCGCCAATTCTTTTTTTAAACCTATCCACAGCAGGCCTGCTGTTTTTTTTTAAATTTGCCCCTGGGGAGTCCCTCTGGGTAACACCATGGGGCCAATGGGGGCCGGGTATCCCTACCCTGTCCCCCTATATCTTTCTTTTAATCAAACTTCAGGACAGGGGACTGAGTCAGCGAGTCCTGTAATGGCTGCCAGCAACTTTTTTCTCATGTTGCTTGCAGCCAATCAGAACGCTTGCTCCCGCAGGAGTCTGACTCCTGTGGGTGTGAACTGTCCCAAGGGAAATAAAGCTCCCTGGGCTAATCAGAATGGTTTATTTATGAACTGGCTCTCCAGCGAGAGTATCTCAAGCCTCTCGCAGACCGAACCATCCAGATATGCAAATATTTTTTACCTTTAATTTCGAACAAACTACTGAAACCGATTTACACGAAAACACAAAAAGCACAATCTGTGGATTTACATATATCTCCCTTCCAGCTTTGGTGCAATTCAGTTCCGCAGTTTTTGCTGTAGCATTTCTTAAAGAAGTCTATGGAAAATGAATGGGCATTTTGCGTTTTTGACCCCCCCCTTTTCTCTCAGCCCCCGCTTGACGGATCACTCCAAAACTTTCCATGCACAAACTAGTCAAACAGTAGCACCTTTTTGGAAAGTTTCATGGAGATTCATCAAACGGGGTCAAAGTTCTTAGGAACACAGAAAACGCTTTTCCTTTGGAACAGCTGACCTAACTATAAGTAGCCAGTGGTGACCACCATTGGGTTATATTTATACATGTGTATGTATACATGTATAGATTTATATATATATCAAAATTACTCCAAACTCTGATAAGAGAATGAAAGCCTGCACTCGAAGTCAGGGGGATTAAACCTGTTTATTGGATCAGGTTACCCCGGGTGCAGGAACACAGGAAAGACGGGTTTCGGCCGTACAACTGCCTTTTTCAATCAGAAATTCCCATATTGAAACTCCATTTAAACTTAAACTACAATAAACATAAACAATATACTATACTTTGTAGCAGCTACTTTAAAAATGACATTTGGGACAGCATACAACATTTATATATAAATACAACACATTACTTGAACTCTTCAGAAATGTTAACATAAAGCTCTTAAATGAGTATTTTAAAAGAATATCCAGTAAATGCCACTTTGCACTGTTTCAGTTATCAATAAAAATCACTTCGATTGCAGTGTACCACAACACATCGCATTGGTATACTCAAAACATTGACTGGAATGTATCACGAGTCCTGTGCTGCTTTTTTAAATGAGCATTCAAAGAAACTCTTTAATACCCGAAATGCCTCCGTTCACATGTCCAGAGACTCATGATTGATTAATAACACCTTCTAGGGAATAAATACCCCTCATAATCTCAATAGAATACCGAGCATTGCTCTCAAGGTCTCTTTGTTTCATATCCGACTGGAATACTCACAGAGGCGGCAGCATTGAAAACTTCAATTCATGCATCTGGTTTAATAAGATCCTTAAATCTAAGTTAAGGTCCCAAGACTCCACCGCTCGGCCAGTACCTTTAATGCGGGGCCCAACTCCAAGCCTGAGTGGCAATCCTAGGGTGAGGCCATGGCTAGTAGTGGGAGATCCAAAGTCCCCACCATGAGAGTCTCCGCTCCCAGCGCTGAACCATTCCCTCTCCACCTCGGCCAACTCCTCGTCTCCATCGTCTCACTCAAAGCTTGGGGGCAAAAAAAAACAAAGGTTACAGGTACATTATAGTTAGGCTGACATTTCAATAGTACAAAACCAGAGAAATTGGTTTTGTATGAGTGAAATGTCAGCCTAACTATAGCGTCCCTATAACCTTTGGTTTTTTTCAGTGAATTTCTAAGGTTTTTTAAGATTATATTTCCTAACTATAACATCTCTGTAATCTTTGTTTTTTTCAGTGAATTTCTAAGGTTTTTAAATGCTAATTCCTAACTATAATGTCCCTGTAACCTTTGGTTTCTTCAGTGAAATTCTAAGGTTTTTTAAATTCTATTTCTCTAAGATTATCGTATTTTCTTTCTATAATTGGATATTATATATTATATTTATATTATATACCACTCATTTTTTGATTTCGTATGTGTTTTTCAGAAAGTACATTAATAACTGGTTTTATTTTTAACAATTTTGTGAGTCAGCACAACATTGTTACATCCATGTCTGTATTACATTCCTTTTTTAAACAGCCGCCAATAATAAGACTTCTTACTAATGCATCCAATGTACTACCTAATTTTATTCACTTACTTACTGACAGCCTCCAATAAAATATATATTTTTCAAAAAAAATAAAACACCTCCATGTTAACTGCTTTTCATTGGAAAACTACCTCATTCAGCTCCAGCCTTCTCCTGACGATTATTGCTCCTTCACTTCAAAATGCTTAGAGTATGGATTGTGGGCCACAGCTATGTCTATTGGGCAAAAGAGGCTGCAAAAAAATAGAGGTATTGACAAGGACTTGGTTTTGCCAAATGTGCAGATTACTTGGTTTGGCCAGAGAGGGTTAAAGTTTCATCAGTTGCTGGCTTTGGTTAAATCCATTGTGGATTCCCAAGCTCCTCACCTCATGATTGTGCTCTGTGGTGGCAATGACCTAGGCACATTGACTGGGGTAAGGCTGGAAATCCTATTGAAAGAAACCTTTGCAGAACTGATGTCACTTTTCCGTCACACTGTCTTGGTGTACTCTAATATATGCCAAAGACAGAAATGAAAGTGGTTAAATCAATTCTGTCCCCAGATTGACAAAGCCAGGAAACATGATAATAAAACTGTTTCGGCATTCCTCGGAGACCATTGCATGGGCTGTATCTATAACAACAATCTGAGTTTTGACATGCATGGAATTTATAGAAATGATGGAGTGCACTTTACAGATGAAGGCAACAGGGTGTTTCTAAGTAACCTGAAACTCTGCATCCGGTCTTATGTGTCGCAACCATATACACACAACCAACGCAGCGGCTCTTGTCTGAAATATTGTGAAGGTTTTTCTAAAGATTTTTTGTTTCTTTAGTGTTTGTGAATCTTCGCGACGTTGTCGCGATCCCAGCGGACACATCGCGAAAACGGAAAACAAAAGCAGACATTCAATGACCACCAGCACATCCAAAAATAATATGCAAAAAAAATCTATTCTGAACATTACCCATTACATATTACTATATACATACTTCTTTAAAAACATGTTTAAACTCATGTTTTTGTACTAAGTTTCTTTAAAATCCATCTTTAAGACCTATTTTCTGTTTTTGCGGTTATCCAGGATGTTGCGATGACGTTGTTAACCGTGATGATCGAGCCTTTTCCATAAAGTCTAAAACACATATATCCACACATACTACAGTATTTTACACACCAGGGGTATCTTATAGTATTCTCTAAAGTCATGTTTTTGTAGAGAGTTTCTATAAAAACCATCCCTAAAACCTATTTAATCTTTTCGCGGTGACTCCAGAGATCGCAATGCCGTTGGTAATCGCGATGCCCGCAGACACGTCGCAAAAGCGGAAAACAAAAGCAGACATTCAATGGCCACCAACACATCCAAAAATAATATGTAAAAATCCATTCTGAAGATTGCATTACACATATTATTATATACATATTTCTTACAAAGCATGTTTAAACTCATATTTTCATTCTAAGTTTCTTTAAAAACCATCTTTCAGACCTCTATTCTATTTACGCGGTTATTTGTGATGTCGCGACATCGCCGTTAACCGCGACGGTTGCGCCTTTTCCATAAAGTGAAAACACATATATGCACACATATTCCAGTATTTTCAACACTAGTGGTTTATTACTGTACACTTCAAACTCATGTTTTTCAAGTGTATTTCTAGAACAACCATCTCTAAAACCTATTTTCCGTTTTCGTGGTGAGGCCGGAGATCGCAATGGCGTTGGTCATTACGAACCCCGCAGTTACGTTGCGAAAGAGGAAAGCAAAGGCAGGAATTCAATAGACACCACCACATAAAAAAATTATAGCTATATAATTAATTCTAACCATCACAGTAGATAACTCACTATATAAATAACTCCATAAAAACATTTATCAAAATCTCAATATCTCTATACCAATGCGTATTAATGATTCAATCAATCAAAAAACAACTTTATTCGGTTTTTCGCTAAAACCATAAAAGTTACAACATATCCACACCTCGTTAAAAGCCTGATTCTTAGGAAGTTTTACAATTTATAACAATAGATAAAAACAAATAAATACATAAAGTTAAAAACAAAGGGGCCGATTTACAATTCCTGGCGCATCCCTGCAAATCAGCAGGGATGCGCCAGGAAACTTACGACACGCATCACCATCCTTGCGCCACCACTGATGCGCCGCATTTACAATGCGGCGCATCATGGCGCAAGGAAATGCAGATGCGTGTCGCATCTGCCGTCAGTAACGTTGGCGCAGTGCTGGAGTTGTGTCGCGGGCGCGACGCAACTCCAGCACTGTGCCGACCCGACCTATCTTGCACATGGTGCGTCACACCTTACGCCTGCTTCATGCAGGCGCAAGGTTTAGACGCACCGGGTCGGAAAAGTGACTGAGTGAAATCTAGTAGATTTCACTCAGCCACTTTTGCGAGGCGTTCCTGCGCCGGAACGCCCCCCCCTGCTCCGGAACGCCCACATGAAACCTGACGCAGGTTTCATGTGGCGCAGGGCTTTACAACGTGACGCATCTCCCTAGATGCGTCACGTTGTAAATACCCCGCAGCATGGCGCTGGCTTTACGCCGCTGTTGCGTCACAGAAGTGACACAACGGCGGCGCTAAAGTGGCGCAAGGGGCTTGTAAATCTGCCCCAAAGAGTTTTACAGTTCATATTATTAATTAATATACAGTACAGAACGCATGATCCATAATTTTAAACCTTCTCCTTCTAATATGGCTAAGATTCAAGGCATGCCCTTGTTCTCACTACTGCTTTCAGATATCCCACGATGAAAAAAATACAATCAGGTTTTAGCATCTGTAAGAACAAAAGTGCTGGGCGGGCCTGATTAAAATTTTACCTTTTTAAAAGGGGGAGCAAAAGTGTCTTCGTGGTGTATCATAAAGTTTGCATATGAACATAAAGTGTAGCAGATCCTGTGGAGATACTTGATCGCAGCCACAGGGTGCTAACACCTGTCCTCTACTATACCCTTTAGGAACGGCAAGTAACAGATGAAAAAGATCAAAGCGGAACCTAGACAATAAAAACCTCTCATATGTAGTCAGTGTTCCCAAGAGATATGGCTCTATAGATGGATCAGTTTTCAGGGTTAAGAATTTGCGAACACTTGGTTTTCTTAGTTCCAGCTCGTCTCTTTCTAGCTTCCTACTACAACTGAAAGCTTTCTTAACCAGTTCCACATCCTTTTTACTATGATAGAAGGTTTTAAAAAGAGATCCGGGCGGCCCAACTCGGTAAAACAACCAGCAATGTATTTCAGCCATGGGATTCGAAGCATATGGTCAAGGCTCATACAGTCCATTATGATCTGTTGTGTGAGCTCTAGTTCCTTATTTAGCCAACACTTGAGCCAAAACACCAAAGGACGCAGAGCCAGTATATCACATAAAAATGGCACCCCCAATTCCTCATGGACTCCCAAATTAGATAAACTTTTTGGCACACCCAGCAGGCGTCTTAGAAAATTATTCTCAACCACCTGCAATGCATCTGTGGTGGTGTATCCCCAGATCTCGCTGCCATAGCAGGCAGTTGCTACACCTTTGGCCTGATAGATTTTCAGCATAGCTGCAATTGGGCGCCTGCCCATCTTGGCAGCAAAGTTGAAAATAGCGGTGGTTATTCGTGTAAACTCCCCTTTTTTCTTCTGTATATGGGGTCCCCACTTTAATCGGTCATCCAACAGATCCCCCAGATATTGAAACACTGTTGTCAGGGGGACCCTCTCGGGGCCCACCACATAGGGGTACTTTTTCGTGGGCCGAGCCCCTACCTGCATTATAAAAGATTTGGCGTTGTTGATAGCCAGGTCTCGGGTCCCCATGAAAGTCTCGAAAGAGTTCAATAAGGATTGTAATCCCCTAGCTGTCCTAGCTATGAGGACCGCGTCATCCGCATATAGTAGGACTGGGAGACCCCGTCGCCCTATATGCGGATAATCAGCCCCTGTTGCAACCAAGGCTCCTTCGAGGTCATTTATATAAAGATTGAAAAGGAAGGGGGCCAGGATGCAACCCTGGCGTACCCCCCTTCTGATGTTAAAGTTCCTAGAAACCCAGAGATCCTGGGCAAATCTGACATTCGCCTTTGTTTCTCTATGCAGGTCCATTAAGAAATCCACGATATTGGCCTCCACCTCCATGGCCCTCATGGACTGCCACAGTTTAGTCTGGTTAACACAGTCAAACGCGGACGATAGGTCCATAAAGGCCATGTAGATCGTACCTGGGCGAGCCAGCGTGTACTTGCCAAGGATCAGGAAGAGGTTTAAACATTGGGCCACCGTCGATCGCCCCGGGCGAAACCCAAATTGAATATCGGAGATGATATTATGCTCCTCGGCCCAAGAGGATAATCTTTGCAGTAGCACACCTCCCACCACCTTTACTATTGAGTCGATGAGGGAGATTGGCCGATAACAAAACGTGCTATTGCGATCCCCCTTTTTAAATACTGGCACGATGGTAGAAGTAGCCCAAGATTCAGGGCAGCCTTCCCTGGCTGCCGCATTAAGCACGGCCACAATGATCGGTGCCCAGAAAGGAGGGTCTGATTTATAAAGGTCCGGCGGGATTCCATCCGGAGCCTTGTTACACGTTAGACCGGCAATCCCCGCCTCCACCTCTGCCTGCACGAAGACCAAACTGTCAGTTTTAGTTTCCCAATGTGGCTGTCCAGGGGGGGCCATACACCCCATAAACATGGACTGGAAGTGGGCCACCCATTCTTCCTCCGTAATAAGGGAGACTATGGCACTGCCTGTATCTATAGCAAACAAAGGTCTGCTAACGATTCCCCGAAATTTTGAACTGTTCCTTAAGGTACTAGACTCTAGCAGCTCCTTCCATGCCTCCTCCTTAAGAACTCCCTTGCGAATAGCTAAAGCCTGTTTGTATGCTAGGCGACAGGAGCGTATGAATTGTTGATTTCTCGGGATGGTCTTCAAGGCCTCCTTCAATTTTCGTGCCGCCTGGGTACAGGAGGAATCAAACCATCTTGGGTTTGTATTAGATACTGTACGTACCGGTGCGCTTAAGAGATCCCCTGCCTTGAACGAAATGACATTAAAGGCACTAAGAACATCTTTTGGCGAGCTATCCGGCAAGACACAGAGAGCAAGTTCAGCGGCGCATGAATCTCTCACTTCTCTATAAAAAACATTTGCATCAATCTGTGACCACTTAAGACGACGCCCGCCATCCGTGGATCTTAATATTCCTGGTGCCCTCCCCTTATGTTTTTTAGGTAAAAATGAACCGCTTAGGTGGACACATAGGGGGTTATGGTCACTATAAGCGCTATCCCTGATAGTAAACCCTTGAAATGCGGACTGGATAGTAGAAGAAATTAAAATGTAGTCGATAAAAGACCCACTACCATTCCCTTTATAAGTGGGAACCAATGCTTTGCTGTTAGGAGCCGTAAGGGACATTAATGCCAGTAAATCGTATTCATCAGTTAGTTTATTCAATTCGTCCCCCTGGATGGTATGCTCAAAGTGGAAACCCCCCATTCTATGGCATCCCAGGTCGGACATTATTGTAAACTTTGGGTCACCACATGGATGGATATTAAAATCTCTTAACACCATTATTGAATGCAATGTATGGCCACAGGTCTGCCTCAAGTAATGACCCAACTCGGTGATGTTACCTTCCCCCTGCTTACTATTTGGTGAATTATAGAAATTAAACAGGCCCAATAGATCATTCCCCTTCTTGAGGGTAATAGCTTGGAGTGCCTGACTAAAAGAGGGGTTAATCCGTGTCTGGCAATCAACTGACAGGGAGATATAAGTAACCAGACCACCCTTTGCTCTGCCACTAGATGATGGTAAGGCAGGGACAAAAAAAGCTTTAAATCCCTCCAAAAACAAATTACAATTCACCAGCCATGTTTCCTGTAGGCAGATAACAGAAAATTGCCTGACAAACTGCTGCCATAAGGGGTCCTGAAACTTATCGGCCAGGCCTGCTATGTTCCATGATATGACATTACTATCCGGTATATGGGGTATCACCTCTTGCTGAAAAGGTGGGAACTGGGCCGGCTGCAGTATCTCTGTTTCAACTACCATTGGGGAGTGAGCCCTCTGCTGGCACTTGGACTCTACTACAGGGGCACTAGGGGTATGCAGTCAGTCGCATTCCTCCATCCCCGATAGCATAGAAAATCTATTTGTTAGAGCTAGGGGAGGGGGCAAGGTAGGGGCATAGTGAGACCCTCTTGAACGTGCACTATAGGGTGCTTGTAAGTACCATTGATCGCTGGTCATCAAGGTTTTTGGATACTGCCTGTCTCGGGGCATTTCCATAGCACTGTACCCTATTTTATCCCCTCGGAAGGCTACTCTGTAGAAAAAACCCAAAGGTAGTACTTGTATTGTGGAACCATAAATAAATGAACCAACATGAGAGGCCCTAGACAAAATTCTTTCAGCCAAGAAGCTTCTGTTAAAATTTACAATTACACAATCACCTCCTCCTGATTTTTGCGAGCTACCTATCCATGCCACCCGGCGTACCATAATTATGTTACGTTCCACACCGGGGCCCACAGGGGTGTTATTTGATAGCCAGTGGAGTACCTTATTTTTGAGCTGACTAAAATCCTCTTTTGTGCCAGGGAAGAGGGGTGGCACATACCCCAGAACCACTACATAGGGTGTAGATTCTGGAGGAAGATGGATAATGGGCAAGTGCTGGCTTGTGTTCCCTTGATGCACCACAGGGACGTCCAGCCGACCTAAGGGGAGTTGTATGTTTCGCCTAGAGGGTAGAGCAGCCGATGACCCGCTAGATGGCGGCTCTCCCTGTGAACCACCTCCCCCCCTTGGGCTAAATGCGGCATATGGCTTTGTGTGCGTTGCTGGTCTCTAAATATATTGCTAGAAATAGGGGCTAAGCCTGGGTCAGTTGCAAAATTTGAGCTTACAGGATCACCCATATCCCCACTAATTACAGGTGCGTCTGACTGTGCCCCCCCTGCTAATCCTTTCTCAATCGCTGACAACCTATCAAAGATAGGGCTCAATTTAGCTTCCAAAAGGGTGGACATTAAATCCGTAAAAGCCTTAATGATCGATGGATCTATATTTGTGACTACCAGTCTGGATGCCAGTGTCTTGGTAGCTGGTTTAGGGGCCAGGGTGGATTTAGGTTTTTTTGCTTTGCCCCCTATAGTATGAAGTTTACGTATAATGCTTCCCCCAGGATTAAGGCCCCCCAAGTTGGAATAATGGGTCGTCTCCCTGTGAAAGAGCGGGTGCGTACCTGAATGATTTTGTAAATTAGTACTATCCTTCCCTTGCGGCCGAGCGATGCTATGTCTTCTTTCAATTATCACTGTTGGAGAAAGAGACCTGTGCGAGGCCGGGAACGGAGCCGGAGGGTGAGCTTCGTATGCAACTGGTAACCCTTCAGTGATGAGGGAACCCACAGGTGACCCCTGACAAGGGCCTAGACGGGCAGATGGAGTTGGGGACAAAGACTCGGCTAAAACTTCAGTCAGCGGCACACTAGGGCCAACTGGAGGTAGGTGCGAGCTTTTAGTGGGTGATCTGGAGAGACGTCTATTCACAAGTTCAATCTCCATATCGATAACGGCGGCTGCCCTCTCCAGAAAGGAATCCATGGTCACACCTGTGGTAGTGGAACTAGGTGCTGCCTTAACCCCAGCTAGCCCCGTCTGAATCCTGCGCCTCCCCATGACTTAGAACAACTTTGGATAAATACAGTGCAAAATACAGTTGGGATAGTGGGTAAATGTAAACAGCGGCAATAAGCACAAACACAGTAAAACACAGTAAAAAAGAGAGAAACCCCTTGTATACAAATGTCTGTATTATGTGTTCAGTACTGGGCCGAAAAAGATCACCACCCTATCGCAACCCACTGATACCAGTGTTTATGATGCATGTCCAAAAGAGGTTAAATGATAGTTGTAGGAACGTGCCTACCTCCTTCCAATGTACCTTAAAAAAAACCAAATAACAGGATGGCCACAATTCAGTTAAACATTAGACCGACATCCTGCAGCCAAGGGGTATTGCCCAGCCCAGTCTCTGGGAGGATTCTATTGTAGGAGTTCCAGGCTAAAAACCAAGGCGTTTTTAAAAAAGGCTACCGGTCCCAGTCTCTTGTTGCCGCCTCCCTTCCTTTGATATTTATCATAAAATATTGTTATCCCCCCCTTACCCCACCCTAGACCTATCCCTGCCGCTGGATTGCGCCGATCGGGCAGGAACAAAGATCAGGTTCTTAGGAGGAGGAGGGGGGAAAGAGGCAGTGTGGCCGGAGAGCCAAGCCGGTTTACGTCCTCTACTGCCACTGTAGTTCGATGTAGGTCGCTGTGAGGTCGCTGTGAGGTCCTCCGTGGTTGGCTCCTGGTGCTGGCTCCTGGTGCTGCTGCTGCTATTACACTGCCTGCAGGTAACTCTCTTTTCCTGCTCCTGCTTCGGCAGTGTGATGTAATATGACCAAAGCGAGTGGGGCTCGACAGGCTGGCGCAGGCTGCACCCGGGACTAACTGGACCGCCTGCCTGGGGCGCACTCGCACTCTCTGCTTCCGCCGTCTAATGGCGTCAGCACTCGCTCTGGGCGTCGGCCACCCTGCAAATATTTAAAAAATTGGCGAGGACTACTGGAGTTGTGGGAGTTGCGGGTGTGGGCGGGTGTGGTCGGGGGACAGAGAGTCTCTTTTTGTTTTTCTGCGGCCCCCCTGCTCCCGAGTTGACTCACTGCTCTTCTGCTCTGCGCTGTGACACAATGCACAACGCGCAACGCCGAAACCGCTGTGGCACCGATACAGACTCGATGACGAGATGTAGGGACTGATTCACTAAAATATACTTTTTATATTTCCACCAATATTTGCGATGACGTTGATAGTCGCAATGTCCCCGTGATGATACATGGGGGGCCACACTGGCGGTCGCGGTATCGTCGCAAATATCGCACACGATTAAAAAAACAATTTTGGACACATAACTTGTGTCACTAGCACCCCCATTTCTCAAACATGGGGTCAGCATACCTCTACTCTGACCCCTTATGTTAGCTTTTTCAGAAATTTTCAGCCCCGGGACCCGTTCCCAATAGATAAAATGGCAGCTGCAACTTTCTGTTCACGTTGCGTCCAGCCAATCAGGAGCATTCCCGTTGGCGCGTGCATTCGTGATTAATATATATATATATATTTATATATATATATATATGAGCAACAGGATCCCAAGGTAGAACCACACCGGGTCAAACACGGGCACAGACTCCTTTAACGATGCAAAAAAGATGAAGTTTAATGCAGATGCATGTCAAGATGACGCGTTTCGACCGCAAGCCTGCAGCCTTGATCACATAGCGCGCTACAGTGAATGACAGAGTATATATACAGGTACAGGACTGGTAGTGACTCTTTTGTTTTTACACATAGTTAGCATTTTGACGTTTGGTTCACAACATGCTGAAAATCAGGTGAGTCATTTACATCTGATGACTTCATGAAAAGCCAGAAAGCAGTGAGACAGCGGACATAGTTGACAGACTGAAGTTACATTGTGGATACTGGCCCAACATTTAACAAGCTGTTCCGTGACATGTAAATATTAAGAAAACAATTAGTGAGTACAAATTAAATTAAATGTAACCCAGTGGAGCAAATTAGCAGCGCACTATACCATATCAAATGTCGTAATAACTAACTTTCCTGGATACCGTAAATCAGTATGTGTTAGACGCTGGGATTGCGTAACAGCTACGAGTCCTATGGTGAACAGACTCCCAAAAGTAGTAATGCCGAGTAGAGGCCAGTGTCAGCATGAAGATGGAAGTGCAAGCAAATGAAAATGCCCAGGTAACATGGGGTCATAGCGCTCTGCTCACAGGGAATGATTGAAAGATCACGGAAAGAATCAAAGAGCTTAAACATACTATCTGCACAAATGCGCAAGGATCTGTCAGTGAGGTCAACGCCAACCTAGTGGCAGTCAATGGTGGCACAAGTGAACCGCACTAAAGAGAGTCACTACCAGAAGAGTGATCTGTGGGTAATGAGGAAAGGGATCGGGTAAACAGGGACAGTGCTGGAGTGCCGATAACATGCAGGAAAAAAAGTGCTACACTGATGGCAGTAGGAATCCGACTAACAGTTCCCAATTGCGTGTTAAGGTGACAGTTGTGTGTGTAAGTGGGATTAAAACAACCAAAGATGGAACATGACCCTCAAGGTTAAAGTTCTGAGATAGCGTAATGAAGCGCATATGCGCGAGACCGGAGACCGGAAAACAGAGCATTAAGACTGTCTCATGCCTCATTACTAAAATAAGGTGCAAGGAGAGGAATTTGGGTAAATGCAGCTGAACTGAAGAGTATAATTAATAACAGTGCATAAGATTGATCAAGGTCCAAATGATAGTAAACAGTAAAGAGTGACAATGATACATCAAAGATATGTACATTTGTGCATCTAGAAATAGGCAGACGGCGGGTAAATGCAGGTAGTACATCATATGTTTGAGTGACCTTGCAACTACAAAATTACTGAACATATGCTATGTGATGATGGAAGCTGAAATGTGCAAAGTCACAGACCTGACAAGTGTCATTACAAGTCCAAAATTCCTGAAAATATGCTTCATGATGTAGGAGCCTGACGTGCAATGTCACAGACCTGACACGTGAGGTGACAGATGGGTGTAGCTGTGTCATGTACTTATAGGAAATTGTGGAGGTCCTCGCTCATGTTGAGCCCCGCTGGTGCCCTGGTGTTAAGCTCAATTATGTATCTCGATTCTAGTTGGCGTAGGAGTTTCTCTCTGTTGCCGCCACGTCTGAGTTGTGGCACACAGTCTATAACAAAGTACTTGAAGTGTTCTAAATTGTTACTGTGCACCTCCTTAAAGTGTCGTGCAACTGGGTATGTGGAGTCACTGTTGACTATTGCCCTGAGGTGTTGAAGGATGCGGAGATGTACCTGTAACTTAGTGCTTCCTACATACCTTAGCCCACATTTACATTCAAGCACATAGACTGCGTACTCGGTTCTACAGGAGAGTCTTTGTTTGATTTTTAGGGGTTTAGCACGGAACATGGCCGTAATCTGGCTAATGTTGACTCCAAACTTGCAGGCTCTGCAGCTTGTGCATTTAATTAACCCTTTTACGGCTGACAACCAGTTGGTTTTGGGGGAGATTTCCGGACTGCTCCCGACTAGGGCATCACGCATGGAGAATGCCTTCCTGAATGTAATGTCAGGGCGTTGGGCTACCATGGGTCCTAGGGTGAGATCAGATTTAATAATCCCCCAATGTTTGTCAATGAGGGACCTAATGGCGCGCTCCTCTGTGTTGTGTGTAATAATCAGGCGTGTGCTGACAGTGCCTAAGTCAGGGGGCTCAACCTGCATGTTGGTGTCATGGGGACCTGTGAGGGACCTACCTTGCAGGAGCTTCTCTCTAGATGTGCAGTTAGCCTTGTTGGTAGCGGTGATGATATCTTTGTCTCTATATGCTCGTGCCTTGAATCTAGTGTGTGCATCCCTTTGACATGCAACCAGATCACTAGTGGAACTGCAGATTCTACGCAGGCGCAGCATTTCGCCATAAGGGATGCTGGCAATGAGGTGTTTGGGGTGAAAACTGGAGGCGTGTAGAGTGGAATTGCCTGCCGTGGACTTTTTGTGTAGCGTGGAATTCAGTGTGTCATTGGTGACATACAGTTTGACATCCAGAAAATCAACTGAGCATTTACTCAAATTGGCATTGAACTCTAGATTGTAATCGTTAGAGTTGATCTCTAATATGAACGATTGGGCGCTCTCTATGCTACCCCTCCAGATTACATAGACATCATCAATGTAGCGGAGCCAACACTTGATGTTATTATTCCATGCTTCAGAGTGTTTTTCCATGAGAACCCGCTCCTCCCACTGGCCCACATGTAAACATGTGTAAATAGGGGAGAAGCAGGCCCCCATGGCAAAACCCCTGAGCTTCTGGTACACCTTATTTTCAAACATGAAGAAGTTATTTTGAAGGCACCATTCAATCAAAAACATGATCAGTTCATTGTGTTTATAGCATGTGATGGGTCTTTTGGTGAGGAAGTGCTGGCAAGCAGCCAATTCATCAGGGTGACGGATACTGGTGTAGAGGGAGGTGATGTCGAGGGATATCAACACATACTCATCGGACCAAGGAATATCTTTGATTTTAAGGAGAAATTCACTCGTGTCTCTGAGATATGTGGGCAGGTTGATGACAAGTTCCTGAAGAAAAAAGTCCACATACTTGGAGATATTCTCACACATACTTTGACGGGCCGAGATAATAGGGCGTCCTGGCACTGGTGATGTACATTTATGTACCTTGGGAGGAAGTAGAGTACCGGGAGTACAGGAAATTCATCATTGAGAAAATTGAATTCATCCTTGCTGATAATGCCTTGCGTTCTGTATGTGTTTAGGCTTTTCTTCAGTTCTTTGCCACTGGCAGTTACTTCTTTCAGGTTAGAAATCCTGTAACATGTGGTGTCATCAAGTTGCCTATGGGCTTCCTCCATGTACAGATTCCTAGGCCAGAGAACGAAATTCCCACCTTTATCTGATTTGTTAATGATGATCTCATTATTGCTTTGTAGCTTTTTCATCAAATCTGTGTATTGCTTGTGCCGAAAATGTGGTCGTTGTTTGGAGCGTTTTTTGCGATGGTACAGATTTTTAAGCTCTTCAATTACGACATCATTGTATATGTCTATGGCGTCTCTGTGCGTCATGGGGGTAAAGGTGGATGGTGGCTTGAATGGGCTCTCAATGTGCGTCTGGATGTCAATGCCAGCATTCTGCATCAGCTGTTGTGTGGAGATGTTGTCACTAGTGGATTCTAACTCCGCTAGCGTACGTACGGTTGGTATGTCGGACACCAAGAGGTTGCTGTTGTCAGGCCGCTTAGCGTTGGTGGATGCAAGGTTGGGGTTATTGGCATGTTTTTGTTTGAAGAACTTGATGAGTTTCAACTTGCGGATGAAGTTGAAAATGTCAATCCAAGTGGTGCAGTAGTTAAAACTGCTTTCCGGGCAGTAGGTGAGGCCCAGGGAGAGGAGTTGGGTTTCGGCAGTCGTGAGGTTGCAGTCAGAGAGATTTATTACAGTTTTAGAGTCTGATTTCATTTGCGCCTCCAGTTGCCTCTTTTTCTGTTGTTTCCTCTTGCGTTTATACCGCTTCCTTCGCTCACGTCTCCTAAAGTTGCGCCTGTGCCTGTTTACTTCGGCAGCCAGGGACGCAGGGTCTGTCGCCTGTCGAGGACTAAAAAATCAAGCACTTCTGCTAGGCTAAAATTATTCAGTTGCGGATCGCCTCTGGCGTTTGTGCTCATGCCGTCCTCCGAATCGGTGCCACTCTCAAGTGCTGAGCTTAGATCGGATGTTGAGGCTGAATCAGCTCCCTCTTGAGCTGAAGATGTTTGCGCAGCTGATACGCCTGGTCTTACGGTTTTGTCAAGTCTTTGTTTTTTGACAGAGTCAAACTTTCTTGCGAAGGTGAAGATCTGCCCACACTCATAGTCTGCTTTATCACGTGCGAATTTGAATGCCTTGCGTGTCTTAATGGTTTCTTCATGTTTTTTAATTCTCATTGTGATTTCCTCACGACCCCTGGTGACTTGGTCTTTTTGTTCCATATTATCCAATTCAATGTTGATACGGTCAATCTCCTTTTGTGCCTCCGCACGGTCAATTTCTGAATACTTAATGAGAATAATGATTAGGCGCATTATATATATATATGCAAATAGTCTCGCCTTCCAAAGTATGAAGCAAAGCACAGCACTGCACTCCAATGATATTTATTACGGGATGAGTGCTAGTCAATGCGTTTCGGTTGTTACATCCAATCTTGTTCACAACAGCAAGCGCCATCACTCTTAGTGCTTATGTAGTTACACGTGATCAAACAAAATTGCATGGAAACAAATAACAGTGTGTCTGCATAGTCTCCAATTCACTTTACGCGCCATCTTGTAAAAATTCATACTGGTTTAAATATAAGTGTATTAAAGTAGAAATTTCTTATACATGTTAAGATAAAGAGGCAACGCATAGTTGCAGTATCGCAATCAGTAAATACGCATTTGTCCATAACATCCTAAAAAAAAGTGCTTGTGCATATACAATGAATTGCCTCGTCATGATTCCAAAATAAATATTATGCGAATCATTGGTGCGGCCATTCTCTCCTTGGTTATTGAATAATAACGGCAAGTGCCTATGTAGGATATTATTCGTATATCAGGGTACCACAATGCAAAATGAAATAAAACTGGTCTAGCTACCATATGGGTGCTAGTGCACTAATGATTCTCCCAACTGGGATGGATAGCATACAGACCGTTTATATTATTTACACGGTAGCCCAACATTGAATACATTTCCCAACATCAAAACCCAAGTGGGTATTGAACACACACCAAAGTTAGGCTAACTTCAAGAAATCACTGACAATATGCAAATTCAAAAGAACAAGAAATTGAAAGGAAATGTATCTAACATTGTGTTGTTTGTCTTATTTTATATCTACAGTTAAAATCAGCACAGAGTGGTCACTCGAGGGTGTGCAGTGTAGAGCGGGTAATTATCCTAGAAATGTATGCATTTCTTCATCTACATTAAAGCCACGGGGCACTTTACTGTCTAATTCTAGTATGAAATAGGTTTCCAGTCTGCGTAGTTCTTTTTCTCTGTCGCCCCATCTCGTTCTCTTGGGGACATGGGCCAGGCAGCTATATGTCAATTCAGTGGGATCGCTATGGTGATTCTTTTCAAAATGATGAGCAACTGGATAACTGCAATCTATATTAACAATGGCTCGCATATTTTGCACTATACGCTTGTGGGCAGGCA
The DNA here is from genome assembly GCA_963921515.1 of Calotriton arnoldi. Classification (NCBI taxonomy): domain Eukaryota; kingdom Metazoa; phylum Chordata; class Amphibia; order Caudata; family Salamandridae; genus Calotriton; species Calotriton arnoldi. Next base: position 2,405,690 of record CAWUFW010001575.1, read on the forward strand.
GAGTTGTGCGCCCCACAAATTGTTTTGTGCATGGGCATTCAAGAACATATACTGCAAAGCTGGTTTTGCATGTCAGGTAACCTCTGATTTTGATAGATTTCTTAAAGGGGGTCAAACTATTCAATAAATTTTAACCATTCCTGCATGCTTTGCATTTAGTACACTTTAAAAAACCTTCCTTAGGTGTCAACCAGGTAGTAGTAGTTTGTTCTGTTTCCAAATCACTCTTCACTAGAAGGTCTCTTATAGATTTAGATTTTCTAAATGTCATCTGTGGGTGACTTGTTACCAGGGATTCAATGACAGGATCATTTCTGATAAGGTGCCAGTGTCGCTGTAGGGTATTCCGTACTTTTTGTTGTTCTATATTGTAAGTGGTGATGAACCTGTGGGGCTGCAGCTCCATCTTTTTTGCTTTGGTGTGGAATGGGTCAATGAGAGCTGTTTCTCTTGTTTTTGCTCTTGCTCTGTTGGAAGCTACCTTTAGTGCCTCCTCTGTATATCGCCTCTGTTTGAAATGATTTACCATCTGTCTTTATGTTGAGCCTCAACAGCGCTTGTGCTCTCTGATAGACCTGTTGTATTTTTTCTGTGGGCCTTTTGGCACACCCACCGATTGCCGTTGGTTGATATCTGTGGCATTCAGTAATGCTGGCTTGTTATTGGTGTATTTGTGTAAATGTCCCTCCTTTGTGTGCTTAGTTCCCTCCCTGGCGATTTCACTAAGGGAACATTTTTGTTGGCCATCGCACTGTTACAGCGTGTGATGGCCCCTCCTCCTTACTCCCATCTCGGAGCATATTGGCTAATTGTTTAAATACATTTTTAACTGAGCTACAATGTACCAGTGGTGATAACTGCTTCGCTGGTATCTGAAATATGGCGTGCATTTTTACTTCACTTTATATTTTAGATCTGAAAGGGTTTTTTTAAACACGGATCAGGTTCGCACATTTTTCATATTTTAGTTGCAGAAATGTCAAAATAATGCCTAAAATTATATCAAGGGCACATGTAGCTGCAGTGCTGTAATTTTTGTTGGCCATCACACTGTTACAGCGTGTGTTGGCCCCTCCTCCTCCTTCCTCCCATCTCAGAGCATGTTGGCTAATTGTTTAAATACTTTTTTTTATCTGCGCTACAATGTACCAGTGGTGAAAACTGTTTCGCTGGTATGAAATACAGCAAGCACTTTTACTTCACTTTATATTTTTGATATGAAAGGGTTTATTGGGCACGGATCAGGTTTGCACCTTGTTTCTTATATTAGATGCAGAAATGCTAAAATAATGCATAAAATTATATGAAGGGCATGTATAGCTGCGGTGCTGTACATTCCGTATTTATCTTCCTTATTAGCCTATTTTACCAACACTTCACTATAAACTTCACTGTTTCCTATTGCTAGTACTTTAAAAGTGAAACTAGCTTTTATTGGAAACTAGTGAAGATGAGGGGTACTGTTGGATACGTGATCTCTTGGTTTCAGTGTACAGCTAGCCCTCCCTGCAGCATTTTGTTCAGAATGTAGCCTTTCAAAGGCTTTGTGTCCATTCAAGCAGGGAAAGAAAGTTCTCCACATAAGCTACGAAAGATATTCCCTCTAAAACGTATGTGTTGGAAACTATCAACAGTAGGAAAGCGGAACCACCTTCCCAGATCTTCTTCACACTGCGCAGAGAAGGTGAAAAGAACACACGCCCTGTGTTGCAAAGAGCGTCAGCAGCAAACTTCCTATCCTGACATTCTTCCTATAAAAACACTTATGTAAATGATGTAATCCCAATAAAAGGACTAGACTTCCATGCGAACAGACCTCATCCGTGGGAAGCTTTGAGATTTCAGGGAGAATAAATATGTTTTAAAAAACAATGCTACAGTAATGGTCAGCAACCGAATACATGTAGTTGAGCATGAGTGCCTCGGCCAAGGGGCCATCCTTACCACACTCAGTAGAACTGATACCCAGGAGTGTAGTATTTAGAAGGGGCGGTAAATACCTTTTATTCAGAGTTTTGTATTTGGAAATGCTGCATTGTACACAGAATTTATATTTAACACCCCAAATTGCACACTGACTTTTGATTGTACATTTTTCCTTGAAGTTGTGGCAGGTTTGACATGCCAAAATCTGTCAGGGGAAAATTGTGAGGTGCAGTGTTTACCTAATGACTCGGAATTCCACAATCTGTACAAACTGCTGTTCGCACATGGATTGAAATTTTCTCCTGCACTCAAACGCATATTCTCAAGGACTTATCGCCGATTTATCGGCACTTTAGTGCCGCAAAAGTGGCGATAGACTTATCGCCCTATTCTTAAGCTGGTGCAAACTGCCGATATCACCAGTTTACCAGCGATAGCTGCCACAAAAAACATCGCCACGTATGAGTGCGACAACTAATGCTAATGATTGCAGAGTAGGCGTTCCCGTGCAAAAACACACAAAAACACCACTTTGCGAGATTCTCAACGATCAGCCAGATCTGCGATGCGAACCAAGAACAGGCGATAAGGCGCGTTAGCAGCAGGGATTTAACACCTGCCTTTTGCTGGTGTTAAGCAGGATGACTACCTGCAGTATGAAAGGGAGCCCAGCCCAGAGCCACATCTGAAGACCAACAGATGCCATGGAGCCAACGATCATGCAGCTCGGAGAACCAAGAGGGCCACAACACCCACCGCCATCACTCCCAGGCCCCCCCCCTGGACCACTCCCCTCGGATTACCACCTATGCAGTGCAGGACAGCGGACGACCCTAAAACGCACCAGCCCCAGAGACTCAACGCCAGAGGAAGCCATTTACCAACACAGGCTCAAAAGGACAACCATCCACCGCATCCTGACCCACATTGCCCACAGGCTGACGGTACCAACACAGCGGATAACCCACATCCCCCCGCAGACAAAGCTGCTGGCTGTGCTGCACCTGTTGGCCCCTGGTACCTTCCAACCAACAACTGCCGGAGTCGGAGGAGTCTCACAGCCAGCCCCAACAAACTCCCTCACATATGTCATGGATGCATGTCCACAAAAGCAACGGCGGGCCCCTGTATCCGCACCACACGATAGTTCCAATTCGTACTGCACCTGCACAACCAACCCCAACGCCAGCCGTGCTAGACGCCTCCGTGCCCCATGCCCAAGATCGTAGTAACCGAAATGTGGGTGCGCCAGGTCATGAAGTCCAGTAGTCAACAGTAGTGTAAAAACAGAACTTTATTACAAATACACAAACAAACAAAACGAAAAGCTCAGCCAACGCGTTCCATTACCAATGGGGAACTTCAACAGGGCAACGTGTCTTCAGAAACCTGTGGGAGAAATGGTGACAATGGTCAAACTTCCGTATAGTCACATGCCTAATCTGGTACAGTGTACTGCACTTGGACAAACCGGAATGCTCACAGGCATGATAAACCATGCATGAGAAGACCGTAACAGAACTACGTGTGGCCGTAACCGTTGTAGGAATGAAGAAGAAGGTAACGACCACATGTAACTGCTGTTACGGTCACATCATGCAGGACTCATCATACCTGAAAGCATCACGGTGTGTGTCAGCTCGATACCCCTGCCCCTCACTCCCCCCACACTGCGCAGGAACATCTTGAGACCACGCAAGGGAACTACGCCATAGCTGGCCCCATGCACGTGTTGGGGGCAATTCACAGCACACATGTATGACTAGTGCCCCCTGCCGACACTGTACACAATCACCGCAACAGCAACCACACGCATGCCATCACTGTGTATACAGAAGTGGACCACCGTGGCCTGTCCACCAATGTCGTCGCAAACTCCCCAGGCAGTGTGCATGATCCCCACATGTCCGCAAGTCCGCCACCAACCAGCGCTTTGAGGATGGCCCTCATGGAAATGCACTGCCCATCGGCAAGTAGCAACTGAACACACCACACACCTCAACTCCACAATCCCCCAAATCACAACTGTGAGAATGCACACGTCACCAATCCACCACCAAAGTGACTACTGGATGTGTCTCAGTCTCCGCCACAACCTGCCCATAGGCTTACACACACGTGGCCGACCACCTTCAACGTGCACATTCACACTGGAGACGAGGTGGCTACATCCCAAACCAACCCGCGCACATCACGATCATCGCATGCAGGGTCGTGTCAGCAAGGGTGGCGCCCCCCCACCCAGCCACGAGTCCGCCGCCGTGACCGGTGGTGCCTGCGCGATCCTGGGCACCTGATGCACCCCAGCCCTGGTCCCCAGACCAATCCTCCGCCCAGCGACGACTGGCCGCCCCTGCGCACCCAGGCCTCAATGCTCACCTGCCGCCACCGGCGTGTCTCCAAGAGGGCCCACCACGTGGCGGTGCATCCTCCTCACCCGATTGCTGGATTCCGCGCCACAGGCCCCCAGTGCACCGTGCGGCACCGCACCGCGGAGTCATGTGTGTGCTGACTGCTGCCTGCGCGTACACTGCGGTCCAGCAGGGCACACTGTTCAATTTGAGTCTTGATTCGCTGGACGCCGTATTGAAGCCAAAGCATCATCGCAGGCTGCACACCCGCTCAGCTCTTCAGGTGCCACTAACCCTGTGCAATGCAAGTCATCGTCACGTTGCGGTAGGCCCCTGCCAGCCGCAGTGCAGCGGGTGCCATTGACCCTGTGCAACGCAAGTCATTGTCACGTGGCGGTAGGCCCGTGCGGGCCGCAGTGCAGCGGGTGCCACCAACTCAGTGCACCGCAAGTCATCGTCCCGTGGCGGTAGGCCCATGCCGGCCGCAGTGCAGCGGGTGCCACCAACTCAGTGCACCGCAAGTCATCGTCCCGTGGTGGTAGGCACGTGCCGGCCGCAGTGCAGCGGGTGCCACCAACTCAGTGCACCGCAAGTCATCGTCCCGTGGTGGTAGGCCCGTGCCGGCCGCAGTGCAGCGGGTGCCACCAACTCAGTGCGCCACAAGTCATGGACCCTTCATGATTGGGTCACGTGGTGTGGACGCCATCATGTCATCTCCGGCAGTGGGGAATGTGACGTGCAAGGCCCCTTTTATTGGCAGGGTCACATGTCCTGTGATGCCTGTGCTGGATGGGTGTGGTGTGGGTGTGAACCAGCCCTCAGGGAGTGGCCGTGGCATGCTGACAACTAGATAAAGTGACCTTTCGGGGGCCCATAGGGAATTGCAGCGCCGGCCCTACGAGGAGCACTGCCCGATGATGAAGCATGACACCCTATGGGGTGTGTGAGGGCATCAGAGGACAAAGAGTGGTCTTCCATTACCTGAGTGGGTCCTTCACCTAGGATTTCCTTTCACTCCCTTTCCCCCCTCTTTCGTTTTTTTGGGCACGGGTGACTTTTTGTGCCTGGCCATAGGAACAGTGTCCTTTTTTGGGTTTACATGCTGACAACTAGACCAGTGATCAGCAGATCACTACAGGGAAGACCTGGGACATGTAGCTTTGTCGTCCCCCCCTCTGAGCGTAAGCGGAGTGGACTGACCTGGCGTATGGCAGGCCAGAGTAGGGGTGGGAACAATGAGCCCGGGGCTCTGGACGTGCTTCAGTTCTGGGCTGGACATGGAAGTAACTGATGCTTGTGTCTCTGTTGTAGTGTCTACGCCACCCGGACCGCAATCGGCAATGTTGCACCCTGTGACTCAAGTCCCACGACATGAGCAACATGGATGTAAGGGGGAATCACTGACCCTACATTCATCCATACTCTCATACTTGAATGATCAAAGGCATGACACATCTGTGCGATTCTGAATGTTTAATTCACATCCAGTGGAGTGTTGCAGCTGGAGCAGTACAGGGCCATGCAAACCCCACTTCACATTATTGGCCCGTGGAGGGCCAGCCAGAGTCCTTCAGGGAATGACAAGTACATCGGAAGAGGAAGAGTTCAGTCCACAGTCTGATCACTGTGTCATTGGTAACCAAACAGAAAATGGCAGTCCATGTCGAGGTCCAAGGTGATTGTCGTAGAGTGTATCGGGGGACAGTGGAAGGTGATGATGCAAAGGGCAGAACCAATCAGAAACAGGCCATATGGCAGAGATGAATGCTACTGCCTCCTCCTTACCAGTAAGGTTGATTCACCCGCATCTTCGTCCTCTGATGTCACATGTGCCTCACACGTGGGTGGTGGTGGATTGCCTGCCGCACTGTGAGGCACTGACACATCAGGGGGCGGAGATGTGGATGTAGAAGCAGCAGCAGCATTCATCTGCCCAAGGCCTTGAGGCAGCAATGCCATGACGATGTGCTGCAGGGCATGGAAGGTCCCAGCCACATCTCGCTGGTGTGCAGCCGTGGCAGCCATTCTTTCCGCCGTCATCCGCTCCATGAGCCCCCGCATGTGTCCCAACTCCCGGCTGACATCGCTGGAGCCACTCTGACTGGACAGTTGTTCTTGTCTCAGTATCATGACCCCAGCGATGTCAGCCATGGATCGTTGGAGAGCATGGAGCGGACTGTGGGTGTCCGTTAGGGACTGTAAGTGGTCCCTGATGGTACTCAGACACCCATGTATGGCATCAAGTTTGGCTGCCATGAGGTCGAACCGCACCCGCACCTGTTCAGCCATCTTCTCCTGGACCTCTAACACATGGCGTTGGAAGGCCATGTGTTGTTCGTGGGGGTCCTGGAAGTCAGCCGTGGTGGTGGGTGCTTCCTGCTGTGTGGTCTGTGCAGGGGGTGGGGTCTCCTCGATGCAGCTGGGCTGTCCTGCTCCTGGAGGTGAGGTGCCGTAGCTGTCCATGAACTCTTGGAGGGCGTTGGTGTCGAAGGTGTGGAGGTCCTCTTCGTCATCAGTGAAGAGCTGTTGGGTCTGCTCTGCAGGAGGTGTTGGTTCTCCCTCTGCAATGTGAAGGGGAGATGCAGTTTAACATTGTGTTCACATGTATGTTGACGCATTGTACAAGTTTACATACAAACTGCATGACAATGTACATTGTGACTGTTTGGGAGGAGCTGCCTATTTGATGCGGGACAGTGGACATTTCGACAAAATCACAGATGTGTGTTTGTACTTGTACATTATCATCTCACATTTCCCTGCTATGCCAAATGTGATTGACCAGTTTCTACACACAAGCGGCACCAGTTGTGTCCTCTGTTCTGTTGTGAACGTGTTGCAGTTTATACCACATTGTTGTCAATGTTGATGTGCTCTGAATGTTATGTGTGTGTGCTGCATTTTGGGAGAGTCGCCCCTGCAGCTCTGATTTGGCTGGCCCTTATCCCTTTCAGGCGGTGTGCCTTTGACTTCTGTGCTTATACAGTGCTGAGATGTTGCATTCTTAGGTAAATTGGGCTCTTGGTGGGAGTTGGGACTCTGGGGCATGGTTTGTCTGCAGATGTGTTGTTGACGTCAGGGGTTGTTTGTGCAGGTGGATGTGTCAGAGTGTGACCTGCTCCTTTACGGATGTGGTCCACACCCAGCCACCTCAGTGTGGTGGAGTGCACCATGTCATGATGATCGGACTGCAGCCATGCTAATCGTCATGCAGTGTCACTTGCATTGTCAGTGTGGCTCACGGACCCGCAGCTTTGCTGGGTTCAGCACATGTGCATCGGTTGGTTGTGAGTTAAGTGATGTGTGAGCGGGCCTCCTCTGGGCACATAGTCGAAGGGGGCCTACGTGCTGTTTCTATGTGTGCTGCAGTGTGCCAAGGGGATCAGGGACATGATCCAGAGACATTGTGGGTGTGCACTGTGCTCCGCTTGATTGTGCATGTGTGCCATTGTGCCCATCTCCCCCCGTCCCCAGTCCCTGGTGGTTACTCACCCTGTTGCTGTTGTGTCAGGTCATGTTGAGCAGTGTCCGGTCCCCCAACTCCTGCCACTGTCTCCCCACTGATGACTGTGGACACCATTTCCTCCATCTCATCCAGCTCCTCATGTAGCGCTGGACTCCCACCTTCAGTCTGCATTGCTGCCTTCTGGTTGTTGGCGAGTTTCTGCTTGGTCTTGCGCTTCACATCATTCCAGCGCCTCTTGAGCTCTTCCATTGTCCTCCTCAGCACTCCGACTGCATTCACCTTGTCCAGGATGGACTGCCATGTTGCATTTTTTGTTGCCAATGACACAGTGGAGGTGACAAACAGTTGTTGATGGTGTTCTATCACCTCCGTGATCAGGATCCTGTTTTCCTGCGGACTGAACCGCGTCTTCCTCTTCTTCTTGTCCTTGCCCTTCCCTGCCCCTGAGGTCCCAGGCTGCTCCTCTGGGGGGCTTGTGGGGTTCTGGCCGTCCTCTGTACCTGCTCCGGCTGCCTCCATTGTGCTTCGCTGTAGTTTGGTTTTTGTTTGTGGGTTTTTTTTTCTGCTTTTGTAGTGATTTTTCCCGCCTGACGCGTGTGATTTGCAGGCCTGGGCTGCTTTTTGCTGATTGTCTTATCGCGGTTGGGCCCATCGCAACTTTTTTCGGGTTTGGATTTTCAGCGCCGTCCCGGTAATGTTATCGCAGACATTTGACGCGTTATCGGGAGACTATTGCATGTTACTGCCGTGTTGAGAATACGACGTTAACGCAGAGTTATTTTCCCATGATAGACGGCGATATGAAAACTTGCGTTAACCTATTTTGGCGATGTTTATCGCACGTTCTTGAGAATATCCCCCAGAGTCTGTTCCTGTGGGGTACAGTCAAAATGATGCAGGTAGCAGAAATTGCACAGGTATTGGGCACTGGTGACTTTAAGTTCCTTATGTTCCAAATGGTTATTCCCTGTGTTCCAAATCTCTAACACTTATATTACTTATTTTCTTGCACTCCTTTAGCACGTTTTCTTCTGTGATTTATTACAGGCTTGACATTGCTAAGAGGCACCATTCAGTACCGACATGCAGATTCTTTCCCCATTTGAGAAGGATTTTGCCTTTGTTTCATATGCCTATTAAGGAGACCACTTTCTGCATTGATTTGGTCCTCTGCTTGCCTCTCTCTGGCATTTACCACAATTTCCATCCTTCACCTATTCTTTAGTGATTACCATCTGATCCCTCTGGTGGTAGTTTGGGTGCACAGGGAATTCTTGTTCCTAGCTCTACAGAAGATCTTGAGAGGTATCCAGGACCAAGAACAGGACCTGGCACAAAAATAGTCTGGGTGGTCTGGATTGCAGCTGTGTCTTTGATAAAGTTGGCTGGAAATTAGTGGGGGTAAAAGATTTGGAACTTTGTGGTTGGTAACCTGTGTAGTAATTAAATAATGTGATTGCTCTAGGTGGTGAGATTCTAAAATCTCTTTTATGGCTACATCATTAATGTGTTTATACTAGTCCCCGTGAGACTTGGGGGCACACTATTGCTTGTCTATAAGGATGGCTGTCCATGCTTAGTCAGGACATGCTAGACCCAAATCTACATCCTCCAACATTGGCATACCCCAACAGTGCCAACACATATTGAACGCATGACAGAACTGTTTAGGTTAGTCATATATGAGAGGAGTACATACAAACTGCAACACCAACTCCAGAAATTTGAGGAAGTATGAGGATCATTTACACGCCTCATTCACCGATAGCTAATGATCCCAATGGCACAGCTTCATTTCCCCCCCTACTCTTATCTCCTCCATACTTGGAAGATATCCTAAACTTCAGCCAGATCAGCGGGGAGAGCTGGGCTCATGGAGAACGAGCAGTTTAGGATCATGGTGACAAAAATATACCCTACAGTGAGAGGACTTTACAGAGTGGGGAGGAACAGGCTCCAGCGGTTCCTCTCCTGGTGGAGGGATTATCATGTTATCTCCCAGCTTTGTTCAAGGACCATCTGGGACGCCGGGAGGGGGAGTTCCTACTGTGGCCCACATGAGCGCTGATGACCCAGATCCGGTTCGAACTGCCAGTTGGATCCTAGGTGGAGTCAGTATTTTGTCCCTTTCGTCCCCTGGCATTGCCCACGTGGGGCAGATCTGGGAGGGGTGGTGGTGAGGGAAAGGAGAACACTTCTGTCCAGCACTAGATGCCTGTCTAATGCTAAGGAGGTGTCCGGTTAAAATGGTGGGGGACGAAACGAGACGAGATTGGATGATGCAGCATTGCCTGGGCCTCCTCCTATTTAAGAAACTGATACTGCGCCATTTCCATAGGTAGGACAAAGGGGTGGTGAGATGGGAGGTGAGATGGGAGGGACTGATTCGGACGGCCCCAAGGCATGGTATGAATCGCAGTGCTACTAATCGACTGTTCTTGAACTGAATTGCACTTTATTCTGTATTATCTGTATGATCGGTGTCTGCTCATTTGTATGTTTAAGATAAACTAATAAAGAAATATTACAAAAAAGCAGGATTTAATTTTACAAAAGTGATATACAATAAATGCATTTCTCGACAGTTTTTTTCGTAGACGTGCAGATCCCACAAACCGGCAAGAGTTCAGATGAATATTGAAAATAAACCGAACTACCGAAAAACAAATGACTGCCTACATGCTGGAAGAAATTAACGCACATATGGCCGTCTACCGTAGAATGGGCGCATACTAAGCAATGCTAATAACATGATTGGCCACCTTTCTGGCGAATATAATACGAGTTACAACAGCACTTAGCTAATAATAAAATGTGAAAATTGTGTTTGCATTGCTTCAGGGTCCCGCACAATGTGCAGCTTGCAAATTGTTAGTAAACAGTACTTTGGGCTTTGTTTTCTCAGCTCGGCTTCTTACGTGTCTTTGTTTTTGGGAGGCGTGTGCCGGAAATAGAAAGTGTTGAACACATTTCTGTATGATATTTCAAGTTGTAAATGAAATTTTCATTAAATATGTAAAATTGTGCCCATTTGTATCTTTTGTTCTTTATACTGTTGTTTCTATTGAGACAGGATCCAGTAATTTAAAAAATTACATTTTAAATTGTGATTTGTTTTTTGTATATTCCCATTTTGTAAAGACAGCTTTAACTGCTGGTACAATCAAAAAAATAAAAAATACATACATCTATACAAATAGAAAGGGACTTTTGGTTTGCCATATCGGCTATCGTGCTGTTAAGTTTGCATTCACATTTTGCTTCTGTCCACCACAGCACACAGCATGGGGTCAAATGTCAGCCCCCTTTAGTCATTGGCTCTCTTGCACTGTGAGCGACGCCATTTTGCCCGAAAACATGTGAGCATATGCCTAAAAAGAAGTGCATTTCAGTGCCATGGAGGTGTGCAAATAGTATACTTTGCCAATGCTTGTTTTTTCTTCCATTGTGTTATCATTTTATTTATTTAGTCGTTCTTCTTTGTTTACGGTATGTCTTCCAGTTACAATAATTCAAAGCCAATAGTACATTGTCGTTGCACATTGTGAATGGTATTTTCAAATTAAAATGTTTTTATTTCAATCATATGGCCACTGCATTTAGGCAATGTGATATTTTTCTTATTTGTGGTCGATACTTAAAATCCAAAAATGAATAATAATTGAACGTTGCAACCGCTTGCTCACACTAGCCCTGTTGGCTTTGCCATTTTAAAAACGAACGAAACGTACAAGAGGCAATTAAATAGTTTGTCTGTTTTATTTGGGTCAAAAATAATATTTGTGATTTCTGCAAAATAAAAAATTGTGGGTGAACATCTGACCTATTGTGTGAAATCCCTTCATTTACATCACAAACATTGCATGGTTATCTGAAATGTCCATGCAGAACCTATACCATTCTAGCTAGCCTTCAGTATATTAAGAAAACGTAATTTTTTCCAAGGAATGCATTTCATTTTGTTTGTTTTTTGCAAACTTGCCTTTTGCTCTGGGGAACCGCAGAGTTATAGGCTGTTTTGATGGAAACATGTAAAAGTATGTCCAACAATCTTGGCACAAAATAATTGGAACATTTTACCCACCAAAAGAGTCTGCCTTCCATAGGACATTTAGCCAAAGCCAACGCCGATGTAAAGATAGCATTCAGAAGGGTTTCATAGCGTCAACTGAACTGGCGCACCCAACCAGAAGCACGCACATTGGAACCACATTAACATATATTTACCCCAAAAGATAAAACCATAACAGATAGGGTGCAAGACCACCATCAACCACAGCCACACATACTTGGTGAAGCTCCTCATCCATCCTTTGTTTTGTGCACCACACACACTGTGCGTGATAAATAAGGTACTGGTACTACACTGTGCCACATTTAAGAAAGGACGGACTTGGCTCATAAACAGAGAATTAAAGCCAGGGTAATGGTCACAACAGCCTTCAATGAATGCATATATACATGCCAGGGCCAATACCAAAATGTAGGCTACATATAGAGCTCTGCTGGTGGAATTTCCACCGCCAGCCAATATAGTAGCAGCCAGAGCCGGACTGGCCATTTTGCCACCCTGGTATTTTCCCTGCAGGCTAAAGGGCTGTTTTCAGAGCTAGATTGGCTGCTATGACCCAGCAATTAAAGCCCCAAGGAATGGCCCCACAGTAGCCTCAGTTTACAGCTTTGGGGGTTGCTTTGAAACGTTTTGCCAGGGATGATTTTTGTTTCCAGTCTGATCCTGATGGCAGCACTAACTCAAGGGCATATTTACTAGGAAGTGGCGGACAGTGGCTTTAGCCACCTTGGCTTAACGCCACCCTCCGCCACTTCCAAAACGCAGGGCTGCACTGGATACGGTGCAGTCCTGTTTTTCCCCCTGGCCTAGTGCTAATTTTAGATGCCTAGCGCCAACGCAGACACCCTTGCACTATTGCCTGCGTTGTAGGGGAAGATTGTTTATGTGCAGGAAGATGTCCCTTCCTGCACATAAACAGTCTTAAATGGCATTTTGAAACTTCTATCTGTGCGGCTTAATGCAGCACACATAGATGTTGCAAAATGTCATTTTTTTATTGATTGTTTATGTGCAGGAAGGGTCACCTTCCTGCACATAAACAATCAATGGCCTTTTGCTGTTTCTATGTGTGCTGCACACTGCAGCACACATAGAAACAGCAAAAATGAGGAGAAATGAAACATTTCTCCTCGTTGCGCCTGTTTAAGACCAGGATTTCCCTGGTCTTAATTTTGGCACTGCCCCATATTAACGCTGCTCTTGTAAATATGGGGCAGCGTCAAAATCAAAGGGTGTTGCGGTGGAACGCCCACCGCAACACCCAATGCCCACCCCTTTCACGCTTAGTATACCGTGAAAGGGGGCCTTATTTACAAGACAGCGTTAAGCCACGTTAAGTGGCTTAGCGCTGCCTTGTAAATAAGGCAGAGCCCCAAACGCCACCACAACGTCAGAAAAAGTGACGTTGTGGTGGCGATAGAGGCTTGTAAATATGCCCCTCAATTTTCACTATTGGCGACAAATCTGGGCAGATGTTCCTCACATATGTTAACAAACTGCAACATAAACTCCAATGAAAAAATATGCTGTCATTACGGATATCACCATTTCATTAATCTGATATGGATGTGCCCCTCCCTGCAGGAGAGGGGAACAGAAAGGAATCCCACAACGAATGATGATCATACTGGTGCGTCATACATGACAAGGTCAATTGTTTTTTTACAACAGCATGTCAAGGTGACATTCCTTCAGTAATATGCCAGTCACTAGAGTAGGATATGAGGGGATTTTTTCCAAAGTAGTCTGTTATTTGTTTTGCATGTCAGGCACACTTTCGTGGAGACATTTTTAAAAGAAGAACTTCCATTGTCTTGTAAGGTTTTCCACTTTTGATGGAGTAAATTTCCCCGCACATTGTGGATGGATTTTGCACCTCTCATTGGTACACATTTTGGGACATCTTCAGAAGTAACCATGACAAATTTTCAGGCAATTTTCACGACTCTAACATTAGCGCTTTTATCCACTCACAGACCGTTTTTAAGTTTCCACCACATACTTGGCAGATGTTCCATTATTGTTTTATTAGAAATCTGGTTCTGTGTGGGTGAAGATGTCCGATATAGATCCGCAGGATCTATATTAAACTGCAGAAATCCATAGTGTAACCTACAACCCCTACCACTGAAATCAATAGAGCTACGAATAATCTGGCAAACTCCTGAAGTAAAGAACCATCCACACACTGACATAATTCCATTAACTGGCATGTCACATTTTACAGTAACCATTTGCTTGTCACAAATAGAGATTCCAGCGCCTGAGTCCTGTTCCTTCACGTGTCTTTATGTCTTAAATTTAAATCTGAGGGCGGCGAGATACTACATTTAGGACTGATGCTGCTTCCTGTTGGCCAGACCAGAGGCAGCACTAGCCGATGATTTTGTGTCCGTGCCTCAACCAGCTGCAGACTTATCCTGCAGTGGCATAACGTAAAATGATGGTAACTCCCTGCAGAATGTGATGAAGGGGACCTGAGACTCCCATAACTCACAGAAATGCATAGATCTTAGGTTGACTGCCCCACAACAGTAGCTCCTGGGGCCTGCATTACACCTCTACCATTACGATTAGATCACATCCTTACTACTGATCATTAGAAATTGATACAAGTGGTGTGTAAAGAATACTGTTCCACAGTAGCGGCCCGTGGTGGGAGTGCTGCCGGGCGGTGACGTGGGGCGGGGGGTAGTAAAGTACGGAATACGGCCGAATAGAGGTAAGTAAACATATAAATAAATAAAATGAATTTCGTTGCGCCATATAAATAAATAAAACGAATTTCGTTGCGCACGCTGCATCGCCAAATGCGATGCAGCGCGCGCAACAAAATTCGTTTTATTTATTTATATGTTTACTTACCTCTCTTCGGCCGTATTCCGTACTTTACTACCCCCCAGCCTGCCCCTCCCCCACCCCACATCACCGCCCGGCAGCACTCCCACCACGGGCCGCTACTGCTGTTCCACAGTAAATAAGAGATCAGTGACATTGAAGGAGCTACGGCTGCGACAGCACGCCTCCATCCCTCCTCTGAATCCACTGTAGAGTTGGAGACCACTGCCAGAAATTCAAGCAATCACTTTCCCTTAGTATTATGAGTCATTTATTTTGTTTACTCTTTTTCTACGTTTTCCAAATTGCTAATTAAATATGTGTTGAAGCGTTGTAGTGCACACGTCACTGACTTGTGCTAATTGAAGCAAATTTAGAAATGTATACCAGATCGGTCTTCCCAGAACAGTCGGCCTCTTTATACCCTCACCCACTGCTTTGGTCAGTTGTTGTCCTTAAAATCCAGGTTAGACGTCTCGGAATTAACAATTAAATAAATATTCCGTCCTTGCCGGACTGAGGGGTATTGTTTATTAGGTCATGGTCAGCCTTTACCATGGGATGTCCAACGAAAGAGTTGCTCACTGAAGAAAGTTCAGAATTCTGGCACTTGTCTGGCTTGAAAAATGGGGCCATAAAGAAAAGAAAGCCATCAATTGGTAGCCTGCAAAAGACACAACGAATTATAAATGTCTTTGTCAGCCATGTAGATGCAAACCAGCCTAGCTTTCAGATATTTATTTCATGGATTTTTTTTTTATGAAGCTTAAGGTGGGAAATGCCTTGGCATGATGGAAGTGTGTCACTGGGAGTCACTAGCTCATCTTCCATGACAATCTATGCCAAGACCACATCCTTGGGTATTTAAAAGCAATCATAACGATTTTCTCTTCTAAACATTTTTATGTTCCCCGATGCAAACCTCAAGGCAGACCAACACTCAGAATCATCTTTTTTTCATGTTGGTTTATACGTCATTATATTTATGTGTGAACTACACTAACAGGAACACTTAAACCTAACTTAGACACAACTGTCTGTATCAGCGCGGGAGATTTATTCTACCATAGAACTAAATTCTTTGTCGCCCAAGTTCTAAGAAGCGTTCCTGCATTGTCCCTATTTAAAAAAAATCTTTTTATTGAACAAGCTCATCATACAATACAAAGTCTGAAATCTCATTACAAGCACACAGTTACAGTACAACATGTGTTTTACATTGTGAAGCAGTAGAAGCACAACTTCTGAATAGCTCAGGGACAACATAGTAATAAACAGTTTAATGCTGGGCGTGGGCTTCCCACTTCCCTCTCCATCCCAGTACATGGCCCCAGGCACTGCGCACAGGTAAATCATGTCTCCAACGATGCACCCCTGTAGTACAAACTAGGGGCCCATATCTTCTTCCACTTTCTAGGGCACCCTCTGCTATTATAAACCACTTCTTCTGCCCTCTGGCACCAGTCCAGATCATTCTCTCATTCTGCCACTGACGGGGGATAGGAGCCCCCCACTGCCTTGGTATGTTGCGTTTCACCACTCCTGATGCCAACCAAAGCCTATTGTCTCAGGGCCAGCCCTCTTCGCCTTGGTTAATCAAAAGCAGCCATTTAACCTCCATTGGCACTCTTACCGCTGGACTCTAGACATCACAGTCGTCACCCACTGCCAATACTTGTGAATCAAAGGGAATTCCCACAGGATATGATAGAAGGAGCCCTCTTGTGCACAGCCCCTCGCACATTGTGATGTCTCTATTGCCCCCAGTTTATGTAGCAGAGTGCGTGGATAATAAGAACAATGCAAGACTTTAAGTTGTATCAGCCGGAGTTTGGCTCAGATCGCTATGTCTCGGGGACTTTCTAGGGCTTCTACCCATTCATCATCATCAATGTTACCTTTATCGTCTGCCCAGGCATGCCTCGGGGAGCCCTAGGGGTTGGGGGAGTTGTTCATCAATTTCCTATAGATTACGGATATCCCCTTTTCTGGAATGGGGTCCGCAAGTAAACGGTCCTCTAAAGGGGAGGAGTCATGGGGGTCTTCACACTCCTGAATATGACCCAGAAGGGCATGTCCAAGCTGAAGGTAATGGAGCCTCTGGGTGGCCGACAATTCATATTCCTGACCAAGGGTTTCAAAGGCTAATAATGTTCCATTCCTCCACACGTCACCCAGGTGCTCAATACCTATCTTTGCCCACTGTGAGAGGCCCCGTAGACTAGACACCTGCCTCAACTGATCACTGTGGCACAGGGGGGTCATGACAGTCAGCCTAGAGTGCCATCCCAGACAACGATTTGCCTCAGTCCAACACCCCACAACAGTCACCGTGTGTAGTGGCAAACCCACCCTCTCCCGGCGGGTGTATAGAATTGCTTCATAATTACCCGCTCGCATCGCCACTCTGTCAGCCCTGTAGGCCATCTCTCCCCAGTCTGAATATACCCAGTCATTGATCACTAGGAGCTGCAAGGCACAATAGTATTTTTTAATGTCGGGGATTGCCAATCCACTGTCATAGATCCCTCTGTGTAGTTTTCCTAAGGCAATACGCGGTCTGCCCCCCTGCCAAAGTAAGGTTCGGAGCTCCTAACCAATTTGTTTGAAGAAGGTAGGTGGGACAGGGTAGGGTATATTTTGAAGGACATATAGAAGGCTTAGGAGGGCCATCATCCTATATAAAGCTGCTTTGCCCATTAAAGACAGAGGAAGGGTGCACCAGTGCATTACGTCTGCGTGGAGTCGGTCCAGTTGTGGGGTGAGGTTCTATTGTATAAACAGCTGTTGGTCCCGGGTCACAAAGACTCCGAGATACTTGAATCCTCTAGTCACAATAGGGGCCACACATCTCGTCTGAAGTATCAGGGGAGGTCCAGACAGGGGAAACACAACCGATTTGGCCCAATTTATATTGTAACCTGAGTAGCTCCCAAGAAGCTCGAAGATGTGCAGAATTCTTGCGATTGAAAAGTACTTCCTGGAGATGTACAAGACTATGTCATCAGCATTTAGGGAGACATGCTCCTCCCACCCACCTGACGATGAAATGCCCCATGTCAGCGGATTGCCACAAATCCAGACCACCAGCGGCTCCAGTGCCAGGGCGAACAGCAAAGACGATAGTGGGCACCCTTGCTGGGTACCTCTATGCAGTGGGAAGATCTTAGATATCACTCCATCGACCCTCACCCTAGCTTGATATAGTAGCTTAATCCAGTCAAAGAATTTTGGGCTGAATCACAATCTGGGTAATACGACAAACAGGTAGGGCCATTCTATGCTATCAAACGCAATTGAGGCGTCTAGTGCCATCAACGCAGTGTGTGAGGTCTGCGATTTACCCTTCATGTCTAGGACCCCATACAGTCTTCGCAGAGAGTGCCGAGTGCTCCTACATGGCATAAAGCCAGACTGATCCACGTGTATGACTGAGGGGAGGGCAGCCGAAAGTCTAGCCGCGAGAGTCTTGGCCGGTGCCTTTGCCTCCACATTCAAAAGAAAGATCGGTCTATAGGAACTACATTCCTCCGGCTTGCCTATTTTGTTTATAACCACTATTGTGGCTTTTCATTATCTTCTGGCAAGCATCCAGCCTCCCTCAATGCTTCAAACATCTCTAACATCGGCTCCACTATCCTGCTGGACATACCCTTAAACAGCTCAACTGGTAAAGCATTGGGTCCCACCGCTTTCCAAGCCTGCAGGGTTCTGAGGGCCGTAAATATTTTTGCTTCGTATTGTCAGCATCAAGGGTGTTTCTCATCTCGCCAGTGAGCATCGGGAGGAAAACTCTCACAGCAACTCTGCACAGTCAGCTCCCGATCTAGTACTAACAAATCTATAAAGATCCATGTAGTAGGAGGCAAATGCATCTGCTAGTGCAGAGTTTGTCATCTGTAGGACTCCCGGCCCATCTCTAACCCCCACTACCCATGATCTGTCCCTATCTCTCTTATCGAGCCAGGCAAGTAGTTTGGAGGCCTTGTCCCCAATGCCATACAGGAGATGCTGTGTAGCTAGTGCGTACGATCGAGTTGCATTGTTGGCCAAGGTTCGTAAATCGTGTTGTCGCAATGATAGCCTGTGACGAAGGTCTACCCCCCTTCCTCGACTACTCTCCTCTCCAGGGCAAGAATTTCCTGCTCTATAGTCTTACTTTAAACCACTGCCTCCTTCTTCTTCCCGCCAATCAGTGCTTGAGCTGGCCTCAGATTACTGTCTTGAATGCCTCCCACAAGGTGCATAGGGATGATACTGACCCTTTATTTTCTTTAAAATATAAGTACGCCCCTGAGTTCAATTTGCCCCTAAAGTCTACGTCTCGCAAGTACCATGGGTCCAGTATGGGGAAGATAGCGGAGTTAACAATTGGGCCCCTAAGTCCAATACCCTCTGGGGAGTGGTCTGAAGTTCCCCATGCAAAATGCTCAGGTCCCTCAAAGTGCCCCACCTGTGCGTGATGTGTAAAGAAGTAGTCAAGGCGTCAAAAAGACCCATTTGGGGCTGAGTAGTATGTGTATTGTTTCAGGAGAGGGTTATGGGTTCTCCATCAATCTACCATACGCATTGCAGCCATAAAGTTAGGGCAGGCCTTCCCACCCGCATGTCCTCTTGCTGCACCCAGCGGATCTAAAGCAGGGTCCATCACCGCATTCATATCCCCGCCCAGGATGAGGATCCCAGTGGGCAACTCCAGGAGAAGAACACTAAGCTTCAGCAGGATTATAGTGTGGAGTTTGGGTTGGACGTATAGGGAACACAGATTAATGGATCAACCCTCCCAGGTGCCCGTCAGGGCCACATAGCACCTCAGGGTGTCCCACCACACCATGGTTACTGTAAAGGGCAGCAAACCTCTAATCAGGATGCCTACACCCCAGGAGTAGGTGGAATACCCAGGGTGGGCTGCAAGCCTATACTCAAAGCAGTCCAGGGCTTTATAGTGATTTCCTTTAAGGTGTGTCTCCTGCAATAGTATGATATCAGGGGAGTGCGTTTAATGTGTTGCAGGACCAAGGTACTTATAATTTTGTTGCCTAGTCCATTCACGTTCCACGTCCATATACGCATGTGTGTATGTCACGTCTCTGCCATAGGTGTTTAGAAATTTCTGAGTGGCCCTCCACCTCCTAACATAAGGTAATGTGTGAGCTCGCACTGCACATAGTCTATTACATTGATGAGCAAAACAATATAACATGTCAACACAATCAATTAGCCCCGTAAGCTCCCTCCTTCCTGTATGGCTGCTCAGCGAGTTACATACCTCCCACTTCCCCAACCTACACAGTGCCTGTCGCCCAAATGTGTGCATGAAACAATGGGAAGGCATTTGCGCTGCCAACGTGAACTAGCCGGATAATTATCACTAGTAATTTGTGCCACCGAACAAAAAATAGTAGTAAGAAGCAGGCCAAATAATCTCACAAGGTCTGGGCATTTCCTAGGGCCAGTCAGTAAAAAGAAAGGTCCGACACAGACTTCATAGGCCCAAGACCATGCAACTCAATTTATTTCCTCCCCCACCCCTTTTCCACTATAACAAAGAGTGGAGAGTACCGGAAGGCTGCTGTTGCAATGGGCGTTCATCCCGTGTCTGTGTCAATCCCCTGGCTGGACGGGCTGGCCGAGGGTGCAGGGCTGTGTGACTCAGGATGCTTGCCTCTCAGGGCACGTTTATAAAGGACAAGGGAACCCAATATAATTGGTCAGGGACCTTGGGTAGTAATGAGTTTTAAACACAGTGGTCCCTAAACAAGGACAATAAAGTTTGAAAAATCAATATAGAACTAGAATCAGCACTATATTTAAGGTGTCGAGCCGGACAGATATGGTTTTAATTCTTAAAATGGATACATGAAACAATAAAGTGGGACACAAGCCTGAGTCCTACTAGGATACACTCCTGTCCTTTCCCCTGCGCTGGCGCCGTCTCAGCAGCTTAGCACCAACAAAGGCACTATTGCACCATCCGTGTTGTAGGCAGGATTGTTTTTGTGCAGGAAAGGGCGCTTTCCTGCACAAAAACAATCCATAAAGGCATTTTCCTCTTTCTATGTGAGCTGCAGAAAGCAGCCCACATGGAAAGAAGAAAGAAGTGGGAGAAATAAACATATTTCTCTTCGTTATGCTTCCTCTGAGGAGGTGTATCTTTTTGGTGCATTCCCAGGTTTACCAGGTTTGGTAAATCTGGTAATGCATCAAAAACCATGGGATTTGCATGGGAACACCCACCGCAACGCCTATGGGATGCCTAACCTTGCGCAGAGTAATGCAATTCAGCGATTTGTACTGCTTTGCATTACTCCATATTTTTGAAGCCATTTAAGGCCACACAAAGTGGCTTTGCGTGGCTTCATAAATATGACTTTGAGGTTTGCATTGTGCATGTACCACCTTGCGGGGTAAAAGCATGATGCAAAGCCCTCATAAATATGCCCCTTTGAGCTCAAGGATCACAGGCGATCTAGCACTCTGTTTGAGAGCTGTGGACATAAATTAAAGCATCTATCAGGGGGCTGTACATCAGTGTCAATTGGCAATTGACAGTGCATGGACTGTAACACAGCCAATCAGCAACATGGTGGTTGGCTGTGTGACAAACTCTGGACTGGTAATCTTACTGTTGGTGTATATGCAGGGCTTGTCATTCACTGATAACCAGGCCCCAAGAAGGAGCTGCACAGAGAACTGCGATCCGTACGAGGTGCTGGAGTCAATGTCACAGGGGAGACATTTTATAATGTAATTATTAAAAATGTTTCAAGTGCTGCTGAGTGTGGGTGTGCATGTGTATGTGCATGCATGAGAAATAGTGTAATAAGTCTTTTATTATAACAGTGATGATGAATAATATTGTTGGCATCCAAAGCATAAGATAGTGCCACAGGGGCAGGTAAGACAGAATCTATTCAAGTGTGCCAGTAGTGCATGTGAGTACTTGATTGAAATATAAAACCTATGATAGGGCATCAAACATGCATTTATTACAAACAATGAAAATATGGTATTTCAGGACAATAACTGTTTTATTGAGAAATAATCTGGACAAAATTATTGCATTTCCAAGTATATATTCAAAGTTGTTACGTGAAAGTTAATTGCTAATTCTGTCTACGATGGGGTCTTCTAATATTATTACTGTTGTCATTTTGACCACATGAGTCAGGATTTCATTAGGGTCACTATATGCAAGATTACCAGCAGTGATCATCTCAGTGCATCAGGCACGGTTGTCAGATGTAATGTTCTAAATGCTTTGTAAATGTGGAAAGTCTCTATGTGGGTAATACATAAGAAAGCACAGCTGCAATGGTCCCAGCACCAAGGTAATAATATTAGTACTAAGTCACCTCAATGATGCATGATTTATCATTCACATATCTGCTTTAAAGATATTTAGCAAATCCAACCATTTTTTTCCGAATATCAAATTATGAGTTCTTAAAATGAACACATTTGTACATTGAATATATGCTTTTCAATTCTGGTATACATATGTTAATTCAATCAAGCAAAAGCCCTTCATGTAGTATGCTGGGACGCACAAAGGAGAGCTAGTTACTGGTAGCTGAACCGCTGCCAGTAGCTCAAGTGCTACCTCATTGGGGAAGCCTGGCCTAGGACTTTGCCTGTAACACTGTTGTTACATCTCAGCTGCTAGATCTTGTAATGTCTTCATAACTTGAGTGAAGGCACAGCTGACTGAATCTGTCCAATTTATCAAAGTTAAGCTGCCTGTGGCTCGAGATTGTGAAATGTGTGCATGTTTTATTTTTTCCTTCAATACAAATTCGCACTCATAACATTTAACAATTAGGGTGGGCATTTTCACCACAGATTTCTCATAGATCAACAGTTAGAGCTGATAATAATGGAGAGCCCTATTCACAAAGGAAAATTTAGTTTGCACATTTAGATTTATTCACATGTAAATTTACTCTTTCATCTAGGTGTAAATCTACACTTTTTTGCTATTCACCATATCTGACTGTAGATTTGCACCAAAGTGTAGACCTACATGTCGCTACCTCCCGAAACCAGAGGGTTGAGACAACAAAATCTGAATTTACAAGTGTAAAGTTACTACTAGTAACATTTCACACATAGGTGGAAAGCTCCACTACTGGGGCAAGGATCTCCCTATGGTAAAGTGCAGGGAAAATAATAAACTTTATTAATACTTAAAAATATTAAAAAAATATTGTAATGTAAATAAAAATGTAAATCAAATTAAAATAATTATTTTTAACCATGAACTAATAAAATAAAATGTTTCAGTACATTAACTCAAAATAATTGTTCATTAAATAATTTAATAATTAAAATATATTAATTTAATTTATAAATGGTATTTTTAAAATAAAACTAAAAAACACCCTCACGGGCATTTTAATATTTAATTAAGGTTTAAGAAATTTAAGTAAAAGGTTTTACTTAAAAATAACTTTGAAGTTTTATTAAATGCTTAACAGATTGTATCTTAAATAAGTTAATTATTAGTTTTTAAAATGATAAAATATGCACATTTAAATATAATATAACTTTTTAACACTAAAAAAATATGGATATTTATTTTAAACGTAGAAATAATGTAATTGTTTTAACATTATTTCCTATGGGGTATCAGTCAGTCAGTCAAATCTTTATTCGGCTGACTTGCAGCCATAAAAGAATGCATCATTAAAATAAAAAAATAAAAAAAATATTTAAAACACAAATTAAGAATGTGATTCAGACAATGTATGATACACTTCAAAACACTAATCATTCATAATTGAAGTGTAATAAAGGTAATTAAATAGGTTAAAATTTCTACAAAATAGCAGCATGAACTAGAAACAGTTTATAATGAACTTTTATAATAAGCCCCTGACCCATGGATCATAAAATCTAAAATGAATTCATGAAAAAAAAACTGAGCAAAAGAAATCATTTCCCAACAATATTACGTTAACGGACAGCTGTGGAGATATATCTATAGACCATTAGACAGGTAAATTCATCATTTAAAAGCTGAAGATGGTATAAAGCTGGCCGACACTTCCTAATATTTAAAATTTTTAAAAGTGGAATAATAAAATCGCGCCTTGGCTTGATATAAAATTGACAAAAAAACAGGAAGTGAAGTGTGCTCTGAGTGGATTTGCAGTCACAAGGGCAAAGATCCAGTTTAGCATCACAATAGGCATTGCGGGGATAAGAAACCAAAAGGTGCAAGATGCCAAACCTGAATCTAATAAGATAAAACAATTTAGTGTGACAAAAAGAAAAAGAGAGATAAGGCTCCACACCTGGGGAACGTACTAGAAGCGAGTGTTCCAAAACTCTCTTTTTTACCATCTCTAGACGCTCACTAGACAACTTTAGGCTGGTCAAGAAGTCCTTTTTTAATTTGGTTTTAGGGATCTTAGCAATGTTCGTGGGGTTATAAAAACAATCCGCCAACCCCATTAACTCCAACTGTTTGTTTATATAACTAAACCAGGGAATCTTCAACATATAATCAAGTTTAAAACTGTCTAAAATAATTGCACGATTAAGGGCTGGCTCCTCCTTTACCCAAATTGAATGCCACAATAGGATTGGTGCAGTTTGTATATGAAAGGACAAAGGGGTCAATCCAAGTTCACTATGACAGAAGGTAGCGGGAAGACTACTGGGGACTGTCAACAAGCGTCTCATAAAGTTGGTCTCAGCTGCTTGGAGACGTGTCGAATTACAGAAACCCCATACTCCAGCCCCATACAAGGTGACAGAACACGAGCCTTATAGATATTGATTATTGAATTAATCGGTCTTGAGCCTAGCTTCTTCGTGAACCTAAATATCGCCTCCAGGTTTTGATTAAAACTACTGACCCTTGTTTCAACTAAATGGTGCCAAGTGCCTTTCTGATCAAACGGGATTCCCAAGTTCGAAAAAGTTGGAACATAGGACAGCCTTTCATTGTCAATAAAACATGATTTTAAAATGGGGGGAGATTTACCTACCACCATAGTGTGGGATTTTGCTGTGTTAGTCCTTAAACCCAATTCGGTCATAAAAGCATTGAACCTAGTCACAAGTTACTGTAGGCCCACACTGGTTCTGGACATTAGAACACAGTCATTGGCATAAAGTAATGCCGGAAGATTTCTGGTGCCTATCTTGGGAACATCCGCATTGTCTTGATTAATGTGATTTTCTAGGTCATTAATATACAAGCAAAATAAAAAAGGGGCAAGGACACAGCCTTGATGAACCCCATGGTTCATTTTAATAGGAGCTGTAAGTTCCCCACCCACTCCGTACCTGACCCTCCCAGTCACATCTTGATGCATCTTGGCTAAAAAATGGACCAAAGATAGTTCAATGCCCAAATCCAGCATTTTTCCCCATAATCTCTCTCTCTGCACCCAGTCAAAAGCTGATGTAAGATCCATGAACCCAAGGATAAGGGATCCGGACTTAGCTATTGTGTACTTACTTATGACCAGGTGCAGATTAAGACACTTCGACAGTTCCCAGGCCCCTCCTAAAGCCATATTGTATGTCCGAAAACTTCCCGCTTTCGGCTACCCAGGTCTCCAGCCGTTCTAGTATGACCCTACCCATCAGTTTGCAAGTGCAATCAATTAATGAGATAGGCCGATAGCATTTTGGGCCCGACCTGTCCCCTTTTTTAAAAATGGGGACTATAATCACGGAGCCCCATGATTTGGGTGGGCCCTGGGATACTATACAACTTAAAATGTTGGTCCACAGGGGGAGCCATAGGACAGGAGTAGCCAAAAACAAATCGGCAGGGACACCATCAGGACCAGATGCCTTGCTCTTCACTGTTTGACTTAAAGCCCTTTCAACTTCATCGATCGTTGAGTAAGCCAGCTCTGTGGTCCCATAATTTAAGGTGGGACAGTACTCATCATTGGCACTGTATAGACTGGAAAAGTGTTGTACCCATGCATCAGGCATAATTGTGGCATCAATACTGCTGTTGTGGGAGCTATGGAAAAAATTAGAGTTAACAGTTTTCCAAAAGAGTCTGGGATCTTTATTTTGACACGCTTCATGCAGTTGTTCTCAGGCCTCTTTTCTTATGTCCAGTTTGCGTTTCTCCAAAGCCCGTTTATATTTATTTCGGCAATGTTTTACCACTAAGGGCCCGATTCTGATGCGGGTTGGAAAAGCTTCCCGACCGAATCGGTTGGGAAATGGTTTCCGACCCACTCGGATCGGGAAAGTCCGACCGGCGGAGTAGGATGCATCCGGATGCTTCCAGATACGATTTGGTTGAACTCCCATTGACTTCAATGGGAACATTTGTTCCTAAGCGCATCAGAATTGGGCCCTCGGTCGGGAAGACACGTTCCCGATCCGATTTGGAAGGAGCAAATGCCGTTAGGAGGCCTTCCTAACCGCATCAGAATCAGGCCCTCGGTCGGGAAGCTTTTCCAGCCCGCATCAGAATCGGGCCCTAAGTTGTTCCGCGTTTTCTTTTTCAGTGCCTTCACAAGATTATTATGAGATTGTGAACAATCATTGTTGAACCATTTACATTGCTTTCGGGGTCTTGGTCTATTGTCACTACATAAAGCAGCATTAACTGTCTCAGTTATTACGGCAAAAGCCTTTAACATGGATGGGGATTTATACTACATTCCAGACACTCATGTTAATAGTCAGAATCCGTTGAAGGACGGAGTCTGGATCAACAGTAGACCACTTGCGCAACAGGCCTTTATTTTTATTATAAATTATAGGATGTAGATTAGTTGTCGGAGAAAAATGGCCAGTTTGGGTCTCTAAAAAAATGGCCAATGGAATGTGGTGACTGAAACAAACCTTGAGGATAGAAAAAGCCACAGATTGGGGTTTAAAGTATTCGGAGAGGGCAATTAAGTCAATGAGAGTACCTTGACCTCTACCTGTAAAAGAAACACGATCTGGGGCAAGTGGTTGAATTAAATCTATTGTAAGAAAAAGAGAAAATTTTGAGAGCAGTGAATTAAAGATGTTCCCACATGGATTATGATAAAAGTGGCAACCACCATCATTGGCCCCATCTAAAAGACAATATGCAGACTGCTTTGATAAGGAACATAATTTGCAATTAAAATCACCCCCCCCAGAGAACAATGAAATCTGTATTTAGCTCCTGTGTATGTCTACTTAGTGACTTCTCTAAGTCTTCAGCAATGGCAGTATTGTTAGGGACAAAGGTATTGCGATAAAAATTGACAATGACCAGCGTCACATTCTGTTTAAAAAGAATATTAATATTTTGGAAATGTGGTGAGTGAAGCTGGGTCTTGCCTACTCTGTCTGATAATGTTGTCGCAACTAGAGTTAATAGGCCACCCTTGAGATGGCCACCCAGAGCTGCAGGGGCCGGAGTTTGTATGGAAGCAAAACCGTTAATATGAACTGTCTCTCTCATCCAGGTTTCTTGGAGGCATATAATACTATAATCTTTTATGAGATCAAGCCACGGTTCAGACTTCAACTTATTTGACAAACCTGCAATATTCCAAAACAAGCCTCCATAAACAATTTTACTATTGTGACTGAGAGGTGCTCCCTCGTTAGTTGGGTGAGCAGTTATCTCGTAATCATCCCGGGATTTCTGAGCTACATTTAGGGACAATGTATGTTGGGCCATCTCAGCTGGTAAGATCTTAGCGGGTTCCACCAATGCTATCCTAACCAAATCGGAGACGACAGGGCTATCTACATGTACCGGGGTGTTAATCACTGATGTGACAGTTCCGCTGGTGCTACCCTCAGTGTCTATCATGTCTAAGTCACAGTTAACAGTTGGTACAGTTACCTACGCCCTATAGTACAGTCAGTCCACATGATCAAGAGGAGAAAAACGATTAAAAGTTGGTATAACAAAATTATGCGGAGCATTGCAAATAATGTGATGTGGCCTCGGCTCTACATGTGAACTTGGTCTATAAAAATATCCAAGGGGTACCGCCACAATAGGGCCACTGGCGTTTCCACTCCAAAAGAGCCTATCCATGAGGGAGTGGACCAATGACCTGTTTTTAAAATTAACAACAACACAATCACCTAGATCCGTTTTAGGTTGTGCGCCCACCCATGAAACACGTTCAACATTATTTATGTTCCTGAATAAGTCTTCACTGTTCAGCCAGTCCGTGGCTTTTACTAGCCAGTGTACAGCTTTATTCCTTAGCTGGAGTAAGTCTTCCTCCTTATTAGGTGACAAAGGTGGTACATTCTTAAGGACTATTACCAGCGGAGTTGCTTCCGGTGGGAGATGAAGGATTCTATCATGATTTTTCCTTGATTTGGCGTGGTGATTGACAACTGATTCAGAGGCTCCAGCGTCATTTACCCCATTTAAAATTGTTGAATAGCCTCCACCAGCCGCTGATACGACATGTGCTTGAAATTGAGAAGAGCAATGTAAGGTATTAGTATTGATAGTTGAACTGCTAGGGCGGCGGCCAGGTGCTGGGTCCAAATCAGAGGGAACTGGCCTCTGGGGGGGTAAAGCGGTGCAACGCATGGGTAGAGAATCAAAGTCTGTTACATTATTGGTCCCAGTGGTTAGACTAGAGAGACTAGAGCCGATCAAAATTTTCAGTGAAGTGTCACTACTGTTAAGAATGCTTAAAAAAGGGTGAAGGAGGGATTTCACTACTGTTTCAAGAGAACTGACAAACTGTGCATGCAACAGTGAGTCTCCACTGTCCAGCTTGTAGATCAGATGCCCTTGCACTTTTCCTCGCAATGGGAACCAGAGTTTTTTCCGGGTTACAGGTGGCAATAAATCTCTCTTTGGTTTGCTGCTTGCCTTTGCCTTCTTGGGAGGAGGGGGACATGAAATGTCAACAGAGCAACCTTGCTGAGTAGAATTAGGAGCTTCAGGGTCAGTGGATTTTATGGGGGCCATGGGTGAATTAGAGCCCCTGGGATGCTGACTCTGTGATGGACTGACTGGATGGATGGACTGACTGATTCAACCAGTTTGCTTGTATGTAGAACTCGCTTTGTAGCCCCCAGTCTCTCCTCAACACACTCGATCTCGCTGTTGATAGTACCCATGGCAGTAGTGAGGAAGCTAGTAATGGTAGAAGTTAATGGGCGGTCCTTAGCAGGAGGCATGGTTAATTTACGTTTCCCCATCTTCTTACCTGTAGTGACAAGTAGTCTGCCAAGGAACGAGGGTGTGTAACCAAACCAAGAGACAGGGCCCAGCTCAGCCTCGTACAGCCGCGGACGGGCGCAGATGGGCCGCGCTTGGCCCGGGCTTCGCCCGAGCACGGCCCGGGCATGCACGTCCCGCGCCGCGGGAGCCTGAGCTGCCTTAAATGCGCCTCCTGGCGCGGGCCTGGTGACGGTGGCGGCTCCTGCCACTAAGGAATGTGGGGAATGGAGTCCCCGGGCGTCGCCTGTAAAGTGCGTCAGTGCAGTAAATGAAGGAAAAGGGCTCCCGCACCGCGGGAGCCCGAGCTGCCTTAAAGTCACCTCCTGGTGCGGGCCTGGTGACGGGGGCGGCTCCTGCCGCTAAGGAATGTGAGGAATGGAGTCCCCGGGCATCACCTGTAAAGTGCCTCAGTGTAGTAAACGAAGGAAAAGGGCTCCTATGGGGTATTATTTTAAGCACCGGCCTTCATTATTTTCTATGGAAGTGTGTTGCAGAACCTGTGAATGGCAAAGTGTGGTGCTAGACTTACACCAAGGCTAGGCCGGAATACACTGATCACTGTTTTGTGGCCTTTTTGGCTGTAGTAACTTTAGAAGTGTGACCGCTCAGCCCTCCACAGGGCTTGGTCGCCCCACTCACTGCTGCCGCTCCTGCCTGCCTTGCCGCCTCCTGCCTGGAGATTCCTTCGCTCGCTGCCCGCTGCTCCTGGGACTTTCCCACTGCTCCTGGGACTTTCCCGCTGCCCGCTGCTCCTGGGACTTTCCCACTGCTCCTGGGACTTTCCCGCTGCCCGCTGCTCCTGGGACTTCCCGCCACTGCCTCCCTGCGGCCCCGCCCCCGTGATTCCATTCGCCGCCCCGCTCCCGCCACCCAGCTGCTCCTCCCTCCCGGCTCCTTACTTAAGGGGACCGTAGGGGACCACAGAGTGTGACCGCTCAGCCCTCCACAGGGCTTGGTCGCCCCACTCACTGCTGCCGCTCCTGCCTGCCTTGCCGCCTCCTGCCTGGAGATTCCTTCGCTCGCTGCCCGCTGCTCCTGGGACTTTCCCACTGCTCCTGGGACTTTCCCGCTGCCCGCTGCTCCTGGGACTTTCCCACTGCTCCTGGGACTTTCCCGCTGCCCGCTGCTCCTGGGACTTCCCGCCACTGCCTCCCTGCGGCCCCGCCCCCCGTGATTCCATTCGCCGCCCCGCTCCCGCCACCCAGCTGCTCCTCCCTCCAGGCTCCTTACTTATGACGCCCCCTGAGCGACCGCGCAGCGGCCGCGCGCAGCGGGAGCACCGACGGAGCGCCGAAGGTGCGCCAAAGGTAAGCCCGTCTGCGCCCGTCCGCGCCTGGCCCGCGCCCAGCGCCAGGACCCCTGGATCCCACCAATGCAACACTACTCGACGGACCTACGACGCCGCCACCCTCACCGCACTCAATGCCGGCCGGAACCCTGCCTGCTACCGAGCCTCACCGAGACGCACCCACGGACCCTTCACCTGCCAAGCCTGCCGATTCACCTGCCCCCGGACGTGCACCACCTCCGCCAAGTCGAGCACCAGCAGCAACCACCTGAAATGCATCCTGTTGAACACCCGCTCCGTCCACAGGCACGCCGTGGAACTCTGGGACCTGCTCGACGCAACAGCACCGGACGTCGCCTTCCTCACCGAAACCTGGATGAACGCCTCCTCAGCGCCCGACATCGCCATAGCCATCCCGGACGGATACAAGATCACCCGGAAGGACCGCGTCAACCAGACGGGAGGAGGCATCGCCATCGTACACAAGAACACCATCCGCATCTCGACTAACTCCGACGAGACCTTCACCGCCGCCGAACACCTACACTTCCAGATACACACTGACCCCAAGACCACCCTCCGAGGCACCCTCATCTACAGACCCCCGGGACCACGCACACTATTCAGCGAAGACATCGCAGACTTCATCAGCCCGCACGCCATGCCCTCCGCCGACTACATCCTCCTAGGGGACCTCAACTTCCACCTGGAGAACAACAACGACAGAAACACCACCGCCCTGCTGGACAACCTCGCCAACCTCGGACTCAAGCAACTGGTGAACACGCCCACCCACTACGCCGGCCACACGCTTGACCCCGTCTTCTCTTCCAGCAAGCACATCTCCTTCAGCCACGCCACCGGACTCCACTGGACCGACCACAGCTGCGTCCACTTCAGCTTCAGAAAGACTGCGACCCACCACCACCCGCAACAGGCTCCCCGCCGGAGCTGGAGCAAGATCACCGCCGAGCAGCTCACCGCCTCCCTCAGCCAGAACACACCCACCAACACAACGGACCCAAACGAAGCAGCCAGCAACCTCGCCAAGTGGCTGACCGCCTGCGCCGACGACCTCGCACCACTAAAAAACCCTCCCAGCAGACCCGGAAGCAAGAAAACCCCTTGGTTCACCAACGAACTCAAGGAATCCAAGAAGAACTGCCGCACTCTCGAGAAAGCCTGGCGACTCGACCAGACCACAGACAACAGGACCGCCCTCAAGCACGCCACCCGCAAACACCACCAGCTGATCCGTGCCACCAAGAAGTCGGCACTCAAAGAACGACTGGACAACAACGCCCACGACAGCAAGGAACTTTTCAGCATCGTCAAAGAGTTCTCCAACCCCAGCGCCGGAAACAACGACATCACCCCCTCGCAAGACCTCTGCAACTCACTCGCCGCGTTCTTCCACCGCAAGATCACCGACATACATAACAGCTTCGACGCACAGACCACGCACCCTACCGCCGAACCAACGCCCGCCACCACCACCCTCTGCAACTGGACCCCGATCAGCACCGAAGACACCACCCGCACGATGAACTCCATCCACTCCGGATCACCAACCGACCCCTGCCCACACCACGTCTTCAACAAAGCCGACGCCACCATCGCACCCCATCTCCGGGACATCATCAACTCCTCCTTCCACACCGCCACCTTCCCGGAGAGCTGGAAGCACGCCGAGCTTACCGCCCTCCTGAAGAAACCAACGGCGGACCCCACCGACCTCAAGAACTACCGTCCCATCTCGCTCCTTCCGTTTCCGGCCAAAGTCATCGAGAAGACCGTCAACAGACAGCTTGCCGCCTTCCTCGAGACGAATGGATCCCTCGACCCCTCACAGTCCGGGTTTCGGGCCAACCACAGCACCGAGACCGCCCTTATTGCAGCCACCGACGACATCAGAACCCTAACCGACAACGGGGAAACAGCAGCCCTCATCCTCTTGGACCTCTCCGCGGCGTTCGACACCGTCTGCCACCGCACCCTAGTGAAGCGCCTCAGCAACATCGGAATCCGAGAGAAAGCACTGGAATGGATCATCTCGTTCCTCGCCGGAAGAACCCAGAGAGTCCGCCTCCCCCGTTCAGATCCGAGGCCACCGAAGTCATCTGCGGCGTTCCACAAGGATCTTCACTCAGTCCAACCCTCTTCAACGTCTACATGAGCCCCTCGCAGCCATCGCACGCCAACACAACCTCAACATCATCTCCTACGCCGACGACACCCAGCTGATCCTCTCCCTCACCAACGACCCCACCACCGCCAGAGCCAACCTACACGACGGGATGAGAGACGTCGCCGACTGGATGAGGAACAGCCACCTTAAACTGAACTCAGACAAGACGGAAGTCCTCATCCTGGGCTCATCACCCTCCGCCTGGGATGACTCTTGGTGGCCCCCGGCCCTGGGCACCGCGCCCAAACCAACGGACCACGCACGCAACCTGGGCTTCATCCTGGACTCCTCCCTGTCGATGACCAGACAAGTCAACGCCGTCTCATCTTCGTGCTTCAACACCCTGCGCATGCTCCGCAAGATCTTCAGATGGATCCCCACTGAAACCAGGAAGACCGTCACCCAGGCACTCGTCACCAGCCGACTGGACTATGGGAACACCCTCTACGCCGGAACCACAGCCAAACTTCAAAAAAGACTCCAGCGCATCCAGAACGCCTCCGCACGACTCATCCTGGACATCCCCCGACACAGCCACATCACCGGACACCTGAAAGACCTGCACTGGCTCCCCGTCAGCAAGAGAATCACGTTCAGACTCCTCACCCACGCACACAAGGCCCTCCACGACCTGGGCCCCAAGTACCTCAACGACCGCATGACCTTCTACACGCCCACCCGCCAGCTACGATCAACCAGCCACGCCCTCGCCACCGTACCACGCATCCGCAGAGCCACCGCCGGAGGAAGATCCTTCTCCTACCTGGCAGCCAAGACCTGGAACTCCCTCCCCACTCACCTTCGGCGAACCCAGGACCATCTCTCCTTCAGGAAGCAGCTCAAGACCTGGCTGTTCGAGCAGTAACTTACCCCCTCCCCCAGCGCCTTGAGACCCTCCCGGGTGAGTAGCGCGCTCTATAAATGCCGTGATTGATTGATTGATTGAGAAGTGTTCTTTATAAATATCAATGGGTTACTCATTTGTGGCTGTGTGTTTGTGTTAGCACATCCCTCCCTGAACCACCTCTTTACTGCTTTCTAAAGCAGTTGAGGCTTATCTTGAGTATGTGTCTCATTTATCGCCTCAGTGTGTTTAATAAATGCATTAACACTACCCTCTGATAAGTCTAAATTGCTTGCCCACACTACCACAAAAGAGAGCATTTGGGATTATTAATGTAAGCCCTGTAAGCCAATAAGGGTCATCCAGACTTTCTACACCTCGTCTACCTCATTTTGGTATACTACATAAAAAGCCAACTTCCTACACAAGCCATATGCAAATCAGTTTTGACCCTGTTCCTCAGGGAACAGGGTCAGGATTGATCCAACCTGAACTGCCAAGTCAGGTCCTCTCTGAACCGGAACACAAACAACCCGGGACCAGTTAATATAGCTCCTAGTCCCCAAAAAATGAGTGCTGGTGCCACCCACCTCCAACCACCGACATACAGTAAGCACTGACAGCTTCAGGGTATTACCCCTGGATTTACAGCACTGTTGTGAGAGTCACTGAATCCTAATGACCAAGTCTATCAATACCCGTCTTTCTCTTTAAGATGCAAGCTCTTTGCTGTTAATGGCTGTAGTCAGCAGTAGCAGCCGGCATGGCTCGCGGGTGAGGGGCGGGCGCGAGGGGTCGCGGGGTAGGACTCACGGGGGGTGTCGCGGGGGATCACGGGGAAATAAAAAAATAAAACAAATAAAATTAAACTTACCTTTCCATCTGGTCCCGCATCTTCTCTGCTCCTGCTCTCCTGCCTCCGACAGGAACAGGAAGCAGGCAGCCGGGCTCCCTCCCCTAAGCCAATCATAGCGCTGCAAGCAGCGTTGTGATTGGTCGGGACGGCGCCCAGCCAGGGGCTTATGGGGTGGGCATGTTCTCCATGCAGGCTGCAATGCAGCCTGCATGGAGAAGGGCTGAGTGCGCATGACTGGTTAGTGCGGCCTGAGAGGGCCGACCAAACAGTCTTTGTGCACTCAGGAGTGGGCAAACCACTCCTCCCCTGCCCTACTCAAAGAGCAGAGCAGCCCCGTCCACCCACCCGCCCACAATGTGCAAAGCAAACATAAAATGGTAATAACTAAAAGTTATTCCCATTTTTTTTTTCTTTCTCGCACTGCGACAAAGCAGTGGGGCGACGCTCCTCCGCCCTAGTGGATGAACCGCCCCTATCAGCCAGAGCAACTGGCTGGCCTCTTTTGTACTGCCAGCTCTAGGTTTTAGCAGTTGCCATTACCAAGTGCATTGAAAGAAATGACAATATAATATTTGCCGTAATTTCATGTTGCCAGTAAAATGGCACCGTTTAATATCGACTATTCTCAAATTAATGGCAAAAATTAACCATTTCTGTTACTTAAAAGCTTTCGCAAACTGTGCACCAATCGCTGCACAAAAGTGCTGCCAGACACGAAGGCACATTTAGCGTTCCTGTATTCCATCAAACGTACGACCCTGGTTTAAACCCTCACACCTCAAACCTAAACCATGGAGGAAGCATTCGGAAAAACTCCAAGGTAAACAATTATTGAGTTGAAAATATAACCACCGAGGTGTCAGTTTTGACTTCAGGGGTTCACACGTGCACCAATGCACACAAAGAAAGGTATGTGGTAAAAATCACCTTTTATTTCACACTTGCAGCAAGCACAGTGTGCTTCAACACTCTTGAGAACTGGCTTATGGTCTATTTCTAGGCATCAGACGCAACGGACTCGAAGGGAGTGCATTCCTTTCTCGTGACATGTAATGGGGTGATTCATAGTGTTAGCAACTTTCTTTAAAAATGCTGTACTTTATTTCATGGACCTCGATTCACAAAATGACCATGGTTAGCAATATTGACATCACAACCCCTTAAATCATGCAGGCATCTTAGGGTTGTCCCTTGTTCCACACTCTGGCGTTTAACAACTTCCTATTTGAAGACTGTGGACTAGGGTAAGGGCAATAGAGAAATCTACAGGCTCCTTGGACCTCCGGATATTTTTAGGTTTTGTTTTTTATGATTTTGGAGTACTTAATATGTAAAAACATAAGTTTCAGGTGCCATTATTGTACACAGGAGGTCGCCCCTGTGCTTTGCACTGCTCAGCTGGCCAGATGATCACACAGCAGCGAAGGAGGAAAAGCAATATTTGACGCCTGAACTTTAGTGGGCCTTGAGGCAAGTTCATATGTTAAACCTTTAGGGGCAGATTTACAACTTCTGGCGCATCCCTGCAAATCAGCAGGGATGCGCCAGAATAGTTGCGACACGCAATACTCTCCTTGCGCCACCACGGAAGCGCCGCATTTACAATGCGGCGCACCGTGGCGCAAGGAAAGGCCGATGCGTGTCGCATCCTGTGGCGCAAGGGCGGCGCATTGCTGGAGTCGTGTCGCAAGCGCGACGCAACTCCAGCAATGCTCGTGGGCCGCCCATACCTAACGTGGTGCGCCACTCCTTACGCCTGCTTGAAGCAGGCGTAAGGATTCGTCGCAGCGGCGTCGGAAAGTGACTCAGTGAAATCTTGTAGATTTCACTGCGTCACTTTTAC
The DNA here is from genome assembly GCA_963921515.1 of Calotriton arnoldi. Classification (NCBI taxonomy): domain Eukaryota; kingdom Metazoa; phylum Chordata; class Amphibia; order Caudata; family Salamandridae; genus Calotriton; species Calotriton arnoldi. Next base: position 2,441,529 of record CAWUFW010001575.1, read on the forward strand.
GAGGCATTCCTTCGACGGAACGCCCACCCTGCGGAGGAACGCCCACATGAAACCTGACGCAGGTTTCATGTGGCGCAGAGGCTTTACAACGTGACGCATCTCCCTAGATGCGTCACGTTGTAAATAATGCGCAACGTGGCGCATGGTTTACGTCGCCGCTGCGTCACAAAAGTGACGCAACGGCGGCGCAAAAGTGGCGCAAGGGGCTTGTAAATCTGCCCCTTAAAGTACACAAAAAGTTGCTAAGGCCAAGTTATCACACACTCAGATTGTTTCATCAATACCGTAGCTCACTGGCGGCATCACCATCAGGGCTAACATTTGCTGCTTCCCCCAACTGGTAAAAACAGGATTTACGGTAGAAGTATCGGTAAGAGCCTTTGGGGGGATGCATTAAAAATTGTACAATCATATTATAACATTTGAAAAAAGTCCTCATTGCTAATGAATATATTTTAAATCCCTTTCACTTCGTGGTACTAAACAAGATGCCTGATATCCGATGTGCTTGGTAACGCTTTAATTTTTATTTCAGATTAAACTTTGCCGGCCAACTCGTTTTGTTCCTCTCCATTAGGAACTTCTTCAGCGCTGTGATTAATAGAATACAAAATATGAATACAATTTGAAATGAATTAAAACAATATACAATTAAAAACAACACTATTTTTCTTCTAAATGTGAATGCAAGTCGCCATGTCTCACCATACTGGAAAATGTGCAAACAAAATGGATACATGTCCCAGTTAAAACATATGAAGGCCCAAACCACCACACTGGATGAGCAAAAACTTAGGGGCATATTTACAAGCCCCTATCGCCACACTTACGTCACTTTTTTTAATGTTTTTGTGGCGATACAGGCTTCACCTTATTTACAAGGCAGTGTTAAGCAACTTAACGTGGCTTAACGCTGCCTTGTAAATTAGGCACCCTTTCACGCTATACTTACCATGAAAGGGGTGGGCAATGGGTGTTGTGGTGGGCGTTTTGTCACAACACCCATTGTTTTGCGGCTGCCCCATATTTACAAGGGTGGAGTAAATATGGGGCAGCACCAAAATTAAGACCAAAAAAAACCTAGTCTTAACATGCCGCAACAAGGAGAAATGCTTTATTTCTCCTTGTTTTTGCTGTTTCTATGAGTGCTGCATTGTACAGCACACATAAAAACAGATAAACGCCATGCATGATTGTTTATGTGCAGGAAGGTGGCATTGCTTTTGGACAAGGGGGCCGTTTAGGAAAATACAGAGTCCTGTGGTTGCCAGTAAATACACTTGTCCGGGGGCTTGGGATTATTAGCACTTACATTCGTTAGAGTGACCCCTTACTCAGGAACACTCTGTTACAGTCATCTACGTGGCTACAGTTTTCCGTGCCGTCTAATAGGCAATACAGTAGTAAGTATCTTCGGCTCGTATCCCACTATGGCGAGGGCACCCCCGCAGTATTAGCACAGACATTGCTTTTAGTGGCTGGATACATAGGCACACTCCCGTGCTCCTTCATATTGGCCGCTAACCTTAACGTGCTTATGCAGTTATATGACAATGACCAAGCCCCCGGACAAGTGTATTTACTGGCAACCACAGGACTCTAAACGGGTTTATGGTATCCCTGCCATTGCTGCATTATGAGCATCTGCTTTACATAAATGTTTTTCATGTTTACTTTAACTTACACATGCAAGTCTGTGACATGTCTTTAGTTTATCTATAATTGTAAATTGGCTGCCATGTTTACTGGTGATTTTCACTGATGCACATGTATTAAGTCTGCTTTCTATGTCTAACATTAGGCTACGTAAATGAATCTTCACTGTTTGCTCACTGTGTGATCAAGACAGCGAGTCTGTCGAAACGCGTAACCTGTACAGATTAAATTCCTTACTTGGCATTTCCTGAGTGTGCGTACTACTTGGATTTTGTGTGGCATGTAAACGCCGGCTGGCTCCGCCGGAACTACGCACCACCTGCTTCGGGCCGAGGCATCCAACAGGAGCATTTCGTGGATTTACATACATATATATATATATATATATATATATATATTATCTACTGGCGGTCGCCAGTAGATAGTTATAGTTACAACCTATTATCCATAGGAAATCCGCGACATTCTATTTGAAATAACGTTGGCGCCGGTTGACGAATCTTCGTGAAAGTTTCCAACTTGTTGGGGCGCTCCGCTCCGCTCCTACCCTGAAAGTCTCGGGGTGATACGTGAAGCGGGGGCCGAGAAAAAAGGGGGGTCCCAAAACGCGTTTTCCCCATTCATTTTTCCATAGGAACCTTTAGTCGCAGCTACAGCCCGAACTGCTGAACGGAATTACACCAAATTTGGCAAAGAGGTAGTCCTTGATTCAGACTGGTGCCTTTTGCTTAAATGGTGTAAATCCGTTCAGTAGTTCCTGAGAAAATCAAAAGTAAAAGTACATATATATCTATGGGCGCGTCGGATACGCGTACCCTCAGCGCACCCTGCGCGCACCATCCCGATCACGAGCTGCATGCTAATTGGCTGTCAGCTGGCTGTCAACATTGATTCAGGAAGTGTTGGCAGCCATTTTGTCCCTCGGTAGAACCGAGGGACAGAAACAAGTGCAAGCGCAAAAAGGGGGCAGGGTAGAAACACCCTGACCCCCTAGGTCTGCTCAGGGGGTCCCACAAGGAGCCCCTGGGCAGAAAAAGATTTTTTTTTTTAAATCGGCGGGATGCGCTTAGGGTGCGCGTATCCCGCCGAGAAAAAAAAAGAAACAAGTGTGCAAAACGCACAAAGGGGGCAGGGTAGAAACACCCTAACCCCTAGGCCTGCTCAGGGGGTCCCACAAGGACCCCTGGGCAAAAAAAGCATTTTTTTCAAAAAATCGGCAGGATGCGCTCAGGGTGCGCGAATCCTGCCGAAAAAATCGAAGCGCGGTCTCCCGCGCTTCGATGTATTTTGCCCCCGGGTGGCCCAAGTCCCGGGGGCATGCTGGGGGGTTTATTTTATGTATGGGGGCCTCAAGGGCCCCCAAGCCCCGGGGACCACCACCCCCGGGGCTTTCTTTAAAAATGGTGCGGGAGGGCTCTGAGCCCTCCCGCAGCCCCGGGGACCACCACCTCCCCGGGGCTTTTTTAAAAAATTAAACAACCTGTGTGGGGGGCTCCAGCCCCCACACGCCCCGGGACCGCCACCTCCCGGGGCACTAACAAATTAAAATGGGGGTCCGTTTTGGACCCCCGAAGCCCCGGGGACCACCACCTCCCCGGGGCTGTGCTGATGTAGGGAGGGGGGCCGCGCGGCCCCCTCCTGGAGCCTTTGATGGCCCTGGGGACCACCACCCCCAGGGCCAGCTCCTGCAGTGTCCCGGGGTGCCTACCCCGGGACACTGTAGTTTGCTATGGCAGGACGGGAGCCTCGCGGCTCCCGTCCTGCCATAGCAAACTGCTTTGGATATTGGAAGAGAGAGCAGGAAACCTGCTCTCTCTTCCAATATCCAAAGCGATTGCTTTTCCACATGGGGAGCAGCATGTCAGCTGCTCCCCATGTGGAACAGCAATGCCGGCTCCCAAGGGACGTGGGGAGCCGGCGGGACTGTGGGGGATTGGGGACCCCCCACAGTCCCCAACGGAGAGGGCCAGCCCCGGGGGATGGGGTCCCCGGGGCAAGTAGTGGCTCGGGAGGGGGGCCACGCGGCCCCCTCCCCAAAAAAGAGGAAAAATTAAAAAAAAAAAAAAATGGAAAGGCCGGCCCCGGGAGATGGGGTCCCCGGGGCCTTAAAATGGCCAGAGGAGGGGGCCACGCTGCCCCCTCAAAAAATAAATATAGAGGCCATGCCCCGGGGGATGGGGTCCCCGGGGCCAATACAGGCCCAGGAAAGGGGGCCACGCGGCCCCTTCCCGTTTTTTTTTTAAAAGGTAATTTAAAAAAGGTGTAAGGCCCTGGGGGATGGGGTCCCCAGGGCCCCAAAAAAGAAAAAGGAAGGGGGCCACACAGCCCCCCTTCAGGGAGAGAAAAAAAAAAAAACGATCGGGCCCGCAGGCCCCGCCCCCTTCCTTCACCACTCTGCAAACGCGCCCCTGGCGCGTTTGCAGAGGGGGAACGACCCCTTGAATACTGGGGGTCCCTGGGGGCCAACTAGCCCACCAGGTACCTCCAGTATGCGCCAGGGGCTGCCTTGCAGAGAGGTGTACAGAGGCCACGCCCCTTTTACACCTCTCTGCAACGCAGCTCTGTGGCGCTTTTGGAGGTATATGGTGGGCTAGTTGGACTCCAGGGACCCTCAGGATTCAAGGGGACTTAATCCCCCAACTTAAAACGCGCCACGGGGCGCGTTTGCACAGTGGTGAAGGGAGGGCGGGGCTTCAGGTGACATGTGTGCAAACAGGCCCCGTGGCGCGTTTTAAGATGGGGAATTAAATCCCCTTCAATCCTGAGGATCCCTGGGGCCAACTAGCCCAACAGGTACATCCAGAAAGCGCCACAGAGCTGCGTTGCAGAGAGGTGTAAAAGGGGTGTGGCCTCTCTACACGTCTCTGCAACGCAGCCCCTGGCGCATATTGGAGGTTCCTGGTGGGCTAGTTGGCCCCTAGGGACCCTCAGGATTCAAGGGAACTTAATCCCCCAACTTAAAACGCGCAACGGGGCGCGTTTGCACAGATGTCACCTGAGGCCCCGCCCCTCCCTTCACCATTGTGCAAATATTCCTCTAAAATCAGCCGAAATACGAATTCCGATTTACTCACCTGCTATCAGGAGAGACCTCAGTGCTGCATCTTTCAGCCCAGTACTGGTCCTGAAAAGTAATTTTAACCGTACTTACCGGTAACTTGAATTTCCTTCATAGGCTAACATTGACTGGTTTCACTTGGAAATTCTTCTAAGTGTGGAGTTTTGGAACTTTAAAATATTCTTCTAAAATCAGCCGAAATACGAATTCCAATTTACTCACCTGTTATCAGGAGAGACCTCAGTGCTGCATCTTTCAGCCCAGTACTGGTCCTGAAAAGTAATTTTAACCGTACTTACCAGTAACTTGAATTTCCTTCCATAGGCTAACATTGACTGGTTTCACTTTGAAATTCTTCTAAGTGTGGAGTTTTGGAACTTTAAAATATTCCTCTAAAATCAGCCGAAATACGAATTCCGATTTACTCACCTGTTATCAGGAGAGACCTCAGTGCTGCATCTTTCAGCCCAGTACTGGTCCTGAAAAGTAATTTTAACCGTACTTACCAGTAACTTGAATTTCCTTCCATAGGCTAACATTGACTGGTTTCACTTTGAAATTCTTCTAAGTGTGGAGTTTTGGAACTTTAAAATATTCCTCTAAAATCAGCCGAAATACGAATTCCGATTTACTCACCTGTTATCAGGAGAGACCTCAGTGCTGCATCTTTCAGCCCAGTACTGGTCCTGAAAAGTAATTTTAACCGTACTTACCGGTAACTTGAATTTCCTTCATAGGCTAACATTGACTGGTTTCACTTGGAAATTCTTCTAAGTGTGGAGTTTTGGAACTTTAAAATATTCCTCTAAAATCAGCCGAAATACGAATTCCGATTTACTCACCTGTTATCAGGAGAGACCTCAGTGCTGCATCTTTCAGCCCAGTACTAATCCTCAAAAGTAATTTTAGCCGTACTTACCAGTAACTTGAATTTCCTTGCATAGGATATCATTGCCTGCTTTTTGCTGAAAAAGTTTCTAAGTGTTGATTTTTGGAACTTTAAAATATTCCTCTAAAATCAGCCGAAATCCGAATTCTGATTTACTCACCTGTTATCAGGAGAGACCTCAGTGCTGCATCTTTCAGCCAAGTACTGATCCTCAAAATTAATTTTAACCGTACTTACCGGTAACTTGAATTTCCTTCATAGGCTAACATTGACTGGTTTCACTTGGAAATTCTTCTAAGTGTGGAGTTTTGGAACTTTATAATATTCCTCTAAAATCAACCAAAGTACGAATTCCAATTTACTCACCTGTTATCAGGAGAGAACCCAGTGCTGCATCTTTTAGCCCAGCACTGACCCTGAAAAGTAATTTTAACCGTACTTACCAGTAACTTATATTTTCTAACATAGGAATCCATTGTCTGGTTTTCAGCAGAAAACTTTCAAAGTGTCAATTTTCACAAACTACAAATATTCCTTAAAAATCGCCTGTATGACTTAAACGCATTCATTCAACTGTTTACAGGAGATGCACCAGTGCTGGATCCAGGATCCAAAACTGAGTAAGAAAAAGTAACGATAACAGTTTTTACCTGCTAAGTGAATTTCCTTCCATAGGATAACATTGGTGATTCTATGAGAAAAAGTTTCTAAGTGTCAACTTTTAAAGTACAATAATATTCCTTAAAAATCACGACTGTAACCAAAACGCTTTTACTCAACTGTTTACAGGAGATGTGCCAGGACTGAATCTAGGATCCAGTCAGGTGGTTAGAAAAGTAATCCATAAAGTAACTAATTGCATTTAACTAGAAATTCACATTGAGCTGAATGTTGCATTGTGTTTGAAAATGTGTTGCACATTGCAACAACTGTAACTACTGTACTTAAAAGTCTATTGCCTATGTGCAAAGTATTTAAACTAAAGTAATTCATTCTGAGAAAGTATTTTTTGTAATGTAATGTATAATGTAATTACAATGTAATTTAAATAATAAAATATGTAAAAAAAAATTGTTTCTAAAAATGTAGTAAATCAGTATTTTAAAAATGTATATAACAATTAATACATTTAAAAATTGTCATTTACAAAACCTTTGAAATTCACTGAAAAAACCGTAGGTTTCAGACATGTTATAGTTACAAATTAGCATTTAAAAAACCTTTGAAATTCACTGAAAAAACCATAGGTTTCAGGGACGTTATAGTTACAAATTAGCATTTAAAAAACCTTTGAAATTCACTGAAAAAACCATAGGTTTTAGGGACAGTTATAGTTAGTTGGACATTGCACTCGTACAAAACCCGTGAAATTCCCCCGTTATAGTTAGTCCAGCTAACTATAACTCACGCCCCGCAATGCACTGCTGATGACGTCACATATTACATCACTCATGACATGGTCAGTGACATCACTGATGACATCACTGATGACATCTCAAATGACATCACTGATGACATCACTGATGACATCATCCATGTGATAATTTCATGCATCTTCTCACACCCTAATATAACCTTTGATACACCCACTCTAAAGTACAGACTGCCAGTCGCAAAACCATAGACACTCCAACACCAATAACTACATACCCACTCACTGATTCTTAGGTCTACACACACACATCCACTCACTCACCCGAACAGTCACTCATATTTACGGTCACTCAGTACAGGACTATCATATGCACTCATACTCCTATATAGACACTCAAACACCGCCACTCATCCATAGAGGTACTCACACACCTAGTCAGTCATGCAAATAATTAAACACACTACCATTTACTCACCTATACAGTTATACACACACCAGCTCACTTACTCATACAAATACTAGCACATTCTTACGCTCTTATACAATCACTGATACAAGCACACACTCATCCATACAGCCACTATCACAATCAGTCACTCTTGCTTATAGCTATTTATATACTCCAACACACATATATACTGCCTTTCACATATGTAGTTACTCACACATGTACCACTGGGACATACATTCACTCACTAACACACTCTTACACACACTTACCCACCCATACAGTCTATCACAGATGCACTCTTGAAACCATCCACCCAGTGAATCACCCACTCACACATCTATGCACAGAGTCGCACACACCCCTCCCACACAAACACTCAGGCACCCATACAGATACTCACACAAGCATTCAATAACTCATATAGACACTCATGTAGCTATTCTGAAACACATGCAGCCACTTACAAAGCAACAGACAGACGGATACAGACATTCACCCAGTTTAGTCACTAACCCATGCATTCAGTAAGATACGTTAAATCACTCACTTATACAGTCAGTCACGCACCTACTAAATCATCCATGCAGACACTAACACACCCACTCATTCTTCAATACGTCTTTTCCTATATATATTAAAAATATTTAAACTTTACAGAAACACACAGTCACTGGATGATGTCATCAGTGATGTCATCAGTGATGTCATTTGAGATGTCATCAGTGATGTCATCAGTGATGTCACTGACCATGTCATGAGTGATGTAATATGTGACGTCATCAGCAGTGCATTGCGGGGCGTGAGTTATAGTTAGCTGGACTAACTATAACGGGGGAATTTCACGGGTTTTGTACGAGTGCAATGTCCAACTAACTATAACTGTCCCTAAAACCTATGGTTTTTTCAGTGAATTTCAAAGGTTTTTTAAATGCTAATTTGTAACTATAACGTCCCTGAAACCTATGGTTTTTTCAGTGAATATATATATATATATATTTATATATATAAATATATATATGTATATATTATCTACTGGCGGTCGCCAGTAGATAGTTATAGTTAGAACCTATTTTCCATAGGAAATTCACAACATTCTATTTGAAATAACTTTGGCGCCGGTTGACGAATCTTCGCGAAATTCTCAAAACTCATGGGGTGCTCCGGTCCGCTCCTATCCTGAAAGTTTCGGGGTGATTCGGCAAGCGAGGGCCGAGAAAAAAGGGGGGTCCCAAAACGTATTTTCTCCATGTTAATTCCCATAGGAAATTTTAGACACGGCTACAGCCCGAACTGCTGAACGGAATTACACCAAATTTGGCAAAAAGGTAGCGCTTGGTTCAGAAAGCGACCTTTTTTTAAATGGTGTAAATCCGTTCAGTAGTTGCGGAGAAATTAAAAAAATAAGAGTCAAAAAATCAATTTCCCATAGGAAACTTTAGACACAGCTACAGCCCGAACTGCTGAACGGAATTACACCAAATTTGGCAAAGAGGTAGTTCTTTGTTCAGAAAGAACCCTTTTTGTTAAATGGTGTAAATCCGTTCAGTAGTTGCTGAGAAAATCAAAAGTAAAACCACATATATATCTATGGCCGCGGAGGGTCCGCGCACCCTGAGCGCACCCTCCCGATCACGAGCTGTATGCTAATTGGCTGTCAACACTCCAAACCAGGAAGTGTTGGCAGCCATCTTGTTCCTCGGTAGAACCGAGGCACAGAAACAAGTGCGCAAAACGCAAAAAGGGGGCAGGGTAGAAACACCCTGACCCCCTAGGCCTGCTTAGGGGGTCCCACAAGGACCCCCAGGGCCCCCCCAAAAATTGGCGGGATGCGTGCAGGGTGCGTGGATCCCACCGTAAAAAAAAAACAAAGCGCGGGCTCCCGTGCTTCGTTGTTATTTGGCCCCCGGGTGGGCCAAGTCCCGGGGGCATGCGGGGTTTATAAAAAAAAGGAGTGGGGGGGCCTCTAAGGCCCCCCCAAGCCCCGGGGACTGCCACCCCCCGGGGCTTTCAATTGAAAATGGTGCGGGAGGGCACTCGGCCCTCCCGCAGCCCCGGGGACCGCCACCCCCCGGGGCTTCTTTTTTTAAAATTACAATTACCTGTGTGGGGGGGCTCGAGCCCCCCCACATGCCCCGGGGACCGCCACCTCCCCGGGGCACTAAATATTTAAAGATGGGGGTCCGTTACGGACCCCCAGAGCCCCGGGGACCACCACCTCCCCGGGGCTTTGAAGATGTTGGGAGGGGGGCCGCGCGGCCCCCCTCCTGGAGCTTGTGATGGCCCTGGGGACCACCACCCCCCAGGGCCGGCTCCTGCAGTGTCCCGGGGTGCTCACCCCCGGGACACTGTAGTTTGCTATGGCAGGGCAGGAGCCTTGCGGCTCCCGTCCTGTCATAGCAAACTTGCTTTGAATTTTGGAAGAGAGAGCAGGAAACCTGCTCTCGCTTCCAAAATTCAAAGCAAATTGCTTTTCCACACGGGGAGCTGCATCTTAGCAGCTACCCATGTGGAAAAGCAATGCCGGCTCCCGAGGGACGCGGGGAGCCGGCGGGACCGTGGGGGTATTGGGGACCCCCCCACGGTCCCCAATGGAGAGGGCCAGCCCGGGGTATGGGGTCCCCGGAGCTACAAGTGGCTCGGGAGAGGGGCCACGCGGCCCCCTTCCCCAAAATTAAAAACAAAAAACAAAGGCCAGCCCCGGGGGATGGGGTCCCCGGGGCCATAAGTGGCCTGAGGAGGGGGGCAACGCAGCCCCCTCCAAAACAATAAAAAAAAAAAAAGGCCATGCCCCGGGAGATGGGGTCCCCGGGGCCAATTAAGGCCTCGGGAGGGGGGCCACGCGGCCCCCTTCCAAAGTTTTTATATAAAAAAAAAAAAAATAGGGGGCAGGCCCTGGGGGATTGGGTCCCCAGGGCCAAAAAATTAGAAAAAAAAGGGGGGCCACACAGCCCCCCTTCTTAAAAAAAAAAAAAAAAAAAGACCGGCATCGCGCCGGAGGCCACGCCCCCTTCTTGCAGCACTCTGCAAATGCGCCCCCTGGCGTGTTTGCAGATGGGGAACGAATTCCCCTTGAATACTAGGGGTCCCTGGGGGCCAACTAGCCCACCAGGAACCTCCAGTATGCGCCAGGGAGCTGCGTTGCAGAGAGGTGTTCTGAGGCCACGCCCCTTTTTACACCTCTCTGCAACGCAGCTCTGTGGCGCTTAATGGAGGTAGCTGGTGGGCTAGTTGCACCCCAGGGAGCCTCAGGATTCAAGGGGAGTTAATCCCCCGACTTAAAACGCGCCACGGGGCACGTTTGCACAGTGGTGAAGGGAGGGGGCGGGGCCTGAGGTGACATGTGTGCAAACACGACCTGTGGCGTGTTTTAAGTTGGGGGATTAAGTCCCCTTGAATCCTGAGGGTCCCTGGGGTCCAACTAGCCCACCAGGTATCTCCAGTGAGCGCCACAGAGCTGCGTTGCAGAGAGGTGGTCCGAGGCCACGCCCCTTTTTACACCTCTCTGCAACGCAGCTCTGTGGCGCTTACTGGAGGTACCTGGTGGGCTAGTTGGACCCCAGGGACCCTCAGGATTCAAGGTGACCTAATCCCGCAACTTAAAACGCGCCACGGGGCGCGTTTGCACAGTGGTGAAGGGAGGGGGCGGGGCCTGAGGTGACATGTGTGCAAACACGCCCTGTGGCGTGTTTTAAGTTGGGGGATTAAGTCCCCTTGAATCCTGAGGGTCCCTGGGGTCCAACTATCCCACCAGGTACCTTCAGTAAGCACAACAGAGTTGCGTTGCAGAGAGGTGAAAAAAGGTGCGTGGCCTCGGAACGCCTCTCTGCAACTCAGCTCTGTGGTCCTAACTGTAGGTACCTGGTGGGCTAGTTGGGCCCCAGGGACCCTCAGGATTCAAGGGGACTTAATCTCCGAACTTAAAACGCACCACGGGGCGCGTTTGCACACATGTCACCTCAGGCCCCCCTCCCTTCACCACTGTGCAAACGCGGCCTGTAGCGCGTTTTAAGAGGTAGTTTTAATCCCCCTGCCCTATTATGTACTAGGGACTTACAGAGGAGGTCATGCTAATCACAGGGGTACCCCAACGCATAGTGTTCCCTAGTGTATGTAGGTGTTTTCACTGTATTCTAAGTGTCTTTTAGCATAGCACTGGCTCTGGTTAGTCAGAGTCAGTTACCACCAGTACCCGTCTGAAAAAGTTGTGGGCACAGGATGATTTTGCAACAAGGCCTCTTTCTGCTCCTCTGTTGGTTCTTTCTGCACATCTTTTGCTTCTTCCTGCACTTTTCTTCGTCTTTGTGGACTTCTGTTGCTTCTTTCTGCATTTCTTTTGCTTCTTTCTGTGCGTTTTTTCTTCTTTCTTCACATGTCCTACCTCTGTAGGCATAGTTAGAAAGTAGCATTTAAAAAACCTTTGAAATTCACTTAAAAAACCATAGGTTTCAGGCACGTTATAGTTAGAAATTAACATTTAAAAAACCTTTGAAATTCACTGAAAAAACCATAGGTTTCAGACACGTTATAGTTATAGTTAGTTCAGCTAACTATAACTCGCGCCCCCGCAATGCACTGCTGATGACGTCACATATTACATCACTCATGACATGGTCAGTGACATCACTCATGACATCACTGATGACATCTCAAATGACATCACTGATGACATCACTGATGACATCATCCATGTGATAATTTGATGCATCTTCTCACACCCTAATATAACTTTTGATACACCCACTCTAAATTGCAGACTGCCATTCTCAAAACCATAGACACTCCAACACCAATAACTACATACCCACTCACTGATTCTTAGGTCTACTCACACATCCACTCACTCACCCGTACAGTCACTCATACTTACGGTCACTCAGTACAGGACTATCATATGCACTCATACACCTACATAGACACTCACACACCGCCACTCATCCATAGAGGTACTCACACACCTAGTCAGTCATGCAAATAATTAATCACACTGCCATTTACTCACCTATACAGTTATACACACACCAGCTCACTTACTCATACAAATACTAGCACATTCTTACGCTCTTATACAATCACTGATACAAGTACACAATCATTCATACAGCCACTCTCACAATCACACACTCTCACTTATAGCCATTTATATACTCCAACACACATATATACTGCCTTTCACATATGTAGTTACTCACACATGTACCACTGAGATATGCATTCACTCACTAACACACCCATACACACACTCATCCACCCATACAGTCCATCACAGATGCACTCTTGAAACCATGCACCCAGTGAATCACCCACTTGCACATCTATGCACAGAGTCACACACACCCCACCCACACAAACACTCAGGCACACGTACAGATACTCAGACAACCAATCAATAACTCATATAGACACTCATGTAGCTATTCATAAACCCATGCAGCCGCTTACACAGCAACAGACAGACGGATAGACATTCACACAGTTTAGTCACTAACTCATGCATTCAGTAAGATACGTTTAATCACTCACTTAGAGTCAGTCACGGACCTACTAAATCATCCATTCAGACACTTATACCCCCACTCATTCTTCAATACGCCTTTCCCTATATATATAAAACATATTTAAACTTTACAGAAACACACAGTCACTGGATGATGTCATCAGTGATGTCATTTGAGATGTCATCAGTGATGTCATCAGTGATGTCACTGGCCATGTCATGAGTGATGTAATATGTGATGTCATCAGCAGTGCATTGTGGGGGCGCGAGTTATAGTTAGCTGAACTAACTATAACGGGGGAATTTCACGGGTTTTGTACGAGTGCAATGTCCAACTAACTATAACTTTCCCAAAAACCTATGGTTTTTTTCAGTGAATTTCGAAGGTTTTTTAAATGCTAATTTCTAGCTATTACGTCTGTAAAACCTATGGTTTTTTCAGTGAATTTCAAAGGTTTTTTAAATGCTAATTTCTAACTATTACATCTGTAAAACCTATGGTTTTTTCAGTGAATTTGAAAGTTTTTTTTTAAATATTAACTACTATTCTGCTATTTGTCATTAGTACTGTTTTTTCTGACTTTTCCACTACAGAAAAGAAAATAAACTGTAAAACTGTTGGGTAATGTAATATATGTCACAAATTACAGTGTTACTTATCAAATAATACAACATAATTTAACATTTTAAAAACATATTTTTCTCCCTTTTTCTGCTGTTATCAGATTCTACTTAACTTCACTATTCACAGTGATGTCACTGTAGTATCATCATAAACAGCTGGGGAAAAAAACAATCAACTAGATTGTAAAAAAATCCCAAATGACTAATTCTTGCAACCACAATACGAAATCAACACAAATAACACATCCAATACTATTTCCAATTTTTAAATCTTACCTTTACTCTGTAGTTTCTGTTCACATTTTTCCTCAAGGCCAAATAATGTGTGGACATTTTTTTTTTTTAAATCATCCAGTATGAATTCCTTAAAGCATCTTCCCATTTTCCCTCTAGGTTGAATAATGTATCTAAAATTTTTGTTTCAGAAATATCAAGTATGAGTTGGGTAATTCATAAGGCAATCTCGGTTTAATTTCCAAGTGTGTATCGTTGCAGTGACTCCAACCATTTTTGCATTTTAAATATACAGTATAATGTCCACATGTGGTAGTAGCTCCAGTATGGAAAACAATAGCCAGTGTTGTGAAAATTCTTCCAGAAATAGATACTTGACTAGCAACAAAATTTTTAATTTTCGTTTCCACTTTTCTTCCATTTGGTCTACAGCGTTGTAGCATTAAAATTAGATATTTTCCATATCTTTCTAGGCATAATGTAGATAACATTTCTGATTGACAACGAGAACATTTCATATCATGATTTGCTTCTTTTACTAATTTCGGAAAAGGTACAGATTTGCAGTCAGGTATTGTTAAATATAGAAATCGTTCTCTGTCAACTATAGTACTTGAAGTTAATGAACACTGTTCACATTTGTGATCCTATTTGTAACTGAGTCCAAATAAACTCTCAATCTGGATTCCTTCATCTTCTAATACTCCAAGCATAACCATCAGAAACTCTTGTGCATCTTGTTGTATATTAGGACTGAACGTTAAAGATCCAGTACATGTATCCAAGATTTGTCAAATACCAGAAGCAGTATGGATCTTACTTCTGTCAGTTCTCAATTGTTCAAATAAAGTATAAAGTGCAGAACAGAGGGGCCTATTAGCAATAACCGGCGATAATTATCGCTAAGCGCAGTTAGCGCTAGGATAATTATCGCCGGCTATCGCAGGTTTCTATCGCGGAGATAGCGTGCTATCAGCAACGCTTATCTCCAAAGCGATAGAAACCCTGGAGAACAGTGTGAATATCGCTTGAAAACAAGCGATATTCGCACTGTGACCAGTGTTAGCTTGGTAATAGGGCGAGGGGATTTAGCCATGTAATCCACCTCCCATTGGATTACATGGCTAAGTCAGGTTTGGACCAGGCGTTAACAAACAAGCGCTAAACGTGTTTAGCGCTGGTTCGTTAATCACCTCCCCTGCCTCGCTAATAGGCGATAGCGACCTTAGCGACTGTTTCCAGTCGCTTTAGGTTGGGAACGCCTACTTTACATGCCATTAGCGATAAATATCGCTGGCATGCAAGGCGGCACCCAACCCGGTCGCTATCGCTTAAAGCTGTCGCTAACAGCAGTTAGCGACAGCTTGCTAATAGGGCGATTGAATTATCACCGCTTTAGCGGGAAAAAGTCCCGCTAAAGCGGCGATAATCACGTTGCTAATATGCCCCATATTCTTTTTTCTTGACTTTCCTTAATTTCACCTTTAAACCTCTACTAGATAAAATATAACGTTTAGAATAACATTACCATAGCAGTTGACACCAGAAGCATTTTCTAATTGGTATCCCACAACATCATCACTTGTTTGTATTTTCTGTTTCTTTGCATCTTTTCTTTTCTCTTGAATTTTTTTCTGCTTTTCAACCACACTTGATTCATCAACATGTTTGCGTTTTGAACACACAGCACGTTTTTCATAAATAGGATATTCACCTAAAGTTGGTGCATAAAGTCTTCTTAAACGATTATATTCTCTTACACAATTTACATCAGCACTAACCTTGTTTTCATCGAAATCAATTAAATACAAACCAGACAATGTTCTAACTCGAGATAATGCAACGTATGCCATTCCCTCTTTAAACACAGTTCTTCCAACATTTACTAAAGCATTATCTACACTTAAACCTTGAGATTTATGAATGGTTATTGCATATGCTAAACAGAAAGGAAACTGTTTTCTATGAACATACAAGTCTTTTACCAGCAAAAACGTACAGCACAACGCCCAATTTGTTTTACCTCTGTAATCTGATCAAATTTAATTTTCAAGAATTCAATTGCATTTCTGTTTTGATATTTTACAAATTCAACAACTTTCCCTATTGCTCCATTCACTAAACCTTCTTCTATATTCAAATTACGCCTCAAAATTACCCGACAGTTTATACATACATCTAAAAAAATTCTAAGCCAGCAGATTTTGATACAGACTTTTCCAAAGAATCCAATTTAGTCTGTAGTTTATTTGAAAGAAGAATTGTTATTCCTTGATGCTCGATTTTATCAATAGCTTCAATGTGAACTATTTCTTGATTTTCCAATTTCAGAAGCTCTTGATTAAATGTATAACACTCTTCCAGTGTAGGCATTAAGCAAAGTATAGACTTTTTTTCTGCAATGTTCTTGTACAGTACTGCTGCTGGTGTGTTTTCAGTTGTAAACAAGTTCTTTAGTAGACGACTTTGTAAAGCTTGTTTACCATGTTTGCTTAGAACACCAATTCTTACATCTTTCAGAATATTTCCATAATCTTCATCACTTGCTTGTCGCATATTCTGAGTGAGTTCTTTATATTCAAAATTTAACCAGAGATTCACATTTCCAATACTTCCCAAAGATTTCCTAGTGTCTTCATGTAGAAGAGTTTTAAAGACTGGTTCTCCTTTTTCAGGAGTTAGTTGTAGCAGATCTCCAAATACAATTAAATGTTTTCCTCCAAAGAGAACATCGTAATCTGTTTTTAATACCTGTTGCATTCTTACATGCACAAAATAAAGCATTAAGTTTGAGACCATGCTCACCTCATCAATAATTAAAAGTTTCATCTTCTTCAGCACTCTTGACACTTCATAAGAAGCTTCTCCAGACAACTTCTGATATTCTAATTTATTATCATGCTCAACTGGTAACATTAGTAATCTATGCAAAGTAATTCCTTTAACATTGTGCGCAGCTAATACAGTTGGAGCTGTTACCACACAAGATAAATGTGAACCAGTAGTTTTTTTAAGATAACTGGTCAAAACTTTAATTAAAAAACTTTTACCCGTTCCAGCTTGACCACTGATGTACATCAGAATAAGTTTAAATGATGAACATACACATACTTTTTTTTCATGCAACAAACCATTTTATTTAATTTATTTATTTTTATTTTAAAGGTTTTATATAGCGCTGGCTGGACCCAAGGGTATCAGAGCGCTTTACAAGGGTCGCATGAGTAGATATGGAAATAACAAAAAAATACAATGAGGTAGCATTCAAGTTCAATTAAAACAATAGATGTCAGCTCAATTAAAAGATCAGAGTTACAGCAAATTGAGATGATCAGCAGCAAATCAAGAGAAGAGAGGTAGTCGTGGAGCAAGGGGGGATAGAGAAGCGAGGGCAGGATATAAGAGGGGAGAGAGGCTGTGAGGGGGTAGGGAAATACCAAGTACATCAAGCAGGGCCTATGAAAGGAATTAGTGCGATAGAGGGCGAAGAAAAGTGAGAGGTGGAAAGGGGCTGGAGAGAGGGCATCGGAGGGTCAGAAGGGGGGATCCTAAAACAGTAGGCGGCCGGGTTGGAGAATGTGCCCAGGGAAGGGGTTAGGGGCCCCAGAGTTTTTCGAGAAGGTGAAGTTTGAGGTCTTTTTTGAAGCTGAAGTAGGAGGGGTTGCAACGAAGTTCTTTAGGGAGTGCATTCCAGATGGTAGGCACATTTCCAGAGAAGGAGCGTGATTGAGTAGATTTCTTGTTTAACAGAGGAGGGACAAGAACGAGTGAGTTTGAGCTCCTCAGTGTTCGAGAGCAGCCCGCTTTGAATAGTTTGTCTGCGAGGTACACAGGGGTGTGTTGATGCAGGGCTTTGTGTGTAATGCAGGCGGTCTTGTAGGTAGATCTGCCTGCAATAGGGAGCCAGTTGAGGGCTTCAAGGGTAGGGGAGATGTGATCGAACCGTTTGAGGTCTGTAATGAGCCTAGCAGCAAGGTTAAGAACAGATTTGATTGGGGTTAGGTGGATTTTAGGTGTTCCAGAGAGAATGGCGTTACCATAGTCGATTTTGGACAGGACTAGTGATTGGACAGCTGATCTAAAGTCATCAGCCGGGATGAAGGGTTTTAATTTCTTGAGGTGAAAGAGAGTGAAGAGAGCGCTTTGGCCGAGTTTTTTATGTGGGAGATGAGAGAGAGGTTCTGGTCAATGTTAATTCCGAGGGATTTAACTGAGTTGGATAAGGTGAGAGAGCAGTTGAGCGCTGTAAGGTCAGAGATCCAGGCTTGGATGGGGAGCGAGCAGTTTTTAGGGGAGAAAAGAATGATTTCAGTTTTTTAGGGTTGAGTTTGAGGTGGTTGTAGTGGAACCAGGATTGGATCTTAGTCAAGGCGTCATTGAGGTGTAGCACGTCAGCGCGGGATTGAATCTTATGATAAAGTTGGGTGTCATCGGCGTAGAGGTGATACTTGATTCCCGCATGCTTAAGAATAAGGGTGAGGGGTTCCATAAAGAGGTTGAAAAGAGAGGGAGAGAGAATAGAGCCCTGTGGGACACCCAGTGAGATAGGCACAGGTCATGTTCTATCTGTTCTCTCACTTGTACATATATTTCTTTCTGTTCAATATTTACTTGTTCTTCTAACTTTTCCAATGTAATATTCTCCTCTTGTGCTTGTTGCATTGCAATTTCCACTTCATGCATAGCAATCGCTGCTTCATTTTCCACTATTGGTTCTCCAAGTGGATCTTGACTACATGGACCAGAACTTTGACTATCTTGAGAACATTCATTTGCAACTTCAGCTGTAATAGTCTTTTCCTGTTCAACTTCATCATTCAACATTTTTAAATATGTAGGGAAAATTGAACATGCAATGCTATCTTTACATGCATTAAAAGAATCTTCGTAGCAGTCAAAATCTCCAAGTAATTCACTTTTGCTACGCCATGGTTTGAACAGTTGGAGAAGTGCTAAATAGTAAAATTCTCGCTTGTCTGGAGATTCACAACTAAGGGCCTGATTCTGATGCGGTTAGGAAAGCATTACCACCTAGGGCCTGATTCTGATGCGGTTAGGAAGGCCTCCTAATGGCATTTGCTCCTTCCAAATCAGATCGGGAACGTGTCTTCCCGACCCAGGGCCCAATTATGATGCGGTTAGGAACATATGCTCCCATTGAAATCAATGGGAGTCCAACCAAATCGTATCTGGAAGCATCCGGATGCATCGAACTCCGTCGGTCGGACTCTCCCGATCCGAGTGGGTCGGAAACCATTTCCAAACCGATTCGGTCGGGGAGCTTTCCAACCCGCATCAGAATCAGGCCCTAAGTTTCTTGTAGTTGATAAGGTTATCTTTTGTGTGTTTTACTAAACATCCATGACATCCAAGTACTGCATATTTTCCTTGTTTTAAATTCTGTTTAACATTTCTTTTGAAGCTGTAATGTTGAAGTACTTCATACAGACATAGCTGTTCCAGATGTCGACTCCTTTTCGGATAGTATGTATCCAACATATTAGTTTTAAGAATTTCTGTACTGTCTGGTTCATTTGCTGCTAAGTATTCAATTTCTTCTAATGATTTCAACACTCTATTTCATGAGCAGGCAAGACCTAAACTTACCCAAATGATCCCTCGTGATTTTGAATATAAACTTGAAGAGGAGAAGCGGTCTGAACATTCATACGATCCAATTTCTCTGTGGGAAAGCATTTTCAAAGTAAAGCTGTACAATTTTTTGCTAAGGCTCTTCTCTTGTGCAATTTCTTCCCACATTTGTTTCATCTCGGTTCTTTCTGATTTCGTTATATATAATGTAACGTAGAGTGCAACAGCAATTGAGTTGTCTGCAACATACTGGATGTCCATATTTGCATTCCACATTTTTAAAATAACCGGATTGTAGTCATTAATATACTTTAACAGTTCTCTTCTTTTCAAGTTGTAGGTATTCTTTAGAGATTTGCGATTTATTGTGTGCCTTACAGAAGAAAAAAAGAATTTACTCTTCCTTTAGAAATTACTGGACGTGGAAATCCAAACCGACACTTGGTATAAAATTTTCCTTTACACTTGTATTTTCGTCGGCAGTACTTTCCACAACGGTGACTTTGGAAACGTAAAACTTGCTGTCTCAAGCTTCTATCTCCTCCTTCTTTTGGAATCTCACATGTCACATACTGTTCAATGAAAGACAATACTATTTCATCTGAATCAGTTCCAAATTTAGGTGCATCCTTGATCCACAATAGCATATGTATATGAGGAGCACCTCTTGCTTGGTACTCCTTTCTCCAAAAGAAATCGGTAACTTCTCCAAGAGGTGGATTCTTTTTATTGCAGATGAAAGACATCATAGCTTGAAACCTATGATTAAAATATCTGCACACATTTACAGGATCCAAAGAACACAGTTCTCCAGGTGTCTTCATTTCAACATTCTTTACATTGGAATTTGCTTCTCGTAGAAATTCAAGCAAATCTTCCCATGCATACTCTGCACAGCTAAGTGTCACAAACCATGTTGGTGTACCTAAGTTCCGTAACATACACTTCAGTTCTCCATGACGACGATACCAATACTCATTTGCTCCTCGTTGACATGCCATCAAATTAATTAACTGTGCTTCTAAATTTTCAACTGTTTGTTGAACTTTCTCCACAAATTCTTTCGCTGAAAGAAGTGATTGATGAGCTCCAGTTTTCAGTATGTGGTTCACTGCATAGGACAGAGAAGACAGATCAATTTCAAACAAAAGGTGAAATATATATGGTATACACTGCCGGAATCTAGGATCGTCAGAGTATAATCTTGTTGAGCGATATTCTGAAGCTGGAATCCGTACAGGTCGGTCATCATATCGTCCACCTTCTCCAGTAGGAAACAGCTGTGGAAAACAACGAGCTTCTAAGCTTTTCTCCCATACACTCATCGGAGTTCGCTTTGCTTTTTTCATTTGAAATAACCTGTTTCCTATTACTTCTTTTGAATGTAAAGGACATATTGTGTAATGTTCATAAATCTCTTCACTCCTTGACTTGTCCACTTTCTCTATTTGACCACTTGAAATTTCAGATTTATCTTCCAAACTTATTACTTGTTCTTCCACATTTACACTTTTATAATAAATATTATTCTCCACAAGATATAACGTAGCCTTTTGAAATTTTTTAACATCCACAAATTCTTGCCATATTTTCCGACTCTTTGTTGGTACTCCATTTACTAGAATGACTACTGCTTCATTTTCATCTTTGTCTCCACCAACAATTTCAATATTTTTCTTAAAATCCAAAGGTAAGTACACTACTCTTCCTTTCAGCCCTCTTTGTAAGTCTGTTGGTGGCAGTTTACCTGTTTTAGGCTCCATGCGAATTATAGTTTGAAATGGATGAACAGATTGAATTAGAACTGACTCATATGTATTCAAATCTGCCAGTTCCTCCGGAATAGCTACTAATTCTAACTTATTATGTACTGCTCTAGCGGGCATTTTGTTCTTTTCTAATTTGTTAAAACAATATTTACAAATACGTTGATCACTGCCTAACTCAAATTGACCTTCCACTAACAAGTAAGTTGCAAATTGTTTCCATTTATCATTATTCTTCTTTTCTGATTTCAAATACAAATCAACATTCCTAGTTTGAATTTTATAATTAGTACGTCGACAACAAACACAAACATAGGGCATCATTATGATGGCGGGCGGACAAAGTCCGCCCGCCATCGTTTCGGCAAATGGGACCGCCCGCTATGTATGCGGCGGTCCCGCAAATCCAATTAGGATGCGCTCAGCTCTCATGCTCTCAGCAGCACCCGCCGAAATGTGTAAAAAGGCATTTGTTAATTTGCATGCACAACGTGGCAGGCACCGCGCGGTGCCTGCCACGTTGTGCATGCAAATGCAGGGGGGTACCATAGGTACCCCCCATGTGCACCCCCTACCCCCCCAACACCCTGGGGGCCCGCAACGGGCCCCCACATGCAGACTCCGCATGCCTTTCCATGGCGTGCAAACTTCCGCATTTCTGAATGGTGTACTGCTAACATCCTTAAGTGATGAAAAACACTTTTACACACTTTTCTTGAAAGACAAGCCAGAGAATGCCCATGTTTCTCAGTATATTTTCTTACATTACAAGGATCTAGTGTTTGTAACAACCTAATCATCTGTTTTACACTTTTCTGTGTATATTCTCGTAACAAATTTCGCATTATATCAATAGATTCCTGTCGAATACTACAAATACTGCTACAACCCCACTTATACACAGGAGCTTGTGTGCGTTTCCCTTGCACTTCTTCAGCTATTAACTGTTCTGCACTAATAGTAACCATTTCCTCTTTTGGAACAGGACAACCATTCTGAACTTCGTAGCAATGACCTCCAGTATCAACTGCAAATGGTAAACTATTTTCTTGGAAGTAACTCTCTTCATTAAAAAAAGGTTCACTATTAGATGTATGTTTCCATTTTCCACTGAAGATTTTACAAAAGTTGCTTCTGTTCACACGTCTTTTTTTTTACTTTTGTCTTTCAGAATCTTCATTGTTTTATCCAACACTTTCATCCTCTTCAAAATGAAAATGAATATTTTTTGTTTTAACTTAAAAGCAGTATCCACTATGCTTTCAACACCCTGTTTCTGTTTCAATTGCAGCACTTTCTTTTTATATTTGCGGCATCCTTTTATTAAATTCTAATTTACTCTATTTCGAAAAACTCTTTGACGAATTTCTTGAAATTGTTTTTGTCTACGGGTAACAAATACTCTTTCCTTATCATGTTTTTTTCCCTTGCAATTTGAAGTCCAAGTCTGCTTCTCCTTACTTGAAAATGTTTTCTTTTTCCTTTGTGTGATGTTATTTTCATTAAATGTTCGTAATACTTTTTTTAGAAATTGTCTAGTGTTTTTACCAGAAGAAACTCTTTTTGTAGTACTCTCATTTTCTTGTAATCCACATTTTTGACTTTTCTTTAAGTAGATTGCCTTTTTGTTTTTCCTTTTTTTTCAGTTCTTCTAGGCATTTTCAATTTTTAATCCAAATAAAATTATTTTCTGAGAATGAAAAAAAGTTTCAATGATTAGTTATATCTGTTCAATATGTCAAAATAATCACATACAATTATATAAGTTCCAGTGGCGGCTTGCAGAGGAAATGCTGCATGGTACTGGAGCGGAATAAGGGAACAGTAGGGTGGCAGGTAGTGTCATCCGACATACAGCACGTATTTATTGAATTATTTAGATTCACCTTCCCATTTTATATGTGACTCCACTACCTCCTACTTTTTCCCTTGCCCCCCCGCCCCACCCCCCCGTCCCATGCACCCCACCGTCCCACACCACTTCCTCTGCAACCCACTACAGATAACTTTGTAGATACTATTTTGTAAAATTGTTATCTGTATACTTAGAGTGATATTCTCAACTAAATGGCACATGTAAACGTTACCCTTATTAGTTTAACACTTCTATCGGCAACTTAGCAAGCATAACACTGCACCATATTAGCAAAGATATGGTACAGGCTTACATTTTATTGTGGATGTACATAAACAAGTACAGATCAACTGTTAAAGAGCAACAAAAACCACCGACATGGAGATGGAGAGGGGGGAAAGATTAAGGGACATATTCACAAGGAGCCATCGCCGAATTATCGGCACTTTATCGCAGCCAAACTCGTAATAAATTTACCCTCCCATTCACAAGCCGGGGTTAACAGCCCACAGCACCAGTATACCCGCGATAGCAGCCTCAAAAAGCATCGCCACAGAGGACCCTCGCAAATATCGCTAATGAGATGCAGAGTAGGCGTTCCCGTGAGAAAAGCCGAGACAACAGCACACCTCAACATTCACAACGACCAGCCACATCCACGATAAAAACACAAAACCGGCGATAAGGCGGCTTAGCACCAGGAAATTTACATCTGCTCTGACCTGGTGTAAAGTCGGACGGCAGCCAGCACCACAAAAGAGAGCACAGCCCAGGGCCACATCTGAAGGGCAACAGATGCCATAGAGCAACTCATCATGCGGCCCGGACACCCAACAGGGCCACAACACCCACCGCCAACACCCCAGGACCCCATCCCACACCCGGAACACCCCCATCTCCGGCACCACCCCCAATCCCGGACTAAGAAATTGCACACCAACACCACGAATCCCAAAACAAACATCTTGCCTGATGTCGCACAAGCAGCAAAATAAACATACATGCGTGACCAGAAAATGGAGAATCAGTCATACAGCAATGCAACCACCAACACAAAACCCCAGACAAACAAAAGCAGAAACAACCCCTAGGATGAGTCCTAGCTGCTCCCACTAGACAATCCGTAGCACACAGCCCGGTAGACCAAATCCAAGAGAAGAAGGTGTGCCATGCGCGCAACAAAGGAAAGAGAGGGAGAGAGCGAGGGAGAGAGACAGAGTGAGATAGCACAAGCAGCGCAAGGCCACACGGGCACCTGGCTCCACATGCCAACATGTGTGTGTGCATCACCATCCGTACACCATGAGCCCAAGGCCATGTCCCAATCTCAGCGCCAAAGCCACATCACATTCCCAAAACGAAAGTAGTAGTGAGACAAACATCAGGGATGAAAGCACCATTGTCCCAATGCAGAAGCCGGGAGGACACCTGCACCTCTGACCTTGGTCCCGAACGCACCTGGAACACCCTGATAGAGATACAATGGCAGAGGGGACGACTCCCACACCACGCATTCCGCAAATAAACCATCCGACTTATCCACAGCCCACACATAGAAGCCCCTGCCTGTGGTACCCCCGCATGGGATGGCCTTGACACCCACGAAAACAGCAACCCATGTCCCACAACATTGCACACACATTCAAATCATTGCTCAGAGCTGTGGCATATCCTCCTTACAACAGCCGCAGTCCAGAAGAGTGCCTGTTCACGAGACGCACCAACGCAATGGCAGGCCATACCGGGCACATGCACAACACCTGTCACATGGAACAGTACCGTGCACGTATGCTGCATTTACTGGGCGCACTGCCACTGGCAGTGCTCCGGATCAGTTACAGGCTCAGCTTCCGCATTGCCCACGTCACCTGCGTCCAGCCCTGGTTCCACTGCCGAACATGCACATTCGAGTGCCCCATGGATGTCTGCCTAGCCAACACAACTGTTGATGAATTGGACTATGACTTGTGTTTGCGCCCCCTGTTGGATCCCGAACAGGAGTGTAACCGAGACAGCCGTGCATGGGATGCCTTGACATACTGCATATGTATTGGTAGTTGTGCATGGGAGATGGCACAATTTCTCGTGTGCAGTGACCACATCGAGGCGCTCCCCTATTGGGCTGTGTTGCGGATCGGTGAGACGGCGTGGGCTGAGCACACCTGCCCGGACCACCTAATGAATTGGCTCACTTTGGTGTTCCTTGAACACGACAACGACGTACTATTGGAACAAATTGCACATGAAGCTGCACGGGCATTCATGGACGAGTAACTACGTACCTGCAGCCACATCCTATTGCCACCCACAGCACATGGCCCAACAACTTGTTGCACAGGGAGGATTGCTCACATATCCCACCAAAACAGAGGACACGTCTCCCTTCGGTCGAGCTCTGGATGCATGTGCATGGAATAACGCGTGTGCACACACACCTGTCCAAGGCGATGCAGGTCCATGGTCCGAGCAACACAGTGTCGTTTGGCAACGTTGCCAATTCGGACACACTGCTCGGTGAGAGCACACACATGGTGATGTAGCACGACATGTGAACCTGTCGGACCCTCACACCTGATCACTGTCGGCAGAGCAGACAATTGCCGCACCCCAGAGGCAGAGCACCATGCAGACCCCACGTACAGTGAGTCGTGCCCCCTCACACAGGGCACTGTGCAGACGCCAAACAACACATGACTCGTCCAGCAAGGCAAGGTGGGCTGTGAGCATTGCCATATGTGATAAATCTTGTCCATTTCAGCCCCAACATCATCTGCCCCTCGACATGTACCCATGCTGCGTGTAAGTGTCTTAAGCATGTCCGTGCCTGTTGTGGCCGTTGCCTCGTCTGTACTGACACGCACATGCCAATAAAGCCTATGCCACTCCACTGGTGTCTAACTGTGAGGTGTGTTGTAAAGATTGTCCACTCGTCTGCCACAATGAGCCTCGTCCCAACACAGGGAAGAACTGACTGTCGCATGTGCAACGGGGGTGTATCCCTTTGGCAAGCTCCGCCTCTGTGAGCCAGACATTGTTTTTGCATAGGTGCTGGACGACATCTGATGCAGCCCCATCACCTACGCAGTCTGATGTGTCAGGGGCACACAGCCATGCAGCCATCACCCTGCCACACACACCGGACACAGAACCCGTATGAGGGGAGTTTTGTACCACATTGCCTTCATTGCTGATGTTCTGTGATTGCTATGTGTGTGGGCTGCATTGTGGGGGAATTGCCCCTGCAGCTCTGATTTCGTGTAGCCTTCTCCCCTTGAGACGGGGTGCCTTTGGATTGTGTGCTTTTTGGGGCCTGTTTTGCTTTTGACTTGGGTGATGTGTGCTCGCGGACTGATTTTGTGGCCTGGTGCATTGTTGGTCTGCTGCATGTATTGGAAGGCATGGGTTGTGGTTGCACGCGGACACATCGGAGTGTGACCTGCTCCTTTGAGGATGTGATCCGCACTTGGCTCCGTACATGTTGCTTCGTGGGCCATGTCATTTTCTTTGCGCAGCTGCTATGCTATCCGACATGCAGTGTTACTTGCATAGTCAGTGTGGGTCACGGATCTGCTGGTTTGCTAGATTCAGCATATGTGCAAGGGTAGGTTGTGATATTGGTGATAGGGGGGGGCACTCTGTGCACATTGTGGATGGGGGCCTACTTGGCGTTTGGATGTGTGCTGCAGTGTGCCAAGGCATTCAGGGACATGTTCCAGGGTCATTGTGGGTGTAGTGTGTGCTGCACAAATCAACGCCGTATCTGATTTACAAAACTACATACTCGTTTAAACATAACAAACTATACTGCTTATTTCTTACCTCCATACCTTACTCCTAAAACCATGTAATCTTTCAAACATATGTCACGTCACTTTTGTACCATTGAAACTGATTACGACCTTCTCTTTACACTACAGATCCCATGAACATGCTAATAAAGGTATAAGTGCTATTTTCATACTAGATAAAGCTCTCTTACTTAATTTTTATAAACACTACTGTTTGGTGCACAAAATGGGGGTGACACATGAGGAGAGGAAACGGAGGTGTAATCCCTAAACTTTTATTGTACCGTTCCTTTAATATACGTATATTGAGGGTTTTAAGTGGGATGGAAAAAAATGCGGGTGTGTAAAAGGGGTGGCAGTGTTCAGCACCGGTAAGTCCCAGCCCACTTAAAGTCCTGCGTATATTCAGCACAGAGACACACCATAACAATTTTTATCACTTATAATCACAGTTAGTTTACTAGTGTGAAAAAATCGTACAGAACATTTACTAAGAACATTTTGAATTGTTTTTTATCTCTCACACATTTATAAAATATCTCTTGTAAAGAAACGCCCCTCTCCACCTTTATTTCGTATGAACGAGCAATAAATAATCCCTTTACCAGGATCTAGTCACTAACTACTAACACTGTGCACTGTACCAAATTGTAAAGCAGAAATAGTGTTTAGATTATGTCTTAAAGTATCATCAAATGATTCAAACCATGCATACATACACAAAGCAACGTGCACGTTTACTTTGTCCATTTACTCTCTATGTAATCTGTGCACATTCTGAACGGGTTTGCAGTATATCACCTGTTTTCACTTATACTCAAATGTACCTTACAGTAAAAAATGACATCACAACCTATGCATATGTAATATTTCCTACATAATACAGTGCATTTCTATACCATTGAAACTGATTGCAACATTCTTTATATAGTACAAATTCTACCAATATGCCAATAAACCTATAAGTGCTATTTTTATAATACAAAAAGCTGTATTAGATTATTTTTATAAACAGTACTGCTGGGGGCACAAAATGGTGGTGCAAGGTAGACAGAGTAAATGAAGGTGTAATTCCAAACTTTTTATGTATCATCCCTTTACTGTACGTATATTAACAGCTTTAACTGGGATGAAAAAATTGGCGGCTCTCTTAAAGGGGTGGCGGAGCCTACTACTGATAACACCCGGACCACTTAAACGCCTGCGTATATTCAGCAGAGGAACACACCGTGACAATTACTATCACCAATAATCACATTTACTTTACCACTGTGAACAAAATCGTACAGAAAATATACAAAGAACATTTTCATTTATTTTTTATCTCTCACATATGTAAACAAGCATTTGCAATGCAATAGGTCTCGCATTTACGCGAGTTTGAGCTATCGACATTGCAAATAACAATGCCTTTTATTTTTGTTTTCGTTTTTAAAACATAAATAAAAGGCATTGTCCTTTACAATGCCAATAGCTTAAACTCGCATAAATGCGAGACCTATTGCATTGCAAATGCTTGTTTTTTACGCAAGCTTGAAAGGAAGTCACTCGGCTCTGTTAAATGATTAATGTTCTTTCATACTTCCGGCCCCGGAAACGTTACAACACACAGCTCTTACTTTCAAACACAAGTCAACTGAGATAGTTTAGCCCGTTTTACACTTGCTATAAAAAAAAAACATGAATGCGTTCCTACCCCCAGTGTGTGAGCTACCCCTTTCCTTGTTGCCTTTACTGGGTATTTCTATATTTAGCCTCAAAGTCACGTGGGCCAAATCACAGCACCTTACCAACCCAGGCTACTCGCGGCATCAGACTGTGCGTAGTTTCCGGTTTGACACCGGATCACGTGATATACTTTGAAGGTGCCTGGTCTGGCGCAACTGCTTCAGAAAGATTATTACTACAGCACATTGTTTTTGGCTGCCTACGACCAGCGGTAAAGGCAAACGGACCAACAAAATGTAGTACTACTGACGTGAAAATTGAAGCCTCCCAGAATTCAGTAGTAATGCCGTTTGGATTTCATCCATTTCTAACCTCGTAGCGAACGTGCCTCGTCCGTCGCGAGTCTGATAACTAGCGTAGCAGGCCCCTGTAATGTAAGAGGGGAAGGGGAGAGAGAATGTGTCTTAACATTGCAACTACACATCCCTCAAAGGTTTATTTTGTTTAATTGACTTATGAAGCCTGGCGTTTAGTCCGAGGGTCGCCAAAAGTGCTGACATCAAGCATTTAAAAAGAAAATATAATGCAATTAAATCAAACATTGTCACAACCACTCGGTTTGCCGTCTGCCAACAACCTTTCGGCTTTGTCAAGGTTTGTTTTTTCCTCATTTTTTTGCTAAACTTTATTGTTGGGGAAGCTGCCGAGCCTTTAAAAGAAAAAAAAACCAGCATGATTCAAAGCTCCGAATGGGAGAAAGAAGGCGAGGCCGGCACAGGGACAAAAATGGTGGCCGCGCGGTTAAAAAAAAAGTAAACAGTGGTGCGCACACACCACAGAGGAGCGGAGGGGGGGGAGGAGGGAGCGCGGCAGCCTGCTCAGCTGACCAGACGCTCGTGCGTCATGGCCTTTTGCCGGCATGTGTTTACAATTATCGCGCCCGCGTCTGGGCACGATAATTGGAAACACATGTTTGCCGCGCGTACCCATCCCAAAAAGGCCAGCCACGACGCACGAGCGTTTTTTGGACTGCTTTTCAAACTCACTTACTAAAAGTCTTCGCTTCTAGCAGCGCTTGCGCGCTACTCGAGGCTCGACCTAAAAAAATGACTTCTGAAGAAACGCTCCCCAACAACTTAGATTTCCTAAGAACACCCAAATGCAAAGCCTCGCAGTACCACACCAGCCTTGACTGACATTGAAATCTACCTCTCAGTGTAAAAAATGAGACCACAAAGTGTGCACATAACATTTCTTCTTTTTTTCCCATCTCTGTTAAGTTCATAACACATGAATTTTCTACTGTCACCCCTTCTCCACTATTTCCAGACTGAGCATAATTTCCAGTTTTTTAAGGACACATACAGGTTCATCATTTTTTTAAACCTACCGATATTTTTTTTTGCATCATTTTCTCCATCATTTAACGGCAGGTGGAGGTCAAAAGTTCACCATTCTTTCAAGTTTGAACTGCACCTTCCAAATACAATTAGCAGGTGTGGTTGAGCTGAGCAAATTTCATCCTATAATATGTACTCCACGTATAAACTGCTTTTTTATTAACCAATCACAAAGATGCTTTTCATCAAAACTAATATACACCCTACTTTTTAGGACACAATACATTTCATCTCCCAATCGGTTAACGTTTTGTATGTAAAAAAAAGTAGTTCCCCATGTTTAAACATATCTCTTATTCTACGAACGGACTGCATAAGCTACAGACATTTATCCATATCTTCTAGCCATACCTTCAAAATGCTAGTGTGGATTGTAGGACATAGCTATGTTTTCTGGTGCAAGAGGTATGCAGAACAGAGACGTATTGACTTAGACCTAGGTTTACAAAATGTGCACATTAAATGGTTTGCACAGAGAGGATTGAAGTGGCACCAATTGCTCCCTTTGGTTAAAACCTGTTTGCATCTCCAACACAATGATCTCATGATTGTGCACTGTGGTGGTAACGACCTAGGCACATTGACTGGGGTAGGTTTGGAAATGCTTATGAAGGACACCTTTGGACAATTGATGTTACTTTTGCCTCAAACTGTCTTTGTATATTCCAATATATGCCAAAGACAGAAGTGGAAATGGTCAAACCAATTTTGTCATAAGATTGAAAAATCTAGGAAGAATGTCACCAAAGCTGTGTCTGCATACCTCAGAGACCATAGAATGGGGTCGATTTACAACAACAACATACGTTTTGATATGGCTGATATCTACAGAAGTGATGGAGTACACTTCACAGATGAGGGAAAACGAGTTTTCCTGATTAACCTGATGCTGTGCATTCGCACTTACATGTAGCTCTAACTAATAAACACAAGGGCTCTTTTTAGAGCCGCCTTATATTCCCAATTTTGGCTAGCAGAGGGACACCTGCGGGCCGTCGGGCAGGCTCGCAGAGGAAGAGCTGCGGCCCGTGGGCTCAGCTCACAGAGGGAGACCTACGAGCCATTGGCTCGCAAAAGCACTGCAACGTACTGGCTCGCAGAGGGAGAGCTGTGGCCTGACTCGCAGAGGGAGACCAACGGGCCAACAGGCCTGCTAGCAGACACACAGCTATCAGTTAACGGGCTGGCTCGCAGAGATACAGCTGCGAGCCCTCCGAGCT
Source organism: Calotriton arnoldi (assembly GCA_963921515.1). NCBI lineage: Eukaryota > Metazoa > Chordata > Amphibia > Caudata > Salamandridae > Calotriton > Calotriton arnoldi. The sequence continues at coordinate 2,472,599 of CAWUFW010001575.1, forward strand.
GCAACCCGACGGGCTAACTCGCAGAGGGAGAGCAACGGGCCGATGGGCCTGCTAACACAGACACAGCTACGAGCTAACGAGGTGGCTCACAGAGGTAGAGCTGCGGGCCCGACCGCTCACAGACACAGAGCTGCGAGCCGACGGACTGGCTTCTAAAGGCATAGCCGCGAGCTGATGATGTGGGGAGAGGGAGCGTAAAAGGAGTATCTCGCACAGACAGACCTGCGGGATATTTTCAGTATTGCCTCGCAGAGGTAGAATTACGGATCCGATGCCTTTTAGAGGGAGAGATGCGAGCTGATGGACTGAGTCACAAAATGGCTCGCAGTCGCAGAGCTGCGAGCCGACGAACTGGCTTCTAAAGGCATAGCCGCGAGCTGGTGATGTGGGGAGAGGGACAGTGAAAGGGGTATCTCGCACAGACAGAGCTGCGGTATATTTTTAGTGTTGCCTCGCAGAGGTAGAACTACGGACCTGATGCCTTGTAGAGGGAGAGTTGTGAGCTGACGGACTGAATCACAAAATGGCTGCCAACACTTCCTAGTTTCAACAGTTCGCAGCCAATGAGCCGAGAGGGACCGTGAAAGGGGTATCTCGCACAGACAGAGCTGCGGTATATTTTTAGTGTTGCCTCGCAGAGGTAGAACTACGGACCTGATGCCTTGTAGAGGGAGAGTTGTGAGCTGACGGACTGAATCACAAAATGGCTGCCAACACTTCCTAGTTTCAACAGTTCGCAGCCAATGAGCTGCAAGCTCGTGCTCGTAACGCCTCAGCCAATCAGATGTCAGAATTCTTAAATATCGATATCTGGAAAGTTTGATATTTCTCTAAAACTACTGAACGGATTTACCCGATTTAAAAAAAAGCGGGCTTTCTGGACCAAGACCTTTCTCTCTGCCAAATTTGGCATAATTCCGTTCAGCAGTTTGACCTGTAGCCTTGTCTAAAGTTTCCTATGGAAATTGCATGGAGAAAACACGTTTTGGGACCCCCTTTTTCTTAGCCCCCTTGACAAATCCCCCAAACTTTTAGGATAGGAGCTGACCTAAAAGAGGAGCTTTTTGGAAAATTTCGTAAAGATTCGTCAAACGACGCCAAAGTTATAAGCACATCAAAAAATGCTTTTCCTATGGAAACGTGGTCCTAACTATAACTACCTACTGGCGACCGCCAGTAGGTATATATATATATATATATATATATATATATATATATATATATATATATATATATATATATATATAATATATATATCAAACTCCCTGGGGGACCAACAATTTGAGTAGCACTCGAACTCGGCACGCTTTTTCCCCAATAAAAGCATTTAATGGTATACACAGCTTTGCTTCTCAGTCTTTCAAAGCATGCGACCGCAGCCTTACGCATTTCGTGGCTTCACTTCTTCAGAGGCTGCAGCGGTCGGAAGGAGCTGTAATTCAGCTGCTCTATATGAGACAATACGTCAAGGCTTCTGGGAGATGTAGTCCGTTAATTAAAGTCCAGGGAGTTTGATATTTGAAGTGGCCATCCTGTCGCTGAGTTAGCACCACCCCGGACTTTGGGGGCCACGTAGTTCCAATATTAGGGGCTTCTTGTGGTGCACGGCACATGGATTTAACACAGCTTTGTTCTTGGGGCTCATGAGAACTTTTATCCAGCATTTATTCAAAGGAACATCCATCTAAGGACTTTAATTAACGGACTACATCTCCTAGAAGCCTTGACGTATTGTCTCATATAGAGCAGCTGAATTACAGCGTACGATTTGGGTAAAAAGGAGGATGTGGCCCGGCATGCTCCTTCCGACCGCTGCAGCCTCTGAAGAAGTGAAGCCACGAAACGCGTAAGGCTGCGGTCGCATGCTTTGAAAGACTGAGAAACAAAGCTGTGTTTATCATTAAATGCTTTTATTGGGGAAAAAGCGTGCCGAGTTCGAGTGCTACTCAAATTGTTGGTCCCCCAGGGAGTTTGATATTTGAAGCAGCCGTCCTGTCGCTGAGTTAGCACCACCCCGGACTTTGGGGGCCACGTAGTCCCAACATTGGGGGCTTCTTGTGGTGCACGGCACATGGATTTAACACAGCTTTGTTCTTGGGGCTCATGAGAGCTTTTATCCAGCATTTATTCAAAGAAACATCCATCTAAGGACTTTAATTAACGGACTACATCTCCCAGAAGCCTTGACGTATTGTCTCATATAGAGCAGCTGAATTACAGCGTACGATTTGGGTAAAAAGGAGGATGTGGCCCGGCATGCTCCTTCCGACCGCTGCAGCCTCTGAAGAAGTGAAGCCACGAAACGCGTAAGGTTGCGGTCGCATGCTTTGAAAGACTGAGAAGCAAAGCTGTGTATACCATTAAATGCTTTTATTGGGGAAAAAGCGTGCCGAGTTCGAGTGCTACTCAAATTGTTGGTCCCCCAGGGAGTTTGATATATATATATATATATATATATATATATATATATATATATATATATATATATATATATATTCACTGAAAAAACCATAGGTTTCAGGGACGTTATAGTTACAAATTAGCATTTAAAAAACCTTTGAAATTCACTGAAAAAACCATAGGTTTTAGGGACAGTTATAGTTAGTTGGACATTGCACTCGTACAAAACCCGTGAAATTCCCCCGTTATAGTTAGTCCAGCTAACTATAACTCGCGCCCGCAATGCACTGCTGATGACGTCACATATTACATCACTCATGACATGGTCAGTGACATCACTGATGACATCACTGATGACATCTCAAATGACATCACTGATGACATCATCCAGTGACTGTGTGTTTCTGTAAAGTTTAAATATGTTTAATATATATAGGGAAAGGCGTATTGAAGAATGAGTGGGTGTATAAGTGTCTGAATGGATGATTTAGTACGTGAGTGACTGACTCTACAAGTGAGTGATTAAACGTATCTTACTGAATGCATGGGTTAGTGACTAAACTGTGCGAATGTCTGTATCCGTCTGTTTGTTGGTGTGTAAGTGGATGCATGGATTTGCGACTAGCTACATGAGTGTCTATATGGGTTATTGATTGGTTCTCTGAGTATCTGTATGGCTGCCTGAGTGTTTGTGTGGGTGGGGTGTGTGTGGGTGGGGTGTGTGTGGGTGGGGTGTGATTCACTGGGTGCATGATTTCAAGAGTGCATCTGTGATGGACTGCTTGGGTGGGTGAGTGTGTGTATGGGTGTGTTAGTGAGTGAATGTATATCTCAGTGGTACATGTGCGAGTAACTACATATGTAAAAGGCAGTATATATGTGTGTTAGAGTATTTAAATGGCTATAAGTGAGAGTGTGTTATTGAGAGAGTGGCTGTATGGATGCGTGTGTGATTGTATCAGTTATTGTATCAGAGCGTAAGAATGTGCTAGTATTTGTATGAGTAAGTGAGCTGGTGTGTGTATAACTGTATAGGTGAGTAAATGGGTGTGTGATTAATTTTTTGCATGACTGACTAGGTGTGTGAGTACCTCTATGGATGAGTGGCGGTGTGTGAGTGTTTATATAGGTGTATGAGTGCATATGATAGTCCTGTACTGAGTGACTGTAAGTATGAGTGACTGTACAGGTGAGTGAGTGGATGTGTGTGTAGACCTAAGAATCAGTGAGTTGGTATGTAGTTTTTGGTGTTGGAGTGTCTATGGTTTTGCGAATGGCAGTCTGTAATTTAGAGTGGGTGTATCAAAAGTTATATTAGGGTGTGAGAAGATGCATGAAATTATCACATGGATGATGTCATCAGTGATGTCATTTGAGATGTCATCAGTGATGTCATCAGTGATGTCACTGACCATGTCATGAGTGATGTAATATGTGACGTCATCAGCAGTGCATTGCGGGGCGCGAGTTATAGTTAGCTGGACTAACTATAACGGGGAATTTCACGGGTTTTGTACGAGTGCAATGTCCAACTAACTATAACTGTCCCTAAAACCTATGGTTTTTTCAGTGAATTTCAAAGGTTTTTTAAATGCTAATTTGTAACTATAACGTCCCTGAAACCTATGGTTTTTTCAGTGAATTTCAAAGGTTTTTTAAATGCTAATTTGTAACTGTAACATGTCTGAAACCTACGGTTTTTTCAGTGAATTTCAAAGGTTTTGTAAATGACAATTTTTAAATGTATTAATTGTTATATTAATTTTTTTCATACTGATTTACTACATTTTTAGAAACAATTTTTTTTACATATTTTATTTTTTAGATTACATTGTAATTACATTATACATTACATTACAAAAAATACTTTCTCAGAATGAATTACTTTAGTTTAAATACTTTGCACATAGGCAATAGACTTTTAAGTACAGTAGTTACAGTTGTTGCAATGGGCAACACATTTTCAAACACAATGCAACATTCAGCTCAATGTGAATTTCTAGTTAAATGCAATTAGTTACTTTATGGATTACTTTTCTAACCACAGGACTGGATCCTAGATTCACTCCTGGGACATCTCCTATAAACAGTTGAGTAAAAGCGTTTTGGTTACAGTCGTGATTTTTAAGGAATATTATTGTACTTTAAAAGTTGACACTTAGAAACTTTTTCTCATAGAATCACCAATGTTATCCTATGGAAGGAAATTCACTTAGAAGGTAAAAACTGTTATCGTTACTTTTTCTTACTCAGTGTTGGATCCTGGATCCAGCACTGGTGCATCTCCTGTAAACAGTTGAAAGAATGCGTTTAAGTCATACAGGCGATTTTTTAGGAATATTTGTAGTTTGTGAAAATCGACACTTTGAAACTTTTCTGCTGAAAACCAGACAAAGGATTCCTATGGAAGAAAATATAAGTTACTGGTAAGTACGGTTAAAATTACTTTTCAGGGTCAGTGCTGGGCTAAAAGATGCAGCACTGGGTTCTCTCCTGATAACAGGTGAGTAAATTGGAATTCGTACTTTGGTTGATTTTAGAGGAATATTATAAAGTTCCAAAACTCCACACTTAGAAGAATTTCCAAGTGAAACCAGTCAATGTTAGCCTATGAAGGAAATTCAAGTTACCGGTAAGTACGGTTAAAATTACTTTTCAGGACCAGTACTGGGCTGAAAGATACAGCACTGAGGTCTCTCCTTATAACAGGTGATTTAATCGGAATTCGTATTTCGGCTGATTTTAGAGGAATATTTGTATGTTTCAAAAATCAACACTTAGAAACTTTTTCAACAAAAAGCAGGCAATGATATCCTATGGAAGGAAATTCAAGTTACTGGTAAGTACGGTTAAAATTACTTTTGAGGATTAGTACTGGGCTGAAAGATGCAGCACTGAGGACTCTCCTGATAACAGGTGAGTAAATCGGAATTCGTATTTCGGCTGATTTTAGAGGAATATTTTAAAGTTCCCAAACTCCACACTTAGAAGAATTTCCAAGTGAAACCAGTCAATGTTAGCCTATGGAAGGAAATTCAAGTTACTGGTAAGTACGGTTAAAATTACTTTTCAGGACCAGTACTGGGCTGAAAGATACAGCACTGAGGTCTCTCCTTATAACAGGTGAGTAAATCGGAATTCGTATTTCGGCTGATTTTAGAGGAATATTTGTATGTTTCAAAAATCAACACTTAGAAACTTTTTCAACAAAAAGCAGGCAATGATATCCTATGGAAGGAAATTCAAGTTACTGGTAAGTACGGTTAAAATTACTTTTCAGGATTAGTACTGGGCTGAAAGATGCAGCACTGAGGTCTCTCCTGATAACAGGTGAGTAAATCGGAATTCGTAGTTCGGCAGATTTTAGAGGAATATTTGCACAATGGTGAAGGGAGGGGCGGGGCCTGAGGTGACATCTGTGCAAACGCGCCCCGTGGCGTGTTTTAAGTTGGGGGATTAAGTCCCCTTGAATCCTGAGGGTCCCTAGGGGCCAACTAGCCCACCAGGAACCTCCAATATGCGCCAGGGGCTGCGTTGCAGAGACGTGTAGAGAGGCCACACCCCTTTTACACCTCACTGCAACGCAGCTCTGTGGCGCTTTCTGGATGTACCTGTTGGGCTAGTTGGCCCCAGGGACCCTCAGGATTGAAGGGGATTTAATTCCCCATCTTAAAACGCGCCACGGGGCCTGTTTGCACACATGTCACCTGAAGCCCCGCCCTCCCTTCACCACTGTGCAAACGCGCCCGTGGCGCGTTTTAAGTTAGGGGATTAAGTCCCCTTGAATCCTGAGGGTCCCCGGAGTCCAACTAGCCCACCATATACCTCCAAAAGCGCCACAGAGCTGCGTTGCAGAGAGGTGTAAAAGGGGCGTGGCCTCTGTACACCTCTCTGCAAGGCAGCCCCCTGGCGCATACTGGAGGTTCCTGGTGGGCTAGTTGGCCCCCAGGGACCCCCAGTATTCAAGGGGTATTCGTTCCCCCTCTGCCAACGCGCCAGGGGGCACGTTTGCAGAGTGGTGAAGGAAGGGGGCGGGGCCTGCGGGCCCGATCGTTTAAAAAAAAATAATAATAATTTTGTCCCCTGAAGGGGGGCTGTGTGGCCCCCCTTCCTTTTTCCTGTTTTTGGGCCCTGGGGACCCCATCCCCCAGGGTCTTACCCCTTTTTTAAAAATTTTTATTAAAAAAAAAAAACGGGAAGGGGGCCGCGTGGCCCCCCTTCCCTGGGCCTGTATTGGCCCCGGGGACCCCATCCCCCGGGGCATGGCCTTTATTTTTATTCTTTGGAGGGGGGCTGCGTGGCCCCCCTCCTCTGGCCATTTAAGGCCCCGGGGACCCCATCCCCCGGGGCCGGCCATACCCTTTTTTTAAATTTTTTTAAACTTTGGGGAGGGGGGCCGCGTGTCCCCCCTCCCGGGCCACTACTTGTCCCGGGGACCCCATCCCCCGGGGCTGGCCCTCTCGTTGGGGACTGTGGGGGGTCCCCAATCCCCCCACAGTCCCGCCGGCTCCCCGCGTCCCTTGGGAGCCGGCATTGCGTTTCCACCTGGGGAGCTGCTAAGATGCAGCTCCCCATGTGGAAAAGCAATGTGCTTTGGATATTGGAAGAGAGAGCAGGTTTCCCTGCTCTCTCTTCCAATATCCAAAGCAGTTTGCTATGACAGGACGGGAGCCGCGAGGCTCCCGTCCTGCCATAGCAAACTACAGTGTCCCGGGGGTAGGCACCCCGGGACACTGCAGGAGCCGGCCCTGGGGGTGGTGGTCCCCAGGGCCATCAAGGGCTCCAGGAGGGGGGCCGCGCGGCCCCCTCCCATTCAGTTCAAAGCCCCGGGGAGGTGGTGGTCCCGGGGCTCTGGGGTCCGTAACGGACCCCCATATTTAAATGTTTAGTGCCCCGGGGAGGTGGCGGTCCCGGGGCGTGTGGGGGCTGGAGCCCCCCACACAGGGTTTTTAATTTATTTAAAAAGCCCGGGAGGTGGTGGTCCCCGGGGCTGCGGGAGGGCTCAGAGCCCTCCCGCACCATTTTTAAAAAAGCCCCGGGGGTGGCGGTCCCCGGGGCTTGGGAGGCCCTTTGAGGCCCCCACACATTAAATTACCCCCCACCATGCCCCCGGGACTTGGGCCACCCGGGGCCAATTAACATCGAGCGCGGGAGACCGCGCTTCGATTTTTCCCGGCAGGATTCGCGCACCCTGAGCGCATCCTGCCGATTTAAAAAAATTTTTTTTTTTTGCCCAGGGGGTCCTTGTGGGACCCCCTGAGCAAACCTAGGGGGTCAGGGTGTTTCTACCCTGCCCCCTTTGTGCGCTTTGCGCACTTGTTTCTGTCCCTCGGTTCTACCGCGGGACAAAATGGCTGCCAACATTTCCTGAATCGGAATGTTGACAGCCAGCTGACAGCCAATTAACATGCAGATCGGGACGGTGCGCGCAGGGTGCGCTGAGGGTACGCAGACCCTACTCGGCCATAGATATCACTATCTTTTTACTTTTCATTTTCTCAGCAACTACTGAACGGATTTACACCATTTAACAAAAGGGTTCTTTCTGAACCAAGAACTACCTCTTTGCCAAATTTGGTGTAATTCCGTTCAGCAGTTCGGGCTGTAGCCGTGTCTAAAGTTTCCTATGGAAAAATGCATGGGGAAAACGCGTTTTGGGACCCCCTTTTTCTCAGCCCCCGCTTGACGAATCCCCCGAGACTTTCAGGGTAGGAGCGGACCGGAGCGGGCCACAAAGTTTGAAAATTTCGCGAAGATACGTCAACCGGCAAGAGAGTTATTTCAAATAGAATGTCGCGGATTTCCTATGGATAATAGGTTGTAACTATAACTATCTACTGGCGACCGCCAGTAGATAATATATATATATATATATATCCATCCGAAAAAGTTTGCCTCAACGAAGGAGCCCAACACGGGTAAGTATTGCTATTCAACTTTTAATCAAGGCTGCAGCGAAAGTCGGTAGGATTACAAACAGCATGTCAATACAGCTGACGCGTTTCGGGCCCCTGCCCTTTATCACAGGCTAGTTCATACTGGTGTGCAAGACGAGTGGTGCACCAGTGTTACTTTAGTACAGCGCCTCAGTGGGTGTGGCCGCTTGCACGGCATCTTGGTACTTGTACTGTCACCTTAGTATTGCTCGAGTGAGCCGTCGTGCAGTCCATTAATAAAGTCATATTAAATCCCCAGTGGGTTGCTTTGTATCCTCCTTTCCAGACGCTAACACCTTACTGCCTTGATTACCCAGCTCCCGTCCTATAGTGATGTCAATCATTTGGCGTCACCGAGGTCTGCTTGGACGTAGCGGGGCTCCTCCACGGCTAGGCACAGCTGTTCACATCCATCCGAAAAAGTTTGCCTCAACGAAGGAGCCCAACACGGGTAAGTATTGCTATTCAACTTTTAATCAAGGCTGCAGCGAAAGTCGGTAGGATTACAAACAGCATGTCCATACAGCCGACGCGTTTCGGGCCCCTGCCCTTTATCACAGGCTAGTTCATACTGGCGTGCAAGACGAGTGGTGCACCTGTGTTACTTTAGTACAGCGCCTCAGTGGGCGTGGCCGCTTGCACGGCATCTTGGTACTTGTAGTGTCACCTTAGTATTGCTCGAGTGAGCCGTCATGCAGTCCATAAATAAAGTCATATTAAAACCCCAGTGGGTTGCTTTGTATCCTCCTTTCCAGACGCTAACACCTTACTGCCTTGATTACCCAGCTCCCGTCCTATAGTGATGTCAATCATTTGGCATCACCGAGGTCTGCTTGGACGCAGCGGGGCTCCTCCACGGCTAGGCAAAGCCGTTCACATCCATCCCAAAAAGTTTGCCTCAATGAAGGAGCCCAACACGGGTAAGTATTGCTATTCAATTTTAAATCAAGGCTGCAGCGAAAGTCGGTAGGATTACAAACAGCATGTCCATACAGCCGACGCATTTCGGGCCCCTGCCCTTTATCACAGGCTAGTTCATACTGGCGTGCAAGACGAGTGGTTCACCTGTGTTATTTTAGTACAGCGCCTCAGTGGGCGTGGCCGCTTGCACGGCATCTTGGTACTTGTAGTGTCACCTTAGTATTGCTCGAGTGAGCCGTCGTGCAGTCCATAAATAAAGTCATATTAAAACCCCAGTGGGTTGCTTTGTATCCTCCTTTCCAGACGCTAACACCTTACTGCCTTGATTACCCAGCTCCCGTCCTATAGTGATGTCAATCATTTGGCGTCACCGAGGTCTGCTTGGACGCAGCGGGGCTCCTCCACGGCTAGGCACAGCCGTTCACATCCATCCGAAAAAGTTTGCCTCAACGAAGGAGCCCAACACGGGTAAGTATTGCTATTCAACTTTTAATCAAGGCTGCAGCGAAACTCGGTAGGATTACAAACAGCATGTCCATACAGCCGACACGTTTCGGGCCCCTGCCCTTTATCACAGGCTAGTTCTTACTGGCGTGCAAGACGAGTGATGCACCTGTGTTACTTTAGTACAGTGCCTCAGTGGGCATGGCCGCTTGCACGGCATCTTGGTACTTGTAGTGTAACCTTAGTATTGCTCAAGTGAGCCGTCGTGCAGTCCATAAATAAAGTCATATTAAAACCCCAGTGGGTTGCTTTGTATCCTCCTTTCCAGACGCTAACACCTTACTGCCTTGATTACCCAGCTCCCGTCCTGTAGTGATGTCAATCATTTGGCGTCACCGAGGTCTGCTTGGACGCAGCGGGGCTCCTCCACGGCTAGGCACAGCCGTTCACATCCATCCGAAAAAGTTTGCCTCAACGAAGGAGCCCAACACGGGTAAGTATTGCTATTCAACTTTTAATCAAGGCTGCAGCGAAACTCGGTAGGATTACAAACAGCATGTCCATACAGCCGACACGTTTCGGGCCCCTGCCCTTTATCACAGGCTAGTTCTTACTGGCGTGCAAGACGAGTGATGCACCTGTGTTACTTTAGTACAGTGCCTCAGTGGGCATGGCCGCTTGCACGGCATCTTGGTACTTGTAGTGTAACCTTAGTATTGCTCAAGTGAGCCGTCGTGCAGTCCATAAATAAAGTCATATTAAAACCCCAGTGGGTTGCTTTGTATCCTCCTTTCCAGACGCTAACACCTTACTGCCTTGATTACCCAGCTCCCGTCCTGAAGTGATGTCAATCATTTGGCGTCACCGAGGTCTGCTTGGACGCAGCGGGGCTCCTCCACGGCTAGGCACAGCCGTTCACATCCATCCAAAAAAGTTTGCCTCAACGAAGGAGCCCAACACTGGTAAGTATTGCTATTCAACTTTTAATCAAGCATCTGAAAACTACTGAACTTGATGTTTCTTCTTAACGTCATGTCATCCAAATACTCACCAATCATGGCACCCATCTGCCCCAACAACGGTCAGTAAAGAAACAGCAGTTATCACTCTTAGGAATAGTTTGAAACTTAATGCAAATATAAATAAGAATGCTCTTTAAATATCACTGCATTGAAAGTTTACGGTCCATTTTGAGGTCTCATACTCTGATTCATCAAGTACCTAATCTCATCCACAGCTGAACCCAGAGGACATAGCACAGAGGTTCACCTCATGAATGGACTTACACTAGTCATTAAGGTTATACAGAACTCGTAGGTAAGCATAAACCATTTGTAACTCTAACAACGTTTCCCTATAGAGAAGGACTAAATTTCATCTTTTTCAAATTTAAGCTCTGATCTTGATCAGACCAAAGACATTAGGTGTTGCCAGCCTACTCTTTCGTAAGCAAGATGTTGACGTAAATGTAATTGGAGGAGCTTAATTTCCATAAGGCCTAAATAATGCTTGTTACAACAATTACTCAAGTGAGGGAATATGAGAGATGGACCAATAAACACTAAAAAAGCAAGCTAAATATTTAAAGGACTGAAATATATGTCACTGCCATGTACAAGGATAATTATATTCACGCATGCATGAGTGATTGAGGATGCCTCATTCCAAATAATATTCATAAGTAGTTTCTGAGGTTTTTTTTAAGAGTTAGGCTTTATATAGGTTTCATGGCTGTATTATTACTCTGAGTACATTACTAGGTGTTCATTCATTGTTGTGTGTCTTATTGCAATCATTATGTAGAAGCCACTGATAAATTGAGTTCACACTGTATTGTTATTTCCACAGAAAATCTTTTGGATATAAGCCCCCTTACGGAGAGCTATAAGCCCAAAATGCATTTGGATATTTCTCCTAAATTATGCTATAAAGTCATAAACTGAAGATTTTTTTCAATATATGTCGAGCAAAAATGAGATACTGCATAATAAATAAAAACTATCAAAAATGTAGATTTTCAAAGTTTTGAGTCAAAAGCGTAATCAAGCCAAAGAGGTCTTGAGTGTGATGCTAGGCCATACAAGACTCTACTTCATCTTGTAGTATGGGCTGGCCTTAGTATTAACCCACTCAATTTACTCAATTGATCAACCTCGGAAGGGTAACAGGCAGAATTAGCTAGGAAGGGATACCTGAAAACACACCTCTGCCACTCAGCCTACCTCTTGCAATGAGCAAGTGAGATCTAGTGAGATCACAAGCATTAGTGTTCACATATTTGTCACTTAAGTGCGCAAAATACTTTTCTGCAAGTTTGAATTCCAAAATCCTGAGACATAGGGTCTTGGGAAAGTTACACCTGTAGAAGGAATTTTTCACTATTGAAAATTTACTGGTATACCAGATTTCTTCGAATTGCTAACTTTAGAGCTAGGGGTAAAAAAGGAGGCGTGATGAATGAAGGCATGGAAAATGCATGTAACACCGACAATGTTGTTCATTTGAAGGTATTCACAAGCATTTTACTTGGTATTTTTCACCCTCAAAAATGCATGAAAAAATACTACTGTAAATGGTGCATGTAAGTGTGTTTTAGGCATGAGAAAAAGTAGGTAATATCACCACATTTCATGAAGATGAACAGAGAAAAACATTTTTTCCAAGTTCTCTATGTTAATGCACAAATGTCTTGAACTTTCTTCTGCACAATGCTTGCCCTGCAGACAATCTACAAGATTGCGATTATTTAATATGGAAATTTACAATTTGTGTGAATTTCAATCTGTAGTCCTCTGGATTTCTGTATATCCTATGAAAGATGAAAATCAGCACGCTTTTTATGTGTATTTTTCCACTAAAAATCAGTTAGGTCTTAAAACAGTCACATGCTTCAAAAGTATTCCTCATTAATGTGAGGCTTTCACAAAGTAGTTAGTCTGACACATATGACCAGCTCGTCCATTTTGAACTTCCACACTGAAGACTAGCACTTTATACCCACCGTTCCAAGGAACCAGTCACAGGTTTTATTCCAGCGCACTGACACCTGGGACCGTATCACATAGCATGAGCACGGGGAGCGCTAAGTTAAGACACACGGGCATATTATCAAGGATCTGCGATATTTATCGCAAAGCGCGCTTAGCGCTGTTTTTTTTATCGCCGGCTATCGCTGGATTTCCTCGCCGTGATAGCGCGGTATTATCAACGCATATCGCAAAGGCGATAGGAAATCCAGCGATAGCGTGTAGAACCAGCAATAGCGTGAGAATTCCAGCGCTAAATCAACAGCGCTAATGAAAAGTTTGCTAATAGACAAGTGCATACTTAACCCAACAATCCACCCCCCATTGACAAGATGGTTAAGGCAAGTTTTTTTCAGGCGTTAAGTTCCAGTGATAAGCGCGGTTAGCGCGAATTTTCCTATCGCTTCGCGGGCATTGATAATAGGGGGAAGTTGTGTTTGCGACTGTTTCAATGGAGTTTTAGTCAGGAACGCCTACTGTGCATGTCATTAGCGATATATATCGTTGACATGCTTAGAGGTAAAAAAAACGGCCGCTATCGCTAATAAACTCACGCTAAGGCCCGTTAGCTGCAGCTTGTTAATAGTGTGATAAAAATATCGCCGCATTAGCGGCAGAAAAGTGCCGCTAACGCGGAGATAAAGGGCTTGATAATATGCCCCTCAGTCTCTGCCACAGTTTTGGGCTGACTGATGTCTTAAGTAGTTGAAGAGTAGGAGCAGAACTGTTTCACCACCTTAGACAGTGGTAAAAGGTTGCTTGTCACAAGAACATTTAAGGTTTGTGCTGCTTTTGGCTGGTAAGGTGGCACCATTTGTTGATATATGTAAAGTATCTGTGACACCATCTGCATGTGATTCTATAGGTCAGAATCATATGCATGTTAGTAGAATAAGGACTCTAATAGTTGAAGGCTCCATAACTGTTCAGTTGGAACATTCTGGTCAGTTACCTCGAAGCTGCCTATGGATGAGGTGTGTATGAATAAACCTACCAGATATAACATATGCGTGGAAGCAGAGTTTTTTTTAAATATCTCAGTAGCCAACAGACATACCACAATACCATACACAAAGCAACATATCAGCACAGTTACAACATAACAGGGCTCATCACAACAAAACAGTCAAAACAGAATGCAATACAGCAACCACAGTGCAGCGCAACAAAATCACATTGCAGTAATGAAGCACAAATACACGAAAGCACAAAAAAACACCAGAATACATCATCACCACAACAAAATGCCAGACATCTATGCACAAATTTTCCTGTCAAACATTGAACTTCTAAATTATTTTTCATAATAAGGTAGTAAAAGATGTTTGGAGCAAACACTGCCTTCATTTACCAGCAAGACATGCAATAGCGCTAGTCAAAATTGTTTCGTGATCGGGCCCCAGCTGTTCGGTATCATCACAGGTGCTCAAAGACTGCAATTATACAATTGTATCATCCTTGAAGCTCTTGCTTCTAAGCACTCTGAGGAGGCAGGAATGCACTCGCAACACAAAACATAAACCCCCCAAAAAATGAAGCAAGGTTATTTCTGTGACCTTCTTGCCACACAAAGGGAGTGAGAGCTTCTTTCAATGAGCTGCCTATTAGTGGCTCTAGTGCTATACGAAAACACTGATCTTTGTTACCCCTTGAACACGTGACCCCGTCAGCCAATCTCACACCGACGTGTTATGCATAACAGTTCTCTGAAGCCTGTTTATTGGAAACTGGGTTATTTTTGACGAAGTTTAGGCACATCAGCACTGTTGATGTCCTGTGAATGCTGCCTTCTTCTTCGAGCTATGTAGTTGTTAGCAAGTGACTACATAAAATGTTTCAAAAATGGCATTTCTATTGTTTACATGCCAGGAATATAGAGTTAATAAGCGTTCCTGCTGTCGGCAATGTGACATCAAAATGGATTCTCATTTCCAATTAGTGTCTATTAATTTGCAGTGTGTGTCACAAGAACATTTGCTCTCAGCATTCCTGCACAAGTAACTTGACTTTCCCAACTCAGGCAGGCAGATTGCGAAATAACACCCACAATGCCTTGCAAACTCATTATCGCGCAGTACATTTTCACTTTGTTGTGACATCTGACAGATATTTCCTGTATTGCGGGATGATCCAGAATTTGAACAATTCACTGTTGACAATAACAAATACTTGTCAATTTCAGACTGACAATTTCTACTTATGTTGCAGTACAAAAAGAAATGTAAATCAGCGCTCTGCTCGGTTTTCTGAAAGGGAATAATGAAATATTTGAAATATGCATGTCCTGATAAAACAAAACATTCAGTCATAACTTTTACAGACTGAAATAAAATATAAGCAGAGGGGAAAAGCGTGCAAAATGTAGGCGCGCTCATGGTAACCACAGGGACAGTCTATGCATACTAAACTCCAGACGACTCTACAGTCGCTGTTACTTAAAACGAGTTTTTACTACCCCATTTCTTCTATTTGTCACTAAGACTTCTCAGCCAGTTAAGAACTTCCTGCAGAGGTCTCAGTGCAGCCTCCAAGTCACGTGTCTTACATCTGGCATGACCCGCTCTGACTTTCATCCTCCACATTTTATAAAATGAGTACCATATATCTGGCTAATAATAACACATAAAAGACAATCTTATTGGTGGGCTGCGCTATATAAATATTGAAATCTGGGTGAGTAGTTATTTTTTTCTCCCCATTAGCAGGTGATCCAAACTTCATCACTACATATATGTGTGCTTTCTTGGTTCCAGTTACAATATAATGATTCTCACATCCAGTTGCAAAACTGCAGTCATGACTGCACAACACTTAATCCAAAGTTGACTGCTTGGAATGCAAGGATCACAAATGATTGAGTGGCTTATGGGGGTGGGGGGGGCACCACTGATATACTCTCAAAGATACAGTGCAATATTATGAAGCACAACAGGATGGTTTGACAAAATATGTGACCCCATTACATATAGCACACACACCCCCATGCTCCTGGGTAAATTATGCTTAAGAACAATCACTTCATGGTATGTCAGGCTCTACAAGTGATGATGGTGTAGAGTACATCCACCCACTTGTATCATTGTGCATCAGTGACAAGCATGTACTGAAGTGAGTTCTTGACAGTAATGTGCCCCACAACCTCTACTGAAGATGGTGAATAGCCATGGTCATTGACACCCCCCCCTCCCTCCGAAACTCTGCAACTCTTTGATACAAGACATTTCGCTTGTAGATTTTAATCACCGCAAATAGGCTGTTAGGTGTCCTAAAAACAAGTTTAAGTAGTCCATTTATTTCCTCCCTTGATAAGGTGTGTTTGACACTAGTAATATGTTGCATCCTCTGTAACATTGGAAGTGGTGAAATGAGTCCTTAATAGAGGAAGACTAGCTTACAAGCAGGGCCGTTTCTAGGTGTTTTGCCGCCCTAGGCGAGAATCGAAAAATGCCGCCCCCTCCCTTTTACTACCATCACTCTCTCCCCCTGTCATCCAGGCTAGAAGAATTAATGCATTATTATCATGTTTTTTGCCGCCCTACCCCTTTTGCCTCCCTAGGCGGCCGCCTAGTCTTGCCTAATGGTAGAAACGGCCCTGCTTACAAGTGAGCAAGAAGATGATGATGAAGGCACAAGTCCACATGCGATGGAAAAAGTAAAAGAAAAAGTACTGACCTGAGTCAGAATGTTTTTACCGCAACTACAGTAGAAAATATGGCACTTGAGTGAGTCACGCTCACCCACAACAGGGACACACTAAGCAAGAACTCAGGCACACGAACACACATTTAGGACCATGAAGGTTAAGGTTAACATATCCTGTGTGCAAAGCCTTTTCACAGTTGCCATGCCAGCAATCCACACAATTGCAGGCTTGTAACTGCAAAAAGCCGGTCATGGTGTATTAACATTACATGGCACTTGAAATGGCGTTTTGACTTGTAATATACATATGCAACTTCTTGATGTTCAAAACAATAAGGTGGTGTGAAGGTGTCATCACTCCTTCCTTGTGAATTGGAATTGGATGTATCAATGCTCTGTAACCTGTGGTTGCAAACTACTGAAAGGTTAACAGCCTGTCAAATCAGGGGGAATCAGTTCACAAAGTCGAAACTGCCTGTAATGGACAGCTTCTACTCTAAGAAACACAGCTGGGGTCATCGGGGGAGACAAAAATTGGTCCCAGGGCCCGTTGCATGCTCCCCTCAAAGTGCCCTTGCATCACGTCTTTTTCTTAAAACATTGCAGCCTCTGTCCCTTAAAGGGGAGAGGGGGTGCAATGTAAAGAGTTGTTGAATGCAAATGCAGTGATGGAGGTCTGGAGTCACTCGCAGGCTTCCATCCTTGCATGTGCAGCTATTCACAAGGATTCACAAAATGACTTTTAGAGAATCCTTGTGAATGGTGTTTGTGCGCTGTGATGGAATAGTACATTTGTTGTATAGTAAAATGGAGGTTCGGTAACAAAGCAGTCTAGAGGCAAAATATAGTGACTTGAACTTAGTGCTCCAGGCCCATGGTCCATGAAAAAATAATTAAAGTATCTGTCAGACACGGCAATATAAGTCGATGTATATATTTTGGATTGTGAGTGGAAATTTTCTGCACATGAAGGAACTGGCGAGATTTAAATGAGTGCATCAGTCCATTGTCATTGCATAATATGCATCTGCCCATTGGATCAGTTTTAGGTCCTAGATAGTTCTTTACACTTGTCAGCCACTAGTAAGTCTCCCTGTCGGTGTATGTTGTTGTGAATCAAACAAAAGGGGGAGAGAGAGGCAAGGTTTACTGTGGACTCGACCTCCTTTCTTACACAAACAACCAAACAGAGTCCACCCATACTCAAAAATAGCTATCTTTCCAGTGAACAATATAGTATTCAAGGTACCTGGCTACATGGAAACTATGGGGCATATTATCAAGGACATGCGATAATTATCGCAAATCGCGCTTAGCGCGATTCACATTATCGCTGTATTACATCGCCGTGTTAGCAACGTATTACCAACGTTTTGCTAACAGGCGATGTAATTCCAGCGATAGAGGCTGAAATACAGGAATAGCGCGTGAAATCCAGCGAAGATTTCACAGCGCTAAGGAGAGGCTTGCTGATAGGGGAGTGTGGACCTAACATGGCAATCCACCTCCCATTATCAGTATGCCTAAGTCATTTTAAAAGCAGGCGTTACATACCTGCGATAACCGCGGTTAGCGCGGTTATTTTTATCGCTTCGCGGGTCTGCTGCACGGCTTGCTAATATCGCGAAGCCGTGTTAGCGAGGATTTCCATGTTGTTTAGCTAGGGAAAGCCTACTCTGCATGTCATTAGCGATATTGATCGGTGACATGCAAAGTCGCAAGGAAACACGCGCTAACGCTTGTTAGCATGTCCTTGCAAATAGGGTGATAAAAAGATCGCCGCTTTTCCGGCGCTATGTGCTGGAAAAGCGGCGATGTTTCCCTTAATAATATGCCCCTATGTTTTTATTAAATCCTGTAGCTGGTATTATTAAATAGGGGGAAGCAGAGTAACACACTGTAATGGGTGTTTGTCTCCTGGACCAGGAGACACACACCCATCACAGTGTGTTACTGCGCTTCCCCCTTTTTAATAATACCAGCTACAGGATTTAATAAAACTTAGTTTCCACATAGCCAGGTATTTTTAAACCCACAAGTCTGACCCTCCCACTCTTATCACTAATCACTTTATAGTCCCCACCCTACAAAGTGCACCCACGTCTCCGTCGGTTGCAGCACGCCCCGTCCCGCAGCAGGGCGGGAAGAACCCGATGATGAAGCATGCCACCAAGGGACATTTTGGTGGGTGAGGGTTATTTTAAGAAAACATATGGTTTTCCTTGAATACTATAAAGTTAACTGGAGCTATTTTTGAGTACGGGTGGACCCTGTTTGGTTGTTGTTGTATGTTGTTTGCCAGAATTGTATGCCAGAATTTTGTTGAAAAAATGACAAATGTAATTAAAAATATTGTCCATTTGGGTGTAGATTTTCTATTAGTAACTCCAATGGGGCTATATGTTTGTAAACAATATTTAGGGCACCATATTTTTCCCAGACTATGTTTAGTCCATGATATTCTTTGCCAGTACGGGGGCAGCAGGGTAATCTTCATGTCTCCACTCCACTTGTATAATTGCCTTCTACTGCTCCTTCTGCGATCTGAGTCCTCTCTCTCTCTATGCGGTGGAAGAAGTTGCTGGATATCACCCATCTCTTAAGATGCTCATTCAGAGTGGTCATCTGTTGTTGGCGACATTGTTAAAGTACCCTCTATATAATGTATGATTCTCACTCATTGTTATCTTCCAATGTTGGAAGTCGTACATCATCAGGCCGCCTTATGGGAAATGTGTGTAGTTCCGAACTGGCATTTTATAAGATTGGGTTTGAGTGTAGGCACAACATATGTGAGAGCTGTACCCATACACTCCACATTGTTTCTCGCCTTTGACATGTATCACTTCTTGGGTTGACACCTTCATAATATGTACAGGAGTCATCTGCATGGTTTGTTTGGTTTTAGTGAATGGTGTGCTGGGACCCCAACATGCCTTCTGATTGTGTGTACCTCTTAGCAGTTCCAAGTTTAAAACATTTCCAGTCTATGTACTTGGCATGTAAAAGTGCAGTTTTCTCTCTCAATCTGCTGCTATTGGGTACGTAGATGACCAATTAAATCAGTCCTAGTGCAGTAGACAGGAAAGGCATGTTTAACGTTACAATAATGCAAACAAATGCGCCAGTGTTTCTTGAAACTCTGAATTGTATGGTACATCCTTCTCTTGAGAGACTTTCATAGTCCTGCAAGGAGCAGAAACAGAGTTTACCAGGTGGAATGGTACTGTTTCATCAACAGCTGTTCCCCAGAGTCACTGCTGAGTGCCACACATGGCCTAGTTTACTGAAAATGTGCTCACTGAACATTCCTTGCAAAAGAGAAGCGACTTCTTTAGTAGTAGGCTTAAGCCTCTCCATAATCAAAAACTGACAAAGGGCCTCATTTTAGAGGATGGCGAGAAGTGGAACCCTGAAGCTTCAGGAAGAAACACTACTATAGAGCAGAATTCGACTGAATTTCCTTCACCATATGGTGAGCTTTGTGATTATAATTGCCCGTCAGTCAAAATTAAATTCCCTTTGGGTATATATAAAAAATGCCTAATTGCAAATCACACACCATTCGTACCCAATTATAATCAATATCACCAAGAAATCCTGATAGAATCAAAGTTCCAATATATAATTGTATTCCTCCATACAAAACCAGTTAAAAAAGTGTATCCAATATACAATTTATACATTCGATATGACAATAAATATACACAGCAAATCTTGTTCTTTACGGTCACAAATGTCACACCAGAAATGTTCCTAAACCAATCAATCATTCCAAGTTCTCAACAAATTCATACTATAGAGAAAAGGGAGAGAATATCATAGACATCAACTATTTTGTCATTATGGCGCACTAATCGAACCAAACAATCATTGGTCAAACCACTATGTTGGTAAAGTCTCTTTGTTCAACCAAAGCTGAGTCGATTTAGTGCTTTAGTAACTCATCATTGATTATAATTGCCCCCCAACCTCGAAATGAGACCTCAAATACTCACACTATTAGTGGGGCTGAAATCCATCCGAGAATTGTATAAACACTTGCATTTCAGCCTGGTTTGTGATTACTAAATAGTTACATATATTCTCATCGATTTAACAGAAAGTCACAGCAGAGTGTAAAATAGCCAGAGCATGCTACTACTTGTTAATCCAAAAAGGAGACAGGGAGAAGGATTTTCTAAAACAGTATAGAGTCTTTGAACCAAGAAAAGCTGTAGCTTGAAGCAGGTGTTATAGTGGCAGAAGAGATGAAGATTTAAGGAAAAAGGACAAAGTATCTGGTCCACAAACTCAGAACTTTGGCGATGATGGGGCTGCTTACACGACTTATCGCCTCATCAGGCTTATGAGATCTGCAGTAAATCCGCTAATTTGTGGTGTATCAGTCAAATATTTTGGTACTAGGAGCTGCTGAAATCTCTGGATGAAATTGCAGGGAAAAACGAGGAAATACCAGGGGAATCAGGACCAGCATAACCGATTCCCTCAGTTATTTGTAATTTCTGAGGACACCCTCAGAGTCCCACTTGCAATCACGCGTAACTCCACCTTCTTCACCCTAGAGTTACAGATGCTCCTGGTATTGGTAGATCCTCAGAGCAGTGTTACTGCGGGTTTTACCATGAACCATGGAATGAAGTCCTTGGAAGCAGTTTTTCAGGTAGGGCAAGCACTCCAGTGGCTGAAAGATTGTAAAACAAAGTGCAAACCATCGCAGACCCAGGTGGTGTTGGAGGTAGGTCAATCAAGCCCTTATTTTTATCATGATCTGAGGATTGTGTGATGAGGGCACGTGTCATAATGGACTGAATTTGTGCTGTCATAGCCATAACCACATGTTGTTGCTACAATGTGCTATGCATTATCAAACATACGAATATCATTGGATCACAATATTGTGGATAGAAAGAATATTGAGGTACAACATACAGAAAGATAAGTGCATACAGAATAAGAACAGATTTACTACTGTTGAGTCCACAGCTATGCACCTTGAAGATATATCTAACGTTAAGGTATATATATGTGGAGAAAGGTATAGGAAATCTCTACTTACTTACCTTTCGATGTTTCAGCCTTGATATTTGTTGGTCATTATGTTTTGTGCCATCTTGATATTCCGGGGGCACACTGTTGATATGGCAAAAATGTATGAGGAGCAGACTCCTCAGCTCTAGGCAGTAATTTCACAGAAAAGAAGAAAACACAAAACACAAGAAAGACACATCCACTGATTCTGCATCATCATTACAGAATTCATAGGCCAGATACCTGAAGTGAATGATGCCAGGGCAGACTTGGTTTAACCGAAATGAGTTTCAGAAAAAAAAACACCAAAACTGATGATGTAAAGCTTTGAATTGAAAGGTAACAGAATGCGCATGTGGCCCACGTATTTCTCCTGTGTTTACTTGATGAGAACAGCAAGTTCGTTTTGGTCCATGCCATGCCAATGTTTTGCCTTGGCTTCTGCAGCAGATTCTGTATTAATGTCTGTAGAAACTTTATCAAGACCCTAGAGGATTAAAACCTTGCAGTTTGACTAAGCTTTGACCACCACACTTCGTCAACAAATTTCTGCATTGATGGACAGACAAGGACAATCAACCTTAAGGGCCTTGGGCCAGGACAACAAATCAGACTTTTACTTGGCACAGGCCTAAGGAACTTATTCAGAAGAAGGTGATAATGGAAATTCCACAAAATAGCAGATTCACTGTGAGCTCCTCTTGTCCAAGGTTTAATCATCAGTCGTCTTGACTATGGAAATGCTCTGATGGCCTCAATTAAGGAAGAGCTTGTCACCAGACTCCAAGTCTTACAGAACACAGCTGCCAGGCTGGTACTAAACCTTCCACCTCGGTCCCCGTCAGCGCCCAGTCTTAAAGCTCTCCACTGGCTCCAAATTAGGAAACGGATCCGTTTTAAGATCAGCTGTCTGCTACACAAGACCTTGTTTGGAAATGGGCCGAGCTACCTGGCCAAAAAACGAAACTGGTATCTCCCTCACAGAAACCTTAGGTCTGGAACTAAACATCTTCTCACTCCACTCAGGGTGCATACCGCCAGGCACAGTGGCCAATCATTTTCCCATCTAGCCCCCGCCTTTGGAACGAACTCCCATTGCAGCTTCGCACAATTTCGGATCATAAACAGTTCTGAAAAAAGCTTAAAACCTGGCTGTTCTGACCGCCCACCCTCCCCCTTTTTCAGATTTTCTATCTTCGCCTTCACCAGCATTCGCTACAGCGCTTTGAGACTCCTCCAGGTGACATGTGAACTCAATAAAACCCTATGACTATGACTGTGAGCTCCTCCATTGTCAAAACTGCCTTATTTAGAGTTGGTTCAGTTCCTGGAATTACCACAGCAATAAGATTAGTGTTGCAAACGTCAAGAAACACTTTTCAGTGTGTCAGGAAGACATGTGATCCTTTACAGAGCAGCACTCTTTTGGGGAACATATGCAGTGTGCACAATTGGTTGCAGAAATATTACCACTCAACACAGACAAGCATTAGCAATTTTTCTCCAGGTGGCTGCCTTATAGTGCCTCAACCAGTAATGGATGCAGCCTGTTATGTGGGAAAATTTCTGCAGTCATAAATGTTATGCAGTGCCATCCGCTACCATAGTAGTGAAGGAAAATCCACCACGTTGGCAGAAGTAGATTCGGCAAATGAAGCACTAAATGAAGGAACATGTATGCACAGCTTTCCTACCACACCTGCAATATTTCTCTGAAAGGAGGTACAAACAGTTATGTAGAAGATCCCTGCACCCCAAGGGTTCTACACTCCCTTTAGTCTCCCCCTTTCCTTGGAACCAAGCACTGGGAGCCTGATTCACAAGATTAGCTACACTTTTAAGCAAGTTTACACTTTGTAGTAAGTTTAATACTTTCAGTATTCACAAGCTCCCATGTTTACACTTAATACAAAAATGTAAGTTACACGTCTCCATCCCAAGAGTAATGCATTTGGCTTACTCTTGTGTGGGTGGTGACCCTCCCTCAACCCCTCTTATTCCTCCCTAATCCCATTCCCTTTAGTAGTAAGTCTGCCCTATTCCCACTCACTCACCTGTGTGCCTCCCATATTTGCTACTAAAATCAATACTTACGTATGCAGAGACTCCTCAGTCGGGAAGAGAACTCCACACACAGAAGTATAGGCAAAACTTTAATTTTGTAGTATGTTTTGTAGTACATTGTGTAGTACTACAAAACATACTACAAAGTGCAGTTTGAGAATGAAGCCCGGAATGTCTAGAAGATACCCAAAACCTCATCTGTTTCACTATGTAACGGGCTTCACTGATACATGGTCAATGATTTCTCATTTGGACTCAGAGTGCTAGTTACTCAAGATCTCATCTTGACATGGCAATGAACCCTCTGAAATCCACTGCCTAGTTTGAAAAAGTAAGTGTGGAGGCCCAAAATTCTCCTTAGGCGCTCACTGCTGGTGCATTGCATTATGTTGCTGATCACAAAGGCTACCCACTGTTGATCCCACCTAATGCTTCTCTCTCACACCCCACCTTCAACTTCCAGTCTTTTTATCACAGTTATTCATCTTCTTTTTCATCTCTGCTTTCTCCATTTGCTACTGTGTCTCTTTCATTCTTTTCCTCCTTCTTTCTTTATTGTGTGCCTTTCTTTGTCTTACTCTGGAGCAAACTATGATGGTGAAAAATAATGCCCTGTCCCCACCTAAGCGTGCCAGTGCACACAACCAGCAACCACCGGCACAAAGTAAGTACTATTGAAATGGCCTCAAAGAGGTGTGTGATCTATGCAATTATAATAAATAAATGAATCAGCATTTACATTTTTGATGCCTGAGGTTGATGTCTGAAGGGTGGAGTATAGATGACCTGTGACTAGTAATAAGACAAGTAGCAGTTAATGCCGCAGTAGCAACCCGTTGTGCCTAGTCCATGATGGTTGGGGAAAGATTTGGGGAAGACACTTGCAAGGGCTCAAGTCCTTCTTGCAAGCTTCCCACATCTTCACTGGTAGTTAGTGAACTGAACGAGGGATGGAAGTATGTGAGAGATACTTTATGGCTGGCAGCTTAATTGATGCCGTCTTTCCTTAGGTGGTTTTACATGCCCTCTTGTCAGTTTCATTCCTCTCTATTACTCCTTCCCTGATGCCTCTTGATATAGCATTTCTTAGTATAATTTATGTGGTTGAATGGAAGGGGAGCTATTGTGATAATTTAAGCGAAGAATATGTAAACATGAAGGAGAATATTAGAGGAGGTGGAGGGAGTGCAATCAATTATCTGCCAAGAATACTCCCCACTGGTAGGTAATGATTACCTCCTACTAGGAGAATTTATGTGCTATTTTGCTGCTTCTTCACACTGTTGAGGATGGTAGGAATGTAAGGGTCTGCAAGTCCAGTCTGTTACATTGAATTCAATGCAGAGGCCCTGGCCCTCACGAGATGAGCTTAGAGGTTGTTTCTTTGTTGGCTGAACGCTCTCTTGAACAGGTACGTTTTCAACCCCATCCAGAACCCTAGGAAGACACTATCAAGCCAGAGATTGTGAGGTAAGGTTTCAGAGGATTAAGCCTTGATTTTGGAAGCATGTGCCTCAGTTGTTGATATTTGTCTGGAAGAATAGTGAGCGGGTTAAGTGAAGGTGATTTTAAGGCCTGGCCAGTTGCCATTTGCTGGACAATCCTCAAACTAATTATGGAGCTTTTCCACACTGAGGGGTATATTCACAAGAACGTGCGCTAAACATCTCCAAAAAATGTTAACGCAAATTCACACATCGTAGTCTATCGCTGGAAAATAACCCTGTGTTAACGTGGAATTCACAACACGGCGGTACCATGCGATAGTTTCCCGAAAACGCGGACTATGTCCGCGATACAACAACCGTGACGGTGATAAAAACCCAAACCCCAATGCAAAAAAACATGCGATGGGCCAAACCGCGATGAGGAAATCAGCGATAAGCAGTGCCAGGCCTGCAATACACACACGGCAGGCGGGAAAATCACTACAAAAGTAGAAAAAACACACAAACACAAAATAACCAACACCGAAGCACCATGGAGGCATCCGGAGCAGGCGCAGAGGATGAGTGGAACCCCACAAGCACCCCTGATGCCCAGCCGGGGACCTCGGGGACAGGGAAGGGCAAGGACAAGAAGAAGAGGAAGAGGCGGTTTGTTCCGCAGGAGAATAGGATCCTGGTTACGGAGGTGATGGAACACCATCAAGAACTGTTCGTCACCTCCAATGTGTCATTGGGCACCAAAAATGGAATATGGCGGTCCATCGTGGACAAGGTGAATGCCGTCGGAGAGCACAAGAGGTCAATGGACGAGGTCAAGAGGCAATGGATTGACATCAAGCGCAAAACCGCTGAGAAACTCGCAGGCAACCAGAAGGCAGCAATGCAGACTGGAGGTGGGAGCCCAGCGCCACAGCTGGAGCTGGATGACATGGAGGAGCTGGTGTCGACAGTCATCAGTGTGGAGACTGTGGCAGGAGTCGGGGGAGCAGACACTGCTCGACATGACACAACACAACAGCAACAGGGTGAGTAACCACCAGGTACTGGGGGGACGGGGGGAGATGGCCACAATGGCACACATGCACAATCAAGCAGAGCACAGTGCACACCCACAATGACTCTGGATCATGGCCCTGATCTACACACTGTCACAATATACATTGCCATGCTGTCTGAATGTGAGCATGTACCATGTGGCTACATACATGTGGACACATTGTAATACAGCATCTCCCCTTCACATTGCAGAGGCACTGTCAACACCTCCTGCAGAGCAGTCCCAGCCACTCTTCACTGATGACGAGGAGGACACCCCCAGCATCGACACCCAAGCCCTCCAAGACATCATTGACATCATCCGCAACTCACCTCCAGGATCAGGGCAGCCCAGCTGCATCGAGGAGACCCCACCCACTCCACAAACCACCCAGCAGGAGGCACCCACAACCCCGGCTGTCTCCCAAGACCCCCACGAACAACACATGGCCTTCCAACGCCATGTGTTGGAGGGCCAGAGGGAGATGGCTGAGCAGGTGTGGGTGGGGTTCGACCTCATGGCTACCAAACTTGACGCCATCCATGGGTATCTAAGTCCCATCAGGGAGCACCTCCAGTCCCTAATGGACACCCACAGGCCACTCCATGGTCTCCAATGAGCCCTGGCTGACATCGCTGGAGTCATGACTCGGAGACAAGAACACCTGTCCGCTCAGAGTGGCTCCAGCGATCTCAGCCATGAGCTGGCACACATGCGGAGGCTCATGGAGGACATGGTGCGGATGGAGGCGGAAAGGATGGCAGCCACCGCTGCACATCAGCAAAATGTAGCTGGGATCTACCATGCCCTGCATATCCTCATCATGGCATTGCTGCCACAAGGCGTGGCGCAGATGAATGCTGCTGCTCCTACACCATCCACATCTCCGCCCCCTGGTGTGTCGGTGCCTCACAGTGCAGCAGGCATTTCCCCTCCGGCACCTGATGTGTCACTGCCACACAGTGCGGCCAACAATCCACCTCCGGCCCCTGATGTGCCAGTGGCACACAGTGCCGCAGCCGGAACTGCACCACCCACAGGTGGGGCAGAGCACACATCCGAGGACGTGGATGGGATTGATATCAGAAGGAGGCATTAGCATTCATTTCCGCCACCTGGCCTGTTGCTGCTTGGTGCCGCACATAGCCCCATGACCTTCCACTGACCCCCGATACACTCTGCTGCACTCACCTTGGACCGCGACATGGACTGCCATATCCTGTTTGGTGACCAATGACACGGCGACCAGACTGCGGACTGTACCCTTCCTCTTCCACTGTACTTGTCATTCCCTGATGGACTCTGGCTGGCCCTCCACGGGCCCATATTGTGAAGTGGGGTTGGCATGGCCCTGTACTGCTCCAGCTGCAAAACTCCACTGGATGTGCATTAAACATTCAGAAACGCACTGCTGTGTCATGTCTTTCATCATTCATGTATGAATGTGTGGATGAATGTAGGGACAGTGATTCCCCCTAACTTCAATGATGCTTATCTAGTGGGATTCCAGTCACAGTGTGCTACATTGCCGATTGCGTTCCAGGTGCCTTAGACACTACAACAGGGACACACGCATTAGTCACTTCCTTGTCCGGACATGGACTGAACCATGCCCAGAGCCCCTGAGTCATTGTTGCAACCCCTGCGCTGGTCCGGCGTACGCCAGGTCAGACCACTCCGCTTACGCTCCGAGGGGGGGGCCACATAGCTACATGTCGCAGGTTTAAACGCTAGTGGTCTGCAGGTCACTGGTCTAGTTGTCAGCATGTCACGGCCACTCCCTGAGGGCAGGTTTGCACACACACCACACCCATCCGGCACAGGCGTCACAGGCCATGTGACCCCGCCAATATAAGGGGCCGACAACGTCACATTCCCCACTGCCGGTGGTGACTGGATGACGGAAGTTCCACGATTCTCAATCATAAAGGGTCCATGAGTTGTTGCGCACAGGGTTAGTCGAACCCGAAGCCATGCGGCCCTCACGGGCCTACCACCACGTGGCACTGACTGGGGTTGCACAGGGTTAGTGGCACCCGAAGCCTTGCGGCCGTCACGGGCCTACCACCACGTGGCGCTGACTGGGGTTGCACAGGGCTAGTGGCACCGAAATTGCTGAGCGGGTGTGCAGCCTGCGATGATGACGTGTGCACTGATGTGGTCTCTGCCATTGATGCCTCAGGACTCAGCGTCATGTGTGGGACCTGCTGGGCCGCAATGCGGGTCCGCATGATGTGGAGCATGCCATGGTGGCGGGACAAGGGCCTGGAGCTTGCACGGGCACGTGGTGTGCCCAGTGGTGGACACACCGTTGGCGGCAGGTGAGCAGTGGGGCCTGGGTGCGCAAGTGCGGACAGCCAGCACTGGCCGGCGGAAGGGGGTAGGGTGCGGCTGCATGTGTGCGCAGGGACAGACAGGCGTTGTTGCCGTGTGCAGTGGGATGGACTCTGCCATGATTGACTCTGGCCTCAATTACAGATTGCAGACCTGGTGGCTTGCAGTGTATACCGGCACGTGGTTGGAGACACACCGGTGGCAGCAGGTGAGCAGTGGTGCCTGGGTGCGCGGGGGTGGCAGTGTCCCTCCCTCTCTCTCTCTCTCTCTCTCTCTCTTTTCCTTTCCTTCTCTCTCTCTCTCCCTTCCTTTCCTTCTCTCTCTCTCTCTCCCTTCCTTTCCTTGTCTCTCTTTCTCTCTCTGCCTTTCTTTCATTCTCTGTTTCTCTGTGTCTCGCTCCTTTGATGTGCGCATGACACATGTTCTGATTTTGTGCTTTATTTTCCAGGCTGTGACATCAAGATTGTCCCGGACGGACCCGACAGGAGTCTTCCGCATTGGTGTTTTGTGTTGTATTTCAATAAAGTTTTTAGTTGTTACTTCAATGATGAGTGACTGTTTCTCTTTCTTCTGACCACACATGTGTGTTTCTTTTTGTCATTGTGCGACATTATGCGCTTTTTGTGGCTCTTGTGTCGTGCACGGTATGTGTATGTCTGGGGGGGGGTCCGGGGAGGGGGGGCCTCTTTTTGTGGCTCTTGTGTCGTGCACGGTATGTGTATGTCCGGGGGGGGTCCGGGGAGGGGGGGCCTGGGAGTGGTGGCGGTGGGTGTTGTGGCCCTCTTGGGTCTCCGACCTGCATGATCATTGGCTCCATGGCATCTGTGGGTCTTCCGATGTGGCTCTGGGCTGGGCTCTCTTTCGTGCTGCAGGTAGTCGTCCTGCTTAACACCAGCAGAAGGCAGGTGTTAAATCCCTGCTGCTACCGCGGCTTATCGCCTGTTTTTGGTTCGCATCGCAGATCTGGCAGTTCGTTGTGAAAGTGGTGTAGTGGTGTTTTCGTGTGTTTTTGCACGGGAACGCCTACTCTGCATCTCATTAGGGTTAGTTGGTGGTGTCACCCGTGGGTGTAAAATTTGCGGCAGTTATCGCGGGAATACTGGCGATGTCTGCAGTTTGCACACGCTTGTGAATGGGGCGTTAAATCTATCTCCACTTTTGATGCGTTAAGGTGGCGATAACTCGGCGATAAGTCCTTGTGAATATGCCCCTGAATGTTGTGGACCCATCACAAGGTTTTAAATTTCAAATGGGGCCTTGTCCGGACACAATGCTACACTGTGATAATGGAGTGATGCTATCTGAACACCCTATATGGAAATGATCTTTACTGCAGTGCTCTGGGAGCCTTGCAGTGTGCAAATGTGTTTCACTGTCATCCCAGTGTAGATGGTGCTACAAAAGTCCAGTCTTAAAGTCACCTCATGTTGGACCATGGCAACCCATTGTGAACTGGTCAAAAAAGTATGCATGCTGATAGGGAACACGGGTGAAGGAAGAAATTCTAAATCAATACCTTCGCTTGAGAGACATAGGACAGGCCCAATCTAGAAATCCTTTCAAGTTTTTGTGCGTTTGGGTGGACTGGAAAGAAATTCACACGGGACCTGGCCAATTGGAAGAAGTGGAGCAAGGTCGACAAGGAGTAGGGTCTGAGCTGATGATAGTTTCAGACCTATTTCGTTGAGGTGCATCAATCCCTGCTCTGGATCCAGCCAGGTGCTATCTAGTTGTCTGTCTCCTGTTCCTCCTGGTTGTCTTGCCCTATTAATAGTAAGGTTACGAAATGTGTTGTATCAGATACCTATGCTGTCCGTACTAGGTGCAGGAACTTCGAACAGTTTTTGGAGTGATTACTTCCTCCTCTATCTACTTGCAGACATCCCTTCTGTACTTATGTAGCAGCATAGTAAATCTTCACAAATGTGTTCCAAGATAATATGCAAAGCAAAAGTCCAAGAACCAACCAATCCATATGCAGTTTTATTAATGGTACATGGGGCGAGTGCATCCCCTTCAACTTGGCTATCGAGCAGTCCTCTTTCTTAGCTGATTCAGAATCTTCTGTCTCTTAATTGGTTGGAGAGTCACCATTTACTTTCTAAGTTATGTGCTAGAACCTCTGAGTTAAACCTGCATTCAAGTGTAATGCTTCCATTCCATCATTAGGTTACCATGAATACTGCAAGCACCCATCAACTGAATTCTTCACAATGTGGTATGATTCAGGTTTTCTAAGCCATCCTTCAATGCCCCACAACTGCTCAACCAGGCTTGCAAATAAAGCAACCTACCTTTAACTAAAGAATCAGCACAACATTGCTACAGAGGATTAACGATAACATGCACCTCAGGAACCGGTCAAGGGGATTAGGAATTCAGAATTCCTGCCTGAACAATCCAACCCTCATTTCATATCGGCCAAGAATGTGTAAAATCGGCCCTTGTGCAAAAATAAGAGCAAATGTTAGTTGCGCCATTTTTGCCACAGAATTAACAGACAATGGAGCAAACAAGAAGTTTGCAGCAGTGTAAACATAACTTGTGAAGCCATTGCCAACATCTATTAAGCATCGATCACTTGTGGACAGTTTTTCTTTTAATACAGTTACTAACAATGAAGCCTGACCCTAAGACACCTTGCATTAATGAAATGCGGCAAACTGATTTGGCACTGTTCATGCTGCTTGTGTAACAAGAAGGGAAGGAAACCATGCTTCAATTTTCAAGTATCAAAAGTAAATGAAAATGTAATTGCTCCATTGATTAACACAGCAAATCTTAAGCAAAGTCCGTTCTTTTCATTGTTTGCTCTGATGCATTAATCTTTGTGTTTGCATAGCAAATCCAGTGCGTTCCATTCTTTCTTATTCAAGCAGTGCAAAATGTGCACAAACAACTGCACCATTTGCAGCAAAAGTACACACTTTTAGGGAGAGTTACTATTTTCTAGTATAACCAAAGTTGCTGTGCTGCATTGTGCTAGGAGGAGAGAGCAGTGCACAGCCATCTCTACTAAGATATAGTGCTGTTGCTCTGTAGCCCAGTGCTGGCACTATTTGACCGTGCCCAGTGCCATGCACACATCTTTGCACCATAGTGTATCATAGTTTTTGTACTGTTAGGATGCCATTCCACTACAAAAAAATCATCTTTGGACATACCATAAAGCTTTTCCCACATTGTGGGGCATATTTATCAAGGGGTTTGTGTCGCCCTTCCGCCACACAAGGAGGCACAGGGCGATGCAAAACCTATAATGATATTTACCAAGCAACACAAGGCCACCTTGCGTGGCCCTGTGTGGCATGGTAAATCTGGGGTAATGCAAGGCAGCGCAAGTCGCTGCCTTGCGCTATGCTACACCAGAGAGGTATTCCATGGGTGGAGTCTGCGCGTTCCCACGCATCCAACCATGGATTCCGAAGCATTCCAACGTTTACCCATACTGGTAGACCTGGAAATGCGTCAGAATGCTACACCTTCCCAGGGGAGGAATAATGAGGAGAAATATCTTTATTTCTCCTCATTGTTCCTGTCTACGTGTTCTGCATTTTGCTGACTTTGTGCCTTTTTGCGTCATGTTTTGTGACTTTCGACTGGAGAAAAATCTTGATCAATCTGCTCATTTATATTACCAATTATATGCGGCAAGACCGTTTTTATTTGCCAATACATTTGATTTTAATTGAAGATTCAGCATGAATTTTGGCAGACAGCAATCAACCTAAGCCCTGTGCATGGATCATAAGTTTTGTACAGATCTGACAATTAGGGGCACATTTAAGGTGGAGGGGAGGCCAAAACATTTTGAATTGTCAATTACTTTTGTGCCATTTGACAGAATTGCACAAAAGTTGAGATACCAGAGATGGGTATATTGGGGGTGGGGAGGGAAGCTGGCCAGAGGGCGTTCTCGCAGGCCAGGCACCAGCAGTCAACCTGGGACGGTGACAGTGAAACCTTTACACAGAAGGGTTGACTGCAGAGTGTGACAGTGCCTGGCTACACACAACCAAAGACTATTTACAGCAGTGGTTGACCATATGTTAAATTTGGAATAGATCCTGAAGTTAACCTAAGCTACACATAGTTGATGGCAGTGTGCAGCTAAATGTTGGCTGCCTGGGAGGTTAGCAATAGGGCCAAGGCATGGACTATCAAGGCAGTATTGAAGGTGAGATGGTTATAATACTATAAATTGTTATTGCTATATCAAGTGGGCTTAGAAGGCAACGTCTGTCTTTAAACCTGCTGCTGAACTAGAGGGAAAGTGATTGAAAGTAACCTCTGAACAGCATTCCTATTTCAGATGGTAATAGCATGAACATAATTAAAAATAGACGAATGTCTACCTTTCTCATGGAAGTTCATGGTAAAGCTATGAACATCAGAAGTGTTGCTAAACTCACTATGTATTAAGAAAATAATATTTGAACTTTCTTTGTGCAGGGTCTAAATGCAATTTTTCACATTGCCCACTTACAGATTGTTTATTGGGGGGTTGGAGAGTGGTTTCCTCTGAAGAGATGATGGTTTTAAGGATTGATGAACACAACCATGTTATCTATCAGTGTTATTTGCACCTCTTAGATACAGTTCATTCAGCTGGGTGTAATTATATAGGTGTACGTACTCACTTCGGGCCTGATTTAGAAGAGGGGTGTAATGAAGCATCTGGCAAAAACTGTCTGGGGTCCCATAGCCGTCTTCAACTTATAACTGCCTAATTTATGTGAAAGCAGGTGTCAGAAGCAGCAGTGGAGTCTCTGTTGGCCCCACTGGCACAGTGGTCATCAGGCAGTAATGACACTGTCAAAAATGGGCATAGGCTGGCCACCTAATTTAGAATGACAGGTCCATCTCCATTGCCAGTACAGTCACTGCTGTACAAGACTACGACATATCAATAAACGTTTTCACAGAAAACACTTGAAATGTCACAGACAGGCAGAGAAAATGTTCCATTATGTGAGGGACTTTCCAAAACCCATATGGTCTAGGGATAGCAGCAGAAGTGTGGTAGTAACAGGCAGTGTCAGAAGGAGAGGATGGAATGCCCATTGTTGAGGCACCAAGACATCGGATTGGAGTCAGAGGGTTGGGGACATGGAGGCCTAAGCCAGAAGAAGGAAGAGTCAAGGGGTTGCTAATCCAGGGCAGCTGTCATGGAAGTGTTTCTCAGATGTCTTCTACCAAGTTGCAAGCATCACTTCAGGAAAAAAAGCTCTCACCAGAGTATATCCACAAAAGGTCAGACGGTCTCTGGCACCTATTTTGGAGGTGTTTTGTTTTATTTTTTTTCATCCCGACACCCCCTGCCCCACCACCCACACTCAGAGGCAGCGGCCACTGTCCAGTCTGCTGTTTCCATGACCTCTCCGCTGAAGCTTAAATGAGGCATGTAGCATCTGATTTTCGGTTCAGTGTACAGCCCATCACACCACCAGTGTTTTGGAGGCTACATCTACTCCACAACTTCAGTGGACTAATGGGCGATACTATTTGTGGGCCCAGTATGATGGCTGCTTTTTTTCACCTGCAGTGATAGATCCCTGCATGGATTGAGACAGTGCAGGTGAAATACTCTGTGTGACCCACCCCCATGCACCAGCCCTCTAGTGAGTCACTAGTGACCCCACCCCTTGTGCCGCCCCTCTTCTGTCCACCCTCATTCCTGATACACATTCTTTGTGGCACCATCTGCTGGGCCTCAGTGGACCAAGTGTGAGACCTGAACTTGAACCCATAAGTGTGGGTGCATGTCTAGGACTCACACCCAAAATGTCCCTAACTTTGTTGGAGCATTCTGCTGCATTTCAGTGCCAATCCAATCCAAATTTCTTTATTCGGTTTTACAGATAAAACCATAAAAGACATAAGATATCATTAAAATTAACATACAGGTTATCATAGTCAAACTCATTCATGTTTTAAAAACCCCCATGAGAAAGCATACAAAGAAAACAGAGGGAGAGTTTAAGATCTGTAAAAACAGTAGAGCAGGCCTGACTTGGGTAAAATTCATTGGCCTTAAAATCAGAAACAGAAACTTGTGCCACAAATTATTGTATTTTGGACAAAGCATAGTGACATGTAAAGTATCGTTAATCGTTGTATTATCACATTCGTAGCAGGGCAGGTCCGAGTTCGAAAAACAACCGTGATTAGAGAGGATGAGGCGGGGAAATAGATTCAACCTGAAATGGGTCAGCAGACAACGTTGATGGCGTGTCATATTCCAGGTTAGATATGGTTCTATATAGCTGACAGTTTGCACTAAAAATGCATGTCGCATGGAATGTTTCGTTAGTGCAAGGTCCTCGCGCTCTGATGCCATCCTGTCCCTAAACGCTGTTTCGACCTTTTTGTCCACAGAGCGAGTTAAAACGGAGGGTTTGTCATACAGATCGGACCACCCTAGGGCCCGCAGGTTATGTGCCACATATGCCAGCCATGGGATCAGAGAGGATTTTTCCAATTAATCTGCTAAAACTGAGTTTCTCCTTTAACCAGATCGACTTCCAGAGCTTTAAAGGACCAAGGTGTAGCTGGTCAATGAGAAAGTCTTTTTCATGTGATATTTTGAAAAAAAATTCTATGAGACTGCCATGGTTTACATGGCAGTCATGCACAGAAGTTCTACCACTTGAAGTGGTGGTGGGTCAATCATACTATATCAGATTAGCAGCATGACACCATTTCCCGCCAATCTCACTTCTATCTGTATTGGTCTATCATGTAGCGGACTGGCCAAGACTCTGCACCAGATACACAACCTACCTCTGTACTCAAATAAGTGGGGCATTGAAGGAGGGTACAATTAGGGAATCTGACATCTTTGACGGATGTCCAGTATCACCTACTTCACTGTCAGGCGCATGACCAGAATTAGATCTGGAAGCTGTAGATAACATAACTTACTATTGTAAAAAGGTGTTTTTGACCTTGAGTGTTGTATTTTAATTCTAACAGAACCTCTTGGAACTAAAGATAATGGAAAACATTGTGGATGCTCACAATATTTGCATTTTCGCAGCAGTCCTGCTCCATACTGTATTACAAAATGATCTTTAAATTGTAGTTCCAAAATTCTTCAGAAAATACTATAACCCTGATTGACAAAGACTGGTGTTTGAATAAGTGTGACTTATTCTTGTACCAAGCCAACGCTTGATCATGAATTTTGAAAGTAAGCAAGGAGTACTCCTGGCTTACTACTGGTATAGTCATATATTTAAGGAGTATTTAAGGAGTACTAGAAGAGTAAGTCATATCAAAATCCTTGTCAATTTTGAACCTATAAATATTGCTCCATGTTTCCCTCCCAGGAACACCCCTATTATTCCAAAGAAGCTGAACAGTTGCATTTATTTGCATTATTCACAAATATTCCTGCTGTAAATGTTGTATATCAAACCTTTTTTCTGGCCATTGTATTGTTGTTAAATAAGTTCTTCCCATTCTTTATCAAACAGCCCTTTCCACTTCTGGGAGACACATTTTTGTTCCTTATACTAGAAAAATTGTGGAAATTGGGAACATGTGTAGTAGTTTAGTGGAGGGTGGGAGGGAGTGCTATGTGTACTGTAGGTAGATGTGATGGTGGCTCTGAAAAAGAAGAATGGACATTTTCAAATGTGGTATCCTTGATTGAAATTCAAAAGAATGTGGTTTGAGCTGGGCTAGGTGTGAGGGGACGCTTCAACAGTGTGGGCCAAATAGGTAACAATGAATTACATGTGATATTTCTGAACTTTTTCTATGGTTTCAGGCTATATCCCCAGACATTTGCATTATTGTTAGATTTTAAATTTCACCAATGCAGTACCTATGGTAAGCCGCTTTCTGGGGCATGATACTAGAATGTCATTGTCAGAATATCACCCTATTGGGTTTAGTGGAAAATCTAAACACAATGCAGCAGTATCTTTGTAACTGGTATTTATGCCAAAATATTCCACAACATTTTTCCATAATTCATCTCTACAGGAAATTACATTGCTGCATTTCCCATCTTCCATCTGTACAGGAAGTGACATCACTGGTCTACCACCAAAGCATCTTTTCAAGAAGAAGCTGAGCAAGAGGACTTCATTTCCCATCATCCATCTACTCAGAAAGTGACATAATTGGTTTCTCACCAAAAATCATCTTTCAAAGAAGTCAAGAGAGCTTCATTTTCCATCATCCATCAACAAGGGAAGTCATTTACCATCATTTGTCTGCACAGGACGTAATATCACTCTTTAAAGTGAAAACCTTTCTTCTAGATAGTGACTTCAAAACTGCAGTTTAAACCATCATACTCTTGCATCTGAATGGAGGTGATGCCCTGCTCCATGGATTTCAAGACTACACACTAGCACCTCTTAAGAGCATCCTACATGTTGCAGCGCATCTCAACCAGGGCCTGAAGAAATTTGATCACATCACCCCATTTTAATGGAACTCCCTTGGCATCGTTGTCGGCTGCACTGTCTTTAGAACCAGCTGCATCATTTACAAAGCATCACAAGCAGCATCCCCGCTTACCGTCCTCACAAGATCACCATCTCTGGTGGTTGATGGCATACTCAGAGTCAGGACACCATCAGATTGCAGACTAAGGGTAAAAAATAAAAAAACAAGGTAGTAGGCCTTTTCTATTTATGCTTCCAGGATCTGTAACACCATTGCCATGTCCATCAGGTCTGCCCCAATGCTGCTCCAATCTGGGAAAGAGATGAAGACACACTATATCACAGTGCAATAAAAGTCCAATGGCTACCTCTACTATCATTCATTGATTTATGCATTTATTTGATCCTGTTAAGTTATTCACAGCTTTTTGGCTAAGTTCACACTACCACATACATACATACATACATACATACATACATACATACATACATACAATATTTCTGTTAGATGATATTTTTTGACAACAGTATTGCTACATTCAACTTATAGAAAATGTGCCTTTTCTGCAGCGTCATCCCAGATTTTTGCCTTTTGCTAGACCCTGTGTTTTTGCTGGCTGTAGAACTCTGTGCACTCTACCACTGCGAACCAGAAGTAAAGTGCCTGTGCTCCCTTTTCAACATAATGAAATTGGTATCCCCTTATTCGAAAACACTTACCTCTAAGTCCCTAGTATATGGTACAAAAGTATACCCTGGCCTGCAAGTTAAATGATTGGTCTGAACCATGAGAAGTATCACCAGAGGGTCAAGGATAGCCAGAAGCAGTCACACAAATCATTGTTAGACTATGTGGATTCATCGAGTAAGTCACTGGATGGTTGGGTAGGGCAGCTACGTAAATGATGGACTATACAGTTTGGTTTTGAGAGAAAATATCTTGAGTACTTTTTTTACAGAGTTGGGCTGATAAACATTTGATAAACATCAGGCTCACTATGCCCAGATAGCTTGGCAAAGAGGTTGAGTGTTGAAAGAGGAATCTAGGAGTGATGCCAAGAAGGATGCTTGAGGCCCCCCTCAGAGGAATTGGGAGGCCAGGATAATACAGAGACGTTCCCCAAAGAGCCCCCAGTGAGTTTGGTGTGAAAATACTCCCATTCTCCTTCAAAGCCTAGGAAGGGAGGTTTTAATGGGCA
The DNA here is from genome assembly GCA_963921515.1 of Calotriton arnoldi. Classification (NCBI taxonomy): domain Eukaryota; kingdom Metazoa; phylum Chordata; class Amphibia; order Caudata; family Salamandridae; genus Calotriton; species Calotriton arnoldi. Next base: position 2,510,482 of record CAWUFW010001575.1, read on the forward strand.
GAAGCCCAGAGCACCCTTCACCCGGTTTGGTATTATGATTGTCTTCAGTCAGGGCATTTTCAGTCAGGGCTTAAAAGGGGGGGCTCTGTGTGTTCCAATAAATCACCCACAAGTGTGACCTCCACAAGGCTGGCAAATGCAACACACAGGGTAGGATATTTCCAGTAGGAGAGGGTAGGACTTGCCCTAGTATCCCTTAGCTGACAAGTGGACCCAGAAGGTAATCTAATAATCCCTCAGGGTGGGAGCCGTCACTTTCAAGAGGTCACGATGAATGAGGTCCTGTCACTGCTCTGCGGGACACCTGTAACAGCCAGAATATGTTGGTAGCCAGGCTGATTTTCCCAGAACAGTACCTGCCAGAAGAGGTGTGTAAGGTAACCCAGGCCCATGGGCAGGATGTCTTTGACCTACGGACATGGTATCCTTAAATTGGGAAGGGTTCTTGTTCAGAGGATGGTCATAGTCAGTCCCCAGACTCCCAATGACTGCATCCCTGGCAATGAACTTCCACCAGTAAGAAAAGAGCTAGATGGGGCAGTCGACCAGGGCACCCACCCAAAAAAACTGATATTTCTGGGGGTACTGCCCTCAAATGGAGAGTACAGAGGGCCAACTGTAGAGTGAGGAGTAGGAGGTGGAGGCCATCCACCATGGGAAGACTAGTAGTTCAGGGGTTACCTGCTCTGAAAGAAAAGTACCCCAAGACTGACCCTAGCGAGGCCAATTCCGATATTTAGGCGCTGGCAGCGCTTTCACAGAGACAAGGGAAGGAACTCTACTCTACACACACACAGGCCTCTACATGACACAGACAAACTGTGTTATCCTTGAGGGGGCTGTGGTTCCCCACTGAAAGTCCTGCATTGTCAGGCATCCTTTCAGTCTCAGGGCATAGACCCTTAACTGAAAGTCCAGTCTTAGGATACCATCCTAGGAGGCATACATAAGAGGGGAAGGAGGATGTTTATCACCTGAGGTTGTAGCCCTCCCCACTCTGGAAAACCTGAGAGGCCAGCACAACCGCAGGAGCAAGTGGAGGACTCCTTACCAATCCCATGATTCATGGATGTAAGTGAGGCCCCAGATTGTTGCCTTCACCTGACTGTGGATGGCCAGGGGCTTGGCTCCTGACACTGACAGCTGTCAGTGGCCTCTGTTACTTATTTTCCTTGTGTGTAGAGGTTTTCCCTGGAGTGGGGGCAGAAGTCTGACCCGGGGGGGGGGATGGGCCATATCATCTTGTTATTTATGGTGGTGGTGTCAGCATACTGTTATGCATTTGGGAACAAGCTAAGGTAAGAAACCTCACAGATGGGGGTCTGCAGATGAGGAGCAGGGTTCCCCATGGGCCTGTTCAGTGGCTCAGGAGATTGTTGACAGAGGGGTACAGATGGATTCACAGGGGCATAGAACAGACAATTGCCATTGAAGGAGAGACAAATTGACCATGCTCTAGCTCCTGAGCAGGAAAGTCCATCAAGGTATTGATTAGTTACCCTAGCTCCTTAGCTGGGGGTTGTGTTGGAAATTTGCCATGTCTGCAGGATCACCCCGGATTTTTTTCCTTTTGGGGACCCTATATTTATGCTGGCTGTAGAACTCTGTGCACTTTACCTGACTACTAACCAATGGTAAAGTGCCTGTGGTCCTCCTTTCAACATGATGAAATTGGAATGCTCTAGCTAGGCATATTTAACTTACCTAGAACTCCCTAGTATATGGCACAAAAGTGTACCCAGGGCCTGTAAGTTAAATGGACTGCAGCACCCATTGTGCAATTCTAAAGTGACAGTGTAAACATGACTGCAGGCCTGCCATTTGTAGCTTGATTGTGCAGTTTTAAACTGCACAGTCAACCTTTCTAAATAACCCCATTTGACAGGCCTAAACCTTCCTTTTAAATATTAAGGCAGTAGTATTTAAAAGCAGGACATGTAAAGTTTAATGTTAAGCAATGGCGGCCAACACAGACAAATAGGGCGAGGCGGGTGGAGGAGGTGCGGAGGTGTGGGAGGGGGCCAGCGGGGAGCCCGCAGTGGGGGGGGTATACCCTTCTGGATACACGTTGTTTAGATGCAGTGAAAAGCATCAACCCACTGACAAATGAAATGGTGCCATAGCCAGTGCTTAACTTGTATAAAACTAAGTGCCAGGGCCTGACATTTACGCTAACCCTCCCAGCGATGTCAAATGCCAGTGCCACCATTGTGTAGTAACCATCATACTGTAATAAATGTGACAGTTTGGGATAATCTATGTCACCAAAGATTTAAGAATGGCATGGACGAGGTAGTGCTATTTTAATTTTACTGAATATTGAATACTTAAACTACCTGCCTATGTTCTCTTCTCAAAAACAGGCAAACAGTGCCACCATGTGGTGGACTCTCAGAAACAAGTGCCAGTGTTGAGAAATAGATTACAGTGCCCAGCACAGGCAAACACAGGCACGAATTAAGCACTGTATAACTTGGGGCCTGTGGCTGTGACGCTAGATTCATATTCCATACATGTTACCAAATCAGCACTTGAAAGTAGAGAGAACATCTGAACTTTTTCTTAATGTCTTCGAAAATTTGAAGAATCTTTTCATGCATTAAATATGCAGTAGATATAAAGTTGATAGAATACCTCCATAATAATTACATTAATTTCCTACTTTAATACATTATTTTACAAAAATCTTTTGAAGGGCATTGGAACTGTGTATTCAATAATTCAATTCTTTAATCTTCTTTTTTTTTTTTTTTTTTTATTAAGTTTTTTTCACAGCACAGCAGGTAAATCACATTATTATAAAAAGCAAGGTTTAGCTTAATTCAAAATATACTTTACAATACTGTTATCATAAACTCATATTGCAGCGACATATTAACAGAAAAACCCAAAATAAACCAGAGGGAGGGCACCTACAATGAAACTTACTCTACTAAGCGTTATCCTTCAATCTATATATAGGGCCCCAGATACGTCTACCATGTTGCCTGCCCTTTCCCCCCTTTCTTTCGTATATATTTTTTTCCAAATTAAAGGTAGATAGCAATCTGTTAAGCCACTGTTGAAACACTGGAGGATCTCTATCTAGCCAAGCTGTTGCTATACAAATTCTCAACACCGACATTGCAACAAACATGAAACTCCCATTCGTATTGAGCCTATCCCCATTTATAACTCCCAGCAAAATCAACAATGGCGTCAGGGAGACATTGATACCCTGATGGATACCCAGAAACTCTGAAATATCATTCCTTAATTTTTGCAGCTGGGGACAGGTTGCAAACATATGTACAATCTCAGCTTCTAGACTATTACACCGTGGACATCTAATTCCTGATTGTCCCCCCCACTGCGCAATCCTTGCCGGTGTGTGATACAGAGAGAATACAGTCTTGTAATGCTGAGCTTTTAAGGCGGCTGAGCATAGTAGTGTTTGACCCATTTCTAGAGAGTCCATTACCATGGATTGCTCTATATCAAGTTTAACTGCCCATTTTCCACCATGTTTCTCAAGATCATCCGATTTCAGGGAAGATAACTCCGTGTATAACCTCCGTATAGTGCAGTCTTCCCCTGCCCTAATGATATCAATAATTTTATTATCCTTAAATTCAGCACTCCCCCTGTCTTACTACTAAAAAAGCTACGAATTTGTAGGTACTTAAAAATTGCTGCGACCTATATCATAGGTCTTCTGCAAATCGGCAAATTGTGCTAAACCACTAGGTCTCATTAGATCCCCCACCCTCTGTATCCCCGATCTTTCCCACTCTGCCATCGTTGAGTCTGCAAATATTTCCCCTGGTAATGTCGGGTTTTTATATAATCTCGTGTAGGCATTGAAACGGCCCAGACCAATTTTTTTACGGAATATTCCCCAAATTTTATATGCTGCTTGTAGTGTCTTGAAACGTGTTCTTTTGAAATAATTTGGGTTAGTAAATTTCACCAAACAGCTCTGAGCATTTTCTCCAATAAGATATGTATACAGATTCATTGAGCCGTCCCCAGGCCCTTCCGCTATGCCCTCTCCTCCCAGTAATCCCCGCATGTGTTGGAAAGCAGTGGCCCAGTAATATAGTTTAAAATCCGGAATGGCCCAACCACCTCGTTCCCTTGGTAGTGACATGAACCTTGCTGCCCTTCTAGTTTTCCCGTGAGCCCAGATAAATTTGTTCACTAAGTTCTCTAATGCACTAAACCACTTTTTCTCGACCTCTAGTGGGATACCCCTGAATAGATAAAGAAGTTTTGGGAGAAAAACCATTTTTACAACATTACATCGCCCTACTAATGATAAATGGAGATTGTGTACCCTATCAAAGTCTTTCCTGGCTTTGTTGATTATTGGTGTCATATTTTTCTCCACTATGTTCCCCAGATCAGCTGTAATTTCTATCCCTAAATACACCGCAGAGTCAGTAACTCGAGTGTCTGCACAAACTGCCACCGTGTTCTTAACTATTTGGGTTTTTTGTTTGTTCAGAGCGTAACCTGACACCCAACCGAAATTCTGCGCTTCTGTCTCCATTGCTCTCAAAGCCATAACCGGGTTTGGGGTGACTAACGCAATGTCGTCTGCGTATGCTAAGGTTTTACATTCAAGTGCATGAAATCTCATAGGGGGAATGTACTCGTTTGCCTCCATCTTCCGAATAAGAGGATCAATATAAATTGCGAAGAGCAATGGAGAGCAAGGGCAACCCTGTCGGGTGCCACGCTTAATATCTAATAAGGCCGTATATCCTCCATTAATCTTCAGTCGAGCTGATGGAGAGTCATACATAACCTGTACCGCTCTTATAAACCCCTCCCCTAAACCATACCGTCTCATAGCAGCCCAGAGGTAGCCCCAGGAGACCCGATCAGGGGCCTTTTCTGCATCTATAAATAGCACCGCCATGGGGTCTCCTGAGGCTGCCGCGGCATCGAAGAGCGTTATGACCTGACGGATATGTTGTATCGTCCCCCGCCCGGGAATAAAACCGTGTTGAGTCGGACTAACCATTCTGGAAATTATCTTTCCTAACCTAGACACCAGAATCTTAGAAAAGATCTTTGCGTCCCCATTCATCAGTGTGATGGGTCTATAAGACCCGGGCTGCCTAGGGGGTTTCCCCTTTTTAAGAAAGACCACAATGTCTGCCCCCGCCCAAGAATTTGGAGCCCAGCCCCCGGTCTGTACTTGCTTAATCATCTCAATAAGTTGAGACCCTATGGCATCAATAAAGACCTTATAAAATTCTAAGGGTATTTGATCGGGGCCAGCTGCTTTGCCCGATGGAAGACTAAATAAAGCCTCAGAGATCTCCTCTGACGTAAATGGGGCATCTAATGCCTCTCTGTCAATTACATCCACCGGATCTATGATAATCTCGTCTAAATAACTTTGAATATCCAAGGGGTCCTTATCCTGATCTTCATAGTACAATTTGCTGTAGTAACTCCTAAAGGCCTCCTGGATCCCCACTGTATCGTTAATCAGTTCCCCATTTCCATCTTCAATCTCCCTGATCTCTGCAGCTGCCTCCTTTTGCCTTATAAGTATCGCCAAGGTGTGCCCTACCCTTTCGCTGAGTTCGTGACACTGCTCCCTTTTAACCAGAAAGGTCGTGGCCGCTTTGGCTGCCAATCGGTCCTGTGCATCTGCTTTAGCGAGGGCCAATCTAAGTAAAATACCATCTAGGTCTACCCCAAAGGTAATTGCCTGGCAAAGCTCCTCCTCTACCTCTCTTACTTTATTACTTTTTATAGAATCCAGCAATCGGTCTTGTTTCTGTCTATGCAGACAATAACTTAAAGTTTCCCCTCTTACTCCTGCTTTAAAGGTATCCCATACTATCCCCACACTGGCGGTACCTCTATTGATCTCCCAAAATTCAATCATCCAGTCTCTCATATATTTTATATATGTGTTGTCCTTCAGAAGTCCCCGCTCAAATGTCCAACATCTCACAGGCCTTCCCAACCCAGCCATATCTAATGTTAAAACTAAAGGGCTGTGATCTGACATTACCCTGGGGAGTTTTTCTATCCTGCATCGAGAAACTAAAAACTTAGAAGCAAGAAAGTAGTCCAACCTGATTACTAATTTATGTGGGGCTGAATAAAATGTACTACCAGGATCATCCGGCTTCAATGTATCCCAGATATCAACCAATGCATTATTGCGTACCAGGCTAGAAAGTGCTCTAAATACTTTTTTCTTCCGGCCCTGATACCTATCTCCTCCTTCAACCCACAATCCTCCCAAGCCGTTAATGTTAAAGTCACCACACATGATAACCAAGGGAGACCAGGAGGCCAGCTCTGTATCCAGGAACTCAAAGATATCAGGGTCGTCTTCCGTGGACCCATATATTGAACATATAGTAAAAATCTCAGCCGGCATCCCACACTCTACTAATACCCATCTGCCCCATTTATCCTCAAGTTTCCGTCTTACTGTTATATCCTTTCTTTTCGTCAGGATAGCCACCCCACGGGTTTTGGTCCCCTGCCTAGTACATGCCAAAAGACGAAAACCTAGTTGCTCCAGGAGCCTGCCTTTAATCCCCTCTATGTGTGTTTCTTGCACACATAGAATGTCAAGCCGCATTGTTCGTAACATTAATGCGACTCGTTGTCTCTTGTCTGGATCATTCAGTCCATTCACATTCATTGTAGCTATTCTCAACTCCATTTATCCGGTTTGGGAATGAGACCCCATACAGTACCCTCTCCGATCATCTTGCCGACTCTTTCTCCCAATTTTGTAAATTCCATCCTCTTGTATCCATTACACTGTTCCTTGTATCCCCTAACCATTCTGCTGTGCAGTGTTAAACCCCCCCCCACCCTGACTGTCCCTACCACTCCCCCCCTGCCCAAACCCCAAACCCACCCCCCACCCCCCACCCTTCTTGTTGGCAAATAGGTCACGAATGACCTATGTGTGGCAGCAGAGATCCGAAGAGGGCAGTGCAGCCGCCCCTTCCCTGCCTTTTCATATGTCATATTGCACATACTATTCATTTATCATAATACTAATCCATATATAGGCCTTATCTATAATTTAAAACGATCCTAGCCTACCTATTTCTTATCAGACATTACTCTAGCAAAACAACCATAATACCCGTTCGAGAGTGATCAGGACATGTATTAGTATTAGAGCGCCAGTCAGTGTAAATTAACCTAAACTACCTTACATACCCCCCCACCGTTAGAACCACAATTCACACCAACCATAGAAAAGAGAATACCACCCAAAATTAACACCCCCTTTGTGACAACATTATTAGGAAGTCAGTTTCAAATATTTGATGACAGCTCAAGAAGTGCCATCTGCTCCTTTCGTAGGTAAAAGTTCTGTTAGATAGATTTGCGCTTTAATCTCAGAGAAAAACATGCAGACTTGGCCGTTGGTGATAACCTTTAGGCGGGCAGGGTATAGCAGATAAGCCTCACTTTTTGCCTCCTGAAACGATCTTATCATTTGCCTGAGACACCACCTCCGCTCAACAGTGGCATGGCAAAAATCGGGGCGGGCAAAGAATGTATTCCCATCAAACGTGCGTTTGGCCTCTGGCTTCGCCTTATCCATAATAGCTTGCCTAAGGAGGTAGTTACCGATATACACAAGCATAGCCCTTGGGTACCCCCCCTGATCCTCTGCCCCTCTTCTCTTTTGGGTCAATGGGAACCGATGTGCTCGCTGGACCTCCGCGTCCCAATTCCACTCTGCAAGATCCGGAAATGCCCCCTTCAAAAGGGCAACCACAAATGTTCTTGCATCCCTCCCCTCAACGTTTTCGACCAAGCCCAAGAGTCTAACATTATTTCTTCTCTGTCTATTTTCGAAGTCCTCAATCTTCCATAGCAGGTCTTCGGAGATCTTTTCTTGTGTATTCTTGAAAGTCTGCCATTCATTGGCCTGATCCTCCAGCCTCCCAGTCCGATCCTCCACCTGGGTAACCCTGCTCTCTAGGCCTTCGTAGAGTTTATTTATTTTCCGGAGTGAGCCTTGCAGTTTCTTTGTCGCCATTTGCGCCCTGCGAGACTCTGATCTAACTTCTCCCTGCATTTGCTTTAATGTAGTGTATATCAGTTCTATCGTAGGAGCTGACGTAGGGCTAGTGGCAGGAGCTGTAGTGGTTGCCTTCAGACCGGTATCCTCGTTAGAGTTAGGGTTGGGTGTCGTACCATCTTCAGGATATAGTTGGGAGGAGGCTGAATAATCCCAGGTGAGTCTACGAGCTGCTGCTGCACCCTTGGGGGCCGTCGGACTCCCTTTACCTTTGGACTTTGTTCTTAACCTGACTCTTGCCACTGTTGCCCTTGATGCCCTTGATGCCTTCTGCCCCGAGGAGGTCTCTCCCGAATCTGTATCATCCGTAAAATTGTCTTCACTTGTGTGAGGGATATCAGTCATCATTTAAAGAGAAAAAACACTCTCCATCTGGCGAACCGGTAGTCTTTTTCGCCTCTCCACCCCCCGTGTATCTAACTTGAATTTGTTCATAACCGCTCGATTGACCAATACATGAGCCAGTGTCTATTATTTCACTTTGATGACTCGCAGCAGGCCCAGCAAATTCAAGAACGCGGGGAAAAGGGATAGATTTAATTATCGTTTTCGCTTCATCGCTACCGGTCTGTGTCGTTACCTGTGGGAATCGCTGTGCACCACTGTCAGGCAAGATCGTGATCTCTTCGTTCGGCTTCTCACCCCTGCAGGCTGACCCAGGGAGTGCTTGCAGCGTTACCACATTCGCCGTCAGTGTGAGAGCAGCTGACGGCTCTGTCAACGGCTCTGTCAACGCGTCCTCCGTTATTGCCGTAGCTGGTGCCTGACTTCCCTCCAGCAGCGTTAAGGTTTCACCGGTAAGGCTCGCGGCGTGTGTGAAGTGCTCTGCCAGTGTTGGTTGTCTCAGAGAGATACTAGTCCGAGCATTGTTAGTGGGGCCAAGGTCACCGCTGTTTCGCTGCGAGGCATTCAACCCGGCTTCCACTAGCTTCTGCGGTGCACGCCGCTGCTGCTGGCCGATGCCACGTCCCGATGCGGATCCCTGCAGTTTCAATGGCTCCCTGGGGTTATCTTTCAGATCCTTCTGACTTTTGGGATCCTTCTGCTTACAGGTCCGGGGGGCCATCCTGATCGCAAGCGCTACAGTGTGGTGTTTAAGCGCTATCAGCTGCTTGCCGTTTCCGATGCTTCTGCGGTTTATGTGTGATGATCGGGTGATGCAGACAGCGCTCCTGCGCCTTTGTATTTCCCCCCAGCTCGGGGTGCGTGGTGGATCTTGCTGTTGTTTGAGATCGCCTGATACTTGCCAATCCGCCAACAGTATGGTCAAATGTACCGGATATGTGCAGAATAACATGACCATCCGCGTTATCTGTTCATTTTAGCTCTCCAGGGAAGGGGAGCTCAAGGCTGCAACTGCCACTACAACCTCTCGGCGGCCATCTTTGCCCCCTATTCTTTAATCTTCTTGATCAGAGTCTTTGTTGCCTATTAAATTTCAGATATACTATTTTGGCAATTTCCAAGCAGAATTGCCACCATTTTCATACATTTGACTTTTTTTGCTGCTGATAACTAGCCCTTACATTACTTCTGTTATATTAATTCATTAGGTGATACCACTATGCACATTGGGTTTGCTACAAAAACCCTGCTGCTGGTGAGCCGTACATGGCTGAATACTTTCTGCTGCACTCTGCACTTGGTAGAATCTGGCTGAGCATCCCCTATTTTGCTAAGAATCAAGGAAATCACTTTCTGTATGACCAAACACCTTCCCTAACGCTCTGCTATCTAGAAGACATGTACGGTACCAAGCCTGTCATTGCTTCAGTGCCACCTCAGCGCCATGTTAGTTGGCATCTGTGGATGTTAGGCCATCAGACTTCATCTTGTGTTTTTTTGTAGTGCTCGACATTTCTGTGCAGCATTTCCTATTGCTTTTGATAATATTCCACCTCTTTGAGTACGGTGCAATGCACCGCATCTCACAATAATTTTAACAGTATACTATTTAATAATATCTGAATGCAATATGTTCACAGGTGGAACACCTCAGATAACCAATGAAAATAGGCCCAGGAAGATCTATGAAATAGATATTTGCATTTGAAAAATATAAAAGCATCTCCATAAGGATAAATTTCAGGACAGACAAACACTACTTTGATGTAAAAATAATAGCATACCATTATCGCATCAACAGTTCATCTTCTTACTTGTACCTCATCAGATTTATTCCAGCAGCGCCATTACCTTATACGCTATTACAATGAGCAATCATTACCTAGTCTTATTTTTTTGTGGTAAGGGAGAGGGTTACAGTTAGGAACTCAAAATTTAAATGTACTTTTTTTATTGATAATTTACTTATTTAATTAACACACAAATGTTTAACATATGAGTGGGGTAGCGTTAGAGTTAGCAAAAGAGTGTGGAAAAGAGTTTAATATTCATTTTAATTTATAATTTGGTCATTAAGAGAAAATATTTAAAAATGTATTAATGGTAAGGAAGATGGTTTGGGTTAGGGATAGGTAAAGGTTTTAATGATGAAATGATGTTGCAGGAATTGTAATTTCAATGTTAAATATAGGCTGACGGTGTAATGGAAGACGGGGTTATGTTATGTTATAGAATTCTTGTTAAGCACACGTACACCAGAAAAGTTTCTTGGTGCTGGGTAGTGAGAGGCAGCTGTAATCAAAAAATTACCTATAGGCTTGGCTAAACTGACAAGTTTTCAAGTTTTCACCGAAAACCACATAGTACTCTATGGATCTCATCTCAAGGGGAAAGGTGTACCAAATGTGGGGAGCAGTTACAGAAAACCTGGCCCCACCCAGCCTCTTCCTTCTACTTCTAGGAACAGTCAATAAATTTAGGTGGGCTGATCTAAGCTGACAATTGGGGGTCGAATGCTAAATTCTGGAAGAAATTAATGCTGGGCTTTTACCATAAAGGGATTTGAAGAATAAATAGCATGTTTTGAAGTGGGACCTCTGGATTATCAGGAGCCAATGTCGTTTTTTCCTCAGGGGTTTGGTGTGGCAGTATTCAGGCTGCCGAAAGACCAGCCGAGCTGCTTGATTTTGTACTATTTGCAGTCTGTGAGTTAGGCCAGAAAGCAGTCCCATAGAGAGAGCATTGGCATAGTCAATGAGGGACATGACTAAGGTGGTTAAAATTTGAATGATCTCTTCGAAGGTGAAATATCTTATTTTCCTTTTTTTCCGAAGCTGTAGGAAGCAAGATAAGGTCACTGAATCTATCTGGGATTTCATAGATAAATCCACATCGATGATGATTCCAAGACTTTTCACAGCTTTCGTGGGTGAGGGGGAACACCCATCTCGAGAGGCCAGACGGAGGGGTTCCATTGGTGAAATGTATTCTTAGTCACCACAATCTCAGTTTTGTCAGAGTTCAATTTTAATTGATGACTGTTCATCCAGTCCCAAATATATGACATGGTATTTTGAAAGAATCTTTAGATTCCAGCATATTATCCATAGTGAAAATCAGCTGCATGTCATCAGCATAGTTGTATATCTTCCCTTTCCACTGCTGGAGAGACCAGATCAAGGGACGGATATAAAGATTACCAAGGTGGGGGGAGAAGGAGGAGCCGTGAGGCACTCCACATTTGATTTGATCTTAGGCAAGCAAAAACGGAGGAGACAGACCAATTGAGATCGGTCTTCAAGAAAATATTCCATCCAGTGAAGGACAGTGCCTTGCAAGCCTGCAGTCCTGATACGGTCGGTTATAATGGAATGATTGACCGTATTAAAGGCTGCTGCTTGGTCTAATAGGACCAAGGCCTCTGTCTGCTTCTTCTGTCAAATCATCCAAGGCTGCCAGAATGACTGCTTCTGTACAGTGAGCAGGGCGGAAATCAGCCTATCAGGGTCAAGAAAGCAGACTCCTCCAGAAAGTGTCTCTAGTATTTTTGCCAAAAAAGGGAGTAATGAGATGGATCTGCAGTTTTTCAAATTAGTAGGATCATCCCCAGCTTTCCTTTGAATGGGGGATTACAGTGACCTCCTTGAAGGTGTGAGGGATCTTCCCTGATTAAGAGAATGATTAAGGAGAAAGAGAGCTGTTTCTGTAAAACAAGAAACAATTGTTTTTTAAATCATAAGGGTACATATATCATTAGGAGAGCCCGATTTGACTTTGGCCATCAAGTCATAAAAGAGAGCTTTGCTGATATCCAGGAGAGCCAAGAGCACCAAAGGATTGCTATCTTCTAGTAGAGTTGCCAATTCAAGAGAACTAGGATGGATACTGTCTTTTATTATCATTACTTTGGTAATGAAAAATAAATTCAAGTCATTGGATAACTCTTGGGAGGGAACCACTGCCGTCTCGAAAACAGCTTTAGTTTTCTTTTCAGAATTCACTATTTTGTCCTAGAAAAAGGTAGATTTTACTTGTGAGATACATTTTTTTATACTTTTTTTAAACATTGAACAAAAACGTCCCTCTTGTCAGGTGAATAGGAAGTCCTCCATTTCCGTTCAGCTTGCCGGAGTTCCAGTTTTGCAATCTCTAAATTATCTGAAAAACCATTTGGATGTTCTTCATGGCTATGAGATTTTCTTTAATTCTCATAGAAGGCATGTATATCACTGGCTACTGTTAGCCGGTTTATAATTGTCTCCTCTAAGTCATCCAGGTTTTCAGTGGGAGTAGGAAGGGAGTGTGCCAGTGTATCACAGAGCGCATTGATATTTGTCCGGTTCCAGTTTCTAGAGAAGGTGCCTGGACAGGGGGAGGTTTTTAGCCAGGAGGAATCTTTCAGAATGAACTTAATGAAATAGTGGTGTGACCATATGAAGGGAGAAATCGTGAGGTCTAAAACAGTTAAGTTAGATGACCAAACTTGGTCTAAGGTATGGCCTTTCACATGTGTGGGTTCTTTCACATGTTGATCAAAATTAAGGCTAATAAGAGTGTCCGTTAGTTCCAGGCAGTATAGCCACCGATGTCCTCATTGGCCCAGTAATTTAAATCTACAAGAAGCAAATGTTTTGCATAGTCAATAGTTAAAGGGGCTGATGAGTCTGCTAAAAGTTGTGGAAATTGCTACATATGGCCCGGTGGTCTATACATGAGGACAATTAGTAGGGAGCCAGAGGAGGAGGCTAATGTAATCAATATATTATCCACTGTAGGAATCGACAAAGGGTTAAGTTTATTAAAGGTGTTTATTTATGACTGCAACGACTCCTCCATTTTTTCCCTGTGGTTTGTTAAAATTGAATAGGTAATAGTTGGAAGGGAGGGCTGCTAGGATGTCTGGCATCGATTCATCTGTTAGCCAAGTTTCTGTCAGGAGTAATATGTCTGGGGAATCAGATGTAAGTAGGTCAAATGTTTCTAGTTGGTGCTTCACCAATGAACCAGTGTTTTAAGGAAGTGAGTATTTTAAGGAAGTGAGTATTCTTATTATTTGGCGTGGGAGCATGTGTATTAATAAGCGTCAGAGTAGGCTGAAGTTCACTGAGAGTAGTAATGGTGGATGTCTGAGTTAGCAATGGGGTGAGCACTATATTCTGATTAATGATACCTAAATTGCTAATTTAGGTAATAAACATGGAAAATGTTGATAATTCGCTGATGATAAATTGTTAAGCTCACTTGATGTACAGGGGCGGCTCCTCCATTAGGGCGGAGGAGCGTCGCCCCACTGCTTTCTCGCAGTGCAAGAAGCAGAAATATAAAATGGTAAAACTACCATTTTATGTTTCTGCTTCTTGCACTGCGAGAAAGCAGAAGGGTTTGGTTGGGAGCGGGCGGGTGGGCGGGTCTGCTGGAGGGCAGGGGAGGAGTGGCTAGCCCAATGCTGCAGGCCCTGACTGTTTGGTCGGCCCTCTCGGGCCGACCAAACCAGTCATGCGCACTCTCCCTTTTCTCCATGTAGGCTGCATGCAGCCTACATGGAGAAAATGGCATCCCCATAGGCGCCCGTCTGGGCGCCGCCCCCACCAATCACAACTCTGCCATTGCAACGTTGTCATTGGCTTAGGGAAGGGGAGGGAGGCTGCCTACTTCCTGTTCCACGGGACCCGGCCAGGAGCTGAGACGGCACGGGACCCTGGAAGGTAAGTTTATTACAATTTTTTTTTATTAAATTGCCCCCCTGCGTGACCCCCCTCACGACCTCCACACCCGCCACCCTCCCCCGCGAGTCATGCCGGTCGCGACTGTTGATGTATAGACTAGTTTTAAGGGCATAGTGACTGGCCCTCGGCCCTGGCTGGATGGGCACAAACAGGCTTGCCTTTGGTGCGCCTTAGGCAAACCAATAGCATGCCTGTTGTGCACTTCCACGCTGCCGGCAGCGTTTTGTAGAGCAGGAGCTCTTACAGACTCCGCCCACCTACTCCCCCCAACTAATGAGGAGTTCAGTCAGCGCATCCTGAATGGCGTTGTAGCCAGATACAGCAGCAATTTTTGGCAATATGCTAAAGTGCTAATGACGGTATTTTAAAAACAAAGTACAGACAATTTTAAAACCACGTGCAATATGCAGTATTTAGAACAGATTGCCTCTTACTGACCGCGCATTCGCGCTGCCACCAATCTTTTGTAGAGCAGGAGCTCTTACAGACTGCCCACCTAGTCCCCCCAACTAATGAGCAGGACAATCATCACGTCCTGAGTGGCATTCTAGCCAGATACAGGAGCGATTTTTGGCGATATGCTAAAGTGCTAAAAAAGTGCGGGGTAAAAATGACAAGGTCATGGCAGCTGAGGTAGTGATTTTGTCCCTAAATATTAAAATGAGCAGAGTGTGCATTCCAAGACTGACTGTATGCAGTCAAGTGACCAAAGCATACGTCAACCATCTTAAAGATGGTAGTCATATGCCTCTAAGTTAAAAAGGAGGACCAGTAGAAGACTGGTAAGATTGTGTAAGTATGTGCAATGCAATTTTATTGCCCTGCTTCACTGAGGCCAACTGTTGCTATTACAATTGACTATTTATTTAGGAGATGTGGCCTAACGGTCAGAACAGCCACCTTTGAAACTGGGGGACCAGGTTAAGTCCTGGCATAGGCGCAACATCCTGTGGTTCTGGGCAAATTGCTTAATCTCCCTATGCCGAAAGACTGAAAAAAACTGTAATATCTGGCTTTCATGTAAAAGGCCTGATTTTCATGTAGTGTGCTCTGGTGCCCTTAGGCCAAGTGCTCACTATATAAAACTGCAAAGTAAAGAAATAAAGAAATAGTGCTGCGAATCACTAATGGAAACAGAGTAGTCAATGATAGATGGAACACTCATTGGCAGAGGTCTATCAGGTTCCCCATCTCGGACCCCTACTTCTCAACAAACAAAGGGCACATAACCACCGATATTATTTTCTACACCAAAAGAAGAGCACAATGGAGGAAAGCCTTCCTAGCCATGTTCTCGATCTCCTCCACCAGGAAAACTGCACATGGTCTCACAATTTCTATCTCCCCCTCCCCAATCTACAAAGCAGCAGTAACAATCACCATTTATCACAATGGGATCATCCTCATGCAATCATCGGACCGTAGCTTAAACTTGCTAGACAATATCTTCCCCATCATCAAGGAAAAAGTGGCAAAACCCTACCCCCCTCCCATGCGGCTCCCACCCCCAGCACACATCCTAACACCCCCCTAATTTTCCGTCCAGTCACTCTCATCTGAGGACACCATCAACATTTATACCCAAACCCAGTGCTACCCCCTCCCCCCGCCCGATTCCCCTACAAGACACCCCCTTTCATTACACTACCAGCATTTACACCCATTCCAGATTCAGCAGTCTCCCCTGGAAAGGACATACAACCCCCCAATTCCAACCCTCCCACCTGCAAAACCGACACTCCCATGACCCCATCCACACCTCTGCGATACATACATCGACTCCCCCCACCAGTCCACCCCTCTACGACCCGGATAAGCAACTAGGCAGGATGCAACACAATGACCCAGAATACGTGCCACCCTTATACTACCTACGGGACGCAAGCACACCTCCTGCACCCACAATCCAATCACCAAGCATACCACCACCTACACCAGCCCTAGACTTGACGAGATTCTAATTTCTCTACAACAAGTCAAAGAGGACCTACAAGTTCTATGTGAACTGTTTCTTCGCCAACCCTTGACCAATAGATCTGAACAAAAAGCCAGGACAAATTTCCACACTAACCACTCCAACTCACCCCGAAACAACCGCCCCCTAGGTGGAGATCAGTTCCTCACCACAATACTGCAACCCGCCCAATCCGAAGGACCAATCCTCTGTCGGATAAAGACTTACTCTCCCTATTACGCTCCTATGATCACCCACAACCCAACCTCAACTTAGTGGTTCCAGACAACTTCCACAAACATTCTCCAATCCAAACTATTCCTTCCAATACTCACAGACTCACAAAACATAATCCCAGAGGTATAGTCGAAAACAACCTTAGACAAGTTCCCCTTATACAGGAACCCAACTCAACCCTCATCAAGCCTCGTCTTAAATGTATACTGCTAAATGGTAAATCTGCCTCAAGACATGCAGCGGATTTAGCTGACCTCACACTTACGCAAGAACCGGACCTACTAATTCTGACCGAAACATGGTTAAATGAATCTTCTACGCCCATCCTTGACATACTGGTACCCCCAAACCATGATATCATCAGACTAGACAGAATTGATAAGCCAGGGGGTGGTATTGCCTGCATACACCGGAACAATCTCTCAGTGAACCGATCCCGCTCTACAGTATTCCCCTCTTGCGAATACCTATACCTAGACATCACTAGCAATAGCAAACCAGTCTGCTCTCTGCACACTCTTAATCATCCACCAGGTGATAACCTCACCTTCATCGAACATTTCATGGACATTGTTTCTACTAATGCAGGACAACAAAATACCCAAATATTCCTCGGAGACCTCAATCTCCACTGGAATGACCCTAATGATTCAGCGGTCAATAGTCTCAAAACCTTCCTCGCGGACCTCAACCTCACCCAAATTTGTAACAGCTCCACACATGATAAAGGATCAATCCTTGACTTAGTCATCTCTAATGCAGATTCCATTCAGCTCGATACGATCCGTCCATGTGATTGGTCCGACCATCATATCATCACCTTCTTCATCAACGAAACAGTGAAACTTATTTCTGCGCAACCCACACGATCTAAAATATGGAAGAGGGATCTGAAAAATATCGATACTAACTGAATCACAACCTCCAGCTCCAACATCCTTCTTCCCCCAGTAGGGCTATCTGATGTTCAAGATCTCACCAACCACTACTTCAACTCCATGAACATGGTATTAGACGAGGTCGCCCCCCTACAACTGAAGAGAGTCTCTATCAAAGATTCAAAACCCTGGTACGGTGGAAAACTCAATGAGGACAGCCGATCCTTAAGACTAATTGAACGTAGATTGAACACCATCCGCCAACCACCTCAAGCTGCTAAGATTGAAAAGAAACGCCTACTACAGAAAGATTAGATGATCTAAAGCAGACTTTTTCAGTTATCAATTAGACCAGGCCAAGAATCGTCCCCAAAAACTTTTCGAGCTAATCAAAACACAATCTAAGGATGCACCCCACCCCCCCAAGCTAACACAGGTTCACCTCCCAACTGCGGAGCGTTTGCCTCATTCTTCACTCTGAAGACCGAAAACATAAAGAAGGACCTACTCAACGATGTATCTATACACACTGACACACACATTGACTCTTCATCATCCCTTCCAGGAGTCCCACACCGGAGCTCACCAAAGTTCGACCTAAAAAATAATGCATCTTGGTCCTCCTTCAATACTTACAGCGAAGAAGCCATACTCAAAATACTCATGGCTTTGAATCCCGCCAACCACTTCACTGACCCTCTTCCCGCAAATTGCATAAAAGACTTCATTCCACTGCTACTGCCTCTTTGGACCAAGATTATAAATACCTCTCTCCTTCAAGGAACCATCCCTGAAATCCTTAAATCTGGGCAGGTCTCCCCCATCCTAAAGAAGCCAACGGTTGACCCTGCGGACTTAAATAATTACTGACCAATATCCAACATCCCTACCCTGGCCAAACTCCTAGAAAAATGTGTACATCTTCAGCTTGGAAAACACATAGACCATTTCAACCTGCTCAACCAATACCAATCCGGTTTCTGTGCAGGTCACAGTAATGAATCAGCTATGATCCACATAATAGACGATGCACTACAAATCCTAGACCAAAACAAAGCCTGCTTACTTATCTTGCTCGACCTTTCTTCGGCATTTGACACCGTCAAACACAACAACCTGCTAGACCTACTGAAACACAGAATAGGATTATCCGGATCTGTTCTAAACTGGTTCACCTCGTTCCTCCAAAACAGATCACAACGATTCAAAGTTAATCATTCCCTGTCTGAACCCGTCCCAGTCACCTTAGGAGTCCCACAAGGATCATCCCTCTCTCCGACACATTTCAATTTATTCATGGCACCACTCACCGAAATTCTCAACTCCTCCAACGTACAGTATCATATGTACGCAGATGATACACAACTATACTTAAAGATCCATTCACTAGAAGACATCAAATCTCTCAACACAACTCTAGGAAAAACTCAGACCTGGCTGGCCAAAAACCATCTAAAACTGAATACCCTCAAAACCGAATTCCTCCTAATCGCTCCTCCCTCCCAAGTACCCATAATCCAAGATTGGATCAAACACCTAGGAGCACTCGACTGCCAACCTCTTATCGTCGACTCAGCGAAATCACTGGGAGTAACTCTGGACAGAAATCTAAACATGCACAAACACATCAGCACCGCAACAAAAGGAGCAAACTTTCAGATGAACACATTGAGAAAACTAAAACCTTTCCTGCCTGAAAAGGACTTCAAACTGGCAGTACAAGCTCTAGTTATCCCAAGAGTGGAATATGGGAGTGTCTCTCTCTGCGGCCTTCCCAGATCCTCTTTGGCCCCTTTAAGAGCGTCAATCAATGCAGCAGCTAGACATATTACTGGCTCCAAAAGAAATGCTCACATATCCCCGGACCTAAGATCCCTTAACTGGCTACCAGAAGTGCCAATAACCTTTTACTGGCACCACAAAGATTCATCAAGAACAAAACATATAAGCAAGCCTTCTCGGGGATGGCGCCCAGGATCTGGAATGCTTTGCCCCCAGAAACCAGACTGAATCCCTCTACTGCATCTTTCAAAAAAGAAGTTAAATCCCTTCTCATGGCTAAATTCACTTGAGCCAGGGTTATCGTGATTATACTATTCTTGATTTGTATGGAACTATATGTTATTTACTATATGCATATGTATCTTCGATATTGACCTTGTAAAGCGCTCTGATACCCCCAAGGGTCTTGTTCGCGCAATATAAAACCTTCAAAATAAAATAAATAAATGTTATTAGCTATATGCAAGTTCTAATGGCAAGAAGTCAGTTCTATTTTGGACTTACTGTAAGCCAATAATGGAACATTCACACTACATGGTCTCTTCCTAAGGACTCCATTATTTGTAAAATTTGCAAGAATTGTTTTGCATTGGCCTGAAGTAGGACGAAAACATATTATAACAAGAAGTTTTATCCGTTCATTTTGATTGCACTATCATTGCCATTGTAACCTAACTTTATTCACTAATAGTTTTTAGTGCCTAAATAGAGACAGTTTGCATCTGATTCATTTTCTTATTTTATGGTGCTTTTGTGTTTCAAATGTAAATTTGCTTGCATTGGATAGAAGGTGTTCAGGCAATGAATGACTCGCCATTCTCATTTGGCCCAACACAGACTTGTTCAAATGAAATTTCAAACATGAGTGAAAGAGATTGTGGCAGCTGCACAATCACGTCTGTGCTACCACGACTATGCTATTACCTGCCTTCTCTGATCATCCAGGGATTACCATCATCATTCAACTTGGTTGAATTGTTCACAGACATCTATGATGCGTAAATTCTGATCCCTACAATTTTATGCTTCAATTTCCAAAGAGGTTTTTCCATCACTTACACCCCCTTCTTCCACTAAAGTTCATAATCATTAGAGATGCTGGAGATTGGGATGAAGAAGATAAAGATGAACCAGCAAAAGGGGAATGGAAAAGGTTTGCAAGGTAATTTTTGTCTTAGGTTTCTGTGATTAAAATACAAGGCAGCGTCTGAAATGAAATCAACAGAACATAGCAGCCTTCACCGCAGTGCTGTTGGTTCAATATAGAACTGCACAAACTGGAATTTTCAATACTGTTTGGTGGGGTAGTTACTGGCTGAAGTATTAATGTGCCATTCTGAATTTTCACCCTCTGGACCCACTGTTGGAATCGGTATTTGCATGCTAATTTTCACAGGCTTTATTTTTCATTGATTGCATTTTTGATCGGATAAATTCCACCTGCTTATAAAAAGTAAAAAGTGTCCTTGGAAAAGCCCAAAGGTGCAGATTTTCGAGCAAATCATGTAATTCAAGATTTAGACAGAAACGCACGTTTTCCACCAGAATTAGGATTATCACAAAATTTACAATTAGGCCCAAGGACACCACAAAAGGATCTGCTGCTGCCATTGTCACCGTCACTTTCATTCTGTTTAACTTTGCACACGAAAAAGCACAATCACGCCTCATTTTCTGTCTTTGTTGTTGTGCTTTATAAGCAAATACCTATCAAAAAAACTATTTTTCGAATGTTTGATTTGCATTTCGAAGTTACTAGTTCCCTATTCCTGTATGAAGGGAATAGCCAGGAAATTCAAATACTCCCCACTTTGAACCAAACCTCTAAGTGATGTGAAGCAAGTGAGTCCGGCCCTTTCTAGAATACTTCTCATCACCCTTAATTCAACTCATCTATCCTTTCATCTTGCTACCCTTCCACTCCTCCATCATCCTTTTTATCTTTCCAGCCTTCCATCCTTTCATTATTCTAACCATCCATTGAGATTCCATCCATTCATCTGTCCTCGCTTTATTCCATCCTTTCACCTTTCCATGTTTGCATCCATCTATCCATCCAACCCACCCACACATCTATTCATCCAAACCACCCACTCATCCATTCATCCATCCATCCATCCACAATTTTCTTCACACATATATCTATCCATACTTTCACTTTTCTAACCACTAATTCTTTCACTCTTCTGTCCATCCTTCCATCTGTCTATCCATCCCTCCATCAATTCTTTCCCCTTTCTTCCTTTCACCAATTGATCCTTTCAGTCTTCCATCAATCCATCCTTTCAACCATCAGTCCTTGCATTCAACCTTCCTTTTTTCTTTTCACCCACCCTTCTTTACACTTCACCTTTTACCTTTCCTTCTTTCTTTTCATATTTCCTTCCTTCCAT
Source organism: Calotriton arnoldi (assembly GCA_963921515.1). Lineage (NCBI taxonomy): Eukaryota > Metazoa > Chordata > Amphibia > Caudata > Salamandridae > Calotriton > Calotriton arnoldi. Next base: position 2,531,865 of record CAWUFW010001575.1, read on the forward strand.
CTTTCCTTACTTTCACCCTTTCCTCCTTCTACTCTTTCCCCTATCTCGTTTCTACCACAATTAGATATTTTCTGGCATTTTTTCTTCCTTGCCTTTTTCCCACTATTTGTTCTTTCTCTGTTGGTCTTTCCTCCTTTGCATCGTTTATTTCTCTTTCTGCTTTAATGAACCTGGTCGACATTCCAGCACTTGCTCTGCTATTCCATGAGAACGTTTTTGTCTGCAGCCATGCAGACTGAAGAAACAAATGAATAATTGAAAACTTTTGAGGAGCCTTTTAGTGCTTACCTCCACTTAAGCTGCTAAAGCGGGGGTGCGAGTGGGGGGAGGGGGAGTTCAGAACGCCCTAGTTTGTATTTATACCAAAGACAAACTTATGTATCTCTATTTTTAACACAGCCACCATAAAATGTTCGCCACAGTTTTGTACTGACAAACATTAATTTTGTTTCTGAAGCATATGTCCAAGAGAGGGCTGCCACCATAGCGGACATCAGGTAAAGATGCTGGTCACTCCTGGAGGGGAAAGGGGCATTCAAAGGCCATTGCTGTGGTATTTTTTTAATCTTGGTGTGAGCAGGAGGAAGCCAGCAAAAGGGGGTACACATGCCTATTGGCTGGTAGGTGGTAGGAGGGTCACCTGGGGGACAGCAGGGGCACTCTATGTGTGCATAAAGGTCGGGAGGCCAGTCTGGGGCTCCTCGTTGTCACCGCCGACCACCGATCTCCTGCTGCCTACTGGCACCTGTAACTCGTGGATTTGTTCACCCTCCAATCCTTATAATAAAGGTAGAAGGGGAAAGTGATGTAAAAAAATATTTTTTTGCTTTGATTCTAGTTAGTCTTTTAACTCGTTTATTTTTCATGCATTCTTGTCGTATTTTGTGGGGGTAGAGTTGTGGTTGGCAACAAACCAGGTAGACTCTTTGGCATCAGGCAGTAAAAAGTCGGAAACATTTTGGATTGATTTGGCTTTAAATTTTATACCAAGCTGGGACAGTGGTTCTTATGTGTTCAGGGTGGGCAGGGGGTGGGCGCTGCAGTAAATATCCCTAGCCCTCCGGGGTATGTCACTGTTCTATAGCGCCAAGACACCCTAGGGTAAACGTGTGCTTTATAAATTCTTTAACATAACTGTTCTGTGGATGTGGGGAGTTGGTGCTTGCACCAGAGGACCATGATATGGCCCAATTGCCCAGGCCATTCTGCCGAAGATTGCCAGGGGGATCCTACTTTTGGGTTGCTTCTGGCATGGTTGGTTTAAAGGCTCAGCTTATATGTTGGCCCGAGCTCCCTCAGGGTGAAGGAGCAGGTGAGTTTGTCTTGTTAGAGATACATCTGAGAGACACAGGGGATCACTTGGATCTAAGTCAATCAAATGGTGCTGTAAAGGTCAGTGGGGTGGTCAACTGTGACTCAAAAAGCTTGGGTATGAGATTTAATGTCTAGTTTGCTGTCAACAATGGAATATGTCACATTATGTAGATAACATGAAAATATCTATTCAGTTATCTCTATGACGTGTGAATGAATGGGGAGAGGATGTGGCCTAATGGCTAGGGCCGTTGACCTCAAATCTGGGGAACCAGGGTCGAGTCTCGACAAGGATGTGCAACATCCTGTGATTCTGGGCAAATCACTTAATCTCCCCGTGCCTAACAAAAATGAATGTGTCCTCATATAACGCAACTGGTGCTCATGTAAAGTGCTCTGATACCTTCGGTTCAAGTTTGCGCTATATAAAACTCCGTCAAAAAAAATAAAGTAATAAAAATACGGCCTGAAAATTGTTTATTCTCTAACACAACAACCCACCTGTAGGATTGCAGTACAATGCATTGCTTTATGTTATTTGACAGCACTACATCATTTCTGCTTGCTGGCAGTGGCATGTCTTTGATATGGCTGTGATACATTCCTTCTTTGACAGGTTGTAAGATTACAGGATGAATTCGTTACTTTAATGAGAAACAGTGCTTCTGCTGTTAAAAAAAGACGTACAAGTAGATTACAGATAAGAACGTTGATTATATTTTAAAGTTAATGTATTCCACAAGTGTATCCTAACAAGCATACCTATCACTGCAGTGTTTGTTCTGATGGGTGACTGGAATCTGACTTGATTTGATATTCCTCTTTTAGCTCTGTGGTAGTGCAGAATGTTCAACGGAATTAGGAACAAGCAGAATCCTGCAGTGTAAATGACTTCGGGCAGTCACACCAGTGAATGTATGTATGCATTTTGTGTCGGATTTTGGGATCTCACAATGGCTCGCAAGAGTATTCCTGAAATCTGTTTGTGAATGCCATCTTCTCTTGAGCAAATATACACATTTATATTTGCTCATGCGAAAATCACAGAGCAAGTGCAAACACAATTGGGAATTGTCTTTGTACGTTTTTTTCCAGATGGAAAATATTTTTCCACTAGGAGAAACATCTTTCCCTACGCTGGAGTACTTGTTATCCTTGATAGAAGTAAATGTATGACTGTTTGCGGGGTGGGAATGTTATGAGAAAAAGATTAAGGGGCATATTTACAAGCCCAAGTGCCACCAGAGCATCACTCCTTTTGACGCTCCGGTGGCGCTCTATGAAAGCTCATATCTACAGGGCGCGCTAAGCCACATTGTGTAGCTTAACACAGCCTTGTAAATATGGCCCTCTGCAACACAGGTTTCTGTGGCAAAGAGGCGTGCAATGGGTGTTGTTGTGGGCATTCCTAGCAACACCCATGGATTTTTGACACTGCTCCAGATTTACAAGGATCTGTAAATCTGATGCAGCCTCAAAAACTAACGCCTTTCAAAAGGAGACGTTAACGTGGTGCAATGAGGAGAAATACTTTTATTTTGCCTTGTTTTTTGCTCTTTCTATGTGTGCTGCATTCTGCAGCACACATAGAAGGAGCAAAACGCCATTAATTAATGTTTTTGTGCTGTGAGGTGTCCCTTCCTGCACAAACACAATCGTGCCTGCGTTGGCGCTAGGCAGCTTTTTTAGCTCCGGCGTAGGGGTGAGCACATGGATGCACCAAATTCTTGTTAATACAGTGCATCCATGCATTTTGAAAATGATGCAGCTTGGTGCAGCAAAATTGCTTGCAGCACCGCGCTGCACCATTTTCATGTGAATA